>OZ035877.1:9812576-14612576 GCA_964034865.1 Eristalis intricaria
AATCGAATCCGAGACTTTGGAATGCGTAGCGCGAGATCGAATTTTTTTCATAAAATTTTTCCTATGCCTCGAGGTAGATTTTTAGCAGTTTTTCCACATCATCTCCTGACTACCAAACCGGCCGTGTTTGACCTACCGATGACTTCTGCGCACGTTTGGTGGTGTATTCTTACGTATATTAATCGAATCCGAGACTTTGGAATGCGTAGCGCGAGATCGAATTTTTTTCATAAAATTTTTCTTATGCCTCGAGGTAGATTTTTAGCAGTTTTTCCACATCATCTCCTGACTACCAAACCGGCCGTGTTTGACCTACCGATGACTTCTGCGCACGTTTGGTGGTGTATTCTTACGTATATTAATCGAATCCGAGACTTTGGAATGCGTAGCGCGAGATCGAATTTTCTTCATAAAATTTTTCCTATGCCTCGAGGTAGATTTTTAGCAGTTTTTCCACATCATCTCCTGACTACCAAACCGGCCGTGTTTGACCTACCGATGACTTCTGCGCACGTTTGGTGGTGCACTCTTACGTATATTAATCGAATCCGAGACTTTGGAATGCGTAGCGCGAGATCGAATTTTTTCATAAAATTTTTCCTATGCCTCGAGGTAGATTTTTAGCAGTTTTTCCACATCATCTCCTGACTACCAAACCGGCCGTGTTTGACCTACCGATGACTTCTGCGCACGTTTGGTGGTGTATTCTTACGTATATTAATCGAATCCGAGACTTTGGAATGCGTAGCGCGAGATCGAATTTTTTTCATAAAATTTTTCTTATGCCTCGAGGTAGATTTTTAGCAGTTTTTCCACATCATCTCCTGACTACCAAACCGGCCGTGTTTGACCTACCGATGACTTCTGCGCACGTTTGGTGGTGTATTCTTACGTATATTAATCGAATCCGAGACTTTGGAATGCGTAGCGCGAGATCGAATTTTCTTCATAAAATTTTTCCTATGCCTCGAGGTAGATTTTTAGCAGTTTTTCCACATCATCTCCTGACTACCAAACCGGCCGTGTCTGACCTACCGATGACTTCTGCGCACGTTTGGTGGTGCACTCTTACGTATATTAATCGAATCCGAGACTTTGGAATGCGTAGCGCGAGATCGAATTTTTTTCATAAAATTTTTCCTATGCCTCGAGGTAGATTTTTAGCAGTTTTTCCACATCATCTCCTGACTACCAAACCGGCCGTGTTTGACCTACCGATGACTTCTGCGCACGTTTGGTGGTGTATTCTAACGTATATTAATCGAATCCGAGACTTTGGAATGCGTAGCGCGAGATCGAATTTTCTTCATAAAATTTTTCCTATGCCTCGAGGTAGATTTTTAGCAGTTTTTCCACATCATCTCCTGACTACCAAACCGGCCGTGTTTGACCTACTGATGACTTCTGCGCACGTTTGGTGGTGTATTCTTACGTATATTAATCGAATCCGAGACTTTGGAATGCGTAGCGCGAGATCGAATTTTCTTCATAAAATTTTTCCTATGCCTCGAGGTAGATTTTTAGCAGTTTTTCCACATCATCTCCTGACTACCAAACCGGCCGTGTTTGACCTACCGATGACTTCTGCGCACGTTTGGTGGTGTATTCTAACGTATATTAATCGAATCCGAGACTTTGGAATGCGTAGCGCGAGATCGAATTTTCTTCATAAAATTTTTCCTATGCCTCGAGGTAGATTTTTAGCAGTTTTTCCACATCATCTCCTGACTACC
This sequence comes from Eristalis intricaria, assembly GCA_964034865.1. Classification (NCBI taxonomy): domain Eukaryota; kingdom Metazoa; phylum Arthropoda; class Insecta; order Diptera; family Syrphidae; genus Eristalis; species Eristalis intricaria. The sequence continues at coordinate 9,814,310 of OZ035877.1, forward strand.
AAACCGGCCGTGTTTGACCTACCGATGACTTCTGCGCACGTTTGGTGGTGTATTCTTACGTATATTAATCGAATCCGAGACTTTGGAATGCGTAGCGCGAGATCGAATTTTCTTCATAAAATTTTTCCTATGCCTCGAGGTAGATTTTTAGCAGTTTTTCCACATCATCTCCTGACTACCAATCCGGCCGTGTTTGACCTACCGATGACTTCTGCGCACGTTTGGTGGTGTATTATTACGTATATTAATCGAATCCGAGACTTTGGAATGCGTAGCGCGAGATCGAATTTTTTTCATAAAATTTTTCCTATGCCTCGAGGTAGATTTTTAGCAGTTTTTCCACATCATCTCCTGACTACCAAACCGGCCGTGTTTGACCTACCGATGACTTCTGCGCACGTTTGGTGGTGTATTCTTACGTATATTAATCGAATCCGAGACTTTGGAATGCGTAGCGCGAGATCGAATTTTTTTCATAAAATTTTTCCTATGCCTCGAGGTAGATTTTTAGCAGTTTTTCCACATCATCTCCTGACTACCAAACCGGCCGTGTTTGACCTACCGATGACTTCTGCGCACGTTTGGTGGTGTATTCTTACGTATATTAATCGAATCCGAGACTTTGGAATGCGTAGCGCGAGATCGAATTTTTTTCATAAAATTTTTCTTATGCCTCGAGGTAGATTTTTAGCAGTTTTTCCACATCATCTCCTGACTACCAAACCGGCCGTGTTTGACCTACCGATGACTTCTGCGCACGTTTGGTGGTGTATTCTTACGTATATTAATCGAATCCGAGACTTTGGAATGCGTAGCGCGAGATCGAATTTTCTTCATAAAATTTTTCCTATGCCTCGAGGTATATTTTTAGCAGTTTTTCCACATCATCTCCTGACTACCAAACCGGCCGTGTTTGACCTACCGATGACTTCTGCGCACGTTTGGTGGTGCACTCTTACGTATATTAATCGAATCCGAGACTTTGGAATGCGTAGCGCGAGATCGAATTTTTTCATAAAATTTTTCCTATGCCTCGAGGTAGATTTTTAGCAGTTTTTCCACATCATCTCCTGACTACCAAACCGGCCGTGTTTGACCTACCGATGACTTCTGCGCACGTTTGGTGGTGTATTCTTACGTATATTAATCGAATCCGAGACTTTGGAATGCGTAGCGCGAGATCGAATTTTTTTCATAAAATTTTTCTTATGCCTCGAGGTAGATTTTTAGCAGTTTTTCCACATCATCTCCTGACTACCAAACCGGCCGTGTTTGACCTACCGATGACTTCTGCGCACGTTTGGTGGTGTATTCTTACGTATATTAATCGAATCCGAGACTTTGGAATGCGTAGCGCGAGATCGAATTTTCTTCATAAAATTTTTCCTATGCCTCGAGGTAGATTTTTAGCAGTTTTTCCACATCATCTCCTGACTACCAAACCGGCCGTGTCTGACCTACCGATGACTTCTGCGCACGTTTGGTGGTGCACTCTTACGTATATTAATCGAATCCGAGACTTTGGAATGCGTAGCGCGAGATCGAATTTTTTTCATAAAATTTTTCCTATGCCTCGAGGTAGATTTTTAGCAGTTTTTCCACATCATCTCCTGACTACCAAACCGGCCGTGTTTGACCTACCGATGACTTCTGCGCACGTTTGGTGGTGTATTCTTACGTATATTAATCGAATCCGAGACTTTGGAATGCGTAGCGCGAGATCGAATTTTTTTCATAAAATTTTTCCTATGCCTCGAGGTAGATTTTTAGCAGTTTTTCCACATCATCTCCTGACTACCAAACCGGCCGTGTTTGACCTACCGATGACTTCTGCGCACGTTTGGTGGTGTTTTCTTACGTATATTAATCGAATCCGAGACTTTGGAATGCGTAGCGCGAGATCGAATTTTTTTCATAAAATTTTTCCTATGCCTCGAGGTAGATTTTTAGCAGTTTTTCCACATCATCTCCTGACTACCAAACCGGCCGTGTTTGACCTACCGATGACTTCTGCGCACGTTTGGTGGTGTATTCTTACGTATATTAATCGAATCCGAGACTTTGGAATGCGTAGCGCGAGATCGAATTTTTTTCATAAAATTTTTCCTATGCCTCGAGGTAGATTTTTAGCAGTTTTTCCACATCATCTCCTGACTACCAAACCGGCCGTGTTTGACCTACCGATCATAAAATCCAAACCGGCCGTGTTTGACCTACCGATGACTTCTGCGCACGTTTGGTGGTGTATTCTTACGTATATTAATCGAATCCGAGACTTTGGAATGCGTAGCGCGAGATCGAATTTTTTTCATAAAATTTTCCTATGCCTCGAGGTAGATTTTTAGCAGTTTTTCCACATCATCTCCTGACTACCAAACCGGCCGTGTTTGACCTACCGATGACTTCTGTGCACGTTTGGTGGTGTATTCTTACGCATATTAATCGAATCCGAGACTTTGGAATGCGTAGCGCGAGATCGAATTTTTTTCATAAAATTTTTCCTATGCCTCGAGGTAGATTTTTAGCCGTTTTTCCACATCATCTCCTGACTACCAAACCGGCCGTGTTTGACCTACCGATGACTTCTGCGCACGTTTGGTGATGTATTCTTACGTATATTAATCGAATCCGAGACTTTGGAATGCGTAGCGCGAGATCGAATTTTTTTCATAAAATTTTTCCTATGCCTCGAGGTAGATTTTTAGCAGTTTTTCCACATCATCTCCTGACTACCAAACCGGCCGTGTTTGACCTACCGATCATAAAATCCAAACCGGCCGTGTTTGACCTACCGATGACTTCTGCGCACGTTTGGTGGTGTATTCTTACGTATATTAATCGAATCCGAGACTTTGGAATGCGTAGCGCGAGATCGAATTTTTTTCATAAAATTTTCCTATGCCTCGAGGTAGATTTTTAGCAGTTTTTCCACATCATCTCCTGACTACCAAACCGGCCGTGTTTGACCTACCGATGACTTCTGCGCACGTTTGGTGGTGTATTCTTACGTATATTAATCGAATCCGAGACTTTGGAATGCGTAGCGCGAGATCGAATTTTTTTCATAAAATTTTTCCTATGCCTCGAGGTAGATTTTTAGCAGTTTTTCCACATCATCTCCTGACTACCAAACCGGCCGTGTTTGACCTACCGATGACTTCTGCGCACGTTTGGTGGTGTATTCTTACGTATATTAATCGAATCCGAGACTTTGGAATGCGTAGCGCGAGATCGAATTTTTTTCATAAAATTTTTCCTATGCCTCGAGGTAGATTTTTAGCAGTTTTTCCACATCATCTCCTGACTACCAAACCGGCCGTGTTTGACCTACCGATGACTTCTGCGCACGTTTGGTGGTGTATTCTTACGTATATTAATCGAATCCGAGACTTTGGAATGCGTAGCGCGAGATCAAATTTTTTTCATAAAATTTTTCCTATGCCTCGAGGTAGATTTTTAGCAGTTTTTCCACATCATCTCCTGACTACCAAACCGGCCGTGTTTGACCTACCGATGACTTCTGCGCACGTTTGGTGGTGTATTCTTACGTATATTAATCGAATCCGAGACTTTGGAATGCGTAGCGCGAGATCGAATTTTTTTCATAAAATTTTTCCTATGCCTCGAGGTAGATTTTTAGCAGTTTTTCCACATCATCTGCTGACTACCAAACCGGCCGTGTTTGACCTACCGATGACTTCTGCGCACGTTTGGTGGTGTATTCTTACGTATATTAATCGAATCCGAGACTTTGGAATGCGTAGCGCGAGATCGAATTTTTTTCATAAAATTTTTCCTATGCCTCGAGGTAGATTTTTAGCAGTTTTTCCACATCATCTCCTGACTACCAAACCGGCCGTGTTTGACCTACCGATGACTTCTGCGCACGTTTGGTGGTGTATTCTTACGTATATTAATCGAATCCGAGACTTTGGAATGCGTAGCGCGAGATCGAATTTTTTTCATAAAATTTTTCCTATGCCTCGAGGTAGATTTTTAGCAGTTTTTCCACATCATCTCCTGACTACCAAACCGGCCGTGTTTGACCTACCGATGACTTCTGCGCACGTTTGGTGGTGTATTCTTACGTATATTAATCGAATCCGAGACTTTGGAATGCGTAGCGCGAGATCGAATTTTCTTCATAAAATTTTTCCTATGCCTCGAGGTAGATTTTTAGCAGTTTTTCCACATCATCTCCTGACTACCAAACCGGCCGTGTTTGACCTACCGATGACTTCTGCGCACGTTTGGTGGTGCACTCTTACGTATATTAATCGAATCCGAGACTTTGGAATGCGTAGCGCGAGATCGAATTTTTTCATAAAATTTTTCCTATGCCTCGAGGTAGATTTTTAGCAGTTTTTCCACATCATCTCCTGACTACCAAACCGGCCGTGTTTGACCTACCGATGACTTCTGCGCACGTTTGGTGGTGTATTCTTACGTATATTAATCGAATCCGAGACTTTGGAATGCGTAGCGCGAGATCGAATTTTTTTCATAAAATTTTTCTTATGCCTCGAGGTAGATTTTTAGCAGTTTTTCCACATCATCTCCTGACTACCAAACCGGCCGTGTTTGACCTACCGATGACTTCTGCGCACGTTTGGTGGTGTATTCTTACGTATATTAATCGAATCCGAGACTTTGGAATGCGTAGCGCGAGATCGAATTTTCTTCATAAAATTTTTCCTATGCCTCGAGGTAGATTTTTAGCAGTTTTTCCACATCATCTCCTGACTACCAAACCGGCCGTGTCTGACCTACCGATGACTTCTGCGCACGTTTGGTGGTGCACTCTTACGTATATTAATCGAATCCGAGACTTTGGAATGCGTAGCGCGAGATCGAATTTTTTTCATAAAATTTTTCCTATGCCTCGAGGTAGATTTTTAGCAGTTTTTCCACATCATCTCCTGACTACCAAACCGGCCGTGTTTGACCTACCGATGACTTCTGCGCACGTTTGGTGGTGTATTCTTACGTATATTAATCGAATCCGAGACTTTGGAATGCGTAGCGCGAGATCGAATTTTTTTCATAAAATTTTTCCTATGCCTCGAGGTAGATTTTTAGCAGTTTTTCCACATCATCTCCTGACTACCAAACCGGCCGTGTTTGACCTACCGATGACTTCTGCGCACGTTTGGTGGTGTTTTCTTACGTATATTAATCGAATCCGAGACTTTGGAATGCGTAGCGCGAGATCGAATTTTTTTCATAAAATTTTTCCTATGCCTCGAGGTAGATTTTTAGCAGTTTTTCCACATCATCTCCTGACTACCAAACCGGCCGTGTTTGACCTACCGATGACTTCTGCGCACGTTTGGTGGTGTATTCTTACGTATATTAATCGAATCCGAGACTTTGGAATGCGTAGCGCGAGATCGAATTTTTTTCATAAAATTTTTCCTATGCCTCGAGGTAGATTTTTAGCAGTTTTTCCACATCATCTCCTGACTACCAAACCGGCCGTGTTTGACCTACCGATCATAAAATCCAAACCGGCCGTGTTTGACCTACCGATGACTTCTGCGCACGTTTGGTGGTGTATTCTTACGTATATTAATCGAATCCGAGACTTTGGAATGCGTAGCGCGAGATCGAATTTTTTTCATAAAATTTTCCTATGCCTCGAGGTAGATTTTTAGCAGTTTTTCCACATCATCTCCTGACTACCAAACCGGCCGTGTTTGACCTACCGATGACTTCTGTGCACGTTTGGTGGTGTATTCTTACGCATATTAATCGAATCCGAGACTTTGGAATGCGTAGCGCGAGATCGAATTTTTTTCATAAAATTTTTCCTATGCCTCGAGGTAGATTTTTAGCCGTTTTTCCACATCATCTCCTGACTACCAAACCGGCCGTGTTTGACCTACCGATGACTTCTGCGCACGTTTGGTGATGTATTCTTACGTATATTAATCGAATCCGAGACTTTGGAATGCGTAGCGCGAGATCGAATTTTTTTCATAAAATTTTTCCTATGCCTCGAGGTAGATTTTTAGCAGTTTTTCCACATCATCTCCTGACTACCAAACCGGCCGTGTTTGACCTACCGATCATAAAATCCAAACCGGCCGTGTTTGACCTACCGATGACTTCTGCGCACGTTTGGTGGTGTATTCTTACGTATATTAATCGAATCCGAGACTTTGGAATGCGTAGCGCGAGATCGAATTTTTTTCATAAAATTTTCCTATGCCTCGAGGTAGATTTTTAGCAGTTTTTCCACATCATCTCCTGACTACCAAACCGGCCGTGTTTGACCTACCGATGACTTCTGCGCACGTTTGGTGGTGTATTCTTACGTATATTAATCGAATCCGAGACTTTGGAATGCGTAGCGCGAGATCGAATTTTTTTCATAAAATTTTTCCTATGCCTCGAGGTAGATTTTTAGCAGTTTTTCCACATCATCTCCTGACTACCAAACCGGCCGTGTTTGACCTACCGATGACTTCTGCGCACGTTTGGTGGTGTATTCTTACGTATATTAATCGAATCCGAGACTTTGGAATGCGTAGCGCGAGATCGAATTTTTTTCATAAAATTTTTCCTATGCCTCGAGGTAGATTTTTAGCAGTTTTTCCACATCATCTCCTGACTACCAAACCGGCCGTGTTTGACCTACCGATGACTTCTGCGCACGTTTGGTGGTGTATTCTTACGTATATTAATCGAATCCGAGACTTTGGAATGCGTAGCGCGAGATCAAATTTTTTTCATAAAATTTTTCCTATGCCTCGAGGTAGATTTTTAGCAGTTTTTCCACATCATCTCCTGACTACCAAACCGGCCGTGTTTGACCTACCGATGACTTCTGCGCACGTTTGGTGGTGTATTCTTACGTATATTAATCGAATCCGAGACTTTGGAATGCGTAGCGCGAGATCGAATTTTTTTCATAAAATTTTTCCTATGCCTCGAGGTAGATTTTTAGCAGTTTTTCCACATCATCTGCTGACTACCAAACCGGCCGTGTTTGACCTACCGATGACTTCTGCGCACGTTTGGTGGTGTATTCTTACGTATATTAATCGAATCCGAGACTTTGGAATGCGTAGCGCGAGATCGAATTTTTTTCATAAAATTTTTCCTATGCCTCGAGGTAGATTTTTAGCAGTTTTTCCACATCATCTCCTGACTACCAAACCGGCCGTGTTTGACCTACCGATGACTTCTGCGCACGTTTGGTGGTGTATTCTTACGTATATTAATCGAATCCGAGACTTTGGAATGCGTAGCGCGAGATCGAATTTTTTTCATAAAATTTTTCCTATGCCTCGAGGTAGATTTTTAGCAGTTTTTCCACATCATCTCCTGACTACCAAACCGGCCGTGTTTGACCTACCGATGACTTCTGCGCACGTTTGGTGGTGTATTCTTACGTATATTAATCGAATCCGAGACTTTGGAATGCGTAGCGCGAGATCGAATTTTTTTCATAAAATTTTTCCTATGCCTCGAGGTAGATTTTTAGCAGTTTTTCCACATCATCTCCTGACTACCAAACCGGCCGTGTTTGACCTACCGATGACTTCTGCGCACGTTTGGTGGTGTATTCTAACGTATATTAATCGAATCCGAGACTTTGGAATGCGTAGCGCGAGATCGAATTTTCTTCATAAAATTTTTCCTATGCCTCGAGGTAGATTTTTAGCAGTTTTTCCACATCATCTCCTGACTACCAAACCGGCCGTGTTTGACCTACTGATGACTTCTGCGCACGTTTGGTGGTGTATTCTTACGTATATTAATCGAATCCGAGACTTTAGAATGCGTAGCGCGAGATCGAATTTTCTTCATAAAATTTTTCCTATGCCTCGAGGTAGATTTTTAGCAGTTTTTCCACATCATCTCCTGACTACCAAACCGGCCGTGTTTGACCTACCGATGACTTCTGCGCACGTTTGGTGGTGTATTCTAACGTATATTAATCGAATCCGAGACTTTGGAATGCGTAGCGCGAGATCGAATTTTCTTCATAAAATTTTTCCTATGCCTCGAGGTAGATTTTTAGCAGTTTTTCCACATCATCTCCTGACTACCAAACCGGCCGTGTTTGACCTACCGATGACTTCTGCGCACGTTTGGTGGTGTATTCTTACGTATATTAATCGAATCCGAGACTTTGGAATGCGTAGCGCGAGATCGAATTTTCTTCATAAAATTTTTCCTATGCCTCGAGGTAGATTTTTAGCAGTTTTTCCACATCATCTCCTGACTACCAATCCGGCCGTGTTTGACCTACCGATGACTTCTGCGCACGTTTGGTGGTGTATTATTACGTATATTAATCGAATCCGAGACTTTGGAATGCGTAGCGCGAGATCGAATTTTTTTCATAAAATTTTTCCTATGCCTCGAGGTAGATTTTTAGCAGTTTTTCCACATCATCTCCTGACTACCAAACCGGCCGTGTTTGACCTACCGATGACTTCTGCGCACGTTTGGTGGTGTATTCTTACGTATATTAATCGAATCCGAGACTTTGGAATGCGTAGCGCGAGATCGAATTTTTTTCATAAAATTTTTCCTATGCCTCGAGGTAGATTTTTAGCAGTTTTTCCACATCATCTCCTGACTACCAAACCGGCCGTGTTTGACCTACCGATGACTTCTGCGCACGTTTGGTGGTGTATTCTTACGTATATTAATCGAATCCGAGACTTTGGAATGCGTAGCGCGAGATCGAATTTTTTTCATAAAATTTTTCTTATGCCTCGAGGTAGATTTTTAGCAGTTTTTCCACATCATCTCCTGACTACCAAACCGGCCGTGTTTGACCTACCGATGACTTCTGCGCACGTTTGGTGGTGTATTCTTACGTATATTAATCGAATCCGAGACTTTGGAATGCGTAGCGCGAGATCGAATTTTCTTCATAAAATTTTTCCTATGCCTCGAGGTAGATTTTTAGCAGTTTTTCCACATCATCTCCTGACTACCAAACCGGCCGTGTTTGACCTACCGATGACTTCTGCGCACGTTTGGTGGTGCACTCTTACGTATATTAATCGAATCCGAGACTTTGGAATGCGTAGCGCGAGATCGAATTTTTTCATAAAATTTTTCCTATGCCTCGAGGTAGATTTTTAGCAGTTTTTCCACATCATCTCCTGACTACCAAACCGGCCGTGTTTGACCTACCGATGACTTCTGCGCACGTTTGGTGGTGTATTCTTACGTATATTAATCGAATCCGAGACTTTGGAATGCGTAGCGCGAGATCGAATTTTTTTCATAAAATTTTTCTTATGCCTCGAGGTAGATTTTTAGCAGTTTTTCCACATCATCTCCTGACTACCAAACCGGCCGTGTTTGACCTACCGATGACTTCTGCGCACGTTTGGTGGTGTATTCTTACGTATATTTATCGAATCCGAGACTTTGGAATGCGTAGCGCGAGATCGAATTTTTTTCATAAAATTTTTCCTATGCCTCGAGGTAGATTTTTAGCAGTTTTTCCACATCATCTCCTGACTACCAAACCGGCCGTGTTTGACCTACCGATGACTTCTGCGCACGTTTGGTGGTGTATTCTTACGTATATTAATCGAATCCGAGACTTTGGAATGCGTAGCGCGAGATCGAATTTTTTTCATAAAATTTTTCCTATGCCTCGAGGTAGATTTTTAGCAGTTTTTCCACATCATCTCCTGACTACCAAACCGGCCGTGTTTGACCTACCGATGACTTCTGCGCACGTTTGGTGGTGTTTTCTTACGTATATTAATCGAATCCGAGACTTTGGAATGCGTAGCGCGAGATCGAATTTTTTTCATAAAATTTTTCCTATGCCTCGAGGTAGATTTTTAGCAGTTTTTCCACATCATCTCCTGACTACCAAACCGGCCGTGTTTGACCTACCGATGACTTCTGCGCACGTTTGGTGGTGTATTCTTACGTATATTTATCGAATCCGAGACTTTGGAATGCGTAGCGCGAGATCGAATTTTTTTCATAAAATTTTTCCTATGCCTCGAGGTAGATTTTTAGCCGTTTTTCCACATCATCTCCTGACTACCAAACCGGCCGTGTTTGACCTACCGATGACTTCTGCGCACGTTTGGTGATGTATTCTTACGTATATTAATCGAATCCGAGACTTTGGAATGCGTAGCGCGAGATCGAATTTTTTTCATAAAATTTTTCCTATGCCTCGAGGTAGATTTTTAGCAGTTTTTCCACATCATCTCCTGACTACCAAACCGGCCGTGTTTGACCTACCGATCATAAAATCCAAACCGGCCGTGTTTGACCTACCGATGACTTCTGCGCACGTTTGGTGGTGTATTCTTACGTATATTAATCGAATCCGAGACTTTGGAATGCGTAGCGCGAGATCGAATTTTTTTCATAAAATTTTCCTATGCCTCGAGGTAGATTTTTAGCAGTTTTTCCACATCATCTCCTGACTACCAAACCGGCCGTGTTTGACCTACCGATGACTTCTGCGCACGTTTGGTGGTGTATTCTTACGTATATTAATCGAATCCGAGACTTTGGAATGCGTAGCGCGAGATCGAATTTTTTTCAGAAAATTTTTCCTATGCCTCGACTGCCCTTCAAAGCCGATGTAAAATTTCATATAATTTACGGCCGAGAAACAAATTTCCCTGTTTTTCTCAAAAATTTACCCAAATAACGGTACAATCGTGAATTTTCCAATTCCATCCTCTAGATCAAGTTATAAGCTACAAAAAATATGTACAGGAATTTTCTCGTACGACGCACCGTTCTCGAGATATAAGTTGTCAAAAATTCCATACGAACCGCCAGAACCCCCCTAGATGCCGATTTTTCTACATTCAAAAAATCATGAATGTTCGTCTTACTTTGCTCATATCTCAAAAACCGTGCGTCCTACAGCAAAGTGACTGAGACCGATTTTGTAGCTCATGACTAGATCTAGAGGCTGGGGCTGTGGACAGGAAAAATGTACCGTTATAAGGGTATCATTTTTAGTGGATAAGGGACTTTTCGTGTTAAAATAATTTTAATCGTCGCCTTGCCGGTGATTGAGAGTAATGAAAACTTGCACAATGAGAATTCACGTCAAGAGCAACAATTCAGATTGACCTCCCTTCAAAGCCGATGTAAAATTTCATATAATTTACGGCCGAGAAACAAATTTCCCTGTTTTTGTTAAAAATTTGCCCAAATAACGGTACAATCGTGAATTTTCCAATTCCATCCTCTAGATCAAGTCATAAGCTACAAAAAATATGTACAGGAATTTTCTCGTACGACGCACCGTTCTCGAGATATAAGTTGTCAAAAATTCCATACGAACCGCCAGAACCCCCCTAGATGTCGATTTTTCTACATTCAAAAAATCATGAATGTTCGTCTTACTTTGCTCATATCTCAAAAACCGTGCGTCCTACAGCAAAGTGACTGAGACCGATTTTGTAGCTCATGACTAGATCTAGAGGATGGGGCTGGGGACAGGAAAAATGTACAGTTATAAGGGTATCATTTTTAGTGGATAAGGGCTTTTCGTGTTAAAATAATTTCAATCGTCGCCTTGCCGGTGATTGAGAGTAATGAAAACTTGCACAATGAGAATTCACGTCAAGAGCAACAATTCAGATTGACCTCCCTTCAAAGCCGATGTAAAATTTCATATAATTTACGGCCGAGAAACAAATTTCCCTGTTTTTGTTAAAAATTTGCCCAAATAACGGTACAATCGTGAATTTTCCAATTCGATCCTCTAGATCAAGTCATAAGCTACAAAAAATATGTACAGGAATTTTCTCGTACGACGCACCGTTCTCGAGATATAAGTTGTCAAAAATTCCATACGAACCGCCAGAACCCCCCTAGATGTCGATTTTTCTACATTCAAAAAATCATGAATGTTCGTCTTACTTTGCTCATATCTCAAAAACCGTGCGTCCTACAGCAAAGTGACTGAGACCGATTTTGTAGCTCATGACTAGATCTAGAGGATGGGGCTGGGGACAGGAAAAATGTACAGTTATAAGGGTATCATTTTTAGTGGATAAGGGCTTTTCGTGTTAAAATAATTTCAATCGTCGCCTTGCCGGTGATTGAGAGTAATGAAAACTTGCACAATGAGAATTCACGTCAAGAGCAACAATTCAGATTGACCTCCCTTCAAAGCCGATGTAAAATTTCATATAATTTACGGCCGAGAAACAAATTTCCCTGTTTTTGTTAAAAATTTGCCCAAATAACGGTACAATCGTGAATTTTCCAATTCGATCCTCTAGATCAAGTCATAAGCTACAAAAAATATGTACAGGAATTTTCTCGTACGACGCACCGTTCTCGAGATATAAGTTGTCAAAAATTCCATACGAACCGCCAGAACCCCTACAGATGTCGATTTTTCTACATTCAAAAAATCATGAATGTTCGTCTTACTTTGCTCATATCTCAAAAACCGTGCGTCCTACAGCAAAGTGACTGAGACCGATTTTGTAGCTCATGACTAGATCTAGAGGATGGGGCTGGGGACAGGAAAAATGTACCGTTATAAGGGTATCATTTTTAGTGGATAAGGGACTTTTCGTGTTAAAATAATTTCAATCGTCGCCTTGCCGGTGATTGAGAGTAATGAAAACTTGCACAATGAGAATTCACGTCAAGAGCAACAATTCAGATTGACCTCCCTTCAAAGCCGATGTAAAATTTCATATAATTTACGGCCGAGAAACAAATTTCCCTGTTTTTGTTAAAAATTTGCCCAAATAACGGTACAATCGTGAATTTTCCAATTCCATCCTCTAGATCAAGTCATAAGCTACAAAAAATATGTACAGGAATTTTCTCGTACGACGCACCGTTCTCGAGATATAAGTTGTCAAAAATTCCATACAAACCGCCAGAACCCCCCTAGATGTCGATTTTTCTACATTCAAAAAATCATGAATGTTCGTCTTATTTTGCTCATATCTCAAAAACCGTGCGTCCTACAGCAAAGTGACTGAGACCGATTTTGTAGCTCATGACTAGATCTAGAGGCTGGGGCTGTGGACAGGAAAAATGTACCGTTATAAGGGTATCATTTTTAGTGGATAAGGGACTTTTCGTGTTAAAATAATTTTAATCGTCGCCTTGCCGGTGATTGAGAGTAATGAAAACTTGCACAATGAGAATTCACGTCAAGAGCAACAATTCAGTTTGACTTCCCTTCAAAGCCGATGTAAAATTTCATATAATTTACGGCCGAGAAACAAATTTCCCTGTTTTTGTTAAAAATTTGCCCAAATAACGGTACAATCGTGAATTTTCCAATTCCATCCTCTAGATCAAGTCATAAGCTACAAAAAAGATGTACAGGAATTTTCTCGTACGACGCACCGTTCTCGAGATATAAGTTGTCAAAAATTCCATACGAACCGCCAGAACCCCCCTAGATGTCGATTTTTCTACATTCAAAAAATCATGAATGTTCGTCTTACTTTGCTCATATCTCAAAAACTGTGCGTCCTACAGCAAAGTGACTGAGACCGATTTTGTAGCTCATGACTAGATCTAGAGGATGGGGCTGGGGACAGGAAAAATGTACCGTTATAAGGGTATCATTTTTAGTGGATAAGGGACTTTTCGTGTTAAAATAATTTCAATCGTCGCCTTGCCGGTGATTGAGAGTAATGAAAACTTGTACAATGAGAATTCACGTCAAGAGCAACAATTCAGATTGACCTCCCTTCAAAGCCGATGTAAAATTTCATATAATTTACGGCCGAGAAACAAATTTCCCTGTTTTTGTTAAAAATTTGCCCAAATAACGGTACAATCGTGAATTTTCCAATTCCATCCTCTAGATCAAGTCATAAGCTACAAAAAATATGTACAGGAATTTTCTCGTACGACGCACCGTTCTCGAGATATAAGTTGTCAAAAATTCCATACGAACCGCCAGAACCCCTACAGATGTCGATTTTTCTACATTCAAAAAATCATGAATGTTCGTCTTATTTTGCTCATATCTCAAAAACCGTGCGTCCTACAGCAAAGTGACTGAGACCGATTTTGTAGCTCATGACTAGATCTAGAGGATGGGGCTGGGGACAGGAAAAATGTACCGTTATAAGGGTATCATTTTTAGTGGATAAAGGACTTTTCGTGTTAAAATAATTTCAATCGTCGCCTTGCCGGTGATTGAGAGTAATGAAAACTTGCACAATGAGAATTCACGTCAAGAGCAACAATTCAGATTGACCTCCCTTCAAAGCCGATGTAAAATTTCATATAATTTACGGCCGAGAAACAAATTTCCCTGTTTTTGTTAAAAATTTGCCCAAATAACGGTACAATCGTGAATTTTCCAATTCCATCCTCTAGATCAAGTCATAAGCTACAAAAAATATGTACAGGAATTTTCTCGTACGACGCACCGTTCTCGAGATATAAGTTGTCAAAAATTCCATACGAACCGCCAGAACCCCTACAGATGTCGATTTTTCTACATTCAAAAAATCATGAATGTTCGTCTTACTTTGCTCATATCTCAAAAACCGTGCGTCCTACAGCAAAGTGACTGAGACCGATTTTGTAGCTCATGACTAGATCTAGAGGATGGGGCTGGGGACAGGAAAAATGTACCGTTATAAGGGTATCATTTTTAGTGGATAAGGGACTTTTCGTGTTAAAATAATTTCAATCGTCGCCTTGCCGGTGATTGAGAGTAATGAAAACTTGCACAATGAGAATTCACGTCAAGAGCAACAATTCAGATTGACCTCCCTTCAAAGCCGATGTAAAATTTCATATAATTTACGGCCGAGAAACAAATTTCCCTGTTTTTGTTAAAAATTTGCCCAAATAACGGTACAATCGTGAATTTTCCAATTCCATCCTCTAGATCAAGTCATAAGCTACAAAAAATATGTACAGGAATTTTCTCGTACGACGCACCGTTCTCGAGATATAAGTTGTCAAAAATTCCATACGAACCGCCAGAACCCCTACAGATGTCGATTTTTCTACATTCAAAAAATCATGAATGTTCGTCTTATTTTGCTCATATCTCAAAAACCGTGCGTCCTACAGCAAAGTGACTGAGACCGATTTTGTAGCTCATGACTAGATCTAGAGGATGGGGCTGGGGACAGGAAAAATGTACCGTTATAAGGGTATCATTTTTAGTGGATAAGGGACTTTTCGTGTTAAAATAATTTCAATCGTCGCCTTGCCGGTGATTGAGAGTAATGAAAACTTGCACAATGAGAATTCACGTCAAGAGCAACAATTCAGATTGACCTCCCTTCAAAGCCGATGTAAAATTTCATATAATTTACGGTCGAGAAACAAATTTCCCTGTTTTTCTCAAAAATTTGGCCAAATAACGGTACAATCGTGAATTTTCCAATTCCATCCTCTAGATCAAGTCATAAGCTACAAAAAATATATACAGGAATTTTCTCGTACGACGCGCCGTTCTCGAGATATAAGTTGTCAAAAATTCCATACGAACCGCCAGAACCCCCCTACAGATGTCGATTTTTCTACATTCAAAAAATCATGAATGTTCGTCTTACTTTGCTCATATCTCAAAAACCGTGCGTCCTACAGCAAAGTGACTGAGACCGATTTTGTAGCTCATGACTAGATCTAGAGGCTGGGGCTGTGGACAGGAAAAATGTACCGTTATAAGGGTATCATTTTTAGTGGATAAGGGACTTTTCGTGTTAAAATAATTTCAATCGTCGCCTTGCCGGTGATTGAGAGTAATGAAAACTTGCACAATGAGAATTCACGTCAAGAGCAACAATTCAGATTGACCTCCCTTCAAAGCCGATGTAAAATTTCATATAATTTACGGCCGAGAAACAAATTTCCCTGTTTTTGTTAAAAATTTGCCCAAATAACGGTACAATCGTGAATTTTCCAATTCCATCCTCTAGATCAAGTCATAAGCTACAAAAAATATGTACAGGAATTTTCTCGTACGACGCACCGTTCTCGAGATATAAGTTGTCAAAAATTCCATACGAACCGCCAGAACCCCCCTAGATGCCGATTTTTCTACATTCAAAAAATCATGAATGTTCGTCTTACTTTGCTCATATCTCAAAAACCGTGCGTCCTACAGCAAAGTGACTGAGACCGATTTTGTAGCTCATGACTAGATCTAGAGGATGGGGCTGTGGACAGGAAAAAATGTACCGTTATAAGGGTATCATTTTTAGTGGATAAGGGACTTTTCGTGTTAAAATAATTTTAATCGTCGCCTTGCCGGTGATTGAGAGTAATGAAAACTTGCACAATGAGAATTCACGTCAAGAGCAACAATTCAGATTGACCTCCCTTCAAAGCCGATGTAAAATTTCATATAATTTACGGTCGAGAAACAAATTTCCCTGTTTTTCTCAAAAATTTGGCCAAATAACGGTACAATCGTGAATTTTCCAATTCCATCCTCTAGATCAAGTCATAAGCTACAAAAAATATATACAGGAATTTTCTCGTACGACGCGCCGTTCTCGAGATATAAGTTGTCAAAAATTCCATACGAACCGCCAGAACCCCCCTACAGATGTCGATTTTTCTACATTCAAAAAATCATGAATGTTCGTCTTACTTTGCTCATATCTCAAAAACCGTGCGTCCTACAGCAAAGTGACTGAGACCGATTTTGTAGCTCATGACTAGATCTAGAGGCTGGGGCTGTGGACAGGAAAAATGTACCGTTATAAGGGTATCATTTTTAGTGGATAAGGGACTTTTCGTGTTAAAATAATTTCAATCGTCGCCTTGCCGGTGATTGAGAGTAATGAAAACTTGCACAATGAGAATTCACGTCAAGAGCAACAATTCAGATTGACCTCCCTTCAAAGCCGATGTAAAATTTCATATAATTTACGGCCGAGAAACAAATTTCCCTGTTTTTGTTAAAAATTTGCCCAAATAACGGTACAATCGTGAATTTTCCAATTCCATCCTCTAGATCAAGTCATAAGCTACAAAAAATATGTACAGGAATTTTCTCGTACGACGCACCGTTCTCGAGATATAAGTTGTCAAAAATTCCATACGAACCGCCAGAACCCCCCTAGATGCCGATTTTTCTACATTCAAAAAATCATGAATGTTCGTCTTACTTTGCTCATATCTCAAAAACCGTGCGTCCTACAGCAAAGTGACTGAGACCGATTTTGTAGCTCATGACTAGATCTAGAGGATGGGGCTGTGGACAGGAAAAAATGTACCGTTATAAGGGTATCATTTTTAGTGGATAAGGGACTTTTCGTGTTAAAATAATTTTAATCGTCGCCTTGCCGGTGATTGAGAGTAATGAAAACTTGCACAATGAGAATTCACGTCAAGAGCAACAATTCAGATTGACCTCCCTTCAAAGCCGATGTAAAATTTCATATAATTTACGCCCGAGAAACAAATTTCCCTGTTTTTCTCAAAAATTTGCCCAAATAACGGTCCAATCGTGAATTTTCCAATTCCATCCTCTAGATCAAGTCATAAGCTACAAAAAATATGCACAGGAATTTTCTCGTACGACGCACCGTTCTCGAGATATAAGTTGTCAAAAATTCCATACGAACCGCCAGAACCCCCCTAGATGTCGATTTTTCTACATTCAAAAAATCATGAATGTTCGTCTTACTTTGCTCATATCTCAAAAACCGTGCGTCCTACAGCAAAGTGACTGAGACCGATTGTGTAGCTCATGACTAGATCTAGAGGATGGGGCTGGGGACAGGAAAAATGTACCGTTATAAGGGTATCATTTTTAGTGGATAAGGGACTTTTCGTGTTAAAATAATTTTAATCGTCGCCTTGCCGGTGATTGAGAGTAATGAAAACTTGCACAATGAGAATTCACGTCAAGAGCAACAATTCAGATTGACTTCCCTTCAAAGCCGATGTAAAATTTCATATAATTTACGGCCGAGAAACAAATGTCCCTGTTTTTGTTGAAAATTTGCCCAAATAACGGTACAATCGTGAATTTTTCAATTCCATCCTCTAGATCAAGTCATAAGCTACAAAAAATATGTACAGGAATTTTCTCGTACGACGCACCGTTCTCGAGATATAAGTTGTCAAAAATTCCATACGAACCGCCAGAACCCCTACAGATGTCGATTTTTCTACATTCAAAAAATCATGAATGTTCGTCTTACTTTGCTCATATCTCAAAAACCGTGCGTCCTACAGCAAAGTGACTGAGACCGATTTTGTAGCTCACGACTAGATCTAGAGGATGGGGCTGGGGACAGGAAAAATGTACCGTTATAAGGGTATCATTTTTAGTGGATAAGGGACTTTTCGTGTTAAAATAATTTTAATCGTCGCCTTGCCGGTGATTGAGAGTAATGAAAACTTGCACAATGAGAATTCACGTCAAGAGCAACAATTCAGATTGACCTCCCTTCAAAGCCGATGTAAAATTTCATATAATTTACGGCCGAGAAACAAATTTCCCTGTTTTTGTTAAAAATTTGCCCAAATAACGGTACAATCGTGAATTTGCCAATTCCATCCTCTAGATCAAGTCATAAGCTACAAAAAATATGTACAGGAATTTTCTCGTACGACGCACAGTTCTCGAGATATAAGTTGTCAAAAATTCCATACGAACCGCCAGAACCCCCCTAGATGTCGATTTTTCTACATTCAAAAAATCATGAATGTTCGTCTTATTTTGCTCATATCTCAAAAACCGTGCGTCCTACAGCAAAGTGACTGAGACCGATTTTGTAGCTCATGACTAGATCTAGAGGCTGGGGCTGTGGACAGGAAAAATGTACCGTTATAAGGGTATCATTTTTAGTGGATAAGGGACTTTTCGTGTTAAAATAATTTTAATCGTCGCCTTGCCGGTGATTGAGAGTAATGAAAACTTGCACAATGAGAATTCACGTCAAGAGCAACAATTCAGATTGACCTCCCTTCAAAGCCGATGTAAAATTTCATATAATTTACGGCCGAGAAACAAATTTCCCTGTTTTTGTTAAAAATTTGCCCAAATAACGGTACAATCGTGAATTTTCCAATTCCATCCTCTAGATCAAGTCATAAGCTACAAAAAATATGTACAGGAATTTTCTCGTACGACGCACCGTTCTCGAGATATAAGTTGTCAAAAATTCCATACGAACCGCCAGAACCCCCCTAGATGTCGATTTTTCTACATTCAAAAAATCATGAATGTTCGTCTTATTTTGCTCATATCTCAAAAACCGTGCGTCCTACAGCAAAGTGACTGAGACCGATTTTGTAGCTCATGACTAGATCTAGAGGCTGGGGCTGTGGACAGGAAAAATGTACCGTTATAAGGGTATCATTTTTAGTGGATAAGGGACTTTTCGTGTTAAAATAATTTTAATCGTCGCCTTGCCGGTGATTGAGAGTAATGAAAACTTGCACAATGAGAATTCACGTCAAGAGCAACAATTCAGATTGACTTCCCTTCAAAGCCGATGTAAAATTTCATATAATTTACGGCCGAGAAACAAATTTCCCTGTTTTTGTTAAAAATTTGCCCAAATAACGGTACAATCGTGAATTTTCCAATTCCATCCTCTAGATCAAGTCATAAGCTACAAAAAATATGTACAGGAATTTTCTCGTACGACGCACCGTTCTCGAGATATAAGTTGTCAAAAATTCCATACGAACCGCCAGAACCCCCCTAGATGTCGATTTTTCTACATTCAAAAAATCATGAATGTTCGTCTTACTTTGCTCATATCTCAAAAACCGTGCGTCCTACAGCAAAGTGACTGAGACCGATTTTGTAGCTCATGACTAGATCTAGAGGATGGGGCTGGGGACAGGAAAAATGTACAGTTATAAGGGTATCATTTTTAGTGGATAAGGGCTTTTCGTGTTAAAATAATTTCAATCGTCGCCTTGCCGGTGATTGAGAGTAATGAAAACTTGCACAATGAGAATTCACGTCAAGAGCAACAATTCAGATTGACCTCCCTTCAAAGCCGATGTAAAATTTCATATAATTTACGGCCGAGAAACAAATTTCCCTGTTTTTGTTAAAAATTTGCCCAAATAACGGTACAATCGTGAATTTTCCAATTCGATCCTCTAGATCAAGTCATAAGCTACAAAAAATATGTACAGGAATTTTCTCGTACGACGCACCGTTCTCGAGATATAAGTTGTCAAAAATTCCATACGAACCGCCAGAACCCCCCTAGATGTCGATTTTTCTACATTCAAAAAATCATGAATGTTCGTCTTACTTTGCTCATATCTCAAAAACCGTGCGTCCTACAGCAAAGTGACTGAGACCGATTTTGTAGCTCATGACTAGATCTAGAGGATGGGGCTGGGGACAGGAAAAATGTACAGTTATAAGGGTATCATTTTTAGTGGATAAGGGCTTTTCGTGTTAAAATAATTTCAATCGTCGCCTTGCCGGTGATTGAGAGTAATGAAAACTTGCACAATGAGAATTCACGTCAAGAGCAACAATTCAGATTGACCTCCCTTCAAAGCCGATGTAAAATTTCATATAATTTACGGCCGAGAAACAAATTTCCCTGTTTTTGTTAAAAATTTGCCCAAATAACGGTACAATCGTGAATTTTCCAATTCGATCCTCTAGATCAAGTCATAAGCTACAAAAAATATGTACAGGAATTTTCTCGTACGACGCACCGTTCTCGAGATATAAGTTGTCAAAAATTCCATACGAACCGCCAGAACCCCTACAGATGTCGATTTTTCTACATTCAAAAAATCATGAATGTTCGTCTTACTTTGCTCATATCTCAAAAACCGTGCGTCCTACAGCAAAGTGACTGAGACCGATTTTGTAGCTCATGACTAGATCTAGAGGATGGGGCTGGGGACAGGAAAAATGTACCGTTATAAGGGTATCATTTTTAGTGGATAAGGGACTTTTCGTGTTAAAATAATTTCAATCGTCGCCTTGCCGGTGATTGAGAGTAATGAAAACTTGCACAATGAGAATTCACGTCAAGAGCAACAATTCAGATTGACCTCCCTTCAAAGCCGATGTAAAATTTCATATAATTTACGGCCGAGAAACAAATTTCCCTGTTTTTGTTAAAAATTTGCCCAAATAACGGTACAATCGTGAATTTTCCAATTCCATCCTCTAGATCAAGTCATAAGCTACAAAAAATATGTACAGGAATTTTCTCGTACGACGCACCGTTCTCGAGATATAAGTTGTCAAAAATTCCATACAAACCGCCAGAACCCCCCTAGATGTCGATTTTTCTACATTCAAAAAATCATGAATGTTCGTCTTATTTTGCTCATATCTCAAAAACCGTGCGTCCTACAGCAAAGTGACTGAGACCGATTTTGTAGCTCATGACTAGATCTAGAGGCTGGGGCTGTGGACAGGAAAAATGTACCGTTATAAGGGTATCATTTTTAGTGGATAAGGGACTTTTCGTGTTAAAATAATTTTAATCGTCGCCTTGCCGGTGATTGAGAGTAATGAAAACTTGCACAATGAGAATTCACGTCAAGAGCAACAATTCAGTTTGACTTCCCTTCAAAGCCGATGTAAAATTTCATATAATTTACGGCCGAGAAACAAATTTCCCTGTTTTTTGTTAAAAATTTGCCCAAATAACGGTACAATCGTGAATTTTCCAATTCCATCCTCTAGATCAAGTCATAAGCTACAAAAAAGATGTACAGGAATTTTCTCGTACGACGCACCGTTCTCGAGATATAAGTTGTCAAAAATTCCATACGAACCGCCAGAACCCCCCTAGATGTCGATTTTTCTACATTCAAAAAATCATGAATGTTCGTCTTACTTTGCTCATATCTCAAAAACTGTGCGTCCTACAGCAAAGTGACTGAGACCGATTTTGTAGCTCATGACTAGATCTAGAGGATGGGGCTGGGGACAGGAAAATTGTACCGTTATAAGGGTATCATTTTTAGTGGATAAGGGACTTTTCGTGTTAAAATAATTTCAATCGTCGCCTTGCCGGTGATTGAGAGTAATGAAAACTTGCACAATGAGAATTCACGTCAAGAGCAACAATTCAGATTGACCTCCCTTCAAAGCCGATGTAAAATTTCATATAATTTACGGCCGAGAAACAAATTTCCCTGTTTTTGTTAAAAATTTGCCCAAATAACGGTACAATCGTGAATTTTCCAATTCCATCCTCTAGATCAAGTCATAAGCTACAAAAAATATGTACAGGAATTTTCTCGTACGACGCACCGTTCTCGAGATATAAGTTGTCAAAAATTCCATACGAACCGCCAGAACCCCTACAGATGTCGATTTTTCTACATTCAAAAAATCATGAATGTTCGTCTTACTTTGCTCATATCTCAAAAACCGTGCGTCCTACAGCAAAGTGACTGAGACCGATTTTGTAGCTCATGACTAGATCTAGAGGATGGGGCTGGGGACAGGAAAAATGTACCGTTATAAGGGTATCATTTTTAGTGGATAAGGGACTTTTCGTGTTAAAATAATTTCAATCGTCGCCTTGCCGGTGATTGAGAGTAATGAAAACTTGCACAATGAGAATTCACGTCAAGAGCAACAATTCAGATTGACCTCCCTTCAAAGCCGATGTAAAATTTCATATAATTTACGGCCGAGAAACAAATTTCCCTGTTTTTGTTAAAAATTTGCCCAAATAACGGTACAATCGTGAATTTTCCAATTCCATCCTCTAGATCAAGTCATAAGCTACAAAAAATATGTACAGGAATTTTCTCGTACGACGCACCGTTCTCGAGATATAAGTTGTCAAAAATTCCATACGAACCGCCAGAACCCCTACAGATGTCGATTTTTCTACATTCAAAAAATCATGAATGTTCGTCTTATTTTGCTCATATCTCAAAAACCGTGCGTCCTACAGCAAAGTGACTGAGACCGATTTTGTAGCTCATGACTAGATCTAGAGGATGGGGCTGGGGACAGGAAAAATGTACCGTTATAAGGGTATCATTTTTAGTGGATAAGGGACTTTTCGTGTTAAAATAATTTCAATCGTCGCCTTGCCGGTGATTGAGAGTAATGAAAACTTGCACAATGAGAATTCACGTCAAGAGCAACAATTCAGATTGACCTCCCTTCAAAGCCGATGTAAAATTTCATATAATTTACGGTCGAGAAACAAATTTCCCTGTTTTTCTCAAAAATTTGGCCAAATAACGGTACAATCGTGAATTTTCCAATTCCATCCTCTAGATCAAGTCATAAGCTACAAAAAATATATACAGGAATTTTCTCGTACGACGCGCCGTTCTCGAGATATAAGTTGTCAAAAATTCCATACGAACCGCCAGAACCCCCCTACAGATGTCGATTTTTCTACATTCAAAAAATCATGAATGTTCGTCTTACTTTGCTCATATCTCAAAAACCGTGCGTCCTACAGCAAAGTGACTGAGACCGATTTTGTAGCTCATGACTAGATCTAGAGGCTGGGGCTGTGGACAGGAAAAATGTACCGTTATAAGGGTATCATTTTTAGTGGATAAGGGACTTTTCGTGTTAAAATAATTTCAATCGTCGCCTTGCCGGTGATTGAGAGTAATGAAAACTTGCACAATGAGAATTCACGTCAAGAGCAACAATTCAGATTGACCTCCCTTCAAAGCCGATGTAAAATTTCATATAATTTACGGCCGAGAAACAAATTTCCCTGTTTTTGTTAAAAATTTGCCCAAATAACGGTACAATCGTGAATTTTCCAATTCCATCCTCTAGATCAAGTCATAAGCTACAAAAAATATGTACAGGAATTTTCTCGTACGACGCACCGTTCTCGAGATATAAGTTGTCAAAAATTCCATACGAACCGCCAGAACCCCCCTAGATGCCGATTTTTCTACATTCAAAAAATCATGAATGTTCGTCTTACTTTGCTCATATCTCAAAAACCGTGCGTCCTACAGCAAAGTGACTGAGACCGATTTTGTAGCTCATGACTAGATCTAGAGGATGGGGCTGTGGACAGGAAAAAATGTACCGTTATAAGGGTATCATTTTTAGTGGATAAGGGACTTTTCGTGTTAAAATAATTTTAATCGTCGCCTTGCCGGTGATTGAGAGTAATGAAAACTTGCACAATGAGAATTCACGTCAAGAGCAACAATTCAGATTGACCTCCCTTCAAAGCCGATGTAAAATTTCATATAATTTACGCCCGAGAAACAAATTTCCCTGTTTTTCTCAAAAATTTGCCCAAATAACGGTCCAATCGTGAATTTTCCAATTCCATCCTCTAGATCAAGTCATAAGCTACAAAAAATATGTACAGGAATTTTCTCGTACGACGCACCGTTCTCGAGATATAAGTTGTCAAAAATTCCATACGAACCGCCAGAACCCCCCTAGATGCCGATTTTTCTACATTCAAAAAATCATGAATGTTCGTCTTACTTTGCTCATATCTCAAAAACCGTGCGTCCTACAGCAAAGTGACTGAGACCGATTGTGTAGCTCATGACTAGATCTAGAGGATGGGGCTGGGGACAGGAAAAATGTACCGTTATAAGGGTATCATTTTTAGTGGATAAGGGACTTTTCGTGTTAAAATAATTTTAATCGTCGCCTTGCCGGTGATTGAGAGTAATGAAAACTTGCACAATGAGAATTCACGTCAAGAGCAACAATTCAGATTGACTTCCCTTCAAAGCCGATGTAAAATTTCATATAATTTACGGCCGAGAAACAAATGTCCCTGTTTTTGTTGAAAATTTGCCCAAATAACGGTACAATCGTGAATTTTTCAATTCCATCCTCTAGATCAAGTCATAAGCTACAAAAAATATGTACAGGAATTTTCTCGTACGACGCACCGTTCTCGAGATATAAGTTGTCAAAAATTCCATACGAACCGCCAGAACCCCTACAGATGTCGATTTTTCTACATTCAAAAAATCATGAATGTTCGTCTTATTTTGCTCATATCTCAAAAACCGTGCGTCCTACAGCAAAGTGACTGAGACCGATTTTGTAGCTCATGACTAGATCTAGAGGATGGGGCTGGGGACAGGAAAAATGTACCGTTATAAGGGTATCATTTTTAGTGGATAAGGGACTTTTCGTGTTAAAATAATTTCAATCGTCGCCTTGCCGGTGATTGAGAGTAATGAAAACTTGCACAATGAGAATTCACGTCAAGAGCAACAATTCAGATTGACCTCCCTTCAAAGCCGATGTAAAATTTCATATAATTTACGGCCGAGAAACAAATTTCCCT
The DNA here is from genome assembly GCA_964034865.1 of Eristalis intricaria. Classification (NCBI taxonomy): domain Eukaryota; kingdom Metazoa; phylum Arthropoda; class Insecta; order Diptera; family Syrphidae; genus Eristalis; species Eristalis intricaria. The sequence goes on from OZ035877.1 coordinate 9,839,506, forward strand.
GTTTTTGTTAAAAATTTGCCCAAATAACGGTACAATCGTGAATTTTCCAATTCCATCCTCTAGATCAAGTCATAAGCTACAAAAAATATGTACAGGAATTTTCTCGTACGACGCACCGTTCTCGAGATATAAGTTGTCAAAAATTCCATACGAACCGCCAGAACCCCTACAGATGTCGATTTTTCTACATTCAAAAAATCATGAATGTTCGTCTTATTTTGCTCATATCTCAAAAACCGTGCGTCCTACAGCAAAGTGACTGAGACCGATTTTGTAGCTCATGACTAGATCTAGAGGATGGGGCTGGGGACAGGAAAAATGTACCGTTATAAGGGTATCATTTTTAGTGGATAAGGGACTTTTCGTGTTAAAATAATTTTAATCGTCGCCTTGCCGGTGATTGAGAGTAATGAAAACTTGCACAATGAGAATTCACGTCAAGAGCAACAATTCAGATTGACCTCCCTTCAAAGCCGATGTAAAATTTCATATAATTTACGCCCGAGAAACAAATTTCCCTGTTTTTCTCAAAAATTTGCCCAAATAACGGTCCAATCGTGAATTTTCCAATTCCATCCTCTAGATCAAGTCATAAGCTACAAAAAATATGTACAGGAATTTTCTCGTACGACGCACCGTTCTCGAGATATAAGTTGTCAAAAATTCCATACGAACCGCCAGAACCCCCCTAGATGCCGATTTTTCTACATTCAAAAAATCATGAATGTTCGTCTTACTTTGCTCATATCTCAAAAACCGTGCGTCCTACAGCAAAGTGACTGAGACCGATTGTGTAGCTCATGACTAGATCTAGAGGATGGGGCTGGGGACAGGAAAAATGTACCGTTATAAGGGTATCATTTTTAGTGGATAAGGGACTTTTCGTGTTAAAATAATTTTAATCGTCGCCTTGCCGGTGATTGAGAGTAATGAAAACTTGCACAATGAGAATTCACGTCAAGAGCAACAATTCAGATTGACTTCCCTTCAAAGCCGATGTAAAATTTCATATAATTTACGGCCGAGAAACAAATGTCCCTGTTTTTGTTGAAAATTTGCCCAAATAACGGTACAATCGTGAATTTTTCAATTCCATCCTCTAGATCAAGTCATAAGCTACAAAAAATATGTACAGGAATTTTCTCGTACGACGCACCGTTCTCGAGATATAAGTTGTCAAAAATTCCATACGAACCGCCAGAACCCCTACAGATGTCGATTTTTCTACATTCAAAAAATCATGAATGTTCGTCTTACTTTGCTCATATCTCAAAAACCGTGCGTCCTACAGCAAAGTGACTGAGACCGATTGTGTAGCTCATGACTAGATCTAGAGGATGGGGCTGGGGACAGGAAAAATGTACCGTTATAAGGGTATCATTTTTAGTGGATAAGGGACTTTTCGTGTTAAAATAATTTTAATCGTCGCCTTGCCGGTGATTGAGAGTAATGAAAACTTGCACAATGAGAATTCACGTCAAGAGCAACAATTCAGATTGACCTCCCTTCAAAGCCGATGTAAAATTTCATATAATTTACGGCCGAGAAACAAATTTCCCTGTTTTTGTTAAAAATTTGCCCAAATAACGGTACAATCGTGAATTTTCCAATTCCATCCTCTAGATCAAGTCATAAGCTACAAAAAATATGTAGAGGATCTCGAGATATAAGTTGTCAAAAATTCCATGCGAATCGCAAGAGAAACAAATTTGCGTTTTTTTTAATTTGCCGAAATAAACCAGAGGCAGCGTACAGCCTTGAAGTGTGTTCGGTCCTTGCGTCTGCAATCTTATTTTGCCTATACGAAACTTCTTCCATATCATCTGAACTAGGAAGTCTATGAAATACGCCCCAGTGGTGCTCTGTGCTTCTTTACTGCAGAGGGCCTTGGTGTATCAATAGATTTTGATAGAAATATCCCACGAGTATACAGTGCCCTTGGAGTATCATTTGAGATCACCCGGTGACCCAATATCGTATAATCGTCTTGTTAGCCAACTTAATCGAGTCAAAATACTTGCATGCTTGGCCGCATGTAATTCTGATCTGGAAAATATTGTAGCAACGTTAGTTCTTTCTTCTTTGGCTGGTGCAACAGCCCGGGGTGGACCTGGGCCTGGGCCTCAGCGAACATGCCTCTCCACGGTCTTGTGCTAGTTGCTTCAAGCCATGCACGCTCAGCTGATTGAGGTCATTTTCCAGCTACGTGTGCCGCCGGAGGCGTGATCATTCTTTACCGCGTTGTTCCTCGGGGTTGGAGTCGAAGAATTTCCATTCCGGAGCATTTATGTCCATTCGCTCTAGATGACCTAGCCACCTGGTACGAGAGACTCGAACTCATTTGAACAGATCGATGTCGCTGTAGTCTCCTCTTCGAAACACCATTAGTACATACGGGATGAAAGATAATACGAAGGACTCTCTTCTAGAAGCGACCAAGAATCTCTTCGTCCGCCTTTCGTTCTCCTTATATCTCTCTTTCGATTGTTTATATGTTCTAATAAATTGCTATAGACCATTCACAGCGACTGTTAAATACCAACCGACATATGAGATCCTCACTGAACCGACAGCAAGACAAAATCGGTCTGCAAAATAAAAAGTGCATACTGATGGAACTGAGAAATCCAGAAATTTCATCTGGATGTCAGAACAAACATGTCTGCCACCGAGCAAAAGCAATTTTCTGATGAAGGAATACCTGCCGACTCCCACTGTCGGTTCATTGCATATTGCAGACAATAAATGCGGTCCCCTCCCACTGGTCCAAAAATGCTCTCCCTTCAGCTTAAATTCCCCTTGAGATATGTCAAAAATGGATCTTCAACTTTGACTCAATGTACGTTCAGACAGCACAGCGATGCAAATATCAGCAACAAGATGCAATGACCTGCTGTGCGTTTCTCATCTTTGAAAACGAGAATTCCAGTGTATGATTCGTATCATCTCAGCACAACAGACAAATAAGAAATAAGAAAGTTCACTTTTTTTTCTTTTCTTTTTTTGGAAAGTAATCTCAAGCAGACAATTTCAATAAATCGTTCAGTCTGATAGATGGCAGAGGAATCTTAAGAACGAGCAATTTTAACAGGATTTACCTCTGCTAACATCAACATAACTGACAAGTTGACTACAATAAAACAGAAATTCTTCTCCTCGAAAGACAGCCAAACGCCACCGCCGCCGCCGCTCCGTAGGTACCAAACTACTTCCAAAGTGATGTGACAGCTAGATGGGGGGGGGGGATGGGAGAAGATACCTGAGGAGCCAAGGATGTGATATCCATCTCAGGAATTGCATTAAGAAGAAGAAACGTAAACCGATTCCCATGTCTATGTCGAGTCGAGGGAGTGAACCGAAAACACACATCCCCCTCCCTCCCGGACTTCACCTTAACGTGTGCACGTGTGCACGTGTGTACAAGTGTGCGAGTGTGAGCGCCATACGAGAACTGATAGTATCGCATAGAGTTCAAATCCGAATTGGTATGAGAAACAATCTTTTGTTCGTTATCCTTGCCGGGATTTTGAAGGAGAATAGAAAATTCCTTGGCCTTGTGCCAATTGCCCCGCAATCTGCTAAGATGCCTTCAGACGTACCTTATTTGTGCGGTGACCTACCTTCTGGAAAGCGACTTCAACCGAGGTTATCCTATGTTTGGCTACTCTTGTTTGCCGGAAAAGGAGTGTGTCAGGGGGTGGGAACTTAAACAATCACTGAAGCACACTATTTTTATCCAGCTCACTCGCATAGGGATCCATGGTATAAGTGAGTGAATTTTAAGTTTTCATTAGGATTGCTGGAGCTTAGACCAGGGACTTTAGTGCACAAAGGAAATGGAATATTGTTTTCCAAATAGAATTTCATGGATATTTAAACACGCGTAATCCCGTAGAGGACATCTTTCCTTAAGAAGCTCGTCATTACGAGGATTTTTTTTTTTTGGAATCCAGTTGTGTGTTTTGTTTTCTGAGGTGGGTCTGGTATTCGTTGGGAAACTTTACCATCATCTGCATGAATTATCAACTTTCTCTGAGTCTGCCTTGGGTTTCCTCTGGCAGAAGTTTAGCAAAAACATGGCCTACCGAAGGTGGCAGCCCAGTTAGTTGGACAATTGAGTGATTCCTTGGCAGAATCCTAACAAATCAATGGAAAGGATTAAACACCGCAGTTAGCTGGAATCAAATGACACTATGATATAAGGCCATATGGCCCTATGACACTTTGACGGAAGAGAGCTTCTGGACGCTAGGTGTCTCATACCGAAAAGACTTTCTGGACACTAGGAGTTTTTGGTCACTAGGTGTCCTTTTGAAACGAAGAAGGACTAACTTTGTATCTGCTGCGCTTTCCAGGTTCCACCTACCCATCTTTTCACGTGTAATCCTTCTCCTTCTTTGTATGGCCCTTCAATTCCAATTGAGCACAAATGTGAGAAAACTAGATGCTCAAAGCGCTCTTCACTAAATGATGAATTTTTCAGGAATATAATCCATTTCAAAATTTAATATTTCCACTTCATGTTTATTCTCTCAGTACACTCCTGTTTAACAAGCAACTCCTTAACAATTCCATACATCTGAAGGACTCCACATAACCATGACAATGGTCTCCGCCCACACTTGAAAGTTTCATAAGAATCTCCTCGATTAAGAAAGTCACAATTGGCTCTCAACCAAATGACTTATCCACAAAGAAGCGCAAAGACAAAAAAGAACAGAAACAAAAAAAAAATGACAAACAGACGTTCCAGCCGAAATGACAAACTACTTAAATCACTTAAGTATGAAACAATTTGAAATTTATTTGCCAAAAAAGGTATTTTGTGATTTGGAAGGATAAAATTTACGATCCACACAAGATGCATTGCGTCTGTGAAGACATCCCTCTTGAACATTAACTCCTAATCTATCTTCAAACATGTGCGGGTTCGTTCATTCGACAGCAGCAACGGCGGACAAACGAACGAACGAAAGAGGAATGTGGAAAGAAAGTAGGATCTAAGTGCCAGATTTACAGCAGGCAACCTCTTCGGGAGGAGTCTTATTTGGGGCGGAATTTACGATGTAGATGTTTGGAGATTTTTGATGCAATTATTCACCACTTCTCTGCACTCGGCTCTGACGTTCGTGGAAGAAGACGTTGACCTCGAAGAATGATGGTGCATGGTCTGGGGAGTTAATTGCATTTGAAGTTCACAAACACTGTGTGTGCACATGGCCGCTTGAGGATTCTCTGCACTATGTAAGCAGCACTTTCCCGGAAGAAAATCTGAGAGAATTCTTGTGATTTCTTGCTGCACATCATGCGGAGACTCGGAGACACATGCTGTGCACCGCATTGCTATGGATTTTCGGTGGATCTTGTAATTTTGACAAGTTTCCGATGCATAATTGCTGGGATTAGTTAATCCCTGGATGTGAACAAAGAGTTGATTGTTTTCAAGGAGGAGAGCGCTGCTACCGAAGACTTTTGATGCAATGCGACGAGATTGAGTGATGGAGTGGAGAATGGGTGAGGGAGGGGCTTCAAGTGTCCACTGAAGTGACTCCAAAGATGATAACGTTTCAAAAAGTGAATTGGAAAAAATGTGCAAATGCCCACTGAATTGTGAATCTTACATCGCTGGCTACAATGATGAGAGGCACTTAAGTTTCACACAAATGCATGCACTTCCTTCCGATTAGCCAGACAATGACTGTGGCTCCTTGCCAAGCAACGTACGTGCCAACATTCAATTACTGCCAAGAAAACTCCTCCGTCTACGGACTCGCTTACAAGCCACTCTCCCACTGAACTCAAGTCTCATGGAAATCCTTAAGGCAACATTGGCAAAATCCCACTCAGTGCATAATGCGCTCCTTACTTAGCCTCAAGTATCCTCTCGCTAATTACCTCCTTGAACCGCTATCTGCTCAAGGCTAAGACGTCCTTCGCAGCAGTACGCCCGGCCCCAAAAATTTAGTTAAATGAACCATAAACATTCGATAGGGTTGTTTAGATGCGAACTAAACAAAACCGAATGGGGTTCAAGTTCGCGAAGCGAGGATATTAACAACGACGTCATCATCATCAGGGGCAAACACAGAAGTCGACTTTTCAAGATTTTGGCAAAGCACCACCGGCAACAACCACGACGACATTGGCATTAACGAGCTTGATTACAACGAAACCAGGATGTTCGCATTAACTAGTAGTTTGTATCCTTTTCATTTAATTTGTCATAGATTTTCCATTACCGGCTCACTAATGAATGGGAATGGGAATGAGAGCGAAGAGTATTTTTACGAGGGGGTAATTACTTGACGAACTAACCGCTAATGGGTCTATATGACCCCCATAGTGGTCAGTGGACGGAATTTGTTAACAACTTTTCGAGAAGTGATGTACAATGTGGGTTGGCGAATTCAGGGCTGGGAAGTTTAGGCTGGAGGTGGCGCGTCGTACCAAGGACGAACAACGTTTGTTATGAGCCCTATCTCAAGTAATGGACATGGGCCAGACTGCATACGGGGCGCCATTCATTCTTTCGTCAACTTTCGTTGAGAAGCTTCTCTTGACAGTACACGAATTTTTTTTTCTCTCGGAGGATTTTAAGACAACACTGAAGCATTCAGAGTTAAAAACCACGCAGCAACCTACAACATTTGTTGGAATTTCTTCACCAGGCGCTTCTGAGATGGGAAGCCTGCATCATCAGCTTTCACGTCATCAACACTGAATAATTGCCACCTGATCTGAGCAAAGGCGAGACAGTGGAAGAGGGTTTAATCGCTTAAGTCAAGTACACTTAGGTGTTTGGAGAAGGTATAGTGGCTCGTAAGTACGCCACGCCGGTAAGTCGTCAATAGCCTTTCTTGTCAAGATATAACAAGAACTCCGCGGATTTCTTGCAAATATTTGGGAGGATGAATTTTGTCTGCAGTCATACCCGCGGTTGTGCTCTCGAGAGGTCCAACCATACATGGAAGCCCTAACAAAGGACGCAGGTAGTCCCAAGACAGACTCAGGTACTGAGAATATTTCCTTCGATCCTCGTCTGGAACGTTCATCGGAGATATATCATATGATCCCATGGTGGCCCGGGATCCAGATAAGTCTTAGCTTATTTAGACTACCGATTAAATTCAGAAAAGACTTGCATTACTGAACTACCCTGGTAGTGGCTAAAGGGCTACGCAAGGCCTAGAGGTAGACAAATGGATCGCCGTGGCGTAGTTGGTTGGTGCGTCGACTCGTACGCAGAGATAGTCAGGTTCGCTACCCGAATTTACTACATTTCGTCATTCACGGCTCTACCTCTTTCGATTGATTGACAATGACCAGAGAGTAATCTTGTCTAGAAAAAGCTTCTTCGCCGTTCGGAGTCATTAAACTGTAGGTTTCATCTACTCAAAAAAGAATAATAGCACGCCGAACACGCGTGGTTGCTGTAGATGCTTGGTCCAGGTCCCCTTCAGGCTGTCGCATCACTCATATATAAGAGACAACCAAAAATACCTTGCCCCTTCCACCTGTCCTTCACAGTACAGATCGTGCCTATTTGGATCGCATAGGTTTTCGCTTGAAGACCTGTAGGCACCAGAGAGAGGGCTAGTGCAGAGAAAGTACATGCATTTGAGTTGTGATACAGTTGTCCCGTAAGACGCCACATGCATAAAGTCACCGAATGGTCCACTGTATATTTATATCAGTAGTCAAACACATATTGCTGTGTATTGTCGCGATTTGAGGACCGCGCTCGAAAAGAATATCAACCTCAAATCGTTTGACAGAGTGCAGTTAATGGCATATGTATGTATCAGTAGAGCACTAAGTCCGCCGCTGGGAACATACTCCTCAATCCTCTATCGACAGACAATACCTAGTTCAGGGATCAGGCTGCTATCGCTACTTATGTGAAAAGCACTCGCACTCAAGGATTCTCGGCAGGTGTAATTCCATAGCCATAGACTCTAACCTCATGTTACCTAAGATCCTAAATCCCCCTAGATCATACTTAGAGTTTGAACACCAGAGGCTGGGCTGCGAATCATGACAGATGGATCGAGGATGGGTGCAGGTGTGGGTACTGACGTCTATTCTATGGATCTACGCATTCACGTATCTTTCCGTCCACTGGAATAAAATGTCCTGGATGAAAAACAAACACACAGAGCGTCATATATTCACAAAGCCAGGCATTCATCAAATCTCGGAATTCAGTCACCTTCAACTCTTTTACCAGATAACCTGATCAACTGGCGCATGATATCTCATCACCAACCAGCTCTGGTCTACGATCGACCCCCAAGCGATGGCTGAGTCTGATCAGATTGAGCAGGCCAAATCTTAAAACTCTGATTGGCGTTATAACATGTGTAGCGCTCTAGGAACTCACGCCTCTAGACTAGGTATTCCCTACAACGACTTCTGCATGAGCAGCGTTTCCATTGTACACATGCTATGCAATTGCAGTGCTCTCTCATCCCGTAAATAAAATCGTCTGGAAGATCGTCTTCTTCTTAGGGCGCAACATTCCGAGGTGGATCTGGGTCTCGACCAACATGATCTCCAGCCGGCCCAATCTCTCGCCAGCTATCTGCAGTTTCGCACGCCAAATCCTTTGCTTTACTAAAAGCGTTAACTGGTGTGCATGTATACATTGGGCATATGCTGGACAGAGTGTGGCTGCTGCCTTTCCTTACAGGTGTCAGCCACTTTAACCTAAGGGAATCGAAGTGTGAGTTGTACCAAAGACCACGTATTTTTGCCCATGAAGTGGGAGGAGGGTGTTTCAGCGACGAATCAAGAACAGAGCCTTGCTTTCTAGGGAAGTCTCCTTTGCCGAGAAAGACCGTTCTTAGAAGCGATGCTGAAAGAAGTAATTACGTGAAGTCCACCAAACGACCGATGCATAGCAGAGGAGGGGCCTCTAAAACGAAAGCTGGTTTGCGCGGGATCTAATCTAAAGAAGTCATCTAGGTCACTTTAACGTTGACTTTTTAGCCACCAAAAATGTTCCTTCACCTTGGGCATGCCAATCATTTCGACAATTAGTTTTATCTGTGTACTTCTTTGCTAGAGCTAGGCTCAACAGCTCATGCTGCAGAATTCCTCAATTCATCTAGCAACGTTCACATCTTGAGCATTAGATGATGGCACTCTACACTTCTGGCTGAGACACTTTCATAACAAAAGCCAAACAAACCACCCAATTTATCATAAAAGTTCTTCACATCAACACCTCTTAAGCACCAGCGAGACCACCATCTCCCACACACAAACTGATGACTCTCCAGTTCGTAGACAAAGTTGCCAAAATATTGATAGCCATCCAGTGTCCTCGAGCAGTTAATTTGCCGATATCACCACAACTTCCCACGTCGTATTCTAGTCAGCAAGCATTTTTTAGACCATCCACTTGCCCCATGACCCAGTGAAACCATAATTACATTCAGATATCGTAGTCAGCAGAAAAATCGTAATCCCAGAGTCAATGTCCTTTAAGAGCCTTGTCCTAGCTTGTCGTGACACCTAATAAATTCAAATTCAGTGGAAAAACCGCATCTTTTGTGATTCAACAATCTTCATTGAATTTCCTAGTGTCAAATCTGTGAACAAAAGAAACAGTCCTTCCTTCCTTCGGTTGGATCCCTTTCATCCCTTTCATCCCTTCCGAAGGACAATGAAAGGAAATCACTTCCAATGCAAGACCATTATGCAAAAATGGCCCACAAAACGCAAAACGAAGACGATTGTGTGGAGCTCAAGAGAAAATGCGGAACATCTTCTTTTGTTTGAGAATGGATACTTTACTTTCTTTCGTCCTGGTATTTTTTTTTGTGCTTCTTCTTCTTGAAACGAGTAGAGAGTAAGTTGCCACAAATGTAAAGGGTGCCTGGGTCAAGATAGTACAATGAATGATCATAAAATGAATGACAAAAGAAACTGAACATTTTTGTCATCAAATATTACATCTTACGATGAGAGGGTGATTCACGAAGGATGAGAGTCGAAGGAAGTACGTGAAATGGGGACACTTTGCGGGAGTGCTGATGTTGTTCGTGAAGTATGTTGTTACACCAGGGTAGGGTCTTGAGTAAGAAAGCTTTAAGTTTTCGTCTGAGATTTAAGTCTGGTTCGGTCTCAGTCTCAGTCTCAGTCTCAGTCTCAGTCTCAGTCTCAGTCTCAGTCTCAGTCTCAGTCTCAGTCGCAGTCTCAATCTCAGTCTCAGTCGCAGTCTCAGTCTCAGTCTCAATCTCAGTCCCAGTCTCAGTCTTAGTCTCAATCTCAGTCTCAGTCTAAGTCTCAGTCTCAGTCTCAGTCTCAGTCTCAGTCTCAGTCTCAGTCTCAGTCTCAGTCTCAGTCTCAGTCTCAGTCTCAGTCTCAGTCTCAGTCTCAGTCGCAGTCTCAATCTCAGTCTCAGTCGCAGTCTCAGTCTCAGTCGCAGTCTCAGTCTCACTCTCACTCTGAGTCTCAGTCTCAGTCGTAGTCTCAATCTCAGTCTCAGTCTCAGTCTCAGTCTCAGTCTCAGTCTCAGTCTCAGTCTCAGTCTCAGTCTCAGTCTCAGTCTCAGTCTCAGTCTCAGTCTCAGTCTCAGTCTCAGTCTCAGTCTCAGTCTCAGTCTCAGTCTCAGTCTCAGTCTCAGTCTCAGTCTCAGTCTCAGTCTCAGTCTCAGTCTCAGTCTCAGTCTCAGTCTCAGTCTCAGTCTCAGTCTCAGTCTCAGTCTCAGTCTCAGTCTCAGTCTCAGTCGTAGTCTCAATCTCAGTCTCAGTCTCAGTCTCAGTCTCAGTCTCAGTCTCAGTCTCAGTCTCAGTCTCAGTCTCAGTCTCAGTCTCAGTCTCAGTCTCAGTCTCAGTCTCAGTCTCAGTCTCAGTCTCAGTCTCAGTCTCAGTCTCAGTCTCAGTCTCAGTCTCAGTCTCAGTCTCAGTCTCAGTCTCAGTCTCAGTCTCAGTCGCAGTCTCAGTCTCAGTCTCAGTCTCAGTCTCGGTCTCAGTCTCAGTCTCAGTCGCAGTCGCAGTCTCAGTCTCAGTCTCAGTCGCAGTCTCAGTCCCAGTCCCAGTCTCAGTCTCAGTCTCGGTCTCAGTCTCAGTCTCATTTTTTCAGCACCTCCTTCCGCTTTAAAAATTTCAATTGCACACAGAACCCAGTGCTAACAAGCAGACTCCAACCCCCCCCCCCCCCCCCCCACCGGCAGCGGCTCCACCAGCCTGCCGTCCCAACACGACCCGTTGTCACCCTTGATGTACATCAATCTGTTCCTTATTATCTCATCATGATGCCGACTTCCCGTTGATGATCTGAATGAGGGTGTCATGAGCTATAAAACGTTACAAACTCACTTGCCCCCCACACAGTGCTTCAAAATAAAAACAAAGAGCGGCCCTTCTGACACTTCCACTCAACTGCTTTATCTCTCAGACCAAATTACCCTAGATTTCATGCCTCAACTACTGACACGGAAAGTGTCTTCCGAAATTTTGAGTGTGCTCTCCAGAAAAACGTCCCAGCCCCGTCCTCCCTCTCTGTGCACACCCGCACAAGGCTCAAAATTATAGAGACTGTTATGAAAACTCTTAGCCTTGACATCAGAGCGTTCACACACCAATGAAGCGTAACATCCACACACACACACTAATACATCAACCAACCCCGAAAAAGCTTGATTATCCACTTTATGGTCGGGTCAGAGCAGCTGATTTATGCTCTCCACTGCAACCTCCAACTTCGGGTTCGGGTGGGTGGGTGGGTGGTTGGGTGGATGGTTTGGGTATTCGTATTATCCGTTCACATGCTCGCTCTTCCTTGTTGCACACTCACACAGCTAGCTGTAGTCAGAAACCCAATTATGGTTCTGTAGTTGCTGACTTGATAGTTTCTCTGGCAAATGCAATCGTCTAGCTTCTGTGTGTGTGCGCGCCCCTCCCCGACCCACCGTCACAGTGCTTTGTATTTGAAAGATGAATGCTTTCAGCCTGGAGATAGAAATGATCTCATGAATTATTTATGAATAATTGATATAAAGTTTCCAAAAAGTTTTGAGGAGACAGGGTGTAACAACTCATTCTCCGCAAGGACGACGACGATGAGGACGACGACGAATCCAAGAGTGCCCGTCGATTGAGCACACAAGACAAAGTGTGTAGCTGTCGTCTGCAATGGATTTCTCAGAGTTTCCACAATTTATTTACGTTTTCATGAAAACCCCTTTCAAGTTGCTGAGTAGTACACTGAGGCTAGGGAAGGCTTTAAACGAGACTCTAGAAAATGTATTTTTGGGGCAAGAATAAATTGTCCTCAAAAGCCGTCCATGCACTCGGTTGGATATCTTCTTGCTGCGGCCTGTGGTTGATGAGACAAAGGTTTTTCAATATTCTCTGACGTAGATGTCATGTGGGTCTCGGGGGTATGGGCTTCGGGCGGGAGTCACACAACAGCAGGTTGCCTTGAGGTCGACTACACGTTGAGCATGAGGTTTTGGACGTCTTTCTGAGATTTGATGCCACCTCAAAGGTGGTTTCTGAAAGTTCAACTGTAACACATTCATGACAAGGGCCACGGTAGATTCTGATTAGGAAATAGGAAAACTACAATCGCAGCCAGGAAACTTTTCCGATCTCCCTAAAAACTAAAAACTTCCCTAAAGTTCGACGCCGCCTTCACAAACAGTAGACGAAGAATTTAAACGTTATCAAGCGAATCAGAGAAGATGTCAGTGATGTGCTTGGTTTTGCGACACCATCTGAACCTTAAAACCCATGGTTTGACAACGAAAGGCAGGCAGGCACATCTAACAAAGCAAGAAGCCTCCTAGTTCACGCTGCATCGACTACACGGCGATAGAAAGACTAGTACTGACTTCGGAGTCTTCGTACGGTGGAGAATACTACAAGCTAAACAAAATCTAATCAGAATAAGCAGAATACAAAGATCGGCGTGGATCTGCATCACAGGTGCACTTCGATCAATACCTACGGCGGGCATCGAAATTTAACTCTTCCAATGGACACATACGGGAAACTTATTGCTTCGTATTCGCCAATAAGACTAAGAAAATGTGTGACCTCTTGGGGACCTCGAAATAAAACAAAAAACAATGATACCCACAAGAGTAGAGGAATGGAGATCTCTACTGACGGCTTCAAGTCGGAGGAAGGCTCAGGCTTCGGTCTGTACGCTAGATCGCCTGAGTTATATTTAGCCATGCGCCTACCAAACCACTGCAGTGTTTTCCAGACAGAAGTAGCAGGTACTCAAGGGGCAGACATCCGGCTATCAATGACCCCGATACACGGAAGATCTATCGTTATTTACACAGATTGTCTAGCGGCCATAAAGGCTCTAGAAACACAAGATGGGAAAACTATTTGGGAAATAGTGGATAGATTCAACCTTACCCTGTGCTGGGTCCTAGGGCACAAGGCTTTCCGGGCAACGGGCCGATGAATTAGCAAGAAATAGGGTGAATATACCACAGGCAAAAAATAAGGAGACACTTCATCCTCCAAGGATACCGGTGCTTACAGATTATGCAGCGTCCGCTTTAGATTTAGAGTTTGGGTACAAAATACTTATCTCAGACAGAGAAGACTGGGCAAAAGATTTAGGTATGAAATGTGAAAACCTTGAAATCTAGAAAGATAGCTCAAAAAAAGAGGAAGGCACAGGACTTCGCCCGATACATCCTTCTCCCTGTATCTAGGACTGCCCAACCATTGGAGTGTATTCCAGGCAGAAGTAAGACCTATCCAAGAAGCTGCCCGCCTACTGTCATTGACCCCGATAGACGGGTTATCGCTGTACACAAAGAAAATCAGGCGGCCGTTAAGGCTCTGGATACACCATCAATTAAGTCCAAGATGGTAAAACTTTGCAGTTTATCTCTCAAGGAGATATCGGTTATATGCAACCTTACCACATGCTGGGTCCCTATGCATAGTGCTCTTCCAGGCAACGAAAGGGCCGACGAGTTAGCAAGAGCAGGATTGGGATAATCAGGACACCCCATATCCCTCACTTCAAATAATAAACACGCAGTTACTTACAGATGACATCAACAACGGTAATTGGAGATGGAAAAAACTAGAGACTTGTAGAACTGCGAGGCTTATTTGGCCTTCAGAAAATCAAAACAAAACAAATTCGCTCCTAAAACTAAACAGGAGTGAAATAAGAAATGGTGTGGGCATTATCACCGGCCACTGCCTTCTCGGTATGCACGCCAGGAGAATGGGAGCCCCTCACAATGACTTCTGCAGAAGCTGTACAGACGAAGAGGAAGAAGTAACTACGCTTCACTTTTAAGGCAGTCATCCAGCCCTTGCAAGAACAAGATATGATATACTAGGCAACTTTTTCAGCAGTCTAGAGGAAATATCATACTTATAGGTTCTAATTTGAAGAAAACAAATCGGTTGTAAGCCAGCACAGGAGTGGATTATCCAAGATAGGTCACTATGATACCATTATGTAGCCACTCTTTAAATGAAAGAGGAACCGATGCAAAGCACCGGGAAGTGCAAGTGATCCAACGCCTAAGACGGCTAGGCCATGTAAAGCGTACGGACAACTTAGCTCCGGCCTGCAGATTCTTCCATTATGAGCCGGTTGGACAACGCATCAGAAGACGTCGAAGTTAAAGGTGTCACACACAAGTTGAGGGGGCCTCTGCCACCTTGGTGTGTGAAACTGGAGACAGCTGGGGAGAGACCGTGCTGTCTGAAGAGGCATGTTGGCTGAGACCAAGAAGTGAGAAGTACAAGAATTGTGTTCATAACTTAGCGAGAATATCAGCTTCTAAAGCTAGCCTAAGGTTCTGGCTTCACTACTCCAGAACCCAGTCAGGGTATCGCTTGGGGAAGAAGTATTCAAACTGTTTTTGAAGTGTGTTACTTAACTCTCCTTGAATCAAAGGACAAACATCTCTGCCAAGCAATCACATCCGCGAGTCTTTAAACACCTCAAATTAAAGCCAATTCACAATCGTATTGAAACATCTTTCCAAAGCCCCATGGGACATCAAGGGAAGACTAATGTGCCTTCAATAAATTTTGTTGAAAAACCAATCACCCCGTGGAGTTACAGCTTGCTAGTCGAATACAATGGATATCAGACGTCCATTCGATTGTCACGTTTCCTTGGATATTCGTTGCTGAAGAGCTACACCTCTCATCAATTTGCCAGCCAAGACGGGATATTTTCTTTGCTCTTATTTGTGGATGGGGCCAAGTCTTGATCTCGGGACTACAAAGGGCTTCGGGTATCTCAAGGTTGCTTTTCTCCCTCTGGGCAATGAACTTTGAGAGGAGTGTCGTTGTGGTAACTTCCGTTGGTCGTCAGTATCACCTTCATTTAGAGAGTTATGTTGATGATGTTTTCTTCTCATCACATTTGAATGAAACAGGCGACTTAGACTTTCCAATGAATTCAACGCATTTCCAAGCTCACACGGCGTGTGCTTGACAAGGTTTTATGTCTCAAGTCCATTGCTCCACAAAAGCCATAATCTCAGTCAAGTTCCAAGCCACTAAATATGCCTTACAGCCGCCGTCCAGCAGCTCCACCCAGATGGGAGGGGGATTTGCAGTACACCGGCACAAAACATCCTAACCGACATGCTCTCCCTGTTCCCGGTGCATGTTTACCTCCCCACCCAGTAGTAGGTCATTACATATGCAGAAATCGGAAGTAACTCGGTTTCACAGTTTCATACCATTCGCCCTCAGCATCCCATTGAAATTCAACGTATATGCAAACGAAAATCCTCGAGTGAAAAACAATAAACAGGAGTGGCATGCTGTGATTTATCCAGCAGCAGCAGATCCGGGCCACGATGAGGAATCAATTGAATATCTCAGCTTGCCGGTGTAGCAAGTTGTGTAGAGTAGACACTGATTCTTTGCACAGCCTCGGGGTGAACTTACAGATCTAGTCGATATCTCTGAAGGAGGACACGCCATGCACCTTGGGTGGTCTGCGGGTAAATGTCTGGTGGAGATGCTTGTTTGGAGATTCTGTTGCACGAGACAACGATAATAGATGGGTTGCTGCGATATGATTTTGTGTTGCAGGAAAGTTGTCAAATTGAAGTGAGTTATGAGAGAATTCATGTGTTTATTGAATGTGTCCTGGTGAAGGATTCAACTGAAGTTTTGATTATGAAGGGGTCATAAATTCGTTACATATATCCAACACTGGTCAAGACATGAGCTCGATGAAATTTGCACTCACTGAACATGTTCCACAAAGTAACTGCTTATCATCTCTTCTGTCGGCTTCAGTCTTCTGTGAGGTCCAAAATGGAGTTTCATGGATGAAATCCGGCTCGAAGGACCAAGCATTGTGTTCTAAGCAAACTAAGTATCAACAACTGCAATAATTGATGCACTGGTCCTCTATTCGGGATGGGTGGACGATCAGGATCGACCAGTATTCTCTCGCTAGCACGCCGCTCGGTAATCCGATAACTTGCGGGTCAGGATTTGACATGATAGGTCTCTAACCTGCCGTCATTGAAAATCTTCAGCTCCATAGTCCGCCATCTTCCTTCTCTTTCAATTCAATAATTCGCCGATTTCAGTAATCTGTCGATGGTTGGGTTTTTGTTGTGGCAATTTAGCGAGATTCACAGATTTTGATAAATCTCATTCTTGAATGTATTGTTGTTCATGAGATCCGGTTCGAAGGACGAGATGTCTAGAATGAGGGGTAGCGTTGTAGGGTCTATTTACTATAAATTCCTTACTCAGATTATGTTCCATACTGTCTACCATCTCATGAGGTTTCAATTGTGAAATCCGGTTCGAAGGACCAGATTTCCTGTTCTCGACAAACCACGTGTAAATGACTGCACTTGATGGACTGGTCCCTTATTGGATGTTAGGAGGCCTTGGGGCTTAGCTTATTTGGCACGACTTTCATACACAGATTGTGCACTATCCCATCCTATCTTCAAGATGGTTTCATGTATGAAACGCGGCTCGAAGGACCAGACGTCGTATTCTCATGAAGCAACCAAATCACCAATCATAACTTGAGGTCAGCAGAAGATTAATTTAGAGGTATTGTATGCTTCGCAGCCGACTCCTAATTCCCTTCGTAGCCATATTCTCAATTCTATGATCCCAGCTTTTCCTATACTCCGTCAGTCAGGAGTAATTCCTAAAGTAGGGTCTCAAAACCAAAACCACATCACCATATCTCTCCAAATCGTACAAGCCCTAATAATATAATAATATGGGTGGCGCGACAGTCCGAGGCGGACCTGGGTCTAGCTTCTCAGCAACTACTCGTGTTGTTCTATCAGGAGTGGAAGGGACCTACAGTTTAATGCCGATTCCAAACGGCGAAGTTGAGAAGCTTTTTTTCGACAGCAATACTCTTTGAGCATTGTCAGTGACTCGAGTAGTAAATTCGGGTATCGAACCTGGCACCCTCTGCGTAGGAGTCGACGCACTTACCCACTACGCCACGGCAAGTCACGTACAAGCCCTAGGAACTGGCAAATCTCATTGTAGCCAAACATCTGGCAATCCTACTGATAAGTCCCTTTCCCACTTTCACTCTATTTGCGAACGGAAGTAGTCGACTGACTGAGTGTCCTGCGAAATAAAATAGAATAAACGTCGACTTGTCAACCGCCCTGGGAGCGACAAAAAAACTAATTGCTCCGAAACGGAAATAATCTCCTCGGATACGGACGGATAATTTGTGTAGAGGCAACAGGGGTAATTCATTTTTGTACCAGCTCCGATCAGAAGCGCTCGAGATGGGGGTGGAATCTAAAAACAGGAGATTAGGTCCTCTGAATGATGTTCTTCTTGATTTCACTTCCATTGAGTTGTCTGAACATTCAAATGAGTTCGTGACGTGGTCGATTTTTTCTTGTTTGTTTTGATGGAGTTTCACAAAGTCATCGAAACGTTTGTGGTGACCATTCAGAGTCAGCTTATATGGCAAATATCAGAATTGGGTTTTTCTTCAAATCAATCAGATGGTCGTTCAAAAACTTTTCGGGGATTACATTGGATTATGACTGCTTTGCTGATAGCGACCACTTTACCTGTGAATGCATCCAGTGGAGTGGAATCAGGTTTGTCATTAAAATGCTCTTGCAATTTTAATTCGTCGCTAATTTGCAACAGTCTCTTTCGGAAACCGGACTGGAATACTGTGCTAATTGGTTTAGTGACCTTCTTTCGTGATTCAAGATGGAGATGGAAAATCGTGTTGTTTGGCTAAATGAAGTCAAAAAAGTTTTAGAATAAAGTTCTAAACTGGCTCTAAAGGAAAGGATGTAAGTCACGTTTCACTTAGGTGATGACTCATTGCGATATGTCTTCACTCCTTTGAGCGATAAGGGCTATGCTTTGATGGTTTAGTCATGTGACACAAATGCCCCCATCATCACGGCTTCTGAGGCATGCCTCAAGTTGTGGGTGACGGCTTGGCAGACTCAAGAGAATGTGGTTGGATCAAGTCCAAAAAACTAGCCTGGCGCTCTTGGAGTACTCTACTCCTGAAGAGTAGAGGAGCAGTTGCGTGGAAATCTCTCTTGCGTGATTTACTCCTACGATCATTTGTTTCCAGGAAATGATCATGATGATCCAAGGCTATTTGACGGCATAACATTTACGGGTGGACAGAGCGCAAGGCAGAATTGGCTGAACTTCCTCCGCCAACAAACTCAACCAAAAGTAAGCAGAAGGATCCCACCAAATCTAACAATTTGTGGACATTTCCAGCCAAACAAATTAAAAGCTTGACAAATAGTCTCTTAGCTTCTTCACAAATTGGCAGAGTAGCTCTCGATTAAAATGTGTACATTTAAGATGATATACCCTGATACTCCCCAAGCCCCTCCTGCATGGCCCCCTTTTCTGTGAAACTCTCGCTAAATAAAAAATGAAAATACCCGTCCCCCTTAGCGACATCCTTTTTGATTTATTTCAAACCGAAGGGTTTTCAATTTCCCTTTGTTCTCGGATTCCCCTTGTATCATTATCCGCTGCAAAACAATAAAATGTCAATATTCCTCTCTATTGTACCTAAAACGCATTGGGATGTGCGCTTTCATTAGCAGCAGTCCCCATTTGAATTATTACCACAAATAGCTCATTAGCTGAAATGTCTTTGCAAAGAATGCTCGCATGTGCACACAAGTGCGTGCACACGTATCTAGCGCTGGGGCAGGCTTTATAGTCATTATCCTGATTGAAAGTGTGTTTTGAAGATTCAAGAGTCAAACAATTGATTGCTACATGAGTGGCGCATTTCAAATCATAATGGATCACTATTCAGTTGATGGTCACTGAGACATGTGTATGTATACATGGACGCTTTAATTCGAGGCCCTTACCGAGGATTTCAGTGCATGGCTGGTGTTTGCTTTTTAAATGGAAATTGTACTAAATCCTCTCGGCTTCAGAAACCGTGCTTTGCTTGCTATAGCTTAAAGACGTGAAGCCACACTCAATAGAAGGCGTGTCAAGAACGCTTTTCAGAATCCATCAATTGCAAGTCTTGAGGCGGTTTTTGATGAATTCTTCAACTTTGCAGTTTCCCCGGCGGTCCCCATGGCCTGGCAAGCACAGGCGAATGTGCATTCGATTGAAATTTTAGAGTTTAGAGCTTATAGCGAACGATTTGCTGCCTGGCTATCCGTACAGACATCACATTCAACCTTAGCCAGGACAGGGTTTTTCTGATCGCCATTAGTGCCGCTTGGAAGGTTAGGGGGGCTGCTAGTACATTCACCAGCACACTTAGACCATATTGGTTCATTGTGATACCCATAGTCAGAGTAGTGATTGACTACTCCAGTGATATTGCTGTTAATTTGATCCCAACGGCAAATGGTGACTTGACCCGATTTGAAAACCAAAAAAAGCGTATTAACTTTGCTTTCACTGGGACTCGAACCAGGGACCCCGCTAACCGGGGGCAGGCACTCTTCCAACTGTGCCATCCAGTCGTGGGTATTCGATACAGATATCACGTTCCACCTTAGCCAAGACAGGGCTGGCTAAGGTGAAACTGGACTGATCGCCATTACTTCAGCTTGGAAGACACTGCTGTGATTAAGTAGACGAACTGATTCGTCCAGATTAAAATTTTCCGTGAAAACGCCTTTTGATACTCCATCATTCGTCTTGGATCCAGCTCTACGAACTTACCAAAGGGCGTGGATCCAGAATCAGGGTTTCGAAGTTGTTCTCTGGGAAATGTCGTCTCTGTCCAAGTAAACTGTGGTAATTTTCTGTTCGTGGAGGATTAGACGAACTGCCGAGTTGCTTGCTGTTTGCTTGCCAAAAATATCTAGCGCGTTAAAGTTCAAGAGCGTCTCCACCGCATCATTGGGAGTAGTTCCAAAGGCTCCACCCGTACAAATGCAGGCTTATCCCTTGCGCCTTCCTTAATTGGACACCGGAATTAAGTATGAGAGAATGGGTCTGATGACAGCTATAAAGTGGCAGTGTGTAATGTAAGGTTGAAGACCCCATTCGCGTCCAATGGCTTTCTTGTTCATATTTAGGGTTGTGATGGCCTTTCGTACTCTTTCTTCGGTCTTGAGCCTCTAAGATAGTCTACCGTCCAGCATAATGCCGAGGTATTTCGCCTTATTCGAAAACGGCATGCTGATGTTAATCAGAGTGAGGGGGTCGATAAGAATGACTTTATATTTCCTAGTGCAAAGGACATACAAAATTCCTCATATCGATCCCCTCACTCTAAATGGAACCAGAATTCCCTTCTCGATCCATCTTCTAAGTCTTCCGCGTCTCAAATGACCTCAAGCCTCAAACACGCTGTCCTTGAACCAGTTTGACTTGCTGAACCAAAAGAAATGCCCTCAATTACACAAAACCCCAACTGCAAGAACGAATCCACGGCAATCTACTGCGAATTACCAAAGTAATCCGAGCCACATGAAAGAAATCCATAAAAACAGCTCCTCCCTCAATCAAAACCCCTGCGAGTTAACTCTGTCATGTGGGTGCATGTTGCAGTCAGGGCTGGCGGCGTATAAAAAAGCTCTCACAATCTCCCAATCTAATGACAGCGTTGAAAATAATACCCGCCAAGCAAACGAATAAGTTAGCAACTCCAAGCAGCAGCACAGACTTGTTCGTCTGTCTACGAATCTTGCGCCGACAAGGCAGCGCACAGCACCGACAACAAAACAGTTGGCGTGTCATAAAAAGGTTGACTTCTGCGGCAACCCGGTGATTGCTTAAATTACTCGAAAAACTGTGATTACTGTGTGTGGTGTGTGTGTGGTGTGGTTTCCCCACCAACTTTCTAATGGGGTCAATGGAATTATGTATGTTATTATGGGTTCCATTCTTTTCTGTTTTGTTTTTGGCTCACAACTTCAGTGTTCACACACAACGACGTGGTGTCATGCGATGGGGCGCTTCATTCCGGCTCCGATTGATTCGACATCTGAGGGAGGAGCTCGAAATTATTTTCCTTTTGTTGGTGATTAGGTATGCATCAATTTCTGGTTGTTTGCCAGTCGGCCTGCGGTCTGAGTGTGTCAATCGATCATGTGAAGGTAAAAGAGGACTGGTCTGGTCGCAAAGATGTCGCACAGAAAGCAACCCAAATCCACAAGCAATTTGTGCATTTCAACCGAAATGTGAATTTGAACACTGAAAATCAGCAAAGAATGAATGAAAACGAAGGCATTACAGCGCAGATTTGGTCGTGGGATTACAAGACCAAGATGCTTCCGTCCAATTTGAAAGCGTTTCCTTACCCTCGTGCACAGGAGATGACTGCAGAAATGCATGCCGCCCCTCGAACTATTTGCATTTTAATATTTTATTGCCTCCCCCTCCCCGGAAGGATGGAGCAACTAAAGTTGCAGACAGAAGTCTTTGCAAAAGGAAATGGCATCGCACGAAGGGTGGTGAGCTGAAAGCGAAGACGGGAATGACACCGAGTGGAAGGCGGCATGGGCGAACTGAATCTAAACGAGCTGAAGGACGTGAAGGACGAGACGATGTTGGCAAATTTTCGTGAGGATTTACTCATTAGCGATGTCTGTCGCTGTAATTTCACGCTTTCAATTAAAAATGAAATAAAATCTAAATTTTTATTGAAAGACTACACAAGGCGAGGGCGAGAGTGAGAGAAAGAGAGAACAGTAAACCATCATAGTGGGAGAAATTCCAGCTGACAGCTATGAGAGAGAATTTTGCTTGAAACGTGCTCTACGAGGACGAGCGACGCGACGCTTGGAATTATTGTGTTATCCTTGCAAAGAGGAGCACACTGAGGAAGAACCTTGAATTGAAAGTTGTTTCGTTCATTTTGTACTTTTCTCCGGGCTTTGGCTGATTAAAATAAATTCCAATTAAAATAGTTTTAAGTGCCTCACTAGGATTGGTATCCTTTGTGTCGGTGTGTGTCAGAGTCTCAAAGGAGAATAATGAATCTTGGCATTATTTATTTGTAAATTGAAAGCTAATGCGTAACACGCGGCGTAAAGGGATATTACTTCGAAAAGTAGTCAGTTTTTGAAGGATATTAATGGTGTTGGAAGAGTTTTAATATATTTCTGAGATTTCAGATTTCACTTAGCTTCCCGCTGCTGGAAGATGAAAGATGGTAGAGATAGGAGTGGAACATTTCCTCCGACCTTGCGACATGTTAAAGAAATGCCTTGACTAACAAGAGTCAACCACTGTGTCGTTCTGAGGGAGAGTTTACGTTTTGTGTGCGTCCACTTGCTCCATTTTGGTTGGGTCTGACCACGATCTTGTGTTCTGGACTTCTGAACCTTACAACCTTATTGAAATTTTATTATCGCACACTTAAATGCTCTTCAAATGGCAGCTGCTTTAAGGCCAACGTGAATAGTAAAGTGTAACTTTTCCAAGATCCTTCTGCTGTACAATTTTGTACGATCACTGTATACGAACAATAAGGGTCAAATGTAGCCAAAGACCTTCGGAAGTTAGTTGGTCTTCTTCGCATTAAGTGGCTCGCAGCCACAAAATCTCCAACAGACAAATGCATCGGTTGAATTTCCATGTCGTGAGAAGTTCGCCGTTTTCCCAATTTTCAGTGCTCGCACGACATGTGTCTGCCGTCATCGAATGTCCACCTGGGCCTAGCTTCCATAATACCCACTCCTGGCATGCGTACCAAAATATGTGTGGTTTGTTGAGAAATATTCTTAAGGGCACACACACACGAAACGGACACCTATTTGAAAATGCAAAAAATACCGTCGATATCTCAGAAACATGGTTATTAGTTGCGTCTGTGGATTCCTTCCGATGGCTCAGTGCATATTTAGTCTTACTCGAAACATTTCCGATTTTCTGTCCTTAGTCTTACCATTTAGAGCTTACCAGCTGAGCCGCCCAGTTCACCTTGCGGCCTAGACCTGCGATCCACTTAGACCAACGACGTTGATTTAGTCTGCCCTTGCTTGGTGACAGATTTCCAATGTAATACAGTAACATAGTGAGACTTTCCTGTATCGAGGCAATTTACAACCATATATGTGACTGCGGGGATATTCTCGATCATATTAAACCCTTTCAGCCCTTTGATGGAGTGTTGGCCCAGAAACTGCAGATCTGGACACTCGCTGAACTAGTCTAGCATTGCCCAGACTCATTGATATTGAACGGAAGTGAACTTCAACGTTGCAACAACACTCGCCAATGGGAGCATATCTCTAGGTGCTCCTGGGACACAGACTGAATCTGCATGTTCTGCATAGATACTTATAAACTGCATTTAAACGACTAGATAAGGAAACTTAGTTGTAGTCCAGAAACACCAAAAGGGAAGGGTGTTTTTTAGTCAGTAAAAATCAGACACTACCATGTGGACACGAGTCAAATAGTGTCTTGTTGAAGACTTTCAACAACCATCAGAGCTGGGACGAAGATAGTCTCAGAAGTCCAGAAGTCTGAATCTACGGGATGAGAGAGCACTGCAGCTACATAGCAATGGTTCGATAGTTTCTTCCTCATCCTCGTCCATGCAGCTTCTACAGAAGTCATTGTAGGGAAGGCCTAGTCTATAGGCGTGAGTTCCGATGGCACAATGCCCTGTTTAAACGCCACTAAGAGATCTGAGGTTTGGTCTGCTTAATCTGATCAAGCTAAGCGATCGCTTGGGGTTGACCATAGGCCATAGTTGTTCTGGAGACAGGAATACTCTTTTGAGCATTGTCAGTGTCTCGAAAGATGTGAGCTGTGAATTATGAAAGTTGTTAAATTGGGTGAATTCGAACCTGGAACCCTCTGGGTAGGAGTCGACGCACTAACCCACTCCGCACTATCGTCACTCTAGTTTCTAGAGTGACACTCTAGACTCTAGTCACTCTAGACTCTAGTCACTCTAGAATCTAGCGCTAGAATCTAGCGCTAGAATCTAGCCCTAGAATCTAGCCCTAGATTCTAGTCCTAGAATATAGTCCTAGAATCTAGCACTAGATTTCTGGCCCTAGTTTTCTAGCCCTTGAATCTAACCCTAGATTTCAGCTCTAGATTTCTAGCCCTAGAATCTAGCCCTAGATTTCGAGCCCTAGAATCTAGCCATAGAATCTAGCCCTAGATTTCAGCTCTAGATTTCTAGCCCTAGAATCTAGCACTAGATTTCTAGCCCTAGATTTCTAGCCCTTGAATCTAGCCCTAGATTTCTAGCCCTAAATTGCTAGCACTATAATCTAGCCCTAGATTTCAGCTCTAGATTTCTAGCCCTAGAATCTAGCCCTAGATTTCTAGCCCTATAATCTAGCCATAGAATCTAGCCCTAGATTTCAGCTCTAGATTTCTAGCCCTAGAATCTAGCCCTAGATTTCTAGCCCTAAATTGCTAGCACTAGAATCTTGCCCTAGAATATAGCCCTAGATTTCAGCTCTAGATTTCTAGCCCTAGATTTCTAGCCCCAGAATCTAGCCCTAGATTTCTAGCCCTAGAATCTAGCCCTAGATTTCTAGCCCTAGAATCTAGCCCTACATTTCTATCCCTAGAATCTAGCCATAAAATCTAGCCCTAGATTTCAGCTCTAGATTTCTAGCCCTAGAATCTAGCCCTAGATTTCTAGCCCTAAATTGCTAGCACTAGAATCTAGCCCTAGAATATAGCCCTAGATTTCAGCTCTAGATTTCTAGCTCTAAATTTCTAGCACTAGAATCTAGCCCTAGATTTCTAGCCCTAGAATCTAGCACTAGAATCTAGCCCAAGATTTCTAGCCCTTGAATCTAGCCCTAGATTTCTAGGTCTAGAATCCATTCCGACAAATCTTCGGTCGATCAGTCTTCTTCCCTGCATAAGCAAGGTTTTTCAAAAGATAGTCATTCGAGTTCTGAAGCAATCTGTTGATGAAAAGAAAATCATACCGGACAACCGGTTCGGATTTCGAGCGGGGCATGATACCATTAATGCCGCGTCCAAGCTGGTGTCCGACATACAATGGAATAAAAACAAAAATCAGTGCACGGTTGGAGAAGGCGTTCGACACCGTTTGGTTCGAGGGCCTCTTCCTCAAGCTGGTCAGGCTTTTCATAAGTAAACCATTGCTATACATGTTGTAAAACACCCAATCTCACTCGCTGCAACCGTCCGTTGTAGAAATTATCGAAACTCGTCTGACTTGTGGTTCATTCACACCTTACCCACTTTGGACCAACAAGACATGCCAGAACGTCTTCCAGAAAGTCCTCCTCTGGTTCATGCCTGACTGTGAGGCTACAGTCTCGCACAGCAAGCTGATTGAGATTCTTCTCCACGTCTGCACTTGTAATCGCAGCTAAAAACGACAGGATGGCGCTGGTTAGCGGGGTCCCCGGTTCGAGTCCCAGTGAAAGCAAAGTTAAAACGCTTTTATCTGGTTTTCTAATCTCGTCTAGTCCCCATTTGCCGTTGGGATCAAATTAACGGCACTATCACTGGAGTAGTCAATCAGTAGTCTGACTATGGGTACCACAATGGACCAATATGGTCTAAGTGCGCTAGTGATTGCACTAGCAGTCCGCCTACCTTAGATAGGATCGAAGTCGGCCTCGATTCGACGTCTAAGTCAAGGATAGGAACAGACAAGATGAAAACCAAAGTAAATTCTTTAAAATGTTTATTCCTCTTCCGAGGTTATTCCCCAACTAACTTAAAACAGGAATGAATCCTTAACGATGTCATGGCAGATGCGTCTTTCCTCTTGCATTCATCGACCGCCGGCTGTGTACCCACATACTTGGCTTTAACTAGCATGTTATCACACCTGCCTCCGCGAACATTTTCTTCCACGAACTTCACTTCCGCATGCTTGCACGGAAGGCAATTCAACAACTTCTTTCAAATAGGCAAACAGGCTTTATTAGCATCTTACAATACCCATTACGACCGGATTATGATGCCATTCAGCCATTTGCCATTAGACCCGCCCGGTTATTGGCATCGAAAGCCAATAAACGAAGTTGCAACCATCAGAAGTGTACTTCGGCCTCCTGCCATCGATAGTCCTTTGGCAAACTTAATATTACGCTACTCGAGAGCATTGGCAAAGAAATGCAATAAATCTCATTAAAAGTTTAAAATTGACTTCTAGCACATTATACTCCGTCTGCGTGCCATGCACAGTCAGCCAGCCAAGCCATGATAAATAATCAAATCGACGGCAACAACACAACAACCATCAGAGCAAAAATAAAAAAGAAATGGAAATTCATCCTGCAAATAGTGACCGCAGCCAGTAGCATCTCGTGACGGGGATGGGGTGGAATTTATTGCGATACTATTAAAAAATATTGCCCTGGCAAGGGTATGATTTGCCACAATCAACATTGCAGAATACGATAAAAATGTCCCCCGCAATCGTGGCGCTGTCTGTCTGCGAGAGGGGCGCGGGCGAGTGCACGTCGAAGGCGCTCAAGCGAAAGTGCGAAGGATACAACACAATCGTAAGTTCTCGGGACACGCCAGAAGGTATTGAAAATGGGAAAAGTTTCTGGATTGTTGTTTGCACTTGGAATTCCTTTTTTACATGCATTTGCATTTTTCCTTCCTCTGGTTTGTTTCGCACTTTATTTCGTTATTTCTTCGCGGTGGTTGTCTTCATCTTGCGGCATGGAGTGATAGATGTTGTGGAAGACAAAGTATTTAACTAAAGTACAGGACTTGTGGGTGTTGACAGATTTTCAAGGGACAATGAACTTAAGGCTTGTGCACGTGATGGCTTGGGAGTAGTTCGCGCAATACAAAGCTGCCGGTTAATGAAGTAATCACGGCAGCTCTCAATGCGAGAGCATACGTATCGTCACATGCATCGTCACGAGCTGAAGAGAATTGACAGTGAAACCAGAACTTTGAAGCAAGGCAAAGTTTTCGGTCGCAATGAATACGAGAATGGAGAATGGAGGCAACTTTACAGCAGATTCAAGGAACAAGAGCGGGACTGAGCTGGAATTCAATCAGTCTGAAAAGAAACTGGCCTAATATGGGATGCCAAAGTTGAGGCACGGTTTCATGCGGTAATTAAGTATGGACTTTCCATTTAAGATTCCCAAGTTTTAAACCCATTGACAGTGTGATTGTTATTATAACACAATAACAATATAGGCGGTGCTACAACCCGTAGAGGGCGTACCTAGTTTCTACAGCAACCGCTCGTGTTGTGCGTACAAATGTTCTCTCACGAGGGGGAGGGACCTACAGTCTTAATACGGACTCCGAACGGCACAATTTGAGAAACTTTTTCAAGGCAGCTATTCCTCTTTGAGCGGTATCAGTGACTTGAGTGAGGTGGGGCCGTGAAAATTATTTTAATCGTACCGGGAATCGAACCCAGGCAGCGAGGTTCAAATGCGTAGGATCCTACGCACACACCCTCAATGCCACGGACGCCGTAAAGTTGTAAAGGTTCATCCAGTTTTTCATCTTGTTCCGATCACGTACGTACGTCATGCTATTGTTTTTTCATGAGTGGAAGGGACCTACAGATTTAATGCCAGCTCCGAACGGTGAAGTTGAGACAAGAATAGGTTAGGTTAGGTTGAAGTGGCTGACTACCGCGCATACGGACAGCAGACACACATAGGCCAAACATAGGCCCATTGTGTTAGCACGCGGATCTTAGCTTTTGATAAAGCGAAGAAGAGGGCTGATTCTGATGCTGCTCAGTTCAGCTGGATTAACAATGAAATGTGCGCCCAGAAGTCTGAATCTACGGGATGAGAGAGCACTGCAGCTACATAGCAAGGGTTCGATAGTTTCTTCCTCATCCTCGTCCATGCAGCTTCTACAGAAGTCATTGTAGGGAAGGCCTAGTCTAGATGATTGAATTCCGATGGCACAATGCCCTGTTAAAACGCCACTAAGAAGTCTGAGGTTTGGTCTGCTTAATCTAATCAAGCTAAGCGATCGCTTAGGGTCGACCATAGGCCATAGTTGTTCTAGAGACAGGAATACTCTTTTGAGCATTGTCAGTGTCTCGAAAGATGTCAGCTGTGAATTATGAAAGTTGTTAAATTGGGTGAATTCGAACCTGGAACCCTCTGGGTAGGAGTCGACGCACTAACCCACTCCGCACTATCGTCACTCTAGTTTCTAGAGTGACATGCTATCGTCACTCTACCTTCTAGAGTGACAAACTATCGTCACTCTAGTTTCTAGAGTGACACTCTAGACTCTAGTCACTCTAGAATCTAGCGCTAGAATCTAGCCCTAGAGTCTAGCCCTAGAATCTAGCCCTAGATTTCTAGCCCTGAAATTTAGAACTAGATTTTTAGCCCTAGATTTCTAGCCCTAGAATCTAGCCCTGGAATCTAGTCCTAGAATCTAGCCCTACATTTCTAGCCCTAGATTTCTAGCCCTAGAATCTAGCCCTAGATTTCTAGCCCTAAAATTTAGAACTAGATTTTGAGCCCTAGATTTCTAGCCTAGGATTTCTAGCCCTATATTCTAGCCCTGGATTTCTAGCCCTAGAATCTAGCTCTAGATTTCTAGCCCTAGATTTCTAGCCCTAGAATCTAGCCCTAGATTCTAGCCCTGGATTTCTAGCCCTAGAATCTAGCCCTAGAATCTAGCCCTAGAATCTAGCCCTAGATTTCTAGCCCTAGATTTCTAGCCCTAGAATCTAGCCCTAGATTCTAGCCCTGGATTTCTAGCCTAGGATTTCTAGCCCTATATTCTAGCCCTGGATTTCTAGCCCTGGATTTCTAGCCCTAGAATCTAGCCCTAGAATCTAGCCCTAGATTTCTAGCCTAGGATTTCTAGCCCTAGATTCTAGCCCTAGATTTCTAGCCCTAGAATCTAGCCCTAGAATCTAGCCCTAGAATCTAGCCCTAGATTTCTAGCCCTAGATTTCTAGCCCTAGAATCTAGCCTCTAGATTCTAGCCCTGGATTTCTAGCCCTAGAATCTAGCTCTAGATTTCTAGCCCTAGATTTCTAGCCCTAGAATCTAGCCCTAGAATCTAGCCCTAGAATCTAGCCCTAGATTTCTAGCCCTAGATTTCTAGCCCTAGAATCTAGCCCTAGATTCTAGCCCTGGATTTCTAGCCTAGGATTTCTAGCCCTATATTCTAGCCCTGGATTTCTAGCCCTAGAATCTAGCTCTAGATTTCTAGCCCTAGATTTCTAGCCCTAGAATCTAGCCCTAGATTCTAGCCCTGGAATTCTAGCCCTAGAATCTAGCCCTAGAATCTAGCCCTAGATTTCTAGCCTAGGATTTCTAGCCTTAGATTCTAGCCCTAGATTTCTAGCCCTAGAATCTAGCCCTAGAATCTAGCCCTAGAATCTAGCCCTAGATTTCTAGCCCTAGATTTCTAGCCCTAGAATCTAGCCTCTAGATTCTAGCCCTGGATTTCTAGCCCTAGAATCTAGCCCTAGATTTCTAGCCCTAGATTTCTAGCCCTAGAATCTAGCCCTAGATTTCTAGCCCTAGAATATAGCCCTAGAATCTAGCCCTAGAATCTAGCCCTAGATTTCTAGCCCTAGATTTCTAGCCCTAGATTTCTAGCCCTAGAATCTTCTAGCCCTAGATTCTAGCCCTAGATTCTAGCCCTAAAATCTAGCCCTAGATTTCTAGCCCTAGAATCTAGCCCTAGAATCTAGCCCTAGATTCTAGCCCTAGATTTCTAGCCCTAGAATCTAGCCCTAGATTCTAGCCCTAGAATCTAGCCCTAGAATCTAGCCCTAGATTCTAGCCCTAGATTTCTAGCCCTAGAATCTAGCCCTAGATTCTAGGCCTAGATTCTAGCCCTAGATTTCTAGCCCTAGATTCTAGCCCTAGATTTCTAGCCCTTGAATCTAGCCCTAGAATCTAGCCCTAGATTCTAGCCCTGGATTTCTAGCCCTAGAATCTAGCCCTAGAATCTAGCCCTAGATTTCTAGCCCTAGAATCTAGCCCTAGATTTCTAGCCCTAGAATCTAGCCCTAGATTCTAGCCCTAGATTTCTAGCCCTAGAATCTAGCCCTAGATTCTAGCCCTAGATTCTAGCCCTAGATTTCTAGCCCTAGATTCTAGCCCTAGATTTCTAGCCCTTGAATCTAGCCCTAGAATCTAGCCCTAGATTCTAGCCCTAGACTCAAGCCCTAGATTTCTAGCCCTAGATTCTAGCCCTAGATTTCTAGCCCTAGAATCTAGCCCTAGAGTCTAGCCCTAGATATCTAGCCCTAGATTCTAGCCCTAGATTTCTAGCCCTAAAATCTAGCCCTAGATTCTAGCCCTAGATTCTAGCCCTAGAATCTAGCCCTAGATTCTAGCCCTAGATTTCTAGCCCTAGAATCTTCTAGCCCTAGATTCTAGCCCTAGAATCTAGCCCTAGATTCAAGCCCTAGATTTCTAGCCCTAGAATCTAGCCCTAGATTCTAGCCCTAGATTTCTAGCCCTAGATTTCTAGCCCTAGATTCTAGCCCTAGATTTCTAGCCCTAGAATCTAGCCCTAGATTCTAGCCCTAGATTTCTAGCCCCAGATTTCTAGCCCTAGAATCCAGCTCTAGATTTCTAGCCCTAGAATCTAGCCCTAGAATCTAGCCCTAGAATCTAGCCCTAGAATCTAGCCCTAGAATCTAGCCCTAGATTTCTAGCCCTAGAATCTAGCCCTAGATTCTAGCCCTGGATTTCTCTCCTTGAATCTAGCCCTAGAATCTAGCCCTAGATTCTAGCCCTAGAATCAAGCCCTAGATTTCTAGCCCTAGAATCAAGCCCTAGATTTCTAGCCCTAAAATCTAGCCCTAGATTCTAGCCCTAGATTCTAGCCCTAGAATCTAGCCCTAGAATCTAGCCCTAGATTCTAGCCCTAGATTTCTAGCCCTAGAATCTAGCCCTAGATTCTAGGCCTAGATTCTAGCCCTAGATTTCTAGCCCTAGATTCTAGCCCTAGATTTCTAGCCCTTGAATCTAGCCCTAGAATCTAGCCCTAGATTCTAGCCCTGGATTTCTAGCCCTAGAATCTAGCCCTAGAATCTAGCCCTAGATTTCTAGCCCTAGAATCTAGCCCTAGATTTCTAGCCCTAGAATCTAGCCCTAGATTCTAGCCCTAGATTTCTAGCCCTAGAATCTAGCCCTAGATTCTAGCCCTAGATTCTAGCCCTAGATTTCTAGCCCTAGATTCTAGCCCTAGATTTCTAGCCCTTGAATCTAGCCCTACAATCTAGCCCTAGATTCTAGCCCTAGACTCAAGCCCTAGATTTCTAGCCCTAGATTCTAGCCCTAGATTTCTAGCCCTAGAATCTAGCCCTAGAGTCTAGCCCTAGATATCTAGCCCTAGATTCTAGCCCTAGATTTCTAGCCCTAAAATCTAGCCCTAGATTCTAGCCCTAGATTCTAGCCCTAGAATCTAGCCCTAGATTCTAGCCCTAGATTTCTAGCCCTAGAATCTTCTAGCCCTAGATTCTAGCCCTAGAATCTAGCCCTAGATTCAAGCCCTAAATTTCTAGCCCTAGATTCTAGCCCTAGAATCTAGCCCTAGATTTCTAGCCCTAGATTTCTAGCCCTAGATTTCTAGCCCTAGAATCTAGCCCTAGATTCTAGCCCTAGATTTCTAGCCCTAGAACCTAGCCCTAGAATCTAGCCCTAGAATCTAGCCCTAGATTCTAGCCCTAGATTTCTAGCCCTAGAATCTAGCCCTAGATTTCTAGCCCTAGAATCTAGCCCTAGATTCTAGCCCTAGAATCTAGCCCTAGATTCTAGCCCTAGATTTCTAGCCCTAGAATCTAGCCCTAGATTTCTAGCCCTAGATTTCTAGCCCTAGAATCTAGCCCTAGATTCTAGCCCTAGATTTCTAGCCCTAGAACCTAGCCCTAGAATCTAGCCCTAGAATCTAGCCCTAGATTCTAGCCCTAGATTTCTAGCCCTAGAATCTAGCCCTAGATTTCTAGCCCTAGATTTCTAGCCCTAGAATCTAGCCCTAGAATCTAGCCCTAGATTTCTAGCCCTGGAATCTAGCGGTGGAATCTACCCCTAGAACCTATCGCTAGAAACTTACTATCGTCACTCTAGACTCTAGTAACTCGGGACTCTAGTCACTCTAGACTCTAGTGACGTTAGTTACGAGTATGATAATTAGAAACTAGAGTGACGGTAATTTGTCACTCAAGTCGTCGAGTCGTCAATTGGCGAATGATCGACTTGAAATGGTTCAATGGGAAAATGCCTCGTTCATTAGTTCGAGCATTGCGTCGGTTTCACGGTTCTTGATACCAAAGCTTAATTAGGTCGCAATGGTGGAGGTGTGTCCACAAAATGACAGTTGACATCGCTCCATACCTGAGGCCATTGACGGTATCGCTGTCTCCTTCCTGGCTTCGAAAGAGCAATGACCGATGATGCCATGCCACTTAAGCCAAAGTAGGCCCATTGTACCGCCACGTATGTAGATGTTCCAAATTAAAGAGGATTGCCTTTATTTATGACAGCCAGGCAGTTTTCTCAACAAGTAGTACTTTGACCGGCATTTTGTTCAAGTCACTTAAAGCGTCGTAGAAGTACGAGCCTGCAATGGCTTTCCTAGTTGAAGCAAGAACATGACAGTCACAAAGGAGGTGTTTCAATTCAAAGTAAACTAATTCTACTACACAGGCCTTCGACCCATGGACGGTTCGATCCTGCAATATCTTTGGCTTCTATCGTACTTTGCTTCCATTCATAGAGGCCAGCCTATCCTGCGTCCGTCTTCTTATTACGGAGGTTCGGTCTTCCTCTCCTTCTCAAACCAAAAGCCTCGTCTTCGAAGACCCTCCTTCCTCGAGCATTGGTGTTCATGGTGTCGATGTGGCCGAGCCAGTCGTCGTCAGCGGATTTATGCCTCCCGGACTACAGCCACATTCTGGTACAGCTCGTAGACTCCTCGGGTATGTCTTTTCCTCCATTCACTGTCGACCTCTCGAACAGGACCAAATATCCGCAAGTGCCAGCAGAGGCCTCATTAATGGCTCCCTGTGTTCGATCAATCACATCAACGACATCCGCATATGCGAACTTCTGGAACGTGGTGTTCCTTATTTTGTGAGCCGTCTTCTTAACGGTGTAAAAAAAATTCCCGTGTCAGCGTGTCCCCTTTTCTGAATCCTTTTATGTCGTTATGTCGTTTCCACCTTCATAAGGACGAGCATTCTCCTTCCTCCAGCCGTCTTCATGCGCTGGCCTAGATTGAGGCAAGTTTTTAGTTTATGTGCCCTCTTCCAATTTCTGTCTAATTTGCATGCAATGCGGAGTTCTGTAAAGCCCTTGGATTGGTTGAAAACCGACATCAGAGCAAAGCTGAATAAGCTGCCTTAAATTTTATCGTCGGTCACAATGATAATCAGGTCGTAGTCGATCGTTTAAATAATTCGTTACAGCTTCCGGAATATTTTGCCATCGTGTGCTGACGACAAACACAACACCGAACGACACATAGATTCAGTCGTCCTCGTGTGAGTGTGTGTCCTTGGTGTATTTTCTAACACCCAATGTGTGCGATTGAACACCATTATCTGAACGTGATTTGACACCAAAAACAAAATAAAAAAAAAACGTTGGATATTCCTTGCAGCTAATTGTCGACACAAATGAATACATTCGCATATTCATGTCACATCGCCGACATTAAACACAAAATTCCACGTGATGATGAGTTTATATTACAAACATTTATTTAATTTTATTGTAGAACCACCCTCGATGCAGACGCTACCTAATCCAATTTAGTTTGATTTGTTTGCCATAACACCATTTAATTCTGCTGAAATTGATGGAGAACCAAATTCGCATTTAAAATGGGATTTTTGTTAAACAATTCATTGCCAATTTGGCTTAGTCCGTGTTTCGCTGTATTGGCCCTGCATAAATCAGTCTCTTAAATGCGTCGAATAACAATCACACCATCGACCGTCGTCGTTGCCGCCGCCATCGCTGGATGGATGGGGGGATGCCATTGTGCCACTGTGGGTTGTGGTGCCTGCTCGCTTTTTATTGCATCGTTGATTTTGCCTATTATCGTCTAAATACGACTACATTTTGCAATAAAACGAATTAGAACGAGGTAATTATTAAAATTTTGCGAAAGCCGATAAATACGTATCAAACAAATATCGGTAATGTGCACAAATGCTGGTTGTTTTGTAAATCTTTGAAACCAAATAATGAGCGTGTTGTTTTTTTTTTAAATCAAAATTAATGCAATTTAAGTGGTGCCGACGACTGGGTGACTGCGTTCAATAGCGGGTTGCTTGGAAAAATTGCAAGGGTACTTGCAATCGCAAAAAAAAGAAAAGGGAATGTCCTTCTGAGCACCGACCAATTAGCATATTACCTTGTTTATCAAAAATGGTTGAAAAGACTTCTCGAGAGCTTTTGAAAAGGGGGTTGTTTGGTTTCAGCGAAAGAAGTCGGTCAGACTTATTGGCAGGTGTACGACTGGATGGCACAGTTGGCCTCTGGTTATGGGGGTCCCAGGTTCGAATCCCAGTGAAAACAAAGTTAATACCTTTTATCTGGTTTTCGAATCGGGTCCAATCACCATTTCCCGTTGGGATCAACTAACACTATCACTGGAGTAGTTAATCAGTGGTAGTAGTCTGACGAGGGGTATCACAATGGACCAATAGCAGCCCGCCTACCTAGCCTAACCTAACCTATTGGCAGGCATTAATCAGGAACATTTCAGAGAGCTACCTCTGGCGGCAAATCCTCTTCTCTAAACGCTTTTTTACCTGGGGTTCCTCAAGGGTCAATTCTTGGACCATTATTATTCAGCTTGTTCATCATCTAGGAAAACCATTCGATTTCGAAGAAAAATGATCCAATGACGATTTCAGTCAAAGAAGCCACGTTTGAACCTGTGCGCCCCACACCGTATGACAGCGGGGACCATGAGTGATGTCCGCTAGCACACAGCTAGACTTGTAGTCTCCCGAAATTTTGGCGCAAACTTACGCACAGGAGTCGCGATGGTTGCTTCAAAGCAAGTTTTTAATATTTCCCAACGTAGTTCCAGCGTAATGTGACACATTTTGTTTCGCAGAGGTATGATACTGACTTTCTGTCAAGAGAGCGGGAAACAGCTGTCAGAGTTAAAAAAAACCTATGATATAAAAAAAAACACTAGATGGCGCACCCACAACTGTTAACATACGCGGATGACATTGACGTGATTGGCAGAACCCAGCGAGCCATCAATGAGGCGTTTGCTGGCATTGACGCGGAAGCGGCTAAAATGGGTCTAGCGGTGAATTAGGGCAAAACGAAGTATATGCTGTCATCAAGAAAGGACACACAACATCGACGACTTGGACAGAGCAAGAAAACTTGGTTTTGATCACTAGAAGTAGCGTGCCCAGCCCTGGGACCTATGAAACGCTCATATACGGCTCGGACTTTCCAGAGGTCTCATGCCTGATAAGTGAGTAAGTAAGTCACAATGTCCAGCTATAACTTCGAGGTAGTTAAGGACATCGTCTATCTCAGCTCCGCAGTAAATAGTACGAACAAACCGCTGTTGCCCACCGCTGTTTCTATGGGCTCAAGGGGCAATTGAGTAGTAGAGCCATCTCTCGAAGGACCAAGCTGACTTTATACAAGACCTTGAGGCATGGCC
This sequence comes from Eristalis intricaria, assembly GCA_964034865.1. Lineage (NCBI taxonomy): Eukaryota > Metazoa > Arthropoda > Insecta > Diptera > Syrphidae > Eristalis > Eristalis intricaria. The sequence continues at coordinate 9,875,532 of OZ035877.1, forward strand.
TATCTCAAAAGCGGATGAGGAAGTCCTTGGTGTCTTCGAGAGAAAATCTCTGCGTACGATCTTTGGTCCTGTTTGCGTTGACGGTTTCTGGGGGAGAAGATTCAACCACGAACTGTACGGGCTGTACAGCGACATGATCCAACGCCTAAGATAGCTAGGTCATGTAGAGCGTATGGATAACTCAGCTCCGGCCCGAAGAGTCTTCGACTCCAAACCCGTGGAACAACGCAATAGAGGACGCCCACGGAAACGATGGCGCGCCCAGGTGGAGAAGAACCTCAACCAACATGGCTTGCGACACTGGAGACAGCTATCCAGAGACCGTGCTAGCTGGAGAGGCTTGTTGGCTGAGGCCCATGTCCACCCCGGACTGTAGTGCCAAATAAAGAAAAAGAAGATGATCCACCCTGTAGACGGTGGTTCCTAGGTTTGTGTGCTTTCTCTTTCAGGCGCTCTTTATCACCAAATCCAAGCCATTCTTGACAACGACGCCCACTCGTCGTCACCCATGTGCACAGGAACCTGATAAATATGCAAATTCACGTCAGTCTCGCGAAATAATGAAGAAAACGAATCAAGATTAAATATTCTAAGCACACTCCAGCAAACTGCAGCATCTGCTCAGTGCATGCGTTAATTCACGCCGCTAAGCGAAGACGGTGTGTGCCCATTAACCCACCACCCACGGATGCTATCACTCCCGAATGCAATTCATTACCCACTGAAGGTGATGCAGAGATTAATTAATGTCACTCTAATGCCTTTGGCGACAGACTTCAGAGCTCATAATCGGATCATGGATTCGCGTTTTATTAGTTGAATCCTTCAGACACCTGCACACTGAATTCGCGCACTCTCTCTCTCTGTCCCTCGCCCTGCACAGAGGATTTTGACGCTTACACTGTATTAACCACATCAAGTGCATGGGCCCCGCGTCACGAGCAGCAGCTGGATTCCGACCTGTCAGAGGAGAAATTAATTTCAAGCGAAACTACAGAGGCGACTAATTGACTGCTAGTACCATCAAATTAGCAAAATTTTCGCTAATAGGACGAATTAGTCCTCGAAGAGGACCGCACTGACAGGAGAATGGCGGCCGGTGATGGCGGTTGAACTGGTAATTGGTCACTGACTTGAATGACAGTGATGTGTTACATTACAACCGCTGCCTAAGGATCTGTGGGCAGATTGCTGGATTGGTAGACTCTATTCAGTGCGGCGGCGGCAGTCCGCAGTGGCTGCGGAAGCATGTGACTAATCAAGTTTGCGCTGTGTACTGTGTTGCCAAGCGACATCGAAATCGCTTGTGACAGGCTGTAAAATTTGCACGTTGATGCTGAACTTTGTCCGCACGTAAGAGGGTTGTTGTGAAATTATTCATGGAAATCGGAAGTCTGTGGTGTTCGTGAGAACTTCGACGTGGCGTCGCTTGGAGCAAAAATGCAAAGAACGGTAAAATGCAAGTGTACAGTAGGTTTGGTTAGGGTTGATAGGGGACCTGCTAGTGCATTCACCAGCACCCATAGTCAGACTACTGATTAACTACTCCAGTGATGTGCCGTAAATTCCAACGGGAAATGGTGACTGGACCTGATTCGAAAGCGTATTTACTTTGCTTTCACTGGGATTCGAACCGCGGGCCCAACTAACCAGGGGCAGGCACTCTACCAACTGTGCCATCCACTTGGTCAAGTGTAGAGTAACGAGACGCAATGCCAGTCGTGGGATGGTTTCTGAATTTTATTTCCCGTTGGTGTTTGTTTTCTTAAGGCACAACTACTCACGAAGTTTAGCAGTCACTTTAAGACTGTCTGGAGAGGTAAGGATTTCGTGCGACAGCGACGCTTACGTTAGCGTTGTTGCCGGCCAATCATAGTGAATGTGTAACCAGCTCTTGTGTCAGATTCAGGCTGAACCACATCCCTCTTAGGAAGTCGTTAGGACAATGTTCTTCACGCCCTTCGATCCCCTTCCATAGACTCCTAACCAGCAGGAGTAATCCCAACCAGGTGAGATTTTGGACTTGGTTGAAGTAAATCCTCCCGAGTCTACAATGCGGTCGCGTACTGGATAGAGTTGAATTCAAGACACGCCGCGGGGTAGAGAGAAAGAATTTGGCATGGAATGATGCGTCATTGGATCCTCTAACGATGTCTAGAGGGAAGGTCCTGCGCTAGGCAAAGTATTTTCGAGATATGGAGTAACTTTTCAATGGTCAAGTTCAAGAAGTCACTTTTGCCGAAACTTTTTCATACCTTCCACTTCCACTGGTCTCAGCGTCTTTTCATTCTGTTTCATTCTAAATCAAAACTCAGTATCACCAACTGCCGCGGAGGTCGGGCTCTTCTATCACATTAAAAACTTAATTGTAGTGGTGTCCTTGGACAGGCGCGTGCTCTCGTGCACAACAACACCACCCACACTCGCAGTGTGTGTCTTATGGCTTTGGTCGCACTTGAACTGGCTGGTGCCTGGTGGCTAATGGCTGATGGCTGTTGACTCGACCGCCCACTCGTGGGCTTTCTCGTTTCCAATTTATTTCCTACTTATATAGAAGTCAATTACCATTTCGGTGTCAGGATGGATCTTTAGGTTGGTGGTTAGCATTACGGATGCAGGTGATCCTGGCCAACGTTCCAAGTCCCTAAGAAGAGACAACCCCGACAAAGATGATGGAGATATAGACGATTTTTCAAACTAAAGTCCTTCTTTGGGATGTTGGTCGCCTTTTCGCGAAAAGATTGTGAGAGTTGCTACACAACTCGGGGCGTATACGTAACATTTTACATCGGGCCAAGGAGGCAGTTTTCAGAGCAGTCTAGTCAGGCCACTGAGGCGTATACGCAACATTTTGCATCGGGCCAAGAAGGCAGTCTTCAGAGCTGTCCAGTAAGCGCACGGAGGCGTATACGTAACATTTTACATCGCGCCAAGGAAGCAGTCTTCAGAGCTGTCCAGTAAGCGCACGGAGGCGTATACGTAACATTTTACATTGCGCCAAGGAAGCAGTCTTCAGAAGTCCTTCTTTGGGGTGTTGGTCGCCTTTTCGCGGAAAGATTGTGGGACTATTGCGGCATCAGCTGCTGTGCGTGTTACATCGTCCGGAGCCATGCTGTCGGGTGATTAGAACTTCTACTCTGGAAGCCAGCCACACGTGCGCAACATGTCCGCCATAGTCACAGAGAATATTCTGCATCAGCTAGCGCCCTGACGACACACAAACCGCTCAAACGATTAGAATCATTTAAGCAGGACAACGTCTGCACAATTATCGACCTGGCGCAGCATCTGCAAATGATGAGGCTCAAGCCGCCGCCACCTTATCCAACGAATCGGTTGAGTTCCACCCCAACACCGGCGGACTTCGCTGTGGCTAGTCATCGTATATTGATGGGCTGCCGTTCTTATGTGTCTAGCTCTAGTCCCGTTACTGTGTCCAGTAGAAATTTGTACTCAGTATCATCCCATCCATTATCTGTATATGAACGATATTGGCCATTCCCAACCGTATTTGCCACGTGGAACATTCGAAAACTTGAACATGATCGAAGAGCAACCGTCCTTGGTGCTGCCAGTTCCTTCTCCCACTCAGCCGCCAGCGCAGCAAATCTATCGGCCGACAATTTTCCAGGAATCCAACGGAGGAGGACTTCAGCGGCCGGCCATTAATGATCAGCTGGTTCGAATGGAATTGGCTATCGTTACCGTTGGTTTGGTCAGTTGCCACGTATGCCCCACCATCACGACTTCCATTCGGTCCCAACTAATCAGATTTTCCCTGGACTTCGACATTCGAAAGGACCGGTCCACATTTTCATCGAGTTTCAACTGTCAAACAGAAAATTCCCTTTCATTTCTTGTTCGTTGTTCTGCATCGAGTTTAAAGTTTCCATTTCCTACTCCTCCCGTAAATGACCCAAGATCCATTGCATTCTCTTGGCAAACTAATTAATCACCAAAAAAGAAAAGAAACTAAGAAAAAGTCCACAACAAGCAATTTCAGATTTCACATGCATCCAACTCAGCTGAGAGGATATCGATTCAAAACGTCAATTCGTACGTACATGTCATCACATGTGGACATCATGGATGAGTTATTATACTTCAGGTTGATGTGACACATGCGGTGGCATCACCCAGAGTTTGGTTACAATCCCGTCGAGAGGGAACAAGCCAAGGATCGTAAATAATTTCATTTTAGGCGTATGTGCCTGCAGCTCGTTTCGACGAGAGCCCAGTGTGCGTGTGTGGATGAGTAATGAGACTGCGGTTTGTTGAATGGTCATGTGGGTGACTGATGATAAAGGATACAAATTAGATTCTGTGGGTTATCAGTGAAGGTGTCATTGGTGTGAAACACTCTCAGCAGGTGTTTGCTTCCGCTCCGTTTAGTTATGCAAAATGCGAAGACAATTGAGGTCACACCTCGTTTAATTTATTTAGTTTTTCCCAGAATGAGGTAAATCATGCAGAAATCACAGAAAAGAGGGGCCATTTCGATGAATAACACATGGATAATGCATCTCCAGCCCGAAGAGTCTTCCACTACGAGCCAGAGCGTCATTAGAGGACGCCCACCAAACCGATGGTTCACATAACTGGGGACTGGCATCAGCTTGCTTGGCTTGTGTTATTCGGGGCAGCTTGTTGATTGAGGTCCAGCTTGTTGATTGTATGAAGTATTTTTTGACGGAATCCAGAAGAAGAAGTGCACAATCGTTGTGCGGCGTGGAAATCAATTTGCCCCACGAAAGATTAGAGCCTGAGCAATCGCTGACGGCAATCGTGGGCACACTGCTTTCAGTTATCAAGGCCAAACTGTCCTGCATCCGCGAGAACTTGGTCCTAATACCGGAGAGCAATTGTTACTACTTTTGAAGGAAGATAGGTAAGTTGTCCCTCTTCGTCCCGACATGCTTCTGCCCGCGTCCTTTCTTGACATCAGCACGTACTTTCTTTTGCCCGGGTTTACCGCCAGACCCACTTTAGCCGCTTCCGTTCCAATGCCAACAAACGCTTCATCGAAGGCTCGCTGTGTCGATCACGTCAATGTCGTCCGCGTATACCAGCAATTGTCCAGAATTCAGGAAGATCGTACCTTGGAATGTTAATTTTGGATGATCTTCTCAAGGCTTAAATAAGTCACATGACAGTGCGTCGTCTTGTCTAAGTCCTCTTTTGACATTAAATGTCTCGGCGAGTTTGTTACCGACCGTGATGGAGTAGCGAGCCACTTTAAACCCCTTAAACCAAACGAGCAAGCCATCCATTCATGCTCATTAAAATGCGTTACTGAAATGCCTTTTATTCATTTCACGGTAATTTTGCACTCGACCTTGGCACACCCGTGAAAAGCGTAATTTTTTGTCATTCGCAATTAACTAGCGTACCTCTTGTGTGAATGCAGATATACGTGAACTGTGTGCACTCGCTTTCAGCCTTAGTGCGTTCAGCGTAAAAGAACAATTGATACTGAATAATAACCATTTTGCTGCATGTCAAATTGACTCAACACAATGTTGTATTTTTTGTTTTTAAGTAATTTTAGCGAAAAAAGGAATTCAGAAGCATTCTTTTCGCTGTTATTTAAATATGCAGTGTGACCATCAATGCAATATCGCTGCATTCTTGATGAAGAATGTGTTAATAAAGAGAAGGAATACGCGAATGATTTTTGCTGTTCATTTTGCAGACACATGTTTGGTCATATTCACACAACATACACGCTCTTAAAGCCTTAACTGACTTGCCTCCCATAGTAGCTACTGCACAGAATGGAGATTTAAATTTGTAAATTTTCAAAACTAAATCATTTGTCCGTCTTTTTTCGATGGATTATGACCAAGTGGGTGTTTTTGGTTCGGTTAGAGTCGCAAGCTTGTCTATTTACGAACTCGGACAACGACACCAGCGCTGTAGCCAAACGAAGAATAACTCTAGCCAATCGGGCTAGCAATGCAACTGAAAAACAAGGAACTCTCTCGAATAACTATAAGCCCACGGAGGCGTATACGTAACATTGCATCGGGTCAAGGAGGCAGTTTTCAGAACTGTCTAGTAAGGCCACGGTGGCGTATACGTAACATTTTTCATTTGGTTGAGAAGGCAGTCTTAAGAGGTGTCTTGCGCGGCCACGGTGGCGTATACGTAACATTTTACATCGGGTCAGGGAGGCAGTCTTAAGAGCTGTCTATTAAAGCCATGGAGGCAGTCTTAAGAGCTTTCTAGTAAGGCCACGGAGGCGTATACGCAATATTTTACATAAGGTCGAGAAGGGCAGTCTTAAGAGCTGTCTAGTAAGGCCACGGTGGCGTATGCGTAACATTTTACATCGGGTCAAGGAGGCAGTTTTCAGAACTGTCTAGTAAGGCCACGGTGGCGTATACGTAACATTTTTCATTTGGTCGAGAAGCCAGTCTCAAGAGCTGTCTTGCATGGCCACGGTGGCGTATACTTAACATCTTTCATTTGGTCGAGAAGGCAGTCTTAAGAGGTGACTTGCGTGGCCACGGTGGCGTATACGTAATATTTTACATCGGGTCAGGGAGGCAGTCTTAAGAGCTGTCTAGTAAGGCCACGAAGGCGTGTACGTAACATTTTGCATCGGGTCAACTTGTTGCCTTACAGACACAGGCATGACAACGCGGCAGAAAAAATTTCGTCGAGACTAATCCCTCGAAGGCCGGGGCAGTCAAACGAATCTCCTTTTTTGAAAATCGGATCCTCATGGCCCGCAAGGCCAATTAGGTCATAAGCATCTTCTGCGGCAGCCACTCCTCGACCGCAGCTTTGTTGATTCTGACAAGTTAAGAAGAAGATAGATTCTCAAGTTGAAGCAAATGCCTGCACAAGGGGATGCGCTGTCTGTGATATCTTCAGCATGGAGTAAATTGAAGCAGAATGCGTGGAAACGAAAAGTTATCCAATGGAAGGTCGAAAAAGTTCCACAGAATGCTTAATGAAGGACAAAATGCCAATGCAAACGGCGATTTTTTGCACAATCTTCTCGTTGATCGAATTGTCCTCTGCTATGAATGCTATCGCATGCGGCTTAGATGATGCGAATCCATTTGAGACTCTCTGTTTCTTTTCAGGATTAGTCTGAGATTACTGGCGTGTCACAAATAGAAGAATAAGTAGGGTGTTGGGTGTTGTGTGTTGGCTTGAGTGTTTGCCAGAACTTCAATAAAGGGCGTAGTTGCTTGCAATGGAGAGATGAACACTTTATGTGGTCAAGAAAGAGCAATTATGACTTTTTCTTGCGTATGTACAGTCTCTTCAGATGAAATAAAGAGGAATCTTTGAGAGTCTACCTGGGAACAAGTTGTTGTTGATCTACGTATATGATCATCGGTAAGGGTTGTATGTAAATGAAGTCTTTGTGTGGGAAAGCAATGCAGACTTGTCGGAAATAAGCACCCGCTCCTTGAGAAGACCGTCAGTCAAAGAATGAGGGGCGGATGTCTATGTATCCTAATCACCCTTGTAAGCCGATTGAGTTTGGCATTTCTTTTACTCTCCAAATGCGCAAATGCTCTGTTTTCCCACTTCATCTTCATGTGGAACTACAGTCCGGGCACTAACAAGCCTCCCCAGCAAGTGCGATCTCGTGGATCATTTTTCCATCCCTCCAGGTAATCTACTCATCACGGTGCCTCGTCCACCTTACCATCAACGCTGGCTGTGCAAAAGTTTTTACATAAAATACGCTTAAAGTTTTTTCTTCTGCTTAAATCGCCTTTTCGCTGCACATATGGATTTTTAACTATATTTCCTTTTTCTTTTGCAAGAGCATAAAACATTTCATGCATCTCCCTAATCTCTCCGTGGCGCTGAAATCTCCTTAGATAGACATGTCCTGAAGCGTCGCTTGTGCATACGAGCTGTGACTGTACTCCTCGGTTGGATTAAGGAAAATATTAATGCACGAGTAAATACTGGCAAGGGAGAAGTATGACGCTGAGTCAGTTTACAGGCGAAAACGAAGAAATAAAACATGAACAAAACGTGAGGCTTTGAATATTGTTGTGAGACTTTACCTCACCCTTCTTGGTGGACATGGAGGGACTTTTTCACACCTCTCCTTCCGCGACTTCAGGGGAGCCATTAGTCTGGGATTATTGTCATGGCGACTTGAAGGGGTGGTGCTGCAGCATATGACACCTAAGCCACTCTGACCATGGATGCAAAGATTTAAATCGACATTGTCTTGTTTTAAAATCTCCTTTTAGCCATTTGCTTGCATCGATCTTGTGATAGTTTCCTCTAGATTGGAACCAATAGTTCAGGCAAAAGTATGGAAGTTAAAACTTCAATACAGGGACACGATGCACACGATTGCTTGGTATTGTATGCTGTTTGGGTGATGCTGTTTTTGTCGTGGTAATTTCCTGTAACAAAATCACAAGAGAAGACATGAAGATTCCTTAGCTCAGACATCTGCCAGTAAGTCACTTAAACTTACCCGCTTCACTGTTATTTGGAATATCTTCTAGCGGAGCGTCCCCGACCATGCCGTCATGAGTATATTGGAAGCCCATTCAGCCTAGGGTGATTCTCTGCTGCTCTGCTTAATTCGATACACTTTGTGGACTTTGACCACTTGTGTATTAGATGAAATGGAGGATCTGACGAACCAACCAAGCGGGGAATGACGATCCTATACCCGATTTCTGAAAACGTCCAGTTCCTTGCCGTATAGCCAAAGTCTTCAAAATGTCGAAGTTAGTTAAGACAAGTTGTCTGCAGATGGCAGTGTCCCACATCCTCAGTATAAAGTGGCCCAACACATTGATCTAAGAGAGCCGCCGCCAGAAGGCCGTCAGGGCACCCAATTTAGCTATCTACCTACTCAGTAAGGGATACCCTGTGGGTGGACTAACTCTTATAGCTGGTACTACTGGCGCTTTTGACAAAGCAAGGCTTATCGTTATGTCGCACAGTGGGGCAGAATGGCTTAATAGCGGAAAAAAAATCTATATGTCAAAAATATGGCTTATAGAAAATTGGGATTGGTGTCATTCGATTTAGTGAGCTGGTGACTGCACTCACAGCACAGCTCCCTACCTGAAATAACTTTTGTTGTTATGGCTTTTTTCCACAGTTAACAATAAAATGTATACCACTGTTTGGTTTTGGTATACGCTTTCAGAAAATTACATGACTTGACTGGAGCTTGGCGGAGATGGCTAGGTTGGCTAGGTTAGGTTACATTGCTTGACTGCCAACGTTCTGTTTCGAAGAGTAGGCCATCATTGTTTCTTAGTGAAGCAAACTGTTCTATCAGACCATCTAAAGGAAAGAGCGCTGAACTGGTGCCCTTTCTAGAGAGTGAATCAACTTCACACTTTTCTGGCATGTCAGATAGTTCCGCCATCCATGATGGATGCTAATCTAGAAAATGTTCGACTTAAATGAGGCTGCATTAAGAGATGACTAACCGCTAGACGATTAATGACCGCCTGGCTATCAAAACAATGATCATTGATATAACATTGGTATTCAGCCAAGTTCCTTATTGATTATACTTTCCCTTGAAGAATCTACACGGCTTGGTATTCTCAATAATAATTAGATACTTGGAAAATTTGTGTAGACGGTCGCTTACCCTTTCGCCCATCTTTTGGCCATGTGTGGAAATTCGCAGAAGACAATCTAGTGTCTAATGACTGAACTTCAAAGAAGATCTAGAAGCAATGCAAGAAACTGATTCCTTTCGTCAGATATCCCGGAATCCCGTATCATGTGGTGGCCATGATCGCGAATCCTGTCCGACATTCGCAAGAAGTTCCCTCTTCAAGTCACCAAATGACTTGGCTTCAGATAGGACCACGTTTTCCCATGTCTCTGGCACATATTGCGCCCGGCTATGTGAGGTCACCACGTCCTAACCTTCCCTCACGTACACCAAATGACGACCAAGCTCCCCACAAAGCAGCCTAGACCCAGTTTCGTCCGGCAATGACACCCTCGTACTGAACCACTCTTTAAAGCCAGCAATTATTGCTGTAAACTTCAAAGAATAAAGCCCCCCTTTCGACCCCGAAACACCACTCAATTCGTTGGGTTTCCTTCGCCGTGGTTTGTATTAACGAATGCATTTTTTTTTTATTTTTTGCACAGTTCCTCCAGTCTGATCCCCATCGTTTGAGTGCACTCCTGCTCAACACCTTTCAATTAAATTCATGCAAACAAGCCCCATCGCCTGTATCAAAGGATCATATGCACTCTCGCCGTGAGGGCCTCAACGTACTTTTGTGCTTTCGTAACAAAGCGACATCCTTTTCGCCGCTAACAGTGTAAGACCTTTGATTAGTCCTCTGAAAGTTAAACTGGAAAAATAAACCCTTTTGTTTTCGGTCCGGCCCCCTCTGCGGCTTTGCAATTTTTCGGGACTACGGCCAGTGAATTGAAATCAAACAAAACGACTGCGTTTTTTCGTCTCCAGTCGGACAACTGTCAGTCGCCTCACACACATCGCATGTGCGTCAAAGAGCACATTCGGGGAAGGCGCCCCTCAACGAATCACGGCCAAGTCAAGAGTAGATTGTCCACATGAACAATAAAATCAAATCTCTTCCAATCCAGCGCACTCCTGGGGAATCCATCCTTTCCGATTAAATTATGGATTGGGGCGCAACCAGCGCAGGCCTCCACCATCGGCTTACGTGAGAGATAGTGTGTATCCGGAGTAAATTCCTTAAGGCGTCTGTTTACCTTGTAATCAGCAAATAATGTTTGTTTATCTATCCGAGCACACTGCCACTGAAGCGCAAAAAGATACTCTCCAGCCGATGCCGACTGTGTACGAGTGTACCTGTATGTGCACGCAAGGGATCTGTGGAATGCGAACGAAAAAACGAACGAAGATAAATAATTACAATCCAAGTAGATCCTATTTAAACCCGAGTAGCACCCCTGAGCAATTCGGGGCATAGTTTGGCAGATGCCAGGTCGGGGTCTAGGTTTGTCTGGAGAGCCTGCCAACAGCCGGGCATGCTGGGATGGAGCGCAAATGAAGAAAAATGTGTCAGAAACACAGCGGTATTTTTGTAGTTCTCCATTTGAATTAATCGGAGCGACTATCAGACACAGGGTGACACTGAAGGAAATGTTTGTATTTTTGTGTATGTTTGCATTATATTATTATGTTACAGCTTGTAGTAAATTTATTGTATTTGTTAAATAAGAATTATTGCCCCTATTTGGCTATAGGCATGTAGGTAGGTAATTGGGCCTTGCCGGGACTCAATTAGACCATTGTGCCATGCTAGGGAGTGTCAAACTTCCGTGAGACGTGCTGCAGTTCTAAAACCAGGCCCTTTCTGTTGCTGCAGTAGTCAGGCTAAGCCAGCGAGTTCTGGCTCTATTATGTGACCCACACGCACATGTAAATGCTGCATGCCAGCAGTCCCAACCCAACCTAGTCAAACACATGCTCTGGATGCACTTCCGCAGAACAGCCATTGCAAAGAATACAAAGAAACCATAGACTTGTTGTACATTTTGTCACATGTCCTCATTCCCTATACACTTGAAATTCCATCTCCAAAGTACTCGCGAAGGCGTCACTCACAATTCCTCGAAGCCACTAACTACCGACCATGACCCGCAAAACTTTCCGCATGCATCTGCATACGCAAATATTGCCTCCCGTCGAGGAATTAACGTCATGTTATCCGAATTTCGAGAAAGTACGAACAACGAATAAGTCGTTCTGCAACAAATTGAAAATTCAACCATTCAACCAGCCACCCTGCACGACTGAATGCTACCCGACCCCACACACTCTGCCAAAGTTACCGCTTCAACTTAACACCGAACAACTTAATACAAAGAAGAAACCCTGAGAAGAAAGCGCCTGAGTGGCGCAGTAAAATCGAACAAAAAAGAAACAGAAAACAGCACAAGGATACACTTCAGGAGTTTATTTGTTCCATCCGGCGACCTGTTTAACTTTTGTCGGGACGAAGAGGGAAGCGAGAGAATGGCAAATTATAAGGGCGCCCAAAATACAAGCTATGCTCCGGAATAGTTGGGCACTCGGCTTTTCATCCGGTCGTCGGCACTTCACGTCACACAACTCCCCTCATGATTCGTTGATTCTTTTTTTTTTTTTGGAAACAATAGCCTCAGTATTGGGAGACTGGTGGACGGCTCGACGCGACACCGAGCCAACAAGTGTCCTGTTGCAGTCGTAGGAAGCGATTAAATGCGGAAGTTAATCGGATTTCCCTACCAAAAAAAGAATTGATTAGTAATTTGGAGGGGCGACGCTAAGAAGGGATAATTCATGGATTTCACCGCACGTCATATGGATTGCCTTGATGCCTGTGATCATGAGGACAATCGATAATACGCACTCTGTGACCTGTGGGGGTTGCATGGTCGTGATGTGTACAATTCAATGCTAATGGTGGTTGATGATGTAGTTTTGAATGCTTTGGGGACTAACTTCAATCGGCATGTTGATTGGAGAGTCCTTAGTCGACATGAATGCTCTGAAGGGCGCTTTTTATGGTGGATTTTGATCGGGCGGCATTTCGATTTGAACATATGTCAGTCGGCGTTTGGCAGAGAGACAGATAGTGGTTAATGAGAATTGATCATGGGCCTGTACGAGCTGGAGATCGTGGTCAATAAGAGTTGATCATGGGCCTGTACGAGCTGGAGATCGTGGTCAATAAGAATTGATCATGGGCCTGTACGAGCTGGAGATCGTGGTCAATAAGAATTGATCATGGGCCTGTACGAGCTGGAGATCGTGGTCACAAAGAATTGATCATGGGCCTGTACGAGCTGGAGATCGTGGTCAATAAGAATTGATCATGGGCATGTACGAGCTGGAGATAGTCGTCAATAAGAATTGATGATGATGAGATGATGGGCTTGTACGAGCTGGATTGTATAAATGTAGTTTTTGTATGTCTACGGGCGTCGGAAGGAGCTGGTTGCTTCTTGAAATTGTTTCTAACATTCGAGTAGGTTTACATTCGAACTGGATTTGCTTTTTCAGCAGCACACGTCTGCGGTGGTGAGTACTTGGCCGACATTATATTTCGTAGAGAATACCAAAGATGGTTGATCAGATCAGAAGATCAGATCAGAAAGTTACATTCTAGACTTCGGCATTGAATCTTAGAAAGACACTGACGATCGTTGATATTCTTATGACGGTAGTATCCTTGTCATAATCCCAGTGTTTCGAGAATCGGCATTAAAAACATCCCCTTGTAAACTCTGTCGTTAGTTTTTTATCAACTCCAAACATGTATCAAACAGTGGATCTTCTCTAGAAGAGCTAACTTCAGAGCTCAATCTACGCCTATGCTGGATACCAAGCCACAGAAACAATCCAGGTAACCAGCATCTGAACTAGCCAGAGCTCGCAACCACTCTGCGCCAGGTCAAAGAAACAATATAGGCAACTAGCATCTGAACTAGCCAGAGCTTGCAACAACTCAGTTTCCAGCCTCCGTTTCAATTAATTTAATAGTAGCCGCAGTCTTGAAAAGAAGAGAATGAACTAAACTAACTGCCATGGGCGCGAATCTTCGATCCCGATCGCTCTAGGCACCTTGTTTAACTGAACAGACTTGGAAGATCACGCCTGGACTAAGACTTCTGGTTCTGGGAATAGGAGTCATCTAGCCCAACGTCCGTGCGACAAATCCCTGCAGTCAGCACCTGAGACCTATTCTATCCTCTGCCACTTAAGTAGCAGCGGTTCCTTTGACGCCAGTAGCTAGTTGGACTGGTCCATTGTGACCAGACTACTATCACTGACTGACTACTCCAGTTATAGTGCCGTTAATTTGATCCCAACGGCAAATGGTGACTGGACCCGATTTGAAAACCAGATAAAAGCGTATTAACTTTGCTTTCACATTGACTCGAACCGGGAACCCCTCTAACTAGGGACAGGCACTCTACCAACTGCTCCATCCAGTCGTTTTCGACGCCAGTAATAAATGCATCAAACCGAGTGGCAGACAATGGAACTATAGCATCCATTCAATCGCCTCAAACTGGCCCAGTTTCTGGGTCAGAAGTGACCAATTGAATGTGAGTCATATCGCCGATCAATTGGGTCAAAGGAGCATACTGCCCGAACCAACGAGCAAAGGCCTTTACGAAGGGTGCATTTTCCAATCCCTCTTCATTTAATATTCTAAGAAATCAAAGCACAATAGAGCCGCTGAATAGTTTCAGCCAAAGAAAGCCATTCAAGGCTCCCCTCGCTTATTTGATCACTCACCAGCCCTTTAGAAGCACACCACTTCTTCAAGCCAGAGTGTAAATTGCCAATCCTTGACATGCAGCCAATTGAACACCGTGGCCCACTCCTTCATCTTCATTTCAAACTACCTTCCCAAGTGAACTGCTTTTCTTTCACCCCCACCCACGCAACCCTTCCACCCTTCCCGAGGTGAATCTGTGTCACAGCATCGTGCTTGCAGCACCTTCGCCGCCCCCAACCCTATCGCCCCATTCAGATCACCCCTCAGTCCAAACCACGCCGTGTTACAAACACGATTTATTCGCATGATTCTAATCGGTGTTACGCATTTCCTCGACATCATGCTCAAAGCCTGATTGCACAAGCAGATATTAAAAGACCGTGCGGCAGGCTATCAGAAACGCACTTCAACACTTTAGCAAGACAAGAAGTCATATTAATTCATTCAGCAGCAGCTGCTGCAACTGCAACTGCCTTCCAGCGACATCCAGTGGAGGTTCATAAATAAACACCTCCGTACCTGACCAGCAGCAGGACACGGTGCCGGTCGCAAGCAGCAAGTTAACCAAATGCAAAATAACTTATGCATGCAGTCCTGATTGGAAAACAATAAGCAGTGATAAGGATTTAAATTGGCTTCTGCAACGGTGCTCCTTCGAGCTGTGGTCCCTGTGGAGCGGATTTGTAAACATTGTGTGGCTTGGGAGCACATAGATAGATGCACAAGCTTGAGTGCTTCGTCCCTGTTCTTGTTCTCCACGGCCCGATGGCACGGAAGTGTTTCTTCTTCTTTTTTCTATTCCATTTTGTGTTCCTTCAATTGCGCTGAATGCATGTACACCGGACAGCGTGCAGTGGAACAAAAGTGTTGCGTGTTGGCTGTGTGGCTGTGTTCTCCTAGTTGACCGACCGATTCAGTTTGCGGTTACATTTTAAATGTATCACTGTGCGTTGCTTTGTCCAAGGGATCAGAATGTGGATGACATTTCTGAATTCAGAAGTAACTTCCCTAATTCTGCAGGGAATGTCCAAAGCCGATTGAGGAGAAGGAGGTTGAATGATGGCGCGACTATATCTGAAGTGGTCTATAATTGGTCATTCTATAGAGAGGTTGTAAACACATCCACTTCGGGCCTTGATCCTGTAAGGAAACTATATAAAGACCTGAAACAGAGGTTCAGAAACTTGGTCTGTGCCATTGGAGTAGTTCGTGTCAACTGACTTGGAAAGTACGAGCCCTATGTGAGCGGAATTTACTCTAACAGCCTTTGTCGATATCGAGGGAGCCTTTAATAACACAGAACCTCACGCAATAACCTCAGCACTCAACAGACTTGGGATCGAAAAGCCTGTAGTGACTGTTCTTCCACCGGCTTCTCAATAACAGAGTGATAAGCCCAAAGCTTAGTGATACCACGATGCGCACATCTGTGAACAGAGCCACACCGCAGGGTGGTGCACTCTCCACTCTACTGTGGAACATAGTGGTCAAGGAACTACTAGATGGGACTGAATGTGAGGTCATTGCCTATGCAGATGACATTGCCATAGCTGTACCTGGGAAATATTTATCCACGATCAGGGATATTATGCAATCTGCCCTATCCGAGCTAGTGAAATGGACTAGCGAATGCGGCCTAGGTGTCAATCCACAAAAAACGGACCTAGTCCTCTTTACTAGGAAGTATGCGATTCCTAATTCCTCTCTGCTAAGCGACAGCACTAAATTCCTAGGCACGAAGTTAAGCTGGAAGCTAAATATCCACGAACGTGTCAAGAAGGCCTCAACGGCTCTCTACTGCTGTAAAAGAGCCATTGGGTCAAATGGGGACTGCAACCCCGAATGGTTCACTGGCTATTCAGACCCATGCTGACCCATATGATGTCGCAATTTGGTGGACCTCACTCGACAAGGGAATCAACATCACCCCACTCGCTAGAGTGCAGAGGATGGCTTGCCTATGCATTAGCGGGGCGCTAAGGACTACCTCCTCCGAAGCACTGAACATACTCCTCAACCTGCCACCGAACAAATTGGCCGACAGACAGCACCTAGCACGGCGATTAGATTAAGATCGCTGAGCAGCTGGAAAGAACTGCAGTCTAGATACAGACCTCACTCTACCTAAACTCCTCTTCGAGAAGAATTTCTCAACCAGCATACCGCCCAGATCTTACTGGAAGTCTGAACACAAGACGCTAGAAGGTCCACTTCGAATCTTCACAGATGGATCGAAGATGGATGCAGGTGTGTGTGCTGGTGTCTATTCCAAGGATCTATATTTCCAGCTATCTTTTCGACTACCTAGTCACTGTAGCGTCTTTCAGGCTGAAACCAAAGCGATTTAGGAATCCCTGTCCTGGCTGAAAAACAATGTAATATCGCGCACAGATATCGTCATCTGTTCCGATAGCCAGGCAGCGATCAAATCTCTGGATTCAGTCACCTTTAATTCCAAGACTTCCCTTAATTGAAGCCTCTCTCTGAACGAGACTGTGACATTCCAGAGAATTGCAAAGCGGGCGAGCTCGCTAGAAAGGGCACAAACTCCGTTATCTTTCCGGGTGGAAACCCACCCTCCATGCCTATCGCTACTATCAAGCATCTGCTAAAGCTTGAAACGCTTGCCCAAGCAAACCGCAGATGGACATCTGGCACAGGATACCTCATTACCAAACAACTCTGGCCTATGATCGATCAGAAAACGATCGCTTAGCTTGATCAGATTAAGCAGCCCAATCCTCAGATCTCTTATTGGCGTTCTAACAGGACATTGGGCCTTCGGAACTCACGCCTCTAGACTAGGCCTTCCCTATAATGATTTCTGTAGAAGCTGCTTAGACGAGGATGAGGGAAACCATCGAACACTTGCTATGTAATTGCAGTGCTCACTCATCCCGTAGATTCAGACTTCTGGGGTCCATTTCTTTGTTAATCTGGCTGAACTGAGCAGCATTAAAATCAGCCCTCTTCTTCGGCTTATCAAAAGCACACATTGGTTTGCGGAATAGGTAGCCTAAGATACGCGTGGTAACACAATGGGCCTATGCTTGGCGTAAGTGTATCTGCTGTCCGTATGCGCGGCAGTCAGCCACATCAACCTAACCTAACCTATATGAGCGTTTCATCTCTCTGTGCTGGGCACGCTACTTCTAGTGATCAAAACCAAGTTGTCTTGGTTCCGCGATAACTTGGTCTTCATATTGGTCTTCCTCAGCTTCTCTATCTTAGAGCCTTGGATTCAAAGTCCCTCTAAGCTTGAGTATTTGTGTCAATGCACTTGATGTGGCCAAGCTAGTGCCAGAACCACATCCTGTTATCGCTCCTCCAGTCATCTTCCTCCGGTCGGGACCGGGATCTTTTACTTCTGGAGGCACTACAGTCCGGGGTGGACACGGCCCTAACCAACAAGCCTCTCCAGCTGGCAGTATCGGTAGCCAGCTGTCTCCAATTGCGCACTCCAAGTTGGTTGAGCTCGTTCTTCATCTGAGTGCGCCATCAGGTCCGTGCGCGTCC
Source organism: Eristalis intricaria (assembly GCA_964034865.1). Lineage (NCBI taxonomy): Eukaryota > Metazoa > Arthropoda > Insecta > Diptera > Syrphidae > Eristalis > Eristalis intricaria. The sequence goes on from OZ035877.1 coordinate 9,893,288, forward strand.
TCTGTTGCGTTGTCCCACTGATTCGGAGTCGAAGAGCTTTGTGAAGCTTTGTCCAACACGTCAATGTTGTTTGTTTTTTTTAGGACAATCATATCCTTCGTTTTCCTTCACCTCTTCACCCATTTTAGCCGCTTCCGAATTAATTCCAGCAAACGTCTCATTGACGGGTCGCTGTCGGAGCAATGTCATCGGCGTATGCTAACAGTAACAGAAGGCTGTTTTGGAAGATCGTGTCCTTAGTGATGGCGTATAAGTCTTGCTTATAGTAGGCATATAGAGTCTTACGCCCACTAATAGGCAACCACTCTACTCGCCTACTAAAACCTTGAGCAGCCAACTTTCCCCAGTTCAGTCCATTCTCCCTCCTAGGGCAAGGAAGTCCCGACTCAATGCTCCTCGCACCGTAGTAGCACACATCATCACTGATTCCCTCTTTCCACGAACACAGCGACAAATCTCCTGCAGAGCATGTCTCGCCTGGTGACCTGATCTCCAACAAAATACACAAACACCCGCCTTGAGTTCAACTCCCAATTGAATCAGAACACTGGACAAATCGAAGATCCTCTGAATTCCTTTGAATTCAATTTCATTGGAAAAACTCAACCCCACTTCGGTGTGGAAAGCAGCGCTGTCAAGGTATGACATTTGATTTCCATGACAGTGCTTTCCAAAGAATTTTAGCGGCTTATTACTTGTATTCCTAGGGAATGCGCACTCTCCCCACTTTTGACAACATTTTCATTATCTGGACCAGAGTTCCGACGGACAATGGGGTGAATCATCGAGGAATGCACAAACATGAACGCCCTCTTGAGGGGAAATGCGCGCTTATTTGAATTTGATGAATAATTGACTCAAGCAAACTTTTAAGTTCTGGCCAATTGCACCTTTGGCAAATATTTTCCTTCCGCTTCAGTCACCAACTCAAATCAAACATGCTTCTCATACGTTTGTTGTTCCCCTTCGATGCCCCCTCTCAGTGAAGACTCCACAGAAACAGAATAACGTTGGAGTGCAAATGGGAGCACAGTGAAGAGTTCAAAAATAAAAGGTGCAACTTGTGCTATTTCTGTTTGTCTACTCCGTTCGCTGTGAAGTTTCCCGGGAAAGTTTTCTTCAGCACAACAGGCAAATAGACATAATTGCTCCAGACAATTCAAGAGGTATTTGGTGGCATTTTGGGCGATGTGAGGATTTGGTTTGAGTGTGGCCGCAGTGATAAGTCTCTTGGACAACGCCTCCCTCAAGTCGGAGGTTTCTCTTCAGCGAACTATGGTCCGGCATTGACAAGAAAAGTCACGGAAGAGTTCTTAAAGTTCGACGATTGGGGTCGATGCATGAATAGAGAATCCTGTAGTCAAATACGTGGCTTGGCACTATCTAATCAGTTCCCAAATTCAATCGTCTTCGTTGTGCCATAGACTCGGAGACTAAGGGAGGAGCCACTTTGCCCATGCGCTCCACATGATTCAGCCACTATCCTCTAGCGGAGGTTCGTCGAGGACAAGTCGTCTCTTAAGACCTGCTCAACTCATCTCGCTGCACTCGTGTTCGTGGGCACTCTCTGCCAGATTGTCTCGACGCGAGAGAGCAGTCCATTCTGCTTTTGGAATTCTTCAGTCGCATTCCTTCTCAGTCGCAAAGCAAGTTTGCCAAAACTCGAATCCCCTTCTGATCAAAGCCACTTCATCCGTAAAGCCTTGAGCCTAACCATTCCCAGTTGGCTTGTTTCTTCAAATCTCACCTCATCTTCATAGACCCTCATGCTACACTAAAGCACGCAGGAGAGATCTCCAGGCCACCCCATCCTCCGCCACCAACTCTAACTAATCAGGAACTACGCCAAAGCGATCTTTGCCATCAGGCAGGCAGGCGTCTTATCAGATCCCAGGCAAATGTTAACAACGACAATGGAAAATATAACAAATCGTTGATAGTCAACCTACAGTCAAGACTATTGCTTCTTCTACCATAACCTCAAAATTGGTGCAGGAATGCCTAAATGAGCTGGCTGCTCAAAATTACTCTTATCTACCCATCAGCAAGATTTGTGGTAAAGCCGACGAACTGAGCAAACAGGGATCCGCGCTCCATGGCTCGTCTGCCCTTGAGCTACACATTCCTTCAGACCTAGTTAAGGCACAAATTACATCACATGTCCTTGACATGGCTAACCTAAGATGGTCTCGATTAGCAAACTGTGCTATCTTTTGACTTGGCCAAGAGGTCGCGCACTGAAATTGCAAAAGTACGTCAATTTTGAATGCAGTCAAAGTTTTTAGGTGTATTTTGACTTGACGACAAGCTTCCTGTTGCGTTAGGTTAGGTTAGGTTGAAGTGGCTGACTGCCGCGCATACGGACAGTTAGGCCAAGCACAGGCCCATTGTGTTACCACACGGATCTTAGCTTTTGATAAAGCGAAGAAGAGGGCTGCTTCTGATGCTGCTCATTTCAGCCAGATTAACAAAGAAATGGGCCCCCAGAAGTCTGAATCTACTGGATGAGAGAGCACTGCAATTACAATCTTTCCAATTTTGCGTCGGAAGATGCGGATTGCACGCTTGGATGAAGCTCGGGATGGAGGCGGCATTGGTGCATCTGTGCTCCCTCCCACACCAGCTGACCTCAGCTGACCTTTGATCCTGGAAGGACAGAAGTCTAATATGCCCTTGATGCCATCCGGCATCAAAGGCGACGGGTCCACGCCACCATTTTCGGCAATCAGGCTCAGGTATCTTAGATTGGTGTCTCGCTCTATGTTCCTTCAATTCGCGGAAGTGATGCTGCAGTCATCTCTCTCTCAATTTTTCACTATACTGCCGTTGCGGCTCATTGGTGGCCTTGACACTGCCAGCCTGCTTTAACCTCTTCGAGAGGTTGGACGACGATTCCGCCGATCTGGTCCGTTTAGACGTTGAGTCCTTAGCGGCTGTTCCCTCGCCCAGGTCCTGAACTACCTTTATAGCCCAGGACACGGGCCTTTTCTTCGACTAGGAGAGTTTCTCCCGAGGACTGCCTTTCAGACCCTAGAGGCAGCGCGCAGATCCTTATGCTTTTTTTATGAAGGCCCAATGGCCTTCGAGAACTCAGCTGCTCCCAGCATTGGATTGCGGTTTGGTGTGTTTTTATTAAAGCGCTCCATGCGGCCTTTGGAAGTGCTACGTGCAGTACTGGACGCTTTCCTAAACCCCGGCACTTCATGGGCTTTGTTAAGGCCCATGCGGGCACTGGGTTTTTAGCACCGGTCTCTTTTGTTTTCTTTTTTAGGGGAGGGTTTGGGTTAGAAGACATTAGATTGTAGTCCCACGAGTAGCTGAGAAAGGAGGGGTCAGGCTACGCAGAGATCCGCAATACGTTATTATGGCTGATTAGCCAGGAGGGTCGCCAGATAACTCCGGCACACCGTTCGCGACTGAGCTAGTTTTTTGAGTGGGCCCCCAGCCAAGCTGATCATCGGCACTGTACGTGTGACACCTTGATCCAGCCCCCCGGAAGGGAAAGAGAGAGGATAGGATAGCATGGAGGGAAGAAGGTTGCCGTATCTTAGCTTCCTGTCACCTCATAGGGAATAGTCCCAAGAGTCAGGTTAGGGTTTCGCACCACGACAAGGTGTACAGCCACGCGAAGGTTCCTGTTGCGTTAGAGATACACTTGTAGGGTCTAGTGTTCAGGAACTCCGAGAGCACACACGAGTCCTCCGTCCATCTCAGAGCAGTCAGTGAAGATTGCCCAGTTAAAATCCTTGCACATTAGAGTGTCAATGGTTGATTAAGTCTTCGGGTCTGCTGACAGCGGTAAGATCTTCTGGAAGATCCTGATACCACTCGTGTCTGTTCTCGTAAGAACCAAACCCAGTTGTTGTTCCTTAACAGAATTCTATGCCGAGGCAATCTCAAATTGCAACCTCAACCAAAGAGTTGAATCAGCCAGTTAACGCATCAGTTGCTCCGAAAGGAGCACCGTTCAATCTCCCAAATCAGCTGAAAGCAATCATCGAAGCGCTCATCCTATCGGATTACAATCTTTTCGTGATCAGCTGTTTTTCTTTTTTTTTGCCCAGGGTTTGGTTCAGTGAAGTGGTTTACCAGTAATGAGCTGAAATTTGAGTCGCGGTGGGGAACTTTTCAAAGGCGCATTACTTGTTGAGTGGAATAAAGGCTATCGAATTAAATTCCCCATTCAAACGGAGACCACAAAGAAATCCCCAATCCGCGCAATAATCAATGATGTACCCCGCCCGCCATTCAAGGCGGCTTCGGTTTCATTAACTCTTGAGGATCTAGTTGCAAGAATACCATGTACACCCGTAATAAAATTGCAACTCAATTCCTTCTCGTGCCACACAACTTGGGCGGGGGGCGGGCGCCCCCTGAATGAAGAACTCTCGGATACAAGGATGCCATAGAAAGTTACTTCATTCATTACTTTAGCCCCTTTACAAGGAGGAGTTCCTTGAAAGAAATCGAGACCAGGACGAAGACGCTGACGACGATGATGATAATTTTTCCCTTTGACTGATGACGACGGCTGAGGACTGATAGGCGCATGGGAGAGGAAATTTAATTCCATTTACGAGTAATCTCCGTGACAAATTCACTCGGTTTTCATTTCGTTTTAATGACGCCGAAGCCTTGGCATCGTTCTCGAAACAGGACGAACTCGTAAAAATGCTCCCTGGGTGCGAGGGGTGGTTAGTGTTTTAAGTATATGCTCGAGCGATGATCTCTTGTCTTGCAAGTGGACGTTTCAGTCCGAAATTCTGCTTCTTCAACAATCGGGGATAGTGATGGTAGTCGTCGTGTCGTTAAATTAATGACGGGTGTGGTGCTCTCGAACTTAATTGGAATGACCCGTCTGGAAGTGGAATCGTTATCACAGTTTATTTGCATTTGAGTTGACTTAAGACACATGCCATGTCATGACCGACCATCATCGTGTCCTCTGGTGGGGAGTTTTTGATGACAGACAACTATAATGTGCCGCCGGTGGGGACTAATTTCTTTGCAAGATACAGCACGAGGTTGAATGAACATTCAAAGGAGCTCGTGTTGAATGGAGTCTGCCTGCCTGAATGAGTGGTTGATAAGAGAGGTCAAACTCAAAATTAAGTGATGGACATTCAAGCAAAGGCAATGGCTCTGCTGAACGACGTGTGTAAGTGCGTTGAGGACTCATCGTGCGGACTGTGACCTCGAGTGGGATCAACGCTATGCTCCGGTGCACAAGAAAATAATCCAAGTGAAGAGTCCTTCGAAAAGGACACCCGGGGTATACTACTAAAAGATGTCGGCTGAAGAGGGGTCGTTTTGACTCAGGTCCAGCTCCTTGCTAGCTACTCTGGCCTATGATCTACTCTGGTAAACGATCGCTTAACCTGGTTAGATTGGGCAGGCCGAATCTCAGAATTCAAACAGGGCATTGCTGATTGCCTATCGACGAGGCCTTCGTTACAATGACTTCTGGGTAAGCTGCAGGAACGAGAACGAAGAAGAAACAATTGAACAGTTGATATGTAGCAAAGGCATTAATGACAGCCAAGCGGCCATTGAAGCAATTTCGTCTATAGAAGCCAGGTATAAGCTAGTCGCAAGCTGCCGCGAAGAGCTCAAGGTTCTTGGTATGCAGCATTCCATCACTATTTGGTGGGCCCCAGGTCATAACAGTGGTACTTCTTCTTCTCCCACAGATTTAGACTTCTGGAGGCCTACTATTTTGATCAACGCGTTGAACGCCGCAACGTGAGAGTCAGCCATCTTCTTCGCTTTGTCACAAGCCCTAATTGGTATGCGGATTAGGTGTTCATCCGCGTGCTAGTATAATGGGCCTATCCTAGCCTAAATGTCCCTGCTGTCCTTCCGCACAGCAGTCAGCCACTTCAACCTAACCTCACCTGTGCTCCAGTTCCACCAGGGACTGTAGCCCCACACTTAAAAAAACCATAAAATTTACGGATAATGCTTAAATTTCCCTCCAGTTTCGTAGGACTCGGCCAATTCACCATTTCCAATGCCAAATAATGTTCAAAATTTAAGCCATTCTTAGCCCAGACCTCCAGTGGATTGTATTTACCTTCGCTTCCATCATCGCCTGGCTTTATTTTCGGTTCGAATAAAAAGAAAACTTCACTATATATATTTTTGTTCACTTCGATTCCCACCAGTCCTGAATGGTGGACTGGTGGGGCGGATGGGCGCACCTGTTGCCATCGATTGGGTTGATGGCTCTTTCAACGATCCTGCCTTGGGTCCTGATTTGATTGAGATCTACAAATGTGAACGGGTTATATGAGACGAAAGCTGAAATTCAGCATGACTCCTTTTGTATGCACGACCCGACGAGGGACGCAATGAAAAGCGATGGTGTATCGCTTGTTCTCGTCGAGGGAACGCTTTCCTGTTTATCCTGTTTGCATACACAAGTGAGTTTTGCGTGGACAAGTCGATTGACTATGAATGGAAATAACAAAATGAAAATTGGACATCATCCTTATGATGGCGATAAATGCTTAGAAATTTCATTTTTACTCAAAACTGAATTGGAAGGTTTCCACGAAGGGAGGGGAATACATGAATTCTTAAGTCTTTATTCGTCATACGTCTGCTTTCTGGTCTGGTCTTCCATGGCATCTTGGGTCGTCTTTGTATTCAGCGCCGAAGGTCTTAGGCACGTAGCACCAGAAATGTCCTTGAAACTTCATTTCATCAGATGTCCCCGTCGCATTGACAGTTGGGTTCTCGGTCACATTCAATGTGCGGTAGAAAATGTGTAAAATTGTAATGTCTCCATCTTAACCATAGACCTCTCTACAACTGTCAGCTCTAAGTACCTAAATAGGTATCACCTGAGATTGTCGAACTCAGCTGGAATCTAGACGAGCGAGTGAAGGGGTTGTGCATAGCTTTCTACGTCTTCACTATAAACTTCGGCTAAGAAAAGTAGGATCTTCAGCCAAAAGTTGTCTTCAGCATGTTTAGTCACTACACAGGCTCCACGGTCGACTCCACTCTTCTACTCTTTCACTTGCACATTAAAAAGCACAACACACAGCGCCATCAGTTGCTGGACAGCAAATCCTAGGACCGACCTACATTATATCCCGAGAGTTCTCATATCATTCTCCGCAGACTGTAGGGTCCTCCGACTTAATGAATATATCAAACGGCTTTGACAATCTTATCCCACAACGTAGTGGCTTCGGGGTAGACGTGCAGGAAGTCGGATCTGCGAAGCTCTGCTGAGTCGCAACAACATCGAACCCATTTTAGAAGCGGATGGTGGCTGGTGACGAAGTCAATCACATGGCGATGAGTCTCCGCAAACGGTGGCCAACCCAGGACTGACGACCAGGAAGATCTTGTACCCTCTTTCTAATTGAGGGTACAACCGTCGTTCTGAGGGAATGTGCGAGATACCGTGAACTAATCCTAGACGTGAAACTTAACTGGAAACTTAATATAGATGAAAGACCGAGGAGAGCAGCCTCTGCCTTATACCTGCGCAACAGGATATTTGCAAAAAGTAGAAAACATATACTAGACAACTCCTTTTTCAGTAACCTAGAGGAAATGTCACACTTAAAGATACAAGGCATATCTAAGTTTATCAGAGAAACTAATTGGCTGTAAATCAGCTCAGCAGTGGACTTTTCAAAATAGGCCACTAGGATACCATCTAGGTTTACTCAGGGAGACAGCTGGCAAAAAAGATCGTGCCGGCTGGAGAGGCCTGTTGGTTGAGGCCCGGGTCGACCCCAAACTGTAGCGCCACCAGAAGAAAAAGAAGAAATAAGGTTAGGAGGTGTAGCATTAAAACGATGAACCACACATTTTTTCTGAGAATCAACATTCTGCCTTGTGGAACCCCTTTTCCATTTCCACACACTCTTTTTATCACAAAATCCCAGTAGATAAAATGAGTTAAATGAAAATAAACAAAAATGCCTTCCAGGACCTAGCAGATGGCACAACTGATGACAGCGAAAATACAATTAATCTTTGGAGGTCGCCTGAGCGATTCAAACCGCACAAGGCACTGTAGCCGGCCAAACGATGCATCCTTGCGTGGTACCCTGCTGCTCCCCGAAGAGGATTATCAAGGTCAATTGATGATGAACAGCAAAAGGAAAGCCTGGTAGGACGTATCGCCAGCACACATCTGCGAATGGAAGCAATAAAACTCACTTTCATGGTGATTCGTGTCACAATAAAACGACGAGAAAACGACCCAGATACCCGTTGGAGATCTCCTCTGCCATCTCCTCCTCGTCGACGACAAGAAGGTAATTCGACGAGTGTGTATCATATTTCGTTTCGTCGACAACAAGGACACTGTCGACAATGGCGTCGGCAGATATGCGAGTGACCGTAAAAACTTTACGAACGGAAATTAAAATACGCCATGTTGACTTTGCCCGTTTTTATGGATGGAAAACTGTTGAATGTCGGGCCATTTGGTAAGATGACGAGGCGACTTGAGATGTTCTGTGATGGGTTTAAAACTAAGGACAGGATACTGTATCTCGATTATGTGTCATCAAGACGGTGAGAGGGGGAGGGCCGACGCAAAGATAGAGCTAAGCACTTCGGCCCGGAGCGGGCACGTAAGTTTGATGTTTATTAAGGTGCTTGTGTAATCGCCGAGATAAATCACGTAAAAGTCTCAATTTATTTGCAGTCGGCAAATTTTTCAATTTCACGTACCTTCGGCAGAGCGGTGGTGTCGCCAATCTTTCGGGAGTTAAGCGAAATAGATGATGCCCCGGGAAAATGGAGATAGGTCAGCATTCACGTCGCATGCGGGGGACTCGATGAGGCAGCCGATACGGCACAAGATAATTTAAGTTTTAAGGTACCCCGGCCGTAGATAAAACCGAATTCGATCGATTGGATGGAATGGCAAGTGTTTGACGGATGCCATAAGACTTCAGATCAAAGCGAGGTCTAATCACATTCGGTGAAGGGGAGGAGTAGCGGCATGAGTTCCACCATCTGTCTATTTTAATTACGTCTCACTTCTTGACATGTGCTCACTTCTCCTTTGACATGTTCAATTTTATTCAACATCATCCCCCTAATCCATTTCCATTATACACAATAAACACATCCCACCTGCATGGGATCCAATATCAATTTCGCATTACCGGCAGACACTGGTAGTCCCTGTTCACGTACACGTCCGCAAGAAAAAAAGAAACTGCCTCTGCCACTGACACACATCCATCAGCGGATCACGAGGAGGAGACAAAAATATAAGCTTAGGCTTTGAAATGCCTGAGGGCGGGACAAAATGAAAACAAAAATAACCATCCATCCATTCATGGAATTCGGGGGAGTTTTTTTTTTTCGACAAAGAGAAACAAAAATTCTGACACGGGTGACTGATTGATTTCATGCCCATAATCGTTTGAGAGGGGCCCGACTCCTCTTCAAGGATACGTTCGATGAGGGCAAGTATGTAGGTGGATTAATGCAAATTAAGGTAAAATATGTGACACAACGTGGGTCGGCATTCGGAAAGGTACGCGTTTGGGAAAGTTGTCTGCCAAGACGGTCATGTAAATGAACACGCCTGTTATGCAACAGACGTGATCAACGTCAAGTGGTCTAGGGTGTGGGTCTTGGCATAACTTGGACTTGTCAGGGGAGGAGGCATTATTAGTCATGTCGGAAATGATTTGAAGTTTGAATGAAGGGGTCGCTGAACGTCTCAGTTTATTTGTGACTTCTGAGGATGCTCTGGGAAAGGAGTCCAATTCCAGGATTAGATTGGAGGGGTTGCTGTCAAGGAAATAGGGTCAGTACGGAATCAAGGAAAATTGACAAATTACGGAGATCGTTTGACAAGTCAGTGACTGAATTGTTTCTCGCGCAGTGACTATAAATACAACGCGGCTCCTGTTGTGTCTTAACTTGATACTTTTCATGTCGCGCAATATGGACACCGGGTGGTCCCAATAGACCTCCCTACCCGACCGACTCAGCTGGGGGTGGGTCCCCAAGATTGTGAAATTGAAAAATTGTTAAATGACAAAATTAATTATTATAAGCGTCGGAATTGAACTAAAGACTTTTTTTGTAGTAGAATTCAGGTTTTGTTCACGGCCATTTTTTAATTCACAAGCAGTCGTGACGATCTGTCAAAAATTATGGTTACCGACTACTACTTTAATAGACTACCGTCAAGTCTTGAGCAAGGTGTGGTGCTCAGTTTGTGCTTGAACGCAGAAAACCTCGCCAATCTTAAAGAAAATTAAATAAAGAGAACTTCGTGTGCTATTCTAGATTTTTGCACAGAAAATCATTACAAAAACCAGGAGAATCATGTGGCCTCTTCACCAGCCCTGACACATGAAATACTTGTAGAAAGTCTCAGCAGAATGGGGTTGAGAGGAGTTTTGGCAATCTGGCTTAAAGGCTATCTGACTGATAGAACGATTCAAGTCAAGGTTTCTGACACATTGAGCAATGAAAAAGAATGTGAATACGGTGTGCCACAAGGCTCTAAATTAAGTCCTATTTTATTTATTCTTTTCACAAACGTCTTGCCTATGCCGACGACATAGCAATCGTGGTAAAACACAAACACTTGAATTCAGCTGTGGAGACAATGCAAGACGAATTCAACGCTATATCCGAATGGTGTCATGATAATGGCCTAGTCATAAATTCTGCTAAAACAAAAGTGATGTACATTCGCACTCCGTCAAAACCAACTGAAGAGATTCAAATATTCCATCGGAATGACCGCTGTGCGCTAGCAAGAAATACCAACGCTATTGAGGTAGTCAGAAGTATTAAATACTTAGGAGTCACTATTGACTAGAATTTTCTTTGGCGTGAGCACATCATGTCCTGTGCCTACAACTCAAGAGCACCATCTTTGCTATGACGTACCTTGAACGTTACACAAACGTAGAAATACTAAGGCAGGTGTATTACTCGTTAGCAGAGTCGCGCAGTAGATATGGCATTCTGGCCTGGGGAAACGCAGCAAAATCTCACATGGACAAGATATCTAACCTACAGGATCGTTTTGTAAAAATTGTTAGACCTTTTCAGTCCTAGATATCAAAGCAATCTTCCAGATGACAATACTTCTACACTACATGAGTGACCCACGATTTCAGCCACCCTTAAGTCACTCGATAAACACAAGAAGACAACAAGACAAGGGATGCTTGAAGTTCCGGAAGCTTTCAACTTGTATGGAGACTGTGAACTACGATGCACTGTCCCCAAACTAATGAACTCGCTGTCACAGTTTTTAAAAGTCATTCCAAACTCAAGCGTCTCCAGCCAGCTCGATCTTTAGCTGGCTGCCTCCTGCCCCCCGGACTCATAGTTCGTTGAAGTCCCTTTCCACTTGACCGTGCGTCACCTGAATCACGGTCTTCCTCTAATGTGCTGTCCCTCGGGCGTGGATTCGAAGACTTTCCGGGCGGGAGCATTGGTTTCCATCCGCTCAACATCACCTAGCCATTTCAATCTTTTGATCATGACTATTCTGGCTCGGTCGATATCGTAGATTTCATCGTTATATCTCCTCCTCAACTCGCCATCTATGCAGAGACCGAAAATCAGCCGAAGAATTTTCTCCTGGAAGCAACCGAGAGCAACTTCGTCCGTAGTCCATATTGAAGGACCGGGGCTACGAAGGTCTTATAGACAGTCACTTTGGTTATTCTAGAGAGATCTTTGTTAATCAGTTCACTTATAGATGTCACAGCCAACGACGTTGACTGCCCGATGTTGGCATACTGCTTATTGACTTATCGTCGGAGCCTAGCTTATACAGCAGCTATCTGTGTTGCACGCACAATATATCGTCCCCTTAAGAATAGAAGGAATTGAAAGTAGACCTCCGTCGACGGAGATCAGTGATCCTTTCGTTGCTACAAAGTACAGCCATCACTAACTGATTATAGGTGTATACGGACAAATGGCAAGATCGAACTTAAGCCGGCGTTACTTTTCCTTCGAGGGGGAGGTTGTGTGTGCCAATGAGTGCCCTAAGTGTAATGACCGAAAGAATAAGATCGCGAATACCAGCTGCTGAGATGAAATTTCTTCGTGCTGTTGTGGGAATTACTCGCCGGAATAGGGTAGGAAACACTACAGTGCGCGAGGAACTCAACGTTGAGCAGCTGCTTCTCCGAACGGAAAGAGCTATGCTTCGTTGGTTTGGTCACGTAGCACCTATGTCCCCACCATTACGACTTATGAGGCGGGCCTTGTACGCGATTCTACTTGGCAGACCCAGGATGAGATGGTTGGACCATGCCCATAAGCTCGCCTGGTTACGCTTGAGCATAACCCCTGAAGAGTTAGAGTCGATGGCGGAGGATCGAGTTGCCTGGAGATCTCTCGTGCGTGGTTTACCTCCGCGACCCCTGGTCGGAAGATGATGATGATGAGTGCCATAAGTGAGGACATGCTCAGCTTGTAAAGTACGCCATGATTTGTTGGCAATCAGGGCTGTGGTGACTTTAGAATGACGAGGGAGATAATCAAATGATTTCAAGAACCGTAATCACTCGAGATGATTATTCGATGATACAACATCTCGAGTCTCAGAATCACTGGAATCACTCCTAACTACTAACACCAGAAAACTCGATGTGTCTCACTTCATCGCGGGAACAAGTAACAAATAGTTCTCGTCGAGAAATACTAATCAGGAACATATCCAGAATGAAGGAAAGACACAAACGAAATCAACTCAAGTATTAATCCACTTCTCGGTTAATTAATAAAAAAATTATGAACTTGAATGATTTTGATGAGAGAGTAGAAGTCAGTATTTTGTTAGTAGTCATTCGAAACAGTTTGATAATCGAGATGTTCTCGAGAAGTTCTCGAGATGTTGTATGAATCGATTATCACTCGAATTATCGATCGAACGCTGCAATGTTTTGCTGGAGCAGGTGGCATAGCTTATAGATTGGCACTTGGTTGAAGTGCCCGTGTAGCCCATTCCTACAATGTTGATTTTAGGCAAAGTCCAACCTTCGCTAGTATCGGCTATAGCCTGGGTCCCATCATATCGTCGTCTGTGTTTAAATTATGTTGAAATCCGAAGAAATTGTTTGTAAGCATGTACCTATAATATCTCGCACTCAAACAATGACAGTCCATTGTGATCGGATCACTTAATCACTGTTGGGGAACCAAAAACGGAGCTGAGGATGAATCGATTGGTAAGCACTAAGCCACAGCCTCTCAAGGCACTCATATTTTTGAAAAAGTATCCTCCCACCTCTGGGACCTTACAGATCCAGTGGAGGAGGACAGCTTTCGTGGAAGGGCTGAACTCCCTAAAGATTCATAAGAAAGCAGACCTCATTTTGAAGGGAACAGTCTCTCTAACATTGCATATAAGATCCTCTCTGGCGTTTTGCTTGCACAACGATGTCGTTTATAAATAATCGCAGAGGAAATATCTCGGGGAACTTTCGTAACTCTTATACAGCACACCTGGGAGCCTACTTTTTCAACAATTTGAGCGCCTTGAGAGGCTGTGGCAGGTGCCGTAAGCAGGAACAAAACATTCGCTTATCATGGCGTCCAGTCTTGTGGAGTGGTCTCCCAATGGCCAGTGATGACATCAACCATGTTACCGACATTTAAACTCTTTCAATAGGCGAAGAGATCATGTCAGATGTTCAACGACGGGAATTGTGAAGGCTGGCAGCATGTTGTGAAGATGTCACTTTGCTGCAAATGTCATTAGCAATGAGACTGAAGCCCAGGATCACCTCGCCAGCTAAGTAAGTAAGTGGACTAGCTTCAAGTAGCCAACCTCTTCAGGCTTTCTTTCCCATGCACAATACACCATACACTAGACAGGGCCTTTGAGGAAGCATCGGTGACGAGGAAAAGGATGAGTATTTATACTCACCGACCGAGTGGTCCTACCTACCGTCTGCGATTAGGTTTGGGAGTGTCGATCAGCCTCACACTTAGTGCTTCCACTAAGCAGATTAAACCCAGTTGCAGCCTTTTTTAAGAAAAATGTCGAATGCTACAAAAGTCACTTCCAGTCCTTGTTTTTAGTTAAAAAGTCCGTCTATTGCTGCTGGGTTGGACGTCTTCTCGTGCTCTTGAAAGACGTCATATGTAACATTGGGACACTGCGACGAACCGACCAATTGCAAAGTCTATGAGGATAACATTGGGACATTGCAACGTACCTAGCAATTGCTAAGTCCATGAGGTTGGCAGGTATGATACCACCTCTTTACTCTCACCAGAAAGAGGTCCACCCTCAGTGCGCGGTACTTCCTTCCATCTTCAAGAGATTTACAGAATCAGAGCAACAAACCTCAAATGACTAAAAGCCTTGAAACAAATGGAATATGGCCACCGATCAATCTTAAGCGGTCACTCTGTCTGCTTAGACGAGACCAGCAGTCTGGACTCTCAAAACAAAAACATCGCGTCTTAATAAGGCACTGTGCCATTGTCAGACACGTACGAGGGATGGATGGCCATTGCCATGACTTCGGCAGTGGTGCATGGATGAAGAGAGAGAGGATACGACACATCAACACCCCCTCTACATCTACAGTGGTCCAGTTAACGCCAAAAATCCACACCTAAGGACCAACTTTTTCAATAACTTGAGAGAACTGTACGCCATCACCAACCCACCCCTTTAACCCAACCTAACATCGCTCTAAATCACTGCCTACCCAAATTTGGATGAGGAACTAAATTGTTGTCGCCTTTTTACCACTGAACCCCAACCGTGACCATTTCCCTGTGGGACAAGGAAAACAGTAAAAAAAAGAAATCATCATCAAGTCGAAAGGTATGCGCACCACCACCGATAAAGGACACACATGTTTATCCTCAGAAGATAATAGCCAGGAAAGTATTAATCAAAGTGCCTGTGAGCATCATGACCAGGGTTGCTGCCCATCCCTCGGACAGCATAATTTATCATAACTAACCGGAAGAAAAAGTTCTATCCTCCAGGTAGCATCAAAGGATGCTGCATACAAAAAAAAAAGAACGATGCCAGGAGGTCCCACTTCCGATGGGAAGATTTATGGCTCTCCACACTTTCGTCGGACCATAATTAGCCTAAAAGATATCTTTATTACTTTGAAACTCACTCTCCATTTGGAGCTCTACCTCCTCTACCCTCGGCCTTATTGTTATGACAGAGAGAGGGGGGAAGAGGGAGATAACTCGCTGAATGGACCATAGTTTATCGTCATGAGTGAGCATAGTTTATGGCAACAAAGGGGGATCAGTAGAAGTGAATTGCCTTGTGAAGGGTAATGACCATCATGGTGGACATGTTCCCTCATCTGAGCTTTTGCGAATTAATTTCTTCGAGGTTTATTGTTTTGTGGGGAAATCTCTCGGGGGAGTGTTGGTGTGAAGTTGGAAGTTTTAGCTTGTTTTTATTTTTATATCGAAAGTCGTACGATTTACTGTGTTGATGGCCATAAAGTTATGATGACCTTTAGCTGAGTGCCTACCAAGTTAAAGCTTCTTGAGGCCAACTGTTTTCGATTGAGATCACTTTCATCTTTACAAGGGCTTCAACGGTGACAAGGGGTACCTCGGGGCCACTGACTACCCTCAGCTTAGAATGGACCGAATGATGGCCGTGACATCAGCCACTAATAGCTACGTTCGTTGATTTCCAAGCACTGCAACCCCCTCGACCCATTGACTCACAATGCTCAAGGAATATTCTGTCTAGAAAAACCGATTGATAGAACAATATTGATTTAAACAAATAATAATAATATCGTCTAATGGCTCATTGAGTTGAAGCCTCGAAAGAAAGGCATCCCGCAAGCCACTCGAGTCCAAGGCTTCATCAGGTGCTCTATTCTATCACCACGGTAGGTCGAAAACCCCTTGAGATTAACTGCAGGTTTCAGGTTTCCATTTGTGGAAGCATAGTGGAGAAATGAACTTACGTCACGGCTTAAGATTAATGCTAACCTAGGCTAGGTAGTGGGGCTGCTAGTAAATTCACCAACACACTTAGACTATATTGGTCCATTGTGATACCCATAGTCAGACTACTGACACAGTGATAGTGCCGTTAATTTGATCCCAACGGCAAATGGTGACTGGACCAGATTTGACAACCAAATAAAAGCGTATTGACTTTGCTTTCACTGGGATTCGAACCGGGGACCCCGCTAATCAAGGGCTGGCATTCTAACGACTGCGCCATCCAATCGTTAAGAGAGAGAGATTAATGCCAACGCGTCATTTAGTTTGAGACAGCTATACGACTCGTGAATAACATCAAGAGCAGCATGACATTTTAGCTCGGCTTCGCGATCTTTTGAGTGAGAGGGATTCTCCATGAACTTCATTGGTACCTGAAGTAAAAATCTAGGCGTTACTTCACGGTCTCTGGTCGTGGTCCTTATGGGTAAGTGAATTTTGTGGTATAAACCTTAGCTTGGTCCTTCCACAGCACATTGTCGTCTTCCGATGATATCAATGTCCTCGACATATGCGAGTACTTACATGGACTTGCAGGAGGCGTGCTTGAGTATTGCACGATGGTCAATGATTTTAGAAATTTTAAAAAAGTTGTTTATGTTCAGTGGACTCTCTCTAAGTCAAACCCTCTCTAACTCGAACAAATTATGGTATTCCGTGAAAATTCGACTTAGGGGGAGTCCACTGTATTTTCTTTTGTGACACCCTGGGCCTTAAACTGGCACTTATTGATAGCAGTACAGCAGACTGTGAGCCACCTTAAATTTTGCCCTATAAATCTGTTTAAGGCCTCAACTATTGTCTGGCTGTGCGCCACATTAAAAGCGGGTGGCTTCTGTTGCATTGTCCCAAGGGTTCAGAGACGAAGAATATTTCTTATGTTTCCAAGCTGTGAGAGTTCTCGCATAAATAAAACATAAAAAGTAATAATTCCGCCATGAAGTGCATTCCGAGAGAAATCGAGTGAAAAAACACAATATTGGGCGGAACAACGTTCCAAATTGGTTGCAACGGATGCCATCAGTAAACAACGTCTCGTTGCTACACGCACGATAGGAGTCCATCGTCTCTGTTCACGAGTTTTGACGCCATATTGAGGCTGCAAATTCCCATTCAGTGAACCGAAAGTTTCAACTACACTCAATTGAAAAACGAGTGCTTCTAACATTCAAACGTCCTCGCCAGACGTTCCTTGCCTATCTCAAGAAGAACAACACAAACTTTCAGTTTAATCCGTTCACCCAAACATAATCGAGGCGAGTTACTCGCATTCTCAACAGTCTACCTTCCAGCCGGCTGCTGTCATTGATTCTATTTTCGAAATTTGTCATCACCTTAAGCCGCCCCCCACATCCACGCTCTGTGACGAAGAAATTCCCTGCGCGCTCATCCCCCGGGGTTCACTTCAAATGAATAACCCAATGAAAGAGATTCGTTCCACTGTTTCCTACTCCTTTCAATTTCAACCATTCCCATTCCGAGAATGCTTTTCAATTCAACGAAAGTACATATTTCGTGTAGCACTCCTCCAACTTTGTGCCAAGACAATGACTCAGTTTGGTGGCATTGTTGGTTGGTTGTTTTGGTTGTTTGGCTGAGTGGGTGGCGGAAGGAATCAATACACTATTGCGACCCTTGCAGGCAGGGGGCTTAGCATTCTCTGAAGAACGATTCCATTTCATATTTTCCACAACACACTGAATCAGCAGGATACATTTTCCACAGGCACAGGCGATCAGCACAAAAAGCCTTTCATTTGCATTTTGGCATCTGGTATCGCTTCACTTGACACGAGCGTGAATGGCTCCATTCATTCGGAATGAAGTGGATTGGTATCCTTGAATCCTTGAAGTCGTTGTTTCGCTTTTAAGCTGAAAACAGAGAAAAAGTTGTTGTTTCGTTTTTGTTTAGTCACGCAAATTGCGAATGTCTAGACGTATTGTGACCTATTTCGGGTCGCTGAACAATTTTCTCAATTTTCTTCGCTTGCGAACTGCAAACTTCTGAAGTTCTGCAAACGCATATGGCACAGTCCTTTTTGATTTCACATGCACCCACGGATACAATGTATCGCGAATTTCAATTTGCATGGAGTTGCCGAAGAATTTTGAATGGATGCCTTCGTGTTTGATGTTTGTCTTCAGTGGGGACATGTCAAACTAGAAAGTTTCGCCAAAAGGAACTGCAAAATTCTGTGAGAAAAGAGGTCAAAGTGCTTCGTAGGCGGATCCAGCAACTTTGTCTTCGCCTCTACTCGGGAGCGTTGATTGTTCCATGGGACTGATTTCTGCTTTCCCCTTCGTGCCCTGTGTAAGGTTTTTTATATATTCTACTCTTAGGCAAGGATAATGAAGCGATGAACTCCTTTCCTTTTGTTTTTAAGTCGCTACCACCTGGCGTGTGTCAGTGCCTCAAACAACAAGGCGCTCCAGATAGCACGCTCCTTCGCCTATTTGCTGTCTAAAGCTTAAGGGAAGAACATCCAGAGAGGACCTCATTTTGAAAATCAGGCATGTTTCGAAGAGTGTGGACGGACTTGGTGACGAACAGATCTGAATTACCGGGGTGTGGATACAGAGAAGGGGAAGAAAGGGAGGAATTTAAGGGCCAACCATAATTGGGGCCTAAGAAAACTTAAGTTTCAGCCAAACTCATCGTCAAATTTTAAAGTATCCGTGATTGCTTTTGGAAACATAGTCAAGATTCAGCTATCATGTGTTTTCTGTCGAATAAAATTCAAGTGCAGAAGTAGGTTAGGTTGAGGTGGCTGACTGCCGCGCATACGAGCAGCAGACACACTTAGGCCAAACATAGGCCCATTGTGTTACCAAGTGCGGAAGTACCCTACATACAAATTTTCATTTCCAGATGTCGTATGTACGTAGAGGCATTGTTCTCACACTTAACAAGCGTTAATGAAATTTAACGAAACTTAACGAAACTGAACGAAGTAGTTATTATGGTGATTCTTACGAATTCCCTCGATTAGAAGTCCATTATGATTGGGTATTCACCCCGCAAAACTGATCCATACTTAACGAAACTTAACGAAGTTGTAGCTATAGCAGAGTTTTTTGTGGTTGTGCCTTAAGAATCTCGCCCAAGAATCTCAAAATGACCAACAAATCTAGTGAGTTCGTTTCCGAATAAGACCTTCGGAAGATCCTTCGAACATGTGTTTTCTTAGGCAAGGTAGGCCCTGTGGTAGTGGCGTTAATGCACTCAGGCCAAGATAGGCCCCTTGTATCGCCACGTGAGTTGTTCGATTAATAGAGAGGGTTGCCGTAATTATTGCAACCAGCCAATTTTGTCAACAAGCTTGATCGATATTTTGCTGAGGTGATTTAGACTATCCTAGAAGTAGGGGCTTACATTGGCTTTCCTGGTTGAGGCAAGTGCAGGACAGTTGCAGAGAAGGTGCTGGATGCGTTGACTGATATTTTACTGAGGTTGTTTAGACTATCCTAGAAGTAGGGGCCTACATTGGCTTTCCTGGTTGAGGCAAGTGCAGGACAGTTGCAGAGAAGATGTTGGATGCTTCCCTCCTCATTCTAGTCTAAGCAGCTTCTACAGACGTCGTTGGGGAATAGACCTAGCCTCTTGAAGGCCTAATAGATAGTGTCCGGAAATTATTCCCTAATAATCGGCTTAACCTGTTCCATTCGTCTTCCCAATCACTGCAGCGGAAGTAATGGCGATAAGCGAAGCCCTGTCCTGGCTAAGATATAACTTGATGGTCCACCCGAGATATCTGTCTCCTTTCCTGAGAAGGCTGTGGCAACGTCGTCCGCATAGGCAATTGTTTTCCAACCCGTCTTCTTCTCCTTAGGGGCGCTACAGTCTGATGTTGACATGGTTCTCACTCAACTTCTTCATCAGGAGAAGCAGTTTATTCACTGTCAGGTTCCAGAGAAGAGGATACTCCTTCTTGAGGCGCACCCCTTGTGGTTGAACTTTTTTCCTAGACTCGCGTTAATCAGCTTACTCGCGTGGTTGGTCTTTATTGCTACATTTCCCATTTATTTCTTCCAGTGCCAGTGTGATTGTACGCGGGTAGATGCTATTAAAGACCCCTTCCTCAGGGAAACTTCTTCACACTTCCAAGGCGCTTTGTACTGAACATTCCCTCCTGTGCTCACCCTCGTCCTTCTCCCATTCCCCCGCACCGTGAATGGTTTTCGCAGCCTCAAGGTGAATTCATATTCAATTTTGAAATCAAAATACAGATTTCCCAGCGTCCATCACCTCAGGTCACCCGTTTCAATTTAACGAACTAATCGTTTGGCCATGACGACGACGACCACTCCCTAGCCATCCCTCGATGTCATAAATTAACATATTTCTAATTAAAATGTGTCCCAGGACCCTACTGCCCCCGGAATCGTCCTCTCCAAACATCCCACCCATCCGAATCGGAAATTATGAAAAAAACTGCATCTTTTCACATGATTTCTCTCATCTCATGGACATCAGCACAACCACACATACACACGCGAAGAAAATAAAAAAAAAAATCCTTCGAATCTTGCAAAGTAGTGAATTCATATTCCGAAAGCGTTGCTTGTTGCAGTGGCATGTGCAAAAGGGTAGCTCCAGCTCCTCTTCTCGAGCATACAAGAACATTTATTGCATCCACTGAGAGAGAGAGAGTGAGCGTGGCGACGGGAGGCAGGGAGGAGGGGAAAAAAAAATATAAATTGGACAAGTGCTATAGCTTGGAGTGGAAAATACAATTCATTGCCATGTGCATGCATCCACTCGATGTGGATGTGCATGTACAAGCAGTCCATACATCATCCGTTGGCCCGAAGTTAAAGTTCATCTTCGGGGTTGCTGGCGCTGTAATAGAAAAACGTGCCGAAATCAATCTTTTTGGTGAGACTTGGACTGGTTCTCTGCATCTTGCATCAGCCCTCAGCATCCGCATCCCATGTTCAACCCGCCATGACATGGTATTCGTATTAGATTATTTGCCAACGTTGCTCACCGCTCTTCTTTTCGTGTTATCGCTTTTTAATTAAATCTTCTTCATTCTTTTTTTTTTTTTTTGGTGTTTTGCTCTCCCCTCTGGCCGTCCTTGAGCGCTGAGCGTTGTTTTTGGTAGACGAGGTCCCATGTGTGTAGTGCGGAAGAATTTAATTTCGATTGCTCGCTGCGATGATATAACGCTCTAGAGGGATTGGTTAAGGTTGAAAGCAGGCGATTTCATTTTGATGTAATTTTCTGTTTTATGGAATCGTAGGTTTTTTGGTTTCCTTTCTAGAGAGGGACCACGAGTGGGGTGGGATCAGTTGGGCTGGCGGTGGGTGCGTGGATCCAGGCCGGGAGTGGTGTCCGTGAACATATCTGCTAGTTCAGCTGGAACTATTCGAAAGTATCGTGTACAACTCAGATGACTGGATGGCGCAGTTGGTAGAGTGCCTGAACCTGGTTAGCGTGGTCCCCGGTTCGAATCCCAGTGACAGCAAAGTTAATACGCTTTTTTCTGGTTTTCGAATCTGGTCCAATCACCATTTGCCGTTGGGATCAAATTAACAGCACCGTAACTGGAGTGGTCAATCAGTGGTAGTAGTCTGACTAGGGGTATCACAATGGACCAATATGGTCTAAGTGTGCTGCACTAGTCACTGCACTAGCAGCCCCCTTACCCAACCAAACCTAACCATCGTCTACGACCCAATGTTCTTTCACTACGAAGCATGACAATCTTACCAACGACATCATATTCTTGCAATAGGATTAGTTAAAAGCACATTTGTACAGTTAAAGAATGCTCTAGATGGATAGACTCCAAAAGCGAGTGATAAAACTTTTAGGAGACAACAATATCGCAGAGTCATTAGACTCGCTCGAACGTCGACGTGCCGTCTCGTCTTTGTCCGTGTTTTATCGTTATTTCAACAAAATTCACCAATATTGTTGTAAGAGTATATAGTGGAGTCAAGTTAGACAAAGTCCCTTAAGTCCCAGAGCCGTCGATTGTGACGGTCTATCCAAATCGTCGATTTTGTGTATCCCTTCATATGAACAGCATACGCTTGGTATTGTCTTTCTCTTTAGAATGACCTAAATAGATACTCTGCCTCGTGTCAAAAAATTGAACTAGAACTTAATGTCAGTAAATGCCAATTCATTACGTACTCCCGTAAACGCCCACTAGATCCGCTTGGAATCTATTTTCTTTGCAACGAACCAGTGCCCTCAGTCTCATCGTTACGTGACTTAGCCGTCATCTGCTCGACTTTCGTTCCCATGTTGACAATATTATAAGTAGAGCAAACTTCGTACTAGGCTTTGTCAAACGCTGTTCAAAAGAATTTTTGAATCCCTGAGTCAGACAAAGTCTCTGTACATCACCATCGTCACACACACTCTCGAATACGACAGTCAAGTCTGGTCAACTCACTTCTTGGTCCATATCCGTCGTACTGAAGCTGTCCAACCAGCTGTAGGTTCATACGTTTCGCTCTTCCCAATCTTGCCTTACTCTCATTCGCCTTGAGTCACTCGAAAACCATCGGAAAACCGCACATTTTCTCTTTCTCCACCAACTTATTTCTGGTAATATCGACTGACTGTGCCGGACGTCCCGTAATTGGTGTCTTTTCGGACCGATCCAGTCCTCTTCTATATCACACCACATCGCACTTTCAAGAATGTTAAGATTGGCATGGAACACTCTTTCACTCTTTCGACTTTCATCTCAGCAAAACCTGTCTTCGCAACCTCCTACAATCCCATCCTTTTCCACCCTAGCCCTGCCCACTTTTCTCTCTCTCTCCTTTCCCCAGTATCTAGTTTAAACATTCGTTTTTAGTTTTAGATTGCTTTGGAGTCGACTCCTACGCAGAGCGTGCCAGGTTCGATACCCGAATTTGTCAATTGTCGAGTCACTGACAATACTCAAAGATTATTCCTGTCTAGAAAAAGCTTCTCAACTTCGCCGTTTGGAGTCGGCATTAAACTGTAGGTCCCTTCCACTCGTGAATAAAGAATAGCACGCACAACATGAGTGGTTGTTGTGGAGCTAGGCCCAGGTCCGCCTCGGACTGTCGCGCCACCTATATTATCATTATTATTGTTTAAGTTCATTGCTAGCTTGTAACAAGCTTAATTAAATCAACTGATTTGCAGGCATCAAAAATGACTGAATGCACTGTGAGACTGGAAGGCCTTCCTGTTCAAATCCACATTTTGTAAGACGCGGTAATTTACGTCATGTCGGACTCTCCAAGAGATGCCCTCAACTTTCCACCGGGAAACCAGAACATTCTCAACTCAGGACACCTTCAATTTTTTTAGACTGTTTAATATTTCTAAGAATAACGTCTTAAAATTTATGAATTCACTTTACCCAGAGGATATCTATTTGCCTTGTATTCGTCCGCAAGGAGAAACACCTTTTTATTTTGATTCTCTTTTATGAACGATTCCTTTGGGGTTTCTTGACTCTTCGGACAGCCCAAAACAAACATGGCATCAGTGAGAGAAAAGAAGTAAAAATAAACATCCGAGGTATTTCCATCCACCGTGGGCGTCCTTGAGCTTCGTTCTTTTTTGGGCGTCATTTTTTTTCGCTTGAGCTTATCCTTTGACTTTCGATAGACCAGAGCTACACCAACCGTGACCAAGAGGGGGGAGAAGGAGCGAAGGTTTTTTGTTTTATTATGCGGACTGAACGAGAACGCAAACACAGTGGCACGGTTTTCTTTTTTCTTTGCTGCTTTTTTGTGCCGAAATGCAGACTTACAAAGAGAGTGGAAGCTTCGTTGTTGCGAACAGCCGAAAGCCGAGAGGGGAGAGATACACACAGCAGTGTTTGTGGTAAGGGACAAACGGCGCTTTAATCACTGGGGGCGATTAAAGGCATGCGAATCACGACAGCGGTAATAAATTAAGACCAGTGGATGGTTTAAAGCGAATGCGTGTCTCGATGTCAACGTTGCTGCCAACCGGTGAACTAACTGGTGGTGTTGTCGAAAGGGAGTTTGGGAACTACGTATGTGTACACTGAGTCACTGGCAATATTTAACCAGGTTTTGTGATTGTGTGGAGACAATTTTTAGTACAATTTAGTACACATCTGTACTAGTCTCAGTCTTTCTGTATGAGTGGCGATTCCGAGTCGTCTTAAGACTAAATGTTCCTCCAATCGTGTGGCACCACCCACAACACAGACCCTTTCTCAAATAGTTCAAGAACATTTCCTTGCCCGTGCTCAAGTCACCTTGTTAGTCTACCCAACAAAACGCAACCAATTACTTACAGCGATTCGTTATGGTGTCCAAACTAATTCCTGCACCATCTCATCCTCCATCGATTGCCTGGAGGCTGCACGCTTCGAAAATATATTCCATTCCACACCGCAAGTCGGCTTCCCAAAAACGGCCCGTGTTATTATCTGTCCGAATGGCAATCATAAAATTTGATTGGTTACAAGTCAATAAAACTGCAGTACCGCCATCAGGAAATTAGATACTTCCGTGGCAAACTTTTGCCCCCATCCCTTCACTGTGAATGCAAAATTAACGACACACATCCGATGATCCAGATACGACTGAAGTTCGTTTTCTAATTGCGCTAACGCATCGTTAGATTCCTCCCATGCCAAATCAATAAGCTCCCCCGAGCGTCAGTGCGAACGTGCATAAATCGATGGCCGCAGCCTTGGATATCCTCATTTATTGGCGGGGACTACATATGTTTCCCAGTGGGGTGACAATGCGCCGTCGTTAAGTGAAGTAGCAATTACATCGGTGGGCCGGCCGTCAGGAAAGATACAACTTAATAAAATCTTATGATAGCTGTACCTGTGGATGAATACCGAATGCGAGCGTGTATCGAAGAGGGGATGATGCCGAAAGATGGTCTGTGACGGAGGTGAGTAATGCAATGCGAGGGATGTTATCTTTCGAAACTTCGCCGGGCTATTCAGGAAGGTAGCATAAATAGGAGTTTGTCGTGGGCACGTTATATTCTAAGGGGGTAACATAGTTCCTTGCGGGACCTTTTTGGTCACGGGGGTAGTCGGAAATTGTAGTAGTCGTCAGTCAGTTGTCGGCAATTGAAGACGTGTCTCTGCTGGCGATGGTAATTGATGGCAATGGAATGTTATAACAATTCAAATGGGGTTGTGTTCAAAAATTGAGGTCCACCATGTGTTAAACTCTGGCACAGGACATGGCATGAAATCAAGATATCCGATACCAGGAGAATATCGATACACAGTCGACCACGTGGAACAAAATGAACCGACCTTGCATGGCACGTCAGTCAGTGACGACGTTTCCTTAATGCCACCACGAATGGTAACTGCGCCACGTCACTCCACATTTGACTCCAATGACACGTCAGGCGGAGCTATTCAAAAACATTTCTCTTCAGTCCTCTCTTGATATCTCAGGATTAATTTTCCACGACGGCAATACTGTCCAACTTCCTGCTTAAGGAGAAACTATTCAAGTCTCAGCTACTGACCTCAAGGTAGATTAACTGCTATGTTCAGCAACAGGAGGCAGTGAGTGAAACTCAGGAGAGAACAATAATTTCAAATCGAACGCCGGTTTCCTTGGAAACATTTAAATTTGTCAAATTACATACAGGGTGGGCCAAATACAAGTTTATACTTAAAAAAATTAAGAAAATAAAATGTTTCTCATGTAGTATTACTTTATTAGAAATAACAAACATCGAGAAAGAACGCACAACATCGACGACGTGGCCAAAACGTCACCATAGGCAGCTATAACTTCGAAGGACTTCGTCTACCTCGGCTTGCAAGTGAACAGTACGGACAACACCAGTACCGATATTAAACGCAGAATTACTCTTGCCAATCGCTGTTTCTTTGGGCTCAAGAGGCAATTGAGTAGTAGAGTCCTCTCTCGAAGGACCAAGCTGACTTTATACAAGACCCTGATCATCCCAGTCCTGCTGTACGGCGCGGAGGCATAGACAATTTAAAAAGCGGATGAGGAAGTCCTTTGTCTCTGTGAGAGAAAATCTCTGCGTTCAATCTTTGGTCCTGTCATGACGTTGATGGTTATTGGAGAAGAAGCTCGCTGTACACCGACATGAGCCTAGTCAGGCGTCTACGGATTCAACGCCTAAGATGGCTGGGTCATGTAGAGCGCATGGACAACACTGCTCCAGCCCCAAGGAGTCTTCGACTCCGAACCAGTGGGACAACGCAGTAGAGGACGCCCACGCAACCGATGACGCACCCAGGTGGAGAAGGACCTCAATCGACTGGCTAAAGATCGTGCCGGCTGGACGTTTTGAGACGTCGTTTGAGGCCCACGTCCCCCCCGGACTGTAGCGCCACCAGAAGAAGAAGAAGAATAAAAACAAACATTCCCATTAATTATACAAGTTGCTACCTCGGCTGGCCTCGCAGTAGCGCGTCCTGTCACCCCAATCTTCCAAGACCTTGTTGATGGTTTCAGGCTGTAACTCCCGGGTTTCTCTGACGATATTGGCCTTAATTTTTTGAATCGTTTCTGGATTGTTGGCAAAATCGGAACTTCACAGTTCCCGACAAAAAAAAAAAGATCAAATGGGTCAAATCGCAGCTCAGGGGCGTCCAATTGACATCGCCAAGACGGCTGTTAGCATGATTTGGGAATTTGGTGCACAAAAGATCGATTGTCGCATGTTCTGTGTTGCGTGGCCCGCCATCCTGCACGAACCTGACGTCGTCCAAATCCATGTCTTCAGTTTCAGTACAAAAAGGGTGGTTAATATGGCTTTATAACGCCCTACGTTGACCGAAAAGTTGTTCCCAGCCTCACTTTCGAAGGAAAATGGTCCAATGTTGCTCTCGGCCACAGAAGCCACCTTTACATTAGCATTCGAAAATTAAAGAGTGTCAGCTTATTGTTGCTTCGCTTCAAGTCTACAATTTTTCGTTATTTCGAACTTTCGTTGATTTTTTAGGAAGCTACCTTGAATTTGGAAAGACTGTGTCAAAATCACGTCGACTGAACGACGTGCATTCATTTCTGAGTAAAATTAGCGACGATAGATAATTTGTCATTAGGTTAAGTGACTCCTGTGACCTAGATGCTCTAACCTTAATCTTAGCCCTGAACCTGATACATGTGACTATCACCCATCAACTAAATCCATTCACGAAATTGTTCCACGGAATTGTCGTGAAATCCCATTAAAAGCAACTCGGTGAACCTCCTTACTGACAAGCTAACTGCGCCTTTGAATGCCACCCTAGTCTATCGCAGCCCAGCGCAGTTAATCGAGTTCAAAACATGAATATGCACCTCAAGCAACCCCCTGCCAAGGACCTCGCACAACGTCCAATACAACCCAGAAGCTCGTGAATTATGTATGGTGTCTAAGAGCGAAGCATGTTATGCCTCCAGACGGGATTGCATGCGTAGCAGACATATCATTCCTAATTGTCCAATTTCCTTAAGTTAGATGGGTTTCACCTAATTCGATAGACATGAACTTAATGTCCGGAGATTCCAGACATCCTCGAAAATGCCGTCTGTGTGGGAATGTGAATATTTCCCTGGTGATGAGCTAAATGGAACGCGAACTCAATTTTCGAATTCATGTAAAAACGGAGACAAATTATGAACATTTGTTGGTGTCACTAGAGGTTAATTGCTAACTGAGATTAAGAGGAATGTTTGACCTTGGTGTGAGGGAATCATGCACCCAGTGAATCCTGAAACCTCAGGATCATCCCCAGATGGATCGGACACTTTGGGAACATCGCTTAAAGATATAACAGATGCCAATTCAACAAAAACAAAAAGCGAAGCCATCAAGGGTACTGGTGATTTACATACACATATAATCCACCTTTCAACGGACATGTTAGGGTGGATACTGGTTCGACAACAATGTACGAACAACATTTCAGATGTTCCCCCAAGTAGGGGAGAAGTTTCGCGTTCATAGTGGTGACAACATCGCCCAAGAAAGTGCTGAACACGTGTAAAAGCATGTTCCGTTCAGTTTTACATGCACTTCTGCAGATAATCGCACAAGGGGAAGTATTCGTTTTTGGGTGCTGAAGTAGAAGTAGAGGAAAATTTAACTGCTCTTCTATTTAACAGCATTTGTAGTTAAAATGAGATACATAGACGTAAAGAAAATATGCAAGCAGTAGGAAACAGATTTTTAGTAAGCAAACATCAAAACACTCTCCCTTTGTCGTCAAGTCAGTGCGGTTTCAGGCCGGGGAAGCCACAATCGACCAAATCATCACATTGCGGCAGACCCTGGTAAAAACCGCTAGAGATGAAGATTGACACATTGGTGCATAGAGACGACCTATACAATGCCATGTCCAGCTTTGGCATTCCTTCCAAATTCGTCAAGATGAGAACTTGATGTTGGTCCTCTCTACAAGATCGTTGACATCCATCCATCTCGTACGACGCACCGTTCTCGAGATATAAGTTGTCAAAAATTCCATACGAACCGCCAGAACCCCTACAGATGTCGATTTTTGTACATTGGAAAAATCATGAATGTTCGTCTTACTTTGCTCATATCTCAAAAACCGTGCGTCCTACAGCAAAGTGACTGAGACCGATTTTGTAGCTCATGACTAGATCTAGATGATGGGGCTGAGGAACGGAAAATTGTACCGTTATAAGGGTATAATTTTTAATGGATAAGGCACTTTTCGAGTTAAAATAATTTTAATCATCGCCTTGCCGGTGACTGGGAGTGATGAAAACTTGCTCAATGTGAATTCACGTCAAGAGCAACAATTCAGATTGACCTCCCTTCAAAGCCGATGTAAAATTTCATATAATTTACGCCCGAGAAACAAATTTCCCTGTTTTTCTCAAAAATTTGCCGAAATATCGGTGCAATCGTGAATTTTCCAATTCCATCCTCTAGATCAAGTCATAAGCTACAAAAAGTATGTATAGGAATTTTGTCGTACGACGCACCGTTCTCGAGATATAAGTTGTCAAAAATGCCATACGAACCGCCAGAACCCCTACAGATGTCGATTTTTGTACATTGGAAAAATCATGAATGTTCGTCTTACTTTGCTCATATCTCAAAAACCGTGCGTCCTACAGCAAAGTGACTGAGACCGATTTTGTAGCTCATGACTAGATCTAGAGGATGGGGCTGGGGAACGGAAAATTGTACCGTTATAAGGGTATCATTTTTAATGGATAAGGCACTTTTCGAGTTAAAATAATTTTAATCATCGCCTTGCCGGTGACTGAGAGTGATGAAAACTTGCACAATGTGAATTCACGTCAAGAGCAACAATTCAGATTGACCTCCCTTCAAAGCCGATGTAAAATTTCATATAATTTACGCCCGAGAAACAAATTTCCCTGTTTTTCTCAAAAATTTGCCCAAATAACGGTGCAATCGTGAATTTTCCAATTCCATCCTCTAGATCAAGTCATAAGCTACAAAAAATATGTACAGGAATTTTCTCGTACGACGCACCGTTCTCGAGATATAAGTTGTCAAAAATTCCATACGAACCGCCAGAACCCCCCTAGATGTCGATCTTTCTACATTCAAAAAATCATGAATGTTCGTCTTACTTTGCTCATATCTCAAAAACCGTGCGTCCTACAGCAAAGTGACTGAGACCGATTTTGTAGCTCATGACTAGATCTAGAGGATGGGGCTGGGGAACGGAAAATTGTACCGTTATAAGGGTATCATTTTTAATGGATAAGGCACTTTTCGAGTTAAAATAATTTTAATCATCGCCTTGCCGGTGACTGAGAGTGATGAAAACTTGCACAATGTGAATTCACGTCAAGAGCAACAATTCAGATTGACCTTCCTTCAAAGCCGATGTAAAATTTCATATAATTTACGGCCGAGAAACAAATTTCCCTGTTTTTCTCAAAAATTTGCCCAAATAACGGTGCAATCGTGAATTTTCCAATTCCATCCTCTAGATCAAGTCATAAGCTACAAAAAGTATGTACAGGAATTTTCTCGTACGACGCACCGTTCTCGAAATATAAGTTGTCAAAAATTCCATACGAACCGCCAGAACCCCCCTAGATGTCGATTTTTCTACATTCAAAAAATCATGAATGTTCGTCTTACTTTGCTCATATCTCAAAAACCGTGCGTCCTACAGCAAAGTGACTGAGGACGATTTTGTAGCTCATGACTAGATCTAGAGGATGGGGCTGGGGAACGGAAAATTGTACCGTTATAAGGGTATCATTTTTAATGGATAAGGCACTTTTCGAGTTAAAATAATTTTAATCATCGCCTTGCCGGTGACTGAGAGTGATGAAAACTTGCACAATGTGAATTCACGTCAAGAGCAACAATTCAGATTGACCTCCCTTCAAAGCCGATGTAAAATTTCATATAATTTACGCCCGAGAAACAAATTTCCCTGTTTTTCTCAAAAATTTGACCAAATATCGGTGCAATCGTGAATTTTCCAATTCCATCCTCTAGATCAAGTCATAAGCTACAAAAAATATGTACAGGAATTTTTTCGTACGACGCACCGTTCTCGAGATATAAGTTGTCAAAAATTCCATACGAACCGCCAGAACCCCTACAGATGTCGATTTTTGTACATTGGAAAAATCATGAATGTTCGTCTTACTTTGCTCATATCTCAAAAACCGTGCGTCCTACAGCAAAGTGACTGAGACCGATTTTGTAGCTCATGACTAGATCTAGAGGATGGGGCTGGGGAACGGAAAATTGTACCGTTATAAGGGTATCATTTTTAATGGATAAGGCACTTTTCGAGTTAAAATAATTTTAATCATCGCCTTGCCGGTGACTGAGAGTGATGAAAACTTGCACAATGTGAATTCACGTCAAGAGCAACAATTCAGATTGACCTCCCTTCAAAGCCGATGTAAAATTTCATATAATTTACGCCCGAGAAACAAATTTCCCTGTTTTTCTCAAAAATTTGCCCAAATAACGGTGCAATCGTGAATTTTCCAATTCCATCCTCTAGATCAAGTCATAAGCTACAAAAAATATGTACAGGAATTTTCTCGTACGACGCACCGTTCTCGAGATATAAGTTGTCAAAAATTCCATACGAACCGCCAGAACCCCCCTAGATGTCGATTTTTCTACATTGAAAAAATCATGAATGTTCGTCTTACTTTGCTCATATCTCAAAAACCGTGCGTCCTACAGCAAAGTGACTGAGACCGATTTTGTAGCTCATGACTAGATCTAGAGGATGGGGCTGGGGAACGGAAAATTGTACCGTTATAAGGGTATCATTTTTAATGGATAAGGCACTTTTCGAGTTAAAATAATTTTAATCATCGCCTTGCCGGTGACTGAGAGTGATGAAAACTTGCACAATGTGAGTTCACGTCAAGAGCAACAATTCAGATTGACCTCCCTTCAAAGCCGATGTAAAATTTCATATAATTTACGGCCGAGAAACAAATTTCCCTGTTTTTCTCAAAAATTTGCCCAAATATCGGTGCAATCGTTAATTTTCCAATTCCATCCTCT
Source organism: Eristalis intricaria (assembly GCA_964034865.1). Lineage (NCBI taxonomy): Eukaryota > Metazoa > Arthropoda > Insecta > Diptera > Syrphidae > Eristalis > Eristalis intricaria. The sequence goes on from OZ035877.1 coordinate 9,924,746, forward strand.
AGATCAAGTCATAAGCTACAAAAAATATGTACAGGAATTTCCTCGTACGACGCACCGTTCTCGAGATATAAGTTGTCAAAAATTCCATACGAACCGCCAGAACCCCTACAGATGTCGATTTTTCTACATTGAAAAAATCATGAATGTTCGTCTTGCTTTGCGCATATCTCAAAAACCGTGCGTCCTACAGCAAAGTGACTGAGACCGATTTTGTAGCTCATGACTAGATCTAAAGTGATGAAAACTTGCACAATGTGAGTTCACGTCAAGAGCAACAATTCAGATTGACCTCCCTTCAAAGCCGATGTAAAATTTCATATAATTTACGCCCGAGAAACAAATTTCCCTGTTTTTCTCAAAAATTTGCCCAAATATCGGTGCAATCGTGAATTTTCCAATTCCATCCTCTAGATCAAGTCATAAGCTACAAAAAGTATGTACAGGAATTTTGTCGTACGACGCACCGTTCTCGAGATATAAGTTGTCAAAAATTCCATACGAACCGCCAGAACCCCCCTAGATGTCGATTTTTCTACATTCAAAAAATCATGAATGTTCGTCTTACTTTGCTCATATCTCAAAAACCGTGCGTCCTACAGCAAAGTGACTGAGACCGATTTTGTAGCTCATGACTAGATCTAGAGGATGGGGCTGGGGAACGGAAAATTGTACCGTTATAAGGGTATCATTTTTAATGGATAAGGCACTTTTCGAGTTAAAATAATTTTAATCATCGCCTTGCCGGTGACTGAGAGTGATGAAAACTTGCACAATGCGAATTCACGTCAAGAGCAACAATTCAGATTGACCACCCTTCAAAGCCGATGTAAAATTTCATATAATTTACGCCCGAGAAACAAATTTCCCTGTTTTTCTCAAAAATTTGCCCAAATAACGGTGCAATCGTGAATTTTCCAATTCCATCCTCTAGATCAAGTCATAAGCTACAAAAAGTATGTACAGGAATTTTCTCGTACGACGCACCGTTCTCGAAATATAAGTTGTCAAAAATTCCATACGAACCGCCAGAACCCCCCTAGATTTCGATTTTTCTACATTCAAAAAATCATGAATGTTCGTCTTACTTTGCTCATATCTCAAAAACCGTGCGTCCTACAGCAAAGTGACTGAGACAGATTTTGTAGCTCATGACTAGATCTAGAGGATGGGGCTGGGGAACGGAAAATTGTACCGTTATAAGGGTATCATTTTTAATGGATAAGGCACTTTTCGAGTTAAAATAATTTTAATCATCGCCTTGCCGGTGACTGAGAGTGATGAAAACTTGCACAATGTGAATTCACGTCAAGAGCAACAATTCAGATTGACCTCCCTTCAAAGCCGATGTAAAATTTCATATAATTTACGCCCGAGAAACAAATTTCCCTGTTTTTCTCAAAAATTTGCCCAAATAACGGTGCAATCGTGAATTTTCCAATTCCATCCTCTAGATCAAGTCATAAGCTACAAAAAATATGTACAGGAATTTTCTCGTACGACGCACCGTTCTCGAGATATAAGTTGTCAAAACTTCCATACGAAACACCGGATTCGTATGAAATCGGAAAAATGCTCGTTCCAGTTGGATATCTCGCTAGGTCAGTTAATCAGCAGTTTATATTGAAATCTATATTTTTCTTAATTTTCGAGACGATGTTTTTGTGAACAAAGTAGCAAAAAAATGACACTCGTCAAATGTATGATTCTACCATGCAAAAGAATTGAATTGTAACACACAGATGTGACTCTTTCATACATTCACTTATGTACAACTTTGCGCCATCACTAACTTACACTCGACACTCTCTCGGATGAAAATCTATCTTGAGCCCAATCGGGTAGCCACTTAAACCCACCGACAAAGCAGGCCCGGTGCGCACATGCGTTATTTTAACTCGCGGTGCCGGCCTCATCTCAAACAATCGATATAGCTGCTCAGTCTTAGCAGAGCAGATCTAAGGACCCATAAGCATTATAAAACCAGAAACACTCCGGATGCTCCCAAAATCGGTGTCCCATAGACTTATTTCTGCAGAAGCTGCATAGATGAAGAGGAGGAGGAGACCAAACGACACTGCCTCTGCTCCCGCAGTGCCCGACTAAACCTAGGTATTTTGTTCAACAAATTGAATGAACTGAACATGTTGGAGGCACCAATTGGTGCCAGGCATACGAGTGGTATCGCAATAGTCCTAGCGACTGCTCCTCCCATCCCTCTCCCTGTGCCAGTCAGTCATTTTAACCTAACCTAACCTAACCCACATAAGCCTTCATACTGTCGAACACCCAAACTTCATGATTTGTAGTAATAGTGGGAAGTAGAGAGGACCAGTTCCTGGTGCCACTCCAAATGTTATTCGTGCGAAATGTGATCATCTTCTCTACGGACGGACTCGTCAGTTTTCGAGAAACAACCTTATCAACAATGTCGAAATAATGGGTGCGTCGGTAGAGAACAGCATTAAATTCATGGTTCCTCCGTACTGCTGGTTCCGTAATACATTCTCTTATCCCACATTCCAGCCTCACATCCCCGCAGTCAGACAGTGATGTGAAATTTTTGAATAATCAAACCACACAAGTTCCCTCAAGTGAAAACGGTTTCGAGTCGTACGTAATCTTTTGTTGTAATTATTGGCATGTGGTGGTAGGATTCGAACACGGAGCACCTGTATATATTTTACGTATTTCCCTGCACACACGTCATGCGGCAGCTACGGCAGATACTTCAAGTTAACTGCCCCATGTTCGGAAGTGCATCACTCGTCAAGCATCCATTAAGTGTCTTGGAGAAACACAACCACAGTTGATCAACTGTTAACACAGTAAGTGAAGTGCTCTTCCATCCAGAAAGTTATTCTCCAGTGAAGTGAATCGTTGGCTTCACCCCCAACCACAACATAATATTGTAATGCATGGCCCAGGATATGCACGCTGCTGTACGTAAATAACCCCATACCTGGCTGATGGTTGTTATGTCAGATGGTGCTCGAAAAATATTGCTGACTCCTAAGCACCTGAAAAGGTTATCTTAACAATTCAAGCAACAAGCTCTTTCCATTCCTCTCCCTGTGCCCTGGACTCTGTGGTTAATTTAGATTATTCTCCATGTGTGCCTGTGTATTTAATATATTGTGAATGACTTGACAGCGACATGGGCATGGACACATGAGAGAATGTATTCACGTGTGTAGCTTCTTGGTCGTTGCGAACCATTGTACTTGAAAAATCAATTGATTATTATTGAAGGGCACTCGCATATTGGACTTTCAATCCTTCGGCTTGCTGACGTGAAACTACAGTGGGGTGGATGGCATTTTGTCCTAGTTTTGGGGGAGTTGCTAACTTAAATTGAAATATTTGATTTTTGCTTTGATTAAATACTTGGCAAATCGTGATTTCTTATCTAAATGATGAGCATTCTTGAACAACTATGGAGGAGGACCGAGCTCTAAATGTGGCACGTTCCATTTCTCTGAAAATGGATTAACGAGGACAACAACCATAATGCCATTTCAGCTAAGATTCAAACTTAACGGCCCATCGTCTAGGAGCTACAAGAAGCTGGGCGAACAGCAACGGATTTTATTTAAAGCCAAATGTGTCTTGTACACTGTGAGGTAAAAAATCTCAGCCCTCAAAATCTAAGAAACGAAAAAATAACTTTCACTGATCACGTCAAATATTTGATCATCATAATAGACAGCAAACTAAACATTCAGGCCCTAGACTGGAAACCTGAGGTCGCCTTACGCACATGCAATGAAGTTCTCTGTCACACCGACACCGTCAAATAAATGCGGTTACCTTAGGTGTCCTTAGATGTCGTCTGAAAGCCGCCATCAGCCAACGCGCTCATACGATTAAGCGAGTGTAGCCGAAACGAGCGAACGTATCGAATTATTTAAGTCCTTTCGAAGATTTCGAAATCTAGTCAGGATTCCAACTAAATGGTGAACAGACGAGGACGGCCTTAGACGGATGATGGCACAGGAGTCTTCGCTACATGGCCGTAGATTTCTTCAGGACATTCCCTTCGCATTGTATTCGAAAAGGAAATAAATGATATTCAAGTCAGGTGGCCGGGAAACCTGTCATTATGTCCAGCCGCAAGAGAGAGAAAACACAAGACAGCGAAGCGGTCATAAAGTCTCTAAGCGCGCCATTAATCAAATCAAGGACATTGTCGTATATCTCTGTAGTCCTTGGTCCCAAGGGTTTCCCGGGCGACGAAAGAGTGGACTAGCTGCAATGAGGGTCAGCATATCTTTGACTTCAAATCAGGGGACACCCTATCTTCTCACTAAGAGTAATCAATTCAAAGTTTCTAGCTGTCGCCAACCTATCCCTTTCGCAGATGGATAAATTCACGCCCCCAGCACATCAAAACAAATATCGCCTGCTTACTTATTGACTTAGCAGGATCCATAGATGACAAGCCTGAGCAATTGCTGCCTTCCAGCGCTTACGATGTGGGTACGCTGCTAATAGACTGCCTTGTAACCGCAAAGGGTTACGAATACCACTGATAGCTTGGAAAATCGAAAAGAATTAGAAAGGAGATAGCGATGATGTTCAGTAATTAGGGGCTATGGTTATTTCCAGAACGCCTCTTCAATGCACTCTACATTCTAGTGGTCTCTCGTGGACTTTTTCACCAGTGATGGGAGGAGTAATGCCGAATTGACGTTCCTGTAGGATTGGACCAGCTGGGCTGGCAATTTTGAAACATCATGAATATGTAACCAGAAGGGCAAGCTTGAAGTCAAAGCCTAGTAGGCGGTCTTCAACTCAGTATTTTTTCCAACCCTCACCTGCAGTCATGAAATGTGGGTAGTGACCGATAGAATAAGGTCGCGACTACTACCTGCCGAGATGAGATGTCTTCGTGCTTTTGGGGAATCGCTTGACAGGATGGAGATGGAGAAACACGGCATTACGTGAGTTACTCAATGTTGAGCATCTTCGAACGGAGGATGGGTTGTCCCCATCTCCCCGACTTCCGAATTAGGCCTTAAATGCGACTCCATTAGGTAGGCGATCTCTTGGCAGAACCAGGACGAGTCGGTTGATCTAAGCCCAAAAACCCGACTGATCGTGATTGGACATAAATATTTCTTGATCAGCTAGAGTCGATGGCGGAGGATCAAGTGACCTCGAGATCTATCGTGCGTGCTTTACCGCCGACACCGACGCCTCTAGTGGATTATAAGGGTCAGATGATGATGATGGTGATATCTGTAGTGTCGACTTACGTGGTGGTCAGCTCACAACAGCTTTAGAGCGCCGTACGAGATTGCCCTTTTCACTGTCGGATCAAAAATGGATGCATGAACTCGAGCCGGATTCTACTCGGACACCCTGCACAAACAGGAATCATTTATACTCCCTGATATGTGCATTGCCTTCCAAGTTGATATTCTGGCTCTGTTGGGTCCTGAGCCACAGTTCAATAGCAGGGAACGAGACAGCGGACGAATTGGCTAGACACGGAAGTGGCCATCAGCGAAGCGGACACATCGTTGCAACCAACGAACAGACTCGACCATAAGCGATAGAATACTAAAAGAAGCCAACTCACCTTGACTCGCAAGAGATGACTGTCACACGACAAGATCAACGTGGACTGAGCTTAACAACGGCAAAACAAAGAATCTTCTGGCATTGGGTACAAGAACTCGATCCGTGTTCTTTTAGTAGAGACCACAGGCCACTGCCCCATTGGAATAATGCTCCGGAAATGGAATAGAGAATCCAGCGATCTCTGCTGGTGCTGCGGCGACGAGGAAGATACCGAGACGATCTGCTTACAAGAACTCGATCCGTGTTCTTTTAGGAGAGATCACAGGCCACTGCCCCATTGGAATAATGCTCCGGAAATGGAATGGGGAATCCAGCGATCTCTGCTGGTGCTGCGACGACGAGGAAGAAACCGAGACGATCTGCTTTGCCTCTAGCTCTCCAGAATCGGCGCCTTCGCTGGACCAAAGATTCTTCACAGAGACTGTGTACTTAGCGAATGCAGATATATCGGATCCTCCAAAAATCCTAAGGGGCACGTAGTAGTTTAAGCCAACACGTCCCTGGATAGGTTAACATAATGTGTACTCCAGAAATGAAGGAATTCACAATGAGACCGAAGGCCTCCAAATGGAAGTGATGTCCAAACATCACACTTCCCTTCTTAAACCTAACCTAACCTACCAGTTCGTCCAAAATTAGATCCCGGAGTCAGTGAAACGATGGGTATTCCTCGAAATGGAAGTATTTCGGTTGAAAAATAGGAGGAATACAAAATGCTTTTTTCCACTACTCACAAAAAAAATCAAAAGGATGTGATAAAGCAACATCACGACGGTATTCACGAGATGTGAATGTTTCAATGATGAATGACATCCACAGAGTTGAACCAGGCCTGCTGTGTGTTTAGAGTTTGGTCTACCCATACCATAACATCAGCCAAAGCCGCAGGAACGAGGAGCTCTTTGAATTTCCTGGAAAATCTACGTGGGTGCATACTTCACCGACAATCATAACAACATCTGCCCACGCAATCGCCGCACAGCACGTGCAGAATGGTTTAACAAGTAGGGTTTATGGCTTGGGTGCGTCTGTTATCAATCGAAACTGCCATAGACTATGAGTATCCTCGTGTCATCGCGCTGACGTCATTCCCAATGCCATTGACTCACCATTGCTGTGTCCTTCTCCTAGCGACTCCGTCTCCTAGCGAGGACGTTTCAGTCCACAAACAAACCTCGTGCTCATTCCGTGGACGTGAAATCATCAAAACTCGAAAGTTAATTCGTCCTTGACTTCAAGAAAGATTCGTTCCGACCTTTAAACAATTCCCTAATATATCCAGCAAATCTGTCACCTCCATTAAAGACTCAGCCTTCCACTCACACTTGACTTCCATTAATGAGGGTTCATGAGCACTTATCTTTCCATTCAAATTGTTCACTTTCTCATGGCACATCTGTGAGTGGATACCTACGCACACGGATGGTTTTTGTGTCAAGGACCTCGGTGCCTTTTGATTAAATGAACCCGGCTGTACATCCACTTCCGCGCTTGTTGATCTTATACTTGTTCTAAAATCCGCCAAAGCTTTGAGTTTCTTCAAGAAAACAAAAAAAAAATAAAAAATAATGTGTAGGCGCACACGCATTGTTTGTGTCAGTGCCTTTTTAATTGACATGCGAGCTGGAGTAACGAACACACACGCACAAAGGACTCGCTTTACTTGCACTCACTTCAGCCAGTCCTTTCTCGCAGATATCCCTTTCGACTTGAAACTTTTCCTCATAAAAATGTCATAACACCACCTCGGGCATAGCACACGTCTCTTTTCGAAGTTAATTGTTGTCAAGCTTATACGTACACGCATATATACATGAGCTGTAATGTACCTGCTGTAACGCATGGCACTGTCAACATTCAAAACAGACCCACACACACGGAGCCTCTCCACCGTAAGACATGCTCCTACTGTCACCGGGCCAAAAGTTTCTCTTTGTGAAGCTCGGTGTGCGGGGTTGGCCTACGTCCTCGAACCAAGAAATGCGTGCGTTGGAGCATCCTTGTGCTGTTGACTTGCATGACAAGGCACATACATGTGTTTCTGTGCAAGACGACAATACGCCATCCACCCGAGTGTACACCCACCCGTGTGCACAATTTGACACGATGATGGAAATTGGCGGAAATTTCATTAATGGCAGAAGAGTGTGTGCCAAGTACCGTCTCAAGAAGCCGGATAACGACAAAACTTTGCCTATGACCTGCTCTCCGTCGCCTCAATGGGAAAGTTTAAGCTGGCTGCGACGGAAGTTAGAAGACGTATTTACTTCATTATGGACACTGAAAAGTTTCGCTCCCATTCAAGAGAACGCAACTCTTTACTTTGCCTTCCAGTTCCAGGAAACAGGGAAAGTTTACAAAAGCAAACACCTCTCACCACCCGGTGCATGACTTGAAAACATGTTTAATTTCACAGGTTCCTAAGTGACCTCCGATAAGGAATGAATGCCTCCTGGAGTCAAACAGTTGGCGTTGGCTTCCCTCTTCACTTTGTTGCAACCCTCCAAAGCTGTTGTGATTTACTGTGACACGGATAATTTTCTTCCGCACCAACACACATTCAATTAAAGCCAAAGTCCCAATGTGTCTACACAGACGAAACTTGGAATTATGTCCAGCACAATCCATCTAAATCGTCGCATGTCAATCACAATCAAAGGGAATCCATCGACGGCAGGACATGATGTATCGGGAGTTCATCAAGCCCAGCAGATAAATCTCTGCGCTACATCGTAATTAATCTAATTGATCCTTGGGCTGATCCATTCAACGGCAAAAGGGGAAAACATTCACAGGCCGAGCCTTCAGTCGCTGGCGATTGGAAGATGCAAGTTCAAGTCTCATTTATTCATGTGCGTGTGGGACAAGCATCGTGCCTACGGCAGCGCAATGCCAAGAAATGCTCGTCCCAGAGGATTTATTGCAGGCATTTCCTCACTCGAATGCAGCCTTCCGCCTTCCCTCTCAGGAGTTCAGACTGAAGTACAACTTCCTCAGATTGTTTTCCTTCTGGATGACGGTCAGGGAGCTACGCCTCCTACTCATCGTTCATCATAGTGCTTACATGCGTATGTGGAGATTAATGGGTGTATCGTTGTCACAGGATTGGCACATTGATTTGGATATGGTTTCTTTGTTTTTGATTTCCTGAAGAGCAAGAGGAGCCTTAAAGCCATTGGTTCGTAGTAAAGTCTTTAAAGTACCTCACGACAATTACAGTGGCGAGCAAAACTGGTCGGATGTTTGTCAAACATAAGTTCATATTGCTTTTAATCTTGTAAAAATTACTCAATTTGCTTCCGGTTTTCAATTAGTAATTATTTATTTATTACTCTCATCATTGAATAATATAAAATGTAATAAAACAAACATGAAAACAGAAATTTCGTAGAAAAAACAAAAAAAGTCCCGTCACATTAGTTTTGCTCGCCACTGTATATTATGTGAACAACTCTATACAAGCAGGAGCATAAGCAAAAGTACATGTGTACAGTACTTCAGGCTGTACTTCAGGATGTAGTATCTTCCAAATCTGAATAAGAGCTGAAAGCCTCGTACACAGACGACTGCCAACTCTTTTGAAAAATACCTTTTTAGATAGCAATGCTTTCTTAGTACGTAGCACTTGACTGCTCTAAGCTGGGTTCCAGCATTAATCCACCGCTTGCTTAGACCAACGAGCTAATTTACTCAGTAATCGTTACTGATTATAGCGCTAATCCACCGCTTGCATATACCAACGAGCTAATTTACTCAGCAATCATTACTGACTATAGCGCGTTCAAGAATCGAAATCATAGGTGGCGCCTCAACTACCACCACTAAATCATAGATGGCGTTGACAGAAATTGAAGAAACAGCAGAATTCTAAATCTCGACATAATATAAATATATCTCAATTTGTAATCCATCCTTAGTTTAATACAGAAACGCTTCTAATGAATAAAACCATATTTGTACAAACATTGACAACCAACTGCCAAAACTATTTGAAATTTGAAGTCTAGTACAAAGAAAGGGAAGTCCACCATCGACACACTACGGGCAGATCCTGGAAAAGACCCAACAGAGAAGCAGATCGACACCCACCAACTTTTTGTCGATTTCAAGGCCACATATGACAGCGTGCATAGGGACGAGCTATACAACGCCATGTCTAGTTTTGACATTCCTGCCAAACTCGTCAGGTTGTGCAGGATGACGATGGAGAATTCTCGCTGCTCCATCAAGGTCGGTAACAAACTCACCGTGACCTTCAATGTCGAAAAAGGTTTTAGACAAGGCGACGCGCTGTCATGTGATTTCTTTAACATCATCCTGGAAAATATCGTGCAAGACTCACACGCCAACACTAGAGGCACGATCTTCCAGAAGCGGCTAAAATGGGTCTAGCGGTGAATGAGTGTAAAACGAAGTATATTCTGTCATCAAGAAAGGACACACAACATCGACGACTTGGACAGAGGAAGAAAACTTGGTTTTGATCACTAGAAGTAGCGTGCCCAGCCCCGGCAGCTATGAAACGCTCATATAAGGCTCGAACTTTCCATAGGTCTCAGGCCTGATAAGTGAGTAAGTAAGTCACAATGGACAGCTATAACTTGGAGGCAGTGAAGGACTTCGTCGACCTCCGCAGTAAACTGTACAAACAACGTCACTACCGAGATCAAACGCAGAGTAACTCTTGCCAACTTCTGTTTCTATGGGCTCAAGAGGCAGTTGAGTAGTAGAGCTATCTCCTTCGAAGGACCATGCTGACTTTATACAAGACCTTGATCATCCCAGTCCTGCTGTACGGCGCGGAGGCATGGACAATCTCAAAAGCGGTTGAGGAAGTACTTGGTCTCTTCGAGAGAAAAGGTCTGCGTGCGATCTTTGGTCCCGTTTGCGTTGACGGTTTCTGGAGGAGGAGATTCAACCACGAACTGTACGGGCTGAACAGCGACGTAAGACTAGTCAGGCGTCTTCGGATCCAACGCCTAAGATGACTAGGCTATGTAGAGCGTACGGACAACTCAGTTTCGGCCCGAAGAGTCTTCGACTACGAACCCGTGGGACAACGTAACAGAGGACGCCCGCATTCAAGGTGGCGCACCCAGGTGGAGAAGGACCTCAACCTACTTGGCGTGCGACGCTGGAGACAGCTAGCCAGAGACCGTGCGAGCTGGAGAGGCTTGTTGGTTGAGGCCTAGGTCCACCCCGGAGTGTGGCGCCAAATAAAGAAGAAGCAGTACAATGAAACTAAGAAATAAAAAGTCCCCAGCAATGAGGCAGTGTGCTTCACTATGAAAAAATTATGTCCTACTCTCAATCCGAGGCAAAATCTTAACCTGATCACACTGAGCAGCTTTCAGGACTCTCATCGGCGTTATGCGGAGCAAAGCCTCATCAGCGACTTTAGAATGACTTCTGAAAAAGCTGAAGAGACGAAAAAAGCAGGAAACCATTACGATACGTCCTCTCCACCAAAGGAAAGGTCTCCTGTTCTTCGATAACCTGGCCGAAATAGGACACGTTAGTGCCAGTCACCTTCACCCCTCAGATAAACTAGTTTACGGAGTACGATCGACTATAGTCGTGTGGTAACACCTAACTTACATCGCACTGCATTACCTTGTATTCAATTCAATTGAAATGCCACTGGTCTAGTCTATGTGACCATTCTTATCTGTAAATTAAGAAGAGAGGGTCTATCGCCTATTTCGATAATAATGGGGTTACATAAATCTAATAAATCAGCAGTGTAAATGGAACATATTTCCATTTCAAAGTGGACCTTGACCACAACCACGAATTTGTGTTAATTTATTATAGCATACACAACATCAGCATAGTCAATTAAATTGTTTACGTTTTCTATTTTTAGACCCCCGTTTCTCTCCACAACACAAATCAATGGAGAAAGAGATTCCCGCTGCACACAATGAACGAGGCGGCTGCAAGTCCCGTCATACTTAAGCGAGAGAAAGATAGTGTGGCTGTCAGTGAAGGCCAGAGAAGTTCTTGTGTCAAGCTGCAAAGACAGCTGGTTTTCTACTTGAAACCGATTTGAAAATCCACCACATTATATCAAAAAAAAACTCTCTTATCTGTAAAAGCTGCCGGCTATCAGAAAGCTCTTACAGATAACCACAACTCTTGCATGAATCGGAACACAAGTGTTGGTATGTGCCTTTATTTGTTTGCCCAGTGCCTTATTCAATGGCAGAGCAATGTGTGTATATTTTAAGCACTCCCAATCAGTTCCCTATCACACCTGGAAAATTTTCCTGTCTATTCTTTCGCCATAATCGGCTCGGCACTCGCTCTTGATACACGAGCATACATCAGTTTTGCATTAACCGCCAACCGATCGCATTCGCGTTCGACGATCACGATGCGTTTCAGACACAGTAATCGATTGCGGAAGGCCGGCGTGTTTACATTCGTCGCGTGTGTTTTCGTCTTAATCTTGTGGTCAATCAGTAGGAATAAGTTTAGCAAGGAATTGTTGGCTAGATTCGATGCGAAAAATAAAACTCCCAAAATGATAATTCGACAGAACGGGGAGTACTGGATCTTGCAGAATTACATTAGGGCTGTGAAACAATTTGGTTATCTAGACTCTATTACGTACACAACACACGGGGAATTCACATTTCTAGATAACGTGGAGGAATTAGTCAAACGGTTCGTGGGCTTGTGTATCATCTGTTCAGCTAGCTTATTCAACTTAGCTCTGGTGTATAATCTCATCTCATCACACATCCATTTCCATTTCCAATTCACAGATGGCAAGGTCCCATCAGCCTAGCAGTGTTCGCGCCAAGCTCGGATTTCGTAGACACCCTCCGCAGCATAGACTATTTGCGCAGATGTTCAAATGAGAAGCATCTCATCAAAGAACTGGTATCATTTCATATCTATTTTCCATCTGATCATATGCCAGACTTCATTCCAAAACTAGGAGGGGAGTTCAAGCGTTTTTCGGTCAAGTGCAACGAGTCACCTCCGTTCCTCGTCGAAGCACATACATCGTATCGTCACAACAAGTCCCTCTCGTATCCGATTAATCTCAGTCGTAATATCGCTCGACAATCGGCGACGACACACTTCATTTTCCCATGCGACATTGAAATGTATCCCAACATGAACTTTGTTGAGGAATTCCTGGACTTAGTTCATCGGAAGCCAGAGTTGCTCCTTGCTAGACATCGGTGAGTGACACAATTCATCAATCCGTGTGAGCATCATAACCATGAGCAGAGTCTATCCTTTAGCTGTTTTCGAAATCGATAAAACTGAAGACGTGCCCAACACAAAGACCGACCTTCAAGAGATGCTGTACACCAATAAGGCGGTGCCATTTCATCAGAGCTTTTGCATGAAATGCCATGCGATTCCTTATCTTGACAAGTGGATTCTTGAGAAGGAAAGCGCCCAGCTGGACGTATTTGCCACCGTTAAGCATCATCCTGATTGGGAACCTTTCTATGTGACAACTAATGATGAGCCGTTCTTCGATGAACGCTACACGTGGGAAGGACGACATGACAAACAGATTCAGGTAAGACGCTTGACAATAAATTACAATCATGAATTGCATTCACTGCATATCCTTACAGGGAGATCTGCTTGGACTGCTGAACTACGACTTCTACATCCTGAACAATGCCTTCTTGGTGCATCGGCCTGGTATCAAGCAGTATTCCGTCTCAAACAATGCTGCAATCGAAACAATGAATATGCGAACGAAAAATGAAGTAATCCCGCAACTTCGAATTTTGTATGGATGATGAAGGCTTGTCAATATTGTAAGACAGATGTACTCGAAATATATTTGTCCTTGTAATTTGATGTTATTGTGTTTTCTTCAACTTTGTTGAGGACAGGACGGTGCAGGTAAACAAAAGAGTTTGCAGACTATTTGTGGAATTGAACATGATTGCTCATGATATGGATGGCGCTACAGCCCGTAGAGGGCCAGGGTCTAGCATCTCAGCAACCACTCGTGTTGTACGTGCTATTGTTCTCTCTCGATTGGAAGCGGCCTACAGTTTTATGCCGACTCCGAAGGGCCAAGTTTGAGAAGCTTTTTCTATACAATTGTTACTCTTCGAGCATTGTCAGTGACTCGAAAGCGGTGGGCCCGTGGAAATTATTTCTGGTCGTACCGGCCGGGAATAGTTCACAGATAATGAGGTTAAGTTGCGTATCACAAGCCCACAACGGCGTTGCACCATTATTTAAGGGGCTTTAAAAATTAAAGTCGGACTAATTTTGGTATCCCGTGCACATTCGACTTAGAGGTACTCGCCATTACCAAGCACTTGGTCGGTGTCGCTAGTAAAAACTCGGTACTAATCAACTCCGACCAAGCAAAAGTCAACATTTCGAAAATAGTGTTACCATGTGTTCTCAACTTCGATACTCATGATTGGAAAGTTGAGACAGTCATCTTGTCCACCGACGAATTTGAGTCACTTCCTGGCAATTATGTCTGATTGCATGAGCATGAGCTAGTGTCAAATGCACATGGGTGAGTGAGCGACTACACCTACCCCTATAAGCGAAACTATAATTGTCGTCGACGAATGATTGTGAAAATTTCGTTAAGCATGTGTGAATTTGGCGTGTGCACAATCCACACAGTGCACTAGTGCGAATTCAATCGCACCACGCATATGCAAATTTGACAGATCAAACGGAGAATATGAAAAATGGGCAAATCAGCTGATATTGGATTATAATTCGTTGACACATGTAAATGAACTGAAAATGGGGAAATCTGATGATATTGAGTTATAATTCGTGTATACATTTATATACATGTACAGTGGACTCTCCCTAAGTCGAAACTCTCTCTCTATCTCGAACTCTTTCGCAATATTTTACATACTTTCTTCAATTTTCCATACAAAAACCTCTCTAACTCGAACAAATTATGGTATCCCGTGACAATTCGACTTAGGAGGAGTCCACTGTATATGAAAACATGAGAAATTGTTTCTCTTTTTTATGATAAAATGAAAAAATAAAGCAAATTTATGGCTACTCATGGGTTTTTCGCAGACAAGACGACGCATTTCGTTTAAATGTGACACTAGCTAATGTTTCTTCATGCACATTATAGTTGAGCCTTAAGTTCTTCAGCGGGGTAGTATTATAGCAAGGATTGAATAGAACATCTGCATGAACTTGTTCCTTCACCTTAGCCTGGGCGTGTATACGGGCATTTTAGGATTGATTACAGACATTTGCAATTTATACTGTAAAGATTGTATTCTGCTGAAGTAAATTCTCAAAACAGCTGTCTTTTTTTTTGACGAAGGGTTTTTTTTTTTTTTATTTTCTCATGTTTATTGTTTTTATTACATTTTGTTGTGTTTTATTTGTTTTTTTTTTATAATTTCATCGTTTTTTTTCTATTAACTTCTGTTATACATAAATAAATAAATTCTTCTTCTTGTTCTTAGCTAATAATAATATTAAATAATATTTTACAAAAATATACACGAAACATCTCCTTTCAGATAATAGTTCTAGTGTGCTCACGAATATTGTTATTTCATTAAAAATTATTCATAAATTTCGATTATAACAGTTTTTTTTGTTTTTTGTTTCTTTATAATAAATCTTAAGGATGCACTTTTATTATTTTTGAAAATTGACAACCGTGGAATCAAGCAATGGGTTCGGTATAAGTAGTTCAATAGTTCTATGTTTAGGTACTCTTGAAAATATATGTTACTGAATTGATTTTTCAATTGTATGAGAGAGCCCGCCCTTTGCAATTGTTTCACAACACAGTTTTCCTGTAATGAGGTTTTGGGGTTGTTGCTGGTTACTAATCTGCCGGGAATCAATCTGAATGAGATAATATAGATTTGGATGGTGGCATGCAATTGGATTTTCCTTTCTATCTAATCTTCGTATGATAAGGAGGAATTTACTTGCATGACCAGTTGAGCAAAATTCAGTTACATCATCAGATGAAGAGCTCCCGAGGCTTGTTTCACCTCAGATTTCTCTAGCAACGTGAGATGCAGAAGTTTTGTCAAAGAAGAAAAACAAAAAACTAATAGAAAACGATTCTGAAGTGATAAAGTTATGATTAAGAAGAAAGATGTACATATGTGAAAAGTAGTTGCATAAACGTTTTAGTTGCTAAAGACAAGTAAAAACGAGATACAATTAGAATTTGTTTCAGCAAGGGACGTATTCATTTCGTTTTCAGCGTCCAGACCATATTTAAGAATGTTTTTTTTTCAGAACATGCTTCAATTCAAATTACTGCAAGTGAGCCTGTGGGACGATTTATCAGAGGACGCCCGTATCTTAGGTGACCCGCAGAAAACAGATCTGAAACTACTCGGTGTGCACCAAGTCAAGGATCGAACTCGAGGGAGAAGCTTGTTCTGCTTTTGAATCCGAGGTACACCCTGAACTGTACAGTTGAGTGAGCGACTAAAGGATTCATGAGATTACAAGCCAATTTCTGTGACAAGATATCAATGTAGGGGATTCGTTTTTAAGGACTATTTACGTTCCCACCTGGGGAACTAGATTTTTTAAGAATTAAATGAGAACTTAAGTCATCATGGTTTCAATAAACTGTCAAGTTGTTTCCTTGATTCCCTAAAATCTGCCAAATCTGATGGTCAACGTGTTATACTCTGGCATTCGACGTTGATAGCCTCTTGAAACAAGCATCTTGCTTGAAAACATTGAAGATCCAGATCTTCGCGATTTCACATTTCACTCTCTCTTTGTTGTGGACACCGACTGATAGTGTTCACGCGGATGTGTCTCTCGATGTGGGCACACAGAGTTACCGAAGCAAGAGCTGTATGAATTCTCATTACTTGAAGTGACATAGGTGGGACGCATCGCGCGAAATCCATTTCACTCAAGCTAAAAGCAAATCACAAACTTTTGCTTTGGTGTTGTGCCCACATCAAAAGAAACATTCGTCTGAACACCGCTTTGAAACAAACGCAAAATTGGACTGACAGGCCATGTGCTCTTAATGTTTGCAATTAATGAAGTCTCTTGCATGCAACCAAAGGATCCTGATTTGACTCACATTGACAATCAAAATGCGTAACTATAAAATAAAAGAACAACATACAAAATATTTGACTTATGGCCACATTGATAAATGAGAAGTGCTACTACTTGAGGGGTGACTTAATTGCTTTTCGAATAACATATATATCGTATGGATATGTTTCCTTAATTCAATACAAACATATTATTTATTTCATTACATTTTTTTTTTCATGCAAAACCCATCGTCTCGGTTCCGTGCTATAATATATAGTTTTTAAGTTTTTTTTTTTTTTTTTTGTATTTTTTCTTACATTTTTCAGGTACAGATAGATAAATGCCTGAATGTCCAACTCAAAAGAAACAACCAAACCAAAACTGAAAATTTAAACACAACGGACACAAAAGCATTAACACACGTTCATCTAATTGAATGAAATGCCAATTGAATTTAAGTGAAGTGAATCTTATAAATAACCCGTTCAGATAGAGAGCTTTCCTTTCTCTTCATTCTTCGGAGTACTGTCCATTTTGTTGGAATGATGACACAACTTAATTTAATAATTTGTCTTTCGTAATATTGTCGAGGTAAGAATGTTAAATTTACGGTTTCAATTGAGGTCTCTTAAGAAGTTGGAGTAATATTTTGTTTATTTGTTTTTTTTTTTTTTCATCATTTTTTGTATTTTATGTAAATAGACTTATCAACTAATGGAATTTATCTAAACTACAGACTAAGGTTATGGTAGTAGCACCTATTTGAATTGTCTTTGTCAATCTCGGACTGGTGCTACTGGTGGAAATTGCATTTCGTCATAGATTTTTGCTGGCGAATCAATAGCGTCACAAAGGCTGCGATATTTGGCCGATTCTGCTAGAAAAAATCAATGAAATATATGTATAGTGTTTAAAGTTAAATCGGCTTTATTTATGCTATGTTATGTGATATGAATGATATGGGAACGATGTTTGATATTGGGTCCAATGGTGTTCCATCATTAGACACTAGAAGCGTGGCATGGTGTACAGAAGGATCAAAGATGGTTTCTGGAGTGGGGGCAGAAGTCTTTGGCGTGGAGTCCTACAGTGTTCAAAGCCGGAATCCACTCAAAGGTTAAGGGCGTTGTAAGTCAGGCAGCAATTAAAGCACTGTCGTCCAATGTAGTGGACTCCAAGACAGTCAAACGTTGCTACGACGCTCTAGAATCCCTTGCTAGACCCAATAGAATAAAGCTTGGTTGAGTCCCTGGACACACGGGGGAATGCAAGCAACCAATCCACAGATGACCTCGCGAGTGTTGGGTCAGAATCTGCGTTTATAGGTCCAGGAACTCCAACGCTGATTAAGAATGGGAAACCAACGGTGATGGTGTTAGGCAACCCAAACAATTAATGAGGCCTTATTTCTATAAGGAAAAAATAATAGTAATACTTATGCCCCTACAGCCCTATAGGACCAGAGGCTAGCTTCTTCAGCAACCACACGTGTTCTGCGTGCTCTCACGAGTGGAAGAGACTAAGTTTTATGCCGAATCCGAACGGGGAAGTTTGAGAAGCTTTTTCTAGACAGTCATTTAGGTTAGGTTAAGTAGGGGGCTGCTGCTGTAGCCAGCACACTTAGAATCATGTTGGTCCATTGTGATAACCACAGTCAGACTACTACCACTGATAGTGCCGTTAATTTGATCCCAACGGCAAATGGTGACTGGACCAGATTTGAAAACCAGATAAAAGCGTATTAACTTTGCTTTCACTGGGATTCGAACCGGGGACCACGGTAACAAGGGGCAGGCACTCTACCAACTATTATATTAGACGGTCATTACTCTTTGGGCATTTTCAGCGAATCGAAAGAGGTTGGCCAAAAAAATTATTTCGGTCGTACCGCGAATCGAACCCAGCCCCAGGAATAGGGGTCGACGCACAAACCTGCCACAGACGCCATAAGGAAATACTCTTTCTTAATAAAGAGAGCATAAGGTTGTTAACAAGAGCTTCCTTATCGACCACTGCAGCCTGAATTACCACCTTAACAAAATAAACCTGTGTCAAAACAAGGTTTGTCGGCTTTACCTCGAAGAGGATGACACTTCCGAACACATATTGTGTGAATGTCTGGGACTAATCTGTTTAAGGAATCGTATTTTCTATAGGGAGAATAGATTATAAAGCTTCTACTCTCTTTCATAAGTATTTCGAGTTAACTCCAACCCTTCGATGCAATAAAGCTCTCCTAGTCGCGGTGTCGTTGTCTTCACGGCATGGGTTGCATAAGAGGCGACATTTGCAATGCTGCAATTTTAAAACCGATCCATGTGACGTGATCTCATCCTCATTCTGTTTGGACATACATCTTCAAACTCGTGTATAACGCATACTTCACATCGGTCGTTCGTCATTTCCAGATATCCGTGAAAGGCAATCGGAGTTCACTCAAAATCTTTGTTTTTGTATGTTTCATCTTAATCAAACAAAAAGGGGTATTTGCGGTCAGATATTAATTCAAATTAAGTTATCATCAATCAATTGGGATCGTGTTTATTTTCCTGCTTCAAATACAGGTCAATCAACTCCGAAAATCTGAAAACGAGTTATTTGCCAGAGTTACATTGTTCCGTCCGTGTCAATGTTTTGGCAGTTGTGTACTGTAATCCAATAGGGGACGCCGTGGAGCAATGGGTAGGCACCTACGCTAGAGTAAGGGTACGAGTCCCATTCATAACTCCACCTCTTTGGAGTGACTTACAAAGCTCAGAGAGTTCACTTCTCGACGTTCAGCGTTCCCTCCGGTACAACAATTGTATCTATTGAGTACATTTTTTCGAGCTGTGTGCGGAACTACTAACAGCGCTTTATTTGGGGAAATAATAACCCCAAATCTGCACTGGTTTGCCAAACAAATAAGTCCCTTGAAAGTGTATCATTGTTACTGAAGCCTTGCCAAAAGAGGTAAAGCTGATGCAAGTGGGTACAGTGAGCAACTTAATTGTCTTCTTGTTTGTGATGATCTGTAACTTGCATTATAAAACGTAATACCTTGCACTTGAGTACGGATTTCGAACTCGATGAGTACGCTGCCTCAACAAAAGGGAAGGAACGCTGGTTCAGAGTCGTCATTAAACGCACAACACGAGTGCTTCCTTGCCACACTCAGAATCATTCGGGCTCTAGAGCTACGGATTTGACATCCATGTCTCATCCACATACGTCGAACCGCGCGTGTATAGGAAGCCCCTGTTCTGACTCCTCCTCTGACCGAACAACGTGCCCACGCACCACCATCGTGAACCCAATATTTGTGAAGCAATCTCTCTGACTATACTTGAAATATATACCTGTTAGTTCGTTGGCCTGCTCTCCCTTCAAAATTCCTGCATAGGAATTATCCTTCTTCTTCTCCGGATTCTCTATCACCACCGCTGGAGTGCTTGGCAATTTATTCATGCTCTCGCTGAGATTCAATTCTGAAAACGAAGAAAAATACAGTCAAACAATGCAAATTTATACATTCCATCACATCGTACCAATAACTCCCTCAAGGGTGCTTCGCAAATCGTGCACTCGTACCAGCTTGCAGGTACCTCCTTTCGTATCACTAAAATCGTATATGTACAAGAATCCATCTTCACATGCCACCATCAACTTCAATTCTTTCTTAATTTTCGCCAGGCCACAGACATGCTTTAGGCCTGGCTGTGATAATACTGCCGTCGCAAATGCTCGATCCTGGTTAAGAACATCACAGACCTGACTAGGAAAATATGTTGATACCGCTTTTGATAGATATCCCGACCATCCGCCGGTGGACTCTGTTGTCTGAGCAGTACTGATGTCCTCCAGTGAGGAGGCTCCCACTATGTCCGAACAATCCAGGACGACCTTTCGTTCGGTCTGTTCCACCGCCTTTGAATCGATTTTGAATATATGTACAGTTTCTGTATTTGAACTGGCGCAGAGGAAATCTGCATTGGCGCTGAACACAAGAGATGCGATCCGCACACATCGCTTAACCCCGCGTCGAAACTCCTGCACGCGCTGTCCGTTCTTCACGCAAAACACTCTTATCACAGTACCCCGCTCGGAGGCTGTGGCAATGAGCACTCCCTGGGGTGAGAAGCTTATCGCAGACAGAGCCGTTTCATGCGCCTGAATGGTGATGCCAGGTTTCAGTTTGTTCGCGTTGAAAATTCGTAGTTCACCCGACGTTGCTGACACCGGATATGCTAGATGTGAGTTCAGTGACAGTGTACACAGGCCCATTTCATTGGGCGAGATGTTCTCAATCGAATGCAGAATCTTCATGTCTCGAATGTCATGTATGTGAATACTCTCGGCTAGACACACAACCAAGCGATGCCGATTCATGCGCACGCCCAGAATGGTCGATGGGTACACACAATTGCAGATGTCTAGCTTCTTCTTGAAGTGCAACATCTTCAAGCAATTCGGCTTGTTTTCAGTGACCAACACCACCAGACTGCTGTTGAATAGCCGCTCAACGATGCGAATGTTTTCATTTTCTTTGGAGTAGATTTCGTCGACCTTGTCGATGGATGAGATCGAGTACAGTCGATAGCCAGTCTTGCTCAGCACGGAAATGGACCTGCAAAGTAGAACAAAAAAAAAAACATAAGTAAATCATGTGAAGGTTTTAAATACACCATGTTTCTACAAAATCTGAAATATACCGAGAACGGTGTCGTTTGTTCTTTTGTTATATTTTTGGGAGGGAGGCGATGACACATCGGATTGGTCGGAGAACCAGTCCAGCTCTTAAATTTGGAAATGTCTCTCAAGCGTCTCTAACTGTCAATAATTGCTCTGGGAACTTACGCAAATTCAAACACCAACCGCCACTTATGTACGTACGCAGAGGGCGATTGTTTTGGCTCACACTTAAGCACGCTAATATCAATGATCAAAATATTGATCACAATATACATAGTTACAAATAAGGTCAAGCGCATTCTGATGCGGTATTCTCTCGCCTGTATATTCACACGAGTAAAGGGTGGAAAGGAAAAAAAAAAACGAAATTAGTAATCGAAAAGTGCATCGATGATGACGTCACGGGAGATGAAGAAACTGACGACTTGTTGACCGTTCTCGAGATATAAGTTGTCAAAAATGCCATACGAACCGCCAGAACCCCTACAGATGTCGATTTTTCTACATTGAAAAAATCATGAATGTTCGTCTTGCTTTGCTCATATCTCAAAAACCGTGCGTCCTACAGCAAAGTGACTGAGACCGATTTTGTAGCTCATGACTAGATCTAGAGGATGTGGCTGAGGAACGGAAAAATGTACCGTTATAAGGGTATAATTTTTAATGGATAAGGCACTTTTCGTGTTAAAATAATTTTTATCATCGCCTTGCCGGTGACTGAGCGTGATGAAAACTTGCACAATGTGAATTCACGTCAAGAGCAACAATTCAGATTGACCTTCCTTCAAAGCCGATGTAAAATTTCATATAATTTACGCCCGAGAAACAAATTTCCCTGTTTTTCTCAAAAATTTGCCCAAATAACGGTGCAATCGTGAATTTTCCAATTCCATCCTCTAGATCAAGTCATAAGCTACAAAAAATGTGTACAGGATTTTTCTCGTACGACGCACCGTTCTCGAGATATAAGTTGTCAAAAATTCCATACGAACCGCCAGAACCCCTACAGATGTCGATTTTTCTACATTGAAAAAATCATGAATGTTCGTCTTGCTTTGCTCATATCTCAAAAACCGTGCGTCCTACAGCAAAGTGACTGAGACCGATTTTATAGCTCATGACTAGATCTAGAGGATGGGACTGGGGAACGGGAAAATGTACCGTTATAAGGGTATCATTTTTAATGGATAAGGCACTTTTCGTGTTAAAAAAAATTTTATCATCGCCTTGCCGGTGACTGAGCGTGATGAAAACTTGCACAATGTGAATTCACGTCAAGAGCAACAATTCAGATTGACCTTCCTTCAAAGCCGATGTAAAATTTCATATAATTTACGTCCGAGAAACAAATTTCCCTGTTTTTCTCAAAAATTTGCCCAAATAACGGTGCAATCGTGAATTTTCCAATTCCATCCTCAAGATCAAGTCATAAGCTACAAAAAATATGTTCAGGAATTTTCTCGTACGACGCACCGTTCTCGAGATATAAGTTGTCAAAAATTCCATACGAACCGCCAGAACCCCTACAGATGTCGATTTTTCTACATTGAAAAAATCATGAATGTTCGTCTTGCTTTGCTCATATCTCAAAAACCGTGCGTCCTACAGCAAAGTGACTTAGACCGATTTTGTAGCTCATGACTAGATCTAGAGGATGGGACTGGGGAACGGGAAAATGTACCGTTATAAGGGTATCATTTTTAATGGATAAGGCACTTTTCGTGTTAAAAAAATTTTTATCATCGCCTTGCCGGTGACTGAGCGTGATGAAAACTTGCACAATGTGAATTCACGTCAAGAGCAACAATTCAGATTGACCTTCCTTCAAAGCCGATGTAAAATTTCATATAATTTACGCCCGAGAAACAAATTTCCCTGTTTTTCTCAAAAATTTGCCCAAATAACGGTGCAATCGTGAATTTTCCAATTCCATCCTCTAGATCAAGTCATAAGCTACAAAAAATATGTACAGGATTTTTCTCGTACGACGCACCGTTCTCGAGATATAAGTTGTCAAAAATTCCATACGAACCGCCAGAACCCCTACAGATGTCGATTTTTCTACATTGAAAAAATCATGAATGTTCGTCTTGCTTTGCTCATATCTCAAAAACCGTGCGTCCTACAGCAAAGTGACTGAGACCGATTTTGTAGCTCATGACTAGATCTAGAGGATGGGACTGGGGAACGGGAAAATGTACCGTTATAAGGGTATCATTTTTAATGGATAAGGCACTTTTCGTGTTAAAAAAAATTTTATCATCGCCTTGCCGGTGACTGAGCGTGATGAAAACTTGCACAATGTGAATTCACGTCAAGAGCAACAATTCAGATTGACCTTCCTTCAAAGCCGATGTAAAATTTCATATAATTTACGTCCGAGAAACAAATTTCCCTGTTTTTCTCAAAAATTTGCCCAAATAACGGTGCAATCGTGAATTTTCCAATTCCATCCTCTAGATCAAGTCATAAGCTACAAAAAATATGTACAGGATTTTTCTCGTACGACGCACCGTTCTCGAGATATAAGTTGTCAAAAATTCCATACGAACCGCCAGAACCCCTACAGATGTCGATTTTTCTACATTGAAAAAATCATGAATGTTCGTCTTGCTTTGCTCATATCTCAAAAACCGTGCGTCCTACAGCAAAGTGACTGAGACCGATTTTGTAGCTCATGACTAGATCTAGAGGATGGGACTGGGGAACGGGAAAATGTACCGTTATAAGGGTATCATTTTTAATGGATAAGGCACTTTTCGTGTTAAAACAATTTTTATCATCGCCTTGCCGGTGACTGAGCGTGATGAAAACTTGCACAATGTGAATTCACGTCAAGAGCAACAATTCAGATTGACCTTCCTTCAAAGCCGATGTAAAATTTCATATAATTTACGCCCGAGAAACAAATTTCCCTGTTTTTCTCAAAAATTTGCCCAAATAACGGTGCAATCGTGAATTTTCCAATTCCATCCTCTAGATCAAGTCATAAGCTACAAAAAATATGTACAGGAATTTTCTCGTACGACGCACCGTTCTCGAGATATAAGTTGTCAAAAATTCCATACGAACCGCCAGAACCCCCCTAGATGTCGATTTTTCTACATTGAAAAAATCATGAATGTTCGTCTTGCTTTGCTCATATCTCAAAAACCGTGCGTCCTACAGCAAAGTGACTGAGACCGATTTTGTAGCTCATGACTAGATCTAGAGGATGGGACTGGGGAACGGGAAAATGTACCGTTATAAGGGTATCATTTTTAATGGATAAGGCACTTTTCGTGTTAAAACAATTTTTATCATCGCCTTGCCGGTGACTGAGCGTGATGAAAACTTGCACAATGTGAATTCACGTCAAGAGCAACAATTCAGATTGACCTTCCTTCAAAGCCGATGTAAAATTTCATATAATTTACGTCCGAGAAACAAATTTCCCTGTTTTTCTCAAAAATTTGCCCAAATAACGGTGCAATCGTGAATTTTCCAATTCCATCCTCTAGATCAAGTCATAAGCTACAAAAAATATGTACAGGAATTTTCTCGTACGACGCACCGTTCTCGAGATATAAGTTGTCAAAAATTCCATACGAACCGCCAGAACCCCCCTAGATGTCGATTTTTCTACATTGAAAAAATCATGAATGTTCGTCTTGCTTTGCTCATATCTCAAAAACCGTGCGTCCTACAGCAAAGTGACTGAGACCGATTTTGTAGCTCATGACTAGATCTAGAGGATGGGACTGGGGAGCGGGAAAATGTACCGTTATAAGGGTATCATTTTTAATGGATAAGGCACTTTTCGTGTTAAAAAAATTTTTATCATCGCCTTGCCGGTGACTGAGCGTGATGAAAACTTGCACAATGTGAATTCACGTCAAGAGCAACAATTCAGATTGACCTTCCTTCAAAGCCGATGTAAAATTTCATATAATTTACGCCCGAGAAACAAATTTCCCTGTTTTTCTCAAAAATTTGCCCAAATAACGGTGCAATCGTGAATTTTCCAATTCCATCCTCTAGATCAAGTCATAAGCTACAAAAAATATGTACAGGATTTTTCTCGTACGACGCACCGTTCTCGAGATATAAGTTGTCAAAAATTCCATACGAACCGCCAGAACCCCTACAGATGTCGATTTTTCTACATTGAAAAAATCATGAATGTTCGTCTTGCTTTGCTCATATCTCAAAAACCGTGCGTCCTACAGCAAAGTGACTGAGACCGATTTTGTAGCTCATGACTAGATCTAGAGGATGGGACTGGGGAACGGGAAAATGTACCGTTATAAGGGTATCATTTTTAATGGATAAGGCACTTTTCGTGTTAAAAAAATTTTTATCATCGCCTTGCCGGTGACTGAGCGTGATGAAAACTTGCACAATGTGAATTCACGTCAAGAGCAACAATTCAGATTGACCTTCCTTCAAAGCCGATGTAAAATTTCATATAATTTACGTCCGAGAAACAAATTTCCCTGTTTTTCTCAAAAATTTGCCCAAATAACGGTGCAATCGTGAATTTTCCAATTCCATCCTCTAGATCAAGTCATAAGCTACAAAAAATATGTTCAGGAATTTTCTCGTACGACGCACCGTTCTCGAGATATAAGTTGTCAAAAATTCCATACGAACCGCCAGAACGCCTACAGATGTCGATTTTTCTACATTGAAAAAATCATGAATGTTCGTCTTGCTTTGCTCATATCTCAAAAACCGTGCGTCCTACAGCAAAGTGACTTAGACCGATTTTGTAGCTCATGACTAGATCTAGAGGATGGGACTGGGGAACGGGAAAATGTACCGTTATAAGGGTATCATTTTTAATGGATAAGGCACTTTTCGTGTTAAAAAAATTTTTATCATCGCCTTGCCGGTGACTGAGCGTGATGAAAACTTGCACAATGTGAATTCACGTCAAGAGCAACAATTCAGATTGACCTTCCTTCAAAGCCGATGTAAAATTTCATATAATTTACGCCCGAGAAACAAATTTCCCTGTTTTTCTCAAAAATTTGCCCAAATAACGGTGCAATCGTGAATTTTCCAATTCCATCCTCTAGATCAAGTCATAAGCTACAAAAAATATGTACAGGATTTTTCTCGTACGACGCACCGTTCTCGAGATATAAGTTGTCAAAAATTCCATACGAACCGCCAGAACCCCTACAGATGTCGATTTTTCTACATTGAAAAAATCATGAATGTTCGTCTTGCTTTGCTCATATCTCAAAAACCGTGCGTCCTACAGCAAAGTGACTGAGACCGATTTTGTAGCTCATGACTAGATCTAGAGGATGGGACTGGGGAACGGGAAAATGTACCGTTATAAGGGTATCATTTTTAATGGATAAGGCACTTTTCGTGTTAAAAAAAATTTTATCATCGCCTTGCCGGTGACTGAGCGTGATGAAAACTTGCACAATGTGAATTCACGTCAAGAGCAACAATTCAGGTTGACCTTCCTTCAAAGCCGATGTAAAATTTCATATAATTTACGCCCAAGAAACAAATTTCCCTGTTTTTGTCAAAAATTTGCTCAAATAACGGTGCAATCGTGAATTTTCCAATTCCATCCTCTAGATCAAGTCATAAGCTACAAAAATTATGTACAGGAATTTTCTCGTACGACGCACCGTTCTCGAGATATAAGTTGTCAAAAATTCCATACGAACCGCCAGAACCCCTACAGATGTCGATTTTTCTACATTGAAAAAATCATGAATGTTCGTCTTGCTTTGCTCATATCTCAAAAACCGTGCGTCCTACAGCAAAGTGACTGAGACCGATTTTGTAGCTCATGACTAGATCTAGAGGATGGGACTGGGGAACGGGAAAATGTACCGTTATAAGGGTATCATTTTTAATGGATAAGGCACTTTTCGTGATTGGGGATCAGTACGAAGAAAACACTAACACCGCAGGAGGCTATATCAGCATCTAATATTTGTTTGGAATGGGCGGAGCAAAGCAATGCGTCCTTAGACGATGTCATGACGCTCCAGAGGCTTAGAAGTAAGGTGGTAATGAACAAGCGTGTCCTCCTTACAAGACAAACTAAAATTATAAACTTTTTAAATTCCATATAATATGTATTAGACGTAATTTTGACCGTATGGTGGCTTTTTTAGACTTACAATGGCTTTATAATTTACATGAAAAGTAAGTATTCGGTACCGCAACATCCTTCAAACTTGCACCTCGCTCGGTTTTCACTGCGAGCAAGAATCGCGGTAGTATGCCGTGCAATAAGGATGCATCTCTTCTTAACCCAAACCACCGGATCATGTTGAATTCTGAGACATTGTTCAGAATTCCAAAGCGGCATTTCGCTGAATGAGTGCACACGATCGTGGAAAATACCGTCAATCTGAACTCGAAACTCAAAAGATGTCTTAAGGGCGAATGAATGGATAGAAAAAGAATGAGATATGAAATGATTATTAGCCCTCTCGGGCTTGCAAAAATTGCCGTAGCGGACGGTATTTCACGTCCTCATGGCGGGGTATTGGTTAAAGTTTTCAACTAGCAATAATCGCACCTCGGTAGGACCTCATTGGTTACGATATCGCCTCTGCGCAAAGCTAACCTGACACAATTCTTCGCCCTTTCTAATCATTCCCCTTGCACAAACCAACCGTGAATTATATGATCCAACAAAATATCCACACAATTTTCATTGCATATTTTTTGGAGAAACTCTCCTAAGGCACCCGACACCGGTGTCTACGGTGCACTTACTTGGAAATGTATTAATTTCTCAGTGACCTCACCACCAATGCGATACACGATGCATTCTCATTCAATCAAGGAATCATCCTCTCCACTACAATGAGGAATACATGCGAGTGCGTAACATGGGGTTGTTTTGTTGAGTGCTTCACTGCTGTTCGTTGGGTGAATACACCCATTAATCCAATTCTCGTTATTCATTGTTTTTTTTTTGCGATTTGTGGAGTTTCCGGTGATGAAGGTAACAAGCGATTGTTTAGTAGAATTCTCATGTGTGAATATGCAAAAACACATAAATACACGCGTACGTAGAAGTACGATGCGGAGGTGAACAGCAAAAATATGAACGCTTAGTGCATGCTTTGAATTTTCAAGACTAGGTCAACGCGTAATTTAGTCTATGCCAGACTAATCAAGTGCAAAGCAAGATTCAATTGCAGCATGTTCAGTCATGGCCACTGGAAGTGATTGAACCACATGAAATATTTGACGGTTATCACGGAACCAGGGGAGTGTTTGAAAGTCGAAGGCGTTTCGTTTTGTTGAACCCTAATCTTCACCATGGAATGTTGATTTGTTTGGCATTTACTGTGTATGGGGAATTAGAAGAAAATGAGTGTTTGCTTTCAGCTGTGAAATGTGAACAAGCCTCGAGAACTATTTCAAAATGATCACGGAACCAGAAGAGCAACAATTGCGAATACAAATGAAGCGTTCAAAAAGTTACTTCAGATTGATTTTAAAGTTTTCCCATGACTTGACCACCTCTTGGAAGGTCAGAATTATTCATTTTCGTTTATGAACATTTATGGACATCTTTTATACAGCAGCTTTATTTAGTCTAGCCAGGGATCATGGATCCAACACCTATGATGGCTAGGTTATTCAAGTTAAGCGCATAGACAACTTGACTGGCTCGAAAGAGGGAAATTCGTCCTATTCAGCAGCAGCAGAGGATATCTACTTCCAGGGTGGCACTCAATAGTGGAGAAAGACCTCAGTCAAGTTGCTTCGCGCAATTGGAAGGAGGTAGCTGGATAGGGTAGGGAGCGAGGAGTGGTGGTTTCTAATTTTTTCCTGGGATGGCACATAAGGGCATAAACGGCCTTTGAGCATTGTCAGCGACTGGGCCAAAACGAACCCACTGTGCCACGGCGACCGAGGTGTATTTACTTTGGATTTTTCTGCATGCCTTCATTATAATTACTTCTCGCATAAAGATACGCTCCTTGGATATCTTTTGACACAAGACACTCCCTTTTAGGTGAGTGCAAGCGGTTAGGAGTACACACGAATGTAAAACTTGCGTGGATCAGGAGAATTTTCTGAAAATCTTGTTGATCTGAGTGAAGAACAAGAGAAACGATTCCTTCAAGATATTGGGACTATGGAGGAGCGGTACCAGGCTACATAGATGTCAGAGAACTCTTGGAGCATTACCATCTACCATGGGGACTGCAACCCCGAATGGTTCACTGACTATTTATATCGGTAGTCAGACCCATACTGCTATATGGTGTCGCAATTTGGTGGACTGCACTCGACAAGAGAGTCAATATCACCCTACTCGCTAGAGTGCAGAGGATGACTTGCGTATGCATTAGCGGGGCGCTGAGGGCTACCTCCGCCGAAGCATTAAACATACTTTTAAACCTGCCACCGATAGAACTAATTGGCAGACAGACAGCAGCTAGCACGGCGATTAGATTAAGATCGCGCAGCAGCTGGAAAGAACTGCAGTCTGGAAATTCAACGATCCTACCCATAGACACAGACCTCACTCTACCTAAACACCTCTTCGAGAAGAATTTCTCAACCAGCATACCGCCCAGACCTTACTGGGGTCTGAACACCAGACGCTGGAAGGTCCACTGCGAATCTTCACAGATGGATGCAGGTATGTGTGCTGGTGTCTATTCCAAGGATCTATATTTCCAGCTATCTTTTCGACTACCTAGTCACTGTAGCGTCTTTCAGGCTGAAACCAAAGCGAATAAGGAAGCCCTGTTCTGGCTGAAAAAAAAAACGTAATATCGCGCACAGATATCGTCATCTGTTCCGATAGCCAGGCAGCGATCAAATCTCTGGATTCAGTCACCTTTAATTCCAAGACTTCCCTTAATTGCCGCCTATCTCTGAACGAGACTGTGACATTCCAGAGAATTGCAAAGCGGACGAGCTCGCTAGAAAGGGCACAAACTCCGTGCTATTTCCGGGTGGAGACCCACCCTCCATGCCTATCGCTACTATCAAGCATCTGCTAAAGCTTGAAACGCTTGCCCAAGCAATCCGCAGATGGACATCTGGCACAGGATACCTCATTACCAAACAACTCTGGCCTATGATCGATCAGAAAACGATCGCTTAGCTTGATCAGATTAAGCAGCCCAATCCTCAGATCTCTTATTGGCGTTCTAACAGGGCATTGGGCCTTCGGAACTCACGCCTCTAGACAAGGCCTTCCCTATAATGATTTCTGTAGAAGCTGCTTGGACGAGGATGAGGAAGAAACCATCGAACACTTGCTATGTAATTGCTGTGCTCTCTCATCCCGTAGATTCAGACTTCTGGGGGCCCTTTTTTTTTGTTAATCTGTCTGAACTGAGCAGCATTAAAATCAGCCCTCTTCTTCGGCTTATCAAAAGCACACATTGGTTTGCGGAATAGGTAGCCTAAGATATGCGTGGTAACACAATGGGCCTATGCTTGGCGTAAGTGTGTCTGCTGCTTGTGTGAGCAGCAGTCATCCACTTCAACCTAACCTAACCTACCACCTAGCACCACCTCGAACCAGAGGGTGCCAGGTTCGATGCCCGAATTTTACCATCTAATAATTCACGGCTCCGCCTTTTTCGAGTAACTGACAATGCTCAAAGAGTATTCCTGTCTAGAAAAAGGTTCTCAACTTCGTCGTTCGAAGTCGGCATTAAACTTTAGGTCCCTTCCACTCGTGAAAGAACAAATAGCATGCACAACACGAGTGGTTGCTGACAAGCTAGGCCCAGGTCCGCCTCGGAATATCGCGCCACGAATATTATTATTATGAATAGCGCCCACAGATTATGATAGAATTTTTGATTTGCGTTATTAACTAAATAAAAAATATAACAGAACCTTTCTAAATGATCTTAAGCTTTATTTTCATGCATTTCTTCTTCTTCTGGTGGCGCTACAGTCCGGGGTGGACCTGGGCCTCAACCAGTAAGTCTCTCCAGCCGGCACGATCTTTAGACTGCTTTTCATGCATCAGAGGACTTTAAAGTAACATGACGTTGCATTTTTAAAATGCATTCAAGTGAAAAACCGGATCTGTCTCTGAAAACGGTGGGAGGTCATTAAAAGAATAAAGAAAATCAAATAAAAGAAAATGTTCACGTAAAATCACGTTGCCATTATATCACAAGAACTGAAGTAGTAGTAGCAGTTCTCCTGTAATAAAAGATCTTTGAAAACTGGTACATTTTTTTGTAAAAATGTTATCCTTGCCGCTGCTATTGGAAAAGGTTTTAAATCAGCGGTAAAATTCATTTAAAATTTAGTATAAAACTACTAAACTACTGTCACCAGTGTAATTTTTGTGAGTTAAACAACATCCTAATGGAGCAGCTACATTGCTACAAGTTGGTTTTCTGTCAGCAGTTGATGAGAGGTTTTTGGTTGCCATTTTCTCTTACCCTCACAGAAGCGCCTTTCTTACTACGTACTTAAATCTGTTGTGTTGTTATGGCAAATATAACATGCATAAAGGTGAGAATGATGGCTGATAGATTTATTACTTCTCGATTTCGCAATCAACTTAACCCAGCTCTCTCCTAGGCAAATACATAACTCACCCAATTCATAGAATAGCAATAAAATTGCCTAAAAACTCCTCCATATGTTCACAGAGTGTACACAAGTCTACCACCTTATCTTGATCGCAAGTCATTGAACGCCCTAATGTAGACTAACGAACTTAGTTCGCTTTGTTTTTAACGATTACTCAGATGAAACTAAGTTTACCAAAACAAAGACGAACATGAGAGCAGAGAGACCCCAAAAAAAATACTATTAATTAAAATGTATCTGTGTAAATGACCATCCGTACAATGACTTCATGGTCCTACATTCGACGACAACCACCAGACTTCGTTCAAACCATACGCTAGCGGGTATACATGCATAGACGTAGTTTAGTCCCACGACTCGCTTATCTTCTTCCAATTATGACAGAAATCGTTGTTCTTCTGGTGAAAAAAAGAAGTTGTTTACATTTGTTTTTGTTCGAAATCACCCAAAACCACAAGCTAGCATATCACCAGAGGAAGGAACGGACACTAGCGGATTTAAGTTTGAGAGCTAGCTTTCTATAATTGTTGTCGCACGATTTGATTTCGTTTTTTTTTGTGTATGAATTATACTTTGTGTGGTTGCGGCAAATAGAATATTGTTTGTTTTCGCTTTTTTATCGGCTTCTTCTTTTTTTTTTTGTTTAATCTTGCGCGTGTCTCGAAAGCGGACACAAAAGAAACTTTTGCGTATGCAAAGAACGACTAACGACGACGAAAAATGTTTGTTAATAATCACGCTTTGGGCGTGTGTGTGTGAATCATTTATTGCTACGAAGTAGCTGAACAATTCGATTATCATCGTGAAGAATTGCAATAAAGGAATATGAGATAAGTCGTATTTGGTGCGGTGTTTATGTCGATGGTGTCTGAGGTGTCGTGACGAGACATCCCGGAATTTGTCAGCCTATACCGCATCACAAATTGTCCGCAATCGCATTTGAAATTTCAGAAATAACATAGCCTCCAGTGCCAGTTGGTTAATTGTTGAATATGCACTGCTCCTTCAGACCCTAGGCACCAGTGTTTTTTCAAGCGAAGGTCCTTGCAGTCAAGGAAGCGGTCGGAATGATATCAATGCTGGCAATACCACCGCCTGATATTAAAACGCTGATTGACAGCCAAGCGGCCTTTTAAATTATTTCGGCACCAAAAAATCAAGACCAAGCTGGTCGCAGGCTCCCGGGAAGAGCTCAAGGTTCTCAGCAGGCAGGACTCGATAACTCTATGCAGATTCCCAGGGACAAAGTCGGCAATGAAGCTATGCTGAGTCCCAGGGACAAAGTCGGCAATGAAGTAGAGCATGAACATAGAAGAAAACGAGGCGAAACTGACTCATCGCAGACAATCCTATGTATCAGCGGATGTCAAGAAAAATGTGGATGACACGATCATAGAGGGAGCTAGTATAAGATGGAGCTCTCACCCGGTTACTATGGCCAAAGTTAAACAAGGCAAAAGCATACAAACGCCTTCAATGCGACAAAAAGTTTCGATCGATGATAGTTGAAGCACTAATTGGTATTAATCACCTGAGGTACCATGAAATGAAAATAGGACTAGCCAACAACGCATGCATAGGCTGTGGCGACGAGGAGGAATAATAGGATTCTCCTCACTACCTCTGCCACTACCGCAGCATCTACCAGTTGAGACACAGAACACTGGGAGAACACTTTTTCCTAGACCTCTAGATCTAACCTCTCTAATATCTGTTCAGACTTATAAGGATATCAGGATGTCTGAACAGCACACTAAGATGACAAGCACGAAGTAGGAGCTAGAGGGCATCAGAATTGTTCCAAGAGGACCTAAGTGAGACTTGCCTTGTACCTTTTTTGTTTGTATGTTCTCTCTGTCATCAGAAGAATCTTCTAAAATAACGTTGATATATGTAAAAATCGATTCATCGGCTCCTAAGCACCTCTGAGGGTTCGTTTCAGGTTCGATTCCCGAAATTACAGACTCATAATTCACGGCTCCACGTCTTTCGAGTCACTGACAATGCCCAAAGAGTAATCCCGTCTAGTAAAAAGATTCTCAAACTTGAGAAAGCACAAAAGAGTGGTAGCTGTAGAAGCTAGGCCCACTGAGTTTTCCGTTCTTAATACTTGAAAAATGTATGGTTCTAGGGCGTTTCAAACTTCGCCACTTAGAGTCAGTATATACATGGAGGCTAATGCATCATAAGAAACCCTCCCCTCGTGAGAAAACGTACAACATGTGATAATTCCGGTACCAAGCCACCTCATGACTGCAGTGCCCCCCATATTATTATTGGACGGCTTAAAAGTTATAGGACCCGGAATGTAAGATAATCCAAAATGCAAAATCAATTTTTGAAAACCGTTTCCCTCATCATCTTCACAAAATGCTGGTCACCATACTCAAAAGATTTACATTAAACATGCTTACGTCCATGGACTTCGAGCTTATGAAATGAATATTAATCTATTCAATTCAATCGCTCAGCTTGACAATTTTTTATGGGCGTACTCATGTATGTGACAAGATTCCTATCTCCAGGAATCTTCAGCAAGATTCTCGAACAAAGAAAATCGAAGATATCCATATATTTCTATTAAAAGCATTCTTATGTACGTGTGCTCATTCATCAACAAATAGGTTCTTACGTCGCAGAAAGACGCATTTCCTCAATAAAACAAAAAACAGAAACTAATCTAATCAATTTTTTGCACGTCACAAGAATGTTTGTTATACTTTGAGCTGTTATTTATGACTATTACAAAATTAAAATGATTTCCAAAATAAAACTTACAACGCCTCATCTCATTGAAATGTTACCCTCTCTGAAGTGGGTTGTTGTTGTTTTTTACATTTTTCAGCAAAAGTTTGTTTTTGTTTTTTGTGCGACACAACGCGTAGATTGATCATTTGATCAGCGTATCAGAAAAGAAAATGTAAACAACAACATGCCACCACCTGATGGCATTCAATGGAAAACAAAACCTGACGGATAGTCATTGAATATCATAATTGAATGTCACTTCAGTTAGTGGAGCGGTTATCATAACACACAACGTCACAGCAATTATCTTCTTCAGTATCGGATGCTGTGTAACTGATCTGCCAACCACTTGCATATCTAGCATGTAGGTACATCCAATGCTACACACAATTCAAATTGAATGGAGATGCTACTTTTCAATTGAAACAAATGGCAGTCAACTGCTGCTGCTTTTGTATTGCGTTCGGGTAATACGATATGTAAAATGTATTCCAAGGCAGGTTTCATGCGTTTTTAACTCCCTCGGTTGATGGACTATGATGTCAGCCGCATGAATTCAACTCTTTGAAAGTACTTTCGAGTCTTTACAGACTTGACTATTGGCTGATTAAAGGCTGTTACTGCTTTGTTTGAAACACAAAAACCCGTACAAAGATCGAAAGAATTCATTGCGCGTGTTATGACCCAACTTAATCATTGTAGGTGTCAGTAAAAAGCAGCAGACATAATAGGTCTAGCTAACCCGATAGAAGTGTATTCAAGTTCGCCATTATTTCCTTCCCCCCATGTTCTTCGCAACCAGAAGAGAAATTTGTTGGAAGGAATCAGCTTATACAAGATAGTATTAGTGTACGATTAGTTTGCAATTTTGGAATAAAATATTCATTACTCATTATCGCGAGCTGTCCATGTCTACAGAATTAATGCATTGACCCACAGTTCCAGACGAGTATACGCAAGCGAATTCATCCTAATTTCGACCGTTTTCCATCGTATTTCCACCCCAGTTCAATTCCCTTCTGCGAGGTTATCACACTCATTTCTTATCATCGTACTAGTAATGATTCAATTTAATTGAAGTTGCACTAGTCACAATGGTCATGTTTCCAAGGGACATTGCACCTCGAGCACCACCTCTAACGCTAGCGCATTCACTTTGAAATTGATAACAGCATTTGTGTTTTCCATTGGGCTCCCCCTATTTCAATCCTTTATGAAATCCGAATAACCATACAAACAACGACGACGATAATGGCAACGACACAAACACGTGAATGACATTGCCAATCACGATCACTTAGTCTGTGTCGTTATTGTTATTTGGTCAACTAAACTATCACCAGTATCAGCACTCATAGAGAGTTAAATGAACGCTCTCAGTGATGTTTGCATTTGTCGCTTAGTTTCTGATAGTTGACTGCCTTTATGGTTGACCTCATAGCCGAATATGGAATTCGTCCACACACATCCACACCGATTTACACATCCATATTTGCATAATATTTATTTTATTTTAACTTCTTTTCGTGTGTTTTGTTCAACAATCAACAACCTACTCAAGTCAGCTGGCTAACAGACTAACTGACAATGACTACACAAATGCTTCTAGGTTATGTAATCTACACACATTTGAGTGTGATGAGAAATAAAGAAACAGAAAACGAATAAATATGAGTAAGCGTCTTAAGCGCGACCAAAACAAACAGCAATGAATCGGGGCCAATAGGGAACAACAAAGACGAAAAACCGAAACGTGAATGCGTTACAAAAACAAAAATTTGGCACACTTAACACCAAGTAACCAATTTATGTACATAATGTACTGACTCGTGTATGTGTTTTACACGTGCCT
Organism: Eristalis intricaria; assembly: GCA_964034865.1. Classification (NCBI taxonomy): domain Eukaryota; kingdom Metazoa; phylum Arthropoda; class Insecta; order Diptera; family Syrphidae; genus Eristalis; species Eristalis intricaria. The sequence continues at coordinate 9,961,182 of OZ035877.1, forward strand.
CACATGATCTGTGCTCAACTCATACCCGTAGAGGGCGGACTGGAGATAATTCATATGCCGAGGAGGTTCGCCTTCATCGGAGGCAAATTAAAAAAAAAAATAATAATAATGTACGAAAACAAATAGCGAATTTCAAGTTCAGAATTATGTACATCTGAGCTTGGTTATCGACGAGTGATTTGATTTGCGAAGGGAGGTGTGGTAATTCGATTCGCATACTGTCTTGAATTTCGTTATCATTCAATTAGACTATCTAATTGATGCGGTTACGTAACTAAACCAAGCTTTTATGTGAGAAATCATTTGAAATTATATCTGACCAGGAATGCAACTTCACAAATCGAAGTTTGTCAAGACTAGAGTGCAGAAACATGTCAGTCAAGCCTTTAAAATTATTCCCCACATTGCATTTGTTCACCACAATATTTCCATTCGCCTTTGAAAGTAACTTTGGCCGTTCTAAACAGATATACAAATGTACGACAAAATGACAGCACAAAGTGAAGCAACAGACACAGAGAACAGGTATAAGAAGCAATGAGTAACTAAAACTCATGATTGCTCATGTGTACAACAACAAAAATTGTGCTATTGGAAGCAAAAGACCTTCGCGAATTTTTTTTTTTAAATGTTTACGTTGTCCATTATCTACTTACATATACATATAGTCAGTCTTAATGACTCATGCACAGAATTAGTACATCTGTTGTATTTATTTCACCACTAAACGAGAAGTATCAGATGATGTGTTGGTTACCCAACCAATACAGTGTCAGGAACTGTTGGGGCAAGTGTGCGAGAAGGAACAGTGTCTGTTGCGTCATTGCAAAGAACAAGTTTATCCTGAGATTTTTCTTTTGTAAAACAACTTTGGCTGGTAAGTATGAACGTGTGAATGCTTGCATTGACAATCAAAGCAAATGACCTTGGTATGCGCAGGTTCGACGATAAAAGGTAAAGATAACCTGTTTTAAAGGACATGCTGTAATTGAATGTTAATCATTTATCTTGTTGACTGAAAGTTCACTGCAAGGGTTAATCGGTCATTGTTACCTTTGTTCATGAAATCAATCGAAATTTAAGGTAATTGTCCTTAGCCAATATGCCTATCGCAAGTCCAAGGTAGAATCTTATCTCAACTTTTCATTTTGCTTTGTTAGCAATAACAGCAAGCGGTGAAGCAGCTCTAGTTATCATTGGGGTCGTTATTATTGTTAGTTTTTTTTTTGTTCTTTTTTCGTTATCGTTAATAAAGTTGAATTATTTGTGTGCACTAGTTAATTGTACGTGATATGGATGCATTTTGTGCTGGAATTGTAAATATTTGAAATTTATAGTTCGGTGATTGAAATAACCTACATGGGAAGACCTGATTCTATCGCCTGAACTAGGATGTATCGAAAAGTCAAATTTGGCATTCATTAAGGTGTATACAGCAACTAAACATAATTGGCTGGTATTTGTGGCCTTCATTGCCCGTAAAGGCAGATCAATGTTGGAAAAAATGCCCGTCAAGGAGAGGCCAGCGCTTCAACATTGATACGAAATCCGGTTGAACACAAACAAGCAGTACAAAATATACAGATTGTAAAAATAATTGTTTTTGGAAGCCAAGATCACGCGAAAATTGGTTTAACTAATTTAAGCTAAACCGGTTATTATTGTAGCATAAGTGGAGACTGAAAGCCACTTCCAAGGAATACTAGTTTGCTAACCGAAGTCTTGAATGATTCAAGGTGATATCTGAAGGATCAAAAGGACGAAGTACCTAGTTTAAGTTTGTTTGGTTCAGAATAAGCTATGGGTTGACCTACACACATAGAAATTGAGTCGGATATCCTATCTTAGCTGTCAAGGTGTTCTCTGCAACATGAGCATGATTTCCGCGTTATAATCTAAATTTAACTCGTTTAAATAGAACACAACAGACACTCATCAACACAACAGCAGGTGCATCACAATAAGTTGATTATCATCTTTTCTAAATGATGTCTGCCTGAATGACATTGTCACCTCTGCGAATGGATATGCTATTACACTCATCCAATGTTCTTATGTACAATGCCCATACATACAATCAATCAATCATGAACTTGACAGAGGCCAGGATAGAAGCCAAGTACCTATAAACGAAAGAAAAACACTCCAAGTGTTTGATAATGCCATCTATGTACTAATCCATAAGTCATGTTCTGAAACATTGAGCATTTTAAGCATTTAAACATCACTCAGCGGCGTGTCCTTTTAAGAAACGCTTCTTATGAAATTACATTGCAACTTAAAATAAGTCACGGGCAAAGAAGACGTCCTAGAAGGTTATCATTGATTTATGTATCCACACAGCATTGGGAGGTAGGTAACAAGGAAAAAAAATGTATAACCCCTGTATGTATCCAACAGTTTGTTCTGTTTAACAGACACCTGTGCAGTTAAGGATCCAAGACTAGCTGAAAACTCTCACTTTCCACAGTACTTGCAATTTTACTTTTGGACTACTTTTGGAAATTTCAACTGTTTGAATGCAAAATATAGACGATGATACATGGATGTGCATACCTATGAGCATATAAACCCTCATTTATCATTGGTAAATAACGAAGAAGTGAGACGAAAAAAAAAAAAAAACAAATTCAAATCACTTACGTGAAATCCTGATTGTAGTTGATTTTGTATTCGCTCATGTTGTTTCTAATTTCGTTTCTTCTTGAGTTTTCACGGGAAAAAACACACAAAACTTTTAAAAAAATTAAATTCGCTGCACACTCACAAGATGAGAAAAACAAAGAACAGAACCTCCTCTTTGGAGAATTAATAAACAGCTGACAAATTCTTTTTTATTGCTATTTCACCAGCCAGTACAAAAGCAGTCGTTATTATTATTTTTTTTTTTTCGTTTATTTTTTTCTGATCCAATAGAGAGAATGTTTAACAGAAGAGAACTGAACTGGCGAATGTGAGAGAACACAATTGATTTCTTTATTGTTTCTCTGAGTAGGTTGTTATTTTATCGATCTCACTTTAAAATAGTTGAGAATTGTTTTGAACATTAACAGTAGCCGTCGAAAATGAAAAACAAACTAAATTAACAATTTCATTTACTGAGACGAACGAAAATAACAAAACAAGACAACACAGTTTGTCGGAGTTTTCTTCTCTCTGCGCAATGGATGCAGCGAATTCTCCTGGGGACTTTGTTTTTTTTTTTTTCTTTGTTTATTTATGGTAGCCGTGATGTTTCGTTGTGTGCAGTTGTTAATAAATTGCGTGATACCCTCTTTCGAATGGATTCGCTTTGCCCCTTTATTCGCAAGAGCAGAGATTTCTTTTTTCTAATTTTCTTGTGTCTTCTTTTCTTGGGGTTTGTTGTGTATTGTTGTTGGTATTCTGTATGGGAAGTGCTTTGTTTTGATTTGTTTGAAGTGAGCTCATGAGTTCCTATAATGGCGGTACGACCTTACCTTAAGGCGTGAACACATTTTGCAGCGAATTGAATAGGGTTCATCGGTATACATTTGAAACTAAAACATTAAATTCTGTGTGAACACCCTTATAATGAACGTCACCTAAAGATAGTACACACTATGTCTTAAGTCCCGCTTGTGTCCAAAAGCTCGATTAGCAAGACAGTAGAGCTAATTCTACTATTTTGCCTCTTATTTATTGGTTAAATTTTACAATTGTTATATCCCCATTCTCTAATAATCAATAATTCAAACGGCAGAAAATCAACACAAAACTGCGTTGTGTAAACGCATAACCTACTGTCAAATGCTGAGCAAAATGTAAGGTTAAGTTGTCAACACGATTTTGTTTTCATTTCTGGCCGTATCAGCTTCCGAGGAGAAAAATGCACGAAGAGGATGAAATAGCCTTACCGGCCGACACGCTCAACATATTAAATGAGTTCCTTCGTGAAAAGGCTGCGCGAGAGCAGCAGGAGGCCCAGTGTATCTCCGGCTCGGGTGACACAGACTTAATGTTCGAAGAAGACTGGGTATGCTAAACCACAATGACAACACAACGTTAACTACAATCCTGTTTCTCTTTAGCAACTTAGCCAATTCTGGTACAGTGAAGGCACGAAAACCCAACTCGGCAGAGTTGTTCAGAGACTCATTTCAAACGACAGTGATCAGATTGCCTTACTGTCATGTCCATCGCTGTACAAAACCATCAAAGGCATTCATTCAAATGGTGACTATTCCATGGTTACTGCAGGACACTATTTTAATCCAATCCTTTTTCAGTGAAAATATTCGAATACGACGAAAGATTTTCTGCCTACGGTACCGACTTCGTCTTCTATGACTTCAATGAAGGCGAGTGCCCAGACTATTTATCCGAACACGCCGGCGTTTTTGAGGTCATAATCGCAGATCCACCATTCTTGTCAGAAGAATGTATCACAAAAATTTCCCATATCATTAAACGACTTCTTAAACCGAACGGAAAAATAATATTTTGCTCTGGGGAAGTTGTCGAAACGTGGGTAGAGAAAAGTCTTGATTTAAAGAAGTGCAAATTTCGTCCAGAACACGAACGAAACCTCGGCAATGAATTTGTTTCTTATGCAAATTTTAATTTAGATGAAATCTTACAAAGTTAACAAATAAATAAATATAATTCCATTGATCTTAAATGCATTTTTATTCAGATTATGATGCCTTCATACTAGATTCCTTTTTGTGCTGTACTAACTCACGCAAATTGTCTTCTTGGTCCTTCAGGGTCTTTGCGAGGAATTCCTTTTTCTTTTGCAAAAGATCGAGAGTTTTTTCACACTTCTCTTGTTTAGCCTTGAGATCTGCTCGCATATTATCCACATCCGTCAGCACAAACATTCGTCCAACAGACAAATAGACCCTAAAGAAAAGCATTCAGTCATTTGAGGCATAGCTGAAGGTTGATGGTTTCTTACTTAGCATCATTAGGTAAATCGTTTGTTCCCTTCTCGGTGAGAATATACTTATGTTTGCCGGTCTTAACCATGTCAAACTTAATGTCCAGCATATTCATTTTTTTCGAGGTTTCAATCCTATTGATTTGCACTTCTGTGAAAGCCTGGAAATAGGAGTGTACATGTCGATATTTGAAATTGTTTCTACAATGAAATGATGATGTACCTTTTTCAGTTCCATATCCATGTTGGCCGTTTATGTTAGGGATTCCTTAAAACATCAATGAATTTCATTTTAGTGTCATTAATTTGGAGCATTTAATTGAAATACTTACACCTGCGATCGACAATGTAAAAAAAGAACCACAAAATACTTTCGGCAATGAGTTAATGAATCGAACTGTCAGATTCGAGGAAGTGTTCGTAACACAGCTGTGGTAGGGTTACAATAATAATTCAGTTTAGTTTTTAAATATCTACGGAAACAAGGAAATCATACATTTGTGGAACTGAATTCGGCAATTAGGCTTACTAATAGCATTTTGTGCACAATATTGGTCATTGGCCATGACAAACCATAAAAACTATTCGCCATCGGCTGAGTCATGACTCATATTTTCGAATCTTAACTATAATCGGTGCCTGACAACACTCGCAGTGTGCTATAATTCGATGTACTTGTCATGAGGTTTCTATGTACTTAACATCTCAACGTTGGCACGAATTGTCTACGTCAGTCAAAAGGAGGAATCAAATTGGAGTATACGGAGGGGAACGGGCTAGTTAAGTTAAAGAAAAAGAAAAGAGAAATTCTAGGCCTTTTCTGCCATATTCATTGACAAAAATTATTTTTTATATTAAACATTTTAAAATTGATTGATTACTTGAATAAATCAACAACAAGTGCTTCAAGAAATTTGAATTAAAACTTCCCGCAAACGAGGTTAGTAATCCGGTGAAATTTTTTTTCTCCTAATTGACGTGGGAAATTTCATTCAATTTCACTTTCCCAATTGAAATTTCCACCCGCATCGTTTGAAAATCTCATTTACTATGTCACATTTTGTTTACCTTATTTGTTCCTGGAAATCGATATAGAAGAAGTGGTCTCTGATTCGGACATGCTTCCTGTTTGCTCATGAAACTTCACACATTAATTGGTTTGGATGTTTTTTTTTTACGGTATTTGTTGAATGATTACAAACCAGGCTTACACGAGCAACCACCACTTTCGTCATCGCCCCAAAGCAAACAGGCGAAGCGAAAGAAATTATATGAGAAAAAAAAAGAAGCACATAAATGCGTGTTAACAATTAAACACTGTCTGTGTCCGTTAAGCAGTTTTTACCTTGCTAGACTTGACCTGTGCACTCTTGCTTTACTTCCATACACGTTGATTTATATGTGTATATTCGCTTTTTAATTATTTCATGAATTTTACACTAAACCGCGTAGACGGTACTCAGTTTTCTGTTTTATGATATCATAAAGACTACAGAAGCGATAAGTGAACAGAATTCAGTGCACGATTTCTCTATTTTTCTTTCGCCAAGTTCGGAAAACCAATTGTTCACTAAGACCAAAAGATGAATACCAGGTCTAGTTACAAAAATTACGTTGAGCGCTAAAGATCATGCGGTTCTGAACTCCTATCATTCCGGTGAATTGAATTATCGGAATATACCTTATCGGGAAGTAAAATTCTTTTGTATTCATACATACGTACGTACATCACGCATGTAAAGTCATTTGCAGATACTGTGTGATAACGCGAACCTTCGATTACCTTATATTGTAGAAAGGAATTCAATCATAATCGGTGGGTTTTTAAGAGTCTATTTCGTAAGTTTAAATGGGGTTTCAGTTTTCATTAATATCTCAGTATCCTCTTCTTACTAGAATAGTGTGCATAGCAATAATTCCAACTAAAAATAATATTCACTTCAATTCGTGCCCTAGTAATAATTGAGCGTATGTATGTATTTTTAATTTTCAAACATGCATGATGCCATGACGTGTGGATATAGTTTTGAATTCGTTTAAGGTGCTAAGTAATAAATTACGAGTTATACGAATTAAACCATTTTAAGATAAGTCTGTGTTTTGAGATAATTTTCGGAATTAGGGTTAGGTGTCATATCAGAGACCTTCCTTGTCGTTGGCTCTTGATGTATTCTGCAGGAAACGTTCAAGTGCCTTCCAAAATTAGTATACTTATTCTCCACAGACAGTCTTTTTTCCCAAATTATCTATCCCTACTATTGACGTTCGTGTACCCAAGAAACTCATATTCTTCCTGAATGTGACTTTAATTAACTAATGCACGAAAGTGAAATAACGTAAAGAACTGTTTTAAAAGTTGAAATATCACGATTCGATTAAATTGTTTGTGCCGTGTTAAGAAAGTGTTACAAAGTGTGCCCAGGCAAGCACTGGAAACTACTCAAATGAGTTCGTGTCATTCTGGCGTGCTACGTACGATCGGTAAAAGACGAACATGAACATGCATGATCTCTTAAGCGCAGTCAAATAAATATTTACGCATCTCGTATAAATGTTTTGGTTTAGTTCCACTTGACTGTGCATTTCCTCGTAACAATTCCCATTAAACTGAGTAGTTAATTTTACACGAATAATTGGTGATTTCCCCGCCGATTTCTTCATCTCTGTAGTGACTACAGAGCTACTATTTAAAAGCATCGTAATGCTTTATGCAGGCGTGCTCTTTTAACCGTCAAACCGGAATGAATTAAACAACGTGCCTATCAGGCCGGGCTCGCTATAATCGCAACCCATTTGTTACGCTTCAACAATGAACTTTTACCTGTTGTTTCTTTTTTCCACACCCATTAAAATATTACGTGTGTACCCACATATATACATAAATGCATAGCTGTTAATGTCGTCCAATTCGTACTGACAAAGGTTTTTATTTTGCCCTCATAATCCCAGACGCAGAGAAACTGCAATTATCATACACTCAGTTTCATATCAGTGTCAAGTGTCAGTCAATGAGTTTCTTCTTTACTTCCATTAATCAGCAGCTAATTCAAAATGGGTGATGATTCAGGAGACAATCAACGGCAGAGTAATGGACCAACGTCACCGCCACCATCGCAGGACAATATACCAGCAAAAATAATCGCTCACGTTAAGGCGAACAAAATCGATGTGGCGCTATGGGCAACACGAATGCTGTCTATTTTATTCACAATCGGTCATATCCTGCCGATATTTGGGTAAGTGTTTAAATTATCCAAACACTACAGATAATACAATGATTTTTCATTCAGCACCGCACAGAGCTCGTTCAACAAAGTGCTGCTGGCAAATGCCGCAACAAATGCGTTACGTTTGCATCAAAGACTACCACGATTCGCCTTGTCGAGAGAATTTCTCGCACGCCTCTTCATCGAGGACTCATGTCACTACCTCATGTTCTCGCTCATATTTTTCAACGTACAACCAACACTCTTTGTTTTGGTTCCAATCGTATTGTTCGCCGTTATACATGCAGCTAGTTATTCTCTTAAAATTCTTGATGTAAGTAGATACAAAATTAATTTTTGCAAAATTTCATTATCGGGACAAATGGAAAGGAACGGAAACTCTTTTCGATCTTTCCTCACTTGGGACTAAAAAAAATTAAGACCGAAGTGTCCCAATAAAACTGAATCCACTATATTCCGATGTGAGTCAAATTGTGTGTCCGTAAGCGAGCGATGTGAGTTGCTCAGAATGTTATTATAAGGTCTGATCACAGGGAAAGTGAATCAATAAATGAAATCAAATGCTTATGGTAAACAAATGAAGGCTGCCTTGTCGTGAACAAACATTTGTCACACGTATATGTCTAGCTGAAATATCAGCCTACGTGGGCTGTTCCTGGATGTGTGTGCTAAGAGTAAATATGGACTGTTTTTTTACCCAAAAAGGCAATATCGTGGGTGATCAACGAATACACAATTTGACGCGCAATAAACTTCGGCGTATCGTTACAATTTTAAAATGAATCGCCTTTAATAATTGTTTTTATTATTTTTCCAGCTAATTGGACAGAACTCATGGTGGGGAGCAAGATTCCTGATCTCTATTGTTGAATTCCAGGCAACCAATATCCTTAAAGCCGTCGCTTTCTCCGAGATATTCATCATGCCAATGACAATCGTCCTAACATTCATGTAAGACGCCCAAACAAGTTTTCTCTCGATGAAATTTTTAAATGGTCATCTTTTATTTCAGGGGAAAAGCCGGTCTTATGACACCATTCGTTTACTATCACTTCCTTCAAATGCGATACAATTCACGTCGCAACCCATACACAAAGAACGCCTTCTCTGAGCTAAGAATGGCAACCGAGGCACTTGCACTGCGATCACCACCAATTGTCTCGAAAATCTTGCATTCAGGCATTGCCTTCATCAGTCGCCTGAGTCCGCAACCTCAACCAGCACCAGCTACATCGCAATAGAAGTAATAGATCAATCGTCACTGATTGTATTTGTATTTAATAGTGGACTAAGTTTTTATGCAAATTTTGTAATACAATGAGAACAAAGAGTATAGATAAAAAGACGTAGAACGAGGTCTTAAGGACGTTTAATATAAATTGTAATCGTTTAGTGTTAAATTTCTTTTTTTTTACATTAATCTAATTTCTTTGTTTTTCTTGATTGTCTTGATTTATTTTTTGCTGTGGCACTGCGGTGGTGTATTACGTAAATAAAATAAAAATAATAATGAAAAAAAAATATACAAAACGCATCAAACGAATTCACTTTTAAATTGTATCCTTTCAAAGTAGTTCGAGTCATTTTTAAATCATATTAGATATACTAATTATCAGAATCCGCATTGTGAGAAACAACAAGGTATTATGGTTTATTGTGAACATTATTTTTCGCATTTGTTGAACATTTATAAAGAAGAGAGAAATAAATTAAGATTTATTGTTTCGGCAACTGAAAATGAGATTTTTTTATTTTCACGAATCTTTCAAAGGCTTGTTCTCTTTGAGAGCGAAGTTCTGTTCGCCTTCATAGGATGTGTGAAGAAGTAGACCTCAAATTGTACAGCGACGTGAGTTTAGGGGCAGGCATCTGCGAATCTAATGCGAAAGGTGTCTTGGGCATGTCTGTTGTATGGACAACTTGTCCAGACCGAAAAGGACTCTGACCGTGGAACTCTACATTTTACAGTGGCGTACTCAAATGGAGAAATGGCTATGCCATGTAGAGCGGATGGACAACACTGTCCCTAGAGTCCAAAGAGTCTTTGACTCCGAACTAGTGGGACAACGTAATAGACGATGCCCACGAAACCGATGGTGAACACGAGTGAAGAAGGACTTGGCGAGCGAAATTGGAGGCAGCTGGCTTAATATTCGTGCCAGCTGGAGAGATTTGTTGGCTAGTGGCCAGTTCCACCCCGGACTGTAGCGCCACTAGAAGAAGTCCGTGGTAGGCTTCATCCTTGCCCAATATGCTCCTCCAGCCGATCTCTCACCAGCTGTCTCTAATTTGTCACAAACCAAGCCGGCTGATGTCTCCCTTGAATTGAGGGAGCCACCTTGTACGTGGATGTCCTCTGTTGTGTTCTTCTACAGGTTGAGAGATGAAGATTCTTTTACCCAGACCTATGTTGTACATACGCTCTACATGGCCTTGCCATCTTAGGCGTTGCATCCTTAGACGCCTTGTTAGACTCATGTCCCTGTACAATTCGTGGTTGAACACTCTTTTCCAAATCTCATCAACGCAAACTCGACCAAAGATAGTGCGAACAGCTTTTCTCTCGAAAAGGACAAGAACTTCTTCCTTCGCTTTGGGTACACTCCATGCCTCAGCGCCATAGGCTGGAGAGAATCAAGGTCTTCTCTAGAGTCAACTTGGTGTTGCGTGAGAGGGCTCTATTATTCATTACCCTTTCGAACACAGCTTTGGAAATAGATATTCTGCGTTAGAGCACGGTACTGATGCTGTTTGTACTGTGTCCTACAGAGCCGAGACCGACCAAGTCCTACCTCAAATTTATAGGTACCTATGGTAACGTTCTGGCCAGGTCGTCGATGTGTCGTTTCTTGATGACAGCGTATACTTTGTGTTTCCCACAAAAGAAGGTTGATTAAAACTGGGAATATACATAGAACTTTGGGTGCAGATAATGGTCTTCTATGAATGCCCTAATCTAAGATAATTGCGGTTCAAAAACATGTTCACATATTCATTCAGCAGTAAATTTAAACTGTTGCTATATTGACTGAGGTTTTTTGTTAGTATTTACCCCTATTCTGTACCCTTCACGTTATATGGACTTTTGAAGCTGGGCCCAGGTCCATCTCGGACTGTGGTGGTTATCACCACATCATTATTGTTTTCTTATCACGGCGGACAAAACTAGAAATGAAGTGTTACAGAGATAGCCGACTTCACAGCTGATTGCCCCCTAGTCAATCGACGATTTTGAGTGCCTTTCTGACGGTTATTCAGGATATAACGTAAATGCCGTCGTCTGATTGGTCAATTTGGTTTATGAACACGTTATAAAAAACCGTTGTAAAAAGTCTTAAATGGAAAGAGAGGTAGAAGTCGGGCATCTCTGTGATACTTCATTTCTGGTCAAAACCCCGTTTTTGTCAAACATAGAACGACTGCATTAAATCAACCAGAATTACGAATTTAGTAACGACATCTAGTATCTCCTCATGAAATCACCAACGACTACACCATTAGTTGACACACTCGTCTGATTACCGAACATACTCCTCTCAGCTGTTGCTGTAATGACAACACAACATTTGATGTCATCAAAGAGATGTCATTGCAATAGAAAAATAACTACACAACGGAATTGAATTATTTGTTTTTATTATTCTCATTTGTTTTTCTGTCTTTTGGTGTCTATTATCTTTATTCACCTAGTTTCTAAAGAACACAATACACAATTGATGACAATTGCACTGAAAATCGAACGCACGCACCGAACACTTCAATCAGAATTCAGAAATCATAACATCACCCATCAACGTGATTGTTTAAGTTTAAAAGAAAGCCATGAACACTAAAGTAAAGTGACTCATGTTTTGAAGAAGGAACAACAAATTAATAACAAACTGGGCGAGAACACAGAAAATGAAAACGTAAAAGTCATCAGCATCAAATTCAATTTTATATATTTCCTGCAAACGTCTTCGGCCTAGTTGGACTGTTGATAGATAAATTATTTTGGGTCAGTGAATCGAAACACCATGGATCCACAGAAGATCACAGACCTTGCCAATCTATTACGAAACAACGGTGATAAAGTTCTGAGTTCTGAATTTAAATTAACTCTTACAGGTGAGTAGTGAAACTTGCAGGGAGGAATACTTAAGTACGATATGGGAGATGGTAAAAAAAATGTTGGCTAATCATGATAAACGCGATAGCTTCACACTTGTGCTATCAACACACTGTCGTGAAGCTGTTAAAAATAGATTGTTAATTAAACAGTTTACAATGACAAATAGGAATCCCATCGCATGCAGACTCGTTAACCAAACAAGCGAGTGACGACTTTGTTGAGTGCAAAGTCGCATATTCCTTTTCCTTTGTTTCTGATCAGATTTCGTTCTGCACATGAAAACTCACCATAGTGTAGACAGAATTTGTGAATTGTGTTTTTGATAATCGACAAACAAAAATAGATTTGATTTTTCTTTGAGATTGTTACGAGTTAAGCATCATAAACAATGTCTGCCAAAAAAACAAACCAAACGCAACAGTCTCTCCAGTCTCGTCCAATTAAGGAATGAGACTAATTTCTAATTGCTTTTTTTGTACAAATAAAAACACACATTTATCACTAAATCCAATCTAATCAATTTGTTTACTTGCAGGTTCTCTACTTCGTGCTCTCAATGACTCATTCACTTTAATCGCTGATGCCCCAGAGCTCGGGTCAACACAATCCTTTCAGGTTGTGAAACCGAATAACTCAAAATCAAATGTCTTCCGTGATCTACAGCTGGTGCATGACTTTGTGCAGAAGACAGTGCTTCTCTGCATTACACACTACCCGACCGATGATTATTTTGATGGGGTCATAGACATATCAAAATTTCGCTCTCTCAAGCGTTTGGAGGTGCAAAAGACAAACGTAAAACAGATAGTTGGTATCCAGCCGTTGCGATCACAGCTACAACAATTGATATGCACTCGAAGTCTTGAATCTGTGGTCGATATCATCACACATTGCGGTGGCGATAAATCAAATGGATTTGTTTGGAATGAACTGAAGTCTGCCGACTTCAGTTACAATAATCTGCAGACCGTCGACTGTTCGCTTGAGTTTGCACAATATCTCCAGCATTTGAATCTTCGGCACAATCAATTAGTTAGCGTTGAGGCCATTAAATGGTTACCAAATCTGAAAACATTAGACTTAAGTTTTAATCGGCTGGTTTTTTTACCCACCTTTCACATTGAAACTTCGAAGCGATTACAGGTTCTGAACCTAAGCAGTAATCTGATCGAAGAGCTCGTTGGCATCTCGAACTTGGTTTCCGTGACTGAATTGGATTTGTCAGATAACTGCTTACTGGACCACAACAACTTATATCCACTGAGCACATTAATTACCTTGCAGTACCTGAATCTGTATGGAAATCCTTTATACTGCCATCCGAAACACCGACTAGCTACGGCGCAGTTCTTGCACAAGAATACCTCCACAGTGAAATTTATTCTAGACTATGAACCGCTATCAAAAAGTGAGAAGGCATTAACTGGAACACATCAGAATACCAATCATGCCTCGTATTCCTCCAGATATCTGATGAAATCCAGCAGTCGACCAGCACCGGGACGACAATCATCGTCCAGCCAGACACCGGCTTCAAGTGTTGGCTCCACAAAAAGCTTGATCATAAGCAACCAAAATCAAGCTGTCGATATGAGCGCGTCGATAACGGAAAAGACTCGTCGCTCAAAGGTGCGAACTGTGATTATTGAAACCTCAGACCATACCTCGGCGGAAGCAGTTCCACTGGCAGCGAAAGAAGAAGCAAAACCCACTGTGGAAGCGAATAAAGTTCATTTGGAAACAAAAAAACAGATTGAAACTCTACGCGAGAAATACGGTGCTGGATGGCTACAGAATGAAAACGCTCAAATGGTGCACAGTGCATTGGGGTTGAGTCCCTCAAAGGGGCCGGCACTTAACGCCGATAACAAAATGACAGCCCAGCAAATTTTCGATGATCTAATGAATGCGGGACGAGTAGATGAAGCAGCGGGTACGGATGCAGTAGTTGCGTCAACACCGAAGCATGACAGTGTCTTAGATGAAATGACCTCAGAAATTGATAAGTCCGCTATGAAAGATTCCATTGTGTCTGAACATCCCACAGCATATGACAGTGTGATAAGTGAACAGAATGCACAAACTCTGTATCAGTCGGTAGTCGATGATGTCGACGAGAGGAAAGACGATGAAGAAATAATTGACACAGCACCTCATCTAAAAGACATCTATTCGAATACCATTGAGGAACCTGAATGTAAGTCGTTTTATTCCTAGGAACCCATTCAATTTCCTTTACTTTCCATTCTTGCTTAGTCTCCGAGCCAGAGGAGGACGAGGAAACCTATATTGTGCAGGGTGTGGACAAAAGCGAGGCGATATTCCTAACAATCTCGGCGAATTATATTCGAGAGAAGGATACCACAAATCAGAAGTAAGTAGTGAAGAGTACCCTGAATGAAAACGTACTAACTGAATGATTCTGTAGAACGAGGACAAAGTGGAGTTTAAAGATTCTAGAGAGCTGTGACCGAATCAAATCGAACACGTTACGCATAAACTTTGATACAATCAAGTTCGACAAAAAGGAACGTGTGTATATCGTGGAAGAGGGACTGTGTCAGGTGTGCATATGATTAGTTCATTTGAATGCATGAATAATTGAAATTGCAAATTCGTTGCAGGAACTCGAGAAACGGCTTCGTGCCATACTCTCGCAACGAGACCTTTCTGAAATGAATCAGAAAGTTTATCGTTGCATCAACTGTAGCTGTCAATTCTCTCAAGAGAGTTCACTGAACGACTATAGGAAGAGAGGTTAGATTCGCAAATGTCTGCCATTGAATTTCGTAAATCACCTTTCCTACCCCATTTAGAAATCATATGCCCGGATTGTAAGAGTACTTATGTAGCTGAAATTCACGTCATGCCAAAATCACTAGAAAAAGGACCCTTCACACCGACAAAATCCTTTGACGAACAAGCTGCGGCGGCGATAGAGGTTAGCGAAAACCTTGATCCTTCCGTATCGAATGCTTTCACCCAAGAGGAGAAACGTGAGTCGAGCGGAGAGCGGGAACTAAGTTCGCACGGTAGCATAGGTGAGACACAAGCGGCGGTCTATGTTTTCTCTTTTCAGCCTGCTACTTACTGCACTTAACTACTACTAATCGTGGAAATGGTTGTCTTGCAAAAGTTTTTATTTTTAATCTAATTTCTTGTTGTTCTTGTTGTTTTCTTGCAATACTAATGTGAGTTTTTATTGTTTTTTTTTTTCCCTCGCATGCCTGTTTCGCCTAGGTAAAGGACCATCAAGGCTTACTGCTAATAACAAATTAAGTAGGAGTTTGATGCAATCCTTAAATCAAAGTTAATATCATTTTCTTACTTAAATATGTTAAGATCTCGTGAGAATATGTGGAATAAGTTGAAATTGTTGTGCTTTCTTGTTTCATACAGGTTCGGTGAATTCACTGAATGAGTCGTCATCGTGTTCGAAAATCTCGCAGTCGCAGAGTTCTTTTGATTCGAATCAAAGCGTTGCTGGCAGCTCGGCCACAGATCGGGATAACGACTTTAAGTCGAATTGTGAAAGTGACGTGGATATCATAAGTAATCCCAGCCAAAGCAGTATCGAAGTGCTCGACCCTCATATGCATTCGAGCCGAACAAATTCAGTTGATGGTCGCATTTCACAAGTAGTTCATCTGGAGACGATAAATGATAGTTCTGTTGAACAGAGCGTTACTGGTGGGCCCACACAACAGCCCACAGCGGCAAAAGATGCGGCTGATGAGAGTGAAAAGAAATTGCCCTTAGGACTAACTCCATTAACAGAGAGCAGTTCATCGGGCTCAGTCACGGACAGTGTGTGCACCTCATACGAACAAGGAGAGAAGACTCCCACAAAATCTCATTCGGATCGGGAGGAGAACATGAAGAAAATTCAGCCGTTAGTCGAAGAAATTAACAGGAAAGAAGAATCAATGTTATCGTCTATGTTTGGAGGTAAGACATTCTCAGTTTGGTATTTGTGCATCTAAATCATTTGTCTGTTGCAGGTCTCTTCCAATCTACGAACATGCTAATGTCACGAACCTCGCAACGACTCATCGACTCAGAGTCATCGTCGTCAAAGTGTGAAAAATACAAATTCAACTATACCGACTTCAGCGATGTAGACCATCGCCTCAAGTTCTACTTTTATCAGACCAAATTCGAAGAAGATGGTGAACACTTTAAGTGGATTGTAAAGGGGAAGGTTTACAATGAGAATTCTGGAGCTATCGTCGATGGAATTGTGGTTATGTCGACAATGAAGCTCTACGTGATGGAGGCCTTTGCACAAGAGAGTGATAATATTACCAAATGGCTTCGACCCATTGTGAGTGTTACAGTTGATCGTTTGGAGACCATACAATTGCTGCCATGGAAAGTCGGCCTGGCCTTCACTTTGCGCGACTGGGGAGGTTTTATGCTGCTTCTGCAAGATATTCTACGTACAGACAGTCTTCTGTTATACTTCACAAGTAAGTCAATGTTTGTTTAGTTGTGTGAACAAAATCAATTGAATATATTATTTTTTTTTATATTTGCAGAAAATGCACTTCCCAGCCAATGTGACGTGATCTATCAACCATCGCAGAAGGTTCTTAATCGCTTAACAAACGCAGCAAATGATGAGCAATTGAAGATGTTCTCGCTCTTGAATGCGTGCGAAGTCAGATCCGAAAAGACTGTTCAAAGCTATAGCTTGCCAAGTCTATTCACCACCGATAATCGTGTCTACTTAGGTGCGTCCAACATCTCTTGGCTAACACATCACTCGGATGTCTCCGTCGAGCTCAATCTCACTCAGTTCATGACGAATTTGGTCGAAGTCGAACGATCCGACGATCATAGTTTCACAATAAATTTCCTAAACGATACCCTCGGCAAATCGGAATTATGGAAGTGCACCTTTGAAACAAAGGAAAATGCCGAGAGTTGCTTGAATGCAATTGGACAATCGTGGGAGAAACTATTCGGTGTTTCTCTGCTCAGTAATTAAAATTGCAAACACGATGTGAAAGGCAACTAGAACCGATGGAAGTGATGTATCGCCGCTCTACAAATATGCAATACCAATATATCTTGTATGTTATGCTAACATGTCGATAATAGGATATGTTCTTACTTTTATAAATTTAATTAAAACTTATGATGATGAAGAAAAGCTTCTTAATTAAACTGTACATATATATACCCCTGATCAACTATAAGAAATTCGTATTTTGATCACTTTGCTAAATACATATATATTTGTTATTTTTATTTACATTGATTACAGAAAGGAATGTGTTTGTTTTTTCGTTTTTTTTCCAATAAAGCGATTCATGTAACGAAGAAGTAAATGTATTTGTAACTGGTTTATATAAACAATCTTCTCTAAAACTATTTACACGTATTAAACTTCTAAATAGTTCTATGATACGATTAAAGTCAATGAAGCTGATAACCACTAACTGTGTGTGTTCGGAATACAACAAACGAACTTGTAAATGTGAAGGAATTAATAATCTTCTACTGATGGAATCCAGTTCACTTGATAGATAATTGATCAGCGATCCAGTCCATGTTTTCGTGAAATCTGGGATCGCTCATTCGCAATGCAGTCCGTTTGTAAAGGTAGTAGTAGACTGGGGAGACTACAAGAAAAAAACATGAAATGCCATTTGAATGCGTCGTGCAATAAAAACGTTTACAACTTACACAATCTCTGAATTATGAATAGCGCAGTTAGTCCGGTAGGCCATTCATACGAATGTGGATGCTTTTGTTGATTGATTACAATCCAAAAGTGATGAGCCACTGATAGCATGAAATAAATAGTTATCGTAGCTAAGGGTATACGGAATTTTTTGCACAGCAGATCAGCAACACCAGCCTGAATGGACGAAATTGAAATATCTTATGTTAGTGATTAAAGCACTGCTTCAGGCTCAGGCGACCCAGACCCTCCATGGGTCGCTGGTTTGATAAGTAAGAAATAAATCATTGCGAACAAGAACTCTAGAAGCTAGTAAAAATTCACTTCATAATCACAAACGAACAAATTCTGTAAGACTTCACCTGGTAAACATAAGTCGAGTACATGCTGAATCCGAATAAAATGTACGAGAATATTATGCACATATCCTGAGCCCTGAAAGGAGAAGCACTTTAAATAGACGATTTTTGGTTCATCTTTGTTTACTTACAGGAACATGAAAATCATAGAAAGCCGGTCTCCGCGAGCCAAATATGAAAAACTATTCAAGAACAAATCCGCAATGAGAAATGTAAATTGAAAGAATAACAAAACCGAATAGCGCCTCAGTGTTAATTTCATCTTTTTGTGCTTTAAATCGGCTGCGGGTGATGGTATTCTCTTAAAAAAGGATATGTCCTGACATTTGACATTTACAAGGATGTGTCCTTTTTTTCTTCTCGTTTTATGTTTGCGTTTAGCGCATGCGTTTATCCTGGGAAACAAGTGGAATATGTACATGCAAATGTACACACTGCTGTTAGAAAACATTTTTCGGTTACTTTTGAAGGAAGTGAAGGACTCTTCGCAGTTGCTTCGCTGGCTCAGATCCTTCATGGGCATACCCATACTCATTCGTAAGCAAGTAAGTAAAGGACTCTTGCATCATCCCAGGAGAGTTCTTGATATAAAGATATCATTGAATTAACTCCTTTAGAAGAGGAAATTGTAGATGGATGCTTGTTTTGAATTAGAATTGGAAGAGAGTAGTTGTGGAGTTATTTATTCTACAGGTTTTCTAGTTTGATTGTTTTTCTTGACATCCTGCACATTGTTTCGGGATCCTACAGGGGCTGATCAAGTTGAGGAATAATTTCCTTAATGAGATGTGCTTTCAAATGATATGTCCACATTTCATATTTAATGTAGCCTAATCTACCTATTCACCCACGGATTTTGAAAAATAGAAAACGTTTTGCTAAAATTATTAGGAAAATAAAAATGTTTTATTTATACCATTAAAAATCCCTTAACCATTTCGGCCATTCACTAGAATGTTTGTGTGACTCGCCAATAGATGGCGTAGTGAACGACAATAAGAAAATTATTTGTTTGACAGCTGTCACTTGAGCGCCCATTTCCGTTTCTTTCTAGTGACAACAACAGCAAGATGAAGTACGTTTTTCCAATTACTAAAAAAGTAATTGTATTTTTTCCCAGCAATCCTTATCAATTTTTCAAAAACCTTTATGAAATGTTACTCACAAAAAATAGCAGCATTGGATTAATGTGAAATTTCTTGAATATTTCAGAATCGGTTTGTGTGCATTCAGCGGGTACAAAATCTACCCCGGTCATGGCAAGACCATGGTCAAAATCGACGGAAAGGTGAATAGATTTATGCATATACACAATTGCAAAGTGGTTTCTTAAACGAATTTCTATTTCTTTCAGACCTTCACTTTCCTCGATAAGAAATGTGAACGCTCCTACTTGATGAAGCGTAATCCACGTAAAGTGACTTGGACTGTCCTCTACAGACGCAAGCACAAGAAGGGTATTGAGGAGGAACAGAAGAAGAAGCGTACCCGCAGGACACAAAAGTTCCAACGTGCTATTGTTGGCGCTTCATTGGCTGAAATTATGGCCAAACGTAACATGAAGCCAGAAGTACGCAAGGCGCAACGCGATCAGGCTATCAAGGTTGCAAAGGAACAGAAGCGTGCCACAAAGGCCGCCAAGAAGGCAACAGCTCCACCACCGGCCAAGGCGAAGCAAGCACCCAAGCAGAAGGCTGCCAAGGTCTCACAGAAGTCTGCACCAAGAGTTGGCGGAAAGCGATAAGCGTTTTAGTGGACTGGTGTTTTCTATGTGAATAATATAATTTTAAAAAAGTAAAAAAAAAGAGTTGTATGAGATTTTCTCGTACAAACAGATTTCATAGTGTTCTTATTTGTGTTCCTTCAACGTAGTGTTTTTTTAGTGATAAAATATGTTTGTTTCTTTCAATCGGCAAATTCAGTTACATTTCATCTAAAGAAAGTTACTTTTCTGTTCCTCCGGAATCCGCTTAAAGTGCTTGAGTGCAGATGTCTAAATTTCCGTTCCTCCTAGCGTACTTAGGTGTTAAATCACGTTAACCATAACTAAGATTGCACAAATTGAACGCAAAATCTGTTACTAATATAAGTGCGTCCTAGCGAGTGCGGAGGACAACGTTTAACCTACCTTTGAGGGTGAAGTTCGACCAATATCGAGGCGAATCTCTTCTACTAAAACAAATGTTGGGTATTGTTGACACAGGAATAACGAATGCTTGTCGCTTTTTATCTTGTGTCATTGTAGGACTTGTAGGAAATATAAGCATTGCCGCTTCATTCTAGAGGAAACTGACACCCAACATTTCGTGGGTTAGTTCCTTCGTACAATCAAGCATATGTTTGTTCTATTTGACCAAACTAACCTAGTTGAAGACATGAAGAGGGTTGTTGACCTAGTGAATGGCTAGTCAGCAAATCGATTGTTTACCCTGATTCTATATCTTTCGTTTTACACGCATGCCGCGTCGTTTTTCCCTTTTTTAACTCATCCAATTTGCGTAGGTCCAGTTCTCAACAATTTCTTAAAACATCTACGAAAATGTCACACACATTCGGATGACGTGAATCATGTTCAGTGTTGTGTGGGAGTATCCCCAATTTGTACGTGCAAATGCTTCGATGGTTTGGATAAGTGGCACCGATGTCCTCATCATCACGGCATTCGCAGGCTGGCGTTGAATGCAATTCCATCATGTAGGCGACCGCTTGGCAAACCCAGGAGGAGGCGGTAGCACCAGGTCCCAAAATTCCCGTGTACGCTTGGCATAACTCCTGATGAGTAAGGGTCGATGGCGAAGGATCGAATTGCATCTCTCATGGGTGCTTAACTCCAGCGCCCCCTTGCGGGTCAGAAGAGGACGATGTACCTGCAAGTCGGGACCAAACCCTCTTACCAACCAACTTCAATACCACTTCAGTTGATGTTTCTTTTTAAATAAACATGAACAGTTATATTTTATTTATTCTTTGAATTTTGTTATTTAAAAAGAAAAACGGTATAAAATAAGTAGAAAAATACTTCCCTTTAGTATTCAAAAAGAAAAACAAATAATGGGAGATTAAAAATCGAGATTCAAGTTTTATAAACGAGAAAATGTGTGGAAATTTGTTCGCTCTCTAGAGTTTTGATTCGTTCTTTGTTCTCTGGATTAAATGCAAGGCATCCTAACGCCGGCAATGTGAATACAGGATGGAATTGTGGATGTTACAGTTCATCTCTGACCAAAGTGTTGATATATTTGAGAATATCACTTTCGCCCTCATATTGCGCCTCCTTTTTGCCGTTTTTGAATAGCAACATCGTTGGATATGATCTGATTTCATACTTCTCCACGATCTCTTCGTGTACGTTACCGTCAATCGCTGCGAAGGCAATACTGCTCGTTGTGGCGTCAGCTGCTGTCGCAGCAAACACAGGCTTTACAGACATGCACTTGCGGCATCGTGGCACATGAAAGAGGACAAGTAGTTTTGGAATGGTTCTGATTTTGCTTTCGAAGTTCGAACTCAAGAAAATGATCCGATCACTGCCTCGATAGGTGCCGAATGAATCCTCCTGGATCGGTTTCTTGGGAGTATCACCAGGGTTCTGCATGTATTTGATTAAATCTGATTCGGTGCGACCGCCATTGTAGTCTTCGGTGGTTTTGAGGTAGCTGAAGTACTTCATTGTTGGATAGCCACGGACCTCATAGACGGAGCACACGGCACTGTACTTCGTGCAGTCAACTGCTGCTAGGGCTACTCGGGGATCATCGCGGAAGGCGGCTGCTGCAGCTGTAAACTCTGGCTTTGCTTTCTTGCAATGACCACACCCTACAAAAAAAACTTGTTCGTACAAGGTTCAAATCAGGAGTAGTTGTTAGAAAACTTACATGGCGCATAAAACATAACCAACGCATGCTTCTTCTTCTTTAGGAATGGCTTGAATGTTTCCTCATTCAAATGCTCCACATCGGATTCCTCCTCGTCCCATGGCTTCTCTGGTGGTGGTGGTGGCGGAGGTTCCTTAGGATCCTTCATAAAGCTGACAATTTTGTCTGCATCTCTCACATTGACGTCGTACTGGAATTCACCGTTGACGAAATACTTAACCGTTGGGTACCCTTTCACTCCGAACTTCTGTCCAATCGAACTCTCTTTCGTAGCATCCAATGCAGCCAGCAAGCCAGGTACTTTTTGCTCCTTCATAATCAAGGCCGCTTTCTCGTACTCTGGCTTCATGCGTTTGCAATGACCGCACCAGGGCGCATAGAACATGATCAAAACTGACTTCTCATCCTTGATTGCCGGCTCGAAGCCCATGGTTGTCAGATGGACAATTTCCGAGTTTGTGTCCGCCGACCAGTCTTCTTCTTTCGGCTTTGTCGCTACTGGAGCTGAAGGATTTTCCATAAACGCTATCAGACCGGCCTTATTGTTCTCGCCTTCGTACGTTGACTTCACTTTGCCGTTCTCGAAATACAGTATTGTAGGGAAACCACTGATATTGTACACCCTCCGAGCCATTGCGTTTTCTGTTCTTTCCACATCCATAGCCGCCATAACGTACCTCGGCTTCAGCTCCGTCGCTGCCGCCGAGTAGTCCGGTTTCAATCGCTTACAATATCCACACCATGGGACATAAAACATAACCAACATCGGCTTGGAGTCCTTCTTGAGATGCTTTTGAAATGTGGCATAATCAGGAATATGGAAAACATCCACGCCCTTAGGATCCTCTTCCCATGGCAATTCACCTGTTGGGTCACGCATGAAATTCGTCATACTACCAACCGTCATCTGACGATCGTAATCCTTATGGAAATCGCCATCCTTGTAGTGTTTCAATGTGACTGGGGATGGTGTAACTTTTAATTTTTTACACAGTTTCTTCTTTTCACTATTCGAACAATCGATCAGAACCATTGTGCCGACTCCCTTGACTGCTTCGGCTGTCTCACGAAAAACTTTAACGCTACTCTGGGCCTCCTTGTTACCCGATGTTAACATTATCAGAACATTTGTTTTAGTACGTAGGAGTTTTTTAAGTTCCTTAAATTCATTTATGTTATCTACTACAACATCTCTAGAGTTCACTTTCGCTACGATACCCAGGCTTAAAGAGGCAACAATCTGAAATCATTTAAGTGCTTTGTTAGTCGGGGAGAAGGCTTCTGTTGAATGCAAATCCTGGCTTACCACAAATATAATATAAAATTCTTTTGACTTCATTGTTCTTCGCTTATAATGGTTAACTATTAAAATTATATAAACTTAACTAAATGTGGTAAAAAAAATTCTTCACCGGCACATTATTGCTGCAGAAGGGAAATATGTTTTTTTTTTCGTTTCGGCTTGATGACGTTTTCGAGATGGAGACTTGTTCGATGAGTCTGATGCTGGCAGCCGATGTTGATGGACAGAGGGCGTGGGCTATCATAGTTATGTTTGCTGCAATAATAAGAATGTAACAAATGGTGTTATTCAAATAAGTATTAAATTATATCAAATATTTGGATTAATGAGATAAATAATTTTGCACTTGCTGTATTTGTTTAAGAAACATGAAGACTAAAATATATTTTAGATGAAAAATAGGTAAAAAAGTAGTAGCTGAACTCGCTTGAATTGAGTCGTTCTGAGTGGTCTAGGATTCAGATATTCCATAGAATAATATAAATATTTATCGAAAATCTCCCGATTTATAGTTAGTAAAATAATTCGATTGCCTGTGCATTTTTATTTAAATGCATTTCAATTAAAAACATCACACTGCACATTGCACCACACATTTCACACAAAAGAAACATGTCGAAATGATTAGACTCTGACAGAGAACTGTTATAAATATTTACCAAGCGAGTACGCTAGAAAACACATTTGACGTATTATGTGTTTAGATGAAAAGAAATAGTTTTTAAAAGCAACTGAAATCTCTTTCACAACACTTAATGGGAAAAGCTTTTATCGGAGTTTCGCGAAAATACATATATTTTGTGGGGATATTAATTAGACGCTAATTATTTAATAATACCCATTTAGTGGGGAGATAAGAGATTAAAATAGATAGTGTTTGTTTTGTGTAACGGATTGTTTTTTTTTTGTGGTACTAAGGTATGGACGCGCATTTATTACGCATTCAATGAAGGTCTTTAATTACCTTAACATTTTTCAGCAGCATTTGCAGGTAAATCTATCAAAATTGCGACACTTATAATGACTCCAGCACACACGGATTCGCCACTACGACGATCCGAAGTTGGTGTGTTTCGTGATGGCGTGCAAAATGTCCCTATCAATGATGACGAGGAGGAGCGTCGTCAAGCGCGTCGTCGAACATTGCTCACAGATACTGGATCGACAACACTAGAAGAAAGTGAAACACTAAAGAAATGTCTTGAGATCTACAATGGAAATAAATTGAGCAAGGAGAATGCGTGGTCGTTGTCGCTTATTGACACACTGTCAACGTTATTGGACAAACATCATAAATCGTTGAATAACTTCAAAGTGGCTGGTTCATCATTGGAAGCATCAAGTAAGGTGTACGGTTTGCGGGTGGATTCTATACACACGGATGTGTTACGGATGTCTGCTGGATTGAATGCTCATAAGTTTTCTAATCGAGCAGTTGGACAGGATGATGTTGGTAGGTTCAAATTACTTCTTTAACAAGCTCTGTTACTGTTGAGGTAATCCCTCGTTGCTACGTTGTTTAGTATGACTTTAAGAGATGTTAAAGTTATTGACTGGTAGTACAAAGTCCATTAAACCTATTCCCACACAAAACCATAAATAAACAAAATCTAATTGACGCATAAAAACTTTCTCCAACAGATGACGACTCAGGAAATGGTGCAGACAACAACGCTGAAAATGGCCAAGACGGTGCAGAAAAAGCAACCACTGATGGAGCTCCTCAGAAACAGACAAAACCAAAAAGAACCCGAAAGCAAGTATCAACCGTAACGAAAAACAAAGAATCATTGAATGCTCGGCTGGACACAGTTCCGCTCACAGATCCGGTGTTTGGAAAGCTTAATTCAATTGTTGGCAGTATAAACAGTTCCAATCGACTTTTGAATAATATTCTCCATTCCACTGACTCAGAGTTACGACTTCGTTTGGACTTTCCCTTCTGGGATGGAAGTACACTAGAACCAATCGACTACACAGAGGAGTACAATTTCTCCGAGGAACCTGTAAAGAGGTGTGAGAAATTGATGGAAATCAAATTCGAAGAGCTGCAACTTCGGCCAATGCATCATGGGTATGTGATCTCAGATACCCCTGAAGATATCGATGACGAGGCTGAGAAGGAGAACCGAAGTGAATCGCCAGGGAGGGGCTTTGAGGACGATTTCAATCATGAGATGTCAATGGCGTTCGACATCAACGCGGACGTTGAACCGATTCCTTCAACTGCTCAAACAGCTCCTGTTGTGGACGTAGACTTCGGTGACTACGAGGACTTGACGAGTGATGAACGTGTCGCAATACATCAGTGCAAGGGGTTGCGTAAGCCGGCGGTTTTAATTGAAGACCTCCGACCGGTTGATTCTTCGTCAAAGTTGGAGTATTCCTATCGGCCTTTGGATAAAATTAGCCAGTTCTGGGCTGGGCCGTCGCATTGGAAATTCAAGAAACCACGTGCTCGTAGCAGCATTATGGCACCCCAGCAGCAAGTAACAAAATCTCAACCACAACAACGTGGTCGTCCCAAGCAACGTCAATCGAAGCAGGTCAATTTTGGAGAGTTCCACGATGATCTCTTTGTCAAACTGGATGATAAGTTCAAGAGCCGCAAGACTAACGTTCAAAAGAAGTGGGATGCGCGGAAGCTGAAGCTACCCACGGATCTGCAGCTTGACCCGAATATGTTCTTCAAATTCCGTTTTGCACCGGGAATTCCGGTAGAAGAGGAGGAAATAGAAACGGAGACTCCGCGTGCGCAGACCGGCTTGGGCTTTGATGATTTCGGCGGAGATGAACCGCATCACATGCACGATAACGACGATGGTCATCATGGTGATGGTGGTGGTGACGATCATGGTTCTGATGCATTCGAAACTAATCTCAGTGGCGTGCAGGGAGGCGGAAGTCAGGTACCCTTCCCCGAAGAAAGAGACTTCGATGCGGACTCCACTGTTCTAGAGATTGCTACCGACTTCGATGGAGCACCAAGTACGGTTACCAAAATTGTTGTTCCATTTGCCAAACGCGCCAAAGTAATTGACATGAAGAGCCTTAAAAAATGCTGCACTCAATTGATGCGCAGTCAAATGAGCAAACCAGTGCTGGAGAAGATGCCTGAGTTGCCCATTCCGAAGGAAGAAGATTATGGCTCGGGACTGGCGAGTTTTAAGGAAATCTACAATCATTTGCCGGACATTCTTTCGACGAATATGGCCGAAGCTCTCTCACCTTCAGTCGCTTTCTATTCAATACTACATTTAGCTAATGACCTTAACTTAAGGCTGATACCACAAACAGACTTAAATGACTTCAAAATTCGACAAGTGCTTTAGCCAAATGACGCCATCAATATATATTATACTTTTTGTCATTCAACTTTTTTTTTAAATTCACGTTTTGTAATTTACGTTAGTTGTTTACAATAAAAAAAAAATTATACAAAATACAGCTGCTTTCAGCTGAACAAATTTGTTGTTTGATTGGTGGTCCTGAAGAAGGGGTATACTCGCTCTGGTTGTTGGGATATTTTAACTTTTGAGACGGAGAGACAAGCCATAGCTCTCCACACACAAACCTTACCATTTTTTCTTCAATCCGGGATAGACCTGGGCCTCAACCAACAAGCATCTCCAATTAGTTCGATCTCTGGCTAGCTGCCTCCAGTGTCGCACGCTAAGTTGGTTGATGTCATTCTCCACCTAGATGCGTCACCTTAAGCGCGGCTATCCTCTGTTGCGTTGTCCCTGTTGAAGATGGCCTAGCCACCTCAGGCGATGTTCATGATTGAATCTTCTCCTCCAAAGACCGTCAACGCAAAGAAGGCCATAGATCGCACGCAGAACTTTTCTCTCAAAGAGATCAAGGACTTCCTCTTCCGCCTTTGAGATTGTCCATGCCTCAAGACAGGCAGGACAGGGATGATTAAGGTCTTACATGAAGGCAGCTTGGCCCTTCGAGAGATAGCCCTAGTACTCAATTACATCTTGAGCTCTTAAAAAACAGCGGTTGTCAGGAGTTATTCTCCATTTGATTTCTCGTTGCTCGTACTTTTTACTGAGCAGCCGAGTCTTTGACTACCTCGAAGTTATAGCTGCCCATTGTGACGCTCTGTCCAAGACGTAGATGTTGTACGTCCTTGCTTGACGACAGCATATACTTCGTTATGCCTTCGTTCACCACTAGACCCATTTTCGCCGCTCCCGTCTCAATGTTAGCAAACGCCTCATTGACGGCTCGCTGTGTTCTGGCAATCACGTCAAAGTCATCCGCGTATGATAACAGGTGTACGGACTTCTGGAAGTTCTCCTACTGCTTCTAGTGTGAGTCTGTGTATGATCTTCTCCTGGACGAAGTTAAAGAAGTCACACAACAAACACAATGGCAGCAAGAATGTTGTGGGAGCAAGGTGTTAGCCAGATGTTCCTCTCTGCGAAGAAGCCACAATATTACAAGTGGAGTGTCTTGTCCCAATGGAATATTATGAGAAGCTGTTCCTAGACCCTATAATCCACGTTCCTTGTCCGCACAAAACATCATACAGTTAAAAGTTGCATTTGCAATGCTTGTAACTTCATCGACATCGATGTTCGACTTTTAAAGTGCACTCAATGTGGCGTAAATTATGCCATAACTTTTCCTCACCATCTCAAAGTACTCTTAAACATCACGCATTAATATTATGTGCCATTAAACTACAACTGTCCTTCAATTGGGGGCAGCCGGGAAAAGGATAAACCCTTGTCGCAAATTTTACAGCCAATGGGTGCTTGGCAACTTTTTCTACATTATCAACACTGAGGAAAAGTGATAAGTTTGCGTCTGAACCGGACTTTTGCCCGGAATTTTAAACGGATAGTTTTTATTGTTATTATTGTTTGACGTGAAGTTTTAACTCTCGTACGTGTTATGCCAGTTATCGTATTTAGTTTGCAATTGAGAGGATGTGGGATGTCAGTGACTTTATCTCACTTTGTGTGGTTTTGGGAATACTCATTGGAATGTATATGTACATGCTGGCATGTGGCGTACGGGAAGTACGAGTATATGCATATTGACTGTGCGTAAAATAGGTTAACGAGTTTCAAGTAAAACAGTTACGGTACTCGTTACATGAATGAATTTAGAAGAGCGTCGTTTAGTCGTTTTATACTCCGAATATCTTGATAATTTGATGATGTACATAGATTATTCACAAGTTTTGGGCGCATAACATGATGAAACTGGAAATGAAATCACACTTTGTGGACTATTGCTTGTGAAGCCTCGCATTTGTTCAGACATTGTAGACATTGCACACAGAGCTAGGAAACAAAGCTTCTTCATTTTATCAATTCAAGTGTCTTCCATCAGCTCCAACGGAATAAAAGTTTGAAGGCATTAAATTCAACTTCATTATAGAAAATTGTGCTACTTGCTGCTCACTGCAGTTAAAACACGTCAGTGAATCCTAGACTTGCCGGGAAAACTTGACGAGTACGCAGCTAAGGAAATATGACTAGGAAGAGAAGCTTGTTGGTTGAAGTCGAGGAGACGAAGAATATGAGGAAGACTTACGCAAGAATATCGGAGACAGGATATCACCATTCGTTTGCACAGGTACACGTGCTTAATACAGCTCCAATTCAGATTCCATGAAGAATCCATGACATCAATGGTTATCCACCACTTCACTCCATCCGTCCTCATTGAAGACAAGTTTTGAGTCGGTTTGACACGCTTACTGGATTTCTACGTTCCAGAGACTGGTCTGCGTATGTATTAGAGGAGCGCTGAGCAGAACATTGTCCGACGCACTTAACATACTCCTCCATCTACCGCCACTAGAACGACTCGGCAAACAAGTAGCAAATAGTACAGCCCTGAGATTTTAGACTCTTTCAGTCGCCATCGGTCACTCAACCATTCTTAACGAATAAACATCTGGATTTTGGCCTTCAACCACCGCACTCCCACTAGAAAGTCGTACCTCAATCCACATCTACATAGAAATTCCTCTTCATAATGGTACCCTCCAACCAACCATGGGCCCTCCATCATATGCTCGTCCTAGTTTCCAAGATATTCGATTCACAAGACAACACATCTTCGAACTCATCACATTTCGAAGGCTCCTCCAACCATGGGCTTGTCCTAGCTTGCGAGATGTTCAATTTACAAAACAAGACATCTTCTAACTCACCATGTTTTGAAGGCCATAAAAGGACATCTGGATTTTGGCTTCAAACTTGTCACCCACGGCACTTCTGCTAAAAAGTCTGGCCTTAATTCACATCTGCATAAAATTTCCTGGTCATCATGCTTACCCTCCATCATGGCTCATCCTAGTTTCCAAGATATTCGATTCACAAGACAACACAACTTCGAACTCATCACATTTCGAAGGCCATAAGAGGACATCTGGATTTTGGCTTCAAACTTCTCAACCACGACACTCCCGCTAGAAAGTCGTACCTCAATCCACATCTGCATGAAATTTCCTCTTCATTAAAGTACCGTTCAACTATGGGCTCGTTCTAGTTTCCGAGAAATTCGTTCCACAAAACAACACATCTTCCAATTCCTCAATTTTAATGCGAAAATAGAGGTTATGACGGTCTTTGGCTCACACATATCCTCCCCGGCATCCCCTTCTAAAAGCCGTTCCTTTCTCCGCATCTACATGAAATTTCCTTTCCATCCTGGTACCCCACATCGTTGGATTCGTCTTAATTCCCGAGATATTTCTTTCACAAGATTGTGTACTCATGAAATTGACTCTGACGAAAATACGTTTATTTTCAGCAAAAATATGCGACCCGAATGCGATGCCATTTTACTGCATTTTTTCGTGCGAACTTTGTCAATTTTTGAAAAGTCGGTTTTTTGAGTTTCTCTGCGGACATTTCACCCCGAATGCAAGGGCCTGGGTGGGGAAAGGGTAATCGAAGTTAATTCAGTAAAAAAATTCGATCGGAGTCCTTGGAATTTCCAGAAAAGTGGGCACTTCATTTTTAATGACGTCACTAATTGAACTGAGAAGTTGGTACAATCGCCTGGTAATGCTTGCGGGGGGATCTAATTTGGATGGGAATGGTTGTGCAGATTTCAGCGAGGGAAGTTCGAGAGAACGTGAGACATTCAATGTCGACTGTTGAGCTGTCGGAATGTGGTGTTGCAGGCATGGTGGATGGGGCATGATTTGCTTTGGTATGGAATTGCTTTGGTTCTGGATCACAGTGTCCAGAAAGGTTTTGCGCTATGGCGAGCAAGTTGTTTCTGGACACCGCAGTGTACACAAACAGATCGAACCGACTGAGGGGTGTAGAGTAGGCCTAATTCAAAGACCTTAATTAAAGTCTTCTCTAACAACAGAACGAGTTCTACCTTGGATGCCGTTCCCACAGCTTGCCATCTTCTCATGTGCACACAATCATAAAAGGGAAGAAGGCGCCACCTGCCTTAAACAAAGGAAATGCGTCCAACCCTAAATCCTGGACGATCACTCAGACAGACTAAGCCAACCTTCACTCAGGACACTGTGCAGTTGACATTAATGCCCGCAGGATGGGTGTCCTGTATAATGATTTCTGCAGAAGTTGGATGAATGAAGAGACCACATATGTACTCACATTTAGGGGCCAGCTATTTCAATAATCTCAACGATCTAAATTGCGCCAGCATTAGCCAGCTAAACCGCCTCGTCATAAGCTGGTCAATCAGCGGAATCTCAAAATGGGTCTACGTCGGTTGAAGTGTGAATGCCCTCTCTCCTAACCTAACTTAGTTTAAAGCAAACAATTTACCGCATTCAATTTTATCTTATCTGCTTGAATGTTCGAGCGATTGAAGGTTGATATTAATTTCACAGATTTATGGTTAAATAAACAACATCCACCATAATTAGCAAAATGTTTAAAAATCTCGCTTTGAATTCATGTCGAACCACATTGTAAAAACATAATATGATGGTAATGAAAACATTACCGCGTGGTGAGGCCACCCACATGAACCCAACGCCGGAAATAAAGGAAACCATAAAAAGTGTTTAACTGTTTTTTCTAATTAGTGTTGCTTGTCGGGGCAAGGGAACCTTAATAGCTGTGAGGAGGAGAATATTTCAGAATTTTTTAATGTCTTAAAAAATGGAATAAGAACAATAATTTCGCTAGAGAGGACTCGGATTTGTGTGGTATCAAAGGTGCTCTTATAAAAGTTGGATGGATATGTGAAATTCGTATGAACGCATCTCTCGGGTTATGTTCACGCGCCGACTTTAAAGGTATCTGTACTTTGAGTAAATGTACAAGTGGGGGTGGAAAATTGCTGGATATTCCTGCATAAAATCTGGTATGGAGAATGACTGAAGTCGGGAGATTGGCTAGACGTAGGAGACTGCTTGACAATAGGTGACTGACTGAAGGAAGGAGACCTGGAGGTTGAAGATTGTCTGACGATATATTATAAGTGAGTCGCTGAAGAGAAGCACCTGATTGAAGGCAAGACTCAAGAGTCGAAAAAAAGAAGGCAGGATACAGATTGGTTGGTTGCCCGTTCCTGAATTACGTAGATTCGAGCTTCGCACTCACTGTCATTTGCAACCAAAAAATTGTGGCCTTTAGGTTAAGTAAAATAAAGGAGTGCGGGTGTGTTCTCAGAATCCCTGAATGATTCTTTTCCGCAAAAGCGGAACTATTTGCAATCCGGGAAGCGTGTCGGTAAAGCAAAATATACCTAAATATCTTGCCAGGGCAGAAGGTGCATTGATAGTCAAGCAGCCATCAAAGCTATTGCCTCTTTTGCTTCACATTCAAAATTAGTACAAGTATGCTGAGCTGAGATAGAGTCGTTAGAGGGCCTGTTCCTTTGCCTTAATTGGGTCCCAGGTCACAGTGACATCCCAGGAAATGAAAGAGCTGATGAACTTGCTAGGAGTCTGCGATCTTCAGCGATCACACTACAAGCAGTTAAGCTAAATCTTTCCATTTGCTTGAAACAGCAAACCTTAGATGAACCAGATTGACGAACTGTGCAACATCAAGGAAAATATGACCTGTATATAAACAATATAAAACAAAAGATCTTCTTGTATGATATCGCTCTAGAAATGTGCCAGTCTGTTTAGGACAGAGGGCGATTGGAGATCATCCCACACAACTTACATTGTCGCAGCTACAAAATCACTGCTGAGAGGGAGACCCTAAAACATTTCTTTTGTGCCTGTCCCGCTCTTGCTAGAGCATCGGCTCTTGTGAGCGCTTGGTAAACCCTTCTTCAACTCACTTGCTGACTACTTTAGGTTCGATTTAGAGATCTCAAAATACACCTACTCATTCCTTAGTTATAGGCAACAGAGATGTGGCATTGAATTGGCACATAGTGCTACTTAGGTCCTCATCGAACAACCACTTCTAACTAACTACCTAAAATAAAGAACAGAAAAAGAGAAAAAGATAGAAAGGGAAAGAGAACCTAATACCGTAATGTAGACCACGGAGGGACAACTAATGATAGGAAAAAAAAGGCAAAGCCTGAATCTCTTCCACCAAAAGATACTAGATAGGACTTAATGTAAACTTAGCTTAAACTTACCTACCTTACCTATGTCTAAGCCTTAACTTACCTTAATTACTTTCAAAGCGCTTTCAGAGTCGTTTGACGTTTTAACGTTCTTAAAGAACCCAAGGGCGCCTGATGTTGTTGGGACTTGTGGGCCAGTCCAACCCTCACTATTTACCTTTAATACATAACCAATTGATATATAGTCTCCAATTAGACGATGCAGAATTGTTAAAATCATCTTCTTATAAAAAATCGATGCGCTGAATTTGTTGTGTCCCCAAAATCTGAATTCAATCCACAAGTGGATCCCAAGTCTTGGCACCACAGAGTGACCCAAATTCAAACATAAAAAAGAAAACAATTGAAACCAGTTTCCTTTACTTCATCTTTATTTGCTAGGCTTGCAGTTTTGTTTTAGTTTATCATTTTATATATATTAACAATTAGTTCAATAATTAATAAATAATTGAAAATACTGATCAATTTCTTATCATTCCTCTAAGCTTGTTTTTCTTGTTTTATTTCTAATGCATTAAATACATTTAACTGAAGTTAAAAAAAAACCAACAAACCTTCTTCTCAGCCATTGATTATGTTGCCACACATGCCACACACAGATACGCTTCTTTACTTGCTGCATAAACTAAACATTTGTTTGTTACAGTATTTCGTGTTGGTTTGCAGGCGCGTTCAATTCAGAGAGTGCTCATTCCACATTTTGTTTGTTTGTAAGTTTTAACTCTATTAATGTACTATACACGTATATTTTTGTTTTTAATATTTACTTATAAGTTTATGATATTAGTTTAACACATGCATCAAAATTTATTTACATTTATAAGATGAATTCCTTTGTTGTCAGATTTGTATATTCTTTTTTTGTTTTTTTTTTTTTTTTTTTAAATTCATCATCTGTTGTTGGTGGTTCACGTTAGGTATTTGTTGTTAACATAAACAAAAGGACTTGATAATACTTAGAAAATTCGGTAAATATGTATATAGTTATGTATATGTATATAGTTCTATAAAATATTTTTATATATATATTTTTTTTGTTGTCATTCCTAAATGATGGTGTAAATTAAAAAGTAAAATAAATGTTTTAAAATTAAATAAATACATAGCTAGTGCAGGAAAATTGATAATATTGTGGACCAAAAGTCAGTTTGATTGAACTACAAAATGATGAAAACTTCGATTAGGTTGTTGGCACGGAAATGTTTATTTTTAATTTGAATATTAAACTCGTCTCAAAATCCAAACAAGTTGATGTCTTGAGAAATTTCTTTGAAAACTTATGTCCGAATACCGTTATCCGATGACTCTTGGGCCAGATTTTATCCTCAACATAATTCGATTTGAAATAATTTAATTTCTTCTCCTTCGGGGGCACAATTACATTTTCCTTTGTATTGTTTCTCTTTGAAGAAATCTACTATTTACATGTTTTCCCTTTATTTAAAGTTAGAAATAACATAACATTACTATATAAACCGACATAATAGTTTAGGAAAAAAATGATTATATTTTATAAATATAGGTTTTTGTTGCTATTTATGGATAAGATGTATCAAATGTTTGGGTGGAGTATGTGTGTGCATAGATTTTGGTTGGCTTTTGCGTTTGGGAGGAGTTTTTGATTTAAGCCTTGTCGGCTTCGGGTACTGCATGGCTTGAGGCCTATCAGAGAGAAGAAAAAAACAATCATTAGTAAATGCAGGCTTTTTTCTTGTAAGGTTTGTTACTCACAACGGCTTGGGAGTCTCCTGCGCTGCGTCCGAATCGTAGCCTCAATGGAGTTTGCTTCCTGATTTCCCTCTGGTATTCCTCGGGATTGTTTTGGATTTCATTGAAGACGCCCAGATTCTCGAGAATGTTTATCAATTTTTCTGAATTTAGTCTCGAGATCAGACGGTCCTCCTGATTCATGCGTTCATTTTCATTCTGCAAGTAGAGCGGATAAATATTTCACAAAATGTACAAGAGAATAGCTAACTTGTTCCCAGTTGTTGCTCAATGAGGGGTCACTGCGACCGAACCTCAAACGGAGTGATGGCGATCGAATGGGCTTCTGGTCGACATCACCGAACCAACGTTTGGTCCTGGTTGCGTCCGCTTCGATGCTGGGATCGCTGCGTCCAAATCTCAGCCGCAGTGATGGCGAACGTTGAGCCTTCCTTTCAACTCTTTCCGGGAATGACACGGGTCCGGCGTACTCTCTTTCCAACAGGTTCTCATACAGGGCATTTATTGGATCTTAAAATAAAAAAGGAAAATGTTTAACGAAATGTTCCCGTGAGCTTGTTCATTGTGTGTCTTACCTGCAGCTGCTGACATCTCAGCCACACTGCTGCCGCTCAACAACGTGAGGAGTACAATCACTCCACATCCGTACAGTAATTGCTGGGAAATCATTTTCTGAAAGAAAAGTAAAACAAAGTGAAAACGTTTATGCAGCAACTTTGATTTACCATTAGCGTTGTGTAAATATCTAACGCGAAAGTTACACCCTTAGGGTGTGTGAGGACGTGCAGAAGCAGAAAGAAAAGATGAATACTTGAAGACTGCAAGTCAAACGAAAGTGTGCTGAAGTGCTTTCGGGGATAAGGAAACTTTAAATATACTCAAGTGGCAACATTTACAGCATGTATGTGCATGCAGCACGGCCATGTGCTTACGTGTACGGGGAGCACCTATGAAGTTGCAAACAGTCTTAAAGTCGCTAAACTTTTTGCATACCTGATGTATATTTGCATTACTGAAGATGGCGCTGAACAATGAGGCAGGGAGCGGAAGTGGAACACTCGCGAACACTGTGGCGACCATTCCCTGAAGTGGATGACAGCGAACGGGGGCGACTTTGCAAACAGAATGGGCAATGAAAGGTGATAAAAGTTATATAAAATGTAAATTTTTGGATATTTCGATTAATTTGGTTGAACAAGTATTTTGTGGATTTGATGGATGAAGAGAGTGGATGGGGCTGGCATTTTCCGAACTCGTGTCATTTCGTAAACGTTGACATCACGTACATCAATCTGAAGCCAGAAAGATCGTTGACAAGGCGTGGTGAGGTGCAACAAATCCATGGTACACATGGTAGACCACCCACCTCCGACTAGGAGTTTAAGAGGATTCCATTTAAAAATCAATCATTTCCCTTTGACTTAGATAGACAGAGAGGCCTGTCTGTGTTTAATAGAAACTCAAAAGACGTCTGCCACCGTTTAGAATGAAAGCACATTTCACTTCTTTCCCTCATCAATCCAAGAACACGCCGATTGGGGAGAAAAGAAACAACTACATTGCCGCCGGCATTTCTTACGTCTTTCGTTTCCAAATGCATCTGCATCCTCCACCATTCCAGAAAAAAGGGTGTTAACCAGCCAGACAATCTCTTGTGTACTTCATGATGTTCCCATTTGCGAAGCGATGTTGAAGGATATTTTCGAAAGAAGCAAAGAAAGACGAACGAGAGTTCATTTCGTTTTTGCTTCCCTCCTTCTTCAAACATGTTCACTCAAGGGGAATGGATTCATATTCCATTTTGACCTGATGCTGTCGAAAGGAACAGGAATTCTTTGAACAAAAATGCTAAGAGCTGCAAGAGCCATCGAATATCCCTTTTGTATAAGGTGACGTACGTATGAAGTGATGCTGCAGTCATTTGGTACAATTATTTGAAGTTTATATTGTCTTAAGATCCTTCGGATTCTGTTGTACGACGATGTTACTTTACCTCGAATATCCATCCGGCTGCAAGCATTCAGGGCATTTGCCTGGAGACGGGCTGTCGTGCGCTTGTGAAGAGAAGAAATTCGATTTATTTTCCAGAACAGAATGCAGGGAAAAATATTGAAGAACATTTGAATGTTGCAGGAATGCAACACAATGCTAGTGTCGATGGTTGTGGAATTTCTTTATCCGATTTTTCTATCAATTGCCCCTGGAATTGCGTCATACATACGTTGCTGAACGTTATAGTTAGGGAATGTATTCAGATTGAAGAATAAATGCATGTCTTAGGGTATTATTTCAAAAATGTAATCTGAAGGTAGGAGTTATCGTCTTAAAGTGCATATGCATTTAAAGTTCAACGGAGTGGGCGAAATTGTGGTGAATCTTGTGCACATCGTCTTGGGTTATTGTTTATCCAATTGGATCCAAGTGGGATCTGGGCAGTAAAAGGTTAAGGCTTGTAGAGGTTGAGGAAGAAGTGGACATTTATTGCTCTTGGCTGGATTGAGTGGAATGAAGGTTTTTGTTCTTGGAGAAGTCGGACTACTCATAGACATTTTTTAAGAAGGAGTTGTAAGTATGTGTTGGAATCGGCAAATTTTGTTCGGTCGCCATTTTGACATGGGTGACATTTGGCGGTTGGCGTTTGTCGGTTTTAGAGAGTGTTCGATGATAGGTCACTGTACGTGCCTAAAACGTTTTATTCAAATAATTCTTCAAGTATGATTAATAATATGTTTGGGTAACAGCCGAGGTGGCCCTGGGAGGCTAATTTCTACAGCAATCATACGTGTCGTGCGTGGTATTGCTCTGTCACGAGTGAATGGAATGGAACGGTGAAGTTGAGGAGATGTTTCAAGACAGAAGTAGTCTTTCAGTGTTGTCAGTGAATCGAAAGGGATGGAGCCGTGAACTATGGATAAAGTTGATAAATTTGGGCACCGATCTTGGCACCCCGGTTAAGAGCTGAAGCCCCAACCCACTACGCCACGAGGAACACTTCAAGTACCACAGTTCTTAGCGCTTTATTTCTAAGACCATGGTGATGAGGTGACATGTTTAAAAAGTTGCCTGTGTCCAAATGGCAACAATTGTGCCCACATAACATGTCTTCCAACAAGGTGTTCGCCAAATTACCCACAAGTTGTGCAACGATGTGTCAGGATACTTGTTTGTCTTCACAAGCCGATCTCTTTGAATTCCCTTGAAAGAAGTAGTTTCCCGGTGTTATATTTCTCAGAACTGACCCAGACAGCAGATTAATCGTTTGCTAACCAAAAACTTCATTGGCATGAACCTTATACCTTAATAATATGATAATAATATGGTCCATGGTGAACTTGGC
Source organism: Eristalis intricaria (assembly GCA_964034865.1). Lineage (NCBI taxonomy): Eukaryota > Metazoa > Arthropoda > Insecta > Diptera > Syrphidae > Eristalis > Eristalis intricaria. The sequence goes on from OZ035877.1 coordinate 9,999,266, forward strand.
TGTTTTGCTGGACAGGAGTACACTTTGAGCATTGTCAAGAAAGATGCGAAACCGTGAATTATGATTGTTGGTAAATTTCGAGATCGAACCTAGAACCCCTGGCGCAGGAGTCGATGGTCTTACCCACTAGGCCATTGCCGCAAAGAATTTGATATCTATGCGAATTAGCTTGAATGGCAATGAGAATTGTATTCTACGTCGACACCATTTTGGCCCCTGCTTTAACTGCTGTGTGTGCATCTATTTGAGTAGAGCTGAGTTAAGAGAAAATTGGAGAACGTCCGGGCTTGTGTCTGCTAACATTTTCGATCCATAAGTATAAGCATAGGTTTATATGCACTCATCCCTTGTTTCAGCTTAGGTGAGGTTAGGTTGAAGTGGTGACTGTGACTGTTGTGCAGAAAGACAGCAACCACACTTAGGCCAGCATAGGCCCATTGTGTAACCATGCGGATCTATGGATACCTATTTTTTACACCAATTAGTTCATTTGATAGAGTGAAGAAGATGGCTGACTCTTAAGCTGCTCAGTTCAGGCAGGCTATCAAAATAGTAGGCCTACAGAAGTGAGATGAGATGAGAGAGCACTGCAACTACATAGCAAAAATGGTTGGCTTATCCACCATGGTTCCAACTTAGAGTTCTTCAAAATAGTGGAAAACACACTGTTCTTACATACACTGTGATCAAGATTTGGCACCATTGTTAATGACTCCAGCGACACCTAGTGGCAAACACCAAACTGTCAATGATGGAAGACGAAATTGAGCTGGCTAAAGACAACTTGACTTCGGACTACGATTTCATCGAGTAGAACGCGGCCAGAATGACGATAACACTGAAATCGCTGCTTATGTGAAAGGAGGGAAGCTTATGTCTGCTCCGGACACTCAGCTTGATTCAGATTCATACCAGTAAACATTGATCACATGACACCTTAACTCCATTTCGAAATGAATTTCTCAACCAGTTTAGCTCCCAGACCACCCTGGACGTCTGAACACATGAGACTGGACGGTTCTCTGCGAATCTTCACAGATGAAGACAGGATGGGCCAACGACAGGTCTAATCTAATGATAAACAGTCATTGCAACGTATTTAAGACAGAAACTATACCAATGAAGAATGCTCTGTCTTGGCAAAAAGACGATGTATCAATATCAGGCACAGATAGCGTCATCTGTTCGAACAGGCCACATCACCGAGATGACCAAGTATTTCAACATTCAACTTATGTGGGTGCCGGGACGCATCCCAGAGAATTGAGAAGACGAAGAACTAGCTAGAGAGGGTACTAGTTCAGCGATATTTTCTTATGGCGATCTGCCATCTATGTCTCTCGATAACGTAAAGCATCTACTGAAGCTCGAAACTCTTACTCATACCCGTCTCAAAAATTGGTTTTGTGGATGTCTGCAAAGTAGGCCACCGTGGCGGTGATAACCCAAATCTCAAGACTCAAACGTCTGCCAGGCGAGTGACTTTTTCAATTTTGGAAACAAAAAGAAGCCGCAAGGGGCATCTGGAGAGTACGGTGGATAGGGCATAAGTTCGTTGCTTAATTCGACCAATTTGGCCGTAGTGACGGCGGAAGTCTCACGGTTGCGCTTGTCGCCCGGAGAGAGCAAACGCGGAACCCGCCGGAGTTTGCTCCCTCTGTCAAGTTTACACCGCTGTCAACGCGGCACCCGCCGCTTCGTGTCTCATGCCCAATAACTAACTCCCGCACCTTCAATCGAGGATCTGCTAAATACGAGATGGTGTGATTTCTTCCTCCGATTTTGTCACACTTTCCGCCGTGATGGCCGTTTCGTGTTACCTGGGCATGGCTCGTCAAAATCCGACGTGTGACCACCTTGAAACTCGTTAAACCAATTTTTGACGATCGCCAGCGAAGGAGAAGAGTCACCGTACACAGCATTCAAGCACTCTTTGATTGAGCTGTTTAAGCTGATAGTGATAGCTGATAGCTGAGTGTACTCTCTTGCGATAGTGTCGCCATAAGGGCGGTGAGGTTATGTACTTATCAAGACGTCCTCGTTAAATGCTGCAACATACATATATTCGCAGAATGAAACGTAAATTATAAAACGAAAAAAAAAATGTCTTTCAACATTTAAAAGACAACAAATGTCAACATCGACGTCAAGCAACAGCAATTTGAAAGTAAATTAGCATTTAGCTTAGTCTACTGTAAATATCATAGAATGTCTACCCGCACTAACTTGCTTTCGCCGTAAATACCCTCCCATTGCTAGTGGAGGAGGCGTTTTTAAATTTTCTTAAATAAATTCAAATTTTCTAATCACCGAAGCATGTTATGAACAAATTTCTCATCTCAGTTACATTTGACAGATTCCTATCCCCACATGTGAGCGTCTGCTGTACCACATGGCGACCGAGCACAACGCTGCCACCCACCTCGGCGGTTGTTGATTTATAAATTTCTTCCACCTCTTTGATCTGGGCCACCGAACGAGGCTGCTAATTAATCATTTTGAGAAGAAAACTCTTCAACCGCAGCTAAAACCAAGAAGAGTTCACAAAAAAAAAATATATTACAAAGTATCAAAGGATCAAGTTATCAGCGGAATGCTTGCATAGTTGCACAAGCACTCTGGTAACCTAGGATTTACACAGGCTACAGATGGCACACGACATTTCTTTGGTTGTGACAAATAATCAATTGTTCTCAAACGACGAACACAATTTAAGCCAAGTTAATGAAATTCATTATTTAATCATCCACTGATCAGTGCCACCACCAGCTCCTGCTTCGGCATTTGATTCAATCAAAGAAGGAAAGAAATACGATGTTTTTCTTTAAATTACGACTTAAATTAGACATGTCCGAGGCAGTAAGTCGAGTTTCCCTAAGTCTGCGAAAACTCCAAGAGGAGGGACTCCTAAATTACCTCGCGACTTTTGCCGTTTTGTCGTGTCATTGTGGGATGGGAGAGGAAAAAAACAAACTTTTCTGTTATCACACTTTTGAAAGTATTTTCCTATTGTCCACACAGAAATCATTTGACGCTCTATGCACAGAAAAAAGACACAACTTCGAACAGACTTCCATCTCCTCACAGTCCTGCTGGTCGTTCGCTTACATTCATGTTCATTTTTTTTTTCTTTGCTATTTACATCCCCGCCACCAAAGTGGAACTTTGGTTTAGCCTCGTTAGGAAAGTAAAATAAAATTTTCAACATAAAACGAATGAGGGCATGATTCTGACGTACTCGCATTTAGTTAACATTCCTTTTGTCCCCGCTACTGATGTGTATTTGTATACCCATTTTTTTTTTGGCGTAAACTAGATACAAACAAGCTCGAGGGGAAAGTTTTACTCCACGTTTTGACCTGAACTTGAAATGGGATTATGATTAGGTATCCAGGGAAAGTTGGAATATACCTGAATAGGATGTCTTACTATTTGTGGGTGGACGGGTGTTCGGGTAGTGCACAAGCATAATGCAACAAATTGTCGCTCTCCTTTGGTTTGGATGGGTTCTGATTAAGTTTCTGATTCAATTCTGAGGAGGGATATCCGTTTTGAGTTGGAATGAACGGACCATTGCCGTCAGGAAAATGCTTTCGTGATTTGACACAACAAATTTCCTTGAAGAGGCGGAAAAGTATGACAAATTTTCGTTAGAGAAGTCACGGTAAGGTGATTTTGGTGTTTCTTAGCTGTTGTTGCTTGTTGAGTCGTTAAACCAGGAATATTTCAAATTTCATGGCTTACAAATCTCACGGTGAATGTCTAAGTTCAAGTCCAGGCACTCCAAGTTTTTTCTTTACGATATCAGTTCTCACGAGCCTCGGACAATGCTCAGTGAACATAGATGTCAAGAAAACCTTTGTAGACTCCGTCGTTTCCCCAAGTTATTGCCCGATATGTGTTGAAAAGTTTTCGAAAATCATCTAGCCAGAAACGAGTCCTACCTACAACGATTTTATGATCCATTCACAATGGCAAGATGCATGCGGTACCTACGTACCGTACGTACGCATACCGTACGTTCACGGGATACCTATATAAAAAAAAAATGTACGTTGGTTTGCGATGATCCGCATATCTTAAAAAGATCCCGACTGATTGATTTGAAATGTTGACACATTTCCCAGAGACACGCAAATGTTTTGGTGTGCACTCGCTCCCAGCAGATGGCGCAGTTTTTTCTCTTCTTTACTGCGGTATTAAACTAAAAGATAGAAGAATGAAATTGTTTCTAACCCTATTTTGGATAAAACCCCTTGTGCTCTTAGATTTATTGTAAGACTATAACTTGAAGTGAAGCAAATGCTAGTTAACATCCGTCAAACGTTGACATTCCAAGAACTTGCTGAAAGGTATGGTCTGTCAATCACTGAAACAAGGAAATTCTGCTTAAGCTTCATTTAACAAGGATCAGTTGCGAGCTTTAAAAAATAATTGCGAAAAAAGGCGAAAAACGACAGCTACAGATGACCACAGAATCAAAATTGAGACTAGAAAATTATAAGAAAGCTACCATCAAATATAAAAACAGGAACAGTGCTAAAAAGGCTTTGGGAAAATGGCTTAGCAATTTTGTTTGCAAAGAAGTATGCTAAAATGCTTTGGCAAGAAAGTTTTAATCAAAGCCGCAATCACTCTGGCAGAATGTAATCTGGTCCGACGAGTGCAAGTTCGAATTAAAAAAAAAAATCCAAAACAAGGAAGCGTGAGTGGAGCAGACTCTCAAGCACATCTAAGGGTGCACTCAGAAAAGCCTTAAGCACGGAGGTGGCTCGATTATGCTCTGGGAATGTTTCTCCTTCAGCGGGGTGGAAAATCTTGTCACATTGAATCCAAAATGACACCTCAAGCTAGACCTAAACATTATAAGAAAGAATTGAGATGCTTCCGAAAATTCATTTGTCTTTTAACAAACTGACACAAGCCAATTAGCTAAGACAATTTTTTCCCTAAACAATGTTGATGTGTTGGAGTGGCTGCCTCAGTCTCCAGACCTTAATCCAACCGCACCTTTGAACGATATTAGATGGAAGATTGTAATAGATGAGCGCGATTCATTGAATCATAAATGGGAGAGGAATGGGTTCAACTGGTTTCAGGAATGGCCAACCAAAGATGGCTCTTCTGATTACTAATTTTTATTTCATAACAAACCGAATTATAAGTTTTTTAATGTGTCTTAGAATTTGCCCTTTATTCTGTCATCTTTAAATGAAGCATACAGTGATTTTCCTCCAATGGAATTTTGCGTAAGAGAATAAAGATAAGTAAGACTTTTTCTTAAATTTAATGAAATATGTTAATTATGGATTTTTCAAACCAAACATATCTAAACATTATTGTAATAGCACTTTAAAATTAAAGAAATTGTTTTTTCCATTTTCACACTATTTTGCCCGACAGTGTAACTTACGTTACCCCTCTAGAACGGGCACCCCTAAACAACGGGCATCTATGATGGTCCCACTGATGTACGCTGAAGAGAAGCTTGTACTGTATTATTGATCACCCCCACTGACACCACGTGCGAAGCCGGAGCGGTTCGCTAGTTCTGAACTGAAGTGTAAAACAAGAAAAAAAAAATCTCATTAAATTGCAAACCACAAAACCACAAAATGGATGTCCCCTTACATTTGATCCTCTTTGTACCAAGGAGCGAAGCTTCCAATTCAAATCCCAACAACATTGATCAGAAAAACATGGCAGGCATCCAGCGCCGGACACCGTAAACCAACTTCTACATTTGCATACTCAGCTTCATTCATTAATTTTGTGGTCAGTCGGTATGTGAAATAAATTAGCAATAAGGTGTGGCAATCAAATTAGTTTGCATTGAATTTAATAAACCCAACAATTACTCGTCCAAATACCTTTCGCTTTTCATTCACATTTCACGAAGCACTTGGCAACAGGTTGACTGCCCTTTTGTGCGAACACATCGAGCTATTCAGAATACCATCGTTGGTTGAATTCCAATAATCCGCCATGAGCCAGGTGTATGCCCTGTAAAACTATCGAGCCGTTCCCATAGCACAAGCACTTTTGTATTCATCGGTAGTCCATCAATTAATTCGCCCCACCACCACTCGTTCCTCTCGCCCTTCTTGAATAGGCGTCGGGAAAGGGATTAATTATTTGAAAACAAAGTGAGCGAGTGTATTTGTTCAGGGACCGTAAACGAAGCTTATGTCTGGTGCTGTAGCACACCTCCCGCCGCATTCCCAGGCATAGACTGTGCACAGCAAATGCGAATCAACTCAAGTGAATGGGAGGCAAAGAGGTTTCAGTTTCCTTCGGATAATCTCTTGTGCGCCCGTATCAATTCACCATGTAAAACAAGGCGCTTGCCAGACGCTCTATCACTTTCCATTCAAATGAATGAATCTTAGAGTTCTGTGGTGACGGAAAGCATCCCCTAAGAGGATGACTTTAAAGTTCCATTGAATGGGGCCGATATCACACGCACAAGCAGATTCGGTTCGGTTCGTTGCGGTCGTTAAGCGACTGTGTGGGGAAACATATGTTTCAGTGAAGTGTCATTAAATTTGATGGGCGAATAATAATTGATGACCAGCTGGCGCGGTGAGTCTATTCCTGCTGGGTTCCACTTCTGCATCACCTGCCGGCCGGCTCGTGTGCATGAGTTGTGTTATAATGTTTTTTGATTACTGTTCCGGTTGAGATTAACTCCGATGTTTTAATTAAATCAATGAAATATTAGCACTAAATGTGCCTTTTAATTCGATTCAATTTGTTCGCTTTGAAATCATTGTTGACAGGCGTACGAACAAATAATCCCCATGTGGTTAGTTAGTTGAAACATGGAAATGGAATGAATTATGTGACAATCCTGATTTAACGCACTAAAAGCCTGCAGCACTAAGTCGCAGTACTATTTCATTAAAGAGCAGTAGATAAGGCACAACAATCTGTCATTCAAAGTTGTTTTCGTAGCGTATTTGAAAAATTACACGGAGATTAAAGGGATCCGTGGCAGTGTGTGTGAACCGATGACAGGGCTCGTTTGTCCGTATCGTACAACTATTCATCATACGGGGTCCCTGCTACTTTAATCTGCCTGTCCGCTCGTCTTTGACAGGATTATGGGAATTACAAGTTTTCAATGACACCCATTCAGAGACGTTGTGTGGGAGTTCCAGAGCGAGATTCGACACACGAGTTCGACACAAGTGTTGGAATTGTGTGAATTACGATGCAACAATCTATTGAATTGACATTTGAGGGAAACGTCTGGGAATGCAACTGAAGACGAAAACACGGCAGAGGACGAAAGCGAACAAGTTAAAGGGGCACACTTGCAGAGCTTGGTTTTAGAAAAAGCTAGAAAAAGATGGTTGACAAGTTTGTGTTACTTGTGAATGATGTGGAACAACGAGAGCTCACGAACAGCTCAGCTTTACGAACGAAGAGAATGTTTAGGTTAAGTTTAGGAAGGGGAGTGTGATGATTGAACCCCAATTCCACTCGGATGTCTTAGGGCCAATTGTGAATTATTTGTGGTGGATACATTTTTTCAACATATCCTGACACGTGATGGCCTAAGCCACGCTGTGCTCTTTCTGAATCAGAGAAGATCCGATGTAGAATGAACTCACTCTGTCGAATTGTCACGAGATACCATAATTGGTTCGAGTTAGAGAGTCGAATTGTCACGAGATACCACAATTGGTTCGAGTTAGAGAGAGCTTCGACTTATGGTGAGACCACTGTACCTGCATTCGTTCAGTCCGTAGTCTCCGTGAGGAATATTTAGGCCAGCGAAGCTAGGCGCCGATTTTGTAGAGCTAGGCAGTGACAAAGCAGATGTTGGACCGTCTCTGTTTCTTCCTCGTCGCTGCAGCTCAGGCAGAGATCGCTGGATTACGAATTCCATCGGCACACAGCTTTATGTCCCCTCCACACGATCAAAGAACAATAGCACGTTCAACACAAGTGATTGCCTTAGAAGCTAGGCCCAGTCCACCTCAAACTGGGCAAATATTCCACGTTAGACACAACAAATCAAGATTTTCTGGATTCATCAAAACGTACCTCCTCCTTCTCATAAGCCCACTACGCCAGGAAAAAAAAATCCCCCCCTCCACCACCAGTCAACAAATGCACAACCAAGCAATTTGAAAGAAAAATGGTGGGACAAATAAATCGCAAACGAAAACAACACTCGAGACACTTTAAAAAAAAATAAAATCCGGAGTTCAAGCAAGTTCAGCACTCTGCCTACGCTCCGGCTGACAACTTCAATCGTCATCCATCCCGAGCCCATCCTGTTGTCATTTATTTCCATTGGAATCCACTTGTAACAAATCACCGCTGGCAGCTCATGCGACAGTAGTCATTAAAACTAACGATAAAGGAGCAAAAAAAAAATGTTCCACATACGCCCCAGTTTTGAAAAAACAAAAAAAAATTCCCATCTAAGCACAATTGATTTGATGCCCCCAATTGGGTGTCACTTGTGAAACTTTACCCCCGCGTCAACTGGCACGTATAACAAGGGGAAATTTATCATCAACAACAACATCAGCAGCACGTCACGAGGAAGTCATCCTGAATCCTTATAAAATTAAAAACAAAGCCATGTACACACTACTTGGAAGGAAACCCAATATCCTAAGTGACTCGCTCACTCACTCAGCGAATAGGATTTCAACTAAATAGCATTTGACCTCTGGCTAAATCTAATTAAAAGTTTAATTCTGAGCAAACACAACAAATCGAATCGGACAGAGGATGGATGCGAAAAAGCCTGTCTTCGTGTTGACCCAGGCGATATTCAGAATGAAATGACGCGCTTGCACACGGGCAGTTCACCTATGACAAACTCTGCGACCGATGATAAATCGGTTTTTGAATCAATCTATCGACAGGAATAGGGGGAACATGTTACAGGCATCTGACGTTTTTCTCTCTATTTGTCCTGATAAATGGAATGATAATACGGACGGATTCGCAGGATAGAGCACACAAAACAACAAGGATCCTACGTCATTGTTATTGGAGAAGTGGTTTCGTTTGAAACAACAACGTGGGGACAGATGTGAGTGGGGGTTACCTTACGGCTTTCATTTTTCGATTTAGGCCGTAGGCGAAACTAAGTACTGCCGTTGTACAGCGAAATTCAATATCCATCAATTGAATTTCATCTGCAAAGGGGCTGGGAGAAGGTGAGTGGGGTTTGGGGGGGTATTTGTGTTGGACTCAGTAGGTTAGGAGTTAGGTAGGAGGGCTGCTAGTGCATTCACCAGCACACTTAGACCATGTTGACCCATTGTGATACCCACAGTCGGACTACTACCACTGATTGACCAATCCGGTGATAGTCCCGTTAATTGGATACCAACGACAAATGGTGACTGGACCAGATTTGAACACCAGATAAAAGCGTATTAAATTTGCTTTGACTAGGATTCGAACCGAGGACCCCGCTAACCAGGGGCAGGCACTCAACCGCCATGCAGTCGTCTAGCCTAGCAGTAGGTTAGCTTCCGTAACAACCAACCATAGTGGACGCAACGAGATTTAAGCAATAACCATGACCATGTCAACCCCTTCCTTGACTTTCGTCAAGTTTCGTTCACTTTTGCTTAAGTAAGTGGGACCGAAACAAATCTCTGTTGGTGTTGTACTTTAGAAATCATAGTTGTTTTGAGAAACCAACCAATCATTCACTTCTTGCTAAGACAGGCTAGCTTTCTCTTCCCGAATGCTGGCAAAGACGGTCTGGTACAGAAGCAATGGAGCGTAGCTCGTCCTTTGTGTCTTCACAGCCATTGTAGGGTCCTTTCTTTGTTTAGTCGTTTAAAAGGCAGTAAGCATATGACTGCTCTGATGGCTTTGGGTCAAGGGACATCCTCTACCTCGGCTCTGCAGTCAACAGCAGATGAAGAAGTGAGATATTTGGTCATGTTTGAGTTGATGGCATTTGGAGGAGAAGATTCAAACAGTTCAGCGGGATGAGTCAAGCGCAAGCACTTAGGACCTCAATCTGGAATAACATGCACTACGTAAATGATCGTTGTAGAAACAATAAGGGCATAACCTCTCCAGGCCCTCTTATTCTTCGGTGTGGTCCTGGACTTCAGTCAACGTGCCTCTCCAACTAGCACGGTCTTGAGCTAGACGCGTCCAGTTTCGTATACCCAGCTGATTAAGGTCCCTTGACATTGGCGCAAGGTCTTCCTCGACCACGTTGTCCCTCCGAGTTGGATTCGAAGTCTTTCCGAGCCGGAGTGTTAGTGTCCATGCTCTCTACATAACCTAGCCATCTGAGTGGAGACAATAGGATTCGTTTGACTAGTCCAATGAGCTCGTCGTTCAATCTTCTCCTCTAAACTCCTTCTTCGCAAACGGGACCGAATATAATTCGAAGGATTTTCCTCTCAAAGTGAGCATGAATCTCTTCGTCCGTATTTGATATTGATCTCTGCTCCGTACAGCAAGACTGCCACTATCAAGGTCTTATATAAAGATAGCTTTGATCTTCGAGATAGGACTTTATATTTCAATTGCCATCCAAGTCCAAAGACACAGCGATTGGTCAGGGCTATCCTTCGTCTTATCTCCGCGATGAAGTCATTCCCGGAGTTTAGATAGGCAAAGTCCTTAACTCCGTCGAAGCTGTATCTGTCTATTGTGGCACTCTGTTCAAGATGTCGGTGTTCATGGACCTCTTTTTTAGACAGCATGTCTTACCCTCACAAGCCCCTAGTTGCACTAGAAGAATAAAATGCAACTGGAACAGCAATTGTTAGTTGAATAGTCTTGTTGGTTGGGGTTCAGGTCCAAACCAGACTGTGATGCCTCACAAAGAGGAAGCATAAGAAGAAGAAGGAAGCCACATTTGTTTCACTATTAGTAGCCTGTGGTTCAGGAGAGACCAAGGTTGCATATCTCCTTCTGTCTTAGACGTCGAAGTGCACCATTATAGATTTAATTGATGCGATGGACACCCAGCCACCAGGCTGCCAATCGACTGCACTTTATTAAGCCCACAGCTGGCCGTCAGTTTCCTATAAATGTCCATAATAATATGGGTAGTCATCTAGTCCAAGGTGAGCCGTGGTGTGGCTTCTACAGCAACTACTTGTGTCGTGCACGCTCTTGTGCTTTCATGAGTGGAAGAGGCCTTCAATTTTAATGTCACCTCCGAACGGCGAACTTTGAGGCAGTTTTGGCCAAACAAGTATAATCTCTAAGCGTTGTCAGAGAACCGAGTGTCTCGGCAGTTGTTGGCGTCGGACCCATCCTCCCACTACGCTCGGGCCACCAAGTCAAGTCGTTGACGATAGCAAAAAGTGTTTCATATTAAATTTTAAGTATTATCACGAAATAGCTTGTGTGGATCAGAAATTAAGTATTACAGGGATGCCCGACTTCTACCTCTCTTGCCCCTTAACATTTTTGACAACTGTTTTTTTTTTATAACGCTTTCTTAAACCAAATAGACCAATCAGAGGACGGCATTCACGTTATTTCATGAATAACCGTCAAAAATTCACGAATATCCGTCAAAAAGGCACTCAAATTTAGCTGTGAAGTCGGCTATCTCTGTAATACTTCATTTCTGGCGTGAATTGCTCAAACTTCATACAATCTTGTGTAAACTGGCAAATTTTAGAAATCATTTTCATCGCAGAATCCCTTTCCTTTCGATTAAATGATTTAAATTTTCCTAAGACTCCCTTCACGTCGGCAGTCACATTTGAGTGACGTGATTTTGCATGGGTACCTATCACACACCCTTCAGGGAATGATAGGCAACCATTTCGGGCAGCCATCTAACCATCCAACAACCATGAATAATTCAGCAAAATCGGTTTGTTTTGATATTCAATTACAGGGCCGCCGGCCATCTTGGCCATGTCAGATGGAATGACACAAAACAAGGAAGACCATCGTGAAATTTAAAGGATTTACTTAATCTCCTACTCGTTGAAGCCACAGGAAAAGAAAGGAAAGAAATTAATGACGTATTCGACCACCTCTGTCGGGGCACCCCTTTGGATCAACTTGATTGGGAATATTTTTAAGTCCGGTTGGTCAATATGTGTCAGTTACTCTGTTTTATAAGTCTTTTCCCCCTTGGTTCGACCTTTTTTTTTGCATTCAGTCTTTGGGTAACCTACTCGATTGGTAATTGTGTGGCTGACCCAGCGGACGTGGCTTTATGTGTCTTACGGGATAAGAGGAGGAGGGTAGGATAATATTTGTGCAAATGTTTCAAATACCGCTTGACTGGCTGTAATCTATTAAACGGGTGGGAAGGTCGGTTGGCCTTTGTCAGAGGATCGAGATGTGTGCTGCTGAGTGAGAATAAAAGAAAGTCAATGCTCCACACATTGGATTGTGAAGTAAAGTAGGTTCAATTGCCGTGGCGGGGCGGTGGTTAAACTTTTCAACTAGCAGGTGTGAGTAACTTGTGCCAAAAACCGTGGAAGCCAAATCATTGTGCTCGCCACACAGATACAGGCCCCTCTAAGTAGACTTGTAGTTTTGTTCACTTGGACACTCGGTGCTCAAGTATTGGGGCTTATTAGTCATCATCGCATCGCTACCTTCATAGTAATATATTGAATTAATTACAGAACTGGGGGCCACTCGATCGCACCACTTTCTGACAGCATTTGCTTGAGAAAATCGTCTTGCAATTTTCAATCTCTAAACACTCCAGACCAGCGGTTCCCAATTTTATTCGGCCACGGAACCCTAAATGATCTAACTTGTTTGACGGATCTATGAGCCATGACATTGTACGTTTTATGTTTGACAAGAAAAGATAGAATCAATGATATAAAAATATTTTTTACAACAGTCAACAGTCAACAGTCAACAGTCAACAGTCAACAGTCAACAGTCAACAGTCAACAGTCAACAGTCAACAAGCGTACTTACGGCAGCAGTAATGGGCAGTTCGACGAAGAATGTCTAAAGCTCGTTGCGCAATTCAAATACCCTGGCTCAAACTTTTCTCCTCGAAATCCCTTTCAATTCCGAGTGCAGAAGAAGAGATTTCTGACATTTTCACACACTTTTTTAAAAAACGTCTTGACTGGAGTGGACTTGCCTTGTACGGCTTGATCGAGAGATTTTTGCTTATTGGGCGAAATTTTCTTCGGGATAAGGGCATGCCGGCACGATTATATTTTGTCTACAGAATCCCCTTGATCAATCCACGGAACCCCAGGGTTCCGGGGAACACACTTTGGGAAACGCTGCTCTAGACAACACTCTCAAAAACTCCAATTAAGAAATAAATACCAAAAAAAATTTATTCTCACACCAGGCACCTCGCTATTCCCGCAACCAACCACCAATATTGAGGAAGCAGCCACTCGCTGTGGGAAAAAAAACACAGAATCCAAGAAAACAAGCGTCAAACGCCAAACCACTGGTGGCACTTATCATTTATATACACCCTCCCATAAACGACAACGTTTACTTTTCGGATGAGCACATTTAAGCCGAGAGAGAATTCCCTCAAGTTGAGCAAAGTTCATTTCTATCCTTAAGGTGCGTCAGGCAAAATCCAATATATCCCTCTCCCCTCTGACTGTTGCCTGTGACCGCCGCAGAGTGAAACCCTGGTCCCTGACGGTTCAGTAGAGACACACTAAAAGCGAAGGAAGCGTGGTAAATCAACACAAATAACAACAAAGAATAAATGTTTATGCAGATTTAATGTTTACCAACTGAGATCCACCGTCATTGCGTCATAAGTAGGGCAATGAATGTGACCTCCATTTATCTGTCACAGGCCTACGGCCGAATGTAACAAGTGCCTTGGCATAATTTCCCTTTGTGACCGGCATCCAGCGAAGGTAGGATGATGTCAAACAGGATTAAATGGGAATGAGGGTTTGTCCTCAATTATTGCATGGTTATCCCGGGATTTATGTAATAGAAAATAAAGGAATCCTCATGTCGATTCGTCGATCGAATTTCATTTCTTTTTCGTTTCTTCTTTTGCTCCCTTTAAATACGGCCAGATACATGTGCCGGTTCTGGTTTTGTTGTCGTCATTTCCACTCACTAGTGCGTGCTTGAAATTCTTGAAACGACTGACGACGCCCGACGCACGATGGCACTCGAGCACCCATATGGTGCTGTTGAGGATTATGAAAATGCTTGGGTTTAAATTCGAGATCACATCTTGTAAAGCCATTTAATACCTCATATTATTTTATTACATGTGTGAATGGAGACAACACACACGACTGGACGGAGGGACGGGTTCTCGTTCCTGGGACTACGGTTGAATGTGAGGTGCAATCAATGGCGGGAGCTTAAAGTTGTGTTCTCTTGAAGTTTTGCGTAATCGTTGTTTCGGATTATACGGCTTATGAAGGGGCTGCAAGTGGTTCAATTATATTTTAGACTGCGAAGAAGTGTTGGTTCTCAGTGACCTTTGTTGACACCTCATTGAGCTACATAATGTGCAGGGGGGACATTCATAAGAATAAGGTGGGTGTTTGCTACAGTCCGCTGAGGGCCAGGGCCTAGCCTCTGCAGAAACCATTCGTTTTGTAGGTGCTACTGTTCTCTCACGAGTGGAAGGGACATCGATTTTATACCGACACCGAACGGACAAGTTTGATAAGCTCTTCCTAGACATTTATTCCTCTTGGAGCACTGTGAGTGATTCGAAAGAGATAGCGCCGGGAACCAGATTTTTTTCCTTGTCGTGCCAGCGCCCGGTGAACATTTGTACATACGACGGCATTTACTTTATTTCGTGAATAACCGTCAAAAATGCATGAATATCTGTCAAAAAGGCACTCAAATTCGTCGACGGACTAGGGGGCAATCAGCTGTGAAGTCAGTAATACTTCATTTCTGATTAGAATCAGACAAATGTTTTACACGCAATTTTTCAAGTGTTCATAGAGCACCAAAAATGACATGCCTTAAATAACCGACTCCGGGAGAATCCATCATCAACCGAAGAACACCATTAACTGCATCTGTTGGCATCTTTTTAATTTATTCCTTTTTTTGTTCGCACATTTAATCATCTTGGCTTGTTTTCACGGCACGTGAGTTTGTTTCAAACTTTTCCAGAATCCGAAGTGACGAGCTCAATGGGTTAAGCATTTTGCAAACGACACTAATTAATACTACCTAACAATAAAACACACAGCATCGCAGTGTGCGAACGCCCACACTCAATTGAACATGACAGCTAAACGACACCCACAGCAAAACGGATGTGCACATGAATCAGCATGGCATTCACCTAGACAGGGCAGTGTGTCGGTTGTAAGCTATGAAATCAAAAAACTTTTCTCATTAAATATCTCGCAATAATTAACATTTCCTCCAAACTCATCCACGACGAGCATGTACGAGTAAGTGGCACAGTGCCAAACACGACAACAAAAGCTTGAACCGAATTTCACCAGTTTCGCGAAGGTGAACAAGTATCTCGAACGATTTCACTCTCTTGCAGAAGTAATCTGTAATCTGTTAAGATGTCCTCTTTGAGATTTGTCCTGTGTGTGTGTGCGAAGGAACGTGCCAAGGAGCGTCCATGGAATCACAGAGGAAACATATTTTCAACAAACCGAGGGTGCCGTCTTCCCGTGATGTCCTTGTCGACGGAGAAGAGTCTCGGTCTCGGTTACCGTCATCGACAAGTGTGCAACAAGTCTATTATTGTTATTAGGTTCTGTTATGTATTCCTCGCCCTTGTGGACTTCCGCCCACCTTTTTTTTCTATTCCTGCCCGCACAGCGGGATAAGCTAGCGCTCGGAAAACAATTGCGGATTACGGATATATTTTCATTTGATGGCCGCCCGCTAGCCCGACAACCGGGGCCGTGCACTGGAGGAGGGATAGACAGATTTTTAACACCACACGACATGGGGGTTGATGGATAGTACAAATTATGGGGCGGGCGGCGATGTTGCTGTGCTTTGATTTGACTTCGACATGGAGCCGGAACGGAATGGGTCGGTGGCGAGTGCCGACCGGAAGGGAAAACTTTTGTGCTATGATGGCACGACAAACGAACAAGTTGTTGACATGGAACGACCTTTAATTAGGTTGTGTCGAATTAGAGGTCCATAATCGGGTGCCGGATAATCTATAACGCTGACAGTTGAGGTTGTTAGCGGGCGGTGCTTAGAGGCGGGATGATAGTGTGTGGTCGGAATGACAGTGTTAATTGGTGTTAAGAAGTGTGCGCTTTGCTGTTGTTGCCTTGGGGTTACGTGAGCGAGAGAGGGAATGGAAATGGGAATGCTTTGTGGTGTTGAGGGATTAGGAAATGTTGAAACCACTTATTCGGGGATCAGCGACGTCAACTCATTCGGAACTCTTTAATGGGATTTGTGGGGAGTAACTATTGTATAAATAGATGTGATATATTAAGGAGACGTCGTTGAAGACTTGTTGTGGAGTTGTTTGAGTGGCGGTAACGGCAGAGACTTAACGCTTGACAGAGGTGACAAGCGTGTGCGGTCTTCGCGGAATGTTCAACCAAGCCGTCATTGACTAGGAAGCCATTGAATGGCTTATTGGCATGGCCGCCGTGGTGTAGAGCTGAGTGTATGGGTTCACTTTCACGACACGACACGAACCACTAGCAGAATACACGAATGTCTCGTGCTATTGACAAAGCTGACAGAGCGACTGATGTGGTTTAGAGGTGCTACGCCGGGAATCAATTCTCCACAAGAACAAGTTTCAGTGTTCACGGCCTCACCTCTCTCCAGTCGTTGACAATGCTTAGACTGTTTATGTGTCTCGATCGGAGTTCGTTTCTTTAACTTGCGAAAAAACAACTCGAATGATTGCCATTGTTGGTCTCTTCAATCCATCTCTTAAAGCGAAGACCGAATGATGTCAATGAATGTCTACTTGTCCCAGTCTCACCGCTCAACCGCTCAACCGCTGATGACCACTCAGTGAGCATAAACTCAGCCTTTAACTTCAAAAGGTCATAGACCACACATAAACTTCCGATTCCTCATTACGCCTCCGCAATGCGGCACTGTTAAGCGTGTTAATGACCAATTATGTGTGTGCCGAGCTTATTCATAAACGTTCTCTAATAAATCAAAGATTGATTACACATAAGGAAGGAACCATTTCATCATCACCGAAGCGGCAACATTATTCAATAATCACTCCATAACGTGAATGAATAAATCGCCTGCCAACGCCGTTTCTGGCCACTTGGTAAATTTTAATGAGCCCACGAATGAGTTCACATTTAATTTCTATCTAAACACGAACCGAACCGAGCCGAAAAACCCGAATAATAAATTGCCCCAGACATCGGATCACCGGACCGCCACTTGAATCAATATCTCATCTGGATAAACAAATTGGAAATACCCACTCGGCAGGCGCCCCCTCCCCCAGCGAGTGGGCGGACGGACGGCTCACCGAATGTTCGAGCATCCAACACATTCAGACGAGGGATAATTAATAATAATATGATTTATAGTTCGCTCAGTAGCGAGCGGAGGACTCAAGCTCTGTCCACCGCTCATCCATCCCTTTTTTTGCTATCCAGCGGCAAAACACAGCCTGGTGGCTGACGATGTGGGCAAGAGGCCAAGGAGTCTTGTCAATCACATTGCGGGTCACATAGCGTTATTATCCTTTTTTTTTATTGTTCCCCACTCTGCGTATTTGTTTTATGTAAATTTCTAGGAAAGTCCCACCGTCGTCGTCGTCGGCGACATGTGCACATGCATGCGTACGTTTGTGGCACACTCCTTCGTGGAATGAGTCCCTCAGGACTAGATGTGAACCGACACAGTGGCGTGAAGGCGGAGGACATGCATCGACCATTGTCCTGATGTCATTTGCTTGGTTTATTGATCAACCCAAAGCAAAACAGTCTAGCTTCACACTCTGCGTCTGTGTGCTAGACGATGGTTGGGAACTTCTTCTTCACCAGCACCCGGGACTACACGATGAGAGGGTTTAATTTCCGGGGAAAGATGCTGAGAAATGAGGACGCTCTGGCATCGAACGAAAGACATTTTTACGTTCTTTTTTACTCCTGTATCCAGGCTACTGACCGAGCGTTACACTTAATTACACTATCGATTAATTATTGAGAGTCATGGATTGTGGGTTGCGCCCGCCTCCGCAGGATGCGGGGTCGAAGGACAGCAGGGTGAAGTGAAAACGATTATCTCTGTCGGCTTCGATTCGGGTTGGTAATTTAAGAGCAAGCCCTTCGAACCCTAAAATTGGTTGTGGTCAGTTGGAGCACATTTTGGGAATTGTTGCTGTTCGGGGTTTGTCTCGAGCGAGGAAGTGTGTGTTTCTTGAGTTTGCAAGGCTTGTGAAAAATCACACATAGATGTAGGATTCCTTAGATGGTCACATCGAATGAAACCAAGGACTGGCTAAAAGCGATTCTCATATTCAGATCGACGACCTCACACAAACAGTCTACGAACACAATCTCCCCAGAAAACCTTTTAAATAATACGTGTCATTTTATTGAAATCACACATGTCTTTCAACAGCTTTTAATCGTGGAAAGTGTTTAAAAAATCCCCCTCACACTGCCGCTGCAAGAGGAGTGCATGCATGGATGTACGGCAGAAACCAATTCATAATGTTTCGACGGATACATATGATGAATCAATAATGCAACTTCCTTGTATTTTTTGTGGAATAATTATCGTATGGGAAGTTGATGGGATCTTTCTGATGCCGTGTAACCGGCGCGAATCGATTTTGCTTGGAGCGGAGAAAAAAGGATTTCAAGATGATTTCTGGGGAAACCATTTGTTTGAATATTCATTCACTCGACAAGTGGGAGCGTCGAAAATGTGTTTTAAATTTTGATTTTTGCTTAAAGGGTGGATAATCATATTCGAATGAGTTGGGAAACTCTCTTACAGTCTGCAATGAGATTCCAAATGAGGGAGCAAGAAGACTTTGATATGATACATTAATGTATTCAGTCATTGCTTACAATCAGGCTTCTGGACTATGACCGTGTTTTTTAAGGGAACGTCCCGGGGGTCACAGAGGCGACCAGAGTGATATCAAGATTGGGGAGTAGGTAGGCAAATTGGGTGCCCCGACGAGTTACTGGCCGCGGCTCACTTAGCCTAACGTGTTCGATTGATTGTGGCCAAATATTGGAAGTGAATCGGCTGATGTTCCCGCTCTCAGTGACTGCCAAGTGGAAAATACGCCAATTTCGGTTACAGAAAATCTAATCCAAGCCAGGCTCATCCGTAAAAATATGTGATCGCGCCACAGACCGAGGCGGACACGGGAGTAGCTACTTTAGCAACCAATCGTGTTGTGCGGATGGGACCTACAGTTCAATGCCGACTCCGAACAGCGAAGTTGAGAAGCTTTTTCTAGACAGAAATACTCTCTGGGCATTGTCAGTGACTCGAAAGAAGTGGAGTCGTGAATTATGAAAGGTGGATAATTCGACTATCGTTCGCAGCAGCCTACTACGCCACTGCTCTTCTTCGGTTTATCTTTTCTGTTTGTGTGTGCCTCCATAGGAGCATCCTCTCATTCTCGTTCAAGGGTTACGGATGAACTTTTAAATAAATTAAAAAAATACCAAAACAGACATATCGGCTGTCGAACCTGGCACCGTCTGAGTAGGTGTCGACGCAGTAACCCTCTATGCCACTGCGAACAACACCCACACGCTAGGTTCAAACCATTAAATAGATTTGTGTCAACGGTCACATATAACAAGAAAACCAGAATTGAGATAGCTGATGAACTTGGCAGAAAACTTATCAAGTCACCACTTACGAAAGTAAAGAAGAAAAGGTGGTCGACACGACTCTACAGCCATCGAAGATAATGCTGTATTCTTAAATAAAGTGCGAGAGCCCTTGGATGCTGTAGTCTAAAGACAACAAGCTTTTTTAGAGCTCTAAAGCATTTTCCGTTGCCAGTGATGTGTGTGCTTGATACACTAGTCTGACGTGAAAAGGGACTTGCGGACATGCGAGCCATGTTCTGGGCTATAAATAGGAACACAGGAGGCCTACTCCATTGAGGGTCTGAGTCCGATAGTTGCCCTCCAACGTTGACGAGTCCGACTTCCTTTGTTGACGGTCGTAGGCACTCTCCGTTCAGTCGTCAAGACCAAGCTGTTTTGAGTTCGCTATAACTTGGTCTTTACACCGGAGATTTGGGCTTACTCAGCTCCTCGAACTCGGAACTCGGTGTCGGATCAGAAGGCCATCTAGGCTGGTTTAGTTCTTGTGCTCGATATCCCTGAGCCAGTGTAGTCGATGGATTTTTGCCCTTAGACAGCTCGTAGATTTCGCAGTTTTATCTTCTCCTGTATTCACCTTCCTCGCAGACAGGACCATATGAATATTTCTTATGATAAAACTTTTCTTTTGAAGGCACCAAGAGTTGGCTTTATTGTTTTGCTAATGGTCATTGTTTGGGCTCTACGTGCAAATATAGTTTTTTGGATCAAAGTTTTGGTCCTACGATTCAGAAGTTATTTCGACAGTCAATCACCGTAAGATGCTAATACGTGAACTGTCAACAACTGATCAAATTAAACCATACATCTAAGCAAAAATGAGTTGAATAGTCGATGAGACACCCTTAAGTTATAATAATTATAATAATATGGACGGCGCTACAGTGCGAGGCGGACCTAGGCCTAGCTTCTCAGCAACCACTCGTGTTGTGCGTGCTATTTGTTCTCTCACGAGTGGAAGGCACCTACAGTTTAATGCCGACGACGAACGGCGAAGTTGAGAAAGCTTTTTCTAGACAGGAATATTCTTTGAGCATTGTCAGTGACTCGAAAGAGGTGGCGCTGTGAATTATCAAAGGTGGTAGATTGGGGATTCAAAACTGCACCCTCTGCGTAGGAGTCGACGCACTTACCCACTACGTCACGGCCCTTTAGTTATATTTTGCTGTATTCGCCAGACTTGACCCACCTTTTTCTCATTTTCGGGAATGATAGTTGAGAATATGGGCTTAAAATTGAATGCCATTGAAAGGGGGCTATGATTAGACGCTTAGGCATATGCGCATACCGAACCACAACATAGGAAATGCGTACTTTTAATTGAATTCATCGAACTTTGAGGATTCGCTCGATCGATTAAGCGAATATCACTAATAATAATTTCCTAGCGCTGAATGGCAGTCTAAATGTTCATAGAAGTAATTCAGTTTTCTTATACAATACGTTCTCGATTATCGCGATTCTCCATTCACGCAATTCCTCGATTTTCGCAACAGCTTTAGTTTATCAACATTGACGCCGTAATCGCAACTTTTCAAGTAAACAGAACCTCGATAAATGCAACTTCCCCAGTTTCTATTGGTTGCGATAATCGAGAGTGAACTGTATTTCGCTGGAGTTTTGGAGATGTGATGCATTTTTTTTCCTTCCTCCACACGTGTGGTGAATATCAAATCAAAATTGGGCCAGCACTGAGTTGTACATAAGTTACGCCTAAAGGTATACTTCACTTCACGCATTCAATGCCCTCAGAGCGCCTGAACAATCGTATTTTGTTCACTAGATCGATTGATCGACAGAAATTCATTTGCATTCCCCGCAGTAAAATGTCGTCAGATTCCATTGAATCAACTGTGAGGTTGGTAGGCAAGGTTAACAGGGGGTGAAAAGTGCGGGAGGCTACCGGGCGTATGAGTGCGGCAATCAGAGATAATGGATGATAGAGATATCCAACTTCGGCCATTTTTACCCCTAGCCCACAACGAAGATGTAGTGGTAATCCCTTGTATTTCACTTATACATTTACAACGCTCGTCAATTCACCACAATATGGCGGCCGATTCGTGAATTTTGTGGGAAAAAGCGGCAGATTCATGAATTTAGTGGGAATCCATGTACTTTCCATGTAACGTACATGGGTATGTTGTTCGGAGGGTGTTCAAATGTTGACTCGTATTTTTAAGAAAATTTTCTTATATTGTAATATGGACTTTCGTGAATAAAAATGTATTGCAATGTCCATTTAACTGGAACTATTTGACCTAAAATTAATTCTTAAGTGTATATATAGCCTATTCATAAACCATACCTGACAAATTAACTCAAAAAATGAAGCCCGCTTTATACACTTAAATCATGAATTCTGAAAAACTCATGAATTCAATTTAAACAATTTGATAAGAAAAATGGCAATATATTGCAACTTTTACTAATGCTAAACAATGGTTGTCAAAACATCTTATTTGTGATTCACGCTTCAATAATATTTTTATTATTGGTTAACTGAACGTGTACGTATTATTAATTTTTATTCATATGAAAAATTCACACTATGTTGTGCATTCGTTAATTATGTCCAAGTATTTCAGATTGTAAATTGCTCAAAGTTTTAATGAATCGACTTCATGAACATAAGCTTTGTTCGTTCGTTTACCCCTCCATACTGTGTTGAAAATTGAACACCGAAATTTGAAAAAACGATCAAATAACGAGCGAATTTTCAAATAAGAGCTCTAATTCACCCCATTACTAAGGTGGGGAAGGGTATCAGCTGTCTCCACAGCTGTTCTCAAGAGCTCACATGTATTCACAGACAGGGGACATAAAAAACGCTGTCAGATGAAATCAAGGGGCAAGGGAGGTAGAAGTTGGATATCTCTATTATAGGTTATCTCTGGCGGCAATCGTAGAAACTTTCGATTGAGTTTTTGCTCTTCTCCTCTCTTTTGAATATTCTTATTCTCAGCGTAGTAAATAGGAGGCATGTAAGGATGAATGCATTTGAGAGATAGAGAAAGAGAGAGAGAGAGAGAAATAGCAAAAATCATATGCCATTGAAATTTGATAATTTGACCGTGTGAAATCATGGACGATTACGTTCAACAAAGGGTTGTATTTGATGCGACTCCATCAGCTTTCCCTTGACTTTGCTGGCATCAAACAATATTCGAGCGAATGGATCAAGCACGGTACACAATTTAAGTCATTAGACGTGTTTTTTTCACAAATCTATAAAAAGTGAAGTAGGATTTTGCACGTAAAGCACATACAACAACCTACTGCCTATAATATCGGCAGTGAAAAGTGACTGCCTATAAAACTTCGAGTTCGAAAGTTTTTTTCATATATTTTGACAGCGATTCGAACATATAAATTGTTTTGTTCATGTATTCTGACAAAGCCACTGCGAATAGCTCTTTTGAATCTCACTTCACTTCACTATCGACAGCGATGAAAAAAAACACGGCTATTGCTTCCTTTTGTCAGACCACTTCTCTAATCCACTGTATAAACTTCCATTAGAGTAAAATTAAAGCAGACTTCCAAGGTTCCCCCGGTACATTTTCAATGACAAACTTACATTGAGCTGTGAACGCACAAAAGGCCGATGTTCACTTACCTGAAAAGAAAAGAGAAAGAACAAATCAATTAAACTACTATTTCGGACAAAAATAAAATAAAATAAATATATACTCGTTTGTAAGTAAAGTGATTACTTTTTAAACTGTCAAGAGTGATTGAAATATTAACGATGTCATTAAAAACGTTTTTATATTCAATTCGATTCATCACTCAGAGTGGAAGCATCTGTTCGAATGCACACACACACATTTTTTTTTTTGTATTTCAACAGTCAATTGCATCTCAAAGTGCAACTTTCATTCAATTATCCTTTAATGCAGTACACTCTTGTTGCGTGGATGCCTTTCCCCACTATTGGGATTAACATCACACACCTGAGACCCACGTCAACCGGAATTCCACCAGAGTCCAGCAGGGGAGTGGTTCCGTTTTTGACTGTCACTTTCCAAATCACTATCAATTGAAATTAAACTCGTTGAGCATCGCACTTACATGCGAGCGCAATCCAATTTACGATTTACGAACAATTCCATTTCGAATGTGTGCGTGCATACATATGGACGCATGAATACAGATGGATGGTCTCGGTCATTCGTTGGCCCGGAACTTCCAATGAAGTTTTCCTAGATTAATGACAGATGGTACGAAGTTGCCATCCGTTTTGCCCGCTTACCGTGGACATTCGTTGAGGTGGCTTCCGATCAGGATGTGGGCACGCTATTGTTTACAACTCAAATGAGGTTTTTACGAATCAGATGATTGCGCAGATTAAGGCATTTGAAATAAATTAAGGAGACTGTTAGGGTTGGATAGTTACATGCAAGCCAAACATGGATAATCAATTAAATTGCTTCAATGCAGTTTGGGTGTGTTAAATGTGATTGTGAGTTAGATTGTCACTTTGTTTCTCATTAGAGACTCAAACCTCCCCACAAACTATGTACGTCTGAAAAATGGACTTTTAATTCATCAATCTGTGGGTTGAATTTCCTGCCGCGAAATTCTACATCAGCCGAAATCAAGACAGAAGCCCATTCAAAGCATTTCCTTCTCTCATCGAAAAGCAACGTCATTAATTCTCAACTGCTGACTGACCCTCTTCCTCCAAGAGAAGGTCAACAGAATCTTGTCCCAGTAGACTACACGGGGCTCCAAGTAGGTGCCAATGGCCTAGGGAATTCCGATAAAGCACAACTTTTTCCCCGTCCACTACCCTGGCAAGTGTCAAGCAGCTAACGACTTAAATCTCATCGAGCCTGAACTCAAGCGAAGTGACAAAACTAGTTGAACGCTTTAATAATTCAAATTCCTGCGAAGGTTCTTTTAAATCCACAAACTAGAGACGCCCGCCATCCCTTTCCTGCGCACCCAATGTCGTCCTCATGTTGCTTGTCCGAGGGTTTTCACAAAGTTTTGTTTACGATATTTATTCATCATTTTTCTTCGCTCATTTCTCTGGTCTCCTGGCACAGACTGTTGTGTTTTTGCTCTTCTTCGGTTTATCTTTTTGTTTGTGTGTGTGTACCTCCCTAGGAGCATCATTTCATTCTCGCTTAAGGGTTACGGATGAACTTTTAGATAAATTAAAAAAAAAAATAGACGAAAACATGCTCAAACTCCAGAAGGTGATGAAAACCTTCAGAATGCCGCGAGAGGGGGAGAGCAACAGATACAAAAACAAACAAGCTGCCATCCCCCCAGCGAGGATACGGTCTATTCATCTCCTATCCTAGCCAACTTTTACCCTAATTACCGTTAAATAATAGTGCATTGTCAAACAAAAGGCTTTTGATCCAAGAATTATGAACCCCGTCGTGACATCGTCTCCCGTTTGAAAGTTGGCTTTTTTGTTGTTCTTTTTGTTCGACGCGCTTGGAATTAATTTCGAAGTCAAAATATGTGTGGTTTGTTGAGAAATATTCTTAAGGGCTGGGCACGGTGTTCGGTGAGATGCCGGCCGAGGGTGAGTGTATGAAACGCTGGTACTTGTTTGTTTGAGTTTAAAACTATAGCGGCACCCCTTGACATGGTCTGGGAGGTGATTGTTTTGAAATGATCTAAGTATAGTGGTGGTCCTTCTTTTACTTGGAAAAACGGCCATTTGTACAAGTGCTTCGTGTGTGCATTTCCCTTGTCATTGAGTGAATCTTCTGTCAAATGATGTCAACTGCATAGATTCACTTGGGACGATCAGTGTCATGGATGAAGACAGTTCGATCCTTCTCGAGAGAAGTCCTTATCCACAAGCACTTGTTGGGCTCAAGAAGAAATCAGTAAACAAGAGGTGTTTTGTGTTTAATCTCGGTACTGGTCCAATGTTTTCCATGGATTCGAGGTAGTTCACTTTATCTCGTCGCGGGAAAATAATGGAATGGAAAGGACTGGAAAAACAAATGTTTCACAAGTTGGGCGAGTCTCAGACAAATCATTACGAACTCACACCACTAAGCCTGCTGGAAATTGGAGCTACAGAAAAGGCCATGTGGTCGACGCTAACCAAATAGAGATCAACATCATTGATCAGCTTTAGTCGGAAGGAAGTGGGAACGCTAATAGGAGCCCTTACCCGGCACTGCGCCACAGGCACTCACGTGACATTGCAAGCAACTACGTCTGCATAATCTGCAGAGTTGAGGAAGAAGCTTTGCGTATGCCCTGCCCTAGGAAGTATAAGGAAACAGTACTCCTTTGCAGAGCTGGAAGAAGCTTGTGGTCTTGAACTGAAAAACCTCAAGAAAAATTAATCAAGGGCACCATGAACTCAACATGTTAGTCTAGGTGAGCCACGGTCGTAAGGGCACCCATGCTACCTACCTACTAGAAAAAAAAAAAATGTTCCACATACGCCCCAGTAACATCTCACTCTCTGAAGCCCATGTCCGTATAGAAAAAAAATTCCACATACGCCCAAGTTGTTTGCTCATGTGAGAGAAAGACGTTCCACATACGCCCCAGCAACATCTCACTCTCTGAAGCCTATGTCCGTATAGAAAAAAAATTCCACATACGCCCAAGGTGTTTGCTCCTGTGAGAGAAAGACATTCCACATACGCCCCAGCAACTCTCGGATAAACGAGCTCGCTGGACTTTTCTTCCTGTAACCATGCGAGACTGACTTGACCAAGACTGGATGAAAGCCGAACTAATACTCTGCTCAAATCCTTGTGAAGAAGAAACCATCGCATCACACTCTGGAATGACATGTCGCTAGACAAGGTTTACTTTTCAAACCTAAAATTTTATCCGTAAAGTCGCCTTTCCTTCTGATTTGCTGAAAAAAAATTCTCGTATCGTAGCAGTCGGGTATGGACATCAAAATAATCTGGACGATCATACAGAAATCTAAACGCTTTTAGGAGTGTTGAACCAGTTGGCAACATCATCATCGTAAACCACGCACGAGAGTTCTCCAGGCAAGTCGATCCTCCCCAATCGACTCTAACTCGTTAGGGGTTATGCCAAAGCGTAACTAAGCTCGTCTTATGGACTTGGTCTAACCATCTCATCCTGAGCCTGCCAAGTGGTCGCCTACCTGATGGAATCGCATTCAAGGCAACACGTTCGAGCGAAGTGAAGCTCATCATACATTCAGTGAGGAGGCTGGTATGGCCAGCAAATGCATTGGTGGTGTAATTGTGACGTGTGCTTCCTAAATGAGTAAAAATAAACAATATACGACTAGATGGCGCAGTTGGTAGAGTGCCTTAGAGGTTAGCTATTGTTCTCGCACGAGTGGAAGGGACCTCCAGTTTAATGCCGACTCCGAACGGCGGAGTTGAGAAGCTTTTTTCTAGACAGGAAATACTCTTTGAGCATTGTCAGTGACTCGAAAGAGGTGGAGCCCTGAAATATGAAAGGTGGTAAATTCGGGTATCGAACCTGGCATCCTCTGCGTAGGAGTCGACGCACTAACCCACTACGCTACGGCGATCCATTTACCGTTGGGATCAAATTAATGCCACTCCGGAGTCATCAGCAGAGTAATCAATCAGTGGTAGTTGTCTGAATATGTGTATCACAATGGACCAATATGGTCTAAGTGTGCTGGTGAATGCACTAGCAGCCCCTCTACCTAACCCTAAATACAAAATACAACAGCTTTAGAACTAACCACTGATGGGTTTGCTGTGTTCAACGTCTCTCTACCGACTGCTTGTCCGAATCGGCAGTGTTTTCAAACGGAAATTAGTGTTCAACTCTACATATGATCCTAATGAGAGGGGGCTGTTAAACAACTGTGTACCAACCTACTGCCGAGCTAACGTTGTGAAGTAAAGTCTGCAAATACCAGACCAACTCACAAGACCTACCTGAGACGTTGTTTAAGGAATCATTTCTGAATCTTAATTAACTGCCGCCACTCTCGTTCTATCACTCTCTCTCACTCTATCTCACTCTCTCTTCCCCTCTGCATTGACAAACTTCCCGATAAAACACTCAAACATTAATCCCTCGCCTCGCTATCGATTCTTCAACAAGATGTTGGAAATTTTGTAAAATTGTTGAATTCCGCTTGATAAAATTGAATTTAGAAAACATGGCTCGTGTAAAAGTGTGCACATCCTGAGTCCGTGGAAACATTACGCTGTGCAGCCATTCGGAAACGATAACTTCAGTTAATTAGTGATTCGCTCAAGAAAATTATGAGATGTGCCAAAATACAACCGTCGTCGTCGTCTTCCACCGCCTACAGCCATCCATCGCTGCTCTGGAAGGCAATCCCGTTAAGTGCTATCAAGGGTTGGTGATCAAGAGAATGTTACAATGTTTATTTCGTTAATAAGTTTAATTTCAATCCTATCGGCGGAGTTAACCCTCATAATTATTCCGTTGATGGTTGTTTTTGTTTTTTGTTTTGTTTGTGTCTGGTACGGCATGCCGTTATCTAGGGATAGGGCCTGTGAAAAGACGATTACAAGAGAAAAAAATGCTCTCATCCGGCCCGGCAAACGGCTGTTGGCACAATTGTTTAGAACTTTACACTAGATATCCGGTAGGTGACCAATCGAATGAGGATATGATATTTTGGCATTTAAGTTTGCCACCTTCTGGCGGTAATTGTGATGTGCATACGTGTGTCCGTAGGCTGGGTGAAGGGTTCCGAGTGTCCGAGGCTTGGTTTGAGGAGGAGGGTAATGCGAATCCATTCGCTTTAGGGAAACTAGATTAAATTCACGCATAAAGTGTACAGAAGAGGGAACAGTGGTTAAGTGATGTGAGATTTCACGGAGAACAAGCTCTGTCATGTGACAGGTTGATGGTGCTCTGAATAAGCAAGGAGATGCGTGTCACTTCCATCACCTGTTATCATCTTTTGTTGTAACAGGGGGTGATTTTCGAGTCAAAGGCGTGAAAGTGATTTTTTCGGGATCCAGATTTGCCCAACAAGTGCAGTCTCATTCTTGAGAGAAATTATTCAAACTTCCGGTTGACACTGCTTCTTCTCGAGGTGGCATGTTTTGGGGACTTCTTCACCACTTGAGCTGATTGGGTTAAGGCAGATTCGTTAAGATTCTTGAGGCTGACTGAAAAGGGTTCGTACTTAGATTACTCTTATTTTTGGAAGCAGTGTGATCACGAACGATTTAGCTTGGTTCAGTTCTTTAGTTTCCTCAAATCAATGAAGAAGGATGCCCTCAGTGTATATTCCTACCGTTCGAAAGGGCACTACACGATCAGAGGAGGTGGTGCATTGCCTCAGCCTTCTCGTCGTTTTCTAGACACACATTTGGCTTAGCTCTCTTCGTATGGTCACATCAGCAAAACATTAATAAAGGCTCTTAAGGTCTCCTGGTCTCAAAAGCAGATCGTAGGCAAAACATGGGAAGTCAGGAAAGAGCATGTGGATCTAGAACCAAATAATTAAACCAACCATACTCTATGCAGCTGCGGCATGGTGGAGAAAATGTGAATACAAAAATGCCATAAAAATTAATTTAATAAAATACAAGGGCTTCCATGTATCAGTATAGCCGGCCAATAAGAACGAAGTCGACCGCAGGGATGTGAGCAGTACTGAACATCCCACAAGTACACACGGCTGTAAGGGCTGAAGCTGCAAAACAAGCCTTAACATTACAGAGAACCTAAAAAAGACGGAAACCTTGTAGGGCATCTAGAAATGCCTAAAAGATCAAACAACATTTGGGAGTTGAGTCGTGTAAGTGACCTGATGTCTCACAAGTAAGACTTAAAAATACTGTGAAATACTCATATTTCTTGGATGAAGGATGAAGTCCAAAAATGGGGCAGCATCTGAAAACAAATAAGCAGCTGGTGTTTTAGGACCAAGATGCAACGTACCCATTCCTCTCTGCAAGCCAACTGCAATTTTCTAAGCAGAATTGTTTGCAAAAAAATAATGGCATCATTAACAAGAATATTCTCAGATAGTCAAGCGGTTCTTCAAGCACTAAAGTGTTTCACATTTAACTCTAAAGCTGTCTGGGAATGTCACACAACCCTAGATACACTGGCAAAGAATTAAAGACTAAAACTAATCTGGTTGCCAGGTCACGAAGACCATGAAGGTAAAGAAAAGGCTGACATACAAGGCAGTACAGAAATCTCTAAGCACTGTGACCTGGCGAAAGAAACTATGGAAGACCTATTAGTTCACTGGCTAAGCCTTAGGAGAGACACCTATATTGACCGAGAAAAATTCAAACTGATAAACAGAAGAACCGTAGGTAGGTAGGTAGTTAGGCGGGGCTGCTAGTTAATTCAGCAGTACACTTAGACCATATTGGTCCATTGTGATACCCATAGTCAGACTACAAGCACTGCTTGACCACTCCAGTGAAAGTGCAATTACATTGATCTCAACGGCAAATGCTGACTGAGCCAGATTTTGAAGACTAGATAATAATAATAACATTGGTGGCAGTCTCGACATTATAATAATAATAATATGGGTGGCGCTACAGTCCGAGGCGGACCTGGGCCTAGCTTCTCAGCAACCACTCGTGTTGTGCATGCTATTGTTCTCTCACGCCTGGCAGGGACCTACAGTTTAATGCCGACTCCGCACGGCCAAGTTTGAGAAGCTTTTTCTAGACAGGAAATACTCCTTGAGCATTGTCAGTGACTCGAAAGAGGTGGAGCCGTGAAATATGAAAGGTGGTAGGAGTCGACGCACTAACCCACTACGCCACGGTCTCGACATTGCTGACTTCTATTCTCTTTCAGTACACTCCTAAAATGAAAGAGAATGGAAGTCAGCAATGTCGTAGCCATTATTACCGGTCATTGCCTGTTTGGATAGACGGATGGGAGCCCCCGACAATGACTTCTGCAGAAGTTGTAGGAGTGAGGAAGAAGACGAAGAAACAACACTGCATTACCTCGCCACCTGTCCAGCAGTTGCAAGAACAAGGAGATAGAACGCTAGGCACTTCATTCTCATTCTCACTTCATCAGCCTAGAAGACATGTTAACTATCAAACTTCAGGACGTGGTAGAATTTATTAAGGAAACAAGTTGGCTGCAATCTAGTAAGCGAGTGGATCATTATAAGATAGACCACGAGGATAAAATAAATAAATAGTATGGGTGGCGCTACACAGCCCGTAGAGGGCCAGGGCCAGGGCCAGGGCTTCTACTGAAACCACTCGTTCTATGATTCTCTCACGAGTTGCATTGGGACCTGTAGTTTTAAGTCCACTCCGAAGGGCCACGTTTGAGAAGATTTTTCTAGACAGTTATTATCTACTCTTTGAGCATTGTCAGTGACTCGAAACATATGCGGTCGTGAAAATTATTTTTTGCCGTACCGGCGGGGAATAGAACCCAGGGAACGTAGCTCAAGTACCTATGGGTCGACGCACAGGCCCACGACGCCACGGACGCTACCAGGATACAAGCAGGTATTTTAAGGTATTGATTGGAATCGGTGGATCAGTTACCGGACAGGGAAAGCCCAAGGAATCCAATCAGGATCTGACCTAACCTAAACTTCTCTTATTTCTGAAACCAGTTGGTCCTTGCTACAATTGATTGATTGGCTTACGTTGATGTTATTCAGTTCAGCCATGTTGTTGAAGAAGTGTGTTTCCTAGAGAGTGTTCCTACGGCTACGGAGGTCATTCCAGTCATTCCATGTATGCTCATAATTCTCGTCTTCCAAGCAACGCCATATATAGACATCAATGAATGTGAGACTCATCCAGTAATGCATTACGTTCCAACCATTTCCAATTGGAAGAAGTTGGGTATGCTCCCTTTCT
Organism: Eristalis intricaria; assembly: GCA_964034865.1. Classification (NCBI taxonomy): domain Eukaryota; kingdom Metazoa; phylum Arthropoda; class Insecta; order Diptera; family Syrphidae; genus Eristalis; species Eristalis intricaria. The sequence continues at coordinate 10,030,821 of OZ035877.1, forward strand.
GGTTAGAGAGAAGAGACAGCGATTCAGTTCATCAGCTTAGGTTATGATTTGCCCATTACGTCGCAATGTCTCGGGACCCGGATCAGGAAATAGCCTCCACTTAAGCATTTCATCGGAGCCTTGACACGGGAACAAATTGTTGAATGTCATATTGTTCACACGTTCACTGGGTTCATTAGGATGTGAGGGCACCGCACATGTACCTATATTTAGAGCCGTGGACCTGGACTATCTGGGCATCACATAGAATCCGACCCTGATCCGTCTGTGAACATTCGCAGACGACTAGCCATTGCCCTCTCATTTGTTAGACTTCCATTCCAACCTGGAATCTCGCAAGCTGGCCAATCGTGGTAGAGAACTCGGAGAGAGATTGAGGTAACAGACGGTCGCTGTCGTTGGGAAGGTTATAGAATTCGATAAAAATAGTTGATTGACTGATACAAAGTACGGATCATGATCGAAGAGTATGTAGTCTGCCCGCAACACTGGCCCCCTCCTTGTCTTCCCCTGACGCCACCCTCTGCACTCTCCTTCTCAAGTAAATAGAAACGTTTCATTAGCGTCTGAATAACAAAGTTCAGTCACTGTCATCCCCTTAATTTCACTTGTCGCTAGATGAAGAAATTTGAAGTAAAACTGCATGTTGTTCCGCTTACGAACAAACTTGATTTATGAAAATCAAGAACACACCTTGCGGGCAAAACGTTTCCCAAAATGTCATTTCTGGAGTGTGGTTGATTGCCTACTAAGGTCACATTCCTGTTGCATGGCTTCTTTTTCACTGCAGTCAGATATTTATCGTCGACACCCCAGGCATTTGCAAATCACATAACTCTCTTGAATCTGATGTATACGAGCTTCCAGATCACGTATCCTTGGGATTGTACATCTCAGACCAATCGTTTCAGGTGCACGCAACATTTCACAAATTCACTTGATTGCCTTCACTTCGTTTATCGAAAACTACCGACCGGTGGTGTCCTGTGTGCCTATGGAACCTGCTTCACCATCCTCTGCCTATGGAGTGAACTTTACCAACATCGATTCAATTTTTCCCCTTTTTTATTCTCTGCCTCTTGATATGCTCCCTGCTCTGCATCAGCTCTGCATCCTGGTGAAATCCAGTTTGCACATGTTCGGAACACTTGGACAAGTCGTACGGTCGGTCCTCTGGTTGTGGGGAAAAAACTGGCATCGGGATGCAATGCAAACGGGTTAACTTGTGTTGATCCCAGTTAAATGTTGAAATCAAATTTTGACGCAGCTAACTAGTTTAAACCCTTAATGGAGTCATCTCTCGGACCGATGATACTCTGATGACTGTGGGCAAGGACGAGGCTGTCGGGGACATTGAATTCTTGACTCGGTTACATGCAGTGGGATTGTTTTGTAAAAATCGAGGTGAATCAAATGAAAATATGGACTTTAGAGTGAATGGAATCGAATTAAAACAGCAGTTGGGTAAAATGTACAGAATACGCTTTGATAAAGTGTTGAGTAGGGTGATAGTCGATTTAAAGGCTAATATGTTTGAGGGGGTTGGCTAAAGAAGTCGGAAATAATGCTGTAGACCGAAGAGTGTCCGCATCAGACGAGGAATGAAGGGCAAGACTATAGCACACAAAAGTGGAGGTGGACCGCAGCCAACTTTGGCCTGCAGAATTTAAGGCATCTGGCTAAAGATAGTTCCAATTGGAGACGATTATTTGTTCAGGTCCAGGTCCATCCCGGAGTGTAGAGACACCTTAACAAGAGCAAGGAGAAGAAGAATTAAGAAAAGATTAGGAAGTCGAATCTTTTCGAATACCATTTTGGAATCAATTTTAAATGTGTGTCGACTCTGTGTTATTCGGCCCACATGAATTTTTATACGAATTCCTAGGAATTCTGCTCGGATTCAACAAGTGTGAATTATTCGGTAACATGTTCAAACTCAACAGACAGAGTGAATTGGTTGCATTCAATGTGAAGTCCCGTCACGGTTATGACTTAGATTTCTCACTACAATTTCCTCAGGAATGTGTATAGACCAGCCTGGCGTTGTACTGGCAGTGCCCTTAGTCTTCGCCCATTCAGATGAGCTTGTCACATTCATTCCCACTCTACAAGAACTGCAGAGTCGCTTATTTGTTCTCGGATTTTTCACTCTTTCTTGAAGTGGCGCGTAACAAGACAGGAACACACGAAAATCTGAGAAGAGCTTGAAATATTATTTCATCACACTCGTTTGACTCCTAGCGGTGATGTTGAGACTCTGATACCAGACAAGGCTCTCTGAGATAAGAATTACTTTTCATTCAGGGGCTCCACACACTTGCAAAGTTCGAAAACGGAGTCAGATGTTGGAAGTGAAGCTCTCTCTAAACAAGACGAGTGTCGGTCTGTACAAAAGACTACAGAACCGTCCCACCTATTCTCTTAGTCGTGTCACCCAAAAATAGGTGTCACTTTGAGAAATTTCTATTCTCTCACACATTTTTGGGCGGCATGACTCAGAGAATAAGGGGGGATTGTAGTGCTCAGCCAACTAAATATTTAGACGCTTGAATTAGTCTCCTTCAAACCAAAACTTGCATCAGTTGTTGTTTACCTCAGATGACTGGGCAGATGAACATTTCCAGGGTCACAGAGACCAGACCCAACTGTGTTGGATGAGCTAGTCACGCAACAACTCTGTCTCCCCTGTCATTAGGTACTTTTACGGATGAACCATTCAATCCGAATGAAATGGAGAGAGTAGATCAACAATTCCATTCCACCGACCCGGATGAAGTGAAGTTAGTCATGTCTACACTAAAATCCAACAAGACTGCTGGCGCTGACGGTCTAGCAGCCGAGTTTTTCAAAAAGGCGGGCGATGACATGGTAACGACCATTCACCCACTCATCTGTAAAATATGCTCGGAGGAAAGCAAGCCCAATAAATGGAACACCGCACATTGTTTTCCCGATCCACAGAAAAGGCGACCTCTGAATTGCGCCAACCGAAGAGGCATCAATCTTCTGAACAACAAACAAGATACTATATGCCGTGTTGTGTGAACGCCTAAAGCTGTTCGTCAACGATCTGGTCGGTCCATGCCAGTTTGGCTTTAGGCCCGGGAAATCCAAATTTCTTCATCCAATGAAATTCCCCTTAATTTCAATTAACAATGACTGCCGCCTAAACTTAAGAACGAGAGTGCAATAGATGGCCGTTAGGGGATAACATGAAGGGACGAGTGATATGGGCAGACTTAAGGAACAGATCGATACCCACCAGCTTATCATTCATTTGAAGGCCGCGTCTATATAGAGACGAGCTATACGGAGCAATGTCTAGTGTAGTCATCCCTAAGAAACTCCTCCATTTGTGTAGGACGACGATAGAAAATTAACGCTACTCCATCGAGGTCGGTAGGGACCTAACCGAGACTTTTTATGTCAAAGAAGGATTCAAACGAGGCGACGCGCTGTCATGTGACTTCTTCAACAGCATTCTTGAAAGAATTTTTCAATGTGTGATGTCAAAGGCACTTTTGTGAGTATTGTGATCGGCCTGGACTTTGTAAAGAGGTAAACAAGGCTGCTCTTAGATCCTTTGAAAGGAAAGTTCTGGAGACTCTTGTTGGTTAAAGCTCGCGGACTGTAGCGACATCCTAACTAAATAAGTAATGAACACTCTAAAGACAATAATGTGGGTGAATAATGCTACCCATCTGAAAATTCTTCTTACGAAGACCCTTCGATTACTGGATTTGACTAACTAACATGGTACGACAGACAACCAACATCCATTGATGGGTCTGAACCCAGATCACGATCGCTCTAAGCAGCTGTATACTTAGGTAAGTGTTACAGGTCAGTGGGTCTTGGGATATCACGCGGGGAGATTAGGCATCATCTCTACTGACTTCCATAGAAGCGCCGTGAATGAAGACGAGATGGAAACCATGCAACAGCTCCTCTGCATGTATCTATCTCTGACGTCTAAAGACATTAGGCACCCACTGACTCTTTACAAAGCTTGAGTCGCCAAACCACTCTGGACGGGCGTTGATTCGATTTCGAGCTAAGTTTAGTCTAGGCTAGATTATAGGTAGTGGAAGTTAAGGTCTGTCAATTTAGCTCTGCGAACATTATTCCTCTCTCACATGCCTTGAGTTTCTTTTTCTTGTCTTCTTTCTTATATCTAGTTGTACGTTCGTGGTCTTATAGTCTATTGGACTTGTTGTCTTTTATATGTCTTCTCATGTCTCTCGGCAGGAGTTGTTTGCTCCGTTTTCTGGTTTACGAGTGAACCCAATGAGCTGAACCCTACAACCATAAGCCTGCCGCCGTCCTTTTCTTTGTACTGATCCTACCAACTTGGCCTACTGTACAAGCTCAATGTTTATCGCTTTAAATCAGGGTTTCTCTTCATCATCAGCTCAGTTCCATACTAGTAGCTGACTAGTTAATGATCCAAATGATCTCAGAGTCAATGTAAGATAATCATTTGTTGAGCGATATTGCACGATGAATAAAAATGACCCCTTTCTTCAATCGACTCAACCGTCAACATAAACTACCCTCTTGAGTGAAGGAGAGGGTGGCCAACGATCGGGTGAATCAGAGAGGACATGCATGGGCAATCGTCTTTGGATCGTGAAAGGGTACGGTCGTTGGTATACCCGTGGTAGCTAGATTTCTAACTTAATACATCCAGGTTAATGAATTACCAACAAGGCTGAAACAGCAGAAGCCCCGGCTTATAGTTCTGTTTAGCGGACGCTTCGCTATAAGACACAACATCTCCATTGATTGAACACAAAGCTCAAATCCTTACAATTCAAAGAATGGTTCACAATCGCAAATCGGGTGCAATTTCCGACACAAATGGCCAAGTCCCCTCACAGAAAAACTTTGACCATTTGACATTCGCCGTCTTTTGTACGCAACGTACCCAACCCGTTGCCCAAAAAGTTCTTATCAAATTAATTTATAGGCTCTCAAGCATAATAGGGTCTTATTGTTTACCATCTATACAATTATTCCTGAACGCCCTCAAAGTCTATTACGTTTATAATTAAGGAAATTCACTGTTTCGCATCACTGTTTCGTGGGGCCGTCTCAGTCGTATCTTTGGCATAATTTTCAAATTTCTAATTATCCTTAGTTGCCGCCCGCGAGGCTGCAGCTCGCTTCTTTAGCGCGATTCAATTACATTTCGAGGGTATTTTTGGCGCTTGCTCTATTGAACCCCAGCTCCTGCTTCGCATCAAAGTCGGCGACACAAAGCATCGGTCGTCGAAAAGGATTTATCAATTCCATTGGCATACAAATCCTTGTTCTCTGTTATAACTCACCGTACCTGCTGCTAATGAGTTCCTATTCATTTTAATTAAAAGCCACCCAGCGTGTATGCATGTGGAAGCAGGGTCTGGTCTGGTCTGCGAAAAAGTTAAGAATTAAAATCCCTATTATTAGGATATCATTCGCAGTGCGAAATGGTCCTTCTGTGTACGTCAGATTGCGCTCATTATGCAGTCTCGCAGACCCATTAATGACTATCACATATTCTCATTGTGCATGCACATTTCCCTCGCAGTTATAGGAGCACCAAACAAAAGGATACAAGCCACAGCAGCACCTACGCGAGCATCTCCACCACCAGTGGAAGGGGAATAAAACACAAAAAAATACCCACTCACGCTGTGGCTGTGTTCGCAAACATTTGCTGATAAATGAACGAGTATTTTGATGTTGCTGCTGGTGTTGGCGTTCGAATGAAATGGAGGTGGTTATACTCGCAGAGCCAAATCCCCAAGGCATCTCCACTCTTTGAGGGTGGGTGCAGGCCGACACTAAATTTGTGTGTATTACACGCTCAGCGCCGGGAGCTTTGCGAACATGAATCCTTTTCTAAAGGCGAATTGAAAAATATTTATTCCCTGCGTGACGTAAGATACAGGGCACATTTGTATATCCTTTTGCGAGTGATTGTGATCAGTCGGCGGGAACTGGATACGAATCCAGCGGATATTGAAGGGAAAATATTATTAGCTCGAGATGCTGTTTCGCCGTTTGGGTCTGGCTAATAATCTTGAGTACCCACTACGTGAGCGGGGAGTTATTGATTCATTGGATTGAAGCGTCGCCGAATGGGCGTTGTGGGAAATTGAGTTTAGTAAATGAGAGCCGAATAGGAGGGCGAGAAATGAAATGGAATGACAGACCGAATGACCAGGGGACACACAAAACAAATCGCGTTTCCCAACGAGATTGTCAAATGAGATTTTGTTGCTGTCAAGCATTCTCCAAAAATTGTCTTGTCGAAACTTTGATGACTGTTCTTTCGCAGAGTGTTGCGCCACTAATAGATGAGCCATCTTGGGCTGTGTATTCAGTGCAGGATATTGTATCGCTTGTAAAACGAAATGAAACTCTCGTTCTCATTAAGATTATTGTGCCATTTCAGTGTTCGGATGTTCTAAAGTAAATTGGGTTGAACTCGGACTACCAAGGACACCTTGGATTTCGCCATGGATTCGAGACGAAAGGGAAACATAACTTACAAATACGCTAACAAGTACCAAGACCCAAACCAAGTGTGGTTTTCTGGTTGTTGAAAGTGGTAGAAAGACCCATCCGATCTCTGGACTCTAAAGAAGTACCTTCTCCCTCAGCTGACGAAGATCCAAGGTTTGGTTTGTCTAGGTATTACTTGGATTGACATCAGGGGCAGCACTCGAATTTATTTAATTCCTCATACCACTCGCTATTGTCTGCAGCAGCAAAGCGGCCTCATTGATCCTAAGGCTCAGAGAAGTAGAGTTTTGGTAGGCTTTTGACGGATTAACCCATTATATCATCACATGGACATTATCAAGAAAGTAATGGGTAATCGAAAAAGTCTTTTCGTATTTTGTCAATAGATGTCGTTGGAGTCGTCTATCTCCAATGCTACCAATCATATTTTGTCATACCATATGGTGTTGGAAAGGTGACATTAAATTTCTCATTATTCATTTAAGCTTAGGTTAGGTTACGTTGAGGTGGCTGACTGCCGCGCATACGAACAGCAGACACACTTAGGCCAAGTATAGGCCCATTGTATTACCACGCGGATCTTAGGCTACCTATTCCGCAAGCGAATCTGTGCTTTGGATACCCCGAAGAAGAGGGCTGCTTTTAATTCTGCTCAGTTCAGCCAGATTAACAAAGAAATGGGCTCCCAGAAGTCTGAATCTACGGGATGAGTGAGTACTGCCATTTGCAAGTGTTCCATGGTTTCTTCTTCATTTAACCAAAAAAATAGATTAAATTCGGAGAAGTTCAAAAAAAAGTTACAGCTGTTCAAAAATGAGTGAAAATAATGAAGAAATTCGCTATATTTTGGAACTTTTTGTATAAAAAAGGGAAGAATGTCACGCAAGCCACCAATGAAATGCTGCCTATATTCCATGTGGCATTGACTATTAGCTTGCTTAGAGTGTTGATTTGTAACTTGAAGACAGTTAGGCGAGTCCCTATGTCGGACAGGGTTCCGTCCGATTTTGTCAGCTTCTCAGATTCCCATAATGTCTCCACGGCCTGGTGCCCAACACAGACGAGTGTGAATCTTTTCGGGTATCTCATCAAGAGATGCCCGACAGTTTATGACTACATTAGAGGTTATAGAGAACGTTGTTGGGAATATAATAAATATATTTAATAATAATAAGCTGGTTGGGCGGCTTTGAGTCTCAGGTAAGATAAGCGAATAATCAGAAACAATTGAGAGCTGAAAATCATTCAATATCTTGAACTTTTCTCTAACATGACATGCCCCAAAATTCCATAATGCACCCATCCTCACCGTCCCTCTGCATGCGACAGCATATTCGCCCAAAAAGGAATTCTGTCCAAGTTCACATAAACACCTTCAAAATGAGAACAAATCAATTTAATGAACGTTAAAACAACGAAATGCCTCACATCGTGTCATAAACTCAAAATTGATTGAATCATCGAAAAGCGATGAAGGCTGCCGGGAATGGGAATGCATTCCACTGTCGTCCCAGGAGTACATCGTTCGCCCGTCAAAACATCAATATTCAAACCTCATGTGCCGCGTAAATCGTTTCCACGTAAAAATCTCTTCGAAAACCATCTCACACCATCGTCATGCTTAAGTCGTCTCAAACGCAAAGTGCTATGGAATCTGTTTTTCGACAAAAACAGCTTTGTCTGGATGGTGGCGCCCACTGGGATTTGACCCGAATTATGACATAAGGCTGCGCGGCTGGTTCTCAATAAATTCTCGTTTCTTCTGTGCCCTCGCCGAGGAGTGTCTCTAAATTTGTTTCCTGTTTTCGCTTCAATTGCGCTCTTGTTTACGACAAGCCATCCTTCTAACTGCCTCACAAGAATATTTTGTATACTCACTGTGTCCACTGCCTCGGCTTTATTAACAAATCGATGATGGGTGTTTGGAGCGGGTCTAGGGGGAGGTCTCTGCATTAAATGAATATCAAGGCAATGGTGACGGTGGAGGTGGTGGTGATGGTCAAGTGTCGTGTTAGATAAGTAGCCATTAGAAGGACTCTGTCGATTGATTCCAAGTGTTTATTGGTACTTAATTGAAATTGAAACGGGATAATACGATGTAATGGATGAAACAATCAACGGCTGTGTGTGTAGGATGGACGCAAGTGTGTTTGTGTGCGTGTGGCTGCATGGAGGGTGAATGACTGGAGGATGTGTACTCAGTGCTGCAGACGAATTGCGAATTAAGTTGTTGAGGCATTGGCAGGGATGGGATTTTAATGACGATTCTTTGAGGTCCTGTGGGTGATTAACTTTTTTGTGAATGCGATGGTGGAGGATGTTATTCTCGGAGTTCCTGTTTTTCTCAAGCAAATAAGCTTTGGAGAGGGTGGCCTTGTCTTTTGGAAAATTGAAAAGAGACAGACTCATTAAGGCGAAAGAGAATGGACACCAACGCTCCAGTTAAGACGGTCTTCGAGTGCAGCCTCGTCAAGGAGACGAAGACGGATCAAGACGAGAGATAACTTGGTCTCGATGAGTGGAGGCAGCGTGCTTGGCAAGTATGAAGGGACGATCCACGCCCGAGAAACAAACTTCCCTGTTTTTGTTAAAAATTGCCCAAATAACGGTACAATCGTGAATTTTCCAATTCCATCCTCTAGATCAAGTCATAAGCTACAAAAAATATGTACACAAATTTTGTCGTACGACGCACCGTTCTCGAGATATAGGTTGTCAAAAATTCCATACGAACCGCCAGAACCCCTACAGATGTCGATTTTTCTACATTGAAAAAATCATGAATGTTCGTCTTACTTTGCTCATATCTCAAAAACCGTGCGTCCTACAGCAAAGTGACTGAGACCGATTTTGTAGCTCATGACTAGATCTAGATGATGGGGTAGGGGAACGGAAAAATGTACCGTTATAAGGGTATAATTTTTAATGGATAAGGCACTTTTAGTGTTAAAATAACTTTAATCATCGCCTTGCCGGTGATTGAGGGTGATGAAAACTTGCACAATGTGAGTTCACGTCAAGACCAACAATTCAGACTGACCTTCCTTCAAAGCCGATGTAAAATTTCATATTATTTACGCCCGAGAAACAAATTTCCCTGTTTTTGTTAAAAATTTGCCCAAATAACGGTACAATCGTGAATTTTCCAATTCCATCCTCTAGATCAAGTCATAAGCTACAAAAAATATGTACACAAATTTTGTCGTACGACGCACCGTTCTCGAGATATAGGTTGTCAAAAATTCCATACGAACCGCCAGAACCCCTACAGATGTCGATTTTTCTACATTGAAAAAATCATGAATGTTCGTCTTACTTTGCTCATATCTCAAAAACCTTGCGTCCTACAGCAAAGTGACTTAGACCGATTTTGTAGCTCATGACTAGATCTAGATGATGTTGGTGGGGAACGGAAAAATGTACCGTTATAAGGGTATAATTTTTAATGGATAAGGCACTTTCAGTGTTAAAATAACTTTAATCATCGCCTTGCCGGTGATTGAGGGTGATGAAAACTTGCACAATGTGAGTTCACGTCAAGACCAACAATTCAGACTGACCTTCCTTCAAAGCCGATGTAAAATTTCATATAATTTACGCCCGAGAAACAAATTTCCCTGTTTTTGTTAAAAATTTGCCCAAATAACGGTACAATCGTGAATTTTCCAATTCCATCCTCTAGATCAAGTCATAAGCTACAAAAAATATGTACAGAAATTTTGTCTTACGACGCACCGTTCTCGAGATATAGGTTGTCAAAAATTCCATACGAACCGCCAGAACCCCTACAGATGTCGATTTTTCTACATTGAAAAAATCATGAATGTTCGTCTTACTTTGCTCATATCTCAAAAACCGTGCGTCCTACAGCAAAGTGACTGAGACCGATTTTGTAGCTCATGACTAGATCTAGATGATGGGGGTGGGGAACGGAAAAATGTACCGTTATAAGGGTATAATTTTTAATGGATAAGGCACTTTCAGTGTTAAAATAACTTTAATCATCGCCTTGCCGGTGATTGAGGGTGATGAAAACTTGCACAATGTGAGTTCACGTCAAGACCAACAATTCAGACTGACCTTCCTTCAAAGCCGATGTAAAATTTCATATAATTTACGCCCGAGAAACAAATTTCCCTGTTTTTGTTAAAAATTTGCCCAAATAACGGTACAATCGTGAATTTTCCAATTCCATCCTCAAGATCAAGTCATAAGCTACAAAAAATATGTACAGAAATTTCGTCGTACGACGCACCGTTCTCGAGATATAGGTTGTCAAAAATTCCATACGAACCGCCAGAACCCCTACAGATGTCGATTTTTCTACATTGAAAAAATCATGAATGTTCGTCTTACTTTGCTCATATCTCAAAAACCGTGCGTCCTACAGCAAAGTGACTGAGACCGATTTTGTAGCTCATGACTAGATCTAGATGATGGGGTAGGGGAACGGAAAAATGTACCGTTATAAGGGTATAATTTTTAATGGATAAGGCACTTTTAGTGTTAAAATAACTTTAATCATCGCCTTGCCGGTGATTGAGGGTGATGAAAACTTGCACAATGTGAGTTCACGTCAAGACCAACAATTCAGACTGACCTTCCTTCAAAGCCGATGTAAAATTTCATATAATTTACGCCCGAGAAACAAATTTCCCTGTTTTTGTTAAAAATTTGTCCAAATAACGGTACAATCGTGAATTTTCCAATTCCATCCTCTAGATCAAGTCATAAGCTACAAAAAATATGTACACAAATTTTGTCGTACGACGCACCGTTCTCGAGATATAGGTTGTCAAAAATTCCATACGAACCGCCAGAACCCCTACAGATGTCGATTTTTCTACATTGAAAAAATCATGAATGTTCGTCTTACTTTGCTCATATCTCAAAAACCGTGCGTCCTACAGCAAAGTGACTGAGACCGATTTTGTAGCTCATGACTAGACCTAGATGATGGGGGTGGGGAACGGAAAAATGTACCGTTATAAGGGTATAATTTTTAATGGATAAGGCACTTTCAGTGTTAAAATAACTTTAATCATCGCCTTGCCGGTGATTGAGGGTGATGAAAACTTGCACAATGTGAGTTCACGTCAAGACCAACAATTCAGACTGACCTTCCTTCAAAGCCGATGTAAAATTTCATATAATTTACGCCCGAGAAACAAATTTCCCTGTTTTTGTTAAAAATTTGCCCAAATAACGGTACAATCGTGAATTTTCCAATTCCATCCTCTAGATCAAGTCATAAGCTACAAAAAATATGTACACAAATTTTGTCGTACGACGCACCGTTCTCGAGATATAGGTTGTCAAAAATTCCATACGAACCGCCAGAACCCCTACAGATGTCGATTTTTCTACATTGAAAAAATCATGAATGTTCGTCTTACTTTGCTCATATCTCAAAAATCGTGCGTCCTACAGCAAAGTGACTGAGACCGATTTTGTAGCTCATGACTAGACCTAGATGATGGGGGTGGGGAACGGAAAAATGTACCGTTATAAGGGTATAATTTTTAATGGATAAGGCACTTTTCGTGTTAAAATAATTGTAATCATCGCCTTGCCGGTGATTGAGGGTGATGAAAACTTGCACAATGTGAGTTCACGTCAAGACCAACAATTCAGACTGACCTTCCTTCAAAGCCGATGTAAAATTTCATATAATTTACGCCCGAGAAACAAATTTCCCTGTTTTTGTTAAAAATTTGCCCAAATAACGGTACAATCGTGAATTTTCCAATTCCATCCTCAAGATCAAGTCATAAGCTACAAAAAATATGTACAGAAATTTCGTCGTACGACGCACCGTTCTCGAGATATAGGTTGTCAAAAATTCCATACGAACCGCCAGAACCCCTACAGATGTCGATTTTTCTACATTGAAAAAATCATGAATGTTCGTCTTACTTTGCTCATATCTCAAAAACCGTGCGTCCTACAGCAAAGTGACTGAGACCGATTTTGTAGCTCATGACTAGATCTAGATGATGGGGTAGGGGAACGGAAAAATGTACCGTTATAAGGGTATAATTTTTAATGGATAAGGCACTTTTAGTGTTAAAATAACTTTAATCATCGCCTTGCCGGTGATTGAGGGTGATGAAAACTTGCACAATGTGAGTTCACGTCAAGACCAACAATTCAGACTGACCTTCCTTCAAAGCCGATGTAAAATTTCATATAATTTACGCCCGAGAAACAAATTTCCCTGTTTTTGTTAAAAATTTGTCCAAATAACGGTACAATCGTGAATTTTCCAATTCCATCCTCTAGATCAAGTCATAAGCTACAAAAAATATGTACACAAATTTTGTCGTACGACGCACCGTTCTCGAGATATAGGTTGTCAAAAATTCCATACGAACCGCCAGAACCCCTACAGATGTCGATTTTTCTACATTGAAAAAATCATGAATGTTCGTCTTACTTTGCTCATATCTCAAAAACCGTGCGTCCTACAGCAATGTGACTGAGACCGATTTTGTAGCTCATGACTAGACCTAGATGATGGGGGTGGGGAACGGAAAAATGTACCGTTATAAGGGTATAATTTTTAATGGATAAGGCACTTTCAGTGTTAAAATAACTTTAATCATCGCCTTGCCGGTGATTGAGGGTGATGAAAACTTGCACAATGTGAGTTCACGTCAAGACCAACAATTCAGACTGACCTTCCTTCAAAGCCGATGTAAAATTTCATATAATTTACGCCCGAGAAACAAATTTCCCTGTTTTTGTTAAAAATTTGCCCAAATAACGGTACAATCGTGAATTTTCCAATTCCATCCTCTAGATCAAGTCATAAGCTACAAAAAATATGTACACAAATTTTGTCGTACGACGCACCGTTCTCGAGATATAGGTTGTCAAAAATTCCATACGAACCGCCAGAACCCCTACAGATGTCGATTTTTCTACATTGAAAAAATCATGAATGTTCGTCTTACTTTGCTCATATCTCAAAAACCGTGCGTCCTACAGCAAAGTGACTGAGACCGATTTTGTAGCTCATGACTAGACCTAGATGATGGGGGTGGGGAACGGAAAAATGTACCGTTATAAGGGTATAATTTTTAATGGATAAGGCACTTTTCGTGTTAAAATAATTGTAATCATCGCCTTGCCGGTGATTGAGGGTGATGAAAACTTGCACAATGTGAGTTCACGTCAAGACCAACAATTCAGACTGACCTTCCTTCAAAGCCGATGTAAAATTTCATATAATTTACGCCCGAGAAACAAATTTCCCTGTTTTTGTTAAAAATTTGCCCAAATAACGGTACAATCGTGAATTTTCCAATTCCATCCTCTAGATCAAGTCATAAGCTACAAAAAATATGTACACAAATTTTGTCGTACGACGCACCGTTCTCGAGATATAGGTTGTCAAAAATTCCATACGAACCGCCAGAACCCCTACAGATGTCGATTTTTCTACATTGAAAAAATCATGAATGTTCGTCTTACTTTGCTCATATCTCAAAAACCGTGCGTCCTACAGCAAAGTGACTGAGACCGATTTTGTAGCTCATGACTAGATCTAGATGATGGGGTAGGGGAACGGAAAAATGTACCGTTATAAGGGTATAATTTTTAATGGATAAGGCACTTTTAGTGTTAAAATAACTTTAATCATCGCCTTGCCGGTGATTGAGGGTGATGAAAACTTGCACAATGTGAGTTCACGTCAAGACCAACAATTCAGACTGACCTTCCTTCAAAGCCGATGTAAAATTTCATATAATTTACGCCCGAGAAACAAATTTCCCTGTTTTTGTTAAAAATTTGCCCAAATAACGGTACAATCGTGAATTTTCCAATTCCATCCTCTAGATCAAGTCATAAGCTACAAAAAATATGTACACAAATTTTGTCGTACGACGCACCGTTCTCGAGATATAGGTTGTCAAAAATTCCATACGAACCGCCAGAACCCTACAGATGTCGATTTTTCTACATTGAAAAAATCATGAATGTTCGTCTTACTTTGCTCATATCTCAAAAACCTTGCGTCCTACAGCAATGTGACTGAGACCGATTTTGTAGCTCATGACTAGATCTAGATGATGGGGTAGGGGAACGGAAAAATGTACCGTTATAAGGGTATAATTTTTAATGGATAAGGCACTTTTAGTGTTAAAATAACTTTAATCATCGCCTTGCCGGTGATTGAGGGTGATGAAAACTTGCACAATGTGAGTTCACGTCAAGACCAACAATTCAGACTGACCTTCCTTCAAAGCCGATGTAAAATTTCATATAAATTACGCCCGAGAAACAAATTTCCCTGTTTTTGTTAAAAATTTGCCCAAATAACGGTACAATCGTGAATTTTCCAATTCCATCCTCTAGATCAAGTCATAAGCTACAAAAAATATGTACACAAATTTTGTCGTACGACGCACCGTTCTCGAGATATAGGTTGTCAAAAATTCCATACGAACCGCCAGAACCCCTACAGATGTCGATTTTTCTACATTGAAAATATCATGAATGTTCGTCTTACTTTGCTCATATCTCAAAAACCGTGCGTCCTACAGCAAAGTGACTGAGACCGATTTTGTAGCTCATGACTAGATCTAGATGATGGGGGTGGGGAACGGAAAAATGTACCGTTATAAGGGTATAATTTTTAATGGATAAGGCACTTTTAGTGTTAAAATAATTGTAATCATCACCTTGCCGGTGATTGGGGGTGATGAAAACTTGCACAATGTGAGTTCACGTCAAGACCAACAATTCAGACTGACCTTCCTTCAAAGCCGATGTATAATTTCATATAATTTACGCCCGAGAAACAAATTTCCCTGTTTTTGTTAAAAATTTGCCCAAATAACGGTACAATCGTGAATTTTCCAATTCCATCCTCAAGATCAAGTCATAAGCTACAAAAAATATGTACAGAAATTTCGTCGTACGACGCACCGTTCTCGAGATATAGGTTGTCAAAAATTCCATACGAACCGCCAGAACCCCTACAGATGTCGATTTTTCTACATTGAAAAAATCATGAATGTTCGTCTTACTTTGCTCATATCTCAAAAACCGTGCGTCCTACAGCAAAGTGACTGAGACCGATTTTGTAGCTCATGACTAGATCTAGATGATGGGGTAGGGGAACGGAAAAATGTACCGTTATAAGGGTATAATTTTTAATGTATAAGGCACTTTTAGTGTTAAAATAACTTTAATCATCGCCTTGCCGGTGATTGAGGGTGATGAAAACTTGCACAATGTGAGTTCACGTCAAGACCAACAATTCAGACTGACCTTCCTTCAAAGCCGATGTAAAATTTCATATAATTTACGCCCGAGAAACAAATTTCCCTGTTTTTGTTAAAAATTTGCCCAAATAACGGTACAATCGTGAATTTTCCAATTCCATCCTCTAGATCAAGTCATAAGCTACAAAAAATATGTACACAAATTTTGTCGTACGACGCACCGTTCTCGAGATATAGGTTGTCAAAAATTCCATACGAACCGCCAGAACCCTACAGATGTCGATTTTTCTACATTGAAAAAATCATGAATGTTCGTCTTACTTTGCTCATATCTCAAAAACCTTGCGTCCTACAGCAATGTGACTGAGACCGATTTTGTAGCTCATGACTAGATCTAGATGATGGGGTAGGGGAACGGAAAAATGTACCGTTATAAGGGTATAATTTTTAATGGATAAGGCACTTTTAGTGTTAAAATAACTTTAATCATCGCCTTGCCGGTGATTGAGGGTGATGAAAACTTGCACAATGTGAGTTCACGTCAAGACCAACAATTCAGACTGACCTTCCTTCAAAGCCGATGTAAAATTTCATATAATTTACGCCCGAGAAACAAATTTCCCTGTTTTTGTTAAAAATTTGCCCAAATAACGGTACAATCGTGAATTTTCCAATTCCATCCTCTAGATCAAGTCATAAGCTACAAAAAATATGTACACAAATTTTGTCGTACGACGCACCGTTCTCGAGATATAGGTTGTCAAAAATTCCATACGAACCGCCAGAACCCTACAGATGTCGATTTTTCTACATTGAAAAAATCATGAATGTTCGTCTTACTTTGCTCATATCTCAAAAACCTTGCGTCCTACAGCAATGTGACTGAGACCGATTTTGTAGCTCATGACTAGATCTAGATGATGGGGTAGGGGAACGGAAAAATGTACCGTTATAAGGGTATAATTTTTAATGGATAAGGCACTTTTAGTGTTAAAATAACTTTAATCATCGCCTTGCCGGTGATTGAGGGTGATGAAAACTTGCACAATGTGAGTTCACGTCAAGACCAACAATTCAGACTGACCTTCCTTCAAAGCCGATGTAAAATTTCATATAAATTACGCCCGAGAAACAAATTTCCCTGTTTTTGTTAAAAATTTGCCCAAATAACGGTACAATCGTGAATTTTCCAATTCCATCCTCTAGATCAAGTCATAAGCTACAAAAAATATGTACACAAATTTTGTCGTACGACGCACCGTTCTCGAGATATAGGTTGTCAAAAATTCCATACGAACCGCCAGAACCCCTACAGATGTCGATTTTTCTACATTGAAAATATCATGAATGTTCGTCTTACTTTGCTCATATCTCAAAAACCGTGCGTCCTACAGCAAAGTGACTGAGACCGATTTTGTAGCTCATGACTAGATCTAGATGATGGGGGTGGGGAACGGAAAAATGTACCGTTATAAGGGTATAATTTTTAATGGATAAGGCACTTTTAGTGTTAAAATAATTGTAATCATCACCTTGCCGGTGATTGGGGGTGATGAAAACTTGCACAATGTGAGTTCACGTCAAGACCAACAATTCAGACTGACCTTCCTTCAAAGCCGATGTATAATTTCATATAATTTACGCCCGAGAAACAAATTTCCCTGTTTTTGTTAAAAATTTGCCCAAATAACGGTACAATCGTGAATTTTCCAATTCCATCCTCAAGATCAAGTCATAAGCTACAAAAAATATGTACAGAAATTTCGTCGTACGACGCACCGTTCTCGAGATATAGGTTGTCAAAAATTCCATACGAACCGCCAGAACCCCTACAGATGTCGATTTTTCTACATTGAAAAAATCATGAATGTTCGTCTTACTTTGCTCATATCTCAAAAACCGTGCGTCCTACAGCAAAGTGACTGAGACCGATTTTGTAGCTCATGACTAGATCTAGATGATGGGGTAGGGGAACGGAAAAATGTACCGTTATAAGGGTATAATTTTTAATGTATAAGGCACTTTTAGTGTTAAAATAACTTTAATCATCGCCTTGCCGGTGATTGAGGGTGATGAAAACTTGCACAATGTGAGTTCACGTCAAGACCAACAATTCAGACTGACCTTCCTTCAAAGCCGATGTAAAATTTCATATAATTTACGCCCGAGAAACAAATTTCCCTGTTTTTGTTAAAAATTTGCCCAAATAACGGTACAATCGTGAATTTTCCAATTCCATCCTCTAGATCAAGTCATAAGCTACAAAAAATATGTACACAAATTTTGTCGTACGACGCACCGTTCTCGAGATATAGGTTGTCAAAAATTCCATACGAACCGCCAGAACCCTACAGATGTCGATTTTTCTACATTGAAAAAATCATGAATGTTCGTCTTACTTTGCTCATATCTCAAAAACCTTGCGTCCTACAGCAATGTGACTGAGACCGATTTTGTAGCTCATGACTAGATCTAGATGATGGGGTAGGGGAACGGAAAAATGTACCGTTATAAGGGTATAATTTTTAATGGATAAGGCACTTTTAGTGTTAAAATAACTTTAATCATCGCCTTGCCGGTGATTGAGGGTGATGAAAACTTGCACAATGTGAGTTCACGTCAAGACCAACAATTCAGACTGACCTTCCTTCAAAGCCGATGTAAAATTTCATATAATTTACGCCCGAGAAACAAATTTCCCTGTTTTTGTTAAAAATTTGCCCAAATAACGGTACAATCGTGAATTTTCCAATTCCATCCTCTAGACCAAGTCATAAGCTACAAAAAATATGTGCACAAATTTTGTCGTACGACGCACCGTTCTCGAGATATAGGTTGTCAAAAATTCCATACGAACCGCCAGAACCCCTACAGATGTCGATTTTTCTACATTGAAAAAATCATGAATGTTCGTCTTACTTTGCTCATATCCCAAAAACCGTGCGTCCTACAGCAAAGTGACTGAGACCGATTTTGTAGCTCATGACTAGATCTAGATGATGGGGTAGGGGAACGGAAAAATGTACCGTTATAAGGGTATAATTTTTAATGGATAAGGCACTTTTAGTGTTAAAATAACTTTAATCATCGCCTTGCCGGTGATTGAGGGTGATGAAAACTTGCACAATGTGAGTTCACGTCAAGACCAACAATTCAGACTGACCTTCCTTCAAAGCCGATGTAAAATTTCATATAATTTACGCCCGAGAAACAAATTTCCCTGTTTTTGTTAAAAATTTGCCCAAATAACGGTACAATCGTGAATTTTCCAATTCCATCCTCTAGACCAAGTCATAAGCTACAAAAAATATGTGCACAAATTTTGTCGTACGACGCACCGTTCTCGAGATATAGGTTGTCAAAAATTCCATACGAACCGCCAGAACCCCTACAGATGTCGATTTTTCTACATTGAAAAAATCATGAATGTTCGTCTTACTTTGCTCATATCCCAAAAACCGTGCGTCCTACAGCAAAGTGACTGAGACCGATTTTGTAGCTCATGACTAGATCTAGATGATGGGGTAGGGGAAAGGAAAAATGTACCATTATAAGGGTATAATTTTTAATGGATAAGGCACTTTTAGTGTTAAAATAACTTTAATCATCGCCTTGCCGGTGATTGAGGGTGATGAAAACTTGCACAATGTGAGTTCACGTCAAGACCAACAATTCAGACTGACCTTCCTTCAAAGCCGATGTAAAATTTCATATAATTTACGCCCGAGAAACAAATTTCCCTGTTTTTGTTAAAAATTTGCCCAAATAACGGTACAATCGTGAATTTTCCAATTCCATCCTCTAGATCAAGTCATAAGCTACAAAAAATATGTACAGAAATTTTGTCGTACGACGCACCGTTCTCGAGATATAGGTTGTCAAAAATTCCATACGAACCGCCAGAACCCCTACAGATGTCGATTTTTCTACATTGAAAAAATCATGAATGTTCGTCTTACTTTGCTCATATCTCAAAAACCTTGCGTCCTACAGCAAAGTGACTGAGACCGATTTTGTAGCTCATGACTAGATCTAGATGATGGGGGTGGGGAACGGAAAAATGTACCGTTATAAGGGTATAATTTTTAATGGATAAGGCACTTTTAGTGTTAAAATAATTGTAATCATCACCTTGCCGGTGATTGGGGGTGATGAAAACTTGCACAATGTGAGTTCACGTCAAGACCAACAATTCAGACTGACCTTCCTTCAAAGCCGATGTAAAATTTCATATAATTTACGCCCGAGAAACAAATTTCCCTGTTTTTGTTAAAAATTTGCCCAAATAACGGTACAATCGTGAATTTTCCAATTCCATCCTCTAGATCAAGTCATAAGCTACAAAAAATATGTACAGAAATTTTGTCGTACGACGCACCGTTCTCGAGATATAGGTTGTCAAAAATTCCATACGAACCGCCAGAACCCCTACAGATGTCGATTTTTCTACATTGAAAAAATCATGAATGTTCGTCTTACTTTGCTCATATCTCAAAAACCTTGCGTCCTACAGCAAAGTGACTGAGACCGATTTTGTAGCTCATGACTAGATCTAGATGATGTTGGTGGGGAACGGAAAAATGTACCGTTATAAGGGTATAATTTTTAATGGATAAGGCACTTTTAGTGTTAAAATAATTGTAATCATCACCTTGCCGGTGATTGGGGTTGATGAAAACTTGCACAATGTGAGTTCACGTCAAGACCAACAATTCAGACTGACCTTCCTTCAAAGCCGATGTAAAATTTCATATAATTTACGCCCGAGAAACAAATTTCCCTGTTTTTGTTAAAAATTTGCCCAAATAACGGTACAATCGTGAATTTTCCAATTCCATCCTCTAGACCAAGTCATAAGCTACAAAAAATATGTACACAAATTTTGTCGTACGACGCACCGTTCTCGAGATATAGGTTGTCAAAAATTCCATACGAACCGCCAGAACCCCTACAGATGTCGATTTTTCTACATTGAAAAAATCATGAATGTTCGTCTTACTTTGCTCATATCTCAAAAACCGTGCGTCCTACAGCAAAGTGACTGAGACCGATTTTGTAGCTCATGACTAGATCTAGATGATGGGGTAGGGGAACGGAAAAATGTACCGTTATAAGGGTATAATTTTTAATGGATAAGGCACTTTTAGTGTTAAAATAACTTTAATCATCGCATTGCCGGTGATTGAGGGTGATGAAAACTTGCACAATGTGAGTTCACGTCAAGACCAACAATTCAGACTGACCTTCCTTCAAAGCCGATGTAAAATTTCATATAATTTACGCCCGAGAAACAAATTTCCCTGTTTTTGTTAAAAATTTGCCCAAATAACGGTACAATCGTGAATTTTCCAATTCCATCCTCTAGACCAAGTCATAAGCTAC
The DNA here is from genome assembly GCA_964034865.1 of Eristalis intricaria. Classification (NCBI taxonomy): domain Eukaryota; kingdom Metazoa; phylum Arthropoda; class Insecta; order Diptera; family Syrphidae; genus Eristalis; species Eristalis intricaria. Next base: position 10,051,949 of record OZ035877.1, read on the forward strand.
AAAAAATATGTACACAAATTTTGTCGTACGACGCACCGTTCTCGAGATATAGGTTGTCAAAAATTCCATACGAACCGCCAGAACCCCTACAGATGTCGATTTTTCTACATTGAAAAAATCATGAATGTTCGTCTTACTTTGCTCATATCTCAAAAACCGTGCGTCCTACAGCAAAGTGACTGAGACCGATTTTGTAGCTCATGACTAGATCTAGATGATGGGGCTGGGGAACGGAAAAATGTACCGTTATAAGGGTATAATTTTTAATGGATAAGGCACTTTTCGTGTTAAAATAACTTTAATCATCGCCTTGCCGGTGATTGAGGGTGATGAAAACTTGCACAATGTGAGTTCACGTCAAGACCAACAATTCAGACTGACCTTCCTTCAAAGCCGATGTAAAATTTCATATAATTTACGCCCGAGAAACAAATTTCCCTGTTTTTGTTAAAAATTTGCCCAAATAACGGTACAATCGTGAATTTTCCAATTCCATCCTCTAGATCAAGTCATAAGCTACAAAAAATATGTACAGAAATTTTGTCGTACGACGCACCGTTCTCGAGATATAGGTTGTCAAAAATTCCATACGAACCGCCAGAACCCCTACAGATGTCGATTTTTCTACATTGAAAAAATCATGAATGTTCGTCTTACTTTGCTCATATCTCAAAAACCTTGCGTCCTACAGCAAAGTGACTGAGACCGATTTTGTAGCTCATGACTAGATCTAGATGATGTTGGTGGGGAACGGAAAAATGTACCGTTATAAGGGTATAATTTTTAATGGATAAGGCACTTTTAGTGTTAAAATAATTGTAATCATCACCTTGCCGGTGATTGGGGGTGATGAAAACTTGCACAATGTGAGTTCACGTCAAGACCAACAATTCAGACTGACCTTCCTTCAAAGCCGATGTAAAATTTCATATAATTTACGCCCGAGAAACAAATTTCCCTGTTTTTGTTAAAAATTTGCCCAAATAACGGTACAATCGTGAATTTTCCAATTCCATCCTCTAGACCAAGTCATAAGCTACAAAAAATATGTACACAAATTTTGTCGTACGACGCACCGTTCTCGAGATATAGGTTGTCAAAAATTCCATACGAACCGCCAGAACCCCTACAGATGTCGATTTTTCTACATTGAAAAAATCATGAATGTTAGTCTTACTTTGCTCATATCTCAAAAACCGTGCGTCCTACAGCAAAGTGACTGAGACCGATTTTGTAGCTCATGACTAGATCTAGATGATGGGGTAGGGGAACGGAAAAATGTACCGTTATAAGGGTATAATTTTTAATGGATAAGGCACTTTTAGTGTTAAAATAACTTTAATCATCGCATTGCCGGTGATTGAGGGTGATGAAAACTTGCACAATGTGAGTTCACGTCAAGACCAACAATTCAGACTGACCTTCCTTCAAAGCCGATGTAAAATTTCATATAATTTACGCCCGAGAAACAAATTTCCCTGTTTTTGTTAAAAATTTGCCCAAATAACGGTACAATCGTGAATTTTCCAATTCCATCCTCTAGACCAAGTCATAAGCTACAAAAAATATGTACACAAATTTTGTCGTACGACGCACCGTTCTCGAGATATAGGTTGTCAAAAATTCCATACGAACCGCCAGAACCCCTACAGATGTCGATTTTTCTACATTGAAAAAATCATGAATGTTCGTCTTACTTTGCTCATATCTCAAAAACCGTGCGTCCTACAGCAAAGTGACTGAGACCGATTTTGTAGCTCATGACTAGATCTAGATGATGGGGCTGGGGAACGGAAAAATGTACCGTTATAAGGGTATAATTTTTAATGGATAAGGCACTTTTCGTGTTAAAATAACTTTAATCATCGCCTTGCCGGTGATTGAGGGTGATGAAAACTTGCACAATGTGAGTTCACGTCAAGACCAACAATTCAGACTGACCTTCCTTCAAAGCCGATGTAAAATTTCATATAATTTACGCCCGAGAAACAAATTTCCGTTTTTGTTAAAAATTTGCCCAAATAACGGTACAATCGTGAATTTTCCAATTCCATCCTCTAGATCAAGTCATAAGCTACAAAAAATATGTACGCAAATTTTGTCGTACGACGCACCGTTCTCGAGATATAGGTTGTCAAAAATTCCATACGAACCGCCAGAACCCCTACAGATGTCGATTTTTCTACATTGAAAATATCATGAATGTTCGTCTTACTTTGCTCATATCTCAAAAACCGTGCGTCCTACAGCAAAGTGACTGAGACCGATTTTGTAGCTCATGACTAGATCTAGATGATGGGGGTGGGGAACGGAAAAATGTACCGTTATAAGGGTATAATTTTTAATGGATAAGGCACTTTTAGTGTTAAAATAATTGTAATCATCACCTTGCCGGTGATTGGGGGTGATGAAAACTTGCACAATGTGAGTTCACGTCAAGACCAACAATTCAGACTGACCTTCCTTCAAAGCCGATGTAAAATTTCATATAATTTACGCCCGAGAAACAAATTTCCCTGTTTTTGTTAAAAATTTGCCCAAATAACGGTACAATCGTGAATTTTCCAATTCCATCCTCTAGATCAAGTCATAAGCTACAAAAAATATGTACAGGAATTTTCTCGTACGACGCACCGTTCTCGAGATATAGGTTGTCAAAAATTCCATACGAACCGCCAGAACCCCTACAGATGTCGATTTTTCTACATTGAAAAAATCATGAATGTTCGTTTTACTTTGCTCATATCTCAAAAACCGTGCGTCCTACAGCAAAGTGACTGAGACCGATTTTGTAGCTCATGACTAGATCTAGATGATGGGGGTGGGGAACGGAAAAATGTACCGTTATAAGGGTATAACTTTTAATGGATAAGGCACTTTTAGTGTTAAAATAACTTTAATCATCGCCTTGCCGGTGATTGAGGGTGATGAAAACTTGCACAATGTGAGTTCACGTCAAGACCAACAATTCAGACTGACCTTCCTTCAAAGCCGATGTAAAATTTCATATAATTTACGCCCGAGAAACAAATTTCCCTGTTTTTGTTAAAAATTTGCCCAAATAACGGTACAATCATGAATTTTCCAATTTCATCCTCTAGATCAAGTCATAAGCTACAAAAAATATGTACAGAAATTTTGTCGTACGACGCACCGTTCTCGAGATATAGGTTGTCAAAAATTCCATACGAACCGCCAGAACCCCTACAGATGTCGATTTTTCTACATTGAAAAAATCAGGAATGTTCGTCTTACTTTGCTGATATCTCAAAAACCGTGCGTCCTACAGCAATGTGACTGAGACCGATTTTGTAGCTCATGACTAGATCTAGATGATGGGGTAGGGGAACGGAAAAATGTACCGTTATAAGGGTATAATTTTTAATGGATAAGGCACTTTTAGTGTTAAAATAACTTTAATCATCGCCTTGCCGGTGATTGAGGGTGATGAAAACTTGCACAATGTGAGTTCACGTCAAGACCAACAATTCAGACTGACCTTCCTTCAAAGCCGATGTAAAATTTCATATAATTTACGCCCGAGAAACAAATTTCCCTGTTTTTGTTAAAAATTTGCCCAAATAACGGTACAATCGTGAATTTTCCAATTCCATCCTCTAGATCAAGTCATAAGCTACAAAAAATATGTACAGAAATTTTGTCGTACGACGCACCGTTCTCGAGATATAGGTTGTCAAAAATTCCATACGAACCGCCAGAACCCCTACAGATGTCGATTTTTCTACATTGAAAAAATCATGAATGTTCGTCTTACTTTGCTCATATCTCAAAAACCGTGCGTCCTACAGCAAAGTGACTGAGACCGATTTTGTAGCTCATGACTAGATCTAGATGATGGGGTAGGGGAACGGAAAAATGTACCGTTATAAGGGTATAATTTTTAATGGATAAGGCACTTTTAGTGTTAAAATAATTGTAATCATCACCTTGCCGGTGATTGGGGGTGATGAAAACTTGCACAATGTGAGTTCACGTCAAGACCAACAATTCAGACTGACCTTCCTTCAAAGCCGATGTAAAATTTCATATAATTTACGCCCGAGAAACAAATTTCCCTGTTTTTGTTAAAAATTTGCCCAAATAACGGTACAATCGTGAATTTTCCAATTCCATCCTCTAGATCAAGTCATAAGCTACAAAAAATATGTACAGAAATTTTCTCGTACGACGCACCGTTCTCGAGATATAGGTTGTCAAAAATTCCATACGAACCGCCAGAACCCCTACAGATGTCGATTTTTCTACATTGAAAAAATCAGGAATGTTCGTTTTACTTTGCTCATATCTCAAAAACCGTGCGTCCTACAGCAAAGTGACTGAGACCGATTTTGTAGCTCATGACTAGATCTAGATGATGGGGGTGGGGAACGGAAAAATGTACCGTTATAAGGGTATAACTTTTAATGGATAAGGCACTTTTAGTGTTAAAATAACTTTAATCATCGCCTTGCCGGTGATTGAGGGTGATGAAAACTTGCACAATGTGAGTTCACGTCAAGACCAACAATTCAGACTGACCTTCCTTCAAAGCCGATGTAAAATTTCATATAATTTACGCCCGAGAAACAAATTTCCCTGTTTTTGTTAAAAATTTGCCCAAATAACGGTACAATCATGAATTTTCCAATTTCATCCTCTAGATCAAGTCATAAGCTACAAAAAATATGTACAGAAATTTTGTCGTACGACGCACCGTTCTCGAGATATAGGTTGTCAAAAATTCCATACGAACCGCCAGAACCCCTACAGATGTCGATTTTTCTACATTGAAAAAATCAGGAATGTTCGTCTTACTTTGCTGATATCTCAAAAACCGTGCGTCCTACAGCAATGTGACTGGACCGATTTTGTAGCTCATGACTAGATCTAGATGATGGGGTAGGGGAACGGAAAAATGTACCGTTATAAGGGTATAATTTTTAATGGATAAGGCACTTTTAGTGTTAAAATAACTTTAATCATCGCCTTGCCGGTGATTGAGGGTGATGAAAACTTGCACAATGTGAGTTCACGTCAAGACCAACAATTCAGACTGACCTTCCTTCAAAGCCGATGTAAAATTTCATATAATTTACGCCCGAGAAACAAATTTCCCTGTTTTTGTTAAAAATTTGCCCAAATAACGGTACAATCGTGAATTTTCCAATTCCATCCTCTAGATCAAGTCATAAGCTACAAAAAATATGTACAGAAATTTTGTCGTACGACGCACCGTTCTCGAGATATAGGTTGTCAAAAATTCCATACGAACCGCCAGAACCCCTACAGATGTCGATTTATCTACATTGAAAAAATCATGAATGTTCGTCTTACTTTGCTCATATCTCAAAAACCTTGCGTCGTACAGCAAAGTGACTGAGACCGATTTTGTAGCTCATGACTAGATCTAGATGATGGGGCTGGGGAACGGAAAAATGTACCGTTATAAGGGTATAATTTTTAATGGATAAGGCACTTTTAGTGTTAAAATAATTGTAATCATCACCTTGCCGGTGATTGGGGGTGATGAAAACTTGCACAATGTGAGTTCACGTCAAGACCAACAATTCAGACTGACCTTCCTTCAAAGCCGATGTAAAATTTCATATAATTTACGCCCGAGAAACAAATTTCCCTGTTTTTGTTAAAAATTTGCCCAAATAACGGTACAATCGTGAATTTTCCAATTCCATCCTCTAGATCAAGTCATAAGCTACAAAAAATATGTACAGGAATTTTCTCGTACGACGCACCGTTCTCGAGATATAAGTTGTGAAAAATTCCATACGAACCGCCAGAACCCCTACAGATGTCGATTTTTCTACATTCAAAAAATCATGAATGTTCGTCTTACTTTGCTCATATCTCAAGAACCGTGCATCCTACAGCAAAGTGACTGAGACCGATTTTGTAGCTCACGACTAGATCTAGAGGATGGGGCTGGGGACAGGAAAAATGTACCGTTATAAGGGTATCATTTTTAGTGGATAAGGGACTTTTCGTGTTAAAATAATTTTAATCGTCGCCTTGCCGGTGATTGAGAGTAATGAAAACTTGCACAATGAGAATTCACGTCAAGAGCAACAATTCAGATTGACCTCCCTTCAAAGCCGATGTAAAATTTCATATAATTTACGGCCGAGAAACAAATTTCCCTGTTTTTGTTAAAAATTTGCCCAAATAACGGTACAATCGTGAATTTTCCAATTCCATCCTCTAGATCAAGTCATAAGCTACAAAAAATATGTACAGAAATTTTGTCGTACGACGCACCGTTCTCGAGATATAGGTTGTCAAAAATTCCATACGAACCGCCAGAACCCCTACAGATGTCGATTTTTCTACATTGAAAAAATCATGAATGTTCGTCTTACTTTGCTCATATCTCAAAAACCTTGCGTCCTACAGCAAAGTGACTGAGACCGATTTTGTAGCTCATGACTAGATCTAGATGATGTTGGTGGGGAACGGAAAAATGTACCGTTATAAGGGTATAATTTTTAATGGATAAGGCACTTTTAGTGTTAAAATAACTTTAATCATCGCCTTGCCGGTGATTGAGGGTGATGAAAACTTGCACAATGTGAGTTCACGTCAAGACCAACAATTCAGACTGACCTTCCTTCAAAGCCGATGTAAAATTTCATATAATTTACGCCCGAGAAACAAATTTCCCTGTTTTTGTTAAAAATTTGCCCAAATAACGGTACAATCGTGAATTTTCCAATTCCATCCTCTAGATCAAGTCATAAGCTACAAAAAATATGTACAGAAATTTTGTCGTACGACGCACCGTTCTCGAGATATAGGTTGTCAAAAATTCCATACGAACCGCCAGAACCCCTACAGATGTCGATTTATCTACATTGAAAAAATCATGAATGTTCGTCTTACTTTGCTCATATCTCAAAAACCTTGCGTCGTACAGCAAAGTGACTGAGACCGATTTTGTAGCTCATGACTAGATCTAGATGATGTTGGTGGGGAACGGAAAAATGTACCGTTATAAGGGTATAATTTTTAATGGATAAGGCACTTTTAGTGTTAAAATAACTTTAATCATCGCCTTGCCGGTGATTGAGGGTGATGAAAACTTGCACAATGTGAGTTCACGTCAAGACCAACAATTCAGACTGACCTTCCTTCAAAGCCGATGTAAAATTTCATATAATTTACGCCCGAGAAACAAATTTCCCTGTTTTTGTTAAAAATTTGCCCAAATAACGGTACAATCGTGAATTTTCCAATTCCATCCTCTAGATCAAGTCATAAGCTACAAAAAATATGTACAGAAATTTTGTCGTACGACGCACCGTTCTCGAGATATAGGTTGTCAAAAATTCCATACGAACCGCCAGAACCCCTACAGATGTCGATTTTTCTACATTCAAAAAATCATGAATGTTCGTCTTACTTTGCTCATATCTCAAGAACCGTGCATCCTACAGCAAAGTGACTGAGACCGATTTTGTAGCTCACGACTAGATCTAGAGGATGGGGCTGGGGACAGGAAAAATGTACCGTTATAAGGGTATCATTTTTAGTGGATAAGGGACTTTTCGTGTTAAAATAATTTTAATCGTCGCCTTGCCGGTGATTGAGAGTAATGAAAACTTGCACAATGAGAATTCACGTCAAGAGCAACAATTCAGATTGACCTCCCTTCAAAGCCGATGTAAAATTTCATATAATTTACGGCCGAGAAACAAATTTCCCTGTTTTTGTTAAAAATTTGCCCAAATAACGGTACAATCGTGAATTTTCCAATTCCATCCTCTAGATCAAGTCATAAGCTACAAAAAATATGTACAGAAATTTTGTCGTACGACGCACCGTTCTCGAGATATAGGTTGTCAAAAATTCCATACGAACCGCCAGAACCCCTACAGATGTCGATTTTTCTACATTGAAAAAATCATGAATGTTCGTCTTACTTTGCTCATATCTCAAAAACCTTGCGTCCTACAGCAAAGTGACTGAGACCGATTTTGTAGCTCATGACTAGATCTAGATGATGTTGGTGGGGAACGGAAAAATGTACCGTTATAAGGGTATAATTTTTAATGGATAAGGCACTTTTAGTGTTAAAATAACTTTAATCATCGCCTTGCCGGTGATTGAGGGTGATGAAAACTTGCACAATGTGAGTTCACGTCAAGACCAACAATTCAGACTGACCTTCCTTCAAAGCCGATGTAAAATTTCATATAATTTACGCCCGAGAAACAAATTTCCCTGTTTTTGTTAAAAATTTGCCCAAATAACGGTACAATCGTGAATTTTCCAATTCCATCCTCTAGATCAAGTCATAAGCTACAAAAAATATGTACAGAAATTTTGTCGTACGACGCACCGTTCTCGAGATATAGGTTGTCAAAAATTCCATACGAACCGCCAGAACCCCTACAGATGTCGATTTATCTACATTGAAAAAATCATGAATGTTCGTCTTACTTTGCTCATATCTCAAAAACCTTGCGTCGTACAGCAAAGTGACTGAGACCGATTTTGTAGCTCATGACTAGATCTAGATGATGGGGCTGGGGAACGGAAAAATGTACCGTTATAAGGGTATAATTTTTAATGGATAAGGCACTTTTAGTGTTAAAATAATTGTAATCATCACCTTGCCGGTGATTGGGGGTGATGAAAACTTGCACAATGTGAGTTCACGTCAAGACCAACAATTCAGACTGACCTTCCTTCAAAGCCGATGTAAAATTTCATATAATTTACGCCCGAGAAACAAATTTCCCTGTTTTTGTTAAAAATTTGCCCAAATAACGGTACAATCATGAATTTTCCAATTCCATCCTCTAGATCAAGTCATAAGCTACAAAAAATATGTACACAAATTTTGTCGTACGACGCACCGTTCTCGAGATATAGGTTGTCAAAAATTCCATACGAACCGCCAGAACCCCTACAAATGTCGATTTTTCTACATTGAAAAAATCATGAATGTTCGTCTTACTTTGCTCATATCTCAAAAACCGTGCGTCCTACAAAACCCGTCCGCAAGGAAAGAGAGCGGAGGAGAAGATATAACCGCCAACTCTACGAGCTGTATGCCGATGTGAATGTAGTCCGAAAGGAACAAATGTGTCAACTTCACTCGTTTGGCCACATCGATAGAATGAACACTTACCATTGCTCCAGCTAAAAAGGCTTCCGAATCCGAGCGTCCTGATTCGAGAAGGAGAGGAAGACTGAACCTCCGGCTTATGGACTAAGTAATTGCTGATGCGAGACAGCTTGGACTGAAATGATTAGGAGCAGTGTGGCAGGACCATCAAGGATGGAAGGTCGATATCGCTCAGGCTCAGACCTTACAAGGGTTGCAGACCTAACATACGGGTATCCATGCTGTAAAAGCGCTATAGGGTGCAGATGGGGATCACAAGGTGGTAGATATAGCCATAAACCCATAGATACAGACTTGACGATAGAAAAATTTCTCACACACCATACACCGCTTCTTTGACCAGGACCAGGACCTCCGCTTGGAAAACACCGCCATAGGAAGGTCATCTGATAGAGCAGTGAATGTATAGTTCTTCGGAGAAAATGGCCGAGCCTGTGGCTATTTCCACCTTCTATCCATCCCTATAGACGTGTATGGATGTCGAGTGGTTCATGGCTTCCTTAGAGTTCCATTCCTCTCTTGATTGGAAATGACAGGGGAAGGGAGCAGGCACGTTCAGTTTGTTCAGCTCGTAGTCGATTAAGTATACATGCGTGACCTTGGGAGCTGAAGCGTCAACCTTTGGATTGGCTAATGACACTCATAGCAGCAGTCTTCTGTGGATAGATGTCGAGTGGAAGAAAGTTCAGTAGAAGATCCAAGCCATTGTCTAAGGAATGCGCGTCCTTGTACACTAGTTAGCAGCTTTAAGCTTTCAGGCAAGCCTGCCACTACGCTACGTTGCCGTTTGTCAGAATAGACTTAACAATCACTGTGTATAACCAGAGGATTGTGTTTGAGGTTTGGAGCCCATTTATTGCCTACTTTCCTGCTGCTCAGGTATAAGGTGCAGGCCGCCTACTTCACTCTGTCGTTGACGTTTAATTTCCAGCTGAGTTTCTTGTCTGGGATAACACCGAGGTACTTCGCGCTTTCTTTTAGAGTGAGGGTCGTGCCTTCAATAGCCGAAAGGGGGCCTAAGTATGGCTGCTGTCTTTCCACACATGTGTCAGGCACTTCAACCGGACCTAACCTAAGTAATGTTTCAGAGTGCATACTCTGCAAGTTTTAGTTCCAAGCGCATTCCCTTCGGAAGTCAGTCCAACTACCAGAAATGAAATAATCGGCGTCACCTGTCTGACGCATCACTTCGTCCACGCGAAACAATTCAACGATAGCCATCTCTCATGAAATATTCCCGTTCAGTCCAAGCAGTTGCCCGAGGTAGAGTACAATCCAACCCTTGCTTTTATTTCTGGTTGTAATCGTTGACGTTGCTAACAAGCATTAATTGACCACTTTATTTGTAAGAGATGGTCGCTAAATACCTTCCACTTTGCGACAGATAACGAAACACATGCGACGAATCGTGTCCCTATCCTTCCTCATGTCCTGGCTTCCTTGATGACTTTAAAGACATGCGTTCGAAATTTGATTAACCCCCGCATGATTATTTCACAGAATGGCCCAAGTAACCCGCTTCAATGAGATTATCTCAACTTAACAACCCAGTCTCCCTCGTGGGCACACAACACTTAATGGCTGCCTGCAAGTGCAGTCGCCTAACTCGACCAACCGCCCAGAGCCGACATTCAATTACGCACTGTTTGTCTTGCAAAATGATTGCTGACATAACGCACCGAAATTAATTCACCCTCGAACCAGGTATTAATTACAAAGGGTTGGTTGTCAGGGCTTATCAATTACGTCAGCTCTTCAAGTCATAAAAACGGCCCGTAACTGCTTGGCGTCTCAGACGCATAGCTTCCGACCCTGCACGTCATTTAACCGCTTTCGGCTGACCTCAAATTATGTTTTTATACCCCTCCTTCGGTCGCCATCTTCCTCTTCCGCCATCGTTCGTTCGGAGTTTAAAAAAGTTTTCATTGATTTTCCTTCCAGCACCCCATCGCCCGTCTATGACACGACCGACGTGGTCCTTTGAGGACCAGTGGAGTGTTAGCAAAAAAGAAGAAAACCAACCGCGTTATTCTGGAATGCAAACTCTACGAGTGGCTTTCAAGCAGCTGCTCTGTATATCATTGTGTCCGCAGAGTATGCAATTAGGACGCATTGCCCGAGCTGGCAACGGGATGGATCTCATTGCAGCCGATAACCGGCGCTGCGCCCCAGCACGGGAGAACATTTCAATTAAAACTCGAACGTAGTTTTGTAAAATGTTCACCATTTTTTCCCCTCGACACGCCACGTGTGTGTGTGTGTGTGTGTTTCATTCGCGCAGTCAATCGGAGTTGGTGTCGAACACGAAATTTCCGCACACCTTTCATCGGTGGCGGCAGCAGCCTCGGTAAGAGTATCCTCACGGCCGCACACCGCCGGGAACCGAAACAAAAAGTCTCACTGTAAATTAGGATGAATTAAATATCGCTCCACAGACACGCGGATATCGCTTACAATTGACTTGAAGCTAAGTACAACGAACCGAACCGCAACCGTCTAATCAAGTTGTTGTGGCGTCGTTGACGATAGGATAACGGAGAGGGAGATGATTTGCCTGCGACCACACACATCCTTGACTAAGTTGTGTATCATGGAATTACAAACTTTGTCTGTGTGAATGGGTGATCCATCAATAAATAACGATAGTTACAAGTGGCACCGCTCCCAGTGGAGCGAAACCGAGTATCCCCGAGTAACTCCGTGGCGGGGCGAGTGGCGGTCGGGTCGAGGCGACAGCGTGTGGGGTGTCAAATGTGCTTGAAATGCACATTGAAGGGGGCTGCCGGTTGCGGAATAAATTGTGGGAATCGATATTTTTTTTTTTTTGTTTTCGGAATCAACTTTATTATGGAAATTGTTTAAGTGGAACTGGTAACTGGTAAAGTTCAAAGGTTAGGTATTGTTTGTTGTCATAGTTTGACATACGGTCCCTTGAGGGGGTCGCGAGAATGTGAATATTCGTGAAAATGACAATTCCTGTCACATACACGACAATTGTTCTTACTGTTCGTTACGCGGCATGAATACGTACTTAGGGGTGTCATATTTGAAATTCAGCTGGGGAATAGGTACTTTTGTATGTATATTTAATTTGAATGCATTTCCGTGAATTTCTGTTAGGGTGACGATGTGTCTGATTGCATTGTGCTCGTGTGTTATAAGTCTTACGGTGTAACAACCGAAGACGAGTCGTTTGACTTCACGACACCTCGTTGCTGATCTCCAATATTTTTAAAGGACGAACTATGTTCTGGCAGCTGTGCTTAACAATTACAAATATTTAAACCATTCAAACGACCAAAGGGCACACATTGCTAGCAATAAGTACGGTCACATGGGACCTCAATGATGTAGTCGTTTGTAAATGACGGACTTTAACTAAAGCTGCTATTTTTCCAGAGAAAGCGAAGTCAATTTCCCACAGAGAATCGTAAGAAAGCTATGCAAAATCAGAAAACGCGAAGCTTTTTGAAAAAAGAACTCCTATGTGCACATCACAAAGGGCAGTGAATGAACTATTTCCCTCCTCTAAAGGCGAGTTACATTTGTCACTGCTCCTAGGTCCGTATTGTGCGTACTCTAACGAGTGGAGTGGACAAGAACGGCTAAGTTTGAGAAGGTTTTCCTAGACAGTTATTACTATTTGAGCATTGTCAGTGGCTCGAAAGAGGTGCAGCCGTGAATTTTGAAAGTGAGTAAATTCGGGTATAGAACCTCCGTAGGACCCCTGCGTTGCACTTAGCACTCGACACACCAATCCACTAAACTAAAGCGACCCACGGGATGAGTCTAGGATCAAAATTGTAGTAGCCATACAAATAAACGCCATTTTAAAGAAAGAAAACAACACACGATAGATTCGATGCAGCTGGTCACTGATCATCCACACTGATTTGAACATTTTTGTATATTGTTATACACATAGTATCATTGTCCTACTCCCCCACTCTCTTACCGCTCTCTGCCTCTTGTTCTCATTTATGAATGAAACTCTCACTTTCTTCTTCTTCAGGAAGAGAGTTGAGATTAGCTTCCTCTTCTGATTGGGATCGTCAAGGAGTTCGGACGCGTGTTATTATTCAAGCAAGTTTAAAGTGTAATAAATGTTTAATAATTAATAAAAGTCTTTCATTTGAACGTGTTATTCATTATTATATAGTATGTCTACACAGAGAAGAACTAACCAGGACGTTTTTAGATTCATGAGCTTAACTTGCTGCCTTGGAAATGTTTGCCGATCATGAGGCAAACAATGAAGTTAATTGATGTGTTAGATCCTGCTTTTCCCTTTCATTAATTTTCAATAATTTAAGAACACCACACTCCTCCTGCTTGAACAAAAAAAAAAACACTATAGGCTATTAACTATTCATTCAGTAGCCCAGAAGACATAAAAAATCTGAACCTATATCAGGAATACAAATTGACTGAATGCATGTGCAGACTCTACCGATGAGGAGAGACTCATCAAGCAATCAACTTCCTCATCCATTATTTCCCAGTTCATTTGTTCTGATCTTTGTTGAAATCCCAGCATTGCTTGTGAAAATTTGCAACCCAGAAAGCAAGTGAAGATTACAATACGATTATTAAATGCAAAATTATGAGGGATTATGAGAGTTCGGAGGGAACGCGTCCACAGTTGAGTTAAACCGCAGCAGAAGAAAACGCATGCTCCTGATTTACAGACTTGCAATAATTCACCCAGGAATGATGTAATTATGCACCCCTGTCAAGTGCATTCAAACCTGACTAAGCACTTGCACTGAATCAAATTCAATTGGAGAAGGGACTTCCTCCGCACAATTCATGAACTGTGTGACATTTCGGCCAGTGGACATGCCAATGATCCCCCCTATTAGCCAAACCAACGAATAAAGCCTAATGACTCTGAATTGGCATTTATGGGACGGAGATAAATAAAGTCCACTTGTGTCCACAGTTTTCAAACGGATGCAACAACAATGGCAACCACAATTGAATGGGACCGTTTCACTAACCAATTTTCTTGTAATTATGTATTTACAGACCGTGCGATTAGCACCTCGAAAAATCATTATCCTCACTTTGCTTTCGTCAGCTGAAAGGTCGCGATTAATTACAAGAAAAAAAAAATAATCACCCACGTACCCAAATGTCAGCTCACCGCCTTAGGAACGAACGTGGGAATCTGATTAGTTCCCCTCATCCTTGCCTACCTTGCGTTGAAAGGAGAACTCGTAATTATCAAATGTGACGACAGGAGTATGGTTATGACTGCAATGTGTGTACAAACTTTTTAGCGGGTGTTTAAGGGTCTGCCATTAACAGATGCTTTACACGTTGACGCATGCTGTACAATGGGATGAGACTGCCGTTGAAAGAGTGTAATTTTTAACGATGACATGTTGGATATTAAATGATGCCCTTTTGCCGTAGGTTAGCTGCGGTTGCGAATATGCAAGTCCCTCCCCCCCGTACTTTGTAAAGTAATTTAAGACGGCGACGAAATCACCTTAAGGGCGAATTTGTGAATTTCGAAAGGAAAGCACGTGAGTGTTTTGCTTGGGGAATGGGAAAATATGATGATGGTCTAATTTCGAGAGTTCGGCTGTTATTTCTGAATGAAGTCAAACGATAACCTGTGCTGTAACCTGTCAGGTGCAATTCGTTTTCATTAGATTGGATGGCTTGGATGTCTTATTCCTAAATGACTATAAAGTGATGGCAGATAAAATCTTGTTTCTGAAGAGTTACAATGCTTATGCGGGGCTTAACTGCAACACGGGCGTTGTAGATTTTTATGCATTCAAACGTTTATTGGTAATCAAAATGTTGGGAAAAAGAGAACTGATTTGAACATTACAAGGAGTTATTTGTTAAGGTGTAGGGAGTACAGGAGGCATGGCATTTGATTAATTTTAGTATGTTGTTGGTTGGCTGTGAGATCATATTAGGAGTACCATTCACAGCCAACAACGCTTAACTCTGAAAAGGTAGGCATTGATATGGCTTTGAATATTTCATAGGCAATATGCGCATTTTTGGAAGAGGTTTGCCGCGTCAATGCGGTGACGCTTTGCAGAAATTAAAAATTAAGAATAACGACCGTTTCCATGAATGATCGCTCCTATGACGGACACCTCTCTTAGGCGGACAATCCCCTTGAGCGGAAGCAGGAGCAAGTTGAAGTTCCATACATTTTATATTTCCTTTAGCGGACACTATCTTAACTTATGCTATCCTGGTTTGGTGGTCACCTCTGAACAACACAACCAATCTTAAATTGATAAGCAGTATTCAAAGATTAGCGTGTATCTGCATTACGGGTGCACTGCGTTCCACACCCTCAACTGCCATGGCAACTATGGTAGAGCTTCTTCCCATGGACATCTATGGGAAGCTGACAGCTACCAAGGCTGCGGGAATGCAACCGCTGGAGCAGATCACACATCCTAGGACACACAGAAATAATCAAAAATGCGAGATACCAACGAATACAGATTATACAGGGTCCACTCTAGATTTCGATGTTGGGTACAAAACACTGACGCAGATAGAGCAGACTGGACAATAGATATAGTTAGGAAATCTATACCTATACGCAGCACAGGTTTGGGGGTATAAGGCTTACGAGGAGGTGGAGAAATTGCAGCACTTTTTTATTAAAAAAAAGTTTAAGCTCCCTCCGAAGACTCCGAACTACATGCTCATTGTTGAAACAGGCATATCTCCACGATATATAAAAACACTAAAGATGGAAATGAACTACATACTCCGAGTAATGAACACGGCCGACAACAGACTCCCAAAGATAATGGCGATGCAAACCGTTCGAAATAAAACTGCACGGTTCAAAGAGTGGATTAAATTAGCTGGTGAATGTGGAGTAATACTGAACGCAGATGGTAGTAATTGGGGTAACTCACAATGCCAACAAATAAAACAGGTCGACGAGCAGGCAAGAATAATATAATATAATATAATAATAATATGGTTGGCGCGACAGTCTGAGGTGGACCTGGGCCTAGCTTCTCAGCAACCACTCGTGTTGTGCATGCTATTGTTCTCTCACGCCTGGCAGGGACCTACAGTTTAATGCCGACTCCGAACGGCGAAGTTCAGGAAGCTTTTTCTAGACAGGAACACTCTTTGAGCATTGTCAGTGACGCGAAAGAGGTGGCGCTGTGAATTATCAAAGGTGATAAATTCGGGTATGGAACCTGGCACCCTCTGCGTAGGAGTCGACACACTTACCCACTACGCCACGGCGACCACATACAGACCACATACAGAATACAGTTCTTAGAAAAGCGGCGGGATCAATACACCGCATTACATACAACCGGCTCAACCACAACCTAGGGAGTCGAAATTACTTTGAAGATAAACATATATATAAGTTCAAACATATATAAAGTTCAAACTTAGAGGCGAACTTCTAAAGCTGAATTTTGTACCGCATATAGAGGATCTCCCTAACTCTGCAGTGTGTGTAATTTGAGAGAGAAGATATCATGCATTTCCTAGGCAAGTGTCCGATCCTAAGGGAAAGTAGGAGATCCTTTTTTGGAATGAACGACTTATCGGAATAAGAAATCCTATCACTCCTAAACGAAATGGACGTAAGCAAGTTGTTTAAATACTGCAAAATATCACTAAAATAATATCCTAACAGGCAACTTTTGAAATGAGCATTTTTCTACATGGAGAGCTAATAATTATTATCCGGCAGACGGCAAAGCTTGATTTTGATTTTGTTAATTTTTTTTTTAAATTAACATTATTCGAAATAATAAAATCAATCTAAATCTAAATCTAATCTAGTTAGGAAATCTGACAACTTGGAAAGCTATACAGATGGCTCAAGAACAGAGGAAGGCACCGGACTAGGGGTATTCGCGACGTAGCCGGGTATAAACTTCTCCCTGTCTCTCCGACTGCCCAGCCATCGGTATTGCATTCTAGGCAGAAGTAAAAGCTATCCAAGAGGCTGCCCGCTTCCTGTCAATGATGGACGGGGTATCTCTCGTTATATACATAGTCAGTCAGGCGGACATTAAGGCTCTGGAAACACTAAGATGGTAAGAACTAACAATCTGTATCTCAAGGCGATACCGGTTGGACCCTATGCTGAGTCCCTGGGCATAGTGTTTTTCCAGGCAACGAAACAAGAGCAGGGATGCCCACATCCCTCGCTTCAAGTAATAAAAACCTTGTTACTTACAGATGCCATCAACACCGCTAATCGGGGATGGAAAAAACTAGACACTTGCAGGACTTCGAGGCTTATTTGGCCTTCAATAAATCAAAACAAAACAAATACGCTCCGAAAACTAAACAGGAGTGAAATAAGAAATGGATACTGACTTCTCGGTATGCACGCCAGAAGATTAAAAGCCCCCTACAACGACTTAAGAAGAAACTACGCTTCACTTCTTCGGTGCCTATTCAGCCCTTGCAAGAACAACAAATGATATTCTAGGCATGGGTGGGTCGCCGTGGCGTAGTGGATAAGTCCGTCGACTCCTTCGCAGAGGGTGCCAGGCTCGATACCCGAATTTACCACCTTTGATAATTCACAGCGCCACCTCTTTCGCGTCACTGACAATGCTCAAAGGGTAGTCCTGTCTAGATAAAGCTTCTCAACTTCGCCATTTGGAGTCGGCATTAAACTGTAGATCCCTTCCATTCGTGAAAGAAAAATAGCACGCACAACACGAGTGGTTGCTGAGAACCTAGGCCCAGGCCCGCCTCGGACTGTAGCGCCAACTATATTATTATTATTATTCTAGGCAATTACTTCTTCAGCAGCCTAGACAAAATGTCATACTTTAAGATTCAGGACGTAGCTAAGTTTATCAGGAAAAAATTGGTCGTAAACCAGAACATGAGTGGATTATTCAGATAGGCCACTAGGATACCTCTAGATAGCTATCAGGTGTTGGTGTAGTCCCTTTGAATAATAAGAGGAACCGCGTTAAAGCACCGGCCTGTGATATCGCAACAGATGCAATGAGGATATAAGTGGGTTCCAATTGCTACAGATGTGATAGTCACCTTAACGTCTTCCATGCAGAAATAATGGCTATTCGTGAAGCCGCTCAATGACTGTTGGTGAGGGCGGTATCGAAGGAGGGCATCCTCATTTAAACCGACAGTTAAGCAGCAGTGATGGCACTCGAATCACCATTTTTAAGACTGTGCCGTGTGTCTGTTAACGAGATATCACAAAATTGCAGCCAAACGGATTACTGGAGCCTAGAGATATCCCGGAAACTATGAAGCAGCCGAGCTAGCCAGAAATGGAAATAATCATTTGACCTAAGATTGAAAACAAGTGGGTACCAATGGAAACTCAAGAAACTAAAATCACAGAGCGCGTGCCTACATGCGAAAGAAGAATACCAATAGAAACTCAAGAAACTAAAATCACAGAACGCGTGCCTACATGCGAAAGAAGAATGGCCAAACATGGACCCACGGCAGTGTAGGTAGGAAAAACCTAAGTAGTGTGGACAGCAAAAAGAAAAACAAGTCAAAAACGAATGAATAAAATTCTAAGAACTAATTAACATTGTAAGAGCTGCCGTTGATCTCTTTAAAAGTAAATCTTTAAAATTGTCATCGCCAAGCATGCGGCGAATAATTCAATTTAAGTGGAACTCATATTCATTCGATGTCAGGAGTACCAACGAAACGGTCGCAAAAATAAAACTAAATTTCGTATTCTTTAAAAAAACATACAACTGAGTTTAATTTTTAGTGCTTACAGTAGCCTAGTTGGAGTCCTCACAGGACACTGCCTCAAGGCTAGGCTTACCATAAACGATCCACATTATAAATGAGTAAATTTCAATAGGAACATAAACACTCTGCGATGATAGTTTGGTTTGACGTGGGGAATTGAAACAGGTATGTCAAGTCACACCACAAATTAGATGTTCTAGTTCCGTTCATGAAAAAGTCTTGGTGTTGCAAATGACTCGCGTTCAACTGTCTTTGGTGGGAAAAAATCTCAAATTCCATCGAAAACTAACTCGACCTTGAGAAACACAAATTGGATGGATTTGGACACACTTCTGCATAACTAAATCAGATTAATGGAAGTGTGTCAATTGGATTCTGCATGAAGGGCAACCGGTAACTGGGGAAAGGAGCCGAATACAAGTTATTGATTCCATTGAATATAGGTCAAAAATTAATTGGAACACGAAGCAAATCCGCAATTCATCTGAAATTGTGGAGAGCGTGTTGTTTGAGTTGACTGGGCTAACGACAGCCCATCAAAGTGATGCCAACCTACCACAAATATCGACAGACAGGACTGCTGATGGAGAATAGATAATGGTTTGAATTTCAGAGCATAAATCGCTGAGACGAGGAAGTGTTCATCGCGAAGTCTAAAAGCGAATGTGTAGCAGCAATGCGTAATGGACAATGATAACAGCTTCGATTCAGATTTGATTCAAGGGGCACCACTTGTCAACTGTACATTTCTCATCACTCCAAAGGGTCAAGCTTTTTTTAAGTATTGCCTCACAGAGAAAAAATGTGCAAGTCCCACGAAATAAAGTAATTTCGAAACGTAGCGGCAAAATCCACTTGGGGATGAATATCGAAAACAAATCACGCGATTGTTGTGCTAGAGAACATGACGATCTAATTACGAGAGTCCAACGATAACCTGAGCTAAACAATAGAGCTTCGCTTGTTGACACCTAAGTGCGTTTGAATGAGTTAGAGCATCAAAAGCACGTGGGAAACGAAACAACATGTGGTTCAGTATGTACCCCTTCAAAGAAGAACAACCAAAAACCTTTTATCAACAAAAATAGTCTCCCATGTGCCCGCAGAGAGGATAGCAAGTGAGAGAGAAGTGATAAAAATGAGTGGCTGGTGTTGAACTTCTGATGAATCGATACACATTTTGCACAGCCCGCATGATTAAATGAGAGACAAAAAGTTATTTTTTAAGTTTGAAGGGACTAGATCTAGATGATGGGGCTGGGGAACGGAAAAATGTACCGTTATAAGGGTATAATTTTTAATGGATAAGGCACTTTTCGTGTTAAAATAATTGTAATCATCGCCGTGCCGGTGATTGAGGGTGATGAAAACTTGCACAATGTGAGTTCACGTCAAGACCAACAATTCAAACTGACCTTCCTTCAAAGCCGATGTAAAATTTCATATAATTTACGCCCGAGAAACAAATTTCCCTGTTTTTGTTAAAAATTTGCCCAAATAACGGTACAATCGTGAATTTTCCAATTCCATCCTCTAGATCAAGTCATAAGCTACAAAAAATATGTACACAAATTTTGTCGTACGACGCACCGTTCTCGAGATATAGGTTGTCAAAAATTCCATACGAACCGCCAGAACCCCTGCAGATGTTGATTTTTCTACATTGAAAAAATCATGAATGTTCGTCTTACTTTGCTCATATCTCAAAAACCGTGCGTCCTACAGCAAAGTGACTGAGACCGATTTTGTAGCTCATGACTAGATCTAGACGATGGGGCTGGGGAACGGAAAAATGTACCGTTATAAGGGTATAATTTTTAATGGATAAGGCACTTTTCGTGTTAAAATAATTGTAATCATCGCCGTGCCGGTGATTGAGGGTGATGAAAACTTGCACAATGTGAGTTCACGTCAAGACCAACAATTCAAACTGACCTTCCTTCAAAGCCGATGTAAAATTTCATATAATTTACGCCCGAGAAACAAATTTCCCTGTTTTTGTTAAAAATTTGCCCAAATAACGGTACAATCGTGAATTTTCCAATTCCATCCTCTAGATCAAGTCATAAGCTACAAAAAATATGTACAGGAATTTTCTCGTACGACGCACCGTTCTCGAGATATAGGTTGTCAAAAATTCCATACGAACCGCCAGAACCCCTGCAGATGTTGATTTTTCTACATTGAAAAAATCATGAATGTTCGTCTTACTTTGCTCATATCTCAAAAACCGTGCGTCCTACAGCAAAGTGACTGAGACCGATTTTGTAGCTCATGACTAGATCTAGACGATGGGGCTGGGGAACGGAAAAATGTACCGTTATAAGGGTATAATTTTTAATGGATAAGGCACTTTTCGTGTTAAAATAATTGTAATCATCGCCTTGCCGGTGATTGAGGGTGATGAAAACTTGCACAATGTGAGTTCACGTCAAGACCAACAATTCAGACTGACCTTCCTTCAAAGCCGATGTAAAATTTCATATAATTTACGCCCGAGAAACAAATTTCCCTGTTTTTCTCAAAAATTTGCCCAAATAACGGTGCAATCGTGAATTTTCCAATTCCATCCTCTAGATCAAGTCATAAGCTACAAAAAATATGCACACAAATTTTGTCGTACGACGCACCGTTCTCGAGATATAAGTTGTCAAAAATTCCATACGAACCGCCAGAACCCCTACAGTTGTCGATTTTTCTACATTGAAAAAATCATGAATGTTCGTCTTACTTTGCTCATATCTCAAAAACCGTGCGTCCTACAGCAAAGTGACTGAGACCGATTTTGTAGCCCATGACTATATCTAGATGATGGGGCTGGGGAACGGAAAAATGTACCGTTATAAGGGTATAATTTTTAATGGATAAGGCACTTTTCGTGTTAAAATAATTGTAATCATCGCCTTGCCGGTGATTGAGGGTGATGAAAACTTGCACAATGTGAGTTCACGTCAAGACCAACAATTCAGACTGACCTTCCTTCAAAGCCGATGTAAAATTTCATATAATTTACGCCCGAGAAACAAATTTCCCTGTTTTTGTTAAAAATTTGCCCAAATAACGGTACAATCGTGAATTTTCCAATTCCATCCTCTAGATCAAGTCATAAGCTACAAAAACTATGTACGCAAATTTTGTCGTACGACGCACCGTTCTCGAGATATAGGTTGTCAAAAATTCCATACGAACCGCCAGAACCCCTGCAGATGTTGATTTTTCTACATTGAAAAAATCATGAATGTTCGTCTTACTTTGCTCATATCTCAAAAACCGTGCGTCCTACAGCAAAGTGACTGAGACCGATTTTGTAGCTCATGACTAGATCTAGACGATGGGGCTGGGGAACGGAAAAATGTACCGTTATAAGGGTATAATTTTTAATGGATAAGGCACTTTTCGTGTTAAAATAATTGTAATCATCGCCTTGCCGGTGATTGAGGGTGATGAAAACTTGCACAATGTGAGTTCACGTCAAGACCAACAATTCAGACTGACCTTCCTTCAAAGCCGATGTAAAATTTCATATAATTTACGCCCGAGAAACAAATTTCCCTGTTTTTCTCAAAAATTTGCCCAAATAACGGTGCAATCGTGAATTTTCCAATTCCATCCTCTAGATCAAGTCATAAGCTACAAAAAATATGTACACAAATTTTGTCGTACGACGCACCGTTCTCGAGATATAAGTTGTCAAAAATTCCATACGAACCGCCAGAACCCCTACAGTTGTCCATTTTTCTACATTGAAAAAATCATGAATGTTCGTCTTACTTTGCTCATATCTCAAAAACCGTGCGTCCTACAGCAAAGTGACTGAGACCGATTTTGTAGCCCATGACTAGATCTAGATGATGGGGCTGGGGAACGGAAAAATGTACCGTTATAAGGGTATAATTTTTAATGGATAAGGCACTTTTCGTGTTAAAATAATTGTAATCATCGCCTTGCCGGTGATTGAGGGTGATGAAAACTTGCACAATGTGAGTTCACGTCAAGACCAACAATTCAGACTGACCTTCCTTCAAAGCCGATGTAAAATTTCATATAATTTACGCCCGAGAAACAAATTTCCCTGTTTTTGTTAAAAATTTGCCCAAATAACGGTACAATCGTGAATTTTCCAATTCCATCCTCTAGATCAAGTCATAAGCTACAAAAAATATGTACAGGAATTTTCTCGTACGACGCACCGTTCTCGAGATATAGGTTGTCAAAAATTCCATACGAACCGCCAGAACCCCTACAGATGTCGATTTTTCTACATTGAAAAAATCATGAATGTTCGTCTTACTTTGCTCATATCTCAAAAACCGTGCGTCCTACAGCAAAGTGACTGAGACCGATTTTGTAGCTCATGACTAGATCTAGATGATGGGGCTGGGGAACGGAAAAATGTACCTCTATAAGGGTATAATTATTAATGGATAAGGCACTTTTCGTGTTAAAATAATTGTAATCATCGCCTTGCCGGTGATTGAGGGTGATGAAAACTTGCACAATGTGAGTTCACGTCAAGACCAACAATTCAGACTGACCTTCCTTCAAAGCCGATGTAAAATTTCATATAATTTACGCCCGAGAAACAAATTTCCCTGTTTTTGTTAAAAATTTGCCCAAATAACGGTACAATCGTGAATTTTCCCATTCCATCCTCTAGATCAAGTCATAAGCTACAAAAAATATGTACGCAAATTTTGTCGTACGACGCACCGTTCTCGAGATATAGGTTGTCAAAAATTCCATACGAACCGCCAGAACCCCTACAGATGTCGATTTTTCTACATTGAAAAAATCATGAATGTTCGTCTTACTTTGCTCATATCTCAAAAACCGTGCGTCCTACAGCAAAGTGACTGAGACCGATTTTGTAGCTCATGACTAGATCTAGATGATGGGCCTGGGGAACGGAAAAATGTACCGTTATAAGGGTATAATTTTTAATGGATAAGGCACTTTTCGTGTTAAAATAATTGTAATCATCGCCTTGCCGGTGATTGAGGGTGATGAAAACTTGCACAATGTGAGTTCACGTCAAGACCAACAATTCAGACTGACCTTCCTTCAAAGCCGATGTAAAATTTCATATAATTTACGCCCGAGAAACAAATTTCCCTGTTTTTGTTAAAAATTTGTCCAAATAACGGTACAATCGTGAATTTTCCAATTCCATCCTCTAGATCAAGTCATAAGCTACAAAAAATATGTACAGGAATTTTCTCGTACGACGCACCGTTCTCGAGATATAGGTTGTCAAAAATTCCATACGAACCGCCAGAACCCCTGCAGATGTTGATTTTTCTACATTGAAAAAATCATGAATGTTCGTCTTACTTTGCTCATATCTCAAAAACCGTGCGTCCTACAGCAGTGACTGAGACTGATTTTGTAGCTCATGACTAGATCTAGATGATGGGGCTGGGGAACGGAAAAATGTACCGTTATAAGGGTATAAGTTTTAATGGATAAGGCACTTTTCGTGTTAAAATAATTGTAATCATCGCCTTGCCGGTGATTGAGGGTGATGAAAACTTGCACAATGTGAGTTCACGTCAAGACCAACAATTCAGACTGACCTTCCTTCAAAGCCGATGTAAAATTTCATATAATTTACGCCCGAGAAACAAATTTCCCTGTTTTTGTTAAAAATTTGCCCAAATAACGGTACAATCGTGAATTTTCCAATTCCATCCTCTAGATCAAGTCATAAGCTACAAAAAATATGTACGCAAATTTTGTCGTACGACGCACCGTTCTCGAGATATAGGTTGTCAAAAATTCCATACGAACCGCCAGAACCCCTGCAGATGTTGATTTTTCTACATTGAAAAAATCATGAATGTTCGTCTTACTTTGCTCATATCTCAAAAACCGTGCGTCCTACAGCAAAGTGACTGAGACCGATTTTGTAGCTCATGACTAGATCTAGATGATGGGGCTGGGGAACGGAAAAATGTACCGTTATAAGGGTATAATTTTTAATGGATAAGGCACTTTTCGTGTTAAAATAATTGTAATCATCGCCTTGCCGGTGATTGAGGGTGATGAAAACTTGCACAATGTGAGTTCACGTCAAGACCAACAATTAAGACTGACCTTCCTTCAAAGCCGATGTAAAATTTCATATAATTTACGCCCGAGAAACAAATTTCCCTGTTTTTGTTAAAAATTTGCCCAAATAACGGTACAATCGTGAATTTTCCAATTCCATCCTCTAGATCAAGTCATAAGCTACAAAAAATATGTACAGGAATTTTCTCGTACGACGCACCGTTCTCGAGATATAGGTTGTCAAAAATTCCATACGAACCGCCAGAACCCCTACAGATGTCGATTTTTCTACATTGAAAAAATCATGAATGTTCGTCTTACTTTGCTCATATCTCAAAAACCGTGCGTCCTACAGCAAAGTGACTGAGACCGATTTTGTAGCTCATGACTAGATCTAGATGGTGGGGGTGGGGAACGGAAAAATGTACCGTTATAAGGGTATAATTTTTAATGGATAAGGCACTTTTCGTGTTAAAATAATTGTAATCATCGCCTTGCCGGTGATTGAGGGTGATGAAAACTTGCACAATGTGAGTTCACGTCAAGACCAACAATTCAGACTGACCTTCCTTCAAAGCCGATGTAAAATTTCATATAATTTACGCCCGAGAAACAAATTTCCCTGTTTTTGTTAAAAATTTGCCCAAATAACGGTACAATTGTGAATTTTCCAATTCCATCCTCTAGATCAAGTCATAAGCTACAAAAAATATGCACAGGAATTTTCTCGTACGACGCACCGTTCTCGAGATATAGGTTGTCAAAAATTCCATACGAACCGCCAGAGCCCCTTCAGATGTCGATTTTCACAGGTCACGGGGACAAAGGTAGTGCGGTGTATCCTCTTTTGTATCCTCCTCATTGTCGTTGACTTCAAGGACTTCTACAGAAGCTGCCGAGACGAGGAGGAGTAAGAAACCATTGTATACTTGCTATGCGACTGCATGTAGAAAAAGCTATATTTAAGCCTACTACATCAACAACAACGCTGAACTTAGTAACCTAAGAGGCGGTCATCTTCTTCTAAAATCACTAACTGATTTGCAGAATAGGCATTTACATATCCACGCTGTAACACAATGAGCCTTTGCAGGCTTTTATTCTGTCTTTCCTTGCAGCATTCAACCACTAACCCAACCTAACCGAAGCAAACAGAACTATGACTTTTGGAGCAATGTCCAATGAACGCGCCGATGCATGGTACGTGCTTCCGAAAGCACCAACTTTCATTCTCACGTGTTGCTTACAAACAGAAGGCGATCCATACTAGTGTTAAAGGAAGTTTATGAAGAACATGAGATTGGAAACTCCCAAGAGGAAACAACACCACGCACTCTCTCTCTCTCTACCGGTCAAATGTTGTACGATAACCAGTTCGCTTATCGGAATTAATTTCCCTTATCATCATTCTTGGCAGCGAATATTTGATAATTACACGTTATTATCTATCATTATTCATTACTCATTACGTGCGTTGTATAGTAGTTATGTTTCGTGCCTGTTTTTGAATAATTGGTAGTAAAACAGGTCTGGTACCCGTTCTCCTGTCGACTGCTATGTGTGTGTGTGTTTGTTGATGGCAGCGAAAGGGATGTTTGTAAATGACAGGCATTGTCTCGTTTTATCATTTTATTCGCTTCACTCTGTTAGAAGCATAAAAAAGCTCACATTAGCTCATTAAAAGCGAACTGACGTGTGCATACGAAATGATATTGTTACAGCTATGCATAATGGATTTCGCTGTGTCCTTGTGCTCTCCATCATCTTTAACGTTTCCCGCCCCCCAATTTTTTGTTTTGTTTTGTTGATCCCTCAGAATCAATGGGGGGACATTTTTTCATCTATGCAAATATTAATTTTGTTGCTCGTTTATTAAAAAACAAACACACACCCCGTATGGGTGACAGAGTGCACTGGCGAAAACAATTGAATTGATTCAATCAATTTCAGCGATTGAAGGACTCAATGATCCTAGGAGTTAATTGAAATTGTATCGTTTCGCGTTGTTATGGAAAGTGGAACTGGTTAAGGATGTGTTGGAACACATCAGCCATGTGATGCAATAAAAATGTTTCGAAACAGTCTTGTTGAATAATCGGAACATGTTGATATTAAATTGGAATAGAATCAGTGTCACTGTTCTATTTGTGGGCCTTGATGGTTGTGTGTTAATTCGGCATCAGCTTGTGTAGGATCAGATTAACACGATCCAGCGAGCAAGCATACGCCTTTCGGTTGAGATTTTTGTAGAAGGGGGACGCGGCATTCGCGTCATCCCACGCAACATCTACGCTCCTCTGTTGGATGGCGGAAACAAGTCATTTCACGGAAGTAATCGCCTCACTTTGAACAGAAGACGCTGGTCTAGGACAGACGTCAGTAAAATTCCCCTCATCTACAATTTTTGTGAAAGTCGTTTATTTACATTTGAACTTCGAAAACTCCTCCGCCAGGCTCCCAAAAAATCAGCGTTGTTTCTTTCTTCAAACAGCGCTTCCTGGAAGATTCAGATTTCCTGATGAGGACTGCTTTGTTGCCTAGATACGATGACTTAATTACGACTTGCTCTTCTTATCTGTTTATTCCAATTGATTTATTGTCTGTTTATTACGCGAGTGTAACGTGAATGAGGTGACGAATAATAATCCTTTATTCACCTACGTCATCAATCGTCGGAGAGTACTGGAAATTATCAAAATCTTTATGGCTTCGGCTCATAGAATTCCTTGCGTACGTGGTGTCTATCATATCCCCACGGACATTGCTTCTTCCAAGCAATAGCTGCAGAGATGAGGAAGGAACAGAATCTATGCCCAGGCAAGGAAAAGAAAACAGGACCTCGGAAAATACTTCTTTGTAGAGTTGGAAGACCTGTGCGATGCAGAATTGAAAAGCCTCCTTTCAGTTTTCCAATGAAGTAGGATGGTTTTATTAAAAAAAAAAAGAAGGAAAAGAAAGTCTCATGGCAGTAGGAGAATATACCTTTTAAGGGTACAATGTGATGAATTCGAAGATGTGTTGTCTTGTGGATCGCATATCTCGGAAACTAGGACGAGGCCATGATTAAGGGTTAGCACGATGAAGAGGAAATTTCGTGTAGATGTGGATTGAGGTAAACCAGATGTCCTCTTATGGCCTTCGAGATGTGATGAGTTCGAAGAAGTCTTGTCTTGTGAATCGAATATCTCGGAAACTAGGACTAGGCCATGATAGAGGAAATCTCGAGAAAGGGAGAGGAAATCGGGAGGAAATTTAATGGACCCATCTTGTTGGTCTAAGTGAGCCACGACCGCACAGCCGTAAGGGCACCCTTAGTTTACTTATCCACCTCCAAGCAATAAGCCAATTTTGAAATTTTTAAATTTCAGGAGCATGATACAGTGAACTGCGTTTGTTTATTGTTTGACAAAATAGATGCAACAAGTCGTGGACCTTATTAAAGACTCGAACTACCCTGTAGTTCAGCCCTTTGAAAAAATGTTCTTAAGGACAAGAGAAATCTTATCAAGTCACCCGTCAAGTCAGATCAACCAGTCTGGCACGTATGATCTACGTCTATGTCATCGTCTAGAATTGTGAGTGTGCCGTCTAATGGCACCCTGTTCCAAAACACCGTCTCCAATTAGTGTGACCAATAATGCAAATTTAATTGGAAACCAAAGGATTTTCAGTGAGCAACTGCCATACAGAGCTGCATAGAAATACAAGAATACCCCCAGCAGAAGGTTGTCGTTGATATCCATCAATAATCGAGATCTAAAGGAGAGTTGAGTTGCAACTTAAAAACTAAAAGGACACGCTGTGTGAAAAATTAATGAATTGATGTGTATCCTCCTCTCCAGGATGCCGGGATATGCCCTGAATAAATAAATTAGTCGCCCGATGAAAGAATAATGTGCTTATTAAGTATATTAATTACATTCGAGCTAAAAAGCCATTAATTATCCACACCTCTCGGCAGATTACTTAATAGATTTAGTGTAAGAACCGACCCTTGTCCTCATACTGAGAACATACTTGTAATTTATGATTTATGCAGTGGGTTTAAGGATGCTGCAAGGGTGCTGATGTAATTTTACTAATTTTGGAAACACTTTCGTCTTGTTCAATATTGAATATCTTCGAAAGTGATGAGACATGAAGCACTTAGCGTTCGATATGAATTTGGAAAATACATTTTCTAAATGTTGAAAGGGTGAAGATTTTGTGACTGAGATGAGCCCAGTGAAGGGTATTCCATGTAGAGGTACATACAGTGTTGGACAAAACTGAAGCAATTCACGCTTTCATTGCCTTTTTTTTTGAATGGCTTTGCTTCCTTAAGTCGAACTTTAAGAAAGCTAGTTGTGCATTGTTCCTTGCTTATTAAATATTAGAGACATATATTAAAAATAAATAAATAAATAGGCTCTCGAAAACTAAAGCAACTTTTCTCTAGGCCGTTTCCGAGAGTACCAACTCACCGATATGACAAATTGGTTCCAAGGACTGTACCGGTATGTCATCCATGAAGTAAAAGAACACATCCAATTTAGAGGGAGGCGCTAGGACAATGGCAAGCTCTTGTTGATGGTTGTATGGCATCTTTAGGTTTTCCTTGGGATCTTATTACGATTTGGTAAAGAAAACAGAAGGACTTATGGAAGCAAAGATAGTCAAAAAAAGGTATAGAAAGTGTGTTTTGCTTTAGTTTTGTCCAACACTGTATATATTAAAGGATGAGTGATATATGAGCATTGATATTTTTTAGAATTGCTGATTTTTCAAGGCTTGCCAAAGTTACCAATGACATAATAATATAAAATGGGTGGCGCGACAGTCCGAGATGGACTAGCTTCTACAGCAACCACTCGTGTTGTGCGTGCTATTGTTTCGTCACGAGTGGAAGGGACCTACAGTTCTATGCCGACTCCGAACGGCGAAGTTGAGAAGCTTTTTCTAGGCAGGACTACCCTTTAAGCATGGTTAGTGACTCGAAAGAGGTGGAGCCGTGAATTATGAAAGTTGGTAAATTGGGGATTCGAACCTGGCAGCCTCTGGGTAGGAGTCGATGTACTTTTTTTTTCCATGTAATTTTATTTGATTTGAAATAAAAATGTTACTCACTTGCTAGACAAAATTCCTTAAAAATAGCTTAGGTTGAAGTGGCTGACTGCCGCTCACACAAGCAGCAGACACACTTAGGCCAAGCATAGGCCCATTGTTAATATAGCTTAACTAGTTTAAGAATTACAAATGTTCTTAATACTAACCTACAGACCATATGCGGGTACTCTAAGCTAATCTAATCGACTGTATAAATGTGCCTTTCGGCTTAATCAACATTTTTTTTAGTCTTTATGACCATCTTTTATTACTTTTTTATTGCCGAGAAAACTTATAAAAAACTTGGCTAAGCTTAATTACTGTAGACAGCAAAAAGAAAGAGAATGAATAAAATTCTAAGAACCAATCAACAACGTAAGAGCTGCCGGTGATCTCTTTAAAATTGTCATCGCCAAGCATGCGGCGAATTATTCCTTTAAACTATAACTCATATTCATTCGATGTCAGGAGCACGAACGAAACGGTCGCGAAATAAAACTAAATTCCTTATTGTTTAAAAAATCATAAAACTGAGTTTAATTTCATTTGCTTACACTACTTAAGCTACCTTCCATGCATTTACCCACTACACCACGGCGACCCACTACCAATAACATCTATCTGTTAAATAGTCATTGTTTCTCATTTATTAGGGCTCCATTTTAATCTCGCCGAAAGTGTGGCAATTGTTAAAAAAAATATGGAAATTCCGACTTAGTTATGAGTACGAAACGGAACGTGAAGTTCGTCTTGAGGTTGGTCGTTGCTGCAGTGTGTTGTGCATTCGTCGCAGAGTGGAAACGTTTAAGCCTCGGTACACTATTTTGCACTTTAAGCCGCCAGCCAGACTGAGATTGGTAAGAAACCAAGAGAACATAGTCGCTGTGGCTGGTAACCAATCATTAAAAAATGTACGGATAGTGACCATCCAGGGAAACTGAGTCGGCATTTTCACACATATTCAAAGTCCCGGAAAATGAAGCTAGCTAGCTGAAGGAACTAATTTTGTTTTATTTAAATTTCTTTCCATGTATCCGTCCGATATCCAATATCCCATCCAATAAGACTGAATGATAAATAATGGCTTTAGCGTGGGTTCGGTTAGGTTGGGTTATAGTGACTGACTGCAGAAGCTAGTCACACTTAGGCCAAAGTAGGCTCGTTGTGAAACCACGCGGATTGAGCTTGTGACGAAGCGTGAGACGAAGCTCGTGAAAATTTATGAAGTAGTAGGCCATGAGGTGAGAGTGCCTTCGACTTGCCAGAGCACTACACGAGACCCTCCTCTTCACCCATGTAACTTCTACAAAAGCCATTACAAGCGACACCCAACTTGCGAGGTTGAATGCCAATTGCACAGTGTCCGGTTGTGGCACCAATGAGCGTCCTGAGTGAAGATCTGATAAGTCTAAGCGATCGCTTGAGATTGAGTGATATGCCTTTTGTTTCAAGGCGAATTCAGCCATTTACAAGAGGGTTGATTGTGTGTATCTTAAGCAGATGGTAGGGTATACCGAAAGTGGAAATCCTCCTATTTTTAAATCTAGCGAGTCCCTCGGCCTTGTAGTTGCCCGGTATGGCACAATGTACCAGTCATTTGGGACTGGTACATTCTGATTACCGACTTAATTGCGACCTGACTATCCGAACAGATGAAGGATATCTCTTTTGGATTTTACACTGTTCTTGAACCAGGACAGTACCTCTTTTATAGCAATGGTTTCTGCCCGGAAGATCCAACAGTGATTAGGGAGCTTAAGGAAGAAAGCAATGTTAAGATCTTCCTCATCTACTTCCTCGTCCGTATTCGATCCGTGACACCTGCATCTACTCCCTCGTCCATCTCCAATCCGCCTGTGAAGGCCTTAGTGTAGAAGCTCTAAATCTAAGTTCACGGATGTT
The DNA here is from genome assembly GCA_964034865.1 of Eristalis intricaria. Lineage (NCBI taxonomy): Eukaryota > Metazoa > Arthropoda > Insecta > Diptera > Syrphidae > Eristalis > Eristalis intricaria. The sequence continues at coordinate 10,083,858 of OZ035877.1, forward strand.
CCTGCACAACCCGAAAATTTTTTCAATAAATCCCATAACTTAATGGATGATTAGACAATCTCATGCCATGCGCCATCTATTAATCGCATCAACCGACCTCCCATGACTGCAAGGCTCACGGCAACTCAGCCAACCAGGCAAACGCGACGGATACAATTACCGACTATTGGTTGGCGTTTCCTTTTTGGAGGGATAATTGAATAATGTGTGCGTGCCATGCATGCCCTGTGCATGCCCGCGAATGACCCTCAAAGTGGATCGTTTGGAAATTTCCTCAAACTCGATTAAACGTCAACCAAATCATAACACACTTATGTAATGTGCCCGCAAAAGTGCATCAAATTAGCATCCTTGAAATTCTGGTATCAATGCAATTTGCAATGAAAACCCTCCCTCCCCCCTGCCCCTCCTCTGATTGTGGCTAACGCTGTGGCTGAGTGCGTTTCACCAGCCTAAAGTGAATATTCGCACACACACTCGTAGAAGTGTGCGTCAATAGCAGATTGAATTATGTTCATTCTATTCAGGCAAAGTGGAATTATTTGTTAAATATTCTCATGGATTTATGTGTGTCGGTGTGCCCTCAAATGATGATGGCGTGTCAACCGACATTCGGTGGCCACTGCTGGTCCCCATACGTAATCAAGCAATCTTGTGGCAGTGGCTTTGTAATTATCGAGCTGTGTGCTGTAAAAACCACAAAACCCAAAATTCTGGGATCATAAATTCATTTCTCTCGCCTCCTCCCTACTCTGGCATTCCAAGGGGGGCAGGAATGTTGTCTCTGGCATAGACTGTGGAGAGACGTCTTCTTGTGTGTACCTTGTCCCTGACACTGTTTGCTTTCGTTTTTAACCTGTCGTGTATGGGTTGTGATATTTTTTTTTCGAAAATACATACGCACAGTGGTGGCCTCTTAGCTGCGATGGAATTCACTAGGAAAACATGAGTTTGCTTTCAAAATCGAGTGCAGTGAGTATCGGGGAGAACCCTTTAGTGCCTCGTTTGTAGTTAATTAAAATGTTGCACTCTCTAGGGTTGTGTCATCTGTGAGTGAGTGTTGAATGGAGTATGAAACATTCGCATCAAATTAGCCGATATTCGCTTCGGACTTGAACTGAGGAGAAGATGTAAGTGACAGGAAGTCGAAGAGCTCGTCCTGGACAGGTAACCCATCTGGAAAAGGCACAGAGAAGACATGACCAGGAAAGCGACGCGTGCTGTAATGATTTGTCGAAGCTTGGCGGGCATCTTAAGATGGCTGTACATTTGCCATTGTTAGACCCATAACTACCTAAGGGGCAAGAGCATGGACTATGAGAAAGGTTGGTTCTCTCTCTGAGCACGAGGGACACCCTCAATGAAGTTCAAAGGCTGGGATACCTCTATACTACAGGAGCCATGAGATCTTCGAATTGTTGCAACTGCGACTTAGCAAAAATGTCGAACAGTCGTCCAGCTATATTGGCACTAGACTCCTACATCATCAAATCTAAGCTTTTTGTGGGAACGCCTACAGAGGCTTAAGCAAGCCAGAGGCCAATGAAATCGCTGACTCTCTGGCTAGGAATGGAGCATGGGAAACTTGGAATGACAGCGCATACTAAACATCGATCCTGACAGCATATTCAACTGGGGTAGGTACTCAATGCTGTCTGCTGTCACGAATTCGAACATTAGTCATTTGACACAGAGGCAACTCATTACAACTATTAACCAAGTACATCGTATAACTGATGTTATAGAACAAAAGCAATTCTGCTCAGCTAGATTTTTCGATGTTTCTGAAGCCTTTGACAAGGTTGGGCACGAAGGCTTGAAACACAAGCTTCAACAATTCCTTCCGAGAAGACTTTGCACAATTTTATCGAACTATCTGTCGGATAGAATCTTCCGTGTGAAATATGGGAACGAATACTGCCTATTTAAATTTATACAAGCTGGAGTACCACAAGGAAGTGTTATTGGTCCCCTCCTTTACTTATTGTATAGCAGCGATATACTAACTTCCAAAACTGCCAAAACGGTCAAAGAATCAACTAGAAAATTGCAATGTGCTTTAGACCGGATACACGAATGGACGAACACTCAGCGAATTGAGCTTAACGAAGTTAAATCCGTTCATATAAATTGTACGTATAAGAACGTGAATAACTTGCCCGTTTCTAAAAAATAATGTTCAAATACCTTTCGGCAATGAAGCGAAATACCTCGGAATGACTCTCAATGTAAAGCTTAAATGGAAGGAGAACGTCAAAAAGAAACGTGAGGAGCTTCAATTAAGATACAAAGACATGTACTGGCTTATTGGAAAATATTCCAAGTGTAGCCATACATTGCAAAATTCAAGTAAAAACCTTAATTCTAAGAAACAACTGCCAGTAGGATACACTCATAGAGAGCACAATATTGCGAACCATTTATTCGAAAAGTAGACAGCAGTGAGTGCGAACGTAAAATAATAAACGTAAAATATAAATAAAGTTAGAAAAATAATAAAGTGGTGCGTTATTTTTATTTAAAGAATTATTTCTTAGCTTGCTACACCAGCTAAGTACTGACAACAAATTGCTTGTATACAAGCAAGTGCTGGACTATGGGGTTGTACCAAAGAAAGTAATAGAAACATACTACAAACTGTTTCAAAATAAAGTGCTGAGGGTCATCGTCAACGCACCCTGGTATATACGAAACAACGATATCCACAGAGATCTTGGAATTTCATCAGTCCAAGATGAAGTTACGAATTTTGCTCGTCAGCAGAAGCATCGCCTGGAAGAGCACATAAACTCAACTGTCCTTCCAATTCGCGACGAAAGAAACTCTTTTCGCCGTCTTTAAAGGACTAAGCCCCTTGACCTAGCACGGAGAATTCAACCCGCGCTTAACTGCGGTGTTAGCAAGAACTCTCAGTGGAGAATCTCTTGCCAAATGCGTCTAAGCCAAGAAAGAAAACTGCTGGATAAGTGTAGGCGAAATACATTTTATTTGAAGGGTGGGTAAAAATCACTTTCGCTATGTGGGAACGGTCCCCATAGTGTCTTTTAAAGACTTTCAACTACCGTCGCAAAAAAAAAAAGAAATTACAACTGTTGTATGAATTGCTCACGCATAAGATGACTGTGCAAAAATTGCAGTCGATTGATGAAACTTCTCTTATAAATACAGAACTGCTCGAAGCTAACTCACACCAAGGGGGTGCCTGTAGTCTGCTTCATCTACTAAACGACATATGAACCTCTGGACGAATCTCAGACGAGCTGGAAGGAAGTGTTATCACTCGTATTCCTAACAAGGGCAACCTGTTCGAATGCAGGAATTGTAGAGGCATAAAATAACTAAGCGTGGTAAGCATTAAAAACTATCCGAAGCTCCGTGGTAGCCGATCTAAGGAAAGAACAAGCTGGTTTTTGTCCATATTACCCAAGCTTCGGTCATATCAACACTCCGAGGATAATTGGAGAGCAGTGAAGTGGCGCAACGCGGTCGACACTCTTAGACTTGAAGCTATATGAAGAGCTCTTGCAAAGGAGTACCTGTAAGTGTCATAAATCTTCTAGTAGAATTGTGTGCAGGTGCTTGGTGCCATGTGAGCCACGAAAATATTCTTAGCAACGGTATCCAAGTGCAGAATGGAGTAAGACATGGCTGCGTATTATCTTAGATTTAATCATGCTACAAGCTTCTACGATAAACAGTGCCATATCCTCGGACATGGGTTGCAACCTTGAAATCCTGAACATCTGCCAACTGTCCCAAAAGTATGCTTATATTACTTCCTATATGGTGGCAACTAGTGACTTTGCAGCACAAGCCGTCCTGAAAATCAGCATCGCGAAAACAAAGATGATGTCCATCAACACCAACGCTTCTCAAAATGTTCAGATTTGCGGCTCTAACGTCGAAGCTGTGGACGGACGAATTTTTGTTACCTTGGCATCACTAAAAATGGCGGCTCAGCAGTTTTTATACGGGACCGAAAATCAAGGGGTCGGGTCACTTTCGGAATGCTGGACAAAGTGTGGAGATCTGACGTCTCACATGGACCCTCCTCTACAGCTTCAAGGTTTTATCCAGCATTGAAGAGATAACTCCATGGTGACGTTGGAAGGCAATCTTATTTTGTATTGCAAGATTTAGTATTGTAAATTTGTTGAGACAATAAACCTCACTCACTCACGAAGCTGAACATTTTTTAATCGAACGTGAAATCAGTTCTTCTGTACGCTTGTGAAACTTTCGTAACAGCCGAAAGATCGTTCACGTTTTCTGACCCTACATTATTTCAAACGCGGGCAGGTCCCTGGAAATTCGCCGCGCCAAATGGAAGTGGATTGGCTACACACTCCGTAAGCCCCGGGATGACATCACAAGCACACCAAAGCACACATGTACAGACGCGTGTGACATCACAAGAGGAGCTCTAGATTGGAGTCCACAAGGCAGTCGCAGACGCAGCAGACCATCCAACACGTGGAAAAAAATGACTGATCGAAGCAAAAGCGCTACAAGCTGATGATGACAGACAAAATTCTAAGCTCTAGACTTTGTTGTTTATTATGGCCCTATGTTCCACCTGGGAACCACGGGAAAATGTACGTATATGAATCTTCTCTGCATAGACTGCCACAAACTGCCAACGTCGATTGCATTCACCAACCTTGAGTTCTTAGACAAAGTCAATGACCATGCAGAAGTAATAAATTCAAACAAATTAAAGCTAAAGCGCCAATATCACATGGCATTCCCCGGATTCAACATATAGTTGCAGTTTAAACACACACACAATTACCTAGTTATGTACAATTAACTTAAATGTACCTGACACCATTAAACAAAGTTTCTACTCCGAAGCTGCATATTCCCCCTACAAGCGCTGACATTTTCATACACGGAGAGTACGCTTTCGTTTCACTGACCTAACCCAAGAGGAAACAAATTAGAAATTCCATTTGACTCATTACTAATGTACAAGTGCAACCTTTAAGCGCTCTCCAGCAAAAAGAAAGCGAACATATTTGCTGTCGTTTTGCGTTTAGCGAAAGTGCCCTTCGTCTAAGGCGCCAGCAGAATAAATTGAAATTATTCTACGAACACCGAACACCGAACACCTGTTGAGTGTTTGGCATCCTGTTTCACGTATAGTCACGCAGTCAGAAGAAGATTTTATGGTTGGTCGGGCAGAGCATTTCGCGTAATCTCTTTGCGTATACAAAGTACAACAGATCGGCCGTATCTTTTGCCGACAATAATACCTAAGAAAAGTTAATTAAGTGCTTGACACAATTTTCACACAAAATTAGCCGTGGCTGTGCGCTCGGCAGCGTGAAATTCGGGACCAAGTGCGTAATCCACCTACCTACCGACTGGGTATTTGTCGGAATAAATTACACTGCCAACCCACTGACAGTTCATGTTAATTATCTCTGACCAACGATAACAGCCAAACAGGCAGACAAAGGCACAACAAAGGCAATAGACTGAGACGAAGAATTCACGTTGGCTCCTTGCATGGTTGTGCTGATACTCAGTTTGCGAGACGTTTTGATTAAGGCCCAGGTACAAGTATCTGGTAACTCAATATTTGACCGTTAGACACTGATAACTTACCAGAAATTTATTACCTTTTTACATTCAAAATGACGCACGCCTCTGTACATGTGTGCTTTGGTAATTGAATCTCCGGGGAAATTATAACAAATAAAGTGACAATTGGAAGGACGGGTTCTTGTGTACAACAACAATGCGCTGTACGTAGGAAATGTAATTAAAAGTGTTTGACATGTATGGCTAAATGGTTTTTGTTGTTCTGCTGCGTGGAAATGAAGTGAAAGGTGGTAATGTTGCCACGAATTTGAGCGATGATTGTGGAAGGTGCCCACTGTAGTGTGTCCGTGGAGTTCTATTAGACGGTCGTTAGCTTTGATTTATCAGTCAAAATGGATACAAATCGCTTAGGCTGCACATGTTTGAAAATGAGGTTATTTCTTGGCCAAATGATGTCATTAAGTAATGTTCTGCGTTCAATATTTTTTCCTGTTTACGTTGACGGTTTTTTGAGAAGAAGATGTAACCATAGACAGCGACATGAGCCTAACCAGGCGTCGACGGAACATTACTCCAGCCCGACCCTAAAAAGTTGGACAAAGCAGTAGAGGACGCCCACTGAACCGATGGCGCACACAAGTGGAAAAGGACGACAACCAATGTGGCGTGCGAAATTGAAGGCAGCTGGCTAAAGATCAAGCCAGCTGGAGAGGCTTGTTGGTTGAAGGCCAGGGCCAACAACCAACTGAAGTGCCCTTTGAAGAAGTAAAACAAGAATATGTCACTAAGGACTTTAATTTGTATGTATGTACGAACCATCAACAAACGAGTTCTGGGAATAACCTTTCCGACACGGAACTTGGAATTCAATTTCCGCATCAATTTGAGGACGGCTTGAAGATTTACGTAATGCTCCGAGTATTCTTGTCCTCGTAATGCCCTGGAATGTCGAGTTATTGGAGTTACAACGCGTTAGCAAAGTCAAGTAAGCCTTTAGATCCAAGACCGCGAAATGATGCAACAGAAGACACCCCACCACAGCTGTAGTCGAATTGACAAGGACCAGCTTTTTGTGAACCTTCCAGAGATGCAGATAAATAGATGGAGTGAATTTTTGTATGAGCTCAGGGCTCACCCTAGACTGTAGTGCTACACAAACAATAAGTTTCTTATTTAATTCTCCGGCCAGCTCCATATGGACGGTCTAAGTTCTCTGGCGGACGTGACCATGTTGAATTGTTACGTATACGCCACCGTGGCCATGCGAGACAGCTCTTAAGACTGTCTTCTCGACCAAATGAAAAATGTTACGTATACGCCACCGTGGCCATGCAAGACAGCTCTTAAAACTGCCTTCTCGAGCAAATGAAAAATGTTACGTATACGCCACCGTGGCCATGCAAGACAGCGCTTAAGACTGCCTTCTCGACCAAAAGAAAAATGTTACGTATACGGAACCGTGGCCATGCAAGACAGCTCTTAAGACTGCCTTCTCGACCAAATGAAAAATGTTACGTATACGCCACCGTGGCCATGCGAGACAGCTCTTAAGACTGCCGTCTCGACCAAGTGAAAAATGTTACGTATACGCCACCGTGGCCATGCAAGACAGCTCTGAAGACTGCCTTCTCGACCAAATGAAAAATGTTACGTATGCGCCACCGTGGTCATGCAAGACAGCTCTTAAGACTGCCTTCTCGAGCAAATGAAAAATGTTACGTATACGCCACCGTGTCCATGCAAGACAGCTCTTAAGACTGCCTTCTCGACCAAATGAAAAATGTTACGTATACGCCACCGTGGCCATGCGAAACAGCTCTTAAGACTGCCGTCTCGACCAAGTGAAAAATGTTACGTATACGCCACGCAAGACGCCATGCAAGACAGCTCTTAAGACTGTCTTCTCGACCAAATGAAAAATGTTACGTATACGCCACCGTGGCCATGCGAAACAGCTCTTAAGACTGCCGTCTCGACCAAGTGAAAAATGTTACGTATGCGCCACCGTGGCCATGGAAGACAGCTCTTAAGACTGCCGTCTCGACCAAGTGAAAAATGTTACGTATACGCCACCGGGGCCATCCAAGATAGCTCTTAAGACTGCCTTCTCGACCAAATGAAAAATGTTACGTATACGCCACCGCGGCCATGGAAGACAGCTCTTGGTCGAAGTCAAGCATTTTTTTCCATGCGGGAAATCTCAGTGCCGTTAGCTCGATACCACATATCGACGATAATAGTTATTTAGGTCTCCTTAAGACTAATCGACCCCCTTTACCTTTTCAGTTTTCAAGTGGAGCTTAAAACAAGCATACTTAGGTGCATAAACAACTAGCATACATTTGAGAAGAGTAACGTTCCGAGACGGCAAACAGTATGAAGTTGCTGCTCTTGACATGGATCATGGATGTTAACGAATCCAACTGGGAGAGTTCATTCGCTTGGTCCAAAGGCTATTTTCGGAGAAAAGAACAATCCCCTGAAACATAGCTGTAGCCAGACGGTTTGAACCATTGTGGGAGCGTATCGGAGTATCGGAGAGTGTTCGAGATAAATACTATATGGAGCATATAACTATGCAGCATAATGCACCAAATTCTGCGACCCAAAGAGCAGTTAGAGATGTACAGAGGCTGCGAACAAAACCAAAGAACCTGTATTTATGGAAATTTATAAAAGTCTGTAAATTGTGCTCAATGAAAGGCATGTGGACGTGCTAATGTCAGGATTAAGACTTCAGGGGTTGTATAAATGCATGACGTCAACATCTAGGTGAGACAAGCAGAAGGTCTTGGCTTGGCGTCTCTAGACTCCTGGTTGCACGGTGCTCCTCGTATAAGGCTCAATGATCACGATTCACGATGATGTTATTTCATTTTCCTTTTAAGATCCTAAATACATTTCATTTACCTGTTTTCAAAAGTAGGGAGTTCTAATAGGATTTCTTTTCCGTTCCATTGAAATAATCCCAAAATATGGATGTTTAAACAAACGCATACATCAGCGCCATATTTAAAAAAAAAAAGAAAAAATGTCACAAAAGTCACCTCCTCTGGTCATCACGCTGAGATGTGCTCTTAATTAGCAATGCGACCCCTGAGTGAATTCACAAATGTCAATTACCGTCCATCATCCACAGGGAACTGGTAGTTTTGAAAACGATATTGATTTCCGCTGACGGCCACCATCCATCACGGTGCTCGCTAACCCCAGTAAATGCTTGTGGCGCCTGCTGTGAACCTGAAAAACGATATCCACGAGCGTTTTTTTTTCTAATTAATTATTTACGATAATACACATTGCAACCGACCGCACTTGTAATAGCACTTGCAAGTCTATTTATCGAGAAACGGCCTGGAACTCTACGAGTATGTAACTCTGTGAAGTGTGTGCAATGACTGGCGGTCGGCCGTGCAGGCTTTGTGTCGCATAACAAGAAAACAGTTTCTTCAAGGTGAATCGATAAATGATTGCTCCCCTTGTGTTACTTAAAGATCCATTATCGAGTTTTCTATCGTTTAACCATGAATATGTGATGCATGGTGGTTGACAGTGGAATGTCATTCTGGATGAAACCTCGGCATCTCTGGATGACGCCAGTTTTTCCGAAGCCGTTATTCCACGAGGCAGCTGATCGATTTCCCATTTCATCGAGCGCAGCGACATGACCCCCAGCTAAAGGTTGACTAACTTTGATTAGGAGATAATGTCGCTGCTCATGTTCACATGTTGACAGTAGTGATTGAATTGTGATTGTCCGATAAGGCTGTGCTGTGTGATTGAAACCTTGATTAGGAACTGTTTTGTAAACAACTTTTTTTTCTATCCTCGACTATGAGGTTGCAGAAAAGAGTAAAAATGCGTGTCAAGATATATTTTTTGGAGATGTGCTGGTTTTTGAACACACTGTCGACTAAATCCACTTAGCCCATCTGTCAATAAGTAGGTCTGGTCAGAGCTATTCCATTGACGGAAACGTTTTCAAACGAGGAACAAAAATGATCCCTTTCCTCAATCGACTCAACCATCAACATAAACTACCCTCTTGAGTGAAAGAGAGGGTGGCCAACGATCGGGGGAATCAGAGAGGACAGGCATTGGAAATCGTCTTTGGATCGCGAAAGGTAGTACGGTCGTTGGATTACCCGTGGTAGCAATATTTCTAACTTAATAGAAGGGTTAACCAATGTTGAAAGAACACTTGCCTGTCTTGTGATCCAATTGCGTTGGTACAGATAGACGTTCATTTGATGGATCCCTGTAAGAGTTCTGCCATGAACCCGAGTAAGAAGTTATAGCATCCCTCTTCTTTCTGCCACACAGTCATCGAATTTCGAAAAGGAACTTCTGTTCAACATTATGTTCTCGATTGAATGGATTCGTGATGTGGTAAGTAAGTGCGTCGATTTCCACGATGGGTGGAATTCCCTACACGCCCAACGTTTAAACTGGACCACCACCCATTATCCCTCAAAGCGTTTGGCTTTGCATTGTCAGTCAGGAGCTCAACGGCTCCTGTCAGGAGCCCCTTCAATTTGTTGATCCAGTTGTACAAGTCTCCACACTAAAACCCAAACAGTTTCCCCACGTGAAAGCCAGTCTCCTTACAAAACTACAAATCTCTTCCGAAATTGAGATGGCCTGTGTTCTCAAATTTTCCATTGACATCCTGGCATTGTGAACTTGACAAATTGTATAAGATATGCCGACACATTTGTGAGGTTGCAACGAACGAGTGTCTGCATGTACACATCTAGTATACATATCATCATACGAAGTGTATCAGGGTAACCATGTGGAAGCAGCTAGTTTAAATGTCTAACTCCACAAGGATTTCCACCAACCGATGGCCGTGTGGACATGGGAGCAAAAGCAATTTGTGAAAAACCAATACGAAGTCAACTTCACAATTAACGCCTTCGGGCTTGATGTGATGAGTTTCAGATGAGCGACCAAACACTGAGGGATGCTACTAGAGCATTATTTTGAACCACAAGCCGAGTGCAACAGATGAAATCATGTGCTTAGCAAAAGTTTCTAGAAGATTCTTAAAGTGCAAAAACGAAAACGAAGGGGATTTATTGTGTTCAAAATTCTGGTGAACAGAAGTTGGCATGGGATTTGATGTGGTCCAGTGAATTCACACGTGGGTGGAGGATTTGGATTAAAGCCAACCCATTAGAGTAACAAGGACTTCCTTGAAAGGCTTGGGCGTATGCCTAACCCATCAACAATTGCTTTATGAATTTGGAAAAGGAGTACGACCTAGTTGCTCCTAGGCAAACTCTGGAGAGATCTGGAGAGGTATGGGCTTACGCCACAGTGGCCATGCAAGACAGCTCTTAAGACTGCCTTCCCGACCAAATGTAAAATGTTACGTATACGCCACCGTGACCATGTAAGACAGGTCTTAAGACTGCCCTCCCGACCAAATGAAAAATGCAGCTCTTAAGACTGCCTTCTCGATCAAATGAAAAATGTTACGTATACGCCACGTGGCCATCCAAGACAGCTCTTAAGACTGTCTTCCCGACCAACTGAAAAATGTAACGTATACGCCACCGTGGCCATACAAGATAGTTCTTAAGACTGCCGTCTCGATCAAATAAAAAATGTTGCGTATACGCCACCGTGGCCATGCAAGACAGCTCTTAAGACTGAATTATCCAGCAAATGAAAATTGTTACGTATACGCCACCGTGGCCATGCAAGACATGGGTTCTCTTTTATGTTCACTGTCCATGACCGTGGATTTACTGTGACTCTGACCAGCAGCAACGCAGTTAATTATCCACTGTAAAATGATGCATTGCTCTTCTGACCTTTACTGGTGAAGCCATTTTCCATATCGTCCGACCACTAATCAGACTCATATTGAACTGGCTCTTCAGCTGCTAGTTAGAATGTTGCTTAACATGCTTTAAACTCCGTTAAGAGCGAAACAACTCAAATTATTAACATCCTTTAAAGGATAGTGAATTGGTCTCCTATTTATAGGCACACGTAGATTGATATCGGACTGCAATCCATAACATAAACGACGGAACTGAACTAATTGCCAAATGAATTCATCCCCGGCGTGTAGATGTTTTAGTTAAAAATAAACTAGCTGCTGCTAGGTGTCCCTTTTATCCTCCTTTCCTCGTATCGTCCTTAGTTACAGCGTACATCATACACAGCCCCGCTCGTACTTTGATGACCTAAAACGGCTCTGTCGGCCTCCGGAACATAGAAGTGAATCGTTTTACACATGGCTTCATATTGGCTTTTTCAAAATCAATACCACCACATCCCACATAGCATGTGAGTGTGTGAATTTATTTTTAATTTCTATTCTATTCTGTCTTACTCGTATAGACCTGCCTTGACCTCATCGCTATGGGTATTGCCCTCGGAGAGTTTCAACAGGTTCGGGTCCCAGCAGGCCTTCCGGCATTTCGATTCCACGAATCCCCTACGATGTAAGTCAAGACTCAGAGAGATGGACAAATCATCATTATCATCATTCACTATTCACGATTCGATTTATTCATGGGAAATTCGTTACGTGAGAATTCGATTGTGAATAGCACACGGTCACCTTTAACATTCGCCGGGGTACCACTCGTGACGAGACTTGCTGTGGCGGCCTCCTTTTTTAATTGATCAGCCTTTTGGAAGATATTGCTTAATAAGCCGCATTGGACGATTCGCGTAGGAGCCAGGTGGTTGTTGCTGTGGCTGGTAATTAATATTCCCTTTTGAATACTGAAATTGTTTATCTTTTATTTTTTGCGTGAAAAAGAAGCTGAATAAGGTGCCTTATCGTTGCGTCGAGTTTAAGTCTCTTAAAGGTGAAACTTAATGGGATTTAATGGTATTCTTAGGTTTCTAATTGAAAATTTCAAGCGGTGGGCATATATTTGGACGACGGTGGTCCTTAATCGTCTTCAATCTCAATTGAGTGCCAGTCGGTGGGTGCTCTCGGCCAGGGATTCCTTTTGTTCTTCTTAAGCAACACCTCAACTGGGGATAATGGAATAATGTAATCCACGTCTACGAAGGGGCAATTTTGCGCTTTCGCAGGGTTTTTGAGGAAAACGCGACTTGGCACTGAGGCTGGTGAATGTCCTGGATGATGGATGGTGTTCAGAGCTGTCTTTACTTTAATCGAAATGTACTTGAAGACAGTCACATCTGCGATTGTTGGAAGATACACATTTGTGGACAAGCAGTTATTTAAATCGCAAAGGGTTGAATGGGATACGATTTGATTTACATCATAAGTTTGTCCAGGGCCTTGGAGGTGGGTTGTACATCAGCTGTTTCAAGACCATTAGGTTAGTAACATGAATTGAACTAATAACACTCAAGTATTTGACAGTCGTAGAGAGCATGTACTATTTCTTTTGAGGATGCAAAGACTGGTGACGGATGAAAAGACAAGTTAAAAAACTTTCTTGTGATTGAATTAAATTAAAACAGATTCCAAGAAAACAGACCGAAGCATGTCAAAGAATTGTGACACTGACTGGTGCCACGGTCCCCTCATTCCACATTCCTTGTGCATGAAGGGTTTTAACAAACAAGCCAAGGGGTAAATCATTGTTATAAAGAAGAGTTCGCCTTTGTGCGACGTTTACAAGCAGCCACTCAGTCCCCATCATATACTCTAAGTAGTGTTAAAATTATAAAAAAAGGGAAACATCCAGTTGCAACATAAAAGGTACACTGTGCTTACTGTAACAACGAAATACGCGACTAACTGCTGGAGAAACTGTGTCAGTTAGGAAGAACTGAAAGAATGGATAATTTCATTGGAGGCAGTTACTGACTACTCACTACGAGTAAAAAGAAGGATGTGTTTCAGGACAAAAGTGCGTAGGTAGCCACCAAAACAAGCCTTAATCTTTAACTAATATTCGAACAGATTAAAAAAATTGATTTGAAGTGTGATTTGGATGTCTTTGATCAGAAGCGCTGAGAATCCCTGTTCGCATGGATATATCGATGAAAACAAAGTAGTTAATAAATTGCCGTTTGGCTCCAAATTTCAAGATTAATTCCACTCTCGAATGTATTTATCCAGTTCCTTCATTTAAATCAAGAATTTGTTGAGGCACCTCAGAAAAGGATTGCGGGTCAGTTTCCGACCGACCGTTGTCCTCACAATTAGGTAAATAGCGCTTGAACTCACTTTGAAACGAGTGTTATATTATTATTCTGCATTTCTCCTTAAATCTACGCAAACTGTCCGTCAATAATTTAAGTCAGGCTGTCAAACGTTGAAAAGATGCCTCTTTCGACTTTACTGATCCACAGGAGAGTTGGGCAGAATAAGACTAAATGACTAATGACTAAAGAAAAATGACTAAATTTTAGTCATCACTAAATTAGTTATACGATATATTAAGGCTGCGGCTTAGTCATGACCTATAGTTTTAGTTATACATATGATTGATATTTATTTATGAATAATAATCAATCATAGGTATGACAACGAATAATTTATAACTACAGTGGACTCTCCCTATCGTAGAACTCTCATTGGCGTTAAAACAGGGCTTTCTGCCATAGGAACCCTCGCCTTTAGACTTTGCCTTCCTTTCTAAGACTTTTGCCGAAGCTGTAGGAAAGAGGAGAATGAAGAAACCATTGAGCACTTGATATGGAGCTGTAGCTCTCTCTCATCCCGCAGACTTCAGAGTCAGCTAACTTCTCCACTTTATTAAAAGCACTAATTAGTTTGCAGATTAGGTGTTCATATATTCCAGTGGTAGCGTAATGGGCCCACACTGACCTGAGTGTGTCTGCTGTCTTTCTTCACAGCAGCCAGCCAATTAAGCCTTACCTTACGTTGCTTTCAGAGAGACGTCAATAACCAAAGGCGGGCACTTATACAATTTAGCCATACCGTCGTCTATTGGTTTTAATGGTAGTATACTCACGTTTAAATGAAATTACAAATTGAAGTAAGTTCAAGGTTTAAAAGAAAGTGTGAAGCCGTATAATTAGTTGAACCAAAGTTTTTTCAATGCCTTATTTTGACATTTAAGGGTCCCGAGTGTAGATCTGCTTAGTCTCTGCCAGTCTCAGACAGTGAAACATTTTAATATAATGCGCAACTTCGAGAATAACCTGGCCTGACAAGGACTAGGATAATCGAACTCCTATACGTAACCCAATACGAGAACCCAGCCAAGCTGGGCGTCCAATTGTCGTAGCTATGATGTTGCATCTGGAAGGTTTGCTGAGAATCGGTCATCCAAATGCTGATGTAGAACCACCCAATCAATTCTTGAGTGAATTCAATTTTGCAGCCTATGACTTTTCTCCACTTTTTACGATACATGCAGATAATGCTGGTGACTTGGGGTTCCAAGGAGCGAATCTCGTTTCATAAGGGATCAAACGACACACATCTTGCCAGCACGTGAAGGTGAACATGGTTAGTACCAGAAGAATAAATGAATGAGATTATTTCTGAGGAAGGATTTAGAATGAGAGGTTTATAGTGCTACCATATGAAAATGCACTGATAAGGTTCGATGAAGTCAGAACAGCTTGATAATGGCGTGCCCGTTGCGCTGTCTCTTCGATTCCCTACCGGAATGACAAACAAAAATAACGATCCCAGCTCTTTCAAGTCACTGACAATGTTCTGGAAAATGCTGTTCGGAGTCGGCGTAAGACTGTAGGTCCCGTCCACTCACGAGAGAGGGCCTGTCCTTCTACGGGCTGTAGCGCCACCCATATTATATATACATTGGACTCTCCCTAAGTCGAACTCTCCTTAAGTCGAAACTCTCTCTAACTCGAACTTTTTCGACATATTTTACGTACATTTCCCTCAATTTTCCTTACAAGAACCTCTCTCTAAGTCAAACTCCCCCTAACTCGAACAAATTATGTCATCCCGTGACAATTCGACTTAGGGGGAGTCTACTGTAATTATAGCCATGTTCTGATAGGAGTACAGTCCAGCACAGCTTCACAAGTCTGACGATACCATTGCATTTTTATTATTCTCCTTTCAAAGCACTTCAGTACAGGCTCGCTATTCAATAGCATCACAAGTTATTTTTATTCGACGTCTGTTCGCTTAATGATTCGGTTGTATCTAAATTAATGTTCAAATAAAAATCCGATGTGGAGGGTTCTTGTTCCTTATCGTCAAGATGCAGTAATAATGTGATTGATATTGGTTCCGAAAATATTAGGTGCGTCTATTAACACAGCCATCCACGATTGTTGGCGGAAGATTTTTTCAGCTCTTGAAAGGAAGAAAGTCCTGCTAATCACCAAATAAGCAAAATGTATTTGAAAATTGGACTCACAGAACTGATCCAGAGACTCTTTTTTGGTAGCTCCAACTAATTTATTTAATATACTTCGGATAACTTCGCGGACCACTTCGGTTGGTTCCAGGGACTTTCGGTTTGATTCCAGGGTCCGCGGACTACTGCTCTAGACAGATCATCAATAAATATTTCGGGTGAACTGAAGTGTTTGTGAACACCGCCTAGAAGAGCACACTATCACTGCAGTTCACCCGATTCTTTTCGGAGTCGGCATAGAACTGTAGGTCGCTTCCACTCGTGAAAGAATAATAGCACGCACAACACGAGTGGTTGCTGAGAAGCTAGGCCTTGGTCCGTCTCGGACTGTAACGCCACCCATATTATTATATTGCACCTTAATCAGTGGCCGGTCAGAATAGATGTAACTCTGTAGATAATTTTTGTATTGGTATCGTTACTAACATAATTTTCGACTGAGTACGCCATAGTAACTTGTCACCCTACTAGTCGCCAATGTATTCTACGATGCACAGTTTGATGGCATCTATGAGTAATAAGCTTTTAATTGCTTCGTACCATGTAATGCAAAGTCCCTATCTATTCCAATAATTATCGGTCGGCGTTCATTGCCCGGAATACGTTTATGTCTTTGAATCGAATAAAGAAGCATTAGGTAGTTGGGCTGCTAGTGAATTCACCATTGTGATGACCACAGTCAGACTACTACCACCGATTGACTACTCCCGTGACAGTGTCGTTAATTTGATCCCAACGGCAAATGGTGACTGGGCAAAATGGTGAACAGAATGGTGACAGAATTGAAAACCAGGTAAGAGCGTATTAACTTTGCTTTCACTGGGATTCGAACCGGACACTCTACCAACTGCGCCATCCAGTCGTTCAAAGAAGCATTACATCTCCTCTAAAGTTATACCTCAAAATGTCCCTATTTTGGAGTATATTGATATTGAAACCTTTTAGGCCTTTACAGAATGCCTATGTCCAGAACAACAGACCGACCGTATATCGGACCCATTCACAGCAATCGTGACTTACTTGAATTAGTCTAACTTCTGCCTGCAATACACTGTTAAAGTATCAAACGAGACAAAGAGATCTTAGACGAAGTCGCAAGCACTGTAATACCTGTCTATGATCTATGAGACTATACATAGAGAATAGCGTGTTTCTGTTACTTTCAGCTGGCCAGTCATCTCTCTCTGGGATGGAGTTGAGCTACAGTGAGTTGGACTACAGTGAGTCCTCCCTAAGTCGAATTGTCACGGGATACTATAATTTGTTCGAGTTAGAGAGAGTTCGACTTTGGGAGAATTTCGTCCAGAAATGAAGTATTACAGAGATAGCTGACTTCACAGCTGATTGTCCCCTAGTCCATCGACGAATTTGAGTGCCTTTTTGACAGATATTCATGAATTTTTGACGGTTATTCACGAAATAACGTAAATGCCGTCCTCTGATTGGTCAATTTAGTTTAAGAACACGTTATAAAAAAAAGTTGTCAAAAATTTCGAGGGGCAAGAGAGGTAGAAGTCACGCATCTCTGTAATATATCATTTCTGGTTTCAACTTAGGGAGAGTTCGACTTAGAGAGAGTCTCCTGGAGCTCGAAAATCGTCACTATACCCAAGAATACTGAAAAACCATCGATTGAGCATCTCAAAGCACATTTCTTCAAATTTATAAAGACAACCTTAAGTCACGGAAAATTAAGCAGCACTATTAAACTAGCATCGCTTTAAAAGCAACCACAAAATATTAAACTAAAAAAATCTCCACAAGCCTCTTCCACCAGAATGCCCTGAAGAGCTGTTTAAAAAAAAAACTACCACGGTGGGCATGTCATAAGTAAACATTTAAAATGACCCACTGTCTCGTTCATCAATCATTCATCGTCGAGCATCGTACGCTGCCATGAATGGAAATGTGAATAATGTGCAAACGATTTTACAAACGGGAGCATTAAATGTTTGCCCAAGCATCGAGTCCAAAGACATTACATGTGCTTTAGCGTCATCCCTCATTAAAAGCGTTTTCAACAATATTGATCTTTCCTCTTGTCGCTCACCAGGATTCATGATAATGGGTGTTCATGATGGACTCACATCCGTTCTTGATTTGGATTGCATCGTGGTTGTCTTCAGCATTTTGAAATAATTGAACTTTTTTTATATCTCAAGAAAATGTCTTTCATTCATGGACAAGCACAATTTGTCAGTCATTTGTGAGTTCCAAGAACAACTGAATTAGAACTAAGTTCGTCCAAATGAAGCAGTTCAGAAAACAATCTCTAAAGTACATAATCGCCGGACGAACTTCCGAGACGAAATAAGCCTGTCTGAGAAATGATAAAGTATTTAAAATGAATCAACATCGATTGATATTTCTGCGACATTGAACAGATTGACAGTGACGGAGTGCGACGGCTTTTTGATTTAAATTTGGAAAATTCTGGACTAAAGAATGGGATACAATTCTTTCGGTCAATCGAAATCAAACGATTCTAGTCTTTGAAGGTCAATTTTTCTCTTAATTGTTGGTGGTGAATGTGGGGGTGCAGTGCGTTTACATTTATATACACATTTCTGTTTATTGAATACGTTCCAAACAACAGTCTGGGGTACTTAAATGACTAGAGGGGAGGACTCTCCGTCTGCTCTAACTACTATGACTCTCATAGACATCATCAGAAGCTGCATGGATGGAGAAGGAGAAAACCATGTGGTGTAAAGTGTCGTCTACGTAATAGTATCCACAAAATACTAGGCAGATAAATGCATCGGTTGCATTTTTACGGAGTGTTAACATCAAAATTTGCATTGACCGTGTGACAAATGAATTCCGGCTACCAGATCTCTGAGACGACGCTTTGAGAAACTTCGCCCCGTTTTCGAGAGCGACTTGCATTTCGACTGTCGCCTTTAATCTTTATCACAACAACCATACATCACCTACCTTGCTAGTGCAGGCTAACCGTCAGTTCTTATATTTTTGAATAATTTTAGCGAACTCAGGGACATCAGCATAAGCCAGCTTAACTGCTTCATTGTAAGCACCAACTGGTTCCAGGAATAGGAGTCGGTAGCTCCACCGTACCGTACCCAGGCACTTCAACCTTTGCCAACTCAATGGCCCGGTGGATTTAGGTCTAGCTTCTACAGAAGCGTTTGTCATTGTTCTCTTTCGAATATGGAGCCCTTACAATTTTTATTTACTCAAAAAGGCAACATTTTAGAAGCTTGTATAGACAGGGACAGACGGACTCCAGAAAGAAGACCAATTGCAGCATGGTCTCACAGTGGAAGGCTAACAGTCTGTCATTCAGTTCTTTTTTTCCCTAATTTTCTCATTTATATCATTTATTCCATATAAATTCATTGTTAGGTTAGGTCGAAAGACATAGCATAAGATTAAGTTTAGCTTAGATTGCCCGCCTGCGGCAAGTAATTTACAAGTAGTAATAATGTACGTCCAACTAGTTTTAAGCATTTTTGTCTAGAATATAAGTCTGATATGAATTTAAAAATAAAAAATGAATTACAAAAAAAAGGCTACAGAAACAATTTTGAGTCAACACTAGAATTTGATCTTAAAAGTACGGATCTGTTGAACATATCTTCAAACTTGCGCTGAACTAACCATCGCTTCATGGCGTAGCAATCGTTGGAGTCTTATTTTAAATATGTACGTTGTGAAATACTTTTTCCTTTTCTTAAACTCATTCTTGTTTTAACCATTCATTGTAAAGGACGAACCTGAATAAATCTTCTATTGAATATTGTTAAATAAAACTGACGTTTCATTGTTGCGTTCTGCTTCTCATTCTGTTTAAAGTAGCAAGTTACCAGCTCCATCAAAAATACTGACTTAATTTCCCACAAGATTTTGATAGTTGAAATTGCACAACAAATTAAATCAAATATTCGTTCGTTAAGTAAGCGACCCTAGCCAGGAGGAGAATGTAGAGGGAAAAAAACTGGACAAGGACAAGTCGGAAACCTGGGAGCTTCTCAAAAATCCACGTACAGTGTAGACTCGATTATTGCAACACTCGCTGCTGGAAAAAAGGCATCACAACTCCTGATCACTGTGAGGAAGAAGATTGTGTACCTTTGCACTTAATTCGATATCAAATTTTGTCTGCAAAATCTGACTTTTCCAAAATGCTTAAACAAAGGTTGCCAAACCAGGATACCGACAGCGATGACATCTCTGATCGTAGAAAATCAAGACGAAGAAGTTTCGTATGACAGTGGAGATGGAAGTCATACACAGCCCAATGTGAAATTAGAACACGTAATAAAATGCTTTACCAGAGGCTTGGACAGAGGTCAGAAGAAATTGATCTAACCATTCGAAGAATCACTGCAAAATGTGCGGGATAAAGCTGTTGCCAAGCGATCTTCTGCTAAGCAACTGCAATCAAATTTATTTCTGAAATGTTAACCTGTATAAAATATGTATTCAGAATATTTTATTTATACATTACATAATATATTGCGTAAGCTATTTTAAAACGTTTTACATATCTTTTCGATTTTTGCAACAAATGACCTGTTGAAATTACACTGTATTAATATTTGCTCTTTTATTTGCTCTTTCGAGTCACTGACAATGCTCAAAGAGTATTCCTGTCTAGAAAAGGCTTCTCAACCATGTCGTTCGGAGTCGGCATGAAACTGTAGATCCCTTCCACGCGTGAAAGAACTATAGCACGCACAACACGAGTGGTTGCTGAGATGCTAGGCCCAGGTCCGCCTCGGACTGTCGTTATAATATTTGTTATTGTTAATGTGATCAAAACCATATTTTTAATTTGATGCTCTACCATTTCTGTACAATAGCTTGAAAACGATGGAGTCAATGACAATCGTAAAAGTCAAGAATCATGGCCAATCGTAATTTAATATGTTTAATGGAGTCGGTGGGCACTTTCGATTTTCGAAGATATTTTCAGATTTGTCCACGCAGTGGCTCATAAATGGGGTACGGACACACATTTACCCACTATCATTTCTGAAGTAGGCCTCGGGATTGACAATTAAGAAGTGAAGCTTCCACTTCACTCGAAAAATTATTGGGCTTTTGGGAAATTTCAAAATTCAACCTCAGCTCTACATTTATCCGCAAATTCCACCATCTTCGTGCGGATATCAATTTATCTAGACTACGGATAGTTCAAATGGTTTTCCTTTATATTACCAGGCGCATAATTGCACGCGTTTTTCTTCAGTTAAATGTGGGTACAATTCTAGTACTTTCAGTAATACTTTAAGTTGCTCTGACAAATGCTTCGAAATTGAAAGAATCGATCATTTTAAGTATTTGGGAATAATTTTAGATCAGAGATAAGCTTCAGAGATAACGCTTCTTACCTCAAAAGGATCTTAATAATGTAGTTAAGAAGCTGTATCATCTCAGTCTCTTCTGCAGCCAGACTATCTTAAAACTGGTGTACAATTCTCTTTTGAAATCAAAACTAAATTATGGCTAATCTTGTTGGCGCATACTTTGTTAATATTAAAGAGTTATTAACGAAACAAAAACATGCCATAAGAATCATTTGCAAAGTAAACCGCTGCACTCCCAGTCTCGAACTTCTGAAGTTTCATGAAATTCTACAATTTAGGCATCATTATTGCTACAAAATTTTGAAAATATTTTTTTTAAGCTTAGCTTCTTATGCAGTTAGGTTTGATGATTATCATAACAATACCAAATATTTTGTGTCATTGTCAATCATTTTAAGAACCCACTTTTCAAGATTTTATGCCGTCATTGCTCCTCACTTGTTTAATTTACTGCCAGAGGTCCTCAGATGCGAAAGAGTGACTACAGTTTTTGTTTGCCAAGTCCTAAGCAATTGGCTTTTTCATTTGTTTATGCTACAATTGAATCATTTGTTGTACCTATAGTCTAATGCTTTTTATTCTGACTATCTTCTTCTTTGTACCATCTTTTACCCATCTTGATTTTCTTACTTTAATTTGGATATATGTATATTTGCGATTGTCAACACAACAAGTAGTTTCCCCATCAACTACACTGGACTCTCCCTAAGTCCAATGGTCACGGGATACCATTATTTGTTCGAGTTAGAGAGGGCTTGACTTAGAGAGAGGTTTTAGCATGAAAAATTGAGGGAATATAAAATATGGCGAAAAAGTTCGAGTTAGAGAGAGTTTCGATTTAGTTTCGACTTAAATACCTCTTGCCCTTTGGCAATTGAAAACCTTATGCCATTTCTTGCAATTATATTCTTGTTATAATTCTGTGTGATAGATAAGTCTGATTTGTACATTTTGCCCGAAATAAAGAACAAACTAAACTAAAGCAAAATCGTGTAAATTGCTTGATCATGTAGGAGCTAAGAATTTACAACAGACAGGCGAGCGGATGGACACACCGAAATTCCTTTCTGAAGACGAAGCCTTAAACTGCAGAGTGGTGTCTTTGAGTTACGCGCTTTTAATTAAACTTTATTGCCTGCGTGGTGGAATTTGTGTGAATCTTAGATTTGCATGTCCAACCGAGTGCTATAAAATGTGCGAAGGTGCACCAAGGCTTCCACGCCATTATCTGCAAATCGGTGCTTCGAATAAACTTGTTGCAATGTTCGTGCTCTTTTTTTGACTGAATTTATAAGCTCAGCCTTAATCCAATCCTCACCACTGCCCCCTTATATTTTTTTTACAAATTAAATGACTAACTTGTAAAGAAAATGTTTAAATATAGTGTCTTTAAAATAGGACAGTGGGTAGGAATGGATTAAGGTTGACTTAGTTATAGATTCAATCAAAAAAGAAATGGCACGAACATTGCAACAAGTTTAACTGAACCGATTTGAAGATAGTGGCATTTTAGGCTTTCAACACAAGACAATATTCCAAAAATTCGGAATTCCTGTCGGCAGATAAACTACCATCGACTGCTGACTGTAAAGTCGCTAGACAATGTCGCCGATTACACAAAATTTAAATTTCGAATCAGTGTCCTTCATAGGGCCGCCTAATTTGAAGAGAACTAATTCTGACACTTCAAACTAAGCCCGATGGTCAAACCGGTCTTTAAAAGCACTCCAGCATTCCTTCTTGCAGACATGGGCCATCTAAGACCTAGGTCAAGCCTCACACTATTGAGAAACACCTCCGATTTTCCATAAAAATAAACCTTCTTGAATTCTCAAATAACCAACTCACTGTAGATAAAATCCCACTCTTGACTAGAAAACAGACAAAACAAAAAATCACATCTTAAGGTTCAACTTACGTTTGATTTAATGCCGACAATTGTTGGGTAGCCTTGAACTTTGTTTTTTTTTTTTCAAAACTATAACCGCACGGTAACGTTCAGAATTTCACAGAAAAACACTGGACAGTAATTGAAAATTAATTTATCTGAACGAATCGAATGGAACTTTTCAAATACAATTCACAAAACACGGAGCGTAGAGTTCGCTCTCTTTAAATGGCAAACTGAACAATTTTTCGTAAACAGCAAGTTGTGGAGAATGCCACTTGTTATGCGGGAAATCGAATGAGAAATATTCACTGTCAACCGTTCGGATACGTTATTCAAAACGTTGTGCGATGCAGCTTTCAAACGCAACGAGTATTTATACGATTTCATCCACCAAACGTGGGGGAAAATATCCTTAGCTTAGTTTGGTAGAAACCACTTGGCTGGGGGATGACAGTCTCTCGCAGGCGGAAGTGACGAAAGTTGACACAAGCCCAAATGGAGGGGAGCTTATGATGGCAACGGGTTCGGAGCTCGACTAAAAGCTGTTGACTTTTGCTTTGTTTTTCCTTTTAACTGACGAGAGGGGAAACATCCTTTACCCATGCGGTACGGGGTTTTGTTACATCCACCGATGCGACTTCTAACTCCTACGCAGTGTTCTCGGAGGCGGGTCTTGGCCTTTGGCGTAGCGGTGGGGGGGGGGGTTGTTTTATGCGATAGGGGTTGGTTGTTCTTTTTTCTTGTTTGTGGGTCGTGATTCTTTCTGCGTTTAAACAAAACGACACCACGTGTGTGTGAATAAATGATGGGAGCCGATCATTGAGTGACGCAGGTTGAACTAGATGCATATGCAACGTCGATTTGGGGATGAGGAGATATTTTTGCGGAGACTTATTCTTAGTCAATTAGAATACAGAGCTTCCATGATTTGCTGACATTTGATTTGAATTTTCTAATTTGAGTTTCTTTTAATGTCAAAGTTCGGTAATATGCGAGGAATGTGGGAAGAAACACACACTTCTTCCACACAAGTGAGCGAGCGTTCTAAGAAGTTGGCTGTCTGATACGAAATTCTAAGCAAATTAAAGCAGATTCAAGTGGTCGATCTCTCTCCTCCGAACTCCGAGAAGTTCGTTTATAACCGATAGTGAATATCTAACTTGGTGTTGAACGGGAATGTACTGAATGTAAAGGCAGGTAAGTTAATTCTAACAAGTTGATCACTCCAACTCATTAGTCGAACATTGATTTTGGTCAAACTTACCGTGTACCTAACAGAGAAACAATTTTCAAACAAAAAAGTGTTCGAAGTCGTGTTCCAGCGTTGCGCACTAAGTGCACCACCTTATATGACATAAGAGAATACTATTTATTCCAAGGTTAAGGAAGTAGGCGTGCATTCATCATGTTGACATTCACTCCTCATAGTCATAGCACAATACAATGTTTGACGATAAAAAGATTGCTGTGATTGAAGAATGCACTTGCTAGACCCTTTGTACCTTAGGGCTTGGACAGACCTAAATCTTCTTCTATTACGTCCAGCTAGATTTGCGCTCCACCAAAAAGGGCTCTTAAGCTTGAACGATATTTCGTTGCTGTTTTCAGTCTTATACACCGATTTGCTTGATGTCTTTACCACATGACTGTGTCCTCTGCTGTGCTGTTTCAATCCCTCAAAATCTCTCAAAGATTTACAGGCCACCTAAGAATTTGGATCTTTAGACGCCGTATATAGCCAGTACAGTTCGTGCTTGAATATTCTCCTAAACTTTTCTTCAAACTTGGTAAATAGAGCTGTCTCTTTATTCATTCTCTGTTGATATTATTTATGCCTTTGTGACGTATATCAGGACTAGGGACTTCGGAGTCTTATACAAAGTTAACTGTGTCCTTCGAGCGTGTATTTTATTCCTCATCGGCCTCTCAAACTCAAAGGAATAGCAACAAGACAAGAGGGTTTTATTTTTTAAGTTAATGGTTCTTAGACATTTCATGTGGTACAACCCAAAATTGACCATGGAATCGAGGTCGAGGTTGACAAAGTCCCTGACTACCAATGGCCAATTGCTTGAAGATTCAGTTGGGTTTGATTATGCATTTAAGTTATTTTCTAGACATTTTAAAGAAATGGATTGATGGTAGATACAGAGATTCATCCATTTACTGCGATGCACAGTATCACGAGTCCATACAAGTGTTTGTCTTAAATATTTTTTTAATAGTTTATTTATTGTTACAAAATATTACAAAAATATATATTATGTATCATTAATTTGTTTAAGAATTAATTGAGTCAGATGAATTTTCCCAGCCATGAAAATCTAGATTATATTGGAAAACGGACAATACTTTGCAAATCAGTGCTGCTTGCAGCCACTTCAAAGGCTCCAGGCAACCGAAGCCAGATGAAAATTTCACAAATATTTCTTTAAACTATTAGTCAAATAATACAACAAAATTGGCGAGGTAATACGATGTGCGTGTGTGTTTCTTTTTTAAAGCTTATTGGAAGGTCCGGTTTGAGTATTTTACTACCATGTACAAAAAAATTCATACCTCACCCATTCTGAATAAACCTTTTTGAAACTAACTTTGTACTTACCAGAAATGAAGTATTACAGAGATGTCCGACTTCTACCTCTCTTTCCCCTAAAGATTTTTGACAACTGTTGTTTATAACATTAAAGACATTTACGTTATTTCGTGAATAACCGTCAAAAATGCATGAATATCTGTCGAAAAAGTACTCAAATTCGTCGATGGACTAGGCGGCAATCAGCTGTGAAGTCGGCTATCCCTGAAATAGTTCATTTCTGGTACTAACAAAGTGATATCTAGTGAACACCGTACAAATAGAAATTCTGCTATTCAGTCAACGTAAGCAAGAGAAAATGTAATGCCAAACTCACATGTTTCCGTGAAGTTTCTGATATATGTTGAATGCACTACCTTTGCTGGCAGCTTAAATATGTATCATTAAGCCGTGATTGAGTGAATCTCGTCATAGAGGACTAGTTAACGTTGCACCCATTGTCAAGCTCTAGCTGCTGGCTATTTCATGCAGGCTATTTCTCTGCTGCCAGAAGAAAGTAATCTACTCAACCTAGCTACCCATCAGTCCGTGCACCACATTACTGATCGCTGTTATTCTTGCAGTATCTTAAAGGGTTCTCCGTGCAAGCTCCTTGTGTGTGTCTAGCTGGCAGATTGATTTGACTATTGGAAAGAACTTAAACCTGACCGGTCAATTTTATTGCCAATTGATTGACAGAGAGTTCATCAAATCAACCGGAGCTGAGAATGAATGGAAGTAGTCCCACTTAAGTCGTGTATATTCCCAGAGGCGTATATCTGAGGACATAAGCAGAGGAGGTGTCTTCTTCGTTCAAGCAGATTCTGTAATAGGTAGTCGTTTATGATTTCGCCTAGCCTTCTGACGCGGTCCCCCCAGGGGGCAGTGTCCATTAGTGACTGATATTTAAATTTGTTCTGGTCTGTGATCCGAATTTAGTCTAAGCCAGATCGCACAATAATTGCAAGTCATTTCGCGTCTGTTTGGTGTGGAGAGTTGATACGCGTTTACACAGTTGCACAGAAAGTCCCTGTGCCCTTAAATGCTGGTGAATGTTTATTTGGTGTTATGCACAATCTAGATATGACGACTGTCTGATAAAAGTTTTGAGTTGTGAGAAACTCATTCTAATGCCTGACTGTCCGCGAAGATCCTAATATCGCGATTCGACATGCCGTTCCATTTCCTTCTTCTTTATTTGACGCTACAGTCCGGGGTGGACCTGGGCCTCAACCAACAAGCCTCTCCAAACTAGCACGGTCTCTGGCTAGCTGTCTCCAGTGTCGCACGCCAAGTTGGTTGAGGTCCTTCTCCACCTGGATGAGCCACCTTAAACGCGGGTGTCCTCTGTTGCTTTGTCCCACGGGTTCGGAGTCGAAGACTCTTCGCTCCGGAGCTGAGTTGTCCATACGCCCAGTCATCTTAGGCGTTGGATCCGAAGACGCCTGACTAGACTCATGTCGCTGTACAGGCCGTACAGTTCGTTGTTGAATCTTCTCCTCCAGAAACCGTCAACGCGAACAGGACCAAAGATCACACGCAGAACTTTTCTCTTGAAGAGACCAAGGACTTCCTCATCCACTTTTGAGATTGTCCATGCCTCCGCGCCGTACAGCAGGACTGGGATGATCAAGTTCTTGTATAAAAAGCTTGGTCCTTCGAGAGATGGCTCTACTGCTCAGTTGCCTCTTGAGCCCATAGAAACAGCGGTTGGCAAGAGTTACTCTGCGTTTGATCTCGATACTGATGTTGTTTGTACTATTTACTGCGGAGCTGAGATAGACGAAGTCCTTGACTACCTCGAAGTTATAGCTGGCCATTGTGACGCTCTGTCCAAGACGTCGATGTTGTGTGTCCTTTCTTGATAACAGCATATACTCCGTTTTGGCCTGCTTCACCGCTAGACACATTTTAACATTCGTTACATTTACGCCGAGGGTTCTTTTAAAAAACAGATGTCAGTTAGATTTGATATAACCCCACATTCAACAATATGTGACTCATGCATTTCTTCATAAAAAGTCAAACGAATTAGCATCATCACATCCTGGGGCGATATGCATTCACCCACAGGATTGGCAAAGGTCCCCACTCATCGCGCCCATCCTCTTCAACACTATCTTTTAAAGGTCTTCAATGCTCATTTGAACTTTAGTCTCGAGTCTCTTTGACTTCCAATCCAATTCGAATCTGAATTGCAATTCAAGTGTCAACTCAAGTGCGGGGTAAGCACACAAATTCAATGAGAATTAACGCCTGCACTGCCGTTGGAGGTGTCCATTTAGCTCGTCGTACCCACACTCGGTTCACCATCCACTTGTTGGCATGCCATTCTATTTCCAAATAAACCCGATCCATGGGGTGGGTTGTTCGCGGTGGTGTATGGATTGCTTGCCGGATTCATTGACTCAGTTTCCGGTTATGGCGTGCAGGCACGAGGGGGTGAGACTGAGGCGTTGGAAACGACTCCGCCGCCGTTGGTTAAATATTTTAAATGATCTCTGGATAGTGATTCCGTCGATTAAACGGAAAATGAGATTCTAATGTAATATTTGACTATCGGATAACAATTTAATGGGACTCGTCGGCGGTTTGTTAATGGGATCGTAAACGTTTGCAAAATGGGGCGACTCTTGGGTGACGTGGTCGTGGTCAACGAGATGGGGATTGTATTTCTTGTTGTCTTGTTGTTGACATGCAGTGAGGCTGGCAATTGAGTGAATCCTGTTGACATCTGCATTTCGAATTGATGTGAAGAGAGAGAGAGAGAGAGAGATTATTGATTACTAGCAATACTGACTGCTCACACTTAAGATGTGTTCCCTGGTAAAGGGTAAAATTATTAATAAGAAGGGAATTTATCGCATGGAATACCATTTGCCAAGTGGAGAAAACATTCGTAAGCTGGTTGTCCTTCGATGGACTCAATGTTCTTTCACTGCAAGCCATTAGGTTAGTTTAGGTTATGTGGCTGCCATCGAAAGTGATGGATTCACTTAGACCCAGAGTCTACAACTAAGCAGACTGTACTATTTTTGACAACAGAACGAAAGCCACGCCAAGCCAAGCCGAAGCCATGTGCTTGCGATGACCCAAACACGCTCCCAAGCAAAGGCAGTCGCGTGATGTTGCTGTCCATTGGATCAAGAATGGTAAAACCAAGCCAAGCGACATGTAGGTACATGTAGGTGTGCGTTGATTTGGTCTCATTAGGAGCAATGCGCCAGCGTTTTGACCATTCGTTTATTTTGTCCAGAGCTTGTTGCGGTTTTCCAGTTGAGGACTCAACTGAACGTCCCGTTGCCAGGATCGCTGTGTCATCCGCAAATGTAGCCACAAGTGTACCCTCAGTTTGAGGCATGTATCTAGTGTACAACAGGAACAATGTAGGGCCAAGGACACTCCCTTGAGAGACTCCTGCTGGGATCTCTTTAAAATCGGAGTTTTCAGTTCCGTGTTTAAATCTAAATATCCTGTTATCGAGTATCTTATACAAGCTTGTCGGTAGAAGCCTGCTTACTTTGTATTTTAAGCCTTCATGACAGACTTTGTCGAATGCCTGGGAAACGTCAAGTAGGTCGGTGGAGCAGATCTTTTTCTCCTCTAATGCTCCTTCAATTTCATTCGTTACTCTGTATACCTGGTCAATTGTGGAGTGAACTGATGGTCAGCTTTTAGATGCTTCTCTTCGATGAATTTTTGAATGCGTTTTAATAAGAGTTTTTCAAAAATTTTGGATATTATTGGTAAAAGCGATATGGGTATGTACGACTTTTTGTTGTTCAACGGTTTGCCCGGTTTTGGAACCATTATCACTTCTGCAGCCTTCCATGCGTCTGGAACAAAAGACAATATTATAAGAAGAGCAAACTTCGATCTTTGCTTTGTCAAACTCTGGTCAAAAGAATGTTCGAATCCCTTTGTGACAAAGTCTCTGTACATCACATTCGTCAGACCGATTCGTGAATACGCCAGCCTGGTCATCCCACTTCTCGGTTCACATCCGATGTAACGAAGGTGTCCAACGTTGGTTCTTATGTTTCACTTTTCGCAATCTTGAAGGGACTGATAGAACCTCCATACCCCGAACGCCTTACTCTCTCAATCGTCTCTTGGAATTGGTGTCCTATCGCATTCCACTAACCTTATGTCTTCTTTTACCCCATCGCACTAATTACGTCCTCAACTCACCCGTTTCAAGAATGCTAAGGTTGGTTAACACCATGGAACACTCTTTCGACTTCCATCTCAGCAAAGCCTCTCTTCGCAACCTCCTCACTTCCATTTTTTCCCACTCTAGCCTTGCCCACCTTTCCCTCTTCATCCCAGTACCCAGGTAAAGCATTAGTTTTTAAGTTTAGATTGTTTAAGTTCACTGCTTGTAATAATCTTGGGTCAAGAAATTCTTCGTTAGTGTGTACAACCAAACTCTGTAATCACCCTTCGATTCATAAAGTCTGTAAGCGCACGACAAAACAGTGCATTCTTACTGCGTTTACTAGAAATTCACAACAGAACTTCGTAGTCTTCCTTGAGTGTAGAGAGCGTACTATAAAACTCAGTCCAAGGAAAGCACGCGAACGTACCTTTGTCCTCAAAAACCTTTGTCGTAGGGGACCAAGGAAAGCACGCGAACAGACCTCTGTCCTCAAAAACCTTTGCGGCAGAGGAACAAGTAAGATTCTTGATCAGACAACATTTGAAGCTCTCGCTCTGAACCACAAACATGTCCCACACATCATCCCATTAAACAATGCACAAACAAATAAAACAATTCCGACTTCTGCCATCCGTTAAGATAATTAAAACTGAACGAAAATAAATAATTTCAATCAAATACCAAACCCACATATCACGTACAACAACCCATTCCTCCATTTTCTTCTTCCCTCCAGTGCTGCCACCACAAGGCGAATAGAATCCTCCAATCCACCATGTTTACATTCGTTCTATTTCGGCGGGAAAACTGACATCCAGTTTGCATTCCTCGCAGTGAAGCTGTTTTGCAAACATCGTGTGTTGCTTTCCATTTCTTTTTTTTTCATTTGTTAACGTTGTTTGATTTATTAACCAACCATGGATGTAGCTGATTCACAAGTTGGACAATTGCGAGTGAAAGACGATGTCGGCATTCGGTGTCAGAAACTGTTCCAAGATTTCCTCGAAGAGTTAGTTCGAAATCCCCAAGATTCAGGCGTCAATGTGTTACCGGTCATTTTCTCCATTTCAGATTCAAGGAGGACGGAGAGTTCAAGTACGTGAAACCCGTCACCGAGCTGGAATCCCCGGATCGATGTACACTCGAAGTGAGCTTCGACGATGTGGAGAAGTATAACCAGAACTTGGCGACCACCATCATTGAGGAGTACTACAGGTAGACCCTTATCATTCTTTTGAAGGAAAATGTGAAACTGGAGTCCTTTGTTTTCAGAATCTACCCGTACCTCTGCCAATCAGTGTCGAATTTCGCAAAGGACCGCATCGGCTTGAAGACAGCAAAGGACTGCTATGTCTCGTTCACCGAAGTGCCCACTCGTCACAAGGTGCGAGATCTGACAACGTCTAAGATTGGCACACTCATCCGAATCTCTGGCCAAGTGGTGCGTACACATCCAGTCCACCCGGAGCTGGTTCTCGGTACATTCATGTGCCTGGACTGTCAGACTGAAATCAAAGGAGTGGAGCAGCAGTTCAAATTCACCAACCCGACAATTTGTCGCAATCCAGTGTGCTCCAATCGACGGCGCTTCATGCTGGATGTGGAGAAGAGTGTCTTCATTGATTTCCAGAAGATTCGCATTCAAGAGACCCAAGCTGAGTTGCCGCGCGGTTGCATCCCGCGGTCGGTTGAAATAATTCTCCGTTCCGAACTGGTGGAGACAGTTCAGGCTGGAGATCGTTACGACTTCACCGGGACCTTGATTGTTGTGCCGGATGTAGCCGTCTTGAATATGCCCGGAGCCAAGGCGGACTTCGGATCCCGTCACAAGCCAGGCGATGCGCAGGGCGAAGGTGTGCGCGGCTTGAAAGCCCTCGGTGTGAGAGATTTGAACTACCGCATGGCTTTCCTTGCGTGCAGTGTGCAGGCCACAAATGCCAGATTCGGCGGCACAGATCTGCCGATGAGCGAGGTCACCGCGGAGGACATGAAGAAGCAGATGACCGACGCCGAGTGGAACAAGGTCTACGAGATGTCGAAGGACAAGAATTTGTACAACAATCTCATCAGCAGTCTCTTCCCGGCCATCTACGGAAACGACGAGGTGAAGAGGGGAATCCTACTGCAGCTGTTTGGCGGCGTTGGAAAGACTACACATGAAAGTGAGTACAGGTGGTTGATTAACGAATTTAGGTGATGTAACCTCAAGTTGGGGATATAGCTCAGTGGTAGAGCATTCGACTGCAGATCGAGAGGTCCCCGGTTCAAACCCGGGTGTCCCCTTTGTACATTTTTTTTAAATTTATTTACTCGATTTCTAACCTATGAATGTTTCTTTTAGAAACCACTCTCCGTGGAGATATCAATTTGTGCATCGTCGGCGATCCGAGTACGGCGAAGTCGCAGTTCCTCAAGCAAGTTGCCGACTTCTCTCCCCGCGCTGTGTACACATCGGGCAAGGCGTCATCCGCCGCCGGTCTGACAGCTGCCGTCGTGAGGGATGAGGAGAGTTTCGACTTCGTTATCGAGGCCGGAGCGCTTATGTTGGCGGACAATGGAATTTGTTGCATTGACGAGTTCGATAAGATGGATCCGAAGGATCAAGTGGCCATTCACGAGGCCATGGAACAGCAGACTATTTCGCTGGCCAAAGCAGGGGTGCGCGCTACTTTGAACGCTCGTACCTCGATTTTGGCAGCTGCCAACCCCATCAACGGTCGCTACGATCGTTCCAAGTCGCTGCAGCAGAACATTCAGCTGTCGGCTCCGATTATGTCGCGTTTCGACTTGTTCTTCATTCTAGTGGATGAGTGCAACGAGGTGGTGGACTACGCCATCGCCAGGAAGATCATCGACCTCCACTCGAACATCGAGGACAACGTTGAGCGGTTGTACACTCGTGAGGAGGTCCTCCGCTACATAACCTTCGCCCGGCAGTTCAAGCCGATCATCAACGTGGAAGCGGCCACCCTTCTGGTTGAGAACTACGGACACCTGCGTCAACGCGACACGGGCACCAGTGGCCGCAGCACCTGGAGAATCACAGTGCGTCAGCTAGAGAGCATGATTCGCCTCAGTGAGGCCATGGCAAAGCTCGAATGTATGAACGAGGTGCAGGTACGTCATGTGAAAGAAGCATTCCGTCTTCTGAACAAATCCATCATCCGTGTGGAGCAGCCCGACATCCACCTGGATGAGGACGAAGACATTGGAATGGCCGACGTGGAAATGACCGAAGAGCCAGAGAACGGAGTGGAAAACGGAGACACGCCTGCCGAAGAAGCGTCCGTTGTTCAAAAGAAAAAGCTGACACTGAGCTTCGAGGACTACAAGAACCTGTCGACGATGCTGGTGCTGCACATGCGAAAGGAAGAGACTCGCTGCGAGACCGAGGGCGAGGACAGTGGCATGAAGCGCAGCGAAGTGGTTGGCTGGTACTTGGAACAAGTGGCCGACCAAATCGAGTCCGAGGACGAGCTCATCTCACGCAAGAACCTCATCGAGAAGGTCATCGATCGGCTGATATACCACGACCAGGTCATCATTCCCCTCAAGACGACCGAGCTGAAATCCCGCTCTGGCCCAGCCGAAGACGACGAGGAGGACGAAGACGCACTCCTGGTCGTGCACCCCAACTACATTGTTGAATGATTCCTGTTTTCACATTAAGTTTCATCTTGTTTAATAAATTGTAATTTGTTTCGTTCTTAAGAATTTTTATAAGGAAATAAAATTTAAAAAAAAATACGTGGTTTGTTTTTTTATATTTTTAAAATATTTCGTGACACAAAAGGCGAGTGCGAGAGATGTCAGACGAGTCAAACAAATCTCGGATTTCATACAAAAGGCAATCCGACATCACCAGGCGCACAGATTTATCTGCAGGTAACCTCAAAACCCAGTGACAGTTGAAACAGATTGCCTAGGGATGTGCATTCGAAGAAACGACGAATGGCATATTATAGAGATGTGCAATTTTTGTTAAGCAGAACATTTTTTTTTAAAGTAGTTTATCATAAAAATACTAATTTAGGGTGAAATGAGGGACTCATGGGGTTTGTAATTAAGAAACGAGAATGATGGAAGTTTCTACGGATCTTTTTTGGTTGCAACGACACTATGCATCTTCAGGTTGACCAAGATTAACACGGAATTTTACGAATTGTTGCTAGTTACATCCTGACCGCAGCGGGAACAAACATTCCACGCCTTCGCAGCCAAATGAATTTTTACGAGCTACTGCCAGCGGACAAGTCCTTGCTCTCGCAATGTATCAAAACTCGAACTCGAAAACTGAATGTACATCAAAACCCGATTTCCCAGCCCCTCTTCTCTCTTCACAAAGGCAACCAAGAAAAACCACAAAAACGTAATGATAGAAAGGACATTTATCCGTTTAACTTTATTAAAAACCCCTCAGCGCGAACTCCCTGAAAACCAGAGCGTCCCAGGCACTGACAAGCAATTATACAAAAATATTGTTAATCTAGATGTACAAATAAATTTAACAGCGAGGGTGGCCCAGAGACTGTCTTCCCTTAATCTAGCTTTCATCATCTTCAATCTTCGGTGCAAGATAGTAACGAATATGTCCCAGGTCAGGAATGCGATACTCAACCACAAGTGGGACATCTGCCGACATCGACAGCTGCACTTGATTGGACAACGGCGTGGCCTTTGTGAAGGCATTCAGGTACCGGCAAGCGAATGTAAGTGTGACGGGTTCTTGCATTTCAATGATCACTTGGTCTTCTTCCTTGTCCACTGATGAGTTCTGTGCCAATTTCACATTTGCGGATCCAACATCACCGGAAGCCGAGAACTTCACACCCTCTTTGGTGCAGCAGATGACAACCGATTCACCGAATTGCGCCAGATCTCGACAAATGCGAGCGAATTCAATCGATGGCATGCGAACAACGCAACTGTATTCTGTCTCTGGAATGCCCAGATGTTCCTGGTCAAGATTCATCAGCTTCATTTCATAGTCGGAGACCTTTTCCTGATTTTGTGACTCGAACATGAAGGTGACTGTGTCGGCGTTGTCCTGTGCCTTGATGGTGACGTTGTCCTCGTTGTTGGCGCATTTTAGGATCTTCGCCATGCTGCCGAGATTCATGCCCATCGATATGTTGCGGTCACAGCGGAATTTCTCGAACCCATCCGACCGGAGTGACAGAGACACCAGAGAAACGTGCGAGTTGTCCATCGCTTGCAACTGAAGTGTACTATTTAATTGCTGTTCTAAGTGGAACGCTGAGCGAGTGTTTTACCTGAATTCCAGAGTCACTGCAGTCGAAGGTGCCTTCATTGAGCAGGTCCTTGATTGCATCAAGAACTTTCTTGAGCGTGGTGGCCGAGAGTAAGCGTGCTTCAAACATTCTTTTGTTTTTATTGTGTAATGAAAATAAATTAAATCAAAATCAAGGAACTGTTGTTATGAAACTTAAATACTGAATGGATTTCCCTTGTTCACTGGGCGTTCTTTCCCGGACTACACAATTTAACAGCTTTTTCAGAAGTGAGGAGTTGCTTTTCTAACAACGCGATTCTGACAACGAGTTGCTCTTTTGGCGCGAACTGTCAAAATGCCGGCGGTTGTGAATCAACAATTTTTTTTGCGAATTTCTAGCTGCCACCTAGTGGGGAGTGGAAAAATCGTGGCTGGTGTAAGGGCGCGTGGATAGCTGGACGTTTAGTCGTGTTATGGAAATGTTTTATTGGCTATTTTATTGGGATCCAAATTTAACTAGGAATTTTTGGTTTTTTTCAGTGAATTGTGTAGTTTGGAGCTGAAGTGGCCTGTGGGAGTCATGTTCCTTGTGCTAGATGCGTTTCTATTCGGTTTTTGATAAATATGTCGGTACAAAGTAAGGTGTGTTTTTTTGCAAGCGTATATACGCCTAATTTTGAAGTGCACACAAAAGCGATCGGCGCTTCATGATTCATCATAAAATCTGGGCAGCACCGACGACATTTATGACATTTGCTTAGCTGTCAGGGGTGTAGCGTAGAAGGTGATGGTTGATCTTTGATGGTCACAATCTTCGTTTTGCGACTGTGTAGCGTGACCATCACTTTAAAATCACTTAATAATTATAAAATAAAAAAAATGTTCATCAAATGAAAAGAATCGATTAAGAAACCTAAACGGAATGTAGCAGAGACACTCTGGGTATACCAAAAGTTGCATACTTATGGATGCCAAGACAATTAAAAATTATCAAATACATCAACCACACCTGCAAATGTAAGCCACATACAGCAACCTAAACGATGAATGAATAAACTCAGGATGAACACACAGAAAATAATGATTGGAAGCATTGTTTTTATCCGCTCTTATTTCTTAAGCGGTAACTATAGAAATAAGCGCGGATAAAAACATGATGCGTAACTAAAGCGGGTATAGGATTTATTGTTAGTGTATTTTACATGCAAATTGAAATTTAAGCGTATATACGCTTGTAAAAACAACACAGCTCTGATTGCCTTCACATTTTTAATTAGTCAACTAACTATGGATGATTTTTTTCAACCTCCAAGTAGATTTTTTTCAAATACTTAAGACAGTCTATAGGACCCTTTGGTCCTATGTTGGTTTCCCTAAGTTACTATTAGGTACTTAAGGTTACTAGTAGTTACCCTAAGTTTAAGGTACCATTATAACTTCTGTCACTTTCCATTGACTAGGGACGTGGTCTAGTCTAAGTGCGGCATTAAATAAGTACAGTAAATTAAGAACGGCTGTCTTGGGTAACTCCTTAAGAATCCTGTAATTAAATTGTAAGCAGGAGCGTTGTTCGATTACAGATTTTTTAGTTCTTCCTTGAGCTCGGCCAAGGTAGCACTTCTCATTACGTAATTGTAGTCGTGTACGTCAAGTCCATTGTAGCTAACAGGGAACGTTTGACCGGTGAATGGTTTAAACCAGAAAAGCAGAGTGCCCTTAAAAATTTTGACAACTGATTTTTATATCGCTTTTTTTTTCCAGAAATGAAGTATTACCGAGATGCCCGATTTCTACCTCTCTTGCCCCTTAACAATTTTGACAACTGATTCTTATATCATTTCTTTCTCAAACCAAATTGACCAATCAGAGGACGGCATTTACGTTATTTCGTGAATAACCGTCAAAAATTCATTAATACCTGTCAAAAGGTACTCAAATTCGTCGATGGAAGTAGGGGGCAATCAGCTGTGGAGTCGGCCATCTCTGTAATTCTTCATTTTTGGCTTAAACGTTTCCTCCAAGTAGTTTCTCTGCAACGAGATTTGCGTTCTCTTTATCTTCTCTTCTCCAGTCCTCCGGATTGGCGCACTGAGTGCACTGTTTAGTCAAGCGAGGGCATGCTTACTCCTAGTCAAGATTGTTTATGTCCCAGTGTCAAAAAGGAGAAAGATCTCGTCCCGCTTTTTGTTCGGACAATGAGAGACGGACAAAAATATCCGTCCGCCGAATAACAACCTGAATGAGAATGTCATCCGAATCTGTTGAAACAGTTCCAGTCCAAAGAACAGACCCGTAATCCCAATCCCCTCTTGAGGCGTCAGTGTCGATGAAATGCAACATTATTGCATTTACTTTCAACGTTTTGACGTAGACATTTGCACCGGAGCCATCCCGCTTTGGAGAATTGCACGTATCCATTTATCCCTGCACACACTGGTTGGTCGCAGCGAGCGACGTCGAATCGAAGCGGATACATTTTGCGGTTGTCTACGATTCTAATGGAACTTGCCATTGTTTCGACATACACACACACACGCGCGTATACAATCACACCGAGTGACTGACATTATGCGGTATCGTGACTTTTTACAATAACCGAAACTCCATTTAGATTTTGAATTAAAAATAAATTCCAGCCGCATTATAGGTTTTGCTGGAATTGATTTTCCCTCAAAACTGTTCTCTCTGCTGCTCCTGGCGGACGGGGTTAGAAAGTTTTTTTTTTTTGTTTTTGTTCTTTCAATTCAATTGTGGAGCACTAGGCTGGTGTGTGAAGCACACATTTTGCCGAAGGAAAGGTGCACATAGACAAAAAAAATAGAAGAACTGCCCGACAGTGGAAGAGAGAGAGGCGCACACACATGTAGTCGTCGTTTGTGGATGTGGACACAGTCGGAAATAAGTGATTCTAAATACTTTAAGGCAGCCTATTAGCCGAATGACATGCCGTGGTCGGTATCTAGGGGAGTGAAATAGATACGACAGGAGTCATTAGGAACGCTCATTCGAATTGACTTTGAAAAAAAAAACGAGAGAGAGAGTATCATTAAGAATGGACATTTGAGTATGTTGCATGCTGATAAAGGTTGCTGGTTGCTTGCAACTTCGTTTTACAAATTTAGGCCGCAGATTCGTTGCGGGCTGCGAGCTGATTGTTGTGTGAGTAGAGTTCCAGAGGTTGTCCTCCTCCAAACTTTAGAGTTGAAGATGTCGCTAACCTCATTGAGAAGACCGTGCGTCGCTCAGAAACCCCTTTCTCGTAGCAATATCCCTCGATCACACGCAGCTACCTCTAAGTCCAACATTAAACCTATCACACCCAATCATCCGTTGCCCTAGAGACTGGTGCATAGTAATTGGTCTTTTAAAACGGGCTCGAATACGAGATCCCTCATTCGACCTTAATGATTCCACCTCCGTCAACCCTTCCCTCAAATATTCAATTTTCATTTCCTTGCTGACATCGACATTTTCACTTAAAAATTTGTCAACCCCAAGAGGTCGATTTTCAGCCGTTTTTCCACATCATCTCCTGACTACCAAACCGGCCGTGTTTGACATACCGATGACTTCTGCCCACTTTTGGTGATATGTTCTTACGTATGTTAATCGAAATTAATCGAAAATTTCTCACAACCACAATCGCCCTCCAGTGTCTGTTCCAAGGGCTATTTCACCAGTTCTCAACTCAACTCCGAATGCGGCTTTTGAGGCCTTCACTCTATCTGTTTGGAATCTCTTACTTCTCTTACACCACTCCATCACTCCATTGCGTACCAACCCCACAACAACAGCGCCTTCTTTCATAGACCCACTATGTCGCCCTTCTGCCAAACTGACTAGACAGCTCACCGATTCTGGCGTGGATGTTATGGTGTTGCTTCACCAAGAAGGCCTCCCAACCGACCCGTTTTTCGTCTATTTCCATGAGAAATTTAGATAATTAGTTTAGTTCGTTTTTGAACAACAATTGACACCGTTCTCTAGTTGGCTGTTACTGAAGTATTGAGAAGATATTTCTGCCTTCGCATTTGATAGCCATTTGGCACAGTCCCTTATTTACACATATCTCCAGGCTACTAATTGCGTTGAATAGTGCTGACTGGATCTCACAGAGTTGCTAGATGCATTATTCAAATTCATAACAAATTTAATGGATCTTGTATCGCTCATTTCGACAACATGGCCACAACATACAATCAGCTTTTGAGCATCCTTATTTAAGCCCTTTTAAACGCCCCAACTTAAGCAACCTAGCTTTGTCGGAAGTCGCTAAACTAGAAACTCTCTCGGCGAGACAGTGAACAGTCTTTCCTTTCCCCAGAGCCTTCCCAACGGAGCTTACCATCGAAGCTCTTCAAGGGCATGCGCCAGATCATCAAAGCATGCCCGACGACTGGAATATCACCTCCATATGGTCCAGCACACTGTTTGAACACAGGTTTGGCCTCCGGCTATAGCTTTGACTAAGGCGAACCCTGGAGAAGAGTAACGAGTTTCAAATCGATATCCACCATCATTTCGGAATATATTCCGAAACGATGGCTGAATTTTGGATCCCGGGAAAATTGATTCGGTTGTGTAACACCACGCCAACACGTGCAGACTTCAGAGACGTTTGAAACTTGCACCGGATTTCAGCAAGGAGATGGCTGTCATGTGATTTCTTCAATTTCGTACTAGTGAAGATGGTGCGAAGAGCAGCTGTAAAGACGGAAGCCACTGTCTTCTAGAAGTCCGTCCAACTGTCGGGTCATGCAGATGACATCCACATCGTCGAGGGTAGTGTGGCCTCCACGACAATTTAAGAAAATGCGAGCTGGTCTTAATATCAATGAGGACAAAACAAAATAAATGCTGTCAACCAAGAGACGTTCCGTCACACACCACGAAACCGACAGAACATCACGATCCACACAATTTCGGGGAAGTAAATGAGTTTAAATTTTCACATTACGGCAGATCCTGGAAAAGACCCAAGAGATGCAGAGCAACACCCACCACCTTTTTGTCGATTTCAAGGCCACATATGACAGCGTGCATAGGGACGAGCTATACAACGCCATGTCTAGTTTTGACATTCCTGCCATACTCGTCAGGTTGAGAACTCTCTCTGGTCCATCAAGGTCGGTAACGAACTCACCGAGACCTTCAATGGCAAAAAAGGTTTTAGACAAGGCGACGCGCTGTCATGTGATTTCTTTAACATCATCCTGGAGATCGTGCAAGACTCACACGTCAACACTAGAGGCACGATCTTTCAGAAGTACGTCCAACTGCTAGCATACGCGGATGA
This sequence comes from Eristalis intricaria, assembly GCA_964034865.1. Classification (NCBI taxonomy): domain Eukaryota; kingdom Metazoa; phylum Arthropoda; class Insecta; order Diptera; family Syrphidae; genus Eristalis; species Eristalis intricaria. The sequence continues at coordinate 10,124,208 of OZ035877.1, forward strand.
CATTGACGTGATTGGCAGAACACAGCGAGCCGTCAATGAGGCGTTTGCTGGCATTGAGGCGGAGGCGACTAAAATGGGTCTAGCGGTGAATGAGGGCAAAACAAAGTATATGCTGTCATCAAGAAAGGACGCACAATATCGACGACTTGGCCAAAACGTCACCATAGACAGCTATAACTTCGAGGTGGTCAAGGACTTCGTCTACCTCGGCTCCGCAGTAAACAGTATAAACAACATCAGTACCGAGATCAAACGCAGAGCAACTCTTGCCAACCGCTGTTTCTATGGGCTCAAGAGGCAATTGAGCAGTAGAGCCATCTCTCGAAGGACCAAGCTGACTTTATACAAGAGCTTGATCATCCTAGTCCTGCTGTACGGCGCGGAGGCATGGACAATCTCAAAAGCGGATGAGGAAGTCCTTGATCTCTTAAAAGCGTGCGATCTTTGGTCCTGTTTACGTTGACGGTGTCTGGAGGAGAAGATTCAACCACGAACTGTACGGGCTGTACAGCGATATGACTCTAGTCAGGCGTCTTCGGATCCAACGCCTAAGATGGCTAGGCCATGTAGAGCGTATGGACAACTCAGCTCCGGCCCGAAGAGCCTTCGACTCCGAACCCGGGGGACAACGCAACAGAGGACGCCCGCGTTTAAGGTGGCGCACCCAGATGGAGAAGGACCTCAACCAACTTGGCGTGTGACACTGAAGACAGCTAGCCAGAGACCGTGCTAGTTTGGAGAGGCTTGTTGGTTGAGGCCCAGGTCCACCCCGGAATGTAGCGCCAAATAAAGAAGAAGAAATGATTTTAAATACTACTCTACTAATCCACAAATGCTAACCTAATGGACGGTTTGTCGAAACAACTAGGCTCAAGGCTCTTGACTCGAAGGACTAATATGATGTAGTCATCGAGTATGAATTCTCTTGCTCACCACTGTAGAATTAACACTTGTCATATTGAACGGTTGTCATTACCGAATATGCATATCACCTGTATGAGGTCGCCGACCGGACTGAGTGATTGTCCCGAAAATTCCTCTAGCTGTCAGAGTATAAAAGAAGTGACATATTATGTAACACAGACAGAGAGTATTAATAAAGTTGTCAATGTCAAGAGTTCTGTTTGTTTCCTTCGCGCATCTCCTCCGCCTCTGAACTCCACAAAACAGCAGTCCTTGCGTATGGACTCGAAAGCTGGACGGTACGGAAAACAGCGGAGTTGACTCTTGGAGGAAAATTCTACGTCGGATATATAGTCGTGTCTGCGAGGAAGGTGAATGGATGAGAAGACTTAGCAGAGAACTCTACGAGCTGCACCAAGATGTAGGGGTAGTCCGGAGAGCAAATATCCGTCGTGGCTTGGCCACATCGACCAATGCTCCAGCTAAGAGGGTTCCCAAATCCGAGAAGGAGAGGTAGACTGAAACCCCGGCGTAAAGACCAGGCCATCGCGCGCCCTAGTCAACTTGGTCTTGATGATTGGGAGCAGCGTGCCCAGCACAGTCAGCGGTGGCCATTGCGCAGGCTCAGACGATTCAAGGGTCGTTGGCTGATAAGTAAGCAAGGGAGCCTTTTCTTTGATGGAGGAGGAAGCCCTACTTGAACTTAAAGAATTAACATTCCTGGAAATTAGACCTGCAAATAGAAACATGCCAGTAAAACAAGTTGGCTCCATCTCTACATAGACTCCTTCACAATGCACCACGAAGGCAATTATATGAATACTATTTGTAAAGCAGCCTCCCACATTTACCCAGAGACAAAAATCCCCCTACCCCACCCCGAACAAGAAGTATTCGAAGAAAAACACAAATCTCATGACTCAACGTAAATGGAAAAGCAAGCAACATTCCTGATGTTACCTTTATTTCAGAGAAAGTTATGCCAGTAATCACTCAATGCTATCTGCGCGGCATCAGCATTTCCGAGATGAAAATCTTTGAGGTTCTTGCCGCACTAAGAAGATTTCCCTCTTATTTAAGTCTGAGAATTCAATCGAATTACCCAAATTAAATGTTTACACTCCATTAATGAATTACTTAAATAAAAAGTTTCACGGGGCGGACTCAATTTAATTTCGTTCCATCGCCGACAAGAAGCCAATCATCTGAGAACCCCAACCACCCTGACGGCTCCCCCTCGAATTGTATGCACACAATAACAAGCTTTGTGTCCCTCCCCAAATCAGGCGGAAAAAAATCCCTGACTCGTGAGAACAAAGATCGAAATCCCTCACGGACGCCTTATTCAAAAAAAAAAAGCAAAGAATGTACAAATCAGAAATGAATGTATGCCAGGACTTCTTCTAAATCAAACTTTGTCTGTATTCGAATGGGGAAAAAGGAAAACAGAACAAAAAAACATGAAGAAAATGAAACTAATGTGAAACCGTGAGCAAACCACACCTGGCCAGGTCACCCAATGGTATGGCTTTCGATTAAAATTAAAACGAACATCAAAAAGCAATTCCGGCATCCGGCGATGAGCCGCCTTTGCGTATGACATCACACTTGATTTGCTCGTTTCGACGCGAACGTCAATGGTAACATATTTGCCCGTCGCGCCGCGGCCACGATTGAGGAGAAATCGTTAAAATCTGCTCCGGAAAATTGCCAATCGTCGGATGTTTACGCGAAAAACAGAAAACTGATATTTCCAATCAATTATTGCCATGTACGAGGAACGAGTTTGCGTAGGACCCGGCCATGCAGGCAGCGTGAGGTAGTGTCTAGTATGAAATTGATCCGAGACCGAAATCAGCCTCATTTCGGTGGGCATCGTTGATTGTCTGTCAGAGAGAATGAAATAATTTCATTCAACTGCAATAATTGTGTAGCGCTGTACTTGTGTCGGAGACACAGTGCAACACCGAATTAATTATTTTTTCCACTGAAAATCAAGCGAGAAAAAAAAAATAAATAAATCAATTTTGAAACAGTGTAGATTGAGTTGAGATATGCAACCTTTCATTTAGCAAAACTCACTGCGTTTAAATTGATTTGAAAGGGTAAAGTCTAGGAAGTCTAGAATTGGCAGCAGGAGGGTCGAGGGAAATTGTCATCACTCTTGCTGTTGTTAAAGAGTTTCTTTCTATGGACGAGGGTACAGTTTCGACGTTCAGTTTATGAGGACATACACCAGGCTTTTGGCTGTTAAGAAGTAACATATAATCTGCCATGGCATAATAAAGTTTGAATTCAAGAAGAGCAACCCCCGATACGTAGAACTCCTGGTGAAGTGTAGTCTAAGTGAATTGAGGTTCATGTACGATTTTGGCGTGTCCATAGGTATAAGCACACCATTCAGAGCATGCTTATAGACGAAATGCGCAGTTGGCTACTGTTTACTTACCAACCTCAAGGACGACTGGATAGCGCATTGGGCTGAGCCCCTGGTTATAGGGGTTCCCAGTTCGAATCCCAGTGAAAGCAAAGTTAATACGCTTTTATCTGCTTTTCAAATATAGTCCAGTCACCAATTGCCGTTGGGATCAAATTAATGGCACTATCACTGGAGTGATCAATCAGTGGTCTAAGTGTGCTGGTGGCCCCCCTACCTAACCTGAGGTTCAAGATGATTTCCAGCGCATCAGTGGAAGTAGTTCTAAGGGCCACTGATGCATGAAGGCTTGTTTCTGTACCTTCCTAAATTGATTGAGGTGGATACCGACGTTGAGTATGGCCCACAACACTACTACGCTGTGTAGGCATTTCGCCTTATTCGAGATCGGAATACTGGTGCCGTTAAGAGAGGGGATCGATAAGAAAGTTTCAGAAAAGTGTTCCTAAACTTTCTATAAAGCAATAAAGTGAACATTTATATAAAATAAATAAAGGCTTCATTTGCTCGGAAGTCAAGGATAACATTCGCAGACTAAGATAAAAACATTGATATGTATCTGAAACGTGAGTCGCCGTGGAGTAGTGGGTTAGTGTGTCGTCTCCTACGCAGAGAGTGCCAGGTTCGAATCCCCAATCTACCAACGTTCATAATTCACGGCTTCCACCTCTTTCGAGTCACTGACAACGCTCAAAGAGTATACCTGTCTAGAAAATGCTTCTCATACTTTGCCGTTCAGAGTCGACATCAAGCGAGCATAAAACTGTGGTTGCTGCGAAGCTAGGCCCAGGCCCGCCTCGGACTATCGCGCCACCAATAATATTATGTATGATATGAAACAACGCCAAATCTACCAAACAAGCCCTTCTGGAACTTTATAGACAATATTTGAAGAAACACAGATCAGTGGAATTAATCATTCAAGGCCGGGAACAATTGGAGAATAACATAAAAGTATAATCTGCTGAATTGATGACCTTAAAAAATTCCAAAATTTTAATGGAATCAAAAATAAGGCATTAGTAACCCGCTAATGCCTTATTTTTGATTCCATTCAAATTTTGGAATTTTTTAAGGTCTTCAAAGACCGCCTTGGGTTGTAAGGGACAAAAAAGAACGAATACCCGTGTGAAATCTGAAAAGAGCAAAGTATTCCTGATAATATTGCATTAGAGAGTTAGCCAAATCAATATAAGAAGAATCATTTAGTTAGGATTCAAGAAGTTGTGATTGAAAAAATATGACGCCTTTATCGCTACAATTACAGCTTCTTGCCAACTGCTCTTGTCACGTGAGCAATGACACGGGAAACTTCCCCCGTTCTTTGTGATCTAATGAGCGCCACTCACAAAAACTTCCAAGATGGACCATCGGATGTAGTTTTAAAGTTAATCCGCCAACAACTGAACAGCATCTACAACTGGGTTCCCTAAAAGAAAACACACACATACAGCTTCGGATGAAGATAGTAATCGAGTCTGATTATCGGATTAATGTACGTGTGAGACACGTATGACCAGCTTTTAGAAGAAGAGGTTACCATTATGATTAGTTTCAGTGGAAGTGGTAGCCGGAGACAGATCTGCTCTGTCTTACCTTGACTGCCTTTTAAAAGTTGCTACGACAAAGAAGAAATAGAATCTGTTCGACATCTGCTTGGCGAGTGTCCAGCCATAGCAATTGTAGTTTCTGGGACAACACTCCTTGGTAAAAGCTGTGTTTTTTTTTGCGAGCGTATATACGTCTAATTTATAAGTGCACAAAAAAACGATCATCAGCGCTCAATGATTCATCATAAAATCTTGGCAGCACCGACGACATTTATCACATTTACTTAGCTGTCAGGGGTATAGCGTGGAAGGTGATGGTTGATCTTGATGGTCACAATCTTCGTTTTGTGACTGTGTAGCGTGACCATCACTTTAAAAGCACTTAATAATTATAAAATAAAAAAAATGTTCATCAAATGAAAAGAATCGATTAAGAAACCTAAACGGAATGTAGCAGAGACACTCTGGGTATACCAAAAGTTGCATACTTATGGATGCCAAGACAATTAAAAATTATCAAATTCATCAACCACACCTGAAAATGTAAACCACATACAGCAACCTAAACAATGAATGAATAAACTCAGGATGAACACACAGAAAATAATGATTGGAAGCATTGCTTTTATCCGCGCTTATTTCTTAAGCGGCGATAGTTATGATGCGTAACTTAAGCCGATATAGGATTTGTTGTTAGTGTATTTTACATGCAAATTTAAACTTAAGCGTATATACGCTTGCAAAAAAGACACAGCTTAACTTGTTTCAAACATTTTTGTCTAGTACTGAAGTATGTATCGGAAACTCATTAAATACATCATAAAACATTGAACTACAATCTTCTGCATAAAAGCCTTTATAAAACTTCGCGGAAACATATAACCAATGTAAAATGTTCTCTGAAAATAAGCATATAGCATGGTCTCCAATCGATCTCTTCTGACACAGCATAGGCAATGTCCGAAATAAATAGCATTGTATAAAGCAGTAGTAGTCCAGGATCGGTAGGACACAACCCATGCCGTATAGGCAACGACACCGCGACCAGGCTAGATCTATTGTATCGAAGGGTTGGAGTCAAGACAAACCAGTTCCATTGTAAGAAATTGTAGCCAAAATTGTAACAGCATATGGCTTCTCGGATACGCTAAACCGAACAAGCCTTAGTGGAATGACACTGACATTTCTACAAAGGATACGACTTATTAAAATCGCACCTTTCCGGGTTTTTTTTTCTTCCCCTAGGATCCAACGCCGCCGCCACGGGTCTGTCAAAAAATAATAATAAGGGTCACTGAGGCAGTCAGCGCGTAATAGCGCAAGCCATTGAAGCCGCGTGTTTTATTTCCTCGCCGAGGTACGTTTGTAGGTTATCCAGACTCAGGAATCCAGGTGAAGCAGTCCCACCAGGATATCTACACAGCCGCGTACATACCTCATGAAAGATAGTGAATCTTTTGTAGTGGAATTTTTTAATTCCACTGAAGTGAGTATCACCCTATGGAAGATATGTTTCCTTAACCAGATTATTGCCGGAAATTCACACATGATGTGCTCGGAAGTATCATCAGCTTCGAGGCAAAGCCGAGAAACAGTGTCTTGACGCAGGTTTTGTTGGTTAAGGTGATAGTTCAGATCGCAGTGTCCGGTAAGAAAGCTTGTTAGCAATCTTCAGCTACCCTTATTAAGATGGAGTATTTCCTTATATGAATAAGGCCTGATTAATCTCTTGGACTGCCTAAGACCATGACTATGTGTCTACAGGACTAGGCGAAGTTTGTTTTGCCCAGAGTTGTAGCTGCTGTCCAATTGATACTGCACAACGGTTCTGGACCGACGAACGCTGAGAGCTGAACGCCAACTCTCGCGAGCTCATCTGCGGATTCGCTGCCTTGCGTCTCTCTATGTTCAGGCAACCAGTTAAGTTTTACTTTGTTGTGTATGGCAAGGGATTGCAAGGCGTCATAGCAGCACTTGACTGTTTTGGAGTCCATTAGATTGGACGAAAATGCTATTATTGCAGCTTCACTGTCCGAGAGTATTTGTAGTATTCATACGAGGTTACTTGAGCTACCAGAGCATCTTTATCATCTGGAGAAATTGTAAAATGGCAACCAACCTCAAACGTTCCTTATCTTCCATTGATAATTGTTGAATTTGAATTACATGAGTCAGGGCCTCGACGACGCATCTGTGGCGGAGATTTAAAGTTCCCAGCACTGTATCGAGGGTGATCCCCATGCTTGCACGGAGATTGCGTACTTTTATTGCACACACATTTCAGATATGGCTTACTCCACTCTCAAAGATAAACCCGAGAACTTTTCAAACAAAGATTGCAACAAATCGTCGGCTCATAATCCGTGTTACCAATAGATGGCTGCCACGTTGTAAATTCATCTTCATAACCACCTCATATCAGGCGACTTGCTCCAAATAATTTCCGAACATGAAATTTAATCTCCTGACGTTTGTATTTATTTGAGAGCAAAGCGTTCTCTGCCAACGATTCATCGTAGATTATTCTAATGTATACATCTCGGACGAAAACTAATAATATTCACCATTAGGAGGAGAAAAAAAATCCCATCTCAAGCACACAAAGAATTTCTTTTCTGAGCCCATTCATCTTCACATATTTATTTTCCTTTTTGTAAAACTTATATTCCTACACACACACACACATAGACACATCCTCGTCGACGATGAGCACGAGGACAGACTGGGAAAGTCCTTTAACTATTCCAATTTAAAGAGCTTCAACCTTCAGACAAACGCCATCCTCGGGCAGCAGGACGAAACTTCTTGAATTGAATGCAATCTCTTTGGGAGTTTTCTCTGACACACTAAACTTGAATGACTTGAGCAGCATTATCAGTCCAATACGGACTTGCATGCGGGCAAATCGAAGACCAATGCAATTTCTGGGACCATCCCCAAATCCCAGGAAGGTCATAGCGTCGCGTGTCTGTACGTTTTCCGGACTAAACCTATCCGGGTCGTATTTATGAGGATTTGAATAGATATCCGGATCATAATGAATCGACCACACTGGAATGAAGACGGGTGTCCCCTTCTCAATGACGAACTTGGTGCCAGCGATGGGGTAGTTTTCGTTCGCAATGCGGGTCAAGGAGACCAGTGCTGGGTACATCCTCATGGCCTCTGCAAAATAAACCAATTCACAATATCATTCCAACTGGTGGTGGTGGTGTTTTGTTCGCTTACCCGTTATACACTGGCTGAGGTAGGTCATGTCCGACATTGCCTCGTAGGTCAGCTGGTTGTTGTGCTTTTCGAGAACAGTCGTGATTTCCTGTCGCAATTTGTCCTGCACGGCTGGCTGCTTAGCCAGCTCGTACAGCGTGAAGGACATGTTGCTGGCCGAGGTCTCGAAGCCGGCCACGAAGAACACGTACGCCTGGGCAGCAATCTCCTCAGTTGTCAGGCCATCCGACCCGTCAGCTTCCTTCTGGTTCTTGAGTTCGATCAAAAGGTTCATGAAGTCTTTCCGTCGGATGTTGTTGGCCTCTCTCAGCGCCAGGGTGTCCCGTATGACCTTCATGAAGAAGTCGATTCCCTCCTGATCGTGCGCAATGAAGCCCAGTTTTTGACAGAATTTGTTGTAGGTCAGCAGGAAGTGACGTATGATCGTGGAATGATGGGGTTTCTCCATAAAATGCCGGCCACGAGCGCAGAATTCCGCTTCGGGATCCTTGAGGCTATTGCACTGAAGGCCGAAGACGCACGTGCCAATGACGTCGGTTGTGTAGCGAGTCAGAAGCTCTCGAACCTCCACCACGTCCGACTTTTCCAGCTCCAGCCTCATGGCAGATTCGAATTCACTCGCAACGCCGACCACCGTTGGGAACATGTACTTCATTTTCCCCGAAGTAAATGTCGGCGACAGTTTGCTCCTCATCTTCTTCCACCGATCGCCTTCCATGTGGAAGAGGTGGTCGGAGAGGGGATCGTGCGTCGTGTTCACGAACTGCATTCTGTCGGTGAACACGTGAAAATCCTTGATAAGCACCGACTTCACGAGATCCAAGTCTAAGGCGACCACTGCTGGCCGTGTGAACAGATAGATCCCGGCAATCGGCGATCTGCCCTTCACCGTGTTGTAGACCTCTTTCAGCTTCTCCAGCATGTTGAAGTACTTCAGCCGGTTGAGGTTCCCCAGGGGAAAGGCTGGCGTCAGCTGCGGCACATTCCTGTGCTTCCAATAGGAGTACCGTTGCCGCACGAAGAGGACCAACGTGGATAGCACCACCGATACGAGAAAGTACAAGAAGTACATCTTACGTTCTTACGCGAGCGAAGTACATACACTGACTGGTCGGATTCGAATGCGGTCTGATTTTATTTGCACAGATTTACTCATACCACCTCGAGAACACTCGCCGAGCCACGGCAATCGAGTTGGCGATAAGGTAGTGATTATGCGAGGAATTATTTTTGTAAACAATGTGACGCAAAGACCGTTCTGACTCGAAGAGCAAACGTTCTTTAGAGATTGACCTAGTTTGCCTCCGTGTAGTAAAACGTTGCAATAGTTCATCTAAGACCGGTTTTATTGCTGACTGACTGCCTCACTAATTGAGGGGAGTGAGGGAAGTGACTGCTCGACGGGAGACTGTATGTGTGGTGACGATTTCGTCATTACTTATCTTATCTATCAACGAGACTGAAATGCATTAGTTAGGAGAAGACAAGCCGAGACTTAGGGCTTCTTACAAATGCATATGCACGTACTCGAACGTACTCGAATGTGAATCTCGGTGAGCACTTAATTGAAATTCAATTAAAAAATGCGATAAGTAATCTCATTGCACAGGGCCCGGCAGTAAAATGAATTCCGACGCGGCGCCGCAAGTTGAACAACACATACGTATTTTGCAATGGGAGCTTGAACCTGAAATGATCATAAAACAAACTTGAACAAGAACTCCATGATTGCTGGGGGCTGGGAACTAATGAATTGGACAAATACTAAAGAACACATATACAAATGAGAACACTTAATTTCCCTAAATCAAGATACCCCACGGGTTAAGAGTACGTAGGAAGAACGGAAGACATGAGGTACCTTTGCACATTGGTCTTTAATGCCCGTGGGTAGTGAACTTGGAAGAGTCTTCCGAGCAGTCGTATGGAACTGCTAAATATTGAGTCTCTGAACCTAACTCAGCGTTTCAAAGCAGGATTGCAGGCAGACTGAAGACAGTTCCTTTAGCCTTCCTTTCCTTGCGAGAGTAGTCTTCAAAATACCCTGGGAGGATCATTCTCTCGTAGCACTTCGTTCTCTCAAACGCATTTCTATTCAGTAAAACCACTCCCTTTCCCGGGATTGGATAGGACATGTAACCTCAAGATCATGGTCGTCACAATGGACAGCTACATATGATTGAGTCCCATCTTTAGCAAATGATCGTACCTGACAATCGTATGAGAAATACATGATGACATTTGAACGAGCTAGCGTGGTGGTCTCTCTCTTTGATTGCCTCAGTCTATTAATTTGTAACCTAGAAGTAATGAGTGGGTCGCCGTGGCGTAGTGGGTAAGTGCGTCGACTCCTACGTAGAGGGTACCAGGTTCGATACCCGAATTAACCACCTTTGATAATTCACGGTTCCACCTCTTCCGAGCCACTGACAATGCTCAGAGAGTATTCCTGTCTAGAAAAAGCTTCTCACCTTCGCCGTTCGGAGTCGCAATTAAACTGTAGGTCCCTTCCCCTCGTGAAAGAAGAACTCACGACACGAGTGGTTGCTGAGAAGCTAGGCCCAGGCCCGCTTCGGACTGTAGTGTCACCCATATTATATTATTATTAGAAGTAATGAATAAAATACAACAACATCCTCGAGGTATTCATGGACTTCAGGGTCTTCAGCTCCACAGTAAATGGTACAAATAACGCCATTACAAACGCCGCAGAATAACTCCTGTAAGGTGGTGTTCCTTTTGGCTCAAGAGGCTCTTTAGGCTTCGGCTAGGATCAAGCTGAAGATAGCCCTGCTCTATTTCCAGCTCTCTTCCTCTACGAATGGAGGCATCGAAAGTTTCAAAAGCGAGTGAAGAAGTGTCGCGCCTCTTTGCCTGACAAGAGCTGTGTTGAGTGCATTTATAGAAGCTCTTTCAACTGGAGACAAGGTGGGCCCGAGCCAAATGAGCGCCCTGCGCACGCCCTACGTTTTGCGCCCCTCCTCGTTTCCAGATTATCCGAGAGGTAGACTCCCAATGCGTGTCACAAATGTGTCAAATGTTCACATGGAATCGAAATGCTCAGAACAGACAAGAAATGAACGGCCAGTTAAATCAGGTTTCATCACCACAATGCGCCATTCATGGATCACTGCTGGTTACAAAGGGTTTCCGGGATTAGGCTACTCTAGAATTTTCGAAAAATAGTTTTTTTTTCTTAACTTGCTCCATAGGACCTCAAAAATTATGTCCCAAATTATCATGGTCAGGGAATATCTGTAACATCTCGGTTTTCGATTTTTAGTACAAGGCCCCTTGGAAAACTGCTCATGATTTTCTACTAGTCAAAACTTCAAACGCTTGTATCTCAAGACTTGATTTTTTTAATCCTCGGATAAAAACTCTGCACAGGCGGCATTTTCAAATTAATCGGCGTTAAATCCACTTAATTATTTTTGACCGAATTAATCATGCTATCTTTTATCTTTTACAAATCCCTCCAACGACTGGATTATGCAGATGGCATCTCCATCGTTGTCGAAGTGCTACAAGCTTTAACGATGATTGGACAGGGGAACTGAGCTGATCCTATGATAAATGAGGAGAAAGGTAAGTAAGTGAATACAATAAAAGAATAGATTCGTCGGTAGACTCGTTATCTACAAGTTTTAGGTAGTACTCTGATTGATAACTCCCAGTGATTCAACGATCAGATGTTCTTTGCTAAAGTGAGAAATTTGGATTGACTGTTCCACAAAAAAGGAAATCCCTTCAATTGCGCCAATTAACAAGGGATCCTAAACATCGCTTTAAGATCTTCTCTGTTGGTTTGTGTGATCATTTAAAACTAATCGTGAACAACCTAAAAGGTCCTCCTGTCCAGGCTCACCTAGACAGCTCTTAAGACTGCCTCACCGTCCTATTTCAAAATGTTACGTTTACGCCGCCGAGACCTAGACATCTCTTAAGATCGTCTCCCCGTCCCATTTTGAAATGTTACGCCTACGCCGCCGAGGCACACCTAGACAGCTCTTAAGACTGTCTAACCGTCCTATTTTAAAATGTTACGTATACGCCGCCGAGACCTAGACATCTCTTAAGATCGTCTCCCCGTCCTATTTTAAAATGTTGAGCATACGCCTCCGAGGCGCACCTAGACAGCTCTTAAGACTGTCTCCCCGTCTAATTTTAAAATGATACGTATACGCCTCCCTGTAGGTCATACTACGACAAATCCTGGCAAAGACTCAAGAAATGCAAATCGACACACACCACGTATTCGTCGATTTAAAGGCCGCATGTGACAGCGTGAATAGAGGCCAGCTACACAACGCCAAGTTTTGTTTCGACAATCTTGCCAAACTCGCAGGTTGTGCAGGATGACGATGGGAAACTCTCGCTACTCCATCAAGATCGGTAAGAATTTCACCGAGATCTTCAATGTCAAAAAAGGATTTAGACAATGCTATGCGCTGTCATGACTTCTTGAACATCGATCTCGAGAAGGCCGTGTACAACTTACTTGGCAACACAAGAGGCACGGTCTTCCAAAAGTCCGTACAATTGCCAGCATGCCAGCATATGCGGCGTGGACCTTAAAGAGACTGCTCTACGCCTCAATTGAGCCTGAGTCTCAAACTCAATGGAACATGAGTTGTAGAGCAGTCTCTTTAAGGACCACGCTAACATTTTATAATACATTGACCATCCCTGTCCTGCTCAAAGGCGCGGAAGACTGGAGGAAGCCCTTGGTCTTTTCGAGAGAAAAGTTCTACGTTCAATCTTTGGTCCTGTTTGCATTGATGGTGCTTGGAGAAGAAAATTCAACCATGTACTATACGGCCTGTGCAGCGATAGCTAGCTAGCCAGGCGTCTATGAACTCAACGCCTAAGATGGCTAACTGCAGAGTTTATGGACAACACAACTCCAGCCCGAAGAGTCTTCGCCTCCGACACAGTGGAACAACGCAATAGAGGCCGCCCACGGAACCGATGGCGCTCACAAGTGGAGAATGACCTCAACCAACTTCGTGTGCCAAATTGGAGGCAGCTGGTTAAAGATCAAGGCGGCTAGAGAGGCTTGTTGGCTGAGGCCCAGGATGAAGAAGAACATCGATCTTGAGCAAAAAAGGCGTTTGTATTTATTTATTTTTACGATTTTCTGAAGTGGTGCAATTGTGCAATTATTCTTATTCTTTTAATTTTTGAAGGTTCAAGAGAAGTTAGTTAACACTTGTTGTAAAAATGTCGGAGTCTCCCTAGAAAGTGAACAAAATGTGCAACAGCTTTTAGTATGATATTAAGGAGAAAGAATTTTCAGTGGAGATTTAATTCACATCGAGGTGCAAGTGATCTAAAACGAGTTGAGAATTGGTTTCTTTCCATTAAAGGTGCTGATCGACACGTTAGATCGTCAAGTCCGTCGCTTCAAAAGTTCTCATTTGGCAGCGTGTTGAGCAAAGCGAAAATCCGATAAGACATGCTGGTCACCTAAAACACACAATTCCATCATTTCTCCACTCATTGTTGTACTCATTCAAGTTACCTTTTTAAATGTCTCCAGGGAGACGGTTAAGAATTCCTTAGCAGTAATCACAGCCGGCTTCTGGCAGCGCAACATGAAGAAAACCAACATCCTCTTGTATGCCACATTGCCGTTGTACCAAGCATGAGTGCCCACTGACTCGGCTATGCCCAGACTCTGTGCAGAATCAACGAGACAAATCAGAGACATCGCCACAAGCCTCAATAGAAGGCACATACACAAGAAATCAACTCATCTCCGAAATAACAAACAATGAACAACTGTCCCATGCTGGATGTGAGCAGCAAAATGAACTTCACCATTTCCGGTCCGAACCCCTCCGAGGTGACTTGGAACGCCGACAAACAGATGACACCCGACGACGAGATGAGATTAAACACCAAAGAGGTACCGAAAATATCGTTCAAATCCAAGCACAACCTGTTGCCAATGAAAGAGTGTCATTCTTCAGAATTGAAAGTCCAAAGGCATGCTTGCCCAGTGACTCACTTTAATATTAGCTGATGCCGTTCAATTAATCTGACAAGGAACTCGCAATCGTCCGGCCTGCCTGTTGGCCAATAGTGTTCAATTTCCCGACCGATGTATTTGAAATGCATGCACATTTGCATGCTCAAGCAGCAGAGGAGCAAGTCCGTGCCCAAGTTTGAGCACACACAAATGTGTCCGGCCCAAAACTCACTTAAGTACAGCAGTCCGTAGCGAAGCTTTGTCCTGTAGTCGTAGAGGTGGTCCACTTTGAAGGGGGGCTCGTAGGAGAACTCCTCGCCGTACTTGAGGCACTCGTAGATGGAGAGTATCCCCGGCATGCAGTAAAATGCCCAGCCGCACACGACGTACATCCCGGTAAGTATGTAAATAGATCTGGGCCAGAAGTTCTCGTTCACCCGATAGGCGAGCTTGTCTTGGTCGCTCTTGGGAAACAGTGACTCGGTGGTGCTGAGGACGTTCCTCACCAGTGTGGGATCGGAGAAGACTGCAATCAGCTTGGCGTTCGTGTTGGTGCCGTACGCGATGATTGCCACGATTTTGGTCACCTCCAGCAGGCTGGTCATCTCGCCAAAGTTCTTGTAGAGGTAAATGAATTCCCCGGTCATGATGAAGAAGTGGTTTAAGACGCCCGCAGCAACTATGAAACAGCCAAACTTAAATTTCAACGTCTCGCGTCCCACGGTTGGGTCCATTCCGAACAATTTGGCGCACATGTAGGGCAGCCACAGGAAGTCCTTGAACTCCTTGTTGAGATCCATTTTGGCAAACACTCGACGACAAGTGAGTGGTGGCTTTGCCATTTATAGGCAAATTCGCTGCGAAAATGGCCAGCAGGTTCTTCCAAGCCACTCTTGCGGTTACGCGACCTGTGGTCGCGACCCTGCATTTGATTGCCATTCGAAACCCGAAGAAATTATAATGCAGGCATAATCCTTTGGTTACGGATTTTTAAAATAAATCACAGCCCTGGTCAACTCCATAAATCCATTATGAGCAGTGCTCAGCGCTTATCCCTGTCATCTCCACCTCACCTAATGACCCAACATATGGGCGTGAGTGTATGTGTCCTGTCATCATTTTTGTTTTACAGGGATTTCCATTCACAAAAAAGGATTTCCATGAAATCCGAACAAAAGTGCTTGAACAAATCCCACAAGGAATTGTCCATCAATTATTTTCACAACAAAATCCACTACGTGTGGATGTGTGTGTGTGTGTGGTACGTAGTGGATGGTTTTCACATTTATTTTTCGCAAATCTATTGAGCGTCCTCGAGCTGACTGGAGGTACGGTGCGTTTACTTGCTTTGTGACTGCCAATTGTGGAATCATCGTTCTTTTGTGCTTTTATCAGTGCATCCTCTCATGAAACATGGGGGCACCAGCAGCAGCGTTTTACTGACTCGCATTCTACTCCGAGCTGAGGAATTTGTTGTTGCTATCGTCCGTGGAACAATAAGCACTTGAGAAAGAGAATTGTGTGCGGACGTTATTGTTGGTTGGTTGGTTGGTTGGTTGGCTGGTTGGTATACCCACTTGATCTGATAGTGAAGTGGAATTGAAGCTATTATGATGTGTTTTTATATTTGTTTATTTTTTTCGTGTATTTTAAACTCTTGGACATTGGGGCTAGTAAAGACGTTGCTGGTCCAGCATCGATAGTCAATGTATTAGAGGAAGCACGTTGTTGCTTGTCCAGTATCGATGGATTGAATGTACTTACGTACTTACTTCTTGACCTAAGGAGGACCCAAGCTAGAGCTATCACCGCGTTCCATTATACAGACACTCTCGGGCACTCAGGATCCATTCCATTATAGACACTCTCGAGCACTCAGGATCCATTCAATATGACCAAGTTATCTCTGGAAGGGAACTTCATTTTACGATTTCCGAGCAGCCAAGTTTGAGAAGCTTTTTCTAGACAGTTATTACTCTTCGAGCATTGTCAGTGACTCGAAAGAGGTGGAACGTCCTCGTCCTCGCTCACTTGATCTTTGAACTGGAGCTTCCTTCCTCTTCTTCTTTCCTTCTCGGACAAGGTCTCTCGTATTCAAACTACTTCTTAGTGGGAGCATTGGGTCTTAGTTGCTCATTATCGCTGGCGATGGATCTTTAGTCCTGAAGACACATTCATCTTGGTTCAAGTTCACTGTCGTGTCCTTTCCTCCGACGTTGTATCTTCATGATCCGCTCTACCATACACCTCCTCCATATCGCAGTTCTAACAAAATTAGTGCTCTTGATTCGATTTTGGTCCTTCGAGCCGGAATTTCGACCCAAGTTGTTTAAGCAAACCGCAGTAGCAACGGTTGAAAAGGTGATTCTGTGTCGGATATCCACTATGGACAGTCAAGGTAGGCATGTACCAGTTGCAGGTGGCTGTTGGGATGAACACAGACCTAATGAGCGTAATTTTTCTTCTCCTTAGGGTGGGAGGTGGACCTGGGCCTTGTACAACATATATTTCCAGCCGGCCCAATCTGTCGCCAGCTGTGTCGAGTACCTCAAGCTAAGTTGGAAGAGGTCCTTATCCACCTGGGCCACCGAAAACATTGACGTCCTCTGTTGTGCTTCCCACTGCGCTACTCGGCTAATGTCGCTACAGTTTGTGGTTGATTCTTCTCCTCCAAGAACCATCAACGCAAACAGGACCAAAGATGGCACGCTTTTCTCTCCACCTATGGACTTCTTCATCTAGTTTTGAGATTGTCCAGTCCTTCACTAGGTTGGCCGGATCGTCGATGACAGCAGTTACTTCATTCTGTCCTCGTTCACCGCTAAGCCCATTCTGGTCGTCTCCTCCTCATAACCAGCAAAGGCTTTGAAGCATTGACGGCTCGCTGTGTTCGACCACTCACGTCAATGTTGTCGGCATATACTAGTAATTGTGGAGGAAAGCGTTGGCGAGTGAGTCTTGCATGATCTTCTCAAGAATGATGCTTTGCGACTTAGCTAGCGTGGGCTGAATCAACCTCTGGGGTTCGGGTAGTTACCAGAAGGGCATTGAGACTTTTGTGTACGCATTCGTGTTGTAGATTTTTCTGCGTTGAATTCATGCTTCATATTTTGTCGACAGATGCCTATGCCCAAATCTATAATACGTACATATAACGAATCTGCCTACCAGCCGCTTAGAAAATAGATCTCCACAAGCATACAAAAATCTGTATTTTTCAAGCATAGCAATTAAAACGTTCGTATTATTTATTCTCCCAATATCCAGCAAAAAGAAATCAAACTAGGCAGAACGTCTTGGACTTATGTTTACCTTTCTACAAATCACGACCCCATCATAAATTGGTAGGCCCTCAACTAGCAACTTAAAATAAGCGCCATATTAATGGCAATTGGCGAACGTCGTATGTTAACCCTAGTCGTTCGATCCAAAGATGCATGGCTAAGCTAATTATGATGTACAAAGAAATTACAATTTTCTGGTTGACATACAGAACCTCTGAATATTAATTTATTCTTGGACAAGATTCAAGGATTCAGGAAAGAGAAGCGCAACCAACCCAGCCGCCTCAGGGATTTCAGGTGACAACCAAGCCACACCAGAAAATACGCTAGACTGCAGTGTTGATATGGCTTTCTTGATCCTAGGTTGAGAAAATGATATTCACGTCTATCTTCAACCAGGTTGAGTGCACCATATTGCCCAACCCCGAGACTTGGGAACAGAGTTAGACGCCGTGGCTTTTAAGTGATTCAATGAAATCCACAATATCGACTGTCACTCTACTACTAGTTTTTGATTTTCGTGTCAGCAATCTTCTGTCCGAATTTACTCACAGTCCATCTGGTAAAACTGAAAAGGATTACTGTCTCTAGATTTGAGCTACTGCCAAGATTTACAAGTGGCTTGGAGTATCCCTATTGATTCATGCTCAGGAGGGTACAGGGTCAACATAAGCGCATTGTTTACTTATAGCTTGTGAACCAGTGACGTAGCGTGGTCCTTCCAGTAAGGTGTGCATTTACTCACTTCATAATCAGTAGAAGAGCCTGGGAAGGATGTTAAGCGTCGCTTCGGTGCGCTGTTGTTGAGAGAACACCAAAATGTATGAATTTTTGTTGAGAATGAATTCTCTTACCATTCGAAAGAAACAAAGCAGGACCATTGAATTTGCGCTATAGCACTAGGGCGTACACCTAGTGCTATAGACTATTTAAGAGTTGATTTTATCAGATATGTTAGCAGGAATCTCGTGCATTTTAATGAACGTGTATTCGGTGCGGTAAAGTTACGAGAACACCTTTGACTGATAGCTATATAGTTGCATAATAAATATAAGGGAGATCCCTTAGGTTTATTGGTACCAAGTGCAAGTTAAAGACTTTGGTAGGGTGTGTGCGGTGAACACCTGCGCACCTTCGAATGAACGTCACTGCTGTGGACGTATAACTATGGGCATTGCCCTATCCAATGCAATTCCTTTAAAAACAAGACATCTACTATGATAATATACTATTTATCTATATTTATATTAGAGTGTAGATATGATAATGTAGATAAAATTATTTTGCCATGTATATATAGTGGGTGTCATTAATATTCGGTGTTTTACTCGAAGTGTGAAAAATTGCAGTTACAAGTTGAAACCAAATGGTTTTTAACCCAATCTTTTCCTGCTCAGTAAGTTCCTTAATTTGTGTAAAAAACTCTTGCCATTGCCACAAGATATTGAATTTACATGAAAAACTATGAAAAAAGTATCTTCATTAATATTCGTACGTGGATACTTTGACAAAATACGGAAAATTTAAGAGGAAATTGACAACGAAAAACCTCATTGCTCAAATAAGATGGAAATTCAAAGTACATTTGCTCCGAATCCCATGGAAAAGGCATATCGAAACTTTCGTGTTCCTTCCGATATTGTTTTGGTCAGCGCCCTCCCAACAATTAAATACTCTTTTATACATGTACTTCGAAAATCGATTAACCAGATTAGATGAATTTGGTTTTAACTTGCTCCCTACCTTAAATTACCGCTGTCCTATCCGAAATACAATTCTGGCTACGGCCCTGGCCACTGAAAAGAGGAGTGTAGTCAAATGGCCTCATAAGCTTCCATTTAACGGACAAAACGGTCTGGAGGAGTCAGACAGAATCACCCTTCGGAAGGGGTTGATATGTCCGAGTTGCTTATAGAGACGAATATGCATCTGGATAAGCCCGGATATGGGCCATGACATGTCATGTTGTGTTACATGAACACCAAAAAACGACAGTTCGCTCCAATGGGTCATATGTGTGTGTACAGACCCTAAACTTTACCTTTGACAGACGCTCTTACTTTCAACTGCATCGCTCCCACAATGTCTTTATTCAAAAATGTCACAAATGTGTCGCCGTGAATAAAACAAATGCGACGAGAAAGAGTATCTAGGGAAGTGCTTATGAAAACAGGACCCCCTCCCCCTTCCCCTCATCACAACAATCAAAGCAATATAAAATCAAAAACAATTATAAGACCATCAAGCGGGGATATTTTATAATTGCTTTTGTTCATAACCCCACTGGCCCATTGTGCTGCACCTTTCAGCGCTCATCCTCTCATCATCGGCCATGGGAAACATGTGGCAACTTTCTCAGAACACACTGAACACAGAGTGAGGAGCCATTACAGTACACAATTGTTTCCATTAACCTGAACAAGGGAAATCCACATCAAGGATGATACTGCTTCTTCCATATCCCGTTTTAATTTAAAGACAAAACAGAAATAAAAAAAAATAATACAAAAATGATTTCAGTTTCAGTACATTTTTTCTTTTTTTCTTACTTTATGATTTTCATTAAAGATGAAGGCGACACGGTCTTGTTTGTTAGAGGGTGATCGTGGAAATTCAATTAGAGCTGTGTAATGGACTCATGTATTATTCACATGAACAACGCTGAATTTTACAAGAACCTACCTTGTTGTAGAAGTTTTCGAGAATTGTCTTTAGATGGATATTTATTCAGATTCTTTTAAAATGTACATGGTCTGAGTTGTCTGTTCTCAAGTGACTTAGAAATGATGATGGGTATTCAGACTGATTGTTAGTGTGGATGTAGTTAAAGGATAATAGGTGCTATGTGTTTAAACATCGAGCTCATAGCTGGATATTCAAGGATGTCCCTCTCTCTCATTCAAATTGAGGTCAAGAAAGGTTGCGTGGAATGAGGGACGCATGGGTGGGTATACTTTGTTCACTCTTGGTAGCAAGGTGGGTTTCAAGGTAAAGTCATTTCGCCACTAGTGTGGGTACTAGTAATTAACGAAGTTTTGGTAGACCTACGGAAATCTCGAAACCTTCAACCCTTCCCAACTTTTAAGTGCTTATTAAAATAGACAAAATTGTGTGAAGACATGTGGTGAGAGTAATCAACCGCCGGCAGTTTAAGTTCGCTCCATTCCCCACCAAGAAAGTTTAAAACTGGTAGTTTTTACAGAGCACGCCCAGGCCTATTGCGGACCATCAAGGTGTAGTCGTGAATTTATAATACTAATAATAGCCCGTACATGGCTAGGGCCTAGCTTCCACTCGTGTTGCTCGTGCTATTGTCCTCTCAGGAGTGGAAGGAACCTACAGTTTTATGGCGACGCCGAACGGCAAAGTCTGAGAAGCTTTTCCTAGACAGTTATTACTCTTTGAGCTTTGTCAGTGACTCGAAAGAGGGGGGATCATGAAAATTATTTTTGTCGTGCCGGCCGGAAAACGAACCCAAGTTAAGTTGCGTAGGGGTCAACGCATATACGCTACGGCCACCACAAGTCGTGAATAAGACATTAGAAACGAACCTCAACATCTGCGAGTATCTCAAAAAAGCCGCCTGAGTCTTATACTACGATCTTCCGCATAAAAGAGGCTACGCCTTCGTAAACAGAAAGGCTTAATGAGCAGTACAAGGTATATTACGAGTTTGGCATGTCTCTATATTACAGGGGCCATGAGATCTTGTCCAACTGGCGCGAATGCAGCTACTATTGGAACTGTCCCTATTGCATCTAGTGGCTGTTGAATATACAAACAAAGCAATCACAAGAATGGCAAAAGAAGGGATAGGAAAACAAACTGAAAGACTGAACAGCAATAGATGCGTTAAAATGGTTTGCAGATGGATCAAGAATTGATGAGAGTACTAGAGCAGGGGTATTTGGACCACGGACAAAGTACTTCAAATCCATGGACAAACGCGTCAGGATCTTTCAAGCAGAAGTCTATGCCATAGACAGATGTGTTCGATCTTGCAAGGAAATATAACAACTTCGACAGGGCAATCGGCGAGTCTTGCCGCTATCTTAGACTTAGAATGCCTACAGAAACACAGAAGCTTGAGGAGTTGAGAGGAGGAGGAACAGGGCAAAACTCTACTGGATACCTGGCCATTCAGGGATAGAAGGCAATGAAATGGCCGTATCGGAAACCTTTCCAGGCCCGAACCATTCTGATCTGTAGGAGACTATGTCCACAGAGAAGAATTCAGGGAGCACCCGGGCAGAAGCCTGGAACAATGCTCTAGCAAGCCACGCAACTCTTTTGTCAATGTAACCGAAAGAGGTTTGAGGCATGTATCAAGATGACCAAGAACAACTTCCGTATCTTGAGAGGCTTCTTAACAGGGAAGTAAACAAAGAGTTTCAGAGTGCTAGTGATCAGAGAAGCGTGTAAACTTCTTAGTACTACCTGCCCTTATGCCGCAGTTATCTGTAGCGACAGCCAAGCAGCCATAAGAGCTATCTCTTCAGTAATCACTTCCTTTAAAATAGTGCACCTGTGCAAGGAAGAACTCTGAAACTCTCCTCTAGGTTCCAGGTCACAGCAACATGGAGGGACATGAGATTGATGACAAACTTGCCACGCAATGAGCTTCCGGCAACGAGCCTACTGATATGGTGCCCCTCCCCACCAATTAACCACCTCAAATACATCATCTACTTACACTTTCTGTCCTTAGCTAGGACTAGGAGAGGTATAAATTCTCTAGGAAAACCTGAGAAGCAGGAC
Source organism: Eristalis intricaria (assembly GCA_964034865.1). Classification (NCBI taxonomy): domain Eukaryota; kingdom Metazoa; phylum Arthropoda; class Insecta; order Diptera; family Syrphidae; genus Eristalis; species Eristalis intricaria. The sequence continues at coordinate 10,146,342 of OZ035877.1, forward strand.
TGATCACCTCTTCAAAAGAAACCCCTTCAAAATAGCTAGAGTCGTGGAAGTAAGCACAGGGCTCTAGCCCATAGGCATCCAGACTGCTAGACTCGGAATACTGTTCAACCCACACTGTCAGAGTTGCCTCGACACTCGTTCAGAGGAAAGTCTGCCTCACTTCCTCCTCACATACTACAAGCCAGAAATTAAGTATTACAGAGATGCCCGACTTCTACCCTTCTTTCCCCCTTAAGATCTTTCACAACTGTTTTTTATAACGTGTTCATAAACCAAATTGACCAATCAGAGGACGGGATCTACGTTATTTCGTGAATAACCGTCAGAAATTCATGAATACCTGTCAAAAAGGCACTCAAATTCGTCGATGGACTAGGGGGCAATCAGCTGTGAAGACAGACAGCTATCTCTGTTTCTGCTACAAGCAATACATCATTCATCTGTGAACCCAAAAAAACAATTCACAAGAGAATAGTCTGAAAAAGCCACCAGAAAATTCCATCAACACTTGTGCTCTTGCACAAGCACAAGAATCTGTACAACTTCATCATCATCATAATCTTCTGACCCACATGATCCTCTAAAAGGGTCGTGGGGGTAAAGCACGCACGAGAGATCTCCAGGCAACTCGATCCTCCGCCATCGACTTCAACTCATCATCCCCCTCATTATGAGGAAAATGAGATGATTGGCCTCAGATACCGCCTACCCTGGTGTGTGCCAGGTCCCCATTTGGAGGCAGGCTTGAATAGTGGCAGTATGCGGGCATCTGGGGGCCGGTCCGTCCCGCTAAGCAGATGGTCAGGTTTAGCCCGGAACTACGACCAACCCGTCAATGGGCTTGTACCATTACGGCGGTGGAGGGTAATTGGAGGGACTTAGGGCTTGCACAGGGCGCTCATTTGACTCTGGCCGGCCCTGTCAGACTTAGCCCGAAGGAACTACGAGCAACAAGTCAATGGGCTCGTGCCATTACGTGGGTGCGGGGTAAGACACGGCATGTACAAAGTAATGCGTGCAGGTATCGAAAGGCAACGGAAAATGGCTACAAACGACAAATGCTACTTAAACTGAAAGAAGGGGCTCCAGACTTAGGGCTTGCACGGGGCGACCTTGTCTGTGACTGTCCTGCATTACATATTGCGTTCTCTAAAACCTCAAAATGTTCGAAGTGCTGTTTAATGATGAGACTTATATTTCGTACGGCGCTACAGTCTGTCCGGGGTGACCCTAGGACCAGGACCATGATGAGACTAATTGTTTTTCAACGTCTACGTCAGCATGAGTGCTAGTAGAATTTGGAGAACAGAAAACCCAACGCTACACCCACAAAATGTCACGGTTCAAATTTTATTTTTAGAATCATTCATTCTCATCTGGAGCCTCCAAATGAATGCGTGTACTTGATTATGGACTTATTCGTCCACTAATTGAATGACATTAACTTGGACCGGCTGCGGTATCACCATGTTGGTTAAGCATGTCATGTAACACTCACATTTGCTAGGCAGTGCAGTTGATGAGCTGATATTTCGAGAAGTGGGCATGTCATCAGCTGCTAGGAACACAAGCAATCCCAGCAATTAATGAGTAACATGGAAAGAGTGGTTGCGTTTTGAATGTTTCATCTGTTTTCAAAATTCCACTTTCAATATAGCCAAAGACTCAACGATAAATAATGATTGAACTTCAGCCAAGCACTTGGTCCCTGTGTCCGATTCCAATTAAAGGCACACACAGCACGTCTTATGGACCAAGCCCTCGGAAAGAAGAAAGAATTGCATTCCCAAGCAGAAGCAGATTCAATTTTGATTACTAATTACAGAGCGATGCATTGTGGATTGGCTGTGCAATCGCAGAACACAAAGTCGACCATGAGCATGAGGTCGCTCGCAACAAACTGAATCCGAAATCAAATCCAAAGTAATCAATTCAATGTTAGACGAGACTGAAAATTGTTGCTTTGTAATGTTTACACTCCCACCAGTATCATCAGGGGCCATCGATGTGCCCAACGCCATGGACATCAACGCCACGCCATGCCACACCATCACATCGGTTGCACAGTGGAAACAATCGTCCTTCTCAATGAGCAACGTCATGAATTATAAATCAACATCCTGAATCGTGTTGTAATTCCAGCAGAATTCGATCGAAATGAGGGGGTTAAACATTTGCCTCCCCCTCGCACACACACACACACACGCACACACTGGCATCGCAGCATGGCTATTTTTTGGGTTACCCTACGGATGGTCGCTGTTAGGAGTAGACAATGAGTGTACGAGACCATATCGGAAGCAACGTGCTGGGTATAACAAGTAACACAAGTTGGACGGATTAATTATAACCCACAGTGGCGGATGGACCTTTGTTGCGGCATCAGGAATAAATTTGTATAGACATGCTTCATGTTGCTGCTTTGTTTTTGGTTCTTTACACGAGATGTCATGATGTTTCATCGATTCTGTGGCGGTTCGCATTTTTTGAGGATTGGTGTGGGTGCCAATGTCGTCGAGCGTTTTAACAAGTTCGTACGGACCGAGTGGAACATGTGTGAGCACGGGGATGGCTCATCTCGGCTGAGTAAAATTATCCTTTTGGATTCCGAGTTTTAGTTTTATATAGTTTCTTTCCTATTCAACGCCTAAGATGGCTGGGCCATGTGGAGCGCATGGACAACACTGCTCCAGCCCGAAGAGTCTTCGACTCCGAACCGGTGGGACAACGCAATAGAGGACGCCCACCGAACCGATGGCTCACCCAGGTGGAGAAGGGCCTCAATCGACTTGGTGTGCGCAGTTGGAGACAGCTGGCTAAAGATCGTGCCGGCTAGAGAGGCTTACTGGTTGAGGCACAGGTTCACCACCAGATGAAGATGAAGATTTATTTTTATGTTCCCTGCGTTGGGTATTGGATGCGTTGGCATGGATGACTAAGAGACACCGTATGTTAGCGAGCTTCCCATAATCTGAACGAATGAAATGGTACGAACACAAGAAATGGCGATGGTCGTCCCGACAGAATATTGACGTCTAGGTTAGGTTAGGTTAATGTAATTGCCACAACTGAATCAGTTCTGGCCCACGTAGATCCTGATAGGATCCCTTGTGATATGATGACGGTTCCTCTTTGGGTACTAACTAAATAAAACACTTGAAGATATCTACTGGTATGTCTGTGGCATATCCTGGATGATGCACTCCTTTCCTGGGTTACAGCCAATTAGTAATAAATTTTGCTAAGTCCGGAATTTGAATGCCAGATATCATCATGACACCGTGCTTCCTTGGTTAATGTCAAGGGAAGATTGTCAATACGGAGAGTAAAACACGATTCAATTGATTTATTTTACTTTATTCTGTATCTAGTGCTATTCATAAGAGGTCCGCTGTCCTTAGCATGGCCGGGACCGTCTTATGAGAAGGAGCACTAGAATTACTCTAACCTTTCCTTGCTAACAACCACCCTTTCATACTAAAATATTACCCTGCTCCTTATCCCCTCTTCCGTGGGTCGCCGTGGCGTAGTGGGTAAGTGCGTCGACTCCTACGCAGAGGGTGCCAGGTTCGATACCCGAACTAACCACCTTTGACAATGCTCAAAGAGTATTCCTGTCCAGAAAAAGCCGTTCGGAGTCGGCATTAAACTGTAGGTCCCTTCCCCTCGTGAAAGAACAAATAGCACGCACAACGCGAGTGGTTGGTGCGAAGCTGGGCCCTGGTCCGCCTCGGACTGTCGCGCCATCAATATTATATTATATTGGCTGTCTCATAATGCAATGCCAAATCGAAGCGACTCTTTCCCCCGAGATACCCTTGTGGCCAGAGACCCAGCAAGGACCGATCTTATGTATCTGAATGGCTTTCGATTTACAGACCAACTTTTTCAATTTGCCTGTGCCTTTCTTTTACAACTGCAATCGCGGCTCTTCAAAAATCTCGTACAAATGTGTCCGCTAGGACGTTCAGTCTGCTCCCTTCCATCCCCTATCAAGAGAGAGGATTTAAAGGAATGAAGACAACTCAACACGATTGAATTAACTAAGGTCTCAAACCGAAGTTATTCCCCATCAATCCTCCAAACGACAGGAACTCTTCAAATTCAAGCCCTATCTTGTTACGAAAACTTCTAATCAAACTCAAAATCATCACACACTCTCCCGCAAACGTCTTCTTTCACCTCTCTCGTCTCTAAACTGTTGAAATGTCCCTTAAAATTGAAAACCGAAAATTAAATTCATTCGGTCGTGATATCACAGAAACACATCAGCTACACACTCAAACACACATGAGCGTCGTGTGCGGCTGCAGTGCCGTGAACAGCGGCATCTCTCCAAGCCATCACCATCAGATAGCGTTGCACATGCAAATATGATAAATGGCATACGCTAATTGAATAGCTGCCAAGTTTCAGGTGTAATTATGTAATATGAGTGTGTGCATTAGGAGTCGGTGCATATCGATATCGTAGCGCTGCCATGCAACTCGCCGAAAAGTTATTAGTGTCAACCGTAAGATAATCCATTGTATGGGGGAAACTTCATTTTCTGATAAGCGGTTAGGAATCGACTTAACCAACTATGCTGCGAACACATGCACGCCCAGGCAAACTCACTCATATGGATCGGTCGTTACACACGATAGGTGGCTGGGTTGGGGTACAGACCACTCATGCTCTTGTCCTTCCAGGGGAGCAAATTAATTGCAATGACAGCGTCGAAAGTTTTCCCTGAGGTGAGCGAGAATCTGCGTTGAATCGCATCCGCAACAGGAGTTTACTTGGTAAAGTGAATATTACCGAAATTGAGATGAGTATCTCTCTAGAGGGAGTGTGTGTTGATTGGGAAGCTCAGCAGTACGGCGTGGCGTGACTTCAGTTAGTGATTCGAAGATTTCTTTGAAAATACTTCTGAGTTGATTAACCTGTGAAATTCAGCGCAGTCATGCAGGCGAACATATGTTTGGTCTTGGGGAGTTCAACTAACTCTGCCGGCTTCGAACTTGGACTGGGACACATTTGTAGCCTTGAGTTAATGCTGTAAAATCAATTATTTCAAGTGATACGGGACGGGGATACCGGTTTCATTCGCACTTTAATGGAGAATATTTCATGTGGCAGGTTGAGATGGACAATAAAATATAGGTGGCGCGACAGTCCGAGGCGGACCTGGGCCCAGCTTCTCAGCAACCACTCATTGTGTGCGTGCTATTGTTCTTTCACGAGGGGAAGGGACCTACAGTTTAATGCCGACTCCGAACGGCGAAATTGAGAAGCTTTTTTTAGACAGGAATACTCTTTGAGCATTGCCAGCGACTCGAAAGAGGTCGAGCCGTGAATTATCAAAGGCGGTGAATTCGGGTATTCGAACCTGGCACCCTCTGCGTAGGAGTCGACGCACGGCGACCCACAGAAAAATACAATAACAATACAATAAATAAAAATACAATATTTATACAATTTATACAATACAATTAAAAGAAGTCGCAATTGAAATCCACAAAAGTTTGCGTACTTTTTTCTAAGTCATTATGTACGCTTGTCATATAACTCATCTTCCTCCTATTAAGCTATCCTCTCCCCGTCCCAGTGGATGACTTTCTGCCATATTTTGATTGAACAACCACTTCTTCTTCAGCAACCTCGATGACGAGCTACGTATTGTAGACAACAAAAAGAAAAATATGTCAAAAAGAATGAATAAAATTCTGAGAACCAATTTACAATGTAAGAGCTGCCGGTGATCCCTTTAAAAGTACCAGTACATCGCCAAGCATGCGGCGAATTATTTATTTTAACTATAACTCATATTCATTCGATGTCAGGAGCACGAACAACACGGTCGCTAAATAAAACTAAATTCCTTATTGTTTAAAAAATCATAAAAATGAGTTTGAATTTTAGTACTTACAGTATGTATATACACTCATTTTTAACAGGCGGAAAAAAGGTCCACATTGATTTTTTGTTACCAGAAGCGACTATTATTTTAATTACTAGGACGTCGCGCCAGGTATTATTGTGATGCCCAACAAGTTTGTTGGACGTGTCCTGAACATGCTTGTGGACCACTGAACTGCCGCATGTGTTTAATTTCCCAGCCACCGTTCAAAGGAATTAATTAGCCATCTCAACTCTGGTGAAGCAAATTTGTATGGTTGCTACTCATTTTTTTCCCGATACCTCCAGACGATGTTCAATTTTCGTCCTCAGGTGAGTGATGTTTAAACTGACTTGTATGGCATGAGAAGCTGACTAGACAACTGGTCTTTTGGCTTTTAAATTGCGACTTCTCCTGTTCGATGGGATCTTAAATGCTTGTCGAAATTAAGGGGTGGTCTAGTGTTCTATCTAATGTAGATTCATTTCACTGAGTTGTTGTATGAACGTTTTTTTGGTGGAGATGTTGTCCAAGGGAGACGACTGTGTTGACAACATCTCCACCAAAAACTTTCATACTAAAACCTTCAACTAACTCCATAAAAAGCGGACACATGTCTTAAACACGGGATGTGACCCATTTAACTATTTCACCAAAACCAACAGACCCCAAACGGAAATATCAACCATTCCCACACACATTTCCACATATCCTTGCATACTCGCATATTCGCTCGTGATAGTAAATTTCATGTTTTAATTGATAATTTGAGTTCACAGCGATTATCAAATAATCAGAGACGGAAGGGAAGGCGTTCTCGTCGGATGATAAACCAAATTACCCAAACAATTACGCAGCAATTACCTGGTTTCGCATCGTAGTACTCCAGTAATTTATGATGCGGGAGCACGAGTGCGTCGGGGTTGACTATATCTATTGTTGTCTGTGATGTTGACCTAGATCCTGACAAAATTTTAATTATTCCCGAGGGAAATAATTTAATAATCACACAGCGATAAAGTATCCCGATTACCCTGTAATAGGAGGGTGACATTAAACACCAATAAGCGAAATGAAGTGCCTGCTGGAGGAGGGGGGGTTTCGGGTGACATTATGCCACTGATTTGTCAAACGCTTTACAGATATTTTAACGAAATCTGCGAGGGGGTGTGTTCACAAGTGATTGTGCCTGTTTTGACTGCAGTTTATGGTACTATTCAGGTTATGAGGAAACAACGACTGGGGGAATTCCCAGAGTGTATGTATTCTTTCTTAAATAAGGTGCAGCTAGAGATTGACAGCCTGAGCAACTCGAGGCTGCTGATAAATCGCTCAGCTCTAGGTGGACGTCTTTGCCGGAAAAATGTCGAAAGAAACAGAAACGCACTGATGTTAGTATGGTCTTTCCAACAAAACCAAAATAAACTAAATTTGTGTCAAGCAAATGATCCAGTTTTGGAAGAACCATGACTGTTTTAAACTCTCTACTGTTCAGTCTTTGCTGTTCTACACACTCTAGGACGTTCATGGACCCCAACTACAATCTCAAAACGAGGCAAAGAAGAACTCAACAAAGCTGACTTAAGGATGTTATATGGAGTGCTAGCAGGTCACAGAGGATGTAATTATCACCTTTATAAAGTGAGAATGTGGGTCGCCGTGGCGTAGTGGGTTAGTGCATCGACTCCTACGCAGAGGGTGCCAGGTTCGATACCCGAATTTACCACCGTGGCGTAGTGGGTTAGTACGTCGACTCCTACGCAGAGGGTGCCAGGTTCGATACCCGAATTTACCACCTTTCATATTTCACGGCTCCACCTCTTTCGAGTCACTGATAATGATCAAAGAGTATTCCTGTCTAGAAAAAGCTTCTCAACTTCGCCGTTCGGAGTCGGCATTAAACTGTAGGTCCGTTCCCCTCGTGAAGGAACAATAGCACGCACAATACGAGTGGTTAATGAGAAGCTAGGCCCTAGCCCTCTATGGGCTGTAGCGCCACCCATACTATTATTATTATAAAGTGGGAATGGAAAGCAGCTACCGCTCAGGCTCGTACCCTGCATGGGTCATCAGCCTGATAAGTAAGTATGTTTAAAATGGGCCTAATCAGTACAGAAATCTGTTGGCACTGTGGCCTGTAATCGACTGACCAAACTTCGTCAGAGAAATATTCCAAATAATAAACAGAACGTGCGTAACAGGCGAGAATTTCAAAAGTTGTCAAATTTCTGAAGGCAGCGCTTAAATCCTAGATCAAGGAAGGGGCTACAATAGGTTTTTATGGTCGCAGTAAAAGTATCTGTATGACACACACCAAGTTCTTAAATTTCATTCACAGGAGTCGACGTACTAACCCACTACGCCACTGCGACCTCCTTTTCGAAGTAAACTTTGGCAAAAAAAGTCTTAACATAAAAAAGCCTTGATTAAAAATCAAGTCCGCGTCAAGTCTAAGACCGCTAACGTCATTTGCAAAGATCCCAAAATATTACCACATGTCTTCTATCCGCTGACAGAAGACGCCTGCCAGAAGTGGTGCAACTTCAGATAGCTAGTCAAAGATAGGCATTATCTGGAAATGGCTGTTGGTTGAGGATCATATCCTCTTTGAACTGCAGCACTAGACACACAAGAAAAATAAGCTCCTCCAGAGTTCTAGTGAGCTGTAGTATCCAGGATCCGGATGCGGCAAGCGTTCGTCTATCGTGTGTGTACAAACTTAACTCACAGCCGAAAACCGAGTAAATTCATTTCCACCAAGTGTGTGTACTCATTCTCAAGCTCCTCGAATTAGTACACACAGCAAAATTCACGTTTAATCTCATAGTCCCAAGCTGGGTTTAACGAGTTCTAGTCTTCGAGTCTGACGAATTCTGCTTCTGTCCTATTTTTGGGATACTATCAAATATATAATAAGGTCCCTGGGTGCTCTGGCTACACCTACTCTACAGTTTTAATTGTATTGTAGCTATCCAATAAACAAATAAATACATAAAAGGAGTAACTTGTAAAAACATTATATTGAATACAGTATCCTACAAATAGGTCAATGGGGAGTAATGGGATAAAGTAAGATCGCAACATTTGAATTGAGAGACCGCATTCCTTCCACGCAAGGCTACTGCTATCCAAATTTTCCAATTCCGTCGCGCCCCAAAAATGCATCTCTGTACGTTACATCACATCCGTATGTTTGGCCTGTGAAGTCAGAGAAGGGACGATGGAAAGGAATGTCTTTCGAAAGATTCGCCGCTGGCAGACAGAAATTCACACATAGACTATAGCAACCTTTGCCCAAACTGTCCCCTTAATGCCACAAGTCATGAATGAACGTAACTGAAAGGCTGATACCCCGACACTAACCGTAGTCAGTTCATTGACTCGCTCATAGAATGAATATCGAATCCCATACAGCCGCATACATGCGTCCACATGAACGTTAAGGACACTCGAACACTTTCTGATTCGAATATTCGCTTTAATTAATTTTTCAATCAAAGAGTAATTATTGAAGACTTTTGATGGTTCACTCAACATTACTAGTTAACCATTCAACGCTAAGCAGGGTTATTTTCCTCCTCTGCAGTCTGCAGTCCCGTATGCCCGCAACTTATGATGCGGCCTTTAGTAGTCGATCATCGATTATTGATGTTCCAGTCATCGTCATGGGATGCACAACGTCCAGGGATTGATATTTCATCCTAATTATCTATCCCAATCACACAGCCTCTCTCACCGATGCGCACAAAGTCACACAGACGCGAGTCGGGCACACCTGAACGAGTCGAATGCATTCATGCATGCATGGATCCTGATGAAAGACAGATGTGGGCACGTTTGGTAGTTGGATTTTCGTGGCTGCCCAGTCAAAGGTCAGAATCACTTAATATGCTCGCCAGTATTGATTTTGTGGTTTAATTAGACAAACAAGTTTCAAGCAGCAGTCCTGTGAGCATCAACGGATGCAGCACTGAAGTATATCGTCGATCCGATGGAGAGAGGCAGCATCGAGATGATGAAACTCATTCATGCCGGTGAATGGTGCTGCAGTGGTCCGGACAGATGAGTGTTTTCGATGGCGGCAGACTCGGATTCCCTTCGGCACTCGCTTACATTCGGAATTAATTTAACTTCGGAGTGGGGGCCAATTATTCGAGGTAGTACGACCAAATCAAATTTACAACGAAATCTGTCAAAAGTTGCCCGTATCTTGTCGTGCGGGGGATTCATAAAAATTGGCCGTTTCTCTGTCGGCGTGACGTCAAGTCTTACAATCGTCGATGTTAATCTACGCGCACTGATGGTATCCTTCAATTGAAATGCAAACACACTCATTTAGCAGCCCCCGGTGGGGATAGCGTATCAGTGGCGAATGTCCCACGTCCAGTGACGGAATTATTTACATTCAAACTGCAATCCCAGCTATTTAGAGCAGAGTTCATAGGATCGTGCGGCCGGTGCTGGGGGCCTATGACACGCTCTATGCCCGGCGACTCTATTTGAGCAGTGAATTGTGTGGCGTGGGGTTGGGGGAATAATCTAAATGGGTTTTTATTGTGGTTATTGCGAACAGTCACGACATCGCAGTTATGTATGTCAGACGGTAGGCTTCTAGTCTCCGACATGTGCAACGAAGGATGTGAGAAAGACGACGATGGTCGGCGGTGTGATGAAGTGAAAGCGGTTAAGCGATTTCCTGTGTGCGGAATGTGCACTTTTGGAGACAAGGCCGAGGACATAGTGCTCAGTGGCAGTGTGAGTTAAATTACATATGGAAAGGTGGGTTGGCAAGTGTGCTTTAAATTGTAATCGATACCGCCAGACTGTGCTTTGTTTGCTGTTTGCTGCCAGTGCAATCTTGAAGTCATTTGTTTTTCTCGCTCGGCGATAATGACTACTGATGGGGGAGTGATAAGTTCTGTATGCTTGTGGACATGGGGAAACGATTTGACAGAATTTGTAACTTATTTGTTGGGAAGAGAAATCGTTTTTGAGTGGGCCTTTTCGGTGTGCGATGAATACTCGTTCTTCTGATGTTATACAGCGTGCCGCTTGTCCTTCAAGCCCGTGAAATAGCTTAGAGGACAAGATTTTGGCTAGGCTGCTAGTCTCCGACATGTGTAACGAAGGATGTGACAAAAACGACGGCGGTGTGAGGAAAAGAAAGCGGTTAAGCGAATTCTTCAGTCTTTTCATTCAACCAGCTTACGACCTATCCCCCCCCTCTCCACCCCCACTCACCCTACCGATCTGAGCCTGACCATTAGAAATCCCTGCTAGCCTTGTAGTACCATCAACCAGTTCGATCAAATTTCGAATCATTCACCGGCAAGAATGAGTTTCATCGTCAGAGAATGTAACGCCCTTCACTATTCCTGGCCACTGTTTGTCGGAAGGAAATACTTAAGGACATCCACAACTAACACATCGAATGAGAATACTCTCATGGACTCCACAGCAGACCAGTTCAGCAATTAAGGGTTACTCCGACGAATACTTACTTTTGACCATCAAGGACCAAGAATCAGATATCAGATATCTCTGCTCTCTCTCTCTGCCACACCACCTCTCCTCTACTCTCTTTCTCTGTCACTCCACCTCGTCTCTCTGTCTACCCACAAAAACCATTACCAATTCAATGATGATGCAGGTCAAATTTATTTCCAAGAGAACTGTGAAGTATTTAATTTTCTAAATTGTTATGCAGGTGGACTGGTTCTCAGGCAGGGACTTTGCTTCGTATCGAATTAATAATATCAATTCATCCGAGAGAGCAAGAAGTGTTGTCGTGTCCGAAAAGTTACTCGAGAAGGACCATGCCACTACCGCCGACAACCCCTTTCGCTAGGTGTTGGGTGGGGGTGGGGGTAAATGATACTATTGCCAACTAATGGGCACTTGAACGAACCGAGATTTAACTGGGGGAGAGGGGAAAGCATAGCGCTGCTGGCTGCAACTGGGTGGGAATGGCTGGAAAAGTTCTTGTGCTGGAGACTTTTCGAAAAGTTTTCATTTGATCTAATTTTCATCTGTGCCCCGGTCGGCGTACAGTTGGTCAATAAAGTTATGCACTGCTTCAAGTTGACGCTGAAGATGGTTGTCTGGAGTTATTAATGCGCTTAGAGTGAACTTGAAGTTGATTAAATTTCCTGACGAGTGGGAATGCCCTACGCTGGTTCGTATTTGGTAAATCATTCGGTGTTCGGTGCATGTGATGGTCGCCAAGGTAGAGTCCGATTTATGAATTCAACCGTCGCACCTTTAAAAATGACAATGATGACGATCGAATGTAGTTTGGAAGGAAAGATGTTGTCCTTTTTACATGGCATTACGTAGTTTGGAACAAAGAACACGGCTACTCAAAAAATACTTTTGACGACACCACAAGTGAAATAAAAATAGAGACCATGGTTTTGTGTCAAATATGAGCAACGAGAGCCCACACACGGTAAGTGCATGGATTTTGCGATGGGATCAGTGTGTTATTTTGTCTAATTCATTTCAACTCTTGTGTGTTACTCTTGCATGACCACGATTTACACTCAGTCCGGACGGGGTGGATTTGAACAGATCCCGAAGTGGCTATTGGGTTTTTTGATTTTGTTCCTTTACTCAGAACACAAGCAATCAAGTTTAGTTGCTTATGCTCAACAAACATTTAAACTTTCTAATTTGTAGTATTGTTAGCAAAAAGACAATAGCTAGACAGTAAACTAATAAAAATAAATAATAATAATAATAATATGCGTGGCGTGACAGTCCGAGACGGACCTGGGCGTAGCTTCTACAGCAACCACTCGTGTTGTGCGTGCTATTGATCTCTCACGAGTGGAAGGGACCTACAGTTTAATGCCGACTCCGAATGGCGAAGTTGAGAAGCTTTTTCTAGACAGACTCTTTGAGTAAGGTCAGTGACTCAAAGGAGGTGGAGGCCGTGAGTTATGAAAGGTGGTAAGATCGCGTATCGAACCTGGTATCCTCTGCGTAGGAGTCGACGCACTTACCCACTATACCACGGCGATCCACGTGGGACTTGGACGGAGGAAGTTTGACACCTGGTGCTAGGAGATTTGACAAAGTAATCGAAAGGATATCTGATGAAAATATGTTGTTCGTATTGTTACGAATCATATCGACACCAAAGCGTCTTCCATTGCCTCTTATGAGAATGGGGACTCCCTTTGGCCCGAGTTGGCCTTCAAGTTCACCAGTAGACCTTGCTAAGCACTCATCTTGTGGTTTGTCGATGATTTGATGCTGTCCTCATGGAAGTTTTGGTGATGTGTTAGTGTTAACCCTCTAGTGCTGCTCGATCAAAATGCCAATAGTCCAGCCAAACTGTTTTTCTACAAATTATTGCCATTGCTCCTCCAAAGACATTATCAGTGACGGCTAGATTCTCTAGGATTGCAACTTTAATAAGTCCACAATGAGTAAGAAGGGAGTTTTATGTCTCTCTCGTGACATTAAGGTGGCCTGGGAACGCGCTGACTGGCAGCTGGCAAACTAAGGTGACTGTCCCACTTGTCAAAAAGGCGGACAGAATCTCTTTTCTTGGAAGCGCGCTCAAGAGCTAAGGTCAAGCCCAGGGTGGAAAACGAACAGGCTTTCGCCAGAAATAAAACCGACCAACTTGTCACTCTAATAGTTTTACTTGTCAAGACTTAGAAGCGTGCCAAACCGATCTACAGCTGCTTTCTGGATTTGAAAAAAAAAAAAATATACGAATGAGTTCCTCGAGGTAAACTCTGGCGTGTCCTGCAGGAAAATGGGACAGATGGTCCTCTTTTGAGGGTCATTCAGTCTCTTTACACAAACTGAAACAGCTGTTTTCGAGTTAATGGTCATAGATCAATACCTTTTGTTGCCTTGGACTTCCCCAAGGGTCAGTCTTGTCAACTCTCCTTTTTATTGTGTATATGAACTGCATGTTGCAGCGCAGCCTAGGCGAGGAATGTGTCACATTAAGACGGTTGAGGGTAAATCATCTTCAGTCTTTTGCTGATGACTTAGTAGTCCTCACGTCCTTCTAAACGGAGCTTTAGCGTGCATTACTAAGGTTTCTGGTCTCAAATGATGTTGTGGATGTCCTTAAGTATTTCCTTCCGACAAACAGTGGCCAGGAATAGTGAAGGGCGTTACATTCTCCGACGATGAAACTCATTCTTGCCGGTGAATGACTCGAAATTTGATCGAAATGGTTGATGGTACTACAAGGCTAGGAGGGATTTCTAATGGCCAGGCTCAGATCGGTGGGATGATGGTAGAGGGGAAGGGGGGATAGGTCTTAAGCTGGTTGAATGAAAAGACTGAAGAATTCGCTTAACCGCTTTCTTTTCCTCACACCGCCGTCGTTTTTGTCACATTGAAGCAGGTGGAGAATTTTAAGGACCTCTGGGTCTTTTTTCACGAGTGATGGGAGGAGTAATGCTGAGATTTCTGCAAGATTGGTCAAGCTGGGACAGTTTGGAAACAGCTTGAGAGAACTGTAGTCAGGAAGGCCGAGCTCCTTCTCGAGGCTTGGTCAGCACTTTTTAACTCAGTATTTATTCCACTCCCTACCTCTGGTCATGAAGTTTGGGTGGATACTGACTGAAAGGATAAGATCGCGGATCCAAGCTGATATGAGATTTGTTTGGGCAGTTGTGGGAATTCCTCACCTGGATAGGGTGAGGAACATGAAAGTACACGAGGCACTCAATGTTGGCCAGCTGCTTCTTGAATGTAACCATCATCACGACTTCCGAAGCGTGCCTTGAATGTGACTCCATCAGGTAGGCGACCGCTTGGCAGACCCAGATCGAGTTGATTGGACCAGGTTCTGGTTACGCTTGGGAATAACTCCTGCTAACTTAGAGCCGAGGCGGATGATCGAGTTGCCTAGAGATCCCTTGTGCGTCCTTTACCCCCGCGAGAGGTGGTTTAGCCCTCTTTTAGTGCGTCATTCGGGCCAGAAGATGATGGCTAGCATTTAATTCTTGATCCACCGTTGAGTCTGTGATATATTCGCTCTTCTGTAGTGAATCGTGAATCGCCAGTGCCTTCCATCAGGGTTCCCTGTGACGTTTGTCAACTGTTCACCGTCATATGGTTCGTTATATGAATTCATCAATCACAGAGTATTCGTCTAGTCTTTCAACAGCCTTTCGTGTCTGCGAGCGGTTGTCTTGTTTTTAGACTGTGAATTTCAGATGCAGATTGGGGAGTTTAACGAGAGATCAACTCTTTGTCGAGGCTTAAGGCGAAGGATTGGATAGTTCCTTCGATTGTACGTTCAGATAGTCCACTGGATAGGGTCTTATCAACATTCCATCCCCATTTTCAGCTAGTGCTGCTTAGACAACAAGTCGTTTAAGTTAACGACCTTTAGTCTATCTTTTGATCTATTAAGTCCTCCAATTTAACCAAAAACTCCCTCAAAAACCAGTCACGGCCGACACGACTTAAATCCAATGAAACCCACAAAACCTCAGTGGAACATGTGAATTCACTTCCCTTTTCACAGAAGTCGAATGCTTGTGTACACATGTATAGCAACAGAGATGTCCTGACAGGAGTCAGGAACGAAAACAATTCCCCTGTCAAGCTGCCTGACCAAAAAAAAAAAAACAAAAAAAACGCTGTCACATACCATCGATTTAGTGAAATCTGAGTGTCCACAAGAACCGGCGGGAAGTGTATCATTTTATTACTTTTCAGCTGCGGTGAATGTTTGTGCGTCTCATCACGTTCACTTAATTGGATTCACGTGTTTCGCCGCTCAAATGACACACTTCACACACGTAAACAGAATTTTCAGTTAAATCAATAGAAAGGACAACCGAGAGTGATTTGAAATAAATACGCGCATACGTATGTGTGCAGGTGTATTTCAATTCGTACTGAATTTTGTACCATGTGGTAACACGAATCACATGAAGTGAGTGTTGGTTGACAGAGCTTATGTGGAAGAAGCCAATCGGCACTATTTTGTATCGGAGTCTTATATTCTTCACAGAAAGAATATAGATTGCTTTGTATTTCTGTGTATTTCCAATATTCTGTGGAAGCGTTGCATTTATTTGGGGCTTTTTGCTTCTTCTGATTTTATGGCTCTATGAACATGGACATGCGTCTAACTAGGAGATTTCCCTAGACTAACTTAACCACATAAGTCGAGAAGGAGGCAGTAGTGCAGACAGGCCAACGTTGAAGAGAACGAAAAAATTGTGGGGCCGTGTGTAGAGAATAGATAGTATGGCTGAGTTTAAAGTCAGGAGAACCTTGTCAAAGGTTTGCTAAACTCAATATCCCGCAGATAGTTTCGATGAGTTCGATGAAGGGAAATATAAAAAGGGCCTCCAACCGAAGGCAGCATGTGTTAAAATTGATTGGAAGGCAGGCGAGTCGATTGTACCGCCGCAACAGTTGGTAAACAAAGAAGATGTTGGCTACACCGTCGGTTTACAAGCCGATCCATTGTGGTATACATTTATAAAAGTCCTATGAGACTCTATCAAGAGAATAATAAACAATAAACAGCTACAATTGAATTTTACGGCCACCAACTTAGATGGGTATATTCAAGGAGAGGTCTGACGCATGTGATGTAGAGGGATTTGACAACGCAGAAGCTTGAGAATTCTTCATATCATCGTTTCATGAAGCCAAAGAAGGAAATGGTTCTGAGGACAAGTGGGAAGGACTGGGGAACGAAGGAGTCCACACACTGATCCACAACACCACGCTGAATAAAGTCAAGTTCGATAATGTTGCTGTCGCACCAAGTTCCGAAGAAATCAAGGTAGTTTTGGAGTCCAAGTTATGATATGCCAGAGCTTGCAACCACTCTACCAATCCATCTATGAGCTTCTTAAGAAGGCAGTAACACTTAGGGTAATTTTGTTCACCAAAAGTTGAACACAACTTTGGGATTTTTCTCATCACCTTCTGGATTTGCTTTCATTCAGTCAAATTCGATGGTTTCAACTTTCAATTAACAACTCTTGAGTTTATCAAATCCTCATTTCTTCAACTTACGGAAATAGCTGAAGTTTAGGGATGAAATCTGGGATTTTGCTTTCTCTCTCTTTTCTTCCATTAGTTGCCTGCCTGATTGTGATTGTAATTGATGATGCCTGATGCGATTTATTTTGTGATTATATCGTTTTCGTCACTCAAAGCAAAAATAAATACGATCGAGCTAATACAGGATTCAATGTGCCCGAGAGAAGATACTGGCCCTTTCGATTTTATTTGAAATAATGAAGTATTTGATAGATTTCCCTTTAATTTGTTAAGAGACCCCTTGAATTACGGGGTTTGACACACTGACGAATCGTATTGGAATATTATGCACTCGGATCAATTCAATAGACGAAACCAGACTTTATTAGTGTAAGCATTACAAATGTGCATAGTCGCTTGTGCTGTTCTCCATAACATAGCCGGCTTCAACTGAAAACCAGAAATAAAGGATCATAATCTCTGCTAAAAGCGTTCTCTCTCAATTCTCAACAGCACGCACCGTAAATTCAAAGTTCAAAAAGACAAAAAAAAAGCAGACGAGTTGAGACCAACTCCGAGTTGAGACCAACTCCGAGTTGAGACCAACTCCGAGTTGAGATCAACTTCGCAGTTGAGACCAATTCCGAGTTGAGACCAACTCCGAGTTGAGACCAATTCCGAGTTGAGACCAACTCCGAGTTGAGACCAACTCCGAGTTGAGACCAACTCCGAGTTGAGACCAACTCCGAGTTGAGACCAATTCCGAGTTGAGACCAACTCCGAGTTGAGATCAACTCCGAGTTGAGACCAACTTCGCAGTTGATCAACTCCCAGTTTTCCGGCAAGTTGAGCAGTAGTGAACAGAACGATTCCTAGTCATCGATGATGGTTTTAGGGCAAACCAACCGAATTGATCAGGCCAGAACTCCGCTTGAAAGTCTTCTCTCCCAAAGCAGACCCAATACCATGCTGGCTATCGTTACTAGGCACTGTCTATTGAAGGAGCAGGCTAGGAGCCTTACGACTAATTTCTGTAAAAGTTGCATCGATGATGAACTGTCTGGTTCTGTCATCGCTGTGGTATAAAACGCTTGAAGCCTACATTTTCAACGATCTCTACGATCCAAGCTATCATCTTACGGGAACCGTATAAAGCAGTTTTCTGGATTTAGTAATGGATCTATGCGAGGTAACACATTTTACTTTCGATCAAGAATGTGAAGCCATCTACCTTCATACCTACCATCCTTTTGCTCACCCCACAATTGCTCATAATTCTGCTTTTTTTTAAGAATTTTATTCGTGGGTAGCCGTGGCATAGTGAATTAGTGCGTCGACTCCTACGCAGAGGGTACCAGCTTCGATACCCGAACTTACCACCTTTCATAACTCATGGCCTCCACCTCTTTTGAGTCACTGACAATGCTGAGAGAGTATTCCCGTCTAGAAAAAGCTTCCTCAACTACGCCGTTCGGAGTCAGCATTAAACTGTATGTCCCTTCCACGCGTGAAAGAACAATAGCACGCACAACACGAGTGGTTGCTGAGAAGCTAGGCCCAGGTCCGCCTCGGACTGTAGCGCCATCCATATTATTATTATATTAAGTCCCGCGATTCAGCCGCAAGCAGTACAAAACATTTGGAAGCCATAAACTTGAAAAACATTTAATGACTGATGACTGAATGATGTCCTCTTAAAGGAACACTTAAATCCTCACTACAACCCGAATCAATGTCACGAATCCGCTTCAAAGGAAACGGATTTCAGATTCATTTCACTGAGTTTTGCCTCCCTCGTCTCAACTGTAGCCGAGGCAAAATTAGCATAAGCATTAAGCCTCCCAGGCGTCGGCATCACGTTCTTCGCTTTGTTTCGATATCCATGCAATTTCGAACCGAGCTGAAATTATTATCCTTGACGAATACCTTCAATGAAATTGTCTGCCCCAATCGCTAACTGAGCATGATAAGGACGCCGAAACGTGCCTGGAATTGATGCCGTTCCCTAGAAACTATCCCTGCTTCAGGAATGAAAACTAAAATTGCAAAAAATTAAAAAAGAAACTCCGGAAGGAGGAGAAGGACTTAAAGAAGCTCATCAGTGAGAAGTGAGAAATATTCAATTACTACCTGGGATCATGGTAGGGAACTTCAGTTCCGTTTCCCATGCAAATTACACTTCCGACTCTTAATTAACTTTGATGGTCAGTTGGCCCTCAGTAACCGGATCAGAAATGAGAATTCGGACGAAATTATTTTTTGAGCATTCGTCTCGCGTTTTATCTTGAGGAGGATTTCGGAATAGTGCATTTGAAAGCACAGTCGACAGCGGAAATGCAATTAGATGTTGAATCTATTCGTTTAGTTACAGCATTTTGTCGTTTTTTTTCTCGTCTTAGTATCCTTGTTTTGGTCATTGGGCCAAAGGGATGTAACTACGACATGAATGGACACATTATAGTGCAGGTGTACATTCTCTCAGTTGACGGCAGGACTTAGGCTGCTTAGTTACTTCCTTATCATGAGAATACATTTGAAAACACCGCCCGTGTCGAAAGATTTACTACTTCCGACATGTTTATCGTAAAATACTTCTATTAATGGGTATTGGCTACGGGTACGGATAAAGTTAACTCGATAAATCTAAGGAACATCGTCAAGGCTGTAAGCAGTCGGTACAAATAGGGTCCAAAATAATGGAACCTGCCACAATAGTAGACATTTCTGCCAACAAGGAGATCATAGTTGGTGTCTCGGACACAGAGTTACCAAGAAAGGTATTTTTTTGATGTGCCACCACTGCTACCAAAAAGTATCATTTTAAGGCCTAGGTTAGGTTAGGTTAGGTAGGGGGGCTGCTAGTGCATTCACCAGCACACTTAGACCATATTGGACCATTGTGATACCCCTAGTCAGAGTACTACCACTGATTGACTACTCCAGTGATAGCGCCGTCAATTTAATTCCGACGGCAAATGGTGACTGGACCAGATAAAAGCGTATTAACTTTGCCTTCACTGGGATTCAAACCGGGGAACCCGCTAATCAGGGCAGCCACTCTACCAAGTGCGCCATCCAGTCCGTTCATTTTATGGCCTAGTGTGGCACGAACGAAAATATACTAAAAGATATGATTTTCTGTATTTTAATCGAACAAAATGTCGAACATAGATGACCACAAGGCGAGGCACGATTTTTTAAAATCTTTGTAGCTCTGATGGCAAGACTAGATATGCGAGCTCTCGTAAGTCTGTGCAGATGGTCGCTTATGTCGAGGACTTTGACAAGCTAAGGGTTATACGACAAAATTCACAGTCCACTGAGGACCGGAAACGTTGAAATATCGACGTGAGCTTTACCTCTCTGACTCGGTAAAAGGCCAAGACGATGTAAAACCTCCCGCTGTTCTTGAAGTCGAAGTACGCGTGGTATTGTTCTCTCACTAGTGGAAGGTACCAACAATTTTATGTCAACTTCGAACGGCTAAGTCTGAGAAGCTTTTCCTAGCAGTTATTACTCTTTGAACATTGTCAGTGACTCGAAAGAGATGGGACAAATGAAATTATATTTGGTTGCACCAGCCGGGAATCAAACCCAGGCAGCAAGGTAAAGTTGCGTAGGGGTCGACGCACTTACTCACAACGCCACGCCCACCATGCTTAAATTTATCTGATCTGATTTAAAAACAAAACAAAACACTCAAGGTTTGTATTTTATCAACAACGACCGGGATGACAATGGTCTTATAAGGACTCCGTCTATCTTATACTCCAGGTCGACTTGGTTTGACCGCCATTATCGATTTGGATAACATCTTGAAATTCGTCGAGACTTGGTGATAGCAATTTTATACAGAGTGGTGAACATCGGCATATCGTGTCAATAACCATATACTCGATCACTAAAATATGATATTGCAAGAAACATCTTCTCAAATAAGAGGGAGACTTAGAAGTCCTTCGTCGTTAGAAATTTGAAGAAAATGGACTGTAGACAGAGATCAAGGGTGGCATCACTTTCACAGCAGCTCTTCTTCAAATTGCTTCTCGAGCCCAAAGTAACAGCGTGTAGACAAAATTAAATTAAAATATTTTTTACTTTTGCACGCTACTGTTAGTACACATAAATGTCACATTCTAATGTTGTATCAGTTCATGTAAATAACATGGTCTATGGATTGCGGCTGATTCTACTGATAACTCTCCACAAGCAGTTCTCTGAATGATGAAATGTAAATTATAGCAAATAAAGAGTCTGTCACTGATCCTCGAACTGAGACCTATCAATCTGTTTTTTTATTCGACAAACGCCTCTTACAAGCGTTTGGTAAAAGTGATCGCCGTCCACACTCCTCATCGCTTTTTCCACTCACTTCCACAAGTGCATTTTCTTCAAAGTTTCTTATGGCGAAGGACTTTATGCAAAATTCTCCCAAAATCAAAGGCCATACTGACCTACTGTCTTTCTCTTCAATCCATCTGCCCGATAAATCACTTGAGAGAACGATAAATTGTACAGAATTCAAACGCCAGTATTATATCATCTTCAAAACAATATCGCTTCGCAAACAATGACAAATCCGTACAAACGCCTGCTACATCAAGTGGAAAACGACGAATTCTTGTCGTTGGCCCTTGTATGTGTCATTAAAACTTTACCAACAGCTTAGATAGTTTTTGAAGAAAAATACACAAAACTAAACTCGTACATCAAAGCAGTCAGTCAGGCGCTTTGTCTGCCATCCTTGCGCAACGCTTCGTCATTCAACTGTGAGGCGGGCAGGGGCACTCCTTGGATTCTTGTCAATTCAGAATTTGCATTTAAATGCACATTCTTGCCGCGTTAGTTGTGCGCTGTACACATTGCCAGGCACACACATCCATGCAGCAATTAATTTGATTCATACTCTGGCATCGAGGATGTGTCCCATGGTCCTTTTCAGAACGCCTCTCATTCAGGCGAGGAGTGAATGTGGATTTCGAAAACATCTCTCTCTCTGCGTTCTGCGTTCACTGGATTTACGTGTTGACATCAATGATTGATTAATTGACATTTCATATTTTGAAGTATGGACGCGTTCCAATAAATCTAAAGATGATTCAATGCATTGGCACTTTCCTTTTCATCGGTGATGCATGCGGTAGGGATACCCACATGAATTGGCTTACAGTCACGTACTCGTACGTTCTGTCGTGTTTGACGTACAGTCATAATGTGTTGACAGGCAGCGAGATATGTTTCGAACTACGCTCGGTTGCGCAATGCCTTTCAATTAGTTTTGCCTGCCAAATCAGTGGCTTTTGAGGTGGATGAGAAGAGGATTTGGGACACGGTTTGCTGCCCGGATTGAATGGCCATTTGTTCAAAGAGAAAAATTCAAAATTAATAGAGTGCACATTACTTAACAATTTGGTTGAATTCAAAGAATGCTTCAAAGTGTGGGAAATGTTGTGGAGACAGATGCTCGAAAAATGTAAGATTCGAAAGGTTGATGACAAGAATGGTGACAAGTTTCATCACAGAACGGAATGGTCTGAGTTTAAACGCACAGAAAACAGAGATGGTTCTATTCATTAGCCAATGACGATGATGATGGGATTAGAGCGATAGCCGACATCAGAGCAGGTCCAATCCCCCAAGGCTGAACTGATTCGGAGTTCAAAGGATCGATAGTATGGCAGCTCATACCTGCAAAGGCGTCTCCGCCAGAAATGAGATGAGCGACTTCTGCCTCTCTTTCCGCTTAAGATTTTTGACAACTGTTTTTTAAAACGTGTTCACAAACTAAATTGACCAATCAGAGGACGACAGTTACGTTATTTCGTGAATAATCGCCAAAAATGTATGAATATCCGTCAGAAAAGTACTCAAATTCGTCGATGGACTAGGGGGCATTTTTCAGCTGTGAAGTCGGCTATCTTTGTAAAACTTCATTTCTGGTATCGATTTTGCTTCTGTCAATAAATTCACACTCTCATCTCTAGGAGCCGAGCACCTTCAACTGAGGTTGACGAACTCAACTCCGTATGCGCAGCAGTCAGCCATCTTAACCTAACCTTATCTACCTCGGTCGAACGAAGTGAGTAGCTGTATGAAGCACTTGCTGTACTCACGTTTGTGCAAAAAGTTCGTGAGACTGGTAAGTTAGTGAACAACACTCATGCTCCCCGTATAGCCCGTAATCATCTCGGTCTAATCGTACGGTGGTGAAGCATAGAGCTTGTCAGTAGAGATTAATGAAGGGCATAGTAAGTGATGATCGGAGAAAGCCTGCGGAAAGCATACATTGCAAGAAATAAGGGCGTGGAAAGCACGCACTGCAAGACATAAGGTATTGCCTTCGAACCATGTATGGTGGCTCACATGGGTGAAGCCTATCACAACCAATTTGGTTCTCGAATTTGGAAGCGGCTTGAAATTTAACCAGACAACTCTCTCGTTCACCTTTCAACCGGCAACAGAGTTAGACAACAGTCCGTAGCCGCAGCCAGCCAAGGGAGGAGAAGACACAAAAAAGAAGAGAGCCTCGAAAAGGAAAACATCTGCCTGTTGCCACATAACTCAACCGAGATGTTTCTTTATACTCTCGGCCAAAAAACTACCAAGCTGAGCAGCTCAATAGCTGAAGAAGCGTCACACAAAGAAGGAGAAGAAGAAGATCTCAGTAAAAAGAATGTATTTCAATTGACACCTCTGATTCCAGACTCTCAGACTCCTTGTCTCGTTGATGGAATGCTAATAAAGTCACGACCAAGTTCACCACTCGAACGGCAACTGTCGACCAGGGTGAAGCAGACAAATACCACATTCGTAATGAAAATTGCCACCACGAGCAGGTATGTAAGTGTCTGACGCGATGATGCGTCACTGGGGAGGGAAATACCTCCTCCGACTGCTGTTGATATTATTCATTCATTATTTTGTGGCTGGAATGCGGTTTACCCGAGGGTTAATTAAAATTGCGAAACGATTACATGAAAACCAAAAAAACAACCTCGCTCCTCGGAGGCTGTGAGCTTTAAGCTGAACCATTAAATCTGATGGAGTTCGCAAATGACACGGTCAATGTGAGTTTTTAAAGATAAAATGCATGGATTTCTATGATTTGCTGCAGATGAACTGCGATCTGTTTGTGTTGATCAAGTCTGCCACTAGATATATTTACCATCTTCTAACAGTAGACTCTGGGATACCTTTATTTTAGAAGGGAATGGATCTGCATTTGGTGTCTTAGGGCCTGTAGGTGATGGGCGCTTTGCTTTCAAAGCGTCACAGGGCCAAACTAGTTTGTGACATTGCGACAAATTTGGCCCTAAGGTAACTTTCAATGCACAGAACCTTGCACCTACTATAAATCTTATAGGGACCCAGGAAGGGGGTCATATAGGACATTCAAAAGCGTCATTGTACTAATTTTTTCTATTTGGTAAATTTTTTCCCTTTGATATAATGTTGTTTGGCACAATGTCACGACACCATGTGATGCCCTTTACTACTCTAAGCTTTAAACGGTCGGGTAGCTGCCTTACTACTTTAAGCTTTATACGCGCGGGTAGCTTAATCAGGCTGAGCAAGCAAGCAGCTAGGACACTTAATGACTGTATAGTGCGCCACTGGCTTGCCGACAAAGACTTTCGTAAACGTCGCAGAGACGAGGAGGAGTAGGAAAGCATTACATATTTACTTGTGCTCCTAAATGACTGGAGACACTGTTTAGCGGTGTCCCCGGTTCGAATCCCTGTGAAAACAAAGTTAATACGCTTTTATCTGGTTTTCAAATCTGGTCCAGTCAATCCGTTGGGATCAAATTGACGGCACTGGAGTGGTCAATCGGTGGTAGTAGTTGACTAGGGGTATCACAATGGTCCAATATGTCTAAGTGTGCTGGTGAATGCACTAGCAGACCGCCTACCTTACCTAACCTAACCTACTTGTGCTCCTGTTGCCTGCTCCCTGCTTGAAGGAAATGCTTCCTTGAAGTTACTTGTTTGGCAAGCTACCGCTCTCAGCTTTTCAGACTACTGCCATGCTATCGATTCCCTTCGGCGAGATGCTTCAAGTCAGACCAAACTTTCGTCTCGCCTATCGTATATTTTGTACACTGTTTGAGTGAACTGAAAATAATATTTCTGGCAGTCAGCCTCTAGAATAGCTTTTACTTCTGCCTGGTATACAGGACAGTGGTTAGGCAGTCCAAGGGATAGGGAGGAGGAGATTTCCGTGGATATCGCGAATACCTCAAGTCCGGTGTCTTCATCCGCCTTAGAGCCGTCCGTGTATATGTACTTCCAAATGCCTAAATTCGAAGTCTACAAAGGGCGCTTCATAATGCCTCGAGATCCTCGCATTCTTGGTTATTTCCATGTGTCCTGGGCTTTGTATTTTGCTCCAACGAGTACATTCACTTATCCTTAAAGCTGCCTTCTTCTTCTTCTTTACATGGCGCTACTGTCCGGGCGGTGGACTTGGGCATCACCCAACATGCCTCTCCAGCCAAACCGGCTGAAGTCCCCCTCGACTTGTGATGACTTAATATGTGTGGATTATTCTTTATACTGTATTTGACTTCCTACCAATGCTGGAATTGTCCCACCATTTTTTTTTTGTTTGTGTACATACATAGATGCGAGCTTGGGAGCGGGAAACCAACTCTTTTATAATATTTTTCGCATTTTTAAACTTTTTGTATGTAAGATCCGTTCGTTTTTATCCGGGTTCGACTGTATATTGGTTTCAGTCGAGTCTTCTGGGTCCTCATCTAGTCCACAACTTTTTTCTCACTCTCTTGATATCTGTAAGACAGTCACTTTTATATGAACTATCGCGAAATACCGCAGGCAATTGGTTTGATGATAAAGAACAAATGCAACAGCCGCCAAAAGACAGTAGTTTAACATTTCAAGGGTCCTCCGGACATCCTCAACAGGACAATACTGATACATGTTGAATGCGTCAGCTTTAAGCAATTTCATCGCACAGACAGTTTCCTTCGCAAAACATTTACTCAGCAAACTTGTCCCCACGGTACGAACCGAGTTTCACTTTGCAGAAAAAAAAAAGAGAAGACGCAAGACCTACCTATACCATGTTTTATGTGATTATATAACCTTCCGAAGGAAATGAAAACGAAGGATGATTTCGCAGGACGAAATAAAAAAAAAAAAACAAAAAAAAAAACAAGCACACAGCAGAACACAAGAAAATAAACAGAATTTAAGGATGTGTAAACACCCCATTGGGAATAGAGAGGTGAAGCAATGTTCACACACAGCGGTGGTTGATGATGAAATAAGGGAGGACAATCCACCAAGGGCATGTCGTGAAGGTAGGTTAATGTGCTTACAAAAATCTGTTGATGGAGCAACTTAATAAAATGAAAATGAAATGGAATCTCCTCTGAGGTGGCAACGGTACGAATGCAAACGTTTAAATAACTCATGGAAGGAAACTGAATGGTGTTCCCAGGAAAAGAAAAAGAGGACATACATGCTGGATGTGGTGCGTATCAGTCAGCCTGAAGTTGTTTCGGTTGGGTTCTCTAGGGATGTACCATACCATGGTGTGTTGATGGAAATCAGCTGATGACCTTTATAGTTAGGTACTGGAGTTCACTGTCTGCTTCTAGTCAAACACCTCATTTATTTCGACTGACAATTTGAATCAGACCGGTGGCAGCACGTTGTTTGTGCACCTAGACGGCCTAGACGGCCTAGACGGCTTTACAAGTAAAAGCAGATCTTACTAAGATGCGTCTCTATAACAGGGACCCTAAAATGTACGCCGACAGCCGCCCTATAAATGATACTACAATTCCGTCCCATGGATACTTGTGTCATTCTTATGGCTACGCATGCAGCCATAAGACTAAGGGAAGTTAGCCGATGGGACAATGCCACGAAAAAGGGCACACGGCAGTACGACAGAATTCCAACATCCCTAATGAAACAGACGCCTTTTCCATGAAATTCAGGGAAATAAAGCACAAGACTTAAATTCCCACGAGAGAAGAACGGGAAGGAGATAAAGTGCTGCCTTGAAAATTTACGCAGACGGGTCTAAATCGAACGACGGTACCGGAAGGATCAGACATACACGCCAGTTCGCCAGAGATCTCATAGCAATTCGGCTACCTAACCACTGTAGTATATTCCAAGCGGAAGTAATAGCCGTTAAAAGGGCAGCCATTCGACTATCAATGAGCCCAATAGACGGCGGGACTATTGTTTTCTACATAGACAGTCAGGTGACCATAAAAACTCTGGACACTCCATCGATCATCTCCAAGATGGTAAACGTTTGCAGTCAATCTCTAAGGTAGATAGCGGCCAGATGTTATCTCACCCTATGCTGGGTCCCCGGACACAAGGGTATTCCGGGAAATGAAAGAGCTGATTAGCTACTAAAAGACTAGGTCAGGAGATATCCCCACCCCCTACTGACACAATTAATGATATAAGTCACAAATGGACAGAATTGGACACATGCAGGACATCGCAAGCGATGTGATCTGAACTAAACCAAAGACGGTCCCTCCTGAAAATGGACAGGACAATAATCAGTGAAATAACCAATAATCAATCATGGCGTCGTCCCAATTTCCGAAAACTTCGATTCACAAAACAACACATCTTCGAACTCATCACATTTCGAAGCCCATAAGAGGACATCTGGATTTTGGCTTCAAACTTGTCAACCACGGCACTCCCAAAAGAAAGTCGTCCTCAATCCATATCTACATGAAATTTCCTCTTCATAATGGTACTCTCCAACCATGGGCTCGTCCTAGTTTTCGAGAAATTCGTTCCACAAAACATCACATCTTCCAATTCCTCAATTTTAATGCGAAAATAGAGGTTATGACGGACTTTGGCTCACACACATCATCTCCGGCATTCCCTCAAAAAGCGGCGCCTTTCTCCGCATCTACATGAAATTTCCTTTCCATCCTGGTACCCCACATCCTTGGATTCGTCTTAGTTCCCGAGATATTTCTTTCACAAGATTGTGTACTCATGAAATTGCCTCTGACGAAAATACGTTTATTTTCAGCAAAAATATGCGACCCGTATGCGATGCCATTTTACTGCGTTTTTTCGTGCGAACTGTGTCAATTTTTGAAAAGTCGATTTTTTGGGTTTCTCTGCGGACATTTCGCCACGAATGCAAGGGCCTGGGTGGGGAAAGGGTAATCGAAGTTAATGCAGTAAAAAAATTCGATCGGAGTCCGTGGAATTTCGAGAAAAGTGGGATCTTCATTTTTCATGACGTCTCTAATTGAACTGGGAAGTTGGTGCAATCGCCTGGCAATGCTGGCGGGGGGATCTAAATTGGGTGGGATTGGTTGTGCAGATTGCAACGAGGGTGCGTGGATTTTCGAGAGAACGTGAGACATTCAATGTCGACTATTGAGCTCTCGGAATGTGGTGTTGCATGCCTGTGACTTATACAGTTCGATGGCCATGCTTAACGCAGCCACATCCAGGAACCTAAAGAGATCTTCTTCATCATGGTACCCTCCAACCATGGCCTCGTCTTAGTTTCCGAGATATCTGATTCACAAAGCAACACATTTTCGAACTGATCACATTTCGAAGGCCATAAGAGGACATCTGGATTTTGGCTTCAAACTTGTCAACCACGGCACACCACGGCAAGAAGAAGACACAATACTACTTCACTAGGAGTATTACTTCAACTACATAGAAGATCCGAATAATATTTGTAGATCTGAAGAACATTCTAAAATGTCTCAAATACATCAAATCGCTACGAAAGGGGTCAGAAAAAGTCTCAAGATGAAACACAGCAAGGTCAAAGGACACTTGCTATGTAATTGCAGTCCTCTCTTCTGTAGATTCAGACTTCTGGGGGCGTTTTTCTTTGTTAATCTGGCTGAACTGAGCAGCATCAAAATCAGCCCTCTTCTTCGCTTTATCAAAAGCACAGAGTGGCCTATGTTTGGCCTATTTTTGGCCTAAGTCTGTCTGCTTCTTGTATGCGCGGCAGTCAGCCACTTCAACCTAACCTAAACTAAGGTCAAGGGATGGGTTTAAAATAAAGTCAAACGTGACAGCACTATGGTCGAGACGGTCTAGGTAGGAAGGATATTTGGTAGTAAGGCACTTAGGTCAAAGTAGGCCCATTGTACCGCCACGAGCTGGTGGGCATTTAGGCATGATTTCTTTTTAATCATGCTGTCTCCGGACCTTCCTTCCTACCTACTTAGCAGACCCAATACCTATGGAGGGCACGAACCTGAGAAAACGCTGCCTTCCATGGTTACCGGTCCTAGCCACACTTCTTCTGGTCATCAGGATCAAGCTGTCTTGCGTCCACGATGACTTGGTCTTTGTACCAGAGATTCGGTCTGTCTTTCCTTCTCGTATTAGGAGGCTCTTATCCGAAGACCTTCTTTGCTGGAGCGTTGTGCTTCATGCGCTCCATGTGTACAGTACGGATGTGTACAGTCGACGGATTTTTGCCATTCACATCTTGGTACAGCTCGTAGAGCTCGCGGTTATGCCTTCGCCTCCATTCACTATCCTCCCATTCAGGACCACATAATTCTTGTTGAGGTTCTATGCACGGCTACCCTTAGATCTTGCCCACTTTTCATATCTCTGCTCTCTTAAGACTTCCCTTCACGTGCAGTTCTTTTCAGAGTTCTATTGAGGGTTATGGGTGGGTCGCAGTGGCGTAGTGGATTAGTGCGTCGACCTCTACGCAGAGGGTGTCAGGTTCGATACCCGAATTTACCACCTTTCATATTTCACGGCTCCACCTCTTTCGAGTCACTCACAATGCTCAAAGAGTATTTCCTGTCTAGAAAAAGCTTCTCAACCCACGCGTGAGAGAACAATAGCATGCACAATACGAGTGGCTGCTGAGAAGCTAGGCCCTGGTCCTCAACCGGCTGTAGCGCGACCCATATTATTATCTTGGGGAATTTGAAAATGAGAGCAAGGTTATAAGGTGCTTGGCCAAATATAGTTGCCTTTTGTGGGCTAATGGCTCACAAGATCCCTGTACATGTTCATGAGTTCTTTAGATTCTCTACAGAATCTGCAGAAACCTTCTTGTGATGCTCCTAGCTTCCTTGGGTGCCTAGAAGATCTGAATAACATTCTAAAATTTCTCAAGACCATCAAATGGCTATGAAAGGAGTCAGAAGAAGTCTCAAGATGAGTCTTCAGTGTCTTGCTGGGAAGCCTGTTAGGATACGGAGGTTGTACTTCCTCATCTTGATACAATTGACACAAGAATTTCTTGGCGGTCTTACGGTCTAGTTTCTTATTTCTAGTTGCGTGACTTGTTCTTAGAGGACTTGCTCTCATACAACGCAAAATGTTTCAGTGCCTTTTAAATGTTCTGATGGCCCTTTCCTGGGCAGCTAGGCAGTCGGCCACTTAACTGCCTTCTATCCCTTTATGGGCAGGTATCTAGCATGGTTTTACTATGTTTCTCCTTCTCAATTCTTTAGTATAAGTCTCTAAAGGCTTTCCTACTCTATCTTCGATTAGCAGGTGTCTGTAGGTGTAGGTGTCTAGTGCAAAGATAGAGCCACGACTGTCTAGTATTATAGGTATGACGCAAATGGTATATTTCCCTTAGAGATGGCATACATTTCTGCATGTTGGTTCGTTTGCCCATAGATTGATGCAGAGGACCATATATTCGACGTGGAATCATTCTTTCGAAAGCACTGAACATCGCCTCTGCAGTTTTTCTTACCGTGGACTTACACCTTTTAAATTCAATCTACCGCTTGGTCTTCAACTCCTACCCAAAAGATGAGGCAATGTGGACCCTCTGGTCTTGCCTCATTCAACCGCCCTCATTCCCATTGGAGAGCAATCAAACTCCCCCGTTTATACCCAAACACAACATTCTATCATCTAGTACCATCAACGACCAGCTGAATTATCAGCATCGTTTATCTTCAGAGACCACCACAAACATCGGCAGCAGCAGCAGCAGCTTCTTGAATCAATCCTCAAATACTGCGAAAGCAAATTAAATACTTTTTTGCAACCAAAAGCACTGAAGAATATGACCAAATACTTTGTGGGAGAAAATACAAAATTAACTGATTTAGCAAATATTTGCATTAAAAGCATTCGAAACAATACGAAGCGATGCTTTGCAGTGCCCGCCACGAGAACGACGTAGCTGCATCTTTTCATTGCTCCAGCGAGCAGTGCCGTAGCAATTACATCAATGGATCGTTCGACAAAGACGACGACGCGGAGGCGGAGGAGGAGCACCAGAACTCATTTGGAGTCGAATAAACATAAGCAAGTGGGTAAACTTTGAGAGTTTCGCTGGCTCATTCTGTTTTCTTGTTTGATTTTCTTGCTTCCCGTACTTCTTGTATCTTAAAAAAGAATGAGATAACTTGCTCATGCAACTTGATGACAATTAAGATGATTAAACACTCGAGAAAGCAACTGCGAGTAGTATCTTTAAGATAATTAAGCACTTAAGCACGGGGTGCCATCTCTATTCGGGCACGAGTGAGGAGAGCCCGAGGGTTGCGATGAAATATGCCTCAGTGTTGCCATGACGAATAATCACCATCATCATCTAACCTCTTATTGCCGTCTAATGACTGAAATTAATATCTCTGGTTCATCTGCCGCTACAGGCCGACTATCGAACGGGAAGACAAATCATTGGACCGGCAAAGGTGCGATGGCCAGCCAATGATTCATGCCTCGTCCTTGCTCGAGTCCCCATGGCATGTTCAATAAATCCACAGGATATTCCATACTTCTTGGAAGAAAAAAAAACCAAAACAAAAGAGAGTATTGTAACACCGTTCCTCCTCTCCGTGGGTATTCTTAAAACAATAGCCGTGTCTAGCGAGCAGCACATGCATCTGTGTGTACGTGAAGAGAGTTCCTTGTTTGTGGCTCAAGGGAAAACCAATTTTCAGGATTAATATGGCAATCACGCAATGAGTTGTATAGATCCTTCGACAGGTGATGATTTTCACACAGTGGGGCGACCAACCGTGTGCCCGGTGGTGTTCAATCGTATTTCCAGGGTGTACCTTGTAAAGCTTGGGGTTTATACATAAATTATTGAGGTAATTGAGGAATTTTTGGCATGCGACATGACATTTCGAGGAGACAATGGGACACGATTGGGGTGGACTGGAGGAGAACCTATGCAAAATGTCCACAGACGGACATGAAGGCTGAAGAATGTGTTGTAGAAGTGAGAATAAAAATTAATTCATTAAATTTAAATGAAGGAGCGTGCATAGGTTGTAAGGGGGCCTAAGGAATAGAGAGGCAAGCATTCCTAACCGAGGGTAGAGAAACAGAACACCATTCGAAGTGGCGAACAGATGGAACTGAAACCACTAAATAGAGAAGTACACAAAATCTAGGGCTAGACCCTAGAACAATCCCACCACTTACATGTCTATACAAAAGGACCCACAGGAGTGTTCTAAAATGTCCATCGATCTCTAAGCACACAACGCAGAAGTGGAAACCAGATCGAGAAGTCGATGGCCAGTTCTGGTTTTCTACGAAAAATAAGGCAACACAGTGATATAACCCGACTACAACCCGAAAGGACCCCCACGTCATACCACTTCTTGATGCCACTTGAAGTAAAGCCAACTGCTTCCTGAAGACAATTTGAAACGATAATGAAGTCGGGTACTCACTTAATTGAACACTGGAGAGGAATAGAGCTGCTCCATCGGTGGCTGGCTGGATGTCAATCAGACTGAAGACCCACCTGCTTCGAGAGTCCAGCGGTGGGTGTCCTGATACACAAAAGCCACGCTCCAGTACTTCACACGCGGCGTTCCCGAGACGATGAGGCACCCGCGAGGGACTTCAGAGAATGCGATGAAGTTACACTATTCCGAACCACACTCCCGACTTAAGAAATGAGATGTGAGAAATGGGTGACACTAGAACAAAAAAAAGGCAACTAAATTTCGAATCCCGCACAACCAATGAATTAATTCGTAAACGACCGAAAATTGGAAAGAAAATACGACGACGACGAAACAATGCTCCTCTGATCTTCTTCTTCTTCTGATGGTCTGATGGTGTTCCGGAGTGGACCTGGGCATCAACCAACAAGCCTCTCCAGTTGGCACGATCGTTAGCCAGCTGTCTGTTGGTGGTTGAGGTCCTCCCTCTGATTTACAAATAACACACTCGCGCAGGCCAGACTCTACAGAGAAAACTACTCGCGAAGGCTTTCATGATGGTGATAGAAAAAGGAAAGAATGAACTATTAGAGAGAGAGACAAAATAACAAAAATTGCATTGATCTGAAATCCTCGTGACGAACGATGGGAGCTTACATATCCGATACCGAACCGAACGCCCGACGTCAAATTTCAAATCTCTCGTATCGTAACGAATGTTTGGAGAGATGTATGTAGGTGATAAGCAGCTAACACAAATTTGCCATGGAAAATAACATGCGATGGAATTTCACACCCTTAACCGTTCCGACAAAATCGACGAAAAAAAAATCTCACAAAATCACTTTACACTCAAACCGAACGAGCCATACCCACGACAAATCCACTCGCGCAGAATTTCGCACATTTTCCATTTCGTTTCCACTCACAATTCGCACAGCACAAGCAAACAAATCCGGCATGTCAACGGAATTTCCTCTTTAACCAGACATGCTCTTTCGTTTATACATTGGCGGCCATCTTGTTTGGGACTTTATTCGACAAAAAAGCACACAAATTCACGGAATTTCAACTGAATTTCATAGAATCGATTGAATTTAACACTTAAACCAGACTTTGCACATATTTTTGAAGAATAATCTTAGGTTTTTACATTTTTGTCGATTGGAAAACTTTTAACACTGACCGACCGGAACTTCTGCTTGCTCTCACTGACCGCGGACACTGACTGAAAAATGGGATATTTTGCATAGCGATCATACGCACACATGTGTATACACGTGTGTATGTGTAGACTTTGAGTGAAGTGCTGTTGTTGTTGCTCGGGGAAGTAGCAAACTCATTTCCGTTACGGCGATTCAAAAAAATTGAGAGGTTCTCTTTTGTGTCAATTAAAATTTGAGAAATGAAAACAGCTGATTAATTGGATTGTCATTTAAAAGGGTATCTGAAGGAACTGACGCGTAACAAGGAGAAGCCGATCAGAGCGTTCAAAATTTGAATGAAACGGTCGTACTTTCACCGCAAGGCACTTTGTTTTGATTTGCGGCTCCAGCACAGTCTCGGTATCGCAGTAAACGTGCCAACTTTAGCCAAAGCCGATCCAAACATGCCTCAGTCCTTGACCATTCATATCCTGACAGATAACCAGAAGGGTCACTCGTCAGTTTCTTTGAAGTTTCTATCCAACAAAATATGTGCGACTCGCTTTCAATGATTCCAGTCCAAAAAAAACCTGAGATCTCATATCAAACTATGATATTGTATAAGAGTGACCAGACAAGAACGATAGGAAAATAAATGTCAATAAAACAACCTCACTGCGAAGTATAAAATTGATTCCCACTTCATTTTGAAGCTACGTCCATCCCATTTAGTATAGAATATCGTATCTTAGAATAGGACCTATTTTTTATGACTATCATGCAATCGGCCACCTGGGCTTCGCTGGTGGGCAAGCGCCTATTTTAATCCATTGCGCCACTCCTGCAAAAAACGAAACACACTTGGTTCCATATGCCGGCCCTTAAAACCAAGCATATGAGACCAAATTTCCTTTGGGGCACATTAGGAAATTGTAACAACAAAGAGACCAGACCAGCCAGAGGCCAGCCTCCCAGACCGACCAAAGACCGGTCTCCGACTTCCCCATCTAAAATAAGAGGGAAGAAGCCTTTCCAAGCTTTGTCTTGAAGAAAATGATACTTTTGAGAATGCCTAAAGAGCAGAGAAACAATCAAAATCCTATTGAAATCGAGAGAAACACACAAATATAAACCGATCGTCCTGTAAACCAAGAAAAATTGATAAACTAGCCCTACGCCCTTCCACAATCCCACGGCAGGACCGGCCATGCGAAAGAACCCCCAGAAGCGCCCTAGTTCGCCAACCAGCCCCTTCATCACGCAGAGGTATAAACCACTTGAAGAGGTCTTACGGCTGCGACCTGTAAAAGAGAGGTTTATATGATTTAAAGAATAAATAATAGCTCGTCCCTTAACCCTCCCCGAGCGCTAATCAAACGGACCCCGCACTACTCTAGCTTCCCGATGAAACTGATGACCAATTGGAGTGAAAGTCAAGTGCTTCCCGATGACAAAACAAGACGATAATCAAAAGGGAACTCACTTAGATGAACGCTGATGCGGAATAGAGGTGCTCCACCGCAGGCCGGCTTGGTGACAACCAGACTGAAGACCTACCTGCTTCGTTTGTCCATCGGTGGGTGTCCTGAACTGGAATGCAGACACATTCGCACACGCCCGACACTCCCTGATCTGGTGGTGACGATGGCAGATTGGGGGTTGCCAACATTTGAAAGGAACACACTTCACTGTGGGAAGGCGCGGGGAAACTAAGAACTGCAGACCACTCGCGAAAAACCGATCAAGACAGGGGACCCCTTGAAGAGGGGATGCTAAACTTTGGAACGGACACACACTTCACTGTGGGAAAGCGCGGGGAAACTAAGAACTGCAGACCACTCGCGAAAAACCAACCAAGACAGGGGACCCCTTGAAGAGGGGATGCTAAACTTTCGAACGGACACACACTTCACTGTGGGAAGGCGCGGAAAAACTAAGAACTGCAGACCACTCACGAAAAACCGATCAAGACAGGGGACCCCTTGAAGAGGGGATGCTAAAATTTCGAACGGACACACACTTCACTGTGGGAAGGCGCGGGAAAACTAAAAACTGCAGACCACTCACGAAAAACCGATCAAGACAGGGGACCCCTTGAAGAGGGGATGCTAAACTTTCGAACGGACACACACTTCACTGTGGGAAGGCGCGGGGAAACTAAGAACTGCAGACCACTCGCGAAAAACAGATCAAGACAGGGGACCCCTTGAAGAGGGGATCCTAAACTTTCGAACGGACACACACTTCACTGTGGGAAGGCGCGGGGAAACTAAGAACTGCAGACCACTCGCGAAAAACAGATCAAGACAGGGGACCCCTTGAAGAGGGGATGCTAAACTTGCGAACGGACACACACTTCACTGTGGGAAGGCGCGGGGAAACAAAGAACTGCAGACCACTCGCGAAAAACATATCAAGACAGGGGACCCCTTGAAGAGGGGATGCTAAACTTGCGAACGGACACACACTTCACTGTGGGAAGTCGCGGGGAAACTAAGAACTGCAGACCACTCGCGAAAAACCGATCAAGACAGGGGACCCCTTGAAGAGGGGATGCTAAACTTTCGAACGGACACACACTTCACTGTGGGAAGGCGCGGGGAAACTAAGAACTGCAGACTGAAGACAGGGGAAAAACCGATCAAGACAGGGGACCCCTTGAAGAGGGGATGCTAAACTTTCGAACGGACACACACTTCACTGTGGGAAGGCGCGGGGAAACTAAGAACTGCAGACCACTCGCGAAAAACAGATCAAGACAGGGGACCCCTTGAAGAGGGGATGCTAAACTTTCGAACGGACACACACTTCACTGTGGGAAGGCGCGGGGAAACTAAGAACTGCAGACCACTCGCGAAAAACAGATCAAGACAGGGGACCCCTTGAAGAGGGGATGCTAAACTTGCGAACGGACACACACTTCACTGTGGGAAGGCGCGGGGAAACTAAGAACTGCAGACCACTCGCGAAAAACAGATCAAGACAGGGGACCCCTTGAAGAGGGGATCCTAAACTTTCGAACGGACACACACTTCACTGTGGGAAGGCGCGGGGAAACTAAGAACTGCAGACCACTCGCGAAAAACAGATCAAGACAGGGGACCCCTTGAAGAGGGGATGCTAAACTTGCGAACGGACACACACTTCACTGTGGGAAGGCGCGGGGAAACTAAGAACTGCAGACCACTCGCGAAAAACCGATCAAGACAGGGGACCCCTTGAAGAGGGGATGCTAAACTTTCGAACGGACACACACTTCACTGTGGGAAGGCGCGGGGAAACTAAGAACTGCAGACCACTCGCGAAAAACAGATCAAGACAGGGGACCCCTTGAAGAGGGGATGCTAAACTTTCGAACGGACACACACTTCACTGTGGGAAGGCGCGGGGAAACTAAGAACTGCAGACCACTCGCGAAAAACAGATCAAGACAGGGGACCCCTTGAAGAGGGGATGCTAAACTTGCGAACGGACACACACTTCACTGTGGGAAGGCGCGGGGAAACTAAGAACTGCAGACCACTCGCGAAAAACCGATCAAGACAGGGGACCCCTTGAAGAGGGGATGCTAAACTTTGGAACGGACACACACTTCACTGTGGGAAGGCGTGGGGAAACTAAGAACTGCAGACCACTCGCGAAAAACCGATCAAGACGGGGGACCCCTTGAAGAGGGGATGCTAAACTTTCGAACGGACACACACTTCACTGTGGGAAGGCGCGGGGAAACTAAGAACTGCAGACCACTCGCGAAAAACCGATCAAGACAGGGGACGGACACACACTTCACTGTGGGAAAGCGCGGGGAAACTAAGAACTGCAGACCACTCGCGAAAAACCGATCAAGACAGGGGACCCCTTGAAGAGGGGATGCTAAACTTTCGAACGGACACACACTTCACTGTGGGAAGGAGCGGGGAAACTAAGAACTGCAGACCACTCGCGAAAAACCGATCAAAATTATTGATCTCATTTGAAACCCCGAGAAAAAAGAAAAAAAACACCTCCTAGCAAGAAATGGAGCACATCTCGTAAAAAAAAAAATTCTTTGCACTGAACTGAAAAAAAATCACGAAAAATTCGATCCGATTTAATAGAAAAAAAAACACATTCCGACATATGAACAATTTAACCAATGTCCTCCATGAACACAAACAGATTAAAAATTTCACGGTCTTCGATGACGAACAAGCTTTGACATGCGCTCGCGATCAAAAAAAATGTTTTCTGAAACCCGCCATAGAGATTCACGCAGTTACCAATGGCGACAGTCAATCACTCTCTCTCTCTCTCGCGCACAATGCAGACTCACATGCAAGTGCTCACCAGCCACTGGTGGGCGACATGTTCGTGCACGAGCACTGCACGGAGAGCTTGCGTGCGAGTCGCGATCGCGCTGCAGGCACTCTGTGTGCGAGAGAGAGTCTACGGGCGAGAGAGAGCCTATGGCGAGTGGATGGCCCATTTCTCTCTCTGGCAAGTGTCTGGGATGGGAGCATGAGTGTGAGTGTGAGTGATGATGTTTTTTTTTTGTCGCTCTCTAGTTGGATATTTTATGCAATTCTTTGATGGATGAACGGTTTTGTTTTTTTTTTTTTTCAGGCTTTTGTAAATATGTTGGGGATTGAGTTACATGTATGTCCAGATGTAAATATTTTCTAACATCTTCACGATTATCACTTGACATTGTGGGCGTGTTCTTGGATTTCGTTGCCGCATATGGACGGGGATCAGAAATGAGAGATGATCAAGTGAAGGTGTTGTTGATTAAAAACCGATCGTTTGGCAATCGGAAGAGCATACTTATAAAGAACATCAAGATAATCATCGTCCCAGATGACTCCTTCTCAAAGAGCACACGATGTCTTCTTGGCTGAATTCTGTCTGTGGGAAATCCCCTCGTAGACACTTTAAATTTGAAGGAATTTCTTTAATTATGACCTTTCTGCTTTCGTGTGCTTCATCTGTCGAGGATTCTGGAAGCTTATACATGGGAGGGAGGGCGGATGTAAAATGTACAGGAGAAGCAACCACAACTGTCAATCGTGGATGATGGGAATTTGGAGACTTTGAGGGCGGCTAGGTAGCGTTGTGGACATCACCATGATTGTAGGTAGCATTATCGGTCACTGAGTGAAGTGGAGTGCCCTGCAATCGCTTCTTGAAGAGCAAGACGGGGAGGAAGCTATTCTCCACGACCTTGGTTGCAGAATTTTATAACATGTGGAGAAAAGGAAGTCCACCATCGACCAGATTTTCACACTACGGACGATCCTGGAAAAGGCCCAAGAGATGCAGATCGACACCCACCACCTTTTCGATTTCGTCGATTTCACGGCCATTGAATCACATCTGTTTTATGGGATTTAGAATGCTTAATCCCAAGGTTTGATGTAAGGATGGGATGTTTTTATTCCGAAGGCCAATCCCTTTGAAATTGAGAATAGTTATGAATGGACCTGATTTATGATGGTAATCAGTACCTTAACTTAACCGGGTGAGTATAGAATAAACGGGATGAATTCAGAAAATTCCAGTGGAGAGAAATAAGTTTAGTTGTTCTGGATGATCGAGTGAAAATTGACTCGGTAAGATAAATACGAGGAACAACAATTTTTTTTCATAATTTACCCGCGCTCTATGTATTTTTAATCCCCTTAAGTCTTCGTGGCCGAGACACAGCACAAGAGCTATGTGGAAAGGAGGTGCCTGTGCACCTAGACTTAAACATCTGCCGATTGTAGTCCGTGGGAAATATTAGGCGGTTAAAGGTATTCCATATTCGTGAAGAGCGGCTGAAGAACGAGTCTCTGAATTTCACTGTGCGTCCGAAAGTAGGCTCAAGGGTCAACTGATGAGAATTACTGGAGTGACGGGTATTGTGAGTGAAGTCATGGAGAGGAGGAATGCAGTTGGGTGTAATAATATGGGTGGCGCTACAGTCCAAGGCGGACCTGGGCATAGCTTCTCAGCAACCACTCGTGTTGTGCGTGCTATTGTTCTTTCACGAGTTGAAGGGACCTACAGTTTAATGCCGACTGCGAACGGCGAAGTTGAGAAGCTTTTCCCAGACAGGAATACGCTTTGAGCATTGTCAGTGACTCCAAAGAGGTGGAGCCGTGAATTATCAAAGGTGGTCAATTCGGGTATCGAACCTGACACCCTCTGCGTAGGAGTCGACGCACTTATCGTGCGATTTTTTGTCAAAATAGCTATGAAACTCGGACAAAGAAGAGACGGTACGTCGATGTTCGAGCGAGTCTAATGACTCAGCGATTTTGCTGTCTCCTATAAGTTTTATCTCTCGCTTTTGGATTCTGTCTAGAATTTTCAGCTTGGTCTTGGGGGCACCCGACCAGATGTGAGCGTTGTTCTCGAGCCTTGGACGGATGTAAGCCTTATAAATCAAAGCCAAATCTGAACGGGTGCAATATTTCTTGCATCGATTAAGGAAATCTAAACATTTGGCAGTATTTTTGGTGACCTCAACTATGTGCTCGTTTCCACTAAGTGTTGTCTTGATACACATACCAAGGATGGAAAATTTTCCGGTTTTATCGACACAAGCGCCATTCATGGCCAATGGATGATTGTCAAGGGTTCGCTTGAGTGACAGCAGGGAGCATTCAGTTTTTGAAGCATTGAATTCGACTCTATTGTTTTTTCCCAACTTAATCATGGTGTCAAGATCGGAATTCAATGTGTTCAACATACGCTGCCGTTCCAATTCTACGGCCGAAGAACGGACTTGGAACTTGAGTGTTGGAATGCTCAAGGTGCTCTCATCAGAGAAGGAATGGATTGGATTAGATGTAGCAGACAAGAGATCATTTATAAAAAATAAGAAAGAGTATCGGAGACAGAACTGAGCCTTGGGGAACACTAGCATTTATTTGGTGGACATCGGACTTGAACAAATCCAAAACAAAAACTTGAATTAAACGCCTCGAAAGGTAATTTCTAATCCATCGAAGAGGAGATTCATCGGTTTCAGGCCTTTTTCGACAAGAGAGCATGATGTCAAACTCGGTCAAATGATTTAGAAATATCCAGCGCAACGATCTTGCTTTTGCCTGCATTGTGCAATCATTGGCTCCACTTTTTGGTGAGATAAGCTATCAGATCACCAGTGGACCTGTTGCTGCGGAATCCGTACTGTCGGTCATTAAGAAGCATCTGTGATTCAAGATATTTCATTAGCGGACGATTAAACAGCGTTTCCATGAAATAAGAGGTAAGTGGTATGAATCGGTACGAGGTGGGTTATGGAGATAGGGACGGGCTGGGCAAATGCTGCAAAAAGTTCTGCGTTCAATCTTTGGTCCTATCTGCGTTGATGGTTATTGAAGAAGTTCAACCACGAACTGTACGGACTGTACAGTGGCATGGGCTTAGTCAGGCGTCTACGGATTCAACGCCTAAGATGGCTAAGCCATGTAGAGCTCATGGACAACACGGCTCCATCCCGAAGAGTCTTCGACTCCGAACCAGTGGGACAACGCAATAGAGGACGCCCACGGAACCGATGGCGCACCCAGGTGGAGAAGGACTTCAATCGACTTGGTGTGCGCAGTTGGAGACAGCTGGCTAAAGGTCGTGCCGCCTGGAGAGGCTTACAGGTTGAGGCCACCTCGGACTGTAGCGCCACCAGAAGAAGAAGATGAAGAAGTACTCTTGCAACTGTACGAGTGCGGTAAGAGTACAGGTGGAGACGAATTGGAAAACGATTGTGAATAACTTTGTGTAGAAAGAGGCAATTCGTGGCGTTGAGGGATTGTTGTTAGTTGCATCATAGAAATTCTCTTGTGTGTCTCTTGTGTTCTTGTCTATTAGTTAGAACAAAAGATTGCGAGAAGGAGTGAAGTCCTAGAGTCATGGAAGCAGACTTTTGTCGTCCCAGTGAGATAAGGAGGACATCAAGCCCACTTGAGGTTGTGTCTCTAAATTCTTACGGCTTCTGCATGGCCTTCCCCATCACTTGGTCATCGTTAGTTGCTTTGAAAATTTCAAAAGAAAGAACTCAGTTTCCTATGCCTTGCACCAAACGTGATGAATCCAATTACATTTCCCAGAGCAGCAATCACACAACACTTTGTAATAATTCTGTGAATTGTTTGAACATAATAATCAAAAGAATATAGAGAAAAGAAAAATAAACAAAATACGTATCGACCAAAATTAAATTCGTGATATTTGCCATCAATCAAATCCGTGATCCGGACTCTTCGAAAGCAATAAAATGATGAAATGAATTGAATAAATTCAATATTTTGTTTTTAATATTTGTACACCACTGAGTTGGAAGTCGTGATAATTGCAACGTGCCACGGGGAACCACAAAAAAAATTACACACTCCCAACGCCAATTGGCGTAAGGGAAATAACCCTTTAAGATAAATATGTAATCTGTCAATATTCGTTTCATCTTTTAATTCTATGTTAATGTATTTTTATTTTTATTTTTATTTATCAAATTTATTTCATGTCGCCTGGTGGTTCGGTAAATTACTATTGGATTATAGTAGTGGTAGGGATGTTGGAGCAGATTATTTGAACACTAAAATGAAAAAGACACACGACTGGCTAAGGGTCTTGTCCGTCCATGGGAATATATGTAACTTCAGTTCAAGATCCACGGTCTTGAGCAATTGTCCGCTCAAGGGGATTGTCCGGCTAAGAGAGTGTCCGCCTATGAGAGCTTTTAATGTACTCTATTTGAAGATGTTTTTGGCGTTGATGGAGTATTGGTGGTGATGGACTTCATATAAAAAAGGGGTGCTGGCGAGCAGGGGACTGTAAGCAAGTCTCTTATAGTCTTCATCGGTCGTTAGGATAGTTTTGTATAAATATTCGAAAAGTCGGAAAGAATATCCTTGTTGAAAATTTAAATTCGACCAAGGAATACATCATTCGTACATTCTCCACTCAAGCTGGTCGATGATCAATGAGATTGCCATCTTCGCGACTCAGATGAGGTCAAGACTGAAGTCTAAGAAAGCTGCAAGTGCGGTCGGGCGGACCGCTGAAATCTTTACGGCAGCAGAGATGATCTGGTGCATGCGCCTACATGCAACAGCATCTCTGTAAGTTATGGTAGTGAACGAAGGAAAAACAATGTCATCAAGAAAGGACATACAACATCTTGGAGCGTCGCAATGGGCAGCTAAACGCTTCAAAGGCGTTTCTATGGGCGCAAGAGGCAACTGAGTATAAGAGCAATCTCTCAAAGGACCAAGCCGACTTCATATAAGGCGACTAAGTGCGTTCTTTGGTCCTGCTTGCGTGGACGGTTTATGGAGGACAAGATTCAACCACGATTTGTTCGGACTGTACAGCACCATGAGACCAGTGAGGCATTTACGAGTCCAACGCCTAAGATGGCTACGACATGTAGAGCTTATGAACAACAGAACTCTGGCCTGTGTGGACAAAGCAACAGAGGACGACCGCGTTTTAGGTGGCGCCCCCAGCTGGAGAAGGACCTCAACCAACTTGGCGTGCGGGACAGAAGGCAGCTAGCCAGAGACCATGCTGGTTGGAGAGGCTTGTTGGTTGAAGCCCAAATCCGTCCAGACAACCTAAGATGAATGAATACATCATTCGATTTATCTTTTAATGAACGTCGAATGTATTCCTTGCACATTTCTCATTCAGTTGCTTCTATCCAATTTATTCCTTCGCTGATAACATAACCCTCAGCTTTTCATATTCGTTCCAAGACTCACGACCCCGCCCTTCGGCCGTAGATTTGGAACGGCAGCGTATGTGAAGCACGTTGAATGCCGATCTTGACAGTATTTGGTGGAATTCAATGCTTCAGAAACTCACTGCTGTCTACTGTCACTCAAGCAAACCCTTAGCCATTATCATCCATCCTTAGCATGTGCATCAACACAACACTTAGTTGGAACGATCACATATTTGAGGTCACCACAAATGCTGCAAAATGTTTACGTTTCCTTAATCGTTTCAAGAAATGCCACAACAGTCCGGGGTGGACCTGGAACTCAGCCAACTAGCCTCTTCAGCTTAAACCAACTGCCTCCAATCTTGCGCGTCAAGTTGAATGAGGCCTTTCTCCACTTAAGTGCACCATCGGTTCCGTAGGCGTCCTCTTGTCCCACTGGTTCGGAGTCACGACTACAAACCTATGGACCGGAGTTACGGCCAAATAAAATCGACCTAGAATATGATAACCACCTTAACCTTCTAGTCTATAGCTTGATGGCCATGGGATGGTACCATAAGTCCACACGTGAGACAATGGGATTGTGGGTGACCTCATTTGATTTGATTTCGGACAACCCGCTTTAAGGATCGGATAGCAAACCTTGACATGTTCGGATGCCAATGGCAATCTCAGATGTTCAACGCTCCTTTCCAGAGAGTTATCGCCATCTAAAGGACCATGACAAAAGCCTGGCTTGTTTCCTAACCTCATTGCCTCATATTTCGTTTGACGGACACATTTTCAATAACCGACAAGTATTTAGCACTAGCCTCATCCAATTTGTTGTGTTTGTGATTGGATCTGGCTAGTTGCTTTGAGATCCCACTCCACTCCGGGCTGTGACGTCGAAGAAGACCGGAAGAGTGCCAATCACATGATGGTTCATGAAATCCCATCAAAACGAGAGTCATTATATCGATCAAAGCAAATGCAATCATTAGATTATGGCTATTAAAACTTAAAATAGCAATTTGTTCGATGTGCCGTGTGACATCATCGTCGACCGGGTCGAGGGTGAGTGGCATGGATTTGATTGGAAATTAATTAAACCACAAAATCATCCGTCACTAAGTCTATGCGTGCCATTTGAAGTGAGTTAAAATCATGAGGTGTGAACTGACCACAAAACAAGCTTGTTCGCCAACAGCCAACACAGTCAAGGATGCATGTGTGTGTTCGTGGCATGAACGGCATACAGCTGAGATAGGCAGTAATTGTCACTACAAATGTGCAAAACATTTAAATCGATACTTTAGGTGGACGAATATGTACATAATTAATAACGAATTGATCCCGATGATGGCACTGATGAGTGGCTGAGCATCCCGCAAGAATGATGCGTGTTCAGATAATTAGTTTTCGATTGTCTCGTGGACTCCTGGTTTGAGATTGTCTGTTGCG
Source organism: Eristalis intricaria (assembly GCA_964034865.1). NCBI lineage: Eukaryota > Metazoa > Arthropoda > Insecta > Diptera > Syrphidae > Eristalis > Eristalis intricaria. The sequence goes on from OZ035877.1 coordinate 10,191,161, forward strand.
TTATTGGGAGCTTTTCACGTCAATGGTTTGAGTTGACTGGTCAACAGCTCATCAATGTGATGTCAACGTATCGCAAATGACACAGACAACTGGTTTGCTTCGATTGAGAATGGATGGTGGGTTGAATTGGTGAGAGGACACGACCTGCAGCAACTGTTTAGGTTTACTGCCGTCAATGGTGCACCACGGTTCATTAGAACCGATTCCTGTATCGATTCGATTCGTCAAGCTTATTTTTGTGTAACTAAAACATGTTCAGTGTAGATACTTTTGACAATTTATGCGGACAGGCAGAATGACAATCAACAAATTCCTAGTTGTTGAGACCATTCACAGCAGTCTATTGGGATAAAACAAACGTATTGCTTCTCGTCTTTGTGAATAAAGACCTCTTATTTACTCAACTCTTATTGTTCAAAGAAATGTTTTGATTTCCCCCAAAGAACATATATCAGCACACATCATTAACATTCATTTCAACTCATCAGAAATCCTTTTGATCCACAAAATCAAAATAGGTTCGTTCAAACCAAAAAAAACTACTTTACTGCATTTTTTTCTGAGAAATGTCACTTTCTTATAAGACTTTAAAATTACTTAATAATAAAATTACTAAATATATGTGAGGCTGTGTGTGAAGGACATGTACATTTAAAGCCATCTACATTCGACTTTTTCATATAAATTCTTTTCATAAAAAAATTAAAGTTGAATGAATGTGAGCATATCAAAGCATTCACGTGGATGAGATGTACGCAGCTTTTACAGCGAATCATTGAAGGATTGAATTTAGCGTACAAGTAATATTGAAGGATTGGCATATTCCATTTAGTGTTATAATAATAATTTGAGTGGCGCGACAGTCTGAGCTTCTACAACAACCACTCGTGTTGTGCGTGCTTTTTTTGCGAGTGGGTGGAACTTGCACTTGTATGCATCCTCCGAACGGCGAAGTCTGAGGACCTTTTCTAAGCCATTAACACTTATTTCACCCCCTTCCTCTGGTCTAGGCCAATAATCAGCTAAGTGTTGATCGGCAATATTTAAGTTTCCAAAATAAAAAATAAAATATTTCGTGTTTTATCTGGGTTAGACCGAGTCTACTAGAACTCCGTATTTTACTCTTTCCCTTGAGCTACAGTCTTATGTCTGAAACACAATGGTGCGCTGTGTCAGCTGACCTCAGTGCGATGACGCACTGCGGTGAAATAAATACTCAATTTATCAGCTGTTCTCTTTCTCATCTACCAGATGAAAAATATTGCCGCCTTTCTGCATTGTATACAAATTATTTTGAATCAGCTGTTTTCATTTCTCAAGTGACAGTTGACACAAAATACTCTCAATTTGGAAGAAAACTCTCAATCTGGGAGAAAATTCTTCTCACAACGCACCCTTCTGTCAAAAACAATACAACATGTTGAATAATGACGTGCGATGGAATACCTTTTACGTTTTATTACGATCCTCTCATCCCTCTCAATTTTCACTAACGCAGGTCGACGCTGTATTTTGTGCTTGGCCATTGAATAGTGTGTGTTGAAAGCCAACGCCAGCGCGAACGCCCTATTACGTTGCAGGCATTAGTTTCACTAAGTTCAAACAAGTGGTTAGCATTTTTAGAAAGACACGGTTGTCAGCTTACTACTCTCAAATAATTCTCCCTGAGACGCATTATATATATTTGGTTCTGTTAATAGGTTCGTAAAAATATGGCTTTTGACATTGGTTATGATACAAAAGTTATAAATTCTTAGTTGGAAAGAATACAGCTAGGACTTCATTTTACGAAAAAATATAAAACTTTATTTAAAAAAAATATGTAGTGAATCCATTGACGGAGGAATTTATTCGTTTAAATTAGAATCTGATTAAAAATGAAAATTTATTAAAAAAAATAAATTTATTGTTCTATGTATTTATAACTGTAAAAAAAAGAGTAAAAAAAAAGAGACCTACTTTCCCTTAAAGACTGGATGGCGCAGTTGGTAGAGTGCCTGCGACTGATCGACTGATTATTAATACGCTTTAATTAATTAACGACACTATCACTGCAGTAGTCAATCAGTGGTAGCAGTCTGACTATGGGTATCACAATGGACTAATATGGTCTAAGTGTGCTGGTGAATGCACTAGCGCCCGTCTACCTTACGTAACCTAATAATAATAATAACATGAGTGGCGCTACAGCTCGTAGAGGTAACCTACTTTCCCTTTATCTGAAAGCTGTAAGCGTTCTCTATTCATGGGGTGAATATCATTACCATCTACTTCAAGAGGTTTTTGTTAAACTGTGTAATTTTATATTGAACTCAGCTGATACGTGAATGAAGTCATTCATGAAATGCTTTTAAGTCCTGAACCAAAACAAAAGATTAGTTTCCATTAAGCAATGGGCCCTATGCTACAATAATAATATTAAATAAAATAAAAAAAACATACATAATAATAAAATAAAAATGTATACATAAAAATAAATACATAAATTCTGTATTTAAATATTAAAATGCAAATTATATATAAATATACATAGGGGACTCCCCGTAAGTCGAATTTGCACGAGATACCAGATCTTTTCGAGTTGGAGTTAGTTTAACTTAGAGAGCATTTGCATTCAAAATTAAGGTAAGTGTATGTAAAATATGGCGAGTTAGAGAGAAATTCGACTTAGGGAGATATATTTATCATTCGCAAAACTTAACAAGCGCCGTGGCGTAGTGGGTAAGTCCGTCGACTCCTACGCATAGGGTGCCAGGTTCGATACCCGAATTTATCACCTTTCATATTTCACGGCTGCACCTCTTTCGAGTCACTGATAATGCTCAAAGAGTATTCCTGTCTAGAAAAGGCTTCCTCAACTTCGCCGGTCGCAGTCGGCACTAAACTGTAGGTCCTTTTCACTCGTGAAAGAACAACAGCACGCACAACACGAGTGGTTGCTAAGAAGTTAGGCCCAGGTCCGCCTCGGACTATCGCGCTACCCATATTATTATTATTATAAAACTCAACAAGCCGTCATTTCAGAGATTAAAACGAGACTTGGCTTATTAAAATAAATCTTAAGAACTATTTAGTTTTTTCTTATTAAAAAATAAAATTTTATAGAATTTTTGTCTTAATTTTAGAGCAACCTCTAACATTTTTGGGCCATGTTAATAATAATCCATCAATTTCAAAATTCATTAAAATTGAATTAAGATCTAAGCCAGTGTTTAGAATAGACAGTGTCTTTTCCAAGCGGTGAACTTTGTATGGTAAGCTCGCCGCTATGTAATGAGTCACAATAATAATGTACTTAGTTGATTTCTGCATTTAAACAAAAAAGTGTTTTTTATTTCTTTCTTTTTTTTTATTTCTCAAACTTTAGATTTTAGAAGATTACTCTGTTAGTCGTGGAGCTGCTTCAACCACTTTTGGGCCATTTGGCATTTGCACTTAGTTTCATTAAGATGGGTCCACGGGTTCAAAGCTACAGATTTATTTCCAACTCTCCCATACTATGGGACCACTGTGTGTGGCGACTCACAGAAAATTTAGTCTAGTATTTATTAAAAATCGTGATCTAAATTTGTTTGTGCCTTAGCATTAAGTACACTTGAATTGAAAGTTGGGGCCATTAGCGAAGAGCTCCGATAGAGACCGATTCCACCCATGCCCTCAATCAGAACTCATCGAATAGCTTCACACATCTTCGGTTGACGATAAATACGGCCATCAGTTCCATCAGTTCCAAATTTCTTTGTATCTTGTCTTCACTGTTCATTAATTTTGGCTAACAAATTTCCGCCTCCCTCACAGGCCCCTAGCACTGCATGAATATGTGCATATCCTGTCGAACCACAAGTCATAATTATATACACAAAAAAAAAGATCTGCAATACGTTGGCATTTGGTCATCTAACGTATCCCCATGACACAATTCCAGTTCATGCGTTCGTTCTCGATGGTTTCCTCCTGCGCCAATAAAACCAAAGCAATTTGCATAAGACACAAAAAAACCCAACATCCATATGCATGTCGTGTCCTGGGGAAAGGGGCAAACACATTCAACACATCATTCAGTCTCACAAGCGCGCACACACACGTTTTTCATTTCTATGCCAACGAGGACATTTTGACAAATTGAATAACACAGGTTCATTGGCCTAACCCTGCATTGGTTTTTCGATTATTGCCATTTGGATATACGAACACTCGTAGTCGTTGCGGAGCGTGCCCATCCGTATCGGTTTGCATGAAATCACATAAAAGGACAAAAGAGATTGACTTTCCGAGGAGGGCGAAGGTGTGGATTCAACGTCAAGTCATGATGTTTATCTTGTGTCTAAGATTTTATTGATTTGCGAGTTCAAATCTTTGCGATTGTTTTACGGCCTGAAAAGCGAAATTGTAAAGTTGTGGATATTTAATTTTAATCCCATGGAGAGGTTTTTGGAAAGATTTGGTTCTCAGGACTCTCCCAAGTGGATACATTTGCTGTCTTCACAAAAATAAAAGGACTCATGCAGAATTTGAATATTCAATGACTGGATCAAATCAAAGCTATCAAAGCATCTAGGGATTTGAAATATCGAAAGACGATTTTGGGGTTGAGCTGACGAGTAAGCAAGTTCATTGTGATGAGGCAATGGCTGTGAATGCTTATACAGGCTTTGTGAATAATTAGGACACGTAAGGTGGGACAGTAACTACAGGTCCTGGACTCAAAGCTGTTGTAAGACCGGATCACTTTCACTCAGCATTGAGTCAGGGTCCCCGAAACTTGGTGCAGACTGGTAGAGCGGACTTGATGGTCCTCAACTCAAGGGACATAAGATCCAAACTGCAAACCGTCGGACTGTGGGGTATTTGACAGCAAAGCATGGCATAAACACCAAATTTTTCACCAATAACCAACAAACTTAAGTGTTTCTCCTTGATCCCGTGTGAAAACGCTTGAAAAACAAAAAAATAGACTCGGGATTGTTGGTAAAATTAAACCAATTCTTAATATTCTTGATTACCTTTCTTGATTCTTAATATTTCTTTGTGATTGAGGAGAAAAACTGCTACTTAATGAAGATATCTTCGAGTAACTCAGTTAACAGATTCGCGTGGCTGTACACCTCGTCGTGGTGCGAAGGCCTAGTACAGGTCAATGACTCTTGGGACTAGTCCCTATGAGGAGACAGTAAGCTAAGATACGGCCACCTCCTTCCCTCCATGCTATCCTATCATCTCTCTTTCCTCTCCCTTTCCCTTTCGGTGGGCTGGATCAAGGTGTCACACGTACTGTGACGATGATTAGCTTGGCTAGGGGCCCACTCAAAAACTAGCTCAGTCGCAAACGGTGTGCCGGAGTTACCTGGCGACCCTCCGGGCTAATCAGCCTTAGCTACGTATTGCGGATCTCTGCGTAGCCCGACCCATCCTTTCTCCGCTACTCGTGGGACTACAATCAAATGTCTTCAAACGCAAACCCTGAATACTCAATCACACCGCGGGTGGAAATCTGACACAGGATGCCTCAGTACCAAACAACTATGGCCTATGCGATCGGTTAGCTTGATCAAATTAAGCAGGCCAAACCTCAGATCCCTTATTGGCATTTCAACAGGGCAGCGGAACTCACGCCTCTAAACTAGGCATTCCCCATAATTATTTCTGTAGAAGCTGCATGGACGAGGATGAGGTAGAAACCATCGAACACTTGCTATGTAATTGGAGTGCTCTCTCATCCCGTAGATTCAGACTTCTGGGGGACCTTTCCTTTGTTAAACTTGTTGAGCTGAGCAGCATCAGAATCAGCCTCCTTCTTCTCTTATATGATTTTGCGGAAAAGGTAGTTTAAGATCCGCGTGGTAACACAATGGGCCTTTGCTTGGCCTAAGTTTGTCTGTTGTCCGTATGCGTGGCCTAACCTACCCCCCACCCCCCAACACACGCAAAACTCCAGTCCGCCAAGCAACCCATCAAATTTACTTGTAGTTACAGGAAAAAACCTTTAAGAACCCCTAAGAAGCTGCATTGCTTAAACTAGAGGTTTATGCCATGTTTTGCAGTCAAGTACCCCACTGTACGTTGTTGATGGTGAGGAGTAGTATTCAGTGGCGGGGACAGAGCGCTGAATCATGACATTGACGATCATGCTGGTGTACGGTTTTGCTATTTTATTTATACCAACTCCATTCCGTTGTGGACCATTATCCACCGTCTAGTTCACCTTACAGAAAATAGTTCGTAATCAAAAAAAGTGCAGACTGGAATTGCCTTATAAGCCGAAATCCCCAATTTGTCGTACAGACAATTGTGCAAAGCAAAGGTGGTCGTCCATTGTACCATGTCATGGTTGCACTCTCCAGAAACTCTAGATACTCAAGAGTATCCATCATTCTCCCCTTTTACACGGCACTTTGGGTACCCGCAGAAGAGCAACCCTGACCCTCTTGGCTGATTGATAAAACCCTTCTACTTCAGCCCACGATTTCGACCATCAGTTCGAAGCACGCATCTGACATTTCTAGAAATCACAAACTCTGCATATTTGTTCGCAGTTGCCTTCGCCCCAACACAGCCCTAAGCCGTATTTGCGTGCAACGACAATGGACATGCGAACATTGCATATTGCATACTCGCTGAGCTGGCGGCGAAAAGGTCGTTCATAATGCTCTCAGCCCACATCTGCACACTATTCGTCACCAATTATTATCGCCCGTGTTCTAAAGTTTAGCGGTTGCGTGTAGTTTCGCGATTGTGTTCACAAATTGACTGGTTAGAGGCGATGACTTATGGAATGCTTAAAAAGCCTTTCGTCTAAGCGTGACAATAAAGATTGACTTCTTCCCTCTAGCACTGATAAACAAAACAGTCTTCAAACTCCACTTAAACGCACACCAGACTGTGCCGACTGTGCAAACAATGGCAACATGGCCTTCGCACAACCCATCGCATCGCATCGCTCTGCAGTGCAATTTAAGTTGAATGCAATGTTCTGGCTTTCGGTTTCCATTCATCCGAAACCGATGTGTTGATATTGAGTTACCTCAAAGTCATATTGAATTGATCTGGTCAGACACAAACTTGGGGCCATCCACAGGAGATGATGTTTCCTGGCGAACGGCACGCCCTCAGCCTGCTAAGGCATCCCTTTGTGTGGGCTCAATCTATCCGGGTCTGGGCGCTCTTGTGTGTGTTTGCCTTTGTGCGTCCGACCCTTCTTGGGCCAGCCGGAGGCAACCTCGCACACATGGAGTCAAGAAATTAGAACTTGTTTATGCAAAAGAGGTTTGATTTCTGAATCAATGTTGGCCATACCCTGTTCGGAGGAGTGAATTGTTGTCCTCAAGACACAAAGGGGTCAGCAGTCTGCCTTTCTACACATGCCTCTGTGTGCGTATGTGAGTGTGTGTGTGTGTTTGTTTATTGGTTTTTTGGGAGGGGAGGTCTACAAGAGTGTTCAACCGGAAATCTGAGTTAAGCAGTTGATGTTGCTGTTGCCAATGCTGTTTGGAGGCGGAAGGCATATTGGCGAGGGCTTCTAATGACTTTCTCCCTCTTCATGTGTTTGCAGGAGTTCATGTTGTCGGTTGGTCGATGGAGGAGTTCTTTTCAGGTCTGCCGAAGGAGATTGGCATGTCATCGAGTGAAATGCGTAGATTTAATTAAAAACATTTGAGGACGAGCCCAAGCCTGACTGAGCTTTGTTTGCATGTCAAAGGAATAATTCATGCAAAATGAGTTATTTGAGTTATGTGAGCTCGCTGCACGAGTGTGATGTGTGATGTGTGATGCACCACCACCGTATGGGGGCGGTTCATTCACACAACACATCATGCACTCTACGAAGAGGAAATTAACCGACGTTCAATTGAATGCACTGAGGCCTTTCAGGCAGAACAGACCAAAACCGATGTACACATGTTCGAGCTAATTACTGTTGAGATGAGCCTTGGGTTTTTCTGCGTTAGTCAAACCATTTGATCCTTAGAGCGAATCTCCGCCACAAATAACATAATGGAGCTGTTCGACTGTTAAACACAACCCGAAATGAGTATCCGCAAATCTATTTTACACGGTGGATAATAATCATGGATTAGAACAACATCGCATTGATTATTCAAAAGGTCCCCGCTGCCCTCCCTCGTCAATGAAACAACACCACACCGCTGCTGGCATATTGATTCACTGCCCTATCAACTTTACTCGTTAAATGCTAATGTGTGTGTGTAGTCAACCTCAACATGTTTTTGAATGGCAATAATAACTATAATGCTTTTGTTTAAGGATTATTACGGCTTTCATTTCCTGATTAGCATATCATGATAGTAATTGCCAATAACCTCTCTATGGTATCGCTTCGGTTGTGTTCCTCATTGAAACGGCGGCGCGGCGCTAATAAAGACCGGCTTTCTGATACAAAATCAGAATATTTTTTTTCCTCTCTCTCTCTCTCTGTCGCTCTGCCCACGCAGACATACACACTCACTAGGAGATAATTAAATTAGTTGACAAAAGCGGACAGCATTATATTTTTCCGGTCTGCGGACGGGATGTGGAATTGGTGCAGAATTCGACGACCTGACCACGAGCTACGTATCGACTTGCGGAGGGTAAAGGTAATTGAATTGAATCGAAATACGTTACCTAAATTCAGGGAAATGCTACAGTCAATTTAATCTGACACCAGTCGATAGTTGTCTGCATTTAATTGGGCAAATCAAAATTGAATGGTATTCGACTAAATGGACAGGCGTGGGGATGTTTGCAGTGATGTTTCTCGACTTTCACTTGGGGTAGTGAGAATCTTTTTGCTGTTTATTTGTGTGTTTTCACATCCTTTAGGAACTTATCGGAACTTGAAGATGGGAACTTAAGTTTGGCTGAATACTATTTTTTTCCATATAATTGACTCACGGTAACATCTCCTGAACACAGTGGTGTCTGTAGAGAATGTGATCATCTGTGTAATCGGCGTTTTTGAAAAGAAATCGTAAAAGCGTCGATTGTAACGCATTAATCAGCAAACATCAACAAGAACAAAAAATCCTTTTTCACAGAATTCTGACATAAGTGCTCCATCTCTGACCATTTAAGAGTCATTAAAGGACAAGCAAACCATTTTTGATTGATTTGATTTTTCATATAGAGATGAGACTGTAGCAAGTGGGGAGTTACCAGTAGAATCAGCAATTGATTCACAAGAACATATCTTCTTCTTCTTCTGGTGGCACTACAGTCCGTAGTGGACCTGGGCCTCAACCAGAAAGCCTCTCCAGCCGGCACGATCTTTAGCCAGCTGTCTCCAACTGCGCACACCAAGTCGATTGAGGTCCTCCTCCACCCGGGTGCGCAATCGGTTCCATGGGCGTCCTCTATTGCGTTGTCCCACTGGTTCGGAGTCGAAGACTCTTCGGGATGGAGCCGTGTTGTCCATGCGCTCTACATGGCCCAGCCATCTTAGGCGTTGAACAAGAACATATACAACATAAGAATGTGACATTTAAGTGCGCCTTCATTAGTGTACAAAAGTCAACAAAGTTCAAATGCTTTCGTAGTCTCCTCACGACAGGAAACTGGATCTAATTTCTTCTTCTTCTCCTAGTCACGCTATTGTCCGAGGTGGAGCTGTATCTCAGGCACCAAGCGCCTTTTAACTACCTCACCCCAAGTCGATTAAGGCCCTTCTCCACTTCTGTGTGCCATCGTTTTCGTTGACGCACGCTAGCGTTGAAGACTTCACGCTGGAATAGTGTGGATCATGTGCTCTACACGGCCTAATGGATTTTGTAGGCTATAGGACACCACAAGGTAAAAGCCCAAAAGACTCGTTCGTTCTCCATGTCCATTACAGGAACAACAAATGGGCTTAGGTGAAGTTCATTTTCTGGAGATCATCAGTACCTTTTACCGTGGGTGTCCGGCTGCGCCATCAGTGCGTCGTGTCACATCTCCTTTTCAAAGGATTTTTGGAGCGCAGTCGAGGCGATGAATGTTTCGCATTGGAAACTTTGAGAATAAGCCACGAACACTGACAGCGAACAGAAGTTTCGGTCAATGTTTATAATAATATCATATGGGTGGCACCACAGTCCGAGGCGGACCTGCGCTTAGCTTCTCAGCAAACACTCGCGTTGTGCTTGCTATTGTTCTCTCACGAGTTGAAGGGACCTACAGTTTAATGCCGACTCCGAACGGCTTTTTCTAGACAGGAATACCCTTTCAGCATTGTCAGTGACTCGAAAGAGGTGGAGCCGTGAATTATCAAAGGTGGTAAATTCGGGTATCGAACCTGGCACCCTCTGCGTAGGAGTCGACGCACTAACCCACTACGTCACGGCAACCCGTTCGCTCAATGTTAAATTTTTTGAAATCTAACAAAACTGTAAGAAGTTGAGATTATTCTTCATAACCATGTGCAAAGTCTGAATAAGTGTTAAATTCAAGTCCGATAAAGTTAGCAAATCAAGATGGCCGACGAATGAGTAAGTCTCGTCCCTTTTCTTGTGGATTTTTTTTTTCGTGGTATGCAAATTGTGATTGGAATGGAAATGAAAAGTTGTGCGCAAGATTACTCAAGACTTCTTCAGGTATTTTGAAAAGTTGACGTCGAGTGGAACTGTTCAGCTGATATGAAGTGTCTTTGTTTTCGTCAGTAGGAAAGAGCCAGGTCGGGATATCTGTGACTCCAGCGTTCTTTATAAAAGTCCATCGCGAGTTCTTGTCGTGTGATCTATATCTCCTCAAGCTTTCGTTACGTATCGATGGATCTCAAATGTTCAGTCGGAAGTTTGGAAGAATCATTCCAAGGCGGCAGTTGCCTTGTGCCACCCATCTCTCGACTCAGGCTCGCAGCGACTGTAGATTGATTGTTTGAGTCGGGAGTGTGGTTTGGAATATATTAGCATTCTTTGAAGTCCCTCGCGGGTGCCTCATTGTTCACTAGGACTTCATCACCCTAGAGCCTACGCCTTGTGTATTAGGACACCCACCGCTGGACTATCGAGGCAAGTAGCTCTTCACTCTTATCGACACCAGGAGCAACTATGTTCCTCTTCGGTTTTCAACTAAGTAAGTCCTCCATTTGATTTTCACTTGAAACTATCTTCGGGAATTAATTGGCATGAGATCATTTCAGGTTGGAGTACATAAGGACGTCTTATCATTTCAAAGTAAATATAACTTTCTTTCGTTCTTGTGGGTACCGACCTCTTATTCCGGTCTCTACCTCTTAATTGTGAGCTTACAGGATGGTGGGTATTTCAGGGCTCGTCTGAGTGTCCCAGGCGTTTAGTTGGTGGGGTTGTTGACGGGTGTAAAGCTAAGCTAGTTACTCTTCATTGTGATATTCACTCAGTTCAGTCAGGTTATGGGCGTTATTTCACTAGTCTGAGTTGACTGGTTCTCTGTGTCCCAGGCTCTCTCAGAATAGCATTTATCAATGCTTGATTTTCTAAGTGTATGCCGATATCGTCTTCTTGCTTCAAACTTCAAAGCGATACGAATTAAAGCTAAAGAAATGTGCTGTCATCACTCATGTCATGTGTCATGGGCTGTCGAAACTATACTAATACGAGTAAAATGGGTTAACGCTATCTTCACCATAAGCCTTTCATTGCCGCTCAAAACCAACCGACCTCTATTTAATCAAAAGCGACCAACTATGCTAATTGATATTCCAGGGAGATTCGACTAACTACATATTTTCTTTACATGCCCTCAACTGTAAGCTCCACCGGTCTCATCTGAATTGCTTGCTTTAATTAACATAAAAAATGTATTTCATGAAAACACCTTCAATTCGTGTAACGTCCCGAACCCATTCCACATCAGTATTTACAGTTGCCCTCACTGACATGAGCAATTAGTTCCATACAGCGTTTTATCACCGTTTAGTGTCATACTTGGGTATGCTAATATGAAATTATTAAAACGACTCGACGATGAAATAGGTATTCAGTCTGGGGTGAGCTTCAGAGGGAGGTTGTGTTCTTGTTTTGCTCGTGTCTGTCTCCTAACATCGCTGAAGCAGACTAAACCAGTGAACACAACCTGTTTTCGTTCAACACTCTATCCCGAAACTAAGGTCCCAATAATCGGGAAGTCATGCCAAAAAAAAGTCTCGAGTTCATGGGATCAAAGACAGACAGTTCCCGACGGTTAAAAAATCATGAATGTTCGTCTTACTTTGGTCATATCTCAAAAACCGTGCGTCCTACAGCAAAGTGACTGAGACCGATTTTGTAGCTCATGACTAGATCTAGATGATGGGGCTGCGGAACGGAAAAATGTACCGTTATAAGGGTATAATTTTTAATGGATAAGGCACTTTTCGTGTTAAAATAATTGTAATCATCGCCTTGCCGGTGATTGAGAGCGATGAAAACTTGCACAATGTGAATTCACGTCAAGAGCAACAATTCAGATTGACCTTCCTTCAAAGCCGATGTAAAATTTCATATAATTTACGCCCGAGAATCAAATTTCCCTGTTTTAGTCAAAAATTTGCCCAAATAACGGTGCAATCGTGAATTTTCCAATTCCATTCTCTAGATCAAGTCATAAGCTACAAAAAATATGTACTGGAATTTTGTCGTACGACGCACCGTTCTCGAGATATAGGTTGTCAAAAATTCCATACGAACCGCCAGAACCCCTACAGATGTCAATTTTTCTACATTGAAAAAATCATGAATGTTCGTCTTACTTTGGTCATATCTCAAAAACCGTGCGTCCTACAGCAAAGTGACGTAGGCCGATTTTGTAGCTCATGACTAGATCTAGAGGATGGTCCTGAAGAACGGAAAAAAATACCGTTATAAGGGTATACTTTTTAATGGATAAGGCACTTTTTGTGTTAAAATAATTTAAATCATCGCCTTGTCGGTGATTGAGAGTGATGAAAACTTGCACAATGTGAATTCACGTCAAGAGCAACAATTCAGATTGACCTTCCTTCAAAGCCGATGTAAAATTTCATATAATTTACGCCCGAGAAACAAATTTCCCTGTTTTTGTCAAAAATTTGCCCAAATAACGGTGCAATCGTGAATTTTCCAATTCCATCCTCTAGATCAAGTCATAAGCTACAAAAAATATGTACACAAATTTTGTCGTACGACGCACCGTTCTCGAGGTATAAGTTGTCAAAAATTCCATACGAACCGCCAGAACCCCTGCTAAAATTTCTGGTGCCCTGGTGTTCCAGAAGAATATTTGCTGCAAAAGTCTATTTTGCCTGTCGTTGAAAAAGTCATGAATGTTGCCGTACCGTGCTCATATCTCAAAAACGGTGAGTCCTACAGCAAAGTGACGTAGGCCGATTTTTACTAGATGATGGAGTTGGAAAACGGACATCAAATTGTCTCTTAACGATCTGAAGTTAATCGTTCTGCCCCACTCGGATGTGCCAGTGAGGCAAAATCGATTGAACACCTCTACATGTCTGTTACTCGTTTGCAGGAATGTTGTGCTGGAGGGGAATATGATGAGCTGTGGTGAATACATCTGTAAAGTTCGAAATATCTGTACAAGTGCTTGCAGGCCGAGTTCATCGTGTCGAATATGCATCGCTGACAGAGTGAAAGTGGGTGAAGAAGGAATGAAATGAAAATCTCTGCTATTTGCAGAATAATGCTATTGGCTGCGACAAGGGTTGCTGGCGGCGGCGGGATAGGGGATGAAATGCTGGGGACCTTCTTAAGACATCAGTGGTTGGAATGAGGTTCAGGTTTAATTTACTCGTTTTAATTTAAAATGTTTGTGGTGTGAGGTGGACGAATTAGACATAAGACAAGTCATATATTTGGTGAAGGAGTGTTCATGGGGAAGTCGAATTTTTGCTCTGCGACATTTGATCTGGATTAAGCTTGACTAGGTTGTGTGGCTAGGTAAGTCTTGGTTGCGAATTGGAGAGTTAGTGTCCTTTAATGTTTTATCTGACAATTTGGTTTAGCGACCAAATTTGTTTGATTTTTCTTAAGGGACTCTTCTGTTAAGTCAGTGATCATTTGCATTTCCGGCTCATTTACTTCCGGCTCCCGTCCACCTCTTCATCTTCCTAGGGCGCAACAGTTCGAGGTGGGTCACACTCAACATTCCGATCACTCGCCAGCTATCTCCAGTAAGCTGGCTGAGGTCCAGGACAGCTGCCATAGCTTTGAGCAAGGTGCATCACTTGGTTTGTGTTTGACAGCCATTGTCGTCATGAATTTTAGCGAAAATAAAATAAATTGGATTTTAAATGCTGATCAAGCATTATATTTGGCGGAAGTAAACCTTCACCGAAAACAAGAAAAGTCTTGAGAAATACTTTAGGGACTCTGTACCATCCTCATAATGGTTGAGAGGTGGTTGCGGTCATCTAGTACATGTGATCCTGAACGTTAGGCTCGGTCAAAAGAGGATGTTATTTCAGAAACCGTCGATATAATCCACCATATTATAGTGGACGCTGAGTGCGTGAGGTTCTCAAGGCTTAAGGCATCTTAATTGAACGGGCACATCATATTGTACAAGCGTTGATTGCTCACACTCGAACAAGAGTCACGAGAATGCATAAATTGGACAACAGACTGCACCCACCATATTCTCCATGCTTAGCCATCTACCATTATTTTCTGTTCCCAAACCTGCTTCTTCGAAGAGAAAGGGCTATGCTTCGACGCCTTCCGAGGCGGGTCTTAAATGCGCTTCCATCAGGTAGGTCATTGCTTGGCAGACCCAGGAGGAGGTGGTTGGGCCAATTCCAAAAACTTGCCTGGTTACGTCTGATGAGTTAGAGTCGATGGCGGAGTTTCGAGTTGCCCGGAGATCGCCCGTGTGTACTTTACACCCGCGACCTCTTCAGTGGATCAGGAGCATCAGAAGATGATGAAGAAATGGCTCGGTGGTGAAAGATTTAGAATAAATTAACTTATGACCTTTCAAACTACCTTCTTTATTTTATTCGCTGTAATTTATGAAACTCACTTATAATCTGGATTTCTGGACCAACATGTCCTCCGAAGAGCCATACTTTGGACTCTTTACACAAATCTCTCAGTCTGGATAGGACATTGATTGATAACTCTAGTTTTCTGATTCAAGTTTCCAAGAGTCCTGATGCTTGAAAAGAAACGAAGTATTACAGAGATAGCCGACTTCACAGCTGATTGCCCTCTAGTCCATCGATGAATTTGAGTGCCTTTTTGACAGATATTCATGAATTTTTGACGTTTATTCACGAAATAACGTAAATGCCGTCTTCTGATTGGCCAATTCGGTTTTAAAAAACAGTTGTCAAAAATCCTAAGGGGAAAGATAGGTAGAAGTCGGTCATCTCTGTAGTACATCATTTCTGTTCAGGATAATGAGAATACAAGGTCGTACATTTTGTGGTTGCACAATAACTTACGTCTACAACTGAACGAATATACGTTTCAAAAGCGTCAAGAGTGTGTGAATTGGGTGCATATAAGAGTGCGTATAGCAAGAGAAAACGTAAGGCAACGACGCTATCAAAGATCTTGTCGACGAGTTCACATCAGGCGAAATAAATCGTCCAAGGAAGACTTCTTGAAATAAAAACCGTCCGGGTTGTGTGAGATGTGGAACAGTCTCGTTTAAAGAAATCATGCGTCTTGCACATCTTTGCTGTATACCACGACACATCCAAGGAAACGAAAAAGCGCACAGCCTTGCGAAAAGTGGACCAGAGTTGGGAGGTTCTCGGGCATTCCCTGACGTACACAAGCCGACTAGCTCCATAAGAAGAAAACTGGAAGACGAAGCAGCAGCAAGGGTCCTGTGGCCGACTTTGATCAAAAAGAGATCAACATAACTGATCAGCTTAAGTCGTAAGTAAGTGCGAACGCTAATAGGAGCCCTTACCGGGCACTGCACCATAACTACCCATGCATCGTGACTGAGCACCTCACAACGACTCTTACAGGAGCTGAAGAGATGAGGAAGAAATGGCATCTATACAACATCCGCTCTGAGAATGTCCACAAGTAATGCCCTAACAAGTACAAGGAAGAACTTCTTGAGAAAGCTCTTCTTTGCAGAGTTGTATAACTTGTGTGGTGTAGAATTGAAAAAACTTCTGAGATTTTCAAAAGAATCCCGATGGTTTTAGGAGTTAACAAGAGGGGTCATGGTTGGTATACATCATCCATCAAGGGCACAATAAGCCCAACATGTTGGACTGAGTGAGTCACAAGGGTCGATCGGGTGCCTATTTCCCACCTACCTCCACATCCTCATCATCGATTTCAGGCAACACAACACTTGCTATTATTTGGCTAGGACAGTGATGTATCTTGCTGATGTCCTTCGCTTAGGTCAAGACAAATGGTGACGATTAAATCTTGCACACTTGCGAAGAAATGTGACAATTCCATTATACAGTATGCCTCTTGTTCTCTTCTTCATGCAGTTGTCTATTGGTGATTTAAACTCTTAGGCTTCATCACCCTTACAGCGTATGTTCTACATGTGCCCCCGTCAACAACCTTAAATTCTTAAGTGAAGTGAACTTTTTAAGGTTGTAGATGCAAATTCAAACGCAAAATATCTGACAATAGACATGCTCAACCTAGGCAGACACTAGGCTAGAGCCATTATACCCGAATTTGAACGCCTTTGGTACGCGCAGATGGATGGCTACATAGACATGTAAGTATGCTGACCATGCTCTGCGCAAATGCTGGGCTCCTCGTAACATCGAGATTTTTCGATTCGAGACTAACTAACTGCAGCCATATTTTATGTAGAGGTCATAATAAGTAGACCTTCACTCGTCGATATTTTCGAAGGCTTGTTGGTCGATAATGTTCATGGTTATTTGATGGCAATGTGCGGATCACACAAAGCACAGAATCAGAATATTGTATCATATTTTCACAATATAAAGACGTCCAGTTTCAGGATTTAGACAAGGCATGCGCTGCGATTTCTTTAACTTAATTTTCGAGAAGACTGTGTGTAACTCAAACGTCAACACCAGGGATCTTAATCAGCTGAACGTGCGTGGCTAGAAGCAACTAGCACAAGACCATGCTAGATGGAGAGGCTTGTTGAATGAGGCCCAGGTACACCCCAGACCAAAGACGAAGAAGAAGCACTTTCAGCTATTATTGAACTATCCATAGTAGTCTCATGAGCCCGTACATGAAGGCAGGCAAAAGTGGTAGTCATCTTTCAACACAATCTCCGTTCGAGTCGAAACATTTCAATTGTAGTCCAACCTCCCACGCAGTACTTGACGGTTGTTGACAGTTCTTATTGTTGACAGCTATGAAGCTATTTAGCTCAGTTGGTAAAGTGTTGAAGCAATGATTTCCGGCAGTTCGTTGCCCACACAGGTCCTCATTTACGAATATCCCACCGCAAATGATATTGAAAAACTGCCTTTTCTGTCAAATTGACTCTAACTATATCCTAAGCAGAAATGATGTTCTACAGAGATGACCGAATTCTACCTCTCTTTCCCCTTAAGATTTTTGACAACTGTATTTTATAACGTGTTCATAAACCCAATTGACCAATCAGAGGAGGGCTTTCATGAATAACCGTCAAAAATTCATGAATATCTGTCAAAAAGGCACTCAAATTCGTCGATGGACTAGGGGGCAATCAGCTGTGATTGAGTGTGATGAAAACTTATAGAATGTGAATTCACGTCAGGAGCAACAATTCCGATTGACCTTCCTTCAAAGCCGATGTAAAATTTCATATAATTTACTCCCGAGAAACAAATTTCCCTGTTTTTGTCAAAAATTTGCCCAATTAACGGTACAATCGTGAATTTTCCAATTCCATCCTCTAGATCAAGTCATAAGCTACAAAAAATTGTATCGGAATTTTCTCGTACGACGCACCGTTCTCGAGATATAAGTTGTCAAAAATTCCATCCGAACCGCCAGGACCCCTACAGATGTCGATTTTTCCACATTGAAAAAATCATGAATGTTCGTCTTACTTTGCTCATATCTCAAAAACCGTGCGTCCTACAGCAAAGTGACTGAGACCGATTTTGTAGCTCATGACTAGATCTAGAGGATGGGGCTGGGGAACGGAAAAATGTACCGTTATAAGGGTATAATTTTTAATGGATAAGGCACTTTAAAATAATTTTGACGATTAAAAAAAAACCTCATAAGCTATAAGCTAGCCAACCAAAATCAAAGGGAAAACGTTTACAAATCAACTTTCCTCGCTGTTGATGGCTCAAAACTGTGTCAATTTGGTGGAATATCATGTTAATTCATGCGTTTCTGTTTTCCAATCTTGATCATCTGTGTTTGGACAGCTCTACGGTGTCGTGGGAATGCAACAGGACATTTAAAAAAAAAAACTGCTCGTCATCTCGACTGCATTTTCCCATTACTCGTAGGTTCAGTCTTTGAAATCCTTGCGTTAAATATACATTTTTTTCATTTCAGGGTGGTCCGTAAACACCATGTATAAGTGTTTAACTGAATTCAAGCTTATTGTACTGTGACCACGAAGTCAAAAATCGGTTGTTTTACGGCCTCAAGGGAACAGCATTCGTGAGAATTCTTCGTCTTCCTCAGCCTTCGAAAATGTTTGATTCTTTCGTTGAAACAATTTAAAGGGTTCAAGGCCGAAAATATAAATAAACCTTCAAATTTTTAAAGTCAATCAGTAGGCCATGGGAAAAAAGGAGGAATAAAGTCTGTCATCAAAACGCAGAAATACCATCCTTTCGTCACAATAAACACAGCCTAACGCGCCTTTACCACCCGCGACACATTCGAATCACCTCAGACGCTTCTTTCGGAATCAACTTGATACATAAAGTATATAGTATGTAAATCATATCTCCTCCCCCACTTGGCTATGTTCATAAATACACACATTCGCATATAGAAGACTCCTTAGGCACCTCCCATGCTGAAGGTTGTGTGCTCTTTCCTTCGCCAAGCAGATACATTTACCAAAAAAGCACCATTAAATCGATTATCAAAAAAGGAAAAGAGAAAAGAAACGAACGAGTCCCGGCATAAGAAAACCCGTGCGTGAGCTAAGAAAACCAATGGAATCCTGATAGCGTACCATACGCACGCAGAGCGTTCGGATATCTTCGAAAATTCCACCTAAGGTGAGGCACAAAACGTTTTGTTTTTTTTTTTTTTTTCTTTGCCCTTCTTTGTGTGTTGTGTTCGAAAGAGCCCAAGAGCCACCACGACCACTATCACCCAGCCAGCCGGTTTATTGTTGTGCTCAGGATACCACGTGGTATCCTTTGAAATGCGCATGTTTTCGAAAAACTCTCGTGTATCTCCTTTTTTTGGAGCACACACAGAGAGCGAGGGAGAGAGAGAAAATGTTTTCACATCTTCTGTTGTCACCAATGTCACAGACTGTTAAAATTTATTTCAGCTGTTAAGTGTCCTTTCGAAGGATTCAAGCGTATTTAGATTTTATCCGCGCTAAAGACGTAAAGGCGAGTGCATTGCATTATCATTTCTTTGTGCAACTTTTGGTTGTTCTTCCTTCGTGGTAGCGGCATTTCCATTTGGAAGGACAAGTCCTTGTGGTCGAGGGTGTCTTGAAGAAGAGAAATTTGCAATTCTGCGAAGTGCACTCACCGGGGAGTGGGGGCGAAACGAGGCTATTATCAAAATCATGCCACAAATTAACATAACACACTTGCGAACAAAATGAGGCTTTGTTGTAAACAACTGTTGACACAGATATTCTGAAATGTTTATGCACACTCAAGCATGTGAGCACTATTCTCATATGCTCCAGGGCTGCATAGGCAAAACGTCCTTCGGGCAAACCTAAACAGACTACTTTAATGGAAACCTCTGTTTGGCATAGAGAATGTCGAAATATGATGCAGGTGCATTTGCAGAGCGGTACGTGTTTTGAGTAAAGATTTGGTTAGTTTCGAGTGCTTAGCGAGAGTTGATGGGATCTGCTGTTTATTTCAAGGCCTTAACATTGATACTGTCTTGCATGACTTAGACGGTAGGTGAAGGAGCATAAAGGAAGTTCCCCATCCGTATACTAACGCTGATCGTAGGCAACAAATCTGTCACGTCAAGCTTCCTTTTGAAGATTAGCAAGGTCTTAGAGGAGGTGTCGAAGCTTAAGAGGATTCAGGAAAATTATAATAATTTTTGACAAACAATATCCTGCTTGTCTTGAGACAGGAGCAACTAAATGGGGTCTGGTCACCACCAAGAGAAAGTAGGCCAAAAGAAAGTACGTGTTGTCTTAAGAAAGAACACGCAGCTTCGATGTCTTGGATGAAGTTTAACAAATGGCAAATATAACTTCGAGGTGGTCTGGGACTTTGGCGCCGACGTACACAGTTCAAACGAGTTCAGGACATCAATACACAAGAACTCTTGCTAACCGCCGTGTCTCTGAGGTCAAGATTTGCATTTTGAAAATAAAGTTCTCTCTCAAAGGATTAAGCAGGCCTTGATTTTCACAGTGCTCAATGACGAAGTGACACGAACACTGTCATAAGGCAGCTTACACACAGGAAACTTTTGTCGGCGATTTTTCCATCTTGTTGGCAAGGGCGGCGGACGTGCTAGGGGTAGCACGCGTCTGGTGTGCTCGGTGTTTGCTTTTGGATTTTCTATTCTCTTTTATCTCTCTTCGTTCTTTCTTTGAGTTGCTTTGTTTTTATGTTCTCAATGTTGGGTATTGGAACCATGCTGTACATGTGTGAGAAAGAGATGAAGCATGTGTGAGGGAGGGTAGGAAACAGTTAAAGTTCAGAATTGAGATCTCAACTGCAGAGACTGAAAGATTTCCTGTGTGAAAGTGGCTTGAGAGCACAAAAGGGAATTTGAAAGAATCGCCTACTAATTGTAGCGAGTGTGAAGGCGGCCTAAGCAGATTAAGAAGCCATTGATCTCGTCAAGAGAAGAGTTATTTTTGATCCTAAGTCTTGTTTTCGTTGAGGATGCCATGTCTAATCGGACACTTTGACTACGGCTCAAAGGGCTTAACCTGTGGTAAAAGCAACAAAGAGAGAGGGACAGAGAGAGAGAAAGAGAGATAGATGTAAATATGCTGAAGAATGGACTGACTTTGATGGCACCGACCTGCTTTCGTAACTGATGTTTATCGACCATTCAACGAAAGATCACAAAGTTTATGGAACTCTAAAAAGGTAGACCAAAACAGACCAAATCAGCTTCTATAGCACCCATGCATAATTCTACCACAAGTTAATGACAAGTGCAAACAGCAAAATTAGATGGGAGTTCTGTTTGAGCATTGCCAGCGACTCGAAGACGACTGGATGGCGCAGTTGAGTTAATTCGCGCCCTTGGTTAGTGCGGCCCGCGGTTTTTTTTAGTCTTAAAATCTGGTCCAGTCATTGTTTGCCATTGGAATCAAATGAGCAGCATTATCACTGGAGCAGTCAGTCAGTGGTAGTGGTCTGACCGTGGGTATCACAATTGACCAACACAATGGTCTAAGTTTACCCTTGTACGCACGCCCGCAATGTTCCGGACATAGTGCAAGGTAGTTTAAGTTTTATTAGGGTTAGGGTTTAGTGTTTCAAGAAGTTAAAAAAAAAATTTTAGAGCGCCAAGTTTTTCTAAGTTTTTTTGGCCAGTGAGAACAAACTTTAATAATAAACTTTGTCCATATGGACTGGAAAAAAACAGATATTATTAGTAGTAGACGCCGAAAGGCAAATAGTTAAGTTAGTTTAGATAATTTTAGAGTAGCTGCGAAGGGTCAGTAGGACAGATTTTAAGAACATAAATTGTTTAGATATTAAGATGGATTTAATCATTTTTGTCTAGTTTTAAGAATCATGAATTTAAAAATAAAAATTAATTTTAAAGTTAAAAAAATGGTCCAAGTTTGCCACTAGCAGCGCTCCCAAGTAACTCGAAAGTTGTGGAGTGATGAATTATGCATGTTGGTGAGCTCGGGGATCGAACCTGGCTCACTCTGTGTAGGAGTCAACGCACCAGCTCACTATGTCACGGTGACCTACTTCAAATCTGGTAGTCAGTCATTTCAATCATCTCAACTTACAAAATTACAAAACCTAACAGCATAGGATTATGAAATTATGTCACATAAGCCCTGAAAATGTATAAGTGGGAAATAAGCCCATTTGCATCACTAAATTTAAGGAAGGATGGAAGTTTAATGCAGGAAGTTCCTCCTGGAACACGTATTAGATACATAAAATCCAAGGCACTTAATTTGCTAAGCATATCCAGGGAATTCACACCTAGGTTGCCTCGTGTGATGTAGACATCTTAGGAACTGTAGCCAAGACGAGAACAAGTACCCTATTCATTCCAACAATCGGTCGGAGCGAAATTATTCGCGCACCTTACACATTCAGTCACATTAGGATGTTTTTGCAACAGGCTATGGTCACGTCGCTCTGAAGGTGCTTGAAGCTTCTATTCCTAGCAGACTTCGACTACCTCGGTCCCGCGATAGGCAACTACTATGCAGCATGTTCTTCGGACACAACTCTTCAATGACTTGTAGGAGGTATGTCAGAAAAAATAGAAGTCGAACAATGAATAGAACCCGTTTTTTTTGCGGTGACTATTCAACCGCTGTACCCGTGTTTAAAGTTCGCAAAACGACAGACTATTGTGCACATTTTGAACCCACCATTTCTATTTACCAACATTTGCTTACATTTATCATCACCTCACACGTGAGAACAATTGCATGCACAACAGCACAAGAAGTTGCTGTTGAAGGATCTAGGCAAAAGGCAATAATTGACAGATTTACATAAATTATGCATCCAAACAAAACGTCAACACATCGCATTCAAGAATCAACACCAATTACACGACGGATCACATCCCCAAATCCCGAGTGTGTATCCATTATCCCGTCCCGAGTATCATATTAATCTGGCTGGCATAACTGTCAGATTTCTGTTGCGGCAACGCAGCAACTGCCAACTGCCAACTGCCAATTGCCTAGTGTGGGTGCTGTATTGTGCAGAAACGAGCAAGTTTCCCAATTATCTCGAAACCTAATTAACGTTTAACAAGGTAACAACTCGTTATTTTGTCATTAGTCTGCCTCCCTTGTAATTGCGGAAAGGCTTAGAATGTGTCGTCGGTATATTTAACAGAGAGTTCGACAGAAGTTTGGAGTTTAAAAAGTTTTCACTGTTGTTTCAGCATGCGGAATTATGTGTGTAGTTCGAAAGTCATAAATGGAAATGTGAAACTTGACCTCTGCGATGTCGATGTGCAGCTGAAGCTTTGTTGGCAATAAATTAAATGGAGATTTGAGATGATTTCTGACTGGATATACACACACGGGTGGACGCGTTTATTTTGTTTAATTGGAGATTGTGTTACAGTAGTGTTGATGAATAACACAATTTAAATCCCTTTTTCAATCACACACGCCCAGTCCAACTGTCATCCGAAACTGACTGTTAAACTTAAATTTTAAAGACTTATTAAAAAGAAGACCCTCAAAGTTGAAAAAGTCGCCATGGTCTCGATGAGACAGAGCGTGTGCTATCGAAGAACCCCTCCTGCATTCATGGTTGCTCAAAATAGAAGTTTTGTAGATCACCTCAGCTCCGGCTCGGGTAGTCTTCGACTCCGAACATGTGGGACCATGCAATAGAGGACGTCCGCGTTTAAGGTGGCTCATTCAGGTGGTGAAGGACCTCAACAAATTTGGCCTGTGACACCGGATACAGCTGGTCAGAGATCGCTCTAGTTCAAGGGGCTTGTTGGTCGAGGCACAGATCCCAGATCCACTCTGGATTGTAGTACCATACGAAGAATATCATGATTTCGGTCCTTCGCGCCTAAAGTCTTGAGCCCACTTATTTCCACAAATGGAGATAGCACCGATATTGTACAGGGCGGGCCATCTTGTGGTTAGTAGGAGCAATGCGCCAGCGTTTTGACCATTCGTTTATTTTGTCCAGAGCTCGTTGCTGTGAGTGCAGGACTCAACTGAACGCCCCGTTGCCAGGATCGCTGTGTCATCCGCAAATGTAGCCACAAGTATACCCTCAGTTTGAGGTATGTCTTTAGTGTACAACAGGTACAATGTAGGCCCAAGGACACTCCCTTGAGGGACTCTTGCTCGGATCTCCTCAAAATCGAAGTATTCTAAATATCCTGTTATCGAAATAAGATTCTAGTATCTTATACAAGCTTGTCGATAGGAGCCTGCTTAGTTTGTATTTTAGACCTTCATGCCAGACTTTGTCGAAGGCCTGGGAAACGTCAAGTAGGGCGGTGGAGCAGATCTTTTTCTCCTCTAATGCTCCTTCAATTTTATTCGTTATTCTGTTTACCTGGTCAATTGTCAAGTGTTTCGCTCGGAATCCGAACTGATGGCCAGGTATTAGTTACTTCTCTTCGATAAATTTTTGAATTCGTTTTAATAAGAGTCTTCCAAAAATGTTGGATATTATTGGTAAAAGCGATATGAGTGTGTCCGACTTTTTGTTGTTCAATGGTTTGCCCGGTCTTGGAACCATTATCACTTCTGGAGCCTTCCATGAGTCTGGAACGTATAATATCATAAAGGATGCGTTAATTAAGTAGAGGAGTTTAATTAGCGTCTTTTTCGGCAAGTACTTCAGGATTTGTCCAGTTATTAGATCAAAGCCAGGAGCCTTGTTGTTTTTTAGATTTTTGATTGCCTGGCAGAGTTCGTTTAGCGATACTCTTTCTATACTAGAGCTGTCAAATATAGAAGTTACACTTGGATCATCTTCCAACATTTGTCCATCAAAGGGAACGTTTGTTTGTTTCCTCCTAATGTTCGGCAAATAGATTCGCCTTTTCTTTATCACTTTTTGCCCACTCATCATTGTTCTTCTTGATTGGCGAGGCCAGCATTTGGCGCTTCAATAATAAATAAATATCAATAACAATGTAGCTTAATTTTATATGTCTCCTTAATCCTTTATATTTGTAATTTGAAATAATAATAATGCACGCTCTTAACTTAAAAATAGAATAGCTAAAAATATAAATATAATTAAAAGTAAATTAAAATAGTAGCTGTCAAAATTGTATCTGGTATATTACCACGTAAGTAGAATTGTAAAAATAAGGTCAAGTCAGTCGCAGAGTTTAAATGGGATTTGTTCACACTTCTGAAGCTATACATACCTAGTACATGAAAAAAATGTAATCTTGTTCATTTCAATAAAGTTGTGTTTGGTTGTTGATACACGCGTTTTTAATTAAATAAAGTTCTAGCTGCATTATGTCGAAAATTGTGGGCGCAGCTAAATCGAAAGGCCATCAAAATATACGTTTCCACGACTGAGTCTGCAAAGATCCCATGGAGTACAATAAAACTATATCCAAACTGAACCTTGCAATAAAAATCTTAGTCTAAGACTTCATCGCTCTGGTTTTACAGCTAACTTATAATTTTAATAATTATGTTTGCTTTTTTAAATAAATAAATAGATAAAAATCTCTTCAAAATCTTAAGCATGAATTAAATTTACTTTTGGCACTGCAAAAAAGAATGACCCCGTAAATATAAATGACTTCATGCAACTACAATTGGATCTGCAATTGAAAATAAATGCAAGACCCTACCAACTTCGAACTTAAAATTAATTAACATAAGAGTGTAAATTGTGTCCGCATGCACAACAACTAACAACAATCTCAACTTGTTGTGCATCAAATGGACAATGAACCGAACAGCATTGGGAAAGAGAAACCAATATCATTTCGACAAACCAAACCCTACCACATCAATGAATGTCCACCGAAAGTCAATAGGATGTTTTACAATAAGCAAACATACACCGAGAGTTCGGTAATCCTTTGTACGTCCCTTCAAGCGCAACGGTACGGATGAACACTCTCTTTCTATGTTCCTGCAGGCAAACAAACAAGGGCGACATATAGCACCAATCGAACCCAACCGAATAATCGAAGTCAACACATAACATGGGTGCGTCGTCGTCGTCGTAGTCGTAGTCGTTGTCGTCATCGTCATCGTCATTCTCATTGTCGTAGTTGTCGTCGTCGTCATCGTTGAGCAATCAAGAACAAGAAGGACATTTGATGTCGAATTTGCTATTGGCACAAACATCTCTCGCATCAGAATCCCAACAAATACGTAGGTCTCCGGCATTATCGTCTGGCACATGCAACGTTCTCATCTGACTGTGTGTCCACTGTGGGGGTGTTGTCCATCTCGAAGGCTTGTCGGACTTCTGCAGTTCCCCATCAACTGCATTAATTTCGGAGAAAAAATAAAGCCGACCCTACCCTGTTTTCGGAAAACGCTTGTTTTAAGGACAAGTTCGTTAATTAATCCGAAACAAGAATCGATATCGGCGTACAGTCCAGTCCGCACCCATCGGCCAACAAATGTCAAAGTGCGTAA
The DNA here is from genome assembly GCA_964034865.1 of Eristalis intricaria. NCBI lineage: Eukaryota > Metazoa > Arthropoda > Insecta > Diptera > Syrphidae > Eristalis > Eristalis intricaria. The sequence goes on from OZ035877.1 coordinate 10,217,504, forward strand.
TCATTGTCCTTCAATGAGTAAACACGTGAAAATCCTATTAATGATGTGCGATGACACATTTATACGGTACGGGACGATTACTGTCCGCTCTTCGCAACACAAACCGGGATATCGATTCGAAATATCTGGTGAACGGCTGAATACTCGTGCAGTGGCAATGTCTGTCAAGGTAGAGGATGTTTGATTTGAGTCATGCCCTGAATTTATAATAGCAATGAGGACACTACACATATTGATGACTCGCACGGTCTGTAGGTGGGGTATTGTACATACAAGGTTACTAAGCCTGCAGGCAAGGAGTGCTCTTTATGGTGCATGTCGAAGTTTAAATATACAATTACAGATACAATTCTAAAATTTGTGTTTCACCGAATGGATATACGTCAAGTCGCTACCTCGGAATGAGACCCGGCTTCTTCGGAGGAAATAAAAAGACTATGAGAAGCGCGCGATTGAGGAGATGGAGCGGTACTACGGCACAGCTTTAACAACGGGTTAAACAGTATCCAACGGATACCAGGTTCGGACAGAAGCTTGCCGGGACTCGTAGTAGAGTTGGAGATACTGAGAATCTGGAAAGATCACTTCTGTAAGCTAATAAACGGCAAAAAAGACACCAATCCGCTGTCAGGCAGAATGTTCCACTCCACAAAATGGACGGTGATAGAAGACAATTCCGTCCCCCGACCTAGACGAAGTCAAGATAACTATATCGAGACTGAAGTCGAATAAAGCTGCTGGTGCCGACGGTCTGTATGCAGAATGGTAGGGTGCATACCATATCATCTTCAGCTGCCTTAAAAAGTTCTGCACAAGTCAAAAAATCAGCTGTAAGTTATGGTCGGAAGAAAGCATACCTGACGAGTTGAATCTGAGTATCGTTCGCCCGATCCACGAGAAAGGAGACCCCTTCCACTGCGCCAACTAGCCAGGGATAAGTCTCCTACTCATCGCTTACAAAATCGTCTCTGCCGTTTTGTGTGACCATCGAATAACCTGAGGTTCTATTCAGTGCAGTGTCAGGCCAGGGAAATCCACCGTCGACCAAAACTTTACGTTACGGCAGATCCTAGAAAAAACCCAAGAGATGCAGATCGTCACCCACCATATGACAACGTGCATAGAGAGAAGCTATACAACGCCATGTCTAGTTCTACCCCTGCTCCCAAGTAAACTTTACAAATGCCACCGGTCCCGATATTAAACGAAGAGCAACTCTTGCAAATTGCTGTTTCCTTAAGCTCAAGAGGCTTGGTCCTCTAAAAGACCAAGTTGACTAAGACCTTGATCATCCCAGTCCTACTGTACGGCCCATGGACAATATTTAAAGTGCATGAGGAAGTGAGTGAAAAGTTCTGCGTATGATCTCAAGTTCTGTCTGCGTTGATGGTTCTTGGAGTAGAAGATTCATCCACCATCTGAACGGGCTGTATAGCGACATGAGTCTAGCTAGGTGTCTACGAATTCAACGCCTGCTCCATCCCGACGAATAACCCAAGCGGACGACGCAATGGAGGACTCCCAAGAATCCGACAGGGCACACATGAGGAGAACGACGTAAATCGACTAGCCGTGCGCAACTGAAGGCAGCTATCCAGAAATTACTGGTTGGTTGAGGTTGAGGTCCAAGTCCATCCCGAACTGCAGCGTAATCAGAAGACGCTCACCCGCTTGTCCTGATCATAGTGGCGTTAACGTTGAGGTCACTCCATTGACTCCTGCGCAACGGAACCTCGCTGCCCGGTAAGACAAGCAAAATGTTCTCGGCCCCACCTCTTTCGAGACATTGACATTGCTCGAAGATTAAAAAAATGTCTGGGAGAAGGTTCTCAACCCTGGCCATTCGGAGTCGGCATAAAACTGAAGTTCCCTTTCACTAGTGAGAGAACAATAAGATCGGTTGCTGTTGAAGGTTAGCCTGGGCTTCTATGCGCTGTAACGCCACCCAACTCATTTACACACCCTCTTCCTTACTTGAGCGGAACACTCGCGAAGAAGACGTCGCACATAACACAAGCGTTATGTTTCCAATATCGATGATACTACAAGTATCCGAAGATACAACTCTGGTTGCCATTTCACTAAACGATCGATCGGCGGTTTTTCAATACTATTAGTTCAGTAGTCTCTACGAGGGGTCCTATCAAAGCTGTCGACGTCTCTTAGTACCTGGGTCCCTTCAAAGCTGTCGGCGTCTCTTAGTTCGAGGGTCCCTTCAACGCTGTCAACGTCTCTCAGTACCTGGGTCCCTTCAAAGCCGTCAACGTCTCATAGTACGAGCGTCCTTTCGAAGTTATCACCGCACTCGAAATTCATCTTGAGCCGTTACCTCGACTGTTGTCATTTGTGAGTGGAGCTATCGGAAGTTTTAGGAACTTAGTGTGTCTATTTATAATTTTGTGTATTATAATTCGCCACTGTGCTAGCCCATACGGCTTGTCATTACATCTGCCTACTTCTCTGATCCTCAGGCCCGATGAAGCCTCTCTACTCTTTCCAAAGATGTCAAGAGACATGTGCAATACAATAGCCTCGAGTGAAGCTGAGGCTGAGCCGAAAAGCGGCATTAGCGCTCCCTTTTCCACTTCAATGTTAACTTTTGAAAACCATCTCTCTCAATGAATCCACATATTACCCCTCCGACTTCTAATCCAGCTTGACGTGAAGAATTATGCGAGAAGCACAGCACTGCGTGATATTACCTTGGAATTATTTTTCTCATTTTTTTGAACAAAGGCAAGTACGGCATACTGCATTATTTTGTGCCTTTTCTTTGCATTGTTAATTTGGGAAGATGACGCACTGTAGCTCCATAACATTTCACCACAATTTATTCACTTCATTTGGCAGTCGCAATCATCAATGAGACCGAATTAATTATCTGCCCCGTCAAATAGAAATATAATTGACATTGCAAAAAAAAAACACGACAATTCATTCAACAGCAGAGAATTCTTTGAAATATTCGCGAGGCAAGCAAAACAGCAAGCAGACATACTCGCGTCTATCGTAAGCATAATCCTTTCATTAAATATAAAGCCACTGCCAACGTCGGATCGATATCACTTACATTAATGTGGAAAAGATAAACTGAATGGCGAGTCGAAATTCTGAAATTCGAGTACACTGCAGTAATCAGCGGGTAGGAAGAAAGAAAAAAAACATTTGTGCGCAGCCCAGTACAGGGCAAGAAGACGAACTTATACAAAGTTTCGAATAGACGTGAAGTTTCTTTGAAATGATGGGACTTAGTCCGGAGTTAGAGAGCAGGTCATGAGTGTGTTACATTATCCCTTTCAAGTATTGATTTGGATTTTTTTACGCGATAGGAGATACAGGCGATGTCTGAGGTGGAATTCATTGCTTTAATTTGAACGTGTTTCTCTTTGACATTGAACTGACACAATTCCTGGGTCGCAGAGGGCACTGATAAAGGCAACAATGAGACTGCGTTGGCTTAAAGGTGGATGCCACTTTTGACATCTCGAACGACCAAAAATTGTGTCGAATCAGGCATTTCCGTAACTTGTCTACGTTCGAATACATGGTCTGTGACATTCGATGAATACACGAAGGCACTACAAAACATGTAAAGACGACTATTAGAAGGAAGTTCGACTTTATCGCCTGTGATAGTGGAAAACCGAAACTCTAACGGAAGCTGTAGAAGCTAGGCCACGGAGCACTTTATTATTACAGAGAAACTTCTCTTTACGGACACCCCTCTATAAGGGACACCTCTTTACGGACGATTCTCCATGGTCCCGGCATGAAGGTATTCAACTCCTTCAGAAAGGATACCCCTAATAAACGGACAATCATTACGGTCCCGCTGCTGTCCGCTATAGAGAAGTGTCACTGTGTTATTATTCGCTCCATGATATCAACCCGAAAATATACCACAGATACCACTTATTCTTCTAGTATCGCTATAGTCCGGGATGGATGTCGCCCTCACCCAACAAGCCTCTCTAGATGTCACGATCTTAAGCCAGCTGCCTTCGATTTCCGTTTGAGGCGTTCTCTTGTCGGTTTCGTGATCGTATTGCGTTGTTCCACTAGTTCGGAGTCGAAGATTCTTGTCCAATCTCCTTTCGCTCTACAAGATCCATCTTAGGGGTTGATTACGAGACACCTAGATGGACTCATGTCTCAGTACAGCCCGAGCGTTGTAAACCGGACTAGTGACCAAGAAATACTTCATTGCCTGAGTTTTGATATTGTCCATGCCTCCGCGCCATAGAGCAGGACAGGGATGATCAAGGTGTTGCATAAAAATTCAGTTTGGTCCTTCATGAGAAGGCTTTACTGCTTTGTCGCTTCTTGATATCAAAGAAAAGACTTCCTCAAAGGTCAATGCCTCCGAGTCAATGTCAACATACGCCTTGGTTAAAATCTGGCACACATCAAGGCCTCAACTGATCCAACACGTTGTGGCCGAAGTAAGCTGCGAGTGTATGTTGGCAAGGCAACGCTGAAGCCTGCATACGACGAAACCTCTTGAACGTTGGACGTAGTTTCTCAGTTGGATTTGTCTTGGTACACCTTTTTAATTTTTTCAAGATTTCCTGAGGACGCCAATTTTCAAACCTAGTCCTTCTAAGTCAGAGGTGAGTGGGGGCGGTCAGCTTAACAAATTTTAATTCAAAAAAAGCAAACAAAAAAAAAAACCATGTATATTTCCAGAACAAACACCAATTAGCTTAAAACCCGTCCCTTCTCCACTACAGTTGAAATGTATCCCGCATTGATTTAAATAGCGTCTTAAATAGTCTTAACCCCTATTAAGAAGACCAGTACTTAACATGGAACCAAAGCACGAAAATTAAATTAAACGAGTTCCTTACACACCTAGTTAAGCTGGGTAATTAAATTTTCACTTTGAAGTGGATTGTAATTCTGTATCCCTCTGGGTCATAATTAACCCTCATTTGTTGGCACTGGCATTACGGTCCCATTGAATGCAGGTTCACCAGACTTGGTGGGGCTGGTGTGATAGTCGAGGCAAAGAAAACAAACGATAAGCAAGGATATAATAAATGGCGACTTTTAAATGCTTTTATGTCGTAAATATTTCTTTCGGTACATCTGTCTGACGTTTCATAGGGTTTCTGTGCGAACATGCGTATGGCTTGTATTCATACTACACTGGTTCAACATTAGGTTAGGTGGGAGTAGCTCATACGCCATGTGGTATCAGAATATTCCACATACGCCGTGTGGCCTCAGAATATTCCACATACGCCGTGTGGCCTCAGAATATTCCACATACGCCGTGTGCTCTCAGAATATTCCACATACGCCGTGTGGTCTCAGAATATTACACATACGCCGTGTTGCCTCAGAATGTGTACGCCAATGTACAATGTTAAGGGCATTCTTGTATTCGTCCGTGTGGTCAGTTTAAAAAAGCTGTCCAATAAGGAGCAACTGTGGTAGAAGTCGGGTTAAACTTGATTTCTGCAACGAACTGGATTGTTATTCGAGCCCAAGCAAGTATCCACGCCTTATTGCCTGTATAAACAAGACCGTTCAATTATATGCCGACCGTATGCACAGCATATAGTTTTCCCAATGATTCCCCATGACACAGTCCTTGTTAAAATGTAAAGTTAAATGAGGATATTTTCAGCTCGTGAAGCGAATGGAGCCGTCTATGAATTCATTGCTATATGTAGCACAGCATCGCTTCATTATCCAAGCACGAACTAAAAAAATATACAGTCGGTCGTGTGGAAATAAGGAAACACCGTCGACCATCTGCGGGACAATGCCTAGTGCGAAAGAAATACAAAAACTACTTCACATCCTTACAAGGATGCCAAATTGAATGGAATCAGATTTCCTTGTTTTCCTTTTATGTGGTGCTCTCGGAGCGTACCACAACACATGAGATACAACGTACGTGTAGTGATTCCTTTTTTTTTAAAGCAGCAACGTCTCTGTTATTTCCTCCATCTCCACGGCAGTCCTTGCTTCCTCTGTGGCCTGGCCTATTCTCCAGCTCCTTAGGTGTTGTTTTATTCCTCCACATTTTGGTTATCACTTCGACACGTTTTATGACAGAAACATGCACTTAAGGAACGGAAAACAACTTGTTCAACGGATTCATTGTTTATTTGATTTTTCTCTCATCCGGTCTCCTTCACCTGACCACCCACAATGGGACACTCTTATGAGGGTTGGAATGTAAGCGCAGAACACATACAGATAGGCAGTCGTATGTCAAGTGAGGTAAACACGTGAGTTTGTGCGCTCACATGAAGTGCTTCTTGTAGACGCTTGCATACTGACGTTGCTTAAGCAAATGTCGTTAGTCGCGTTATGCTTCTAAATTGGGTCAGAGGAGGTTGGAGAATAATTTAATGGATTGTGTCAATGCAGTTATTTTGGTTGCACGAGTAGGGACATGATTTTTTAGTTCAATTAGAACTCGAAGCTTGTGACGCTTATGCGACTGTAGTCAGTGGTAAGCTTAAGGATTGAATTCTGTCAGTGAGATAAGATTGTGTTCCCTTTTCATTGTTTTAAACTTAGACTAAGAGAGATACGTGCATGGAGTCGACCAATTCGAAAATTATCACCAAAGTGTTAGATTAAAGTGGTGGACTGCATGTGAACATGAGAACATGTAGTAGTCCAGTCCGACTCAATCTCGAGCGTTGGTTTTGAATAAGAGTTTATTTTTCTCGAGACTGTTGACCTCGTCGTGGTGAAGAAGAAATCAAAGCCAAACTTCTTTTTCGGCATCATAGTTGTAGTAAACTTGAAACTAGAAATCTACACAGACACTAGACTGTGGCTCAAAGAGTCTTCTCGCATGCAGCTTAGCGTCGACATACGAAAAATAAATAAGGCTAAACAGAACCAATCCCATATGTGTTTGGAAGACTGGTAAGAACTCTGTTAAATCTAAACCAGTGAACCGATCTTATTGATTTTCATGGCCCATTGGTATTCCAAAAAGGAGTTTTTTTTGCACAAAATAGAAATTAAGAGAAAAACAATTAAATGATCCCCTAACACCATTTTGATTTGTAGCGTGTCGTGAAACAAATAGAGTCGCGTAACAAATAACTCAGTCCTCTCGATACGTAGCTTTGCGTGTCGAAAGATCGAAAAACATGATCCTTTGCTCGGGTTGGGTGTAAGAGAGCTGATAACTAGTCAAGTCAAGAACTTACCAGCTTCTTCCTCCTACAAAAGTTGTACTTTTTTGGCAAATAATGGGATGAAAGAATGCAAGTAAGACTAGGATGTGTGGAAGAAATAAAAATTTTACTTAAAAAAATATTATGCATCCCTTGAAAACGGTCTGAGGTGGTCAAGCTCTTAAACGTGTATCTTAGTTAAACACGAGGGGAGATAGTGTGCCTAGAAGATATCACTTAGATCCTGAATGCTAACGAACTTTTATAATGATCACGTCCGTCTGGAATAACACCTTAACAAATTTAACCTGTGTCAAGACAAGGTTTGCCGGCTTTGCCTTGAAGATGATGAAACTTCTGAGCACATCTGAATGTCCGTCACTAATTTGGTTAAGGAAACTCATCTTCCAATCTTTGAAAACCAGATAAAAGCGTATTAACTTTGCTTTCACTGGTATTCGATCTGGGGACCCCGCTTACAAAAAGCAGGCACTCTACCAACTGCGCCGTCCAGTCATTATGTGGGGAGTACCTTGTATTTCGATTTAACTCCAACCCATCGATACAGTGGATATATCCTTCTAGCGTTGTCACTGCCTCCACGGCATGGGTTGTACAAGAGGAAAAAAAAGTCAACTAGATCATACAACAATAAGACTCCTTATAAAATCCCATGAAAAAATCCACCACAGCAATTTCCACTCTCCAAAATGCAACGTCCCATTACCGGATTTGGTAAGCATCAGCCGATTTTGAGATCATCTTCATCAGAACTACGCACCATCCGGAACAGTAGGTTGCAGATAAATAAGATTCTTATTATTTCTGAATTAAAGGCGACACTAAGATCATTTTTCTGAAGGAGTTAGAAGGCGGAAATGAAAGGTAACCCTTAATCTCAATAGTCCTCACAAGTAAGTTGTGGTGGGAGCATTTGCAAGCGTTTGTGCTTCCTGACACTTCATTTAAGTCAAATTAATCCGAATGAGGCCATAAGGTACCTAATCACGTCGAAATCCATTACTTCAGCCAACTCAAGATGCCTAGATATTTCAAGGAGCCCCAATTGCTGTTACTGCTACAAAAGTCACTTGCGACTGCTCTTGAACCAAGTTGGCAGACAGTTCTGTGCCTAAATTCGTTCAATTGAGTCTAGTGAACAGCCTACGATATTATGATATGTTATGTGAAGTGTTTAGAAGAACAGAAAGTGTGGTCTCAGAATATTCCACATACGCCTGTGTTCTGTGTTGTCTAAGAATATTCCACATACGCCGTGTGGTCTGACAATATTTCACATACGCCGTGTGGTCTCAGAATATTCCACATACGCCGCGTGGTCTCAGAATATTCCACATACGCCATGCGGTCTCAGAATATTCCGCATACGCTATGTGGTCTCAGAATACTCCACATAAGCCGTGTGGCCTCAGAATATTCCACATACGCCGTGTGGTCTCAGAATATTCCACATACGCCGTGTGGTCTCAGAATATTCCACATACGCCGGGTGGTCTCAGAATACTCCACATACGCCGTGTAGTCTCAGAATATTACACATACGCCGTGTGGGCTCTGAATATTCCACATACGCCATGCGGTCTCAGAATATTCCGCATACGCTATGTGGTCTCAGAATACTCCACATAAGCCGTGTGGCCTCAGAATATTCCACATACGCCGTGTGGTCTCAGAATATTCCACATACGCCGTGTGGCCTCAGAATATTCCACATACGCCGTGTGCTCTCAGAATATTCCACACACGCCGTGTGGTCTCAGAATATTCCACATACGCCGTGTGGAGTGTTAGAGTGTGTACGTCAATGTACAATGTTAAGGGCATTCTTGTATTCGTCCGTGTGGTCAGTTTAAAAAAGCTATCCAATAAGGAGCTACTGTGGTAGAAGTCGGGTTAAACTTGATTTCTGCAACGAACTGGATTGTTATTCGAGCCCAAGCAAGTCTCTACGCCTTATTGCCTGTATAAACAAGACCGTAAGTTAGGTCCAAATATATCCCGACCGTATGCCAGACATAGTTTTTTCCCAATCAGCCTACGAAATTATGATCCACATGTTGTGTGAAATGTTAAGTCACAGAAAGTGTGTAAGCCCTGGTAAAAAATTTCTCAAGAAATAACAAAAAGTGAAGATTCTATAGACATCAATAAACTTGGTGTGAGCAGTAGGAGACAGCTGGCTAAAGATCGTGCCGGCTGGAGAGGCTTGTTGGTTGGGGCCAAGGTCCATCCCGGATTGTAGCGCCACCAGAAGTAGAAGAGGGAGGTGCTCCAGCGTACATCTTTCTGTGGATTCAGGTAGAAGAGCACACAGATCAGTGAGTCGTCTGTACAATAGATTGTTCTCGCTTATCAGGTTTGTCCCTATGTGTTTTCGGCCTTTATTGTCCTGCAGCTAAGCTCTCTATAGGTGATGTACAGGATTTATGGTAAGCCTAAATCTTTTTATATCTCTGGCAGCACAGCAGCTCAGTCTTTAGGCGGGGTTGTGATAAGTCGCAAAGAATTTTAATTTTCATTGGGAATAAAATTGGCCGATTAGAAAGTTAGTTAAGCTTACTGTCGCGCTAAAATACATGAACAGGTGAGAGTCATGTGACGAACCATATAGCAGCATCGTCAAAATGAAAACCTTAAATATGCTAGAATACTAAATATTCTGAGCACTGACAACACATTCTGGGAAAGACGTGGCTCCGTAGAAACCGTAACTTGGTTTTCTGGCTTGGATTCAAACTATGAATATGTAATAGCTTGATATATTAATGGTCCCACCGTAAATGGTTTCAAAATGCATCAGAATGTCTACAAAACCACGGTCTCTTAAGTACATCTCATCACAAGTCTCTTCCTTGGTGAATGGCCACGCAAAAGATTCACCAAATGTTGTCCCCTCCCCCCCTTGAATCCTGAAAGTGCTGACCTCCCAAAATCGAGTCCACAGTTTAGTCATTTCGCCGTTCGCATTGAACACCCTTCGGTTCGTCCCCAAACCGCCGCCACCGCCGCCGGGCAGTTGACAAACTAATAAAACATCTTGACCCCAACCTCACCTCAAAGTCACTGCAGTGTGGAAATATTTAAATACGAAACCAAACGGAACGTTGTGGAAGGCCAATTCCTTTGGTTGAAATTTATAACTGCTGACAGCCAAAAATGTTTACGATTGGCAGAGACTCTATACAGCAGTCATAGAGCAGGGTTTCCTTTTGTTTGGTCGGTTGCTTTATTTTTTTTCTGCTTTCTTCACTTGTGTGGCCGGTTGTGTGCGCACCGCAGTGTGTCTGTGTGTGTTCGTAATTCATTTGCATAAACTACTCGAAGGGTGAAGGATATAAGTTTGCTTTTCCACTTTTCTACTTTTGCCTTATTGTCGACAAATGGGGGTTAATTATGACCCAGTGCAATGCAAGTTATGGCTAGGGCGCCGCAATTGACCATCAAGTGACTGTTAAATTGCCCTTTCAATCGTTTTGAACGTAATCCTTTGTTTTAAGGGCGTTCTTTTTTTTTTCTTCGCATTTACATCGCATTCATATGCATGATGTGCGTAAACGATACAATTCTCGTTTGTGTGGTTGATTAACAGTCGACTCTTGATGTACAGTGGTTGGAGAATTAAGACGGTGTCACTAACTTGGCACTGAGTAGGCTGTGAAATGCTGCCTGTGTACATTCTTGATGAACCGTGGTCCGGTGTGTAAGTAACCTATTTCAGAGTGTACTTGGTTTACCTGGTTAATAAAACAAAACCGTGGTTAAAGTCATTCGAATTTACGGTCTTATTTATATTGTTACGCGGGTTTGGTACCCTGATCTCCGAGACCGTACTCGTTAGATTACGCAAGTGGAGAGGCTTTGTTGACTGAGTCCACGATTCAGGCCAGACTGTAGTGTGTCTGGGCTTCCAGAAACAAGCTTCATCACCTCAGACACGAAAGTTACTCACTATACTCTCCGCGTATTAGTTTTATGTTCTGCATCGTTTAGGACTATGCCCTTTAGAGCTTGGCATCCCATTGATGGTTAGAAGCAAGCAGCATAGGAGGCGACGCTGGACAGAAGACCGAGTGCGGTTCGTGAGCTCAACGAACTTAAAAGAGGGGAAGAACACCGGCTTCTCAAAAGGAAAAAGAAAGGGCATGGAAAGCGCGGTAAATGAAATGGTGATGTGTTACGGCAGAAATGATGTCCGAAAGACCTACCAACGAATAAAAGCAAATCTCCAGTAGACATAAACATCGGACGAAAGCTTGTTGGGGCGAAGAGGGCAGCTCGTAAAAGAGTCGCAGTCGATATTGACTCATCTCGAATGATCACTTCTGTAGACTGTTAAACGGCGAGAAAGACACTGATCCGCTGTCAGGCAGAATGGTCCACTCCACACAATATGATAGGAAGGAAGATATGTGAAGGAAGACAACTCCGTCCCCCGGCCTAGACAAAGTCATGACAGCGATATCAAGACTGAAGTCTAACAACGCTGTCAGTGCGGACGGTCTGTCTGGGGAACTCTTTAAGGCAGCTGGAGATGAGCTGGTGGAGTACATGCAGCTACGCATCTGTACGGTATGGTCGGAGGAAAAAATACAATGAGGGAAAACGAAGTATATACTGTCATCGAGAAAGGATGCGAAACATCGAAGGCCACAACGTTACCGTAGGCAGCTATAACTTCGAGGTAGCTAAGGACTTCGTCTATCCTTGCTCCTAGAACCGAGGTCTTAAGAATTTTGTGCAATTCTTTTCAATTCACCACCTCCGACTGGACAACGCACAGAGTCGCCACGAGTTCAATAATGAGGCTAAGCCACGTCAAAACGGACGTTCTCTGAGAGTGGAGTAGGGTTAGGTTAGGTAATTGGGCTGCTAGTGAATTCACCAGCACACTTAGACCATATTGGTCGATTGTGATACCCACAGTCAGACTACTACCACCGATTGACTACTCCAATGATAGTGCCGTTAAATTGATCTAGGACCAGATTTGAAAACCAGATAAAAGCGTATTAACCTTGCTTTCACTGGGATTCGAATCGGAGACCCCGCTAACCAGAGGCAGGCACTCTACCAACTGCGCCATCCAGTCGCCTTAAGAGTGGAGTACCTACTTCCTTAACACGTCACAAGCAGTGCAGAACGTAGGGCAAACCTATTACCTTCCGCCAACCATGGCTGGGGAAAGGAGTTTCTATCAACGATTTCCAGACCGGGAACAATAGAAGGAATGAAATGCGACAACAGAGGGGGACATCGCTCTGGCTCAAAGACGAACGCTGGTATAGTGGCAGGGATCTTTCGGGACCTCTTCGAAAAATCCCTGGCACTAAGGGACGAACTGCAGTGTCTTTCAAGCAGAAGTGGCTGCCGTATGGAGCTTGTGCTGAAAGACAAAAGTGTTACCAGCCAAGCGGCAATAAAGGCCATGGCATCAGACCTTCTGACATAGAAGCTGTGTGGACTTTGCAGATAAATCGTCAATTCGAGACGAATTTGGTGAACCTCTCTCTGTTGGGTACAGGGACATGTTGGAATTTAATGTAACGAAAGAGCGGACGGATTCGTGAAGAAGGGCTTGAAGCTGGCAGAATCTCTGGCAATCCTGGACGCGCACGCCACTCATCTCCATAAAGGAAAAGCTAATTGGACGAACCCCTAGATAGAGCCGGAATTCACTGACTAAGCCTTGCTACTGCAGCCACAGCAAGGCCCCTACGGCCGAAACAGAACCAGAAGAGAGCAACACTATTGATCGACTTAAGTCGCAGAGAGGTAACTCAAGATTCCAAAGCATTTCCACTTCATGTCTAAACGAGTGACGAGTGTAATAACGGATGACCGTTTACCTCAAGACGGCAAGAGACCCTGGTGCTTTCGAGAATGAAGCGCGATAGTTGACAAAAATGATACGAATCCCTTAAGCAGGATTTTGTGGCGTTGTTATTAGCGCCAGTTAAGCCTGGTTTCTGCAGCAGCAGCCATTCTTGTTGTGGGTGCTCTCATGAGTGGAGCCGACCGGCATTTAATGCCGAAGACGCTAGCATGGTTGGAGAAGATCTTTATGTTTTCTCAACAGGATCTCTTGGACTTAGATCTCTTTCAGTGGCTCGAAAGAGGTGACGCACTGATATAGGAAAGATGCTCATGCCGTGGATTGAATTTAGAATCCTTAGCCTAGTAATCGACGAACACGGGCACAGCAGGTTCAATTGCCAGGCAAACATAACATTAATCATTCACCAGGGAACCTACTCAAAGAAGTTTTTTTTTCCGTGAGAAGGGGAAATTTTCGACAAGACTCTATGGCGGGTTGAGATGGTTACTCACTAAAACCACCTCCCTGTATTTTTTTAAGACTAAAACTAAGTGAAACACTTAACCAGTAGCTTGCATTTAATAATTTAGATACTGATAGACTATCGCACGAGATCAAGGAGTCGAATCCTTTGAGGTCGGCGCAAGACTTAGTTTTCCCAAGGATCAGGTGAACTGCAGTGTTTGTGTGCTCTTCTAGGAGGCGCTTATATTTATAAGCAATGTTCTTAACTTCATCTTGGAGTGGTAATATTCCAAGACCATGGTGCATGGTCTGTAAAGTCTGCATTATGCTCATATTACATGCTTTGGTACAAACTCAAAGTTGTCCGCTATTAGTCCAAACAGGTTTTAGGATTTGCTTATATACAAGCAGTTTGTTGTCAATACTTAGCTTGGACTGTTTACCAATAAGCCAGTACAGATATTTTATGTCACATTTTGCAAGTTTCTTCTTAACGTGCTCCTTCCACTTGAGCTTTACGTCAAGAGTCATCCCGAGGTATTTTGCTTCATTGCCAAAAGGTATTTGGGCACGATTTAAGAAGACTGGCAAGTTATTAGCTTGCCTATAAGTGAAATTAATATGGACGGATTTGCTTTCATTGGAAGGCACGGGCCTGTGCTTGTTGACTTCTCTCAACTTGGCGAGATGCCAGCAACGATCCCTGTTAAATGCACAGGTCAAGTTGACATACAGCCTCCTCGCGGCGCCCTCTGGATAGCCATTAAAGCAACCGCTTAGAGGTGAACTAATGTATGCAGCGGCCCCGGTTTAAGCCAGGACCCGGAGCGCCAGGTTCGGGGGTTGCGCGTGGGATTAACTTCCCCACCGTGTAAAAAAAACTTAGTTCATAAACGACGAGAAGCCTCTGATACGGATGACCCTACTGCTGACGACCATGGACAACGAAATAAGGACAACGATTTTCGGTTCTGCACGTGGAATGTGAGTTCCCTGAACAGACCACGTGCAGCCGATGAATTGCGGATGCGGAAGCCGATGATTGCGGATGCGGAAGCCCTCGAAGTTTAGTAAGGCAGATATCACCGCCATTCAGGAGGTGCGGTGGGATGGGTCGGGCAAAAAGAGGATGAAAAACTGCGATATTTACTTCGGCATTTGCTACGAAGAGCGAAGGCAACGCTTATTCGGATGCGGGTTTGTTGTTGGAGGCAGACCTAGGCAAGAAATCTTAAGCTGTAAATACATAAGCGAGCGCCTCATAACAATCCGCATCAATGCTACATTCGGCAACATCAGCCTGATATGCGCTCACGCCCCAACGGAGGATAAAGATGACGACAGCAAAGATGACTTTTACGATCTCCTAGAAAGAACATACGATCAATGCCCCAGCTACGACACCAAGATTGTTCTAGGAGATTTCAACGCAAAGCTGGGCAAGGAAGACATCTTCGCTAGAGTCATCGGAAAGCACAGCCTGCACGACAACACGTCCGAGAACGGACTCAGGCTTTGGGACTTCGTAACGGGGTGGTACCTCTCTCCCTCACCTCAACATCCACAAAGGGACCTGGCGGTCTCCTGATCAATCAACCGTCAACCGTCAACCGTCAGACACTCCTCCAGCATTCTCGATGTCCGAACATTCCGAGGAGCCAACATCGACTCGGATCAATTCCTTGTTGTAGCCAAGGTAGGAACACGGATATCAGTTTGACGTCGGAAAGCTACAATCGCAATTGACCGCTAGCAACTTTGCCAAACGAGTCTCCCTAAAGCTCTCAGAGAGTCCAACCCTGCCAGGCGAAACAATCGACCAACAATGGAACCGTTTTCAAAAAGCCATCAGAGAAGCTGCATCTGATGTGCTGGGTTTTAAAACGCCACCCCAAAAAGACTCCTGGTTGGACAACGAGTGTACAATTCGTAGGAACAATTCGCCAGAAGTTCATCCATTCGTGTATCTGATCTAGTGAACGTTGTAGCACTCAAAGAATGAGAGTATCAAATAAAATCGCATGTAATGTTTGCTGTAAACCCAAAATTACTTTAATAACACGGTCTGGTTCGGAAAAAATTCAGACAAATGTCTACCAGGAATGACAAATCCATTGCATGTAGGAGTACACATACACAGATGGCCACACAGACACCCATCACATAGCTGACGCGTCATGAAGCGAGTTTGCATTAATTTCCCATGTAATTTGTAATAACGATATCGTTGAAATAATATCATATTCGCCTGGCCTTAATTTTGTGATGAAAAATGCAAAAACCGAACCATTAAACGCAAATTAACTCTCCGTGGGAGATCCCGCAGACCACCGCTCCGTGGGCTCCGTTGATGATGGCCAGTTTTTATGACGGGATATAAATAAATTTGCCTTTTAATCACGTGGTTAATTATATATCCTAGAAGAATTTTGTAATTGCAGTTCAATGTGGCTAGAGGGGGCAGGGTAGGTATGTGCATCTAAAATGCATTAAGGACTCAACGAAATTTAAGGTGTATACGTGGCAACTACATGTGGTAAGAAAGGGGCCGGATATTTAAGTGCCTGTGCAGCTTTCGTTGCGCAAGTGACTCCTTTGCCATCGGCTATTTGTTTCTAGTACTTAACCATACTGCTGAGTGGAGATTTCATGCAAATTGTCGCAATCCAGCATTTTGTCCGGCAGGAAGTCGGAAGGTAAGTAAATGATTTTCGAAAAAAGTTACCAATGAAGGAAATGTAAGAAAGGAGTCCTCAAACAACCAGACGTGACTCTGAGTCTCGTCAGTCTTACCTAGGCAGTAACTCAATCTGTCAGAGAATGAACAGCGAACGAAGACTGGCATTACCAAAATTGACTAAATAAGTCCATCCTCTCGATCGCTCTGACAGCACTCAAAACACCATCTGCCACGCACACCGTATAACTTATTCGGTCTGCAGTTGATGCAGATACACACCGTCGGGGGTTATTGGGAGAGTTAATTAAAATACTACCGCAGAATGCGGAGCATCATAAATACACGCTCCATGGATGTGCATCACGTTCACACTGTGTCTGTTCGCTAAACCGCTGTGTCAACATTTGACGAGACGCAAATAATTGGTTTATCATTGTCTTCTGGGGCAGGTCCATTAGTCTGCGACTAATCCGTGTTCACGTACATGTATGCAATTATGTGCACGGGGGTATTATTTGATCCGTTACTACGAGCAGGGGATAATTTGTGTTTAGATATCGAGATAACGAGCGATTGCAATTCACCCCACTCTCCTGGGGCGCGGATTTGCTGCGTGAGCGCCATGAAGTCAAGGTTTAATGGGGAATAAATTTAAATTTAGTTTACACTCGCAGTTGTTTGCTCCCACCTACAAGTCCTAAGCATTTGGATGAAGACTGCACCTATGATGATTATTCAAGATGTTTGATGAATAGGGACATTCCAGAGCGTAGACCGGGTTTACGAGCCACAGTCCCGGGAACAGCAATCCCTTCTACACTTTCCTAGCACCAACTACCCTCATGAGCAGGCATTCCAATTTTTCGTGAAAGAATTTCCAGAACAAATGAGCGAGTCCGTAGCGTCTCTCGAGCTATTACATAAATTATTGACAGCTTCCGTCCCCAACGAACATAACTATACCTCAGCCGAGAACACACACAAATAAAATTGGCAACTCTCAAGACCTCCCATGTAATGCTGTTCGTGGAAAAAAAAATATATATGTTCACACTCACGGGAATGGAGGAAGCGTAAAACGAAAACGAATGACATCGCCAAGGACTAATCTGCGGTGTAGACCTGTTGGAATATGTAAGTAGGATTCACTGTCACTGTGCGGCAACAACTTAATTCACTTAAGGTACATTAGTTTCCCGTGTAGGATATGCGCGATGCATATACATTTCGTTTTTTTTTTTTTTGCGAAATCTCTTTTCGCTCCCTGTTGCATCAATCACTTCTCGAGAAGTATCTGGTGCGGCAGTCTGTGGGGAGTTCAAGTGAAGGACGATGGGATGATGGACGAGTATGGTAATTTTTTCCGTGAAGCTAAGCTTTTGATTAACAAGGATTTCAAAGGTAGTTAAATTAAAAGTAAAATTCGAACATGATTTGCTTGTAGACGTCTCTGTACAGATCTTATATATAAACCGATGTTTCAGCAACAACTTGACTGCTTTTTGGTGATCATTAGCTTCTAAGTCATTTGTCAGTCATTTTTTGTTCGACATCGTTCCTCTTATCATTTTCCCTTTTTTTCAATCACGGCCTCAGCTTCGACAGGCTACGGATTACTACCTCACCAGCATCTGCGTTCATCTGACATACTCGTTTTGTGACCACTTGTGAGCATTAGAGAAGCCTTGTCGCACTCACTCACAGCCAGCAAAGAGGAGTTCTGACATTGGATGCCTGAGCACACCGGAGATTGACAGAGCCTAAGAAGAGCAATTAAAGCTACTGAGCCGGCGAGACCAGCAGAGAGTGATGGGGAATCAGGAAATTCCAACCCCAGTCGATGGAGTAGCCTTCTTCTTCTTTTTTATTTGGCGCTACAGTCCGGTGTGGACCTGGGCCTCAACCAACAAGCCTCTTCAACTATCACGGTGTCTGGCTAGCTGTCTCCAGTGTCGCACGCCATGTTGGTTGAGGTCCTTCTCCACCTGGGTGCGCCACATTAAACGCGGGCGTCCTCTGTTGCGTTGTTACACGGGTTCGGAGTCGAAGACTCTTCGGGCTGGAGCTGAGTTGTCCATACGCTCTACATGGCCTAGCCATCTTAGCCGTTGGATAAGAAGACGCCTGACTAGACTCATGTCGCTGTACAGCCCGTACAATATTCTTCGCCAATAACCGTCAAGGCAAACAGGACCAAAGATCGCACGCAGAGCTTTTATCTCGAAGACACCATGGACTTCCTCTTTTGAGATTGTCCATGCCTCCGCACCATACAGCAGGACAGGGGTGATCAAGGTGTTATATAATGTTAGCTTGGTCCTTCGAGAGCGGGCTCTACTACTCAATTGCCTCTTGAGCTCAAAGAAACAGCGATTGGCAAGAGTAATTCTGCGTTTAATCTCGGTACTGATGTTGTTCGTACTGTTTACTTGCGAGCCGAGGTAGACGAAGTCCTTGATGACCTCGAAGTTATAGCTGCCTATGGTGACGTTTTGGCCTAGTCGTCGATGTTGTGCGTCCTTTCTTGATGACAGCATGTACTTCCTTTTGCCACCGTTCACCGCTAGACCCATTTTATCGAAATCCGCCTCAATGCCAGCAAACGCTTCATTGACGGCTCGCTGTGTTCGACCAATCACGTCAATGTAATCCGCGTATGCTAACAGTTATGCGAACTTTTGGAAGATCGTGCCTCTTGTGTTAGCGTGTGAGTTCAGCACCTCCATTCAGTCGTGGAGAAAATGAAGAGATGCCAATCTCAGTCTTCATCTTCCATACAGGTTCTGCAGAAGTCGTTGCTGACTGCGCCTAGGTATCGGGCATGAAGACAGTGTCCCTTAATGACGCGACCGACGTACTGAATTTTCACTCTATTCAGTAATATCAGCTGCTTGGACCGTTAGGGTCGTAGTCTGTACTTGATCATAAGTATGCATTAGTGAATGTCAATTGGATCGCTTCCCAACAAAGTTTTCAGCAGCTTGCGAATTGCGGGGGTTCCCTTCAAAGGTCATCGCTGCCGCGCTACACCAAAAGTGATTATTAAGCTGTTGGGCCAACGACTGGATGGCGCAGTTGGTAGAGTGCCTGCCCCTGGTTAGCGGGGTGCCCGGTTTATGGTTTTCAAATCTGGTCATCACAATGGTATCACAATGGACCAATATGGTTAAGAGTGCTGGTGAATGCACTAGCAGCCCCCCTACGTAACCTAACCTAAGCTGTTGGGCCACTCATCCCAAGACGAATGAAGCTTAATGGTCTTCTGACGGTGGTCTGGTCTCATCTGTCTGATGTGTGTCGAAGTGTGACCAAGGCGTTTTTTAGAAAGACGGATATGCACTAAGTTTAACCAGCTATGTGCACCTGATGATGGTTGGCACTGTTTCAAAATGTTTGTCGATGCCTAGACTAAAGTCTACATGATCGATGTTGAGGATGAATTTTTCCATAAGCCGTCAAATTTCAGTGTGCTCGTAAAATGGATTATTTTGAGCGGGAGTGAAACGAAAAATATGTACTAGTTGTCATTTGCTGTCCAGTTCATGTCTAGGAGAGATCGGCGTCTAAGTCTAACTGCCAATTAGTTTTCCTCTTGTACAAACCATGCCATGAGTGGAATGACACAGCGACCACTACTTGCACTACTTCCCTTAAGAAAGATAGTATATCCTTGTGGAATCTTTAAATTTAAGTGAGTAGAAGCCTAAGAACGATACGTTTCCTTAGCCAGGGTAGTACCGGACGTTCAAATAAAATGATCACATTTTGTCTCATCCTCCTCCAGGAAAAGCCTTGTCTTGGTAAGGGTTTGGTAGGTCAGGCCGAAGTGGCCAGTAAGAAAGATCGTTAGCTTAAGTAATCCTATACTTTCCTTGGGTAGGCAGAGAATTTCCTTATGAAATGGAATAAGGTCTGATCAACCGCGTGAATTGCCTAAGACCATCACCGTTGATCCATTGGCCTTTGTTCTCCCTTTCGGTAATCAACGTTGTGCCGGCTGTCCAGTTGACATTATAGAACGGTTTGGGACCTATGAACGCATTTTCCGAGTCAGGCTTCTCGACATTATCTACGGATTCATCGCTTTCAACCCCCTGTGTCCAGGGATTCAGCCGAGCTTCACTTTGTTGTACCTGGCAATGGATTGTAGTGCGTCATATCGTCTTTTGACAGGTTTGGAGACCATTGGGTTTGACGACAGTGTCTTAATTGCCAGAATATCCGACTGCACAGCTGATTGCGCCCTAGTCCATCGATGAATTTGAGTGCCTTTTTGACGGATATTTATGAATTTTTGACGGCTATTCATGAAGGCCGTCCTCTGATTGGTCAATTTGGTTTATGACGTTATAAAAAAATGTTGTCAAAAATCTTAAGGAGAGAGAGAGGTAGAATTCGGGCATCTCTGTAAAACTTCATTTCTGTTGCCTCACTGTCAGGAATTATTGAAATTCTAGCGCTTTTAATGCCTTTGAGGAGATTGTGCTTGGCGCGGGTCTTTATGGCGTGGATACACAGTAGTACCCCTAGCGTTAGGTCCAAAGACTCCTTCCCCAACGCCAGAGTCCATATTTGATCCGTCTATAAGCCGTGACAGACTTCTAGGGCCTAGTGTTGGAAAGAACACCATTCGACCAGTTTTCGCGTTGCAATATTTAAACCTAAAAAATCCCACCGAAACAATGGTGTCTGACCATAATATCCGTCATTTGAGTTGAGTATACTAACGTGACCCGGTAAGTCGCCTGGATGGAGTGTATATGCTAGCTACAGTTTGATGGCATATCTGGCTGCTATCTTCCTAACGAAAATTGGTGAGGGAGTTAGGCTGGCTTTGGCTTCCAGAGCCGTTGTTAGGCAGTTGCTCAAGACAAAAAACTTCTGCAGCTTTGCTGCCGTTTTCATTTGGAAGGTTTAAGGCCACCGGACGATGGCGGCGTATGTGATAATAGGTCTCTCCAGGGTACACTGCCAATGCAAAAGCAGGCTTATCATATAATAATATGGCTACTGCTAGAGCCCGTGGAGGGTCAGGGCCTAGCTTCTACAGCAACCACTCACGTCGTGTTCTTTCACGAGTGGCAAAGACTGGCTTGCTCTTGTATTTGTCCAAGGACATTATTCGTCACAAGTCATCGAATGTATCACATAACGTTCAGTGAGCCACAAATGGTTGGACACCTCGTTTATTACGAATGGTACTTCTGATGATATAAAGGGGCAATGTCGCTTCCCTGAAGAAGTTCATTAACCCTGCAGTTGAGTCTTAAATGCACTCAAACCAACTTTTCTACCCTCAAGCCGAAATATGCATCGTCGCTCATATAGGTTTACAGCGTCCTGAGTACGCTTGGGAAGCTATTAAAACAAATTGAAGTAATAAACAGTGCACGCAGTGACAACATTAACTAATCCACAACCCATTTTTATCGAGCACCCCCAAGTACTGTCACATGCCATCCCAATCGAAGTTGCGGTCTTTTAAAGCCGACCTCGAAAAGAAAAAACACACATTTTTGAACTCAATGTAAGCCAAATTCGCTCACAATCAAGCAAAGTATCTAACTAATTCATTCAGCAAATAAGTGCACAACCCGAGCAAAGATTTCACTTCATTCACGTGTTCTGTGCTCATCCTTGATCATTCCCAGTTAAAAAATCCCTCTCCCCCCGAATCCTCGAACACGGTTACGTGCTTGTGAAGAATGTCAGTGATTTCATTAGAGTAATCTATTTGCATCTGTTGTGACCTTTATGGCTGCAGCCATAGCTGCAGGAGCGAGTGCCAATAATATTTTGGGCCATGCGGCAGTGTGTGTGGATAGAAAATGCTGGGAGATGAGCACTACCAAATGCATCACAGCACCGGCGTTTGGATGTTGGGGGTTGTGTAAAGTTTCGATTCTACATGTACGTCTGTACGTACTCTGTACCTGTTAATGTGTACATCTGGTGCATGGCAACATTGGTCTTAATACCGTCCGGTGGCCTGTATCGAATACAAATATGACCATCCTGTGTAAGCAGGAACTCGAGAGTTTCACTGCCACTCAATGTCCATTTAGTAAATTATTATTCTCTGTGGTAATGCGACAAGCAGTCAGCGACGGCTTTGGACCTCTGTGGAGACTCCTTCCTTCTTCTTCTTTTGATGCGAGTGTGGGGACGGGGAGGGGGGGGGGTGACAGTTCTGTGTAAAATTCAATTACAGGTAACAGTTTCGAAGGTAATCTTCCCGGAGGGGGTGTGCTGTGAAGTGATGGTGGTTGTGAAGAGAATCTGTGAAAATCGAATGCAAAATTGCTGCTACAAGAGTGAAAAGTAAAAGTCGACTAAGTTGTCGCTGTCGTTGTCGCAGTCGTCTGCGGTAAGGGCATTCATAATCGAAAATGGTAAATTATATGCTTCTGTTGATGTGTTAGTTGTGAAGCTCGTAAGATGTCATTGATCCGAGACTGGTTCTGATTCAAGGGAATGTGGACTGAGGCGAGGCGCATTGCATTTGAAATTGCAGGTGGAGTGCTGGGTTGACTTGGGAATACTGCTTGGAGTTTGTTTTGATTAATTTTAAGCCTTGAGTGTGTGTACACATGGACGTTGGTGGTTGGTTGCAGTGTTATCGATTTGAACTTTGTTCTTGTCTGGGTTCTGTTGATGTGACGTGCTGGTCTTTCTTGTGGCTGACACACAGTCGGAGAGATTGACCCAGACCACAAATGTAATGATGCAACTTGTGAGTACTTCGTCATGTTCCCAAGGGGTCCTGAAAGGATGCTGTTGGACGGATGTCCGCGGAGCTATTTAACAAACTTTCGGTCTCTGCTGTCATGTCTTTTCAAAGTTGTCTGATTTCAATCTCCCTCAGCACCGAGTTAGATTCCACCTTTTCCATCGCCAATTATCCTTCACTGGACATAGAAAAGAAATCGAAAAACATTTCCCTTCTAGTCCAACTCACCGTGGCATGAAAAGTATCGTGTGTTTAGTCATTACCGCAATCGGAGCGCTTGAAGTAAGCATAAAAAACAGTAGAATAGTCTACTCGACTGCTGCGTTATAGCATTGCCCTCCTTAGGCCAGAAACAACGAATCCCGCTTCTTTGAAATCAATTATAATTAAGGACTAACAGACGAACCTAATCGCATGCCAATTTTATGTTTTGCCCGCTGTCTGCCATGCCATTGGCGTTCCAGGAACAGGAAGTGAGTCCATGTTAAACAAGAATGAAAACTAAAAGTGGCATTAAAAGACCTTTTTTCATGTAAATTGAACTCAGTTGCTGTGCAGTGCTTAATGTGAAAGAAATCGATAAATGGACTCATTTTCAGAAAAGATATGGTCTCTCAGTTGGAAAACAATATGAGAATGCCAAACCACGAACTATTTGGAACTAATTTTGTTTTCCTTCAATTTGGAACTAGTTGTTGTCACTGTAGGTTTTCTTTGCATACACAAATATGTATCAGATAAAATAAATGGGCAACAATAAAACAACAACACAATCTTGGAAGTTATAACAGCGCATCAAACAGATCTCTAAATCGATCCGATCTGCAAAACAAAGGGAAAATAATGAAATAAAGCAACAATTCGCTCAGCTCACTCATACTCACTAAGGGCCACTCAAAATGAGGAACAATCAGAATTGAGAGAATTATTAGAGAATATAAAAGTATCTGCAGCATAAGCCAATCACAGAAGTACCTCGGGTTCTCAGAGTCGGGTATGGCATGCTGGTGCTGAAAGAACTTCATGCTTGACTCTGCCACCGCAAGCGCGTAGTAGAAGTACCCGCAGGTATTGTGAAAGCCAAAAAAGTGTCTCCTCGCGTCAACATGAAGCAACACAAACACAAGCATCGCCGTGAAAATCTAGGAGAATAAAATATTTTTCACTCGTTAAAGTGCTCTGCAAACCATTACCTGAAGACAACTCCAGAGCACTAGTATTCGTCCGATTTTAAAGTGGTTCTGATTCCAATGTATGTTGCTGTCGCTTCCCGTCTTGTACTCATTATCGAACGGATACTCAAAGCACACGACCCCCACGTGCGCCGTGTAAATAAACACACAATTTGTAATTATTGCGCCGGCTGTGATGATTGCGTGTAAATATTTGATCACATCGCTTCGCACTCCGCGAAATAATCGAAATAATATCATTCCTAAATGGAAATCATCGGTCAGAGTCACGTATGGCTTCCTTTTGACATTCATCGCTTACCACGCCCGAGGTAAAATATATTGAGTACGAAGCTCATGTCCGCATGGGGTCGAAAGCACATATCAAATTTTGGACTCTGAATGTATTCCCGCTTCAGATAGTACAGGCAGTTGGTGGCGATTAGTTCGGCGATTATGAAGAGCGTCAGCAACGTGGTGTAGGCTAAGATGTGCATTTTAGACACAAAATCAAATTTATCTGAATATTCTGAAGTTTGAAGTCTTTTTCAAGTTGTCAAGTCGATAGGTTCAGTGATTTTGAAATAAGTCGGTGTAAAGTGGACATTTAAGGTATTACTTGCGGTTATTGGGAGTCAACGTCCCGGGATCAATTGAATGGGTTAACCAAAGCAAACTTGTATGGGAGAAGTAATCAATCTTTGTTTGTCCTTTATGACCCTTAAATGGTGAAACATAGAGCACTTGTCTTTGGCAACATTGTTCAGAGTTCTGTGAAAAGGGTTTTGGTACCAAGACTTTTTTTTTCTTTATTTTTGTGCGGACTATTTTTTAATATGCGTAGCAACGAACGGCGCATGCAGCTATTCTGTGTAAAGCTGTCACAAGAAGCGAAGACAAGAAGCGAAAGACGAAAAACGCGCCGTTTTCGAGATATAGATGAGAAGACAGATGATCAAACGGAAGTCCTCCTTTGGGGGGTTGGTAACTTTTTCTGCTCTTATGCGGGGTAATGGCAAAATTTTGACATGTAATGATGCATCCTATAATGATGACGCATCATAAGGAACATGCTTTTAAATAAAAAGAATTGGAAGTCAACACATATTCCTTTTGTTTTATAGTGATCACAGAATTTCCGTACGATGTTTTTAGGGACCATGAGTGAATTCAGAAACGTATCGGGTCTGGCGGCAGGCAAACCGTTTTCGATGTATGGGAGACTTTTCAATGGTCAAGTTCAAGAAGTCACTTTTGCCGACATATTTTCCATGGGGAAAAGAGTAATCATTATCTAAGAAATATTTCCATAGTTTTCCTCCAAGTTTTTTTATCTAAGAAATATCCACGCCAATTGTATTGGACTCTTCTTCGATGCACGGATGTAGATTGCCAGTACCATGCCTGTTCATTCACAAAGATTCGGTTGAAGAACATTTTCAGAGATCAACAAAGCCAACAAAATAAACGAAAGTTGTGGCGTAGTGAATAAGTACGCTTAGTGGATGTGGATAGATCCGCGATTTGAATCTGAGGCCTGTCGATGCGCTATTCACCCAAAAAAATTACAAATGACCTCAGCAGAAATAATAGAATAAGTCGCTAGCTTCCAGCATCATCTTGTGGCGTTGACAACAACAGTGATGTTCAGCTGCCTAATTTGTTCATATTTTCTAACTAAGCGGTACCATGGACTTAGGTTTATAGTAATTTTGATCACAGCTCAACAATTCGGTGCTTTGACGCATCTTCACTCCAATTTCAATATCTGCGTTCTTAACTTTAGCCTACCTACCTCCCCCGATAGGAACTCCGAGGTATGATAACGTGTATGAGCTGAAGAAACATGCAACCGATATCAATGCGTGCTGCAACGGAAACCAGCGCAACAGTAGGATCCGACTAGAAGAGGAGGACAATAAGCTAATACGCCTGAAGAAAAAGTCTCTCGTAACCTCTCTGCTAAAGGAAATCGAGTCGAGTCTAGGAAGAAACGAAAAAAGGTTCAAATCCAAAAGACCAAACATCGATTTCAACACTGTGGTTACCGACGCATCGACGAACAACCCTGCACCGTACCCATTGTTAAATCGACGAACAACTGTTTCATTTTTTCCGTTGAAGTACCAATCATGAATTTATTGAATTCATTTAAGCAAGAGTACAAGAGATGGATTAAGATATGTGCGGTTTAAAGTGACCACAGCTTAAAAATAGAAGGGTAACCTTAGTGTGTGTAAAATAATGGTAAGTCAGCAGGGTCGAAGGCGCATAGTACAGCATTAATCGATGCGACTGAATTTGGGAACTCGGGAATATTGAAACCGTGAACTTCACCAACGACATCAAAATGGTGATCCAACGTTGAATCGCTCTTGATAACCGGTGATTCTTCGTTTAGTCGAAACAACTGGGCTTAAAGCTACTGTCTCGAAGGGCCAACATCTTGCCCACAAAAAGCCCTTATTTTGCCAGTTCTGCTGCAGGAACCCGAAAGCTGATAAGAGCTGAGCAGAGCTGATTTGTGGGTCGCCGTGGCGTAGTGAGGAAGTGCGTAAGAGTATTCTTGTCTAGAAAAAGCTTCTCAACTTCCCCGTTCGGAGTTGGCATTAAGCTGTAGGTCCTTTCCACTCGTGAAAGAAAATTAACACGCACAACACGAATAGTGGCTGAGAAGCTAGGCCCAGGTCCGCCTCGGACTGTCGCGCCACCCTTATTATTATTATTATTATAGAGCTGATTCTTGGTTAATTAAAATACAGAAATATCCAGAAGAAGATATAAGCAACCTATACGAGTTGTACCAGGAATGTGCATGCGTTCCTGAAGGCAAAACCCAACCGACTATCCTGTTAAGAGAGTCTTCGAATCCGAGTCCCTTGCTTCGAGAACGAGAGAAATACTTAAGCAGCGTCCCCAAACCGTCAATGATGGAATGTAGCGATTTTTCAAGCTCGCACCCTTCAAGAGTCGTTGGTCTAATAAGTAAGTAAGTATTATTTAGTGTGATGCTGTCTTAATGGTATGTTGCTTATAGGTAACACAGTCCAGCAGAATAATAAGTCTATCCACAAGAATACATGAAAATCCGAAAAGCCGTTTACGAGCTAGAGCTCTACTAACTGCGTAAAGTACACCTATGTTTAGTGTATGCACCTCTTTCAATGTCTTTTAGTTATGCTCAAATAGATGTTTAATACTATGGATGTAGGGCAGTCCATCTAGAGAGTTTATACAATTTCCGAAGGTAGCTCTGAAGCCTCACTTCCCATTCTCTTCTACTCGACGTATGTATTTCACTTGGAGATGATGTCCTGTGGTTCACCATCGGAGATGTACCTCCTTGGAACTAGGACTCGGCGAGGAAATAATTAATGTCATTGTCATTGCACGAAGTTTTTCTTTCTTACTTCTTAGATTATGAGCCAATGGACGCTCTTTGCCTAAGTCAAGGCTGCCTTCAGACTCCCCTTCATGGGCCCGAGAACTGTGCTTCCTGTCACTGAGGCTAGGTTGTACACGAGGTAGCATTAACCCTTCAAGACTTCAAGACGAGAATTATCAGGAAATACCCTTTTATTTTGTTATTTTTTTTTTTTTTGGCAAATTTGGCGAATAACCTTGCGATGTAACAGGGTTTATAGTCTGACATTGGGACGATATTATTTAAGATGTTGTTTGGAACTCTACACTCTCTTTATGAAGGAAATAGATCGCAAACTCCCCTCTTTATTCCAATTAGCTCATAATCATGTGAAAATTAAACAATTCATACAACTAACGGCCCAATCTAAGTTCTTGATTGACAGTTGACACATAACCTTGGAAAGTCAGCCTGGTATCATGCTCTCATGTCCCAACCAAAGTCTTCACATCCTTCACAACTTTGACAAGAAATCTGCAACCCAGACCAGAGGCTGTCTTCGCAAACTTTGACAACCTCATTAAGGTTGTCCGTGGTCTTTTAATTACGCGTTAACTCCACACGTTCCCTGCCAAGCGCCTGGGATACCTTTCGCACAACCGTGTCTGTGCGTGTCTGCCTCATGTGATATGCTCGACATATTTCTTCAGGATGTGCGTCAAAATCAGTGCCTCAGAGATGACACGCAAAATGTCGTTTACTGCTTTTACAGAGAGAATTTAAAGTGTCATTTTTTTAAACTGCGAAACTAATCACAATCAAGAGAGTGCTGTTTAGGTCAGGCATTAGTCTGGAAGCAATAACTAGAATCGCTGAGGAGTCTACCTCACGGAATTCACATTTACTCCATCACTCCGGCGGAAAAGAGAGGAAAAAAAATATCCCTAATATGAACAGTTACGTTTATTAATGCCAATTAAATTGTACTCTAATTGGACAACTTGGTCCTTTAGCTGGCTACAATGTAGTTCATGCCTCCCAACCAACGGCCCCACCAGCAGCGCTCGTAGCTAACCCAGCCCATTATCAAACTTCCTAGTTGAACATTCTAATCAGTGAATTTGTGTAACATCGAAGAGGAAGTGTGAAAGACTCTCCGATGGGGAATTTTTAGTTTGCCAACCACGTCCCGACCATTCAAAAAGTCCTTGTGTAATGCACAATGAGCTGGGATGTGGAAGTAATTGCAGTCGTCCGGTATCTCTCGTCCGCCTTCACATTGCCCCCCAACGGATCATGTTTCAACGGCAGCGACGTTGTTAAGTGTTAAGTGACGAAATGCAAATAATAAAGACAAGGATGATGTGATGAGATGGTTTTTTTTGGCAGACCTTAGGTCTGAGTCAGCTGAGTGCCTGCCCAGGAGTACGTGATTCGACTTGAGGTTCGATAGTGTGTTTAAGTTTTTCGCTTTTTTCGTTTCTTTTTTGTTCTCAAGGGAATTTGTTTCGTTTTTATTTTAATTTTAAGTGGATACAATTAAGGCAGAGGGGTGCGATTAATTTTTGAATGTTCCAACATGGCTACCTTTGAAGAGGTTGGAGGATGCTCTAGAGGTGGAAGATCAGTATTGATTTGGGCGCCTTCTAAACCAGTGCGTGGAACTGCTTTTAATGTGCCTTCACGGGGTGTGTAGAGCGAGGCTGTTTTGAAAGTGGTCTGTTTTGAAAGTGGATACATTTTAGATTCAGTTCTAGCTAGGAAAGGTGTCAAAGTGCTGGGGTATGCGGATGACATGATGATCTTCGTATCATGCAAGTTCCCCGCTGTGATCAGTGAGATCATGGAGGGCGCTTCGAGGAGTGTATATACGTGGGCTACAAGGTGCGATATAGGAATGAACTTTTGCTTTACACTACAAAAAATTCCAGCACCCAACTCCCCCGTAGCTAAGCACTTAGGTGTTACCTTCGATCCCAATCTCAGGTGGAAACATAGCCCTGCGTATTAAGAACGCATGCATGACTCCTAACGCCTGCAGCAGAACCTTCGATAAATGATGAGGTCTCCAGCCAAGGATGATTCTATGAATGTACACGGGGGTAGGTTCGTCGAATTCGAAGATTAGAGCTTCATTTCTTAGAATCTGACGAACCTACCAACGTGTACATTTATAGAAATTACAATAAGTAATACAAATCTCAGGAAGTTACAGAGGACAGCATGGATAGACACCACAGGAGCTCTACAGTCCTCTCGATCGGATGCTCTGCCAGTGATACTGCATCTTCTCCCTTTGCTCCCACACATCAAAAACTCCACAGCACACAGTGCCATAGAGACAGAGAGTCTGGATGGATATGAAAACCATATGGTCATATCACTATCCTTGATCTCTCACCAAGATATCTCGTATCATCCGTAACAGACTATACGGTCTGTAGACTTCTAGTCTACAGCCAAACGGCTTTGACACTCTTTTCCCCTAAGGAACGAAATGGCATAGAGGCCAGTTGTGAGACTATATTAAGTGGACAATCCACAATAGTTCAGCCAGGTTATCGATTTAAAAGGCATGTGAGAGCACTGCAGTACATGGCAAGTGTGGTTTTTTCCTCATCCTCGTCTCGGCAGCTTCTGAAAAATTCGTTGTAGGACAGGCCTAGTCTAGACGCATGAGTTCTGACGGCGAAATGCCATGTGTTGAGCGATATTGCACGAGGAACAAAAAAGATCCCTTTTCTCAATCGACTCAACCATCAACATAAACTACCCTAGTTGAGATGCCTCTCAGCTATTGCCCCTTTTCGTCTGACCTGAACCTAATGTGGTAGAACCTTTAACTTTAAAGCGCCATCTATTCGCCAAAACACTCACGAACTGTATTGGCATTACTTCAGCTGCCGCGGTTGGCTTAACTTCTGTTGCTACAGTTCGCCCTTCTTCCAATGAGCAGCCATCATTATTTCTGCTTCGATTTTGTTCTCGAAGTCAAGGGAAGGGGTACAAACTGCGGTAAGTATATGTATGAATATGTGTTAAAAATAATTTATATGGAACCTCCAAATTTCCGAGAAAACAACGTTTTAGCGTGCGCTTCCTTTCCCGATCGAGAACACCTATCATACTCCCTCAGAGCAAATATTAGCCGGTAGCTGACATACCCGGGTACCCACGAACTTAGGTACCCACCCATTCATTACTCAGGGACCCGGCAAACTGTAAAATTGGCGGTACCCACCCATTCATTACTCAGGGACCCGGCAACTGTAAGATTGGCTGCGCTTAAATTGATACCTTAATGACTACGCATTTGATTTGAATTAGAATCTAAATCTGACTTGATAGCTGCGGGAAGAAGCTGCAGCATTGTTTGCATGGAGGACTATGCATTTAACTTGAATTAGATTCGCAGCATGGAGGCTGAGGGTTTGGAAGAAACTGCAGCGTTCTTTGCATGGCTGAGGGTTTGCCAAGTACCTGCCTCACTTGAGGTATTTTTTTCATTTTCTTGTAACCAGGACGAGCTCTGCTGGATTAACATCTAGACCAGCAAGTCGTGGCCACTTTTCTAACTTAATGAAATGATG
This sequence comes from Eristalis intricaria, assembly GCA_964034865.1. Taxonomy (NCBI): domain Eukaryota; kingdom Metazoa; phylum Arthropoda; class Insecta; order Diptera; family Syrphidae; genus Eristalis; species Eristalis intricaria. The sequence continues at coordinate 10,248,492 of OZ035877.1, forward strand.
TTGCTTTAATTACAAATTTAATATTATTTAAGTCACAAAGGAGTCCAAAAACACGCACAAAATCGTAAATAATTCCCCAGAGATTCAAAATTGAATGTCGAATGAATGAGCGATGAGTAAGTTCATACATCAAAAGCTTATCCATTTGATTGGACGCTTTTAACATTCGCCCTTTAAATAAGCCCGAAAAAACACCCTCAAACAAATGATGATGATTTCCGTGGTTCCGAAGTTCACGTTCAGTACACCTGAGCCATCGGCTGATATAAATTGTAATCTCTTGTATGCTAACAGTCCACTGGGTCTAATCGTTTACACGGCAGACACGCTTACAAAAACAAAAATTCAGCCCTAATGACGGCATTCCATTAATTATCTCATTTATTCACATTCCATCGGTCGGCCTGTGTGGCACAGTCAACAAATTCTGAACACTTTAGGGACCACAGATTGGTCATTCGTTAATTTCCCAAAGGCTCAAACGTACATTGGTTGGTTCATCATTCACGCCAAATGTGATTCGCATGTAATACAGAAATACACAAAAAAAAAAAAAGAAAACGAGGAAACACGGGCAAATTGACTTTGACTGAAAGCGGGCGAAACATTGTGGGAGGTTGGACTGGAAGTGTGTAATGTGTTTTAATTTGCCTATGAGATTAGGGTTTGGAACGAGATTGTTGAGTGAATTATCTCATGAAGAGGATAAATCATAATTTAGGAAGTCTGTCCATTTGCCAGGAGGAAATTCAATTCCTTTAAACCAATCGAAAGCGGATCCTTGAAAATGAAAATAGGTCAAGTGGAATCATTGGTCTTTCAAATGAGCCTCAAGAGTTGGGAAAGTCTGAAAGGTAAGGCAGAGAAGTGATCCCAAGCAAATTATAATCGCGATGCATTTTCAGAAACATGCGAAAGGTGGTTCCGTTTGGTTCTCTGTACGGAGCCTTCGGTGTCTAACGTTCTGCGTCGAATATGTGGTCCTGTCTGCAAGAAACTACCGCGAACTCTATGAGCTGGACAGCGATGTGGATAACGCCCAAAAGGGAATCTTCCGACGACTACACGTGCTCGTTCTCACCGATTGAATAACAATGCTACATCAAGAGAAACCTTGCATTCGAGCCTCCTGGTTCGGGCCTTTAGTTTTAGCGACTGGAAGACCGTGCTTGCAATCCTGGAGGATGCAAGGCAGCTTGAGCTGAGCCTCGAATCCCTGGTAGACCGGAGTCCTTAGATGAATGTTAGTAACCCTAGCGTCATAGTATAGAGCTCGTTACAAGTGTGGTCCCCAGTCATTAAAGCGATGGTTGCTTAAAATTTGTTCTTAAGCAATCATCGCTTTAATGACTGAAAGGAGAGAAAGCAAGTGATTATACACATTTTGACATCATTCTGCAAGAAAAAATTGTCTACACAAATTTGCATTGCATGCTGTATTCATAGGTGTCGGAACACCGTATTCTAAAAGCCAACAATGAACTCCAATGTGATCCATTAACGATCTTAAGAACAGACTTCTCTTACATCCTCGGAAAGAAGCCCAATTGTATCACTAGTTCGTGGTAAACAAGTCCCATAAACAACTCGACCATCCACGTCTATACGGATGAATCGCAGAGGGCAAAGGCACAGGCGCGGATGAGTATTTTCTCCGAATTGTTAAACATGCACTACTCCTTCAGAATTCCCGATCTTGGCAGTTCGTTTCAAGTGGAGGTCCTCGTAGTCAAGGAAGAGACCAATGTGATACCGATGTCCACCATTGATGACCACCATGCTCATTGACAGTCAATTGGCCATTGGAACAATCTTGGCTATAGAAACTACGTCAAAATTGCCGTGAGGAGCTTATGGTCCTTAAACAGCAAAACTCGATCCCAGGCCAAAGAGACAAAGCCAGCAATGAGGCAGCAGATGAACTTTGCTAGAAAAGGGATCGAAACTGACCCATCTTCGGCAATCGTATGCATAAATTCATCTCTTTCAGATGTCAAGAAGAAAGTAGCATAGTGCTATCAATCATGAGGTGGAGCTCTCTAACCAGCTGCCATACCACTCGGAAGCTATGGAAGTCCGGGGTACTTGCTTTTGATTTTTCCATTGTGGCGAGTTATTTTATTCTTGATTTTTAAGTTGCATGGAATCATTTATGAAAGACAGAAAAGGACGTCCGTGGAGAGCCTGCTCTGTAGCGCAAAGCGATCTCACCCTAAAGGTGACGAAGGAAGGGATATAGCAGCGAGATTGGTCCAGACTCGTCCAGCGTGCTGTGTGAATGTCTAACGCCTTTGTGCACCGCACTAATAATAAATAAGTAAGTTAAGTAGAAGAAATGAAGGAGTATGAGAAGATAATTGGAAAATTGTTGAAGACAGCGCACAAGTGGCGACGGACCTCAACCAGTTTCTGGTTGCTATCTTTCAGAAGCAGCAGAAGCTGTTGAGACCCTCGCCGAAACAGAAAAGAAGAAGGAAGAGTGCCTAAAAAACAGAGAAACAATCAATTCTAACCAAGTTCAGTGAAACAGCAAGTGGAAACATACTCGTTATACGAGCAATCACATAAGTTCTGAAAACCAATTGAAAAAGTGAAAATAATCTAGCCCTACGCCCTTCAACAACCCCGTCAGTTGCATATGCAAGCACAAGAGGACCCCCAGGATCGCCCTACAACGCCAACCGATCTCACACAACGTAGAGGTATAAAACCAGATAAAGAGATCGGCTGCGACCTGAAAAAGAAGGTTACACAGTGTCTATCTTCAAAAATGATAAGGCGTCACTTTAAAACCCGACTCTGACCCAAGCGGACCCCCCTACCACTTCCCGGTGACACTGAAGTCCACATGGAGAAAAACCTACTGCTTCCCGGAGACGAGTTTGAGGCGATAATCAAATGGGGTACTCACTTAGTTGAACACGGAAGAGGATTAGAGGTGCTCCCAAGCGCTGGCTGGCTGGATGTCAATCAGACTTAGGACCTACCTGCTTCGTTAGTCCAGCGGTGGGTGTCCTGATACACACACATGCACTTCACACACGGCACTTCTTGACAACCGAAAAAGACTGTCGAGGCGATCGAAACGGCGGAAGAGCACTTCGCATTTCACACGCGAACAATGGGCAGAGATCAGAAGAGAAACCACTCGCGAAGGACATTTGAGGAACCCAAACCCGACACCGAATAAGAACACAATTGAAGACATCGTGGCGATCGTAACGTCGTCGGAAGGGGACTGCGCACATCACACGCGGACATTTAATGCGTTAAACGACATTTGAAACGGCAAACAGAGCTACAGAGAGTGGACAACGAGCCCGGCATTCAGAACAAGCAGCACGCGTATACTTTCAATGCGTTGAAGCACTCGCGATGGTCAAGAGATCGGAGACAGAAGGACACGCGAGGGACATTTGAGATGGAAAACGGAGGTCGACAGACTGGACACCGGACCCGCACTTCCTAACAAACAGACACAATAAGCACTTTAACACTGTCGAGACGATGGTAACGAAGGAAGGGTAGCTTGGCACTTCACACGCGAACTCTCAATAGGAACGTTGATGCACTCACGATGGTCAGAGATCGGAGACAGAAGGACACGCGAGGGATATTTGAGACGGAAAACAGAGCTACAGAGAGTGAACACCGAGCCCGGACTTCCGAACATGGACGTACTTTAAGACTCGAGGCGATAGAATCGTCGGAAAGGGAATTCGCACTTCACACGCGGACAATGGGCAGAGATCAGCAGAAAAAGCACTCGCGATGGATATTTATGGCGGAAAAAACGGACTCTAGATGCGATTGCAAGGGAAAACACCCGCGAGGGATATTCAAGACGAAACATAGAGGCGGACAAACCCGATACCGAACCGACACTCCCGACAGAACACTAAAATAAAGATGATCCCGGCTTATTTTTATTGAAAGGACACGAGCACTTGAGTCGCAAAGGAAACCTGTGTCGAGAGACACCCAAGCACTTCCGATGGCAAGAATAAATTAACGCGAGGGACTACGAAGACGGATAAGAGATTTTCTTGAGCCCGAAGCTTAACCGCACAGCCATACGATTTCCAACCCCAACCGCACTAGCCCACGCCACCGAACAACAAATTACACATCCGCACACCCACCGCAACCTTCAGCGAGCAAAAGCATGCTTCCCCGCATTCTAACAACCCGACGCACAAATGTTCGTTACAAAAAAATTCAAATTCAAATTCGCGAAAGGCAATTCAAATAATTCACCCGCGCACAATTTCCCACCATTTTCCCTCTTGCTCTTTCGCGTTGCACAAAAAACCCGCAGCGATGCAATGCAATTTCTTCGCTCTTACCACAAAATGGCTGCGGCTTGTGTTGAAATAAAACTTATTTTCACGAAATAACACCAAAATCCGTGGAATTTCGATGAAATCGTATGCCATCCATGTGGAATCACACTCCAGCATCAGTTTGCACATGTTTTTCTAAAGAAATTCGGCGATTTTACACGATCTATTTGCAATTTTCACTGTACTCACCCCACGAGGCGAGCACCGGCTTGGTGTGAGCAACTTATTTCAACCGAAAAGCACTAAAATCCGTGGAATTTCACTGAGATTCAATGGAATCCGATGAATTTAACACTTGAACTTCACTTTTCACACAAATTTGAGGAAGAATATCGACTTTTTTGATTTTTTTTCGATTTTTAAACTTTTCACCGGAAGAACACTTGTTTTTCTCTCTCACCGACTGCACACACACTGCGGAGAGTTGGGATTTCTTTTGGTACATTCTTGTGAGTGCAATAGGAAGTGGGAGTGAAATGCACATAGCTTAAGAAGAGTGGTACGCTCATGGGCATTTACATTTTTGCTCTGGGAACAAATTTGAATATTTGAATTTTTCATGACCGAACTTGATTGTTTGTGGTTTTGTCCGATTTCGATAAGCGACTTCCTGCGCCGTTTTTTGACATCACATCCGAGGGGAGTTTTGTGGGCTTGAAAAGGAGATCTCTTCGACAAAGCCAAGTATGCACGAGCACGCGTCTTAAGTAGTTTAACGGCCATCTGGAAAGTTCAAATAGGTTTGGTTACAGACCAGGGTGGATGCTTGGAGTTCACAGACCAGACATCCATTTGAAGCTCGTATTGCCGGGCTATTTACTGGCATACACAAGCGTGACGCTTCCAAAGGGTACGAAGAAAATCGGCGAGGTACCAGATCCCAATTGATTGACGCACTTGCAGTCGGCGGAGATGCCAAGGGAAAATACTTGCGAGGGACATTCAGACACAGACCCAATGCCCTTTAGCCGTCTTCACAGTTCACACGCCTAATCCCTACGCATTGACTCACTGAGATGACAAGGAAAAACAACCGTGAGGGGCATTCAAGCTGCCAACAAAGCCGGCACCAAACCGGCACCAACTCGGCACATAAAAGAAGATGTACCGATTTCGGTGACGCTTAAGAGAGATCACGAGGCGTCCTTCGGTTTGAAGCGCACTACTTTCTGGAAATGCTTGTCCACAGGGTTAGCTTTCTTGGCTAGGATAGGCCAAGCTGGATGAGTTTTGAAACAGCTTGGACCAGATGTGTAATAAGGAAGGACGAGTTTCATACATGAACTTTAGGTTAGGTGAGGTTTATGTGATTGCCACCACTGAAGCAGTTCTTGCCCGCTTAGATCGGCAGCTTACGTGCCTCTTACTCTTTGGGTACCAACTACAACACCTGAAGATGCCTACTGGTATGCTAGTGGCATATCCTGGATGATGCACTGCTTTGCTGGGTTATAGCCAATTAGTATTTTTTTTGCTATGTCCAGAATCTTAATGCCAGACATTTCCTCAAGGCTATTGAATTAATAGCTGCCTAGCGTGCTTTTCCTAGTCCTTGCAAGTGCTGGCCAGGTGCCGAGGTGGTGAAGTATAGTTTATTCTTCCTCTTCGTACCTATAGCTCCTACAAAAGTCATTGTAGAGATAGAATGGCAACCTTCTCCTTGCGTGTGTGCCTAATAGGCCAGGACCAGTAATAATGCCAACTTCAATGCTGATCTCCTTTCTATTTAGATTTTGGAGAGTGCTTGTATTTTGGAGATTTTTTGAAGGATATATTAGCCTTGAAGGCCTGCAAGTATCTAATTTCATCCACCTCCGATTTGCGGCGTTGATGGCGCCTGTAAGTAACAAAATGTTTATTACTTGAAGAGTGGGTATGGGGTGTCCTGATTACTTGCCATTGGCAAACTCACCCCTGTTCTAGCTAGCTCGTCGGCCCTTTCGTTGCCTGGAATGCCTGTTTGCGTTGACGGTTTCTGGAGAAGAAGATTCGACCACGAACTGTGCGGGCTGTACAGCGACATGAGTCTAGTCAGGAGTCTTCGGATCCAACGCCTAAGATGGCTAGGGCATGTAGAGCGTATGGACAACTCAGCTCCGGCCTGAAGAGTCTTAGACTCCGAACCCATTGGACAAAGCAACAGAGGACGCCCGCGTTTAAGTGGCGCACCCAGGTGGAGAAGGACCTCAACTTGGCGTGCGGCACTGGAGACAGCTATCCAGAGACCGTGCTGGTTAGAGAGGCTTGTTGGTTGAGGCTCAGGTCCACCCCGGACTGTAGCGCCAGATAAAGAAGAAGAAGAAGCCATAAAACAAGGATGCCATATGTTAGAATTGATCTGAGAAGCAGCTAAGACCGTCTTAAAGTCAGAGAGTGTACCTTGAGTCTTAAATGTGGAAGCAAATGAAAAATGGTCAGACAAAGGTGAATTTAGTTTGATCTGATGGCAAGATGTGGGTATGGCATCCAATAAATGCAGCATGCACACCTCAGGGGCTTAGAATGCAACCTAAAAGGATAATTGGTGGCCCTACTGTTTTTTCCGTAACAGTATTCCTTGAGTGTTGAGAGTCTGAAGCTTATTTCCTTCTTTTGGTGAATCGGATAATGTGGACATGAGAACGTTGTCAAAGCTTATTTGTCCTGCTTTTGGTGATTCTGATAATGTCGACATGAGAATGGTGTTTAGACGAATAAAAGCAATGCATTGATTTTTTGTAGACACATTTTCCCTTCTTCTGACAAGATTCCACGCCCGGCTCTGGGTCCAATTTTGTTTCTGGATTGAGCATGGAGATGTTCTTAACACTCCGTGCCTTGATTCGTTGAACGTCCTCTCACATTCATTCGCCAACCTACCTTGATTCCCCGAAGAAGTATTTCTATTTTAAATAATGTAACACGTGAAGAATTGGTCCCTGGAGACAAGCTGCCCCGTGCGCCTTATACTCTCATGGGTTCGCAGAAATGATACGAAAATAATTGCTCCATCATTACAGGACAGTGGCTTCGGTTTTGGCGACCAACTTGTGTGTAATTTGCATTCCCCTTATCATCTTGCCACTTCAACAACATTACCCATGCGGCCATAGCCACACCGCACCGCCCACACGGCCGAGGCCGAGGATCAAATCAAATGAATTCACTGCACGCTAAAAATAACTTAAGTGCCCTGTCGAAGAGCGATTATTTGGCGAGGACTAATGACCGCATATTTGCGGGTAAATTTAATAGTCCCAGACATTATGGGACTTCCACAAGACCGCCACTGGAGGCATGCCTTCTTGCTCGTGTATTGATCCATCGTACTGCCGAATTCCTTGGCGCTGTGTACTGTGTGTAGTTGGATTCTTGTATCGCGTGATATTCGTTTTCTTTTTTGCGCACAATGGATGTATTCGGACTGCGGGACCGACCACATAAGGATACATTGAATTGGAAACACATTTGTGATCACACGGCCGGATGTGCGTGGCCACTGGGCCAGTGGGTGCTCCGTTCGAGCAGGAATTCGGGCGGTAAATGCGAACTGACGTGAGTTTAAAGGCATCTGCAGATAAGCGCTCTATCGTTTGAATTGAATCATTAAATTAAGTCCTCGCATTTCAGTTAAACGATATCATTACGTGCGCCCAGGTGTAGCTTGCGAGGAATGCCGATGGTCAGTGATAAACTGCATTCCCGAGCAGAGGCACCTGCACGGAATCGGTTCACTTCGCGGAAGTGGAGAAATAAAAATGATTTGGGCAGCAAGAGGAGAGGTTTAAGATGCGAGGTAGAAATAGGCGCAGAGTGAATCATGCTTCTGGGAAGAGGGTTCATTTTTAAAGGTTACCTCTTATGACGTATGTCAGTCGAGAAACAAGCACTGTTTTCATGTGACTGGATATTGGTTGGATCGGTATCATCCTTCCTCTTCCTCTTTGCATCCTCACGCCGGCTCTCATCGTCATCGTCCACATACGAGTCTTTCAGTTGAGCTATGGAGCTAACATGACCTTCCTCCTGTCAAATCCTTACGACCACTGCAACGAACAGGATTCAACAAACCATTCGGCAGCATTGAGGGGAATGCTTACCACAATTTCACTTTCGAACATGCTCGCTGTGCTGCTCCCCTTTCATATTTACGGGGGTGAATTCAGACCACCAACAACACACGGCAAGTGTTCGGCGTGGCTACCAGAGCTCAGTTCTCGAATGCCAGCGATGCCGTTCGGTGGTGTGTCTCGTTGGAGTGGCACCAGCTGAAGAGCTCATGATGGTGGAGCTGACAAAGCGCAACAAATCACGCACTCATTTTGTTTTCACATCGTCCACAGGATCCGGAACTCATTTAAAGAATAAACACTCGGCATGAGTGTCCTCACAGCAGTAGGGAGTCGCGTCGCGTCGTCGTGTCGTGCTCTGTGGGTTTTAAGTATATGAGAGGTAGCATTTGCATTTGTTAATTATTGATAATTGTCGCCTTCCTGTTGAGCTACATAGCAAAGGCGGTTGGGGTCTTTGTTTGGTAACAAGCCCCGAGCAGTAAAAGTGTCGTTGGATGGGGGTTTTCGAAATTAGAAAATCATATTTTGCTTTAGGAGGGCTATTCAAATGTGAATGCTAATTGATTTAGGCTTGGATTGAGTTCTGGAAGTAAGGAGTTTATGGATGGCTTCTTAAGATATAGATGGAGGCCCTGGGTATTACCACTCGTGTTGTGGGTGGAATTGCCCTCTTATGAGTGGAAGGGGTGGAGAGTTTTGAGTTTGAGAAGCCATCCTTCTAGACATGAATACTCTTTGAGCTTTGGCAGTGGCAGGAAATAGATGGGATCGTGAAAATTATTTTTCTCGTATCTCTCTCGATGACAAGAAATGAAGCGCTGACGTCGTTGAAAACATCGAGAAGGCATATGTTTGCTTTTAAGGAGATGTTCATATTCTCTTCTTTCAAAGAAGTGAGTTCCAATCTATCATGTTCCGTGGATAGATACATATCTCTCAGTCCAGCGACCAAGAGTGTGTCTGGGCTTGAGCCAAACCTGGGTCCCATCTCTGTCAGTACAGCGTCCTGCCCATGGTGAATGGCGATTTTTGGTCTTGCAATAGGGGGCCAGAGACCCTTGAATATAAGCTCCGGTCTGGAATTCTCTAGGTTCCTCCAGCTTTAGAATCTTTCAGTTGTGAGATTGCAAGCTTTATTGAAGCATAATACGAAATTATCGTCGGAGGGTGTAAAGTGAACAAGGCATCCATCCTGGGCCTACTCTGGATTCGATCCTTATGCACGACTTCAACCCGTGCCGCAGTTCAGACCTTACCCAGGCCACTTATGGCGATTTTGGAAAAGGCAGTTGCTTTCGAAATTCAAAGGACACAGGTTCAATCTACTAGTCTTGACAACCAGCCTTGTCGATTAGGAGATCGTAAAAACAAGGTACAGAGCTGTGGTATCAAAACTGCAATTGGATTCTCACCGAAGGTCCTTTTTAATTAAAAATTTGAAGCACCCATTTATGTCCTCATCTTGATGAGTGTCACGGGATTCCACAAGAATGCACAATACTCAAAATATTGCAATAAATTCGTGTAAAGCATCCGCTGCGGTTTGCCCCGACAAATTTGGAAACACAGCGAATGGATGTAATTTCGCTACCACCGAAAATGGGGCATTCCGCAAACTGCTGCGTTCAATGCGTCATCGATTATTACGCCTCGAATCAGTCAGCATCGACCAAGGACAACTTTCGGGTAAACAAGCCCTCAACAAGGGGGAGGCACCAGGGGGCTGCTGTGCTCTGTATTATGAAGCGTGACACTTGTTTTATGTTTATATCGCTTTCGTGGTCAATTTTATCGGACACTGTCTGCAACAAATAAACACACGGAGCATGGAAATGCGCTCAACATGCAATGGGGCTTGTGTTTACCTTACCAATTGCTTTGTTTGCCGCCAATCTGGACAGAACATCCTAGGCACGCACCGAAGTCTGCTTATGAAATCACAGCAGGGCCTTTGCATCTAATCGGGAAAGGTCCGCGCCATTTCATTAGCAACAAGGGCTAGTGTGAAAGACTTTCAGGGACGGACCTTCTTTCGAGAGTGCAAACCTGTTTGTCGGTCGGTTGGCCGGTATTCCAATTAATAAGTCGATGGGGTTTGCTGTTAATGGTGAGTCTGTGTTAATTACACGTGCTCACATGCGGGGGAATGGTGGTGGAAACCGGAATGAATGGATGTGGTTTTTTTGCTTTGAAGAGATTTGCCCCGAAGTTGGATAGATGTAGCTGCGCTCTTGATGGAGTTTGTATATTTTATTGAAAGTCGAAATGTTGAAGGACTTATAATTATTTATTCTATATGCAACGAGCATTGACTATAAGGTTATGGGTGGCGCTACACTGCCAGGGCCTAGGTTCTCAGCAACCACTCGCGTTGTGTGTGCCATTGATGTCCCACGAGGGGAAGGGACCTATAGTTTTATGTCGACTCTGAAAGGCCAAGTTTAAGAAGCCTTTTTCCTAGACAGATATTTGAGCATTGTCAGTGACTCGATAGAGGGGTGGACCGCGAACATTATTTCGAAGGAATCGAACCCAAGTTCCGTAGGGGTCGACGCAGATACCCACAACACCACGGCCACCACAGCGGACATCGATTAATGATGAATATTCTTGTAAGGCGTCTGTTTGGTGCGTTCAGCATTTCTGTGCAACTATTTGTGTTGTGTGGTCTGGATCTGGATTGCTCCAATTGCAGAAACATTGTTGAGACTTAACTTTAGGGAGATGGTCAAGGGCTTCGAAGGGGCAATGCTGTAGTGGGGTCAATTCCGTGGGGTCTAAAGCTATGAAAGCAGCACTACACAACAAAGCTCACTGGCTCCATAATGTGTCAACATAATGAATAGATACCGATGATGGTGTTGTAAGCACTAGAAATTAAACTCAGTTTTATGATTCTTTAAACAATCAGGAATGTAGTTCTATTTTGCGACCGTTTCGTACGTGCTCCTGACATCGAATGAATATGAGTTCCAGTTAAAATGAATAATTCGCCGCATGCTTGGCGATGACAATTTTAAAGAGGTACTTTTAAAGAGATCACCGGCAGCTCTTACTCTGTAAATTGGTTCCTAGGATTTTATTCATTCTTTCTTGACTTCTTTTTCTTTTTGCTGTCTACAGTGTTTAACTTCCTTTAGAACCCACAAGGACCTTAAACTTAATCAGACATCGAACTTTGAGTATGACACCGAATCTATGGGATAACGCGGCAGAAGATGTACACTGGACAAGTGAAGGAACTGGGTCTGTTCAACTAGAACCAGGCAGTCAGGTTTGTTAGTTGATGCCTTGGTCCATCCCGGCCTGCGACGCCACACAAGGAGGAAGGATGTTGTAGTTTGATAAGCTTTCCCTTTCTGAAGGTCGACAGTGATTCTCAGGAGATGATGTTCGGTACTGGACTGTGGGCTGAGCGCCATTCAGACGCCAGTATGGTACGTTTCATGTAGTCGTTCACACACGACTGCCCTAGGTTAGTGGGATCCCCGGTTCGAGTCGCAGTGATAGACAGACATCTCAAAGTTAATACGCTTTTATCTGGATTTCAAATCTGGTCCAGTCACCATTTGCCGTTGGGACCAAATTAACGCTCTTTCACTGGATATGTCAATCAGTGGTAGTAGATTGACTGTGGGTATCACAATCGACCAACTGGTGGTGCTGATGAATGCACTAGCCCCCCTTATATATAATATGGGTGGCACTACAGTCCGAGGTGGACCTGAGCCTAGCTTCTCAGCAACTACTCGTGTTGTGCGTGCTATTGTTCTTTCACGAGCGGAAGGGACCTACAGTTTAATGCCGACTCCGAACGGCGAAATTGAGAAGAGAAGGATTACTCTTTGAGCATTGTCAGTGACTCGAAAGAGGTGGAGCCGTGAATTATCAAAGTTGGTGAATACGGGTATCGAACCTGGCACCCTCTGCGTAGGAGTCGACGCACTAGTCCCCCTACCAACCCTACAAATGTCCCTTCTGGGATTCTATCCAGTGTTCTTTGGAGAACCCCAATCGGCTTCTACCGACAACATAAGAGTAAACTTGCACGCGGAACCTCCGAATCCCTTTCACCTTCCTGACAATTTCGGCTAAATTTTCGTATAATTTGCCATCATTATCATTATCGATCGTGCTTCACAAAAGGCTGAAGCATCATTATCAGATAATTCTTATCCTAATGTTCAGCGATTAGTCGATTAACACTCGCCCTTGTTGGATCTAACTACCCGGCCACAGACGTGAATGCAAACATTCATTATTTCGAGAATGTTCCTCCGAACAAGCCGCAGCGATGCGCCAGTAACAATTTAAAGGCTTCTAGGAAGCCACCAGCAACTCTACAATAATTTCCGAGATGTACGAAAACGTTTTTAAATTTGCACAACATCAGACACTGTTCCCCGTTGACTGGCTGTATCTATACGAGTTTCAAGTCAAGGGCGTGGAGCATCCTATACATGCTCGTACACTCCTGTGTCCTGAAAAAAAAAACTACACATCCTTATCCATTAGAGCAGACCGTGCTCCAGTCTGTGATTAAAGTTGACCATGTCGAGTTGGGCTTCACATGCAAATTTCATTCTCCAGATTTAATAATTACCTTTCCCTGGCTGTGCTTTTTTTTTGTATATCCTGCGGAAGAACATATGCACAAGTTCCCATGAATATAATAATTCCATCCCTCCGCTCGTTTAATGACGTTTCCGCTTCAAATTGAAAAACTGGCTCTAGCACTCCAGCTCCAGCTGAGATATTTTCTTTAAAAATCAAACTAGGGCAATGAATAATATCCTTTTGCCACTGGTTCTGGTCATTTTTGTTATCACAAATTGTTTCAATAAACCTGGATGAGCACATTTCCTCAACCACATCGCAGACCACTAAAATTTATTGTTTGGATGGGTGGAACGGCATTAACCTACATCTATACACGTACCTTTCTCGACACTCTACCTTTCAATCCCTTAGACGGGACGACCACAGTCAATAAAATCATAATCTCACCCAAGGGATTTCGTAAGGATTTGCAAGGATTTGCAAGTACTTTGCCTTTCTTTTTATAATGCTCCAGCAACAACATGAATACGAACAGAACGAGAGAAATCGAGGAGGTGTTCATTTTATGGCAGTCTCTATTGATTTTGACATAAACGCTTAACTGGAAATGCGGAAGTGGACATTCAAGTGAGTGACGGCAATGACTGACAGTGGGACATTCAAGGCTGGAGCTGGGGTGCCCCGAAAGGATTATCGTTTGTCGTTTGCTTTATCTGCTTGGGCTTCGGTTAGGGTTCGCTGAGGATATTCTGTACTTTTTTTGGTTTGATTTTTGAATTTAGAATTGGGTTGTGTGCAGACTGTGGCCAGTGATTGGGAAATCATAGATAATTGAAGGGCTGTTTGGGCATTCATGTTCGAAAGGGAAGAAGAACAAGTGAAGCAAGTTCGAAGAACCACCAAATAGAGGGTGGAGAATATTAGGACATTTTGAATAAATTTTGAATCAATAATGATCCTGACATGAACTATGTCGGCATCTGCGATGGTTTTGAACTCGTTGAGGAGTGGAATATTTGGATGTTCGAAAGTATTGTTGCGCGTCATAGGTCCAGGGTGGACATAGGCAGAGTTAATGGCTACCATAGCTTAATTTGAATGTCCTTATTGGTTGTTGCTTATAAACGACTACAATCGAGTACACAAAATAGCAGCAGAAGATCTTTCACGCGACGTTAAGGAGACTTAGTCATCTCTAGTTGGCGCCGTCAAAGGAGTTTTCTGTCTTCAATCAGGCCAGGCCAGGGAAGTCCACATTAGACCAGGTCTGCACTCTATAACAGATCTTGGAAATAGTTCAAGAAGCTTGACACCCACCACCTATTCGATTTCAGGGCAGCATATGACAGTGTGCATAGAGACTTTTTATACAACGCCATGTCAAGTTTTGACATCCCTGCCAAACTCATCATTTTGAGCAGGATTCTGGAGAACTCGCGCTGTTCTATCAAGGTTGGCAATGAACTCACGGAGACCTTCAAAGTTAAAAAAGGTCTAAGACAAGGCGACGCGCAGTCATGTGACTTCTTAAATAACATCCTGGAGGAGATTGTGCAAAGCTGACTCGCCAACACACGAGGTACGACCTTCCAGAAGTCCGTATAACTGTAGGCTTACGCGGATGACATAGACGTGATTAACAGAACACACCGAGTCGTCAATGAGGCGTTTGCTGGCATTGAGAATGATTTGGCTAAAATGGGTCCAGCGGTAACCTGGCACAACAGACTTATGATCGAAAAGCCTATAGTGACTTTTATCCACCGGCTTCTCAATAACAGAGTGATAAGCTCGAAGATTGGTGATACCATGATCTGTAAGTCTGTGAACAGTCGCACACCGCAGGGTGGTGTACTCTCCCCTCTACTGTGGAACATAGTAATCACCGAACTACTTGTGAAACTAGATGGGTCTGGGCGTAAGGTCGTTGCCTATCTGGGAAATATTTATCCACGATCAGGGCTAGCTGCCCTATCCAAGCTAGTGGAATGGACTAGCGAATGCGGCCTAGGTGTCAATCCGCAAAAAACGGATCTAGTCCTCTTTACTAGGAAGTATACAATTCCTAACTTTGACCCTCCTACACTATGCGGGACCCCCTTGGTGCTAAGCGACAGCGCTAAATTCTTAGGCCTTAAACTAGACACGAAGTTAAGCTGAAATCTAAATATCCAGGAACGTGTCAAGAAGGCCTCAACAGCTCTCTCTGCTACTGCTTAAAGGGCCCTTGGGTGCAAATGGGGACTGCAACCCCGAATGGTTCACGCTATTCAGACCCATACTGCTATATGGTGTCGCCATTCGGTGGACTGCACTCGAGAAGAGAATCAACATCACCCCACTCTCTAGAGTGCAGAGGATGGCATGCGTTTACATTAGCGGGGCGCTAAGGACTGACTACCTGCGCCGAAGCATTAAACATTCTCCTAAGCCTGCCACCGATAGAACTAATTGGCAGACAGACAGCAGCTAGCACGGTGATTAGATTAAGATCGCTGAGCAGCTGGAAAGAACTGCAGTCTGGACTTTCAACGATCCTACGCAGGTATGCCTCTATACTCATAGACACAGACCTCACTCCTCTTCGAGAAGAATTTCTCAACCAGCATACCGCCCAGACCTCACTGGGAGTCTGAACACCACTGCGAATGTTCACAGATGGATCGAAGATGGATGCAGGTGTGGGTGCTGGAGTCTATTCCAAGGAATTTTCCGACCACCTAATCACTGTAGCGTCTTTCAGGATGAACCTACAGCGATTAAGGAAGCTCTGTCCTGGCTAAAAAACAATGTAATATCGCGCACAGATGCCGTCATCTGTTCCGATAGCCAAGCAGTGATCAAATCTCTGAATTCTGTCACCTTTAATTCCAAGACTTCCTTGATTGCCGACTATGTCTCAACGAGCTGGCCAAGTACTTTAACATCCAACTGATGTGGGTGCCGGGACACTGTGACATTCCAGAGAATTGACATTAGAAAGGCACAAACGCCGTGCTCTTTCCGGGTGGAGACCCCACCCTCCGTGCCTATCGCTACTACAAAACATATGTTAAAGCTTGAAACGAATGCTCAAACAAACAGTGGGTGGACATCTGGCACAGGATGCCTCATTACCAAACAACTCTGGCCTAAGATCGATCCCAAGCGATAGCTTAGCTTGATCAGATTAAGCAGGCCAAACTCACATCTCTTCTTGGCGTTCTAACAGGGCATTGTGCCAAAAATAGAAGTGTGTTTAAAAAGTGGACGTATCTGTTTAGGTTCCTGGATGTGGCTGCGTTAAGCATGGCCGCCGAACTGTATAAGTCCATGGATATAGCTGCGTTAAGCATGGCCCTTAGCGGTACTGGGTGCAATATATTTCTGGACACCACAATGTTCAGAAAAAATTTCGGATCCCACTTAAGGCACCCACCTGCCAAAGCAAATAATCCCGCATCCATCATGAATGCAACACCACATTCCCAGAGCAGTCGACATTGAATGTCTCACGTTCTTTCGAACTTCCACGCACCCACGTTGAAATCTGCACAACCAATCCCGTCCAATTTCGATCCCCCCGCCGTCATTGCCAGGCGATTGCACCAACTTCTCAGTTCAATTAGTGACATCATGAAAAATGAAGATCCCACTTTTCTCGAAATTCCACGGACTCCGATCGAATTTTTTTACTGAATTAACCTCGATTACCCTTTCCCCACCCAGGCCCTTGCATTCGTGGCGAAATGTCCGCAGAGAAACTCAAAAAATCGACTTTTCAAAAATTGACACAGTTCGCACGAAAAAACGCGGTAAAATGGCATCGCATACGGGTCGCATATTTTTGCTGAAAATAAACGTATTTTCGTCAGAGGCAATTTCATGAGTACACAATCTTGTGAAAGAAATATCTCGGGAATTAAGACGAATCCAAGGATGCGGGGTACCAGGATGGAAAGGAAATTTCATGTAGATGCGGAGAAAGGCGCCGCTTTTTGAGGGAATGCCGGAGATGATGTGTGTGAGCCAAAGTCCGCCATAACCTCTATTTTCGCATTAAAATTGAGGAATTGGAAGATGTGATGTTTTGTGGAACGAATATCTCGCAAACTAGGACGAGGCCATGATTGAGGGTTAGCATGATGAAGAGGAAATTTCATGTAGATGTGAATTGAGGTACGACTTTCTAATGGGAGTGCCGTGGTTGACAAGTTTGAAGCCAAAAACCAGATGTCCTCTTATGGCCTTCGAAATGTGATGAGTTCGAAGAAGTGTTGTCTTGTGAATCGAATATCTCGCAAACTAGGACGTGGCCATGATTGGTGGTCCGCACGATGAACAGGAAATTTCATGTAGATGTTAACTGAGGTACGACTTTCTAATGGGAGTGCCGTGGTTGACAAGTTTGAAGCCAAAAACCAGATGTCCTCTTATGGCCTTCGAGATGTGATGAGTTCGAAGAAGTGTTATCTTGTGAATCGAATATCTCGCAAACTAGGACGAGGCCATGATTGAGGGTTAGCATGACGAAGAGGAAATTTCATTTAGATGCGAATTGAGGTACGACTTTCTAATGGGAGTGCCGTGGTTGACAAGTTTGAAGCCAAAAACCAGATGTCCTCTTATGGCCTTCGAAATGTGATGAGTTCGAAGAAGTGTTGTCTTGTGGATCGAATATCTCGCAAACTAGGACAAGCCCATGGTTGGCGGGTACCATTATGAAGAGGAAATTTCCTGTAGATGTGAATTGAGGTACGGCTTTCTAATGGGAGTGCCGTGGTTGACAAGTTTGAAGCAAAAAACCAGATGTCCTCTTATGGCCTTCGAGATGTGATGAGTTCGAAGAAGTGTTGTCTTGTGGATCGAATATCTCGCAAACTAGGACAAGCCCATGGTTGGCGGGTACCATTATGAAGAGGAAATTTCCTGTAGATGTGAATTGAGGTACGGCTTTCTAATGGGAGTGCCGTGGTTGACAAGTTTGAAGCAAAAAACCAGATGTCCTCTTATGGCCTTCGAGATGTGATGAGTTCGAAGAAGTGTTGTCTTGTGAATCGAATATCTCGCAAACTAGGACGAGGCCATGATTGCGGGTTAGCATGACGAAGAGGAAATTTCATTTAGATGTGAATTGAGGTACGGCTTTCTAATGGGAGTGCCGTGGTTGACAAGTTTGAAGCCAAAAACCAGATGTCCTCTTATGGCCTTCGAGATGTGATGAGTTCGAAGAAGTGTTGTCTTGTGAATCGAATATCTCGCAAACTAGGACGAGGCCATGATTGCGGGTTAGCATGACGAAGAGCAAATTTCATTTAGATGTGAATTGAGGTACGGCTTTCTAATGGGAGTGCCGTGGTTGACAAGTTTGAAGCCAAAAACCAGATTTCCTCTTATGGCCTTCGAGATGTGATGAGTTCGAAGAAGTGTTGTCTTGTGAATCGAATATCTCGCAAACTAGGACGAGGCCATGATTGAGGGTTAGCATGATGAAGAGGAAATTTCATTTAGATGTGAATTGAGGTACGGCTTTCTAATGGGAGTGCCGTGGTTGACAAGTTTGAAGCCAAAAACCAGATGTCCTCTTATGGCCTTCGAGATGTGATGAGTTCGAAGAAGTGTTGTCTTGTGAATCGAATATCTCGCAAACTAGGACGTGGCCATGATTGGTGGTCCGCACGATGAACAGAAAATTTCATGTAGATGTGAATTGAGGTACGACTTTCTAATGGGAGTGCCGTGGTTGACAAGTTTGAAGCCAAAAACCAGATGTCCTCTTATGGCCTTCGAGATGTGATGAGTTCGAAGAAGTGTTGTCTTGTGAATCGAATATCTCGCAAACTAGGACGAGGCCATGATTGAGGGTTAGCATGATGAAGAGGAAATTTCATTTAGATGTGAATTGAGGTACGACTTTCTAATGGGAGTGCAGTGGTTGACAAGTTTGAAGCCGAAAACCAGATGTCCTCTTATGGCCTTCGAAGTGTGATGAATTCGAAGATGTGTTGTTTTATGAATCGAATATCTCGCAAACTAGGACAAGCCCATGGTTCGTGGGTACTATTATGAAGAGGAAATTTCATGTAGATGTGAATTGAGGTACGGCTTTCTAATGGGAGTGCCGTGGTTGACAAGTTTGAAGCCAAAAACCAGATGTCCTCTTATGGCCTTCGAGATGTGATGAGTTCGAAGATGTGTTGTTTTATGAAACGAATATCTCGCAAACTAGGACGTGGCCATGATTGGTGGTCCGCACGATGAACAGGAAATTTCATGTAGATGTGAATTGTGGTACGACTTTCTAATGGGAGTGCAGTGGTTGACAAGTTTGAAGCCGAAAACCAGATGTCCTCTTATGGCCTTCGAAGTGTGATGAATTCGAAGATGTGTTGTTTTATGAATCGAATATCTCGCAAACTAGGACAAGCCCATGGTTCGTGGGTACTATTATGAAGAGGAAATTTCATGTAGATGTGAATTGAGGTACGGCTTTCTAATGGGAGTGCCGTGGTTGACAAGTTTGAAGCCAAAAACCAGATGTCCTCTTATGGCCTTCGAGATGTGATGAGTTCGAAGAAGTGTTGTCAAAAACCAGATGTCCTCATATGGCCTTCGAAATGTGATGAGTTCGAAGAAGTGTTGTTTTATGAATCGAATATCTCGCAAACTAGGACAAGCTTATGGTTCGCGGGTACCATTATGAAGAGGAAATTTCGTGTAGATGTGAATTGAGGTACGATTTTCTAATGGGAGTGCCGTGGTTGACAAGTTTGAAGCCAAAACCAGATGTCCTCTTATGGCCTTCGAAATGTGATGAGTTCGAAGAAGTGTGGTCTTGTGAATCGAATATCTCGCAAACTAGGACGAGGCCATGATTGAGGGTTAGCATGACGAAGAGGAAATTTCATGTAGATGTGGATTGAGGTACGACTTTCTTTTGGGAGTGCCGTGGTTGACAAGTTCGAAGCCAAAACCAGATGTCCTCTTATGGCCTTCGAAATGTGATGAATTCGAAGATGTGTTGTTTTATGAATCGAATATCTCGAAAACTAGGACGAGCCCATGGTTGGCGGGTACCATTATGAAGAGGAAATTTCCTGTAGATGTGAATTGAGGTACGGCTTTCTAATGGGAGTGCCGTGGTTGACAAGTTTGAAGCCAAAAACCAGATGTCCTCTTATGGCCTTCGAGATGTGATGAGTTCGAAGAAGTGTTGTCTTGTGAATCGAATATCTCGCAAACTAGGACGTGGCCATGATTGGTGGTCCGCACGATGAACAGAAAATTTCATGTAGATGTGAATTGAGGTACGACTTTCTAATGGGAGTGCCGTGGTTTGAAGCCAAAAACCAGATGTCCTCATATGGCCTTCGAAATGTGATGAGTTCGAAGAAGTGTTGTCTTGTGAATCCAATATCTCGCAAACTAGGACGAGGCCATGATTGAGGGTTAGCATGACGAAGAGGAAATTTCATGTAGATGTGGATTTAGGTACGGCTTTCTAATGGGAGTGCCGTGGTTGACAAGTTTGAAGCCAAAAACCAGATGTCCTCTTATGGCCTTCGAAATGTGATGAATTCGAAGATGTGTTGATTTATGAATCGAATATCTCGCAAACTAGGACAAGCCCATGGTTCGTGGGTACTATTATGAAGAGGAAATTTCATGTAGATGTGAATTGAGGTACGGCTTTCTAATGGGAGTGCCGTGGTTGACAAGTTTGAAGCCAAAAACCAGATGTCCTCTTATGGCCTTCGAGATGTGATGAGTTCGAAGATGTGTTGTTTTATGAAACGAATATCTCGCAAACTAGGACGTGGCCATGATTGGTGGTCCGCACGATGAACAGGAAATTTCATGTAGATGTGAATTGTGGTACGACTTTCTAATGGGAGTGCAGTGGTTGACAAGTTTGAAGCCGAAAACCAGATGTCCTCTTATGGCCTTCGAAGTGTGATGAATTCGAAGATGTGTTGTTTTATGAATCGAATATCTCGCAAACTAGGACAAGCCCATGGTTCGTGGGTACTATTATGAAGAGGAAATTTCGTGTAGATGTGAATTGAGGTACGACTTTCTAATGGGAGTGCCGTGGTTTGAAGCCAAAAACCAGATGTCCTCATATGGCCTTCGAAATGTGATGAGTTCGAAGAAGTGTTGTTTTATGAATCGAATATCTCGCAAACTAGGACAAGCTTATGGTTCGCGGGTACCATTATGAAGAGGAAATTTCATGTAGATGTGAATTGAGGTACGACTTTCTAATGGGAGTGCCGTGGTTGACAAGTTCGAAGCCAAAAACCAGATGTCCTCTTATGGCCTTCGAAATGTGATGAGTTCGAAGAAGTGTTGTCTTGTGAATCGAATATCTCGCAAACTAGGACGAGGCCATGATTGAGGGTTAGCAGGACGAAGAGGAAATTTCATGTAGATGTGGATTTAGGTACGGCTTTCTAATGGGAGTGCCGTGGTTGACAAGTTTGAAGCCAAAAATCAGATGTCCTCTTATGGCCTTCGAAATGTGATGAGTTCGAAGAAGTGTTGTCTTGTGAATCGAATATCTCGCAAACTAGGACAAGCTTATGGTTCGCGGGTACCATTATGAAGAGGAAATTTCGTGTAGATGTGAATTGAGGTACGACTTTCTAATGGAAGTGCCGTGGTTGACAAGTTTGAAGCCAAAAACCAGATGTCCTCTTATGGCCTTCGAAATGTGATGAGTTCGAAGAAGTGTTGTCTTGTGAATCCAATATCTCGCAAACTAGGACGAGGCCATGATTGAGGGTTAGCATGACGAAGAGGAAATTTCATGTAGATGTGGATTTAGGTACGGCTTTCTAATGGGAGTGCCGTGGTTGCCAAGTTTGAAGCCGAAAACCAGATGTCCTCTTATGGCCTTCGAAGTGTGATGAGTTCGAAGAAGTGTTGTCTTGTGAATCGAATATCTCGGAAACTAGGACGAGGCTGTGATTGAGGGTTAGCATGATGAAGAGGAAATTTCATGTAGATGTGGATTGAGGTACGACTTTCTTTTGGGAGTGCCGTGGTTGACAAGTTCGAAGCCAAAAACCAGATGTCCTCTTATGGCCTTCGAAATGTGATGAGTTCGAAGAAGTGTTGTCTTGTGAATCGAATATCTCGGAAACTAGGACGAGGCTGTGATTGAGGGTTAGCATGATGAAGAGGAAATTTCCTGTAGATGTGAATTGAGGTACGACTTTCTAATGGGAGTGCCGTGGTTGACAAGTTTGAAGCCAAAAACCAGATGTCCTCTTATGGCCTTCGAAATGTGATGAGTTTGAAGAAGTGTGGTCTTGCGAATCGAATATCTCGCAAACTAGGACGTGGCCATGATTGGTGGTCCACACGATGAACAGAAAATTTCATGTAGATGTGAATTGAGGTACGACTTTCTAATGGGAGTGCCGTGGTTTGAAGCCAAAAACCAGATGTCCTCATATGGCCTTCGAAATGTGATGAGTTCGAAGAAGTGTTGTTTTATGAATCGAATATCTCGCAAACTAGGACAAGCTTATGGTTCGCGGGTACCATTATGAAGAGGAAATTTCATGTAGATGTGAATTGAGGTACGACTTTCTAATGGGAGTGCCGTGGTTGACAAGTTCGAAGCCAAAAACCAGATGTCCTCTTATGGCCTTCGAAATGTGATGAGTTCGAAGAAGTGTTGTCTTGTGAATCGAATATCTCGCAAACTAGGACGAGGCCATGATTGAGGGTTAGCATGACGAAGAGGAAATTTCATGTAGATGTGGATTTAGGTACGGCTTTCTAATGGGAGTGCCGTGGTTGACAAGTTTGAAGCCAAAAACCAGATGTCCTCTTATGGCCTTCGAAATGTGATGAATTCGAAGATGTGTTGATTTATGAATCGAATATCTCGCAAACTAGGACAAGCCCATGGTTCGTGGGTACTATTATGAAGAGGAAATTTCATGTAGATGTGAATTGAGGTACGGCTTTCTAATGGGAGTGCCGTGGTTGACAAGTTTGAAGCCAAAAACCAGATGTCCTCTTATGGCCTTCGAGATGTGATGAGTTCGAAGATGTGTTGTTTTATGAAACGAATATCTCGCAAACTAGGACGTGGCCATGATTGGTGGTCCGCACGATGAACAGGAAATTTCATGTAGATGTGAATTGTGGTACGACTTTCTAATGGGAGTGCAGTGGTTGACAAGTTTGAAGCCGAAAACCAGATGTCCTCTTATGGCCTTCGAAGTGTGATGAATTCGAAGATGTGTTGTTTTATGAATCGAATATCTCGCAAACTAGGACAAGCCCATGGTTCGTGGGTACTATTATGAAGAGGAAATTTCGTGTAGATGTGAATTGAGGTACGACTTTCTAATGGGAGTGCCGTGGTTGACAAGTTTGAAGCCAAAACCAGATGTCCTCTTATGGCCTTCGAAATGTGATGAGTTCGAAGAAGTGTTGTCTTGTGAATCGAATATCTCGCAAACTAGGACGAGGCCATGATTGAGGGTTAGCATGACGAAGAGGAAATTTCATGTAGATGTGGATTTAGGTACGGCTTTCTAATGGGAGTGCCGTGGTTGACAAGTTTGAAGCCAAAAACCAGATGTCCTCTTATGGCCTTCGAAATGTGATGAGTTTGAAGAAGTGTTGTCTTGTGAATCGAATATCTCGGAAACTAGGACGAGGCTGTGATTGAGGGTTAGCATGATGAAGAGGAAATTTCATGTAGATGTGGATTGAGGTACGACTTTCTAATGGGAGTGCAGTGGTTGACAAGTTTGAAGCCAAAAACCAGATGTCCTCTTATGGCCTTCGAAATGTGATGAGTTCGAAGAAGTGTGGTCTTGTGAATCGAATATCTCGCAAACTAGGACGAGGCCATGATTGAGGGTTATCATGATGAAGACGAAATTTCATGTAGATGTGAATTGAGGTACGACTTTCTTTTGTGAGTGCCGTGGTTGGCAAGATATCTGGCACATGATGCCTCATTACCAAACAACTCTGGCATATGATCGATCCCAAATGATCGCTTAGCCTGATCAGATTAAACATACCAAGCCTCAGATCTATTATTAGCGTTTTAACAGGGCATTGTGTCATCGGAACTCACGCCTCTTGACTAGGCCTTCCCTATAACGATTTCTGTAGAAGCTGCTTGGACTAGGATGAGGAAGAAGCCATCGAACGCTTACTATGTAGCTGCATTGCTCTCTCATCCCGTCAAACAGACCTCTGGGGCCCTTTTCTTTGTTAATCTGGCTGAACTGAGCAGCATCAAAATCAGCCCTCTTCTTCGCTTTATCTAAAGCACAGAGTGATTTGCGGAAAAGGTACCCTTGATCCGAGTGGTAACACAATGGGCCTATGTTTGGCCTAAGTCTGTTTGCTATTCGTATGCGCGGCGGTCATCCATCTCAACCTAACCTAACCTAACCGCGGCCAAAACGAAGAATGTATATGGTGGCCTCAAGAAATGATATACTGGAGCGTCACAATGGGCAGCTACAACTTCGAGGCACACAAGGACTCCGTCTATCTTGGCTTCGCAGTAAATAGTACGAACAACATCAGTACCGACCACCATTTCTTTGGAATCAAGCTCAAGTTGATTTTGTATAAGACTTTGATCATCTCTGTCCTGCTCCTTGGCTCAGAGCCATGTATCCAGGGATTATAAAGAGGCACTTGGCCTCTTCTAGAGAAAGTGTTGGGTAGGATAGTTGGTCCTGTTTGCGCTGACAGTTTTCGGAGGGGGAGACTTAACTCCGACCAGTACGTGCTGTACAGCGACATGAGCTTATTCAGGCGACTACGGATTCAGCGCCTTATTTTACGGTGCGCCAACGGTTCTGTGGGTGTCCTCCAGTGCGTTGTCCCACACAACCCGAAGAGTCTTCGACTCCGAACCGGTGGGACAAGGCACTAGAAGACACCCACGGAACCGATGGCGCACAATAGTGAAGAAGGACTTCAACCAACTTTGAGTACGCAATTGGAGACGGATTGAGGACTAGGACCACCCCGAACTGTAACGACAAGAACTTATACTGGTGCCGGGACACTGTAGCATTTCCGAGAATGAACGGAGCGAACGAACTCGGCACTATTTCCATACTCTTTCCGGGATATTGATCCACCATATATGAATATCGCTACAGTTAAAACATCACCCACCTATAACCGAACGAACAATTCTTGTCCCAACATAAAATTGTCACAGCAAGAAATTTAGCGTCTCTCCTTAACAAACTGGTACGTTTCAACAAGCATGTACGTTTCTACTTACGCAACAAAATCAAAATTGTCAAATTCACTTGGTGATGTGAGTTGCAACCACTAAGCCCGTAATAATGAGGTATGCCAGAGCAGCTAAGAGTTTTCGAAGGCTATCCGTGCGTCTAAACGGGGACCAGTGGTTGACCTTTTCTTGCACAATGGCAGCGAAGCGCAAATTAGAGGTATTGTGTGTGAATGGAAAATTGACGAAGTTATTAAGTGCGTTGAGTTACGGATGATATTTGGAATTCATATCCATAAAATTCTTTGCAAAATTGCTGAGAACGTCGAGACGACTAGTCGCCTGGTGGAAGTTTAGGGGCTATAGCAATACTCGCTAGCATCCGAGCAATATTCACATCATTTCGAACTGTATGAGGTCTTACAGCACTCGCAAGATCGCTGAAATGACTGGACCAAATCTCTTGGAGCACTGTAACAAGTAATGTGTCGGTTATTTCGATATAATCCTTGTGTCTGAATAGTGGAATATCGTCTTCCAAAATAAAATGTAACCACTTTGGTTCTTTGTTGTCCTTCCATCACAAACGTAAACAAAGAGTTCTTCAATAATATTAAACATTCAGATTTCTTACGCGCCACCCTGTATCTCCTGAAAGCAATGCCTCTTGCTCAGAAGATCCAAGAGCGTGCCATGAAGGGAATTGTTCTTTCAAAACATATTTCTCTCAATCATTCACACTGTAAAATAAATTTTACTTATTTCTAAGCACTCTCTCTCTCAACTCCACTTCGAAACTTCAATCGAATTGTCATCACTAAACGCGGTTTGTGATTTTTCATCAGCACGTGCTGCGAGGCTATAGTCAACAATGTCACCAGAAAAAGCAATTCCAACCGGAAACTAGATAACACTTCGTTCGTTTTTTGTTTCCCATTCGCCCAGATTAAAGTGATTGGGAATGTTAACGAGCGGTTTATGACAAAAGCCCCTCACTCCCCCAGAACAACAACAACAACAGCACTAACTGACGAAGATAATTATCGTCGAATGAAGTAAAATCCCACAAGCGGACACCCTCACCGGACAATGTCAACTTTAATGTGAATTGGAAATTTAACGAACCTTCCGAGCAACCCTTAAACTCGCACAACGCAATCCAGTCGACCACAGTCCAGTCTGCGACACGACCGTTTTCAATTAGATCTGTTATTGGGATCACAATCTAATTAATTGATGGATTTTCGTTGCTGACAGATTGGTTATCGGAAAAACGGTGTGGTAAGGGATACGAGACAAGACCTTTGCCGTCGTTCCATTTGAGTCTGCTGTCTAGATGGGGCACGGTAAGTAATGAGGAATGTTCGAACGGAGATTTGAAGGGTTCGGTTTCTTTTTCGTGTGTGTCTGTATAATCGATTGTTGTCACATGAATGTGTAGGCTGTGCCACAGGAATTAGACTCGAGGGTGTATCGTTGAAAACAAGATAATTACTTAAGGTTCATCAGCGTGTTCCGAGAATTATCGGGGATGATCGGCTAACGTTGAAATTGTCAAGCAATGCATTTGTTCGAATGTTCACTGTCTGTTTATGTTTCACGAAGTCATTTAGACATGAGATGCGAGGAGAACTCGAATTTACCCGCTCTCCTTAGAATTGATCAAATGACCAGAGTGGATTTTGATGGCACTTGTTGACGGAGGGTAGACTGTTTGAATAGGCTTAGGGAGGGAAGACGCATTGTGATGAAAACGTGCACAATGTGAATTCACGTCAGGAGCAACAATTCAGATTGACATTCCTTGAAAGCCGATGTAAAATTTCATATAATTTACGCCCGAGAAACAAATTTCCCTGTTTTTTTCAAAAATTTGCCCAAATAACGGTACAATCGTAAATTTTCCAATTCCATCCTCTAGATCAAGTCATAAGCTACAAAAAATTGTACTGGAATTTTCTCGTACGACTCACCGTTCTCGAGATATAGGCTGTCAAAAATTCCATACGAACCGCCAGAACCCCTACAGATGTCGATTTTTCTACATTGAAAAAATCATGAAAGTTCGTCTTACTTTGCTCATATCTCAAAAACCGTGCATCCTACAGCAAAGTGACTGAGACCGATTTTGTAGCTCATGACTAGATCTAGATGATGGGGCTGCGGAACGGAAAAATGTACCGTTATAAGGGTATAATTTTTAATGGATAAGGCACTTTTCGTGTTAAAATAATTTTAACCATCGCTTTGCCGGTGATTGAGAGCGATGAAAACTTGCACAATGTGAATTCACGTCAAGAGCAACAATTCAGATTGACATTCCTTGAAAGCCGATGTAAAATTCCATATAAGTTACGCCCGAGAAACAAATTTCCCTGTTTTTTTTCAAAAATTTGCCCAAATAACGGTACAATCGTAAATTTTCCAATTCCATCCTCTAGATCAAGTCATAAGCTACAAAAAATTGTACTGGAATTTTCTCGTACGACTCACCGTTCTCGAGATATGAGTTGTCAAAAATTCCATACGAACCGCCAGAACCTTTACAGATGTCGATTTTTCTACATTGAAAAAATCATGAAAGTTCGTCTTACTTTGCTCATATCTCAAAAACCGTGCATCCTACAGCAAAGTGACTGAGACCGATTTTGTAGCTCATGACTAGATCTAGATGATGGGGCTGCGGAACGGAAAAATGTACCGTTATAAGGGTATAATTTTTAATGGATAAGGCACTTTTCGTGTTAAAATAATTTTAATCATCGCTTTGCCGGTGATTGAGGGCGATGAAAACTTGCACAATGTGAATTCACGTCAAGGGCAACAATTCAGACTGGCATTCCTTGAAAGCCGATGTAAAATTTCATATAATTTACGCCCGAGAAACAAATTTCCCTGTTTTTTTCAAAAATTTGCCCAAATAACGGTACAATCGTAAATTTTCCAATTCCATCCTCTAGATCAAGTCATAAGCTACAAAAAATTGTACTGAAATTTTCTCGTACGACGCACCGTTCTCGAGATATAGGTTGTCAAAAATTCCATACGAACCGCCAGAACCCCTACAGATGTCGATTTTTCTACATTGAAAAAATCATGAAAGTTCGTCTTACTTTGCTCATATCTCAAAAACCGTGCATCCTACAGCAAAGTGACTGAGACCGATTTTGTAGCTCATGACTAGATCTAGATGATGGGACTGGTGAACGGAAAGATGTACCGTTATAAGGGTATAATTTTTAATGGATAAGGCACTTTTCGTGTTAAAATAATTTTAACCATCGCTTTGCCGGTGATTGAGAGCGATGAAAACTTGCACAATGTGAATTCACGTCAAGGGCAACAATTCAGACTGGCATTCCTTGAAAGCCGATGTAAAATTTCATATAATTTACGCCCGAGAAACAAATTTCCCTGTTTTTTTTCAAAAATTTGCCCAAATAACGGTGCAATCGTAAATTTTCCAATTCCATCCTCTAGATCAAGTCATAAGCTACAAAAAATATGTACTGAAATTTTCTCGTACGACGCACCGTTCTCGAGATATAGGTTGTCAAAAATTCCATACGAACCGCCAGAACCCCTACAGATGTCGATTTTTCTACATTGAAAAAATCATGAAAGTTCGTCTTACTTTGCTCATATCTCAAAAACCGTGCATCCTACAGCAAAGTGACTGAGACCGATTTTGTAGCTCATGACTAGATCTAGAGGATGGGACTGGTGAACGGAAAGATGTGCCGTTATAAGGGTATAATTTTTAATGGATAAGGCACTTTTCGTGTTAAAATAATTTTAATCATCGCTTTGCCGGTGATTGAGAGCGATGAAAACTTGCACAATGTGAATTCACGTCAAGGGCAACAATTCAGATTGACATTCCTTGAAAGCCGATGTAAAATTTCATATAATTTACGCCCGAGAAACAAATTTCCCTGTTTTTTTTTCAAAAATTTGCCCAAATAACGGTACAATCGTAAATTTTCCAATTCCATCCTCTAGATCAAGTCATAAGCTACAAAAAATTGTACTGGAATTTTCTCGTACGACTCACCGTTCTCGAGATATAGGCTGTCAAAAATTCCATACGAACCGCCAGAACCCCTACAGATGTCGATTTTTCTACATTGAAAAAATCATGAAAGTTCGTCTTACTTTGCTCATATCTCAAAAACCGTGCATCCTACAGCAAAGTGACTGAGACCGATTTTGTAGCTCATGACTAGATCTAGATGATGGGGCTGCGGAACGGAAAAATGTACCGTTATAAGGGTATAATTTTTAATGGATAAGGCACTTTTCGTGTTAAAATAATTTTAATCATCGCTTTGCCGGTGATTGAGGGCGATGAAAACTTGCACAATGTGAATTCACGTCAAGGGCAACAATTCAGATTGACATTCCTTGAAAGCCGATGTAAAATTTCATATAATTTACGCCCGAGAAACAAATTTCCCTGTTTTTTTTCAAAAATTTGCCCAAATAACGGTACAATCGTAAATTTTCCAATTCCATCCTCTAGATCAAGTCATAAGCTACAAAAAATTGTACTGGAATTTTCTCGTACGACTCACCGTTCTCGAGATATAGTCTGTCAAAAATTCCATACGAACCGCCAGAACCCCTACAGATGTCGATTTTTCTACATTGAAAAAATCATGAAAGTTCGTCTTACTTTGCTCATATCTCAAAAACCGTGCATCCTACAGCAAAGTGACTGAGACCGATTTTGTAGCTCATGACTAGATCTAGATGATGGGGCTGCGGAACGGAAAAATGTACCGTTATAAGGGTATAATTTTTAATGGATAAGGCACTTTTCGTGTTAAAATAATTTTAACCATCGCTTTGCCGGTGATTGAGAGCGATGAAAACTTGCACAATGTGAATTCACGTCAAGAGCAACAATCCAGATTGACATTCCTTGAAAGCCGATGTAAAATTCCATATAATTTACGCCCGAGAAACAAATTTCCCTGTTTTTTTTCAAAAATTTGCCCAAATAACGGTACAATCGTAAATTTTCCAATTCCATCCTCTAGATCAAGTCATAAGCTACAAAAAATTGTACTGGAATTTTCTCGTACGACTCACCGTTCTCGAGATATGAGTTGTCAAAAATTCCATACGAACCGCCAGAACCTTTACAGATGTCGATTTTTCTACATTGAAAAAATCATGAAAGTTCGTCTTACTTTGCTCATATCTCAAAAACCGTGCATCCTACAGCAAAGTGACTGAGACCGATTTTGTAGCTCATGACTAGATCTAGAGGATGGGACTGGTGAACGGAAAGATGTGCCGTTATAAGGGTATAATTTTTAATGGATAAGGCACTTGTCGTGTTAAAATAATTTTAATCATCGCTTTGCCGGTGATTGAGAGCGATGAAAACTTGCACAATGTGAATTCATGTCAAGGGCAACAATTCAGACTGGCATTCCTTGAAAGCCGATGTAAAATTTCATATAATTTACGCCCGAGAAACAAATTTTCCTGTTTTTTTCAAAAATTTGCCCAAATAACGGTACAATCGTAAATTTTCCAATTCCATCCTCTAGATCAAGTCATAAGCTACAAAAAATTGTACTGGAATTTTCTCGTACGACTCACCGTTCTCGAGATATAGGCTGTCAAAAATTCCATACGAACCGCCAGAATCCCTACAGATGTCGATTTTTCTACATTGAAAAAATCATGAAAGTTCGTCTTACTTTGCTCATATCTCAAAAACCGTGCATCCTACAGCAAAGTGACTGAGACCGATTTTGTAGCTCATGACTAGATCTAGATGATGGGGCTGCGGAACGGAAAAATGTACCGTTATAAGGGTATAATTTTTAATGGATAAGGCACTTTTCGTGTTAAAATAATTTTAATCATCGCTTTGCCGGTGATTGAGGGCGATGAAAACTTGCACAATGTGAATTCACGTCAAGGGCAACAATTCAGACTGGCATTCCTTGAAAGCCGATGTAAAATTTCATATAATTTACGCCCGAGAAACAAATTTCCCTGTTTTTTTCAAAAATTTGCCCAAATAACGGTACAATCGTAAATTTTCCAATTCCATCCTCTAGATCAAGTCATAAGCTACAAAAAATTGTACTGGAATTTTCTCGTACGACTCACCGTTCTCGAGATATGAGTTGTCAAAAATTCCATACGAACCGCCAGAACCTTTACAGATGTCGATTTTTCTACATTGAAAAAATCATGAAAGTTCGTCTTACTTTGCTCATATCTCAAAAACCGTGCATCCTACAGCAAAGTGACTGAGACCGATTTTGTAGCTCATGACTAGATCTAGATGATGGGGCTGCGGAACGGAAAAATGTACCGTTATAAGGGTATAATTTTTAATGGATAAGGCACTTTTCGTGTTAAAATAATTTTAATCATCGCTTTGCCGGTGATTGAGGGCGATGAAAACTTGCACAATGTGAATTCACGTCAAGGGCAACAATTCAGACTGGCATTCCTTGAAAGCCGATGTAAAATTTCATATAATTTACGCCCGAGAAACAAATTTCCCTGTTTTTTTTCAAAAATTTGCCCAAATAACGGTACAATCGCAAAATTTCCAATTCCATCCTCTAGATCAAGTCATAAGCTACAAAAAATTTTACTGGAATTTTCTCGTACGACGCACCGTTCTCGAGATATGAGTTGTCAAATATTCCATACGAACCGCCAGAACCCCTACAGATGCCGATTTTTCTACATTGAAAAAATCATGAAAGTTCGTCTTACTCTGCTCATATCTCAAGAACCGTACGTCCTACAGCAAAGTGACTGAGACCGATTTTGTAGCTCATGACTAGATCTAGATGATGGGGCTGCGGAACGGAAAAATGTACCGTTATAAGGGTATAATTTTTAATGGATAAGGCACTTTTCGTGTTAAAATAATTTTAATCATCGCTTTGCCGGTGATTGAGGGCGATGAAAACTTGCACAATGTGAATTCACGTCAAGGGCAACAATTCAGACTGGCATTCCTTGAAAGCCGATGTAAAATTTCATATAATTTACGCCCGAGAAACAAATTTCCCTGTTTTTTTTCAAAAATTTGCCCAAATAACGGTACAATCGTAAATTTTCCAATTCCATCCTCTAGATCAAGTCATAAGCTACAAAAAATTGTACCGGAATTTTCTCGTACGACTCACCGTTCTCGAGATATAGGCTGTCAAAAATTCCATACGAACCGCCAGAACCCCTACAGATGTCGATTTTTCTACATTGAAAAAATCATGAAAGTTCGTCTTACTTTGCTCATATCTCAAGAACCGTACGTCCTACAGCAAAGTGACTGAGACCGATTTTGTAGCTCATGACTAGATCTAGCAGATTGGACTGGTGAACGGAAAAATGTACCGTTATAAGGGTATAATTTTTAATGGATAAGGCACTTTTCGTGTTAAAATAATTTTAATCATCGCTTTGCCGGTGATTGAGGGCGATGAAAACTTGCACAATGTGAATTCATGTCAAGGGCAACAATTCAGACTGGCATTCCTTGAAAGCCGATGTAAAATTTCATATAATTTAAGCCCGAGAAACAAATTTTCCTGTTTTTTTCAAAAATTTGCCCAAATAACGGTACAATCGTAAATTTTCCAATTCCATCCTCTAGATCAAGTCATAAGCTACAAAAAATTGTACGGGAATTTTCTCGTACGACTCACCGTTCTCGAGATATGAGTTGTCAAAAATTCCATACGAACCGCCAGAACCTTTACAGATGTCGATTTTTCTACATTGAAAAAATCATGAAAGTTCGTCTTACTTTGCTCATATCTCAAAAACCGTGCATCCTACAGCAAAGTGACTGAGACCGATTTTGTAGCTCATGACTAGATCTAGAGGATGGGACTGGTGAACGGAAAGATGTGCCGTTATAAGGGTATAATTTTTAATGGATAAGGCACTTTTCGTGTTAAAATAATTTTAATCATCGCTTTGCCGGTGATTGAGAGCGATGAAAACTTGCACAATGTGAATTCACGTCAAGGGCAACAATTCAGATTGACATTCCTTGAAAGCCGATGTAAAATTTCATATAATTTACGCCCGAGAAACAAATTTCCCTGTTTTTTTCAAAAATTTGCCCAAATAACGGTACAATCGTAAATTTTCCAATTCCCTCTAGATCAAGTCATAAGCTACAAAAAATTGTACTGGAATTTTCTCGTACGACGCACCGTTCTCGAGATATGAGTTGTCAAATATTCCATACGAACCGCCAGAACCCCTACAGATGCCGATTTTTCTACATTGAAAAAATCATGAATGTTCGTCTTACTCTGCTCATATCTCAAGAACCGTGCGTCCTACAGCAAAGTGACTGAGACCGATTTTGTAGCTCATGACTAGATCTAGCGGATTGGACTGGTGAACGGAAAAATGTACCGTTATAAGGGTATAATTTTTAATGGATAAGGCACTTTTCGTGTTAAAATAATTTTAATCATCGCTTTGCCGGTGATTGAGGGCGATGAAAACTTGCACAATGTGAATTCACGTCAAGGGCAACAATTCAGACTGGCATTCCTTGAAAGCCGATGTAAAATTTCATATAATTTACGCCCGAGAAACAAATTTCCCTGTTTTTTTCAAAAATTTGCCCAAATAACGGTACAATCGTAAATTTTCCAATTCCATCCTCTAGATCAAGTCATAAGCTACAAAAAATTGTACCGGAATTTTCTCGTACGATGCACCGTTCTCGAGATATAGGCTGTCAAAAATTCCATACGAACCGCCAGAACCCCTACAGATGTCGATTTTTCTACATTGAAAAAATCATGAAAGTTCGTCTTACTTTGCTCATATCTCAAAAACCGTGCATCCTACAGCAAAGTGACTGAGACCGATTTTGTAGCTCATGACTAGATCTAGATGATGGGGCTGCGGAACGGAAAAATGTACCGTTATAAGGGTATAATTTTTAATGGATAAGGCACTTTTCTTGTTAAAATAATTTTAATCATCGCTTTGCCGGTGATTGAGAGTGATGAAAACTTGCACAATGTGAATTCACGTCAAGGGCAACAATTCAGACTGGCATTCCTTGAAAGCCGATGTAAAATTTCATATAATTTACGCCTGAGAAACAAATTTCCCTGTTTTTTTTCAAAAATTTGCCCAAATAACGGTACAATCGCAAAATTTCCAATTCCATCCTCTAGATCAAGTCATAAGCTATAAAAAATTGTACTGGAATTTTCTCGTACGACGCACCGTTCGCGAGATATGAGTTGTCAAATATTCCATACGAACCGCCAGAACCCCTACAGATGTCGATTTTTCTACATTCAAAAAATCATGAATGTTCGTCTTACTTTGCTCATATCTCAAGAACCGTGCATCCTACAGCAAAGTGACTGAGACCGATTTTGTAGCTCACGACTAGATCTAGAGGATGGGGCTGGGGAACGGAAAAATGTACCGTTATAAGGGTTTAATTTTTAATGGATAAGGCACTTTTCGTGTTAAAATAATTTTAATCATCGCCTTGCCGGTGATTGAGAGTGATGAAAACTTGCACAAGGTGAATTCACGTCAGGAGCAATAATTCCGATTGACCCTCCTTGAAAGCCGATGTAAGATTTCATATAATTTACGCCCGAGAAACAAATTTCCCTGTTTTTTTCAAAAATTTGCCCAAATAACGGTACAATCGTAAATTTTCCAATTCCATCCTCTAGATCAAGTCATAAGCTACAAAAAATTGTACTGGAATTTTCTCGTACGACGCACCGTTCTCGAGATATGAGTTGTCAAAAATTCCATACGAACCGCCAGAACCCCTACAGATGTCAATTTTTCTACATTGAAAAAATCATGAATGTTCGTCTTACTTTGGTCATATCTCAAAAACCGTGCGTCGTACAGCAAAGTGACTGAGACCGATCTTGTAGCTCATGACTAGATCTAGAGGATGGGGCTGGGGAACGGAAAAATGTACCGTTATAAGGGTTTAATTTTTAATGGATAAGGCACTTTTCGTGTTAAAATAATTTAAATCATCGCATTAGACATATGGTCTAGCAAGCTGATGCCGTCATGCAAATTTTACTACAACTTTTTTCCCTTTTTAGCGATTGGTTCAAGTCGTCCTTATTTCTTCCTATGAAGGTGTGATCACATGCGATCGTTTTTGTGCCACAGACCGACTTTATCGACGAGTCTCAACCTGACCTAAGCAAATTTAAAAGGAGGCAATGGTATCAATATCGACACACATACCAACGATCTGCAAAAGGGTCTTCAGGCTAACTTACAAATTTGTATTTTTCCTCAATTTAAATGCGCCGAGATGTCTCCGTCCACTTGACCGACATCATATTCCTTACGTAATGGCATGTACCGTGTATGTATACATAGAATGCTTGATTCAATGACAGACCGGGCACAGCAGTACTAAAACCTCTCGGACTAGAAGAGTGCCATTTTGAATAGAGGTACCTTTTAAACTTCTGTCCAAACGACAATGTGGGTGAATGGTAGGATAGCAAGAAGTTCGCATTCGAGATCCCAAGATGTTCCTGATAAAAAAAATCCCATCAGGGGAAAAGTAAGGATAAGCCACTCAGCTATAAAATTGCATTTAATTTAAAAAATATAAATATTAAACCTCGCCCTCGAACATAAGAAGCTCCTTATTGATTAAGTTTTTTTGCACTGTCTGGTGTGTCTGGCAAATGAAAGCATTCGCGCGACATTAATGGTCTCACCGCGATTCCCTTCAGAATGCGAAATCCCCTTCCGTATCGTCTTGGTGCTCCTTTTAATATGTGACAGACTAGCTGTGAGTTAGAATCACTTTACACTGCAATTGAAGAATGATTTGTTTTCTTACAATGTGCCGCCCCTTCCGTCATAAAATCTAAACGACAATAGGCCTTATTTCATAAAGGGCTTCGTTGCCTCAACACGAATTGAAATTGCGGAAGCAACCCTAGTCTATGCGGGTTTTTTTCTTTTTTTTTTTTTGTATACGAGTACATATGTAGTTTCGAAAACACGGATGCGCTACGAAGCGAATTTTCATTGAATGGGATCCTTTGGTTTCATTCATCCCTCCCCACATCCACACGAGGTATTCTCATTCAATTCGCTGCAGAGAGTGTTATTTTTATAACACATCTTGAAGCGAAGGGATGCGGAAAGGTGTAAAACAATTGACTCCGAGGTTGTATTGTTGTCGGGAGTACTTAGGAAAAAGGACAAAACGAGGTATTTGTGAATGAAATTGAGTGGATACGGATGTGTGACACACAAAGGTGTACTCTGTGTGGGCGTGCTTCAATCAGGGAATCAAGCTTTGTTTGCTGATGTCGTTGCGGTGGTCTCAAAACGATGCGATTGTCTTATTAAGAGAGGCTTATATATGGCAGATGGGGGCGTGTATATGGCGTGTGGCATCCTTGTGATGTGATGGATTGATTAATTAATGCAGAGGGTTCGAGCTGAAGAATGGGTGAGTTTGAGAATGGCTGCAGAACAAGCGGGAAGCAATTTGGTGAACTTACCAGACCCAACGTGGCGCTTAAACCCGTAAAGGGCCAGGGCTTAACTGCTGGATCAACCACTTATGTTGTGCGAGCTATTGTCCTCTCACGAGAGAAACTGTGAGTACCAGTTTTATGTCGAGTCCGAACGGGCAAGTTTGAGAAGCTTTTTCTAGACAGAGAGTTATTACACTTTGAGCATTGTCAGTTGGGCGAAAGAGGGGGGTCATGAATGTCGTATTGCGAAACGAACCTAGACACCTTAGGCTTATGTGCGTCTACTCGCACAACACGCCTCGCCTGGACTAGAAAAGGACTCCCTAAAATCTCTGAATAGTTGAATGGACGCGACGATGAGGAGCACTGTCAAACGCAAGCCAACATAATACGAAAGCCTGTACTTGTCCTCGCCAAGCCCAAAGTGATGTAATCATATCCAAATCAATACACGTACCAACGATCCTCTGCACAGTCTTAAGCTTGCCCTACAAATTGTCATTGCCTCTCAACGCCACAATGTGCCCTAAACATCCCCCAAACCACGAGCATCATAGGTGAAAGAACTATAATACAAAATGTATGCATAAATCCTTGTGCCCCAATGTCATGCTAATCTGTTCACAAGCAATATAGTCGATTGTAAAAAGAGGAATCCAATTATGCCCCACCAAGGCAGCAGCAGGGGCAACGTTGAATGTTTCGTCCCCATTATTTCATTGACCCCCACTCCCGATCGCATCTAATATATTTTTTAAAAAGGAATCATATTCAAAGCGAGCTTATACGCCCGTGAATACGGCAGGATTCGATACCAATTTACTCACACATTCCTGTGACCACATAAAACCGAATAATCTGTTTATTCCTTTCGCCGTACGCCGCCATTGCCACCGCCATCGTCACCGCCGCCGTCGCACGCACCCGAGAAAGAAATTGTGAATCTTTTTCATATTTCTGTCGTTCATATCGAATACCGTACGTGACCGTTATTGCTAATGGGGATGGTCGGCTTGCTAGTCAGTGTTCCATTCTATTTAAAAAAAAAAAAAAAAAAAACAACGCACGAAAGAAATGTGCTGGGTATGTGTGGTGGGGTATGTGTCCCATCCATAGCACGTCGTTTAGTTTAACGACTTTTCATTACACAAAGAATGACAATGGGTCTCGCTTTTAATAAAAGATTAGTTGTTCCCAATTCGCTTTGAATTTATTTAAGGACATTTTTCTGATGTTGTTGTTGTTGTTGAAAGGTTATAGGGCTCATGTGCTATAACAATCTACTTTGTTGGCTGAATGACAAGCAGGAGGACGCTCTGTTGTTCGTCCGTTGTGCTCGTTGGTATTGTGGGTGGTTGGCTTAATCATGAGAATTCCAAGGATACTTTTTTTCCCTTGTTATTCTAACGTGAATAGATTGGGGTGGCGGGGATGATGTGCGCCACATTCGATGCATATGTTTATCGACGTCGTTGGATGGAATCTTAAACTTTGGTTTTCTTGCGAATTATCTCGAAAACAGTGCGTTTTTTGACGATTTTGATTTGTAAATCGATCGGAGAATCGAAGAAATATCATCCCCAAGGCAGGCAAGACAAGCCATACCCAGCTAAGTACTGCGATTAGGGCGAAGGGCGACGTCTCGCGCTAGCGTATCGACGATAGTATCCCTTCATGTAAGCATAAAAAAACGATCGCCTCTGAGAGATATCTTTTTGCCTGCTTTGCGTAGACTGAAAACTGTCAGTAGCTATCGTCTCGAAGATTGATTTTTGGCGATACCTATTTCAGTATCGTCTCTTATTAAATGAGAACAAATCATCCAAGATATCATCGCAGTGAATCAAAAGGACGATAGTCGTCTGAAAAGTTACGCGATGAAGGCCAAGCCTTTCTTCCTTCCTACTGAAGGCACTACAACGTCTGATACATATACATGCCAGACATTAAGTACCATGCCATACATTAAGAGTGTATAAGTAGCAACATGCCCATCATCACCTTCCAGTGACAATACAGTCTAGGGGTGGACCCTCAACCAACAAGCCACTTCAACTCTCACGATTCCTGGCTTCCTGGCGCACTCCAAGTTGGTTGAGGTCCTTCTCCGTCTGATTTCATCACCTTCAACGCGGACGCCCTCTGGTGCGTTGTAAAACAGGTTCGGACACGAAGCCTCTTCTAGTCGAAGATGAGTCGTTCATACGCTTAAATCGTCCAGCAGGCGTTGGATCCGTAGACACCAAGCTAGACTCATATCGCCGTACAGCTCGTGGTTGAATCTTCTCCTACAAAAACCGTCAACGTAAACAGGACCAAGAATCACACACAGAATTTTGCTCTCGAACAGAGCAAGGCCTTCCTCATCCGCGTTTGAGAGTGTTCATGCCCCATATCGTACAGCAGGACTGGAATGATCAAGGTCTTGTATAAAGTCAACTTGGTCCTTCGAGAGATTTCTCTACTTTTGAGCCCAAAAAAGCAGAGGTTGGCAAAAGTTTCTTTGCGTTTTATTTTGGTACTGATATTGTTCGTATTGTACTAGTCTTTAACTACCTCGATGCTATAGCTACCCATTGTGACGCTCTGTCGATGTTGTATGCCCTTTCTTGAGGACAGCATATACATCGGTTTGTCCCCGTTCACAGCTAGGCCCATTTTAGCCGCTTTCGTCCAAATGCCAACACACGTCTTATTGAAGACACCATGTGTTTTGCCAGTCACGTCAATAACAGTTGTACGGACTTTTGAAAGGTTGTGCCTCTATCGATCTTCTTCAGGATGATGAGAAGTCATATGACAGCGCATTGCCTCTGCTTTATTCCTTTTTTGATGTTGGAGGTCTCGGTGAGTTCGCTACCGACCTTGATGGACCAGCGAGACTTCCGTATCGTCATCCTGCACAACCTGACGAGGCCGGCAGGGATGTCAAAACTAGATATGGCGTTGTATAGCTCATCTCTATGCATGGAATCATACGCAATCGGCTGCGACCTACCACGCGTGTGTAAATCTACCACTATCCACTTATATGCTGACGATGTTCAACTATACTTATCGAAGCACACAAATGATTTGGCGGAACTATCAAACGAAACAAATGTTGATCTCGCCAGTATCCATGGTTGGTCTGGACTTTACCTCAATGCGTCATTCCCATTTGTAATAAAATAGTATCCCTCAACTCCTTCCCTAACATCGCTCGCGCCGAGGACAAGCTTGAGTTTGTAGACATTGTTACCAGTCTAGGCTATGTTTTAAGTTCCAAGTTGTCAGTTTAAACCACTTAATCAGACGAATATACGGTGACCTTCAAGCTCTGGCTTACCTCTAGATATACACCTGTTGATGCAAGGAAAAATCTAGTCCCAACACTTATTTTGCCACTCATCACCTATGCCGATGCTAAAACTGCAAGTAGCGTTCAATGATGCTGTCAGATATATTTATGGATTACGAAGACATGATCACATTTCTCAATTTACCAAAGACCTCCTTGGAACCTCTCTTAAGCGTTTAATTGACGTATGAAACTGCATTTTCCTGCATAACTTAATGGTAAATAAGACACCCGTGTACTTGTTTGAAAAACATAATTTTGTTCACTCACTTAGAACCCGTGCTCTGATTCCATCTCGCCTTCGCTAGACAAACGCATCTCGTCTATTTTTTATTTATGCAATACGACTATGAAATTCACTAGCTTTGACTATACGAGTGATCATCAATGGCAAAAGTTTTAAATCTGCTGTCCTTCCACACTTCTCCTCCTTTTCCTAATTCCCCCACCGTCATCCCACTCTACTTCCTTCTTCCTTTTACTTTGAAGTGTTTTAGTTCTTGGTCTACTATCATTGTAAATCTCGCTGAATTTGTTAAAACTTAGTACTAGGAGACATATGTAGGTCGTAATTGTATCCCTTATTATTCTTGCTAATAAATTGAATTGAATTGAATTGAATTGAATAGAATTGAATTAACCAACAATGCACCTAAGCATTCGAATCATCGTGCACCACAACCTCTGCCCACTGTTGTTCAATAATGCGGCTTTAGCTAGAATTTTTCAGTCAAAATGCTGAAAAGCGTTACAGACGGCAAGCTTCAGGCATGATTTACCAATTTGCCCTTGTTGCGCTATAGAGCGTAGCAAAGTGCTTCAGAATTTCACCCGATTGCAAATCGTGCTTTCACAATTGAAAGACATCATAAACAAGCATCTCCGCACAACGAGGTGATTGGTTAAATTCTCTGAACTCGGTCACATCCATTATTGACGTTCGATTGATAGAAGCTTCGTCGTCGAACCATCTTCAACTCGCCCTCAAGCGATGTTATCGACAAAATAATTATACAAGTACTTTCTGCACACACGTGTGCACATACGAGCATTTCGTGTGCGAACGTGGGTGGTTATGATTCATCCATCATCAATCATCGGAATATGAAGCATCTGTAGGACACAAAGCATTTAGTGTGCTTCATCACCATTCTAGTTGGCCCCTAATTTACATTGGAGTACCTATAAATCACCACTCAATGCATGGCTAATTACCGTAGTCGGACTTCCTTCCTTCGAACCATCCTATGACAACCCGCTTCACCCCACCCCCCCGCATACCAACAGCACACCCTGACCACCTGACACAATTACTCACACTCACCCCATTCGTCTGTGGCTCGGAAACCATCTCGGACTGTTGTTATCGTAAATCTGCATACGATTACCCAAAGCCAAGTCCCCAAAGCACCATCATCCATATTAATTTCATAATTAAATACATGTATGTATTGAATTAAATTCCGGTATGTTAGGCTAGACGTTAACCAAGATGCACATGGCTGTGTGTCTGACGGATGTGCACTCTTGGGCGCCGGCCACTCTCATCTTGTGCGTATCACTTGCAAGCCAATAAATGGATGCTGATGCTGATGCCGAAATATCCCAAATGACTATCGGTAACTAAATTACAAGCCGAATGAATGATGTGAAGGTTTTTTGGGATCCCCTCAATCCCAGGTCCCAGGAAGTGGGCCAGCTGGGTGCAATAAAAATTTCATTCAACATTGGAATCATATTGAACGATGGCTTTGTGCTTACGGTCGACGTTAATTGTGCCTCCACAGGAATACAGAGAAGATGGCTGTGATAGATTGGATTTCGGAATGCATTCGTAAGAATATTGATTTGAACTGCAGTCGGTATTACGGGGCGGAATTAATGGAATCCATGGCTTATGCAACCCGAATGACTCTTCGACTTTGATTTTCATGCGCTTCAGACCGGAGCGGATGTTGGTTGATGGGCTCATGGAATTAGTCTTAAGTTGGGGTAGGGGATAGACGAAGATGACATCGCTCTTTCCTAGAATTCTTGCATCACAAGGGTGGCTTTGAAAGGTACCTGTGCAATGTTTAGGCATTTCGATTCCGTTTGATTCGGTTTTCAAGCCGGTATTAATGACTTTGGAAAATATTGTCGACCCACAATGTTTTATCTAGTACGGGCTAACTGGACAAAATAATATTTTAACTATTTAAATTTTTTTACTTTTTCATAATTCAATTTCAATTTAAAATTAAATTTATTTAAAATTGCAATTTCAAAGTAAAACGCATACGAACTTTAAACTGAGGTTAACACTTCTCCAAAACGGTTAGTGCGTCATAGGTTTTCTTAATAAGGCTCCATTTACGCAGTATGTCCACTTCATTTGGGAAGCAACACACCATCTGTGGACTTGACTCGTTCGATGATGTTGAATCTTTATCCTCCGAGAGTCGGCGAATACTTCTGGGAGAAAACTGAAGAC
Organism: Eristalis intricaria; assembly: GCA_964034865.1. Lineage (NCBI taxonomy): Eukaryota > Metazoa > Arthropoda > Insecta > Diptera > Syrphidae > Eristalis > Eristalis intricaria. Next base: position 10,290,993 of record OZ035877.1, read on the forward strand.
TTGTCATTGCTTCCACTCGTGATAGAACAATAGCACGCACAACACGAGTGGTTGCTGAGAAGCTAGGCCCTGGCCCTCTACGGGCTGTAGCGCCACCCATATTATGATTATTTATAGACTTGTCACCGGACTCCCGTCAGAACTCTTCTTTCGCTGCTCTCACATTCAATTTGCAAGCTCTTAGCGCTCGAGTGTAAGGAGCAGATTCTCCTAAGAAAATCAAGACACTGCAAGTCTTCTTCTTGTTCTCTCTGATGGCTTCTTGAAATGGTGTTTTCCGGTGCTTTAGACAATGGAATTGTTTTCTCACCTCTGGCTGCCAGCCACTTCACTCCACAGACATCGCGTGCTGAAGCCTTGTCAGCTGTTTAGCAGAGCAGTTAGAATTTGCCAGTCGATTTCTTTGAAGCAAAATTCTGAAGTTCACCATGCCGCCTTGGCATGTACGAAAGCATCACCAAAGGCGTACAGAAGTCATAGTCGTGTCACAGATATTTTTCACTGAGGGCTGCAGTCTCCCAGTCACCCCATCTGACGTCTTCACAGCGTTTAAACCTCAATCCATTCAATTGGCCATCCAAAAAAAAACATCAATTCCATTCACGTCTTAAAGTCCACCAAAATCGTTTACCTCGGCAAATTGTCACTACAATCACGTTCGTTTACGTCTAACCCTTTGGTGCTGAGTTGAACTTATTGCCCGCCCCCGACCAATTAGCATTCACGATCCAAAAATAAAGCAATTAAGTCCTGGATAGGTTTGTCTATCTCCTGGTGACTGGTACCACCATGCAGTAAGGCAGACACAGTCTTCTATTGCGTGCCTCCAACGAGGGGTTGGTGGCGGGCCGCCTTGGTAGTTTGGTGTAAAAATGTAACCAAATAACAATTATTCGCCCTAAATGTAGAAATAAAAGCGACACATCTAATAAATTCATTCTTGCCGCGATGGGAGCAAGGCGGGGACATGAAACCCGTGGGGCTGTTGAGTGGGGTTATGTCTTCTTCCGTGGCAAAGTTATGGTGCTTCGTTTGGGTGTGTACAGCGAGAGGTGGCATTTTGAAAAACAGCCGTAACGAATGGGTGTGCTTTAAGGTTTTTTAAGTATCGATTTTTGTTAGAGTGGGAGTCTCAGTAGTCTTGGGGTACGTATCCTCTTTGTTCAAGTTGTATTCAAGTTGTTTCAAATGTTCAGACAAAGTTGAGAGGAACTGTTGAGTTAAGATTTCTTGTGCCGACTCCAATAGTCCACTTCATCTTGACTGTGTGAATGTTTTTGAACCAGATGCCGCGGCAAGCCCTATCGATGTGATAATTGTGATTCGAGACGACAGTCTCTTCATCTACTTAGGTCCCAACTCAAGAATAATGATGATGAACCTTGAACCCGCTAGAAATACGGCTACTCGTAAAGTTACTCAGCCCATGGCAACAAAATCGCACTCATGATCCAGAGTTTACTCTTAAAAGGGTTTATGAAAAACTAAAGCATTAAGCAGAAGTTAATACAGGATTTCTCCAAACAATGAATACTACCCGCGAACAAAATCAAATGAACCCTCACGCCTACCACCGCCTCTAGGCGGGGTATAGGTTTGCAAGTATTATGTGGGGACGGTCCTACATCTAGTTTAAACATTGCACTTTGCGCTGCAATTAAGTTCATGGCTGTACCATCCTCGAAAAGACCCAAAAGATGCAGATCAAGTCCGCATATGACAGCGTGCATACAGAGGAGCTATACAACGCCATGTCAAGTTTTGACATCTTTGCCGTCCTCGTCAGGTTTAGCAGGATGACGGTGGAGAGTTTTCGCTGCCTCATCAAGGTCGTTAACCAATTCAGCGAGACCTTCAATATAAAAAAAAGGATTTAGACAAGGCGATGTGGTGTAACTTCTTTAACATGATCCTGAAGAAGGTCATGGAAGACTCACTACACTAGAGGCACGATCTTCCAGTAGTCCGTGCAACAGTTAGCATAAGCGGATGAAATAGACGTGCTTAAGAACACACCGAGACGTCATACAACATCAACGTCTTGGCCGGAGCGTCACAGTGGCAGCTATAACTTCAAGGTAGTTAAGGACGGCGTCTACCTCGGCTTCGCAGAAAATAGTACGAACAACATCAGATATCCCAGAGTAGCTCCCGCCAACGTTGTTTTCATAGTGTCAAGAGGCGATTGACTAGTAGAGCCATCTCTCGAAAGACCAAGCTGACTTTATACAAGACCTTGATCATTCCAGTCCTCCCTTGATAATCTCAAAAGCGCATAACGAAGATGTTGAAGTCTTCGAGAGAAAATGTCTGCATTTCAACTTTTGTCTTGTTTGCGTTGATGGGATCTCGGGGGCAAGTTTCAGAACTGGGCTGCACAGCGACATGAGCCTACTGAAGAGTCAACTGATTGAAGATCGAAGATGGCTAAGCCATGCAGAGCATTCCAAAACTCACGACCCCGCCCTTCGGCCGTAGAATTGCAACGGCAGCGTATGTTAAGCTGAATTGAAGTCCAGTCTTGGCAGCTTAACAGATTGGAATTCAATGCTTTCAAAACTCAATACGGTCTGCTGTCTCTCTAGCCATTATACGTGATTGGGGCTTGTCGATACCGGAAAACATTTGCTCATTGGAACGAGTATCCATACACTTTGATTGATCTCCACGGCGACCCACCCCATTCAATGGCATTACCGTATCCTTATTCAACATTGTGTGTGTTAGTTAGACTTAAGGATTTACCAAAGAAAACAAATGTACGTTAAAGACAATGTTCTTGTCAACATCTTGTGAATATTTGATAAGGAACTCTAAGGATAGTTTAATTCGATTGTCTTAGTCCTCAAGAAACAGCCTGCATCAGAGTGTGGACTCAGCCCAGCTGCATCATTCTGCATCATCTTGTCACAACAATTCCATCAATCAGACATTTATTTACCTCAATTCGATTAGAATGCATTTTATTTGCTTAAACCGAGCTCCATGCCTCCATGCCTCTCATCGAGACGAAAACAAGCAAACTGACACCTCATTACGAATCACTTGAATTAGGAATGATCCTCATTTGCAATCCCTGCAGCCGCTGGAAAGGAAAAATAATGCCAAATCCATTCAATGAATAAGTCAGTACCAATTAAGGCGTCGAATGCCTAAGACTCCGATACCTACATGCATTTTAATTCGACCTCAATATTCATGTCGTCATTTCCCGAAGCATTCCCCCTCACAAGGATGTGACGAGATTCAAGCACACACACATACCAACACCTGACAGTCTATCAGCGTCGATCTGCAATGCTTCAGTTGCGCTTGCATTCGCATCCGAAATCAGTATGCAATTCAATGACAATTACCATCAGCATGGTGATGGATCCGCCAAACAGAAGTTTCCAATTTGTTTGGATCAATGATTCTCCCCCCACCCAGTCGGTGGCGACACGAGAAATCCAATCAGATGGAATCGCAACTCTTGCTTTCGCTTACAAATTGAATCGTTAGTGTGCGAGGGGCCGCCCGCCCTGCCCACGGGGACGGTGGGTGACAGTTTTAATTGATACTTTCCATTCAGACGGGATTGGAGGAGGAATTCTTGTTATTATCCTTGCTTTGTGTTTCGCGTGTTTTGAAGAATTGCGGCGGGAAGGCACGGAGTCTAGCTGTGGTGGTGTTGAGTGAATGCTTGATTGGAGCACACAGAAAGTTGCACAGTTTAGTGACAAAACACCATTAGTGAGCAGACTTCAATTGATAAGTTAGAGTTTTGTCACAAATTTTCATCCATTCGTTAAGTCTTCTTCTCGCACGAACAAGAACGGATGCTCAGCAGCTGCTGAGTCCAGTTGAAGAAGACGGAATTTCTATAAAAAAACTTTGACTATTCAATTCTTCAGCGAATAGAGATGACAGGATTGAACAACAAGCTACACAGGAGGTCTAGCGATATCAGTCTATTTAGTCTTCTATGAACCAGAGGGTATAAGCATCAAGAGCATATCCAGTCCGAGTAGTCTGCTTACCAATGAGGCATGGATCGACGGTCGACATCGTTGATAGAGAGTCTCGTGGAGACAAGTTGTCCAGTAGGGTAGTCTGTAAGAAGAATACCACTCACCTCCAACATTATAATCGAAACAAAAACATCCTATCCTACGTCGATGCCATTGTAAGTTCGGCAACTTGATCCCAGCACCCACTGTTGTGTGCATGGCGTGACTTCCGCCCCACCCCCATAACGGCGCACGAGGCCATTGACAGGTTGCTTGTAGTTCCTTCGCGCTAAGCCCGATCGGCTGCCGAGAGAGACAGTCCGGCCACCAGACGCTCGCATACTGTCTCCATTTAGGCCTGACTCCAAATGGGGCCTGGCACACCAGGGTAGCTAATATCCGAGGCCAATCGTCGTCTTTTTGTCATCATGGGGGGTTGCGCTTCGTTAGCCAGGTTTGGGCTGAAAATAAATTCAAACACCCTAAACTTGTTGCCACGACGAGATCAGTTGCCGGGAGGAGGAAGTCATTTTGGCGATAGACTAGCTAAAAGTTGTCAAATTCGCCGGTGTGGATGAAATCCGGCCAGAAATGCGAAGTAAGACACCTGGCGATTGGATAACTGGGGTGATTGTCCGTCTTTTTAAGAAGACTTCTCCTTTCATGAGCTTCCCCCCACTGTCACTCTTTTGAAGAAGGGAGACAGCAATGACTGCTCCAACTACAGGGGCATACACCTCTTAAGCCTCCCTCTTTCCTCTTTTTTAAATAAGGGGGACAACAGAGACTGCTCCAACTACAGGGGCATATCCCTCTTAAGCCTGCCCCCTGTCCCTGAGGCAGCAATCACTGCTCCAACTACAAGGCCATATACCTCTTAAGCCTGCCCCCTGTCCCTCTTTTTAAGAAGGGGGACAACAGAGACTTCTCCTACTACAGGGGCATATCCCTCTTAAGCCTGCCCCCTGTCCCTGAGGCAGCAATGACTGCTCCAACTACAGGGCCATATACCTCTTAAGTCTCTCCGGAAAAGTCTATGCTAAGGTTTCTGATCTGAGATGTTACTACGGCACTGGACAGTACGTGCGTATTTTATACCCAAATTGTGCATCAATGATGTACCGATAAACTGGGGTACGAGAGAATGGCAGTGCGTATTTGGAATCAATTCTATTTTTCGTCACCTACAAAATAAAGAGGGCCGCCGTGGCGTAGTGGGTAAGTGCGTGGACTCCTACGCAGAGGGTGCCAGGTTCGATACCCGAATTGACCACCTTTGGTAATTCACGGTCCCACTTCTTTCGAGTCACTGACAATGTTCAAAGAGTACTGCTGTCTAGTAAAAGCTTCTCAAATTCGCCGTTCGGAGTCGGCATTAAACTGTAGGTCCTTTCCACTCGTGAAAGAACAATAGCACGCACAACACGAGTAGTTGCAGAGAAGCTAGGCCCAGGTCCGCCTCGAACTGTCGCGCCACCCTTATTATTATTATTACTATTATTATAAAATAAAGAGGCTGAGGTCTGAAGCATTGCCAGACAAAATATTCATACACTAATGGCAAATATGTGCTCTCTGGATTACCACGTAAGCCATGGCTATCGGTGGAATATGTCAAGTTTACACTTTGAAAAGGAAATTTGTATTGGTTCTGAGTTCATGCATGAATCGACACTTAAGCTCGCACTGTGAAAACGAGCAGAGGTATTCCATTTCAGTCTCTAGGTAGTTTTGTAGTATACTCTGCTGCTTCCACACACAGGTTCGCAATCGAGACTTTTCGGGCCCGAGGAGTGTTGAACGCTCTACATACCCTGGTCATTTGTACAGTTCGCGGTTTAATCTTCTCCGCAAAAAACTGCCAACGCAAAGAGGGCCAAAGATCGCACGCACAACTTTGCTCTCAAAGATACCAAGGACTTCCTTATCGCCTTATAGCTGCTGCCACACACAGGTTCGGAATCGAGACTCTTCGGGCCCGAGGAGTGTTGAACGCTCTACATACCCTGGTCATTTGTACAGTTCGCGGTTTAATCTTCTCCCCCAAAAAACTGTCAACGCAAAGAGGGCCAAAGATCCCACGCTTTTGAGATTATCCATGCCTCCGCGACGTAAAACAGGACTGGGATGATCAAGGTCTTGTATAAAGTCAGCTTGGTCCTTCGAGAGATGGTTCTACTACTCAATTACCTCTTGAGCCCATAGAAACAGCGGTTGGCAAGAGTTACTCTGCGTTTGATCTCGATACTTATGTTGTTCTTACTATTTACTGGGAAGCCGAGGTTTACGGAGTCCTCAACTACCTCGAAGTTATAGCTGCCCACTGTGACGCTCTGTCCAAGACGTCTTGATGATAACATATACTTCCTTTATCTCTAGACCCATTTTGGGCGCTTCTGTCTAAAAGCCAGTAAACGCCTCATTGACGGCTCGCTGTGTTTTGCACATAACGTCAACGTCATCCGTTTATGCTAACAGTTGGACGGACTTCTAGGAATTGGCTCTAGCATGTGAGCTTTGCCGGATCTTCTCTAGGATGAAAGAAGTCACATGACAGTTCGTCGGCTTGTCTCAAACTTTTTTGACATTGAAGGTCTGACCTTGATGGAGCAGCGACAGTTCTCCATCCTTATCCTGCACAACCTGACGAAATTGGCAGTAATGCCAAGCTTCACAAGGCACTGTATAGCTCGTCACTATACAAGCTGTCATATGCGGGGAATAGGTGGTGGGCATCGAACTGAACTTCTCACGACTCTTCCAGGATCTGCCGTAGTGTGAAAATCTGGTGGACAGGGGACCTCCCTATATAAGATTGTTTATAAACGGCTTCAGGCTGGCACACCAAACGGCAGAAAAGACCTTGTATGCGATGTTAAGGAGATACAGTGGACTCTCCCTATGTCGAACTCCCCGTAAGTCGAAACACTCTCTAACTCGAACTGTCACTTTTCAATTTTCCATACAAAAATTTCTCTCTAAGTCAAACTCTCTCTAACTCGAAAAAATTATGGTATCCCGTGACAATTCGACTTAGGGGGAGTCCACTGTATATCCATCTGTAGATGGCGAAGTCATAGAGGCCTCTTCTCCTTTCTTTGTGGTACGGTACTGAGACACCACTCGTCGGGCACGCTTCTCCTCCGACCATATCGGGTGCGTGCTCCCAATCACATCATCTCCAGCTGCCTTAAAGATTTCAGCGGACAATCCTCCCCGCACCGGCAGCTTTGTTAAGCTTCATTCTTGACAGTGCTTATATTTGTCTCCCTCTCCCTGTCGGGAAAACACAGCGCGCCTTAACTTTGGTATCAAAATTGAAAAAAAAAAACAAAACAAGTCGAACGAATCAGTAACTTCACGTGGCCCCTAAAATAAACGTTATTGAGAACACCCCCTAAATTCAGTTCTACGTCAGAAGCGAAACCACGTATTTATTGCTTGCCACGTACATAAGCTGCCAATTTGCATCACAAATTCAACGAATCACATCTCCTTAAGTGTCATTTGTCTGAAATTGAAGCCAGAAGTTCAATAATTTCTCCTGCTCGAGTTATTCCCGTCAAGCATCAATTAAATCTGACTAGTTGGTTGAAACATAATTGCAATACGATTTGCTTTCTTTTTCCCCTCAGTTCACTTCAAATGGTCACAATGGCTGAGTAGAAATTTCCAAAGTGTACCACTCCACGGCCCCTGTCTGCTGCGACTGTGGAATGTACTTGGAAGTAATTTGGCATTCATTCAATTTCCATTGTGTTTTGATTTGCTCAAATGTCTGGGAACTTCGAAGGTTACCTGAAATATTGGAGCTTCGATGTCCACCCCACGGATTTGATGCCGTCCTCTTTTTACTCTAGTCGAGTGTGATGGAAGTCGAATGAAAATGATTACACTTGCAGGAGTAATCATTTTCTTTTGTTTGTATTGCGTGGAGATTTTGAGCGATCATGTAGGACGCATGGCTTTGCTCTAGATGCACTGTTGAATCTCCTTTTCTTAATATGCTCCTCATGGTATACACGTCAGTATTCAAGAAAGGAGCCTTTGGTACAACTCGTACTAGATCTTCGATGACGATGCAGAAGCACCACATTTCAATTCACCGTAGTCCTAGGCTATCTCGTCTGGCGCACGGACCAGTCAGGTATGTAAGGTTATAGTGATCGCCAAACCAGCAGCAGGTTTGGCCCACTTAGATCTGATTGGATCCATTGTCCATATCACTAGCCGGCCGTTTATGCACAGATGCCTCAGAACACGTAAAAAAATACCACGAAGTCTCAACAGGCGTTCCACAGGGTTCAGTTCTTGGCCCCCTCCTGTGGAACTTAATCTACGACGTAGTACTGAGACTAACGCAACCACATGGAGTCAAGTTGATCGGTTTTGATGACGACATCGCGGTCGTGACAGTGGCCAAGCACATTCACGGGGTGGAAGCAGCCACAACGAAGGATCAAGGATTGGATGAAGTCCGTCGACCTGGAACTAGCAGAGGCTGTCTCAATAACCAGCCGAAAGACTGTGGAATACGCGAACTTCCGGGCTAGTTCCTAGATAATCGAAGGAGGCTCTAAAATACCTAGGGGTAATGCTCGACAACCGGCTGAACTTTAAAACTCACGTCGAGTACTGCAGCAAGGATGCAGGCAGCGCTCTCCGGAATGCTTCCCAGAATTGGAGGACATCGATATGCGAGAAGGATCCTACTTTCTACAGTGCTAAGCTCAATCCAATCAGTATGAGCGGGGGCCCTGGCGAACATGGAAGCAGCAAGGAAGCTCTCGACATCATACAGGCTCTGCGTGATAAGAGCAATCAGCGGTTTCCGAACAATTTCGCACGAAGCAGCCTGCGTCATTGCGAGTATGATCCCGATCGACATTCTCGCCACCGAAATGAAAGGGATCTACCTACGGAGATCTGCAAGTCACGCGGAGACTAGCGCAAGAGGTCTGAAAAATGAAGAAAGGGCAGCATCAATGGCACTGTGGCTTGCCAGGTGGGACACCACAACCAAAGGCAGATGGACCCATAAATTGATACCCAGAATAGAAGCCTGGACAGCGAGAGCTCACGGGAACTGCAACTGCCACCTCACGCAGTTATTACAGTGCCTGGTTGGTTAGCGGGTCCCCGGTTCGTATCCAAGTGAAAGCAAATTTAATGGTTTTCAAATATGTTCCAGTCACCATTTGCCGTTGGGATCAAATGAACGGCGCTTTCACTGCAGTATTCAATCAGTAGTCTGACTAGGGGTATCACGCTGGACCAATATGGTCTAAGTGTGCTGGTGAATGCACTAGCATCCCGCCTACCTATCCTAACCAATTGAGATCTCCGATGAACTTGCTAGACATCGATGGGCGGAGATATTCTCAGGACCTAAACAACCGCTGGGACTACCTGCGTCCTTGGTTAGACCTTCCATCGCTGGTTATTGAAGCCTATTGAAACCACAACCGGAATTGGCAAGACTCTCCAGGATGTAGGTGGCTTAGGAGAGGAATAATCGCTAACACACACTACTGAATAAGCGCCCAAATCTCGAAAACGGTGCCTCCGACTCAGGACCTCGATAGCGGAGCCAAGGACGAATATTTTCATGCCAGGTTTTTGCTGCTAGCCCCAATACCAGCCCCACAAGCGTCCAATAGGCGGAATAGGAGGCGGTTTAGGAGAGGAATAATCGCTGTGAATAAGAGCCCAAATCTCGAAAAAGGTGCCTTCGACACAGGACCTTTCTTCTAAATAAGCGCTTGCTCCCAAACGTCTGTAATCGGCAGTATTTCTTGGCAGAAATGACTGCAGACGTCATACTAAAGGAGCACTACACCTTCGCCAAATACATAAGTGTGGTGGGCCTAAGTGACGAAGCCCTCTGCGCTGCCTGTGGAGAAGACCACGAAACCATCACAGTCACTGCCCCACCTTTGCTCGAATGAGGTGGCAAGTATTTGTTGATGATCTAGACTGCCCATCGTAGAAATCAGAGAAGGCATTCTCAGCTAAAAAAGAAATGAAAACCTGTTCAAATCGTCCACTCGCTCAGGGAATGGGCCAACTTAGAGCAAGTTGGTCTCCTATCACCCACCTGCTTGATTGTGTGACTGGACAAAATCCCCTCAAAACGCCACCATCCATCTTCCACTTTCAAGACTGTGACATTCAATCAAAATAAGTTTCCCGCCACGCTGCTGACGAATACCGGCCAATTTCATCGCAAATACCCTTCAACATTGGAATGTAATTAGCTGCCAACAATTGGCAATGTTAAATCTCTAAATACTTCACTGATCACAATCACGGCGGCGTAAGCAACCCCAGCGGGCCTCTTCATGCAATCCAGCTGGCCCCCACGACAATCTAATGTTATCCATTACAGAGTTCTCATGCGATCTCAATCGTTGCTGTCGCTGCTCCAATTGATATTCCGTGACGATAATTCACCCGACTTCCTGCTTCCATCCCGTGTTTCGGTCGCCCCCAAAGGTCCTGTGGGGAGCAAAACTATCCAGAAGTTAAAGTGTGGACAGAGAATGACTATTTCATGCCTGGGGCATTACAAAATCATATAACAGGCCACCCCATTCGTATTCATGCATGCCACAGGGTCTAGCTTACGTGGAAGAAATTGAAGTACGGGTATCGCGGAGGACGATAATTTGGCGAGGACCGAGGCCGCCGCGCCGCAGAGTGCTTATTTGAGTCATGCCAAATTGAATGGTGCAATGTACCCAAGGCTCGCGATAAGGTGCTCATTACCCACCCACCGCCCGGCGCTGCCGTCGCCGCCACCGCCTCGTATCGAATCTGTCGATTTCAGCAGAAGGCCGGGCATAGACTGCACCGCAAGACGCAAGGCTAATGGTGTTTGCATTTGAAATATCCCCTCCACGTCATCAGAGTGCGCCGCCTGCAATTGAGTTGGTAATAGTCCCGCATCAGGAAGGGACGCTAATAATCACCTTGAGCTGGCTGGCGTCTTCAAAATTACAAATCACATTTGTTTGCCGAGCAGTTTGACTGTGGCACTGGAGATCCGACGAATCAGCAGCAGGCTCACATGTCAAGGGAGCGCCGCGCCCGGCGAAAAAGAAACAACAAGAAATCAAACAGAGGCAAACAACTGAAAGAAGCATCAGAATATCGTGTGAGTAAGTGAATAATGGCAAACAACGTGCGACATGTGTATCAGTTCCCAGGACACCACACAAGGTATCCAAATCATTTATTCGATACTTTGTGAATAGTTTCTGGTGTGGGCACGATTGCATGCGCCGCGTCCGCCTCCAATGTGAGGCCTTCGTTTGCGGCCAATAAAACTGAGCTACTCGTGTTCGTTGTTAGACGTAGTTTTGCCCATCACGGTATCCCTACCGCAGGACTAGTTAAATATTCAATAAAGCCGAGGATAACTTTTCCCCATGCTTCGGGGGAAGGATACTGATGTACCATTGACAGGAATCCGAAATAATTAATTACACCTTCGCATGTTGATTAATCATACGATTTGATTCATTGATCCAGGATCTGCGTATACAGTCATCCTGGCGAAAATATGGAAAGAGGCTGAGAGCGACCCGAACAATCGCCGCGCCGTAGCTTATGCCGAAAGTCCTAGATTCTCCTTTTGATGGATTATATCCCGGCAAAAGTTTGAAATGTAATTATCAAGTGTCGGAAGTATGCATACATGGAGGATATCCATTGTACAAGGAACTGTGTTTGTGTGTGTGCGAGAGGGAGAAAAAAAAACAACTTCTTCCTGATTCAACGGTGCTTTTGTGAAAAGGTCGAGACACGCAAACATGGGGATTTCTTGCAAACACCAGGCACAATCATGCTCCATGTTCGTACTGGCGGTTGTATCCTGTTCAGGCTACAAGTACTGACAGCACTTGATGTGAAGCTTTAAGATGTCTACTTCGCTGTAGCCACATAAAATCGGAAAAGTTTTATTGCTATACTCGTGAACAGGTAATAGACACCAATTATCAAGAAGTAATTAAAGGCTTAGTGAAAAGTGTTTCGCTGAGAGGGCGAACAATGAAGTGAAGCTTAACTGAAATCCCTTCTGGATTGTGTGTGTGTGTGGAGGCGCCTGCTGTAGTGTGTGTGCTGGTGAATGCCATATTGAGTTGCTTGTCTTTTCGACAGCCTTGCTTGCTTGTTTTATGATTACCTTAGAAGAGGATGTGAATGGCTGCGTTGAACAGGAGTTTGTGATGATGTTTCTTTTAGTTCCAAGTGATGACTAATTCATGAAAGGCCTTCAGTTCACTTGAATATTGGGTGCAAAGGGTGTCGGCTTAGTTTGGGAGTAGGCGACGTCTATTGATGCATTGACGTCGTATTTTTTTCAAATGCGGAGGAAAAGGCGACATTTCTGACGCTGAAGACGGTATACACGCCTTATTTGCAAGAGTGCCACAGGGATCGATTCTCAGACCGTTTGTGTTTAGCAACACGTACAACGGTGATAGAGAATTGGCTGTGTTCAAGAGGCAACCACTCAACTTTGTAACCAAAGGCAAGAAGGTGGAGAAAATGGAATCCCTGATCTCGGAATTTCCGTTTGACACCAGCCTTTGCTACAAAGTCCTTCTTAAGCAGATTGGTTCAGCACCAACCTGCATACCTTAGAGCATAGGTCAGTCAGGACAATACTTCCTGAATCATGCTGATTGCTAGCATACCAGTTCAGTATAAGCAGAGCAATTAGCAATTTCAGGGTGATTACGGAGTTACTGTAGAAGCTAGTGTATCGCCGATGCATAGTTGGTTGCTGCGTCGACTCCTACGCAGATGATGCTGGTCGGGTCCCCGAATATACCAACTTTCTCTTCCGAGTCCCTAACAAGGCTCAAAGAGTATGCCTGTCTAGGAAGATCTTCTCAAGTTCGTTGTTCGGTGTCGAATTGAGGAGTAGCTTCCATCATCTGAGAAGACAAAATCACGGTCAATGCTTGTGGTTATTGTAGAAGCTAGGCTATAGTACGCCTCGGACTCTCGCAACACCTGTTTGATAATTATTATAGACTGTAACGCTGAAGCTTTTTCGAGTCTAGGAAAAAAATTTCTCAACTTCGCCGTGCGGAGTCGCATTAAAGAATAGGTCCCATCATCTCATGAGAAGACAATAGCACGCTCAATGCTAGTGGTTACTGTAGAAGTTAGGCCATGGTACGCCTCGGACTGTCGCAATACTCATTTGATGATTATTGTAGACGTCAACGCCGAAACTTATCAGAAAATCTCTGTACTCTACCAAACAAAGTGCAGAGTGTACCCGAGCCTTAGATTGACAGAAAATTAAACTGCTGGCAGAATCATAGTATTTATGGAAGACTTTAAGTCTTACGAGACATAGGTCTCGATATACCAAGAGGCGAGACTGCACAAAGGGCAAATCGCTGAACTTCGCGTAAACAGAATTCAAAGCATATCCCCATATGCGATTATGCATTCTCAGAAAGAGACATTTGAGCTTCTCGGGATGTGAATGATGGTGAACGATATGGAATGAGGTATGAAAAGGCTTTAGTTAAACAAAACAAGGACAGGTGGCACTGGATGAGCACTGCTTTCAGATCTCTGACAGGGATTGACAAGAGAGATCGGTACTGATGTTGTTTGTAGTATTCCATAGACCAGAACCTCATGTCTCTACTCATTGGGAAGCTTTACGTCGATTCCGTGTGTTTGTTCTGTCAGCGTATAGTTCCAATTTCTCTCAATCACCGCCGGATCTTAGGCGCTTCGCCCTCTATGCCAGAAAAGTTGTCAATGAGTAGACCAATCGCATCAATGTCATCTCCGCCATCTTACAGCTTTGCAAGATCGTGTCTCCAGTTAAAGGATGTGTTAGATCTTATGGTGAATGAATTCAGAGAATTTTTAGCCTCCTGGCTGTCAGAAGAGATGACGATATCTGTGCTTGCTATTACATGATTCTTTAGCCGGGACAGGCCATCCTTGATCGATATATTTAGTTTCAGCCTGGAAGAAGCTACAGTGATTCGGAAATCGGAAAGATAGCTGAATAGACGCCAGCACCCACACCTGCCTCAATCTTTGATCCATCTGTGAAGTTTCGAAGAGTACCACACAGCTTCTGGTGATCAGATTCCCTGTAATCTGGAGGTTGGGACGTTCTACCTTTTTTTAAAAAAAACCTCAATGCCCTGAGGTTTGGCCTGCTTACTCTGATCAAGCTAAGCGATCGTTTGGGATCGATCATAGGCCAGACTTGTTTAGCGCGGTTTGTTTGAGCATTCGTTTTAAGCTTTAGCAGATATTTTGTAGTAGCGATAGGCACGGAGGTTGGGTCTCCACCCGGAAAGAGCACGAAGTTTGTGCCTTTCTAATTTCAATTCTCTGGAATGTCACAGTGTCCCGACACCCACATAAGTTGGATGCTAAAATACTGGGCCATCTCGTTAAGACATATGCTAACCCTCAATCATGGCCTTGTCCCAGTTTTCGAGATATTCGATTCACAAGACAACACTTCTTCGAACTCATCACATTTCGAAGGCCATAAGAGGACATCTGGTTTTCGGCTTCAAACTTGGCAACCACGGCACTCCCATTAGAAAGTCGTACCTCAATTCGCATCTAAATGAAATTTCCTCTTCGTCATGCTAACCCTCAATCATGGCCTCGTCCTAGTTTGCGAGATATTCGATTCACAAGACAACACTTCTTCGAACTCATCACATTTCGAAGGCCATATGAGGACATCTGGTTTTTGGCTTCAAACTTGTCAACCACGGCACTCCCATTAGAAAGTCGTACCTCAATTCACATCTACATGAAATTTCCTGTTCATCGTGCGGACCACCAATCATGGCCACGTCCTAGTTTGCGAGATATTGGATTCACAAGACAACACTTCTTCGAACTCATCACATTTCGAAGGCCATAAGAGGACATCTGGTTTTCGGCTTCAAACTTGGCAACCACGGCACTCCCATTAGAAAGTCGTACCTCAATTCGCATCTAAATGAAATTTCCTCTTCGTCATGCTAACCCTCAATCATGGCCTCGTCCTAGTTTGCGAGATATTCGATTCACAAGACAACACTTCTTCGAACTCATCACATTTCGAAGGCCATCAGAGGACATCTGGTTTTTGGCTTCAAACTTGTCAACCACGGCACTCCCAAAAGAAAGCCGTATCTCGATCCATATCTACATGAAATTTCCTCTCCATCATGCTAACCCTCAATCATGGCCTCGTCCTAGTTTGCGAGATATTCGTTCCACAAAACATCACATCTTCCAATTCCTCAATTTTAATGCGAAAATAGAGGTTATGGCGGACTTTGGCTCACACACATCATCTCCGGCATTCCCTCAAAAAGCGGCGCCTTTCTCCGCATCTACATGAAATTTCCTTTCCATCCTGGTACCCCACATCCTTGGATTCGTCTTAGTTCCCGAGATATTTCTTTCACAAGATTGTGTACTCATGAAATTGCCTCTGACAAAAATACGTTTATTTTCAGCAAAAATATGCGACCCGTATGCGATGCCATTTTACCGCGTTTTTTCGTGCGAACTGTGTCAATTTTTGAAAAGTCGATTTTTTGAGTTTCTCTGCGGGCATTTCGCCCGGAATGCAAGGGCCTGGGTGGGGAAAGGGTAATTGAAGTTAATTCAGTAAAAAAATTCGTCCGGAGTCCGTGGAATTTCGAGAAAAGTGGGATCTTCATTTTTCATGACGTCACTAATTGAACTGAGAAGTTGGTGCAATCGCCTGGCAATGACGGCGGGGGGATCGAAATTGGACGGGATTGGTTGTGCAGATTCCAACGTGGGTGCGTGGAAGTTCGAAAGAACATGAGACATTCAATGTCGACTGCTCTCGGAATGGGGTGTTGCATGCATGATGTATGCGGGATGATTTACTTTGGCAGGTGCCACAACACATGATTTGCCACAGGGTGCCTTGATTGGGATCTGCATTTTTTTCTGAACACTGTGGTGTCCAGAAATATATTGCACCCAGTACCCCTAAGGACCAGGTTTGGCTCAGCCATATGACAGCCGCATCTAAGCTAACAGATACGCTCACATGCTTAACGCAGCCATTTCCATGGACTTATACAGTTCACATCCAGGAACCTAAGATACGCACACTTTTTAAACACACTTCTATTCTTGGCACAATGCCCTGTTCGAACCCCAAGAAGAGATCTGAGATCCTGCTTAACCTGATCAAGCTAAGCGATCACTTGGGATCGATCATAGGCCAGAGTTGTTTAGTAATGAAGTATTCCGTGCCAGATGTCCATCTGCGGTTTGTTTGAGCTTCGTTTCAACCTTTAGCAGATGTTTTGGAGTAGCGATAGGCACGGAGGGTGGGTCTCCACCCGGAAAGAGCACGGCGATTGGACCCTTTCTGGCGAGCTCGTCCGCTTTGCAATTCTCTGGAATGTCAGTGTCCAGGTACCCACATAAGTTGGATGCTAAGACACTTGGCCATCTCGTTAAGACACAGTCGGCAATCAAGGAAAGTCTTTGAATTAAAAGTGACTGAATTCAGAGATTTGATCGCTGCAGGGCTATCGGAACAGATGACGACATCACCAGGGCTGCCTTAATCGCTATAGGTTCAGCTTGAAAGACGCTACAGTGATTAAGTAATCGGAAAGATAGCTGGACGCTTAGATCATTTGAATAGACGCCAGCACCCACACCTGCGTCCATCTTTGATCCATGTGTGAAGTTTCGCAGAGTACCACACAGCTTCTGGTGATCAGATTCCCAGTAATCTGGAGGACGTTATTCCTCTTTAGGTATCGTGAGGTATGTGTATAGATCAAAGTATATCTGCCTGACATCGCGGAGTGCCAGAGACTTAAGCCTGATCGCCGTACCAGCTACTGTCGGTCTACCGATTAAGGCTCAGTTGTTTTCAGTGCCCAGCTATTACATACGCATGCCAGCCAATGCACTCTTTTTCTTTCTAGTAGCGAAGAAAGGAGGCCAGCCTACGCAGGGATTCGCAATGAGCAGCTGAGGGTGATTAACTAAGAGGGTTGCCAGGTAATCTGGCACACCGAGCTAGTTTTTCAAACGGGCCCCCAGCGAAGCTCATCAATGATCCGTATGACACCCTGATTCAGTCTACCGGATGGGATGGCGATAGTAGGATGGAAGGGCATATGGTGATAGAGAAAGGAGAAGGGTGTAACTTAACTTCATGTCGCCTCATAGGGTAGGCACTAACCCCAAGCGTCATTTACCTTTACTAAGCAAAGGGTCGCCATGGCGTAGTGGGTTAGTGCGTCGACTCCTACGCAGAGGGTGCCAGGTTCGACATCCGAATTTAACACCTTTCATATTTCACGGCTCCACCTCTTTCGAGTCACTGACAATGCTCAAAGAGTATTTCCTGTCTAGAAAAAGCTTCTCAAACTTGGCCGTTCGGAGTCGGCATTAAACTGTAGGTTCCTTCCACGCATGAGTGAGCAATAGCACGCACAACACGAGTGGTTGCTGAGAAGCTAGGCCCAGGTCCGCCTCGGACTGTAGCGCCACCAATATATTATTATAAGAACTCACATTGCCTTAATGATTTGAGGCTTGTCGAGGGGGTTTGCGGAATGGGATCAAGTGGTGGAAGAGGGCCTCATCTGAATGTACGGACGCACTGACGTCAAAGACTATCGAACACTAGATTCAGAATAATCGGAGCCTGCCATAGAAAACGCGTTGAAATGCTGTCTGTTGTCATATTTTATAGACAACAAAAAAATTAAAACTATTGAAAGAGTTATATGTGCTTAACGTCAGTGATACTGTTGTGGCTCACAATGACGGTTTTTCAAAGTTCTAGTTGCAGGCTTCCTGTTACCCTGTCATTTCACAGGTTCACTCAAATCGAAGAACACGCTAACAGAACAGGAGCCAACACACACACAGCTCAGCAGTTCTGCTAAATGAGATGCCAACTCTGTTAACAAACTTCCCCTCAAGCAGTCACAGCTGAATTCACCACATCCCCCAACGAGTCTGCAAAGAGACCCGATCCCTGCTGCCGGCCATCATCCCCTTACACTCTGCTATCGCAAATGCTGTTTACTCCGAATTCACCCCAAAGTCGAATCGCTCCCATCCCCAAACTCACTCACCCCCCACAGAACATTCGTTGTGAGTAAGCCACGGAGGGTTGTCGGGAGGTCTGTTTAACAGATTTTCGAAATCACAGCACAACACGCCGACTACGACGACGACGAACGAGGACGACGGTGTGAACAAACCGCGCTACTCGATTCAGTTCACCGGCGATGGTTGTTGCGTTTGGTCGTGTCCGATTGTCGCTTCTGTGCAGTTCATAGTGAGAACATTTCAAGCACGCTGCTTGGCTGGTGTTGGTTTTATTATTTGTGTTCGTTGCCTTCGCCGTGATTTATTTCACGAGGTGTTTGTCATATCGAAGGCATGCCGCATAAGCCAAAGTGACCATCGGAGGACTGCTCGCTGCCTGTGGCTTGAAAGTCCCACATTGTGCGCGGTTAACAAAAAAAAAAGTGCTTGGTCAGGCTAGAGCTCCTCGCATACTTGTACCTTTAATTATTGATAACGATCGCCTTGTTGTTTATTGAAAAGTGAAAACCACGGCGCGCTTCTTGTGGGTTGGTGGAGTTTAATATGTTTTTGCTTTTGTTTTTGTTTTTGTCCGCAGGGAAGTGAAAATAAATTTAAAGAAAACGACCCGAAGAAAAAGTGCAACAATGGAGTGTTAATCGAGTGAATGGTATCAAGGATCCATAAACACCTGCCTCCGCTCTGACCTTTGCGGATATTTTGTTGAATGCTATCGGTGACTGGTGGTGGTGGTTGTGCTTAAATGAAAATTCTTGAATAGAAAACCGGAGAAGGGTTGTTGTGGGTCAATGATATGTTTTGCATGGTCCTTGTGGCGAATATGTACTTTGTGAAATATTTGTTTGTTTTTATTTTGTTTGGGGGGTTAAGGGAATGCTTCTGGAAAGTGCAGTGTCTAATTATGTCATTGATTGCATTGTTGGTTGGGTTAGATGACTGCTCTTGAAGTCATGCAAATCGGTTGCGGTGACTATTGACATGATCAATCAACGATGACGATTTCTGTAATGGTCTCTGATGGCCAAGCGTTGACATGAACTAGAACGGAAGATAGTACACTGATAGTTCCTATTAGGGGCAATTCGCTTGGGCGGACAATCCCCTTAAATAGAAAATCGCTGCCTGGTCATCGGAACAGATGACGATATCTGTGCACGATGTTACATTGTTTTTTTGTTTTCAGTCAGGAGCCAGCCTGAAAGACGCTACAGTGATTCGTTAGTCGAAAAGATAGCTGGAAATTTAGATCCTTGGAATATAAACCAGCATCCAACTTCGACCCATCTGTGAAGATTCGCAGTGGACAATCCAGCGTCTGGTGTTCCGGCTCCCAGTAAGATCTGGGCGGTATGCTGGTTGAAAAATTCTTCTCGAAGAGGAGTTTATACCGTTGCCCTGTATTTATTTGACTCACAGAATCTGCATCGTACGCATTCTAAGCAAGATTCAACCGAAAAACAAGTGTGTTCGAACTAAATGTTGAAGACATTGGTACCATCCTTAACCAAGTCCAGAGAAAATCATTATTTAATTTATTTAGCTTTTTAAATACAATGCTAACGACATAGTCAGTCAGCTAGTGTTACACGTCAATTGATCTTTAACGTGTTGTGGTCATCCTTCGTCTGGTTCCCGCGACTTCCCTGTGGCTAGATCGGTGTTGTCAAGATACGGTTTAATTTTCTCAAGTATTTCTTCTGTAAATCCTGGATTCAGTTCGCTTAGCAGTCCTTATACTATAGCTTCAAAGTGGACCTTCTTTCCCATCGGTCGCGAACCAAGCTAGGCTGTGATAATAAAGCGATGGAATACCTTACGCGATTTAAGATCAGCATCACACTGAACACTAGGGCTAGGCTGTGGGTACATACAGCTGTGAAGGGTCAAATAATTTGGAAATATGTAGGTTTCATTAGTTGCCTCACTTTGTTCGTGAAAGTCATCACCTCAAAAACCTGGCAAGGTAGATAGAAAGTGACATTAATGCACTGAGGCCAAAGTAAGCCCATTGTACTGTGTTTCAAATTAAAAAGGGGTGTCATAGTTCTAAGCAGTCAGCCGAGTTTCTCAATAAATTTTTTTCATTTTGGACTGAGTAGATAAACTTGCGTGCTTTTCTCCTCCTCTACGTCTTGGCAGCTTCCACACGAGTCGTTGAAGAGTAGGCCTGGTTTTTCTGAGTGAAGGCCTAGCAGGCAATGTCCAGAACTCCTTTATCAGACATTTTCGACTGAGTAGACAAACTAGGCGACTTAAGAAAAATTTCGGTAAACCGTATTTTGTTTTAGATGACAAAACAGAATTCATGCAATCTCCTACTAGCTAGACCTCGCATTACGTACAAATACAATGTACCCTCGGTCTGTTCTGTTTCTTTCTCGTCCCAGACGTGGACAGAAACCAGCTCTATAGCAGAAAACATCTGTCCTATTGGACATTTACTGTATTGAGAAGCTTTTGAATATTCTACTTCTTTAAGACTTTCAGGCTATTCTAGTGCTTGCCACATTGTTACTATTCGAGAGTCCTGCTGTGTCAGGGATTCACGCCAGAACACTGTACCATAGAAAACTTATTTATTATGTTGGCAGTCAAGCTACAATTAGGATAGCTATCGAGTCGGCCTGCATTACATCACAGAATGTTCGGGAAATGTCGGTTTGAGCTGGCATCTGAAGAATTAGTGCAGCGTCTTCTTTGTTTGGGTTTAAGGACAAAAGGCACATTCGGAGGAAAGAGAGATCTGACGAACTAGTATTTCCAAGGACGACTGCTCGATTACTCGACTGCTCGACTGAGAATTTCCTGAAGAAGCCCAGCCTTAGATGAAACAGTTTAAATAATTGTGCAAGATTTAGGAAAAATGGCTTGGATTTTAATTTGTCTAGATAGAATAGTGATGCGTGCTATTCACGTGTCACTGGTGAATAGGTGAACACACAGTCTAATTGGGAGAGATACTTTCTAATGTGAATTCACAGCTGAGGCAGTTGCCACTATCCCCTATCCTATCGAGAGCACGAATGGATGGCGCAGTTGGTAGCGGGGTCCCCGGTTCGAATCTCAGTGAAAGCAAAGGTAATAGGCTTTTATCTGGTTTTCAAATCTATTCCAGTCACCACTTGCCTATCACTGGAGTAGTCAGTCAGTGGTAATAGTCTGACTAGGGCTATCACAATGGACCAATATGGTGTAAGTGTGCTGGTCCTCCTACCTTACCTTATCCCCTATCCTTGTAAAAATATGAAACTATGTATTTCTCGATTACATTTAGACATCCGTTGAGCTCTTTAAGCCATAAATTTATTGAAGTTCAAGTCATGCCTGCTTCGGGGATCAAATATCCAATCGGGTGATCTTGCTGATCACTGCAGGATCAGAGTGTCCTTCGCGGCTCATGCAATGTTGACCTTTGGAACAACATGTTCCGTAGCCCATATTTCTTCCATCGAGGAATGAAAAAAAAATTCAGTGATCTACGGTTGTGACATGCCACAGTGATCGTGGTATGTTCAGTGGCTAAGCAAGCGTACAAAGCACACTCGCAGTGACTTTGTGTGAGTGCAGTGTATCCGGTGACACTCCTGGTGAAAGCTTATTTTGTTGATCACATTCAGGAAGTGGCACACAAGTGGTCGCCGTCGACTCCTACGCAGAGGGTGCCAGGTTCGACACCCGAATTTAACACCTTTGGTAATTCATGGCTCCACCTCGAGTCACTGACAATGCTCAAAGAGTATTCCTGTCTAGAAAAAGCTTCTCAACTTCGCCGTGTCGGCATTAAATTGTAGGTCCCTTCCACTTGTGAAAGAACAATAGCACGCACAACACGAATTGGTTGCTGAGAAGCTAGGCCTAGATCCGCCTCGGACTTTGTCAGCCTCGGACTGCGTCAGCCTCGGACTGTATTGCCACCCATATTCTGTTATTATGACCAGCTGAACCGAAAACCAAAACTAAAAAATGAGAATTCTGGCGCGATTGTGTTCGCAGACGAAATTCAAACGATTCGGGACTTCGACAGCGTTCCATTGCTTCTTTACATAAGTCTTAACCCTGAATGTTAAGACTGGCAATGGAAGCATAACGAATTAAAAACAGAGTTGTGCTCCTTTGTGAATTCAATGCCACTTTCCACGAGCGTTCTTAATCATAACCCACCTTGTATTACAGCATGTACTTGAATTTCGAAACCTTGTCCCTGCACCAGTCACGTGCAAATCAGGAGAGAAGACGCTCGATTGGCAGTGTGGACAAGGCTTGTGGAATGTGAACAAAAATTCCTCTGAAAAGGCAACGTTTCAACCGAAAATTCCATATCTCCATGTCATACGAAGCCAATTAATTCAATAACAAACAATGTCCCGGAAGTTCAAGTCTTGTTTTGCTTCAATTTGAATGAATTGGAGATTATTTTGGATGAAGCCTACGAAGTGCAGGAGTCAGAAATTCATTTCTTAGTTTTTGGTTTTCTGTTGAGCTGGTGATAATGGTGGCAATACAGTCCGATGCTTGGATCCGAAAGAGGGTGACCTTTCCGAAATTGATTGCGGGTTTTGACTTCATTTGTGGTGTTTTTTGCATGAGACTTCTTTTTTTGTTAATCACTTATCAGGCCAACGACACGTGGAGGATCTGACCCTGAGCAAAAGCTGCATGCCTGTGTTCGCAGAGACTTGGGGATTCAATTTATGAGCCTGTGTGCGTTCTGTCCCTGGATGCAAAATTGCAGACAAGCCGTATTCAATGCAGGGCATGTTCAACCCAAAATTGTGTGGCTTTAGTGCCCACAAATAATCCACACACCTGTTCATCCACCTCCCAGCTGAACCCAAATTCAAACTCCCCCCCTTGACCCACTTACCGCCGGTCGAACTTGTTGTCGTTGCACAGTCGATTTTGCCAGCCAAAAAGCAAACCCGTTTATTACTGCACAGCTTCCTGCTTTAATTCAGCAACTGCATAATTTTTATACGCAATCCGTGAAAAAAAAAGAAGATCGGCAAAACGCAAAACCCAAACAAAACAGCAGAGAGAGAGAGAAAAAAAAAAAGCATCGGTCCAATATCCACACGCCTCGTGTACTTACCTACAGCGGAAGCCAGCTACTCTTTTGCTTTAATTTCCCTAATTGACTTGTTTGTAAATATACATACATTTCCTGTTCAAATAATCATCATTAATGCATCCATTTACCGCTATGTAGCAGTATTTTATCCCTTTTTTTTTTTTCTTTTTTTTGCCATCGCCAACCAAGCCCGACTTCCCATCCATCCCATATCCATGGTGTGCAGATAGTCATCTGTCTATTCGAACGCGGCCGGCGATTATGATTCTTTTAAGTTACAGGACCTGAGAGCTGAGGAAATATTTTCTGGCTTTTTATACTCAAATCTATTGCGGTCCCTTTGAGTTGGGGAAGCCTTTAAAGGAGTTACCTACTCTCGGTCTCGGTCAGACGGTTCTTTGAACTCATAATGATAACTAAACTGAAAGTGTATTCTTTTATTTCTCTCCATCTCCATTTTTGTCTCTCTCTCTCTCTATCTCTGTCTCTTGGCTGCCTGTCTACCCATTGCAGGTGGATTGAGTGAGGAATTGGATGGAAAACAAACACTACACGTCTGCATTTTACTTTCAGTAATGCCAAACAAACACTGGGAAAAACGGGGGACGAGTCTGTGAATTTTTTGAGAAGAAAAAAAAAAGGAGAGAGTATCCGGGATATTTTAGTTTTAACCAATTTTGTTAATGACGAGCGGTCTGTTGGGATTTTTTGCTTCTCTTTTTAATTTTGTTGGTTTTTGACGAGTGTGTGAATACTCACTCGTATTTCTAAGTTTAACCATTCCTGGCCACGATTGTTATCGTCTCGCGTTAAATGCATCGTTGGCCACAGCTTGGGAAGATTAGACCTTTGCCAGCTAATTTCTTTTGAATTCAAGTGAGGAGGATTAGATGATTGAATTTTCAATGACATTTGCAAACCATTGTCCTGATGGTAATTCCAAAAAGAAGTGAGACTTATCGGCCCTTCATCCAAGGACCGTCAAGTGAATCTTTGATTAATTTTTGTTTACACGTCTAGCCTAAGACTCCTTGGTGCTCTTGCTACAAAAGCTACTCTCCAATTTTAATTGTACTGTAGCTACCCAATAAATAAATAAATGTTTACACTTAATGCTAGGGAAAGCGACAACCCACTGACCAGCAATCGGTGTTGGAAAAGATTCTCCTGATAAGTCTGGTGATCAGTCTTCAACTTTGAAGATGCCATTATAGAGGAGTGCAGCCTTCTGTCATGTTATCAAGAAGTCTTCTGTGTGGTTATTAGGGAAGGTATCCATCTTTGACCAGGTATGCTAGATGACAGCAAAATGATGTGTGCGGCCCATTTTTCATTTGATTTTTTTTTTTTGGCTCTTGAAATAACAGTGTAGGATAAAGTTCACATATCGCCCAATTTTATCGATGATGAAACAGTGCAGACTATCGATACTGGTTCCCTGAGTCACAAAGATTGCTAATAAATTGTGTCTTAGCAGTAGCACATGCGTTAATGTGTGGAGAATATATCGGATCGTTCTCGATCTCCTCTTCGTCCAAACAACTTTTGAAGCCCCATACATAGGAATGCGTAATTCTTTTACCAACAAATTTTCAATATCAGGATTATCCAGAATTGACGCCTTTTGACTGTTTTCTTTTTGTTTGGATACGTTAAGTCACTAGTCGAAACTGATAAGACACATTAGATAGCGCGTACTGAGATACCAGTCAATATGCTCGAAAAAGTTACTCGAAATTTTACTTTCCGCTTAGACCACCATGTGTTGCAGTGACAGAAAAAAATCATGCTCTTAAAAATATCATCAATGCTACCATGCGAGAAATTGTCTTTACCAACACTTCTGGGACACTCAGCAATTTTTTACAAGTGGCGAGATGTGTGCCTACTAGGTTCATGCGCAATAGAGGATGTTGCATGTTTGGAGAGTTCGACGCCTTCGCAGTTACCTACATCTGTATTTTAAGGAGCTTGTCTCATCCGGAGATGAGCAACAGTTTGCTACTAATTTGAATTTTACATGATTTCTGAAAACTCTCTAGCTGACAATTATGACCAAGATAATAGTATGTCAAGATTCGTCATAATACTCACCTCCATGTGGCTGAAGTACCTGGAGAAGACACCGTTATTCTATGTTCCCACCAAACGAAATCCCGAGGTTTCATCAATTTTGGTCAAGCATTTGAGGTTTCGCCATTCATTTTCGGGGTTTTGAAACCTCTTGCTTAAGGCGAGAGCTAATAGAAACCTCCTTGAATTCATCCGCCTCAACTTCTTCTTAAACTCCTTCTCTACCATTCGGACTCAAAGTTTGCCCATTTTCACCGTGGACGGGCAAATGCGGCCATAATGTTGTTAGTAAGCAATTGGGATCGTTATTTTCGACCATCAAAGCAGGCGTCAATAAAACTGTTAAGGTGGTGGCTTTTGAATTTTGTGGGTGTAGGGATGAATTGGCAGCACCAGAGATGCGTATGAGTATGGAACTCTAGTCTACAGTCTACAACAACCCATTTAAAGGCAAACGTGATAGATTGAAATCTAGTTTGCACCATTCTCGTTTGTTCAAGCGAAGAGTCCTTCAAAAGAGTGCTTCATGAATAGGATTCGTTTTACTTCCATTGCCAAAGTTAAGAAACCGGGGTCTGAAAGACAAGTCTGCTAAGTTTGACTAAGAGACACGAGACCACTTGTAAAAATGGGCAAAAGTTCTGATGACTAGACGGAGCCTTGTGTGCCACCATTACATTTTATCGGACTGGGCTCGCTCAAATCAGCTCGAGAAGCCGATTTTATTAATAGACGATCACCGATACTCTAAGCAGGAGTTTTCATCAGAAGACAATTGTGCTAAGCTCTTTCGAAACCATCCACTCAGAATTGAATTGAATTGAAGAACAGAACATATTACTGCGACCATAAAGATCTATTATACCCCCTTCTTTGATCTAGAATATAAGTACTGTCTTCAGAAATTTGACAACGCCTTTAGATGGGATTTCTTGGTAGTCTCTCCCTGTTACGGATGTTCTTTTTATCATTTTGAACCTATTTAAGGTAACGCTTGGGCAGTCCATTACAAGGTGTCTCATAGTTTATTTCCACTGGGCACAGTGCCTATAGATTTCTGTATTGCTAAGACCCTTCGTATGGAGTTGATAATTACATACTCCGTGTCCAGTTAATGCTCCACATGGCATGGCTCATTGGTCAGCTTTGTAGAGTTCTTGGCTTAAGAAGCCTGACTACCTGAGAATAAATACCTACAGATATAATTTGGTATTATTGGGTTTTCTGTCAGCAATGCGATGTGGATCTTTGTTGATTGTAAATCATTCTACTTGGAAAGTTGTTGTTTCCTTGCAGACACCAATGTGTAGTCTGCATCTTGGTCCCACCACACCCGCCCCTAATTCGTTTTCAGAAACACCCACCCAGCCCGAACCGAGATCTTTCATATAAATTGATTTGTTACCTATAACGTCTCTAAACCAGTGTTGAATAGAATTAGCCTTAACTAACCTCTAGCTACGTATTCATTTTCCACTGACTTGCCAATTTCATGCAGTCCTCAACCAAACTCAATGCTGTTAGGCAGACCTCCTCACCTCTTCCGGTTTCAAATTGGCAGCTCCGTTAACAAAGTTCCCGAACAAGGGTGTACTCGTATCTTCTAATGAGTATTTAACATTTCATTCATGAGTGTTTTAAACTCTCGACCATAAAAAGAAGACGAAAGGTAACAAAATACAATAAATCGCAGAAATTGGACGCTTTCTGTGGAACCATAAAAATCCTCAACCCTCAGGCCTCAACCGCTCACGTGCTCCAGCTGTGTGCCCCCGCTGTGTAGATATTCAGCAAAGTGTTGCGTGCCCAAGAACACTTAATGTTTTCAAATTAAATGAGAGCTAAACGATGTATACAAGTACATACGTTCAATGTATACGAACGTCTTATATTTTCCTTTTTTTTTTTTTATTTTTTGTTCTTGTCTCTGAATCTTTTTCCATTTTGCTGGTGTTGTTGTAGAACCGCTTTTCCTGTTGGAGGGTGTGTGCGATGAAATTGGCAAAGCAGTGAGCTATTTCAGACAATCAGAGCTGCACATTCCAGAAGCAGTCAATAGAGCAGGTTTTGAAATTGTTTCAGACGCCAAGAATTGGATTTGAAGGATGTGCTCGTTCTTCTGCTGACAAAGGACTAAGTTTGTGTGATACAAGTGAATGTGTGAATCGGGAAAATGCATGTACTTACAAAACTCTCGAACATCGTTAATAATTCGAAAAGTCATCTAGGGTCAGTCATGCATTCGTGGCTGCTGACCGCTCTAATAGTGCTCTGCCACATGAATTACAATTCTGAGATGAGGACTGCTGCTGAAGTTGTGGGTAAGTAAAGGCTGCTTTTTTTAATATCTTAAAATGTGTGAATAGAGGCAGAGCAAGGATTAAGTGATCACCATCCTTCAAGGTTGTTGCAGCGGCATGAATGGTGTTGGTTTTCTTCTGTAGAGCAGGTGCTGTGCTTTCCGCTTCTAATGAATCCGCTAAAATCAAAAATAATCTAAGTTGGAATCAGACTTGAGTGGCGGCCCAACGTCCTTGTCTAAGAGGCTTTAGAAAAAATCAGCTGCTCCATAAAGGCAGAGAAATTGTATCACTGCGTCCTGGACCCATACGACCCAGAGTTGATTCAAAGACAGTCTTACAACGTAAAGAAGAGCTCGGGAAGGAAAGAGAATTTATATAAAATGCGCCCCCCTTGGCGTAGTGCGCATGTGAGCCCCTTCATCGTCGTCTTTTGCGCATCTTGCGAGATTTATTTCCCGAGATCTAGAAACTCTCGATCCACTGACAAGGCTCAAACGAAGTCCCAGTCTTTGTCCCTTGCATTCTGTATAAAATGACTGATGTGTAATCTTCTTCTTCTCAGCTCGCTACAATCCGGAGTAGAATTGTGCCTCACCCGGCATGAATCTCTAGAGAGCACTCTCTTTCGCCAAATCGTCTAAATTCCCTTGCGACTTGTGTACGTCACCTTGTGCTTGGACGGATTCTGTTGCGTTCTGAGATCTTCAACTCTTCCTCTTTCGATTCTTCGTGCCAGAGCTAAGTTGTCCACATGCTCTAGATGGCCTAACCATCTTAGGCGTTGGATTCGTAGCCACCGGACTAGAATCTTGTCGTCGCACGGCCCGTAGTTTTGACCATCTTCTCAAAAGGCCATTAACGCAAATAGGGCCAGAGATCGAGCTCAGAACCTCTCTCTCTCTAAGAGAACAAGAGACCCTTCATCCGCTTTAGATATAGCTCATGCCTTGAGCAGGATAGCGATGCTCAAGGTATTATACTGAATCATCTAGGTCTCCCGAGACAGGGCTCTATTGAATCTTGAGTCCAAAAAAAAAAAAACAGCGTTTGGCAAGATTTTGTCTGAATTTGATATCGGCACTGATGTCTCGAACTGTATTTGGAGCCGAGGTAGACGAAGCCCTTCCCTACTTCGAAGTTATAGCTACCTACGGTGATGTTTTGCCCGAGTCCTAGCTCTTGTGCGCCCTTTCTTGATGACAGCATCGAATTGACGTTTCAGTGTTAATAAAGGCCACGTTAACGGCGGTGTATTTGCATTTCTTCGGTCTTCTCTAGGATCTGCCGTATTGTATAAATCTGGTCCATTATAGACTTCCCTGGTCTGAGATCGCACTGTTAAAATCATAACATGCTTTCACGAATGATTTCTGATGCTTATGCAAGTCCTGATAAGCGATGTCTTATATAGTCTTCGTACAGCAAAAGTTAACAACACTATTAAAGTTGTACTGAACGTACCCGTCTATCACTGGAGTAGTCAACCCGGGGTAGCAGTCTGACTAGGGGTA
This sequence comes from Eristalis intricaria, assembly GCA_964034865.1. Lineage (NCBI taxonomy): Eukaryota > Metazoa > Arthropoda > Insecta > Diptera > Syrphidae > Eristalis > Eristalis intricaria. Next base: position 10,320,061 of record OZ035877.1, read on the forward strand.
TCACAATGGATAGAATATGGTCTAAGTGTGCACTAGCAGTCCCCCTCCCTAACCTGACCTACAACAGCACTAAGGACTTAGGCAATTTTTGATGATGACTAGTATTCCCAGGTCCACCTCAGAGCGTAACACTATTTTATCCACGAAGAGTTTTAAATATTGATGGCCGTAGTGCTGTGGGTATGTGGGTCGTCTCTTACAACATTGCTGTCTTGGTTCGATTCTCGGTTCGACAAAAAATATTCACGGCGCGTCCTCTTTCGAGTCACTGATAATTCTCAAAGATTATACCTGTCTTCTCAAACTCAGCCGCTTGGAGTAGCTAGAAGACTATAAGTCCTTTCATCTCTTGAAAACAATGCGATCGGTTGCTGTAGAAGCTAGGCCCTGGACCTCTACGGCCACCCACGTAATTATGGACATGATCTCCTGTGATTTTCTGCAAACACTAGATGTAAGGGAGTCATCTCAAGCAGCACCTCGATGGTAGCAGTTCGGCAAGTTCACCTGGCTCCTGTAATACAGATTCATGACCCTCTTTTATTCAGCGTTTCCCTCGCGCTGCTGATCAGGTTGGTCCATGCTACTGATCCATAGGTCATTGCAGATCTAATAATAGCAACGTACATCCATCTTAGGATGCCTGGACTGGGTACCTGGGATTTGCCCAGGAACCTTCGAAACATCATCAGAGCACGCGCCGCTTTCCTGGATATCTCTTCTGTGTGTGTTTTTTTTTCAGATGAGTTTGCTGTCCAGGTTTAGTTCTAGATACTAAGATCTTTCACTAGAGCCAGCGTCGTGCGCGACCGATTTATGCCTGAAACACAATAGTGCGTTTGCACTGGCGTTGGCTTTCAACACACATAATTCAATGGCCAAGCACAAAATACAGCGTCGACCGGCGTCAGTGAATAATGAGAGAGATTGAGAGGATCGTAATAAAACGTAAAACGTAGTCCATCGCACGCCATTATTCAACATGTTGGATATTTTTTAACTGAGTGGTGCGCTGTGACTGAGATTTTCTCCCAGATTGAACGTTTTCTTCCAAATTGAGAGTATTTCTTGGATTAACTGTCATTTGAGAAATGAAAAAAGCTGATTAAGAATAATTTACCGACAAAAGTCATTTCAAATGAGTGCATGCAGAAAGCCGGCAATATTTTTCATCTAGTAGATGAGAGAGAGGACAGTCGGCTGGCGCAGCGCACTATTGTGTTTCAGGCACTATTGGTTTTAGTCGTTCCAATTTTAGATGAGAAGCTCTCCCATCCTTTGCGTCAAAAAATTTAAATAAAAATGTTCATGTATTCTTTTTTTTTCTACATTTCAGCGGATCCGAAATTCAGTTCACCAATAATGAATGTAACCGCATCAGTGGGCAGAGAGGCGTTACTCACATGTGTTGTGCAAGATCTGGGATCATACAAGGTGAGTTGAATTACACTTTCTGGCGCAAGAAGAGGTTCTCTTTTTATAACAACTATGCAAACTATGCCTCCTCCAAGCCGTACTTGAAAGCATTTACTACTTTGTTTGGTGACAAAATGGTGGCATGATGATGGGTCATTGGATTTAAGGAAAAATATCCCTTCTTAGTTAAATACATATGAGTACACTTGGATAAAATTAAGCAAAGTGGAATACCGCGGATTATTGTGCAAGGTTGAGGGTTCTATGGAGGTGGGTAGATGTGCTGGTTTGGTGAGATCCTAATTTTAACCACGCGCCATTTTAATGGTACAGCTCTTGGACCTAGTACGCAAAGTGTATTTTTGAGATATAGATCTATACAAGGTAGATAAGGTTTTGATGTCCAGAGCCCAGAGTCTCTGAGGCCGGCCACCATACTAGTGATCCATATGTTGGAATCGCCCTCCATTATCTCACTAATTTTCTTCTTCTTCTTCTACTTCACCTTCTTCTTCTTTTTCTTCTTCTTCTACTTGTCCTTCTTCTTCTTCTTCTTCTTCTTCTTCTTCTTCTTCTTTTTCCTCTTCTTCTACTTCTCCTTCTTTTTCTTCTTCTTCTTCTTCTTCTTCTTCTTCTTCTTCTTCTTCTACTTCTCCTTCTTCTTCTTTTTCTTATTTTTCTTTTTCTTCTTCTTCTTCTTCTTCTTCTTCCTCTTCCTTGGCTAGAGCTACAGTCCGCTGTGGACTTGTGCCTCAGCCAGCTGTCCTCTCCATCTAGAACGGTCTTATACTAGATGCTTCAATCACCCGCGTTAAGGTGATTGAGGTCATTTTCCAGCTGGGTGCGCCACCGGAGGCGTGGTCCTCCATTCGATGTACAGTCCGTACAGTTCGTCGATCAGTCTCCTCCTCCAAGCACCATCAGTAAATACGGGAGCAATGATAATAAAACTCCGAACCGCCACGGAACCGATGGCGCACCCAGGTGGAGAAGGAACTCAATCGACTTGGTGTGCGCAGTTGGAGACAGCTGGCTAAAGATCGTGCCGGCTGGAGAGGCTTACTGGTTGAGGCCCAGGTCCACCCCGGACTGTAGCTCTAGCCAAAGAAGAGGAAGAAGAAGAAGAAGAAGAAGAAGAAGAGGAAGAAGAAGAAGAAAAAGAAGAAGAAGAAAAGAAGAAGAAAAAGAAGAAGAAGAAGAAGAAAAAGAAAAAGAAGAAAAAGAAGAAGTAGGATAAGAAGAAGAAGAAAAAGAAGATAATACGAAGGACTTTCCTGCTCGAAGCCACCAGGAATATCCTCGTCCGCTTTGGTTATTGTCCATTCAGGACTAGGACTGGGACTATCAAGGTCTTGTATAGGGATCTCATGGTTCTCCGAGAGGGGGGCTTTATTCCTCAATTTCCTTCCAAGCCAATAAACTCGGCGATTGGCAAGCGTAATGCTTCGGTTTAATCTCTGCACTGGTTATCGCATCCTTCTTGCGTTAATTTCGTTGCCTAGGTAGACAAAGTCTTTCACTACTTCGAAGTTGTAGCTGTTTGTATAAACGTTTTGTCCAAGACGTCGGTGTTGGTGGGCCTTTTTCGTAGACGGTATATACTTTTTCTTTCCCTCATCGGCCGTAAGACCAACCTTCGCCGCTTCCTTCTCGATGCTCGCAAACGCCCCACTAACAGTTCACTGTGTTCTTCCGATTATATCAATTTCATCGGCACAGATTTGTGGAAGATTGTGGTTCTGCCGTTGGCTCTTGACGTACGTGTCTAAGACCTTTTTTGACATCAAAGGTCTCGATCAAATTTTTATCGATCTTTTCCGAATCTGACGGAGCAACGGGCATTCTCCGTCGTCATTCTGCAAAGACGGGAGAGTTTTGGTGGGATGCAAAAACTAGACAATGCGCTGTGTAGCTCGTCTCTATGAATGTCTTACTCGGCTTTAAAGTCGATAAATAGGTCCTTTCAAGATCAAGTCAAAAGTGGATTTCACTGACCTGATCCCGCACTGATATTGACCAATCAGAGGAAGACCGAATCTGCGTAATAAACACCAACTCATCGCGGACGCATGACAGCTTGGTCGTGAAGACTAGAAGCTGTGTTCCCAGGACCGTCAGCGTTGGAAAGAACCTCAGATCTTTCAAGGTCGAGGCAGAGAGGTACCAATTTGATAAAAAAAATACATACGATTTTTTCTCTCGAGGTTCTCGAGCAGGACTCTCACAAGGCTTAGAGTCATGCGTAGGGTCTGTAGTCATAAAAGAATGGTCAACAATTTTTCGACCAACAACCCCGTATGTCATTACAAATTCCAATGAATGATAGACGTTTAAGACTGATCCCAAGCAACAACAAGTACATATCCTTTCAAGTAACCCAGCTAATCGACTGGCTGGACTGGTGACGACTCTATACATCCCTTCACCTCAATCATTCCCTGACCACCAGTGCTCCAAATGAAGGGAATCATGGCCAACGAGAAATCCCTAATGGTCATCTCCTTACCGAAATGAGGTAGTAATTGCTGTGCTTCCTTAAATAATTGTCTCCGTTAAATAAAAACAAGTCCATCCCTTCGAATCGTACCATGTGTCCAAGTAATTATCAGGCGAACGCATTTTCGTCAATCAACGCTCTGTTTGCACAAGCCCAGGCGGCCAGAGCGCCGCGGCAGTTCGAGTCCACGGCCAGAGAAGAAATTTCCTTTGATTTTTGGCAATTAACTCAAGCATTAGAGGGATCCGGGCTTAATTGTTACCCTGCAGGTGGGGTCATTTGTCATCTGATTCCTTGAATAATTTCAAGTGGTTACTTGCTATCGCCGGCATAATGTCGGATTAATTATTCCTTTCTCGAAGGACGAACTCTTACGCAATGGTCTGGGAAATGTATTTACAGGGGGATTCATTAATGGCGCGACGTAGGAGTACGCTGAGCGGGTGGAGCATGGGGTGGTGGGCGCTGTTGTTTTTAGGAAACTATTCGAAAACAGTCGGTGGACGGCAATATGGTGGTTGACCCAACGACAACGGGGGCCACGCACTTCGCTGAAAGGTTAAATTGAAAGCGAAAGTTGCTGAAAGAGAAATTATTGAATCGATTGCGCTGAATAATGTAAATCCAATTGTGGCGCCACTGCTGTTTGTGTATTGACAAATTTAAATAAAAACATATTTTCGGAAAAAAAAATCCCATGTCCTTGCTCTGGCTGAGTGTGAGGGGTGCTTCGTCGGTGGAAATGTGTGTTCATTGATTTTCGAGTCACCAGGTTGCTTATACCGCCGTAGAGTAACTATGCAGTGACTTGGTTTTCGGGCAGGTGTTGATGCAATGAATGTACTTATCACCACAAATCTCGTTCGGCTACTTCTGTACGAGGCTTCAGTTTGTAGTTACCACCACTAAACTCGTTTGGCCACTTCCTCAGTTTGGTGGACAACACTAAACAAAGCTGTCAACTGAAATGTACTCAGTTGGGTGCAGAGACTGGCGTGCGTCTGCATCACCGGAGAGCTGAGAAGCACTTCGTCAGTTGCACTTAACGCACTCCCCACTTTAAATTTTTAGCGAGCAAGTAGGAGCCAGCATAGCAGTGAGACTCAGCAGTGAAACACTCCGACTGAGGTTCTTAACGAACATAACTTCCTCTCTAATGACACCGACCGCGTTCTACCTCAAGACATCTTCCAGAAGAAATTCTCCAGAAGCATTCCTTCTAGATCGGATTGGATATCCGATAACCAGACGTTGTACCCTGCCCTGATTCACAGATGGGTACAAGATGGGCGAGGGCGTTGGTGCAGGTGTCTATTTCAAACAACTTAATTTAGGTATCTCCCTGAAGCTCCGTGATCACAGTATCGTCTTCCAGGCAGAAACCTTTGCTATACAAGAAGCTTTGTCCTTGCTAAGAACATTGCAATATCCAAAAGAGATACCAAGCCGCAATTAAGTCCTTGGACAATGTCATGTGCAACTCAAAAACATCCCGTATTGAAAACTGTCTCTTAAAGAGATGGCTGGGCAGTTTAGTGCTAGGACATTGGCACCCACATTGCTAGGTGTGGTATAGCCTCTTCTTCTTCTCTAACACAAGAAAGATTCCTACCGGCCATGGTTATCGCTACAGGCTACCATCATGTGGTTAGATGGCCCCATCTGCCTCAAAACAAAGTAAATATAGCCAGGACTTAATCTCAAACAATCTCTCCGTCTGCTTGGACTAAGTTGACCTTCACTTATGACAGGCAGGATGGTTGGTCCTTGTGATGACTTTTACAGAAGCTGCATGGATGAAGAGGAGGTAGAAACCACAAATCATCTACTCTGCTGGTGTAGGGCATTAGCAAGTCGTAGGTACTTACACCGATTCAATAAGCTCAACAGCCTAAACAGTGTGAGCATTAGTTAGCTAGGCCCATTCGGCACAGGCATCAACTGGTTGTAGGGGAAATCAACGGGTCTACTTTGCCTTAAGTGTGACAGCCTTCTGCAGTCAACCACTACTGCCTAAACTGACCTGAGTTCATTGGGTGAAAATTCGTATCATGCAGGGATGCCTTAATGCAACCAAACTACACTAAACAGAAGTTCAAAGAAAACTTTCTAGAATTAATTTCGAAAAAAAAGCCATATCTAGTAAACTAGTGGTGACTTGGAAACGCCCTGAGTACGGTAGCACATCACTGGCGCTCCAATATCCAATAGAAACCCGTCAAAATTACTCAAAAAGCATAATGAGGTACACAATGCAAAATAAATTGATTGGTTTAGCCAATCACATATGAGTTCGGAAACGCTGTTGGAGAAGCTGTCCAGAAAGCATTTCATTTTGTAAACTCAGCCATGAGTCGGGTGACGGACTTCCCTATGATTGTTGCTATATAGTTCGATTATGCATCTGCCCAAACATTTCCAGGTCCAGGAACATACTGTTGGAAGGTGGCAGAGCGCAGCGTTTGACATGCGTAAGGGCAACCGTTCCCGCTGCTCTGAACATACTCCTCAATCTCCCTCCAATAGATTTCATCGGTAGACAGACAGTGGCGTGACTGACGATCAAGCTGAAATCGTTGTACATGTGGAAAGAACTTTGGTTTGGACGCTCAAGGATCCTCGGCAGTTACGGATCTACGTATAGACAGTGACCTCACAACACCGCTTCGAGAAGACCCCTCCTACTTATTGGAGACGACCAGACGCTGAAGGTCCTCTGTGAATTCTCACAGGATCGAAGATGGATGCTGGTGTGGGTGCTGGCGTCCACTCTAAGGATCTAAATATGCAGCTATCTTTTCGATCACAAAATCATTGGATCGACTTTCAGGCTGGTATTATAGTGATCAAGGAAGCTCCTGTCTAAAAAAAAAAAAACTATGTAATTTCGTCTTCTTCGTCTTCGACTCCCCGAACCAGTGGGACAACGCAACGGAGGACGCCAACGGAACCGATGGCGCACCCAGGTGGAGAAGGACCTCAATCGACTTGGTGTGCGCAATTGGAGACAGCTGGCTAAAGATCGTGGCGGCTGGAGAGGCTTACTGGTTGAGGCCCAGGTCCACCCCGGACTGTATAGCCACCAGAAGAAGAAGAAGAATTTCGTCATCTGTTCTGATAGCCTGGCTACTATCCAGTCTCTGCATCTAGTCACATTTGATTCCCAGAAATCCTCTAATTGCCGCCTGTCTTTCAAGAAGATGGCACAGAATTCTAGCGTCCAACTTAAGTGCGTACCGGAACACTGTGACATTTCAGATATTTGTGAAGGGGACGACGTCGCTAGAAGGGTACTAGTGCCGTACTCTTACCGGTTGCTGATCTTATCTACTGAAGCCTTTTATCTACTGAGGCCTTTGCTTAAGTAAATCATAGATGGCCAAGGATGCCTCATTAACAAACAATTATGGCCTACGCTCTACCCAAAACGATCGCTTATCCTGATCACAATGAGTAGGCCGAATCCTCGAGCTCTTATCAGCGTTATAACTGGGCATTGCGACATTGGGGAGTAGGCCAAAGAGGAGGTGACGGAGAGATGATGAGGAGGAAGACACTGTTGCACATGAAATTGCAGTGCCATCTCCTCTCTCAGAAAAAGACATCTGCAACCCTTCCACTTCACTAACCTCTCGGAAATAAGTAGCATAAGACTCAGCCATCGCCTTCGCTTAGCTAAAACCACCATTTACAGATCCGAGAGGTAACACAATAGGCTTATGTTGATTGCGGTCTTTCTTCCAGTTGTCGGGCACCTCAACCTTGTCAAACCTGATAGATTTTGAAACAAGGCGCCTGTCTACTGACTTCTCATTCCTGTGGAAGTCACAGAAAGGGTTCCAACTAGTCCCATGAATCCCTACAACTACTCGTCTTGTAATGCCATTTCTATTCAAATTACACCAGTTTCTGCCAATCCCACCGCTGTTGCCTTCCACCCCCCACAGGGAAACAGTTAAAAATCAATGTCCACTTTTCGGGTCATTTGGTCATTCGAAAGAAACAAAAAAAAACACCAGCGTTTAATTAGTTATTCGAAATATTATCTGAGTGAACGTGTTCATAAAAATTACCCCACTGGGGTGGGGGGGGGGGGCATTCTTTGGATGGCTCTTCCTGTTTACTCTTTTTCTCAAATTCTTACCCCTAATTCACCATTTCCCTAATCCCGACACTACCACTGATTTATCGCCTATTAAACAAAATTAATTACACTCTCCTTTATGACACCCTTAAACACACACACACACACGTATACTCAAACACATAAATATTCAAACTAACGCACACACATTTACACATCCTGCCTCCTCAGTCGCCACTTAATTAAAACGCACATTTAGTCGAAAATAGCCTCAGCACAGCAGATTTTGAGCGTAATTCATGCATCCTGCGGCATGGGGCCGACCACGGCAGCCGACAGCGCGGCTCGCCAAAATGAGACTCTAATCAATAAATTTTCGAAAATCAAACGAGACAGTGAAAAATATCCCCGAGCGTTTTAGCCACAAAATCATTTGCATTCGTTTCATAAACGTGCTCGTTCGCGCAGTACACGCACCGAGTTCATAATTGAAAAAAATGAACCACCACCCTCCACCCCACCCATTGGCCACACAACCGTTGGAGGGTGAATAAGTCCCAAACAAGTGTGTAATTATGCTAATAATATGACCAAAGTTTTATTGTTTAAAGAAAGAAAAAAAAAATACATGAAAGAACAAAACAAAAAAAATTCACAGACGTTATCGTGTTTTTTACGTTTTCTTTTCGTCTAATTACAGGTGGCCTGGTTGCGTGTCGATACCCAGACCATACTCACCATTCAAAATCATGTTATAACGAAGAACCAAAGGATTGGAATCACATATTCGGAGCACAAGACGTGGCAGCTGAAAATAAAGGACATCAAGGTGACTGACAAGGGATGGTACATGTGCCAGATCAATACGGATCCAATGAAAAGTCAAATGGGTTATCTGGATGTTGTAGGTACTTGTCAAAGAAAACCCAAACACAGCCAGAGATCTGGCTAATAATATCCCATAGCCCTTCATTCCTTCATTCCCTGTAACCGTGTGTAAGTCCCAATCGTATTGAATTGAATTGAGTTCAAGTTGTGTGTTGAACCCCCGGTGCGTCCAAATTTCCGCCTTCCTCAGATGAGCGAGTGTGTCTTGCCGCCTTGTCGCTCTGCAACAGTTTGGCATGTGTGCCAACATTTGGGAGTTTTAATCATGCTCCCGATGTGCGCTGTGAGTGTCACTGTTCAGGGGTATGCATCGCATGCACTTCCTTTTACCTCATGTCAGAGTTCTCTCAGTCTACACACTCACAGTCGTCATCGTCGTCGTCGTCGTCCTCGCCGAGTCGAACTTGATTGCTTTCCTGTGGTGATGGTGCGGTATGTTATGATTTCTGCTATGATATACCATTACCGTGTGGCGTAGTCTAATGCACCCGCGCACCTATGCACCCTAAATGTGCATACAGCTGGGCCTGTGTGGAGTGCATTTTGGAACTGAATGAATGTGCCGATGACCAGGCCACAGGACGTTATTCAGCCGGCAAAACATACTGCAGCAGCTATTATGAATTTAAAGCAAAGCGTTGTGGCATATCGAATGACTGCATATGAAAAAATAACCATCGGAGGTACGAGATACGACCACCAGTAGTCAATGGACTCGTTTCGTTTGACAGGGTCTTCTACTCGTTCTATCAGCAACTTAGAAGGCTGTAGACTAGTGGGGGTTTTGAAAAAAAAAAACTGTCGCTAGCGCCTGCTGATGCATGAAAATTGCGCTGCACCGTTCCAGGGGTACATAGAGAGGCTTCATTTTGGTGGAAGACTGGCTTGCTGTCACACTTATGATGGGACGGCAATTCGCCAGAGCTGATGGAAGTTATATCAAAGTCCTGGATTGTCCTAAAAGCAGCACAATATTTTGGTCTTGCAGAGTTTTGAAGCAGAATGTGATGATGTTTCGTTTGATCTCAAAACGTGACGCACAGAATAAATAATTGTAGTCTCATTGTCGAATTGGGTACAACGTCACCAGTTTGACAATTCGCCCCTTCCACTAAGCTAAGCTGTGAAAGCCAGGTGGGTCGGTAGGTAGGGTGACTGCATGATTATATATGACATCATGCCCATTTAGACGAACTACCAAACCTAAGTTATTAAGATCGTTGAGGCAGTTGACGTCATCCTTGCCCAGCAGCTTACGAGGTAATGCAGTATTATTTCCTCTTCTTCTTCATCCCCAAGAAATCATGAATGTTGCCTTACCTTGCTCATATCTCAAAAACCGTGTGTCCTACAGCAAAGTGACTGAGACCGATTTTGTAGCTCATGACTAGATCTAGATGGTGGGGCTGCGGAACGGAAAAATATACCGTTATAAGGGTATAATTTTTAATGGATAAGGCACTTTCAGTGTTAAAATAACTTTAATCATCGCCTTGCCGGTGATTGAGAGTGATGAAAACTTGCACAATGTGAATTCACGTCAAGGGCAACAATTCAGATTGACATTCCTTGAAAGCCGATGTAAAATTTCATATAATTTACGCCCGAGAAACAAATTTCCCTGTTTTTTTCAAAAATTTGCCCAAATAACGGTGCAATCGTAAATTTTCCAATTCCATCCTCTAGATCAAGTCATAAGCTACAAAAAATTGTACTGGAATTTTCTCGTACGACGCACCGTTCTCGAGATATGAGTTGTCAAAAATTCCATACGAACCGCCAGAACCCCTACAGATGTCGATTTTTCTACATTGAAAAAATCATGAATGTTCGTCTTACTTTGCTCATATCTCAAAAACCGTGCGTCCTACAGCAAAGTGACTGAGACCGATTTTGTAGCTCATGACTAGATCTAGATGGTGGGGCTGCGGAACGGAAAAATATACCGTTATAAGGGTATAATTTTTAATGGATAAGGCACTTTCAGTGTTAAAATAACTTTAATCATCGCCTTGCCGGTGATTGCGACTGATGAAAACTTGCACAATGTGAATTCACGTCAAGGGCAACAATTCAGATTGACATTCCTTGAAAGCCGATGTAAAATTTCATATAATTTACACCCGAGAAACAAATTTCCCTGTTTTTTTCAAAAATTTGCCCAAATAACGGTACAATCGCAAATTTTCCAATTCCATCCTCTAGATCAAGTCATAAGCTACAAAAAATTGTACTGGAATTTTCTCGTACGACGCACCGTTCTCGAGATATGAGTTGTCAAAAATTCCATACGAACCGCCAGAACCCCTACAGATGTCGATTTTTCTACATTGAAAAAATCATGAATGTTCGTCTTACTTTGCTCATATCTCAAAAACCGTGCGTCCTACAGCAAAGTGACTGAGACCGATTTTGTAGCTCATGACTAGATCTAGATGGTGGGGCTGCGGAACGGAAAAATATACCGTTATAAGGGTATAATTTTTAATGGATAAGGCACTTTCAGTGTTAAAATAACTTTAATCATCGCCTTGCCGGTGATTGAGAGTGATGAAAACTTGCACAATGTGAATTCACGTCAAGGGCAACAATTCAGATTGACATTCCTTGAAAGCCGATGTAAAATTTCATATAATTTACACCCGAGAAACAAATTTCCCTGTTTTTTTTCAAAAATTTGCCCAAATAACGGTACAATCGCAAATTTTCCAATTCCAGCCTCTAGATCAAGTCATAAGCTACAAAAAATTGTACTGGAATTTTCTCGTACGACGCACCGTTCTCGAGATATGAGTTGTCAAAAATTCCATACGAACCGCCAGAACCCCTACAGATGTCGATTTTTCTACATTGAAAAAATCATGAATGTTCGTCTTACTTTGCTCATATCTCAAAAACCGTGCGTCCTACAGCAAAGTGACTGAGACCGATTTTGTAGCTCATGACTAGATCTAGATGGTGGGGCTGCGGAACGGAAAAATATACCGTTATAAGGGTATAATTTTTAATGGATAAGGCACTTTCAGTGTTAAAATAACTTTAATCATCGCCTTGCCGGTGATTGAGAGTGATGAAAACTTGCACAATGTGAATTCACGTCAAGGGCAACAATTCCGATTGACATTCCTTGAAAGCCGATGTAAAATTTCATATAATTTACACCCGAGAAACAAATTTCCCTGTTTTTTTCAAAAATTTGCCCAAATAACGGTACAATCGCAAATTTTCCAATTCCATCCTCTAGATCAAGTCATAAGCTACAAAAAATTGTACTGGAATTTTCTCGTACGACGCACCGTTCTCGAGATATGAGTTGTCAAAAATTCCATACGAACCGCCAGAACCCCTACAGATGTCGATTTTTCTACATTAAAAAAATCAGGAATGTTCGTCTTACTTTGGTCATATCTCAAAAACCGTGCGTCGTACAGCAAAGTGACTGACACCGATTTTGTAGCTCATGATTCAATACGAACCGCCAGAACCCCTGCTGAATTTTCTGGTGGCCTGTAGTTCCAGAAAAATTTTTGCTGCAAAAGTCCATTTTTTCTCGACAGAAAAAAATCATGCATGTTACCTTACCTTGCTAATGCCCGTTGGCCGATTTTGTCCTTCTTCCGATTTGGGTCCTTCAGTCGTCCCATTCTTCTCTCGCCGGGATTAACTAAGTCTTCTGTTTTATTTCGATGTGCATTAAAGGCGCCACATAATCGGGTGCTTTAGAGATGCTCGAATTTTGTAGTTTTACCTTGTGGAACATTTCGGTATCCCTCTTATGGCTGCATACGAGGCTATACTTGAAGGTATCAATTGGAAGGAAATTGAGTAAGCCCTGCATGCTTGTCGCCATCTATTTCTTGGAAAATAATGCTTGTCTTTATCTTAGTCACTCTCAACGGATTGTACCAGAGTGCAGACGCCTTGTCCAAAAATGCTCTTAAATTCTGAACAGGGCCAAAATTTTCAGTCGTTCTTGGGAGAATTTGGCCACAACATTGGTTTGACATGGTCAATGCAACTCAATTTTCCCTTAAATTCTGACCGCGACATACCGGAGTGGCAACAAAATTTAATTGAGTGCCTCTAAAACAGGCTTCAAATAAAAAAACTCCCATTCACTTACAAATCCCAGCCGCAGCGTGTTCCTTGATGTAACTTATTCGCACTAGTGAACCCGCAAATCGGTGTTGCCGTCCGCTCAAACGTGGGCACATGCCCCAACAGTCAACAGCCAACAAGGGCCGCCGCATTAACTCTATGAAGCATTTAGCAAAATCGACACAGCGGAAAAGGAAACGGAAAGTGGTCCCAAAACCGAAAACAAAACCAAAAATGTGCACAAATTTACACTCGCTACTTTGGCACCACATCTCTCAGTCGAAAGAAAAAAGAAAAACCCGAAAAAGCGACAAAAAAAAGCCGGCAAAAATCAGAGCAACAAAAGACCAACTACATCCCCGTGAATGTAATACACCCAACGCTTCGCCTGATTTTTTTGTGTATTTTTGCGGACCGTGATTTCTGCTGCTTTATTAGCCCTGGCCAGCCGACGTTGTTGCTGCCACCGCGCCATCGTCGTCGTCGTCCTCGTCATCACCGTGAAGCGGCAGCAGCAGCAGCAGCAGCTCCCCGTATGGCCGCGAAAGAGGTTTATCCAGTCAACGGTGGAAAATGCCCCGGCGTTTTCGATTTTCGTATTGAATAGCCGGGACCACTTAATGCCCTCAGTCACGAAATTGTTGAGAACACAAAGTGCTTAATGTGAAAACAACGGGGTTCTCCTCATGTACTATATATACTCTCGTTCTCGTGGCAGGTATGCAGCGCCATCGCCATCGCGTCGTGGTTGTCGACGGTGTAGACCAACGGTCAGGTGGGCACACTCATAGACGTTAGCCGATTTCTGATCCTTTTTATACGTACCTGGACCTCTGCACGCTTGTTGTGTAGCACACCATTCGCGACCCGCAGTCGTCGCCGCTTCTCCACCACCACCGCTCACCAGTGCTCACACCATCAACAACTCGCCACCCCATTCAATCATACCGTTTCTGCGGTTCATGCGATACTGGTACGGCTCGCCGATGTACTTGCAACAAATATACACAGAGAGATGTACAAGGTCCTTACACAAAGAGGACTACTTCCATTCACTAACCAATGAACGAATAAGTTGTTGTATATTAAATTCACTCGCTCAGTCCGCGGCAGTGCTCCAGGTGCTTGCCAGTGAGTTCGAGTTTTCATTACAATTTTCAATGTGGGTCCGCTCTCAGGCCCTCCAGACCACCCAGGCCACCCGGACCCACCCAAAGAGAGTGGGGGTTTGTTTTTTTTTTTCTTCTTGTGCGAAAAATCATTATAACCCGCTATGATTGTGCCGTTTCTTTGTGTGCTTAAGTCTGGGGGTTTACTTTTTTGGTTGAATTTGTTCGTTAATAGAGCGTGATTTGATGTTTGTTGGAATTTGTTTTGGGACGACGACGATGGGTGTGGGAGGCGCTGGCGGTGTAATCAGGAGAACTTCGGCGCTATAGTTGTCGTAATGGATATTACAACAGCCATGTCGTGGAATGTCTTTCGAAGATCCTTTATTTGATGATGCTGTTGCGGACCTTGAAAATTACACTGCCAATTCGAGTGGGAATATAATGACGATGGGGGTGTCCACCCGTGGAGTGGGTGGTTGTAATAAGCCTTGTACTGGCTTATGAAGAAATTTATTGAACAAGGGGCAGGACAGGTGCTTGAGAGCAGTGAAATGGGTGTTTACTTTGTAATTGAATGAGAAAATAGCCTACACCGTTTGTAAGCTCGAAAGGTCATGCCGGTATTTTGGAATCCAATCACTGCTCATCATTCGCATTGTCGACCAGGGGAACACTGTATTTCGTCCAACATTTAGACTTACCTTCTTAAGAGCTTCCCAGGGTTTTTTTTTCTGACTCAAAATAATAACATTGATGGCGCGCAAGTTCGCTGGGACTAGTTTCTACAGCAACGACTAGTACTACTTGTGTCTGCTGTTGTTTTTTCCACGAGTGAGGAATTCCTGCGCTCCGCTGCCTACGAAGATTGAAATTTGAAGAAGCTGATTGAACTTGAATTTGTTCGAGACTCTAAGTGAAAATTATTCGCCGTGCCTAGATACCATGAACTTAAGTGCGCAGGAGATAAAGCATCTACCCAGTTTGTCTTGGTATCTGATCATTTTTCACTCACACGCTTCGCTGTTCCATGCATTCCTTAAAATGTGTCGTCATCCTCGTTAAGACACAATTTTGAGTCATTCGTGGGAGTTGAGGACATGCAGCAAAAGTGGAATGACCTAATCAAAATCAACCTCTTAGGATTTCTTCAATGTAAAGCGCTCCCAATTCTTCTCTGGCTACCCCTTCATAACCCACTACCCCCCTAAATCGAATGAATTTCTAAATATAAATTTCAGTGTCAGTGGTTATATTTACCACTTCACCTAACATTCAGATTTCAAGGTTGGTTTGATATACATATGTACGTGTAAACTGCACCGCCCCGTATCCATGTAAATGAAGTGCTTCCCAACATATCTTTATCTTTTGTGGGCTAGCGCCTCACAAGATCCCAGTATATGTTCTGGAATTCCATTAGATTCTCCGCAGAATCTGCAGAGACCTTTTTCTGATACACCTAGTTTCCTAAGGTGCTCTCTGAGCTTACAAAGCCCTGTTAAGACACGTAGGTTGTTTTTGCCAATTCTGATACATGCCTCAAACCTCTTTCGCTTATGTTGAGCCAAGAGTTTGTTGGCCTGTTTCATGCCATGGGCGTTGTGCTCGGTTCCTTCGTTCTCTGCACTCTTCCCTGAGGACGTTATCTTTTACAGTGCAGAATGATTCGGTGCCTACACAAGATTCCGATGCTCCTTTCCTGGTGAGGGTTTCGGCCATTTCATTGCTTCCAATCCCTGTGTGGCCAGCTATCCAACAGAGTTCTACTCTATTGCTCCTGCTCCGCTTCTTAAGCTTCTGTAGATATTCCCACACTAGCCTAAGCTTCTGTAGACATTCCCACACGAGCTGGGATTTGATAAGGAGTCAAGTGCCACGATAGCGGCCGGACTGTTCGACATTATTGATATGTCGCAGTTTGTATAGTCCCTGTCAAGATTGATCTGAACTCATCTGTTTCTGTCCGTTTGCCCATGGGTTCGTAGTACTCTGGTCCAAATACTCCCGCCCTCCAGTCTATGAACTATGGATTCTTTGCTCCAGTCCCCTTTTTGGATCCACCTGGATAGCCAAGAGTGGTAGCTTTTTGACTAGTGCATCGAATTGTATGCATTTTCCTATCCCTT
The DNA here is from genome assembly GCA_964034865.1 of Eristalis intricaria. Classification (NCBI taxonomy): domain Eukaryota; kingdom Metazoa; phylum Arthropoda; class Insecta; order Diptera; family Syrphidae; genus Eristalis; species Eristalis intricaria. Next base: position 10,336,282 of record OZ035877.1, read on the forward strand.
CGTTTGCCATCCTCATGACTGCTTTGTTTGCACATTCCCTACTTCGTTACTGGCATAACTTTAACTTACTTATGTTGCTTGCGTTAGTCAGTATGAATCTGTAAAGATTTTCCTTGCAGACGTTGTCCACTTTGTCCTTTTCATGAACCAGGAGCAAAATAAGAGGTGCATTTAGTAGACTACTAAAATCTTTATTTCAGCTTTACTCTTCATTCTGTAACTGGTGTCGAAAGGGGTCTGTCCCTCCACCAAAATTATTCAAGTAAGTTTAATGCGGCCATAAAAGTCACTCAGCTACTCACTGGCAAAATCGGACATGAGCCCATCGGAAAACAGGAGAACTCCTCCGTCGTCGATGAACAGAGTAGGACTTGGTGTGCACTCCTGTGTTAGTCCAGACGTTATTGAAACACCTCCGAGTTGTCTCATAATTGTGGTGACTCTATCGAAATCCCTTGACATTTTAGTTATTTAGATCGAATGATCATTGGTCCAAAGTCGTGTTTTTATTCTGCGCAGGGAAAGAGTGTGTAATATGCCTTCTATGCTTGAGTATCCGTAATGCTCCATCTGCATAACGACTAAGTTTGAACTCACGATGTTTAATTTATTAGTTTTGCAGAGGACACTTACTGCAAACAGGAAAAATATATCTTCTTCAGTCCGGGGTGGACCTGGGCCTCAACCAACGAGCCTCTCCAGCTAGCACGTTCTGTGGTTTGCTGTCTGAGGTCCTTCTCCACCTGGGTGCGCCACCTTAAACGCTGGCGTCCTCTATTACGTTGTCCCACGGGATCGGAGTCGATGATTCGGGCGGAAGCTGAGTTGTCCATACGCTCTACATGGCCTAGCCATCTTAAACGTTGGATCCGAAGACGCCTGACTAGACTCATGTCGCTGTACAGCCCGTACAATTCGTGGTTGAATCTTCTCCTCCAGAAACCGTCAACGCAAACAGGACCACAGATCGCAGGCAGAGCTTTTCTCTCGAAGAGACCAAAGACTTCCTCATCCGCTTTTGAGATTGTCCATGCCTCCGCGCCGTACAGCAGGACTGGGATGATCAAGGTCTTGTATAAAGTCAGCTTGGTCCTTCGAGAGATGGCTCTACTACCCAATTGCCTCTTGAGCCCATAGAAACAGCGGTTGGCAAGAGTTACTCTGCGTTTGATCTCAGTACTGATGTTGTTTGTACTATCTACTGCGGGGCCGAGGTAGACGTAGTCCATGACTACCTCGCCCATTGTGACGCTCTGTCCAAGACGTCGATGTTGTGTGTCCTTTCTTTATGACAGCATATATTTCGTTTTGCCCTAGACCCATTTTAGCCGCTTCCGCATCAATGCCAGCAAACGCCTCATTGACGGCTCGCTGTGTTCTGCCAATCACGTCAATGTCATCCGCGTATGCTAGCAGTTGTACGGACTTCTGGAAGATCGTGCCTCTAGGAGAACGATATGGCTTTGTTAATTGCTTGGGGTTATTGTGTCAATCTGTTTCTGATCTGTCTGATGCACTATTTCTATCCATCAACTCTTGAGATAAGGATTAGACCTTGCTGAACTCCCTAACCTTAGAAATAATTCAGCGATACCTGAAAAGAGAGAAAATAAGTGTTCGTTGTGGTATTACAGTCCTACTTATATGCGCCTCTCATGTCGATCTCTACCCACCAACATAATTTTTTAACTGGGAAGTGAAGTGCCTCTGAAAGCTGGCCCTCCAATCCCCATTTCAAGCTCACTCCACAACCAACATCCCCTGCATCTCTGCTAAATATGACTTCAATCAGAAATATGCCCGACCCAAAAATCGAGTTTATATGAACCTGCGCCCATCCGAAGCCGCTAAATGAACCATAAACTATCACCCATGACGAGATGAAAGGCCCATCGTGGTCGTCGGTCAAAAACTCACCCACCCATCCAAAAGAATAAAACATCCCCCATCGTATCGGATAATATGTCAGAAATAAAACCACCGGAACTAACCTCAAATGCAATAAAATTTCACGGCCAATGCACAGGATAATCCAATATTCATCACTTGTCAACATGGTCGAATGACCATATTTTCGCTCGTTCCCCAGTCGGCTGCCAGTCTCACCGGGAAAATGTTTGCAGTTTAGTGCAGTGACTCATGACAGTGCACGAATCCTGCCGCAACTGTCAATGTGGTCTACCAACTTGGTGGTCCGTGCAAATAGAAAAAAAGCAGAACAACAACACCGTGACTACGTACCCTCCCTCCCCCACCACCCCTCCCACCATGCAAACCTTTAACACTTTTAAATCCCAATAAAAAATTTACACCCCCGAACAACTATCGTCAACGGAAAAACATTGAAAATAAAATAATTTGTTTGTGTTTCTTCTCTTTCTTTCATGCATCGATCCCAATCTCCCTCTCTCGGCTCGGTCGTGTCCTCTTTATGCGCTGGGATCCCTCATTCTGTCGAATTTTATGAAATCACCCGGAATATGCACATCCCAACCGAACAACACCACCTCATCCACACACACACGCGCGCTCATTTGACTGTGTGTCGACGGCTATGGCTCCGGCTACGGCTCCGGCTCCGGCTCATTCTCTGTCTCTGGCACCGTCTCCGGGTACGGACTACGACTACGGCTACTGCTGCGGCGGCTGATGGTATTATCCTTTCATGTTGGCTGCATTGAATGCTGGTTTGTAAATTTCACTCGTCCTTTTGATGGAACTCGGGGATACTATTCTATTTCTTTTTTGTGTTTTTATTTTCAAAAACGATGGCTATGTCGGTGGTGGCGTCTGGTGTAGTACCGCCGGATATCCTGGATTATCCCACAAGTACGGATATGGTTGTACGAGAGGGCAGTAACGTGACGCTAAAATGTGCTGCTACCGGATCACCAGAGCCAACCATTACGTGGAGACGTGAAAATGGAGTACCCATTGGATTGGCCAACGGTTCAGAGGGTAAGTTTTGTGTGTCACAAAAAAATGAACGAAAAAGGAAAATATTTGAACAAAAAAAAAATTAACTAAATAGAGGGCAACAGCGTGTAGGTAGTATTTGATATATGAAGTGTTGTCGATGGATGGTCGCCAAAGACGTCTCTAACCGGCCACGAGAGTGCGGTGCATGCATGTGTGCAGGCACTCGTCACAACTTAAAGCTCGTTGCAAGAGAAATCGATAGAGAATCGATGTGGAGTGAGTGATTTTAAAAACATTGGTACATGATTTATTCAGGAAGTGCTGTTGTTGTTTGTAATTCTTTGGGTTGCCTTCTGCGGGGAGGTTGTTAAATTGATTTGCTTCCATCGATTGACAGATGATTTTTGATGGACTGGTGCTTGAACTTAGGGTGGACTCACCATGATGATGTTTGTTTTCTCTCCTGTGGAGGTTCTGATAAGATGACATTTAGCTTCTAGATTATTGGGTAGAATTTTTGAAGAACCATTTTTGTCTGCTCAGTTTGACTTCGAGTGACTGTGGAGAGAGGTTGGGGACGTAGAAGCAATGGAAATTGCATATAGCGTTTTCACAATTCCAAGTCCACCCTAGGACGGCTAATCAAGGCCTTTTTCAGGACTTTATATTAGACAGGTGCTTAAGAGTATAATTTGTTAGCAACACCCTTTTTGAAGTTAGATAGGTAGTTACGACATGGGATTTTTAATAAGGGAGTTATGACTTCATTCACTTGGACCTATAAGGTCCATTGTGCTGTCACTTAACCCTTCTGTCAATGTTTATTTTAAGACCTTTCCATCGATGGAGTAGGTCTGGCTGGACCTTCATACACTTTGTATGAAAATTGATGGAACTCAATGAAATAGTTGAAGTTTTTTTTCTGTTATTTTGGACACTTTATTACAGTGGACTCTCCTTAAGTCGGACTCTTCCTAAGTCGGACTCTCCCTTAGTAGGACCCTCCCTTAGTCGGACTCTGCCTAAGTCGGACTCTCCCTAAGTCGGACCCTCCCTAAGTCGAACTCTCCTTAAGTCGGACTCCCCCTTAATCGGACTCTCCCTAAGTCGAACTCTCCCTAAGTCGGACTGTCCCTAAGTCGTACTCTCCCTAAGTCGAACTCTCCCTAAGTCGGACTCTCCCTAAGTCGTACTCTCCCTAAGTAATTCGAATTTCTCTCTAACACGAGATTTCGCCATATTTCACAAAAACTTCCTTCAAATTTCCAAACAAAAACCTCTATCTAAGTCAAACACCCTCTGAATTGAACAAATGATTGTATCCCGTGACAATTCGCCTTAGTGGGGGTTTTGTTATAGCTTTGTTATACAACATTGATACTACGAAGTATTTTCTAAAATACTGTGTTGTAAAAAGACAGACTCTTCGCAGGGTTTTTGTGTTTGCTCTGCAAATTCTACACGATTTCTTGTGTTCTGGCTACTGTTCGGTTGGGGCGTCTTATTTCGAATGGTCCTCCGAAGAGAGATTCCATGCGATATCGAACAGAAAACAGTTCTATGGATGTGTGGATTCATGCTTTGAACCATGCATTGGTTACTCATATCATTTCTGTAAATTATGAATGATGCCAATGCTACGACTTCCAAATTGTTGTTGAAGAAAGCCAATGGCCATCGCTTCGTCTGTTGTTTACATTTATGTTTATTCCCCCAGCAGTTGATCCATGACGTCGACTCCAACTTTACGTTTGTTGTAAAACAGAATTGCTTGTGGCTTTCTCGCTGTTGCAATCGAAAGGCATCCCCTTATTAATGCAGTTCTCTTTTTCCAACAAAGCCCAGGCAGATTCTTCCAGTTTTTCCACACCTTTAAAACTAAAGAAATTATCGTAGTCTCGCATGACCATATCCATATTATGGTCTCGAAGATACCTTGGCTACGAGGCGTTCCTCAGACTTCTTAAATGACATTGTCCACTCTTAGACGAACTGTTGCTGTGGGTTGTTTGTGCCATTATGTTCCATCACGGGCCAAATAGTATTCCTCGGAGAACTGTCCTTCCTGCATTGCATACATGGCGAACTCTATAATCTTCTGCATCTTCTTTATCCGATATTCTCCCAACTTTCAAGTTTGAGTCGCATCTTCGCATCAGAATCATCTCCATTGGAAACACAGTCCTTATCGCTATTGCCACTAAAATCTTCTGCTTCAGAGACACTTAATCAAACTTCTTCGGCAAACATTTACTCATGCGGCTCCAGTGGAATGCCATTATTACGTCAGCTGTAATAATTTAATTGAGTTGTTGTTCCCATTGTGCTTCTTACTCGCTCCAGTAATGATTACTACTTGACAATAATGTTACTTTAAAAAAATTCAAAAATGCAGATTGTACGAATGGTCTGTCTGGAAGTCGTGGGTTACAAATGATTACAATCAGATAATAAATGTTCAAGTGAGCCACCGGCCTACATACGTAACAATTTTTCATAATTATTTTTATTTTTAGTGAAAATCTCCAAACCTCCTTTTTTCAAAAAAAAACCGTAATAAATGTGTGTTCTCCATACAATATGTAGCAAGGTCTAGCCAGGCCCATTCCACTGATTCTAGGGGTCGTTGTAGAAACATTTTTTTTGCTCACCCACTCGCCCAATTATGGTCAACACTTCGTCAAGAAAAAAAAGGGGAAGATAAATACACAATCAATTAAAAAAAAAATGTTTTCGAAAATGATAAAGGTCCGATTAAAAGGCTCTCCTTGGTTCTTCGTTGACCCAATTATTTCACTCATTTTGCTGTGGAAAGCCATTTAAGGATGTCCTTGATATTTATGTTCGCTAGATCTTCTAGGCGCGTAGTTACCCATTAGTTTCCTTCTTGTCTCTTCAAGGGCCGGGCAGGTCCTGAGATATATTTTCCTGCTCCTCCTCATCCCTGTAGCTTCTACAGAAGTCATTGAAGGGAGTCTTCTGGTTTTATTGTAAGTTAGGCAATGACCAGGTGTTACGCATTCTTGTTTGCAGGTTACCTTCCTATCTAGTTGTGGGATGACTTTAGTTTTCGACGGATCTAGTGTCGGCCAGGTCGCTTGCCATACATACCCATGTGTCGGGTATTCGACGGATCTAGTTTAGGCCACGTCGCTTGCCATGAATACCCATGTGGTCAGCGACTAGACATTGAATAAGTTTGCATTTGCCCGCTATCTCCCTTAGAGATAGACGGCACAGTTTTACCATCTTGGAATAGATCGATGGTGGTTTCAGACCCCTTGTGGCCGCTCTTTGTGTATAAATAATAAGAAATAGATCTTCCGTCTATCGGGGTCATATATAGCCGGAGGGCTTCCTCTTGAATGACTGTTACTCTTGCCTGAAATACACTGCAGTGGTTCGGAAACCTAAGGAAAGTTAAGGCGACCTAGTGTGTACACAGCAATCTGAGCCATTCCCTAACTTCTCGAGTTGCACACCTTGCCATCGTCCCATTCTTCTCTAGTGGGGTTTATTATTTTGTGCTTTATCTCGAAGTCTTGTGTTTAAGAATCTTCGAATGTTGAAGTAAGTCTATGTCCCTTCACCATTCTCTCAGCCTTACAGCCCCTTTTAAGCATTCTTTTAATTTCTGTTACCGCCTAGTCCCCCTTCTAAAGCCAGACACGGTGGCGCCTCATGTGGAGTCAATTTCAAGCATACACTAGTTATTACCGCCACCGGTCGATGTACACAAAATATATACTCCATGACAGCACAGAAACATCGAGTGCACCACCACAGGGTAGTGATTGCCCTCAATAACACCAGGGGCCAGTGCTGTCGAAGGTGGAATTTTAAAAATTAATTTCAAAACGTTCGTGGCCCGCCCATTTTAGAGTATTCACCACCGAACCCATAATAATGCACCACCGCCTCCTTGTGGGCCATAATTCTAGACTCTAGACCGCAAATCGATTTACGGTATCAGCGCCGGGGTGGATATTAAGGAGTAAATTATTATGCGACAGGACGTGTGTGCAATGCAGGACATTTGTTTGAAGACGACAGCACAACACCCGTATCGAAAACGTCGCGCGCTGTGGCTCTCACTCTTTAAGCGAGTGACCTTGTAAAATATTTTTCCTATATTTATATATGAATTTGTATCCCCACTGTATATATTTGTGTCCTTTTACCATTGCCAGTTTCAAGCATCGAAGCCCTTGACCTAGTTCTGCCGCATGTTAAGAGGCAACATATGGGCGCCTACCTGTGCATTGCATCGAATGGTGTTCCGCCATCAGTGAGCAAAAGGATAACTCTCATTGTGCATTGTAAGTGTTTTTGTGTGTGTGTGTGTGTGTGTTTCTTTTGCGTGCGAAAGTGAACAAGGAGCATTTTTGAATGGCTCCTCGCAAGTGTGTGGTGACAATGTTTGTGCGTTTTTAACTTGTTTCTTTTTTTTGTTTTCCTTTTTGTTCGATTTCTTTGCAGTCCCGCCAATGATTACAGTACAAAATCAATTAATCGGAGCAGTCGAGGGTAAAGGTGTCGCACTGGAATGCCAATCGGAAGCTTTTCCAAAGTCAATAAATTACTGGACACGGGAGCGGACTGGTGAAAGTGTACCTCCAGGTGAGTGGTGCGGTTTTGTTCTTCTTCTTTGTAGGCAACGTCTTTCAACGTCGTCGACGAAACGTCTTGAGCTAGTGCAACTGTGGACTGTTTCTACAGCGAAAATCGTGTAATGAGTCAAATCCATTGAGTTACTTCGGCGTATGTGGAACATTTTTTTGACTTTTTGACGTCACGCACTCGGACGTATGTGGAATATTTCTCTGTACTTGGTGTCTTCTGGACGCAACGTCTTGGAGCTAGTGCAACTGTGGACTGTTTCTACAGCGAACATCGTGTAATGAGTTAAATCCATTGAGTCACTTCGGCGTATGTGGAACATTTTTTGATTTGGGTAACTTTTGGGCACCTAGCCAGAGGCCCGGGTCCATACCACCACACAAAGAAGGACAAGTACACTTACTTCGCTGCTTTCTCACCTCTGGTAGGTTGGATCGCATTCACAGCCAGTTGTAATTGGCTCAAGTTGAAGTGATCCGGGTGGCAGTACAACGGAGCAGTCAGGTTTAAGTGGATACCATAAACCACTTCAACAACGCACCTACCAATGTTGAGGTCCTTCGACAAATCTAAGGTACTTGTTGTCAATGTATGGTTACCCCAAGAAATGTCATCAAATGTGAAGAGGCAGGCACACAGCTGCAAGACGGGGAATTACAAGGTTTGGTGATTCTAACCAACCGCCACAAACGTCTGTGTCAAGAGTGAAACAACAACAACTGAGGAGAATATCGAGACTCTGAGTTGAAGCCCACAAGGAAAGTTAAGACCCGTGCTACAGTTCCTCGTCTCTGGCATGGACCCCTTTCATCTGTTCACTGGATTTGAGCGATGTTCCTGAAGACACACCACCGTACCCTCCTCAACAACAGGTGCTGCATTTTATCTCAAATTTTCAACGCCGCCATTGTTCCTTGAGGGTAGCCTTCCGCCAGAGAAACTTTTGCATTTTTCACATTTTTGTCGCCGCCGTCGCGTCGCTCACACCTCAGGATTTATGAAACTTTCCCTACCATCGTGTTGCAAACAATTTCATTTACCACCGAAAAAAAGAAAATGGCCCGCAAAAGTGAATGCACAAACTTTGCGCTTATGTCCTTCAACAATGAGTTCGGCCCTCTTTCACTTGAAACTCCAGGATTGCGGTTTCAAAGGTTTTAATTAATACTAAGGACTTTGGAACACGCCAATATATCAGTCTCACTCCTCGCGGTGCAGGCGGCGCCACCGCTATCCATTGAAGATTGTTGAATGTTACTTAACCATATATCCAAGCTTCACCTAGGAAAGGCGCCCAGAAAATTGTCCGCCATGCATGCCACCGCCTCTCCCCGCCCCACGTGATAGGTAGCACGGCACTGTTGTTGCTGCTGCAGCTCTAAACGGGGATGGTGAGGGCGATGGTGTTGGTGCTATGCACGCCATCGTTGAAGTCTTACTTCGGGCCCCCCCTAATGTGCATTCAATGCACCGGATAATAGTAACCTTGCGAGTCTTCTTAGAAAGAAAACTCTAAATTGCCTTTTAAATTGCCCCTTATACGCGTTCCGATGGAGTGCATGTGGTGTGGAAACAAGGACGAAGAAATTCGTTATTTAATGTAGTTCCTTTATAATCTCCAGTCCATACCTAAACGCCCACACAAGCCAAACGTTGGTATTTTTGATGCAATGGGTGGTGCTTGCGCCCAGACCATGGAACGCGCCATCGATTGTGTGGTAAAAATGCTCCTCAACAGTTTAGAGTTGCTGGTGGCCCCCTTTCTGGCGTATCGTTTCCCGGTTTTCCCACTGACTCTCGTTCGCCTCATGGATGCGCGCTGATTATTTATACCAAAGCAGGCCAATGTCGGTCCCGGGCTACCATCTACCATGTGCATAAATCACACAGCACCACAGAGAAGGGTGTTGGATTTGCATTTGACCAGGATCCGGTGCGAGGACGATTAGTGGGCGAGTGAGTGGAGAGGGGTCTGAGTCCGGAGGCCGTGCGAAATAAATAATATTTCCCATACATCAACATGTGTTCGAAATCTGCATGCAGCCTCGTTCTCGTCGCCGGTCGTACCGTCGTCGTCGATTGGGGGTGGCTATTTGCTTATTACGTTCGCTACATTTGGCCTCAATGGGTCTGTGCGGCGCGGCGGGATGTGGGGTGGCATGGCGTATATTGACTCTCTGTACACCTGACATTACTGGTCCACAGACGAATTGGCTCTATGTATCGATTTTATTGTCATGCCATGGCGTGGAGTGAGTGCTTCAACCGGGATGCCAGTATGCGACGATAACTAGTGCCTAGGGGGGAATGGATGATTGGAAGGGGAAATGGTCTGGGGGGAACGGGGATTTGTTTGATTCTGGCGCTGAGCTGGGTTGAGTTTGGAAAATTCGTTTTCATGGTGCACACAAAGTAATTAAGTACGCTTCATTGCAGTTGAAAGGATGCCATGGCTCTCGGATACATTTTGAATATGAGGCTTGAAGTTGTCACTACGACTGCCGCAATCGAAAACCGTTCAGTGACAGGGAAAGTTGGGTCGGAATTACGCATTATCGTGTGCATAATGCGTATATACCTGAGAAGCTTACACAATTGTGTTTCGGTTTAATTGGGTCAAATCCATAGGACGTGAAGCTGAAGCGAAACTTCTGTTAAAGTCGTTCTTTCGTTGAGCGGAAAATTGGTGCAGCGATGAATCGTAACGATGGAGAGTTGGAAAGAGCTTAAGAAAGTTTGAAGCTCTTCTGAGAAGACCCGCTTTTGAGGATGAGGCTTAGGCACATGGTCTCAAAGGGAGAGCATCATCTAAGAAAAATCAAGCAAGCAGTATGTAAACTGAGAACCAATTAAAATCAATTTGAAATCCACTCCAGTCAGACCCACGTCCATCATCATCATCATCGACCCTCTCCTGTCCGCCAATTAATATGATTTACCACCAAAAACGACCAGAACACATGTAATCGTTCATATTCAGAGATGGATACAAAACAGAAAAAACAAAAAGACAATCGCTTGATAACGATGATTCAGTTATCACATTAAATCAACCCCTATAAGTCAAGCGTGTGATTTTAATTCAACCCTTAACTGGTTGCTCACATTTGCTTTCGACCCAACAACCGTGCGGTGGTGGTGGTGGCGGCGGCAGAGTCGACTCGGCAGTGGCGGCATGCGTGTACGTTCATACGTGAGTGTGCATGTACGAGGGTGTGCAGAGAGCCGAGATTGCTTCCATTTCATGGATGAAAAGGTGCGAATGGAATGGATATGTTCATTGGTTTCGGGGCGACCCCAGAGTTGAGGATGGTGCTGGTGGCGGTGGCGGTGGTGACTGTACAAGTGCACAGCATGCCGGTGGTTTTTGGAGATGAGAAAATGAGAGTGTGAAGTAATTTGCCATAACGAATTCCGCCAGCAGGCGGGTGCAGCACAAAAAAAACCGAGAAAAAAAAATAACACATCCAGAACCTTGGTATCAATTTGTTTTTGTCCCCCATCCCTGGCTCTCGTTATTCACGTTCGCACTGTTGACGCTTGCCGATGGTTGTTATTGTCCGGGAAGTGGAGACGGGTCAATTTTTCTGTGTTTTTTGCCGAATGTGCGGCGGTTGATGGGGAATACGTTCGCTCCCTCGTTGTTTGCGGATCGTAAACAGGAGATTGATTTTATTATGGGAAATATTGTTCCATCTGTTGGGAAAGGGTTTATTATTTTGTTTGATGCTCTCGCAAGCGGTTTGAAGCCTTGGCAGGACTGTGATGCTCAGTGGAAGGGAACAGAAAAAAAATTCCAACGAGAGAAACTGCAATCAGTTTTGAGTGCGCTATGGATGGGCGCAAATATGCGTAGGGTGAACTGTGTTAATGTTTATTTGCTCATTCGCGTGTGAGAAGTACGTATCGCCGCACAATGCGAATGGCGAGTAAGTGGCCTGCAGACCGTGAGGATAATAAATTAAAATTTCATATTTTCTCCTCTTGTCGATCTGTTGCGTATGTCTGGCTGTACGATGCAATGTGCGGCATCAATTGATTCCTTGATGATTTCCTTGATGACCGTATCTCAACGACCGGGTGAACATTGTAAAGCCAGTACAATGTTTTAACATGATTTTATTGGGAACTTGAACAAGATGGAGCGGAGTTGCAGTTCAGTGTCACATGCGCTGCTACGCCAGAAACAAAATCAGTAAACAACTTCTTAAGCATTTAAATTGAAAAATAATCCCTATAGAGTTTGTCATGCTTTGCCTTGGTTTTTTAAGGAAATAATCATTAATTATCACTCCAAATTCACTCTTTTTTACTTGGCAGAAATTAGTGACTGATAGTTGCAGAGTTGCATTTATAGTTGGGTTAGGGTTAGGGATTGCCAAAACTGTAGCAATCTTGGACCACTTAGATCCTGACTGGATCCATTGCGGTTTCCCTTTAGGGTACTAACTGAACACGTGAATAATACCTCTGGCATAGGTTGATGTGGCTGACTGCCGCGCAAGTCATATACATGTCAACGCCAGCAATCTCGGATATGAGAGGTCGAGGGGTCACTCATATATCAACCCCATTAGAGAGAGACATGTCATAGTCCCAGAAGAGGATAAATACGATCATGGGATCGTTAAATAAGTAATAAAATATCTTGAGCTCGAATGGCATAGTACGCAATAAAAAAAGGGCTCACAGAGCTCACAGTACGATAAGGATAGGAGAAGATGCAGATTGAGAAAAACGATCGGTAGCCTCCAGTTCGACGAGAACGTGTCAAGTTCTCCCTAGTATTCAAGATGCTTTTCCCTTTTTAAAATAAATGTTTAAAATAGTTAAAAGGTAAAAAAAAAGGCAAAAAAAATAGTTAAAATGTAAAACAGGTGTGTTCTTTGAATTAATTTTTCCTTCACTTGTTTTTATTTGCTTTTTGGATACTACATCCAATTCAATACAAAAAACTGAATATATAATTCGCATACGAACAGCAGACACACTTAAGCCAAACATAGGCCCATTGTGTTGTACCTCTGACAAACACTCTTTTACTGGGTTACAAGCCAATAAGTACTTTTTATAGATTTAGCGATGTCCAGAATATATATGTTTGACATTTCTCCTAGGCTTTGGAATGAATAGCTGCCTAGAGTGCTTTTCATTGAGTTTTTAAATTGTCATGAATTCCATGATAAAAATGAAAAAAAGAGTGCTCTTCATTGTCCCTCCAAGTGCCGATGGAGTGAAGCATAGTTTCTTCTTCATCTTCGTTCTTACAGCTCTTGCAGAAGTCACTGTAGGGGGTTCTCATTCCTCTGGCGAGTGTACCAAATGGGCAATGACCGATGTTCTCATGCTTCGGCAGAGTCTCATTGAGGTAGTTGAAAAAATCTAGAAATTTTGCAGTGTGTCGTTGCGATGTGAAGTATATGGTCATTTAAATCGATTATGTTGACAGCCAATTGGGTAGATCGTCACAAGCGTCTTTCGCGGTCAGTGGCTGATTTTTAAGAGGTCCCTTCAATCTGTCAAGGTAGGAATTCGATGTGCTTTGCAATAAATGGCTGGCCGAAAAAAAAAATGAGAGGATTCCAATTATAAGACAAAAAATAGTTTATGAACATGAAAGAATGTGTCGGAGCACCAGTGTTTGCCTGTTTAAACAGGACTGTCCATCTTTTATGATGGAAGACTTCCTTCAGCGGAAAATACCGAAATGGAATCATTTGCATGAGATTTCAACTATGTACGTGGATTCAAGTTACATTTAAATACGCCTTGTCTTTTTAAAAAATCCTTGCATTTAAACCATCAACCTACTGTCTATAACTGCCTATAATATCGGCAGTGAAAAGTGACTGCCTATAATGATGCGTACTCCATTACTGATGTCCTTTTTGTTTAATTTTAGGAGTTTACCTGTTATTTTTTTTTTTTTTTTTTGATTTTTTGAAGGCCATACTAGTCCCGCAGTTAGCAAAAACCATCCAGTATGCCACGCGAATATTCCTTAGTCCGGTGCCTTCTTTCATTTTGGATCCGTCCGCATATAGTTCCGGATTGACGGACTTTCTGACTAAGTCTTCTCTATCTGGGATCAGTGTTTCATACCCAAATTCGAAGTCTACGGTGGGCTCAATATAATCAGTGCTGTCACGCGACTGATACATTTTTGATTATTGCCTTGTGTCCTAAGCTGTGCATTTTACTCTAATGGTTGGATTGCCTCAGCCTAATCGCTGCCTTGGTCGCCTTTCAATAAATGTCCATGGGAAGCCGGAAGCATAATTTTTGGACCGGAGTGCACCTGTGATTTAATAATAATACATTAAGATCTAGATATACTACCTATCTTCTTAACACTAAATTTATTTTGTGCTGGCCTAACGACTGCTTCATTTATAGTTATTGCACGAGAATTTCAAAAAGTGACTGAATTATCAAACGACCCTTGTACCATTATCTATGTCAAGTGGAACACTCTCGCATAGCCAGACGAGCTATTTAGTTCGGTAAACAAACACGTATTTGATGTTAATTTAGATCAACTCGAGTACTGATGTGCATGGGGCCCACACTAGTGGAACATCCTCAATTCTAAAATTTGGTAAATTAATCGCCGGTACAGCATTCCTAATATCTGCCTCTACTATCTAGCGAAATCATATTGGGCTCTCATCGCGCAACTATTCAGACGACTATCGTCCTTTTGATTCACTTCGATGGTATCGTCTATGATTTGCTTCATGTAAGACCATCACTATCGTCTCGTCTATCGTTACAGTTTGAGTGCTCTGAAAATTATATCTCTCATGTAAAAATGACATCTGTGCTCTAATTCCTCTCATATTTCATAAACACATTCTCACAGCTAATACAAATGCGACCTATCACTCTAGAAAAGTCTCAAAAGTGAAGAACAAGATATGTATACACAAGTTGATCTCATTTAAAAGGGTACTGAAATAGATATCGCCAAAATTCAGTCGTAGAGACGATAGTTAATGACAGTTTTCAGTCTACGCGAAGCAGGCGAAACGATATCTCTCAGACGCTGTCGTTTTTTTACGCTTACATGAAGCGAAACTATCGTCGAAACGATCGAACGATTATCGCCTTACGCGATTAGAGCCCTGGCAAATCCATCCAAGTCACCGGGCTTGGAATAAAAGGAAGAAGATCGTGTCGTCCTTGACTCTAATTGCAGGGAATAGCGGTGGCTATTCTATCTTGGCGTCTGCGAATATTTCGAGAAAAGTCGAATGAAACGGAAGAAAAAGAGACACCAGGACTTTTAACTACTGTGTACACCCTCATGACGGGCACCCCTCTTAAGTGGACAATTCCCTTAAACGGACAGTATGCACTGTAACGCAACAAGGATGCGTTTTGGTTCCTCTTAGGTGGATGTTTCTATCAATCCATCTAATATCTGATCTCCGACCTTACCATGTGTCTGTGACAGTTTAGGATAATCTTTTTTTTTAAACTGGACACAAGGGGGTATGTGTGGACAAAAAACCTGTGGTCCCTTGGCTGTCTACTTTAGAGAGATGTCACATTATTTGTTTTTTAATGGTTTGATGAACTTGGAATGAAATCTATTGCAAAATAGGTTTGTTTCCATCATTCTCTTCCGTGGATAAGAAATTTAATTCAAATCATATTGGATGGGTCCATATCTCATATCCTTCTGATTTACTGATGAATTAGGATGCAGACTATTTAAATGTAACTTGAATACACGTAGTTAAAATCTCATGCAAATCATTCCATTTCGGTATTTTCGGCTGAAGGAAGTCTTCCATCCCAAGGGATGGACAGTTTTTCCGCTGAAAGAAGTCTTCCATCATAAAAGATGGACAGTCGTGTTTAAACAGGCAAGCACTGGTGCTCCGACACATTCTTTCTTGTTTATAAACGATTTTGTGTCTCATAATTGGAATCCTCTCATTTTATCACACTCTTCTCCTTCAGCCAGCCATTTAATGCAAAGCACATCGAATTCCTACCTTGACAGATTGAAGGGAACTCTCAAAAATCAGCCGCTGCCAGCGAATGACTCTTGTGGCGGTCTGACCACTTGGCTATCAACACAATTGATTTAAATGTCCAAATACTACACATCGCAACGACACGCTGCAAAATTTCTAGATTTCCTCAACTACCTCAACGTGACTCCGCCGAAGCATGAGAACAAGGGCATATCTCGTCTAAATACCACAAACCATGCATCTACTCTCTGCGGTCCTAGACGGGTCTACGGATTCAAAGTCCAAGATGGCTAGGCCATGTAGAGCGCATGAGCAGCACTGCTCCAGCCTGAAGAATCTTCGACACCGAACCAGTGAGACAACGGAATAGAGGACGCCCACGACACCGATGTAGTGAGGAAGGACCGCAACCAACTTCGCGTGCGAACTTGGTGTCAGATGGCTAAATATCGTGCCAACTGGAAGAGCTTGTTGGCCGAGACCCTGGATATGGAGTGACTGTTTTTGTGTAGAAGAAGAAGAAGACTTTCTGATGGTGGCCAAGTACGAGACAACCAAGCCTGTTTCTATGGGCTTTTAAATTAGCCTTCAACTCAGAGAAGCGATGAAGCGGGCTTAATCATTCAATCTAAGATGTCAGCCAAGTTCATTCCCTCTCAGCCAATTACATCAGCCTTACCACAGCATTCTTCAACTGCAACAGAAAATTGCAGACAGTAGCCACTAGTAATCCGCCAGTCCATCTCCATTCATTCGCCAATCTGTCCATGTCTGTACAAAAAGGATGAAAAGTCAACCGGCCTTAGCTGGAAAACCTTACAATAGTGCACTTTGTCCTGCTTATGGGATTAGCAGTCATAATTAAAATAACTTTTTCCACTTTTTAAGCATTTCGCCAATCCCCGATGACGTCGGTCGGGTGGGATGGGGTACGGAAACCCTATGCTGCTGCCATCGCATTCATTAAGTCCCCTTCACACATGAGACACAGTTTCTGTGAACTCTCCGAAAGTTTAATAGAAGCATTTTCATACCACTGAAGTAAACAGGGTTTTCCATATTTATTTCTCGTCCTGGTGAACTCATTTCACGGAGGAGGTGCCTGCCTTCCTCTGGCACTGCATGTCCATTCGCACTGTTTCACTGTCAACTCGAATTACTTGTGCTGGCAATTAGCATACGTAACTGAGGTGCCTGCGTGGCATCGTGGCAGGGTGCTGAGCTTAGTCCTTTGCACATCCTCTTGCATATAAATTTACATTTACTCATCGCAGTGTCGTCCCATGACACATCTCTGGAGATGAGAATATTTAGATGAAATTATTTATGATGCCAGCCAAGTGTGATTTTTGGCGCATCCATGGCGGAGCATTCAGAACGTGTTTATTCAATTAAAAGTTGTAACAATTATGCGTTTCTATTTCAGGTGGAAATTACATATCGAACACAACGGAGATGGGCGACTACAAGGTCGCCATGAAGCTGTTCATCTATCCCCTGACGGCGAAGGAGTTCGGCTCTTACCGATGTGTGGCTAAGAACTCACTGGGAGACACTGATGGGATGATCAAGTTATATCGTAAGTATGACAGTGACTTTAGTTGCACTTGCATATGAATGTGACGGTTTCAGATGTAGAAACGGAAAGTGGAGACAGATTCATGGATTTATCGCATGAATGAAAGTAGGTTTATGACTCACTAGGGCCCTTCGCGACGTGTCGGGGGGAAGCCGGTAGGTTCGATTGATGTGATGTAATAGTTTGCTATTGTGGCTACTTAGATATTTGGTAGATCCTTTGTGATGTCACTTAGACGGGAGTGATGTAAACATCAGTCCTTGTCTATGCCCATCGGTAGGGGCATAAATAATTTAAACATCTCTGCGGTTTCACCACATACACAGAGTCTGATAGAAAATTTTTACGTGCTTACAATCCATTAAAGTGTCTTAATTTATACAAGCTCGAGCTCCCAGATTGCTTATTATTTCCATACAGTGCTGGGAAAGTGTATGCATGTGGTTCGTGGTTAACTGGGTCAACTCCCTGGTTGAAGTTCAAGTTTCAGATTCAGGACACAGGAAAGATTTTTATATCCAAAGGCTTTTCTCTATTTGATATTATAGATTAGTGGCTTCAGGTTCTAGAAGATTCAGGTCAAAGAGAAATGTCATCACTCTATTCAAGGTCCTATCGAAGAAGAGCTTCCCAAACTTGGCAGTCTGCTGCCTGCATAGAACCTTGACTCCATCCAATCGGCAGATATCAAAGGTACATTCACGATTAACTAGTCCTGCGGAAGCGACATCATCTTTTTAACGACTGAAAATAATCTGTATACATGAAATCTCAAGTTGGTTTGTAAAGATCAGCATAACTCAAGAAGATCAACACCGATTGCCTTGAATTTTTGACAAAATTCCCCAGAGCTACGAAGATGGCGACGATCTGAACGCGTGCATGTGCGGATCGCAATGAGTAGACCAAAACACTAGTGCAGCTCTGATGGCAAAACGTTGCATCGACCGAAATGTTAAAATGCATTAAAATGCTTAATTGGTCGCCGTGGCGTAGTGGGTAAGTGCATTGACTCCTACGCAGAGGGTGCCAGGTTCGATACCCGAATTTATCACATTTGATAATTCACGGCTCCCCCTCTATCGAATCACTGACAATGCTCAAAGAGTATTCTTGTCTAGAAAAAGCTTCTCAACTTCGCCGTTCGTAGTCGGCATTAAACTGTAGGTCCCTTCCACTCGTGGAAGAACAATAGCACGTAGAACGCGAGTGGTTGCTGAGAAGCTTGGCCCTGGTCCACCTCGGACTGTCGCCATATTATATTATTAAAATGCCAATAGATAGGACTTCAAGGCCAAAACCATGCATTGGCACACGACTTACGTTTAAAGACTGAAGAAGCAAAAATTTTGACAAGAGCTTTCAAGGGTGACAACGACCTCATTCCTGGAATTCCTTACAGTTCCCTTTCCTTATCACCAAATCTCAGACTCAATCAGTGATTGCTTCCTCCATGGAGCGTTCATCAGTCGGTATAAAGGATAACGCCACAGACTCCTTCCTCCATAATCTCAAGAAGTCCAACTCGACTAGTTGCTGCACTCGACTGTGGCTTAGGGGCGTATTTGGTGCACTCCAATTTTGTGAGGAATGACGTCTGAAGAGATTTAAAAATTCGAGACTCATCTGAGGTCCACTTTGAATATGTCCTTAGAAAATAAACTCTCAAAGTTCTTATTTTTTTTTTCTGCTCATCGAGTTTTGTACAAGGAGTCTGCAGGAAAGGCAGCGTTTTCTCGTCATCCTCATTTAGACCACAGACCAAATCTGTCGTTATCTATCAGACCGTCTCCACAGGACGTGCAGATGCCCAACATCGCAACCACAATTTGAACAGCCACGCGCGATCTTTTTTTTTTTCGGAAGATATGCCATGCCAAAGTCGGCTGCGAGAGAGCCAACAACAAGCAGCTAGCAACTAACCACCAATCAACGGAGTACATCTCACTAAAAAAATGACATTCGCTACCATTTCTACTTTAGCTGCGTTTTTTTGCAAGCGTATATACGCTTAATGGTTCATCATAAAATCTTGGCAGCACCGACGACATTTATGACATTTGCTAAGCAGTCAGGGGTGTAGTCGTGGAAGGTGATGGTTGATCTTTGATGGTCACAATCTTCGTCTTGTGACTGTGTAGCATGACCATTACTTTAAAAGCAAAAACAATTAATAATTATAAAATAAAAAAATGTTCATCAAATGAAATGAATCGATTACGAAACCTAAACGGAATGTATAGTAGAGACACTCTGGGTATACCAAAGGTTGCATACTTATGGATGCCAAAACAATTAAATATTATCTAATACATCAACCATACCTGCAAATGTAAGCCACGTACTGCAACCTAAGCAATGAATGAATAAACTCAGGAATGAACACACAGAAAATAATATTTGGAAGCATTGTTTTTATCCGCGCGAAACAATCTTAAGCGGCGATGGATATGATGAGTAACTTAAGCGGATATAGGATTTGATGACAGTGTATTTTATATGCAAATTGAAACTTAAGCGTATATACGCTTGCAAAAAAACGCACATTTTTACTCTATTTTCTTCTCATTTGCCACCACTCCATTCAAACAAAATCTTGCAAGTATACGAAAACGACAAATGTCATGTCCAACTTTTGAATAGCAATCATGCCATTCATGTCTTAAAGTCGAGAATTTCCGAAGCGATGCTTGTGTGGACATGGATTTATGTGCCTCCACTAGATTTTTTCACATCATGTCCATGAACCGGGTATGGTTCAAGTGTATCGGCTTGAGCGCCTTCCTCTAGCATTTGTTCAATTCGGGGTTTTCTATTGCCTTTAGCTCCTTCGTCTAGCATTTATTTAATTCAGCAAAATTCAGACTTCGATGGAACATCAGCTTGCTTAAGGTCCTGGCACTGGTCTCTTCTCTATCTCCTTATATAAAATAGTTTCTGTGGCTGTACAGTACGTGCGCGTAAGAAACGACTCGTACTGTTCACTCACGAGTGGACGCAAATGGCTTCTGGTGCTTACAAGGCCAACTTTACAGATGTCCTATTACTGTAAGCATGCTGGGAAGGCATTTTCATAGTATTCTCAACGCCCTCCAAATGAATCGACTCTCAGATCAAGGTTGGTAGGTAGGTTACAGACGTTGTTAGGATCCACTTGGCCACCAACGTCCATTCGAAATTCATGGTGTTAAATTGGGGTCACCCCAAGTCCGCTAAGCACTTTCCAAATGTAATCAAATCCAGTGCCAATCCGACTGCAAATCCCCTTAAAATTTTCGACTTTGTAATTAGTTTCCAAAAATTCATTCCGTAATCCTTCAGATTATCCTTAAGGAAGAGCTTAAGAAACCTCCAAATATCGTAAGACTTCGAAAAAATATATGTATATTCCTCCTCAGCTCATGGTCATTCATTCATGCACTCTCATCCCTCTCATCTCCGAACAGGTATACCCCCGAATGCAGTGAACTATCTGGACAGCAACGAAGGCAGACACAAAGGTGAGCAAACCGTTAGAGACTTAGTTATGGGAACCTGAACCGATTGTGCGCCCAAAGCCGAGACCGAGGTTTTAAAATAATAAATTCAATTTTTTTCGTTTCTTAATCCTCTCCGCCTCCACCTTCATCCCCAACCCCTCGCGATGCATTTGAAAAGAAGAAGAAAAGAAAAAAAAAACAGATAAATAAAGAATAAATAATTTATTCAAATCCTTAACCGTATCGGCCGAAGTGGAATGAACACCACGCTGGGTCAGGTCTGCTTCTGGTTCTGGTTACCCATACTCGGTTGACACCGAAGTGAGTGGCATGGTAGTTATGCGATTTGCATTACTCACTCATCTCTCTCACTGGATTTTTATAATTCAAATTCATTCATTTTTCTATCTCTCTTTCTCTCCCTCTCTCTCTCTGTCGCTGTCTTGGTGTGTCTTTCTTTGCATTTTTCTTTGTGGCATATCAGGAAAAAAACGAATAAAAGTTCTCGAGCAATCTCATCAGGCGAAGAGCGTGGACACAGGTGATGATCCAGAAAATCCTGTTAAAAGGAAAGGTATGTAAAGCAGTAGTTTGCCAGAATAAATACACAGTCACACAGTAACACGATGATGGAGAGGAAAGAATGGTTTCAGGAAGATAAAGGACGACCTAGACGGACAATAACCTTTGTCACGACGTAATTGTAGGTAAACAACGATGCTGCTCTGTTGGACTGGATGTTGTCTGTTTTTTTTTTTTTCTTTCATTTCCTTCGTCGTGTTTATTTTCAATTGACATTATATCTGGGTAATGGAGTTCCAATAAACCGCAAGCCAGTGTAATGATTTGTCAACAAGACAGGAGATGCGGACGAAAAAGGACAATGTTTGCACAGCGAGAGAATGATGTTTGGCTTGACATTAAATAGGCGTTTAGGTTTCAATTTAGCTGTGACAAAACACTATAAGGAAGAAAAGCTGTCTGGAGCGGGGCATTTAATGGAGATTTGATGGTTTTATTGGAGGCTCTATTGTGAATTGATTGCAATTTTGTGAGGGCTCAGGAGGAGCTCAGCTAAGGGACGACGAATTCTAAGCATCCTACGGGGCCGGAAGTAAAATAAAAATGAAGACCATTTGTGAGTTGGATTACGATTAAATTTGTGTTTCAACGTGTGAGGAGCTCACGACGGACTCTGTTGTGGAATGGTTTTTTGAGTGTAAAAACGAGACCAATGTCCATTAGACCAATGAAGACCTGAAAAGAGCTCCGTGGATAAACTTACTCCTCAAGACTTCCTTACTTACTTATGAGGCATTCGACCAATGGAAGGTCCGAGCCTGCGCAATTTCTGACGGTCCATGTCACTCTGCTTACAGTCATCAAGACCAAGCTGTCTTCCATCTTCCATTATATGATCTTTATACAGGAGATTCCGTGTCTTCTCCTTCTCGTCCCAGGAGGCTCGGATTCAAAGACCCTTTCGGCTGGAGCGTTGGTGTCCATGCACTCGATGTGGCCGAGCCAGTGCAGACGATGTATTTTTGCACATCCACATCCAGATACAACTCGTAGAGTTCACGGATGTGTCTTCTCCTCCATTCGCCTTCCTCGCAGACTTCTTCTTTCTTTATTTGGCGCTACAGTTCGGGGTGGACCAGGGCTTCAACCAACAAGCCTCTCCAGCTAGCACGGTCTCTGGCTAGGTGCCTCCAGTGTCGCACGCCAAGGTCTTTCCTCGCAGACGGGACCATATATCCGACCCAGCATTTTTCTTTCGAAGGCACCAAGAATAAGCTCCGTAGTTTTGCTTAGCGTCCAGCTTTTGCTTCCATACAGCGCGACTGGCAAAATAAGAGTTTTTTAGAGTTTGATCTTGGTCCTTAGAGTCAGGAGTTTTGAGCCCAGTTGTGTCGATAAGTTGGCAGAGTGATTCTACGTCTGATCTCCACAGTGATGTCGTTTTGAAGTTCACTTTTGCCCCGAGGTAGACAAACTCCTTCACAACCTCAAAATTGTAGCTGTCGATTGTGATGTTGCGATAATGTGTCCTGTCGAGCAAAAAACGATCCGCGGCACACCATTGCCCTAGGTGGTGAGCGGCCACCTTTCGGACGGACACATTATCGTATTCTGCAACAATGTCGTATAGAGAATTTCGACACCAGACGTATCGCTTCCGAAATATGGGTGATTTTTCCAACAGAGGAACTTTGGGGACAGCTTCTGTGACTTTCTTGCCCACCATCTTTTGGCCGTAGCGGCATGGTTTAGCATTTAATAGAGCCGTCTTCGCATTCTTAATATATTTGCAAGAAGGTGAACAAAAGCAAAATTATCGAAAAACCCACAGTTTTCGAGATATGGACGATTTTTCAAAATTAAATGCTTCAGGTAATCCTTTTCCACTCCTTTTGGAGGAAGCTGTGAAAACCTGGTATCGATGTCCAGAAGGAAGGTCCGACGGTCCGACGGCAAGCAAATCTTGCCCTTGTGTTAGGGCTCAAAAGAAGCGTATAAAGCAAAGAAGCGACAAGGACGAAAAACGCATTTTTTCTTGGTGTAGATGATTTTTCAAACTGAAGTCCTTCTTTTGAGGGTTGATCAACATTTTCGCTTCTATGCTTGGTAGCGGCTAACTGATGGCATGGAAAGATTCGTCATTGGATCAATCCTCTATCGATGTCCAGAAGGAAGGTCTCACGGCAAACCTTGTTAGGCAAATGGGCGACTTTTGAATGGTCATGTCCAAGAAGTCAGTTTTGCCGACATATTTGCCTACCTTCCACTGGTCGCAGCGGCATCATTTAGGGCTCAAAAGTAGCGCATTTTCATTCTTTATAAAGCAAAGCTCTCATAGAAAGCGACAACGCCGAAAAAAACACCGTTTTCGAGATATAGATGATCTTTCAAACTAAAGTCCTTCTTTTAAGGGTTTGTCACCTTTCGGCTCCTATACGGGGTAGCGGCCAAATTTTGGCATGGGAAAATTTGTCATTGGATCCATCCTCTATCGATGTACAGAAGGAAGGTCCGACGGCAGACACAGTGATATTCAGTCAGCTTTTCCGTATTCTTTTTTCCTATCTTTGCGGCATGGTTCAGGGGAAAAAAAATGGACTCGCATACCCAAAATGCCAGAGGCAGCATTTTTAAGACAACTACTGTGCGGTAGTAAATTGACCCCATCTTTCAATGTTGTGTCGTGATTGACCTTCGATTTGAGCCCAACACAAATGTGGCTAACATTAGTGACAATTCTGTTTGTGAAGGTAATGGTGGAAAGATTAGAACTTCTCGGTCGGTCGGTCATACCGTCTTAGCACCAAGTCGGCTGCACCTACTCAACTGGCTCACATTTTTGAGTAAAGGGAGCTTTTAAAGGGTCTTCAGTCTTGGAGGACAGTTCAGCTTATTAATTGTGACGGAGGCATCAAATGAAGCAATATACTTGTATACAGGATTCACGACTGGTTCAAATGTCTACATGTCCCTTCAGTTTTCATTTGTTTATGATTTTTCCGGATTTCTTTAAGCTACTGCCTCGGTCATAAGAACAGCCTTCAATTGAGTAGACACCCTGCATAATATTTTCTGCTGCTCACACTTTAGCTTAACTTATCCTCGTTGCCATCCGTTCCTCCACACAACACTTCATTGAATACAGAAATATTTTAAATCCGCTCTATTTGTAGATCCGTTTCCTGAATGGGAACTATTGAGTTGACACTTGACAAGAAACATGAACATACGAGTAAATTAGTCACCTCACGTCCATCCATCCATCACATGCAATAACTCATTCGAAACTCAACTTCTTTCATTCACAGACGTAATCCTGGGCGATAACGATGACACACTCTACGATGCCTCATCAGGACGCTCAATACACCAGCAGTTACCGCAGCAATTCCATGAGCAACTGACATTGATACTTGCGTCAACAGTGCTCTTCATCATGCTTTGACATCCTTCAATTGCACCATCAACGATATAAAAATTTTCAAAATAAATCGCTTGCATCGATGAAACGACAAGAACCAGTCCAAAGCATAACCAAGCATACAAAATCCATTCATCCGAGGGGTTCCTGTAAATCAATGTCACTTCGGCGCTAGAGACGACACAAATGTCAACCAAGATGCCAGTACGCCACGAAAGGATACTGAAGGATGTGCTGCAAATTCATACATCCACAAAAAAAAAAAAAAAAAGAACGCATGAAAATGAAATGCTGCCCCATCGAAGGCAATAAATTAATTCAGGATTATATATTCTATAACTCGTAGAGACATATACACAGTGTATACCTTACATTCATAGATCGTTGACTGACCAACCCAAAAGGACAAACAAACATTTATACTCCATACTCCAAGCACTCACATGCCGCCACCGCTGCTGCTGCATCTGCATACGCCCCAGAATGACGTAGTCTTTGTAAATACACCCTAGGATTGTTAACTTAGTCAAAACTAACCATGTACAGGACGCCAGAAGAGAGAATCCAACCAGTTGATCGGAAAAGAACGCTTACACCAGAGAATATCATTTCGAAGAGTGACTTTTGTTTTTGAAAAGCTTACGAGCACTCGAGTTAGACCTTCTTCCATCCCCAGTTGCTTTCCAAGCTTTCAACAAAAAATTATAGAATCTAATCTAATCAAAGACTGTAAAGTATATAAATAAATGATTGAGAACATGTAAACAAAATATACACGAAATGAAATACTGAAATGTACGTGCAAAATAAAAATAACAAGAAATTTATATATTTATAGGAAAATAAAATATATATATATATATATATCGTCTTGAGAGTCCCGCGGGATAGTAGGAACTAGTTCATAAGCGCATGCAACGTGTTGTTACACATTATTGTAGAAATATGAAAATAGAAACCATATAGAAGTTAAATTTTAGTTGTAAATTGTAATGTTGAATTTTTAAGTGAAAAAAGCAAACAAAAACAGAAAAATATAATTAACTTGAAACATATCAAAAAAAAAAAAAACAAAAAAAAGAAAGAACTATAAATATGTTATCCACTATGTAAGAGTGCTAACCGACAAAAATTATATATATACAGTACATAAATATTATTAGGAAAGGCGCAAATTAATTATATATACATACACATAAACATATTTATACATATGTATATACATATAAAAGAGAAAAATATGAAAATATGCAATAAAAGGACTTAAGCTAGTACAGGAGCATTTTTTTGAACTTAAATTGAATCACTGGTGCTGTGGGTTATGCCAGGGTTCAATAATATAATATTGATGGCGCCCAAAGGGGGCCAGGGCCTACATTCAACAGCAGACACTCTTGTTATGCGTGTTGTCGTTCACTCACGAGTGGAAGGGACCTTCAGTTTTATGCCGACTTCGAACGGTCATGTTTGAGAAGCTTTTTCGAGAGAGTTCTTACAGTTTGAGCATTGTCAGTGACTCGAAAGAGGTGGGGTAGTTTTGGTCGTACCGGGAATCGAACCCAGGCAGCGAGGTTCAGTTGCTAAGGGGTCGACGCACATACCAACAACGCCACTCCCATCAGGAAGAATCATTGAATCACACTCTAACACCAGGCCACAGCAAAACGTTGCTAGTCCATTCAATAAAAATTTGGGTGGCGCGACAGTCCGAGGCGGACCTGGGCCTAGCTTCTCAGCAACCACACGTGTTGTGCGTGTTATTGTTCTCTCACGAGTGGAAGGGACCTTCAGTTTTATGCCGACTTCGAACGGCAAAGTTTGAGAAGCTTTTTCTAGACAAGAATACACTTTGAGCATTGTCAGTGACTCGAAAGGGGTGGGGCCGTTTTGGTTGTACCGGGAATCGAACCCAGGCAGCGAGGTTCAGTTGCTACGTGGTCGACGCACATACAAACAACGCCACTCCCGTCAGGAAGAATCATTGAATCACACTCTAACACCAGGCCACAGCAAAACGTTGCTAAATTTGTTGACAGTCAAGTTGCGATTGAGTCCATTCAATAAAAATTTGGGTGGCGCGACAGTCCGAGGCGGACCTGGGCCTAGCTTCTCAGCAAC
The DNA here is from genome assembly GCA_964034865.1 of Eristalis intricaria. Taxonomy (NCBI): domain Eukaryota; kingdom Metazoa; phylum Arthropoda; class Insecta; order Diptera; family Syrphidae; genus Eristalis; species Eristalis intricaria. The sequence continues at coordinate 10,362,925 of OZ035877.1, forward strand.
CACACGTGTTGTGCGTGTTATTGTTCTCTCACGAGTGGAAGGGACCTTCAGTTTTATGCCGACTTCGAACGGCAAAGTTTGAGAAGCTTTTTCTAGACAAGAATACACTTTGAGCATTGTCAGTGACTCGAAAGGGGTGGGGCCGTTTTGGTTGTACCGGGAATCGAACCCAGGCAGCGAGGTTCAGTTGCTACGTGGTCGACGCACATACCAACAACGCCACTCCCGTGAGGATATGCGAAGCGGAAGATCTCGCCTTTCGGAGATATGCCCAATAATCAAAATCACGCTCTAACCCCAGGCCAAATCATAAGGTTTGCTATTTTAGTTGACAGTCAAGTTACGACTGAGGCTATTCATTCAGTCTGCTGGAAATCGGAGTTAATCAGGGAATGGCCGAACGTGCTGGCTCCACTAAAATTTGAACGTGTTGCCTCCAATTTCTCACTCCAGGACTTCTCTCATAAGGACTTTGTTCAGGTCCTTCTCCACTTGTGAGTGCCATCGGTTCAGTGGCCTTCCTCTATTGCGTTGACCCACTGTCGAAGGCTCTTCGGGCCCGAGCAATGTCGTCGATATGCTCTTCTTAAAGAGCCCAAATCAGCTAGAAGGAGGACAATAACCAAACAACACCTTGCCCTTGGGCATCACAATGGGTCCAAAAGGACCTCAGTGTGGCACGGCCCCACGGCGTCAAACCCACGTACCTAATCTAACCTAGGCATTAAATAGTCTTAGATTAGATAAGGTTTGTAGCAGTCCCATTTAAGACAGTCTTGGCGATTGTGACAAACCTCTGAACTCAATCACTTTCAACTCCAACACTAACTACTCTTAACGAGATGGCCAAGTATCTTAACGTTCGCCTTATGTTGGTGCCAGGACACTTCGACATTCCACTCCAACTCGTTAGAAATGGGAATAAGCTCTATACTCTTTCCGAGTTATGATGCACCCTCCCTGCCTATCGCACATGCAAATGAACCATAGATAGCCAACTGATTCAGAATGCCTCATTACCAAACAACTCTCGTCTACGATCAGGCTGAATCTTTAAACTCTCGTTGGCGTTTAAACAGAGCTTTCTGCCCTAGGAACTCTCGCCTCTAGACTTTGCCTTCCTTTCCACGACTTTTGCCGAAGCTGTAGGAAAGAGGAGAATGAAGAAATCATTGAGCACTTGATATGGAGCTGTAGCTCTCTCTCATCCCGCAGACTTCAGGAGGCCTGCTACTTTGATAACTTTTCTGAACTGAGTTGAGTAAGAGTGAGCTAACTTCCCGCTTTATTAAAAGCACTAATTAGTTTGCGGATTAGGTGTTCATATATTCGAGTGGTAGCGTAATGGGCCTACACTGACCTCAGTGTGGCTGCTGTCTTTCCTTACAGCAGCCAGCCACTTAAGCCTTACCTTACGTTGATTTCAGAGAGACGTCACTAACCAAAGGCGGGCACTTATACACTTTAGTCATCCCGTCGTCTTTTGGTTTTAATGGTAGTATACTCAAGTTTAAATGAAATTGCAAATTGAACTAAGTTCAAGGTTTAAAAGAAAGTGTGAAGCCGTATAATTAGTTGAACAAAAGTTTTTTTAATGCCTTATTTTGACATCTGTAAGGGTCCTGAGTGTAGATCTGCTTAGTCTCTGCCAGTCTCAGACAGTGAAACATTTCGAGAATAACCTGGCCTGACAAGGACTAGGATAGTCGAACTCCTACACATAACCCAATACGAGAACCCAGTCAAGCTGGGCGTCCAATTGTCGTTGCTATGATGTTGCGTCTGGAAGGGTTGTCTGAGAATCGGTCATCCAAATACTGATGTAGAACCACCCAATCGGCACGTAATCTACGCATTCCGCCTGGTATCAATTCTTGAGTGAATTGAATTTTGCAGCCTATGACTTCTCTCCAGTTTTTACGATACATGCAGACAATGCTAGTGACCTGGGGTCCCACGGAATGAATCTCGTTTCATAAGGGATCAGACGACACACATCTTGCTAGCACGTGAAGGTGAACATGGTAAGTACCAGGAGGAGAATAAATGAATGAGATTATTTCTGAGGAAGGTTTTGGAATGAGAGGTTTATAGTGTTACCATATGAAAATGCACTGATAACGTTCGATGAAGTCAGAGCGCTTTGCTAATGGCGTGCCCGTTGCGCTGTCTGATCGATTCCCGACCGGAATGACAAAAAAGAAATAACGATCCCACCTCTTTCAAGTCACTGACAATGTTTTGGAAAATGCTGTTCGGAGTCGGCGTAAGACTGTAGGTCCCGTCCACTCACGAGAGAGGGCCTGTTCTTCTACGGGCTGTAGCGCCACCCATATTATGTATACAGTGGACTCTCCCTAAGTCGAAACTCTCCCTTACTCGAACTTTTTCGCCATATTTTACATACATTTCCCTCAACTATCCATACAAAAACTTCTCTCTAAGTCAAACTCTGTCTAACTCGAACAGATTTTGGTAACCCGTGACAATTCGACTTAGAGGGAGTCCACTGTAAATTATTATGCCCTTTTTAAATACCTCAAGTTGGATTAAGAGATATCTCGAATTTCAGTTTAAAAATAAGGTAAACAGAGTTGTGCACTTTTAGCTCTAGCTCTAGTGCACTTTTTTTTCTAGTGCACTTTTACTAGATTGAGGTATTTCAAATGTTTTATTTAAAATAAATCAATTTTGAAGGTATTGGAAATTGTGTTCAATCCACATACATTTGTAAAAGCTTTTAAAGCTTTTGTTTTGAGGCTAACTTTGATATAACTTGCTTGTTTCTTTTCGTGAGTTTCAGGAGCGTAAGCTTAAAATTGGATGGTGACTTTTCATCAGGATTTTCAAATGCCTTGAAACTATGTAATTTTTCTTGATATAACACGTATCACATAAATGGCACGAACTAATAAAAGCATTTATAGTGTTGCCCAGGAGCCTTAATTAAAAATTTCAATGCACACCCTTGCAAATTAGAACCCAATTGAAGCTTATTTACTGAGTGACGGTAATTCAAAACAAAGACGCAACTTTCCAATACTCCAACCCGCATCCGCGACAGACACCATCGGTTGGTGGACATACTACTGGAAAAAAGGGGAATCAAATGAGCTTTTTCGTTGAGTCCATTATACTGTACGTCGTTTAGTTAAAATAAGTTCCACAATTCACTGTGTTTGAATAACTCGTTAAGAGGATTGATTCAAATTGTTTTTTGCCAGTTTTTCTGTCACCATTTTCTGGCACAAGGAAGAGTCTTATCTCTAATGTTTAGTTGTAGATGAACTTCTGGAGATACTGACAAACCATCCTTGTGGTTTGCAAAATGTGCACATTCATGTGGAGAAAGAAGGGATAGGCAAGGAGAAGTGCATAACATCGAGGCAATTCGATGCAATAGTCAAAAAGCTACCTATTGTGGCCATTCCGAAGGATGATGTGATCAGCAATTTAACAAAAGAAGTCTACCATGAAGATCAACACCAAAAAGTACTGGAACGAGAGATCACAAGCTGAGTAGTAGTAATACACAAAAATGAGGTGCGGATGAAGCAAGAACTGAGAAATGAACGAGGGTATTTGGACACCGGACAAAGTACTGCGAACCTCTGGGCAAGTGAAACAGCATCATTCAAGCAGAAATTTGTGATACAGACAAATGTGTTTAAATCAATTTTGACAGAAGCTATTGCAACAGTGATATAGCAATAATTTCAGACAGTCTTGTAGCTATCTTGGCACTAGACTCCAACCCAGCTGCGAGGGAATGCCTACAGAAGCTTAAATAGTTGAGTAGGAGAATAAGAGTTACCAGGCCATAAAGGGATAGAAGGCAATCAAATAGTCGTCTCCTAGCTACGAAATATGCATCGGAACCTTTCACAACTGGCTGTAGGAGACCATGTCCTCAGAAAAGAATTCAGGAAACTAGAAAGAAGGAACCGGCTTAAAACCTGAGACATGGAGAATTTTATGAAATTCCAGAACTAGCCAACAAAAGGGAAACTACCTAATATCAGGGGAAGAAGTCAATATACAACCCTGGACAGAAGTGCATGTGAGGGGAACTCTTAAGAAAGGAAAGGTGAAACACAATAGATCTAAAGGTCGCGGTGCCCAAAGTAATGTCGTTCCAAACAAACTTCTACAAGTAATCTCGCCTTCACTTTTTTCCTGGTTATATAAACGTGTACTATTTTGTTTGCCATTGCAAGCACAAGCTTTTGACTAGACAAGACTCTGAAGCATGCTCCTGCTTTAAGCTACCATTTCAGAGATTTCTGACTCTTATGTTAAGAATGGGTGGGGTTACAGCCCATAGATTCCCGACTACAGCTTCTACTGCAGTCCTTTGTGCTGTTGGCGCTATTAGGTGTGTTTTTTTGCAAGCGTATAAAATTATATGAGCACAAAACAAACGATCATCGGCGCTTAATGATTCATCATAAAATCTTGGCAGCCCCGACGACATGTATGACATTTGCTAAGCAGTCAGGGGTGTAGTCGTGGAAGGTGATAGCTGATCTTTGATGAACACACTCTTCGTTTTGAGTCTGTGTAGCGTGACCATCACTTTAAAAGCAAAATCACTTAATAAAATTATAAAATAAAAGAAATGTTCATCAAAGGAAAAGAATCGATTACGAAACATAAACGGAATGTATAGCAGAGACACTCTGGGCATACCAAAAATTGCATACTTATGGATGCCAAAACAATTAAAAATTATCTAATACATCAACCACACCTACAAATGTAAGCCACGTACTGCAACCTAAGCAATGAATGATTAAACTCAGGAATGAACCCACAGAAAATAATATTTGGAAGCATTGTTTTTATCCGCGCTTATTCCTTAAGCGGCGATGGATATGATGAGTAACTTAAGCGGATTGTTGTTAGTGTATTTTACATGCAAATTGAAATTTAAGCGTATATACGCTTGCAAAAAAACATACCTATTGTTGCCTCAGGAGTGTATTGGACTTACCATTTAAATGCCAAGTCAGAAAAACTTTTTCTAGACAGCAATACTCTTTGAGTATAGTCCGTGACTTGAAAGAGATGGCGACGTGATTTATGAAAAAGTTGGAAAATTCGCGGATAGAACCTCGCACCCTCCGCTCGCTGCCACGACCACCCTTACGCAACAGTGGACAGTGGGAAGAAGGTTCCAATAACCAACTCAACTCGGTGTGTCTAAGTATGGCACAGTTGGTACGGCATGTGCTAGCTAATGTGACTGAAAATATGTAAAAAGAAGAAGCCTCTTTTCGAAATCTAAAAAGTAAATAGCAACGAGTTCTTAGCGGACATCAGATTGGTATGAAGTCGAAGTTGCAATAATCAAATTATAGTCGAAAAAACCTTCTTTGACAAGCTCCCTATTTCATACTTTTTTTTTCTCATCTTTTATAATTTGTATTGCATACTACCCCTTTAGCCTTAGGGTGAATACCAAATGCAGCAAAAAGCAAGGTGCCTCCTCTCCTTCGGTTCTTCCTCATCTGCCAACATGATTGTTGTGGCGTCCTATTTGAATTTAGAAAGAATGTAGGTGCATCCTAAATCACCGCCATGCCTCAACTCTTGTTTGTTCTGCGGTCCGCAGAGCACACCTCCATTCCTTCAAATAAACCCACCTTTACCTTCACAAATAATAATATTTCCTGGCATTTTTTTTCTCCCGAATAAATAAAAAATTCAACGTGCATTGCACACATCTCAACTTGCCAATGCTCTCCAAACTGATGCCACTAATTTTTTTTCCACCAGGATACCCGAACCTCGCAGGCTTTCGAAAAAAAAAACATACCGACTTTGCTAAAATGCGCTGATGTCGAAATACCGAAGTTGAAAAACCATAAAATTGTTTACTTAAAAAATTAATTAGGTTTAGTATGCAAAGCCAGTTATAAACATAACTAAGTATATGCTCCCCGCACCCATTCGCCCATCTCCCACCTTTCCCTCTGGCGCTGAGAGCGGAGGAAAAAAATTAAAAATATCCCACAGAGGACGCAGGACTGTGTAACTGCAGGAAACTTCACCACCCACCTCCCATCGTCATCCTCGACGTCGACCACGCCGGTCGTGTTGTTGTTTATTCTGCCACTGAATTTCAAAACCATGAGAATGAAGTAAACATAAATTGACAAACGCGCGCACACAGCGCACAGAGCGAATAAAAAGAAAAGGACTAAAAAATTGCGTTAAACCTGAAAAGCAAAACGAGAGCAACACGAATTTCGGCCGCAAAAAGTCAAGTGAACAAATGAATGGGAAATTGTTCGGTCACAATTTGCACAAGTGGCCCCGGGGTATGTAGTTCTAAGTCAGGAGAATTTACGCGAAAAGTACTTAGTGCTCGGCATTCACTGGCGCGACATGGGATACGGAATACCTGGTGTTGGAGCAATGCACTATTTGCCGGGAGGGCACCATTATGAGCCAGACTAGCTCCGCAGGTACCGACAAATGCCAGTAAATACCTATGAACACTGGACGTCTGGCTATGACGGCCACTCATAAAGAGGGCCTTGTCCTTTGTTGTGGGATAAGTTTCTCAAAAAACATAAAGCACGGTTATGTCCTTTTTTACATCGCCACGTCAACATCCACTTGGAAGTTAGGCAATCTGTTGTTCGAGGTGATATTTTCAGTAGCCACACCAAAACGTAGGGTAGATTCGGTTGGACTTTGAAATCAAAAATTTTACCGGACTAGGTCAAGAGAAAGGAAATTTTCCTTGTCGTTATATAGTTTAGGTCTACTTTTATGACTTGAACGTCATGGCGTTATCTTCAGGCAAAGCGTGCATGAGCTGTCATGCTTGAACCGACAATGTTTTGAGAGAGAACAAAGCTTGCGATCTATAAATTTCAAGCCAATGTTGTTCACAACATCTTCGAAGACATGCGGGCGGCTTACGACTTGGGAAGAGTTCAACGTGAGGCGATCCCTATCAGACACTGACCTGTGGCGTTCACTATTCTATGGAGTATCACGTCCTAACATAATTATCAGCCTGGCGACTTGTGCAGGGCTTAAGCCTTAGCTTTAGCTGCCTGCCATCGTTGGCGATTCCTATGATAGGGCTTCACGGGGATATATTGAGCATCCTTTCATATGACGGATATCTAGGTTTTGGGCCCTCTGCAACTAGCTGTGTTCTGTAAGCTAAGCAAGCGAATCCAAAACGGTCAGGAGTGAGGTTGAGAGTTAAAGAGTGTTCACCTACAGAACTGCGTTCATAAGTTATAAGAACTGTATGAACGACCAACAGATGAACTACTGCTTCAATCACACTGAGTCATAGAGACATTTCAGGGACGCAACCATGACCTTACCCGAGTTGCTTCTATAATTTCATTGATTAATCTCCAGCCCCGCGGTTGGTCACGACTCTCCGGTGAGTTCTGATTGTGCTTTTTTTCAGAAGTTTTGCGCCATTCACGCATTACTAGCAACAGTGAAGGTCAGTTGAAGCTTTGACAATTTTTGTGTTATGAGAATCAGTATTTTACTGGCCAGCAGATCATGAGAAATATCGAATGTTCACCCGTGGGACGGCCCTCGTCATTGTCAATTTCGGAGAGCTTATAGACAAGGCCAATGCCTTGCGCAAAAGCCTTTTGTGCACAATTCTCAGATATCTAGAGGATGGGGCTGGGGAACGGAAAAATGTACCGTTATAAGGGTATAATTTTTAATGGATAAGGCACTTTTCGTGTTAAAATAATTTAAATCATCGCCTTGCCGGTGATTGAGAGTGATGAAAACTTGCACAATGTGAATTCATGTTAAGGACAACTATTCCGATTGACCTTCCTTCAAAGCCGATGTAAAATTTCATATAATTTACGCACGAGAAACAAATTTCCCTGTTTTTTTCAAAAATTTGCCCAAATAACGGTACAATCGTGAATTTTCCAATTATATCCTCTAGATCAAGTCATGAGCTACAAAAAATTGTACTGGAATTTTCTCGTACGACGCACCGTTCTCGAGATATGAGTTGTCAAAAGTTCCATACGAACCGCCAGAACCCCTACAGATGTCGATTTTTCTACATTGAAAAAATCATGAATGTTCGTCTTACTTTGGTCATATCTCAAAAACCGTGCGTCCTACGGCAAAGTGACTGAGACCGATCTTGTAGCTCATGACTAGATCTAGAGGATGGGGCTGGGGAATGGAAAAATGTACCGTTATAAGGGTATAATTTTTAATGGATAAGGCACTTTTCTGGTTAAAATAATTTAAATCATCGCCTTGTCGGTGATTGAGAGTGATGAAAACTTGCACAATGTGAATTCACGTTAAGAGCAACTATTCCGATTGACCTTCCTTCAAAGCCGATGTAAAATTTCATATAATTTACGCCCGAGAAACAAATTTCCCTGTTTTTTTCAAAAATTTGCCCAAATAACGGTACAATCGTGAATTTGCCAATTCCATCCTCTAGATCAAGTCATAAGCTACAAAAAATTGTACTGGAATTTTCTCGTACGACGCACCGTTCTCGAGATATGAGTTGTCAAAAGTTCCATATGAACCGCCAGAACCCCTACAGATGTCGATTTTTCTACATTGAAAAAATCATGAATGTTCGTCTTACTTTGGTCATATCTCAAAAACCGTGCGTCGTACAGCAAAGTGACTGAGACCGATCTTGTAGCTCATGACTAGATCCAGGGGATGGGGCTGGGGAACGGAAAAATGTACCGTTATAAGGGTATAATTTGTAATGGATAAGGCACTTTTCGTGTTAAAATAATTTAAATCATCGCCTTGTCGGTGATTGAGAGTGATGAAAACTTGCACAATGTGAATTCACGTTAAGGGCAACTATTCCGATTGACCTTCCTTCAAAGCCGATGTAAAATTTCATATAATTTACGCCCGAGAAACAAATTTCCCTGTTTTTTTCAAAAATTTGCCCAAATAACGGTACAATCGTGAATTTTCCAATTCCATCCTCTAGATCAAGTCATAAGCTACAAAAAATTGTACTGGAATTTTCTCGTACGACGCACCGTTCTCGAGATATGAGTTGTCAAAAGTTCCATACGAACCGCCAGAACCCCTACAGATGTCGATTTTTCTACATTGAAAAAATCATGAATGTTCGTCTGACTTTGCTCATATCTCAAAAACCGTGCGTCCTACAGCAAAGTGACTGAGACCGATCTTGTAGCTCATTACTAGATCTAGAGGATGGGGCTGGGGAACGGAAAAATGTACCGTTATAAGGGTATAATTTTTAATGGATAAGGCACTTTTCGTGTTAAAATAATTTAAATCATCGCCTTGTCGGTGATTGAGAGTGATGAAAACTTGCACAATGTGAATTCACGTTAAGAGCAATTATTCCGATTGACCTTCCTTCAAAGCCGATGTAAAATTTCATATAATTTACGCCCGAGAAACAAATTTCCCTGTTTTTTTCAAAAATTTGCCCAAATAACGGTACAATCGTGAATTTTCCAATTCCATCCTCTAGATCAAGTCATAAGCTACAAAAAATTGTACTGGAATTTTCTCGTACGACGCACCGTTGTTGAGATATGAGTTGTCAAATGTTCCATATGAACCGCCAGAACCCCTACAGATGTCGATTTTTCTACATTGAAAAAATCATGAATGTTCGTCTTACTTTGGTCATATCTCAAAAACCGTGCGTCGTACAGCAAAGTGACTGAGACCGATCTTGTAGCTCATTACTAGATCTAGAGGATGGGGCTGGGGAACGGAAAAATGTACCGTTATAAGGGTATAATTTGTAATGGATAAGGCACTTTTCGTGTTAAAATAATTTAAATCATCGCCTTGTCGGTGATTGAGAGTGATGAAAACTTGCACAATGTGAATTCACGTTAAGGGCAACTATTCCGATTGACCTTCCTTCAAAGCCGATGTAAAATTTCATATAATTTACGCCCGAGAAACAAATTTCCCTGTTTTTTTCAAAAATTTGCCCAAATAACGGTACAATCGTGAATTTGCCAATTCCATCCTCTAGATCAAGTCATAAGCTACAAAAAATTGTACTGGAATTTTCTCGTACGACGCACCGTTCTCGAGATATGAGTTGTCAAAAGTTCCATATGAACCGCCAGAACCCCTACAGATGTCGATTTTTCTACATTGAAAAAATCATGAATGTTCGTCTTACTTTGGTCATATCTCAAAAACCGTGCGTCGTACAGCAAAGTGACTGAGACCGATCTTGTAGCTCATGACTAGATCCAGGGGATGGGGCTGGGGAACGGAAAAATGTACCGTTATAAGGGTATAATTTGTAATGGATAAGGCACTTTTCGTGTTAAAATAATTTAAATCATCGCCTTGTCGGTGATTGAGAGTGATGAAAACTTGCACAATGTGAATTCACGTTAAGGGCAACTATTCCGATTGACCTTCCTTCAAAGCCGATGTAAAATTTCATATAATTTACGCCCGAGAAACAAATTTCCCTGTTTTTTTCAAAAATTTGCCCAAATAACGGTACAATCGTGAATTTTCCAATTCCATCCTCTAGATCAAGTCATAAGCTACAAAAAATTGTACTGGAATTTTCTCGTACGACGCACCGTTCTCGAGATATGAGTTGTCAAAAGTTCCATACGAACCGCCAGAACCCCTACAGATGTCGATTTTTCTACATTGAAAAAATCATGAATGTTCGTCTTACTTTGGTCATATCTCAAAAACCGTGCGTCCTACGGCAAAGTGACTGAGACCGATCTTGTAGCTCATTACTAGATCTAGAGGATGGGGCTGGGGAACGGAAAAATGTACCGTTATAAGGGTATAATTTTTAATGGATAAGGCACTTTTCGTGTTAAAATAATTTAAATCATCGCCTTGTCGGTGATTGAGAGTGATGAAAACTTGCACAATGTGAATTCACGTTAAGAGCAACTATTCCGATTGACCTTCCTTCAAAGCCGATGTAAAATTTCATATAACTTACGCCCGAGAAACAAATTTCCCTGTTTTTTTCAAAAATTTGCCCAAATAACGGTACAATCGTGAATTTTCCAATTCCATCCTCTAGATCAAGTCATAAGCTACAAAAAATTGTACTGGAATTTTCTCGTACGACGCACCGTTGTTGAGATATGAGTTGTCAAATGTTCCATATGAACCGCCAGAACCCCTACAGATGTCGATTTTTCTACATTGAAAAAATCATGAATGTTCGTCTTACTTTGGTCATATCTCAAAAACCGTGCGTCGTACAGCAAAGTGACTGAGACCGATCTTGTAGCTCATTACTAGATCTAGAGGATGGGGCTGGGGAACGGAAAAATGTACCGTTATAAGGGTATAATTTTTAATGGATAAGGCACTTTTCTGGTTAAAATAATTTAAATCATCGCCTTGTCGGTGATTGAGAGTGATGAAAACTTGCACAATGTGAATTCACGTTAAGAGCAACTATTCCGATTGACCTTCCTTCAAAGCCGATGTAAAATTTCATATAACTTACGCCCGAGAAACAAATTTCCCTGTTTTTTTCAAAAATTTGCCCAAATAACGGTACAATCGTGAATTTTTCAATTCCATCCTCTAGATCAAGTCATAAGCTACAAAAAATTGTACTGGAATTTTCTCGTACGACGCACCGTTCTCGAGATATGAGTTGTCAAAAGTTCCATATGATCCGCCAGAACCCCTACAGACGTCGATTTTTCTACATTGAAAAAATCATGAATGTTCGTCTTACTTTGGTCATATCTCAAAAACCGTGCGTCGTACAGCAAAGTGACTGAGACCGATCTTGTAGCTCATGACTAGATCTAGAGGATGGGGCTGGGGAACGGAAAAATGTACCGTTATAAGGGTATAATTTTTAATGGATAAGGCACTTTTCGTGTTAAAATAATTTAAATCATCGCCTTGTCGGTGATTGAGAGTGATGAAAACTTGCACAATGTGAATTCACGTTAAGAGCAACTATTCCGATTGACCTTCCTTCAAAGCCGATGTAAAATTTCATATAACTTACGCCCGAGAAACAAATTTCCCTGTTTTTTTCAAAAATTTGCCCAAATAACGGTACAATCGTGAATTTTCCAATTCCATCCTCTAGATCAAGTCATAAGCTACAAAAAATTGTACTGGAATTTTCTCGTACGACGCACCGTTCTCGAGATATGAGTTGTCAAAAGTTCCATACGAACCGCCAGAACCCCTACAGATGTCGATTTTTCTACATTGAAAAAATCATGAATGTTCGTCTTACTTTGGTCATATCTCAAAAACCGTGCGTCCTACGGCAAAGTGACTGAGACCGATCTTGTAGCTCATGACTAGATCTAGAGGATGGGGCTGGGGAACGGAAAAATGTACCGTTATAAGGGTATAATTTTTAATGGATAAGGCACTTTTCGTGTTAAAATAATTTAAATCATCGCCTTGTCGGTGATTGAGAGTGATGAAAACTTGCACAATGTGAATTCACGTTAAGAGCAACTATTCCGATTGACCTTCCTTCAAAGCCGATGTAAAATTTCATATAACTTACGCCCGAGAAACAAATTTCCCTGTTTTTTTCAAAAATTTGCCCAAATAACGGTACAATCGTGAATTTTTCAATTCCATCCTCTAGATCAAGTCATAAGCTACAAAAAATTTTACTGGAATTTTCTCGTACGACGCACCGTTCTCGAGATATGAGTTGTCAAAAGTTCCATATGATCCGCCAGAACCCCTACAGACGTCGATTTTTCTACATTGAAAAAATCATGAATGTTCGTCTTACTTTGGTCATATCTCAAAAACCGTGCGTCGTACAGCAAAGTGACTGATACCGATCTTGTAGCTCATGACTAGATCTAGAGGATGGGGCTGGGGAAAGGAAAAATGTACCGTTATAAGGGTATAATTTTTAATGGATAAGGCACTTTTCGTGATAAAATAATTTAAATCATCGCCTTGTCGGTGATTGAGAGTGATGAAAACTTGCACAATGTGAATTCACGTTAAGAGCAACTATTCCGATTGACCTTCCTTCAAAGCCGATGTAAAATATCATATAATTTACGCCCGAGAAACAAATTTCCCTGTTTTTTTCAAAAATTTGCCCAAATAACGGTACAATCGTGAATTTTCCAATTCCATCCTCCAGATCAAGTCATAAGCTACAAAAAATTGTAATGGAATTTTCTCGTACGACGCACCGTTCTCGAGATATGAGTTGTCAAAAGTTCCATATGAACCGCCAGAACCCCTACAGATGTCGATTTTTCTACATTGAAAAAATCATGAATGTTCGTCTTACTTTGGTCATATCTCAAAAACCGTGCGTGCTTCAGCAAAGTGCCTGAGACCGATCTTGTAGCTCATGACTAGATCTAGAGGATGGGGCTGGGGAACGGAAAAATGTACCGTTATAAGGGTATAATTTTTAATGGATAAGGCACTTTTCGTGTTAAAATAATTTAAATCATCGCCTTGTCGGTGATTGAGAGTGATGAAAACTTGCACAATGTGAATTCACGTTAAGAGCAACTATTCCGATTGACCTTCCTTCAAAGCCGATGTAAAATTTCATATAATTTACGCCCGAGAAACAAATTTCCCTGTTTTTTTCAAAAATTTGCCCAAATAACGGTACAATCGTGAATTTTCCAATTCCATCCTCTAGATCAAGTCATAAGCTACAAAAAATTGTACCGGAATTTTCTCGTACGACGCACCGTTCTCGAGATATGAGTTGTCAAAAGTTCCATACGAACCGCCAGAACCCCTACAGATGTCGATTTTTCTACATTGAAAAAATCATGAATGTTCGTCTTACTTTGCTCATATCTCAAAAACCGTGCGTCGTACAGCAAAGTGACTGAGACCGATCTTGTAGCTCATGACTAGATCTAGAGGATGGGGCTGGGGAACGGAAAAATGTACCGTTATAAGGGTATAATTTTTAATGGATAAGGCACTTTTCGTGTTAAAATAATTTAAATCATCGCCTTGTCGGTGATTGAGAGTGATGAAAACTTGCACAATGTGAATTCACGTTAAGAGCAACTATTCCGATTGACCTTCCTTCAAAGCCGATGTAAAATTTCATATAATTTACGCCCGAGAAACAAATTTCCCTGTTTTTTTCAAAAATTTGCCCAAATAACGGTACAATCGTGAATTTTCCAATTCCATCCTCTAGATCAAGTCATAAGCTACAAAAAATTGTACCGGAATTTTCTCGTACGACGCACCGTTCTCGAGATATGAGTTGTCAAAAGTTCCATACGAACCGCCAGAACCCCTACAGATGTCGATTTTTCTACATTGAAAAAATCATGAATGTTCGTCTTACTTTGCTCATATCTCAAAAACCGTGCGTCGTACAGCAAAGTGACTGAGACCGATCTTGTAGCTCATGACTAGATCTAGAGGATGGGGCTGGGGAACGGAAAAATGTACCGTTATAAGGGTATAATTTTTAATGGATAAGGCACTTTTCGTGTTAAAATAATTTAAATCATCGCCTTGTCGGTGATTCAGAGTGATGAAAACTTGCACAATGTGAATTCACGTTAAGAGCAACTATTCCGATTGACCTTCCTTCAAAGCCGATGTAAAATTTCATATAATTTACGCCCGAGAAACAAATTTCCCTGTTTTTTTCAAAAATTTGCCCAAATAACGGTACAATCGTGAATTTTCCAATTCCATCCTCTAGATCAAGTCATAAGCTACAAAAAATTGTACCGGAATTTTCTCGTACGACGCACCGTTCTCGAGATATGAGTTGTCAAAAGTTCCATATGAACCGCCAGAACCCCTACAGATGTCGATTTTTCTACATTGAAAAAATCATGAATGTTCGTCTTACTTTGGTCATATCTCAAAAACCGTGCGTGCTTCAGCAAAGTGACTGAGACCGATCTTGTAGCTCATGACTAGATCTAGAGGATGGGGCTGGGGAACGGAAAAATGTACCGTTATAAGGGTATAATTTTTAATGGATAAGGCACTTTTCTAATTAAAATAATTTAAATCATCGCCTTGTCGGTGATTGAGAGTGATGAAAACTTGCACAATGTGAATTCACGTTAAGAGCAACTATTCCGATTGACCTTCCTTCAAAGCCGATGTAAAATTTCATATAATTTACGCCCGAGAAACAAATTTCCCTGTTTTTTTCAAAAATTTGCCCAAATAACGGTACTATCGTGAATTTTCCAATTCCATCCTCTAGATCAAGTCATAAGCTAGAAAAAATTGTACTGGAATTTTCTCGTACGACGCACCGTTCTCGAGATATGAGTTGTCAAAAGTTCCATATGATCCGCCAGAACCCCTACAGACGTCGATTTTTCTACATTGAAAAAATCATGAATGTTCGTCTTACTTTGGTCATATCTCAAAAACCGTGCGTGCTTCAGCAAAGTGACTGAGACCGATCTTGTAGCTCATGACTAGATCTAGAGGATGGGGCTGGGGAACGGAAAAATGTACCGTTATAAGGGTATAATTTTTAATGGATAAGGCACTTTTCGTGTTAAAATAATTTAAATCATCGCCTTGTCGGTGATTGAGAGTAATGAAAACTTGCACAATGTGAATTCACGTTAAGAGCAACTATTCCGATTGACCTTCCTTCAAAGCCGATGTAAAATATCATATAATTTACGCCCGAGAAACAAATTTCCCTGTTTTTTTCAAAAATTTGCCCAAATAACGGTACTATCGTGAATTTTCCAATTCCATCCTCTAGATCAAGTCATAAACTAGAAAAAATTGTACCGGAATTTTCTCGTACGACGCACCGTTCTCGAGATATGAGTTGTCAAAAATTCCATACGAACCGCCAGAACCCCTACAGATGTCGATTTTTCTACATTGAAAAAATCATGAATGTTCGTCTTACTTTGGTCATATCTCAAAAACCGTGCGTCGTACAGCAAAGTGACTGAGACCGATCTTGTAGCTCATGACTAGATCTAGAGGATGGGGCTGGGGAAAGGAAAAATGTACCGTTATAAGGGTATAATTTTTAATGGATAAGGCACTTTTCGTGTTAAAATAATTTAAATCATCGCCTTGTCGGTGATTGAGAGTGATGAAAACTTGCACAATGTGAATTCACGTTAAGAGCAACTATTCCGATTGACCTTCCTTCAAAGCCGATGTAAAATATCATATAATTTACGCCCGAGAAACAAATTTCCCTGTTTTTTTCAAAAATTTGCCCAAATAACGGTACTATCGTGAATTTTCCAATTCCATCCTCTAGATCAAGTCATAAGCTACAAAAAATTGTACCGGAATTTTCTCGTACGACGCACCGTTCTCGAGATATGAGTTCTCAAAAGTTCCATACGAACCGCCAGAACCCCTACAGATGTCGATTTTTCTACATTGAAAAAATCATGAATGTTCGTCTTACTTTGGTCATATCTCAAAAACCGGGCGTCCTACAGCAAAGTGACTGAGACCGATCTTGTAGCTCATGACTAGATCTAGAGGATGGAGCTGGGGAACGGAAAAATGTACCGTTATAAGGGTATAATTTTTAATGGATAAGGCACTTTTCGTGTTAAAATAATTTTAATCATCGCCTTGTCGGTGATTGAGAGTGATGAAAACTTGCACAATTTGAATTCACGTTAAGAGCAACTATTCCGATTGACCTTCCTTCAAAGCCGATGTAAAATATCATATAATTTACGCCCGAGAAACAAATTTCCCTGTTTTTTTCAAAAATTTGCCCAAATAACGGTACTATCGTGAATTTTCCAATTCCATCCTCTAGATCAAGTCATAAGCTACAAAAAATTGTACCGGAATTTTCTCGTACGACGCACCGTTCTCGAGATATGAGTTCTCAAAAGTTCCATACGAACCGCCAGAACCCCTACAGATGTCGATTTTTCTACATTGAAAAAATCATGAATGTTCGTCTTACTTTGCTCATATCTCAAAAACCGTGCGTCGTACAGCAAAGTGACTGAGACCGATCTTGTAGCTCATGACTAGATCTAGAGGATGGGGCTGGGGAACGGAAAAATGTACCGTTATAAGGGTATAATTTTTAATGGATAAGGCACTTTTCGTGTTAAAATAATTTAAATCATCGCCTTGTCGGTGATTGAGAGTGATGAAAACTTGCACAATGTGAATTCACGTTAAGAGCAATTATTCCGATTGACCTTCCTTCAAAGCCGATGTAAAATTTCAAATAATTTACGCCCGAGAAACAAATTTCCCTGTTTTTTTCAAAAATTTGCCCAAATAACGGTACAATCGTGAATTTTCCAATTCCATCCTCTAGATCAAGTCATAAGCTACAAAAAATTGTACCGGAATTTTCTCGTACGACGCACCGTTCTCGAGATATGAGTTGTCAAAAGTTCCATACGAACCGCCAGAACCCCTACAAATGTCGATTTTTCTACATTGAAAAAATCATGAATGTTCGTCTTACTTTGGTCATATCTCAAAAACCGGGCGTCCTACAGCAAAGTGACTGAGACCGATCTTGTAGCTCATGACTAGATCTAGAGGATGGAGCTGGGGAACGGAAAAATGTACCGTTATAAGGGTATAATTTTTAATGGATAAGGCACTTTTCGTGTTAAAATAATTTTAATCATCGCCTTGTCGGTGATTGAGAGTGATGAAAACTTGCACAATGTGAATTCACGTTAAGAGCAACTATTCCGATTGACCTTCCTTCAAAGCCGATGTAAAATATCATATAATTTACGCCCGAGAAACAAATTTCCCTGTTTTTTTTCAAAAATTTGCCCAAATAACGGTACTATCGTGAATTTTCCAATTCCATCCTCTAGATCAAGTCATAAGCTACAAAAAATTGTACTGGAATTTTCTCGTACGACGCACCGTTCTCGAGATATGAGTTGTCAAAAGTTCCATACGAACCGCCAGAACCCCTACAGATGTCGATTTTTCTACATTGAAAAAATCATGAATGTTCGTCTTACTTTGCTCATATCTCAAAAACCGTGCGTCGCACAGCAAAGTGACTGAGACCGATCTTGTAGCTCATGACTAGATCTAGAGGATGGGGCTGGGGAACGGAAAAATGTACCGTTATAAGGGTATAATTTTTAACGGATAAGGCACTTTTCGTGTTAAAATAATTTAAATCATCGCCTTGTCGGTGATTGAGAGTGATGAAAACTTGCACAATGTGAATTCACGTTAAGAGCAATTATTCCGATTGACCTTCATTCAAAGCCGATGTAAAATTTCATATAATTTACGCCCGAGAAACAAATTTCCCTGTTTTTTTCAAAAATTTGCCCAAATAACGGTACAATCGTGAATTTTCCAATTCCATCCTCTAGATCAAGTCATAAGCTACAAAAAATTGTACTGGAATTTTCTCGTACGACGCACCGTTCTCGAGATATGAGTTGTCAAAAGTTCCATACGAACCGCCAGAACCCCTACAAATGTCGATTTTTCTACATTGAAAAAATCATGAATGTTCGTCTTACTTTGGTCATATCTCAAAACCCGTGCGTCCTACAGCAAAGTGACTGAGACCGATCTTGTAGCTCATGACTAGATCTAGAGGATGGGGCTGGGGAACGGAAAAATGTACCGTTATAAGGGTATAATTTTTAATGGATAAGGCACTTTTCGTGTTAAAATAATTTTAATCATCGCCTTGTCGGTGATTGAGAGTGATGAAAACTTGCACAATGTGAATTCACGTTAAGAGCAACTATTCCGATTGACCTTCCTTCAAAGCCGATGTAAAATTTCATTTAACTTACGCCCGAGAAACAAATTTCCCTGTTTTTTTCAAAAATTTGCCCAAATAACGGTACAATCGTGAATTTTCCAATTCCATCCTCTAGATCAAGTCATAAGCTACAAAAAATTGTACTGGAATTTTCTCGTACGACGCACCGTTCTCGAGATAAGAGTTGTAAAATGTTCCATATGAACCGCCAGAACCCCTACAGATGTCGATTTTTCTACATTGAAAAAATCATGAATGTTCGTCTTACTTTGGTCATATCTCAAAACCCGTGCGTCCTACAGCAAAGTGACTGAGACCGATCTTGTAGCTCATGACTAGATCTAGAGGATGGGGCTGGGGAACGGAAAAATGTACCGTTATAAGGGTATAATTTTTAATGGATAAGGCACTTTTCGTGTTAAAATAATTTAAATCATCGCCTTGTCGGTGATTGAGAGTGATGAAAACTTGCACAATGTGAATTCACGTTAAGAGCAACTATTCCGATTGACCTTCCTTCAAAGCCGATGTAAAATTTCATATAACTTACGCCCGAGAAACAAATTTCCCTGTTTTTCTCAAAAATTTGCCCAAATAACGGTGCAATCGTGAATTTTCCAATTCCATACTCTAGATCAAGTCATAAGCTACAAAAAATATGTACTGGAATTTTCTCGTACGACGCACCGTTCTCGAGATATAAGTTGTCAAAAATTCCATACGAACCGCCAGAACCACTACTGATGTCGATTTTTCTACTTTCAAAAAATCATGAATGTTCGTCTTACTTTGCTCATATCTCAAAAACCGTGCGTCCTACAGCAAAGTGACTGAGACCGATTTTGTAGCTCATGACTAGATCTAGAGGATGGGACTGGGGAACGGAAAAATGTACCGTTATAAGGGTATCATTTTTATGGATAAGGTACTTTTCGTGTTAAAATAATTTTTATCATAGCCTTGCCGGTGACTGAGCATGATGAAAACTTGCACAATGTGAATTCACGTCAAGAGCAACAATTCAGATTTGCCTCCCTTCAAAGCCGATGTAAAATTTCATATAGTTTACGCCCGAGAAACAAATTTCCCTGTTTTTCTCAAAAATTTTCCCAAATAACGGTGCAATCGTGAATTTTCCAATTCCATCCTCTAGATCAGGTCATAAGCTACAAAAATTATGTACAGGAATTTTCTCGTACGACGCACCGTTCTCGAGATATAAGTTGTCAAAAATTCCATACGAACCGCCAGAACCACTACTGATGTCGATTTTTCTACTTTCAAAAAATCATGAATGTTCGTCTTACTTTGCTCATATCTCAAACACCGTGCGTCCTACAGCAAAGTGACTGAGACCGATTTTGTAGCTCATGACTAGATCTAGAGGATGGGGCTGGGGAACGGAAAAATGTACCGTTATAAGGGTATAATTTTTAATGGATAAGGCACTTTTCTGGTTAAAATAATTTAAATCATCGCCTTGTCGGTGATTGAGAGTGATGAAAACTTGCACAATGTGAATTCACGTTAAGAGCAATTATTCCGATTGACCTTCCTTCAAAGCCGATGTAAAATTTCATATAATTTACGCCCGAGAAACAAATTTCCCTGTTTTTTTCAAAAATTTGCCCAAATAACGGTACAATCGTGAATTTTCCAATTCCATCCTCTAGATCAAGTCATAAGCTACAAAAAATTGTACTGGAATTTTCTCGTACGACGCACCGTTCTCGAGATATGAGTTGTCAAAAGTTCCATACGAACCGCCAGAACCCCTACAAATGTCGATTTTTCTACATTGAAAAAATCATGAATGTTCGTCTTACTTTGGTCATATCTCAAAAACCGGGCGTCCTACAGCAAAGTGACTGAGACCGATCTTGTAGCTCATGACTAGATCTAGAGGATGGGGCTGGGGAACGGAAAAATGTACCGTTATAAGGGTATAATTTTTAATGGATAAGGCACTTTTCGTGTTAAAATAATTTTAATCATCGCCTTGTCGGTGATTGAGAGTGATGAAAACTTGCACAATGTGAATTCACGTTAAGAGCAACTATTCCGATTGACCTTCCTTCAAAGCCGATGTAAAATTTCATTTAACTTACGCCCGAGAAACAAATTTCCCTGTTTTTTTCAAAAATTTGCCCAAATAACGGTACAATCGTGAATTTTCCAATTCCATCCTCTAGATCAAGTCATAAGCTACAAAAAATTGTACTGGAATTTTCTCGTACGACGCACCGTTCTCGAGATAAGAGTTGTAAAATGTTCCATATGAACCGCCAGAACCCCTACAGATGTCGATTTTTCTACATTGAAAAAATCATGAATGTTCGTCTTACTTTGGTCATATCTCAAAACCCGTGCGTCCTACAGCAAAGTGACTGAGACCGATCTTGTAGCTCATGACTAGATCTAGAGGATGGGGCTGGGGAACGGAAAAATGTACCGTTATAAGGGTATAATTTTTAATGGATAAGGCACTTTTCGTGTTAAAATAATTTAAATCATCGCCTTGTCGGTGATTGAGAGTGATGAAAACTTGCACAATGTGAATTCACGTTAAGAGCAACTATTCCGATTGACCTTCCTTCAAAGCCGATGTAAAATTTCATATAACTTACGCCCGAGAAACAAATTTCCCTGTTTTTTTCAAAAATTTGCCCAAATAACGGTGCAATCGTGAATTTTCCAATTCCATCCTCTAGATCAAGTCATAAGCTACAAAAAATATGTACTGGAATTTTCTCGTACGACGCACCGTTCTCGAGATATAAGTTGTCAAAAATTCCATACGAACCGCCAGAACCACTACTGATGTCGATTTTTCTACTTTCAAAAAATCATGAATGTTCGTCTTACTTTGCTCATATCTCAAAAACCGTGCGTCCTACAGCAAAGTGACTGAGACCGATTTTGTAGCTCATGACTAGATCTAGAGGATGGGACTGGGGAACGGAAAAATGTACCGTTATAAGGGTATCATTTTTATGGATAAGGTACTTTTCGTGTTAAAATAATTTTTATCATAGCCTTGCCGGTGACTGAGCATGATGAAAACTTGCACAATGTGAATTCACGTCAAGAGCAACAATTCAGATTTGCCTCCCTTCAAAGCCGATGTAAAATTTCATATAGTTTACGCCCGAGAAACAAATTTCCCTGTTTTTCTCAAAAATTTTCCCAAATAACGGTGCAATCGTGAATTTTCCAATTCCATCCTCTAGATCAAGTCATAAGCTACAAAAATTATGTACAGGAATTTTCTCGTACGATGCACCGTTCTCGAGATATAAGTTGTCAAAAATTCCATACGAACCGCCAGAACCACTACTGATGTCGATTTTTCTACTTTCAAAAAATCATGAATGTTCGTCTTACTTTGCTCATATCTCAAACACCGTGCGTCCTACAGCAAAGTGACTGAGACCGATTTTGTAGCTCATGACTAGATCTAGAGGATGGGGCTGGGGAACGGAAAAATGTACCGTTATAGGGGTATAATTTTTAATGGATAAGGCACTTTTCTGGTTAAAATAATTTAAATCATCGCCTTGTCGGTGATTGAGAGTGATGAAAACTTGCACAATGTGAATTCACGTTAAGAGCAACTATTCCGATTGACCTTCCTTCAAAGCCGATGTAAAATTTCATATAACTTACGCCCGAGAAACAAATTTCCCTGTTTTTTTCAAAAATTTGCCCAAATAACGGTGCAATCGTGAATTTTCCAATTCCATCCTCTAGATCAAGTCATAAGCTACAAAAAATTGTACTGGAATTTTCTCGTACGACGCACCGTTCTCGAGATAAGAGTTGTAAAATGTTCCATATGAACCGCCAGAACCCCTACAGATGTCGATTTTTCTACATTGAAAAAATCATGAATGTTCGTCTTACTTTGGTCATATCTCAAAAACCGTGCGTCGTACAGCAAAGTGACTGAGACCGATCTTGTAGCTCATTACTAGATCTAGAGGATGGGGCTGGGGAACGGAAAAATGTACCGTTATAAGGGTATAATTTTTAATGGATAAGGCACTTTTCTGGTTAAAATAATTTAAATCATCGCCTTGTCGGTGATTGAGAGTGATGAAAACTTGCACAATGTGAATTCACGTTAAGAGCAACTATTCCGATTGACCTTCCTTCAAAGCCGATGTAAAATTTCATATAACTTACGCCCGAGAAACAAATTTCCCTGTTTTTTTCAAAAATTTGCCCAAATAACGGTGCAATCGTGAATTTTCCAATTCCATCCTCTAGATCAAGTCATAAGCTACAAAAAATTGTACTGGAATTTTCTCGTACGACGCACCGTTCTCGAGATAAGAGTTGTAAAATGTTTCATATGAACCGCCAGAACCCCTACAGATGTCGATTTTTCTACATTGAAAAAATCATGAATGTTCGTCTTACTTTGGTCATATCTCAAAAACCGTGCGTCGTACAGCAAAGTGACTGAGACCGATCTTGTAGCTCATTACTAGATCTAGAGGATGGGGCTGGGGAACGGAAAAATGTACCGTTATAAGGGTATAATTTTTAATGGATAAGGCACTTTTCGTGTTAAAATAATTTAAATCATCGCCTTGTCGGTGATTGAGAGTGATGAAAACTTGCACAATGTGAATTCACGTTAAGAGCAACTATTCCGATTGACCATCCTTCAAAGCCGATGTAAAATATCATATAATTTACGCCCGAGAAACAAATTTCCCTGTTTTTTTCAAAAATTTGCCCAAATAACGGTACAATCGTGAATTTTCCAATTCCATCCTCTAGATCAAGTCATAAGCTACAAAAAATTGTACTGGAATTTTCTCGTACGACGCACCGTTCTCGAGATATGAGTTGTCAAATGTTCCATATGAACCGCCGGAACCCCTACAGATGTCGATTTTTCTACATTGAAAAAATCATGAATGTTCGTCTTACTTTGGTCATATCTCAAAAACCGTGCGTCGTACAGCAAAGTGACTGAGACCGATCTTGTAGCTCATGACTAGATCTAGAGGATGGGGCTGGGGAACGGAAAAATGTACCGTTATAAGGGTATAATTTTTAATGGATAAGGCACTTTTCGTGTTAAAATAATTTTTATCATCGCCTTGCCGGTGACTGAGCGTGATGAAAACTTGCACAATGTGAATTCACGTCAAGAGCAACAATTCAGATTGACCTTCCTTCAAAGCCGATGTAAAATTTCATATAATTTACGTCCGAGAAACAAATTTCCCTGTTTTTCTCAAAAATTTGCCCAAATAACGGTGCAATCGTGAATTTTCCAATTCCATCCTCTAGATCAAGTCATAAGCTACAAAAAATATGTACAGGAATTTTCTCGTACGACGCACCGTTCTCGAGATATAAGTTGTCAAAAATTCCATACGAACCGCCAGAACCCCTACAGATGTCGATTTTTCTACATTGAAAAAATCATGAATGTTCGTCTTACTTTGGTCATATCTCAAAAACCGTGCGTCGTACAGCAAAGTGACTGAGACCGATCTTGTAGCTCATGACTAGATCTAGAGGATGGGGCTGGGGAACGGAAAAATGTACCGTTATAAGGGTATAATTTTTAATGGATAAGGCACTTTTCGTGTTAAAATAATTTTTATCATCGCCTTGCCGGTGACTGAGCGTGATGAAAACTTGCACAATGTGAATTCACGTCAAGAGCAACAATTCAGATTGACCTTCCTTCAAAGCCGATGTAAAATTTCATATAATTTACGTCCGAGAAATAAATTTCCCTGTTTTTCTCAAAAATTTGCCCAAATAACGGTGCAATCGTGAATTTTCCAATTCCATCCTCTAGATCAAGTCATAAGCTACAAAAAATATGTACAGGAATTTTCTCGTACGACGCACCGTTCTCGAGATATAAGTTGTCAAAAATTCCATACGAACCGCCAGAACCCCTACAGATGTCGATTTTTCTACATTGAAAAAATCATGAATGTTCGTCTTACTTTGGTCATATCTCAAAAACCGTGCGTCGTACAGCAAAGTGACTGAGACCGATCTTGTAGCTCATGACTAGATCTAGAGGATGGGGCTGGGGAACGGAAAAATGTACCGTTATAAGGTTATAATTTTTAATGGATAAGGCACTTTTCGTGTTAAAATAATTTAAATCATCGCCTTGTCGGTGATTTCGAGTGATGAAAACTTGCACAATGTGAATTCACGTTAAGAGCAACTATTCCGATTGACCTTCCTTCAAAGCCGATGTAAAATTTCATATAATTTACGCCCGAGAAACAAATTTCCCTGTTTTTTTCAAAAATTTGCCCAAATAACGGTACAATCGTGAATTTTCCAATTCCATCCTCTAGATCAAGTCATAAGCTACAAAAAATTGTACTGGAATTTTCTCGTACGACGCACCGTTCTCGAGATATGAGTTGTCAAAGGTTCCATACGAACCGCCAGAACCCCTACAGATGTCGATTTTTCTACATTGAAAAAATCATGAATGTTGGTCTTACTTTGGTCATATCTCAAAAACCGTGCGTCCTACGGCAAAGTGACTGAGACCGATCTTGTAGCTCATGACTAGATCTAGAGGATGGGGCTGGGGAACGGAAAAATGTACCGTTATAAGGGTATAATTTTTAATGGATAAGGCACTTTTCGTGTTAAAATAATTTTTATCATCGCCTTGCCGGTGACTGAGCGTGATGAAAACTTGCACAATGTGAATTCACGTCAAGAGCAACAATTCAGATTGACCTTCCTTCAAAGCCGATGTAAAATTTCATATAATTTACGTCCGAGAAACAAATTTCCCTGTTTTTCTCAAAAATTTGCCCAAATAACGGTGCAATCGTGAATTTTCCAATTCCATCCTCTAGATCAAGTCATAAGCTACAAAAAATTGTACTGGAATTTTCTCGTACGACGCACCGTTCTCGAGATATGAGTTGTCAAAGGTTCCATACGAACCGCCAGAACCCCTACAGATGTCGATTTTTCTACATTGAAAAAATCATGAATGTTCGTCTTACTTTGGTCATATCTCAAAAACCGTGCGTCCTACAGCAAAGTGACTGAGACCGATTTTGTAGCTCATGACTAGATCTAGAGGATGGGGCTGGGGAACGGAAAAATGTACCGTTATAAGGGTAAATTTTTAATGGATAAGTCACTTTTCGTGTTAAAATAATTTTTATCATCGCCTTGCCGGTGACTGAGCGTGATGAAAACTTGCACAATGTGAATTCACGTCAAGAGCAACAATTCAGATTGACCTTCCTTCAAAGCCGATGTAAAATTTCATATAATTTACGTCCGAGAAACAAATTTCCCTGTTTTTCTCAAAAATTTGCCCAAATAACGGTGCAATCGTGAATTTTCCAATTCCATCCTCTAGATCAAGTCATAAGCTACAAAAAATATGTACAGGAATTTTCTCGTACGACGCACCGTTCTCGAGATATAAGTTGTCAAAAATTCCATACGAACCGCCAGAACCCCTACAGATGTCGATTTTTCTACATTGAAAAAATCATGAATGTTCGTCTTACTTTGGTCATATCTCAAAAACCGTGCGTCGTACAGCAAAGTGACTGAGACCGATCTTGTAGCTCATGACTAGATCTAGAGGATGGGGCTGGGGAACGGAAAAATGTACCGTTATAAGGGTATAATTTTTAATGGATAAGGCACTTTTCGTGTTAAAATAATTTTTATCATCGCCTTGCCGGTGACTGAGCGTGATGAAAACTTGCACAATGTGAATTCACGTCAAGAGCAACAATTCAGATTGACCTTCCTTCAAAGCCGATGTAAAATTTCATATAATTTACGTCCGAGAAACAAATTTCCCTGTTTTTCTCAAAAATTTGCCCAAATAACGGTGCAATCGTGAATTTTCCAATTCCATCCTCTAGATCAAGTCATAAGCTACAAAAAATATGTACAGGAATTTTCTCGTACGACGCACCGTTCTCGAGATATAAGTTGTCAAAAATTCCATACGAACCGCCAGAACCCCTACAGATGTCGATTTTTCTACATTGAAAAAATCATGAATGTTCGTCTTACTTTGCTCATATCTCAAAAACCGTGCGTCGTACAGCAAAGTGACTGAGACCGATCTTGTAGCTCATGACTAGATCTAGAGGATGGGGCTGGGGAACGGAAAAATGTACCGTTATAAGGGTATAATTTTTAATGGATAAGGCACTTTTCGTGTTAAAATAATTTAAATCATCGCCTTGTCGGTGATTGAGAGTGATGAAAACTTGCACAATGTGAATTCACGTTAAGAGCAACTATTCCGATTGACCTTCCTTCAAAGCCGATGTAAAATTTTATATAATTTAGGCCCGAGAAACAAATTTCCCTGTTTTTTTCAAAAATTTGCCCAAATAACGGTACAATCGTGAATTTTCCAATTCCATCCTCTAGATCAAGTCATAAGCTACAAAAAATTGTACTGGAATTTTCTCGTACGACGCACCGTTCTCGAGATATGAGTTGTCAAAGGTTCCATACGAACCGCCAGAACCCCTACAGATGTCGATTTTTCTACATTGAAAAAATCATGAATGTTGGTCTTACTTTGGTCATATCTCAAAAACCGTGCGTCCTACGGCAAAGTGACTGAGACCGATCTTGTAGCTCATGACTAGATCTAGAGGATGGGGCTGGGGAACGGAAAAATGTACCGTTATAAGGGTATAATTTTTAATGGATAAGGCACTTTTCGTGTTAAAATAATTTTTATCATCGCCTTGCCGGTGACTGAGCGTGATGAAAACTTGCACAATGTGAATTCACGTCAAGAGCAACAATTCAGATTGACCTTCCTTCAAAGCCGATGTAAAATTTCATATAATTTACGTCCGAGAAACAAATTTCCCTGTTTTTCTCAAAAATTTGCCCAAATAACGGTGCAATCGTGAATTTTCCAATTCCATCCTCTAGATCAAGTCATAAGCTACAAAAAATATGTACAGGAATTTTCTCGTACGACGCACCGTTCTCGAGATATAAGTTGTCAAAAATTCCATACGAACCGCCAGAACCACTACTGATGTCGATTTTTCTACTTTCAAAAAATCATGAATGTTCGTCTTACTTTGCTCATATCTCAAAAACCGTGCGTCCTACAGCAAAGTGACTGAGACCGATCTTGTAGCTCATGACTAGATCTAGAGGATGGGTCTGGGGAACGGAAAAATGTACCGTTATAAGGGTATAATTTTTAATGGATAAGGCACTTTTCGTGTTAAAAAAATTTTTATCATCGCCTTGCCGGTGACTGAGCGTGATGAAAACCTGCACAATGTGAATTCACGTCAAGAGCAACAATTCAGATTGACCTTCCTTCAAAGCCGATGTAAAATTTCATATAATTTACGCCCGAGAAACAAATTTCCCTGTTTTTCTCAAAAATTTGCCCAAATAACGGTGCAATCGTGAATTTTCCAATTCCATCCTCTAGATCAAGTCATAAGCTACAAAAAATATGTACAGGATTTTTCTCGTACGACGCACCGTTCTCGAGATATAAGTTGTCAAAAATTCCATACGAACCGCCAGAACCCCTACAGATGTCGATTTTTCTACATTGAAAAAATCATGAATGTTCGTCTTGCTTTGCTCATATCTCAAAAACCGTGCGTCCTACAGCAAAGTGACTGAGACCGATTTTGTAGCTCATGACTAGATCTAGAGGATGGGGCTGGGGAACGGAAAAATGTACCGTTATAAGGGTATATTTTTTAATGGATAAGGCACTTTTCTGGTTAAAATAATTTTAATCATCGCCTTGCCGGTGATTGAGAGTGATGAAAACTTGCACAATGTGAATTCACGTCAAGGGCAACAATTCAGACTGACATTCCTTGAAAGCCGATGTAAAATTTCATATAATTTACGCCCGAGAAACAAATTTCCCTGTTTTTTTCAAAAATTTGCCCAAATAATGGTACAATCGTGAATTTTTCTATTCCATCCTCTAGATCAAGTCATAAGCTACAAAAAATTGTACTGGAATTTTCTCGTACGACGCACCGTTCTCGAGATATGAGTTGTCAAAAGTTCCATACGAACCGCCAGAACCCCTACAAATGTCGATTTTTCTACATTGAAAAAATCATGAATGTTCGTCTTACTTTGCTCATATCTCAAAAACCGTGCGTCGTACAGCAAAGTGACTGAGACCGATCTTGTAGCTCATGACTAGATCTAGAGGATGGGGCTGGGGAACGGAAAAATGTACCGTTATAAGGGTATAATTTTTAATGGATAAGGCACTTTTCTGGTTAAAATAATTTTAATCATCGCCTTGTCGGTGATTGAGAGTGATGAAAACTTGCACAATGTGAATTCACGTTAAGAGCAACTATTCCGATTGACCTTCCTTCAAAGCCGATGTAAAATTTCATATAACTTACGCCCGAGAAACAAATTTCCCTGTTTTTTTCAAAAATTTGCCCAAATAACGGTACAATCGTGAATTTTCCAATTCCATCCTCTAGATCAAGTCATAAGCTACAAAAAATTGTACTGGAATTTTCTCGTACGACGCACCGTTCTCGAGATATGAGTTGTCAAAAGTTCCATACGAACCGCCAGAACCCCTACAAATGTCGATTTTTCTACATTGAAAAAATCATGAATGTTCGTCTTACTTTGGTCATATCTCAAAAACCGTGCGTCCTACAGCAAAGTGACTGATTCCGATCTTGTAGCTCATGACTAGATCTAGAGGATGGGCCTGGGGAACGGAAAAATGTACCGTTATAAGGGTATAATTTTTAATGGATAAGGCACTTTTCGTGTTAAAATAATTTAAATCATCGCCTTGTCGGTGATTGAGAGTGATGAAAACTTGCACAATGTGAATTCACGTTAAGAGCAACTATTCCGATTGACCTTCCTTCAAAGCCGATGTAAAATTTCATATAATTTACGCCCGAGAAACAAATTTCCCTGTTTTTTTCAAAAATTTGCCCAAATAACGGTACAATCGTGAATTTTTCAATTCCATCCTCTAGATCAAGTCATAAGCTACAAAAAATTGTACTGGAATTTTCTCGTACGACGCACCGTTCTCGAGATATGAGTTGTCAAATGTTCCATATGAACCGCCAGAACCCCTACAGATGTCGATTTTTCTACTTTCAAAAAATCATGAATGTTCGTCTTACTTTGCTCATATCTCAAAAACCGTGCGTCCTACAGCAAAGTGACTGAGACCGATTTTGTAGCTCATGACTAGATCTAGAGGATGGGACTGGGGAACGGAAAAATGTACCGTTATAAGGGTATCATTTTTATGGATAAGGTACTTTTCGTGTTAAAATAATTTTTATCATAGCCTTGCCGGTGACTGAGCGTGATGAAAACTTGCACAATGTGAATTCACGTCAAGAGCAACAATTCAGATTTGCCTCCCTTCAAAGCCGATGTAAAATTTCATATAGTTTACGCCCGAGAAACAAATTTCCCTGTTTTTCTCAAAAATTTGCCCAAATAACGGTGCAATCGTGAATTTTCCAATTCCATCCTCTAGATCAAGTCATAAGCTACAAAAATTATGTACAGGAATTTTCTCGTACGACGCACCGTTCTCGAGATATAAGTTGTTAAAAATTCCATACGAACCGCCAGAACCACTACTGATGTCGATTTTTCTACTTTCAAAAAATCATGAATGTTCGTCTTACTTTGCTCATATCTCAAAAACCGTGCGTCCTACAGCAAAGTGACTGAGACCGATTTTGTAGCTCATGACTAGATCTAGAGGATGGGGCTGGGGAACGGAAAAATGTACCGTTATAAGGGTATAATTTATAATGGATAAGGCACTTTTCGTGTTAAAATAATTTAAATCATCGCCTTGTCGGTGATTGAGAGTGATGAAAACTTGCACAATGTGAATTCACGTTAAGAGCAACTATTCCGATTGACCTTCCTTCAAAGCCGATGTAAAATTTCATATAATTTACGCCCGAGAAACAAATTTCCCTGTTTTTTTTCAAAAAATTGCCCAAATAACGGTGCAATCGTGAATTTTCCAATTCCATCCTCTAGATCAAGTCATAAGCTACAAAAATTATGTACAGGAATTTTCTCGTACGACGCACCGTTCTCGAGATATAAGTTGTCAAAAATTCCATACGAACCGCCAGAACCCCTACAGATGTCGATTTTTCTACATTGAAAAAATCATGAATGTTCGTCTTACTTTGGTCATATCTCAAAAACCGTGCGTCCTACAGCAAAGTGACTGAGACCGATCTTGTAGCTCATGACTAGATCTAGAGGATGGGACTGGGGAACGGAAAAATGTACCGTTATAAGGGTATCATTTTTATGGATAAGGTACTTTTCGTGTTAAAATAATTTTTATCATAGCCTTGCCGGTGACTGAGCGTGATGAAAACTTGCACAATGTGAATTCACGTCAAGAGCAACAATTCAGATTGACCTTCCTTCAAAGCCGATGTAAAATTTCATATAATTTACGCCCGAGAAACAAATTTCCCTGTTTTTCTCAAAAATTTGCCCAAATAACGGTGCAATCGTGAATTTTCCAATTCCATCCTCTAGATCAAGTCATAAGCTACAAAAAATATGTACAGGATTTTTCTCGTACGACGCACCGTTCTCGAGATATAAGTTGTCAAAAATTCCATACGAACCGCCAGAACCCCTACAGATGTCGATTTTTCTACATTGAAAAAATCATGAATGTTCGTCTTACTTTGGTCATATCTCAAAAACCGTGCGTCCTACAGCAAAGTGACTGAGACCGATTTTGTAGCTCATGACTAGATCTAGAGGAACGGAAAAATGTACCGTTATAAGGGTATAATTTTTAATGGATAAGGCACTTTTCCTGTTAAAATAATTTAAATCATCGCCTTGTCGGTGATTGAGAGTGATGAAAACTTGCACAATGTGAATTCACGTTAAGAGCAACTATTCCGATTGACCTTCCTTCAAAGCCGATGTAAAATATCATATAATTTACGCCCGAGAAACAAATTTCCCTGTTTTTTTCAAAAATTTGCCCAAATAACGGTACAATCGTGAATTTTCCAATTCCATCCTCTAGATCAAGTCATAAGCTACAAAAAATTGTACTGGAATTTTCTCGTACGACGCACCGTTCTCGAGATATGAGTTGTCAAAGGTTCCATACGAACCGCCAGAACCCCTACAGATGTCGATTTTTCTACATTGAAAAAATCATGAATGTTCGTCTTACTTTGGTCATATCTCAAAAACCGTGCGTCGTACAGCAAAGTGACTGAGACCGATCTTGTAGCTCATGACTAGATCTAGAGGATGGGGCTGGGGAACGGAAAAATGTACCGTTATAAGGGTATAATTTTTAATGGATAAGGCACTTTTCGTGTTAAAATAATTTAAATCATCGCCTTGTCGGTGATTGAGAGTGATGAAAACTTGCACAATGTGAATTCACGTTAAGAGCAACTATTCCGATTGACCTTCCTTCAAAGCCGATGTAAAATTTCATATAATTTACGCCCGAGAAACAAATTTCCCTGTTTTTTTTCAAAAATTTGCCCAAATAACGGTACAATCGTGAATTTTCCAATTCCATCCTCTAGATCAAGTCATAAGCTACAAAAAATTGTACTGGAATTTTCTCGTACGACGCACCGTTCTCGAGATATGAGTTGTCAAAAGTTCCATATGAACCGCCAGAACCCCTACAGATGTCGATTTTTCTACATTGAAAAAATCCTGAATGTTCGTCTTACTTTGGTCATATCTCAAAAACCGTGCGTCGTACAGCAAAGTGACTGAGACCGATCTTGTAGCTCATGACTAGATCTAGAGGATGGGGCTGGGGAACGGAAAAATGTACCGTTATAAGGGTATAATTTTTAATGGATAAGGCACTTTTCGTGTTAAAATAATTTAAATCATCGCCTTGTCGGTGATTGAGAGTGATGAAAACTTGCACAATGTGAATTCACGTTAAGAGCAACTATTCCGATTGACCTTCCTTCAAAGCCTATGTAAAATTTCATATAATTTACGCCCGAGAAACAAATTTCCCTGTTTTTTTTCAAAAATTTGCCCAAATAACGGTACAATCGTGAATTTTCCAATTCCATCCTCTAGATCAAGTCATAAGCTACAAAAAATTGTACTGGAATTTTCTCGTACGACGCACCGTTCTCGAGATATGAGTTGTCAAAAGTTCCATATGAACCGCCAGAACCCCTACAGATGTCGATTTTTCTACATTGAAAAAATCATGAATGTTCGTCTTACTTTGGTCATATCTCAAAAACCGTGCGTCGTACAGCAAAGTGACTGAGACCGATCTTGTAGCTCATGACTAGATCTAGAGGATGGGGCTGGGGAACGGAAAAATGTACCGTTATAAGGGTATAATTTTTAATGGATAAGGCACTTTTCGTGTTAAAATAATTTAAATCATCGCCTTGTCGGTGATTGAGAGTGATGAAAACTTGCACAATGTGAATTCACGTTAAGAGCAACTATTCCGATTGACCTTCCTTCAAAGCCGATGTAAAATTTCATATAATTTACGCCCGAGAAACAAATTTCCCTGTTTTTTTTCAAAAATTTGCCCAAATAACGGTACAATCGTGAATTTTCCAATTCCATCCTCTAGATCAAGTCATAAGCTACAAAAAATTGTACTGGAATTTTCTCGTACGACGCACCGTTCTCGAGATATGAGTTGTCAAAAGTTCAATATGAACCGCCAGAACCCCTACAGATGTCGATTTTTCTACATTGAAAAAATCATGAATGTTCGTCTTACTTTGGTCATATCTCAAAAACCGTGCGTCGTACAGCAAAGTGACTGAGACCGATCTTGTAGCTCATGACTAGATCTAGAGGATGGGGCTGGGGAACGGAAAAATGTACCGTTATAAGGGTATAATTTTTAATGAATAAGGCACTTTTCGTGTTAAAATAATTTAAATCATCGCCTTGTCGGTGATTGAGAGTGATGAAAACTTGCACAATGTGAATTCACGTTAAGAGCAACTATTCCGATTGACCTTCCTTCAAAGCCGATGTAAAATTTCATATAATTTACGCCCGAGAAACAAATTTCCCTGTTTTTTTCAAAAATTTGCCCAAATAACGGTACAATCGTGAATTTTCCAATTCCATCCTCTAGATCAAGTCATAAGCTACAAAAAATTGTACCGGAATTTTCTCGTACGACGCACCGTTCTCGAGATATGAGTTGTCAAAAGTTCCATATGAACCGCCAGAACCCCTACAGATGTCGATTTTTCTACATTGAAAAAATCATGAATGTTCGTCTTACTTTGGTCATATCTCAAAAACCGTGCGTCGTACAGCAAAGTGACTGAGACCGATCTTGTAGCTCATGACTAGATCTAGAGGATGGGGCTGGGGAACGGAAAAATGTACCGTTATAAGGGTATAATTTTTAATGGATAAGGCACTTTTCGTGTTAAAATAATTTAAATCATCGCCTTGTCGGTGATTGAGAGTGATGAAAACTTGCACAATGTGAATTCACGTTAAGAGCAACTATTCCGATTGACCTTCCTTCAAAGCCGATGTAAAATTTCATATAATTTACGCCCGAGAAACAAATTTCCCTGTTTTTTTTCAAAAATTTGCCCAAATAACGGTACAATCGTGAATTTTCCAATTCCATCCTCTAGATCAAGTCATAAGCTACAAAAATTATGGTACTGGAATTTTCTCGTACGACGCACCGTTCTCGAGATATGAGTTGTCAAAAGTTCCATATGAACCGCCAGAACCCCTACAGATGTCGATTTTTCTACATTGAAAAAATCATGAATGTTCGTCTTACTTTGGTCATATCTCAAAAACCGTGCGTCGTACAGCAAAGTGACTGAGACCGATCTTGTAGCTCATGACTAGATCTAGAGGATGGGGCTGGGGAACGGAAAAATGTACCGTTATAAGGGTATAATTTTTAATGGAAAAGGCACTTTTCGTGTTAAAATAATTTAAATCATCGCCTTGTCGGTGATTGAGAGTGATGAAAACTTGCACAATGTGAATTCACGTTAAGAGCAACTATCCCGATTGACCTTCCTTCAAAGCCGATGTAAAATTTCATATAACTTACGCCCGAGAAACAAATTTCCCTGTTTTTTTTCAAAAATTTGCCCAAATAACGGTACAATCGTGAATTTTCGAATTCCATCCTCTAGATCAAGTCATAAGCTACAAAAAATCGTACTGGAATTTTCTCGTACGACGCACCGTTCTCGAGATATGAGTTGTCAAAAGTTCCATACGAACCGCCAGAACCCCTACAGATGTCGATTTTTCTACATTGAAAAAATCATGAATGTTCGTCTTACTTTGGTCATATCTCAAAAACCGTGCGTCCTACAGCAAAGTGACTGAGACCGATCTTGTAGCTCATGACTAGATCTAGAGGATGGGGCTGGGGAACGGAAAAATGTACCGTTATAAGGGTATAATTTTTAATGGATAAGGCACTTTTCGTGTTAAAATAATTTAAATCATCGCCTTGTCGGTGATTGAGAGTGATGAAAACTTGCACAATGTGAATTCACGTTAAGAGCAACTATTCCGATTGGCCTTCCTTCAAAGCCGATGTAAAATTTCATATAATTTACGCCCGAGAAACAAATTTCCCTGTTTTTTTCAAAAATTTGCCCAAATAACGGTACAATCGTGAATTTTCGAATTCCATCCTCTAGATCAAGTCATAAGCTACAAAAAATCGTACTGCAATTTTCTCGTACGACGCACCGTTCTCGAGATATGAGTTGTCAAAAGTTCCATACGAACCGCCAGAACCCCTACAGATGTCGATTTTTCTACATTGAAAAAATCATGAATGTTCGTCTTACTTTGGTCATATCTCAAAAACCGTGCGTCGTACAGCAAAGTGACTGAGACCGATCTTGTAGCTCATGACTAGATCTAGAGGATGGGGCTGGGGAACGGAAAAATGTACCGTTATAAGGGTATAATTTTTAATGGAAAAGGCACTTTTCGTGTTAAAATAATTTAAATCATCGCCTTGCCGGTGATTGAGAGTGATGAAAACTTGCACAATGTGAATTCATGTCAAGAACAACTATTCCGATTGACCTTCCTTCAAAGCCGATGTAAAATTTCATATAATTTACGCCCGAGAAACAAATTTCCCTGTTTTTTTCAAAAATTTGCCCAAATAACGGTACAATCGTGAATTTTCGAATTCCATCCTCTAGATCAAGTCATAAGCTACAAAAAATCGTACTGCAATTTTCTCGTACGACGCACCGTTCTCGAGATATGAGTTGTCAAAAGTTCCATACGAACCGCCAGAACCCCTACAGATGTCGATTTTTCTACATTGAAAAAATCATGAATGTTCGTCTTACTTTGGTCATATCTCAAAAACCGTGCGTCCTACAGCAAAGTGACTGAGACCGATCTTGTAGCTCATGACTAGATCTAGAGGATGGGGCTGGGGAACGGAAAAATGTACCGTTATAAGGGTATAATTTTTAATGGATAAGGCACTTTTCGTGTTAAAATAATTTAAATCATCGCCTTGTCGGTGATTGAGAGTGATGAAAACTTGCACAATGTGAATTCACGTTAAGAGCAACTATTCTGATTGGCCTTCCTTCAAAGCCGATGTAAAATTTCATATAATTTACGCCCGAGAAACAAATTTCCCTGTTTTTTTCAAAAATTTGCCCAAATAACGGTACAAGCGTGAACTTTTAAATTCCATCCTCTAGATCAAGTCATAAGCTACAAAAAATTGTACTGGAATTTTCTCGTACGACGCACCGTTCTCGAGATATGAGTTGTCAAAAGTTCCATACGAACCGCCAGAACCCCTACAGATGTCGATTTTTCTACATTGAAAAAATCATGAATGTTCGTCTTACTTTGGTCATATCTCAAAAACCGTGCGTCCTACAGCAAAGTGACTGAGACCGATCTTGTAGCTCATGACTAGATCTAGAGGATGGGGCTAGGGAACGGAAAAATGTACCGTTATAAGGGTATAATTTTTAATGGATAAGGCACTTTTCGTGTTAAAATAATTTAAATCATCGCCTTGTCGGTGATTGAGAGTGATGAAAACTTGCACAATGTGAATTCACGTTAAGAGCAACTATTCCGATTGACCTTCCTTCAAAGCCGATGTAAAATTTCATATAATTTACGCCCGAGAAACAAATTTCCCTGTTTTTTTCAAAAATTTGCCCAAATAACGGTACAATCGTGAATTTTCGAATTCCATCCTCTAGATCAAGTCATAAGCTACAAAAAATTGTACTGGAATTTTCTCGTACGACGCACCGTTCCCGAGATATGAGTTGTCAAAAGTTCCATACGAACCGCCAGAACCCCTACAGATGTCGATTACATTGAAAAAATCATGAATGTTCGTCTTACTTTGGTCATATCTCAAAAACCGTGCGTCGTACAGCAAAGTGACTGAGACCGATCTTGTAGCTCATGACTAGATCTAGAGGATGGGGCTGGGGAACGGAAAAATGTACCGTTATAAGGGTATAATTTTTAATGGATAAGGCACTTTTCGTGTTAAAATAATTTAAATCATCGCCTTGTCGGTGATTGAGAGTGATGAAAACTTGCACAATGTGAATTCACGTTAAGAGCAACTATTCCGATTGACCTTCCTTCAAAGCCGATGTAAAATATCATATAATTTACGCCAGAGAAACAAATTTCCCTGTTTTTTTTCAAAAATTTGCCCAAATAACGGTACAAGCGTGAACTTTTAAATTCCATCCTCTAGATCAAGTCATAAGCTACAAAAAATTGTACTGGAATTTTCTCGTACGACGCACCGTTCTCGAGATATGAGTTGTCAAAAGTTCCATACGAACCGCCAGAACCCCTACAAATGTCGATTTTTCTACATTGAAAAAATCATGAATGTTCGTCTTACTTTGGTCATATCTCAAAAACCGTGCGTCCTGCAGCAAAGTGACTGAGACCGATCTTGTAGCTCATGACTAGATCTAGAGGATGGGGCTAGGGAACGGAAAAATGTACCGTTATAAGGGTATAATTTTTAATGGATAAGGCACTTTTCGTGTTAAAATAATTTAAATCATCGCCTTGTCGGTGATTGAGAGTGATGAAAACTTGCACAATGTGAATTCACGTTAAGAGCAACTATTCCGATTGACCTTCCTTCAAAGCCGATGTAAAATTTCATATAATTTACGCCCGAGAAACAAATTTCCCTGTTTTTTTCAAAAATTTGCCCAAATAACGGTACAATCGTGAATTTTCCAATTCCGTCCTCTAGATCAAGTCATAAGCTACAAAAAATTGTACTGGAATTTTCTCGTACGACGCACCGTTCTCGAGATATGAGTTGTCAAAAGTTCCATACGAACCGCCAGAACCCCTACAGATGTGGATTTTTCTACATTGAAAAAATCATGAATGTTCGTCTTACTTTGGTCATATCTCAAAAACCGTGCGTCCTACAGCAAAGTGACTGACACCGATCTTGTAGCTCATGACTAGATCTAGAGGATGGGGCTGCGGAACGGAAAAATGTACCGTTATAAGGGTATAATTTTTAATGGATAAGGCACTTTTCGTGTTAAAATAATTTAAATCATCGCCTTGTCGTTGATTGAGAGTGATGAGAACTTGCACAATGTGAATTCACGTTAAGAGCAACTATTCCGATTGACCTTCCTTCAAAGCCGATGTAAAATTTCATATAATTTACGCCCGAGAAATAAATGTCCCTGTTTTTTTCAAAAATTTGCCCAAATAACGGTACAAGCGTGAACTTTTAAATTCCGTCCTCTAGATCAAGTCATAAGCTACAAAAAATTGTACTGGAATTTTCTCGTACGACGCACCGTTCTCGAGATATGAGTTGTCAAAAGTTCCATACGAACCGCCAGAACCCCTACAAATGTCGTTTTTCTACATTGAAAAAATCATGAATGTTCGTCTTACTTTGGTCATATCTCAAAAACCGTGCGTCCTACAGCAAAGTGACTGAGACCGATCTTGTAGCTCATGACTAGATCTAGAGGATGGGGCTGGGGAACGGAAAAATGTACCGTTATAAGGGTATAATTTTTAATGGATAAGGCACTTTTCGTGTTAAAATAATTTAAATCATCGCCTTGTCGGTGATTGAGAGTGATGAAAACTTGCACAATGTGAATTCACGTTAAGAGCAACTATTCCGATTGACCTTCCTTCAAAGCCGATGTAAAATTTCATATAATTTACGCCCGAGAAACAAATTTCCCTGTTTTTTTCAAAAATTTGCCCAAATAACGGTACAATCGTGAATTTTCGAATTCCATCCTCTAGATCAAGTCATAAGCTACAAAAAATTGTACTGGAATTTTCTCGTACGACGCACCGTTCCCGAGATATGAGTTGTCAAAAGT
The DNA here is from genome assembly GCA_964034865.1 of Eristalis intricaria. Classification (NCBI taxonomy): domain Eukaryota; kingdom Metazoa; phylum Arthropoda; class Insecta; order Diptera; family Syrphidae; genus Eristalis; species Eristalis intricaria. Next base: position 10,402,096 of record OZ035877.1, read on the forward strand.
TCCATACGAACCGCCAGAACCCCTACAGATGTCGATTTTTCTACATTGAAAAAATCATGAATGTTGGTCATATCTCAAAAACCGTGCGTCGTACAGCAAAGTGACTGAGACCGATCTTGTAGCTCATGACTAGATCTAGAGGATGGGGCTGGGGAACGGAAAAATGTACCGTTATAAGGGTATAATTTTTAATGGATAAGGCACTTTTCGTGTTAAAATAATTTAAATCATCGCCTTGTCGGTGATTGAGAGTGATGAAAACTTGCACAATGAGAATTCACGTTAAGAGCAACTATTCCGATTGACCTTCCTTCAAAGCCGATGTAAAATTTCATATAATTTACGCCCGAGAAACAAATTTCCCTGTTTTTTTCAAAAATTTGCCCAAATAACGGTACAATCGTTAATTTTCCAATTCCATCCTCTAGATCAAGTCATAAGCTACAAAAAATTGTACTGGAATTTTCTCGTACGACGCACCGTTCTCGAGATATGAGTTGTCAAAAGTTCCATACGAACCGCCAGAACCCCTACAGATGTCGATTTTTCTACATTGAAAAAATCATGAATGTTCGTCTTACTTTGGTCATATCTCAAAAACCGTGCGTCCTACAGCAAAGTGACTGAGACCGATCTTGTAGCTCATGACTAGATCTAGAGGATGGGGCTGGGGAACGGAAAAATGTACCGTTATAAGGGTATAATTTTTAATGGATAAGGCACTTTTCGTGTTAAAATAATTTAAATCATCGCCTTGTCGTTGATTGAGAGTGATGAGAACTTGCACAATGTGAATTCACGTTAAGAGCAACTATTCCGATTGACCTTCCTTCAAAGCCGATGTAAAATTTCATATAATTTACGCCCGAGAAACAAATTTCCCTGTTTTTTTCAAAAATTTGCCCAAATAACGGTACAATCGTTAATTTTCCAATTCCATCCTCTAGATCAAGTCATAAGCTACAAAAAATTGTACTGGAATTTTCTCGTACGACGCACCGTTCTCGAGATATGAGTTGTCAAAAGTTCCATACGAACCGCCAGAACCCCTACAGATGTCGATTTTTCTACATTGAAAAAATCATGAATGTTCGTCTTACTTTGGTCATATCTCAAAAACCGTGCGTCCTACAGCAAAGTGACTGAGACCGATCTTGTAGCTCATGACTAGATCTAGAGGATGGGGCTGGGGAACGGAAAAATGTACCGTTATAAGGGTATAATTTTTAATGGATAAGGCACTTTTCGTGTTAAAATAATTTAAATCATCGCCTTGTCGGTGATTGAGAGTGATGAAAACTTGCTCAATGAGAATTCACGTTAAGAGCAACTATTCCGATTGACCTTCCTTCAAAGCCGATGTAAAATTTCATATAATTTACGCCCGAGAAACAAATTTCCCTGTTTTTTTCAAAAATTTGCCCAAATAACGGTACAATCGTGAATTTTCCAATTCCATCCTCTAGATCAAGTCATAAGCTACAAAAAATTGTACTGGAATTTTCTCGTACGACGCACCGTTCCCGAGATATGAGTTGTCAAAAGTTCCATACGAACCGCCAGAACCCCTACAGATGTCGATTTTTCTACATTGAAAAAATCATGAATGTTCGTCTTACTTTGGTCATATCTCAAAAACCGTGCGTCCTACAGCAAAGTTACTGAGACCGATCTTGTAGCTCATGACTAGATCTAGAGGATGGGGCTGGGGAACGGAAAAATGTACCGTTATAAGGGTATAATTTTTAATGGATAAGGCACTTTTCGTGTTAAAATAATTTAAATCATCGCCTTGTCGGTGATTGAGAGTGATGAAAACTTGCACAATGTGAATTCACGTTAAGAGCAACTATTCCGATTGACCTTCCTTCAAAGCCGATGTAAAATTTCATATAATTTACGCCCGAGAAACAAATTCCCCTGTTTTTTTTCAAAAATTTGCCCAAATAACGGTACAATCGTGAATTTTCCAATTCCATCCTTTAGATCAAGTCATAAGCTACAAAAAATTGTACTGGAATTTTCTCGTACGACGCACCGTTCTCGAGATATGAGTTGTCAAAAGTTCCATACGAACCGCCAGAACCCCTACAAATGTCGATTTTTCTACATTGAAAAAATCATGAATGTTCGTCTTACTTTGGTCATATCTCAAAAACCGTGCGTCCTACAGCAAAGTGACTGAGACCGATCTTGTAGCTCATGACTAGATCTAGAGGATGGGGCATATCTCATCAAGTTACAAATGGTCTTACGAACCCTTGTCAGGCCTCTCATTGAGCGACTTCTATTAGGAGAGTTTTCGGCTTGCAGAAGTCAACTGTCCTCTTGTCTCTTAATGATAATCCCTTATTAGCGTTGTAAGTGAGATTTTTTGTGATGCACCCTCACCTGGAATGGGTCGCTCGTCCAGAGTAATGTGACAGACATAAGTGTTCCAATTGAGCTGGAGCTTAGAATTCCTGTGTGGATTTCTTTTTTACGAATCATGTTGCCACCTTTTTAAGTCTCTCGGATGTTGAAGTCAGTTCAGAGGTTTATGCGAAAGAGAAGAGAGAATAATCTGTGCCGAGATTAGCTTTTTAGCTCCTGGGTCCTACGTCATCTGCGATCTATAGAAGGGACTGGCCTTTAGCTTTAGGAGGGCAAGCAATATGTGTGTGCTTACCTGGTGAACTCCGCCTGAAGTCGTAGGATCTCTTATTGGGCTCAGTCTCATCATCAAGCAGTAGCCCTCTCGAATCTCCGGCTAGCTGACTCCAGTTCTTCTTCATCTAGTGGCACTTCATTCCGGCGTGGACAAGGGATTCAGCCAATAAGCCTCTCCAGTTGCCTCGAAATTCCTTCGTTAAGTTTATTGATGCCCTTCTCCATTTGTGTGAGCTATCAGTTCCGTTGGCGGTCTCTATTCCGTTGCCGCACTGCTTCGGAGTCGAAGACTCTTCTGGCTGGAGCGGTTTTTCCCATGCGCTTTGCAAGGCCTATCCATCTTAGTAGTTGACCCCGTAGACAATGTCTCTGTACATTGTGTGTTTGAATATTCTCCTGCAAAAACCCTCAACGTAAACAAGAGCAAAGATTGAACGCGGATCTTTTCTCTCGAGAGGTCCAATTGCTTCTTCATCTGCTTTTAAGCTGTTCATGCTTCCAGACTGTTAGCTCCAGATAGTCTTACTAAGTATGTACCAAATAAGCCTTGCCCTCCGTTGCGGAGAATTTTCGCATACCACCCTATGAAGGAGAAGAAAATACATGCTCACTGTCCCACATCGAAAGCATGTTCCATAGGGTAACTCACAATCTAACTTCCATAACCTGCAGCTCTCTCTCACCACTGTTCTCTAAAACAAAGCAACTCAACATAATTCGAACTTCAAAAAAAAGGCAGGAAAGGTTAGTTATAATTTACTGCTTCACAAAAAAAAAACGAAATCCAAGAAAAAGTCTAAAAAACGAAAGTAGAAGAAGAAAATAAAAAATAAAAACAAAAATAACATTCCGACTAACTATTAAGGTAAACTTTCATGGACAAACTTTCCACCTCAATTTTTCCAAAACTTTGATTCCTGCAACTGGTCGTTTTTTAGGCTATTAGTGTCCAATGGTTTTGCCGGCTCCTATTTGCCCACTCATGTACAGGGTTAGCGTTAAACTTTGATGCGGATAGGGTTGAAAAAAGAAGAAAAAAAAAAATGGGTAGGAAAAAATGTGGATAATGTGCCCAGAAACGAGTTTCAACGTGGTCGTGCATGTGACACCAGCTTGTGTGCGCCTCGTGGAGGAGAGATGTTAGCTTATTTGGTCACAAAAAATTGTGTGTGTGTAGAAAGAAACGAGAGGCGACACTACGAAATTGGTTATTGGGTTACAGGCATGGTTAGACAGTTGCCGAAGCTGGATCAGATTTCATAAAACTCCCAATCATGTGGTTGGGATGTATGTTGTGTTCCATTACTGAGTATATTGGCGAAAGTGTTCAGTTAAGTCTTTTGTAAACGGAGTGGAGTTTGTGTGCGGATCTACTGTTTTTTGTTTGTGGGAAAGGAAAATATAGTCACTCAACTGCGGGAGACTTTGTTATCGTTGACGGTGATATTTAGATGTTTTTTAGATATCCCCTGGCTTACGGAAGACCAATTAGAGGTTTAACATTTTTTAAGAAGCTTGTTTTAACTGGTGAGGCAGTGCATGAGTGAGAACGATACGAATGCCGGCATTCAATTCATCCTTTCACCGTTCAGTTACGTCGACTTAGCTTAAAGAGTGAATATGGATGCATTGATATGTCATGTAGAGCGAGAGGAACCCAGTCCTCCGGCATGGAAAATCTTCGAGTCCACGACGGCGAGTGAGAACGATAAGAATATCTGCATGCAATTCGTCCTTTAGTGTCGGATCAGTCTACAGCATCTAAATGCATTTGACTATGGGGCCATTTGTCGATACTTACATGTTCAAGAGAAGTTAGCCGGCGAATAAAACCACATTCTGTACAGGCAAAAGCTCAATGACACTACTTAAGCAATGTAGACAGTAAAAAGTAAATGAAATCAAAAAGAATAAATAAAATTCTAAGAACCAATATACAAAGTAAGATCTGCCGGTGAGTAACTCTTTAAAAATTGTCATCGCCAAGCATGCGGCGAATTATTAATTTTAACTAGGACTCATATTCATTCGATGTCAGGAGCACGAACGAAGCGGTCGCTAAGTAAAACTAAATTCCTTATTGTTTAAGAATTCATAAAAATGAGTTTAATTTCTAGTGCTTACAGCACCACTGTTGCACGTAGCACAACCGGCTTTATTCCTTGGTTTCTTCTAGTGCATCAAGACTCGTGACGATGGAAATGTATCCAAGCGCCTAAGCGCACTCATAGTTCTTAAAAAACTGGTTTTTGTACGAAAGAAAATTAAATACATTCAACGGACCGTTCGTGTGTTTCTGGTTGACTCTTTAAAGTACAGCGACTCAAATGAATGAGTATTGGCTTAGAATTTCCAAGATCAAAGTGTTTACCCATTTAGCCAATATCCGACGTATGCAATTAGTTTGTCAATCACTTTCAAGTGTAATGTCACACTAAACGCAAGCCAGTCGTTCATGGAGGCTTGCTTTCAAGGGGCAGCCTTCTTGATTTCGCTTAAAACACACAAAAACACTAAGCTAACACACAAAACTCCACACAGCGATTCCACACATTTTATGCCTAAATAAAATAAACTCCCAATCTGTTCCATGATGCTTACATACAAAGAAGAACAGAAGGGTCTTGGAAATTCTGCAGTTAAATAGACAAGTGCTGTATTCTGTAGAGATGTGTCCTAGTTGCTACCAGCAGCGGCTCTCTCTGACCTTCAAGTTGAGTCTATTGCCCCCTGAGCTGGATTAAGTGCCAACAAAACAGATGAAGAGACACTTTTGTCTAAACTTTTTCTTCGTCTGAACAAACTAAGAATCTTGGAAATACTCGCTACATTACCAAAGTCTTTTCTTACATCCCCTTCCACTAATATTGCAGATCATAATGTCAAATTGTCGTTAAAGACATACAGAAAGTTTAAGATGTTTCAGTGGTCATCGCGGTTGCTCGGCATAGATACACATTGGACTGCAGCTCCGGCCGTAAGTTTGGGAGGGTATTAATAAGTGGCTGACCGCGAGGAACAGTCACACTTAGGCCAAATATAACCATGAGAAGTTAACATCTTTGGTGGATAATTACAGCTAATGTCTGCCATGATTGTGGTCGATATGCCTTTTGGTTCATCATTCAGAATCGAAGTAAATATATATTAAATGGTAAACCTACTGGGACTGAAAAGCTTCGGAACGAATAACCTTGTCACCAAATTTTTTCATTTCGATTTCGATTTCCTAACCTTCATTCGAGTATATTATAATATGGATAGCTGGACAGTCCATTGTGTATCAGGGATCTAGCTACTTTTGCAACCAATCGTGGCATGCTATGGTTCTATGACGAGTTGATTGGACACACCTTTACTGACGACTCCGAACGGCGAATATTGAGAAGCTTTTTCTAGACAACATTACTCCTTGAGCTTTGTCAGCGACACGAAAGAGTTGGAGCTGGCTGTGATTTTTGAAAGTTTGCGTCGAAGAACTAACCCAATAGGCCAAGGCGACCCACTTGATTTTAGTGAATTGCTGATTTTTGAGAATGTTTATAAGATTTGTCGTGGATCGCCCTGGCGTAGTGGGTTAGAGCATCGACTCTTATGGATCAGGTGCCAGGTTCGATACCCGAGGTTGCAAACTGCCAAACCAACCTTTCGAGTCACTGGCAATGCTCAAAAAGTATCCCTGTCTAGAAAACGCTTCTCACCTTCGCCGATCAGAGTCGGGATTAAACTGTAGGCCCTTCCACTTGTGAGAGAACAATAGCACACACAACACGAGTGATTGCTGTAGAAGCTAAATCCAGGTTCGCCTCGGACTCTCTCCCATATTATTATCATTATATATATTATTATAAGTTTTCTAATCATGCATCTCTGAAAATTATGAAACGACGTGCATAACTATGCCCAGAGTATTCGATGAAGATCCTCCTGTCGCTCCATGTTTGTAGCGTGGGAAGAGACTTACCCAATTCATAGCAGGCTATTTTTTCTCACTTCACTCACTGGGTATACATACACCCAGTGTTCTGAATAGGGAATTGGGATTCAGACCAATTACTGTACATTTTACTATGCTTTTAAAAAATTGCTAAGCTTGATTTAAGGTTGAATGTAACACCATCGCTTCCGAATTTTTATTTCTTTAGGAATAATGATTTCATGTTTCGAGTAAAGGACCAACTCAACAGAAACTCGTTCAATACGCCGTATTTGAATGAAGGATCGACAGAACCTTTTAAGACATGGAGGCATGCAATGTGTTGAAATACAAGGCAAGCCTCCAATGTTTCGCCACACATTTTCGGGGTTCCGCACTTTCGGCGAAAGCTAGTCAAAACCCCTTTGAGTTCATCCATCCGTAAGAGTTTGTCAAACCGAACAAGCCTACAGTGTGAATTTCTGTTCATTTTTGGTGTTAATTTGCTCATTTTCATTCTCTTTTCTGGTGTTCTCAAGACTATTATTTCCTATCAACATACAGCTGTTTTGCTCGCCACTTCTAATGACATGAGCTCAAACCACGAATACTAGAGAAGTGATTAGTCGTTTGACGTCATATTTTCACGCATACAGCCGCCCAAGAGTTATTGTATCTGATAGAGGTAGCGCATTCACGTCAAAGGATTTTGCTACATTCGCTGAACAGAATAACATTAAGCATTGCAACTGGTTCGCCACAGGCCAACGAGCAAGTGGCACGAATAAACAGGTGGTTGGGGCCAATGATAGCCAAATTTACTAATGTGGGATCTAATTTCACCTTTGAAAAAATTATACCAAACATAGAATTTCCATTAAATAATTCATTAAACAGGAGTATAGAACCCACAGCAAGTGAATTATTGTTCGGGGTTAGACAAAAGGGGATGGTTATAGATTTTCTTAAAGAAAAATTAGAGGAAATAATTGAAAAAGAAAAAGAAAATTAGAGGAATCTTGTATCTCTTAGAAACAAAGCCGTAGCAAGGATGGAAAAGGTTCAAAGATACAATAAGCAACAAAAAGATCGGAACAGAGTTCAAAAATATATTTCATAATATATAATGTCGTAGTTAAGAACTTCTTAAGTGAACAGGGTGTATGCTCCAAGATTCAAAGGACCATATAGAGTAGCAAGGGTTCTCCCAAATGATAGATATTTACTAGATTCTGTTGAGGGTCATCAGATAAGTCAAATTCCATTTAGTGGAGTTTGGGAAATAGCAAATATTAAGCCCTGGGTTAATTGTGGGTTAGCAAAATTACGGCGAAATCGGGACGATTGCATGTCAGGATGGCCGAATTGTGGCAACACTGCCAATAAGAAAAAATTAATTTTGAAGAGAGGCCTGCCGGTACGAAAGAATTCAGTAATAAAAAATCCCTTGTAACGTACAGACGTGTTTTGTGTTTTCTTAATTTTTACTAAATTTTTACTACACTTTTGACGTTTCACTAAAAGTCCTTTAAACCCTTGCGGTTCCGCTTCGAACATAGCATAAGACTCTGGATGCATGTCTCGCTCTGGATATTTTTCGCAAATTTTTTACTAAAAATATAAATTATGCTTTTCATAAATTAAAAAAGAAAAAATATTTATTTTTCATCAGGTGTAATGAATTTCTTCGTGGGTCGCCGTGGCGTAGTGGGTAAGTGCGTCGACTCCTACGCAGAGGGTGCCAGGTTCGATACCCGAATTTACCACCTTTGATAATTCACGGCTCCGCCTCACTGACAATGCTCACAGAGTATTCCTGTCTAGAAAAAGCTTCTCAACCCGTTCGGAGTCGGCGTTAAACTGTAGGTCCCTTCCACTCGTGAAAGAACAATATCACGCACAACACAAGTGGTTGCTGAGAAGCTAGGCCCAGGTCCACCTCAGACTGTCGCGCCACTCATATTATTATATTATAATGAATTCCTTCACACTGTTGCGGGTCGTTATCCTGGTGTAGACTCCAGATAATGTCTTGCTATGATGCATCTGATATGGGCTCAAAACCACTTTTAATTGTTCGCAACAATCTCAATTTCCTTCGACACTCCCAGTCACTCCCAGATGGCGTCCCACTGAATCAAAAGCCCACGCCTTACGTTGGTAGTAGGTATTCTATTCTCCTCGTTGATTTTCATCAGAGTGGCTTCCGCTAGAAGGCAGATGTAGTACATCTTAAAAGTCTCTCCTTCTCCAACTCCCACAATGCCCAGCATCCTCGTTTTTGCTTGACAAACTTCATCTTACCGCACAGAGCCATAGCAAAATGCGAGTAAAATAGTAAGGTTTGCAGGTGTCCCTATGACATGTACCCATGCCCAACATATCGTGTCCATTTTGCCCCACAAGGCAGGATCATCCAGTAGAGAACCATCTTCAAAACGAAAATGCAACATTTCTATTAATATTATTTTATTCTTTTCATTTATTTTTACAATTCTTTTGTTTATCTTAACTTTATCATAATATTCTTTGACTGTCAAGGTTTTCCTTACCTTTTCATTTTATCATTTTTTTTGTTTAAGTAAACTGTTACATTCACTTGTTCGTAAATAATGCTTAATCTCTGAGATACTGTCGCATACACATCCGCCAACAGCGGCCGTGCATGCTTCTCACTTTGTTAAGTCGCCATACCTACATACATGTTTTGTGTATAACTTATCAACTAGACACATTTTCTATCTCGCTCAACGGGATACGCTTTACAAGCTCATAATCAATATCTTACAACAGAAAAAACAATTTAATTTGCCTAAAGTTACATAAGTATTTATTTTTTTTGGTTTTCATTGTTTTACTCTTATCTTATTTGTTGCTGCTCGTTTTCACTTGTGCAATCATTTCTGTGTTTGTAAAAAAAGAAACAATTTTCAATTTAACTAAAGGAAGAAGAATGTATTTAGTAACGAAGATAGATATTTATTTCATTTATTTTGTTTTGTTTAAGCACATGATATATAATTTGCAGTCTTATTATTTAATTTAAAAAATATCTTTTATTTTTCATTTTTGTATTTGTTTATGCATATAGATTAGACTTTATTTGTTGAGTGTGCATGTGTGTGACTTTTGTGACAGTATGCCTTTTTCATATTTTTTTTTTGTTTTTTTTACATTAACAACTTATATCTTGATGATAAATATTATTTTTTTGTTTTTTAATTTTTTTCTTTCTTTATACAGAAATATATAAATTTTTAGTCCACAACTGTGCACTAAATTATGTATTTTTTGTTGTCTGTTTATTTTACAAAAATTGATTGCGAACAATAGTGTTTTTCTGTTTTCTGTTTCCCCCGTCGGGGATTTCCTAGTGATCTCTGTTTGAAAATTTTAACATTTGCTACACGGTAAGTTTTATGCTGAGTATTTGATAAGCTAAACATAGGGTAAGGTACAAATTTGTGTATGCTCCTATTGAGCATTTTGTGCTTGAGGATAATTGTGATGAGTTGTCATCTGTAAGGGAATCGGCATCGTGCTTGGATGAGGCCTTCGAGCCATCGCTGCGGTAGTTGCTGTGATCGGGATCTGTATGAATTATATTTAAGAAAGCATTAAATTGGATGAATGACAGATGAGAAGGTGGAGGGTGGGAAGTTCACATTTTGTACACAGGACACATGTATCCAGTCAAGCAATTACCTAACATGAACTCGACACTAATTCCAATTACCGGCGCGCCCCTGTTGAAATCTCTCCCATACACCAGAGATATGTGAAATTCAAATCGCTAGATGCTGCGAGATATGAGTGAAGCACAGGCGCTGATGCTGTCTATGCGCGAGTGTGTGCGGGATGTCTGTTTGATTTTAGTTAATACCCTCGCAACAGGAATTGCATTCAAGGATCACATCACAATTACGATTATGTCCTATCGAATATTGAAGAGTGAATCGTAGCGGCGTTCGATGATGTGGATGATGAAGGTTGCCAAGGATGGGCCATCGGAATGGGGGGAGGGGGGGAGGGGGAGCTCGTATTAGATGCAAAACGGAAATTTCAATCCAATTAGGGATAATATTCGTGTACAACCACACTAAGATGGTTGAAACACGGCCGTGTATCTTGGCAAATCATTTGGGATATAAGCGCGTTAGAATTGAGCCCACGTCATGTTAAGGGGGTTGCGTTTGTGGCTCATAATTGAATTTCACTTTGGCAAGCATTAATGAGCGCTAAGTATGTTGAATCAATCATGGGATGCTTTATTAAGTGCGTGTGTGTACACAACTCGCGACCGGGTGTTGCTTGCTTTGATGTGCAATTCAGTGTGTTAATAAAAAATAGCATTTCACTCTGATGTTGGCTATAATGCAAATCAAAGCAGGCAATGGTGCGAATGATGAAAATGCTTGTGCATGATGGAGAGGACTGTTGAATTTGGCATGTGTTTAGCCCCGGGGTGTGAATTGTTTGTAGGGTTTGAAGGCTGAAGGCCTTTCTGTCACTACAAAGAATACTATAAATAAATTGCAGTGGAAGAGTGTGGGAATGGTATGGTATGTGGGCAGGCGCAGTAAGCCACGCCTCACTTAGGGGGGATAGTAAGTGCACCGAACTCAGGCTGTAAGTGCACCGAATTCAGGCTGATGGCGCATGTCTCCATCCCGTCACCATCTCCCTCGAGAAACCTTCGTTGAATAGCATACAAATCTTCTCGAGGCCCTCGTCGTTCGTCATAAACTTCAACTTGCGAGAGAACAGCATCACTAATATTGTTGCAGAGGATACTCCCAGTCCCACTACGAACTGTAGCGTCGGGAGAAGATGAAGAAAAGGCCAGCCATACCCTCATTCTCCCCAAACTTCGAAATGACTCCACAGTCTTCGTCCGACTTGCTGCGAGCTCTTACGATGAACCGTCTTGTTGTTCGACCTCCTAGTTTCTCAATTTCTGAATTGTTGGCACAAGTTCTTGATTGAGTCATCTTCTTTCGTAGAAAATGCTATTTTAAGTCAATTTCGAACAAGAAACAAAATGGCATTTCAATCGAATTCCCTCCCGATGGATGGCAACAACAGATTTCGCTGGCGTTATTTGCAACCTGATTGAATGCCCATCGAATATTTCAACACAAAAACTTCATCAAAACTCACGTAAAGTTCCGCCACCTAGTCCTCCATAGAGAAGTCGTTGACAAACAATTTAATTTACTTTTTGTCCCAAGAAATAAACTATGAAGTCCCCTCTCCCATCCACAACCACCCCAGGAGCAGAACTATGACAACCCTTTCTCATATGTCCCCAATCTATTTATATCCCTCTCGAGGACTGAAGCACCGAAATGACCCTCCGTCCACATGGATGTCTTCCTACGAACACGATGGCAGAGCCAAGAAGAAAGCCATAACAATATCCAGATGCGTGCAAAATTCACCATCACCCGTAATGTCCATTTGCCATTACGAACCGAAACTGTAGCGAACTAGGTAGAGTAGGTGGCAGCCATCACAAGCCATCAGCAGCCATCGCAAGGAGTGAAGGGAAGAAGAAGGAAAAAATTCATTTCGCTCCCTAACAAGAATGTGCGATAATAATAAAATAAATGACACATTTTTCCAAGGCGTGAAAATATGATTTCCACAGTTTCATAATTTTTGCCAGACCAACCACCCACAGAACACCACCCGAAATGCTACCCGAACCACCCTCACCCCTCCTCACCCTCCCCCTAACCCACCCACACCAGGCGCACGGAGCGAAGACAAAGCGAAAGAGCCAAAAACGAACGTAAAATGTCACAATTCAATGTCCCGGTAGTGGGTGTTTCAATCGTATGTCAAACATAACAGCTTTACTGTCGACTTCTAAGTATCCACTTTTTGACGATACAACGGATACGGTCTATCCATGTGTGTGTCCTTGTGAAGTCTCCTCAATCCTTGCCATGCATTGGTGAGCTCGGAACGAAAGGGTGCGGATCGAAACGTATTTTATGACAGTCGATTCGTTCTGTTTCTTATGACTGACGATTTCATCGACAGGAAAAGGCGATGACAGCATTTTTCTGTCATTCGGCTTGTGCACCGTCGAGTTGGTGGCTGAACAAGGGGTAAGTGGTATCTTCTTCGTATTTTTTTTCCCTTTCTTCTTTCAGCACGGGGATGGAGTTGCAGTTGAAGTAGAGGTCTCTTGGAATCTCTTTCTCGTTGTGTGAGATGTTTTTGTTGGCAATTTTGTTCCGGGGGGCCAGTGTAGCGTGGCAGAAATACTATTTGTCGTCCATACTCGGTATATGGCGGTAATAATGTTGGCAAGTTCTGTACTTTGTCGCATATTTATCACCAATTTTGAGATTATAAGAGCTCCCTAAAGAGTGTTTTACGTTTCGGTTGTGAAAACACATTGAACGTGGCCAAAGTGACATGAGAGTCTGAATTGAAACCACCACCAGCCGGCAGCGGCGGCGGCGGGTGGGAAGGCGTACTGGTCGTGTGTACAGTGAGGAATGCAAGATTGGAATATCTGTGAAGTTGATGAGGTTATTAAGGGATATTTACCGCCTTAATTTTGGGTCATTTCGTTTTGATAACATCTGAGGGATGGTGTTTATTGTCTCGATGAGTGCGTGTACAAGAAATTTTTGGATGTGCCTTGGCTCGTGTGTGTTCTGTTAAAAGCAAGAAGCTGTCAGATCCATTCGAGGTGGTAGTTATGCAATTGGTGAACATAAATGATGGGTAGCTGCCGTTGGAGTCTGGCATTCGGTGAAACAAAATTTGAAGCTTGAGCTAATCGGCGGAGTAACAGTGCAATACTACTAGGCTCATTCGAGACGGGAAGTTAAGCTGGTAGTCCAATATACAGGAACGTGTCAAAAGGGTGGGTATAGCAGGCAGATGGGGTCTTGAGCTCCATAGCCTGGCTATTTGCATTAGCAGAGAGACCCATACTGCTCTGATACCTGGTTGACCCCGCTTGATAAAGTGAGGGTTCAACGGATGGTGTGTATGGTTGCCACTCGTCATCTTTTTGAAGGACATGTCCTCGTTTTAACACCGGCGAGGAACGACCTACTGCATTTCAAGAAATTGGCCCCTTTTTTCCCCTATCAAGCAATTTTAATTATAAAAATAAAACACATCGAACTCTGAATTGGAAAAAAACGGAGTCAATACAAATCAAATTAAAAATGAAACAAATTAAAATGAAACAGGTCTTATTTTGAGTCTGTAGCCATACATTGCAAAATTCAAGTAAAAACCTTAATTCGAAGAAACAACTGCCGGTACGATACACTCATAGTGAGAACAATATTGTAAACCATTCATTCGAAAAGAAGACGGCGGTGAGTGCGGAGGTAATATATAAATAAAGTTAGAAAAATAAGAAATAACAATTTTTATTCAAAGAACTATTTCTTAGCTTGCTACAACTCCCATGTGTCAACCCTCTCAATGTTAAACTGCTTTTTCTTAAGAGTTGATGTAACTAGTTTCTGTGTATATTTTGTCCTCTTTCTAGGAAGATGATGTCCTCGAAAGCCCAGCATTTTAAGATGTGAGGACAGCCACGAAACAAAGAAATCAAACTCGTATTCAGTGTTTTGTTACATTTATTTAAAATGTATGTTACACCACTGCGGCTGAGATCGAACTGACCTTACTTACTATCGATCAAGATAGAGTTAGAGAGAGCTGGACTTCGGTAATAGAATGTATTATTTACTCACTCCCTCTTATTTACGTAATAGAATAATGGATGTAATTACATACGATAAGTGTTGCCATAATTTTCTTACATAAACTTATTGTCTAGCTCAGACAGTCATAGCAGTCCTAGTCAGTGGAGCACCTGAGTACCCCTGCGTAGCCTCAGGTACACTCTTACATCCTCCGCTGATAGATCTCTTCAGTGGACAGGCGAGGGGCAGCACGGCGCGCCGTGGTCATTGGATTGAAGTCGCTGCTGATGTGGAAGGAGCTTAGGCCCGGGCACTTTACTGTTCTTGCCAAATTCGGATCCATGCCAGGAAATACCGATCTCACGATACTTAAACTCATCTTGGAAAAGAATTTATTAAGCAGTATACCTTCCAGATCTTACTGGACGTCTTTTCACGGTCAGAAAGTCCTCTGTGCATTTTGGGCGTTGGTGTAGGAGTCTAGTCTAAGGCCCTGAATATTCAACTGACATTCCGACTCCTCCCTCTCTGTAGCATCTCTCAGGCAAAGACTTATCGATAAAGGAAGCTCTGTTCTGGCTAAGAAAACAATGTAATATCAGCCACAGGTATCGTTATTTAGTTCTGGCTAAAAAAAACAAGAACAAAAAACAATTTAATATCGGCCACAGATATCGTCATCTAGTTGGATATCCAGGCAGACAACAAAAAACAATGCAATATCAGCCACAGTTGGATAGCCAGACAGCAATCAAGTTTCTGAGAGCAGTCCCTTTCAGCTTCAAGACCTTCCTTTATTTCTGCCGGTCTCTTAACGAGATGGCAACGTATTTCAGCATCTTACTTATGAGGCTACCGGGACACAGTGAAATCCCAGAGAATTGTGAAGGAAACGAACTCACCCAGGGTACGACCACGGCACTGTTTCCGGGTCGAGTCCTGCCATCCATGACTTTCGTTACTGCAAAGCATCTACTGAGACAGGAAATGCTGACTTAAACCTGGCACTGGGTGCCTCACCACAAAACAATTATGGTCTACCCTCTATCCCAGACGCTCATGCAACCTGATCAGCTAGCCCAATCTCAGGTCTTATAACCGGGCATTGCGACATCTATCCCCTGCAACGAAAAAGCTGCAGTCATGAAGAGAAGGAACAAACCATCCCCAACCATCTATGCAACTGCAATGCCTCCTCCTTGTGGTAACACAACGAGCCTAAGTATGACTGCTACTCATGTCAGTGAGCATCCCCAACCTAACCTAACCCTGAGGACACTCAAGAATCATCTATAAGGACAGGTCACTTCAAACACGTGTCCATCTTGGAAATCGCCGAAGGACCAGGACTTGTAAAATGCCCGATCTCAAGTTCATATCCGAAGACTCCATTGCCTCTGCACTACTTCGTTCTGCTGGAAATATGATACAAAAATCTAGCATCACCAAGAGGACTCTTGACTAATTACGTACTATACCTTAGTGGAGTACACCGGTTGCCAGAGATTTCAAGCGTATGACTCTATAGCTCCTTCGTCGAACCTCATTCAGAAAGAGAATGCGATCTTAATCAAATTGAATCTTCTGACATGACACAATTGCAAGTAAGGGTAGGAAACTAAGCACGCAATACCACTGCATACGTGATCAAAAGGACCAGCCGCTCTCAAAGCCCTCGATGACTAACTCGGTAACCAATAAGACCCAGGTTGAAGCCGAGACCATATTCGACTCTCTGCACTCTCCAGCTGCGAGGAGAAGACACAACCGCAAGCTCTACGAGCTGTACGAGGATGTGGATGTAGTCCGGAAGGCAATGAACCGTCGACTGCACTGGCTCGGCCACATCGAGCGCATGGACAACAATGCTCCAGCTAAGAGGGTCTTCAAATCCGAGCCTCCTGGTTCGAGGAGAGGAAGACCGAATCTCCGGTATAAAGCCCAAGTAATCGCGGATGCAAGACACCTTGGTCTTGATGACTGGAAGCGTGCCCAGGACCGTCAGGAATGGAAGGCAGCTATCGCTCAGGCTCGGATCCTACATGGGTCCT
This sequence comes from Eristalis intricaria, assembly GCA_964034865.1. NCBI lineage: Eukaryota > Metazoa > Arthropoda > Insecta > Diptera > Syrphidae > Eristalis > Eristalis intricaria. Next base: position 10,418,400 of record OZ035877.1, read on the forward strand.
CATCCTGATTAGTAAGTAAGTTAGCACTCTCCAGCAAGCCATGGCAAGTCCCACAAGCAAAAGCAGCGATAATAAGTTTTTTAGCGAGGCTTGCAAAAAATTTCACGAGAAACTACTACATCTTGTATGTATGCAGTACACGGCATGAATTTAGTCACAAGTCTACTAGCAAGCAAGCACCCAAGGAAGCTAGGTAAGTGCAAACAGTCAAATGGTGCAAAGAAAGAGAGAGCTACCCCGTTGTTGTGTTCCGTCTGGTGGCTGACCTTATATCATGTTCAATGACCCGAATGATCCACTAAGGGGCTTACTTGGGTAAAGCATGCTCGAGAGATCCCCAGACAACGTATAGTCTTGTAGTCCGATTGTTAGCCGACTGAATGGCGCAGTTGTAAGAGTGCCTGCCTCTGGTTAGCGGGGTCCCCGGTTCGAATCCCAGTTAAAGCAAAGTTAAAACGCTTTCATCAGGTTTTCAAATCTGGTCCAGTCACCATTTGCCGTTGGAATCCAATTAACGGCACTATCACTGGAGTGGTCAATCAGTGGTAGTAGTCTGACTAGGAGTATCACAATGGACCCATAGCAGCACTAGCGGCCCCCCTACCTAACCCAACCTAACCTAAGGGGCTCGCTTGGGTAAAGAATGCGTGAGAGACCTCCGGGCCACATCTCGTCTTGTAGCCCGATTTTTACCCATGTTCAACTCGGACTCTAGCTCCAACGTCATTCCAATTGATCTGCCTTGACTATCCCATAATAAATCACAATCAATGAAAGAAAAGTCCTTTCAGTCACTAAATGCTCCCATTCACAACTGTGCCATTCCCTGTTTCACACACTGTACTGCATTTGCTCCGTATTGGCAGACTATCATAAATAATGTTTGTCATTGTCCGTTCCACCCACAGTGCTCCACTCCGGGGACCAATGATTTTCTTAGTTTCCTCCCCCTCTCTCCACGCTGATACCATGCAGTGCTGTTAAATGCAGTGTGCATCTCCAACGAGGGGGAGTCGCACAGCGGATCTCTTGGATCAAAACCAATGTGCTCGGACCGAGTCCTTGTACTCTTTTATTGCACCACTCCCATGACCCCCGCCGCACTCACTGCACTAAGAACTTTATTTGTTGCACATCAGAAAAGAATGTTCTTTTGCTGCCGCTGCCGCCGCCGTGCCGCTCCACCGCTCCGAGTGATCCTTAATTTTGCTTTGTGTTGCGACGTTGTCGAACTATTCGATAGACGGGTTAAAAGGTGTACACAGAAGTCTCCGCCCCAGTCGCCACCCATAACGTTGAATTCGTGGGAAGTAAGGAAGCCATGAGGGAGCAGGAAAAAAAAATACAAATCGTAATTACGCTTTGATGCAAAAAAGGACCTGATGCACGAACACGTGATGTACACACACCGAGATGTCTGGTGGGCCGCGGGGGGCTTGTGTGTGCCACAAAGGAGCCTAGTAAGAGTGCGCACATATGCAATTATTGAATGTTCAAAGGTTGGCGCTGATGCTGCGGCGTTCTGATGCTATTAGAGAGCACGCTGGAAGGACGCGCTTCTGCATAGCTGCGGAAGTGCATTTTAATGGTGTTTTTCTTTACGCTTTCATTTTTCAGTAGTTTTTTTTTTTTTATTTTTCTGCTTGCTTCTCGGTCTTAATTGTGGGCACACAAAGCATCGAGATAAATTAAATTCAAATGTAGACGGGCCGTGCAGCGCATATGCTTGCGATGACGTTTTCATCGTGGCAAGGGGGTAAATTAATCTGAGATTCGTTTAAGTGCGCGCACCCATTGCTCATTGGCCCCATTTGGCAGGCGCATTTACCAGAGCAAAATCGATTCGATTTGTGATGGCTTTCTCTCTGATGAAGGCTTGAGTGTGCATCTGGGATGGGCCGGGGGGATGGGATGTGACTTAGTCAACTCTGCAGTAATCAGTGGAACTCTGTATTTGGTAGCAAGTTGCATGTGTCATCAAGCATATTTGGTTGCATGCAATTCTGGATTGTGGAAGAATCCATGCATTTTAATGTCCCGGAGGGTCTACCTCCTTCAGGTAAACGAATTCATGTCCTGAATGGATTGTAAGGCTCCTTAATTGGTCCGCCCAAATCTCGGAAACTGTGCCTCCGACTCAGGACATCGATAGCGGAGCCAATGGCGAATATTTTCATGCCAGGATTTTGCTGCTAGCCCCACAGCAGTCCAATAGGCGGAGTAGGAGGCGGTTTAGGAGAGGAATAATCGCTAACACGTACCTGTGAATAAGCGGCCAACTCTCGAAAACTGAGCTTCCGGCTCAGGAGCTTTCTTTTAGACATCGATAGCGGAGCCAATGACGAAATTTACAGTCCAACATTGGAGTCATAACCTTCCAGGAGTTCTGTCAGCTGTTAGCACATGTGCATGACATTGACAGGGGGCGCTTGTGATTTGGTGGTGGACTTGGGAAATCTCAGACTACACTACTTTAAGTCCAGGTACATCCTCTCCCTTTCTCCCTCTATACAGAAATGTTAGTCTGGCCAGGCGTCTACTTATCCAACACTTGACGGGACTAAGCCATCATTTAAGTCCAACGTGCAAAGGTACGTCCTCTCCCTTTCTCCCTTTCTACAGAAATGTTAGTCTGGCCTGGCGTCTACTCATTTAACACTTGAGGTGACGAAGCCATCGACCATTAGGCTCCAGTCCAAACAGTCAGCGAAAACGCGACATACGACGGCCTTGTTAACAGTGAAACACGCAAGTGTCGCAGGACGCTTAACTAACAACGGATGCGCAACTGAAGACAGTTACCCAATGATCGCTGGGCCCTGCGACGCAGCTAAACAGCCCGCCATGGAGTCTTATATCGGTCTGTGAGGAAAGGTCGTCCTGTTCTGATATCTCATAACTGGCGCAAAGTAGACATCAAGAGACTTAGAGTTCGATACGATAATACACCGACAGGCAAGTGCTCATACAAACTTAACTCTCCCAACCATGCATATACAATGTATTTCAAGATGTCTGAGCTATACCCCTGCAATGAGGTTCCAAAAATGGTTATCCAGGGAACTGAACTTCCTGCTGTACAATTTGCTATGAGACAATGTAGCCCCAAGTGAATGCAGCGATCAGACGCTGTCATCTCCTCGTTTGAGCCCTTTTGCCAACCGGCAAATCAAAGGAAACTCTCTGAATCTTCGAGTACTTTCCATCTGCCTTAGCTTAAATAACATTCCGTACAAAGGGAGTACCTTCGCCTTCTACATGCCCTCTGCCGACTGCTCGTTACAATTAAGGAAACTATCACAAACTCTGCCTCAAGACCTAAGTCATTCCCTCGACGACACACGAACAGCAATTCCATGACAACTTCGATGTGAAAAGGATACCTTGTGGTTAACAGCACGGCATTGTATGTCAGTTTCGGTTTAAAATTTATTCAGTTCCATCTTGTGTTATCTTAGCCAAATTGTCACCCACAACCACCCGCTCACTCACATGACTCACAACTCAGCAATGGCCTGACCTATATACCTACTCGTCTTCCAGATTTGATTGATGGCAATCAATTTGGATTTAGTATTGAATTGAATATTCTTCCGACGGCCGGCTTCTCAAAATTGGATCACACTCAACACATCCCGGGAGGACGACTGCTTTCTGGGCAATTTCTATGATAGATAGGTCAGTGACATAGATGTAATTGGAAAGATACATTGGCAATGATTTTGAGGGATATTTGCATTGAAAGGGTTGTGGTTGGCTTTTTCCTTTTGTCAGACCGAAATCGGTTGTGGGCGGGACGATGTGACGATTGCGCTTGGATGTGACCCTATCGTTTGAACATTTGCCAGCATTAGATTGCCGAAAATAAAAGAACGGACATTGTTGACCGGCAATCAACCGTCACATGGGGCTTGTCGAGGTTTTCAAAGACCCGATTTATTTTCATGCTCAACCCTGTTAACGATGTCGATTTCTTTTGAAAATGTTTGTTCTGGAATTGGAATTCGATTAGGTATGTTGGACGTCAGTGGGGGAGGCGAGCGATTGCAATGTCCTCGTGAGGCGTTGCTGGCCAGGGGGATGCCAAAGTCTGAGCTGCACTTGGCTCATATTTTGCTCTGTCTGATATTTTTAACCAGGCTTAGAGCTTTTCGAGAAGAGCTTTAGAGAGTTTCTTTAAGAATGGCAGTAAGTGTTGACAGCATATCGTGGTGTGGGAGGCGAGCGATTGCACTCTCCTCGTGAGGCATTGCTGGCCAGGAGGATACCAACGCTTGGTTCATATTTTGCTCTGTCTGATATTTTTAACCAGGCTTAGAGCTTTTCGAGAAGTTTAGAGAGTTTCTATAGAAACGGCAGCAAGTGTTGACACAGCAGCATATCTGCCTTGAGCCTTGAGATTGATTCTCATGGAGAAGGGCATACATCTTGTTCGTCGGTTGGTATTAAGATCTGCGGCGGATCTGGACAAACAAGCCTACGAGGAATTTCCAACTGAACGTCCACGGTTCGATTTCGGTCACAGCAACTTTCATTTGTACGCCATCAACTCCCTCGATATCAGAAACGTCTCCAATCGCGTTAAAATCGAACCTTGAGAGAACAGATCCAGACACAATAGCAATGGCGTCTGTATGAGTCCACATTGGACAGTACTACACCACGAGAGATAAAAACATTATTAAAATGGGGAAGTAGTAGAAGGTGTTCCACGTGCTTGGATATCGGGCACAGTTCCGGCTTTAACTCTATTTTGAATAGCTGAGCTTTGCCGCTTTGACTCTATATGACTGTCCAGTAACTGGGGAAACCGTTGACTGTCTGTTCTGACCACATAGCATTGTTTATCAGTCAAATCTTTGACAGATATTCTGTAAACGGAGTCAACCTTCTTTCAACACAATTCAGTGCTAAAGTTCAGCCCAAGTATGGCTTAAGCAAGATCATGGAGATCAAACATTGCATCTCCGTGGTCTAGGCTAGACTAAGCGTGGCCTGAACTAGACTTCATACCAAAGAGAGTGCTGTGTAGCCCAAAAATTTCGTTTAAAAAAGTGGTTTGCAAGTGGACAACACTCATGGTCGTCGTCGTACGGTGCGCACAGATGAGATGTGGCCGGGCGCAATTTTAGTGAGACTGGTTTTCAAGTGGACAACACTCATGGTCCTCGTCGTCGTACGGTGCTCACAGGTGAGAATGACTTCTGTGGCTGATAGCATCATTTGGCCATGATTCTTTGAAAATGTGTGGCTCAATCAGGATGGAGCGCCATTCCACAGAGCCCATGCCACAATCGATCTTTTGCGCGCACGAGATTCCCAAATCGTGTTACAAGCCATATTGGCGATGTCTATAGGCCTCGGATCTGCTATTCAACCCCTTTGAACAGTGAAGGACCGAGGCTACGCCAAAAATCCAAGCTACAGCCCGAAACCATCCACAATGTCTTGAAAATTTGGGTGACAGAATGCGCTACTGCGAAGCCAGCCGAGGCACGTTGTATTTCATAATTAATGGGCATGTTTGTACTTAAAGCTACTTAAAGCCATAATAATAGGTCTTTTCGTCTTTTGTCAATAGATGTCGTTGCAGTCGCCTATCTCCATTGCTACCAATCACACCATGTCATACCATATGGTGTTGGAAAGCTGACATTTTAAGCTTCATTCAACCAAAATAAAACTTAAATTCGGAGGAGTTGAAAATAAGTTACAGCTGTTCAAAAATGAGTGAAAATAATGAAGAAATTCGCTTTATTTTGAAATTTTTGTATAAAAAAGGGAAGAATGCCACGCAAGCCAACAAAGAAATTTGTGAAGTTTACGGAGACGACACTGTATCAGTTCGTGTATCACAACAATGGTTTACTCGCTTCCGTTCTGGAAATTCCCATGTGAAAAATGCACCTCGCTCTGGTCGACCTATCGCTGAAAAAGTCGATGAAATTATTGAAAAGATTGACCAGGACCGTCACATAAGCAGCCATGACTTCGCCAAGGAACTAGACAACTTTAAAAAAGGCTGGCTACAAAAAGAAGCTCGATGTTTGGGTACCGCATTAATTGCCTGTGAAAAATTTAATGGACCGAATTAACATCTGCGATTCTTTGCTGAAACGAAATGAAATTGAACCATTTCTGAAGCGAACAATAATATGCGAAAAAGATCATGGTGCAAGCGTGGTGAATCTCAACTAATGGTCGCAAAGCCAGGATTGACGCCTCGAAAGGCTATACTGAGTGTTTGGTGGGATTGGAAAGGAATCATCCACTATGAGCTGCTCCAGCCTGGTCGAACGATTGATTCTACACTTTACTGTCAACAACTGATGAGATTGAAGCAAGGCCAGAACTGATCAACAGAAAGGGCTTAGTTTTCCATCTGGACAACGCAACACCACACACATCTTTGATGATTCGGCAAAAACTGGGAGAGCTTGGCTGGGAAGTTTTGATGCATCCACCATATAGCCCTGGCCTTGCACCATCGGACTACCATTTGTTTCGGTCAATGCAGAACTCCCTTAATGGACTTAATGGAGTGAAGTTGGCTTCAAGAGAAGCCTGTGAAAATTACTTGTCGCAGATTTTCGCCGAGAAACCACAAAAGTTTTACACTGATGGAATAATGCCCCTGCCGAAAAAATTGCAAAGGTGGTCGACCAAAATGGTACATATTTGGTTCAATAAGGTTCATTATAAATATAAAAAAAAATGAGTTAAAGTTTGATTAGAAATACGAAATGGCTTTTTCGACTACTTACGACTATGAACATGGAAAAAATTAAATTTTGTTAATTTTATTGTATTTTTAGAAAGCAACTTGTATTTGCCCCACCAAAACGTGGACCCAGCTAGACGCTATGATCTCCGGTGGATCCCAAGAGTGGCTTAGACTAGATCCCATCCGTGTCATAAGCCTTATTCCAAGCGTGGCTTGAACTTTATTTCGGCTGTTGCTAAAGCTGCTTAAAGCTGATCCCAAGCTTTGTATCTAAGCTCTCATCTAAATCGAGCTGGTATCAAACCTATAGAAGTTCATCATCGATTTATGAGCTTTATTTACCAGATTCAAGGTGCAGATATGATCGTGAAGGTGTTTGTGTGATGATTTTTAACAGCATTCGAGGCTTGGTCTTGTGTCGACAACCATGCCACCATTTGGGGCAAGCGCAGTTCGCAACGCTTAATCATTGTGCGATGCTGCATTTCAATGTGGTTCTGACCAATAAGTCTTCACGATAAGCACTGCTTGTCGCTGCCTCTAGATAAGTTGCGTGCCTCCAGTAAAGTTGATGCTGGTTCTTTGTATTCCGTTGCTCTGTCCTGCAAACTTGGATTCGGAGATTTATTGTTTGGATACAGAGCTGAGATGCTTGAGTCAAGAATTGCCTGCGAAATCTTAGGAAAGCTGTCACCGTCAAGAAAAAGTGAAGCATTCTGTCACATATAATCAAGGCATGTCCTTGGACCAGGACTATTAATTGTTTGCCACATGTGACATGCGTCATGTCATCGCGGGCCTTCACTCATTTCACTGGATTTGACTCACAAGACGTCGAACTTATATAGCCTCAGTTTATGGACACTTTCTTTGCTAGAAAAGCAATGAGTTGCGAACCATACCGATTTGTCTTTCTGAACACTGTGCTGTCTATCAGAAAATTGTAGTTTTAGAAAAAGTGATAAAGCCAATGGGCATTTGGAACTAGCCGAATTTTGAATGGGACCCGTGAGCAGACGCCCACCCAAACCTTAACAACTTGTTGCCCTTCTAAAAGAGAATATTTAAGTTGATCCCGAGTGAATTGCATAAGCTCGATGTAGCTGCAACGAATGCGTTCTTCATCATCATCAAATTTTATGCTGTCATCAAGAAGGGACACACAACATCCACGACTCGACTGGAACCTCGCACTAGGCTTTGAGGTAGTGAAGGACTTTAATCTACCTCGCCTTCGCAATAAACAGTACAAACAGATACCGAGATCAAGCGCAGATTAACTCTGGCAGGGGCGTCTACGGATTCAAAGCCCCAGATAGCTAGAGCGTATGGACAACGGCTAGAAGAATCTCCGATTCCGAACCTGTCAGATAACGCAAAGAAGGACTTGCACGTACAAAGTGGCGCACAGAAGTGAAAGGCCACGACAACCGGCTCGGTGTGCGAAACTGGAGACAGCTGGCTCCTTTTCCAAGGGTGGCTTGAATTTTAGCTCGCTGGTTCTTAACGATGCTCATGGCAGACCGTAAGTATTGCCGAAGCTGTCAATGGAGTCAAACTGGGTTCAAGACAAATGACTGCAGCCTGATCAAGAGAGTTCTGGAAACTGTGCTGTCCACCACAGAATTGAGACTGTCAGTGTAGTAAAAGTGGCTAAAATTGAAACTTTTGAGGCCCTCAGAGCTCACTAGTGAAGATCAGCTTTCAATTTTTGTGAGTTTCCACTTCTGAGGGTGATAGTCTCATAGTTTTAGAAAAAGTACTAGAGCCAATGAGAAATTAGGAATTACCCGTGAACAGACGCCCACCCAAACCTTAACAACTTGTTGGCCCTCTAAAAGTGAATACTTACGTTGATCCCGATTGATTTGGTCTGGCGAATTGTATAAGCTCGATGTGGCTCCAACGAATACGTTGTTCATCGACGACGCCGACACTTCGGCCTTCGACTTCGTCCGATGCACCTTGTTATATCGTTGATCTGCAAACAAAAGCAAACAAAGTTAAAAAAAAAAACACAAAACTCAGCGAATTTGAGAAAATAAATCAATCAATTTTGAGGACCTAGCTTAAGCGTCAGATCGATCACAAGCCAATGATTATAAGGAAAAACGTTTAAAGAAAGTCAACATGAAACAAAATTGCAAGAAACAACAACAAAACAACCAAAAGTCAACAAATCAACGAACAAAAATCAAAAAATTTCAATCCAACCGAACCCCAGACGGGAGCTGGGGGCGTGGGGGTTTAGTTTTGATTCGGACTGGGGTTGGGGACAACAAAAACGGGCAAACAAACACAACAATATTTCGTAAAATGTCAACCCACCTTTACTGGATTTGAGTATAACCATTGGCATTGTGTTCAGGGGGACAGTTGGTGCTACTGTCGTAACAGTTGTCGTCTGGGGAATATCTGCAAAATAAAATTTACGATGTGAAACACATAAATAAAATGTTCGCTCGTCTCCGGCACCGTCTCGTCGCCGACAAACGCTCGTCCCTGCGGGAGTGTCTAAGGCGCGATGCGATTGAATTATATGGACCAATGAGCGTAACGTTTGAGTGATACAGTGCCTCTCGAGGAGTGAGCGCTGTTGATCGCTTATGGAACACGTTTAAGTGTCATTAACACACACTGAAATGGCGTTCGAATAAGTGGCCCATCATCTCGGGTGTTGGGTGCTCATGCTTCTCCTGCGAACGGGGTGGGGATGAGGGGGAGGCGTGATGATGTGGCAGGAATGTGTACAAAAAACAGAATAAAGGTTTCCCTGTGCCAGTGACTGGGAGACGGATTACATTGAGGATAATTTCCAACGTAAATGATTTCGGTACAACGAGTGCGTCATTACCCCGTGAATGCTGCACGGTTCGGGGCAGTGGGGTGAGGTGGAAGGTTGTCGAGCGTGTATGAAGTGATAAAAGGGTACACTGCGGATGTGGGACACTTGTGCGCTGGAGTGCACATAAATAACTGAGTAAATTGGATAATCACGAACTGAAGGATGTGTTTGTTATTGGGAGCGAAGTACACATGTCACAGATGAGAATGCTCCAATGAATGAAATGCAAAAAAGGGAAGAAAATTATATAATCCGATGATATGCTTAATGGGGGACCAAGTCAGGCGACAGCGACAGCGAAGGGAAACCTGTAGATCTGTTCGATGCGGCGGTGTGCTTGCATTTGCAAGGATTTTGGTGGCTTTTTTTTCCACGTCGTGTGTGGGTTTTATCTTCCACTTGAATGGGGAAATGATTTAACACATGTTTACCCTAATTTAGTTTGGCAGAGAAGAGTTCTCGGGATTTTAAGTCGCCTTTTGATCTCGGCCTTCATTTAATGCACATATGATGTGGTTCAAGGATTCGGGTGACAGCAGCCGCTTTGAGCTTTGCCGGCGTTCTCCGCTGATTAAGCAATTAAAGTTGAGAGGAGATGAAAGGACGCGTTTTCGAGTCAGTAGACTGTGCGAGTTAACTGGGATGGGTGCTCTTATGGTTGAAATCTCACACTAAAGAGAGACTGTGCTTTTCAAACGATACCTTGATACCCGGGGTAGATGCAAAAGACTGTGTTGTAGACGAAGCTCGAGGAGACCAAGCAAATATTGGTCTAGGAGGGAGTATAGTGAAAGCTCCCATAGGCGGTCAGCGACGGTTGCAATTCTGCTGTCCGCCTAAGAGAGTTGACCGCCCATAAGAAAACAATACTCGAAAAAATTATTTCATCTGCAGTCCATGAAATTCGCAAATAAACTAAAATGAACATGAGGAGAGAAGAAACAAAATGCAGCAACAGAACACAACTGCAGGCATTGAATCCATTATCCGTTTGAGTAGAGACAATGCTTTGAGGCCACGTACACTGCACTGTGCTGCTTCTATGTTGTTGGTTTCCTTATAAAGTCAGTTCTATTGCCTTTATTGTTAGAAACAACAGCCACTGGAAAGAGAACTTGGACTTTAATTTTTTCTCATAGTTTACACTCTATAACTCGACAAAAATATTTGTTCCCGTGACTATTCGACTTATTGAGGCCGTATGTTCAGAGCTGGATTATTTTAGATGGGACACTCAGATCTTTTCAAATGTAGATGCTGCGTGGTCGGAGGAAAGCATGCCCGACCAGTGGAACCTCAGTATCGTTTGCCCGATCCACAAGAAAGGAGACCCCTTTGACTGCGCCAACTATAGAGGGATAAGCCAGAGACAAGATCTTCTCTGTCGTTTTGTGCACTCGCCTGAAGCCGTTTATGAATAACCTGATAGCTGGGCTATCAGTGTGGCTTCAGGCCAGAGAAGTCCACCATCGACCAGACTTTCACACTCCGGCAGATCCTGGAAAAGACCAAAGAGATGCAGATCGACACCCACCACCTATTCGTCGATTTCAAGGCCGCATATGACAGCGTGCAGGGACGAGCTATACAACGCCATGTTTAGTTTTGACATTCCTGCCAAACTTGTCAGGTTGTGCAGGATGACGATGGAGAATTCTCGCTGCTCCATCAAGGTCGGTTACGAAATCACCAAGACCTTCAATGTCAAAAAAGGTTTTAGACAAGACGATGCGCCGTCATGTGAATTCTCCAACATCATCCTGGAAAAGATCGTGCAAGACTCACACGCCAACACTAGAGGCACGATCTTCCAGAGGTCCGTACAACTGTTAGCATACGCTGATGACATTGACTCGATCGGCAGAAAACAGCGAGCCATCAATGAGCCGTTTTCTGGCATTGAGGCGGAAGCGGCCAAAATGGGTTTAGCGGTGAATGAGGGCAAATCGAAGTATATGCTGTCATGAAGACCGACGACTTGGCCAAACCGTCACCATAGGCAGCTATAACTTCGAGGTAGTCAAGGACTTCGTCTACCTCGGCTCGAAAGTGAACAGTACGAACAACACCAGTACCGAGATATAGCGCAGAATTACTCTTGCCAATCGCTGTTTTCTTAGGCTCAAGACGCAATTGAGTAGTAGAGTCCTCTCTCGAAGGATCAAGCTAACATTATATAACACCTTGATCATCCCTGTCCCGCTCTATGGTGTGGAGGCATTAACAATCTCAAAATCGGATGAAGAAGCACTTGGTATTTTCGAGAGAAAAGTTCTGCGTTCAATCTTTGGTCATGTTTCCGTTGACGATTTCTGGAGAAGAAGATTCAATCACGAACTGTACGGGCTGTACAGCGACATAAGTCTAGTCAGGCGTCTTCGGATCCAACGCCTAAGATGGCTAGTCCATGTAGAACGTATGGGCAACTCAGCTGCGGCTCGAAGAGTCTTCGACTCCGAACCGGTGGGGCAATGCAACAGAGGACGCCCGCGTCTAAGGTGGCGCACCAAGGTGGAGAAGGACCACCTGGACCAACCAACTGGCGTGCGACACTGGAGACAGCTAGCCAGAGACCGTGCTAGCTGGAGAGGCTTGTTGGCGGAGTCAGCTAGCCAGAGACCGTGCTAGCTGGAGAGGCTTGTTTGTTGAGGCCCAGATCCACCCCGGACTGTAGCGCCAAATAAGGAAGAAGAAGATGCTGCTCAAAGGGCTTGAGTACCAGGTCAAAATTTGTAAGCCATCAGGAGCATAGCTTAGGTAGTGAAGCAATTGTGACCTACTGAGATTCTTTTTGTATTTTATATCCTGATTGGATCCATTGTGAATATCTGGGATAGGAAGAGACAGCACATAATAATAATAATAATATGTGTGCCGCTACAGTCCGTAAAGGGCGAGGGCCTAGATTCTACAACAAACACTCGTGTTGTGCGCCCTATTATTCTCTCATGAGTGGAAGGCCCCGTCTTATTCCGCCTCCGAACGGCCAAGTTTGAGAAGCTGTTTCTAGACATTTATTACTGTTGGAGCATTGTCAGTGACTCGAAAGAGGTGGGACCGTGCAAAAGTATATTTGGCCGGGAATTGAACCCAGGCAGCGAGGTTAAATTGCATAGGAGTCGATTGTTGAGCGATATTGCACGAGGAATAAAAATTATCCCTTTTCTCAATCGACTCAACCATCAGCATAAACTACCCTCTTGAGTGAAAGAGAGTGTGGCCAACGATCGGGTGAATCAGAAAGGACATGCATGGGCTATCGTCCTTGGATCGCGAAAGGGTGCAGTCGTTTGTTTACCTGTGGTAGCTATATTTCGAACTTAATACGATGCACTTACCCACAATGCCACCGCAGCAATGTGTATGGAAGCAGGTCCAATTTATGAGGAAAAGCGCAATCGTTTGCTATCAACAAGTATTGAAACATTTGTTTTCATTTCATTCATTCGAAATTGTTGATGTTGTTCGCATCATCGAGTGGCAGTGCATTTAATTTACATAGTCATTAAGCGCGAGTTGAATCTGGTCTACACGTTGTTTCCTCTAGACGGTGCTACAAGCCACACAGCACGCAAATCGAAGAAACAATGGTAGTCCATGCCGATAAGCCAGCGTCAGCAATGCTTTTGGAGGACAACGTGTGACGCATCATTCTTAAGAACCAAACACTTTAAACTTCACCCGTTTTAAGTAAGGACACACGAACACAGAAAAGAAGAACAGTGAAACTGCTCTATAGCGGACAGCAGTGGAACCATTGGGTTTGTCCGTTATGCAGATGGGTTCGTTCTGAAGGGGTCTTCATACCGGGACCATGGCGAATTGCCTGCAAAGAGGGGTGTCCTTTATAGAGGGCTGTCCGTAAAGAGAGGTTCCCCTGTGAACACTAGCAGATATGCTAGTAAGAGGCGTTCGCCTGAGAACACCTCTACTCTAGCTTGACCGACTTCCCCGTCAGACTTGAGTCATTCTCTAAGGATCGAAGCAATGCCAACATTTCAACAGGAAGCCTTTAACAGCCGCGTGGTTAAAGAGATTTTAAGGATATCACCCATGTACCCACTCCGCCTTCACTTCTTCACAAAATCAACAGAGGCTCTCGCTGTCCTTCATCGACGAGATGACTCTCAACATGAAGAGAAAATTAACAATAAAATGCATTTTCTCTTGGCGAGTTTGCTTGGAGAATCCATCACTTGGCCGAGAACGTACGAAAGGATTTCGCATTTCCGTCGGCCAACAACGAATAAATGGAACTGCTTCATTACGAATTACTCGTTAAAATCGAATGATAATTGATATTAATGCTCTTCCCGTTTTCACATTTCGCCCCGGATGTAGTGCGCCACGTCGAGAGACTGCACTCAAAATTACCATGGAAACAATGAGAATATCGGATGCAAGCGAACGTGCAGCCGTCTGACTGAGCGTGAGTCAATCAAGGCAGTGTTGGAAATGCTTAAAAAGTCAATCATTGCCATCTTATATCGCAAGAGTAATTCCCATTAAAAAAAAAATTCAGATAAAAACAAAAAAGTACACACAATCAATCGAACACGAATAAAAGCAAGTCACTTACGGTATAACTTAATCGCTCCATCAGTGTCCCCGAGAGAGTTCTTGGCCATGCAGCGGTAAGAACCAAAGTCTCTCATGTCAACATCATTCACCGTCAATCTCATAGTAATTTTGTATCCATTCTCTAGGACCTCCTGCACAAAGTGGTTACCTGTAATGGAAGAAGACACAAAAACGAAACGAAAACCGAGAGGAAGAGTTAGAAAATAGCATTCAAATGTCAAATTGCAGCGGATGGTGGTGGTGAGCGAGCGGCAGGAGAACAAAACCATTACCAACGAAATTGAGTGGCAACCCTAGTCCCTCCCCCCACACACACACATTCAGCAACAGACAACTGTACAGCCAGAGTAGAGTAGTGCTTAGTGCAAAAGTCTATCTTAAATTGATTTGCATTTACTCTGACCGCTTCATTCCCTGCCACCGAGGTATAAATTGAAATCTGAACACAAACATAACCCCCACTTGTGCAGGCGGCACATCATCTCTCCTCAACCCAATGCACATCCATGGTTTATTCATGATTCGTTCGCTTCCGAGGTGAGAGTGTCAAAATGTCAGAAGGCTTTCGGCTTGCTCTTAGCCGTCCGCTTCTAACTCGTTTGCTGTGGAACTCTCCCGACTCCCTCCCTCACCAGCCAACCACCAGACACTACATCTAATTACACGTTGCTTGCGCAAAGAGGATTTATACGAATAACAACTAACCTGGAACAATAATAGTGTCATTCTTCATCCAGTAGTTAATGGACTTCGGGTACGCTTCCGACTGACATTCCAATGTGATATTCTGACCAATGGCGGCCCCAACTAATTGATTCTGGATCCAGATCATTGGTGGAACTGGAAGATGAATGTTTGTGCATTAGATGGCTTCGTTGCAGTCATATATGGCCACATCGAGTTCGAAAAGGCTTAGGACTTTTGGGGGAATGGAGTGCATGCTTAAGGAAAAAAAAAAAAAACAAAAATCACAGCAAGGATAGGGATTTTCGAAGAACCGTTGGCAACTGGAAAATAGTAGCCACTAAGCCCGAGGGGACGAACGCAACGTGAGTGTGTATCTGAACTGGATTAATCTGTGGAAACTGTGAACTGGGACTCAGGGACTCCTCGGCCATGCATCCGTCCACCTTGGCCTCTCGGATGAACACAATCTCGCTTGCGGTGCCCATCATCCAGATACACAATTTCCTTTTTTGCATTTCGGTTTTCAGTGCGCACACATGGTCAGATGGGACACCTCGGGCTCGGTGATGTGGGAGGAACACGAGTGAGGAACCATGCTGGGATGCACTAGTTAAACGAATTTTGTAATTAAAACTTACAGTGAACAATTAGCATTACCCTCTTGCTGACCGTCGGTGGGATACCGTTCGATGCGATGCACAGATATGCGCCCATATTGAGGCGATTCACTTTCAGGATGGTTAAGTACGATCCATTGTAGCTGATAACTGTAATTGTAAAGAAGAGTGCATTTATAAAATGTGTGTAAAGCTTAAAGGATGCCCTTCAATGTGACCGGAAGGTGGGCAGTTGTGAAATTTTGTGTAATTTCATGTGACGGTGGTAGGGGCAGGATGAGGGCGACTAGGAGGATGAGGAGGAAGACGAGGATGAGGAGGATGAGGAGGATGAGGAGGATGAGGAGGATAAGCAGGATGAGGAGGATGAGGAGGATGAGGAGGATGAGGAGGATGAGGAGGACGAGGAGGATGAGGAGGATGAGGAGGATGAGGAGGATGAGCAGGATGAGGAGGATGAGGAGGATGAGGAGGACGAGGAGGATGAGGAGGATGAGGAGGATGAGGAGGATGAGCAGGATGAGGAGGATGAGGAGGATGAGGAGGAGGATGAGGGGGAAGAAGGTGGTGAGGTTGGGGCAGAGGTGTCCATACAAAAAAAAATAATTTTAAAATGTAAAAGGAATTTTTACATAAATATTCAACCAGACAGTGAGCTATGCTCTGCTCTGTGATGCTCTGTGTCCGGTCCTCTTCTCCCTGTCTCTGTTTATAAGTGATATGCATGTTTGGTTTGGCGTTCAATTTGAAATGCAAACTTCACTTAATGAAATGAGAGCAAAGTCGTAGTGTTCGCTGGAAAGTTTTTCCCTCGAAATTCTTTGAAAAATATGTGTCTTTGAGTCAAGATTTGCCAGTTAGCAGGCAGGCAAACAAACACAAGAAGCGAGTTGAATTTATGCAGTAAAGTAAGTGAAACGAGAAAAATGCATGCTAAGAGAGAGGACTTTGGAATGCAACAGAGAAGTGGGTGAAAGCAAGCAAAAGAAATTCATTAAGAGCTGAGTTGAGGGCGGCAACTGAGACGATGTGCAATGGAATGTTTGTTGCCTTTGGATACGTGGTCCTGCGTCCAGTTCAGGGGACAGAAGTATCACTCGGACAAGAATGTGACTTTGGTACAATGTACGGAAATGTCTAAGTGCGTTGATTTGGCATCTGATATCGTACCGTAGCCTTATGTCATCCGTTTGAGATTTCAGTTCTGTTAAAGAATGATTCAAAAAGAGTGTCCATTTCATTTACGGAAAAATATGGTGCATCAAAGAGGACAGCAATTGAAATGTATGGAAGTCAGTGTCCTGTGAAGTCAATCGACTCTTACATAATGAAAAGCCAGTACTCATATTTTTTCTCATGTTTAAATATTGGAAATGAGCATGTTATGTGCACGGATCGCTTGAGATACTTCTGTGGAGCAATAACATGTGCTGGACATATCTCATTTTCATTGCTGAGTGGAATGGGAGTATTTTCATTTGAGCAAGGATTTATTGATTGCACCCGCATGACGCGAGCGAGTGAAGACTGTAGTTGATGCAAGAATGGTCAAAGCACTGTGTGAGTGTTGGCTGCAATTCTTTTTCGCGAGTTAAGATCAAAGGACCCCTTCTGTCACATGACAAAATCTCAATAAAATAATCCGCCAAGGATCGTCCCTCTTCGATTTACTACGACGAAACCAATGACGCATAATAAATCGCTCGAATCGAAAGTCTTAAACGATTCTTAAACTTCCGAATTTTGGGGGGAGTTGGTTGTAATAAACGAAGCAACCCCAAATAGCCCAGTCTCTGTCTATTGAGTCAAGGAACACTGGGAGAATTCTCCTTCCAAGATCTCCATGAGCTTGCAGAAATTCAACTGATTTCTATTTGCAAGATCGTCAGAATTTCTGGATGGCTGGACAAATCTTCGCATTACCACCTGAAGGAGGTCGCGAGTAGGAAACAGGACTCTTACTTGATCCTAGACCTAAGTGAGGCATGGCCAAGTCTATCCACTCAACAACATAACCTTACCCAACACCAAGCGATAACCACCTGCTACTGTCCATGAAGAAAGATTTTGCTGGTGAAAGTTTCACCGCCGAGGTGGGAAACAAGACTCTTTCACTTTTTCCCCAGTAAAGCCTAGGACATTTACGAAAAAAGGATAAAGTCATGACTATCAAAATGGGAACATATGGTCCAACAAATCGCCGCATATTTGATGTAAAACAAACTTTTTTTTACTATGGTTCCTATAGCTTTAAATTTCGTGCAAAAATAATATATTTCTTTTTACTTCACCTAGTAGCTGTATAATTTCTTAACCAAATCAAAATTCCACATATGCACACCCATTAAATCCTCTGTACCTACCAAACCATGCATACACCTAGCAAGCGAAGA
Source organism: Eristalis intricaria (assembly GCA_964034865.1). Classification (NCBI taxonomy): domain Eukaryota; kingdom Metazoa; phylum Arthropoda; class Insecta; order Diptera; family Syrphidae; genus Eristalis; species Eristalis intricaria. The sequence goes on from OZ035877.1 coordinate 10,436,247, forward strand.
AAAAAATTTATTTAAATGAACGAAATGACTAACAACAAAAAAATAAAAAAAGTAAAATTAGGTGAAAAAATAATTGAATCAGTCGACAGACAAATTCGCAGCAATTTCATAAATGTCGTCATGTTTAAAACAACGAATACATTTTTTTAACTCAATTTTTGGGATGATTGCAATTCAGTGGAATGCTAGGTACTGTACACATCCAAAAAATGATTTCATTGCATTGCACACCACATTTCATAAAATTCAACGATTCAAAAAATTGTATGAGTTTATTTATTCATCAGACTTTTTACCGAGTGCCTTGTCACATAACATGCCACCCGGAGTGATGACTACTGGATTACATTCTCGACAAGCATACAAAGGTGCTGGGAGACAGAAAATCTGATACGTGAAAAATGAAAACTATTATCGACGATATTTGGATGGCGTTGCAAGAAAAGTGAACAGGTACGTTAAAAATGTGAACGACGGCGAAGGTTAGTGTTTTGAGAAATGGGACATAAGCGGCAATGAAATAGCGGGAAAGGGGTTGGTAAGCATCACATGATATATAATGAATCAGACCACCAATTGCAATGCACCGATCATAAAACTTCTCAAATGACTTCTCTATAGAATAATTTTAATCATCGCCTTGCCGGTGTTTGAGAGTGATGAAAACTTGCACAATGTGAATTCACGTTAAGAGCAACTATTCCGATTGACCTTCCTTCAAAACCGATGTAAAATTTCATATAATTTACGCCCGAGAAACAAATTTCCCTGTTTTTTTCAAAAATTTGCCCAAATAACGGTACAATCGTGAATTTTCCAATTCCATCCTGTAGATCAAGTCATAAGCTACAAAAAATATATACAGGAATTTTCTCGTACGACGCACCGTTCTCGAGATATGAGTTGTCAAAAATTCTATACGAACCGCCAGAACCCCTACAGATGGCGATTTTTCTACATTGAAAAAATCATGAATGTTCGTCTTACTTTGCTCATATCTCAAAAACCGTGCGTCCTACGGCAAAGTGACTGAGGACGATCTTGTAGCTCATGACTAGATCTAGAGGATGGGGCTGGGGAACGGAAAAATGTACCGTTATAAGTGTATAATTTTTAATGGATAAGGCACTTTTCGTGTTAAAATAATTTAAATCATCGCCTTGTCGGTGATTGAGAGTGATGAAAACTTGCACAATGTGAATTCACGTTAAGAGCAACTATTCCGATTGACCTTCCTTCAAAGCCGATGTAAAATTTCATATAATTTACGCCCGAGAAACAAATTTCCCTGTTTTTCTCAAAAATTTGCCCAAATAACGGTACAATCGTGAATTTTCCAATTCCATCCTCTAGATCAAGTCATAAGCAACAAAAAATATGTACAGGAATTTTCTCGTACGACGCACCGTTCTCGAGATATAAGTTGTCAAAAATTCCAGAACCCCTACAGATGTCGAAAAAAACTTATCAAAAGAAAGAAAAGAAGGCAGGATTAGCCTTAAAGATGACGGTCGAATGCTTCTGCTGGGTATGAATCGTACCCCTGCAACGCTAATTTGAGTTTTGGAAGCCGACAGAGGAGAGAGAGAGACATGGAGGCACAAAAATTAAGTAAAATCCTTCTTGTCCTCCTGTAGTACAAGGTGAATTTTGTCCCATAGTTTCTCCAAAATGGACAAATTAAATTCGGAATCCACTCCACTGCAGCTAGGCCCATGGTGTCTCGGATGTCCTTGAAATCAGAGAAATCGAAGAAATCAGTAAGACTATGCGTCTTGATTTGATATCCCGATTTGTTCTCATTCAGTTCATTTGGTGACATCCATTCGGTTCTGGGTACAGTCGTAGTCACGTGGAGGCACAAACATTATTATTACAATTACCATGTACAAATGAGCGCTGAGTATATTTTCCATGCCTTTGCAATGAATCTCTCTTATGTCATTTTGCTTCTTTGTGTCCTTGACAATTCTCTTAGGCGGTGGAAGCGCGTTTCTGAGCTACGGTCGAGTCCAGGGCGGAGAATGAATGGTACTTAAGAAGGCTTGGGAGTATGCCAAGCCAATCTACAGCTACTGTTTTGTAGATTTGGAAAAGGTATAGATATAGACCGAGTTCCTCGACGTCCTCTTTTGAGGGACATTCAATCATTACTCAAACAGTTATAGCTGTGTTCAGGTTATCGTTGCTTAATCTGCACCCGCAGCGCTGTTGAGAAGAGAAATGCTTCACATTGGGACAGTTTAGGGTACCTAGGTAGGTAAGCTGAGTGCCCGGACGCCCAACTGGCCGCTTCTCACTTAGACCAACGTGTTAAGTCCAATGTGCCCATTTCTGGAGTGTAGCCAGATTCATGTGCGAATCCTAGGAGGTTTTTCAAACCAACACCCCTTAAGTCCTTTAGCTCTGTTTTCCTAGAAAATACCTTCTCTTCATTGCTAGGGCTGGGCATTCTCAGATGAGCAGATGTTCGATAGATTCTGTTTCTTCCTCGACTCTGCAGAAATCGTTGTGCGCTATGTTCAGTCGCATTGCCTGTATACCTATGGCACAGTGTCCGGTAAGGACTCCTCTTAGCGTACCTACTTCGGCCATAGGGCCCTTGCTGTGGCTGTAGTAGTCAGGCTAAGCATGTGAGTACCAGCTCTATCTGGGGTTCGTTTTTTTAGCTTATTTTTATGGCGCTGGGTGGAGAGGTAAGTCATCTTCTTTTTGCAGATGACTTACTTTCACAGATGGAACTTCTGCGCGCGATTGATAAGCTTCTAGGCTTATGTGCTGATGTTTGTATGAAGGTTAACGTGGACAAAACGGAGGTTACGATTATTTCCAGAGCTCCTGATCAATGTACTCTGCATGTAAGTGGAGTCCCATTGAAGCAGGTGGAGAAGTTTAAGTATCTCAGAGCTTTTTCACGAGTGTAGGATTGGCCAAGCTGGGTCAGTCTCGAAACAGCTTAGACGATCTGTAGTTACGAATGTCTAGCTTCGTGCAAAAGTAATGTTGACGGAAAGAAGATTGATTTCTTCGAGCTGTTGTGGGAATTACTCTCCGCGATAGGGTGAGAAAGATGGCAGTACGACTTTCGAACGGGAAGGGCTAGATGTGTTTCGATGGCATTGCCATGTGGCTCAAATGTCCATATCATCACGACTTCCATGACGTGCCCAGAATGCGATTCCATCAGGTCTAAATTTGTATTGACTTGCCTGACTTTGTAGATTCCTCTTAGACCAGAACCAGAGTTGTGGACAGAATAAATACGTCAGCGTAAACATTTTCGAATCGGAATACATCAACTCTTTCATCGAAATATAGCAACTTTTTGAGAACTTGAGACCGAACGCTACGATAGTCAGTGTGATGGTGATGAAGGACATGGTCGACTTATTAGCAAATGCATGACGGCGGTGATAGAAAGGAGGAGAGCTACGAAATTTTCTGTCAGGAAAATCAATCAATGAAGATTTTGAAGCCGAAGAAGGCGAAGACGTAAAATACGACGTGGACGACAATGAAAAAAAACGAAGCATAAGTCGATGAAAAAAACGTTAAAGATGAAGCCGGAGACGACGTAGAAGTCCAAGAGGACGAAGACGATGAAGCCGAAGGGTTCAACCTCGGAATACTGACCATCTCGACCATAGGAGAACAACAACCAGAAGTCCATCTGGCTCAACTCAGCCAAATCGATATAGTTTCCTATGATATGAAACAATTTCCCACAGTCATCTCTAAGACAACCTCTTCGCGGCTGGTCAAGATGACCGGGAATTTTAGGACCAAATTTTCAGCGCAGCTCATCTTCGGGGCGTTCGGCGTGTGTCTTGTTCATCCACCCAAGTAAATACATTGTTTGGTCTTCAAGTTAAAATCTGTGTTTCTCTTCATTGAGTTTTTCGCGGATCCTGCATTCATAGTTTTTGCAAATAAGTGACGGTGGTCGTTGTACCAAGCAATGTTCCTGCCACAGCGTGTATCCTAAAAAATAGTGTCCATCACATTGTTCATCGACAGACCCTTAGAATCACCAGAAAATATAAAGCTGAAACAGAATGGAAACTAGAAAAACTAACAAAAGCGAACCCTATCCACTGGTTTTGTAAAAACAGAAATGGATCACAAATCTATTCGAAAACATTCCGCATATCAAACATTTACTTTGCCAACTATCTCCATTCGCTACAAACTACGACCACTTACTAATCACCTGCGGACAGCCGAACATTCTATTTGAACACGAGCACAAGCAGCTTATTCGTCTAGCTGGTCACCGTCCTACCTGAACATAAATAAATCTCATCAAAATTTGCGAGCAGTCAGCCAACCGGGAGTCCTGAGCGAATTTCAATATATTTCGACTTTATTCAAATTGGTCCCGTCCATCAGCAGAATGAATTGAATTAATTGCATTAGTTGCCCGTGATAAGTTCCGAAACTATTTTAATACATCTCATCCCAGATAGCCGGACGGGCCAGGCTCAGCCAACACCACTCCCGACAACTGTAATCGTGAGTACGTCGGTATGGTCTTATGCAAATCGTGCCGGACGAAGTGGAGAGCAAAAGCAGGAAACTCACAAAAATTACCAAAAAATAAACGATCCACCCAACGCCCATCTTCAACAAATTTTATTGCTCGAGTAACAATTTTTCAACCTTCATCCTGCTGCCATCGTCCTCGTCGTTGACGTTGGTATCTGTCTGTACACCGAAATAGGGCCAATTGTTTCTAACATTTGCGAAAATTGGTTCCACAACTAACAGCAGAGCGTGTACAAACATACAGCAACCGATATGAAGTGCCCATCCGCCGTGGCATGGATGGAGCATATCTCCTTCATCCCATTCACACACACAGGGTTAAAGTAAAAAAGGACCCAGGACAAACACACACGAGAGGGGATTTACATGTTTTTTTTTTTTTTTTAGTTTTTTGTTTTCGCCTTGTTTTACTTACCATCTGGTCCATTGGGCACTGGAATCGGATCACCACTTTCTCTGCGCCATGTTATCGTCGGTGGTGGAGATCCTGTCGCTGCGCATTTCAATGTTACATTGCTGCCCTCCCGAATTACCATATCCGTACTTGTTGGGTAATCGAGAATGTCGGGCGGAACTGTGGGTGGTGTGCAGTACAGTCGATGTGCATATATGTTGCATGTGTGGACATTTTCAAATGATCCATCCACCGTCGTCCGTGATGTGAGGCAACAAGATGTGAAGGCATCCACGATGAAGCAGCGGCATCATTGGGTAACCGAGAAATTTAAATGAGAAACATGACGGAAAGGATATCATTTTTTATCCAATTTTTGTCATTTTTTCGAAGGAATATAATTAAAATGAGCATAAATCATTGTGGCTTCATTATTTTCAACACCCACTCTCTGTCTCTCACATACAGGCACTCATTTATACACAGTCAGGATGGTAACAATAAATTGAGTTCATAATTTATCTCTATGGTAATTATGATGGGAACTATGTATGTACGTGAATTTCTCCATCGAATGACACAGCAAAGCACATCCCACCCCGTTGATGCAGTCTACCTGTGGAATGCCCCGCAGCCGGTAGTTAATGTGGAATATTTTTGTTAAATTAATTATGTGAAAATATAGGTTTTCATCTGGTCTGGCCAGGTCCTTCCTGGCAGAGGGCATTGTTAAATATTTACACATTCAAATGATCCGGCGAGGAGGCAGCAACGAGCTGACGTCGATATTTTGTATTCATGACAAAAATTTGAATTTGTGGTCTCCTCGATTTCGTATTGGTTTTGTCAAAAACACTCGACGTGATATTATGCCATCAAATTAGATTCTGGTTTTTTTTTGAATGAATGCGGACAGGGGAAAAAATGTTTAAAATCAACGGAAAAGAGGTGATTTTTGAATCCATTTCGAGACCGCCACTCGTGCAGACTAGATTCCTATGACGCACTCCTGAGCCATCTGCATTCTAGGTACGAAGAGACGCTCATGTTCATCCTGATGCAGGCATTTACGTGGCATGCATAAATAAATGCCACGCGGTGAGATGTGAAATGTCATCAAGCTGCAGAGAGTCCATGTTTGCATTGTAAAATCGGGGGGAAAGTTGGATCGATTTTCAAAGAGTACAACATTAATGGACCGTCACATTGCAAGCATTAGAATGTCTGGACTGGTGGTGGCATTAACTTTACATTTGCCATCAGAATACCAGAGCACTCACTTTTGGAAACATATTTTTGCTCTTTGTGGTGTAAGGCTGCTTGATGGTAAATGAAAGATATAGTACGAGCTTAAAGGGAAATTTTTTCCCAAGGCAAAGCCCTAGTCATTTGAAGAAAACTTGCTTGTCAAATCTTGCCTGTTTCTCGTATATAGCTACCAGGGGTAAACCAACGAACGTACCCTTTCGCGATCCAAGGACGATTGTAAGTGCATGTCCTCTCTGATTCACCCGATCGTTGGTCACCCTCCCTTTCACTCAAGAGGGTAGTTTATGCTGATGGTTGAGTCGATTGAGAAAAGTGATCATTTTCATTCCTCGTTCAATATCGCTCAACACTTGGTTTCATATCACCGTGTCTTGCAGGGCCTAGGGAACCCAAAAGTCCGTACCAAGAACATTCAGGACTCAAGAAGAACTTTCGGATCACGTCTCCATACGTTTGATAGCCGGGGGAAAGATCCAGAAGCTACCAAAATGTATACCACTGAATGCAGCACAAAGTAATCTTGTTGCAATGGTGGTGGTGTGGCAACAAAATCGATCGAAGAAACGATGCAGGTGTTGATTTTCACATGAGACGAAATGGCGACGTGAGGGTCTGGAGATATCTCGTATGACCAACCAATCCCAAGCTGGAAACGCAACATCCAGGAAAGTCTTAAGATGGTTTCTTCTGCTGAAAATAAAGCCACAGATCGAAAATGGGGACTACAGCCACGTATCGTCTAATGGATCTTTACCTCGATTGTCAGACCGACATTTTTATACGGGGCCTCTGTTTAGTGGACACAAGTAAACAAGCAGGATGCAGAGACTGGTCGCATGGCACTCCGTCGGATGCACTTAACAAACTCCTCAACCTTCCACCACTGGAAATTTTCAGCAAACAGGTATCAGCCAGCACTGACAATGAAAAAGCTGCGAACGTGGCCCGAACTCCCCATCAGCCACTCAACCATTCTAAGCAAGTTCAACTTCCTCCTCAGTGACACCGACCGCCTACTAACCCAAGCCATGAGACGACTGGATGGAGCAGTTGGTAGAGTGCCCGCTCCTGGTTAACGGGGTCCTCGGTTTGAATCCCAGTGAAAGCAAAGTTAATGTGCTTTTATCGGGTTTTCAAATTTGGTCCTGTCACCATTTGCCGTTGGGATCAAATTAAAGGCTCTATCACTGGAGTGGTCAATCAGTGGTAGTAGTTTGACTAGGAGTATCACAATGGAACACTATGGTCTAAGTGTGCTGGTGAATGCACTAGCAGCCCCCTTACCTATCCTAACCTAACCCAAGCCATCTTCGTGAGGAAATTCTGCACCAGAATTCTGAATAGATAAGAGGGGGTAACTGATACTCAAACGCTGGCTTTATTCCCGAATCAGAAAGACTGGATAACTGATAACCAAACGCTGGCTGATCTCTTGCGCATTTTTACAGACGGGTCGAAGACGGACGAAGGAGTAGGGGCAGGTGTCTATTCCAAAGACCTTAAAATTCCTATCTCCTTGAAGCTCCGTGGTTACTGTAGAGTCTTCCAGGAAGAAACCATTGCGATAAAAGAGGCGCTGTCCTGGCTCAAGAACAATGTCATATCCAAAAGAGGTTCTACCATCGATTCGGATAGTCACGCCGCAATTTAGTCATGATTAACTCAAAACTATCCCTTAACTGTAGGCTGTCTCTTAACAACTTAACAACAACAACTCCTTTACAACCGGACGAGTTTGACAGGAATGTCAAAACAGGACATGGCGTTGTATAGCTTGTCCTTAAACATCTGCCACATAATATAATAATATTTATTACGACAGTCCGAGGTGGACCTGAGCCTAGCTTCTCAGCATCCACTCGTGTTGTGCGTGCTATTGTTCCCTCACGCGTGGGAGGAACCTACAGTTTAATGCCGACTCCGAACATCGAAGTTGAGAAGCTTTTTCTAGACAGGAGTACTCTTTGAGCATTGTCAGTGACTCGAAAGAGGTGGATCTGTGAATTATCAAAGGTGGTAAATTCGAGTATCGAACCTGACACCCTCTGCGTATGAGTCGACGCACTTACCCACTACGCCACGGCGACCCACTTAACGAGATGGGTGAGCATATTAATGTACACCTCATGTGAGTGCAGAGGCATTGTGATACACCGAGCAAGGCCGATGAAGTCGCTAGGTAGGAGGAGTTGCATGTCAATTGCTACAGCCTACCATCTGCTGCAGACACACACAACCAGCACTACCAATCGTGCTCAATCTGTAGATCTTCACTCAGCACGGTCATCGGCGTCGTAACTGGACGCTGCGAAATTGGCATTTATGTTCGAAAGATGGGTGTCCCTTATAATAATTTGTGTAGAACCTGCATGGATGAAGAGGGTTAGGAAACCGTTGTCATCCAGATATCCAGTCAATCAAGATCTTGGATCTTATGATGACTTCGGCAGTGATTGACGAGAGAAGAACTGTTATATCGAATGCAAGACAACTTGTTCTTGACGGTTGAATGCAGTTTGTTGTGGACTGTCAATGATGTCACCAAATATGCAACAGAATCGATTCGTTCCTCTCCCCTTATTCCTTATTTTCACTACTTCTCTCCTCTCTTCACCATCTTTCGCCCCTACAATACTGGAAATCACGCCGTACCACCCATTCGGGGAAAAGTAAATTCCCCAATACAGTCAATTTTAGGTCGGACGTGAAGATCTTAGGCTCTGTCGAGGTAGCTTGTGTTATCAACTCGTGGCTAGAAGGACCAAAATAATGGTCGAATGGACAAAAGTAAATTACTCAATAGGGCCAATTGAAGGTCCGACGTGAAGATCCTAGGCTCTGTCGAGGTAGCTTGTGTTATCAGCTCGTGGCTAGAAGGACCAAAATAATGGTCGAATGGACAAAAGTAAATTACTCAATAGGGCCAATTGAAGGTCCGACGTGAAGATCCTAGGCTCTGTCGAGGTAGCTTGTGTTATCAGCTCGTGGCTAGAAGGACCAAAATAATGGTCTAAAAGACAAAAGGAAATTCCTCAATGGAGCCAATTGAAGGTCCGACGTGAAGATCCTAGGCTCTGTCGAGGTAGCTTGTGTTATCAACTCGTGGCTAGAAGGACCAAAATAATGGTCGAATGGACAAAAGTAAATTACTCAATAGGGCCAATTGAAGGTCCGACGTGAAGATCCTAGGCTCTGTCGAGGTAGCTTGTGTTATCAGCTCGTGGCTAGAAGGACCAAAATAATGGTCGAATGGACAAAAGTAAATTACTCAATAGGGTCAATTGAAGGTCCGACGTGAAGATCCTAGGCTCTGTCGAGGTAGCTTGTGTTATCAGCTCGTGGCTAGAAGGACCAAAATAATGGTCTAAAAGACAAAAGGAAATTCCTCAATGGAGCCAATTGAAGGTCCGACGTGAAGATCCTAGGCTCTGTCGAGGTAGCTTGTGTTATCAACTCGTGGCTAGAAGGACCAAAATAATGGTCTAAAAGACAAAAGTAAATTACTCAATAGGGCCAATTGAAGGTCCGACGTGAAGATCCTAGGCTCTGTCGAGGTAGCTTGTGTTATCAACTCGTGGCTAGAAGGACCAAAATGATGGCCTACAGAACTAAGCCGAAATCAGTCCAGTAAACCGAACGAAGGGACTGAATATTGGTTGATTCGAAAGAAAAACTCCCGCGTCGAATATTTGTTTATGTCAACGGAAAGGCGAAAGGAGACAAACAAACACTTCCGAACTCTATGAACTGATCAAGAACAAGATGCAACCGTGAACTGTATGAGCTGTACAAAGACGTGTGGTCGCGAAAGCAAAAGTCCAAGGACTTTACTGACTCGTCCACAGCTAGCAAATGAACACTAATTCTCTGGCTGGTCCTCAGAACTCGGACCTCCTGGTGCAAGTGTTGATTGACAGGGTTACAGGGACGACAGAAAAAATTATAGAACGGTCGGCATTTGCTTGGATTGCTTTTCGATAAACATTAAGAAGCTGGCCTTAAAACCTTTGTTGTGGCAAGATGGTTGGTTCACAGCTTCCAACTTGGTACCAAAATGAAGCTAATCGGCCGTGATCAAATCAGAATTGTGGTATGAATCTTCGCTGTAAGACCAAGTGATCGTCCACGTCCGCTCTCGATGAATTTCAGTTGCAAGCAGAGGAGTGAAAGTTCAACCAAAATAGTGGCTAAACCAAATCGAACTGGAACATAAAGAATAGACTAGTTCTTGTGATTTAGCAAATCCCTTTCTTCATGGCTCTACAGTCCCCATTGAAGCTGTGCCTAGTCCATGTAGTCTCTTCAGCTGGTCGTGGATTGAAGTGTGCCAGGAAATTCGCCAAATTAATGGTAGCAATATGTGTGCTCTCAGAATCTATTGCATACCCCACTGACTTGGTGTCAGAGATAAGCTCCCATCAATTAACACCTAATAGTATTACACATCGTTGTTCAGACTATACAGTGATTGCACAAGGGCAAAATGTTTCGTGGCTCGACTTAAAAATATATCATGTCGCTCTGTCCAGTGGAATATAACGGTGCATACATTCTTGTATTACGGATTACTAAACTTGGGGATGGGCGCTTATGGCACGCTGCTTCATTGTCTTATGAAGTTGTCAGTGTGATCTTGAAATTTCAATGACACCGAATTCCTTGTTTTAGTGCCATTTACTTAGCTCCTTTTAGCATCAGCAAAAATACTAGTACATATTATATGTAGATTTGTATATTATTTATGGATCATACATTACCGTCCTGTCCCCATGTCCACCGAATTTCGGGCAATGTTTCTTGCTTGAGAGGGCCTATCACCGCGCATCGCCTTACCTCAGACGTCTTTTTTCAAACACAACAGGCGGAGTAACGAGAATTTCCCATCGTCATTCTGTCAAATCACGCCGTTTAGTAGGGTTTGGAGACTTCGGAGCAATACACAGTCCGCCTCTACCCACAATAACACACTCGGTCTTGACACCCACAGAATGACGGAGCGCTTCGCTTAACATGTCTCTAATGCGAACACACGGAATATGTGGACGTGGGCTGTCTGCTAGGTCTAAAATGAAACCACTAGGAGCTGGTCCCCCACTTTACACACCGCCTCCTTGACTCACCCTCCTTCTTATTTACCGAATTGACGGTGTGAAAGTTATCGTCAAATCTATTGCCGACAATCCCGCCAATGTCTCGCCGCAGTCAAGTACAGAATTCATTTTCGCCGATGGGCTCCACTCAAACAGAACGTATGACAGCACCTGCATAGTAATGAGATATTGATTTCCTTTTCTATTTCGAGTGTGTCCCTAGTGGCGGCGTATGAATGGAAACCCTTGTCAACCTTGATGCAAAGATTCCTATCTTTCGTGTCGTGGTTATAGGCGTGTGAACATTTATGTTCTAATTTCGTGTCTAGACGCATTTCTTTTGTTATTCTCGTTCGGAATCGTTGTCTCAGTTGTTTTGTCAAGATATTAAATCAAATTTCGCAAAGTACAGAGAAATGCTCTCTTTGCCAAGGGATTGAATGTATTGGGGGCTCGATGCGATTGATGGTTGATGCGGTTTTGACCATTCGCATACATCGTATGAGTGAACACACCCTCGGTGTGATTATATGAGTAAATGGAGTCGAGTGCAGTAGTCTCATCCCCTGGATACATTTCAATTCAAAGTCAATGGCAATGGCATCTTGTAAAATTACTTGTTTTCTATTTTTTTCAATTATCCACTTCCAATTAACTGAACCTTGCATAGCATTCAATCAAAAGTTCAGCATACCCTTATGCATTTATTCAATCGAGCCCGTACATCACCCAGAACAGGATCCAAGCCCCAGGCGGACTGGACTGACCACTACTTATCCCGAGGGTGACCAATCCTCACATTTTATGAGTGTGTTTTTTTTTTTGCTTCTTTCACTTATTTTTTATTCATCTTATTCAGGGAAAGTCATTTTCTCTCCGAAAGAACACCGTAAACATGAGATTCCCTCGGACACATCGAATGATTCTCAAATCAATTCCATTCGGAACCGAGGGGAGAGCCTGCTAGCCACCTCAACCCACAGAGTCAGCACAGCACTTTGTGTTGTGATTCATACAAAAGATTACGTATACGTCACGTATAACCAAGTCGACCTTAAAACCAATCAATGTCCACTGAATGATGTTTCCATATCATCTCCCACGTGAGTACACAGATCTACTTGACTTGATGATATGCACACGAGTAAGCAGAAAAGGGACTCGGGCCTACACGCAAATGAAGTACGACTATCCTGACTGAATCTACTCCGGCCACCGCACCAAGATCCTGCCGTGCGGCAGATGCACGAATTCGAGAAACAATTAAAGTTTTCCCTTCTGGAAATTCACCTCAAGGGTCATACTTCGGCATCCAGCATCTGAGGAGGTAGCAAATTTAATTCTTCTCTGAAGGGCTTACATCGGTTTCTAACGAACGATCCAGGCATACAGCCGCAAATAAATAATTTAGGGAACATTCCTCCTGCAGCAGTGGATGCTGGTGAACTCAGGGATGTAAAAGCCAGTTAGACACGTACTTACTCTTACTCTTTCTCTCTGTCTCTCTCTCTCTGTCGGTTGTGCTCCTCCACCTCCGATAGGAATTAAATATTTACTCCCGTCTTTCAGAGTGGATTTTGCAACAGTAGCAATCAAGGATACACGAGCAAAATGTATTAAGGGGGAAGGCAAAAAAAAAAAAAAATGGCGAAAAAAAAAACGTGAGCCATCAGGTAGGCACGTGATATTGTCGAGAAAGGACCTCTGATTCCCTTCCATTCAGTCATCATATCCCTTTCTCTCGATTTATAAGGGCCGTTGGTTAAAATTGTTGCAGTGAATTGCGATTTATCGTTTTTTTTTTTTTTGGTGTTGTTGCAGTTGCACCGACAATTAACCGCCTGGATTTAAATGTCTGCCAATCATGGGGCATTGACTGGGCCACGAGGCAGCTAGTGCGGAGAAAAAGGAAACTAAGAGCGTTTCGCACACGGCTTGTCAAAGAAAACCGGTACCAATTTGTTTAATTAAAATTGTGTACTGTGCACGGACTGTCGATGTGTCGATGTTAATTGGATGACGGGCGGGGTACTCGGGAATGGGAGTTACTCATTTTAATTACAGTTCATGAGAACTTACAATCCAAGCGTGGGCAGGCGTGGTGACTGCGTCTGTGGACTGCAACATGCTTTAAGCGTAACGACTTCCGGTTTAAAATGGAATTTCCTTCTCTGTGGCTTTAGTTAATGCTGGAATTGATAGTCAAAGTGGCATACTCCCATGATGGCACTTTGAAGCTTTGAAAGGAACCTTAGAAAGAGCTGTGTCTTACTACCGACCAGCGGACGGTTTTTGTCAATGGAATTGGGATACGAACCAGGCATCCGCAATGAGGACATTCATTAGTTCTTCAAAAATGGATTCAGAACCCTGGACTTTGAAGCTATCAATGGAATTGGGATGCAAACCAAAAATGGATTCAGAACTCTGGGCTTTGAAAGCTATGTTCGTTTTTCACCACCTTCGCTGAGTTTAGTATGAAGCCTATTTGTGTCACAGCTTTGGAGTAATAGCTACAAGGTGTTTTTGTGTTCCAGGTTGACGTTTGGTCTAACTTTGAATTGAGACTCAATCCTGTAATTTATGTTCGAATACGTGGTCCTTAACAGTATGTCTGGAATGCTAAGTTGTTCTCCAGACAGGCCGCTGCCACCACGGTCATTAGATCGCTGCTTATGTGGAACGAGCTTCACACTAGCCATTCTACCATCCTCGAGCCTCGGATCCATTCCAGGAAACACCGATCTCACGAGAGATAAGCTCATCTACGAGTGAAGTTTTCAAGCAGCATACCTTCCAGATCTTATTGAGCACCAGACGCTGGACGGTTCTCTGCGAATTTTCACAGAGGATGGGAATGAGTGTGTGTGAAAGTCAACTATATCAATTTTCAAATGTCATTCCGTAGCATATCAAGCGGAAACTATAGCAATTCTGTCCTGTCAAAAAAAGAGACAATGTTATATAAAGCAGAGAAATACGTTCATCTGTTCCGACAGCCAGGGAGCAATTAAATCTCTGAATGCAGTCACATTCAACTCACTTAACTGCCGCCTACTTCTCAACTAGATGGCTAAGTGTTTCAACATTCTACTTAGTTGTTGTTGAGATGAAGCAGACGAACTTGCTAGAAAGGCTACTATCTCAACCAACTTCCCGGATGGAGACTACCGCAAAGCATCTACTAAAGCTTGAAAGGATTACTCACTTCAAACTTACACTGGTTGCCTCATCACAAACAATTATGGCCTTCCCTCGACCCAAACGCCAACACGACCTGATCAACACCCTCATTGGTATTATAAATGGTCATCGGGCCATCGACTGGCACGCCTCTAGACTAGGCATCCTCTACGATGACTTCTGTATAAGCTGTACAGATGAAGAGGATGTTAATTTTAAGAGGAGGAAGAAACCATCTCATACATTCTATGCAATTTCTCTCTTCTAGTACATTATGTCACTTAGACGCCCTATACTTCAACGAAGGGACATGACGGGTGGGCTGGTAGACATATGCCATCAATATCAGGCACACTCTGCTTCTTTTCGAACCTAGATCGCTAAATGAAGGGTGTTTACTCGATGTAGGACTGAGCTTGGTAGTTTCCTTTGATTAGCCTTTGGCCAGGTGGATCTGAAGGTTAAGGTATGTTAGCTAAGACATAGTGTGGCTTAGTTAGCTTAGCTGCGCGAGTCCCCTTCCGGTCTCTTTCGGTCGTGATTCATATGCCTTGGATATACTTTCCTTCTTTATCTCTCCTATCTATTCTCTTCTTCTCTACGATTGGTTGTAGTTGGGTGGTGTACGAAGGAGGGGACAAAAACCACCCAGTTCGATGAGCTTATCAATGCAACCACAAGCTTGCCGCCATCCTGGTCCTCGAGACTGAAGCTACTCGTTTAGTCTGCTGCAAAAAAAGTCATCTTCATGACTTCATTAAAAGCTATAAATTGTCTTCACATTAGGATCAACTGGGTCGTTGCTGTAATACAAAGAGTATGACTGCTACTCGTGGCAATCAGTTGCCCTAACCTAACCTAAGTTGGTCAAGGTCTCCTCAGTCATGATGCTGACATTTTGCCAACCTTACACTTTCGGAGCTCTAAAAGTCGAGCGGAACATTATCTGATCCTTTATAACTTTTATCCCTGTATACAATGTTGTTCTTTCGTCATTTCGAACCAGCTACCATAAAAGCTAAATTCAGTAGACGCCAGGAACACTAATGTTCCACATACGCCCGAGTGGGTGGTAAGAAGGATGTTCTTTGATAAAAAGTTTCACATACGCCCTAGTGGAGGCAGGAGACTGACTGGGGGCAGGAGACTCACTGGAGGCAGTGGACTGACTGGAGGCAAGAGAGTCACTGGAGGCAGGGACTGACTAGAGGCTGGAGACTGACTGGAGGCAGGAGACTGACTAGAGGCAGGAGACTGATTGGAGGGTGGAGACTGACGAGAGGCAGCAGACTCACTGGAGGCAGAAGACTGACAAGAGGCAGCAGACTGACTGGAGGCTGAAGAATGACTGGAGGCAGGAGACTGACTGGAGGCAGGAGAATGACTAGAGGCAGGAGACTATGTTAGACTTCTATTCGTCTGGGTGGATGGAATTCTTGCAATCACTTTTCTGGCTGAGTGCAGCGTTCTTCCGTGACCCTTCTCAATCAGCGACTGTCACATTCCAACTGACAAATGTTACCCAAACCGAAATGGCCATCAGATGACTTGGTGCTTCAGACGTTGGATACACGTTGCTGGTCACTGTTGCTGAAATGACATTCTCACGCCCCATTCCCATCTAGTACCCTTCAGGGACTCAGTCGAACTGAATGCTGAACAGGGATTCAATTTGACACAATGTCGAGAGGTGCCTGAAGTAACGAAGCCAGTGCCCATGGTCAGAAAATATCGTGCGTGTCACTTAACCGATTGAACCATCTGGCATCCAACCATCCAAGTCACACCTTTCCCCATCGTTCTCACGCCACTGGAACACAAACAGACATGCAATCATTGACTACCACCAAAATGTTTGCCAGTATTTCCTGGTGTATTTCCGTTTCCCTTATAAACCGTCGAAGTTCATTATCCCAACGACTGCCAATTCTAACCAATCTTCAACTTTTAACACCCCACCCTTCCCACGTCGCGCCACCCACCACAGCAATCATACGCACATCCATTCGCATTCACATTCATCCACCAAAACCCACTCACAAACTGATACTCACCAACAACATCCAAGTAACCAACTTGACTTTTCATCGGATCTGTGTTTATCTGACACATATACCAGCCCTTGTCCGTTTCCTTCACGTCACGAATTTTCAATACCCAAGCACGTTTCTCAGCGTGAGTTATGCTCATTCGATGATTTTTGGTGATTACGTGATTTTGTATCGTTAGGATGGTTTGTGTATCCACACGTAACCACGCTATCTGCAAAGGAGAAGAAAAGAAAATGGGTGAACATGTAAACGAAAGCACACACAAACGCCGCGCGCCGCTCCGCCACCCCACACCGTACCATCGCAAGCGCGCCGTTGATGGGGAATTAGAAAAACTATGCTCAGACACATGTTCAGTCAGTGTTAGTCAGTGTTGGTTCCGGACGAGCAGCCAGGAAGGAAGTGAAATTAGGGCAGCTTTGTGCGGCTGTGGGGCTGTGTGGCCGTATCCTTCTCCTGGAATTTTCCTTTTTTCCTCTTCTTTTGTCGGTCCTCTTCTTTGGGGATAATCGCAGGATATCATTATTTTGTTATTGTGTTCGCCCATTGAGGGACCAACCGGATTCCGGGAAGGAAGAGGATGTGTTCACCTAATTATCATTAGGAGGCACTGACGGAGATCCCGGGTGTGGGATGAATGAAGGTAGTAAATCAATTTGGCATTCTTCCTCGTCGTGGGCCATTGCAGTCAATCAATTGACACGAACAACAGGAACTCGTGTCGGAGGATGAGTGCGAGAGTGGCAGAATGCGGACGAGCACTTCGATTGGGTGCAAAATTGTTGTGCTGGCCACCACGACATCACCTTGGACAGAAATCTTGTGTGACTTGTTGTCAGGGACTTTGTGTTGTGTGGAGTGTGGAGTGGAGGGACACCTTACCTTGTATGTCTGTAGATTGTCGACAACGCATTGAAGGATGGCCTCTCGTCCCACGGGGATTGTAACATTTTGCAAAGGTTCACCGAATTTCGGCAGATCTGAAAAGAAAACCAAAACAAGTTCGATATCGTTATAAGTACAAACATCTATACACATGTATAAGCATAGGTGTTTTGCTGTTTGCCCGGCCAGCGCGTCGGATGAATAGAAGAGCAATATGTGTGTCAATGATTAAGATATGATAGCCATGTCCGTTGAGGGGAATTTATGAGTTTTATCGCAATTGCCTTGTGGATAGCCTACTCGGTTCTGCGCCAGAGAAACGATTTGCCTTGTTATGCTCGTGATTGGATTTTCAGTTTTCGAGGAATTTTGTGTATTTATGCTGAGCAGTGAAATGTCGGACTTGTGATAACGAGTTTTGCATGGCAGCATACGACTTTTATCGAAGTCAATAAAATCAAGTGTTTGCTTCACTTTCATTCCTGAATACATTCAGAAAATGAATTTTGTTTACAGTCAGTAACGTGAGTCAATAGGAAGGAGTCATGGAAAATCCTGAATAGTTTCGTTCCCAAAGCAGTTCACATTGATTTAGACATGCAACTTGAACAGCTTGTCTGGCAACTTGAACAGCTTGTCGACCTAAGGAACTATTGGAAAGGATCGTCGTGAAGGAATGTCGCTTAAGCTGAATTTGAATGGTGGACTCGTCAAACAGAACGCATTATAATGCCAAGTGGGTACTACACTTCAACAAATATCACCTGTCCCACTGAGCATAATTTCAAGGGTGCATCACTCGCAGCTTCACTTCTTTCGAGTCACTAACTAGGCTCAAATTGTGTGCTTGAAAATAGCCATTCGGACTCGGCAATAAACTGTAGGTCCCTTTTTGTGAGAGAATTACAATGGAAGCTCCCATAGGTGGACAGGGAAGGTCGCAGCAGTTTTGTCCGGCTAAGGGAGTTGTCCGCCCATGGGCATGTATGGAACTCCAATTTAAGATCCACAGTCGGGTGAAATTGTTCGCTTAAGGGGATTGTCCGCCTAAGAAACAGCGATAAGATGTCCTTAATAGGAGCTTTAAATTTACTCTGCAAAGCCTACTTCCGTCTCATAACCTCGCCTTATACAATTTTTCTCACGAGACCTTGTGGCAGTACAGCACTTCATTGTGTGATGAAATGAAACAGGAAGCACCGCGAACAGCATGTTCGTTGGTTATGTAATGTTTACGCCTTTTAATCTGTTCCGATAGCCAGACAAATCTCTGGATTCAGTCACCTCTCATTCCAAGACTTCCCTTAACTGGCGCCTATCTCTTAGCGAGATGGCCAAGTATTTTAGCATCCAACTGATGGTACCTGGGTGCCGGGACACTGTGACATTCCAGAGAAATGCAAAGCGGACGAGCTAGCTAGAAAGGGCACAAACTCTGTGCTCTTTCCAGGTGGATACCCACCCTCCACGCCTATCGCTACTATAAAACATTTGCTAAAGCTTCAAACGCTTGCTCAAACAAACCGCAATACTATGACCTATGATCGATTCCAAGCGGTCGCTTAGCTTAATCAGATTAAGCAGGCCAAACCTCAGGACATTGTGCCATCGGAACTCACGCCTCTAGACTAGGCCTTCCCTATAATGATTTCTGTAGAAGCTGCATGGACGAGGATGATTAAGAAACCATCAACAAGCACTTGCTATGTAGCTGCAGTGCTCTCTCATCCCGTAGATATAGAGTTCTGGGGCCCTTTTCTTTGTTAATCTGGCTGAACTGAGCAGCATCAAAATCAGCCCTCTTCTTCGCTTTATCAGGAACACACATTGGTTTGCGAAATAGGTAGGCTAAGATCCGCGTGGTAACACAATGAGCCTATGTTTGGCCTAAGTGTGTCTGATGCTCGTATGCGCGGCAGTCAGCCACCTCAACCTACCTGTTTGTTGACTGCTTCCAGTTAATGTAAACGCATCTGTGTATCATTAGGACACTTGAACTTTAGAGACTTTAGGTTCATCACGAATGAATATGCCTTAGACAATCTGTCCACTCTACGGCATTCACGTGGTACACTTTGAGTACTCAGATCAATCAGCAGAAACCATCTGGATGTATTAGTCGTTACCATTCTGACCCTATCTAAGCTTATCCCTGTTTGAAGTAGTTTACATGATCTGTACTTTGTTCTTTGGCCCGTGTGGCGTCGGGCTATGAAAATCGCCCATTAACAATGATGCCAAAATTAGCCGATTTCCCCGTAATGTAGGAAATGCGTTTGTAGAAGAAATCATTGATCTTGTTCTGTTGATGGCACAAAGCACTCATTCATGTTAGCAGTATTGTATAAGTTAATTTATTAATTTTATATTTTCTAATGGACAGTGGAGAAAATAAATATCTAAGGGAGCTGGAGATGAACTGGTTGGGCGCATATACCAGCTCATCTGTAAGATATGGTCGGAGGAAGCATAACCGACGCGTGGAAACTCAGTATCGTGTGCTCGATCCACAAGAAGTGCCCCCATTGACTTGGCCACCTGTGTAGGGATAAGTCTCCTCAACATTGTTTACAAGATCTTCTCTACCCTTTTAGGTACCAGCTTGAAGCTGTTAATAAGCAAGCTGATCATACCAGTGTGTTAACCAAGGCCAGGAAAGTCCACTATCGACCAGATTTCCAGACTACCGCAGATACTGGAAAAGACCCAAGAGAAGCTGATCGACACTCACCGCCCATTCGTCGATTTCAAGGCCGCATGTGACAGATGTGGCAGTGGGTCGCCGTGGCGTAGTCGGTTAGTGCGTCGACTCCAACGCAGAGGCTGCCAGGTTCGATACCCGAATTTACCACCTTCTATAATTCACGACTCCACCTCTTTCGAGTCACTGACAATGCTCAAAGAGTATTCTTGTCTAAAAAAAGCATCTCAACTTCGCCATTCGGAGTCGGCATTAAACTGTAGGTCCCTTCCACTCGTGAAAGAACAATAGCGCGCACAATACAAGTGGTTGCTGTAGAAGCTAGGCCCAGGTCCGTCTCGGACTGTCTCGCCACCCATATTATTATTATACAGATGTTTAAGGACAAGCTATACAACGTCATGTCCTGTTTTGAAATTCTTGTCAAACTCGTCCGGTTGTGAAGGATGACAATGGAGAATTCTCGCTGATCCATCAAGGTCGAAAACGAGCTCACCGAGACCTCGAAGAATTCTCCAACATCATGTTGCACAACCGGACGAGTTTGGCAGAAATGTAAAGACTAGACAGCGTTGTATACCTCGTCTCTATGCACGTTGCCATGTAGGGTATTGAAATCAACGAATAATTGGGTATCGATTTGCAGTCCTAGGACTTTTTCAGGATATGCCGCAGTTTGTTTCTCTACTGTTCGATGGTAGACTTCCCCGGCCTGAAACCGCTCGGATAAGGATATCAGGTTATTGCGCAATTGTTTCAGGCGCTCACACAAAACGGCAGAGAAGATCCAGATGAGCGGTGTTTAGGAAAATCATCCCTCGGTAGTTGGCACAGTCAAGGGGTTCTCCTTTCTTGTGGATTAGACAAACGATACTGAGGTTCCACTCGTCGGGCATACTTTCTTCCAACCATATGTTACTGATGAGATGGCGCATGTTCCCTATCCAGCTGCCTTAGAGACTTACGCAGACCCCATCGGCACCAGCACCATTATTTGGCTTTTGTCTCGATATCGCTATCTTGACATCGTCAAGGCCGAAGGAGAGTATTTTCTTCTATTGTTTGGTGGAGTGGAACGACCTTAACATTTTTAAATTTTTTCCAAAATTTACTAACTCATTACAGCGTCCGAAGTATCTCACAGGTTATTGTGGCATTTTTTTGAATTTATTCATTCCACACACTATTTTTGTGTAAGAAAGGTATTCCTCAGATAAATATGTACTAACAATTGCGTCGTTGGAGCCCGTTGGCTATCGTTTATCTTCTTCTTCTTCTTCATTTGGCGCTATAGTCCGGGGTAGACCAGGGCCTCAACCAACAAGCCTCTCCAACGAGCACGGCCTCTGGCTAGCTGTCTCCAGTGTCGCACGCCAAGTTGGTTGAGGTCCTTCTCCACCTGGGTGCGCCACCTTAAACGCGGGCGTCCTCAGTTTCGTTGTCCCACGGGTTCGGAGTTGAAGACTCTTCGGGCCGGAGCTGTCCATACGCTCTACATGGCCCAGCCATCTTAGGCGTTGTATCCGAAGACGCCTGACTAGACTTATGTCGCTGTACAGTTCGTGGTTGGATCTTCTCCTCCAGAAACCGTCAACGCAAACTGGACCAAAGAGCGCAGTCAGAGCTTTTCTCTCAAAGAGAATAAGGATTTTCCATGCCTCCGCTTCAGCTGGGTCCTTCGAGAGATGGCTCTACTACTGAATTGGCCTTGAGCCTATAGAAACAGCGATTGGCAAGAGTTACTCTGCGTTTGATCTCTGTACTGATGTTGTTTTTTCTGTTTATACATCGATTATCTACAAAATCTAAATATCCTACTTGGAAACAAATTCCTATGCGAAATTATGCGCGACTGTTGCGCTAAGTGTTTCCATGGAAGAGTGCATATCTCTAAAATCAAGCTATTACCACTGACCTCCCGGGAAAAGAGAAGAATTCATCACGCAGAGGAACCCCCGTGGATGATATCCGTTCAGATGCTTGAGTGCAAACCAATCGAACTGAAGCATTACCCTTGCTAAATTGGGTTTATCTGCTCGTTCCACTCTAATGATTGGCACTTAATGCAATTAATCCCGCACTGCAACTACAAGATTTAATGGCTTAATCAGTCTAGAACTTATGCTTCACTCAGCATATCCATCCTCAAGTGCACTAACTCAGAGCAAACCTGAAATAGCCAAGTCCACACAAAGACCACATTCGCTTTATACGACCGATTTAACATCAATTTCCGCGCCAGCAAGTCCCCATCAAAAGAAAAAACCCCATTTAGTGTCGAAACGAAGAAGAAAACTGCACATTGTTGCCCAAATGGACTGCAATATCGACTCAAAGCAAAATATTTATATGCACTCCATACTCGTGCTCTGCACTTCTGATTCAGGGCTCTCTCCATTTCACGGAATGCATCGATGCATTCATACCAATCACTCAAAGTATTACCATAATCACTGGCAAAAGAGGTTCACAGAGAGAGAGAGAGAAAGACTACCCTCGGTCGTCGTCGCTTTGAACTGAACTACGATTAAGGATGCAAAAAATGGAAAAAAAAAGAATAAAAATAAAAAAATATGAGAAATATTTTTGCCCTCTCCACATTTCGACTGCCGCATGGACGTTTATTTGATGTCATTAATTTTGCGTTGTATTATCGAAATACGAGGAGGAGGGTAACCCAAAAAATCTAACCCCAAACCGGAGAGCACGAGAGAGAAACAAAAAAAAATAGAAAAAAAGCCAAGAATAAGAGGCAAAGCTTGTATCTATAAATCCCCGAGAATATGCTGCTTCCTGTGGGATGATAACTTACCCTTTTCAGGTATTGTATTCACCGATGTATCTTCTCTGATGTCTTCCAGCAGCTCTTCATGATTTTTCATATCTGCGAAAGAGGAGAGAAAAGAAGAGTATACAATACGTGGGGGTAATGTGAAGGTAACAAAATTTCACCGAAACCATGTAAATAGCAAGATGATATAAAAATGTATAAAGTATACGATGGAGGGGTTGGCACACGGTCGCGAGGGTCGCGAGAGGAGGAAATAGCAGAATAATAGCTGGAGAAGAAGAAGAAGTGAAAGAAGAAGCAGTTTATGACATGAGTGCCTCTTCGCCCGAAATATGCACGATATTCTTAAGAGTTTTATGCATCTTTCAGATCGGGTTGTGCGGACAGAATGAAGGTGAAGTAGCAGACGTGCTCGCTACCTCCTACCTCTTTGGTCGTCAGCATCGGTGGCGGTGGCGGTGGCGGTGGCGTCTCGGCGTCTCTATTAACCGTAAGGATATATGAATGAATTGAGAATTTTTGATGTGAGGGAATGCGAAATTAAGGAAAGGATATAAAATTACAGGAGCAATCAGTGGAAATGGCTTGTGGTGGGTTCATGGGAATGGCGGATGACGTGGGAATGAGGGATATATTGTGGTTTATGAGAAAATTTTCCCCCTTTTTGTTTCCATGTCTTCAGACAGATGCAGGGTATCTTTAACAAAGAGCACATTTGCTTTTTTTTCGAAAGTTCCGATGTTGTCGAGCAGAGCGAGCATCTGTCTTGAAGGAGATTCAATTTCAAGAGACTCGAACCTTGATGGATTGAAGCAGAGTTCGTTGATTCCTTAAACCGGCATTTCTAATAAAAGCAAATGTAGTCTCTCTTTTCAGTCTCTGTCACATGAAAAAATGGAATTTTGAAAGAGCATTAAGTGACATCCCTTAATCAAGAAAGAATTTTCAGTTTTCAATATAAAGGATTCCTGCAGATCCTTTATAGGAAGAAGAAGAAATGTGAACGAGCCCATCAGCGGTTGATAAATGTGCTTGATCTGGGATGTCATCAAGACTGTTTAAATGGATTCAATCTATGGGGAAACTGTTATGCATACACTTCTTGAAACCACATGTTCTAGAGCAAAAGTGAATCCAAATTCGTCCCTTATAACTTGCCTCCATCCATCTTCCACACAGACAAGGCCTCTTTATCAGCCCCGTAATTCCAGGCTTTCGAATCTTTAAAGGATCAGTCATGACGTTATGCTAATCGCTCAGCTTATCTGAGCAGGCCTGGGAAGTGAGAGGTTTGTTGAACATGATGTTGGTCCATCGAGCCGGAATTTTGGCCCATCGCAATCCCATCGATACAGACACCCTTGACTTGCCAAGTTGCCATGTACTTCTGCAATGCGGTGGAATCAGAACGAAATGGTTAAACAACTGTTCTCATTCGAAACCGCATTTAAATTAGCGAAGGCAGTAAGATCGATGCCACTGTGGAGAGAAGAATATGACGAGATCCAAAATTGGCCGTTGGGGAGTATAGTACACTCGTAGAATGCTGTGATGAAAGTAAGGACTCCATTGCGGTTCGAGTCAAATCATGATCATGATAGAAATGTGGAGCAGTTTTTGGGGTGACAAATAGAACAAAAATACCACTTTTTTGCTGTCTGACGGATTCTGTGACTTTCTCTTTATCGCAGGGACCAACTAACCAAAAACTCGTAATCTACCGCCAACTCAACTAAGTAATCTACCGCCTTAAAGACGTCCCAGTCCATTGAAGAGCTCATTTTTGAGCCACTTGTAATTTTCTTTTGGGTTTCTTTCATTCGTGTTGTTGGATACCACTTCAGGGGGTGCTACCTGAAATGGTCCGATCAAAGATACCGATCCAAAGGGTGTTCCTTTGGAGAATCGTGTACAGTCAAGAAAAAGTTCATACAAGTCCAGGAGATGGCTAGATAAACCAGGTGATCAACTCCACGCAACGAAGATGGACCCACAAACTCATATCAGTCATAACTGTGGACCTAAAGGCAGACAAGGGTTTGTAACCACCATCTTAAGCATTTTCTTTCTGCGCACAGAGGCTACCGCAAATACTTATTCAAATGTGGATACAACAACGCGCCTTATTGCCCGGAATGTCATGTGTCTGCTAGGCATGTGAAGTTCCACGGTAGACGCCTAGTGTTGCATGACGCAATCGGAGCAACACTGGCCATGGACTTCTAGTATCTTTCGAAGAGACTTTTATAAAATCTGCTCTGGCTTCCATTGTAGTCTGAATTTTGGAGTTCCCTGGTCGAGCCTTCGAGTCCACTTCGTATGATCGTGCCAAAGAATAACAAATGTAATTTGTCAACATTGTAAGTCTCTTGAGCTATGATTGGTATTTCAACTACGTCCAGTCCAGTTCTTAGCAAGGAGGACACCTTTAACCCTACCCACCTTCAAACTCGCTCCCAAATGTTTCAACTAGTTATCCTCACTTATTCAGAAAAGATGACTCATGGTGCCAGTATGCATGTACTTTGTGCGAGGCAAAATAGGAGATGGTAATATATCAACCCTCTTTAAGTGGCATGATCTTCAGTCAGCTGGATCGAACTACGCACTCTGAAACTTTCCGAGACCACAGATAAAACAAAGTGAAGTCTTTTTAATTATTATTAACAAACTTCTTCTTCTTCTTCCGGTGGCGCTGCAGTCCGGGGTGGACCTGGGCCTCAACCAGTAAGCCTCTCTAGCCGACACGATCTTTAGCCAGCTGTCTCCAACTGCGCACACCTAGTCGATTGAGGTCCTTCTCCACCTGGGTGAGCTATCGGTTCCGTGGGCGTCCTCTATTGCGTTGTCCCACTGATTCGGAGTCGAAGACTCTACGGGCCGGAGCACGTTCCACATGGCGCAGCCATCTTAGACGTTGAATCCGTAGACGCCTGACTAGGCTAATGCCGCTGTACAGCCCGTACAGTTCGTGGTTGAATCTTCTTCTCCGATAACCATCAACGCAGACAGAACCAAAGATTGAACGCAAAACTTTTCTCTCGAAAAGACCAAGTTTGAGATTGTCTTGTTGAGTTGTCCATGCCTCCGCCCATAGAGGAGGACAGGGATGATCGGGGTCTTGTATAAAGTCAGCCTGGTCCTTCGAGAGATGGCCCTACTATCCAATTGCCTTTTGAGCCCATAGAAACAGCGATTAGCAAGAGTAATTCTGCGTTTGATCACGGTACTGATGTTGTTCGTACTGTTCATTTGCGAGCCGAAGTAGACGAAGTCCTTGACTACCTCGAAGTTATAGCTGCCCAATGTGACGCTCTGTCCACGACGTCGATGTTGTGCGTCCTTTCTTGATGACAGCATATACTTCGTTTTGCCCTCGTTCACCGCTAAACCCATTTTGTCCGCCTCCGCCTCAATGCTAGCAAACGCCTCATTGACGGCTCGCTGTGTTCTGCCAATCACGTCAATGTCATTCGCGTGTGCTAACAGTTGTACGGCCCTGTGGAAGATCGTGCCTCTTCTGTTAGCGTGTCTGTTCCACACGATCTTCTCAAGAATAATGTTGAAAAAGTCCCATGACAGCGCGTCGCCTTGGCTAAGACCTTTGTTACATGACAGCACGTCGCCTTGTCTAAAACCTTTTTTGACATTGAAGGTCTCTGTGAGTTCGTTGCCGACCTTGATAGCGCAGCGAGAGTTCTCCATCGTCATCCTGCACAACCTGATGGGCCACTTCATGTCTAAATGCCTTAAAAACGTTTAAAGACATTGCATGGCAACTACACAGTTTCATGGAGAAACAGCCGATAGCGGATTGGGACGCAAAACAATTAAATGCGACAGCGTTTCAATAGAAAAATACATCAAATCCCCGTCCGAACTAATCACGCACTCATTAAACACATGTCCACTTTATTTCTACTCGTCAAATGATGAAACCATTTCCACCACCTCCTCGCTCAATTCGTATGAAATGCGAGCATTGCCAGATAAGCAAGTAATTTCTGTGTTCAACTCTGACGTCATGGAAAATGAAATATTCACTTTTCTCACTTTTTCCAGCATTTCGCATGGAATTTTTGACCGAATTAACTGTAATTATTGTTTTCACACTCAGCCCCACACATTCGAGGTGAAATTTCAGTTTGATCACAGAAAAAATCGACTTTTAAGAAAATGACACATTTTGCACGAAAAAATGCAGTAAACTGGCATCGCACCCGACTCGCATTTTTTTGCTGAAAATAAACGCATTTTCGTCGAAGTCGATGTTATGGTTACGAAGTTTTGTGAAACGATTTTCTCGATAAATAGGGCGACTCTAGGGTTGAGGGATGTCTTAAATGAAAGGTGATGAAATGTAGAAGCGTAATAAGGCGGGGTTTGGAACGGAGGTCACTTGGGTGGATGATGGAAAGTGAAGTTTGAGATGTCCTACTTTGTCGCATGGAATTCGAAGGATGTGAAGGGTTTAACGAACTAGTTCATGGTAAACTGATGTGAAATTATTGCAGAGATGTCTGCAAATGTTCGGCAACCAGATGAACATATAGAGAAGCAATGTATTTCAATTTCACTTTTACTGGGACTCGTTCATGACCTCGGGAAACATGATGGTTTGTGAACTTGGGTGAACTTAGTGATGAGCGTATACTGTATGGACAGGGTAATAATGAAAGAAGCTTAAGTTAAGGACATTTTTAACAAGACTGCAATGGTTGTCTGGCTTTCAATTCAATTCAAGTCATTTTATGAGATTTTAAGCATGTTTGTGATGTTTTCTTTTTTTCATATCGAACATTTCCTGTGCTGTGCTATGCTATCTATTCACAATTCGTTAATAGGATGTTTTACCGGACACTATGCGATGCGCCTGAACGATTTTGTGACACTCTGTCCAAGACGTCGATGTTGTGCGTCATTTCTTGAAGACAGCATATACTTCGTTTTGCCCTCATTCACCGCTAGACCCATTTTGGCCGCTTCCGCCTCAAAGCCAGCAAACGCCTCATTGACGGCTCGCTGTGTTCTGCCAATCACGTTAAATGTCATCCGCGTATGCTAGCAGTTGTACGGACTTCTGGAAGATCGTGAACCTTGTATTAGCGTGAGAGTTCTGCACGATCTTCTCAAGAATAATGTTGACACAAGTCACATGTCAGCGGGTCGCCTTGTCCAAAACCTTTTTTGACATTGAAGGTCTCGGTTACTTTGTTACCGACCTTGATGGAGCAGCGAGAATCCTCCATCGTCATACTGCACAACCTGACGAGTTTGACAGGAATGTCAAAACTGGACATGGCGTTGTATAGCTCGTTCCTATGCAGGCTGTCATTTGCGGCCTTGACAAAAAGGTGGTGGGTGTCGATCTGCATCTCTTTGGTCTTTTCTAGGATCTGCCGCAGTGTGGCATGGTGGACGTCCCTGTCCTGAAGCCACACTGATATGGACCTATCAGGTTATTTATAAACGGCTTCAGGCCGGTACAAAAAACAGCAGAGAAGATCTTGCTTGCGATGTTCAGGAGACTTATCCCTCAGTAGTTGGCGCAGTTGAAGTGGTCTCCTTTCTTGTGGATCGGGCAAACGATACTGAGGTTCCACTCGTCGGGCATGCTTTCCATCGACCATATCTTACAGATGAGTGAGTTGGTGCATGTACCTTACCAGCTCCTCTACAGATGCCTTAAGCAGTTCCGCAGACAGTCCGTCTGCACCAGCAGCTTTATTCGACTTTAGTCTCGATATCGCTGTCTTGAATTCGTCGCGATGACGGAATTCCCGTCGCTCATCGTCAATTGCGTTGAGTGCAGCATTCTGCCTGACAGCGGTATTGGAGTCTTCCTCACCGTTTAACAGTCTACAGAAATGATCTTTCCAGATTCTCAGTATCGAATGCGAGTCTACTACGAGTTGTCTCTCTGCGTCACGACAGAGTAAGGTAAAGGCAAAATAATAAAATTAGCACTACTGTACATACTAGGAAAATACAGGGGACTCTCTTAAAGTCGAACTCTCCTTAAGTCGAAACTCTCTCTACATCGAACAAATAATGATGTCCCGTGACAATTGAGGAGAGTCCACTGTGTGTATACAAAACAAATTCAACAAAAAAGTTCATTGACGTCCTTCTATACTTGCTTACGCGGGCTTCCTCTTGGCTTGTCCCACTCCAGTCGAGAACTCCTCTTGGGCTAAAGCACATCTACATAGCTAGCCTATCTGGACATGTCACTGTACAGCCGCACAGTTCCTAGTTAAATATTCCTCTTCAAATGCCATTGGCGCAATCAGGACCAAAATTCAACACCCCTCTCTCAAAAACACCACTCCTTCATCGGCTCTTTTGACTGCTCATGTCTGCGAAAGCAGTACCCGACGTCCCTATATCGTGCATGAACTCCATGCCCATGAAAGATTCTACCTCATTAAAGGAATCCAGCTCAAACTTTATGTAAACAGTTTGCAAACTTTCATGGCCTCAAACAAAGTTGTCCGCGTTACTTTTCGCCATCAGTTGCAGTCTCTGGATTTGCCATCCTTTTTTTATTCGCAATATTTCCCCTGACATAACTCTCCTACACCTACACCCATCAATTTGACTTAACTGAACGCGTCAAATAAATTTCTGAAAACATCGCATTTGGGAGGGTAATTAATTACAATTGCATTAGCTTACATCCTCCGACAAAGGAAAAACTAGGTCACACCGATTCCACCTGGGCGAATCAACTTTCTTGATAAATTATTAGCACCCTGCCGCGAAATTCTAAGCGAAAGCCAAAGACTTTCGCACGCCCCGTGCATTCGCAACGGTTGAGCACTCAGTTCACCTTCCTTCATCCGCGAAATTGTTGCAAAATTAATTAAGAACCTTTTCGCTGTGCAGTTTCTTCGCAATTTCTGACAAGTTCTCGCCTTTAACCCAAAATGAATGGAGTCGGTGCTTCCAGACATTTGGACTTTTGCATCGTATGCACACAATGCAAGAAATTAGCATAACCAAGAGCAACACAGCCAGGGAGGGACGCAAACGCAAATTGATATCCTTTAAGCTTGACGAGCTCGACTACTGTCTCTGTGCCGTTGTCTTCAACGAGCACTGTGTCTGCTTGTGCATGTGTGTGTGTGGATAAGGAAATTAAATTTTTCCTTATAATTATTTGGAGAACGACGAGGAATGAGAAGAGGCAAAAAAAGAAAGGAAACCGAACTAGAAACATGCTGTGCGTTTCGCTTTGATGATCCGAGAGCTTACACGGCAGGAGATGCACCAGAAGTTGGGCAGGAGTTCGTTCCTTCGTGCTGTGCTAATCCTTGCGCCATCTACCTCAACCCCCAGTGCGGGCAGCGACTCCATATCTACTGCATTGACACGTGTATGCATAGTCAAGGATATTTGTTCCTTGTTCGAGGGACTAATTAGAGAAAATATGTACAAAATGTTTTCCATTTCTGTTTTCTGGGAGTTAACCAAGGTACGCGGGCTGGCCTGACCTCAAAGTGGAGGTTGTCTTTGTTTGCCGGGGAGGGGGGTGACGTGCTAGAATAACTCTGAATGGGCGATACAGTGGATTTGCAGAGTTTTGAAACGGGAAACAGTTTCAAATGTGTTTCGAGTTTTTGTTTTTTTCTGGGGATGTCTTTTGATAAGGAAATCTGTTTTTAAAAGGGCACGTATTTATGAAGAGATTTTTGTGATGTTGTCTGCATACTGTCGAGTGGTTTGATTAATAGCAGCGAATTTGATGGGATATTTGAACCACGATCAATGAGCAGTAACAAGTATTGACGCTACGCCCAGTAGATAGAGGGCAAGCTGCCTTCAAAGCACAAATTTGAAGAAGTCAGGCATATCTTGAAAATTGTGAGGCTGGAGTTGGCAATGATGGATACGATGACGCATCTTTCAAAGTCCAACTATGCACGCCTTGGTCCAATGACTACTCGAACGTGTTCTCCAGAAAATGTAGTGAATTAGAGGGTGATAAGATTGATAGGAAAGAAGTATTAATAAAAAAACAACGCTGTAATGAGTTAACATCATCTAGATGATGGCATTGGAAAATTTACTAAATTACCTTTATTTTGGCAAATTTTTGACAAAAACCGGGAAATTTGTTCCTCTGGCGTGAAATATACGAAATTTTACATCGGCTTTCAAGGAATGTCAATCCGAATTGTTTCTCTTAACGTGAATTCACATTGTGCAAGTTTTCATCACTCTCAATCACCGACAAGGCGATGATTAAAATTATTTTAACACGAAAAGTGCATTATCCTTTAAAAAGTACACCCTTATAACGGTACATTTTTTCCGTTCCCCACCCCCATCCTTTAGATCTAGTCATGAGCTATAAAATCGGTCTCAGTCACTTTGCTGTAGGACGCACGGTTTTTGAGATATGAGCAAAGTAAGACGAACATTCATGATTTTTTCAATGTAGAAAAATCGACATCTGTAGGGGTTCTGGCGGCTCGTATGGAATTTTTGACAACTTATATCTCGAGAACGGTGCGTCGTACGAGAAAATTCCAGTACAATTTTTTGTAGCTTATGACTTGATCTAGAGGATGGAATTGGAAAATGTACGATTGTACCGTTATTTTGGCAAATTTTTGACAAAAACAGGGAAATTTGTTCCTCTGGCGTGAAATATACGAAATTTTACATCGTCCTTGAAGGAAGGTCGATCTCATCTGTTTCTCTTAACGTGAATTCACATTATGCAAGTTTTCATCACTCTCAATCACCGGCAAGGCTAAATTTTGATAATAAATGATGATCAAAGGGCTCGGTTCAATTCCTGTTAACTCGAACGATTATGTGCGGCGTTATCCTTTCGTCCCGAATTGTGGCCTCGAGGACATCCATAGTGGATGGCTAGTTGGCGTGGACTAATGACTTGTCCTAGCCACAGGGAAAATAGTGAGTCGAGTGATGTCGCATATCCGTTGCGGCCTATTTATGTGCACAGAAGGCCAGTGAGCATTGCTCTATATTTGAGAGTGTATTAATCCTCAATTTTGATTAAACGCTGACGCCATGCCATAAATCGCACCAAACAATCAATCTTTAATGATGCATTTAGGCCAAGCCCATATTCCACCAATCTCTGCCTTTTTGGGGTGTTACGATCCAATAGAGTGTACTCCCGCTCAAACCATTCCATGGTGAGATGAATTGCCTGTACACTGAGCTGACGACGGAATTCTTATTCTTCTTTCGTTGTTACTGCTCAGGTGGATCTGGGTTTCACCCATCATGTCTCCAGTTTCTCACACCAAGCCGGCTGAAGTTCCCTTCGACTTGTGTGTGCCACCTTGTATGTGGCTGCCCTCTGTTGCCTTGTCCGATATTGTTAGAGTGAAGGATTTGTCTGTTTTAGTTGTCCATACGCTCAACATGGCCTAGCCATCTTAGGCGTTCGAGCCCTAGACGCCTGGCTAGAGTCATGTCGTTGTTCAGTTCATGACTGCACCTTCTTCTCCAAATGTCATCAAGCAACAACGCAATAAGGACGATACGCAATAAAATGCGTCATCGTATTCATCAATGCCCCGTCGAAGTCTTCAAGATATGTCTCACTTTTCAAAAGTTGTGCTTTTAAGGCAGCTTGCTTGCTATCTACGTCAATACTTGTTACTGCTCAGTGATGAGTGTATCGTGGTTCAAGAATCCCATCAAATTCGCGTGCAGAACTTTTCTCTCAAAACAACCAAAATGAAGAAGAGGTTCCAACCGCTTTTGATTCAGTAAGAGCCTCTGTGCCGTAAAGCAGAATGGTCATGAGTACGAAACTTAGTTAACTTAGGCTGTTTTCACACTCGCTATGATTCGTCGCCGATTCTTTCAAATTCCTTTTTGTGATCGCAAGCTACTTTCACACAGGAAATCTTTCAGTCTCTGCAATTGAGATCTCAATGCTCAACTTTTTCTATTTCCTACCCCTTCTCACACATGCGTCATCTCTTTCTCACACATGTACAGCATGCTTTCAATACCCAAGATTGAGAACATAAGAATAAAGCAACTCAAAGAAAAAACGAAGAGAGATAAAAGAGAATGGAAAATCCTGTGTGAAAGCGGCCTTAGTATACCAAGCGACGACTTTATTACTCAACTGCCGTTTGATCCAAAAAACAACGGGTTTCAAGTCTTCTGACACAAGAACAATTATCAAAACGTTTCAGCACAAGGATCTCATACTCACGACGGCGCAGTTGGAGACAGCTGGCTAAAGATCGTGCCTGCTGGAGGGGCTTACTAGTTGAGGCCCAGGTCCACCCCGGACTGTAGCGCCACCAGAAGAAGAAGAAGAAGAAGGATGACTGTATAGTCGGTGGTGGTGGACTCTCCGAGTCTTGACCATCAGCCTTGTCGAGAAGGTCTCTCTCTTCGTTCTATTCGGGAAGTGGACGGCCGTTTACTAAACTTACATTTACATTTGGAATGAAAATTTATTCAGGAACATTGTCTTGAGGAAATCTCTGGTCGGTTTTTTTGTCAGCTACATAATCTTGAGATCTCTTAAGTAATTCGGTTCCACCTCCATCATCTATTCGCTTAAAGCTGCCGGGTTGTCAATGAATAAGGGCACAGCAAGAATTCAATGGATGTGTGCCCTGTAAAAAAAAACTCGTGGGAGTAACCAAAGTGTGGTCGTTGAACCCTTGTCAGTCTCCATGTGTATCATTTCTGATCGCCCAATTTTGATGAAATGCCGTCGGCAGCTGACTGGGTTTCGTGTGAAGCGTGATGTATTTCACTCCACACCTTTGTTTAATGCAACTTTAAGAATTATTCTGCTCTTTCATCTCAGAAGTGATAATGTTCGTACTGTTAACCGTTGCGTCGAGTTAAGTGAGGTCCTTCACTACCTTGCTGCCTATGTTTAGATGTTAGCCGAGTGGCCGATCTTGTGCGTATACATTGTATTTTGCCCTTGTCTACAGGAGCACCCACTCAAGCCGGTTCCTTTTCAATGCTAACAAACGTTTTACGGCTCGTTGTGTACAGACTTCCGGAAGACCCTGACGTTTGTGTTAGCCAGTGAAATTTGCACGATCTTCTCAAGAATGAAAATCAATTAAAGAGGACAATCGGCATAAAGCTGTCGGTCCCTTCCACTCGTGATAGGAAAATTGCACGCACGGAACGAGTGGTTGATGTTAAAGCTGGACCCTGGCTCTTTACGGGCTATGGTGCAATCTCAAATTATTTTCCTATTATTATAATTTCGAACAATTGGAGTTGCATGTGGCTGCACTTTGAACGACTCCTAACAAATCACTTGACCATTCTCGAATTATAGCTTACTCCCGTCGAATGTCGGACATAAGGAGTCTCTCTCACGCGACTACGCCTGTTTTCCCGTTCGGTCGAAATAAAGCGCTTGCACTTCCTTGCAACACTGTAGACTGGCATTAAAAACTAAACTTTCAAGAGGTTACACACGAGTGATTTCACCACTCCACCTCTACGCAGCAACACCCCGACGAGCCAAGTTTATCTGAAACTGCGGAGGTCTCACCTCCACTGCGGCAGTAGCACCGGCTCCAGCCGTGAGCCAAGAGATGCAATAAAAACAAAGTTGCTTCCCATTCTCTACCTCGAAGCCGAGTTAAATTATTTTTGTTCCCTTTATACGTTTCTTCGGCATTTTACTATCAATTCTTCGTTTCAAACTGAACGCAGTGCTCGCCTGCTATCCCCCTCCCGGCCAAGGGGCAGGATAGAGTAGGAAAATTGCAGAAAACACTCCATGTAATCATATATTGTTCCCTTTTGCAAGCACCTTTATTCCATTTCCGCAGCCACACAGCACCGAGCACTCCTCCTTCCAGGGTGAGCTTCGCATGTATGCTCTTCCTGCAGACTGTGGAAGCGTAGTAAGACGCACACGTTATGCACTCACCGGGGGCAGCTCGGGCCCTGGGTTTTGGGGGCGGAAGAGACTCCCATTCTCAATTCTTAGAGTTTATTAAATTAAAGCCTCCATAAATTTCTCATAAGGGGAACGGTTTTTAATGATTTAATGCGGGATTACTCTGAACTCTCTCACGGTCGGGTGCAGCGTTAGTTGCACATCCTCTACGGCGCGGCGTAGCACTGTTTGCTGATACGTGCGTAATGCACAAACGTATGTTCCGAACAAATTGGCATATTGCACGAGACGGGAAGCAGAAAAAAAATAAACAGAAATGGAAAGCAAAACAACAACCAAGGTCCTCAAGTGGCAGTGAGAGATTCCTGTAAATACATGTACTTTCAAACGTGCACTGCACCCGTGATGAATGAATGCACGAATGTGCACACCGAGGGGTGGGCTCTCAGCTCTGCTGCTGCTGCTCCTGTCGCTCTGTGAGTGCATAAAGTGACGTGCATCCTCCACCGAGCATGATACCGATGTGTGCTATGCGTGAATTTTGACAAAGAATGTTAAAGTGTGTTTGGGGCTGTGTTAAAGTGGGAGAACTGAATATTTTTTCCCCATCCCACTCCCTCCCACCCCTGGGCCCAGGCACTTAACAGGATGGTGAGGTAATTAAATTTTTCGGAGTAAATGTGTGTAACAGTCCTCGGAAGTACTTGCAAATTGGTAACGAGGCAATTATTTCACATTGCTCCGTGACGGGAACATGAGTCCAGAACGACCAACGGATTGCTTGAGAGTTTGTCTGGTTTTTGTGGACCATGAACTGCCATTTATGTTCCCGTTGGATGCCTTGTCTTTAAAGTAAGGAAGACCAAAGATTGATGGAATCTTAACATTGCCTGGGAATCAATAGTCCATCATCTTGACATCAGCATTACTCAGTTGGTCAGACGGAAGGAACAAACCTGCAACGTCTCAATGTGCAACATCCCCTCCTCCATCAACAGATTTCACAAGAACCCATTCAGGATTCATTGAATACAAGCTTAGCTACGGTTGCACGTGGAACTGTGCCGAGGAAATGGGGAATCCTTCAGCAAATCCGATTATTTTTAATTCATAAAGACACCCTGTCTCCCGCCAGCAGTGGTGCCACGTCTTTAGCTCATTCTCTTTCACAACCAACATCCTTAAATTCCCTTAAAACTCATCTAATATTTATTCATGCTCCCGTGTGCTGGTTTTTTCTTTTTCAATTTTTTCTCACCTCCTTTCGCCCTCCTTGTGCTCACTTACACTTCGCTTGGCCGTTCAGATTTCCTCTCTCTCTCTCAGCCACCCCCTCCCACTCATAGCAAATTTCGCGGAAGAGCAGAAACAAAGCATCCAAACACCACCAGAGAACCGTGCAAAGAATGATCCAAATTATTATTAAGGATAACAGCAATACATACTATCCTCCCGCAGAAGCTGTGCGCTCCTCTGCGAATCCAGCACCTGTGCAATAAATGCTATGATTTATTATTTAATCCTAGACCAGCAAAGTGTACACCATTGTTTCACAAAGAAGACCGTACAAAAAAGAACGACGTTTCGAAGGAAACATCCAACGCAAGGATACCATGATATATACACATGAGCCCTCTTACAAAAAAAAAACACATCCAACTCTAAGGATTATTTTGGATCAACAGACACGGAAATAGACGGGAGGATGTGCGGCGACGGCGACGGTGACAGCGACCAGTGCCGAAATAAACCCCACCCCATTCCATTCCACGAGCAACATTGAGCATCTTTTGTTTATTTATTTTCGGTATTTCCTCTTGTTTTTTGCTGTGCACTGGCACGCCATCAGGCGAGCATATTCCCCAGTTAGACGGTGGAATCAATTATTTTAAAATAAATTGTCGTCCTGGCAAAAATGTCCCGAACGATTTTGTAAATTGAATTGTCAAATAAGTGAATTGTGATATGAGTGCGTAGCTCGCGATGTGCGACGGATTCAAATCACATCGGTTCGTTGTCAAGGTGAAAGAGATTTTTAATGGAATTGATTTGAACGGCAAAAAATCTGTTGCTGTTGATGGTCTGGCCTGTGTGATGAAACATGCGCGACGTGGAGACCTTGGAGATGGTTTTTTTTCCCGCCGAATTCGGGACACAGAAGTAGTTGGATTGGAGCACTGAGAGCCTTTATCGAGATTGCATTGCCTTGGTGTATCGATGGAAACATCCGCCGTGAGAGCATTTTGTGTTACTCCCAGTGGGTTGATTAATTGGAACCAAAATGCCCGAAAATAGGTCACGAATATGAACGCGGTGTGGGATGGAGTTTTTTCATATGGCACACTACAGCGGGGGTGCAGGAGAGAGAGAGAAAGAGAAACTTGTTAACGGCCAATGCTGATGAATGATTTGAATCTTTAATTTTCCATCCAAATTGGGTTCTCGAGACTTAAGTTGTCAAAAATTCCATACGAACCGCCAGATGTCGATTTTTCTACATTGAAAAAATCATGAATGTTCGTCTTACTTTGGTCATATCTCAAAAACCGTGCGTCCTACAGCAAAGTGACTGAGACCGATCTTGTAGCTCATGACTAGATCTAGGGGGTGGGACTGGGGAACGGAAAATTTCACCGTTATAAGGGTATACTTTTTAATGGATAAGGTACTTTTCGTGTTAAAATAATTTTAATCATCGCCTTGTCGGTGACTGAGAGTGATGATAACTTGCACAATGTGAATTCACGTTAAGAGCAACTATTCCGATTGACCTTCCTTCAAAGCCGATGCAAAATTTCATATAATTTACGCCCGAGAAACAAATTTCCCTGTTTTTTTCAAAAATTTGCCAAAATAACGGTACAATCGTGAATTTTCCAATACCATCCTCTAGATCAAGACATAAGCTACAAAAAATTGTATTAGAATTTTCTCGTACGACGCACCGTTCTCGAGATATGAGTTGTCAAAAGTTCCATACGAACCGCCAGAACCCCTACAGATGTGGATTTTTCTACATTGAAAAAATCATGAATGTTCGTCTTACTTTGGTCATATCTCAAAAACCGTGCGTCCTACAGCAAAGTGACTGAGACCGATTTTGTAGCTCATGACTAGATCTAGAGGATGGGACTGGGGAACGGAAAATTGTACCGTTATAAGGGTATACTTTTTAATGGATAAGGTACTTTTCGTGTTAAAATAATTTTAATCATCGCCTTGTCGGTGACTGAGAGTGATGATAACTTGCACAATGTGAATTCACGTTAAGAGGAACTATTCCGATTGACCTTCATTCAAGGCCGATGTAAAATTTCATATAATTTACGCCCGAGAAACAAATTTCCCTGTTTTTTTCAAAAATTTGCCAAAATAACGGTACAATCGTAAATTTTCCAATTCCATCCTCTAGATCAAGTCATAAGCTACAAAAAATTGTACTGGAATTTTCTCGTACGACGCACCGTTCTCGAGATATGAGTTGTCAAAAGTTCCATACGAACCGCCAGAACCCCTACAGATGTCGATTTTTCTACATTGAAAAAATCATGAATGTTCGTCTTACTTTGGTCATATCTCAAAAACCGTGCGTCCTACAGCAAAGTGACTGAGACCGATCTTGTAGCTCATGACTAGATCTAGGGGGTGGGACTGGGGAACGGAAAAATGTACCGTTATAAGGGTATAATTTTTAATGGATAAGGTACTTTTCGTGTTAAAATAATTTAAATCATCGCCTTGTCGGTGATTGAGAGTGATGAAAACTTGCACAATGTGAATTCACGTTAAGAGGAACTATTCCGATTGACCTTCATTCAAGGCTGATGTAAAATTTCATATAATTTACGCCCGAGAAACAAATTTCCCTGTTTTTTTCAAAAATTTGCCCAAATAACGGTACAATCGTAAATTTTCCAATTCCATCCTCTAGATCAAGTCATAAGCTACAAAAAATTGTACTGGAATTTTCTCGTACGACTCACCGTTCTCGAGATATAGGCTGTCAAAAATTCCATACGAACCGCCAGAACCCCTACAGATGTCGATTTTTCTACATTGAAAAAATCATGAATGTTCGTCTTACTTTGCTCATATCTCAAAAACCGTGCGTCGTACAGCAAAGTGACTGAGACCGATCTTGTAGCTCATGACTAGATCTAGAGGATGGGGCTGGGGAACGGAAAAATGTACCGTTATAAGGGTATAATTTTTAATGGATAAGGTACTTTTCGTGTTAAAATAATTTAAATCATCGCCTTGTCGGTGATTGAGAGTGATGAAAACTTGCACAATATGAATTCACGTTAAGAGCAACTATTCCGATTGACCTTCCTTCAAAGCCGATGTAAAATTTCATATAATTTACGCCCGAGAAACAAATTTCCCTGTTTTTTTCAAAAATTTGCCCAAATAACGGTACAATCGTGAATTTTCCAATTCCATCCTCTAGATCAAGTCATAAGCTACAAAAAATTGTACTGGAATTTTCTCGTACGACGCACCGTTCTCGAGATATGAGTTGTCAAAAGTTCCATACAGCCAAAACCCCTACAGATGGCGATTTTTCTACATTGAAAAAATCATGAATGTTCGTCTTACTTTGGTCATATCTCAAAAACCGTGCGTCCTACGGCAAAGTGACTGAGACCGATCTTTTAGCTCATGACTAGATCTAGAGGATGGGGCTGGGGAACGGAAAATTGAACCGTTATAAGGGTATACTTTTTAAGGGATGAGGCACTTTTCGTGTTAAAATAATTTTAATCATCGCCTTGCTGGTGATCGAGAGTGATGAAAATTTGCACAATGTGAATTCACGTTAAGAGCAACAATTCAGATTGACCATCCTTCAAAGCCGATGCAAAATTTCATATAGTTTACGCCCGAGAAACAAATTTCCCTGTTTTTCTCAAAAATTTGCCCAAATAACGGCCCAATCGTAAATTTTCCAATTCCATCCTCTAGATCAAGTCATAAGCTACAAAAAATTGTACTGGAATTTTCTCGTACGACGCACCGTTCTCGAGATATGAGTTGTCAAAAATTCCATACGAGCCGCCAGAACCCCTACAGATGGCGATTTTTCTACATTGAAAAAATCATGAATGTTCGTCTTACTTTGGTCATATCTCAAAAACCGTGCGTCCTACGGCAAAGTGACTGAGACCGATCTTTTAGCTCGTGACTAGATCTAGAGGATGGGGCTGGGGAACGGAAAATTGAACCGTTATAAGGGTATACTTTTTAAGGGATGAGGCACTTTTCGTGTTAAAATAATTTTAATCATCGCCTTGTCGGTGACTGAGAGTGATGATAACTTGCAAAATGTGAATTCACGTTAAGAGGAACTATTCCGATTGACCTTCATTCAAGGCCGATGTAAAATTTCATATAATTTACGCCCGAGAAACAAATTTCCCTGTTTTTTTTCAAAAATTTGCCCAAATAACGGCCCAATCGTAAATTTTCCAATTCCATCCTCTAGATCAAGTCATAAGCTACAAAAAATTGTACCGGAATTTTCTCGTACGACGCACCGTTCTCGAGATATGAGTTGTCAAAAATTCCATACGAGCCGCCAGAACCCCTACAGATGGCGATTTTTCTACATTGAAAAAATCATGAATGTTCGTCTTACTTTGCTCATATCTCAAAAACCGTGCGTCCTACGGCAAAGTGACTGAGACCGATTTTGTAGCTCATGACTAGATCTAGAGGATGGGGCTGGGGAACGGAAAATTGTACCGTTATAAGGGTATAATTTTTAATAGATAAGGCACTTTTCGTGTTAAAATAATTTTAATCATCGCCTTGTCGGTGATTGAGAGTGATGATAACTTGCACAATGTGAATTCACGTTAAGAGCAACTATTCCGATTGACCTTCCTTCAAAGCCGATGTAAAATTTCATATAATTTACACCCGAGAAACAAATTTCCCTGTTTTTTTCAAAAATTTGCCCAAATAACGGTACAATCGTGAATTTTCCAATTCCATCCTCTAGATCAAGTCATAAGCTACAAAAAATTGTACTGGAATTTTCTCGTACGACGCACCGTTCTCGAGATATGAGTTGTCAAAAGTTCCATACGAACCGCCAGAACCCCTACAGATGTCGATTTTTCTACATTGAAAAAATCATGAATGTTCGTCTTACTTTGCTCATATCTCAAAAACCGTGCGTCCTACAGCAAAGTGACTGAGACCGATCTTTTAGCTCGTGACTAGATCTAGAGGATGGGGCTGGGGAACGGAAAATTGAACCGTTATAAGGGTATACTTTTTAAGGGATGAGGCACTTTTCGTGTTAAAATAATTTTAATCATCGCCTTGTCGGTGATTGAGAGTGATGAAAACTTGCACAATGTGAATTCATTCATTCAAAAATTTGCCAAAATAACGGTACAATCGTGAATTTTCCAATACCATCCTCTAGATCAAGACATAAGCTACAAAAAATTGTATTAGAATTTTCTCGTACGACGCACCGTTCTCGAGATATGAGTTGTCAAAAGTTCCATACGAACCGCCAGAACCCCTACAGATGTGGATTTTTCTACATTGAAAAAATCATGAATGTTCGTCTTACTTTGGTCATATCTCAAAAACCGTGCGTCCTACAGCAAAGTGACTGAGACCGATTTTGTAGCTCATGACTAGATCTAGAGGATGGGACTGGGGAACGGAAAATTGTACCGTTATAAGGGTATACTTTTTAATGGATAAGGTACTTTTCGTGTTAAAATAATTTTAATCATCGCCTTGTCGGTGACTGAGAGTGATGATAACTTGCACAATGTGAATTCACGTTAAGAGGAACTATTCCGATTGACCTTCATTCAAGGCCGATGTAAAATTTCATATAATTTACGCCCGAGAAACAAATTTCCCTGTTTTTTTCAAAAATTTGCCAA
The DNA here is from genome assembly GCA_964034865.1 of Eristalis intricaria. Classification (NCBI taxonomy): domain Eukaryota; kingdom Metazoa; phylum Arthropoda; class Insecta; order Diptera; family Syrphidae; genus Eristalis; species Eristalis intricaria. The sequence continues at coordinate 10,477,957 of OZ035877.1, forward strand.
AATAACGGTACAATCGTAAATTTTCCAATTCCATCCTCTAGATCAAGTCATAAGCTACAAAAAATTGTACTGGAATTTTCTCGTACGACGCACCGTTCTCGAGATATGAGTTGTCAAAAGTTCCATACGAACCGCCAGAACCCCTACAGATGTCGATTTTTCTACATTGAAAAAATCATGAATGTTCGTCTTACTTTGGTCATATCTCAAAAACCGTGCGTCCTACAGCAAAGTGACTGAGACCGATCTTGTAGCTCATGACTAGATCTAGGGGGTGGGACTGGGGAACGGAAAAATGTACCGTTATAAGGGTATAATTTTTAATGGATAAGGTACTTTTCGTGTTAAAATAATTTAAATCATCGCCTTGTCGGTGATTGAGAGTGATGAAAACTTGCACAATGTGAATTCACGTTAAGAGGAACTATTCCGATTGACCTTCATTCAAGGCTGATGTAAAATTTCATATAATTTACGCCCGAGAAACAAATTTCCCTGTTTTTTTCAAAAATTTGCCCAAATAACGGTACAATCGTAAATTTTCCAATTCCATCCTCTAGATCAAGTCATAAGCTACAAAAAATTGTACTGGAATTTTCTCGTTCGACTCACCGTTCTCGAGATATAGGCTGTCAAAAATTCCATACGAACCGCCAGAACCCCTACAGATGTCGATTTTTCTACATTGAAAAAATCATGAATGTTCGTCTTACTTTGCTCATATCTCAAAAACCGTGCGTCGTACAGCAAAGTGACTGAGACCGATCTTGTAGCTCATGACTAGATCTAGAGGATGGGGCTGGGGAACGGAAAAATGTACCGTTATAAGGGTATAATTTTTAATGGATAAGGTACTTTTCGTGTTAAAATAATTTAAATCATCGCCTTGTCGGTGATTGAGAGTGATGAAAACTTGCACAATATGAATTCACGTTAAGAGCAACTATTCCGATTGACCTTCCTTCAAAGCCGATGTAAAATTTCATATAATTTACGCCCGAGAAACAAATTTCCCTGTTTTTTTCAAAAATTTGCCCAAATAACGGTACAATCGTGAATTTTCCAATTCCATCCTCTAGATCAAGTCATAAGCTACAAAAAATTGTACTGGAATTTTCTCGTACGACGCACCGTTCTCGAGATATGAGTTGTCAAAAGTTCCATACAGCCAAAACCCCTACAGATGGTGATTTTTCTACATTGAAAAAATCATGAATGTTCGTCTTACTTTGGTCATATCTCAAAAACCGTGCGTCCTACGGCAAAGTGACTGAGACCGATCTTTTAGCTCATGACTAGATCTAGAGGATGGGGCTGGGGAACGGAAAATTGAACCGTTATAAGGGTATACTTTTTAAGGGATGAGGCACTTTTCGTGTTAAAATAATTTTAATCATCGCCTTGCTGGTGATCGAGAGTGATGAAAATTTGCACAATGTGAATTCACGTTAAGAGCAACAATTCAGATTGACCATCCTTCAAAGCCGATGCAAAATTTCATATAGTTTACGCCCGAGAAACAAATTTCCCTGTTTTTCTCAAAAATTTGCCCAAATAACGGCCCAATCGTAAATTTTCCAATTCCATCCTCTAGATCAAGTCATAAGCTACAAAAAATTGTACTGGAATTTTCTCGTACGACGCACCGTTCTCGAGATATGAGTTGTCAAAAATTCCATACGAGCCGCCAGAACCCCTACAGATGGCGATTTTTCTACATTGAAAAAATCATGAATGTTCGTCTTACTTTGGTCATATCTCAAAAACCGTGCGTCCTACGGCAAAGTGACTGAGACCGATCTTTTAGCTCGTGACTAGATCTAGAGGATGGGGCTGGGGAACGGAAAATTGAACCGTTATAAGGGTATACTTTTTAAGGGATGAGGCACTTTTCGTGTTAAAATAATTTTAATCATCGCCTTGTCGGTGACTGAGAGTGATGATAACTTGCAAAATGTGAATTCACGTTAAGAGGAACTATTCCGATTGACCTTCATTCAAGGCCGATGTAAAATTTCATATAATTTACGCCCGAGAAACAAATTTCCCTGTTTTTTTTCAAAAATTTGCCCAAATAACGGCCCAATCGTAAATTTTCCAATTCCATCCTCTAGATCAAGTCATAAGCTACAAAAAATTGTACTGGAATTTTCTCGTACGACGCACCGTTCTCGAGATATGAGTTGTCAAAAATTCCATACGAGCCGCCAGAACCCCTACAGATGGCGATTTTTCTACATTGAAAAAATCATGAATGTTCGTCTTACTTTGCTCATATCTCAAAAACCGTGCGTCCTACGGCAAAGTGACTGAGACCGATTTTGTAGCTCATGACTAGATCTAGAGGATGGGGCTGGGGAACGGAAAATTGTACCGTTATAAGGGTATAATTTTTAATAGATAAGGCACTTTTCGTGTTAAAATAATTTTAATCATCGCCTTGTCGGTGATTGAGAGTGATGATAACTTGCACAATGTGAATTCACGTTAAGAGCAACTATTCCGATTGACCTTCCTTCAAAGCCGATGTAAAATTTCATATAATTTACACCCGAGAAACAAATTTCCCTGTTTTTTTCAAAAATTTGCCCAAATAACGGTACTATCGTGAATTTTCCAATTCCATCCTCTAGATCAAGTCATAAGCTACAAAAAATTGTACTGGAATTTTCTCGTTCGACGCACCGTTCTCGAGATATGAGTTGTCAAAAATTCCATACGAACCGCCAGAACCCCTACAGATGTCGATTTTTCTACATTGAAAAAATCATGAATGTTCGTCTTACTTGGGTCATATCTCAAAAACCGTGCGTCCTACAGCAAAGTGACTGAGACCGATTTTGTAGCTCATGACTAGATCTAGAGGATGGGGCTGGGGGACGGAAAATTTTACCGTTATAAGGGTATAATTTTTAATGGATAAGGCACTTTTCGTGTTAAAATAATTTGAATCATCGCCTTGTCGGTGATTGAGAGTGATGAAAACTTGCACAATGTGAATTCACGTTAAGAGCAACTATTCCGATTGACCTTCCTTCAAAGCCGATGTAAAATTTCATATAATTTACACCCGAGAAACAAATTTCCCTGTTTTTTTCAAAAATTTGCCCAAATAACGGTACAATCGTGAATTTTCCAATTCCATCCTCTAGATCAAGTCATAAGCTACAAAAAATTGTACTGGAATTTTCTCGTACGACGCACCGTTCTCGAGATATGAGTTGTCAAAAGTTCCATACGAACCGCCAGAACCCCTACAGATGTCGATTTTTCTACATTGAAAAAATCATGAATGTTCGTCTTACTTTGCTCATATCTCAAAAACCGTGCGTCCTACAGCAAAGTGACTGAGACCGATTTTGTAGCTCATGACTAGATCTAGAGGATGGGGCTGGGGAACGGAAAATTGTACCGTTATAAGGGTATAATTTTTAATGGATAAGGCACTTTTCGTGTTAAAATAATTTAAATCATCGCCTTGTCGTATTTTCTCGTACGACGCACCGTTCTCGAGATATGAGTTGTCAAAAATTCCATACGTACCGCCAGAACCCCTACAGATGTCGATTTTTCTACATTGAAAAAATCATGAATGTTCGTCTTACTTTGCTCATATCTCAAAAACCGTGCGTCCTACAGCAAAGTGACTGAGACCGATTTTGTAGCTCATGACTAGATCTAGAGGATGGGGCTGGGGAACGGAAAATTGTACCGTTATAAGGGTATAATTTTTAATGGATAAGGCACTTTTCGTGTTAAAATAATTTAAATCATCGCCTTGTCGTATTTTCTCGTACGACGCACCGTTCTCGAGATATGAGTTGTCAAAAATTCCATACGTACCGCCAGAACCCCTACAGATGTCGATTTTTCTACATTGAAAAAATCATGAATGTTCGTCTTACTTTGCTCATATCTCAAAAACCGTGCGTCCTACAGCAAAGTGACTGAGACCGATTTTGTAGCTCATGACTAGATCTAGAGGATGGGGCTGGGGAACGGGAAATTGTACCGTTATAAGGGTATAATTTTAAATGGATAAGGCACTTTTCGTGTTAAAATAATTTTAATCATCGCCTTGTCGGTGACTGAGAGTGATGATAACTTGCACAATGTGAATTCACGTTAAGAGGAACTATTCCGATTGACCTTCATTCAAGGCCGATGTAAAATTTCATATAATTTACGCCCGAGAAACAAATTTCCCTGTTTTTTTCAAAAATTTGCCCAAATAACGGTACTATCGTAAATTTTCCAATTCCATCCTCTAGATCAAGTCATAAGCTACAAAAAATTGTACTGGAATTTTCTCGTACGACGCACCGTTCTCGAGATATGAGTTGTCAAAAGTTCCATACGAACCGCCAGAACCCCTACAGATGTCGATTTTTCTACATTGAAAAAATCATGAATGTTCGTCTTACTTTGGTCATATCTCAAAAACCGTGCGTCCTACGGCAAAGTGACTGAGACCGATTTTGTAGCTCATGACTAGATCTAGAGGATGGGGCTGGGGGACGGAAAATTTTACCGTTATAAGGGTATAATTTTTAATGGATAAGGCACTTTTCGTGTTAAAATAATTTGAATCATCGCCTTGTCGGTGATTGAGAGTGATGAAAACTTGCACAATGTGAATTCACGTTAAGAGCAACTATTCCGATTGACCTTCCTTCAAAGCCGATGTAAAATTTCATATAATTTACGCCCGAGAAACAAATTTCCCTGTTTTTTTCAAAAATTTGCCCAAATAACGGTACTATCGTAAATTTTCCAATTCCATCCTCTAGATCAAGTCATAAGCTACAAAAAATTGTACTGGAATTTTCTCGTACGACGCACCGTTCTCGAGATATGAGTTGTCAAAAGTTCCATACGAACCGCCAGAACCCCTACAGATGTCGATTTTTCTACATTGAAAAAATCATGGATGTTCGTCTTACTTTGGTCATATCTCAAAAACCGTGCGTCCTACGGCAAAGTGACTGAGACCGATTTTGTACCTCATGACTAGATCTAGAGGATGGGGCTGGGGAACGGAAAGTTGTACCGTTATAAGGGTATGATTTTAAATGGATAAGGCACTTTTCGTGTTAAAATAATTTTAATCATCGCCTTGTCGGTGATTGAGAGTGATGAAAACTTGCACAATGTGAATTCACGTTAAGAGCAACAATTCATATTGACTTTCATTTAAGGCCGATGTAAAATTTCATATAGTTTACGCCCGAGAAACAAATTTCCCTGTTTTTCTCAAAAATTTGCCCAAATAACGGTACAATCGTAAACTTTCCAATTCCATCATCTAGATCAAGTCATAAGCTACAAAAATCATGTACAGGTTTTTTGTCGCAGGACGCACCGTTCTCGAGATATAAATTGTCAAAAGTCTTGATTAACATCGTCAGGTCAGGTGACATCGTGCCACCTGACCAAACCATCGTCATAGCTCTTTCGGTTCGAGGAAGCAGCTGCTCAGCGTTGAGTTCCTTGCGCACTTTCGTGGTTTTCACCCTATCCCGGCGAGTAATTCCCACAACAGCACGAAAAAGTCTCATCTCAGCAGCTTGTATTCGCGATTACCCAAATCATCATTACCCAAATTTCGTGACTATAGTTGAGAGTTGGAGCACATACTGGGTTGAAAACGGCTAACTTGGCTTTCACAATAAGCTCGGCCTTCCTGATGATAGATCTCCCAAGCTGTGTCAAAACTGACACAGCTTGACCAATCCTTAAGGAAAGTTCAGCGTTACTCCTCCTTAATACTTAAGCTTCTCCAGCTGCTTCAATAGGACTCCACAGACATGTAGCGTGCATTGGATAGGCGTTCGGGAAGTTACCATAACCTCTGATTTGAATGAGCTCATACGGCCACAAGCCTATCGATTGCGCGCTGGAGTTCCATCTGGGAAGATGTGGGAGCAACTAAGCCATCCGTAAAAAGAAAATGACTTACCATCAACTTTTCCAATGTGATGACGATCATCTCCTCGGACGTGCTGCAACATCCAGTCCATAGGAACAATGAAAAGGAGAGGTTACAAGACGCACCCTTGGCGAAGTCCAACGTCCACGGTCAAAGTTGAAGGCTCTCAAATGAGGACCCATACTACGATAATGATAATTATCCTTTAGTTTAACTGTCCGAATATAAACGGAGTCAAACTCAAGCTTTTAAAGACAGTAAAGTATCTAGGTGTCATACTTGATTCCAAACTCATTTCGTTTTCATTCAGTTAATACCTTGTTTCCATCTGTGAGACCACAGATATCCCCAAATGCCTTTTTTGTTGTACAACCGCAAGTGGTAGGCATAGGCACTCATTCCTAGCTACCCAGCCATATATCTACGAATACGGTGCCTGATTTTGAAAAGCGTACGAACACTACTCCGAGTCGACTCCGTGTCGAACAACACCAGATAATGATTTTGGGAGAGAATTAGCTGACGTCTTAAGCACCCGAAATGGCATGCGATTGGAAGGATATCCGTAAATTATAAAAGTACTTCATGTCGGAAATTTAGCGGGTACAAATCGTCGGAGTGGTCACAAATGGGCGGCGGATGTCCCTATGCACCGGAACATATTTTGGTTTCGTTCGTCGGCAATAGCATGCAAATAACGATTCTTACTTCAGTTCCCCACAGCATCTGGCCTTGATCATACAATAATCATATGGCAGGAAAATCTACTACCCTTTGGACAACCTATAGACTTGGTCACTAACTAAACCCTCATATCCATCGAACACTAGAAGAATGGCAATGGATTCAACTAGGTTTAGTGATCCTCTGCGTCATGTCGCATATCACCGTGCTCCACTATCTCCACTCAACACCCAGCGACATGCCACACTATAGCATGTTCATATTGGCAGCAGATCACATCATTCATTGACCGACTATCAGGTGTCATAAGGTCCCACCACAATCTTGCATAGCTGCTGTCTGAGTATTGCCCCAACCAGTAAAGCCCTCCTTATTATGCAGTCCACTCGCCAAATCCCAAAATCTGCGTCAAAATCATGTCCACTAAAGCGCTTCCAACTCATTTCCAACCTGGCATGCTGCTGATAAAGTGCACCGCATTTGAAACACTGCCACACGCCACCTCTCTCCCAATGCGGTCAATGATCCTGTGCCGTAGTAGTCCCCGGTCACTGCTTTCTGCTGACATCAACTTTAGCAACGTTGCTCTGATTGCCATAATTGAACCACGCATCATAACCGTCCCAACGAGCTATTCTTGGCGATGACCCTTATCCCCACTCCAGCCAGAGCCAGCCATCATCAACCATGTGAACCTTTTCACAGACACTCGTCGCGGTTAGTTGCCTCGCCGCTCGTAACAAACAATTTGATTTTAATTGATTCATGAATAAGTGACGTCTGTACATGTTGCTACTGGTGCCACTGCCGCGTCGTCCCCACACCACACGACGCACGCTCAACCTCTTCGCATCAAGTGCAGGTTCGTCGCGTAAATATCCTCGCAGATATGATTGTTTCGCAACAACGTACGTGAGTGCCACACAATTGATTTGTTGAAAAAGTCCCCACGCCCCCGTGCCATCGCGCCATCGAGTCATGTTCATACTCATGTTCCGTGTTATCATTGTCAACCCACCAGCAGCGGCGCTTGTGGACACATTGAATTTTCCACAGGTTAAACGTTTTATATGTGCTGTGCAAACAAAAATATACTTTCCAGGGCGAAAAAAGGGACACACTTGGTAGGTGCTGCCGCTCCTGCTGCTACGCTGCTGCTACGCTGCTGCTACTGCTGCTGGCACACTATTGCCCTGCCACTTGACAGCCCTCATGTGCGCGCTGTGGGAATATATTTCCGCTTCCACTTCAGAAGGCTGTTGTGTTCTGAAGACACAAGCGCGGAGCGGCAGGAGAGAGGACACATACACACACTGTCTCATATTCTGACTGCACACGGAGACACATTTAAGTTAATGTTTACTCGTTGTGTTTAAAGCAAAGGGGGATACTATCATGTTCCTAAGTGGTTGACATGTTTCCGAGCAGGTACACCGAACACCCACCGCCCGCTGGGACTCATGCCGCTGCGTTGTGCATGGAACAAAAGTGAGTTTATATCATACAATTGGCTTTTATTGTATCATTTTCAATTGTTTTCACGAAGGACACACTGGAGCCGAGCACATTGACAATCCCTAAATGGATGTACTCGTAATTCAAGATGTATTCTATGCGCGGCAATTACGTTTTGTATTGAGGTACCGCACGCCTGCAAGACATGACCCATATTTGTTGCACGACGTTAATATTTATAGAACGATGCCAATTCAATTAGGGTTCACCAGTGGGGGCGTTCGGGACAACAATGTGCTCACGTATTCTATTGAATTCGCGTTGTGCGATCGCAATTTGCACTTGCTTTTCCGTGAAGTCATTCGACTTTAATTTGTGTGCGCGACTTGCGAGGTATTTTCCGCTTCAATTGAAATTTTCATGCGGATGCGACCGTTTGAAATTGAAAATGCGGTACATTTTATTGGACATATTCGATTGGATGAGATAAGCACTATGACTTAGTCAGATTGCCTAGAATATCGACTGCTCTGAGTCGGAAATACCCTTCGATAGGGGCGGAGCTTGAAAATCATGTTTAAAAGGTTGCAGCAACAGCGTGTTAAGTGGCTGGCGAGGCTTGTTGAAAAGGATTGAAGCATCTAATGTGAACTAAGAAGCCATACTATAAACAAACCCGCACGTTGGTACTTTCCCCTCTTCTCTTGGTGCTAGGTTAGGTTAGGTAGGAGGGCTGCTAGTACATTCACCATTGTGATACCCATAGTCAGACTTATACCGCAGTTTGACTACTCCAATGACAGTGCCCTTAATTTGATCCCGACGACAAATAGTGACTGGACCAGATTTGAAAACCAGATAAAAGAGTATTGACTTTGCTTTCACTGGGATTCGAACCAGGGACCCAGCTTACCAGGAGCAGGCACTCTACCAACTGCGCCATCCAGTCGTTTTCTATTCTAGCTAACTCGTCGGCGCTTCCGTTTCCTCGAATACCACTATGACCCAAGGACCCAGCATGTGTTTAGGTTGCATCTTCCCGATATCCGTAACAGATAGACGGCGAAATTTGACCATCTTTCATTTAATTGAACCTTGACTGCCCCCTGACTGTCTAAGTATACATCGATAGATAGCACATTTATCGGATTTATTGGCACTAAGCGAACCTAGAGTTCGATTTTCATCCGTTTTTCCACATCATCTCCGGACTGCCATACCGGCCATGTTCGACCTACCGATGACTTCTGCGCACTTTTGGTGATGTTTTCTGTCCTCTTGGATAGCGATTACCTTTACCTGGAATACAATTCCAAGTTTAGGGCGTCAAAAATACAGAAAAAGTAGAATCTTCGGTATAACCTTCCCGAGTGGCAGATAACCTGACAAAATAATTTGCCCAGTCTTCTGTATCTCTATCGTCTACGAAGAGAGCTGTATGATCCGTATGCTTCCGCAACCTCGCATTTCTGATTATTTCATGTTTCCTTAGCTCTTTGTTTCGCTCCAACGGTTGCAATCCCTCATCCATGGCTGGATACACGAAGATATCTCTGGCTACTACCTATCTTTTTAAGATTAGCTACCGACTAGTATATACGTCCAATGTGTCATTCTCGGTTTCTGTCGATTTTTGTAGCCGAGGATCAACAGAGGATAAACTGCTACAGTCGCTTTTCTAACACGGCCCTGAATACTTGCGTCTCAGCTTTTTTGCTTTTATTACGCCCAAGTATTTGCCCAGATTAATGAAACATATTTCCTTGTTCTTCAACTTTGGTGTGCTTAGGGGAGGTATTTTGTATCTCTATGTGTTAAGTACGAACTTCCTTTTTAGATAGGCTAACGTTTAGACCAGTTCTCATTTTTCTTGCAACCGCCATAACTAATTTCTTTGAGAATTTCATTCACCAGTAACACCCAAATACGACTGGTTGCTGGATGGCGCAATTGGTAGTGTGTCTGCCCCTATTTATCAGGGTCCCCAGTCTGAATCCCAGTGAAAGCACAGTTAATACGCTTTTATCTGGTCTTCAAAATTTGGTCTAGTCACCATTTGCCGTTGGGATCAAATTTATGGCACTGTCATTGGACTGTGGTCTCCGAACCAGTGAGACAACGCAATAGAGGACGCCCACGGAACCGATGGCGCACCCAGGTGGAGAAGGACCTCAATCAGCTTGGTGTGCGCAGCTGAAGACAGCTGGCTAAAGATCGGGCCGGCTGGAGAGGCTTACTGGTTGAGGCCCAAGTCCACCCCGGCGTGTAGCGCCACCAGAAGAAGAAGAAGAAGAAGAAGTCATTGGAGTAGTCAATCAGTGGTAGTAGTCTGACTATGGGTATCACAATGGTTAATGCACTAGCAGGCCCCCTACCAAACCTAACCTAGCACCAAGAGAAGAGGGGAAAATACCAACTTGCTTGTTTCCCAAATAAGCTCATCTGTTGATAGTATGGTGTCTTAGTTCACAATAGATTCTTCAATCCTTTTCAACAAGCCTTGCCAGCCACTCAACACTATCAGTTGTAGTAGTCGGACTAGGGGTGTCACAATGGACCAATATGGTCTAAGTGTGCTGGTGAATGTACTAGCAGCGCACTAAAATAGGGCACACTAAGGCGAGTTTGCATTAACAACCTTGTAAGTTTGAAACTCACTCATATATTGAAGATAGTTGGTCACAGAGTGAGTAGGTCATAAGTACGACGATTGGGAGCTTAAACACTATCGTCTGGTTGATTATACAATTTTCACACAACTTTTTCAAGAACCTTTCAAATATTGTGGCAAGCTCACTTCGGGATGGAATAATTCTCAGACTGATTTATTTTTGCTGAGAGGTCAGGGCTATAGCTTTGGTAGCAGACTCTATTCTCTACATTGGCATTGTATTTAGGTTTCATCTAATTCAGCAACGAGCACAGGGGAACAAACCGCAGTCCGGGGTCAATGGAAATTGATGTGGAAGAAGGAATCTGGATCAATTGGCAAGATCCTTAAATTCGAATATTTCAACCGATCACGGCAGTTGCTATGGAATTGTGTGAAATATCATCATCTTCAACAAGTCGCACTAAGGAGCCATTACAACCCAAAATTGTTGCACATTATCTGCCTAATCAAAGAGCGATGCAAAACACGGCTTTGTTCACATGATCCTGCCATTCGATCAATGCCCATTCTCATAATCACACAAATCAACCATTATTATTGTTGTGAGGGTATATTGAAGAGCGACCTTTTGATCTATTGTCCCTCCATTTGATAATGTTGCTCTCTTTAGGCTTCCCCTCACATACAATTCTTTTCAGAGTTGTATTCAAGTCAGGTTAAATAAGGTATCTGAGAATTAAAGATTAGTCTAGTGACTGCATTGCCTTTTGTGGGCTAGTTGCTCACAGAATCACCCTACCTACTTCTTCTGGAATTACATTAGGTTCTCAGAATCTGCAAAGACCTCCTTGTGATAACCCTAGTCTCCTAAGGTTCTCCCTGAGTCTGCAGCGCCCTCTAAGGAAGCACCTCAACCATACCATTGAATCACATTAAAGCTGAAACTTTTCTTTCACCCCACTTTTGGCGACTTGGAAGTATCCACTTATTTCACTTATAATCACTCCCAATAGACCTCATAAACGTCACCTTTAGCCGTAGCCAGCCCCACAGTGGACGACACCACGATGTGGTGTCACCACTTGGATTCAGATAAATCAATACCGCAAACTGTCCTTTCCGTTCAAATTCGCACTCCAACACTCGCATAGTGCACCGATGAGATTAAAAGTTTCACAAAAGTTTCCGCACATCGTTCCAACGTTTTCCCCGAGCTCCAAATGACTTCGCAAGTACTTAGTGTACTCAATGGATGTATGTTTGTGTGTGTGTGTGTGTGCGTGTCAGATGATGCCCACATCGAGTTAAATCCACTTAATTGAGTGTATTAAATCTCAAACTCAAATTGACTTTAAATCGACTAAGAATGTCAAAGTTGTACATTAAAAGAATGTCAACTCAATGCCAATTTGTATCGAATGAAAGAGAGAGAGATGAGTGTACGAGAGAGAGAGAGAGACGGAGAGTGTGGGGGATCCATAGGTACTTCTAAAGGATTCCGTGTCGCTTGTGAAGTGGATTCTTCACACTCCCTGCGTGTCATTTAGCAATCACTAGTGTGGAGATGTTTGCCGAAGTTGTACTACTTGTGAACTTGTGGTACGTACGATTAACTTTGTTTGGAAAGCCAATTCAATTGACTAGTGGGATTTTATCAAACTGATGGATGATGGAAGTATGAGTTCAACGTTGCAGGCCTTGTTGACGGTTCAATTTGCTATTAAGTGAGATACTTCATTGGTTGGTTCAGAAATGTAGTCTGTTGTTGTTTCTAACCCTTATTTACATGCAACCAGCCATTATAGTCGTGTAAATGGTCGATCTTAGTAAAAATGCAGAGCTGATCAGGTGCGAGAACCATTCGCAGATTTTCATTCAATCCGAAGATTCCATACTGTATCGAAATTAATTCTTGGCAGCCGCCGTAACTTAGATCTTAATTGGCAATCGACGGACGCTGGATAATGGAAACTGTGGCTCAAAAGTGGATTTCTAATTCAGTGGCGAATCATCATCAACGAATTCGAGGGAAATTCTGATTCCCCTCATGAGCCTCTGTGGGCTCCCTGGGGGTGAACAAGCCAAGATATCCCTAGTGGGTATTCTTGTCGATATTCCATATCATTCATTGCATTCTTCAGCTGAAACACTTTCTTGGCATATGAGTACATGACAAAATCAGCAATCAATGTATTGAACTAAATTTATGAAGCTACTTGAGCGTATGTGGAATATTTCACTTGGGCGTATGTGGAACATTTTTCTATCAGTTCCTTAAAAGTCTCACACTTGGGCGTATGTGTAACTTTTTTACCATATTGATTGGAGTTTTTCATAGAAAATGATTCACTGTGGCGTATGTGGAACATTTTTGTTTTTGCCGACCAGACAACCGCCAGGCATTGTACCGTCCTAAGTTTCAGGTATCCGTCGATTCTAAGCAAAGACTACATGCAACTTTTAACTAGTGGCTGCTGTGGTGTAGTGAGTTGATTCCTACACCGAATTCGCTACAGACTCAATCCCCCGATTTACCAAGAAATATATCGTGCCTGCTCTTTAGAGCCACTGACAAGGCTCGAAGTGCTTCTAAAAACTAGTCGCCAGGCAGAAAGTTGGTTTACAAATCCGTTCAACTATCCTAATTGTTCATCATTCTCTCAGCATCTAGTCCATTTACTCAGGATCTTACATAATTGCCAGTTGACGTATCTAAAGCAGCCAGTGGTTGCTGTAAAAGCTAGGCCCAGGTCCTCCACGGACTCTCGGGCAACCCAAATCATGTTATCAACCTCACTAGCCCTATTAGACCTCTCACCAAATTGAAACAAGGTCACTTCTGCGAGCACCCTCACAAGAAGTCTGTTATATTCTATACATTTCGTATTCAGACTGCGGTTTCTTTGAGCTGGTCTCCGTTGCTCATTATTTTAAACATATCCAATTACTTGCGCACTCCTTTATCTGAGGCAAAAACTGCTTTGCTAAGAACTGCTCTGTTTCCATTGGCTTCCGAGAACATCCCCCATTCATTCCGATAAATTACATAATTACCAAATTCATCCGAGACCTCACGGAAGCGTTTCATTACAAAGTTTGTCTTATCCCCGAACCAACAAAAAAAAAAAAAAAAACCCCCGTCTTACCATTCACCATCGTTTGCTTTTAACTGCAGTAACGGAAAGTTTTCCTCGCCTCTTTCCGCACACTTCGACATGCACACAAAGCAAAGCCCATCGTACGTCGCTCCAAATGAGAGCAGGAACTCCAATATCCTCCTGACAAACACCACACACTCCACGCCCACAACCGAAAGAGCCGAAAAGAAACCGAAGGAAGGAAATAAATTGAAATATCCTGCTCCTTATTTGCAAGTGTCAGAATGTATTCCTTGCGGCAGGAAGAAGGCACAAATTAACACTTTTCTGTTTGCACTCATTAGGACCGCAAAAATTCCCACGAAGACTTAACATTAGCCCTGCCGCCCAGACAGCAACACTCGCACCCTAGACACACACAGCCGCCACGAGGCCGGAAAGGAAGAACGTAAATCTGGAACCGAATCTTTCCTTGCCACAAATTTTCGTAACTGAAACGAACATGGAGCAGGATAAGGCGAATGGGCTCTGCGGATGTAGGAACACACGCACGCACGAGGATGCTTTGTAAGACGATGCCGTTCACTGATGGGGATGGCAGCAGACAACTGAAGCATACAGGACCTCCCCCTCAGCCTCTGTGTGTATTGATGAGGAATTGTCACTGTGCTTTCATTTGAGTTACTTGCTTATCATGTTTCGATTGGATCACGATCCATGTTACTGTGTATCCTTACACCTTGGATGCTTTAAAAAAAAGAAAAAACCAAAATCCACAGCATTCACATTTGGCATCAAAGCTGTTGCTTACTGGGGGAGCAGATGAACTCAATGTGTTCGTGTGGTTGTATCTGCACACGGAGTAAGGATTACAGACACTTAAGCCTGTGACAGAAGTGCCTCCTTTATTGAAATTTTTCGCTTTCAGTTTGGGATTCCTTTTCAATTTGATTGAAGGAGATTTGGAAACTGTTTCAGCTGGTGACGGTTGTATTGAGATACGTACGTTTATTCGAGTCGTCTTCAGATGCGAGTGTCAGGATCGTATGCCTTCCGCCGTGTACGTACGACCGCATGGATTAAGTCATGTGTTGAGATAAGGATTTTCCTAAAGTTGAAGTACAGTTAATGTGATTTATTTAACAGCGCGGTATGTTGCAGGTGTTTCTTTTGATTTTGCCATCGCTTCTTCTCATTTTTTTTTCTCTGTAAGCCGACATGAATGCGACTTTCTATTAAATTTGATATGCCTGGATGTAGACATCTGTTGGATGGTTCTTTAAATTGAAGGTATTTCTTGTTTTTTTTTTCTTTTCTTCAAAGACAAATCATTTTGGACTTGAGAATGAGGCTTCTCAAATTGATTGTTGCTGTAATTCCACCGATTTTCTGTCATTTCCCTGGCCTTGATATTTAAAACGTTTCTTCTGCTCGAATTCAATTGAGAGAAATTGATGGACTTCCTTTTGGCGGAAGGTCCTGCCCAGGTTCCAAATCATTTACTTAATAGGCGACCCTTGCACGAGTTTGATAATTAGGCATCATTGGCGGACGTCTTGTAGGTCTACAAAGGACGGCAATCAAATCGAATGATTTCTTTGGTTTCAAATGACTTCGCCTTTGGGGAACAATGTGAATATCGATGCTGCTTGGTTGATGTTTGAGTCATATGAGTGAAAAAGTCAACAAGGGGAATTATGTCTCTAGTCTACGAAAGGTCCAAAAACGATATTCTGATGAACGACTTTGAAGATGTCAAGTATGCAGTTCGTCACCTTGTCTGAGATCTTTTTAGGTAAGAACACCGCATTAGAAAGGGACTTCTACAACTTAGAAGAGCCAGTAGATTATGTTGACGTAGAGTATGCAATGGTAAGTAATCGAAGGCAATGACTCTAGACAGACTAAAAATTCATTAAACTCTTCGAATTGACTCAGCGATTAATGCCACCTCGAAGGAGTGGTCATAGTCACCTTCAGTGAAGGGCATGGTCCACTAAAAGAATCGCGGTGTCAAAGAATGCACGATAGATCTACAGGCCATTCAACCCTCCGCTTCTTCCACTCTAACTTATCAGGAGCACTTGGAAAGCTTTTGAAATGAGTCCAACCATTGCGTCATCTGTCTTCCAACCGTTTTACTACCCTGATGCAGTAGCTTTCAACCCCCGCCTCGGAAATAGTCATGATGAGGCCATTCGTGTCACGTGACCAAGCCATCCATCGAAGCATAGCCCACCATACCCCGCACTAGCATGGTAGGTTAGGGGTAGCGGCTGTGCCTCATAAAACTTTGTAGACCATCTATCATAGAATTCGTGATGAAACGTGGTGAGTGGAGCATTCTAATCTTACAAGGTGAGTGCTTCATGTCCAGCAGGAGCCTCGGTTGTGGCTTGACGGTTGAGACGCATCCAGGTTTCTAGGTTACGTAATTTTCGTTCGTTACCGTAAAAGTGAGCTAGGTCCTCATAGTTCCCGGCTATCAAAGGCTAAAATACTGAGGTATCTAAGTAAATAAACAGTCGGCTCCTTACAGCTCAGTTTGAAAGTGAGAATGGAAAGATGTAGGATGAAGGATGATGTTAGAGACATGACAGTGTCTACTTAAGCTTGATTGGTTTAACATTGATCAAGACCCCATTCTCACGTATTGCCGTGCTCTTGAAATAATCCGATCTCGGCAGATTGTATCCGCCATCTAATTCTTTTGGTTATCATCCAAATGGCAGGAACATGCGCGATAGTTGGAATAAAAGTCGAGTTGAAAACTCCTAACTTGGCTTTGACACCAAGATTGGCCTTCTTGATTACAGATTCTCAAAGCCGTAATAAAATTGATCCACCTTATCCAAATTTAGCTAGGCATTAATCCTCCCACCTCTCAAAATAGTTAAACACCTGCTTCAATGGCACCCCAAAAACATTTAGAGTGATCAATGCAAAAAGCGTTGCTTTATCAGATCCAAACACCTTGTGATTTTCTTAACAATCCTTAAGCTTCACAAATAAAGTAGTTTACTTTTATTAGATTAATAAATGCCACCATGAGCAAATTTAAGATTACAAGATAGAGCTTCTCCACTTATCGCTTAAACCTAATCGCTTAAAAATCACTCATTGTAACCTGATGCGATTACAACTCCGTCCTTGTTTCATATTCGCACAATCCACTTATTGGCTTAGTCCCTGTAAGTACAGGGGACTCTCCCGGAGTCGAATTTGTCTCTAACTCGATTTTTGTTTACCATATTTTATTTTTTTCTTTACAAAACCATCGCCTCCAGTCAAACTGCCTATAACTCGTACACCTTCTCTTGAGTCTTCGCCTCTTTCTTCAAGTCTTAATTTTAATTCTCTTAATTTATTTTTTTTACTTTAAATATAATGATATATGTTTCCTGGTGCTGTTAATTGGATTCAAACCCGTTTTGATTTCATAGAAATGGAGATCGATCATCCTGACCACGCCTACTCACACGCCAACACTGTAGGCCCTATCTTCCAGAAGTCCGTACAACTGTTAGCATACGCGGATGACATTGACATGATTGGCAGAAGACAGCGAGCCGTCTATGAAGCGTTTGCTGGTATTGAAGTGGAGGCGGCTAAAAGGAATGAAGGCAAAACGAAGTATATGCTGTCATCAAGAAAGGACACACACATCGACGACTTGGCTAAAACGTCACAATGGGCAGCTATAACTTCGAGGTAGTCAAGGACTTCGTCTACATCGGCTGCGCAGTAAACAGTACAAACAACACCAGTCCCGAGATCAAACGCAGAGTAACTCCTGCCAAACGCTGTTTCTATGGGGTCAAGAGGCAATTGAGTTACTACTCCATCTCTCGAAGGACCAAGCTGACTGTATACAAGACCTTGATCAGTCCTGCTGTACGGCGAGGAGCCATGGACAATGTCAAAAGCGGATGAAGAAGTCCTTGGTCTCGTCGAGAGAAAACCTGTGCGTGGGATCTTTGGTCTTGTCTGCGTTGATGGTTGTTGGAGAAGAAGCTTCAACTACGAACTGTATGGGCTGTACTGCGACATGAGTCTAGTCAGGCGTCTTCGAATGCAACGCCTAAGATGGCTAGGCTCAGCTCCGGCCCGAAGAGTCTTCGACTCCGAACCCGTGGGACAACGCAACAGACAGGAAGCCCGCATTTAAGGTGGAGCACCCAGGTGGAGAAGGACCTCAACCAACTTGGCGTGCAACACTGGAGACAGCTAGCCAGAGACTTGTTTGGTTGAGGCCTAGGTCCACCCCTAGCTTCAAGCAATAAGGCGCTGAGTTAAAACAGACGATTCGAACAGCCAGACATTAAAATTTTCGGGATAACAATATCAGATTGGAAGGATATGTGCTGGTATTCTTTATGTGATTATGTGATTTAATTTTACAATATTTTTTTATTCTGATGAACTGCTGTGTCCTTATTTATTTTAAATCAACCAACAAGTTATTTTATATTTATGTTCTTACTATTTTTTTAAATTATGTTTACATTTTCTTATTAAATAATATAATAATATTGTGGGTGACGCGACAGTCGGAAGTGGACCTTGGTCCAGCTTCTCAGCAACCACTCGTGTTGTGCGTGCTATTGTTCTTTCACGCGTGGATGGGACCTACAGTTTAATGTCGACTCTGAACGGCGAAGATGAGAAACTTTTTCTAGACGGGAATACTCTTTGAGCATTATCCGTGACTCGAGAAAGAGGCCGAGCCGTGCGTTGTCTAAGGTGGGTAATTCGGGTATCGAATCTGGCACCCTCTGCGTAGGAGTCGACGCACTTACATACTAAGCCACTGGGACCGATTAATTTTTAAATAAACGCTTTAAATTAAACCCCCCCCCCCCCCCTTCAGCACGCCCTCTGCCTAACTCGAATATTACCAAATCTCCCTTTAACTCAAGCAAATCATGGTTTCCCGTGAAAAGTCGACTTAGTCTACTGTCTACTGCACTCTATGTAATTGACAAAGGTCGTTAGAGTTTCTGATTAATCCCACAATCGTCGCCTTGCCGTTCAACTTTGTTTTTGACATAAACATAGCCCCATCGGATAACCACAAAATTTGAATGTTTACTTATTGATTTCCTATGCCGCTTGGAAACTAACTTCACACCACAAACCATGATTTACTCTTTTCTCCTCCTTCGTTTAAACCTTTAACTCTGAATCCAGTAATTTCAGTGTTCAGTCAAAGCGCTTTGTTATCGGGTCATTAGCTTTGTTTCGTGAAACTCCTTTTCTGCACGTGTGCGTGTGTCTTGCCGGGTAGCACCAGAATGCATTATTAATGTAACTGAATAATAACAAGCCGATAGAACACAATTGCAACCCTTGAGGAGTCGCTTAGGAAAAGTAAATCGATAAAATTATAAATGGGTTACTCAAATGGGTTGACTGGGAGTACAGGCAGAGCACCTGCACAATTGTGAAAAATACTTATGATAAGTGGCGTGGAATACGTTAGCATTTCAGCTTGTGCAATCGTAACATTTTACATGAGATAAAAAAATATGAAAATCAAAACGAGTTTGTTTTCGTCGCAACAAGAGGAGCCTACGCTCAACACTTGCAGATTGAATTTCATGGTTGCTGTGGGCTTAATATGACATTTGCCAATTTTTATTCGGGGACTATATCAGAAGCATGCGGAGGAAAAATCGATGTCGCTGTGGGAAGGTGAATGGGTTTATGGTGCAGAGTAACAAATTGATTATGACCTTAAATCGGAAGGGAGGCTTTGAGACATTTAACGCATTGACGACGAGACATGTCCTACGATGATAATGTTAAAATCCATGCAAGCAACGATATAAGACTGAGATTTGCAAGGTTTTCTTAAACTACATTTCCAGTTGGATTACAATTCTTTGACGGCAGGCAAATTGTCTTAATTTTTAAATTGAAAAACAGAAACTTAAGACCGAACGAAAGAGAAAAGAAGAAAAATTGAGTTCAAGTCAAAAAAGAAGCTTTTCTTGACGTTCGACATTCGTACAAAAGTTGACGATAATTTATTTTTTAGTGGTAATGGAAGCATATCGCTGTTACCCTTTTTGTATTAAAATAATTTATTAAAATCATTTTTCGATAGTGCGACAGGCGAAGTTCCTCGAATCTTTTGCGCTTGAGGGGACCTGATGACGTGACAGCGTCATGCCGTTTGCTGTCACGTTATACAAGACGGTCAACATTTTCATTTAAAGGACGGTCAAGCATGTTTTGGTGAACCTTGGCTGTAAGGTTCGCCAAAAAATGTTTCACATCAAAAATACATGAGCATTGACAACCTCAATAAACCACTACTACCTAGAGGCACTGCATCGTAACCCGTTTGACAATAGACTACTTAGGTCTAAGCGACAAGGTTCCGAGAAGAATTCGGTCATCATTGACGGCTTGAAGCAGTTTCTTCCATCTCCGGGGAACACTGTCTGTATGTCACAAACGCCGTCAAAACATATAGGCATAGGCAGAAATGAAGTATTATAGAGATAGTCGACTTCACAGCTGATTGCCACCAAGTCCATCGACAAATTAGAGTGCCTTTTTGACAGATATTCATGAATTTTTGACGCTTATTCACGAAATAATGTAAATGCCGTCCTTTGGTTGGTCAGTTTGGTTTATGAACACGTTATCAACGTTGTCAAAAATCTTAAGGGGAAAGAGAGGTAGAACTCGTGGATCTCTGTGATACTTCATTTCTTGACATAGGTTTTACGCCTTCAAATTGATAGCCTATTTGCTATTGACAGCTATTTATATTATTCATGTAATGTACCTTCTATATGGTTTGGACGCATTGGACATTTGATGCATAGATACCAGATACCGTTGTTCAACTCTTCCAGTTTGTGCTTTAACCTTTTATCCATTGTTGCTAGAGTTCTTCCTTCTTCAATATATATTATTGATCATTCTGACGTTAAATGTCTTGTTTCTGTGACGAAGACGTCTGCTGTTGTTTAAATATCTGAATGGCTGAACATTGCTCGATTAAATTGGAGCAATGAGCCAACTAGGCCCACACAGTGATTCCAGTGACCCAAGTAAGATGTGGTAAACGTCAGTTAAGAGATTGATTTTTTTAAAACCCAAAATTCAAGCTGTCGGCGTACAGTTGTGGACCAATGGGTGGAGAGAGCGTGGCTGACAAACAAAATGTAATGTAAATAGTTTCAATTCATACAAATTGACTTCTGTCCATTCTATTCCTGGTTAATGGTCCTTAATCGAGCCAATAGTCCATACTCGTCGTCGATTTACAATGAATGGAATGAACTTAAACAGTTCTTGTTCATTGAACAAGTGTAGAATATTTCTAGACATTCGCAGTTTCTTTGGGCATAAATGGCAAAATGCAGCTTAACAACAACACCTAGCGTAGCACGAAAGTCTGTGGTGGACCTAGGCCAAGCTTGAACAGTAACGTCTTGTTTTGCACGCTTTTGATTTATAATGAATGGATGGGACCGACGAGTCGAACTGGAATAAAAAAAAAACTTGTTTCAAAAAAAGCAACGACGCTTCCACAAGTCGTAGCCAGATAATGAGGAACACATATCAAAGACTATTTCGTTGATGGCTTCTCCAAGATCGTTGGGAAAAAATGTACGGACTAGAAAATAGTAATTGCAGATAGAACAAGTAAATCTCATTTTGATTCCAGGTGAATCCTGCTTTCCAGCGACTCATCGAACGAAAGCTAATCCATAACTGGCATAAGTGAACTTAGGCTTATGTCAGAGCCCAATGGAAAGCCGAACCGACAACTGCATTTGGAAAACTACTCGCAAATGCTAACACGTATGTAAAAACAACTGGCGATGACGCAGTTGGTAGAGTGCCTGCCCATGGTTAGCGAGGTCCCCGGTTTGAATCCTAGTGAAAGCAAAGTTAATACGCTTTAATCTGGTTTTCAAATCTAGCCATTTGCCGTTGAGATCAAATTAATTGCACTATCACTGGAGAAGTCAATCAGTGGTGGTAGTCTGACTATGGGTATCACAATGGTGAATGCACTAGCAGCCCCTCTAGCTAACCTAACCTAGCACTCAGAGAAGAGGGAAAAGTACCAACGTGCGGGGTTCCCAAAGCTCCTCTGTTGATAGTATGGTGTCTTAGTTCATATTAGATGCTTCAATCCTTTTCAACAAGCCTCGCCAGCCACTCAACACTAGCAGTGGAGTAGTCAGTCAATCAGGGGTAGTAGTCTGACTATGGATATCACAATGGACCAATATGGTCTAAGTGAATTCACTAGCAGCCCAACTACCTAACCTAACCTAACACGTATGTAGAGAGTGGGTTATACTTATAATAGGTGAGCGAAGATTAACTAAACTTAAGACTCTTAGCGATATGTTTGTTACGATTGCAGTATGCCACTTCTGGGTATTTCCTTAATTGCTTAAAATGACAGGGATTTTGGTTCGGCCTTTAGTCTCACTGTGTTCAGAGAATACTCTGCAGGTTAGGGGCAGCGGCAGCGCCTCATAAAACTAAGTAGTAAGGTAGTGCCATGAATCATAGAATTTGTGATAAAACGTGGTGAGTGGGGCACTCTCATCGTATAAAGAGAGTGCTTCATGTCCAAAAGCTCCTCCTGGACATGAAGCTGAGTGGTTCGACGGTTGAAACGCATTCTGTGTGCTCCCGAAAAAACTGGAAACCTGGTTGTCTAATTTCCTAGAAACACTAAGTGTGTTTGTTAAATGAACCAGGTCCTCATTGTTCCCGGCTATCAAATGCTAAAGTACTGATGAATCTAGGTAAATAAACAGTCGGCTCCTTACAACTCAGTTCAAAAGTGAGAATGGAAAGGTGTAGGATGAAAGATGATGTTAGAGACATGACAGTGTCTACTTAACCCTCATCTCATCCTCAATTGTGCGTAGATTTCTACGCATGTGGTAATTTAGTGTGTTTTAAATGATTTTTATTTTTTTTAAACCTTTTTTTAGAATTCTACGGAAGACGGAATACGTAAAATAAGGATTGTAGTAAAGTCAGAAAATTCCGGTAGTTTCCAACATGTGGTTTTTGAAAAAGAAAATAAGACAAAAAGTATCACTTGTATGGAAAGATTTTAGGAGAACAAAATAGAAAGGATATCGGACTGCACGGGAATTCGAACATAAGGGAACAACATGTAACAAAGAATTATTGGAACACGACGAGTCAGTCGTGAATAGTGTCTTGTGTAGCGCGGTAGTGCCGAATAAAATTGAGAAAAACAAATTAAATTGAGTTTCTTTTAAAAACACAAACGACTAAACTGGCGTAGTTTTCTACGCAAGGATGAGATGAGGGTTAATCACACTTCTTTAAGAGATGAAAATGTATGGCTAAGATTTTATAAGTTTAAGGGATCAATCTGCAACAGGCGCATTCATTGTACAGTGTCGGCATTATCGGAATATTTTTGCTCACTTTTGCTTTGAGACAATCAGCTGAAGTCAACACAAGCAACAATGCTGCGATGGATAATCAACTCATATGGAGTAAGGACTTGAAAGATGGGATTAATTAATTATAATTGATTCGTGTGTGGCATGACGTTGTTGTAGCTTTAAGCCAACTCAGTGTACGACATAAACCTGACCATTTACAAATTACGTACAAAATGTACATAAAATTGTACCTTTCTAAAGTTAAGAAACAATTATTAGGTTGCAAAATATAGCTACCACGGGTAAACCAACGACCGTACCCTTTCGCGATCCAAAGACGATTGTCAATGCATGTCCTCTCTGATTCACCCGATCGTTGGCCACCCTCTCTTTCACTCAAGAGGGTAGTTTATGCTGATGGTTCAGTCGATTGAGAAAAGGGATAATTTTTAATCCTCGTGCAATATCGCTCAACACAATTATGAATAGGGGATGACAATATTTCTCGTAGTTTCCTTTTCAACATTTGTCACGATGACAACATTTCAAATCATAGAATTTGTGGTTCTTGCTTTCCTTCTCAGGATGTGCCTAGTGTCATGATACAAGCTAATGCCCATCGACATCATCGAAGAACAAGTTAAGTACGAAACTTCAATTGGAACCGTAGTGCGATGTGTTGACAGTCAAATCATGAGAATTTGATAAAAAATAAGGTCCAAAATAACTCTGCCTTAGAAGAACACACACTGTCGCTGGTATAACAGCAAATATGTTAAGAATCCCCGAATTTTAACGAACTACTGACCGTATTGCATTCCACCCCAACTCCCCCACGAACCCACAAATGCAACCCAAACGAAAAAGGATGCATTTTTTTCCCAACAAAGTGCCTTAATCAAAATCAGAAACAAAAACCATATCAATGAGACTCTTACCAAAATGTGACATATCCTGTTCATCAGAATTGTTCGGCTCACAGCAACCCCAATGTATCAATCCAACAATATTGATGACTGCCATCAAATGAAGTATATCCTTGCGTTTCAATTTTATTCGCGTCATTTTTCTTCACTTCACCAGTAACAACGACAACAACAACAAAAAATGTGAATGAAAAAAACAAAAAAAAAAAAACTCAAAATATTCTCTTTTATTACCACGCATCCACAACACCCATGTCTGTTTTCATTATTAAATTTTGAACACTTGCACACACCGATAGCAAACACGAATCCTTTTCATTGTCGATGTCTTGTCTAGTGCTTGCAAAAATTAGGGAAAATGAGTGTCAATGTACCGCCTGCTTACACCGACCATGGAACGGATACAAGGCGATAAATGTGTAGAAGACGAAAGAGAAGCTAAGGGAAAAGAAAACAATTGTATCTGTTATCTGTTTGACTTTTATCCTCTTCTTTATCACGGAACGAGGTAATGAAGAAGGAGCAAAGAAGGAGAATGCGCGAAATTATTAAATCATTATATCAGCATCGGCTGTAGCACCACCACCGCAGCGGCTAACACCATCATCAACATCATCATCATCTTCATCGGCATCATTGTTGCCACCACCATCCAACGGCAAGAGCGTAAGCGCCACCACGACAACAACAGGAAGCGTGCACAAAAGATACAAGGATTCGTTTGCTGTAGCAGCACACTTTTCGCTCGTCGCACTTGAATATTTCTTTTGTATCCGCTTTTGTTGTTTTCCTTTTGACTTGACTGTTCGGAGTAGTAAATTCGGCACTCAACACGACAATAAGGATAAAAGAGAGATAGGTAACTGCTTCAATTGTCACCTCAATTGTATGGGGTGTGGGTGGCGCTGGCGAGCGGGATGACAACGAAAAAGTATGCGGTGGCTACTGATATCCGTTTGCTCTTTGTTTGAGTTAAACAATAAAAGAGAGCTTGGTGTTTGGTCTCTTTGCTGAGGGACGTTGGGTGGATGGTTGTTTATGCGAGTGACCCGAAGCTAACACTTCACTGATTATCTACATCGATGGGAGGGAGGTTATGAACCTCGGGTCAACAAAGGGTCGAGATTGACCATAATGACGCTGTTAACAGATGTTGTGCATTGAATTACAAAGGGCCACTCCGTGACACCCCGAGACCCCAGCGATAAGCTTAATGAATATCCTTTCCTTTGCTTGGGGTTATCACACGGGTTAGATATTTATTATCCTTCAAATCCTTGTCACTTCAATATCATTCAAACCGCTCGGTTGGGTAAGGGGGGGAAACTCTTTCTCGATTTTCTTTGTTTTTTTTTTTTGTTTTCATGTGGCTTTGTTTTTTGTTATCAAACTAAATGAATCACTAAATTACGAGTGTCACGCGACGAGGCTGACGTTGGCAAAGGCCTTTTGTTACGTATTCGCACTGCGGCGGTCTACGGATTGGCGCACCACTTTGTTGATTGGTGTTATCCTGTCTGACTACCAGCTGCATGCAGCAAACATAATGACCGGGACTGGCAGTGGCTGGCGCTATTAGTTTATAAACAAGCACCGATTATACTCGAGGACCTACACCACACAAAAGAATGGAGCACACTTAACACACTGTCACCGAACGCTGGTCGACCTACTTCCTTGACTTTGGAACAGATTCCACTGAAGGCAGTTTCCACTGAAACCAGTTACCACGTCGACCGCCTGGCACTCAGCACATGTGTGCAAGCAAAAAATTCACGAAAACGTAACGAAACGAAATTTTCTGTCAGAATTGCGACGACAGGACTCAACGCGACCACAATCGGCAAAAGTTAAGACCAAACTAACTAATTTACTTAAGGCACGCACTGATTATACAAGGATCATGAGGACATGGCATTTTCCACGGTTGTTTCCTTACGGTGCAGCTGTTCGCCTGGAAAGAGTGCCAGCAGCCGAAGAGCTGACATGCGCACCGCCGTTTTAGTACACCAATCTTCAGACAGAGAGCAGACAGAGAGCGGGGAGTATTCTCTCTTCTGCGTCTTGCTGCCGTCAAAATTCATATGCACTGACCATCAATCTTAAAGGACAAGCATCCAGCACCCAGGCCACCCTCTTCGGCAAAGGAAAACGGAAAGGAGCGAAGGAGAAAGGAAATAAAATAACGTTAAACTTCGGGCGGCCGGCAGTTTGCCAAGAATCGTTGACACGACTGAATGTGGCATTCATCATTGGAAGGTCCAGGGTGTAGCTCAAGCGTGAAACTGGTTATAGGGCTTTCGGCACGATGTAAATTTCATCGAAATTTCCTTTGGGCTCTCTGCAACACTCAATACTGGATGATGACGGAGTGCGGTCTCTAAACCGATTCCGGCGACGACGGCGATGCCGATGATGCTGTTGATGATGATTTGCGATTACCGCATGCGGTTTATTGCCGAATAATGATTGTGAGGCAATGAATTTTATGGATACTACAATCTGCAGAATAATGTGTCTGAATGAGGATTTTTGTATATTTTTGTTTTATTTTGTCTCGTTTGTTTGTGTTTTCGCTCTGGCTGGATGATGTTGTCACTGCGCGTATTTATTGCCATTTTAATGGAGTTGCTAACTGCAGCTGTGATGGATCTCTGCAGTTAATTGAAATGAGTGAAGGGAACTTTTAAGTGACTTCTTGATGTGCAGTCCAACGAATCTAAGTGACTTCTGCGGCGGAGTAACTGGAAAAGTGCATACTTCATGAGGTTTTAATGTTTCTGTTTTTCTTGATGTTTCTTCACTTCTTGCTGAATATGAACTGGCTCAATGAGGGGCGAAGTGAGGAGCATAAGCGAGACATAATTATTGGACTCAATGCGAACTTTGTTGATTTCTCTGCTTGACGTTCGATGAATTCAATCAATTAATGCTCTCCAATGTTTTACTAGAATGTTATATCAGAACGTACAATAGAGTGCCCGCGCTTGACAAGCGAAATATGGTAAAATACATTTTACAATAAAATATGCCATCACTATAAAAATCTACTTACTTACACAAATAGTTCCCTCAGGCGGCCAAAAATTCAAACGTGCCATTAAATAATCAGAAATAATTCAGATCGCAATGGCGCTTTCGGGCGTTCGTCATTTTGACATTTTCAGTAGGATACATGTAAATCACATGTAAAAGTCGAAATAGGGAGGTCGCGAGTTGATGTTTCACAGACCGTAATATCGTAAGCGCGAGCATAGCCAGGACAGGGCTTCCTTAATCGCTATAGTTTCAGCCTGAAAGACGCTACAGTGATTAGGTAGTCGAAAAGATAGCTGGAAATTTAGATCCTTGGAAAAGACACCAGCACCCACACCTTTTTTTTATAGTTTGCGCGTGCTCAAGGGATTGCTAATACCCTTATGTGTCCGTGGTCAAGACACAGCACGGGCCGAAGGTATAGAGGGAGAAAGGGAGAGGAGTTACCTGTGCCCATTGGTCCTAAATATCTGCGGGTTGTAGTCTGTGGGAAATATTCGGCTGGGAAGAGCATACCATATTCGTGCAGTGCGGCTGTAGAACGAGTCTCTGAATTTAACTGTCCGGCCGAAAGTAGGCTTAAGGGTATCCTGATGGGCATTCCTGCCGAGACGGGTATTGCGGGTGTATTCATGGAGCGGAGGAGCATCGTTTGTTGAAATAACGATAAGACACGGGCAAAGAAGAGACGGTACGTCGATGTTCAAGCGAGTCTTATGACTCTGCGATATTCTGGACTCCTTTAAGTTTTATCGCTCGCTTATGGATTCTTTCAAGTAGGTGCAGGGTGGTCTTGGGGGCACCAGAGCACATATGAGCGTTGTACTCAAGCTTGGGGCGGATGTACGTCTTATAAATTAAAGTCAAATCAGAAGGGGCTGAAATATATCTTGCATCGCTTAAGGAAACCTAAACATTTCGCAGCATTTTTGGCAACCTCAAATATGTGATCGCTCCAACTAAGTGTTGTGTAAGTGTACCGATGATGGAAAGTACTTCGGTTTCATCGACAGAAGTGCCATTCATGGATAATGATTGATTATGAAGGGTTGGCCTGAGTGACAGCAGACATGCTGTGCATTGAATGCCACTCTATTGTTTTTTCCCCAGTTAATTATGCTGTCAACTGGAGCTTAACACACGCTGGTGTTCCAATTCTACGGCCGAAGGGCGGGGTCGTCAGTCTTGCAACGAATATGAAAAGCTGTGGGTGCTTTCATCAGCGAGGGAATGGATTGGATTAGAATTAGCAGACAAGAGATCATTTAAAAAAAAAATCACCTGCATACATCTTCGATCCATCTATGAAGATTTGCAGTGGACCTTCCAGCGTCTGGTGTTCAGACTCGCAGTGGACCTTCCAGCGTCTGGTGTTCAGACTCGCAGTGGACGTTCCAGCGTCTGGTGTTCAGACTCGCAGTGGACCTTCCAGCGTCTGGTGTTCAGACTCGCAGTGGACCTTCCAGCGTCTGGTGTTCAGACTCCCAATAACTCCAGCTGCTCAGCGATCTTTATATAATCGCCGTGCTAGCTGCTGTCTGTCAGCCAATTAATACTTTGGGTGGCAGCTTTAGGAGTATGTTTAATGCTTCGGCGGAGGTAGTCCTTAGCGCCCCGCTAATGCATACGCATGCCATCCTCTGCACTCTAGCGAGTGGGGTGATCTTGATTCTCTTGTCGAGTGCGGTCCACCAAATTGCGACACCATATAGTAGTATGGGTCTGAATAGGCAGTAAACCATTCAGGGTTGCAGTACCCATTTGCACCCAATGGGCCTTTTACATCAGTAGAGATCCGTTGAGGCGTTCTTGGCACATTCCTGGATATTTAGCTTCCAGCTTAACTTCGTGTCCAGGCCAAGAACCAAATCCAACCTAATCCATAGTGACGATAAACAATGGCTTTTTACGTCATATTATCATTTTACAGGCACCGTGTCCTCGGACATGTTTGCAAATCTGCTTAATGTATCCCATGGCCGTCCCTATCTCATGCACTGAAACTCAGTCACATTTACCCCCACCTCTGTGCGTGCTTTTATTGCTTTTGACAAACAGGCGGCATACTTCAAACCATTGCTTAATTGAACACATCATTTTCTGTCAAAACATCATAATATATAGTCAATTTGGAAACAACGAGAACGTGAATAATTAAACCAAAAAAAAAAAAAACACTGCCCCTAGCAATGCGATGAACGACAACGACGATCCATTTTCGGAA
Organism: Eristalis intricaria; assembly: GCA_964034865.1. Lineage (NCBI taxonomy): Eukaryota > Metazoa > Arthropoda > Insecta > Diptera > Syrphidae > Eristalis > Eristalis intricaria. The sequence goes on from OZ035877.1 coordinate 10,507,333, forward strand.
ATGACTCATGACTTTAAAAGCAGTTCCCGACTCTGTGGAGGGAATTTTTTCAAGCATCCTCATTTAAAATCAATTTAATGTGTGGTGCATTTTCATTAAACTGCATCCGCTAGCGGTTCGATGCGCTGGCTTTTCATGGTTCACTCGAGCCATTGTCCATGACCCTCACACCGGAAAACAATTAAAATTTATGGATTAACGAGTGCGCTAAGTAGATACCGTGTCCAGCATTTGTAGTTCCGCGCCAGAACATAAACAAATACACGCATGCACGCATGCACCCAGGGCGGTGTAATAATTTATTTTTATTTTTATGATTATCATATCACAGTCTATGACGTTAATTAAAAATTTATTAACAAGCAATTCATTTTTAATTTGAAATTGAATAGTTAATGAATTTGTAATAATGTTTATCTGGCGCAAAACAAGGGTTTATGCTAATTAAGATTTTTTTGTTTTTTCCGGTTTGTTGATATTTTTTGTGGTGTATTTACTTGTTTGCTGTTTACGTTGACTCAGTGGAGGATGTGCTTTTGATGACTTTTGAAAATAGGGTGACTTGAAAAATTTGGTGTTGCAGCCAAGCCCAAGGGGAGGAAGGGCTATGTCGCAGCTATAAGCTAACCAAGCGATTGTGGCAGCTGAGTGTTAAAGATAATCAAGACCAGTGCTTATGTTGGGGACAATGCAGAGACGGAAGAAACTCCGGTTTGGACACGAATTTTACTATCCTCCTTAACAGCATATCCACGCGTGTGGGTGGTCGCAATTATCGTAAGACCATGCAAACAATACAAACAAAATAACAAACAACAGATTATCGAAGAGTTGCCCATACACTATCCCAGAGCCTCCGATCTCTTGCCTTATAGGATCTTCTTCGGGAAGATCATCTCAACCTGACGGCTCGAAGATGAGCGAAAGCGTGTCTAATGATCTATGTCAGATCTAATGATCTACTATCCAACTCTCATTTCAATTACCGAAGCATTGTACAGTGAAACCAGGAAAAGAAGATCTGCGACTGCCCGTCGAACGTGCACTGTGTGTCCACCAAGAGGTGCTCCTATGTACCTTCGGCCTGCGGTGCGCCTCGACCCTGGACACTTAAGGCTTTTACAAAAACTTGTCGCACAAATAATAAAAGCAAAAATGAATAAAGAAAAAGTTAACCTCGCCGGACTCACTCCAAGGCATCAGAGAGCGACACGTGCGAGAGCAAGAACTTCATCCACTACTGCGGCGGCTCCTATCAGTTCCTCCGCTGCAACTGGCCTCCAGTAGCATCAATCAGAAGGAAACTCCAGAGATTAAGGCTTTATCCCGGCTCAAGAACAACAGGCTTTCAGAGAGAGAGAGAGAGACTTCGTCATGTGTGTCGATAGCCTGGCACTTTCATCTTGGATGTGAAAATCCGCCTATAAGACAACTGAATGGAGCAGTTGCTAAAGTGCCTGTCCCAGGTTAGCGGGGTCCCCGGTTCGAATCCCTGTGAAAGCAAAGTTAATACGCTTTTATCTAGTTTTAGAATCTGGGCCAATCACCATTTGCCGTTGTGATCAATTTGAAGGCATTATCACTGGAGTAGGCAATCAGTGGTAGTAGTCTGAATAGGAGTATCACAATGGACCAATATGGTCTAAGGGTGAATTCACTAGTAGCCCGACTACCTAACATGTCAGCCTATTTCCTACCGAGATGGCCGAGTAATTCAGCACCATTCTTAAGTGAGTGCCGCAAGGATTACTGTCATCTGTGAATGAGTGAATGGGATTAGAAGTAAAGTATTACAATATTGAGAAAAAGGTATTGGGGATACTGTGACTTGCAGAAAATTGGGAGGCTGATGAAATCGGTTGGCACTGGCTCGTGTGGTGAACCACCATGTTATACAAAACATACCCAAATACTTGAGCATTCGATGAACTGCGATACAACTATGGTTCAAAGCAGAAATGAAGTATTACATAGATACCCGACCTCACAGCTGATTGCCCCCTAGCCCATCGACGAATTTGAGTGCCTTTTTGACGGGTATTCATGAATTTTTGACGGTTATTCACGAAATGACGTAAGTGCCGCCCTCTGATTAGTCAATTTGGTTTAAGAGCACGTTGTTAAAACCAGTTGACAAGAATTTTAAAGGGCAAGAGAGGTAGAAGTCGGCCACCTCTGTAATACTTCATTTCTGGTTCAAAGTCTGATCAGACGGAGCAGGCTTGCTCTCAGTCATCTAATCGGCGTTTAACTTGACATTACGCCCTTGAAACATACGTCAATATGAAGAATATTGAGCCTCATCTACTCCGTCTGTAGATGCTGCAGGGGCAAGCGAGTGAAATTTTTTTACTCTTACAGCGAAAACCCACCTTCTTTTATAAGCACTCTGAACTAAGCAACATCTGTGGCAGTCATTTTTATCGCTTTCTAAAAAGCTCCAACTTTACAAAGTAGAATCGACTAGATCCACCTATGCCGATGAGTGCGTTCTATATTTCATTTTCAACAAACCTCACCTCCTGTGCAATAGAGTGCAAAAGGAGGAAGGAGTAGGTGGTGGAGTCCTTCCTCCCTTTGCACTCTTTCGAATGCCTACAGAGCATCAGTTCACACCTCTGAAGAGGGTTCAATCAGGATGGTTACACGTCTAGACGACCCTTGTAACTTCGCAAAGAAGAGAAATATTGCTCACCTTAAGTGCATGGTTATACTTTTCCTTGCATTTTCTTTGGCGTAAGATTTCTTGGGTGAACTTTGAATTTATTTTGAAGGATGCCCACTTTAAAGCACTAGAGGAGAGGAAGTTTGTCTGCGTTCACTTATGTAAGAAGAAAGCTGTTTTCTTGTTTCTTAACCAACCAACAGGTACGAGCCATCATGAAGCTCGTCCTATAAAATAGAGATTGTTGCGTTACTGAATAATTTCATAACAAAACGGTTCTATGAGTGTTGCAAGGCAACAGTCGTTTCGGCTTGGTTGACATCTGTTCTGTTACTGGGTATGAGACATTGTCAGTAAATAGTTGGTAGCATATAGCCTCAGAGCTAATGTCACAAATTTACTGAGGACAGATATCAGACAAAGATCGAGTTTGCTGGGGTAGCCTCTATTTTGATGCCCAACTCCAACCCAAGCCAAGTTACTAAACAGGATAGGCAGTTGCTGTTCATGGAGTCTTACAGATTCTAGAATCGATTGACTAGAGCTCAATCGATTTCTCTGTTCACAGTTGAGCAAGCATATGACTTTCGGAGTGATTAAAATCATACACAAAATAGCATGGGATACATTGTTTTCACCAGCAGGCTCCACATAGCCATGCCCCCTCAACCAGTGAGAACCTGCAGGCACCCGTGATGGAAGGAAAGTAAGTGCACAACAATTGACACCGAGTTCATGGCCAAATGATGTCTGAATTTGTCCTCCGGCGGGTGTTGAGCGTAGAATCACTCTTAGCAACCGATGTTACTTCGGTTTGTAAAAAAGAACTGGGCTCAAAAATCCTGATTCGAAGGATCGAGATCATTTCTTATTTTGCCAGTCCTGCTATATGGAGCCAAAAGCTGGCACAACTGCAGAGATGATTCTTGATGCCTTCGAAAGCAAAATTCTACTTCGGATACGTCATCCCGTCTGCGAGAATGGTAAAGGGATGAGAAGACATAACCGAGAAGTCTGCGAGCTGTACAAGGATGTGGATGTAGTCCGGAAGGCGCCTTCGAAAAGAAAATTCTACGTCGGACATATGGCCCAGTCTGCGAGGAAGGCGAATGGGGCAGAAGACACAACCGCGAACTCTACGGGCTGTACTAGGATGTGGATGAATCTGTCGACTCCACTGGTCGGCCACATCGAGCGCATGAACCAAGGCTCCAGCAAAGAGGGTCTTCAAATGCAAGCCTTCTTGTTCGAGAAGGAGAGGAAGGAAGGAAAGGATCCAAGCCTTCTTGTTCGAGAAGGAGAGGAAAGGAAGGAAAGGAAGGAAAGGAAGGAAAGGAAGGAAAGGAAGGAAAGGAAGGAAAGGAAGGAAAGGAAGGAAAGGAAGGAAAGGAAGGAAAGGAAGGAAAGGAAGGAAAGGAAGGAAAGGAAGGAAAGGAAGGAAAGGAAGGAAAGGAAGGAAAGGAAGGAAAGGAAGGAAAGGAAGGAAAGGAAGGAAAGGAAGGAAAGGAAGGAAAGGAAGGAAAGGAAGGAAAGGAAGGAAAGGAAGGAAAGGAAGGAAAGGAAGGAAAGGAAGGAAAGGAAGGAAAGGAAGGAAAGGAAGGAAAGGAAGGAAAGGAAGGAAAGGAAGGAAAGGAAGGAAAGGAAGGAAAGGAAGGAAAGGAAGGAAAGGAAGGAAAGGAAGGAAAGGAAGGAAAGGAAGGAAAGGAAGGAAAGGAAGGAAAGGAAGGAAAGGAAGGAAAGGAAGGAAAGGAAGGAAAGGAAGGAAAGGAAGGAAAGGAAGGAAAGGAAGGAAAGGAAGGAAAGGAAGGAAAGGAAGGAAAGGAAGGAAAGGAAGGAAAGGAAGGAAAGGAAGGAAAGGAAGGAAAGGAAGGAAAGGAAGGAAAGGAAGGAAAGGAAGGAAAGGAAGGAAAGGAAGGAAAGGAAGGAAAGGAAGGAAAGGAAGGAAAGGAAGGAAAGGAAGGAAAGGAAGGAAAGGAAGGAAAGGAAGGAAAGGAAGGAAAGGAAGGAAAGGAAGGAAAGGAAGGAAAGGAAGGAAAGACCAAATAATCGCGGATGCAAGACAGCTTGGCGTGGATGACTGGAAGCAGCATGCCTGAGGACCGTCAACAATGGAATTCAGTAATTGCTCAGACTCAGATCCTCGATAGGTTGCATGCCTGATAAGTATGTAAGTACCACTAAGTCTTAAGAACGACAATGGTTAAACAAATCTACAAGACCTTAACGAAAAGTTTATCAAAATATGATTGCATCGACACAATAGCCGTGTTTTTTCAAAAATCTATAAATAATGAAGTCGAATTTTGCACTTAAGGCACATACAACAATCTACTGCCTATAATGTCGGCAGAAAAGTGACTGCCTATAAAAATTCGAGTTCGATTTTTTTTAAATATTTTGACAGCGATTCGAACATATAGTGCCTTTGATTTGACGGATAAAAATCCAAGCCACTGCGAATAGTTTTTTTTTGCATCTTACTTCACTCCACTATCAGCGATGAAAAAAACACGGCTAATGTGTAAGGAACAATTTTTATCTATGAAGTAAGAAATAACCACACATTTAGTCAGTAGAATTTAGATTTTAAAAATCTGTTTCCCTAAAGTTGCATTCTACATAAAAACCATTCCGTATGACTTTGCCGTCACACTTTGTCCATCTCAACACAGTCCAATGAAAACAAAATTCGCAACAAAGCATAAACAAAACAAAAAGCAAACAGCCTCCAACCACCAGCGAATAAATCAACACTCGACACACTGTACACTGGTAATGAGGTCATTAAGATAATTCTTTGAAACCTTTCAAGCGTATCCGATTGCAGCTGAACCAAATGATTTATTACAATCATTTCGATATGACACGGTTATTTGTTGAGTTATTTAATTTTTTTTTTTTTTCAGTCATGTACTCGCTGTATAAGTCCGGCATCACAACTGCACGCGTGCTGTTTCCCATTATGGAAATTGAGTGCATAATTGAATCATTATTATTGACGATTCATTGCGCCGTGCGTGGAAAAACATATGCCAGTGAAAGTGGAGATCACATACGCATTCAGGGGATGATACATTACAAGAGCGAGTGCAATATTCGACGTTGATGCGCTCTGTAATCAATGGGAATTTAATAATTTCACACTGAACTTGTACGTGACACTGGGAGTGAGTGAATATTTGAACTAGAATTCACAGGGAATTTGGAATGACTTTTAGCATGAATTGATGCATGTTGATGATTGTCATGAGCAACCAAAATTAAATATTCTGCTCTTTGTGGGTAAATTGTTTCTAGTGAATTGAAACTGGCTTAAGCGGGAGCGTGCAGGGATGATGTGACCGAGGGGGCAGACAGCTCTTTGGGAAACGTTCTTAGCTGGCTTACGTGCTGTGACGTGGTCTGGGTGTGAGTCGGGGCAGAACCCCACAAGAATCACGGCTCTCATCGCGTAACTTTTCGAATGACTATCGTATTTTTGATTCCCTTCGATGATTTGCTTCTTGTACGACACTCACTATCGTCTGAAATGATATCTCTCAGGTAAAAATGACATCTGTCCTCTAATTCCTCTCAAATTTCACACATTCTCATTTCAGTTAGCGAGCAAAACTAATGCAAATGCGACCTTTCTCTCTAAAAATGTCTTAAAAGTGTAGAACAAGATACTTACACACAATTTGTTCTCATTTAATAGGAGACGATACTGAAATATCAGAAATGAAGTATCACAGAGATAGCCGACTTCACAGCTGATTGCCCCATAGTCCATCGACGAATTTCAGTACTTTTTTGACAGATATTCATGAATTTTTGACGGTTATTCACGAAATAACGTAAATGCCGTTCTCTGATTTGTCAATTTCAACAAAACTTTGGCTCTACAGTCCGGGGTGGACCTGGGCCCCAACCGACAAGCCTCTCCAGCTAGCATGGTCTCTGGCTAGCTGTCTCCAGTGTCGCACGCCAAGTTGGTTGAGGTCCTTCTCCACCTGTGTGCGCCACCCTAGACGCGGGCGTCCTCTGTTGCGTTGTCCTACGGGTTCGGATTCGAAGACTCTTCGGGCCGGAGCAGTGCTGTCCATGCTCTCTACATGGCCCAGCCATCTTAAGCGTTGGATCCGAAGACGCCTGACTAGACTCATGTCGCTGTACAGCCCGTACAGTTCGTGGTTGAATCTATGTCGCTGTACAGCCCGTACAGTTCGTGGTTGAATCTTCTCCTCCAGAAGCAACGATTCTCATGTAGAATTTTAGTCTAGAAAAATCTTATCAAACTTAGCCGGTTGGAGCGGAGGGAAGAACATCCTCTCTTTATAGAACAATAGCACGCCCTATACTAGTAGATGCTTTAGGTCACATAGACCTGTCACGACAGCCATTGTTTATTATAATAAAAAGGAAAATAAATGTATTGCATCGATGTATACATATCATTCATGGAAAATACTATTTACGAAGCCAAGCCTAATGCAAAAGAAGCAGACGACCAGAAGCGAGAAGATTTTGACGAGCTCAATGCTAAAAGTTCTCACTACACACTTTCGTCATTGCTAAAGTGAGGGTAGAATGTACCACAGCGATGGTCACGTAATGCTATGATCACATCGAACCGAAAACGCGAGGTTTGGATGAACTTGTCCTATAACCTTAGTAGGCTATGCCCAATGAGAAGTTGAAGTGCTTTCAACAGTCATCATCGTTCGTTCATAGTGGAGTCATTATTTGTCAATTTTGAAGTGGAGGGCAAACATATAATGACTGTTAGAAGCACTTCAACCAAAAGAGCCAAAATAATACTAAGCTTACGCAGTAGTCTTGTTCGGTTTGACAAACTCTCACAGACGGAAGAACTCAAGCGGGTTCCAAATAGCTTCCGCCGAAAGAGCCAGGCTTCGTCACCACCGTGAAAATGTGTTGCGAAACCTCGGAGGTTAGAAAAAAAAAATATATATGAAACCTCATGGTTTCGTTTGGTGGCGAAAATGAATGGCGAAACCTCGAAGCCTAGCAGAAAAAAACACTGAAGAAACTTGATGATTTCGTTTGGTGGGAACACAGCAGAAGAGTTCTGATACTGTGCCTTCCATCCCCTTCTCTTTCTAGGTTATGAAATAAGAACTTCTGCATATCCATATACGCTTTCAAATTTTGTCTGTTGGATTGACTTAAGTCAGTACTATGACACCGTCACTCCAAGAGGCTACCCATGGCAACACATGTATAAGTAGTCCTTGTGTGTTTTTAGGGATTTAAATCCGTTCATTCTATTCTGGTTCGGAACCCTTAAACTATTACGTTCCTTGGTAAAATTGTACAGAGATAATAGTTGTAGTTAGAGTTAAGCAGCTATCGCTCAGGCTCGGACCCTGCATGGGTCGTCAGCCTGATAAGTAAGTAAGTTAAAGTTAATGAGAGGAAATTGACTACAAACTACAGCGGGGGTACTTCCCCATTTACACTTAAAGAGACAAGATTGATTTCTATTTAATATACTCTGGCTCTTTGACGTCTCCCAACACTTTCAAAACGTTCCCAGCATTTAGTCAACGCCTTCTAGCGCCACTAGAACTGATAGCCTCTAAAATGCGGATAGAAATTAAATGACAAAAATAGTCACACCTCTAAGAAGACGGAGAAAGGGTAAAGCTAGCTCTCCCCCACCACCAGTATGTTATGGTCTTCAACAAAGCACAGAAGTAGTATATATCCAACCTCACTTTCCCGATAAGCAGTTAAGTTCCGGCGAGGAAATTTCAACTTCCATGTCACACTGTCATGGTGTCACCTGCGTTAAGACCATTCGACTTTTCCCGGAAGCACCTGTCAGCTATTAACTACATTCTGCTTCGTCTTCTTCTCCTTCATCATCATCGTCACTCGCTCACACCTCCTCCACCTCTATGCAAAATCCATTCGCGGCGGCCCCTTTTTGTTTTTTTTTTTTGTTTTGTAGCCGATACCGGACCGTGAAACACTTTCCGCGTGAAATTCTCGAATCGCGTGTCACAGACAACATTCCAATTAGTCAAGTATTTGAGGTTGTTTTTAGGTGTTGCCCGGTGTGCGTTGGTATTTTTCAAGACTGACCACCGCCACTCGTCCGTGCCATCGAAGGACGAGGCGAAAACTCGTTACGTGTCGATGATTTGGCGAAACATCATGAAACGCCCAGGACACCGCGTTCAGCTCAGCGCTGCCCACTGGCCGAGTCATCCAAGGGAAATACCTTTTAAGCACGCGTTCCACTGCACCGAAAATTTTGCAGGTGATTAATCACGCTTCGGTCATTTAAGGATACACGTAAGTTCAACTCTTAGCATTTCAGCTTCAGAGCTGTGCGCGCGGAGGTGTCCTTGTGTGCCGTGCTGCTGGTGTGCGGTATGACGGGGTGGTGGTGACACAATGAACATGCAATTGCGTGTCCTTCACGAGAAAGACTTAATCACATTGTCATGGCTGACATCTAAATGTACCCGAAGTCGTTTTCAAAGGACGACGAAGGCCTGTTCTTTTTCGGTTTCTCCTTGCGTTTACATGGTACATAATGGGGAATAATGCGCGTGTGCCTCTTTGTTGCTTTGTTCATTTCCAGAGGGTACCGCAGATGAAAGGCAAGAGACCCAACCAATTGAGATTGTTTACTAAGCCTTCACTAATTTCAATTTATCCACTCTGTTCGGGCTGCTCAGGAAGGCAATTATGATTGCAAATGATTCTGAGTTATGCTGGTTTCTGAATTGAATCCACAATTCGCTTCCGCCACTTGACTCAATTCCCTTTGAGGATGCATGCTCAAGGGTCGCGATACAGTACACATGTCGACGGTGTGTACAATCAAGAAGTCATAGAGCGACATTTATGGTCGCGTTTCGGTGAAGAGGTTTGCGATGATGTTGGGAATGTGTGCCGTCGTCTGTGTGTGAGCCCGGTGTGCGCCGAGAATAAGAGAGGAAATTGAATTAATCGCAATTACAACTTGGCCTGGTGGAACGGCAGTGAATCGACTGCAGGCAATTTCCTGTAACTTCAAAATGTTGCACCATCGGAGGGAGAATGTAAAAATCTAATTTTGACAGGATCCACCGAACAACCCTGGGTGCCAATGCAAGTTGATGGCGGAGAGTCGAACGCGTGCCGAGTAGTGCACAAAGTGTGTTAGAAGAACACCATAACAACGGAAGGATGGTCGCACCGCCTTCCAAATCGACCAAGCGGAGACTGCTAGAGCATAGGAAAGTCTATCTAACGATAGGCTCTCTGACAAGCCTACGTCGAACGCAGACGCCAACGATCTTTAGTTACATTGCCGCTTCGTCATCAAGGTGGTACCGAAAACCACTTGGGACTGCCTACCGCTACCGACAAGATACTCACTATTGAGCACCATTATTCATTATTCCAGGAAAAAATAGGAGGAATGCAAACAAGCAAATGGAAACTGAAAAAGAACAATCCACTGTGAGTAGAAGAGAGAGAGACAATCCAAGTGAGTAGAAGAAAGTTGCACCCGATGAGGCACACTCAACGCGTGAGCATAGCAAAACAAGGTCAGAAGAAGTACCGTGCTAGAATACGGAGTGGAAGATGCAGGTCCTACGCCTTAAAGGGGAGGACTTGCGAGGCATTTGACTTGTATTGTGTGACAATTAGGATGACGTTAATATAACGCAATGCGCATTATAGTTAATGGATACTTTTCAAAGGCGGGTAAGGAAGTACTCGGCCTCTTCGAGAGAAAATTTCTCCGTGCAATCCTTGATCCTGTTCACGTTGATGGGATCTGGATGAGAACAGAGAAATGAGTCCAAAAGGCGTCTACGAATTCATCGCCTAAGGTTTCTTGGCATTTTTTTTGTGGGAGGTCTCACTCACTCTCACTCGGATCACACATCGTCAAACAGGTCCAGTGTACAAGGAGCAACATTTGCTGGAGTATCCTCTGGAAGACCGGCAGGTGATTCTGTGATGAGAAGCCTGAATCATCAGCTTTTACCTCATCAGCATCGAATATCTGCTACATGATCCGAGCAAAGACGTGACAATAGCACAGCGAGTGCTCTGCAGTGTTGCCATCACCTGCAAAGAAGTCTCAGAGGGTTTCATGTGTTAGGCATATTTAGGTGTTTGTCGAAGGCGTAGTGGTCCGTTGGTGCACCGGTAAGTCGTCTGAACTTCTGCAGTCCTTTCTGTCAAGAGATAACAGGGATGGCTAGGATTTCTTGCAGACTTTAGAGAGCATGCGCGTGGTCTGTCTACATCTTGGAGGGTCATGCCACCTCCAGTTGAGTTCTTGAGATACTCATCTTTTGATGGAAGCATTAACTAAGGACGTAGGTAGTCCCAGCGTAGGTTTAGGTCTTGATGGTAACCCATCTGAAGCAAGAACATGGCTGGGCCAATAAGAGCGCATTGACAACTTATCACTGGCCCGGAGAGTCTTTTCCTTGAGACTTGATCGAATGGCAATAGAGGAGGGCACCGAAGCCTCGCAATCGGCTTCAGGGGCCTCCTCTATTGCCCACAAGTGGATAACCAACTTGGTGGGCGAAACTGAAGGCATCTAGCCAGAGATCACGATAGCTGCAGATGCTTGTTAGTTGGCCACTGACTGGAGCGCCACTAAAAGAAGAAGAAAGATAATTCTGTCAAGCTAGATGTGTACAACGATGTGACTCGTTCTCTTGTTAACTGGACACTGACCCAACAGTGTGTTCTCTCTTATTTTATCGATCCTTACACATTCTCCCATGAAGAGTTTAAATGGTCCGCCCTTTTTCATTTTCTTTGGAAATTATTTGTGCACGTCGAGATCTTTCAGTACTCTTGCAACTGTACGAGTGCGGCAGTGGATTTGTCCCATGGTGAAATCAACGCTCTCAAGTACAGGTGGAGACATATTGGAATCTGGCAGTGTTGAGCTGGCTGCAAAATGAGGAAAGGACGAGATATATGCCCTTGAACTTTCCCATGCGGAGCTCGAGTGGTTGCGTACGAACCGCTGCTCTCCTCTGGGATTATGGCATACTCTGGAGGTTGACATGAATAAAACTACTTTATTTTTGTAAATAACAAAGAAGCATCGGTCCTTAACAGCTAAACTGGAGCTGCTTGGCATAAGCATCTTCCAGACACTAGGTCGTCTGATTTCTTCACACCATTTGTTGCAACCTCTGGGACTTGCAGATCTACAAATGCTGGCGTTGACTTACTTATCACTCGGGCCCCCAAAGTACTGTGGTGGAAATACTCATGCCGAAACGATGTTTTTTTTTTAACATGGACAGCCCAGTGATCTGGGATTCAAGACAACATGGTTTTGATGACTGAAAGCCATCAAGTGTGGAAGACGGCACAACAAGATAATTATGTGCTGTAGCAAGAATTGATTCGTCCACCACAACCCATGACAAAACAAGATAATCATGCGCTGTCGAGCAAGAATTGACACACCCAACAAAACCCATGACAACACGCAACGACTACGACTTAAGGGAAGTTAGTGAGTTTGCCTGTGAGCCCAAAAAGTGGTCCGACTAGAATCGCCCCTAATGACCGGTGCTACTGCGATTTGTCGAAACAACTTGTATTATGCTTGAAATATAGCTACCACGGGTAAACCAACGACCAAGGGTACGGTCGGGATCCAAAGGCGATTGCTCATGCATGTCCTCTCTGATTCACCCGATCATTGGCCAGCCTCTCATTCACTCAAGACGGTACTTTATGTTGATGGTTGAGTCGATAGAGATCATTTTTATTCCTCGTGCAATATCGCTTAATACTTGGGCCAGAACATCCGGCTCGAAGGGCCAAAATTAAAATCCAATTAAAAACCCGATGAACTCGCTAGATCTTTGACCACCTCAACACTTGGGCCGGAACATCCGGCTCGAAGGACCAAAATTAAAATCTAATTAAAAAGCCGATGAACTCGCCTGATCTTTGACAACCTCAACACTTGGGCCAGAACATCCGGCTCGAAGGACCATAATTATAATTCAATCAAAAAGACGATGAACTCTCTAGATCTTTGACAACGTCTTATTGCTTTCCAAGAGGGGATCCACTGTCCAAGCTAGCCTTCCAAGGCCAGCACTCATGACTCTAATCGGCGTCACACCAGGGCCATCTCCAATTGGCATTGCAAGCCCGCAAGATTGGTGTTCCTTACAATGTATCTGAGTAAACAGAGTGACTGAAGGGACCCACGCCCAGGGTATACTTTTTCAATAATTTGATTGATCCCAGATTCCTTCGCAAAAAAGCCCTGCGCCCGACATATAGTCCTGTCGGCGAGGAAGGGAAAGAGGGCGAGAGCACTGTCGATGTAGTAGATGCAGTCCGAATGGAACAAAGAACACTGTTTCGGTCAGAAAGGTGTTCACAATTATGTTGGCAAGGACAACCAGTCATAATTAATGACCCAAAGAATCTTTACAAAATACCTACTAGCACTTGTCGATGATCCCATCTATAGACCATAAACCAAATTGTTCCCTTCAATAAAGATCACATCCACACCTCCCCAATAATCCCTTCATATCCCATTGAATCTACTCTGAATACTCGTATCTGCTCAATCTTAAATTGCTAACGTATCTAATTGCCAGTGGTAGTAGTCGGATGGTCTCATGCTCGCACATATACCTATCATCGTCCGGATCGTCTGACTCTGTTTAATGAGCTAAACGCAAATATATTGCCAATGTGTTGCTGTCCGGAGGAAAAGCATGCACTGTTACCCAATAAACAAGACACCTTGGGCACCCACTCCGGCTCATAAAATATTACATATAACGAATTTCCATCTCAGCATATTCACCCAACCAGAAGCGGCACAACGAGTACCAGGGTGCTACAATCTAATGTGCAGGGCCATGGTAAATTAAGTTAATGTGAGTAGTATTTTATCAGGCGAACGCCCGACCATCTAATGTGTCTGCACACATGTCTGTACATGCGAGCGAACATTCTTTCGTAGGCGTTTCAATGCGAGCATTTAAGGTTCATTTGTCCGGATATGGTAACGCTCGCATACACAAAGTCCTGCCCATGCATGGCCCATGGCAGGCACTGTCCTATGCCTCAAGCTCAGTGTGTGTGTATGTGTGTGACTATGTTTGAGTGTGTCGGCCGGTCGGGGGGATAGATAGAGAAGAGTCTTTTTTTTGATTAAGCACCAAATCACATGCAATCGGTGTTCGGTTAAAGTAATTAGGAGCCACGGTTGGATGGAGTAAAATCGTATTTATCATCAAATCGCTTTCACAACAAAAAGAAAAGCTCTGCCCCGGAGTGTCTAACGTGCACGGATGTTTAGCTTTGCCCGGTTGCACGCCTCCTGTGCGAGGGCGGCCGGGGGGCAGGGCGACCATGCAAAACAACAGCTAACATCGCATCCAATGGTTCTTGGCAATTTTTCAATGTTCACTGTATGTCATGTGCTGAAGATTTATTGTCTCTGTCTTCTGATTGAAACACAAAGGAGTACAGAGAGACTTTGGTCTGAAGTTAGTACATCTGCTAAGAATCTCATAAAGTGCACCAGGGGGCGGTAAGTTGCAGTTGAATAGTGAATGAATATCGACTGGTTTTTGAGCGGTGAGGTGGATGGAAGTGAATATTTGCCTGCCGACATTGGACAGCTTACCCCGAGAGACTGCAGAGTTTAAAGCAGTCTGTCTGGTTACCAAAGTCAACCGGCTAATTGCCTTGGCAATCCACGTAAATAATCCCACTAGCATGCGTAAGTCCATAAAGCTAGGTAGGTAGGTAGGTAGGGGGCTAGTGAATTTACCAGCACACTTAGAAATTGTTGGTCCATAGTGGCACTCCAGTGATAGTGCCGATAGCTTGATCCCAACGAAAAGGGGATCAGATTAAGGGTATTAAGCTTGTTTCCACTAGGGCTTGAACCATGTACTCCACTAACTAACGGATGGCACTTAACCAACTGCACCATTCAGTCGTTATCCATACATCTTAAACTAGGACTGGCAGTTAATAATCTTCTGTTCCTATCGCCCGCAAGAGAGCCATCGGAATTCACCCGATATATAGATTTAGGCGTTGTTTATAGACCTTAAGGAGTTTTTGGAGGAGAAGGTTCAACCACGAACTGTACGGGCTATAGCGACATGAGCCTAGTCAGGTTTCTGGAGCGCATGGATAACACTGCTCCAGCCCGAAGAGTCGTCGACTCCGAACCAGTGGGACAACGCAATAGAGGACGCCCACGAAATTGATGGCGCACCTAGGTGGAGAATGACCTCAACCAACTTGGTGTGCGCAATTGGAGACAGCTGGCTAAGGATCGTGCCGGCTAAAGAGGCTTGTTGGTTGAGGCCTGAGGCCCAGGTCGACCCTGGACTGTAGCGCCACCAGAAGCAGAAGAAGAATAATAAATACGATTTATGCCAGTAATGGGAGACGTTTAATTCTGACCAGTATCTCGGAATGTGATGCAGCTTACACGCCACGTGAAGCCGAAGAATTCACGGAGGCCCTGGACTGACAAGGCAGACATGTCTGCATATGCTTTTCATTGGGGCGGGGGCAGTGACATCTCGAATTCATTGAAGTTCGTACACCCTTCGTTCATTGGTTTAATTTGTCGGGAGCAGCTATTCTGAGATCTGTTGGTTGAGGCCCAAGTCGACCCAAGCCTGCAGCGTCACACAAAGAAGAAGATTATTGATAAACTTGCGAACGACGTCAGGCACTCCTATTGGATTCTTGAAGTCCTTCCGGGAAGCCAACACAGATTGTGAGTCAGGAGCACATTCTCCGAATCTAGTCGAGGATGAATCGACAGAGAACACCAATTAAAAGTTACAAATTTGCTACGAGGATTGTTGCGTGCCCTTGTCGTTGGGAGGGATAGTTGGTATCTAGACAAAATTCTAAGATTGCAGTGGTTTCTTAAGAAGTTGTCGTATTTGGTTTTGTGTCACGGTCAGCCAGGCGCTGCAATGAACAACGAACGCCGTTCGGAACATCGTCATGTTTCAATATGAACCAATAATTATCATCTACTTCCCTATTAGCAGACTTCAGCCAAATCCTGCCACTCTGCTGGTGGGATGTAAATTCTCCTTTTTTCAATAACCCTTCTCTTTTGATAACCTCGCTGTTCTCGTGCCTGTTTTCAAATTCATCTGTAGTTGGACTTGTTCGCCTGCAGTAAAATCTAACCCACCACCAACCCTCAGCTGGATTTGTTCAAATCACATTCGATTTCTGATGAATTCTAAAATTATTCATCACTATCTGATTTGCAGGAATGATTGCATTGGGCACACGATACTGCGGTTGCTAATACGCAGGAAATTGTAATTTCTGGATAGTTTCCATATTTATTCTACTCGCTGCACCCCAAGGCTACGTGCGTACTGGTTCAATTACCATCGAGCAAATAAAGCTTTTAACTGGAATGGATCGGGCAGGGAATTTGTATTTTATTTTTGTTCTTGTAGCATGTCCTGACCCAAATTAGCCTGCAAGGGAAATATGGTTGTTTTTTCATTCCATTGTGCATCAGGCAACCATCGGCCTTGCAAGAGAGCAATTGTGCTCCGTTTTATGATGTGGCTTTGAGGGATTTTTTGTTTTCAACAATTCATTCGATTCGGAACATTAGACTGGTCTTGTCATGTAGAGATTCCTCGGGAAGAACAAACTCTGTCTCGGTCTTTTATTCTTGTCCTCTTCCAAAACATCTTAGCATAAGGGACTGATGAGAATCCGAGAGACTTTTCTCTCGACCGATAAGCTCTTCGACCTTCGACCCTTTTCATAATCTCCATGTTTCTGTGCCATGCAGTAGGACAGGGGGCTTAAGTGTCTTGGAGTTATAGACGCCAGATTACCATGATAATCCATCATCCTTACCCAGGCGATCGCCGAGCGGGACAGTCCGGCCACCAGACGCTCGCATACTGTCACCACTCAGGCCTGTCTCCAAATGGGGCCCTGGCACAACAGGCTATGCGATATCCGAGGCCATAAGCATAAGGGACTGATGAGAATCCGAGAGACTCCTCTCTCGACCTATAAGCTCTTCGACCTTTCTTTTTGATCTCCATGTTTCTGTGCCATGCAGTAGGACAGGGTGCTTAAGTGTCTTGAACTATAGACGCCAGATTTCCATGATAATCCATCATCCTTACCCTGGAGATCGCCGATCGGGACAGTCCGGCCACCAGACGCTCGCATACTGTCACCACTCAGGCCTGGCTCCAAATGGAGCCCTGGCACACCAGGCTATGCGATATCCGAGGCCATTCGTCCTCTTTTTGTCATCATGACGGGTTGCGCTTCGTTCGCCAGGCTTGGGCTGATCCCAAACCTGTTGCCAATGAAGACATTGTCATCTTAATGTCACCATAACGCGAACCAAGAGTTGGAGAAACTACAGAACAGTGAGTTGCGGCTAAATCTGACGGCACATCTCTGAGAGGTTTCAACGAATTCGGGTGGCGCCTTTTTTCTCAGAGCTGCCATTGCCTCTACATGGAATGTTTGTGGAGTGAAGCGCTAGAAGTGGCGGCGGTGGTGAGAATAGAGCGTGGTTTAAACACCCGCAGTTCAGGAAGCCACCAGCGAGAAGAAGAAGACCTTCGGAGACTGGGTTCTCTTGGGGGACTCTTCCACTAGTGACCGGTACACCGAAGCGCGAAGAACTTGAGCAGTCTTGGAAGGAGTTCGTTAGGAAGTTGGAAAGCGACCACAGATCCGAAAAAAAAGGTCCATTCGCCGATTCAGCGAAAGAAAAAGGAGATCGTCCCCAGCATCACGACTTCCGAGGCGGGCCTTGAATGCGATTCCATCAGGTAGCCGACCACTTGGCGGAACCAGGATGAGATGGTTGGACCAAGTCCATAAGCTCACCTGGTTATGCTTGGGCATAACCCCTGATGGCGGAGGATCGAGTTGCCTGTAGATCTCTCGTGCGTTGTTTACGTGGATCATGCGGGTGAGCAGATGATGATGATGATCCCTTGGAACGGAGTTCACCGGGTGCTCGTCACTGACGATCAATTTGAGTTTGTTACGTCCGTGTTGGGTCCATTGTGCCGATATTTATGAATACTTAACCGCCGTGTGACCAACTGGAGCTCTAAAACCAGCCAGATTCATGTGCGAATCCTGGGAGGTTTTCAAACCAACACCGCTTAGGTGCTCTAGCTCAGAGCAGAAGTGTGTTTCCTAGAAAATACCTTCTTTTCATTTCTAAGGCTGGTTATTCGCAAGCCCAATGAGGGGTAGAGGAGAGGGTGCCAGGTTCGATACCCGAATTGACCGCCTTTGATAATTCACGGATCCACCTCTTTCGAGTCACTGACAATGATCAGAGCGTGTTTCTGTCTAGAAAAAGTCTCAACTTCGCCGTTCGGAGTCGGCATTAAACTGTAGGTCCCTTCCACTCGTGAAAGAACAAGAGCACGCACAACACGAGTGGTTGCTGAGAAGCTAGGCCCAGGTCCGCCTCGGACTGTCACGCCACCGCAGATACTATTTCTTCCTCGTCTCTCCAGCTCATGCAAAAATCGTTCAGGCGCATCGCATGTTTACCTATGGCACAGTGTCCGGTAAGACATCCTCTAGCATAGCCAAGCACACAGACCAAGCCCAAGAGGAAATGTTCGATACGACAAAAGCAAACATCACATGTCGCCTAAAGCAAACACACCCTTGCTTAAAATCTCATAAAATGACTTGAATTGAATTGAAAGCCAGCCAACCATTGCAGTCTTGTTAAAAATGTCCTTAACTTAAGCTTCTTTCATTATTACCCTGTCCATACAGTATACGCTCATCACTAAGTTCACCCAAGTTCACAAACCATCATGTTTCCCGAGGTCATGAACGAGTCCCAGTAAAAGTGAAATTGAAATACATTGCTTCTCTATATGTTCATCTGGTTGCCGAACATTTGCAGACATCTCTGCAATAATTTCACATCAGTTTACCATGAACTAGTTCGTTAAACCCTTCACATCCTTCGAATTCCATGCGACAAAGTAGGACATCTCAAACTTCACTTTCCATCATCCACCCAAGTGACCTCCGTTCCAAACCCCGCCTTATTACGCTTCTACATTTCATCACCTTTCATTTAAGACATCCCTCAACCCTAGAGTCGCCCTATTTATCGAGAAAATCGTTTCACAAAACTTCGTAACCATCAAATCGACTTCGACGAAAATGCGTTTATTTTCAGCAAAAAAATGCGAGTCGGGTGCGATGCCAGTTTACTGCATTTTTTCGTGCAAAATGTGTCATTTTCTTAAAAGTCGATTTTTTCTGTGATCAAGCTGAACTTTCACCTCGAATGTGTGGGGCTGAGTGTGAAAACAATAATTACAGTTAATTCGGTCAAAAATTCCATGCGAAATGCTGGAAAATGTGAGAAAAGTGCATATTTCATTTTCCATGACGTCAGAGGTGAACACAGAAATTACTTGCTTATCTGGCAATGCTCGCATTTCATACGAATTGAGCGAGGTGGTGGTGGAAATGGTTTCATCATTTGACGAGTGGAAATGTGTTTAATGAGTGCGTGATGTGTTCAGACGGGGATTTGATGTATTTTTCTATTGAAACGCTGTCGCATTTAATTGTTTTGCATCGCACCGCTATCGGCTGTTTCTACATGAAACTGTGGAGTTGCCATGCAATGTCTTTAAACGTTCTTAAGGCATTTAGACATGAAGTGGCTCGTCAGGTTGTGCAGGATGACGATGGAGAACTCTCGCTGCGCCATCAAGGTCGGCAACGAACTCACAGAGACCTTCAATCTCAAAAAGGTCTTAGACAAGGCGACGCGCTGTCATGTGACATTTTCAACATTATTCTTGAGAAGATCGTGTGGAACAGACACGCTAACAGAAGAGGCACGATCTTCCACTGGGCCGTACAACTGTTAGCATACGCGGATGACATTGAGGTGATTGGTAGAGCACAGCGAGGCGTCAATGAGGCGTTTGCTGGCATTGAGGCGGAGGCGGCCAAAATGGGTAAAACGAAGTATATGCTGTCATCAAGAAAGGACGCACAACATCGACGTCGTGGACAGAGCGTCACATTGGGCAGCTATAACTTCGAGGTAGTCAAGGACTTCGTCTACCTCGGCTCGCAAGTGAACAGTACTAATTACTCTTGCCAATCGCTGTTTCTATGGGCTCAAGAGGTAATTGGATAGTAGGGCCATCTCTCGAAGGACCAGGCTGACTATATACAAGACCTTGATCATCCCTGTCCTGCTCTATAGGCGGAGGCATGGAAAATCTCAAAAGCGGATGAAGAAGCACTTGGTCTTTTCGAGAGAAAAGTTTTGCGTTCAATCTTTGGTCCTGTCTGCGTTGATGGTTATCGGAGAAGAAGATTCAACCACGAACTGTACGGGCTGTACAGCGGCATTAGCCTAGTCAGGCGTCTACGGATTCAACGTCTAAGATGGCTGGGCCATGTGGAACGTGCTCCGGCCCGTAGAGTCTTCGACTCCGAATCAGTGGGACAACGCAATAGAGGACGCCCACGGAACCGATGGCTCACCCAGGTGGAGAAGGACCTCAATCGACTTGAGGCAGCTACCTAAAGATCGTGCTGAAGAGGCTTGCTTGTTGAGGCCCAGGTCCACCCCGGACTGTAGCGCCACCAGAAGAAGAAGAAGAAGAACAAGAGGAAGAAGACATGAAGCGGAAATGCTTTGGAGTCGTGGTTAACTCTCTGCGGCTAAAGTCGAGCAATAATGTTGTTCTATTCTGGTTCAGTTTCGGCCATAGGGGCCTTGCTGTGGCTGCTGTAGCAAAGCTTAGTCAGTGAATAATGGGTCTATCCATGACTTCGTCTAATTAGCTTTTTCTTTATGGAGATGAGTGGCGTGTGCGCGAACAGGCGTGCAGAGGGTCACCAAATTCTCCAAGAGTGACGTGCAACACGCTGCTTTGCACTTACGTCACCACTCCCCTGCTTCCCCCCTAAGAAGCACAGTACCCAGAAAAGAAACAAATGAAATAAAGTGAATTTACATTACCTCGTTGACGATTTGTCTGCAAAGTCCAACTAGCTTCGATGCCAGAATGTCTGATGCTATGGCCTTCATTGACGCTTGGCTATCGGGAAAGATGGTGATTGATCCGCCATTAACGCTTTTGTCTTACAGCACAAGCGCCATACGGCAGGCATTTCTGCTTGAAGGACACTGCAACTCGTCCCTTAGTTCCAGGAATTTTTCTAAGAGGTCACTTAAGATCCCTGCCAGTGTACCAGTGGTCGCCTTCGAGCCCTCGGTGTATAGGGCGATCTCCCCTTCTGTTGTCGCCACTCGTTCCTTCTATTGTTCCGGTCTGGAAATCGTTGATAGAAACTCTTAAGGAAGTATGTACTCCACTCGCTGAGAACGTCCGTTTTGACATGGTTTAGCCTCATTACAGAACTCGTGACGAACCTGTGCGTTGTCTAGTCGGAGGTGGTGAGTTGAAAACAATTGCAAAAAAATTCCAAGAACCATCTCAATCAACCTTCAGAATGTAGAAGATTTGCAGCAGGAGTCTGTAACATAGGACGCGTTTGTTCGACTGACAGTAAGTGGTATCAAGTCAACAGCCACAACGTTCCCAGCGCCTGGTACTTTGTGTACTTTATTGTCATGTTTATCGCAGAATAGCACTACGTTGTAAGGTGTTGCATAGGACAGAGGCAACAAAGATCTTCTAGAGGACTTACAAAAACTCCAAAGCGAAGAACACACTGCAGACTTGCCTATCAAGTAGAAACTCTCCCTCTTCTCTGGAAAAAATCTATTGTTCCCTTCACTCCAAGTACAGCTTTCCATCGACACTCTTACAGAACACACCACCCAGCCTGCACAAGAGCGCGCTCTCTTCTGACACACTTTCCTGAAGGAACAACTTTTCGAAAAGCCAATTCACTATGCAGATACAATAAAACTACACGCCACCAAGGGATAGTCGAACCTGGAGGCACCCCCCATCCCTGGCGGTGCTATTCATCCCATTTGCCCGCACTACAATCACCCACCAAAACCGATTAGAAGGGTCATTAAAGGAGAACAGATAAGAGTGTCATTGCAGAATGGGTTTTAAAGTTTTTACGTTTTCATCACTTCCTGCTGCGATACACAATTTTTTTTTTTTTGCTCCTCTTTCGTGCCTTCATCCTGTCATTCTCGCGTTGCGTTATAATCATCAGTAGAAATACCCCGAAAACTATCGTTTCCTCTTGCACTATCTGTAGTGCGCTGCCGTCTCGTAGACAGTTGACGATTTTTCAAACCACCCACACCCCTACCTCTGGCACCGGCACCGGCACCAGGACAAGCAGCAGCGCACAGCCAAAAGAGGTGTGAGATAAAAATGCTGCACATCAACTCGATCCGCCTTCGGAAAAGTAAAAACTTTCCCCCAACCACCGGAGGACATCCAAGGAAAGATGGTAAATGTACTTATGCTAAGGAAAACCATCCAATGAAGGGACTGGAAGCAGGAAAAAAAAAACAAAAAACGAAACGCAGACAAACTTTTCACTTTTCAAACGAGCCACACAGCCATGGCGGGCACTCTTTAAGACAATGACGGGAATTTTAAATTCCTAATACTAAGTAGGATAGCAACAAACCCCTTGGGGTTGGAGTGCAAAGCTCTCGAAGTTCACCGTATGCACCCGTGGTGATGTGTTTCACCGAAGCTGAGAAATAATAACAATAATACAACTTAGAGCGCGAGTTTTGCAAGGCTGATGGTACAGGGAAAGCCATCCGGGGGCTCCAGGCGATACGTTGGACACGAATGCGATTAGTGATCGAAAAGGAATTAGCCTCAAACTGCGGAAGGTGGGTGGGAGTGAAGCAAGCCGGTACAGCTAATAACCAGACCTACTCGACAAAGTCGAAAGAAGGCAAGATTGAAATTGGTGCTGATTAGTTTCAAGAGTTCATCAGGTTGAGAGGGAAACCCCTTTCACTATGAGGAGCATACATTTTTTTGAGGGATCAGATATTGTTTGAAGGAAAATTTAGAAACAAGGCTACACTTTCCACTCAGGCACCACCTCATTACTGCATATCCCTAAGACTCTCTTTAGAGTAGATGTCCATGCGCTGACAGAATCAACCCCACAAAGTCGAATGGAGAGTCTTTTAATCAATTGCCCCCTGAGCCGCAAATTATGGGAATGGGTGTTGCATCGAAGAGTTGCACAGTCAGCACTCCCGGTATATCCTCCACCATGATCCCAGTGGTCGCCGCTAGAGTATAGGGCACAGCACCTGAAAACAAATTGTAGTCGATGAGACCATTGAGTGCATAGACTCTCTTCTATCATATCCGAGTTCACGGAAACAGATTTGTCAATTGGAACGGCTTCGCCTGCAGAAAAAACCAAATTTTCATCTTGATATGTGTAATTGGATGCAGTTTGAAAAGCACTTCTCATCGCATCAGTCTGCCTTCAGACCTACAGGGTAAAGCAAGACGACACACCCTACTGGAAGATTCTGTCACCAGTCACCATTTGCCCTTCGGATCAAATTAACGGCACTATCACTGGAGAACTGCTAGTCTGACTGTGAGTATCACAATGGACCAACATGGTCTAAGTGTGCTGGTGAATGCACTAGCAGCCCATTGAATGTCAACCATGCTATTCCAATTGGAAGTCGGAACCTTAGAAATGTGATTTTCGATCAATGGCTCAGAAACATTGATGGCAATGTTCTTGCCAACGCGCTTTATTTTTTGTCATTCAAAACTCGTCCTATCCAGCGTTCCAGAGTTGTAGCAGCGTGCACAGTGCCTTGTCGATACCTCAAACTAACACACACGTCCCTGGCAAAGTTTTGCCCGTCGGTGCAGCAACGCCTCCAGCTGATCGCTGATGAGGTGAAACCTCACGAGGCTTGTGCGGCAGGCCCAGCAAGAGCGAGCACGATATGGCAATCGATATTACTACAAAGGCAACGACAACCTGCCCAGAGCATATTAGTTTAGCCAGCGGGCGTTTTGCAAATTGTGGACGACAAAGGATTCCTTGAAAATCGTCTGCCCGAACAAGCACGCTGCGCTGACCTGACCAACTCTCAGAATCGTTTTCAAATTAAATCGTAATTAAGTACATTCCGGTCCAATCAATTTCCAGTCTGAGGCCACACGCCGCCATCGGTGGCTCTGTCGGTCTGGTTGATTTGAAGAGGAAATTGGCTGACACCGCTGGGTCGTCAAGCAGTAATGGCAGTATTCCGTGCAAAATGTCCTCCGAATGGTAAATCACCGGCTGCCGGGTGGGTGAAGAGCCCCCTACTAGGGAGCTCTTCGCAAATTAAATGTCTAATTTGTCTTGCTTGTGTCATTTCACATGTCACAGTTCGCCTGACGGGGAGTGGTGCTCTCCAAAGGTGAGCGCACCCGGATCGGGGTAAATGGATTTCAAATTGTTTCTTTGAATTAACACTTTGGAATGTGAACGTGATTATTTATATTCGGCTCGTGTGTGTGTGTTGCTGTGAATCCTGTCAGTTGCCAGAAGCGAAATGAATGTCTTGAAGGGATGAAATCTAATTATATGACAAGTAGTTGCTGTCAAATCGAATAGGAAGGTGCCAACGGCGATTGACTGCCACACTGATGTCAGTTGGGTAAATAAATAAATAGATTGCTTATCGGTATGCCTTTGGAGCGACACTGGGTGCCAGATGCTGGCAGTTAATTCAGTTAATTCAATTTGATGTGATATGTGGGCCTGACGATGATCGTGGGACGATGGTACACTGTGGCTTGTCGACGGAAGAATTTCGGTGAAACATTAATTAAATCCATGCTTGGATTGATTGACTTGAAATTTACACCCTTCAGAGTAATTTAAATTGCCAAGTCTTACTCATTAGATATTAATCGGCAAGTGGTGGCGAACATGGCCAGGGGTTGGGTAATTTGTTGATATTTGATCGGGTGAGTGATGGGCGTTTCATATTTAGGAGCAATTTTGTCATTTCTGTGAAGCGCTGTGACAAGCGCTTAGGGGAATGCTGGAAACGTAGCAGCAATGAAGGTAAGTGGGTCTGTTGGACATAAGCGGGCATGGAGTTACTCAATCTACGATGAAATTGGGCACACGATCAGTGTGTCGTGCCACAGGAAGAATCTTATTCGCATTTATGTCATCAATTTTACTACAATACTACTCAGACCTCTTATTGGCGTTCTAGCAGGGCATTGTGCCATCGGAACTCACGCCTCTAGACTGCACCTTCCCGAAAATGATTTCTGTAGAAGCTGCTTCGACGAGGATGAGGATGAAACCATCGAACACTTGCTATGTACCTGCAGTCCTCTCTCATCCCGTAGATTCAGACTTCTGGGGCCCTTTTCTGTGTTAACCTGGCTGAACTGAACACCATCAGAATCAACCATCTTCTTTGCTTTATCAAAAGCACAAATCGGTTTGCGGAATCTGTAGCCTAAGATCCGCGTGGTAACACAATGGGCAGTCAGACACTTCAACTTAACCTAACCTACTACATTTTGTATTTTATAAATTTAATTATATATTTCAAGCCGAAGTATTCGCAATCGAAGTCTGCCTCAGAGAAAATATATAGACAGAACTATCAGTTGTATATTCGCTCTGACAACAAAGCTGCTCTGCTAGCCCTTAAAGGCCTCGAAGTAACCTCAAATCTAGTGAGTGAGGGACTGCCTACAATTGTTACACCAGCTAGCCAACACAAGCAGAGTCCATCTCATTTGGATACCAGGTCACAGCGGTCACACAGGAAACGAAAGAGTAGCCAGAATGGGAACCGCATCACCATTCTGCGGCTTAACCATCACCTATAGCTATATAAATAATTAGCTCAGGCACATGGCCAATCATTATTGCAAGCAGGCCGAACTAGTTCTCTTAAAAGAAAGAAGCAACTCCTCAGACTCAACAGCAGTCAGATTCGAATAATCACAGCCTTTCTTGCTGGACACTGCCCAGTAAAGAAACACCTCAAGGCCAAGGGCTTAACATGTGTAACGAGGACGAAGACGCCAAGTCAGGACATCGACGCCTATGCGGGTTCGCTAAAAGGGATTGCTGATACTCTTATGTGGCCGGGAATACTATCTTGAGTTGGTTCACTCAAACACAATCTAAGTTTCATTGCGGACTCAGGTTTCCTGCGTGAACTCTAAATGGGGGCAATCACAATAGGCCCATGAGAGGCAGCAGTGATCAGGCGATCTTTTCCCACCCCCTCAACCATTTTAATTATAGTTCTTCCATATCCTTACATACTCACATACATAGCGTTTTATTATTAGTAGATGTGTAGTCCTACCAAGCTCCTATAGCAGCCAACATGATGCGCAGGCGCAGTCTATCGTTCTCTCACGAGAAGAGATAGAATCTCTTCGAGAAAAAATGTCTACTTGTGATCTTTGGCCTTTTTTGCATTGACGGCGACTTGAGCCTTTCCAGGCATCTACTGATCCAATGCCTAAGATGGCGACGGCGGACATGTAGAGGGTATGGACAACAATGTCTGCCGACACTGAATGGTGGTACCTCGTTCCTCTCTTCAGTTTTTCCTTATTCTGGAAAAGAAATTCTGTTAATCCAAAAACTAGATTTTTTAGTGACTGTTTCATGAATTGTGGATTCCTCTGACCACTCCTGATGTTGCCCCCACTCACTGCACCCGTACTCTAAGCCACAAAAAATACATTCAATATTTCCACATGTCCCTCCCCCTTCACCCCCCTCTCAGTAAAGACCAAAGACTGGAATGGGGACAAGAAATTCAAGAGACATTTTTATCTGCATCCCAATGAGAGGTGTTAACAGTAAAGTCCTTCACAAGATAGCCTAATGATCCCTTTGTTATCTACTTTTGGCCAAAGTTCAACTTATGCATTTCACTTACAGCTCACGTAATTCGATTCCTCGTTTCGGAACAATTTTTCTTCTCCTCCGCTTGTTTGTTGAACTCTAAATACCCGAACAAAAAAGGTATTAACACCTACAACCATTTAAAAGTTTTCACTTTTTTTTTCGTTTTTCGTTTTACGTTTTTCGTTCCTGTTTCTGTTTCTAGCGTTCTGTTCTGTTTCGTGTCTTCAAAAACTTTACACGATTTCGTGTTACAAATTTTGTTTACATACGTAGCTCGTCGCATCCCCCTGCTCCCCGGTATGCTGGAACGTTGCGTTGTCTTTGGGAGCTGTTGTTGTCGGTGGCGGCGGCGTCGTCGTCGTCGTCGGTGGCGGCGTTAACATTTTCATTATGTAAACTTTATTCATCTATGCAAATCTACTTACCCGAACAAAAACAAGAAAAATAAAGGGAAAGATATGGGAGAAGTGAGATAGAAAAACGTGATTATTTGTTTGGAACCTGTCGTCCTTCAAACGAGAGCAGAATCATAAATTATCCCCACAAGCGTAAGGCGAAGTAAATGCGCGAGCCGAGGACGTAAGGACATGGTAATACGCGAAACGTAATTCATTGGAAAAAATATTACAAACCAAGTATTTCATCGCTAGCTGGTGGATTCGTGGGGTTGTGTACGGGGGAGGCGGTGGTTGAGGGGGTGACGTGGATATGCGATGCGGTGAGTTCTTTGTGTTCTCCTTGTGTTTTCAAAATGGGAAAAAGTTTTTGATTAGGAAAAACGCGAAACTCAGATTGGATTCCTTTCCGTTTCCACCATCAATGATGCCTGGGATGATGGTTTCCTCTCTGCTTTCGGTTCTCTGCTCTCTGTCCGCCTGTTCCTCGGTGTTACTACTTTTCCATGGGTTCATGTCAAAACATAAGTTTTCTGCTCAAAACAACATATGGTCGCCTTCGCTTCGCTTCGCCTTCATCCCGCCTTCAGCCACACCATGCTGGTTGTCGTCGAGGACGAGTGTGTTTGTGAGTAGAAAAACAACAGAAGCGAGCACATGAACAAAAAAAGAGCAGCACGAACAGGAAAGGAATGAGATGGGCGGTGGGAGGGAAATTTTCTCGAAGCGAAAGGATAACTAAATGCGTTATAAATCATCAAACAATGTTGGAAGTGTATGTGATAATTTTGTTCTTTTCTTGGATTAAGATTTATGTGCAGCATTTTAAGATTTATAATATTCGAGTATCTGATATGGGCTTCTGCCGTGATTAAGATATGTTTAGTAGCTGTACCGAATACGCAGCTCGGTGGGATGGAAAAAGTTTGTGTGCGTTGTTTTTTTTTCCTTCGGTTGGAGTCGAGAATGACGACGATCTTTGATTGGACAGAGGCACAAACAAAGTTTTAATCGGCAAAGTCAAAGGTTATGAAGTTTTGTACAAATTCAGATGCTGTGCCTCTCGATGGGTGGTCGGTCGAGGGGGGACGGACGCTGCGATAGGAGATATGATTTATTTCCTTACCGAAAGAGAAGACAGGTTAAAGTGATACGAATCTGTGCGGATTTATGGCTCTGGGGAGGATTCCATTTGGGATTCGCTTTAAGTGTCAGCAATGTTAAAATGTGTCGTCGGTTTACATTATGCTTTCGGTGTACGAGAGAGGTGGGGTGGGAGGGTGATTTTGTTGCTCTTGGAAAAACAGACAGCTGCTTATAGTCCCTCTAAAATTGTCTGTCCTCTACAGTCTCAAAATGGGCCAAATATTCCATTGTCTGGGACCAGTAAAACCTTCTTTTTACTTGAAGGACATGAGTCAAATTACACTCGTCAAGTTTCCCAGGATGACTATGGAGAATTCTCGCTGCTTCATCAAGACCGGTAACGAATTCACCGAGGCCTTCAGTGTCAAAAAAGATTCTAGACCAGGCGACGCAGAGTCATGTGACTTCTTTAACATCATCCTGGAGAAGATCGTGCAGGACTCACACGCCCACACTAGAGGCACGATCTTCCAGAAGTCCGTACACCTGTTAGGATTCCATTGGTATGATTGGCTGAAGACAGCGAGCCGACAATGGGCCATTTGCTGGCATTGAGACGCAAGCGGCTAAAATGGGTCTTCCAAAATGAAGTATATGCTGTTCTCGAGACGTACATACAACACAGTCGTATCAGACCGTCGTAGACATCGTCGTGGTCAGAGCGTCACAATGGCAGTTCTAACTTCGAAGTAGTCAATTACTTCGTCTACCTCGGCTCCGCAGGAAATAGTACAAACGACACCAGTACTGACATCAAACGCAGAGGAAGTCTTGCCAACCATTTTTTCTAAGGTCTTAAACATCACTTCACTCGATAGAGTGCAGAGGATGGCATGCATATGCATCAGCCGAGTGCTAAGGGCTAACGCCACCGGAGCTTTAAACATACTCCTCAACCTGGCACCAATAGAACTAATTGACAGACAGACAGCAGCTAGCACGGCGATTAGATTAAGATCGCTGAGCAGCTGGAAAGAACTGCAGTCTGGACATTCAACGATTCTAGGCAGGTATGCCTCTATACCCATAGATACAGACCTCACTCTACCTAAACTCCTCTTGGAGAAGAATTTCTCAACCAGCATACCGCGCAGATCTTACTGGAAGGTCCATTGCGAGTCTGAACACCAGACGCTGTGAGGTCCACTGCGAGTCTAAACACCAGACGCTGGAAGGTCCACTGCGAATCTTCACAGATGTATCGAAGATGGATGCAGGCGTAGGTGCTGGTGTCTATTCCAAGGATCTAAATTTCCAGCTATCTTTACCACTACCTGATCACTCTAGCGTCTTTCAGGCTGAAACTATAGCGATTCAGAAAGCCCTGTCCTGGCTGAAAAACAATGTAATATCGCACACAGATATCGTCATCTGTTCCGATAGCCAGGCAGCGATCAAATCTCTGAATTCAGTCACTTTTAATTCCCAGACTTCCCTTGATTGCCGACTATGTCTTAACAAGATGGCCAAGTATTTCAACATCCAAATTATGTGACTGCCGGGACACTGTGACATTCCAGAGAATTGCGAAGCGGACGAACTCGCTAGAAAAGCCACTAACTCCGTGCCCTTTCCAGGTGGAGACCCACCCTCCATGCCTATCGCTACTATTAAACATCTGCTAAGGCTTGAAACGCTTGGTCAAACAAACCTCAGATGGATATCTGGCACAGGATGCCTGATTACCAAACAACTCTGGCCTATGATCGATCCCAAGCGATCGCTTAGCTTGATCAGATTAAGCAGGCCAAACCTCAGGGTACTGTGCCATCGGAACTCATGCCTCTAGACTAGGCCTTCCCTATAATCAGTTCTCTAGGAGCTGCATCGACGAGGATGAGGAAGAAACCATCGAACACTTGCTATGTAGCTGCAGTGCTCTCTCGTGTCGTAGATTCAGACTTCTTGGAGCCCATTTCCTTGTTAATCTGGCTGAACTGAGCAGCATCAAAATCAGCCCTATTCTTCGCTTTAGTCTAAGATCCGCGTGGTAACACAATGGACCTATGTTTGGCCTAAGTGTGTCTGCTGTCAGTATGCGCGGCAGTCAGCCACCTCAACCTAACCTAACCTAAAAGGCAATTGAGTAATAAAGCAATGTCTCGAAGGACCAAGTTGACGTTATAGAAGACTTTGATCATCCCAGTCCTGCTGTACGGCGCGGAGGCATGGACAATCTCTAAGGGGGATGAGGAGGTTTTTGGTCTCTTCGATGCTTGTGATCTTTGGTCCTATTTGCGATGACGGCGACTTGAGCCTATCCAGGCATCTACGGATCCAATGCCTAAGATTGCAAGGACGCGTAGGGCGTATGGACAATTCAGATGAGTCTTCGACTTGGAACCTGTGGGAAAACGCAAAAGATGACGCCCGCATTGAAGGTTGCGCACTCAGCACTAGAATGATCTCAACTAAATTGGCGTGCGGCACGTCTCCAACCTCAATCATCTTTTCTGATATAA
Source organism: Eristalis intricaria (assembly GCA_964034865.1). Classification (NCBI taxonomy): domain Eukaryota; kingdom Metazoa; phylum Arthropoda; class Insecta; order Diptera; family Syrphidae; genus Eristalis; species Eristalis intricaria. The sequence continues at coordinate 10,537,902 of OZ035877.1, forward strand.
GGTTAACCAGTGGAAGAGTATTCGTGGAGAGACAGTTCTCTTTCTTTCGATAAGTGTTTCAAGGCTATTACTTGCCAAGACGAACATACCGAGGTTCAAACCAGACGTGTTAAACAGGAGGAAGTAAGTAAAGATGATTTCGCTCACACGGAGGACTCGCGCCATGATCCCTATTGAATTCTATGGAACCCATGAAAATCTGTGCAATTCATGGAACTAACAAAGACATTCTTCTCCCTGTAGCGGGGCATAATCCGCCCAAGTCTAGAAAGGACGCAGTCAGACCATTATTCTTCTTCTTTTGGTGGCGATACAGTCCGGGGTGGACCTGGGCCTCAACCAGTAAGCCTCTCCAGCGTGCACGATCTTTAGCCAGCTGTCTCCAACTGCGCACACCAAGTTGATTGAGGTCCTTCTCCACCTGTGTGCGCCATCGGTTTCGAGGGCGTCCTCTATTGCGTTGTCCCACTGGTTCAGAGTCGAAGACTCTTCGGGCCGGAGCAGTGTTGTCCATGCGCTCTACATAGCCCAGCCATGTTAGGCGTTAAATCCGTAGACGCCTGGCTAGGCTCATGCCATCAACCTTCAACGCAGACAGGACCACAGATTGAACGCAGAACTTTTCTCTCGAAAATACCAAGTGCTTCCTCATCCGCTTTTGAGATTGTCCATGCCTCCGCACCATAGAGCAGGACGAGATGATCAAGGTGTTATATAATGTTAGCTTGGTCCTTCGAGAGAGTCTCAGCTGACTGACTGGATAAAAAAACAGGCGCAAGAAAAATTAATTTGATCACTTGTGAACAAACGACGCTATCATAAGTGCAAATGAAAAACAACTGGATTCCTTCCCTCTGACTTCGCCAATTTGTTCCAATCGCGAGAATAAGGCTCTTTTCCTCTTGGCAGCAATCACAAGTCAAACTCAGAGGGTAATTGGAGAGACAGAGCTCCAGATCAAAACAAGATTCCTTTGTGACAGGAGCCAAGCACAAACGCCATCGCATCATACGTGCACACCAGTCAAACGATCAACAAAACTCACATGCCACGCTGGTCCCCCTTGGAATGTGAAGAATCATTGCCGACGTGATTCAATCGACAAATTCCTTATTCTTGTCATAATCTCAGTCTTTAGGTATGCGCTTCTGATTTTGGATTTCGCTGACAGCCGCCCAAAAACAACACAGCATCTCATCCGGAAATATTCTGACTTCCAAGATGACGAGGATTTTTTCCCCGCACCCAGAACGTGCCTCCTGCACCCAGAAGTCTCTCCCACGCACAGACTCATCCTGTATCCCTCCGAGCAGACAAATCTTTCTCAATTTTCTTTCGCAAGAGCAAGACTTATTGTCTCGTCCTGCTTGACGTATCCCGTCTGTGCTCGCACACAAAAACCCCCGTCACACAGACGAAAACTAATAACGCTGCAGTAGCAGCAGTGCACGGCGGTGGTCCTTCCGGGAACGGTGTCTGGAGCTTGACGCTTTCGGTGCAGGTGTTCGATGCAAATGGTTTCCTCATTTGGGTCTGTCACCACGCTGACATCAAATATCCTTGTTACCGAGGATCTGTGTGGATATTTTTGAAATTTTAATTAATACGTCTGTGAGTTCCACGAGCGGTGTGTCTTGCCGCGAGCAGCAGCAGCGATTTAATTTCGTCCTTGAAACCCGCAGTTCTTGTAATTAGAGCCACGCTTGCGAACAAACGCCGATGCCGATGCTTTTGCGAATCACAATCAAGAAACCAATATCCAGTTGTGCTGAAATGGCTATCATCAGGGATAATATCACTTTGTGATTGCATATTCGGATGGGATGGTGTTTGTGCCATGCAGACGATATAATCCCAATCAGGGAGCGTCGCCCGCCGGCCGACGGCCGCTCTGTGCGAGGCCATCATCCAGCGTAAGCCGAAAACAATTGTGAATCGGACTAGGGTGGGTGGAAGCTCCATCGCTGAATCAGGGATGACACATAAAACGGTTGAAGTAATGAAAATCGATCGGCAGCTGGCAGAAGGATTCGGCGGTGGCCTTTAATGCGAACGGACCAGCCAACATGTGATGTCAGTTGTCAGTGTCTTTGTCCGCTGCGGTGATTTGAAAATCAAAATTCTTCCAAAGAGTGAGAGAGAGCGCGAGAGGGGGAGCGAAAATGTAGCTCAGCAGCTCACGAAGAGGACGAGGAATGGCAGAATAAGGTCAACAAATCCCTCAGTGAATCCAGCTGGAAATGTGTACCAGTGTTGCAGATGACCGTAGCTGGGGGGTTCGAAATGGACAGGTACACTGCTGTGCGTGAGATCGGTTTCACTTTTAGAGCATTCATTCGCCTTTTACAGATTCTTTTTCCAAAATCGAAATCCCGACGAACTGACCGAGTGCTGGATGTGGGATTTGGGAAATCGAAGTCCGAGAGATATTCGTCAATGGGGAACTGCGTTTGGTAACAGGCAGATATGCAGATCACCGTCACAGAAGGGATAATGAGCAATTTAAAGCGTTGTTGGGGGAATTTCAGAGTTCGCTTCTAGGTGAGTGACATGAGAAGAACATCAGTCAATTTTTTTTATAGGAAATCAACTAAAAAGGCTTTCCGAGAGGAGAGCTCATTTTCGCTCCCTCACCTCGTCTGCCCCAGTAAAGAAATCGAATGCCATCAAAACCATGGCAAAACGCAGAATAACTCTTAACAATCTCAATCGCAATCAAAGGGCATTGTACATTGATGGCTTATTGGTAAACATTCCAAGCTATGTATTGACATCAAACTGCTTTTACACAAGCAAATCCTAAAACCTGTTTGGACGTATGGCGTACAACCTTGGAGTTGTACCAAAGCAAGTAATTTGAACATAATACAGACTATCAGACAGACATGGCATATCAGAAACGCTGATATCCACAGAGATCTTGGAATATTACCACCCCAAGATGAAGTTAAGAACCTTGCACACAAACTCTGCAGTTTGTCCGATCCTTGAGGAAACGAATGTCTTGCGCCGACTACAGAGGACTACCCCCTGGATCTCGTGCGATAGTCTACACCAGCGCATGGTTGCGGTGTTAGCAGGAACTTGCTTTGGAGAGCCAATCAGTACCTAAATCATGAAATACTGGTTAAGTGCGTCGTGGTTTTAGTGAGTAAAAATCCCACACTTCTATGTGCGAACGTTCGCCATAGAGTCTTGTCGAAGATGTTCACCTTCTTCTTAGTCTTTATTTGGCGCTACATTCCGAGGTGGACCTGGTCCCCAACCAACAAGCCACTCCAACTAACACGGTCTCTGGCTTGCTGTCTCCAGTGTCGCACGCCAAGTTGGTTGAGGTCCTTCTCCACCTGGGTGCGCCATCGGTTCCGTGGGCGTCCTCTGTTGCGTTGTCCCACGGGTTCGGAGTCGAAGAATCTTCGGGCCGGAGCTGAGTTGTCCATACGCTCTACATGGCCTAGCCATCTTAGGCGTTTTGTTTCGAAGACTCCTGACTAGAGCCAGTACAGTTCGTGGTTGAATCTTCTCTTCCAGACCCCGTCAACGCAAACAGGACCAAAGATCGCACGCAAAGCTTTTCTCTCGAAGATGCCAAGGACTTCCTCATCCGCTTTTGAGATTGTCCATGCCTCCTTGCCGTACAGCAGGACTGGGACTGGGATCAAGGTCTTATATAAAGTCAGCTTGGTCCTTCGAGAGATGGCTCTACTACTCAATTGCCTCTTGAGCGCATAGAAACAGCGGTTGGCAAGAGTTACTCTGCGTTTGATCTCGGTGCTGCCGTAGATCTTACTATTTATTGCAGAGCCGAGGTAGACGAAGTCCTTGACTACCTCGAAGTTATAGCTGTCCATTGTGACATTTTAGCAAAGTCGTCGATGTTGTGTGTCCTTTCTTGATGACAGCATCTACTTCGTTTTGCCCTTATTCATTTTAGCCGCCTCCGCTTCAATACCAGCAAACGCCTCATTGACGGCTCGCTGTATTCTACCAGTCTCGTCAATGTCATCCGCGTATGCTAACAGTTGTACATAAGTCCGTACCTCTAGTCTTGGCATGTGGGTCTTGCACGATCTTCTCAAGGATGATGTTGAAAAAGTCACATGACAGCGCCTCGTCTTGTCCAAGACCTTTGTCGCATGACGAAGCGTAGCCTTGTCTAAGAACTGTTTTGACATTGAAGGTCTCGGTTTCGGAGTTCGTTACCGACTTTGATGGAGCAGCGAGAATTCTCCATCGTCATCCTGCACAACCTGACGAGTTTGGCAGGAATGTCAAAACTAGACATGGCGTTAGCTCGTCCCTAAGCACGCTGTCATATGCGGCCTTGAAATCGGCGAATAGGTGGTGGGTGTCGATCTGCATGTCTTGAGTTTTTTCCAGGATCTGCCGTAATGTGAAGATTTGGTCGATGGTGGACTTCCCTGGCCTGAAGCCACACTGATAAGCACTTATCAGGTTGTTGACGAATGGTTTCAGGCGCTCACACAAAACGGCAGAGTGGATCTTGAGGCGATGTTGAGGACTTCTGCCTCTGTAGTTCGCGCAGTCAAAGGGGTCATTTTTCATGTAGATCACAACACTTCTAGATACAATCTAATATACTCTTAAGAAGTGGCTTGAAATTTGAAGCTCCATATGGACGACTTACACACTTTTAAGACTTAAATTCAGTTAAAAAACTAAGTGACCCGAATTTGTTATCAAGTCCAACACATATTAAGAACCCTTTTGCAATTTGCCTCGCTCTTTTATTGCACCCCCACAGGAGACGTTGAAAAGAGTGACCACTTGAGTCACACATCACATCGTTCATTGCGTACTTTTCATCACTTCATCATGGGCGTTCCGTCACATCAGGCCGTAGTTCAAAGTGAGCTTAAATCCCCTGAGATCTGATGACAGTGGGGATGGCTTTTGCATTTAAAAGACTTATCTGTACGCCTGCAATCGCCCTCCATTCGTCCTTGTCAACTCGCAATGCACACATGCAAATCAGCAATTTACATGTGCCCCAGAGGACCCCTTCCTCATCCTCCCCCAAAGTCGCTCTTGCCAGTGGACCACATGCAAAACACTGATAGACAAATATTACGACAACTGTCGTCGTGTATCAATTATAAGTCCATTTGGCTTGAAAGAAAACATTCGTCCTCACATGACGAGTCCACAAGGGACCCCATGTGCATTCACAGGCAATGGAATCCTCGGATTTAATCGACTCAAAAATTGCATTAGCCTACCGTCCACTCTTCCAACGCAACAATTTATCTCTCGCAACACACAGCACATTTCCCAAGCCCTGTTGCCGTGGACAACTTTAACAAACAGTCACTCCATGCTCGCTCCCCACACCTCCCTAGATGTATTTTCTGGGTCAACACTCAACAATAGCCACCCAAGTCAAGTACACCACACGTCGGGCGAATAGCATGTATCTGCTTACGCAACTCTTTTGTTGAAGCAATAATTAAGCTGTTAAAAGACTCATTGTCCGGCGATCTGATTCGAGTGAGAGTACAGCCGTGCCTCCAGGTTGTGTGGGCCCCCTCCGACGGCAAGTGCCCACTCCACGGGCACAGCGCCGCAGCCGAAGTCATGAGTTCAAATCAATTACGAGTGTCTCCGGTGTGGTGTTTAGTGTCAAGATGCAATGTAATCTTGAGATAAATAGAAAAGCTTTAATTGAAAATTGTCGGCTCGATGGGGCCTCCTTGGGAGCACCAGCACTCCATTGCAGACCGGCCATCCATGGAAGTGTATGCATGTAGATCTTATCACTCGATTATTGGCACACACAGCTCTTGAGAGGACATTCGATCGTTGGGGCCGTCGCCTTGTATGCCGACCGACATTGACTGGGCGCTTCTGCCCAAAACCCGTTTTGATCATTTAATCAAAGAGAGACGAGCGTTATCCCAACGCAGCAGTTTCCATCGCATTGTTCAAAGAGGCAACAATTAATGTCAAATCAAGGCAACAGCTCTCCGTCTGGAAGGAAGCCCGATAATTGTATACAATGGCCGGTCGTTTGGATAAATCACCAAGGCGTGGGGACGGACGGGGGCCTGCTGGTTGCCCATGGAGTGGTACGTGCTGCTGCCCTTTCGACAAGCACTTAGGGTCTGAATGGTCGGGGATTAAATGACCATTATGGAGTGCGATGTAAGGTTGTGCAAGTCTGCAGATAAGGCACACTAACAGCAGTCTACTGTGTCTACTGTGTGAATGCAGAGCTTTCAGGTAAATGAGGCTATTTAACTAATTTCCACCGAGGCATCTGTGTTTCAAGAAATGATTTTAATTCTGTTGATGCTTTTCTTTTCGCTTTGCATATCTGATTGAAGAGGAACTGAAAAGAAGAATACGGACTGGGAAGGCAGGACTGATGTCATTTATCATGTGGTGGGAGGGATGTTAAGTTCGAATAAGAGACTGGTGCACCCGCCCTAAGCGTCTTGTTCACAAGATGTTATCAGAACTGTCGGAGATGGCAACTGGGGGTGTGGGTGTCATAATTTATCAAACTAGTCTGCATTCCTTGGATTCAGTTTTTCAAATCGGCCATTCACCGTCTGGGCTTCAAGTGTGACAGTATGTCTTCAAGGGGCTTGGTATGTTTAATGTTGATTCTTGTTTGGGCGTCATTTCGGTTTGGATGAATGTAGTTCGTTGTCATTGGACAGATGTGGAGAAGTAGGTTTATAAAAATGTATTAAGGAGCAGCTAAAGTCGCCGTGAAATGATAACTTTCTGAAGTGAAGAATATTTCGGGACTTTTTGGTTCAAATCATGTCCTGAACAAGTAGAGGACGAATCAAAACAAGTCCAGGTGGTCGGCAGTTAAGCCGACGTAGCTCTGAAATGATTAGCGAACTGAGGTCGAGTGTTCGCGAATATTTGGATACTCATTGGATACACAGATCATAGGAATGTGTCCCTATTCCTAATTCTTCGTGTCCAAAGTCTTACTTTGGCAGTCATTGCTCGGATCTTGTCACTTCATTGATCTCAGATCTAGTCAAGTAGGTACATATGACCTACAAAAGTCGTCCAACCAAGATTATGTCACAGCTAGCCCAATGCATATGTACAGCGAAATGTTTGCCCATCACATATAGGACAGCTAAAGCAACATTGAATGTACAGGGTTGGCCAACTACAAGTTCATTAAAATTAATAAAATTAAACTTCTTCTTCTTCTGATGGCGCTACAGTCCGGGGTGGACCTGGGCCTCAACCAGTAAGCCTCTCCAGCCGGCACGATCTTTAGCCAGCTGTCTCCAACTGCGCACACCAAGTTGATTGAGGTCCTTCTCCACCTGGGTGCGCCATCGGTTCCGTAGGCGTCCTCTTTTGCGTTGTCCCACTGGTTCGGAGTCAAAGACTCTTCGGGCTGGAGCAGTGTTGTCCATGCGCTCTACATAGCCCAGCCATCTTAGGCGTGGAAGCCGTGGACGCCTGACTAGGCTCATGCCGCTGTACAGCCCGTACAGTTCGTGGTTGAATCTTCTTCTCCAAAAACCATCAACTCAGACAGGACCAAAGATTGAACGCAGAGCTTTTCTCTCGAAAATACCAAGTGCTTCTTCATCCGCTTTTGTGATTGTCCATGCCTCCGCACCATAGAGGAAGACAGGGATGATCAAGGTATTATAACATTAGCTTGGGCCTTCGAGAGAGGACTCTACTGCAAAACTAAACTGTTTATGGATTTATTAGTTAGAAAAAAAACTCCCATGAATTATGAAATACCACGTCATTCAAGTGGCTGCCTCACCCCAATTTTCCAAAACCTTGTTCATGGTTTCGAGCTGGAGCTCACGGATTGCTTGGATGATATTGGCCGTAGGTTGAAGTGACTGCCTACTGGGCAGAAGAACAGCAGCCACTGGCAGTCATTGGCCTCAAGTGATTGAATCGTTTCTGGATTGTTGACTTAACATCGGCCCTTAAAGCTTGCCCACAAAAAAAGTGAGAAGGTGTCAAATCGCAGCTCCAAGGCGGCCAACTGACATCGCCAAGACAGCTGATAGCACGATTTGGTGATTTGATGCGCAAATGATCGCTTTTTGCCATACAACCTGCACCACCCTGCATGAACCAAAGGTCATCCGGATCCTCCTTCACCCCATTCAATTTCAGTTAAAAAAAAACTTCGGTTGCGATGGTTCTGTAAAGCCCATCCAGTTCCCAGTCTCATTTTCGAAGCCTATGATGCTCTCGGCCGTGGCAGCCACATATTCTTCGACGACAGGGAGCATGAGTGGTGTGCACTAGCATACCAGTCTCTCGAATTTTGTCCACAAACTGGGGAACAGCAGTCACGTTGGTACGTTTCTATAATAATATATAGAGAATATCTCCCAACGTTGCTCAAGCGTAAGGCGGGTCATTTCGTGCCGCGGAGGTATGATACTGACTCTCTGTGAAGATTTTGACCGGAAAACAGCTGTCAGTGTCAAAATAACCTACGACTTAAAAAAAATACTAGATGCGCAGAGGACTAAAGCTTCGAACTGTGATTTCTAAGCTCAAACCATCCATAATATAATAATACGGATGGCGCGACAGTCCGAGGCGGACCTGGGCCTAGCTTCTCAGCAGCCACTCGTGCTGTGCGTGGTTTTATTCTTTCACTTGTGGAAGGGACCTACAGTTTAATGCCGACTCCGAACGGCTAAGTTGAGAAGCTAGAGAGTACTCTTTGAGCATTGTCAGTGACTCGAAAGAGCGGGAGCCGTGATGCAGGTATCGAACCTGGCACCCTCTGCATAGGAGTCGACGCACTTACCTACTGCGCCACCGCGACCCACTCTAAACTCAAACTATTTCTGAAAAATTACTCAACAATGAAAATACACACTTCTTTTATGTTCTTTTGCATTCTCTGACCATTACTGCCCTTGAAAGTGCCAGAAGCTGAATAAGTTATGAAGTTTCATGTTCGTCACATCACAATTAAAGCAACTTTCGCATTATTCGGTGTAGAGCAAGCCAGTGGCATAGGAGATATACTCCAGTGTTTTGAATTCATCTAATGCCGTACAGTCTTCTCCTACATCTTGCCCTACGACCTATGGCCATTGCCAATAAGGGAGTAGCCAGTGACAATGCCAATTAGTAGTTCACTTCACTACGGAGAATGACTTACGTTTTGCTACTGTTATAATTGTCCCAGAATAAAATAATGATGATGAAATGGGTGGCTGGCGCTACAGTTCGAGGTGGATATGGGCATAAGTAGGTACGGTCGATACGTATATGGTTGCCTGACAACCTTGCCACCGTGGCTTTCTTGGACCAACGTGTTGGATCCATTGTGTCCATAACTCATTATTCCCCGCTGTCCTATTTTTAGGACTCTGGCTCTGGAAACCACTTCTCCTGGGAAAAGTCTCCTTTATATTGCTAGGGCTGGGAATTCGCAAATGTTGGATTGATTGTACCTCTTTCACGTTCCTGCAGCTTATGCAAAATTCGTTGGACGGCATGTTCATACGCACTGTGGCATAGTGACCTCTGATGATCTTCAGACTCCGCATCAGGGACATTATTCTTGCTCAAATACCCGGACAACCCAGCGAGTTCTGCCTGACTTCAGATCTTGATCTATTACTCCCTGCCCTAGGCACGAGGACAGGAGTTGTTGTTGTCCGATGAACATTTGTCTTAGCCTATCTTAGCCTGAGTGTGCTTTGAGATCCAGTATAAGGAGGAGGCTATATTGTCTGTCTTTGAAGAGTGTTATGGACAGCTTGGCCATCCACAATTAATAATAATAATATGGGTGGCGCTACGGTCCGAGGGGGGCCTGGGCGTAGCTTCTCAGCAACCACTCGTGTTGTGCGTGCTTTTGTTTTTTCATGCGTGGAAGGGATACAGTTTAATGCCGACTTTGAACGGCGAATTTGAGAAGGAATACTCTTTGAGCATTGTCAGTAACTCGAAAGACGCAGAGCCGTTAATAGTGATAGGTGGTAAGTTCGGGCTTCAAACCTGGCACCCTCTGAGTAGGAGTCGCCTCCATGGAGTTGTTAGCAGAGCCTATAAGACTTTCAGCGTCTCTTTAAATGGCGATGACTTTGATCTATATAATAATAATATGGGTGGCGCTACAGTCCGAGGCGGACCTGGGCCTAGCTTCTCAGATGACTTTGATCTGAAACATGCAAATCAGCCCAGAGCCCAATGATTCGGAGTACTTTTAACACCGCTTTGTTTTGAGTCCTCTGTGTAAATTGTTGGTGGCTTGAGCGCATGTCATGGCGCGGCAGGCGATTGTCTTAAATAACGTTTTTCTCCGGTGGAATATTATACAACGGCTGCTATTTTCTTCTAAAGTGAGTGAGCTTCTAGCTCCCAGCCTTGCCGGTGCCACTTCGGAATAGTTTTTCGCCATCAGAATTATTGCCACAGTCGGTGCACTTCCATGATGACACATTGCGGGGTTTTGCAAGCCGTGGGCATATTCGGAAGTCGAAAGACTCCATGATTTGAATGAAAAAGCAGTCAAAATGCAGTCCGTTTTTTGCATTGCACTCCTCATCTCGTCGAAGTCACTCGCAATGTTCGTCTCAAAGGTCATGCTCATCAATTCATTTTCAAGCCCACTTTAGGACGAGCAGCAACGATCCTGAAGTCGTTTCTTGTGCACGAGTCCACCGGACAAGGGTTACCCGCAGGAAGGGTGTGTTGGCAAAACGATGGGCATCGCATCACAGTCACGAAGCATAGAGCACGCAGGGCACAGTAGAGTGGATACTCATGCTCTAGACGCATGCGCAACAGCAGCAGAGGGAAACGAAAAACATCAGATAGCTCGTTCCTTAGCCGTATCATAAGAGCATTGCATGGTCTTTGCATCAACCTCACTAAAATCCACGGGCATTCAAGTTCGATGTAAGCCTCCTCTCCATTGCTCCCTCACGAACTTCGGCCCGTTGTCGGAATTGATGCCACGAAATGTTCAAGACGACACAATCCTTCGAGTAATGACAGACGAAAACAGGCATCATTTCAAAAAGGCTAATCGTCGCACCTCTTTGAAGAGTCCCTCTTAAGGGACTACCCAACACAAGCAGAAATTCAATGCATCTCGTTTAAACGGGTTTTTTTGTTTTCATCGATTATGAATCTTCTCCTCTCGAAAGGCGGTCACAATGTTTCCGAAACTCCGTTCCACTTCGACCAAGTGCCCATCTCTTGCGAACCCCCTCATTGCGCCACAAGCCCTTGTCGACTTGCGCACTCGTTACGCCACCAAAGGGCTAATCGTTGCAATGAATAATGACTCCAACCCAACTAAATGATGTCAACCAACTTAAAAAAAAAGCAATCACCATCTTGTCGGCCCCACGGCCGAAAATTTGCCTCAAACACCTCAGCCCTCGATGACTCACCTGAACGAGTAATCTTCAGATGTCAATAACATTCCAATTACATCACTTCTATCGTCTCGTTGCCTACGGAAGTTGTTCTGCACCTTTTTCTTTGTACAGCGAGCCACTCCAAGACGGGCTCAGTTCGCCGCTCGATTCCACTTTCTTCATTTCCCCCTCCCCGCCCACAAGTCCATGGACAGCACAGGAGTGTGCAGGTATGTCTTGAAGATTAGTAATGGATTCGCTTATATCACTCGGCTCATCTGTGCGATGGCAGCCACTTGAGATGTGTTCCATCGAAGAGCCTTTTCAAAAACGGGTCAGAATGGCACTTCAATTGGGAACACTCGAGAGCGCGTAGTACATCAATCAGCCGTGTTTCGATGTTTCGGATGCTGCGGCGCGGCGTTTGTCTCTCGTATGGCGCGTGTGTTTTGTAACGCGTTTCGCTTTCTTTCGTGGCACGTTCGGTTCGTTTGTCTCGCGATTCGCAAAATGTGTTACCAATCTCTTTTGAAGATATAAAAGCGACCATTAGGATGGCGAGACGATCAGTCGTGAATCAATTATTAGTTTGCCAACAATGGATACATTTGGAGACGGCAAGGTGAGTTGTTGGGTGCGCCCGTGAGAGGCGAATACTGATGTGGTTTGCTGGTATTGTAGGTTTTGCTGTGGCTGCTAGTGTGCCTGGCTGCATCCTCGGCATCAAGCTCGGGGCAGCCAAGTGCTGGATATGACTACAAGATTGCATCGCCGGGAGGTGGACTGAACACGATCCTGAAGGCGGTTCTTGTGCACGAGTCCACCGGACACGGGTTAAACGCGGGAAGGGTGTCTGGGCAAAACGATGGAAATCGCATCACAGTCACGAAGCAGGGAGCACACAGGGCACAGTCGAGTGGATACTCGTATTCTAGAGGAAATCAACAACAGCTGAGGGAAATGAAGAACATTCACGTGTTTCACAAGTCCCTAGGAGACACTGGGAACATCCAGCCACAAGGATACGGCGCTCTTCAGGCACAGACTGCACAAATGAACGTGGGTTATCCACCCCAAGGGTCCTACAACTCCGGCCAGAGTGGGTTTGCTGGAAATGGAGGCGCTCCACCGACTTCAAATCCTAGCCAAAGTTTGAGATACATTCACGAAGCTGCCCTGGCCAGACCGTCGGTCTTCCTGCCAACTGTCGTGCCACCGGAGGTGACCAAATCCGGGTACACTTACGGCAGTCCACAGCAGGGATATCAGTACCCCCAGCCCTCGAACCAAGGATTCCAGTCGGCTTTAAATCAAGCCCCTCAACTGGGTAACCAAGGAGGCTATCAGTACCAAAACCCTGGACAGGCATTTGAAGCTTTAAGTTCTCTGTCAGCACAAGGCTACCGCAGCCCGGGATACTCCTACCCGAGCCCTGCCCCGCCTCAAACCGGCAGTGCTGAGCAAATAGCCATCTCGCACTATGTCAGCTCAGCAGTTCCGCCCGCCAATCAAGGCTATCGTTACGACAAGCCGCAGCAGGAACTTAGCCGAGTTCCCCAGTTCGTCCAAGCTTCCAATTCGAACGGATATCAAAACGCCAGACCCCAGCCACAGTCACCACAAGTCGAAAGTATTGGCTACCACTATGACCGCCCAGAGATCAGTTTTAACTATGACAAGCCAGCCGTGACCAAGTCGACATTCAAAGGACAGTCGTATTTACCCGTGCCATCTGGTAGCAACCAGGGTTACGACAGACCTCAGCCCACAGCTCAGAGTAATGGCTACACTTATGACAGACCCAGCCCCTCTGAACGACCCAGGACGGTTTTCAAGGGCCCCTCATACCTTCCGCTGCCGCCTGCATCAGGTGGCTGGTAAGGAGTCAGCTGTGGTCGTATTAAATTAAGTTTAAACATTTGTGTTGAAATATAGACATTTTGGCAAATTTTGTTGTAGTTTTTTTTTGGATGGAAGCAGGACTGTAAGTCAAGTAGCCTTCAGTGACACAGAGTGGGCCGATTGTAAAGAGGGGGGAGAGAGTGATTGTGGATTGTGGATTGTATCCGGTTGGGGAACATCGGGCTAGGAAGAGTATGCCATATACGTGTAGAGCGGTTAAAGATGATTCTCTGGATTTAACAGTGCGCAGGCTTAAGAGTAAACTAACTGAAGAATGCCTGCAGAATGCTCTCAAGGGAAAAAGTGGAATAATTTCTTGTCGTTCTTATGTTCGCCTCGGTTGTCAAATGATTTCTTCCCGATGGGAGCTTGCCATTACTAACCCGTTACACTACTGAGGTTAATCAGTGTTTCAAGACACTGTCTCAGTTGCAGGAAGCAACTAGCACTATTTGAAAATGCAACGAACAATCCACTCGCCCGGACTCTTTCTCTTTTTTTTTGATTGCAGGTTCAGGCCCAGATTGTCTGTGACCTATTTAAGAAATTCCGGGGATTAAGAGGCGACTGTGGTATCTTCCAAATGCAGGAACTCAACATAACCTACAGATTGACTTCCATCTTTTCCGATAGCCAAGCGGCAATAAAAAAATTAGCATCGGACGTCTTGAAATCAGAACTAGTCAGGCGATGTACGGACCATTTGTGGAGAGAGGACCTCCTCCTTCCCCAGAGTAAGAGCCAAAGCCAAAAAATTGGAAACGCTTTAAGCTGTCATCAATTCAACTAACGATTAGGTCCAGGGGTGCTGCATCCGCACGATGACGATGACCAGATAGGGAGACGAACCGAGGATCGTGGTGGAGAGTCGATGTCAGGTGATCGCTACCAGAGAAGCACCTGCGGCGTTGGCAAAGATGGTGAACCTATGCTGGGTTCAAGGGCACACTGGTATTCAAGGAAACGAATAAGCGGACAAATACAAAAGCGGCCAAACAAAAAATGGATCTAAGGTGCATGAATCTCGGGCAATACCGGACGCCCTCACACCGCTTAGCTCACTAAGAAGAAAACTGACGGGCGAAGCCCTGGATGCAGCTAGAGCAGGTTGGCTGACTCTGAAAATCGCAAGAATATCAAGGATAGCAAGGATAGCTGACGCTAAGAGTAAGGAGATCGACATCACTGACCAGGTTTAGTCGTAACGAAGTGAGAACGGGTTTAGGAGCCCTTTCCGGGCACTGCACCATAGGCACTTGAACACACCACACAACGACGGAAGAAATTGAATCCAACAACATCTGCACTTCAATTTTTTATGGACGCAATGAACTCAACATTTTAGTCTAAGTAAGCCACGGTAAGGACACCCTTGGGCGTATGTGGAACATTTTTTCTATAACATTCCGATTCGAAATCACCAGCCACTTGGGCGTATGTGGAATTTTTTAATATATTGGTTGAAGTATACCTCGCCTCTCGTATAATTATTGCAAGCACAGATTGCAGACGCTAAACTCTTCTGAGCCACTTTCTCCTTAGGCTCAGGTGGCCTCTTTGGAATGAAAAAGGTGGCTTTAAACATGCATCCAGCAAGAAGTTTTTGATCTCTTCGAGAGAAAGAAGTCAGCACTTAAGATTGACCTTTATTTCCTGGCATCTGATGCGGGTCCTGTCGATGGACAATAAGGTACTTTTTAAAATGTCAGACTCACACGCAAATATTTGACGCGAATTCCTAAAACGAGTAGACCAACGATCGTTTCCTTTCTCGATCCAAAGACGATTGCCAACGCATGTCCTCTCTGGTTCACAAGATCTTTGGCCACTCTCTCTTTCACTCAAGAGGGTAGTTTATGTTAATTATTGAGTCCTACCCAAGCCCTTAGTTTGACTCCCTTTTCCTAATTCTGTTATGGTAATAGTCGTTTCTAGATTACACAAGATACGTGCCACCAATGTGTCAAATAAGCAAATGTCCATAATCCCAAAATACTTAGCTCAGCTCTCTGTTCATATGGAATCATATGAGGGAAACGTGAAGAATTTAAGCCCTGTGCACTTGCACATCCTGCAAATATGGTTGTGTCCAGCCTTGAGTGTAGATATCTGAAATAAAAATAGGCACATCATTTGACTAATCCTTCAGCAGAAAATCTGACTGTACACACGAGGTGGGTCTAGCTACGTAGCTATCGACTTGACACCTAATGTGCCTGAGCTATGTAGGGGATAAATCATCGGCTATTGGATTGCCCGCATCCAGCGCATGGACCCATATGCTCCAGCTCAAAGGGTATTCAATCCCAAGCTTTCTGATTCGAGATGACGATATAAATATAGCTTGTGCTTGGCGACGAGAAACAGTGTACAAGCGACCGTCAGCAATAGGAAGCAGACATTGCCCAGGCTCATAGCCGCAAATTTACGCCCTCTATGCCCTGACGTTTAAGTAAGTAAGTTCTGCTACTTCCATGACCTGAGGATTGACAGTAATTTGAAAATAAAAGCTGGGAAAGATCGTAAGCTCGATCGCTTAGAAAAAATGTGTAGACTCTATTGTGATCGCGATATCATCGCAATTAAAAGCCTCTCATTGACCGAGTCTATACAATCACCAACCATTTAAGGCCAGATTGCCGAGTTAAATTGTTTCCCGTCGGTGATGCTTATTTGTGTTTTTCCTCCCTTCCTCCACCCGACTCGTCTCTTTTCCAATCACAGCCGCAGATCCGAAAACTCAGAGACATAAACTGAAATCAAAAAAAAAAATAAATTACACACTTCAAATGATGTAAAAAAAACAATAAACAATCCTTTAAATTCAAACGAAGAAAAGCGCTTTTGAATCCTTTGAGTGAACGCCGCGCCGCGTCGCCGCCTCCAATTGCGATTTTAATTTTTCTTTGAACTCTGCGTGTGTTCTTTTATTGGAAAATGCCAAAACAAAACTGTCTTGTGAAATTATGATAAATGTGCGCTGTAATGGGAAAAAAATATCCAGCCAGGAGAGAATATTAATCCCTGTGGGAATTTGCGCCTGTGTACATCAATTGGATTTGAAGCAAAACCGTCTGCAGACGGAGTTTGACTGCTGCCCGACCCCCGATGTTTTACTTTGATTTACACAATGTAGACTGGTACCACAATGAAAACACTTTTAGCTGCATATTAAATCACATTTCGCATAGACTTACCCCGGTGTGCAGAGTCCAGTTGGCCACCAGTCGACCTCACCAGGTACACATAAATGCATGGAATAATCTGAAAATAAAACTCGACCTTTCCCCACTCAAAGGGGCTGCTTAACCGCACACACAACTTTCCCGGCGCAAACCTTCACCTTTTCCGTAGCAGGGAACAGCAAAGAAAAAATACCGCTCACGCTCAACGTGTGCACGGGGCAGTCTAAGGCGAACCCCTTTAATTTCTATCATCATCGCCATCGCCATCGCCATTCGCCACCGTCACACCTTACCGCCGCCAATACCAGAAAGGCGCTCTCGCTGGACCCACCGAACGGGTGAATAGGAAACGAAGGAAAAAAAATAAAATAACGCAAAATTGCGGATAATGGAGAGGAAAAAAAAATTGAAAGGAAAAGTTGTTAAAGTAACTTTTTACTTAAATAAATCCCATTTCTTTCGTTCACTGCATATTAAGTGATTTTTAAATATGTCCTGGGACTTGACGGCGGATACAACAGCAGAAGAAGGCGAAAAGAAAAGCGACGGAAGTTCGTTTTTACGTCCAAAAAGTTCCTTTCAAAGTTCCCGCACACGCATTTCCATACGCTTAGAACAGATTAACAAGGGGAAACCGATGGAGATGGAGGAAAAACAAAAAATCTCAAGCCCTCCGGGAGCGAGGACTGGCTCTGGACGTTTATCCCTGCACACGAATTTCGAATGGATAAGTACTTCTTGATTGTTGTAGCACGTGAGGTGTCCTTTAGTGACTGGGCCTGAAGTTGAGCCTCGCATAATCCGTAATATGTCAGGTGGGACTTGCTGCTGCCTCCGCCTCCTTTGAGACCCTTTGAAGTTGTAAGGTGTGTTGTGTGTGAGGTAAGACGTTGTCCCAATGCGTCGATGGACTGGATGTGTGGGTAAAGCCATGGCCACTCTCATTAATTTGTAAATCGACTGAACAAACCACTTCCAGTGATGATATGAACTTCCCTCTGACAGTTAAGAGTGGTAAGTGGTTAGTGGCAATAGCTTCTCTCGACTTTGTGTCTGCAAAGCTTCTGAAGTTGCACAAAGATGGAATCTGCTTTGATAATCGTAATGATGAGACGGCAAAGGAAGTGTCTGCATGTATTTGGAGAACTCTTTTTTTGATAACAGTCTGCAGACGATTGTGTCTGTTCCCTTATGTGACGACTTTGGTTTTGAAAACGGTCCTACTCTAATGTTCAATTTTTGAATGACCCAAGAGTTCACAGAGCTCATTGACCAATGTTCTCATAGAAGGCGCTCCGTGAATGGAAATCCATTTTTCTTAACTCTATCTTTAGGAGGATTACATGGTCTGGAATATTGAAGGAAGTGTTATGCGGCTTAATTCAGTGACCATCGGCATAACAAACTTGAGCAGTTCGTACTGTCGATGGAGAGTTCCATCTGTAGGATCCTATGAAATAGGAATCTGTCTCTAAGTGGCCTACCTTCGTGTAGGTTATCAACCAAATTTTTGCAGTGTGGACGTTTGAAACGAGAAATGATGATATCAGCTTCAGAGGCTTTCAAATAATGCCATAAGATGTTTGGATTCATGAAACTGCACAAAAACTCCTTCGTATTGTGATTGAACATAACCCGACTTCGTCCTTAAAATTATCCCACAAAATCGGATGGATCGGATAGTCACCAGCAGTGCTCTCACATCCCGCAGATTCAGACTTCTGGGGGCCCTCGTTTTTGTTAATCTGGCTGAACTGAACAGCATTAAAATCAGCCCTTTTCTTCGCTTTACCAAAAGCACAGATTGGTTTGCGGAATAGGTACCCTAAGATCCGCGTGGTAACACAATGGGCCTATGTTTGGCCTAAGTGTGTCTGCTGTGCATATGCGCGCCAGTCAGCCACTTCAACCTTACCTAGCCTAACCTAGTCACCTGATGCAGCGTTCAATTCCATTCCATGAATTCTATTGAAGATGTCTGGCGTGGCCTTGTCCTTGGGTGACCTGAACGCATCCTCGGGCATCGCATTCCAAGTCAATAGAGTGCTTAAACTCTCCCTTGTTTTCGGTAATGATTTTTTTTTTTAACTAAAAATAATCCTCAAGCAGTGCTCCACTCTTCTTAAAATTCACGGGGTTATCTGTTTTCAATGTGGTCGTCGTGGCGTAGTGGGTAAATGCGTCGACTCCTACGCAGGGGGTGCCAGGTTCGATACCCGAATTTACCACCTATCATAATTCACGGCTCCACCTCTTTCGAGTCACTGCCAATGCTCAAAGAGTATTCCTGTCTGGAAAAAGCTTCTCAAATTCGCCGTTCGCAGTCGGCATTAAACTGTAGGTCCCGCACGCACAGCACGAGTGGTTGCTGAGAAGCTAGGCCCAGGTCCACCTCGGACCGTAGCGCCACCCATATTATTATATTATCTGTTTTCAATGTTTTTTCAACACAAACTAATTGATGCAGCTCATCAAAACTTGACAGTCTTGATAGTAGTCTATCAATAAATGGCAGTTAAACATAGTAAGTGTAGTTGGAAAAATCTAAAGTTTAACGATAACTTTAAAAAACCTCCAGAGTAGAGGATTGAGTGTTTTCGAACCCTTTAAAAATTGTTGAGGCATGAATGGCGTAAGGGTGTGGACCCAGAAAGGATTTTGTGGAAATCAAAAATATAAAAAAGAAATATATAAATAAATAAAATTTAAAATATATTTTTTAAATACACAATAATTTCAAAAGCATTCTCTGAAAATATTAACCAGAATGGGAATCAGATCGGTTTTATTTATGGAGATACACAACTTTGAGTGGAGATGGCTCCACTACTTATATGCTAGACGTACTCAAAACCTTAAGAACGGTTTTCTCGAAACCGTGTTTTCGAAGTCAGTGATCACTGCATCTTGAGAACCCATTTGTTCAATCATTCATCAGGAGCACCCAGTAATGATCTTTGAGTTCGTATGGGTTTCAGATGATCCAGCGTCGAGATACAGTGGTCACTACCAACCAAGTTTTTTTTTATTAGACTCCGCTCAAATTTATTGGTTCAGGGGCGTGGTTTTATTGAGTAAAATCGTAGACTTCTATGTGCGAACGTTCGCCATAGAGTCTTGACGAAGAGGAATCCTACCCACGGAAAAAAAAGACTATTTAGTGTTTTTCGATTCATTCGATAATCAGCATGTTTTTATGTTAAACGCATTTTTAACATTTTGATATAAAAAGTTCTGAAAATAGTAGAACCTCCATAAGTTGAATAGTCACGGGAACAAATATTGTATTCATATGAAAAAACGGACTACACGAGTTCAATTTATAATGTGCATCGAGGAATACCAAATTTTCTTGGAAAGTTCAGACTTTTTGAGTGTTTGGACGTATGGCGAACAGCTTTGGGGTACTTTGGTACAACCAAAGCAAGTAATTTCGACATAATACAGACTTTTCAAAATAGGGTGCTTAGAACTATCGTTAATGCACCATGGTCTATCAGAAACGATGATATAAACAGAGATTTTTGAACATTACCACTCCAAGATGAAGTTAAGAAATTTGCTTATAAACAAAAGCGCCGCCTAGGAGAGCACATAAACTCTTCAGTTTACCCGATCCTTGAGGAAACTAATGTCTTGCGCCGATTACAAAGGACTAGACCCCTTGATCTCGTGC
Source organism: Eristalis intricaria (assembly GCA_964034865.1). Classification (NCBI taxonomy): domain Eukaryota; kingdom Metazoa; phylum Arthropoda; class Insecta; order Diptera; family Syrphidae; genus Eristalis; species Eristalis intricaria. The sequence goes on from OZ035877.1 coordinate 10,558,031, forward strand.
GATAGTATACACCCGCGTATGGTTGCGGTGTTAGCAGGAACTGAAGTACAAACTACTGGTTAAGTGCTTCACCTAGTTGTAGTCTTAACAAATTCAGGGAGGTGTTTTTAGTGAGTAAAAATCCCACACTTCTATGTGCGAACATTCGCCATAGAGTCTTGTCGAAGATTTCCACCTACCCAGGGAAAAGAAGAAGACTTTTTGAGTGTTTTTCGATTTCTTCGATAATCATAATAATAATAAGGGTGGCGCGACAGTCCGAGGCGGACCTGGGCCTAGCTTCTCAGCATATACTCGGGTTGTGCGTGGCTTTATTCTTTCACGCGTGGAAGGGACCTACAGTTTAATGCCGACTCCGAACGGCGAAGTTGAGAAGCTTTTTCTAGACAGGAAGTACTCTTTGAGCATTGTCAGTGACTCGAAAGAGGCGGAGACGTGAAGTGTCAAAGGTGGTAAATTCGGGTATCTATTTTTCGATAATCAGCATGTTTTTATTTCACTTTTGTACTTTCATTGATTTAACTGATGTTTTGGTGCAATGAATGACCAGACCAAACGTGTTCAATCTTTCCAGAAAGGTAGCTTCATTTTTTCCAGAATTAAATGATGCCTTATCCAAACTACTAGCATTCAGAACCGGCATTAAATGACTTAAAATGTTCCAAGAGTAGAAAGAAAAAAGCGAAAAAATGTACATAGTCGCGCTTGTTTTCATTTTTCAATTCTGAAACTCAAAGACCATTCCTTCCCTTCTCTCTCTCGTCCTACTGTTCAAACGTCCGAATATCCAGTTTGAGTCCACCACGTCGCTCCGTACGCTATTGACTTTGTCTACTTAAAGTTTGAATTCCATTTCGAACTTTGTCGCACGCCATAAACTCCCCACGAACACAGGAATGGCCACACGATACAAATTGGACTTATTGCAATAGAAAACGAAATTTATTTTGATAATGTCAAGTTGAACGCAGCGCACAAGCTGCAGGTCCAAAAGAAACCTCGTCCCACTTGTGAATGCGAACATCCGCATGCACACGTCGACGCCGCTCCGCCGTCGCCGCCACTCCGCCGTCCGCTCTGTCCATATTCATAGTTTTCTGAAATATGCAAATATGCAAGTACTTCAATGAAATACACAAAAAGGCACGTATATTGTTGTGTTTTGCGATTTGTCTAGAGACCAGGCGAACAAAAAAAAAAACTTTCTCATGTGTTATTCTCGGTTTTTTTATCCGCCTTTTTGCATGCGATAAATATTGTTTCCTAGTCTCGTGGGAAAATGCGCGCGTGTGTGTATGTTTGAATCGAGTTATGCGCAGGAAAATTGTCAAATAAAGTTTGCGATAAAATTTGTGTAGCATCAATTTTCCTCACATCGCATCCTTTTTTGGGACGGTGTCCAGAGAGAAGGTCAAACTTCGAGCTTATTTTCAATTCAGTGCGGGAGGAGGTGTGCGCCCGCACAAGACACGATTGTTGTCACAAAACCCCCTCTGGATTGCAATGGAGGTCTAGATCTTCCTTAGCACAAGCTCATTGAGGTCGTTTCAACAATCATCAACGCAACGGATAATCACACAAATTTCTATTCCAGTAATTACACATATAATCCGGCCATCATCCAATGCTGCAAGAGCATCCTGTCACACTCACGTCCAGCAAGGGCGAAAAGAAAACCCACTCAAATGTAAAGGCGATGGCAGGCAAGGACACACTGTTGCGATAAACAAGAGATGTTAATATTAGCAATAATATTTCCGTTGTCCTTAATAACAGCTCTTAGGATAGAGGCGCGCCAGAAACAAACACCCAAACACGGGCACGCCCGCAGTCCTGTGATTCTCTAATATCCTTAATAAATTCAAATAAACTTAGCAAATAATGGAGAATAACCGTTCATTTCACGCCTCATTATTACATTTTCCGATTGTTGATTTTACTTATCATGAGACCCAAGGGGGATGGCAGCGCCAACGAGCACCTAGTCTCGACCCGGTCTCTCCCGCCCGGCCACCGCTCACCGAACCACCCGGTTGAACGCCACAGCGCATGGTTTTGGCTTAGGATGATTCGTTGAATCAACCACCAGTATCTATCCCTCACCCTCGGCCACTCACACCCCAAGCCAGCTATCGTTTCAGAACACTGAGTACTCTCGCAACACAGAATGTTTGTTAGGTGATGAAGTGGGTGGTAATGGGACCCTGCCCGCACAAAGGGGCGGCTGGAATGAATGAAAAGTTAAACGATAAAGAAGGCCGCAGAATTATGATAATTGGGAAAGTTTTTGTGGAATTCCACCACGACAAGGACGACGACGACGCCGACGACGAAGTGTAATGCGATGTCGTTGTGTGTTGTGTGACGACAGAGTTTGCCCATTGGCGTGGGTAATTCCCAACGAGGAGGAGGAGGCCTATATCGGTTCCACATGTTGATTGTGTATGGCGGAGAGATGATGCTGGACTAGCTGCGGCGGGTGTGGTTCGTTAGCCCCTATTAGAGGGGTGCCATTACAACTTTATCAATCTGGTTTGTTAAATAGACTCTTATTCAATATAAGTCCATAGCTGGATCAGACTAATTATGTCGTGAAAGTGAGTGAAGTGTGGTGATTAAAACCGGTTATGGACTGCTGGAGGCGACATATTTGGTGTTATTAGGTTTTGTTTTACGATGCGGGTAGTAGTTTGTGTGTGACTTAAGGGGTTTTGCACGGAATGAGGACACGGAATGTCTAAGATTTTTGCGTCATTTGGACGGACTTGCTCTTTCTTCAAAAATATGAAGGAATAACGAACCACGCTGTAGGACAGGTTGATCTCGATAACAGGCGGCAGCGTTGGGTTAAAAATGGAAGGTAGCATTATCAAGCAGAGCATCATCATCACCATCAGCCTGAAAAGCAAGGAAATCAAGTTAAGAAGAACGTCAAGGCATGTAAGAGAAGACTGGACGTTTTGCTGACCGTAACGTAAATAGATGAAGAAGTGATGATGTGAGTAGGACCCACTCCAGCAACAAGAATAATGACATGGGAGGCGCTACAGTCCGTAGAGGGTACGAGGGCTAGCTTCTAAAACATCCCTTCGGTCTATGCGTGCTATTGTTCTCTCACGAGTGGAAACGCTGGCATAGTTGGTGGAGTGCCTGCCTTTGGTTAGCGGGGTCCCCGGTTCGAATCCAATCGGGTCCAGTCACCAATTTACGTAACGGTCAATGCATTAGCGGAGCTTGAAGATGGGATGCTGCACCTTACATGCTTTTCTCACCCTTCCGTTGGACATAGACTGTAGGCTGTGGACCAAAAGCCAGCATCGGCCATTCAACTATTCTCATGCTAAAAGTGAAAAAAAATAATAATATCCTGATTCTAGCTGATCTTGATTGGAAATCGTTAACAACAGTGTATGTACCCATATCGTAAATCGGGCCCAGTCACCATTTGTCAAGTCAGTAGTCAATCTGTTGCAGTAGTCTGACTAGGGGTATCACAGTGGACCAATATGGTCTAAGTGTGCTGGTGAATGCACTAGCAGCCCACCTACCTAACCTGACCCTTCCTTTCCGTCACCTTTCCGTCGAGTCGATTATGCATTCTGAACGCAGTCTCTGGACTGAGGAATGTTCTGTCGTGAAAATGGCCGGGAAAGAATAATGGCACTTATAGGCTTTCGACTCAAGGTCCACCACTTAAACCAAGACTGATTGACAACCCTCAAAAAAAAAAGAGTGTGCCAACAGATTATACCCCAGAAGGTATAAGCATGAAATCCACCTCGTCCCCATCAACAATTGTGTGAACACAACAATGAAACACATCTTCCAACCAAGCACACTAAGCCTTCCTCCTCATGCCCAGCGCCACGACCAATTTGATGGACATATCGTGTAGAACATAAAGCGATCATCCGCAAATCTAACCGCAGACATTTAGTTAACCTGCCAAGTCCGGCAAGGCGCTCTGCTCCATTCGCATTCAATCATCTAGATTGGTTTAGATTTTTATAACTTCTTTACCATTGTTCCCTACTTAATAAAACTAATTGATTAAACATTCCGCTTGTGTCGGGGAAGACCGGGGGGCCAGAGCCGTCTCCACTGCTATAAAGCAAATTATTATTACACCAAATAAATTATCCACAACAAAGGATACATTAGCTTTGCATGTTTTTAATGCTAAGCAACAGCACAGCGAACACACGTACATGTGGAGTTTCCGAAATGAAAGCGGTTGCTGTGAGTCTGTGTGCAGTGGGCCGAGGGTAGAGACTAGAGAGCGGCGGTAGCCGGTTAGTTGCGTGTTCGGTAGCAGATATTCCCGAAAGGAAGGAGGAATACCTACTCACAATAAATCTCTTGCCACTGATACAAACGTTATATCCAGGGACACATTTCTCTCCGTTTCTGCTTGATATGCGTGTTTTAGTTGCTCACTTGATAAATTGTTATTACTTTATTAAAATAAACATTTTCTCGTTTTTTGTTTAATGTTGTGAAGATAAAAATGCTATGAATACGTAGTTAAGGCAGAAGCTGGGAACAGGTATGAGGTGGATTATAGATGAATTAATTTAGGTGGTGTTTGTCGGGACTATTGTGTTTACCAGTAGTTGGACTCACTGTATCAACGTGTATGACCACTTGCAGATGGTAACTTGATATGAATCGATGGCATAGCTCATCTTGATAGTGTTCAAATGATCCCCCTCTGACCTTGGACTGGTCCACAACTAACAGCTAGGTCAACATTTATGGGTCTCAGCATTAATAAACTAATCTAACTCCACCAACTGCCATGTATTACTCACCCTGTATTCATTCACCTCGGTAGTCAAGTGTACATTAATGTAAAGAGTCTCGGTTTGGTGGAAAGTCCCGAATAAAGCCGTCAACTGGTGTACACGCAACCGAGTGCAATGAATGGTCTGGGGTGCTGCACTTTACATCCTTTTCTCACCTTTCCGTTGGACATAGCCTGAAGGCTGTCGAGCAGAAGCCAGCATCGGTCATTCAACTATTATCATGCTAAGTCGACAAAAGTGAAAAAAAAAATCAATGTCGTGGTTCTAGCTGATCTGGATTTTAAATCGTTAACAACGCTGTATGTACCCAGGTAATTTTTAGCCTACCTAGTATTTCAGGACAAAGCATAAAGACTACTCAAAGTTGTGGTACGAAGGAAGAGCATTTTCAGACATTCAGGGTGGGCCATCTAGTGTATTTTTTTAAGTCATAGCTTATTCCTATATATTTAAGGGCGAAAGGGCTGTCAGTGTCAAACAGCTCTTTCTCGCTTAAAATCTTGACAGACAGTCATTATCATACCTCCGCGGAACGAAATGATCCGCTTTAGGTTTGAAAAACGTTGCGAAGATATTGAAAAGTTATTTCCAAAGTGAGCTGCCCAAACAGTGAGTTTTTTGAAAAGGAGTTTTAGCCAGAATGAAGCAACCACCGCGAAGCTGTACGCGAGTTTGTACAAAAAGTTCGTGAGACTGCTATGCTAGTGGACAACACTAATGGTCCCCGTTGTCATACGATGCGCACAGATGAGAATGAAACTGCTGTGGTCAAGGGCATTGGTGGACCAGTTTTCTTCGAAAATGAGGCTGGGAACAACGCTTCGGTCAACAGTGGGCATTACAGACCATGTTAACCGACTTTGATTTTACTGAAATTGAAGACAAGGAATCTGTAATCAGGAAGGCCGAGCTTAGTGTGAAAGCCTGGTTAGCAGTTTTCAACTCAGTATTTGTGTCAACACTCACCTTTTGTCACGAAATTTGGGTAATGAAAGAAAGAATGGGATCGCGAGTACAAGCCACTGAGATGAGAGTTCTTCGCGCTGTTGTGGCCATTTCTCGCCGGGATAGTGCGCGAGGAACTCAACGTTGAGTAGCTGCTTCTTCGAACGGAAAGAGCTATGCTCCCTTCGTTTGGCCAGGTAGCACGAATGTCCCTACCATCGCGATACACCATCCCCGCTCTATCAGCAGGAGCAGACTCTTCCTTTTTACCTCTCCAACTATTCATACATCATAACCACCAACTCCAAATGACTAGGAAGTACTATCAATCTAGCCTTAGGGCACTCTGTTTACTAAGACTGGGTAGGTCCTTACAAAGAGACTTTCGTAGGCATCATAACAGGGAACACCGCATCAAGCCCGCCCGGAAGGCTGTCCGTACAGTAATGTCTACAAAATCTGTATTGATGAAGACGAGGACAATACGACTTACGATCTCGTCTTTTCATACTGTCATCAACTCACCTACTTCGAATAAGTTGAGCAAACTGAATTGCATCACCATAAGCCAGCTGATCGCGCTAATTGATTCCAGGCTTCGATGGAAGTTAATCGGCAGCTTAGAAGTAAGTTAATTCCGCTTGGGATTTAATTAAATCCGTTTCATAATGGGTCTAAGCTGGGCTAAGTGTAACTGCTATGCTACTTTATGTAACTTAATACAATTATTTTCTATATTTTCTGAATTGATGTGGGCGACACTTTATACGACGCGATCAGAGCAGCCAGCGTCAGCTACCGAGACCCCAACCCCAGTATAAACCTCCATTCCAGAACTACTGGCCTCACAAGGGACCTATGGTGGGCTAGGTGGGATTTTGCCTAGACACCAACCCCAATATTCATCTCCATTACGGAACTACTGGCCTCACAAGGGACCAATGGTGGTCTAGGTGGGATTTCGCCGCTAGCGTCAGCTACCTAGACAACAACCCCAATATTCATCTCCATTCCGGAACTACTGGCCTCACAAGGGACCTATGGTGGTCTAGGTGGGATTTTGCCGCCAGCGTCAGCTACCTAGACACCAACCCCAATATTCATCTCCATTCCGGAACTACTGGCCTCACAAGGGACCTATGGTGATCTAGGTGGGATTTTGCCGCTAGCGTCAGCTACCTAGACACCAACCCCAATATTCATCTCCATTCCGGAACTACTGGCCTCACAAGGGACCAATGGCGGTCTAGGTGGGATTTCGCCGCTAGCGTCAGCTACCTAGACAACAACCCCAATATTCATCTCCATTCCGGAACTACTGGCCTCACAAGGGACCAATGGTGGTCTAGGTGGGATTTCGCCGCTAGCGTCAGCTACCTAGACAACAACCCCAATATTCATCTCCATTCCGGAACTACTGGCCTCACAAGGGACCTTTGGTGGGCTAGGTGGGATTTTGCCTAGACACCAACCCCAATATTCATCTCCATTCCGGAACTACTGGCCTCACAAGGGACCAATGGTGGTCTAGGTGGGATTTCGCCGCTAGCGTCAGCTACCTGGACAACAACCCCAATATACATCTCCATTCCGGAACTACTGGCCTCACAAGGGACCTATGGTGGTCTAGGTGGGATTTTGCCGCCAGCGTCAGCTACCTAGACACCAACCCCAATATTCATCTCCATTCCGGAACTACTGGCCTCACAAGGGACCAATGGTGGTCTAGGTGGGATTTTGCTGCTAGCGTTAGCTACCTAGACACCAACCCTCAGCCAGTGTGAAGGTTTAGACAGATTGTTCGAATCATATGCACCCAAAAACAGGGTAGAAGCGCATTCCCTTTTTTCTTTTCCACCTTGCCGCAGTTCGACGACTATGTCACACATTATGTCCTGCGTGTCCTTTCAATTTTCGCAAAGAGGCCATTCCCTTAACATCCATTGTATTCTCTTGAGCACGCACGCTCTTGTTAAGTTAATAGCCCCCACACGGCCGGTGGTAAAAAGTCAATTGACATCCGAGGCATAAGTACAATCCACATCTTTCCAACGTCATTACATCATCATCAAGTGTGTTTAGAAAGCCCTCGAGTAATTGACTCCGCGCACAACGATCACATTTCGCCTGAATTTCATTCGAGTTTATTTCGCTTTTACAACCACTCAACAGGTTAAATACACAGTCCACTCACAGATAAACGATTCAATTCAATGTATTGACCAAAAACCGGAGGCCAGAGATCGCGCCACGTACACACGACGAAACAATGTTGTCCTGCAAAATAAATATATCCTCCCCCCCTGGAGTGTAAGTAATTTTATATTGCACACGCTTTACGCGCTTTACGGTCAACTTGAAATTACGGCTCAATAAAAATGAGTTACCGCAAGTCAACATTATCTCCGGGGTGGCTGTGTGGGCATTAAACAGTTTAATTGATGCTAAAAAGCAAATATTTGGTGTTGAGCCACACGCCAGAAGGCCACACTTACAACACAGGCATCGCCGCCCCCATCCGCACTCATCCCCGACACAGACGGCAACAATAAAAAATAATCAAAATGTCCAATGATTCAGTGGTCAATTGGGTAAATTGTTTGCACGCAACACCCCTTAATGGGGGATGGGGACGAGCAATGTTTCCAGGGGACAACTGCCGTCACTGTGTTACTGTGGTCAGTGTAAACACTTTTGTTTGGTTTAATTGAGATACTACGAGTGTTTTGTATCGCGTTGGGTGGAGTGGGGGGCAGTGTGGGAGTGTGGGCAGTGCTGTACACAAATACGCGCGTATGCATATGAAAGTCGCACCTGGTTAGTGTTTGAGTTTGGGGGATAGTTTCCGAAATCAATATTTACACATTAATTGAAGTTACATATTTATTTTTCGGATTGAATTAGATTTCCAATTCAGATTGTTATTATATTCGGTTGTGGTGGTCAAGGACGTGTTGAGCAGGTTGGTCCGGAAAAAAAAACCGTTTGTGAATACTTGGCCATGTTGTTACATTGTTGAGGTCCTTATGAATAAGACGAGTAGGAAAAGTGGGAAAAGGATTTGTGTCGCTATTTTTTAGAAAAGTCAGAAATTTGTCGAATATGTTGGGTGTGGTCAGAAATTTGCCACTTTTGTTACTTTCAACGACGCTATCCGGTTCGAAATTGGCGACACAATCACAAGTGATAGCAAAGATACTTTCCATCCCAGTTCCAACAACGTCAGCAAAACAGAAGAAACTCGGTATGATGCATGAGTGCCACACGATTTCAGATGAAAACAGAAGTGCATCCAAGTGCCATCAACGCAAACAGGACCATAAATCGGGCACAGAACTTTATTCTCGAAAATACCAAGAGCCTCTTCTCCGTGTTGGATATACTCCATGTCTCTGCATCGTAGAGCAGGACGGGGATGATCAAGGTCTTGTACAGAGTCAACTTGGTCTTTCGAGAGAGGGCGCTGTTACTTCATTGCCTTTTGAGTCCAAAAAAGCAGATGTGCCATCTTAAACGCCGGCGTCGTATGTTACGTTGTCCCTCGGGTTCGGATCGAAGACTCTTCGGGCCGAAGCTGAGTTGTCCATGCGCTCTACATTGTCATCTTAGGCGTTGGATCCGAAGACGCCTGACTAGACAGCTCGTGGTTGAATCTTCTCCTCCAGAAACCGTCAACTCACACAGTACCAAAGATCGCATGCAGAGCTTTTCCCTCGAAGAAACCAAGGACTTCCTCATCCGCATTTGAGATTGCCCATGCCTCCGCGACGTTGGATGATCAAGGTCTTATATAAAGGCAGCTTGGTCCTTCGAGAGATGACTCTACTACTCAATTGCCTCTTGAGCGCATAGAAACGGCGGTTGGCAAGAGTAACTCTGCGTTTGATCTCGGTACTGACGTTGTTCGTAGTATTTACTGAGGAGCCGAGGTAGATGAAGTCCTTGACTACCTCGAAGTTATGGCTGCCCACTGTCACATTCTGGCCGAGTCGTCGATGTTGTTTCTATTGCCAACAATCGCCTCATTTACCGCTCGTTGTGTTCGAAGATCGTGCCTCTTTTTGATGAAATCACCGAAAGCATACACTGACCATCATACAAGCCCTGTTTCAAATGCTCGAAGCTACGTTACACAAAATTCCGTGAACCGAATTTCCAGGTCAGACCACACACACATCAATACTGACTTACAGACGTTCCCTGGCGGTGGTTCTTGTGGTTCACTTGGTTAAATTGCCAGCCATCAAGCTACACCATCTCAGACAAATATGCTCGAAAGGCTCTCCCAGAGTTTGCCAGGAATCGTTTTCTCTCTCGCTCATTGAAAGAAACAAAGCATCAAGTGACGAAATTAAATTCAACAAGTTCGCGTTCAAGCTTTAAAATCCATCTTTAAAACAACTGTTACTGTTACATTTTTGGCTGAATTGGGAGGACACATGCACAAGGCTACACCACAGTTCCAATAGATCATTCTCATTTGTCAAGGTCTGACGTTCACCATATTTGCTTATCTATATCAATTTGAAAGTCAGAATTTGTCTTTATCAGACACATCCCGACATGCCAGAGCGCAGACAATAGTACAGAAAAATTACACATTTTCCTCCTCATGAATATGCTTCACAGCTTATGCAAGTGGATGCATGAATTCGCCCCTCTGCAGTGGCTCGTCACGATGACACGAGTGCCGGATTTGCATTCGCATTTGGTTTGTAGATTGTCAAAAATTTCACATGCCGCGTGCAGTCTCAGTCGCCGCACATCCATACCTCAGCCATAGATGTCAACAACCGCCTCAAACTCGCAGCTCGCGCCAAGGGAGCGCTGACTGGCATGTGTGTGACATGAGCAGACTGTCGTGTCATCGTTTAGCACTGCCAGGGTACGAGTATTTCGTAGAAATTTTGCCTCGTTTATTTTTCATTTTTTTTTGTTCTGTCGCATGATTCACTGTGTCGGAGCTGTGGACTATTATTTTTGCATAATCACTCATGTGGAACAATTGGACAGGTATATCGTTTTCTTTTTTTTGTGCTTGGTCTCATCCGCCAATTATCATTTTTAATAAATTCATGTTTGTTTGAGATAATTGGAAGTTCATTGCGGGTGAGTGGATCAAATTATTTGATGACACAAAAATTGGTGAACCTAACGAGAGTTGTTTTACTGACAACCGAAACAACAACGTCGAGGTTAGGATGGCGCAAAGAGAAGAACTGGAACAGAAGCCAACTCGACTGAGCCTTTGAAGCAATCAAAAGTGAAGTATCGGGTTTCCTAATAAGGCTTTGACAATTTTTTGGATTGAAGTAATGTTAGGTTGGTTCGGGTAATAAGGCCTGTCGGCTAATAAGCTATATATTCAAAAAAGGCATAAGCTACAAAAAATTGTACTGGAATTTTCTCGTACGACGCACCGTTCTCGAGATATGAGTTGTCAAAAATTCCATACGAACCGCCAGAACCCCTACAGATGTCGATTTTTCTACATTGAAAAAATCATGAATGTTCGTCTTACTTGGGTCATATCTCAAAAACCGTGCGTCCTACAGCAAAGTGACTGAGACCGATTTTGTAGCTCATGACTAGATCTAGAGGATGGGGCTGGGGAACGGAAAATTGTACCGTTATAAGGGTATAATTTTTAATGGATAAGGCACTTTTCGTGTGAAAATAATTTGAATCATCGCCTTGTCGGTGATTGAGAGTGATGAAAACTTGCACAATGTGAATTCACGTCAAGGCCAACAATTCAGACTGACAGTCCTTGAAAGCCGATGTAAAATTTCATATAATTTACGCCCGAGAAACAAATTTCCCTGTTTTTTTTTCAAAAATTTGCCCAAATAACGGTACAATCGTGAATTTTCCAATTCCATCCTCTAGATCAAGTCATAAGCTACAAAAAATTGCACTGGAATTTTCTCGTACGACGCACCGTTCTCGAGATATGAGTTGTCAAAAATCCCATACGAACCGCCAGAACCCCTACAGATGTCGATTTTTCTACATTGAAAAAATCATGAATGTTCGTCTTACTTTGGTCATATCTCAAAAACCGTGCGTCCTACAGCAAAGTGACTGAGACCGATTTTGTAGCTCATGACTATATCTAGAGGATGGGGCTGGGGAACGGAAAATTGTACCGTTATAAGGGTATAATTTTTAATGGATAAGGCACTTTTCGTGTTAAAATAATTTAAATCATCGCCTTGTCGGTGATTGAGAGTGATGAAAACTTGCACAATGTTAATTCACGTTAAGAGCAACAATTCAGATTGACCTTCCTTCAAAACCGATGTAAAATTTCATATAATTTACGCCCGAGAAACAAATTTCCCTGTTTTTTTCAAAAATTTGCCCAAATAACGGTACAATCGTGATTTTTCAATTTCCAGCCTCTAGATCAAGTCATAAGCTACAAAAACTTGTACTGGAATTTTCTCGTACGACGCACCGTTCTCGAGATATGAGCTGTCAAAAATTCCATACGAACCGCCAGAACCCCTATAGATGTCGATTTTTCTACATTGAAAAAATCATGAATGTTCGTCTTACTTGGGTCATATCTCAAAACCCGTGCGTCCTACAGCAAAGTGATTGAGACCGATTTTGTAGCTCATGACTAGATCTAGAGGATGGGGCTGGGGAACGGGAAATTGTACCGTTATAAGGGTATAATTTTTAATGGATAAGGCACTTTTCGTGTTAAAATAATTTTAATCATCGCCTTGTCGGTGATTGAGAGTGATGAAAACTTGCACAATGTGAATTCACGTTAAGAGCAACAATTCAGATTGACCTTCCTTCAAAGCCGATGCAAAATTGCATATAATTTACGCCCGAGAAACAAATTTCCCCGTTTTTTTCAAAAATTTGCCCAAATAACGGTACTATCGTGAATTTTCCAATTCCATCCTCTAGATCAAGTCATAAGCTACAAAAAATTGTACTGGAATTTTCTCGTACGACGCACCGTTCTCGAGATATGAGTTGTCAAAAATTCCATACGAACCGCCAGAACCCCTACAGATGTCGATTTTTCTACATTGAAAAAATCATGAATGTTCGTCTTACTTTGGTCATATCTCAAAAACCGTGCGTCCTACAGCAAAGTGACTGAGACCGATTTTGTAGCTCATGACTAGATCTAGAGGATGGGGCTGGGGAACGGGAAATTGTACCGTTATAAGGGTATAATTTTTAATGGATAAGGCACTTTTCGTGTTAAAATAATTTAAATCATCGCCTTGTCGGTGATTGAGAGTGATGAAAACTTGCACAATGTGAATTCACGTTAAGAGCAACAATTCAGATTGACCTTCCTTCAAAACCGATGTAAAATTTCATATAATTTACGCCCGAGAAACAAATTTCCCTGTTTTTTTCAAAAATTTGCCCAAATAACGGTACAATTGTGAATTTTCCAATTCCATCCTCTAGATCAAGTCATAAGCTACAAAAACTTGTACTGGAATTTTCTCGTACGACGCACCGTTCTCGAGATATGAGTTGTCAAAAATTCCATACGAACCGCCAGAACCCCTACAGATGTCGATTTTTCTACATTGAAAAAATCATGAATGTTCGTCTTACTTTGCTCATATCTTAAAAACCGTCCGTCCTACAGCAAAGTGACTGAGGCCGATTTTGTAGCTCATGACTAGATCTAGAGGATGGGGCTGGGGAACGGAAAATTTCACCGTTATAAGGGTATAATTTTTAATGGATAAGGCACTTTTCGTGTTAAAATAATTTAAATCATCGCCTTGTCGGTGATTGAGAGTGATGAAAACTTGCACAATGTGAATTCACGTTAAGAGCAACAATTCAGATTGACCTTCCTTCAAAACCGATGCAAAATTGCATATAATTTACGCCCGAGAAACAAATTTCCCTGTTTTTTTCAAAAATTTGCCCAAATAACGGTACTATCGTGAATTTTCCAATTCCATCCTCTAGATCAAGTCATAAGCTACAAAAAATTGTGCTGGAATTTTCTCGTACGACGCACCGTTCTCGAGATATGAGTTGTCAAAAATTCCATACGAACCGCCAGAACCCCTACAGATGTCGATTTTTCTACATTGAAAAAATCATGAATGTTCGTCTTTCTTTGCTCATATCTTAAAAACCGTGCGTCCTACAGCAAAGTGACTGAGACCGATTTTGTAGCTCATGACTAGATCTAGAGGATGGGGCTGGGGAACGGGAAATTGTACCGTTATAAGGGTATAATTTTTAATGGATAAGGCACTTTTCGTGTTAAAATAATTTTAATCATCGCCTTGTCGGTGATTGAGAGTGATGAAAACTTGCACAATGTGAATTCACGTTAAGAGCAACAATTCAGATTGACCTTCCTTCAAAGCCGATGCAAAATTGCATATAATTTACGCCCGAGAAACAAATTTCCCCGTTTTTTTCAAAAATTTGCCCAATTAACGGTACTATCGTGAATTTTCCAATTCCATCCTCTAGATCAAGTCATAAGCTACAAAAAATTGTACTGGAATTTTCTCGTACGACGCACCGTTCTCGAGATATGAGTTGTCAAAAATTCCATACGAACCGCCAGAACCCCTACAGATGTCGATTTTTCTACATTGAAAAAATCATGAATGTTCGTCTTACTTTGGTCATATCTCAAAAACCGTGCGTCCTACAGCAAAGTGACTGAGACCGATTTTGTAGCTCATGACTAGATCTAGAGGATGGGGCTGGGGAACGGAAAATTGTACCGTTATAAGGGTATAATTTTTAATGGATAAGGCACTTTTCGTGTTAAAATAATTTTAATCATCGCCTTGTCGGTGATTGAGAGTGATGAAAACTTGCACAATGTGAATTCACGTTAATAGCAACAATTCAGATTGACCTTCCTTCAAAGCCGATGCAAAATTGCATATAATTTACGCCCGAGAAACAAATTTCCCTGTTTTTTTCAAAAATTTGCCCAAATAACGGTACAATCGTGAATTTTCCAATTCCATCCTCTAGATCAAGTCATAAGCTACAAAAAATTGTACTGGAATTTTCTCGTACGACGCACCGTTCTCGAGATATGAGTTGTCAAAAATTCCATACGAACCGCCAGAACCCCTACAGATGTCGATTTTTCTACATTGAAAAAATCATGAATGTTCGTCTTACTTTGCTCATATCTCAAAAACCGTGCGTCCTACAGCAAAGTGACTGAGACCGATTTTGTAGCTCATGACTAGATCTAGAGGATGGGGCTGGGGAACGGGAAATTGTACCGTTATAAGGGTATAATTTTTAATGGATAAGGCACTTTTCGTGTTAAAATAATTTTAATCATCGCCTTGTCGGTGATTGAGAGTGATGAAAACTTGCACAATGTGAATTCACGTTAAGAGCAACAATTCAGATTGACCTTCCTTCAAAGCCGATGCAAAATTGCATATAATTTACGCCCGAGAAACAAATTTCCCTGTTTTTTTTCAAAAATTTGCCCAAATAACGGTACAATCGTGAATTTTCCAATTCCATCCTCTAGATCAAGTCATAAGCTACAAAAAATTGTACTGGAATTTTCTCGTACGACGCACCGTTCTCGAGATATGAGTTGTCAAAAATTCCATACGAACCGCCAGAACCCCTATAGATGTCGATTTTTCTACATTGAAAAAATCATGAATGTTCGTCTTACTTGGGTCATATCTCAAAACCCGTGCGTCCTACAGCAAAGTGACTGATCCCGATTTTGTAGCTCATGACTAGATCTAGAGGATGGGGCTGGGGAACGGGAAATTGTACCGTTATAAGGGTATAATTTTTAATGGATAAGGCACTTTTCGTGTTAAAATAATTTTAATCATCGCCTTGTCGGTGATTGAGAGTGATGAAAACTTGCACAATGTGAATTCACGTTAATAGCAACAATTCAGATTGACCTTCCTTCAAAGCCGATGCAAAATTGCATATAATTTACGCCCGAGAAACAAATTTCCCTGTTTTTTTCAAAAATTTGCCCAAATAACGGTACTATCGTGAATTTTCCAATTCCATCCTCTAGATCAAGTCATAAGCTACAAAAAATTGTGCTGGAATTTTCACGTACGACGCACCGTTCTCGAGATATGAGTTGTCAAAAATTCCATACGAACCGCCAGAACCCCTACAGATGTCGATTTTTCTACATTGAAAAAATCATGAATGTTCGTCTTACTTTGCTCATATCTCAAAAACCGTGCGTCCTACAGCAAAGTGACTGAGACCGATTTTGTAGCTCATGACTAGATCTAGAGGATGGGGCTGGGGAACGGGAAATTGTACCGTTATAAGGGTATAATTTTTAATGGATAAGGCACTTTTCGTGTTAAAATAATTTTAATCATCGCCTTGTCGGTGATTGAGAGTGATGAAAACTTGCACAATGTGAATTCACGTTAAGAGCAACAATTCAGATTGACCTTCCTTCAAAGCCGATGCAAAATTGCATATAATTTACGCCCGAGAAACAAATTTCCCTGTTTTTTTTCAAAAATTTGCCCAAATAACGGTACTATCGTGAATTTTCCAATTCCATCCTCTAGATCAAGTCATAAGCTACAAAAAATTGTACTGGAATTTTCTCGTACGACGCACCGTTCTCGAGATATGAGTTGTCAAAAATTCCATACGAACCGCCAGAACCCCTACAGATGTCGATTTTTCTACATTGAAAAAATCATGAATGTTCTTCTTATTTTGGTCATATCTCAAAAACCGTGCGTCCTACAGCAAAGTGACTGAGACCGATTTTGTAGCTCATGACTAGATCTAGAGGATGGGGCTGGGGAACGGAAAATTGTACCGTTATAAGGGTATAATTTTTAATGGATAAGGCACTTTTCGTGTTAAAATAATTTAAATCATCGCCTTGTCGGTGATTGAGAGTGATGAAAACTTGCACAATGTGAATTCACGTTAAGAGCAACAATTCAGATTGACCTTCCTTCAAAACCGATGTAAAATTTCATATAATTTTCAATTCAATTCAATTCAATTCCATCCTCTAGATCAAGTCATAAGCTACAAAAACTTGTACTGGAATTTTCTCGTACGACGCACCGTTCTCGAGATATGAGTTGTCAAAAATTCCATACGAACCGCCAGAACCCCTACAGATGTCGATTTTTCTACATTGAAAAAATCATGAATGTTCGTCTTACTTTGGTCATATCTCAAAAACCGTGCGTCCTACAGCAAAGTGACTGAGACCGATTTTGTAGCTCATGACTAGATCTAGAGGATGGGGCTGGGGAACGGAAAATTGTACCGTTATAAGGGTATAATTTTTAATGGATAAGGCACTTTTCGTGTTAAAATAATTTAAATCATCGCCTTGTCGGTGATTGAGAGTGATGAAAACTTGCACAATGTGAATTCACGTTAAGAGCAACAATTCAGATTGACCTTCCTTCAAAACCGATGTAAAATTTCATATAATTTACGCCCGAGAAACAAATTTCCCTGTTTTTTTCAAAAATTTGCCCAAATAACGGTACAATCGTGAATTTTCCAATTCCATCCTCTAGATCAAGTCATAAGCTACAAAAACTTGTACTGGAATTTTCTCGTACGACGCACCGTTCTCGAGATATGAGTTGTCAAAAATTCCATACGAACCGCCAGAACCCCTACAGATGTCGATTTTTCTACATTGAAAAAATCATGAATGTTCGTCTTACTTTGCTCATATCTTAAAAACCGTGCGTCCTACAGCAAAGTGACTGAGGCCGATTTTGTAGCTCATGACTAGATCTAGAGGATGGGGCTGGGGAACGGGAAATTGTACCGTTATAAGGGTATAATTTTTAATGGATAAGGCACTTTTCGTGTTAAAATAATTTTAATCATCGCCTTGTCGGTGATTGAGAGTGATGAAAACTTGCACAATGTGAATTCACGTTAAGAGCAACAATTCAGATTGACCTTCCTTCAAAGCCGATGCAAAATTGCATATAATTTACGCCCGAGAAACAAATTTCCCTGTTTTTTTCAAAAATTTGCCCAAATAACGGTATTATCGTGAATTTTCCAATTCCATCCTCTAGATCAAGTCATAAGCTACAAAAAATTGTACTGGAATTTTCTCGTACGACGCACCGTTCTCGAGATATGAGTTGTCAAAAATTCCATACGAACCGCCAGAACCCCTACAGATGTCGATTTTTCTACATTGAAAAAATCATGAATGTTCGTCTTACTTTGCTCATATCTTAAAAACCGTGCGTCCTACAGCAAAGTGACTGAGGCCGATTTTGTAGCTCATGACTAGATCTAGAGGATGGGGCTGGGTAACGGGAAATTGTACCGTTATAAGGGTATAATTTTTAATGGGTAAGGCACTTTTCGTGTTAAAATAATTTTAATCATCGCCTTGTCGGTGATTGAGAGTGATGAAAACTTGCACAATGTGAATTCACGTTAAGAGCAACAATTCAGATTGACCTTCCTTCAAAGCCGATGCAAAATTGCATATAATTTACGCCCGAGAAACAAATTTCCCTGTTTTTTTTCAAAAATTTGCCCAAATAACGGTACTATCGTGAATTTTCCAATTCCATCCTCTAGATCAAGTCATAAGCTACAAAAAATTGTACTGGAATTTTCTCGTACGACGCACCGTTCTCGAGATATGAGTTGTCAAAAATTCCATACGAACCGCCAGAACCCCTACAGATGTCGATTTTTCTACATTGAAAAAATCATGAATGTTCGTCTTACTTTGGTCATATCTCAAAAACCGTGCGTCCTACAGCAAAGTGACTGAGACCGATTTTGTAGCTCATGACTAGATCTAGAGGATGGGGCTGGGGAACGGAAAATTGTACCGTTATAAGGGTATAATTTTTAATGGATAAGGCACTTTTCGTGTTAAAATAATTTAAATCATCGCCTTGTCGGTGATTGAGAGTGATGAAAACTTGCACAATGTGAATTCACGTTAAGAGCAACAATTCAGATTGACCTTCCTTCAAAACCGATGTAAAATTTCATATAATTTACGCCCGAGAAACAAATTTCCCTGTTTTTTTCAAAAATTTGCCCAAATAACGGTACAATCGTGAATTTTCCAATTCCATCCTCTAGATCAAGTCATAAGCTACAAAAACTTGTACTGGAATTTTCTCGTACGACGCACCGTTCTCGAGATATGAGTTGTCAAAAATTCCATACGAACCGCCAGAACCCCTACAGATGTCGATTTTTCTACATTGAAAAAATCATGAATGTTCGTCTTACTTTGCTCATATCTTAAAAACCGTGCGTCCTACAGCAAAGTGACTGAGGCCGATTTTGTAGCTCATGACTAGATCTAGAGGATGGGGCTGGGGAACGGGAAATTGTACCGTTATAAGGGTATAATTTTTAATGAATAAGGCACTTTTCGTGTTAAAATAATTTTAATCATCGCCTTGTCGGTGATTGAGAGTGATGAAAACTTGCACAATGTGAATTCACGTTAAGAGCAACAATTCAGATTGACCTTCCTTCAAAGCCGATGCAAAATTGCATATAATTTACGCCCGAGAAACAAATTTCCCTGTTTTTTTCAAAAATTTGCCCAAATAACGGTAGTATCGTGCATTTTCCAATTCCATCCTCTAGATCAAGTCATAAGCTACAAAAACTTGTACTGGAATTTTCTCGTACGACGCACCGTTCTCGAGATATGAGTTGTCAAAAATTCCATACGAACCGCCAGAACCCCTACAGATGTCGATTTTTCTACATTGAAAAAATCATGAATGTTCGTCTTACTTTGGTCATATCTCAAAAACCGTGCGTCCTACAGCAAAGTGACTGAGACCGATTTTGTAGCTCATGACTAGATCTAGAGGATGGGGCTGGGGAACGGGAAATTGTACCGTTATAAGGGTATAATTTTTAATGGATAAGGCACTTTTCGTGTTAAAATAATTTTAATCATCGCCTTGTCGGTGATTGAGAGTGATGAAAACTTGCACAATGTGAATTCACGTTAAGAGCAACAATTCAGATTGACCTTCCTTCAAAGCCGATGCAAAATTGCATATAATTTACGCCCGAGAAACAAATTTCCCTGTTTTTTTCAAAAATTTGCCCAAATAACGGTACTATCGTGAATTTTCCAATTCCATCCTCTAGATCAAGTCATAAGCTACAAAAAATTGTACTGGAATTTTCTCGTACGACGCACCGTTCTCGAGATATGAGTTGTCAAAAATTCCATACGAACCGCCAGAACCCCTATAGATGTCGATTTTTCTACATTGAAAAAATCATGAATGTTCGTCTTTCTTTGCTCATATCTTAAAAACCGTGCGTCCTACAGTGACTGAGACCGATTTTGTAGCTCATGACTAGATCTAGAGGATGGGGCTGGGGAACGGGAAATTGTACCGTTATAAGGGTATAATTTTTAATGGATAAGGCACTTTTCGTGTTAAAATAATTTTAATCATCGCCTTGTCGGTGATTGAGAGTGATGAAAACTTGCACAATGTGAATTCACGTTAAGAGCAACAATTCAGATTGACCTTCCTTCAAAGCCGATGCAAAATTGCATATAATTTACGCCCGAGAAACAAATTTCCCTGTTTTTTTTTCAAAAATTTGCCCAAATAACGGTACTATCGTGAATTTTCCAATTCCATCCTCTAGATCAAGTCATAAGCTACAAAAAATTGTGCTGGAATTTTCTCGTACGACGCACCGTTCTCGAGATATGAGTTGTCAAAAATTCCATACGAACCGCCAGAACCCCTACAGATGTCGATTTTTCTACATTGAAAAAATCATGAATGTTCGTCTTTCTTTGCTCATATCTTAAAAACCGTGCGTCCTACAGCAAAGTGACTGAGACCGATTTTGTAGCTCATGACTAGATCTAGAGGATGGGGCTGGGGAACGGGAAATTGTACCGTTATAAGGGTATAATTTTTAATGGATAAGGCACTTTTCGTGTTAAAATAATTTTAATCATCGCCTTGTCGGTGATTGAGAGTGATGAAAACTTGCACAATGTGAATTCACGTTAAGAGCAACAATTCAGATTGACCTTCCTTCAAAGCCGATGCAAAATTGCATATAATTTACGCCCGAGAAACAAATTTCCCTGTTTTTTTCAAAAATTTGCCCAAATAACGGTACTATCGTGAATTTTCCAATTCCATCCTCTAGATCAAGTCATAAGCTACAAAAAATTGTACTGGAATTTTCTCGTACGACGCACCGTTCTCGAGATATGAGTTGTCAAAAATTCCATACGAACCGCCAGAACCCCTACAGATGTCGATTTTTCTACATTGAAAAAATCAGGAATGTTCGTCTTACTTTGCTCATATCTCAAAAACCGTGCGTCCTACAGCAAAGTGATTAAGACCGATTTTGTAGCTCATGACTAGATCTAGAGGATGGGGCTGGGGAACGGAAAATTGTACCGTTATAAGGGTATAATTTTTAATGGATAAGGCACTTTTCGTGTTAAAATAATTTAAATCATCGCCTTGTCGGTGATTGAGAGTGATGAAAACTTGCACAATGTGAATTCACGTTAAGAGCAACAATTCAGATTGACCTTCCTTCAAAACCGATGTAAAATTTCATATAATTTACGCCCGAGAAACAAATTTCCCTGTTTTTTTCAAAAATTTGCCCAAATAACGGTACAATCGTGAATTTTCCAATTCCATCCTCTAGATCAAGTCATAAGCTACAAAAACTTGTACTGGAATTTTCTCGTACGACGCACCGTTCTCGAGATATGAGTTGTCAAAAATTCCATACGAACCGCCAGAACCCCTACAGATGTCGATTTTTCTACATTGAAAAAATCATGAATGTTCGTCTTACTTTGCTCATATCTTAAAAACCGTGCGTCCTACAGCAAAGTGACTGAGGCCGATTTTGTAGCTCATGACTAGATCTAGAGGATGGGGCTGGGGAACGGGAAATTGTACCGTTATAAGGGTATAATTTTTAATGGATAAGGCACTTTTCGTGTTAAAATAATTTTAATCATCGCCTTGTCGGTGATTGAGAGTGATGAAAACTTGCACAATGTGAATTCACGTTAAGAGCAACAATTCAGATTGACCTTCCTTCAAAGCCGATGCAAAATTTCATATAATTTACGCCCGAGAAACAAATTTCCCTGTTTTTTTTCAAAAATTTGCCCAAATAACGGTACTATCGTGAATTTTCCAATTCCATCCTCTAGATCAAGTCATAAGCTACAAAAAATTGTACTGGAATTTTCTCGTACGACGCACCGTTCTCGAGATATGAGTTGTCAAAAATTCCATACGAACCGCCAGAACCCCTATAGATGTCGATTTTTCTACATTGAAAAAATCATGAATGTTCGTCTTACTTGGGTCATATCTCAAAACCCGTGCGTCCTACAGCAAAGTGACTGAGACCGATTTTGTAGCTCATGACTAGATCTAGAGGATGGGGCTGGGGAACGGGAAATTGTACCGTTATAAGGGTATAATTTTTAATGGATAAGGCACTTTTCGTGTTAAAATAATTTAAATCATCGCCTTGTCGGTGATTGAGAGTGATGAAAACTTGCACAATGTGAATTCACGTTAAGAGCAACAATTCAGATTGACCTTCCTTCAAAACCGATGTAAAATTTCATATAATTTACGCCCGAGAAACAAATTTCCCTGTTTTTTTCAAAAATTTGCCCAAATAACGGTACAATCGTGAATTTTCCAATTCCATCCTCTAGATCAAGTCATAAGCTACAAAAACTTGTACTGGAATTTTCTCGTACGACGCACCGTTCTCGAGATATGAGTTGTCAAAAATTCCATACGAACCGCCAGAACCCCTACAGATGTCGATTTTTCTACATTGAAAAAATCATGAATGTTCGTCTTACTTTGCTCATATCTTAAAAACCGTGCGTCCTACAGCAAAGTGACTGAGGCCGATTTTGTAGCTCATGACTAGATCTAGAGGATGGGGCTGGGGAACGGGAAATTGTACCGTTATAAGGGTATAATTTTTAATGGATAAGGCACTTTTCGTGTTAAAATAATTTTAATCATCGCCTTGTCGGTGATTGAGAGTGATGAAAACTTGCACAATGTGAATTCACGTTAAGAGCAACAATTCAGATTGACCTTCCTTCAAAGCCGATGCAAAATTGCATATAATTTACGCCCGAGAAACAAATTTCCCTGTTTTTTTTCAAAAATTTGCCCAAATAACGGTACTATCGTGAATTTTCCAATTCCATCCTCTAGATCAAGTCATAAGCTACAAAAAATTGTATTGGAATTTTCTCGTACGACGCACCGTTCTCGAGATATGAGTTGTCAAAAATTCCATACGAACCGCCAGAACCCCTACAGATGTCGATTTTTCTACATTGAAAAAATCATGAATGTTCGTCTTACTTTGCTCATATCTCAAAAACCGTGCGTCCTACAGCAAAGTGACTGAGACCGATTTTGTAGCTCATGACTAGATCTAGAGGATGGGGCTGGGGAACGGGAAATTGTACCGTTATAAGGGTATAATTTTTAATGGATAAGGCACTTTTCGTGTTAAAATAATTTTAATCATCGCCTTGTCGGTGATTGAGAGTGATGAAAACTTGCACAATGTGAATTCACGTTAAGAGCAACAATTCAGATTGACCTTCCTTCAAAGCCGATGCAAAATTGCATATAATTTACGCCCGAGAAACAAATTTCCCTGTTTTTTTCAAAAATTTGCCCAAATAACGGTACTATCGTGAATTTTCCAATTCCATCCTCTAGATCAAGTCATAAGCTACAAAAAATTGTACTGGAATTTTCTCGTACGACGCACCGTTCTCGAGATATGAGTTGTCAAAAATTCCATACGAACCGCCAGAACCCCTACAGATGTCGATTTTTCTACATTGAAAAAATCATGAATGTTCGTCTTACTTTGCTCATATCTTAAAAACCGTGCGTCCTACAGCAAAGTGACTGAGGCCGATTTTGTAGCTCATGACTAGATCTAGAGGATGGGGCTGGGGAACGGGAAATTGTACCGTTATAAGGGTATAATTTTTAATGGATAAGGCACTTTTCGTGTTAAAATAATTTTAATCATCGCCTTGTCGGTGATTGAGAGTGATGAAAACTTGCACAATGTGAATTCACGTTAAGAGCAACAATTCAGATTGACCTTCCTTCAAAGCCGATGCAAAATTTCATATAATTTACGCCCGAGAAACAAATTTCCCTGTTTTTTTTCAAAAATTTGCCCAAATAACGGTACTATCGTGAATTTTCCAATTCCATCCTCTAGATCAAGTCATAAGCTACAAAAAATTGTACTGGAATTTTCTCGTACGACGCACCGTTCTCGAGATATGAGTTGTCAAAAATTCCATACGAACCGCCAGAACCCCTATAGATGTCGATTTTTCTACATTGAAAAAATCATGAATGTTCGTCTTACTTGGGTCATATCTCAAAACCCGTGCGTCCTACAGCAAAGTGACTGAGACCGATTTTGTAGCTCATGACTAGATCTAGAGGATGGGGCTGGGGAACGGGAAATTGTACCGTTATAAGGGTATAATTTTTAATGGATAAGGCACTTTTCGTGTTAAAATAATTTAAATCATCGCCTTGTCGGTGATTGAGAGTGATGAAAACTTGCACAATGTGAATTCACGTTAAGAGCAACAATTCAGATTGACCTTCCTTCAAAACCGATGTAAAATTTCATATAATTTACGCCCGAGAAACAAATTTCCCTGTTTTTTTCAAAAATTTGCCCAAATAACGGTACAATCGTGAATTTTCCAATTCCATCCTCTAGATCAAGTCATAAGCTACAAAAACTTGTACTGGAATTTTCTCGTACGACGCACCGTTCTCGAGATATGAGTTGTCAAAAATTCCATACGAACCGCCAGAACCCCTACAGATGTCGATTTTTCTACATTGAAAAAATCATGAATGTTCGTCTTACTTTGCTCATATCTTAAAAACCGTGCGTCCTACAGCAAAGTGACTGAGGCCGATTTTGTAGCTCATGACTAGATCTAGAGGATGGGGCTGGGGAACGGGAAATTGTACCGTTATAAGGGTATAATTTTTAATGGATAAGGCACTTTTCGTGTTAAAATAATTTTAATCATCGCCTTGTCGGTGATTGAGAGTGATGAAAACTTGCACAATGTGAATTCACGTTAAGAGCAACAATTCAGATTGACCTTCCTTCAAAGCCGATGCAAAATTGCATATAATTTACGCCCGAGAAACAAATTTCCCTGTTTTTTTTCAAAAATTTGCCCAAATAACGGTACTATCGTGAATTTTCCAATTCCATCCTCTAGATCAAGTCATAAGCTACAAAAAATTGTATTGGAATTTTCTCGTACGACGCACCGTTCTCGAGATATGAGTTGTCAAAAATTCCATACGAACCGCCAGAACCCCTACAGATGTCGATTTTTCTACATTGAAAAAATCATGAATGTTCGTCTTACTTTGCTCATATCTCAAAAACCGTGCGTCCTACAGCAAAGTGACTGAGACCGATTTTGTAGCTCATGACTAGATCTAGAGGATGGGGCTGGGGAACGGGAAATTGTACCGTTATAAGGGTATAATTTTTAATGGATAAGGCACTTTTCGTGTTAAAATAATTTTAATCATCGCCTTGTCGGTGATTGAGAGTGATGAAAACTTGCACAATGTGAATTCACGTTAAGAGCAACAATTCAGATTGACCTTCCTTCAAAGCCGATGCAAAATTGCATATAATTTACGCCCGAGAAACAAATTTCCCTGTTTTTTTCAAAAATTTGCCCAAATAACGGTACTATCGTGAATTTTCCAATTCCATCCTCTAGATCAAGTCATAAGCTACAAAAAATTGTACTGGAATTTTCTCGTACGACGCACCGTTCTCGAGATATGAGTTGTCAAAAATTCCATACGAACCGCCAGAACCCCTACAGATGTCGATTTTTCTACATTGAAAAAATCAGGAATGTTCGTCTTACTTTGCTCATATCTCAAAAACCGTGCGTCCTACAGCAAAGTGATTGAGACCGATTTTGTAGCTCATGACTAGATCTAGAGGATGGGGCTGGGGAACGGAAAATTGTACCGTTATAAGGGTATAATTTTTAATGGATAAGGCACTTTTCGTGTTAAAATAATTTAAATCATCGCCTTGTCGGTGATTGAGAGTGATGAAAACTTGCACAATGTGAATTCACGTTAAGAGCAACAATTCAGATTGACCTTCCTTCAAAACCGATGTAAAATTTCATATAATTTACGCCCGAGAAACAAATTTCCCTGTTTTTTTCAAAAATTTGCCCAAATAACGGTACAATCGTGAATTTTCCAATTCCATCCTCTAGATCAAGTCATAAGCTACAAAAACTTGTACTGGAATTTTCTCGTACGACGCACCGTTCTCGAGATATGAGTTGTCAAAAATTCCATACGAACCGCCAGAACCCCTACAGATGTCGATTTTTCTACATTGAAAAAATCATGAATGTTCGTCTTACTTTGCTCATATCTTAAAAACCGTGCGTCCTACAGCAAAGTGACTGAGGCCGATTTTGTAGCTCATGACTAGATCTAGAGGATGGGGCTGGGGAACGGGAAATTGTACCGTTATAAGGGTATAATTTTTAATGGATAAGGCACTTTTCGTGTTAAAATAATTTTAATCATCGCCTTGTCGGTGATTGAGAGTGATGAAAACTTGCACAATGTGAATTCACGTTAAGAGCAACAATTCAGATTGACCTTCCTTCAAAGCCGATGCAAAATTGCATATAATTTACGCCCGAGAAACAAATTTCCCTGTTTTTTTTCAAAAATTTGCCCAAATAACGGTACTATCGTGAATTTTCCAATTCCATCCTCTAGATCAAGTCATAAGCTACAAAAAATTGTACTGGAATTTTCTCGTACGACGCACCGTTCTCGAGATATGAGTTGTCAAAAATTCCATACGAACCGCCAGAACCCCTACAGATGTCGATTTTTCTACATTGAAAAAATCATGAATGTTCGTCTTACTTTGCTCATATCTCAAAAACCGTGCGTCCTACAGCAAAGTGACTGAGACCGATTTTGTAGCTCATGACTAGATCTAGAGGATGGGGCTGGGGAACGGGAAATTGTACCGTTATAAGGGTATAATTTTTAATGGATAAGGCACTTTTCGTGTTAAAATAATTTTAATCATCGCCTTGTCGGTGATTGAGAGTGATGAAAACTTGCACAATGTGAATTCACGTTAAGAGCAACAATTCAGATTGACCTTCCTTCAAAGCCGATGCAAAATTGCATATAATTTACGCCCGAGAAACAAATTTCCCTGTTTTTTTCAAAAATTTGCCCAAATAACGGTACTATCGTGAATTTTCCAATTCCATCCTCTAGATCAAGTCATAAGCTACAAAAAATTGTACTGGAATTTTCTCGTACGACGCACCGTTCTCGAGATATGAGTTGTCAAAAATTCCATACGAACCGCCAGAACCCCTACAGATGTCGATTTTTCTACATTGAAAAAATCATGAATGTTCGTCTTACTTTGCTCATATCTCAAAAACCGTGCGTCCTACAGCAAAGTGACTGAGGCCGATTTTGTAGCTCATGACTAGATCTAGAGGATGGGGCTGGGGAACGGGAAATTGCACCGTTATAAGGGTATAATTTTTAATGGATAAGGCACTTTTCGTGTTAAAATAATTTTAATCATCGCCTTGTCGGTGATTGAGAGTGATGAAAACTTGCACAATGTGAATTCACGTTAAGAGCAACAATTCAGATTGACCTTCCTTCAAAGCCGATGCAAAATTGCATATAATTTACGCCCGAGAAACAAATTTCCCTGTTTTTTTCAAAAATTTGCCCAAATAACGGTACTATCGTGAATTTTCCAATTCCATCCTCTAGATCAAGTCATAAGCTACAAAAAATTGTACTGGAATTTTCTCGTACGACGCACCGTTCTCGAGATATGAGTTGTCAAAAATTCCATACGAACCGCCAGAACCCCTACAGATGTCGATTTTTCTACATTGAAAAAATCATGAATGTTCGTCTTACTTTGCGCATATCTCAAAAACCGTGCGTCCTACAGCAAAGTGACTGAGACCGATTTTGTAGCTCATGACTAGATCTAGAGGATGGGGCTGGGGAACGGGAAATTGTACCGTTATAAGGGTATAATTTTTAATGGATAAGGCACTTTTCGTGTTAAAATAATTTTAATCATCGCCTTGTCGGTGATTGAGAGTGATGAAAACTTGCACAATGTGAATTCACGTTAAGAGCAACAATTCAGATTGACCTTCCTTCAAAGCCGATGCAAAATTGCATATAATTTACGCCCGAGAAACAAATTTCCCTGTTTTTTTTCAAAAATTTGCCCAAATAACGGTACTATCGTGAATTTTCCAATTCCATCCTCTAGATCAAGTCATAAGCTACAAAAAATTGTACTGGAATTTTCTCGTACGACGCACCGTTCTTGAGATATGAGTTGTCAAAAATTCCATACGAACCGCCAGAACCCCTACAGATGTCGATTTTTCTACATTGAAAAAATCATGAATGTTCTTCTTATTTTGGTCATATCTCAAAAACCGTGCGTCCTACAGCAAAGTGACTGAGACCGATTTTGTAGCTCATGACTAGATCTAGAGGATGGGGCTGGGGAACGGAAAATTGTACCGTTATAAGGGTATAATTTTTAATGGATAAGGCACTTTTCGTGTTAAAATAATTTAAATCATCGCCTTGTCGGTGATTGAGAGTGATGAAAACTTGCACAATGTGAATTCACGTTAAGAGCAACAATTCAGATTGACCTTCCTTCAAAACCGATGTAAAATTTCATATAATTTTCAATTCAATTCAATTCAATTCCATCCTCTAGATCAAGTCATAAGCTACAAAAACTTGTACTGGAATTTTCTCGTACGACGCACCGTTCTCGAGATATGAGTTGTCAAAAATTCCATACGAACCGCCAGAACCCCTACAGATGTCGATTTTTCTACATTGAAAAAATCATGAATGTTCGTCTTACTTTGCTCATATCTTAAAAACCGTGCGTCCTACAGCAAAGTGACTGAGACCGATTTTGTAGCTCATGACTAGATCTAGAGGATGGGGCTGGGGAACGGGAAATTGTACCGTTATAAGGGTATAATTTTTAATGGATAAAGCACTTTTCGTGTTAAAATAATTTTAATCATCGCCTTGTCGGTGATTGAGAGTGATGAAAACTTGCACAATGTGAATTCACGTTAAGAGCAACAATTCAGATTGACCTTCCTTCAAAGCCGATGCAAAATTGCATATAATTTACGCCCGAGAAACAAATTTCCCTGTTTTTTTTTCAAAAATTTGCCCAAATAACGGTACTATCGTGAATTTTCCAATTCCATCCTCTAGATCAAGTCATAAGCTACAAAAAATTGTACTGGAATTTTCTCGTACGACGCACCGTTCTCGAGATATGAGTTGTCAAAAATTCCATACGAACCGCCAGAACCCCTACAGATGTCGATTTTTCTACATTGAAAAAATCATGAATGTTCGTCTTTCTTTGCTCATATCTTAAAAACCGTGCGTCCTACAGCAAAGTGACTGAGACCGATTTTGTAGCTCATGACTAGATCTAGAGGATGGGGCTGGGGAACGGGAAATTGTACCGTTATAAGGGTATAATTTTTAATGGATAAGGCACTTTTCGTGTTAAAATAATTTTAATCATCGCCTTGTCGGTGATTGAGAGTGATGAAAACTTGCACAATGTGAATTCACGTTAAGAGCAACAATTCAGATTGACCTTCCTTCAAAGCCGATGCAAAATTGCATATAATTTACGCCCGAGAAACAAATTTCCCTGTTTTTTTCAAAAATTTGCCCAAATAACGGTACAATCGTGAATTTTCCAATTCCATCCTCTAGATCAAGTCATAAGCTACAAAAAATTGTACTGGAATTTTCTCGTACGACGCACCGTTCTCGAGATATGAGTTGTCAAAAATTCCATACGAACCGCCAGAACCCCTACAGATGTCGATTTTTCTACATTGAAAAAATCATGAATGTTCGTCTTTCTTTGCTCATATCTTAAAAACCGTGCGTCCTACAGCAAAGTGACTGAGACCGATTTTGTAGCTCATGACTAGATCTAGAGGATGGGGCTGGGGAACGGGAAATTGTACCGTTATAAGGGTATAATTTTTAATGGATAAGGCACTTTTCGTGTTAAAATAATTTTAATCATCGCCTTGTCGGTGATTGAGAGTGATGAAAACTTGCACAATGTGAATTCACGTTAAGAGCAACAATTCAGATTGACCTTCCTTCAAAGCCGATGCAAAATTGCATATAATTTACGCCCGAGAAACAAATTTCCCTGTTTTTTTCAAAAATTTGCCCAAATAACGGTACAATCGTGAATTTTCCAATTCCATCCTCTAGATCAAGTCATAAGCTACAAAAAATTGTACTGGAATTTTCTCGTACGACGCACCGTTCTCGAGATATGAGTTGTCAAAAATTCCATACGAACCGCCAGAACCCCTACAGATGTCGATTTTTCTACATTGAAAAAATCATGAATGTTCGTCTTTCTTTGCTCATATCTTAAAAACCGTGCGTCCTACAGCAAAGTGACTGAGACCGATTTTGTAGCTCATGACTAGATCTAGAGGATGGGGCTGGGGAACGGGAAATTGTACCGTTATAAGGGTATAATTTTTAATGGATAAAGCACTTTTCGTGTTAAAATAATTTTAATCATCGCCTTGTCGGTGATTGAGAGTGATGAAAACTTGCACAATGTGAATTCACGTTAAGAGCAACAATTCAGATTGACCTTCCTTCAAAGCCGATGCAAAATTGCATATAATTTACGCCCGAGAAACAAATTTCCCTGTTTTTTTTCAAAAATTTGCCCAAATAACGGTACTATCGTGAATTTTCCAATTCCATCCTCTAGATCAAGTCATAAGCTACAAAAAATTGTACTGGAATTTTCTCGTACGACGCACCGTTCTCGAGATATGAGTTGTCAAAAATTCCATACGAACCGCCAGAACCCCTACAGATGTCGATTTTTCTACATTGAAAAAATCATGAATGTTCGTCTTTCTTTGCTCATATCTTAAAAACCGTGCGTCCTACAGCAAAGTGACTGAGACCGATTTTGTAGCTCATGACTAGATCTAGAGGATGGGGCTGGGGAACGGGAAATTGTACCGTTATAAGGGTATAATTTTTAATGGATAAGGCACTTTTCGTGTTAAAATAATTTTAATCATCGCCTTGTCGGTGATTGAGAGTGATGAAAACTTGCACAATGTGAATTCACGTTAAGAGCAACAATTCAGATTGACCTTCCTTCAAAGCCGATGCAAAATTGCATATAATTTACGCCCGAGAAACAAATTTCCCTGTTTTTTTCAAAAATTTGCCCAAATAACGGTACTATCGTGAATTTTCCAATTCCATCCTCTAGATCAAGTCATAAGCTACAAAAAATTGTACTGGAATTTTCTCGTACGACGCACCGTTCTCGAGATATGAGTTGTCAAAAATTCCATACGAACCGCCAGAACCCCTACAGATGTCGATTTTTCTACATTGAAAAAATCATGAATGTTCGTATTACTTTGCTCATATCTTAAGAACCGTGCGTCCTACAGCAAAGTGACTGAGACCGATTTTGTAGCTCATGACTAGATCTAGAGGATGGAGCTGGGGAACGGGAAATTGTACCGTTATAAGGGTATAATTTTTAATGGATAAGGCACTTTTCGTGTAATTTGAATCATCGTCTTGTCGGTGATCGAGAGCGATGAAAACTTGCACAATGTGAATTCACGTTAAGAGCAACAATTCAGATTGACCTTCCTTCAAAACCGATGTAAAATTTCATATAATTTACGCCCGAGAAACAAATTTCCCTGTTTTTTTTTTCAAAAATTTGCCCAAATAACGGTACAATCGTGAATTTTCCAATTCCATCCTCTAGATCAAGTCATAAGCTACAAAAAATTGTACTGGAATTTTCTCGAACGACGCACCGTTATCGAGATATGAGTTGTCAAAAATTCCATACGAACCGCCAGAACCCCTACAGATGTCGATTTTTCTACATTGAAAAAATCATGAATGTTCGTCTTACTTTGCTCATATCTCAAAAACGTCATCAGAAGTCGACGACAACATTGACCGACAAGGTAGCTCAGTGCATCAAAACTTCATAAAAAACCATCAAAAACTTCATATTCTGCAAGACGAAACTTAAAAATATGCATGACTTTGCAAAAATGTACTCTTGACTCATGCTGAAATAAGTAAATTAACATCCTGTCGAAGGACGACCGACACGCCGGAGAAATCCTAAACGATGAGATTATGTCTGTCACC
Source organism: Eristalis intricaria (assembly GCA_964034865.1). Classification (NCBI taxonomy): domain Eukaryota; kingdom Metazoa; phylum Arthropoda; class Insecta; order Diptera; family Syrphidae; genus Eristalis; species Eristalis intricaria. The sequence goes on from OZ035877.1 coordinate 10,590,207, forward strand.
GTCAAACCCGCAACTAATTACTGCTCTCGAAATGTTCACTAAGGAACGACGAAGCTTATGCCAGCTCATCCTTTAATTAAGACTTTCTTCTTCGTTAACAATTCAATTAACAGAGGAGACGACAAGTGCGGAGCAGAAGCATCGCTCATTTGAGCCGCTCTAAGTCAAGGAAATGCCTCTCATGCAAGAACTCACGGTTTATGATGTGTACAATAGTCCTTTGGTCCTTAAAGCCTGCACTTCAAAACTTTTACGGTGCACAGTGCACACAGTGCAAACAAAGGGTGAAACTCAAATCTGAACGAGCATTAAACTAACACAAAAGACGACGAGCACACATGCACATTCGCACCCTCTGCGCTCAGGGGTGTAAGCCGAATCAAGAGGAAGTGAGTGTGTGAGTGTGTTGATGTGAACCTGCCCCAACACCACCAAGGGGCTAAGGGGCTGATGAGCAGCAGCAGCAGAAGCAACAGTTGGCTGGCGGGCTGCCGGTCGGACGATAATGGCCCGAGGAACATACGGCTACATAACATACGTCTCACTTACTCCTGCCCTGCGGAACGCCATCGCCATCGCCGCCGTCGACGTTAAACAAAGCACCATTCAGACAGACAATTTATGAACCGTCGTCGTCGTCGACCAGAGGGAGAAGTGGAAAAGATTAAAAAAGATATAGATACACATATTCTCTGCACTGAGTGATGCCACAGACCGAGAACGTCAATTTGCGGCATAAGATCGTCCCCTGAGGACCCATTTAGACCGTCAATGGGGGTGGTGTCGGTGGGAGGAATAATAAAATTAAACGGACCGAGGAGGGTTGGAGAGGTGCGACTCAGGCCGTGTCCACTGAGGAATTGCCGGCAGTTATGATGAGGGATGTGTGGGAGGATGGTGACGAAACGATGGCAATTAAGCGGTGTCCGGGCATTGAAATTTTTAAATCCTTCCGCAAGTTGGGTGGGCTTGATGCCATGCTCAAAGGAACGGATTAGATGACATGCCAGTGCTTTGTGCTGCGGGTGTGAACCGGGGTGTCTTATGCAGGCGATGACGAGGAGCACACGATGGATTATTGTGAAGTTTGTATCGAGGCTGGATGGCCTGGAGTGGACAGATGACATGATGGGCAGCTTCAGTGACAGTGGCCTCGGGTTAGGTGAAAGGGATTGCACGACATTTGAGGTGGCACTTGGACGGGCCATTTGCCGGAAAGAGGGATTAAGTGTGTCATGTCATGTGTTGCATGGACCTTTGTGATGGCATTCCTAGGGACCTGAACGACGGCGGGGGTCAGCAACCGTAAAGAGGGTAGTTTTTTTCCAAGAATTCAATGGTCGGAGTCAGCCCAAAACTGGAACACATCTCATACAAGCTTGCATTGGCTTCAATTCCAACAGCAGCACATTCTGCACAAAACCCGTTTCGAGGGTCCTTCAACGAGGGTCGACAGCCGACAGTATCACTCGACACAGTGGAGGTCCTGACTGGCAAAGCCCTTATGCGTCCCCAACGTTCGATAGCCGCATAACAACACAATATGGGCATCTAAATTAATTCCCTCTTGTCAGCTCAACTGTTCAGGAGTACAGCCAATTTCGCATTGAGATGCGGAATTGGCTGCCGCTTCAAAGGACTCGACAACGCACAGACACCGAACACTCAAATCGAAGCCGGTCGATAGACGACAGACGTTGCTGCTGATCGGGGATTTACATATGTATGTGCGAGACACAATGCAGCGGGTGAGTGGCAAGGACGGCGCACAAAAGAATATCCGTCTGTTCGTCTGTTCTGTTAACATTCCACCAGCATTCGATGCAAATGAGATGTAAATTTGAATCTAATCGATGCTACGCAAAGATTTGATTCCACAAAGAAAGAATGGAAGGGAAAATCCACTAAGTCTCCAGCGAGTCAACGCTGGCTGTGGCATGCAGGACGATTATGTACGTGCACTGATTCATCTAGTCTGTGTGTATTAGCAGAAAAGACGTCACACACTGACACACTGACTGGGTGAACGGTTCAAAGAATGAGCTACACGCCTCGCTAGTCACTGGCATCAGGCATGCTGCATGCACCTAGCAGCAGCCCATCATCGTGCCGACCGGATGGATTAGATCTGCTCCTTCTCTCTGATTCTTCTCAGTGCCGGGGGATTAGGGCCAATGTGCAGGGATTCAGGACTTTGAAGCGATTCGCATTAAGCGAGGCTGAGCGCAAGGCTTGTCCTTGATGCGGGATGACCCAATTTGAAGCGTTCCCATGTATCGACCGTTAAATTTACTGCAAGGGAATAAAATGCCCTAATTGAATCAATAATGCCACTTCATGTTCCGTTTCGTTTTTACAATCTTCCATCATATGAGTGCTATTTAATCCCCCATCGCATGAATACGCATCGCATACATCGTTAAAATGATTGCCCTCATTAGGATTTTACAACTTATTCCCACACGAAGTGACGGGCGTTTGGGTTGGGGTTGGGGTTGGTGTTGGGCGGACCGGCCTGGGGGTGAAGGCCTAGATCTCTTTATCGCATTTGTACAGAGCTCATCTAGGGAATCGTTAAACCAACAACAAGCAGTAACGATTAACATAATTCTCTTCCATAAAAATGTTTTCACTTGGAGTGGATTTAAATAGATACTTTGTTGACATTGACGCTGACGGCAGCTCCGGGATTTGGATTGTCGACGAACGTGTTGTTTGTTTTTTCGTCTATGAGGGTCAACAGGAGGGTTGGTGAGAGGGGGAGTGTATGTAAGTAGGATCACTCATGGGAAGGAGTCAAAGATGCATAGGCGCCCTCTTGGATCGAACAAACACTCTGAAGGACTGTGAGCAGCGAGATAGATGCTGTGGGCGGAAGTGAATATACTTTATGCAGCCGTAGGTAGACTGGGGTGGCTTAGGAATACCCTCAGACCAGAGTCGATAGTCGATAGGATAATCCACTTATCGGCCGGTACGAAACCATTTGGATGATCCAAGGAAACCTGGGAGGCTCAATGGACGACTCGATTATGTCGCATAAGTTGTGGAAGAGGAAACTATGGATGACTCCTTTTTTTGTTTGATGCGCCAATGGCTGCTTTTTTCTCCTTGCAAGGATGTTGGATAGATTATGTTCCTTCCTCATCTCTGCAGCTTTTGCAAAAGTTGCTCCGTCGCTTTCAATGTGTATCCATGGCATAATGCCCAATAAGGAAGCCTATTATCGCTCGTACGTCTTGCGACTACAGCCAATCATTGATATCGATGTCTTCTTGCTCAGCATCAGTCACTGCCCTTGCTTCAGCTGCAGTGTTCAGGCTCAGCCAGTGATTACCGGCTCTGTTAGTCATCTTCGTCATCTAGTCGCGTACCCACAACGCCACGGCCACCACTCAAAGAGTGTACTTGTAAAAATAAAAAAGCTTCTTAAGCATTATCATTCGGAGTGAGAATACGAACTGGTTGGTACCACATCCACCTCGGAAATTGTGATTGTCTCAAGCTCAAGAGAGGGCTAGATCTCAAGCGCAGTGGCAAGTCCGGTGAACCAACACCATGAAATGAAGATGGATCGTTGGACCTCGGACATCATGGCAACAAGCATATCTCGTTGACTTCCTGTCTGCAAGGCACAAGGCTATGGATCGCATTTGTAGAACTACTTGCGGTATGTGAACCGCGCCTATCTAGAAACTCCGTATGGTGTCAGTTGGAGACCCCTGAGATAATGATTTGCAACTTAATTTGGTGCGAGATGACATTTCACTGAGCTGTCTAGACATTTGGCTCATCTCTAATATCCAACTCGCGTCGGAACAAGATCAACCAAAAATTGATTTGGAATCTTTATCAGTCCATGCACTCCAGGACTACACTTGTTCATCGAAACAACTTAGCACCCACTTCATCGCTCGAAGAATACATAAACAAATACTTCACATTCAAATAGATGGAAATCCGCACACGGTCCGTGCACGCGAAGCCACTCTAATTGGAAAGCCACGAAACAAAGTTTGTTCGTTAATTGATGCGAAAGGATAATGGAACTAGAGAGAGATTTTCCCATAACCAGAAAACATAACCGTTATAGCACGTTGTGTTCCCCTCACAAAGAGCTCCAGTTAAGCAATTCTAATTAAAATCTGTTGGTCGGATGTGTTCTTGTGTGTGTTTGCGCGAATACCGCGAAACAACTGCACTGGATTCGTTGACGACTCCTTTTACAATCTGCCACATCATTTTCATATTACAAAAAAAAATGTGTGTTTAATTTTTCTGTTTACTCGTTTCTTTTCAATTTCGTCTCCTTGCTGCTCACATTTAATTGCATACAATGCGAACGACGGCACACCGACTGTGGCAGCAGCATCTGATGTGTGCAGGCGAAAAGGCAGAATTTTGCTTTAATATCCTGGCAGTGGCCCGAGGATGTATTACATAAATAATTAACGCCTGCTTAGGCAAACAGACGAAGCAGGAAAAGCTAATCTGGCAGTCGTCGCTGGGAAAAGTAAAGAGGACGAGAAAGGAATGCCGAAAAGTTCCCACATCAGAGAGGCTTTAATGAAGTCTGCAATGGAGTGAGGCTTGGCAGGAAAGGCTGGCTTGTTGATTTTGCTCTTAATTGAGGGTTTTCGAGTACTTTGAGCTGTGTGTGCTTGATGTGGAAACTACAATCTTTGCTGGACATAGATTTATTGCGCGCATTTATCATTGTAGTACAGTTGAGAGTTGAGAGTCCGATTTGAGTGCGAAGGGATGATGCTGGTCGAGGTGACATGTCTCCAGGACATAGGCCTCACTTCCACAGCAACCACTTATTGTTCGCTCATGAGTAAGGAATGTTTGAAAAGCTCCAAGTGTTAGGGGTGAATCCAGTGAGATACTGGACAATAAAGTAGGTGGCGCTAGAGCCCGGAGAGGACCTGGCACTGGTTCTAGCGTCTACAATCACCACACGTGTAGTGCGTGCTACTCTTCTTCAAACAGAGAAGTTTTGAGAAACTTTTTCCAGTGGTTTATACTTTTTGATGATTGCCAGTGACTCGGAACAGGTGATGCCGCGAATTATGAAAGTTCGCTATTCCTGTCCATTAGTGGCCAACTGTGTGCCAACTGCAGCGCTGAGTTTTCTGAGTTCAATCCCCGAATAGAAGGAGGACGTGGACACGACGACGTGTCAATTCCCGAATAGAACGGGGATTGAACTCAAAAGCTCTGCGTATAAGTTGGCGCAAGCCTGGCCACTAATGGACAAGAATAGCGAAGGCATTCAATAAATGCTTCTCAGGGAGAAAACTTGCACAGAAGCAATTTGTGATGATACCAAGTTCTTGTCCTTGTATAATCTAACATCTTACTTATGTCTTAGCCCAGAGATACATGGTGGGTCCGATCCTAAGCCTAGAGCGGCAGCCAAGGAAGCCTGAGTGTCGCATCCTTCGCGTTACTATTTAGACTGAGAATGAGTATAAATATTGTATATACAGTAAACTCTCCCTAAGTCGAAAAGTCACGGGACACCATAATTTGTTAGACCTAGAGAGAGTTTCGACTTAGGGAGAGTCCACTGTAAATCGGAGGTGCTGCAGCCCATAGAGCGTGAGAGTGGCGCTACAACCCATAGAGGGCCAGGGCGTAGCTTCTCAGCAACCACTCGTGTTGTGCGTGCTATTGTTTTCTCAGGAGTGGAAGGACCTGCAGTTTTATGCCGATTCCGAACGGCGAAGTTGAAAAGCTTTTTCTAGACAGGAGTACTCTTTGAGCATTGTCAGTGACTCGAAAGAGGTGGAGCCGTGAATTATCAAAGGCGGTAAATTCGGGTATCGAACCTGGCACCCTCTGCGTAGGAGTCGACGCACTTACCCACTACGCCACGGCCACCCACGGACTAGGGAAATATAAAGTGCTCATAAGGCAAATGGATCAGTGAATCCTTTAGTATTACGTTTGATGAAGCCGACTGCAGAGTTGGCTTTACCTAAAATATGACAGATATGATTTTGAAATGTAAATGTGGAGTTAAACATAACACCCGAGTTTTTGACACTGTTTACATTCAAAAGATAAGAATTACCAATTGAATAGTTAAATTGGATTTGAAAAGCTGATTTCTTAAATTAAGATCAAGTTCATTATTTACACTCCAATCAATGATGCTGTTTATATCTGATTGGAGCATGAGACAGTCATTAACATTTCGAATACTTTTGAATATTTTTATATCGTCAGCATATAGCAAACATCTAGTATGTTTAACTGAGAGAGTAATATCGTTAATTAATATGTAAATAATAAGGGGCCAAGGTGACTACCTTGCGGTACACACACTTGGTTCCAGCAGGACAATGGTGGTGTAGGAGGGGGAGTCAGGAATCGACAAAATAAAACCCTCGTTGTGTACTTGGTGTGGTTATTGTTGGATGCACTCCAACTGACTGGCTGCTAAAAATATTGGCATAATATATTTAGGCACAAAATTGTTTGTTCTAGTGATGTGTGTAACGCATTTATTTCTGTCTAATGAGAATCCTTCGAAATTTCTTTTCTAAATCCTGCCTACACTGGATGATTGTGTAATAAATTTACATCACATCATGATCCATGCGACTGAGTCATGGATAATTAGATGGCCACCACCTAGCGAAACCACGGTTGTTATTTGAACAAATATTCCTTTATACGAGTCTCTCCCACACAATTTGTTCTATTCAAGCTCAACATCTACTTACTTTTGAGCAAAATTTGCCGACAAGCTTTCTATGTTCCATATTTGCGATCAGTGGTCGAAACCTGTGTATGCTAGCAATGAATCAGATTACAAGCGTTGACCTAGTTCCGTGACACTTGAGACCGAATGCAGAAACTCACTCAACACTCAAAGGACTCTTATTTCGTAAAGCCTGAGTGAAACTCCATCAAACTTGACCGACTATAATACCTGCTGCAACAGACCTACGCTCTGGAAGTCTCTGTTTCCCGATTTGCTGAAGGCTTACGTAAAAGTCAGTTAAGTCGCTCTAAGAACATCTCATATATACGAGCCGTCAACCTTCCGGCAGACGGCAAAGCCATACCGATCTTGATTTTGCTAAAATTTTTGTAAAATAAACACTATTCGAAATAATAAAATCAATCTAAATCTAAAAAAAAATTTTAAAAAATTTATACGAGCCGTCAACTTTAAAGTTTGAGGAGACGGACACTTCGAAGAATGTAAATCAATTTCGAGGCGTAACCAAATTGGACGGACCGCGCTAAAAAAAAAAACGGTTTTATAAGCACTCACACACAAAAGAACTATAAGTTCGTAAAGTAATACAGCAAGGCAAGCGAGTTTCCAAAAAAAGCAACCCCTTTTCTCACGCGAATGGTCCAGAGATACCCTCTTGCGTCGTCACGCAGCGTATTCGATCTCTTTAGGTCGCAGCCATCAACTACGGCTGCATCTTACAAAACTCATCGGCAACAAAGTCAATAAACGAAAAAGCATCAAGCTGAGCTGGAGCAACGCAACCGAATAGAGGACAGTGAAAAACAAAGGAAGTGATCCCGATAGGACAGACATAAAGCAACCATTTGATGTTTCTTTTGCCTCGTAAGCACGATTGAGACGGACTTTTATGGATGTCCCTTCACTGTTTCAGTGTCGTTCTGGGGAAGGAAAAGGTACCACCCAAGGTCAAGTAGGCACCCGACCCCTTTTTTGTGTTGTCTTGCAACTTTCCCGCTCCCGCTACAGCTCCCAAGGGAGTTATTGGTTTTCCATGGGATTCAACTGTCAACTTGTTATTATCTCTCACAAGATCATAAAGTACTCAATTAAATTGAATGATTGTGGAGAATACACACCACACGCCCAGTCATGGTTGGGTCTGTCGTATATCAGGATGTGCCGACCCGAATGAGTCTTCAAGTCGGAGGCAAAACACAAGTTCACCAGGCAATGCTTGGAGGGACCCACATCATTTCCCGTTTGGAAGACACGCCAATAAATGAAATGACGTCGGATGTTACAGCCGAGTTGACTTTTCTTTTATTCACACGTCGTTCGTTTTATTTGGCAATACGGCAGGGTACGCTCTGGAGTGGCACCAAACCGACAACCGGCGACCGACGACCGACGACGGAAGACCATTTGTTATCGGGGAATTGGTGGAAGGAACTTCTTAAAGTCATTTGGGGTGGAAGGGGTGCAAATTCCACTTAACTACCTGCAAGTCATACAACTTCTCAATTTCCAGAGATATGCCTTCGTTATATTTTTTTCCTTTCTTTCTTCCTTGCGCAACTCCCGCCCCTAGGCAACCCTTGTAACAGAGCGCCAGAGTGGGAGAGTGAGGGGCATTTTATTTTTTTTCTCTCGCCGATGGTCCTACGGAGGAACTTAATTTTATTTATCGAGCAGCACCGGTTCGGTGCCAAGTGGGCGAAATTGTGGCGGCGTATTGCAAATTGCAAGCTTCCGTCGTTGGTTGGAATTTTATGGTTGAGTGGTCAGATCAGGTTGGATGTAGTTTGTTTCATCCCCTTGGAGTGGATGGAGGATTTATTGCCTCGAGGTCGACATAGATCAGGCCCTGGATGGGGGGGAGGGGGCCTCTGTGCGATAAAGGTGTGAACGTATGGGCGTACAGTACATCGAGTTATTACTTCGTTTATCGAAAGGATTGAAATTTATGAGGACAGTTTTCGGGCAGGGTGCACTCATCTTGGTCAAAAGGTGAGTTCCAGAAAGTTGACACGATGCCCTGTTCGGGCTGGAGGTGAGGGAATTATGCCGATAACATTTACGACGCTAATGCCACTTGAACTCTGCATCCAATCGTTGGTGGATGGTGGAACGTTGTGTGGAGATGGTGGGGAAATGATGATCGCAAAGAATGGTTTGATGCCTTGCGCAATTCTGTGAAGGTGAGATGGAGGCACTTGATGAACGATTGACCTACAAACAGGGGCTGTCTTGTGAACCAAACTGGGAGTAACGACGTGGGAATGACGAGATGTTCTAGTGAGGAAGCAATTCCGGAATCTGATGAAATACTTTAAAATTGGGAAGTCCGTGTTAGGTGACTGACCGCTAACCATTGCTTACACTCGTTTGTTGTCGATCGTACTACATAAACAAGTTGGTGTGATTTTATACTTATCATGAAGATAACTGATTCTTGCGTCGCTTTGTTCGTCCAAGTTATCCAAGCAAATGCAAAGAATGTGCACAATTTTTTCACCACATCCCTGCAGAGTGGACCAAATCTAAAGGCATTCTTTCCAATGGCTCAGTGTACAGAGTCAAGCTCATTGTCAACGAGACGGCTGCTTACTTTAGGAACATGACTTTCGGCAAAAGATGGGGAACACCCCTAGGGAAATACAACGCCACTCCACTTTGAACAACCTAGCAGGCTAGCAGAAGAATTCAAACCAGAGACCGCTTCAATTTTATCCGGCACTCGTGGCAGAAACTAACCGACCTTTCAGCTTCAAAGGCGGAAGTCCAGAATGAGAACCTAATCCAGTTTGAACCCACAGTCGCACTCCAATATCGAACCGAAATCATTCCATGATTAGTGTGATTAGTAGAATTTGTTATCGAACATCTCGAAAACGATGCGTTTTTCGACGAGTTTGAAATCTGGAAAACTTGAAAAGCAGTGAGTCTGGCAGACAAGTGTGCTTCCGACCATCCAAGGATACATCTAGGTTTGCCAAATGTTGCCCAAATAAGAGGTAGGAAGTTCAGAAAGAAGAATAAGAGCATAGTTGTTCAGAAAGTACGAAATACAACTTCGCGGGCACGAATAAGCTTCGTTTGAGACCAACCAGTTGAAGGTAGAAAAATGTGGGAGAAAAGTTGTGCCGAAGGCAAAACTACACCTACTGCCAAAAGGTAGTGCACTGCACTGTACTATCGATTGATGTGACCAAAAACAATGACAGATTACCAAGGGCAACGGGGATGTGGTATTTCTTTTGTCAATCTAGAAAAGGCCACAAACGACGGGTACCCTCAAAGACAACCTCATCGGCGCAATCACTCAAATTGGGTCTAGTCGAAAGGCCAGAATAAAAATTCAGATCTCTCTGATGAGCAAGTTTCTTTTTTAGAAGGACGACAAAAAAGAAAGAAAACAAATCGTGTCCATTTTGTGTACTCCCTTTTTCCATCATCTTTGGTGACCAGCACGAGGGATCTCCAGGCCACTCCATCGTCTACTATCGATTCTAACTGGAACCAGGCGCTTTTTTGGACTTAGTCCATCCACCTCATGGCGCACCTGATGGAAACGAAATCAAGACACGCGTTGGATGTCCTGATGATGGAGATATTCGTGCCACGCGTTGGATGTCCTGATGATGGAGACATTCGTGCCACTAGACCAAACAATCGAAGCATAGCCCTTTACGTTCGGAGAAGCAGCTATTCAACATAAGGTATCTCGCGTATTTTCATGTTTCTCACCCCATCCAGCGAGCAATTCCCGAACAGTTCAATAAGAGTTGCATGACCATAGGTGGGAGTTGGATAAAATATTGAATTGAAAACCGGCTACATGGCTTCGACCGACAGATCATCCAAGCTGTCTCAAAAATTATCCAGCTTTACTAGCAGCATTGCCCTGGCCCTGGTTCTGGTTCCTGGAATCTCAGCGAAAGCAAAGTTAATACGCTTTTATCTTGTTTTCAAATCTGGTCCAGTCACCATTTGCCGTTGGGATCAAATTAACGGCACTATCACTGGAGTAGTCAATCAGTGGTCTGACTATGGGTATCACAATGGATCAACATGGTCTAAGTGTGCTGGTGAGTTCACTAGCAGCCCGCCTACCTAACCTAACCTACTAGCAGCATTACTCCTCCATTTACTCATGAAAAAGAGCCCGAGATACACAAATAACGTCATATGCTTCAAAGGGACTCCACTAAAATGTAGTGTGTTCTGAAAATGATGATAACCTATGATTTATCCACCTTAACCCCAGCGTCAGTGCAATAAATTCTTATTTTCATTCAAAACAAAAAATAAAACCAATCAATCTTAACGAATTACTTTGTGTTTCAAGATCAACTGCACGCTCAGCGCTCTTAACCGTAGAAAAACAAAACCGGGGTAAGTACATGAAGAAAGGTGAAAGGTGCTATATTTTCCATCCATCCACGCGATATCGCTTGAGCATTTTAACGTAGTAGAGGTACACTTCTCTTCCACGCGTGAGAGAACAATAGCACGCACAACGCGAGTGGTTGCTGAGAAGCTAGGCCCTGACCCTCTACGGGCTGTAGAGCAACCCATATTATTACACTGACGCTTCTTCTACATGCAGCCGCTAAAAGGGCCTTGTGATACAGTAATCTGACGGCTGGATCTGAAGACCATCTGACCTGTCTCGGTGTCCCCGCGAGTTTTAAGGAGCTTTTGGATGCCAATTCCCAACCTGGGCAGAGTGGCTAAGATTTGCACGGACGGATAGAAGACAGGTACAGTAGGTAGGGCATTTTCGACGAAACGTTAAACAGGTACCACTTAATCAGACTCCCTGACTATGTCAGTATGCCTCAAGCGCAGGTTCTGGGACTCAAGGAAACAATCAAAATTGGATCAGTGTTGAAAATACCACCAGGTTATCATTCTCATTCACTGTCAAGTGGCCATTAAAGCTCCTCCGAGGTGATCACTTACAAATGTGAAGCAATCGAAGTTCTGAGGGACAATAGCAAAGGATCAGCGTCTCACCCATCCCAGTCACTTCAACACCCACTTAAAGGCGTTTATAAAGAGGTAAACCACACGACCATAGAGCCAGCGAACAGAAAGTGGCGCTGAGAAACAACTGGTATGTCTTAGCCTATTTTAATCCAGCCTCAATAGGACTCCTTCAGTGTGACGGAAAGTTGAAACACTCGTTGCATTTTATATGCAAATAGGGCCTGCCCACGACTCTACTGTGTTTACAGGATCTTTGGCCATGAAGATGAACGGGAGCTTATTCTTCCCTGCCTTTGCCAACAGCTTAGTGGGCGTCCGTTGAGAACTGGAACTGGTGGAATACTTCGCCCATGACTACAGAGACATTGGTAACATTTATTCACTGTTTCCATTTGTTAAAATATTTTGTTAAATTTGTTAAAATATCTGGATGACTGGAGGCCCCATTCAAATGGAACAATGAGCCAAGGTAACATGTAGACTTTCTCCACCCTGGCCCTCATAATGAGTAAGTCCATCAGGACCTAAAAGTGACGTGGTCAATTTGAGTTAGAGATAGATTTCGTTTAGAATAAAATTCAAGCTGACATCGCACAGTTTCGGGTTGAGAGAGTGTGGCTGACCCACAAATGTTAATAGTTTCACTCTAACCGATTCACCTAATTCACTCAAATTGACTCCTGTCCACAGACCATGTCGCAATAAATAAAACTCACATGGGTAAGCATTCAAATCGATTCACAGCCACCGCGGCCGCCGTTCCGAGGTCCATTTAAAATTAAATACATTTACAATCAATTACTTTTTGTGCAACCATCCTCTCGCCGAGAGTAGCAGGATGAGCTAAAACTCCACCAAAATGCTGCGGTGGTTGTAGTGTGCATTTGTGCCGAAGGATGGGCAGCAGTAAATTTAAAACGAACCCTTTTTTTTGTGCGGACACGTCTTGAACCGTCTTCCACTGCGATTAAATTAGGTTTGGCTCGACGGCACGTCCTTGCACAAATTTATTTGAACATTTTTTTTTTTATGAAAAAAAGGACCTCTCCATCGCCGATGGAGAATCGTGAATAACATTATCTGTCTGCGATGGAAGATGGGCGATCAGAGGCAAGCGACACTCTCGCTGGCTCGAGGATGAAGAGAGAGTGTGAGAGAGACTGAGAGAGTGGGGGGGAAAAAGAAGAAGAAAAAGAATCAACGTCGTAGCGGTGTCCTTGTTTCCTTATTTCATTAAATTGAAAATCCCTCACGTCGATATCGTTATTTAAATGGTTCGTGGTTAAATGTTGCGGTGGCAATTTTCTTTCTCTCCTCTCACTCCCGGCATCTGGCGATACGAAGGGGTGATCAGGTTAAACGAAAATGCGACCAATGCTGTGCATCTTATTTACCAAAATGGATTTTGCGGGAACACAGCGGCGGAGAGCACACGCAAGGAATCAGCAGGAGCAAAGGTGGTGGTTGGTGTGCGCTTTGTATTCGAAATTAAAAGGACCTCCATGGTTCTGCTGCAAAATTGCTATTGCACCTTTAGCTATTTCATTATTAAATCCCCGAGGGTGGTGGAGATTTTGTCCCATTTTCCTGGTATTTTTTTTAACCAGTTCACCATGGCATGCAGTGTGCTGTGTGACTGAAGATTGGAGGTCATGTGAATTAAGAATTGTCTTCTTACGTTCGGGGCGGGAGAAGTACTCCTCGGCCCCTCCCTCAAAACACTCCTTCGAATATTGACTGTTTTCGCAGCACTTAATCCACACCTCCCCTCCACAGCCAACATTTCACTTTGCTCAATTAGCCGCCCCGGAAGCTATCGCACAGAAAGAGGCCAATCCGATTGGAAACAAATCATACACATATATGACCAACAGGACATCTGGAAGGGGTTTCCCACACCAGCTGCACGGCACACACACACATGCGAGTACAACGCAATAAATTCCCGTCAACAAATGTAATTATAGGGCGCTTTTTGCGCGCAATATTTTCAAATCAAGTTGACAAATGTTCTTTCGTCTTTTCCGTCGCTAGATTGCATTTTAAACATCAATCAGTACGTGCGAGGGTGTGAGGGTGTGATAAGGGGTGACGAACGACGAATGAGCGAACGGCAGTGTGCAACACAATGCGAGTGCACAATGCCAGTAAATCGCAAAAACATGCATCAGCCTGGAGTTGTCCTGCTGCCGCTCGCCTTCCCCGGTTTGGATAATGTGAGAAAGGACTTTCATTTGTTGGTTGACTTTTGCGACTTAATCCCGGCGCGGCGGGCGGACGGCGGAGGATGAGGAATGGGGGGCTTGTATTAAGTTCCTTATTTCGGGTATTTTTCATGTTGACACGTGAAATGGGTTTGATTGCTGCGATGATTAATTTGACTCTTGGTAGCAACTTAATTGTCGCAAAATGTTTGACTGGACTTGCTTAATGGGTTCGGCCCCACTGAGGGCGCATGATGATGATGTATTCATTGAACGAGGGAACATGGTCGAAAGACATTCTCAAGCATTTGATTTTTGTTTGAGTTTTGAATCGATATGACAAAGTTTTTGAAACAATCACAATACAGCTTGAGGATGGAGAAAGAAGATGAGAACCATCACATTCGATGGGCAGAGGCGAGAGGATCTAGCGATGACATTGCCTGGTTTGGGTTAAAGGCTCTACCTTAAGCTAAAATCTTCCTCGAACATGATACGCCACACTGCGGGTGCAGGACAGCTGGTTGTTTAACAAATTCCCAAGGTACTGAAATGGTTACTAGAATCTGGTTCTCAGTCTAGGGGGGCATAGGTCTAGAATACCTAAGCCCCGTCTAGAATCGAATACTAGAATCTAAGACCTAAAGTACCTAGCTTCCGGAATGTGGGCCCTTCACTCTGTTGCCTAGGACAGACCTTCGGAGCGGTCTAGTCTCGAATCCACGACTAAAGTATAAGTCTAACATTAAGAGACGAGATCGCTTCAACTATCGTCCTTGAATATAGTAGACCTACAGTCCACTGGCAGAATCTAGGGTCAGAGTGACACGAATTTAAATTTAAAGCGCAGTGCTCAAATCTCGGTCAGGTATCAGGACATATTCTGCGTCTAGACCTAAAAGGGTTATGGTAGCTTAGCTAGAGTATAAGACTCAAAGCAAGAACTAGACAAATGATGATGGCCTAGTATTAAACATTGCTTTAATTCCAACTAGGGTTAACTCGGTTCCAGAAATTTTCGGCTTGGCACATCACTAGTCTTGACAAAAAACTCAGCTGGACTACAGATCTTCCAAGCTGTTTCAAAATTTATTTAGCTTCACCAGAAGCACTTATCCTCGCATCCCTAGTAAGAAATGCCCGGAGAGACATACCTAAACTTCTGCACCTGCTTCAATGGAACTCCTGTTGCACACAGCCCCGTGACATCACTTGAGCATCTTAATGATATCACTAGATACACTTACGATATTTCCACATGCAGCCGCTAACAACGTCTTGAGACACAAGCAATCTGACAACTCGATCTGATAAACATCCCACCAGTCTAAGTAGGTGACCTACGAGTTCCCTTGATTTTTAAAGAGCTTTTTGATGACAATTCCCAACCAGGGAGGAGTGCACTGACGGTTAGAAAATGAAGACAGGTACATTAGTTAAAAAAAATAAGGCTACAAAATCCCAACGAACAGAAAGTGCCACTGAGAGTCATAAGACGGGTATAAAGGTGTCGAGGCACGACTGGATGGCGCAGTTGGTAGAGTGCGTGCCCCTGGTTAGCAGGGTTCGAGTCCTAGTGAAAGCAGAGTTAATACGCTTTAATCTGGTTTTCAAATTTGGTCCAGTCACCATTTGCCGTTGGGATCAAATTAACGGCACTGTCACCGGAGTAGCCAATCAGTGCTAGTAGTCTGGCTATGGGTAGCACAATGGTGAATGTACTGGCAGCCCCCTTACCTAACCTAACCTAGCACTCGGAGAAGAGGGGAAATTACCAACTTGCGGGTTTCCCAAGTAAGCTCATCTGTTGATAGTATGGTGTCTTAGTTCATTTTAGATGCTTCAATCCAATTCAACAAGCCTCACCAGCCACTCACCACTATCACTGGAGTAGTCAGTCAATCAATGGTAGTAGTTTGACTGTGGGTATCACAATGGACCAATATGGTATAAGTGTGCTGGTGGAATTCACTACCTAACCCAACCTAAGGTGCTGAGACACTTGCAGATGAGCCTGGGCCTAGATTCTACAGTAACCACTTGCTCATGCTATTGATCAATTACGAGTGGATGGGACCTACAGTTTTATTCCGACTCTTAATGCTCTAGTTTGAAAAGCCTATCATACTCTTTGAGCATTGTTAGAGAATCGAAGGAGGTGGAGCAGTGAATTATGAAAATTGATAAATTAGGGAATTCAAACTGGACCTCCCGGCGTAGAAGTCGACGAACCAACCCTTGCCGACGATAGTTTATCTCTAGAATTTACTGCGAGAGCTCCGGTCAATGAAATGGAAACGGAGCGTAGGCCTCGAATCCAGGGCATGTGTGTGTACCTACTTATGCCTTGAATCCAGGGCTTGAGTCTGTACCTGACTAAGAACTAGGAAAAGGAACTTGTCATGGAGTGGAGTCTTGGACTCTAATTCAAGTCTACAGTGATTTATTAAGAACTAGGGCTAGGACTAGACTTCAGGACCGATATAGATACAGGACTAGAATCTAGAACTAGCATGCAGTCCAAAATTTGTTGCTAGAGTTAGAAATTGTAACCAGATTATTGGCATAGCATCCAGAGATGCGAAATAAAATGTAAATCTCGATGTGGCACCTATGGCTTCAATCTTCTGACAGAAGAGCCGGAGTCAAGGTAAAATTTCAAGGCCTAGAATAATTGATTGGACACCATGACTAGAATCAAATAGAATGTCATCAGAATCGAAAACTGAAATCAAGAGGTCTAGAGGATTAGAATGGTATCCAGGAATATATTTTTGAGCTAGATTCTTGGTTAGAAGTCTAGATCCAAGCCTGGGCCCATTAGGAAGGCTGTAGGGCTAGCGTTTAGGACCATGATCTAGGAATAGAAACCAAATTAATTCTAGGAGGTCTAGCGAAAGAGTCTAGCGCTGGCTCCAATTTTTGGGAAATATCAAGGTCCAGACATAGATTCAAGATCGAAACCTAAGATTAAGGAACAAAATTCCCATCAGAATTGTGGTCTTAAATCGTAAACGTAGAAGTTGAAATCCAGGACCACAATTTAAGCATCTAGTGTAAACACATTCGCCTGAATGATCTATGGTACGGTGCTTGGATCAGCGGGTGGGTCTAAGAATACGAAAGACATGTCTAAGCTCGGTTCTTGAACATAGCTTTACAGCCTTTGCCCTTAGTTAGGAATCTAGAGCTGTAATCTGGAACAACTGCCTTGGTCTAAACTCTAAAGTGAGCCACATAATCGATAACCAGATTCCGAGACTTAGTCTAAAGCAGAAATGGAGGGCAAACCAGTTAAGTTTGAGAAGATGTCTTAAACATCGACACTCTCTCTGGACATCGTCAGATACCGAAAAACAGTCATAAGCTCTTGCCAGGTGGGACTAAAAGAATGATGTGCAAAACCAACTCCGACGGAAACAATCGTAAAGTTCAACACCAACAGATAATCGCATTTATGAGGAGTGAAGTATCTGCCGTGTGTCCCTCCCTAACCGCAAAGAATCAATTCTCTCCTCCATTTCGTTTTACAAGCAGCACATATGCATACCTACTGCCTGCAGGGAGTTTACTGCAAAACTTCGGGTAAGCACCAGCGATATTCTGGTTTAACGACCAGCGTGCATGAATATTGAAGTAAAATGACAAAATCAATAGAAATCGCCACTTCAGCGGTGTTCCGAAACCTCCACGGGTTGTTTGGAGAACCGAATTTTAATTAAACTTCGCTCGCTCCCTCGAATGACACTGAAAACATCATCTACCAAACTGTCAGCTCGCTGTCCGCCATTCATTCACCGCCGCCGCCTCCGCAGCGCACAAAGTCATAACACCGGGACAGAAAACGAAGGATAGCGAAGAGAGTACCAATAAAATTGATTGCAATTCGTTCAGGGCCCTTCAAAGTGTTCGTCGATACTTATTGGGATGGAGCTGAAGCAGCAGAAGATGATAAAATCAACTCGTTCCGCCGGGGGAGACCTGAAATTACCCTCACATATCGTCGTCGTACCCATTCGATTCAGGAATAATGCCCTATCCTCTCTCTCTCTCTCTCTGTCTCTCTCTCCGGCTGACAATCGTTTCTCCTCGAAAAAGGACAACTAAGCGGACGAAGGACTTAAGTGGATCCCATAAAATTGGAATTTGCATCAAGGCAAATCTCAATAAAACTGATCGAAGTCATTCGGCGGTGGCAGTGGCAGTGGTTCCGATGGACGTGGTGGTGGCGAATGGGTGGTGGTGGTGGTGGTGGTTATCCTTGGGATTTTTTGACACACTACGTCTCATCGGATTGACAATTCGTTTGCTTAGAGCCACTGCCGGCAGACTATTGCCGATCGAAAAACAAACCAAAACCAACGTCACTTTGTTATTCATGTTCTCTAGTGGTTTTTGCGCTTCTGTGTCCTGTCAGTCCTTCCATGGACACACAGACTTTCTTTTCAACCTACTACACCAATGACCATCGCTTGGCATGGCATGGTACAGAGAGGCAATGCGGACGATGACAATGACACGTCCAGCTACAGTTGCACTGCTGTGTGTTGTACTTTCGTAAGCCTATCACTCTGAACGAACGTCCGAATACGTTTACACACTTCAGGAAGGGATTATTGGATGGCTTTTTTCCTTTTTGGCGTTTGATTTTATAGTCGTTCGTTTCGTGGTTACTTGATGACATAAGCGAGAACGAAAATGACCTGAAAGAGGATAGTAATGGGAAGCTGATTAGTTGGGTTTGTTATGTCATTGCCGGGAGACATTTTTAATCCAATCACGAAGTGAGCCAGGAGAGAGGATGGTCTTGAAGAGAACTGAATGGGAACTCTTTAGGTCGATGGTAGGGAAGTGATGGAGGAGAGAACGTGTACTCGACAAGAGTTGGGCAACCTTTTTCAAACTCTTCCGACGCATATTTTTAATGTCGGTTAAAGGACGCAATTTTATAGAAATTTCCAACTACAATTGCCTTTGGAATTCCAATAAGTAATTCGGTGCCCTTTCGCAACGAATATTAGACGATGACTGCAACGTAATTTTTAAACTTGATTTCTATTCCTTTTTTTAACATAATTGTGACGTCATATCAGAATTTCGACCGTGTTGCACGACGACGGAGACATTTCTCGAAGCCAGGTCTTCCGGCCTGAGCAAGAATGTTTCTTAATCGTTGAGCGAATCCCGAATTTTTCCATTTCCCATTTTGTGAATTGAATTCGGTATTTTCAGATGCGATTTCAGTGACGTCCAGAAATGAAGTATCACAGACACGGCCGACTTCTACTTCCCTTTCCCCTTAAGATGTTTGACAACTGTTTTTTATAACGCGTTCACAAACCAAATTGACCAATCAGTGGACGGAATTTACGTTATTTCGTGAATAACCGTCAAAAATTCATGAATATCCGTCAAAAAGGCACTCAAATTCCTAGGTTGACTAGCGGGCAATCAGCTGTGAAGTCGACTATCTCTGTAATACTTCATTTCTGGGCCTGAGGAAGGATGTTTCTTAATTCGCTTTTTACGCCTTTTCCATCAGAATTCATACAACGTTGACCGAATCCCGAATTTTCCCATTTTGTGAATTCAATTCGGTATTTTCAGACGCGATTTCAGTGACGAATGTCGAAAAGTCGCCTAAGAATCTGGCAGCCCACAAGCCCGGATTGACAGAACTCGGGTCAGTAGACATGAACTGAATCGCTTGTAGAGTTAAATCTTCAAAGTTCTCAGGATATTTTGAATACAGCTCCATTTTCCGACGAGATTTTGGCAAACTTTCCAGATTCGACAATATTTCCATGCTGTTAGTCGGCGATTTGTTTTTGACAGTTTTATCCGACGCCATTTTGACGCCATTTAGTTTTCCCATGTGATTTCGGACGGCAGCAATTTTGATTCCCAGTTTACAAATAAATTTTTTGCGATTTCCGGCAGAATTTTGACTTCATCTCTCGTAAATGTTGAAGGTTGCTGTGGCCGAAGTATTTCTAGAGTTTGATAGACTGATTCGCCTGCGGATGTTCAAATATCTAAGGCTAGTGAGTGCTAGAGTACTTACTTTAACTTATCAGACCTGCGACAATTGCAGGGTACACGAGCGAGATCAGTTACTCCCATCGTAGAGTACGCGGTTGTGTCATCTCCTCCATTCACCTTCCTTATGATATTTTGTCGTGTGTAATGGGTTGGGATGCCTTGTATCGCTGTCACTCTCTCCTGGTCAAGCCCGCTAAGCAGCTTTTGGAATTGTTGCTTAAACACAGTCAGTAACAACGTTACCCTTACAGTTTCGAAGAGCCTCGGTGTCTTTCCAAAAGCTAGCGGCCAGGCTTTTGGCTGTATTTTCTGCTTTTCTCTTATCCTTGAGCTGGGAGGTTGCGACAGACCTTTTCATCAGGCGTAGAAAACCCGTCTTCTAGCCCGGTCCTCCTCATGCGCTGCTCTTGTTTTCCTTTGCAGCGCTTTTTGATATACCACGTCAGTTGTACGTTCTTCTGCCCCACTGGCCATCAAGCCGTGTTCATATTTTAGAGGTGGTATGTATCCTAAGCTGGTTTACGCTACCTCTTTGAGCGGCTGAGCGGAAATGCAACCACATCTCTTTTTCGATTGTTTTCGACGTGTGCATACCGGAGAGGATCTCACTGAGTTGCTCTTCGTAGGCTCTGGCAAACTCCGGTGTGCTCAGGCGTCCAGTGTCAAAGCTCCTCTTGGTGCAGCTTTCTGACATTGCACAGTCGAGCTCTGAATCGAGCTGCCACGAGAAAATAATCAGAGTCGACGTTTGCCCCCCTGAATGTTCTAGCACATCTAGGGTATTTGACGCCTGTCTTGCATCAATGGGCATATGGTCGCTGTTCAACCATCCGGAGATCGCCAGTTTGCTGTGTGGATTTTTTTACGAGGGAGCCTCGTGCTGCTTATGACCATATTATGTCGTGTCACAATGTCAGTCAGTTGGTAGCGTTTATCTTCGTTATCTTTTGCCATGTAGTCAAAATTGTTTTCGTACTCCGGACAGGCTCCGTAGGCATGGTCCAAGAGGTCGTCTTTGACAGAGTCTTAAGTTTCCCGGAGGAGGTGTGTGAACATTTTAGCGTTCTGTTGCAGAATCTCCCTTGAATGCAGATCACAATATGCCGCTTCCAAATATGTGCAACCTCTTGTGATAGCTGAAATATGTGTCGCATCCTTTCATTCTCATTATCACTAGCCCCAACCGTTGCATTGCCTGGATCGCCTAAAGGCCTAGAGAACGCTCCCCATAATGGCAGCTTCCTTTCAAAGGATACACTTGGCAAATTAGTGCAACAATGCAGCTATTTCCACACCGTCCTTGTCACCTCCTTCCCACTGAATGTCGTTTCTTCGAATGATAAACTTGTCTCGTGGTCCTACACAAGCTACTGCAAAATCCACAATAAAGGTAATCAAAATTTAACAGATCCAAAGCTCGAAGATCTATTGAATTTCATAATTGCCTGCAAGGCACACTTATTAGCTGGATATCTGGGGCACAGCATAAACTATTCAGTGACAACATTCAGAAGTTATCCCATTCGCCTACTCGCTCGTCCGCTCAATCACGATACCCCTTCATCCACATGGGGCCAGGTATAAATTATTCCATTCCACAGGCTATCCATTTTCGTATTCCTCGAATGGCTTACAGCTAATTAGATGACTGATCCTTTTCCCGATAAAATGGTAAATTAGTACCAATAAGGCGCCATATTGCAACGATGAGGAGAAGAATTATACGGTAATCGTATTGTCACGTAGGACGGACTCATTTGTTTCCCTCAATATTGACTTTCGTGTGCGGCCCGGCCACTGAAGAGGAGAGAAACTTACCCAAAAAGTTTTCTTCTCGTCTCCGCACGGTGTCTCTTCGCCGCGACTGATTGCCGAAGTCTTGTAAATTATTTATTACCAGGGAATCCACCTGATCCCGCATTTATTGCAAGGACTTTTGCCGGAGCAGATTACACTGGATCGGGGCATGAGAATAGACTGGAGAAAGTTTTTTTTTCCCCGGTGCCTTGTGCTTCGATGGGAAACGTCATATGGTCCGGAATAAATCAATAAATTATGCTATTAGCAGACGGAGGCGGACTCTGACAGGAGGACTTCAGCGGGTGGATACTGTGGGGCGGGGACTGCTTCAACAGCCATCTGTGTTTGTTTAATATTTTAATTGGGACAATTATATCATCTGCTATTTGCAATACGCTTGTAAAGTTTAAATTGGGAATGCGGCCAGTAGTGACGGTCGGGGTGACGAAGGAGGCAGGTACGGGTATCTTGGCAAGCTCCCAGCGGAAAGTTGCTCTACTCCCGAAGTCCTGAGAATACATAAGAACCACTAAGTTGTCAATTGGGCAATTAGTTTCCGTGAAGGAATCATGATGGGAAGTTTTATAAGTAAACACAGGGAAAGTTACACACTGGGGCAATGACTTTGTTTGGTTACCTTCGGTACGGGGACCATCTAGAATAATGTCCTTGGGAACTTGAACCACTTTTGGGTTGGTCCACTGTCAGGCATTAAATTCACTGAAGGCGTTGACGTCCAACTTAACATTGAGTGTCCACGTCTAAGTCCATTGTGACGTCCTACAGAATTCACTGAAGGCGTTGAGGTCTCCCTGAACTTTGAGCGTCCACATCTAGGTCCACCCTGTTCTCCCTTAAAATTTAATGAAGGCGTTGAGGTCCCTCTGAACATTGCCCGACCACGTCTAGGTCCGCTCTGTGGGCGCACGAAATTCGGTGAAGGCGTTGAGGTCCCCCTGAACATTGAGCGCCCACGTCTAGGTCCACTCTAACGTCCCACAAAATTCACTGATGGCGTTGAGGTCCCTCTGAACATTGCCCGACCACGTCTAGGTCCGCTCTGTGGGCGCACAAAATTCGGTGAAGGCGTTGAGGTCCCCTTGAACATTGAGCGCCCACGTCTAGGTCCACTCTGACGTCCCACAAAATTCACTGAAGGCGTTGAGGTCCCTCTGAACATTCAATGCCCACGTCTAGATCCACTCTGACGTCCCACAAAATTCGGTGAAGGCGTTGAGGTCCCCTTGAACATTGAGCGCCCACGTCTAGGTCCACTCTGACGTCCCACAAAATTCACTGAAGGCCTTGAGGTACCTCTGAACATTCAATGCCCACGTCTAGATCCACTCTGACGTCCCACAAAATTCACTGAAAGCGTTGAAGTCCTCTGAACATTGACCGACCACGTATAGGTCCGCTCTGTGGGCGCACAAAATTCGGTGAAGCCTTTGAGGTCCCCTTGAACGTTGAGCGCCCACGTCTAGATCCACTCTGAGGCCTATATATACGCCTCATCTAAGTCCAATGCAATACCGCACATAATTCTCTTAAAGCGTTGAGGCCGCTCTGCACATTGAGCGTCAGTACACAGCACTCTTCTGAGCCCTCAATCCGAATTGAGTAAATTAACATAAACTTAATCGTAATTTAAGACTAGTTCCAGCCCGTATCATGGCGCATATCCGCCAGCGGAGAAAACAGACTTAATCGTCAAAAGTTTAAAAAACCATTTCTCTGGGAAACACTATTTCAATTTCGTTCAACTTCATCATTAAACTTAATCACAAGACAAAGAAGCACCATGGAACAGTTTTCCAATTTTCATTTCGTGTTTTCCATTTTCTAAAGGATTTCCCTGCGTTGTCGTTGTCCTTGTCGCTGTCGTTGTCGTCGTCGTCGTCGGCGGCATCGCAGTCGTCTTTTAAAAGCACCGAAGCCAGTTCAAATAGAATGCTCATTCAAAATTCATTCGTCTTGCTGTTCCCTTTTGCATCAAACTACTCGGTCGTTGGGGAAAGTTTTTTCGTTCGGTGTTTTTCTTATTTATTTTTTATTTTTTTTTTGTTTGAAGTGAAACTCGCTGCGGAGTTTGGTGTAAAGTCCTTTAAGTCTAGTGACACATTGAAAAATCACTTAACATTTCCCTCAAACAAATGAAATGGGAATTGGTGGCGTCAGACGAGAAGGGAGACAGAGAGCTCGAAATTTGAAAAAGTTTTTCGTATTTAGGCCGAAGTAGCGCTTGGCTGCAGTTCTGGGTCATGGCGTTGGGAGATTTTAAAGACTCCATCTTTTGGGTGGATGTCGAAATTCAAATAGAGGAAATTTGTGAGTTGTTGTGTGCTCCAATGAATGTGGAAAAAACACAAGTTTCTAGTGCAGCTGACAGGAATTTGGTATTAACCTTCTGTTCATCGCGCCTATGGACTCAACCACACCTCAGCACCAACCGATTGGTTCCCTGCGGAGCTCACGTTAGACATTACATCGCGAAGCTGAGCTACAATTATGATCTACTCAGCGGGCGCAACCTCTTGAGTCCTTCCCTGTATTTTATTCCCATAAGGACGGATGACGACTTCTGTCCCCATGTTCGTTCCTGACTTACTGTCCGTCTGTCGCCTGCAATACCACTACAAGTCTGCGGAGATTGCGTTTTCTCCCACGTTTAAACATCTCTAGATCGGTGGATTGCGTTTACGGGTCTCCACGGCCTATGCAACTGAACCTCGCTGCCTGGGTTCCATTCCCGCTCCGACCAAAATGATTTTCACTGTCCCACCTCTCTCGAATCAGTGACAATAACTGTCTAGGAAAAGCTTCTCAAACTTGGCCTGTCGAAATCGGCATAAAACTGTAGGTCTCCTCCACTCTTGGGAGAACAATAGCCCGCACAATACGGGTGGTTGCCGTTGAAGCAACCGATCAACTCACAAGTCATCTGGAAGAGTGAGAGTGTTTTGTAAAGCAAAAGTGACACGACTAGATGGCGCAGATGGTAGAGTGCCTGTTCCTGGTTAGCGGGGTCCCCGGTTCGAATCCCAGTGAAAGCTAAGTTAATACGCTTTTATCTGGTTTTCAAATCTGGTTCTATCACTGGAGTAGTCTGACTAGCGGTACCACAATGGACCAACATGGTCTAAGTGTGCTGGTCGAATTCACTAGCAGCCCAACTACCTAACCTAACCTAAAGCAAAAGTGAAGAGACTGCAACTTTTTGTCAAACTAGGTAATTTGTTTGCGTTTGACTGTCAAAAATCTAATAAGAAAAAAAAGTGTATAAATTGTTAACTTGAGCTAATAATCTAACACTTGATGTTTAATTTTCAAAGACTTTGGGACAGGGCATGTTTTAAGGACGTGAAAAAGGAATTTATAATGGATTGGATGGATGATTGAAAATCAAGGGATTTTGAGATGGTTTTGCTAGGCGCACCATTCAACAGATGGGCTCGGACAGTCTGTAGTTGATAAGATGGAGTGGATGTAGAAAAATAGGGTCAGACCTAAGGCGACGGAGGTTGGAGTTTAGTGGAATCATTTTCAGAAGGGCGGGAGAGTCAATTGTTCCAACTTGGTACAAAAATAGGATGTCAGCTACTTCACGGCGTTTTTTGAGGGTATGCAAGCCGACCAAATGTAGACGATCAATATAGGGTGGCACGGGAGACCACGGAATGTAAGACTTAGGATTCTACGTAAGATAGCTTCAAAATGGCTTGAGTGCTTATC
This sequence comes from Eristalis intricaria, assembly GCA_964034865.1. Lineage (NCBI taxonomy): Eukaryota > Metazoa > Arthropoda > Insecta > Diptera > Syrphidae > Eristalis > Eristalis intricaria. The sequence continues at coordinate 10,615,695 of OZ035877.1, forward strand.
GGAGTGCGAAGACCAAATTTGACTGGCGTATTCTAATTAGGGTCTGACATAGGTGATGTGAAGTGATTTTTTTTTGACAATTCTTTAAACCAGCGTCTTATGAAGCCAAGAGAAGAATTGGGTATATCGTTATTGAGGAATTGGAAATTTAACTCCCTATTACATATAATTCCTAAGTCGCGAATAAAGAAGACTCTGTTCACTGGCTCTTTGTGAAGGAGGAAAGTTCTGGAAGGTGGAGATTACAGCAAATGGACAATTTAACCGATCCAAAAAGAGCTGACCAAACAAAAGATAGACATCATTGAACGATGAGGGTATCGTTAGTCTCCCGTACTTCTTTGAAATTCGTACCTCAAGTGCGGATGGATGCGGCGGATTCGGCGCATCGACCCACAAATAGTCAGTCTGTACAGTCTCAGTTTTTCGTATACTTGGTGGACGGTCTACAGCCAATAGGTAATTTTCAAAGCTGCTGCATTTGTTGCAAGTTCCTCTTTCTTAATGTGTTTGGCTTCTATGACAACAGTGGTGTTGTTAAACTTAATCACAGAACGACGACGTACATAATGTTATCCAATAAGGGCCAGAGTACTAATCCTTGTGGAATTCCTTCTGTGATAGGGTGGTATTTCCATTTTGTCAAATGACAGTAAAAAATCTAAAAATCTCTCTCTTTGCTTAGAATTTCATATGGTGGGCACATTGTGGACCGTAGGTTGAACACGCTTTGCAAATATTTCTTCAAGACTTACCATCTGGGTTGGCCATGGACGCCTTCAACACGACAGCATCAACTTTCTTAAGGTCCTTCTCTCCCTGTTTAGTTGGAGCGTTCGTTTGCTTCTTGGGAGCGAAGATATAACCTTCACCAGATTTCTTCTCGTCCTTCATCTTCTTCTTCTTTCTTCTTTTTTTGACGCTACAGTCCGGGATGGACCTGGGCCTCAACCAACAAGCCCCTCCAAGTAGCACGGTCACTGGCTAGCTGTCTGCACTGTCGTACGTCAAGTTGGATGATGTTCTTCTCCACCTTGGTACGCCACCTTAAACGAGGGCGTCCTCTGTTGCGTTGTCCCACTAGTTCGGAGTCGAAGACTCTTCGGGCCGGAGCTGAGTTGTCCATACACTCTACATTGCCCAGCCATCTGAGGCGTTGGATCCGCAGTCGCCTGACTAGACTCATGACGCTGTACAGCCCGTACAGTTCGTGGTTGAATCTTCTCCTCCAGAAACCCTCTATGCAAACAGGACCAAAGGTCGCACGCAGAGCTTTTCTCTCGAATATACCCAGGACTTCCTCATCCGCATTTGAGATTGCCTACGCGACGTTGGATGATCAAGGTCTTGTATAAAGTCAGCTTGGTCCTTCGAGAGATGGCTCTACTACTCAATTGCCCCTTGAGCCCAGCGGTTGGCAAGAGTTACTCTGCGTTTGATCTCGGTACTGACGTTGTTTGTACTGTTTACTGCGGAGCCGAGGTAGACGAAGTCCTTGACTACCTCGAAGATATAGCTGGCCATTGTGACGCTCTGTCCAAGACATCGATGTTGTGTGTCGTCAATGATGTTGTCGTCCTTCACCTTCATACCCCTGAATTAGCCATCGTTAATGTGCTTTGGAACCTTGACTTCAAGACGTGTTTGGCATCTGATGACACATCAATGTGACACAAGACGGATTGGGCAAAAGTCTGAAGGGTTCAGTAATCAACAAAAGAGACAGACTCGAAATCCTTCAACGGGATTGTTTTCGCTGGTGACGGCCAGGCAAAAGAATTAGCACAGCCGGCTTTCAAGTTCTTGACACCGCGAGCTAGACGTTATTTGACAACTATAGATGCCTGTGTTAGATGACCATTTGACTTAATTTTCGTGTGAAGTAAACCGATAGGACTATCGATGGCATAATGTGTGGGCTGCGACACCTTAGACTTGACCTGTATGCCTATTTTCCAATGGGACGTGCTGTAATGCATAAAGATTTAATTTTTAGCTGGGCCGCCTGATTATGGAATGATCTCCTCACCACAGCCCTTCCCACTGCCGTCAATCCACAAACACTTTCTACCAACAGACACCAGACCAATGTTTCCAACTCTGCCTCTACGCCATCGGCCAACACTGTATCTTGACTTGAGGCATTTAAAAACAGGTAATACCCATATGCGAGTATCTGCAGTACGTACAATATGATTAATTAAATCTTCTGGTAAACTGTCTGGAATGTGTGTGCATCATTCGCCTGATGTGGGTATATGAACACGAGTTCTTTAACATTTTCCGGATAAATCCCATCATGCACACACCTCTTGGTAATCCCTTGAAAGAGGATGCCGTTTTTAATTGAAAATTGTATTCATCTCCGAATAACATATCGATTCCCCACAAGGTGCCGGATGAAGGTTGTAAGACACTCCAGACCCCTTTAACTGAGAATGAGTGAAACGAGAACCGCACAACTTGAGACGAATGTCAATTTCAGTTTAAATTAAATTAGATTTTATCCCTCAGACTATTCCTGCACACATGTACAGTCGTTGAGTGTATACACTTCAGTCTCTCTGTCCGTGATGCCAGCACGAATGTGACGTGTGCCACAGAGAAAGCGAGTATTATCATAATGAAAAGCCTGTTAAGAGGGAGAGATAGAATTGATTTAATTACCCGAATTGTCGATTATCCTCATGGGTGGTCATGTTTGTCTTGTATTTCTGGATATAATACGTCATAAGTGAAGCCAAATGGACTAGGCCGATAGAAAGATTATCGTGCGGGCTGTGTTGTGTGCTTTGACAGAAAACAGACATTAAATGGGATGTGGGACTTGGAATGTTTGCTTTTGCAAGAGATGAATATTTTCGATTGAGTACAGCCCTATTGGTATGCACTGGCTTATCGTAAGACTCTGGCTATAGTTGTCTGCTTTCCATCATGAACTGAAGTCCATGATTGATGGGCTATTTGGAAAGGTATTTCATAATCGAATAGTGGCTGAAATATGCAGATTTCTGTTTTCTCAAATAAATCCAGATTCCTTGAGTGCACTCCACACTTGCAAATACTCGAAGGGATTAACTTGATCCATCAAAAAACGCTTCAGAATTCAAATAAAATTGCTGTTTGACCGATGAGATGATAGGCTGCAACGAGACAAGGCTTTACAAGGCTTAATACAGTCAAAACTCCCATGCTATTGAAGACATAGAATTTGCTGTCGGTGTCCGTTTAATCGACTGTCCGTCCAAGAGAAAAAGTAAAAAAAATATATCTGTCTAAGGAAGGTGGCCGCAGTGGGAGATTTCTGCTGAATAACCTTAAAAACCAGGCAACGCGATATTGCGTATAAGAACCAGAGGTAGGCGTGGATCAAGAAAAATGCATTGTCACAATCTTCCAATGCAGGTCAATGTCTTCATTCTTCAGATGCAGAAGTCCTTGGAATTCTCTGTTCAGTATGAAGTCGTTCATACTATTTCAATGAAACCCTTCTGCTTTCTAAAGTTTATTTCAAGCTTATTCTTATGTAGAAGGATCTGCTGCAATACCGACTCGAGTTTCTGTTTACTATCACAAAATTAAAGCAGGATTTTCCGCCATCATCCTCTTCTGACCCGCATGATCCACTAAAAGGGTCACAGGGGTAAGCCATGCACGAGAGATCTCCACGCAACTCAATCCTCCGCCATCGACTCTAACTCATCGGGAATTCTGGCAAAGCGTAACCAGACAAGTTTATGGACTTGACCAACCATCTCATCATTGGTCCGCCAAGTGGTCGCCTACCTAATGGAATCGCAATTATGGCACGCTCCGCGGCTTCATTCAAAGCCGATGCAAAATTTCATATAATTTACGCCCGAGAAACAAATTTCCCTGTTTTTTTCAAAAATTTGCCCAAATAACGGTACAATCGTAAATTTTCCAATTCCATCCTCTAGATCAAGTCATAAGCTACAAAAAATTGTACTGGAATTTTCTCGTACGACGCACCGTTCTCGAGATATGAGTTGTCAAAAATTCCATACGAACCGCCAGAACCCCTACAGATGTCGATTTTTCTACATTGAAAAAATCATGAATGTTCGTCTTACTTTGCTCATATCTCAAAAACCCTGCGTCCTACAGCAAAGTGACTGAGACCGATTTTGTAGCTCATGACTAGATCTAGAGGATGGGGCTGGGGAACGGAAAATTGTACCGTTATAAGGGTATAATTTTTAATGGATAAGGCACTTTTCTGGTTAAAATAATTTAAATCATCGCCTAGTCGGTGATTGAGAGTGATGAAAACTTGCACAATGTGAATTCACGTTAAGAGCAACTATTCCGATTGACCTTCCTTCAAAACCGATGCAAAATTTCATATAATTTACGCCCGAGAAACAAATTTCCCTGTTTTTTTCAAAAATTTGCCCAAATAACGGTACAATCGTGAATTTTCCAATTCCATCCTCTAGATCAAGTCATAAGCTACAAAAAATTGTACTGGAATTTTCTTGTACGACGCACCGTTCTCGAGATATGAGTTGTCAAAAATTCCATACGAACCGCCAGAACCCCTACAGATGTCGATTTTTCTACATTGAAAAAATCATGAATGTTTGTCTTACTTTGGTCATATCTCAAAAACCGTGCGTCCTACAGCAAAGTGACTGAGACCGATTTTGTAGCTCATGACTAGATCTAGAGGATGGGGCAGGGGAACGGAAAATTGTACCGTTATAAGGGTATAATTTTTAATGGATAAGGCACTTTTCTGGTTAAAATAATTTAAATCATCGCCTAGTCGGTGATTGAGAGTGATGAAAACTTGCACAATGTGAATTCACGTTAAGAGCAACTATTCCGATTGACCTTCCTTCAAAACCGATGCAAAATTTCATATAATTTACGCCCGAGAAACAAATTTCCCTGTTTTTTTCAAAAATTTGCCCAAATAACGGTACAATCGTGAATTTTCCAATTCCATCCTCTAGATCAAGTCATAAGCTACAAAAAATTGTACTGGAATTTTCTTGTACGACGCACCGTTCTCGAGATATGAGTTGTCAAAAATTCCATACGAACCGCCAGAACCCCTACAGATGTCGATTTTTCTACATTGAAAAAATCATGAATGTTTGTCTTACTTTGGTCATATCTCAAAAACCGTGCGTCCTACAGCAAAGTGACTGAGACCGATTTTGTAGCTCATGACTAGATCTAGAGGATGGGGCAGGGGAACGGAAAATTGTACCGTTATAAGGGTATAATTTTTAATGGATAAGGCACTTTTCTGGTTAAAATAATTTAAATCATCGCCTAGTCGGTGATTGAGAGTGATGAAAACTTGCACAATGTGAATTCACGTTAAGAGCAACTATTCCGATTGACCTTCCTTCAAAACCGATGCAAAATTTCATATAATTTACGTCGAGGAACAAATTTCCCTGTTTTTTTTTCAAAAATTTGCCCAAATAACGGTATAATCGTGAATTTTCCAATTCCATCCTCTAGATCAAGTCATAAGCTACAAAAAATTGTTCTGGAATTTTCTCGTACGACGCACCGTTCTCGAGATATAAGTTGTCAAAAATTCCATACGAACCGCCAGAACCCCTACAGATGTCGATTTTTCTACATTGAAAAAATCAGGAATGTTCGTCTTACTTTGCTCATATCTCAAAAACCGTGCGTCCTACAGCAAAGTGACTGAGACCGATTTTGTAGCTCATGACTAGATCTAGAGGATGGGGCTGGGGAACGGAAGATTGTACCGTTATAAGGGTATAATTTTTAATGGATAAGGCACTTTTCTGGTTAAAATAATTTAAATCATCGCCTAGTCGGTGATTGAGAGTGATGAAAACTTGCACAATGTGAATTCACGTTAAGAGCAACAATTCCGATTGACCTTCCTTCAAAACCGATGCAAAATTTCATATAATTTACGTCCGAGAAACAAATTTCCCTGTTTTTTTCAAAAATTTGCCCAAATAACGGTACAATCGTGAATTTTCCAATTCCATCCTCTAGATCAAGTCATAAGCTACAAAAAATTGTACTGGAATTTTCTCGTACGACGCACCGTTCTCGAGATATGAGTTGTCAAAAATTCCATACGAACCGCCAGAACCCCTACAGATGTCGATTTTTCTACATTGAAAAAATCAGGAATGTTCGTCTTACTTTGCTCATATCTCAAAAACCGTGCATCCTACAGCAAAGTGACTGAGACCGATTTTGTAGCTCATGACTAGATCTAGAGGATGGGGCGGGGGAACGGAAAATTGTACCGTTATAAGGGTATAATTTTTAATGGATAAGGCACTTTTCTGGTTAAAATAATTTAAATCATCGCCTAGTCGGTGATTGAGAGTGATGAAAACTTGCACAATGTGAATTCACGTTAAGAGCAACTATTCCGATTGACCTTCCTTCAAAACCGATGCAAAATTTCATATAATTTACGCCCGAGAAACAAATTTCCCTGTTTTTTTCAAAAATTTGCCCAAATAACGGTACAATCGTGAATTTTCCAATTCCATCCTCTAGATCAAGTCATAAGCGACAAAAAATTTTACTGGAATTTTCTCGTACGACGCACCGTTCTCGAGATATAAGTTGTCAAAAATTCCATACGAACCGCCAGAACCCCTACAGATGTCGATTTTTCTACATTGAAAAAATCAGGAATGTTCGTCTTACTTTGCTCATATCTCAAAAACCGTGCGTCCTACAGCAAAGTGACTGAGACCGATTTTGTAGCTCATGACTAGATCTAGAGGATGGGGCTGGGGAACGGAAGATTGTACCGTTATAAGGGTATAATTTTTAATGGATAAGGCACTTTTCTGGTTAAAATAATTTAAATCATCGCCTAGTCGGTGATTGAGAGTGATAAAAACTTGCACAATGTGAATTCACGTTAAGAGCAACTATTCCGATTGACCTTCCTTCAAAACCGATGCAAAATTTCATATAATTTACGCCCGAGAAACAAATTTCCCTGTTTTTTTCAAAAATTTGCCCAAATAACGGTACAATCGTGAATTTTCCAATTCCATCCTCTAGATCAAGTCATAAGCTACAAAAAATTGTACTGGAATTTTCTCGTACGACGCACCGTTCTCGAGATATGAGTTGTCAAAAATTCCATACGAACCGCCAGAACCCCTACAGATGTCGATTTTTCTACATTGAAAAAATCAGGAATGTTCGTCTTACTTTGCTCATATCTCAAAAACCGTGCGTCCTACAGCAAAGTGACTGATGCCGATTTTGTAGCTCATGACTAGATCTAGAGGATGGGGCTGGGGAACGGAAAATTGTACCGTTATAAGGGTATAATTTTTAATGGATAAGGCACTTTTCTGGTTAAAATAATTTAAATCATCGCCTAGTCGGTGATTGAGAGTGATGAAAACTTGCACAATGTGAATTCACGTTAAGAGCAACTATTCCGATTGACCTTCCTTCAAAACCGATGCAAAATTTCATATAATTTACGCCCGAGAAACAAATTTCCCTGTTTTTTTCAAAAATTTGCCCAAATAACGGTACAATCGTGAATTTTCCAATTCCATCCTCTAGATCAAGTCATAAGCTACAAAAAATTGTACTGGAATTTTCTCGTACGACGCACCGTTCTCGAGATATGAGTTGTCAAAAATTCCATACGAACCGCCAGAACCCCTACAGATGTCGATTTTTCTACATTGAAAAAATCAGGAATGTTCGTCTTACTTTGCTCATATCTCAAAAACCGTGCATCCTACAGCAAAGTGACTGAGACCGATTTTGTAGCTCATGACTAGATCTAGAGGATGGGGCTGGGGAACGGAAAATTGTACCGTTATAAGGGTATAATTTTTAATGGATAAGGCACTTTTCTGGTTAAAATAATTTAAATCATCGCCTAGTCGGTGATTGAGAGTGATGAAAACTTGCACAATGTGAATTCACGTTAAGAGCAACTATTCCGATTGACCTTCCTTCAAAACCGATGCAAAATTTCATATAATTTACGCCCGAGAAACAAATTTCCCTGTTTTTTTCAAAAATTTGCCCAAATAACGGTACAATCGTGAATTTTCCAATTCCATCCTCTAGATCAAGTCATAAGCTACAAAAAATTGTACTGGAATTTTCTTGTACGACGCACCGTTCTCGAGATATGAGTTGTCAAAAATTCCATACGAACCGCCAGAACCCCTACAGATGTCGATTTTTCTACATTGAAAAAATCATGAATGTTTGTCTTACTTTGGTCATATCTCAAAAACCGTGCGTCCTACAGCAAAGTGACTGAGACCGATTTTGTAGCTCATGACTAGATCTAGAGGATGGGGCAGGGGAACGGAAAATTGTACCGTTATAAGGGTATAATTTTTAATGGATAAGGCACTTTTCTGGTTAAAATAATTTAAATCATCGCCTAGTCGGTGATTGAGAGTGATGAAAACTTGCACAATGTGAATTCACGTTAAGAGCAACTATTCCGATTGACCTTCCTTCAAAACCGATGCAAAATTTCATATAATTTACGCCCGAGAAACAAATTTCCCTGTTTTTTTTCAAAAATTTGCCCAAATAACGGTACAATCGTGAATTTTCCAATTCCATCCTCTACATCAAGTCATAAGCTACAAAAAATTGTACTGGAATTTTCTCGTACGACGCACCGTTCTCGAGATATGAGTTGTCAAAAATTCCATACGAACCGCCAGAACCCCTACAGATGTCGATTTTTCTACATTGAAAAAATCAGGAATGTTCGTCTTACTTTGCTCATATCTCAAAAACCGTGCGTCCTACAGCAAAGTGACTGAGTCTGACTACGGAATAAAATAGCCGGTGGACCATACGGGGTTGTAGTCACCATTTACACCCAATAGCCTCATTTACAGCATTTGAGAGACGTGAATGCTTCTGGAGACTAAGATTCCAGTTTAGTTTCGTGTCTAATATAAGATCTAAGAAGTTTGCGTTATGATTAAGCTTTAAAGGGGTCCTAAAAAGTGAGGTGGGGTCGGAGTTAAGTATTTTTTACTTCCTAGTAAGGAGGTTGCCATCAAATGCCACTTTGTAGGGTTTGGAGGAGTCAATAGCCCAAACGACAGTCCATAGTGTCAGTCACGCTAAAGGGATCAGCATTAGGAGAGGGTTTGACTCGTTGGAGCTCCAGTGTGTCTCGCCTTATCAATGTTTCTCGGAGAGTGACTGTCAATAAGAAGGCCTAGACTATCCAGACTTTAGGTTGTCCTAGCTCCATCCGTCATTTGGATCAAGGTGGATATTTTAGAAAACGATGCCAAACACAGTCAAGTTCTTAAGAAGTGATCCTTTGCAGGATACTGACTGGTCTTCCTAAATTTTGATAAATTCATCATTTCTTGAAATTATGACGTTCGCCGCTTATCTCGAAATCCTTGTCAGTTCACAGATCGGCAAGCTTTTCATTTTGGGTCATTCCACAGCGGTGACTTGCATGGAGTTTGAATCCCTACGAGGTATCGTTCATTCAACCATTTCAGAGTTTATTTTGCGCGTTATTTTAATTATTTCCAAACCTTGCATAATATTCACCATTTCCTCCCTAAATCATCCCCTCAGCTCCCACTTACTCTAGTGGATGGTATAATTTAACTAAAAAAATACATATATTCTTCCATTCCACAGGCAGTGATTTAATGATTTTGCATCCATGTTCCGGGCGGGTTTATTTTTTTTATTTTTTTGTGAGGGACTCCTCCACATTAGACAAGATATGAATTATTCATGCGCCAACTGTTCGCAAAAGCAATTATCATGGAATTTAAGTGCCGAAAAATTAACATGTTCATACAACGAAATAATTTACATTTACAGCCGAATAATGTTCGTCCTTCAAATAATGTAAAAAGTTTAAATTATTCCCGGGAACATGAGTCATATGGGGGATCGAGGGTGTGTCACGCTTAGGTAGGTGTTGAATTTGTGCGAGGTACTCCCGAAACACGGTGACGCGTATGTTTTACGATCGAAATACGGACATAAAAAGTTTATAATCACATCCATTGGCAGATGCTTACTGGTAGTCATTAACTTCAGATGACGCTGCAAAAAAAAAAACAGGACAAGGACGAGCAGCGTGCAACGAATTCGAATACGAGGTGTTTCATGGTGATGGTTGTTAGATGGTAACTTCAGAGAAGGGCCAATGGAAAACGTGACCAGGGTCTAGGCAAAGATCAAGTGTAGTTGGCTGTATATTCAATATCCGTGATCTGCTACGCCGCAGAGGCATGCACATCATTCCGGATTAAGAAGATTTCTCGTGGGAAAGCTTCTGCACACGATGTTTGAATTAATGACGACTGGGAGCGAAAATACACGCAAGGGCCATGAATCGACGGAGACCATGAACTGAGCCAGATCTTGAGCCTCAGCATGAACCGAGCCAGAACATGAATCGAGTTGGAATATGATTCGAGCCAGAGCATGAATCGAGCCAGAGTATGAATCGAGACAGAGCATGAATCGAGCCAGAGTATGATTCGAGCCAGAGCATGAATCGAGCCACAATATGAATCTAGCCGGAGCCACAACATGAATCGAGCCGGATTATGATTCATCGATCCAGAACCTAGACTCTGTATAAAGAAAGAGCACCACTTCATCTCCTTCTCCAGCGCTTCTCATGCTCTTAGTTTTCCTCCAAAAAAAGCAGGGCCTCGTCCCTACTTTACACAGAGCAGACAGACAGACCTTGTATGTAGTTCCACACAACCTTGTCTTGCAGTCTTCTGGCTCCGCTGATTGTTAAGCCAATGCCCACCAGCCCGAATACCATCTTTATGTAAATGGTATTGTAACACAAGTTCACAGATGAACAAAGAATTTGAGACTAAGACTAGAAGTTGATTAAGTGACTGAATGACTGAAGAAAATAGAGTACACCTCACCTCACAGTATCACTTAAAAAAGTACAAAAAAGAAAATGTTTAAAATTTTAAGTCCCTACCCCTGGCCACTGGCATCCCTTAAATGTCTATCCACCACCATTAGAAGTTCCAATAAACGTTCATCGCAGACAATAGTAGGTATCAGGAGAACGAGGAGAATTACTGGCATTGCGGTCACTGACAGGAATAAATGGATACTCTCTTTAATTCCTTTTTACTCGTTGTCAGGCAGTCGTCTGCAACTTGGGGTAGCTTGGGCACTGTGTGACTCCTGTTCGATTGTTTGAGAATTCCTTTTTGGCTTTTCAGATCAAAATATCCTTTTAAACTGTCTGGGGATACATTTTGAATGCGGTCAGGTTTGGGGAATCGACAATTTAGGTATTCTATGCCATAGCCCACAGTCGTCGGTTTTGTGCGCACTGTATAGACGGGTTGTTACCAAGGACGTGGCAGAGAAAGAGAGAGCGAGAGAGAGGAAGGAGGCAGGGAAGAAACTGTGAATGACAATTGAATTTTATTGTTGAACTGATTTTTCCTTCCTCTTTTGCTGGTAGTTGATCACAGAAAGGATATGTCAATCAAATTCGATGAAAGTACTGAAGAGGGGTTCTTCAATTATATCGATGGTTTTGATTTTGAGTAAAAGACGTTTTAAAGAGAAGCAGAACAGGGAGATGCGGCAAATTTATGTTGATGGGCTATGTCCCTGAAGGTAAATCCTAGGAATTGTGAAATGTTTGATTAATTGTTAAGGAAATGATAACATGATGACATTTATAGTTCTCCGAAAGGCAATACCAACTTTAGAGTGCTCCTCTAGCTGGGATGATGCCTTGAAAGCCGACTTCAGCTTCGCAAACTAAGTTTCGTGATGTCCTTCTGCTTGTGCATCAAACACAACCTATGCTCATAGTGGGCTGGGTCCCAGGACATAGTGACATTAAGGGAAGCTGTGAATCTGACAAACTTAACAGGACCCTAAAAGAACGGATGTCTCCTTAAAAAGATCCAAAATCAGCATCGCAGTGGGAATACTCACCGGAAACTGCCTAAAAGACGGAGACTGTTCTCTAATGATTTTTGCAGAAGCTGTCTAGATGAAGAGGAGGAAGAAACTGTACACCACCTGCTCTCTTCAGCTGCCCTACACTCGCCTAAGCTAGGAAAGCCACTCTTGGCTCCTACTTTGTTAACCTAACCGATTTGAGAAAAACAGCAATCAAATCGCTACTAGATTTCACTGACAAATCTGACTGGCTTTTGCAGAAATCCTACTTTGACTTAAGTGCACCAAAGCCACTTACTACCTGTCCACCTAATTCGATCTAAAGGGGTTATAAAATACCTGCGGGTCATGCTGGACTCTTGCTTGAGCTTCAAGACCCACGTCGAGTAATGCAACGAGAAAGCGCTACGTATGCAGACAGCGTTTTCCGGGATACTATCGAAAATCTGTATACTAGAGTGTTTGCCTTGCCTGAGCCCATAATAATCTACCCAACACAGAGCCACCTACCAGACGGCAGGACATGGAGTCTCTCTCCCATAACCATTTATTGGTCTAACACAACGATGACCCATTATCACGTTACACAAAATGTTACGTATACGCCACAATTGCCATACCAGACACCTCTGAAGACCGTCTCCTCGACTCTATGACAAATGTTACGTATACGCCACCATGGCCATACAAGACACCTCTGAAGCCTGCCCCATCGACTCTATGAAAAATGTTACGTATACGCCACCATGGCCATACAAGACACCTCTGAAGACCCCCTCCTCGACTCTATGAAAAATGTTACGTATACGCCACCATGGCCATACAAGACACCTCTGAAGACCCCCTCCTCGACTCTATGAAAAATGTTACGTATACGCCACCATGGCCATACAATACACCTCTAAAGACTGCCTCCTCGACTCTATGAAAAATGTTACGTATACGCCACCATGGCCATACAAGACACATCTAAAGACTGCCTCCTCGACTCTTTAAAAAATATTACGTATACGCCACCATGGCCATACAAGACACCTCTGAAGCCTGCCCAATCGACTCTATGAAAAATGTTACGTATACGCCACCATGGCCATACAAGACACCTCTGAAGACCCCCTCCTCGACTCTATGAAAAATGTTACGTATACGCCACCATGGCCATACAATACACCTCTAAAGACTGCCTCCTCGACTCTATGAAAAATGTTACGTATACGCCACCATGGCCATACAAGACACATCTAAAGACTGCCTCCTCGACTCTTTAAAAAATGTTACGTATACGCCACCATGGCCATACAAGACACCTCTGAAGACCCCCTCCTCGACTCTATGAAAAATGTTACGTATACGCCACCATGGCCATACAATACACCTCTAAAGACTGCCTCCTCGACTCTATGAAAAATGTTACGTATACACCACCATGGCCATACAAGACACATCTAAAGACTGCCTCCTCGACTCTTTAAAAAATGTTACGTATACGCCACCATGGCCATACAAGACACCTCTGAAGCCTGCCCAATCGACTCTATGAAAAATGTTACGTATACGCCACCATGGCCATACAAGACACCTCTGAAGACCCCCTCCTCGACTCTATGAAAAATGTTACGTATACGCCACCATGGCCATACAATACACCTCTAAAGACTGCCTCCTCGACTCTTTAAAAAATGTTACGTATACGCCACCATGGCCATACAAGACACCTCTGAAGACCCCCTCCTCGACTCTATGAAAAATGTTACGTATACGCCACCATGGCCATACAATACACCTCTAAAGACTGCCTCCTCGACTCTATGAAAAATGTTACGTATACGCCACCATGGCCATACAAGACACATCAAAAGACTGCCTCCTCGACTCTTTAAAAAATGTTACGTATACGCTACCATGGCCATACAAGACACCTCTGAAGCCTGCCCAATCGACTCTATGAAAAATGTTACGTATACGCCACCATGGCCATACAAGACACCTCTGAAGACCCCCTCCTCGACTCTATGAAAAATGTTACGTATACGCCACCATGACCATACAATACACCTCTAAAGACTGCCTCCTCGACTCTATGAAAAATGTTACGTATACGCCACCATGGCCATACAAGACACCTCTGAAGACCCCCTCCTCGACTCTATGAAAAATATTACGTATACGCCACCATGGCCATACAAGACACATCTAAAGACTGCCTCCTCGACTCTATGAAAAATGTTACGTATACGCCACCATGGCCATACAAGACACCTGTGAAGCCTGCCCCATCGACTCTATGAAAAATGTTACGTATACGCCACCATGGCCATACAAGACACCTCTGAAGACCTCCTCGACTCTATGAAAAATGTTACGTATACGCCACCATGGCCATACAAGACACCTCTGAAGACCCCCTCCTCGACTCTATGAAAAATGTTACGTATACGCCACCATGGCCATACAATACACCTCTAAAGACTGCCTCCTCGACTCTATGAAAAATGTTACGTATACGCCACCATGGCCATACAAGACACATCTAAAGACTGCCTCCTCGACTCTTTAAAAATGTTACGTATACGCCACCATGGCCATACAAGACACCTCTGAAGCCTGCCCAATCGACTCTATGAAAAATGTTACGTATACGCCACCATGGCCATACAACACACATCTAAAGACTGCCTCCTCGACTCTTTAAAAAATGTTACGTATACGCCACCATGGCCATACAAGACACCTCTGAAGCCTGCCCAATCGACTCTATGAAAAATGTTACGTATACGCCACCATGGCCATACAAGACACCTCTGAAGACCGCCTCCTCGACTCTATGAAAAATGTTACGTATACGCCACCATGGCCATACAAGACACCTCTGAAGACCGCCTCCTCGACTCTATGAAAAATGTTACGTATACGCCACCATGGCCATACAAGACACCTCTGAAAACTGCCTCCTCGACTCTATGAAAAATGTTACGTATACGCCACCATGGCCATACAAGACACATCTAAAGACTGCCTCCTCGACTCTATGAAAAATGTTACGTATACGCCACCATGGCCATACAATACACCTCTAAAGACTGCCTCCTCGACTCTATGAAAAATGTTACGTATACGCCACCATGGCCATACAAGACACATCTAAAGACTGCCTCCTCGACTCTATGAAAAATGTTACGTATACGCCACCATGGCCATACAAGACACATCTAAAGACTGCCTCCTCGACTCTATGAAAAATGTTACGTATACGCCACCATGGCCATACAAGACACCTCTGAAGCCTGCCCAATCGACTCTATGAAAAATGTTACGTATACGCCACCATGGCCATACAAGACACATCTAAAGACTGCCTCCTCGACTCTATGAAAAATGTTACGTATACGCCACCATGGTCATACAAGACACATCTAAAGACTGCCTCCTCGACTCTTTAAAAAATGTTACGTATACGCCACCATGGCCATGCAAGACACCTCTGAAGACCGCCTCCTCGACTCTATGAAAAATGTTACGTATACTTGAGGGAGCGTCGTGGAGGTTGTGTATTAATTCCAAATCAAGGGGATGGTTTGAGATTAATTCTAACACTTCATCTAGTTTGAGATGACTATACTGTCATCGTCGTGTGTGACTCTGAGGAAGTTAAGAGCATCAAGCGTCGGCTGGCGCAACGCACTTTTGTGTTACAGGCACTAGATCGGCTTCGCACTTTAGCAAGTGAGAGGGATTGCCAAATAATTCATGAACTTAATTGGAACCTGAAGTAATACTCATGGCGTTGGTCCGCCATCTCTGGTCGTCATGGGTAAGTGGAATTTGTGGCTTGATCCTTCCGAAGCCCAATTGTCTTCTTCCGATGATGTCAATATCGCTGCACAGGGGCAATACAAAATTTACAAGCCCCCGAGCTTCTAGTCAGCTGACAGATGATTGGGGACCTGCTCCTCTGAATGAGCTCTGTGCAGAATAGGCTCAGAACCGTCATATGCTAACCAGCCTCGCGAAGAAGTATCTTTCAAAGATTACCTTAACCCTTGGCATAACCAAAAAACAGGCCAGGTGATCCTACAAAGTAGTCTGTGGCATATCCGATTGCATTCAGCTTCATTCCTTCCGGCAAATTAATCATATGCTTAGACAGAACATCTGGTGACCATGAACCGGCTGCTGTACATTTCCATGTCACAGAACTGGGTTGGGCGGTGGCACCAACGACCTAATCCCATCACAAACAACTCCCATCTCTCTCCACGACAAGAAATCAGCCACAGATCGCTTCACACTGTGATGCGATATTGCCACAATCGTTTTCGAAATTTGAACACGAAAACCTCATTACGATCGCTGCTTACATTAATTACGCGGCCATAGAGCTGCGAACTATTTTCGCAATAAATTAATCGCTTTTAGGTAAATAACTGGAAAACGAGCTCGCAACGCCCCCACTTTCTATTGCCTGCACGACGCAAAGCCTCAATTTGCCTGAGAAAACTGCCACCTGAAGTGAGCGTATGTGGGTGTAGAGGCGGTGCGTGTAGCGCCTTTGGGAATGAATTAATTTTCAACTAAGTACGAGCTCACATATTTGTGGGGCTTCGCACACATCGCGTCGCTTTCAAGTTTAATTATTATTATTTTTAAATTATGATTAGTTTCGCCCTTAGGCTGGCACTTATTTTGAGGGCTCGTTGAATGGGAGGGAGGGTTCGAAATGGTTTGAGTGAAAGGAATTCAGTCGCGGCACACTGCTACACGCTGTGATTACTTAATGCAAAATTGTGATATGGTATTTCAGAAAAATGTCCTTTACACTCTATCTACATAAAGCGTTGCATCTGCCGATGAGATAATCCACTAAGCCGTAAACCAGAACACAATGACAACATGCGATAATCCAGATAAGCCCTTTATACCGAATTGTAATCGATGCTGGCCGTGCAATTATTACCAAATGCTGATGACACGACGGGGCACTCAATTAGGTAGGAGCGGGCTATCCAGTGCTTTTTATGTTCCAGGTCGATTTTGTTGCACCGCCATTTCGGTTTGGATGACATTTGTTGGTTGACATTGATGAGTGGTCGATAACAATTTATTCTGGGGCAGCTGTGTGTCGCAATAATTCGGGACCCATATATTGGACAACAACCGCGATGGAGCATAATTTGGCTTGAAGCCGACTTGTCGTGTGGAATTGATGACAGCTAAAATGCTAACAAGATAACACTTCCCATTCATCTCAGACTGGAGCACCATTGAAACATGAAATTAATCAGTCACATGGCATTGGAGATGATTGATTCGCGAAAAAAAAAATATTTTAAATCGTGAATTAGGATATTTAAAAAAATTTAGGCATCTGTCTAACCGCACAGTTCAACATTCGCCTGTGCCAAGCCATAGAGACATTATGGGCACCTTCAAGTTGGAGCGCAACACTCGAAGGATACAAGAAGTCAATGCCAGAGAAACAGGCATCACCTATAAAATCTCAAAACAAATCTGGCCACGTCTCAATACAAGAACATCTGACTACTTGATCTCCTTAAAGAGATCCAAATATACCACTGCAGTAAGAATAATTACCGGTCACTGCCTGTTAGGCCAACAAAAAAATCGTAAGGTTGTGCATGATGACGGCCCTTCTACCTAACATAACCTATAGTACGCTCTAACTACGTTTGATGTCCTAGAAATCGTTAGGTTGTGCAGGATGACGAGGGAGATTCTCGCTCCTCCATCAAGATCGGTAAAGAACTCACCTATAGCTTGACTGTCAAAAAAGGATTTAGACAAGCTACGAGCTGCCATACGACTTCTTCGATATCATTCTGGCGAAAGTCTTGCAAAACTCGTCCGCCAACACTAGAGTCACGACCTATCAAAGTTCCAACTGTTAGCACACGCATACGACATTGAGGGGTTTGACAGAAACCAGCGTGCCTCCAGTGGGACGTGCGAACCTGGAGCCACCTAGTCAGAGATCCCGGTAGTTGGAGATGGTAGTTGGTTGGACCTAAGGTCCCCCATGGACTGTAACGCTAAATGAAGTAGAAATCAATTCAATGAGTCAATTAGATGAATAAATCTTAACTTTCCATGAAGTACATGGCTTTTTTGTTTTATATTTGCCTAGCAAAGTATTTCTAAAAATTTGCAATCGTATATCCCACCACATGTTGTTACACCGATTTTCCGACCTACGCGCGACCTCGTCCGGGTGCCTGAACAGCCGTGGAGAAAGGCCGTGGTCTTATTGTTGGTTATATTTTTTTTGTATGGGCGCCACGCGATTGACCTCCCGTACGATCCACCACCTTGTGAACCGCGACAAAAGATGGTAGTCCGCCTTAATTTTCTAAATTCTCTTCACAATTTTTATTTACTTAAAATTAACAATTTTGCTTAAACTAACTTAAATCTAACATCAATTAAAAAGAAGAAGAATTCATTACTTCACAGAAAAGAAAAAGAAAAAAAAAGGATATGAAAGAAAAAAAAAGGATATGCAAGAAAAAAAAAGAAAAACCCAAAAAAGGTATCCGACGCCGAAAAGATTCCGAAACAAGAAAAAAAATAAATGGTCGTCTTTCTCGGGACTCGAACTCGGTACCCACCGATCCGGAATGGAAACTGCGATAGCACGAACGCGCACCGCCAACGCCTGGACTGATCGTGACACTCTTTTTAGTGTAGTCGAATCATAATACAGCTTTACCGACAGTTCCGATTTTTGTTTTAGTTTTATTTTTACCGCACACAAAGCACACCCGGTCCTACCCACATACAACGATCGATAACCTGGTCTTAGATAAGGTAAGGTAATAATCCGCGATCTCGTGTCGGGTTCATGCGCTGCTTGTCGGGGTGTCTTGTTTTCGGCGCTCATTTCTCGGTAATTTCCCACTGCGATGTCGTCTTAGTGTCCGGGTGGGACGCGAATACTTCTCTAGGCGTCTATCTACCACGTCACGCAAACAGAAAAGATTGCAAGGAAAAGCCTCGAATCGCTTTCTTCACTCGTTCCGCACTGTGATCACTGTCATACAACAAAAATTCGCAATACTTCTCTTCAATTATGTACTCGATCCACAACGTTTTATGCACGAAGTCAGAATGCGACTGAACTGGATGGGTCCAGTTGTACTCTGCATCGGCTGTTCTTTGGAAAGTTGCGGCTCTCCGCAGCATCAGGCCATCTGCAGAGCCGCTAATTCCCAATTTACCACTTCAGCCACTTCAAGGTCATGGAACCATAATTTGGAGGAACTTAAAAAAAAATGAAGCACTACCTGACAGGATTTGAACCTGGGTCCCGATGATCCGAGCTAGCGCTAGAACCACCGACCTACGACCGACCACTAGCATCTGGCGAACTAACACTAGTGACGTAATGTTACGTCACACACTTCACCCTAAACACATTTAAATAGTGTTCTGGAACTGGGCGAAAACCTTTATAGCCTTTCGGCCTAATAATGTTGCTGTACAGATGCTTCTATGGACATTAATTTGGGTGCTCTTACACAAAAGTACACAAAAAAACGATCATTGGCGCTTAATGATTCATGATAAGATCGACATGAACGACACCTAAACGGAATATATAGCAGACAATCTGAGTATACCAAAAATTGCATACTTATGGATGCCAAAAGAATTCAAAATGATCTAATACATCAACCACACCTGCAAATGCAAGCCACATACAGCAACCTAAACAATGAATGAATGAATTCAGGAATGAACATACAGAAAACAATGCTTGGAAGCATTGTTTTTATCCGCGCTTATTTCTTAAGCGGCGATAGATATGATGAGTAACTTGTTATGAGTGTATTTTACATGCAAATTGAAAATTAAGCGTATATACGCTTGCAAAAAAACGCAGCTATCATATTAAGTTATCTCACCCTTCTTAATTAAAACATGGTGCAGAGTTCTATATCAGAACTACAACTTCACTGAGCTTCCAATTCATGCCTCTTAACATCCACTGGGGCTCTTGTAGAGTCGTCAAATTGATTTCGTTCCCTCAACTGATCTCATTACTTGCGGTTTCAGAATCCCTTCAGTTTCGGCCTTTTCTACAAAACAAACCCCGGCGATTCCTCGCCTCCACCAAAAAAAAAATATAAAAGTTACACAACTGAGTGTAAATCATCCGAGAGAACGAAAAAAAGAAAAAGCAGCGACCGGGATGTAAAGTTCCGATCCCCTCGATATCGAGTCTGATGGATTTGACTAAGTTCTAGGGGGAATAAAGTGTAACTTCATCTCTGGTGGACCGTTTTGCTCCCTTATGCATTTATTTATTTATTATATTTGTGTATAGATTTATACCGTTTACACCTTTTTTGTTATGCGCGCAAAGGCAACATGGAAATGCCCTAAAGGAACACTTTGCGAACTTTTCGCAGCCCATAAACTTTTGTTTTAGCTCACTTTTTCTTTGAATTTTTATGAGCAGTGAAGGGTTGCTGTTGCGTTGTGCCCTACGCAGAGCCCACCCATTAGCCTTTCATGGAGGTGGATGATTTTTTTTTTTACCCAAGCTGCTCTTTTTTTTTTGCATTTTTATTTACTCTTTAAGTACTTTTACTTTTTGACCCTAGTTTATCGGATTTGTGCAGAGTTAATAAAGTTAGTGTAGGGAGTTGCGAGAGTTGAAGGGGAAATGCTGCACATGTGAAGTGGTTCCCAAGGATTGCGACAGTTTGGCGAGAAAACAAAAATTCAACATTCGATATGAGGGTTTTTCGAGTTGAGGAGGGAGCGCCTTGTTGAGCTCAGTGACCGAAAAACAAGATACTCGCGAGTTTAATTTGATTGAAGAAGGTCGTTGAATATGTAATTAGCATTTACTTTTGTGAAAATGTTGTTGCGGGTTGGAATTTTGCTGAACGGGGTGCAGAAGTTGATCGTCGTAGTTTAGCGACGAGTGGAAGGGAGGAACATGCCGTGCAGCAGGAATGCCACACGAGGACTTTGGGTCGAACTGTGGGAGCCATTCGTGGGCTCTATGAGAAGACACGTGATTCGGGGCATCAGTAGGCAAAAGACAGAGTGTTAAAAGAGCGTCTTAAGGAAGTGCCTTACCAAGATAACTGGTAAGGGAATAAACAACCACGATTTCAACTTGATTAAGGAGAGAACGGAGGGGCGACTGAACCCCCTCCATTCTCTCTTTAATCACTGTGATCGTGCTGGCGATGACCGATGCACTGTCCTCGGGCAGTTTGTGATGCAGGCCCATATACCCGCAGGCATTTGTAGTTACAACTCGGCCGTCCTATGTTCGATCTCGCCCGCGAAATCTGGGCCTTTTCCGTCGCCTCTGGCCTTGTTGAACCCTTCGTCCGGGAGCTGGCACCGGCCACCGGCCGCCGCCGCAGACACTGTGGTGTCCAGAAATATATTGCGCCCCGTATGGCAATTTGTTTCGGCCCATATCGCAAATTGGTTTGCCAGAAATATGTCAATACAATAAGTGTGCAGCCGCCCTCCACCTCGGCACTGAAGCCTGCTGCAACAAAGACTCTCATGCAGCAGCTGATCCTGCAAAAGCTGCAGCTCCTATCAACCCTACCATGCCACAGAATAAGTCCACAGAGTCAATAATTTAAAACGCAGAAAATGCACCTCCTCCATCATCATCTAGTCTCATTTCTACGAAACATAATTCATTATTCATACTCCCGATGAGAGGGTTTCGTTATTAAATCTTTTAAGTTAAATAGTGGTTCATTGTCAAGATTTTCATAAAAGATTACCACACGTCCTCGTGGGGTTCGCGTGGGGCACCCCGTTTGCGCATGCAGCACCGAGGGTTGTACCCCAGCTAGCGCTGATAATAAATCACATGTGTTGTTTAGCAAGTTCTCTGCGACTTCTTAGAGCAGCGCCAGCACCCGACATGTGTCTAGGTATCACTCGGGATAATTTGTCACACCACCAGCGTGGTTGTTGTGTTCTGTGCGTAGATTCTTGCACCCGAAGAGTTCTGCGCTATGGAACGATGCTCAATTTAAAAGCACTCATTTTCAAAGCGCCATGTGTCCAATCTCAATGATTAGATTACTCTAGCCAGCAGAATATCCAAAAGAAACTTTTTTCCCACTCAACGCCTCTTCAGTTTTAAAATTGCTTCCGCTACTTGCTAAACTGCAATTATACTTCCGGCCCTCTCAAAGCAAAGGCATTCATTGCAGCCAAGTGAGTGGGTATCACGATAACAAATCGGAAGCCCCCCAATCGAGCTGAGGTGGCCAAGTAGGCAGAGACGAAGCACATACAGTGTCTTATGCTATGCTATACGGAAGTTCTACCCGCCCTGCCGCAGTGCTTGTGCCACGGAATTGCAACCACGGAATGGAAGGCACGTTATGTTGTAATTCAATTTGAAGCATATGGGCGTGATTAGCGTGGAGGATTGATAGGGATCTCATAGTCGATAGACGCGACGCGATGTTGGAATGAGAATGGGCGGGGGGTAGGGTGGATGTTCGCATTGCGGTAAGACGATGCATCAATGGGTGTGCGGTGTCGATGTGCATGTGCATGTCTTATTTGTTCTTAGATTTGCATAGCGAATCCTACATTCCTATTGATGATGAGCGACAGTTGAATCAGTGGAGGAAATTGCAATCAGAGTTGGGTAGGGATTAGCAACACAAGTGTGTACATGAATTCGGTGATTAAGGGAGAGAGTGAAGAAAGTGGAAAGTGATGGATTGGAAAAATGTAAATTATTTAAAAGTGACCATAATCCTCATCAGTATTGTATTCGATGCTCTTTCGTGTCACTGGCAATGGTCGAGTTCATAAGAAAGATGAAGAGTAAAAATCGCGAGTTGACGTGAAAATTAATGTAAGACAAGAGGACTTAATTCTTTTAATAATTAGGCGCGTGAAAGGATGCTATGATTTCAAAGCGGCGATATATCCTCTCACCATAGCGCAGGATGATGCCGAACCTCTGTCAACGAGCTCCTACTATCACATCTAAGTGAGGTGATCATTCGACTGATGATGGGGCACCCAACACCCGTGGGACGTTTCTGGCGACATCTAGCGAGAGAGGGGGAGAGTGAGTATTTACCAGGGCACATCTCTTTTTAAGAATGGCGAATGGTCGACAAATTGGCCAACGGCAACGGGATACACTCATGCTCATACAATAAAGCCACATATGCGATAATGAAGTAACTACTGTCTCATATCTTCTTCCGCCGTTCCCCTTTTATTTTCCTTATTGGGGTTATACTTTCCAGTTTTAACATATTTCAGGTTCGTTCATTGCAACAGTAACAATTGCTACGGCAAATACTTCCTTATCGCATATGTTACTGAATTGTATGAGCATGAGTGTCCGTGCTGCGCATCCCTTTTTGAGGGACTCTGACTTATTCCGAACTCACGCTTAAAATATTTCTTCCAAGGCTGAGTCGGGGCCTTGAGTTGGCAGTCTTGCTCTACCCTCTTATGATCAACGGCGGAGCTTATTGCTTTAGCAAAGTTATCGACACGGGATCCCAACCAACGATTTTCATTGTTGCACCTATTATTTGAGAGATCCCTTAACAGAGCCTCTACAGCCGTTGATCTCACAGAGGGCATGGAATTCTACAAAGCAGATCTCACTGGTGCACCCAGGAGGTGCAGTGGAATAGGGAAGGATTGCTAGAGCCTACAATAGCATGACTATTTTGGATGTGGATTTCTTCGTTACAGAGACACTTAGGCAAGAAGTCTTATCGTTTAGGTTTGTGAACGAGCACCTTACGACAATTCTCATCGAGCCTCAATTCGCCAACATGGCCTGATATGCACAGGGGAAACAGACGTCGACGCCAAAGACATTTTCCACTAGATCTTGGACAAAACTTACACGTAGTGTTCTAGCTATGACATTGAAAGTGTCTTAAGAGAGGGAGTCTTTGGTAGCACGGTCGAAAAGTACAGGCTATGCGATACCGCGAGATCTGCGTGGCGAAAGGCTGTAGTAGCCAGTACACAGTTGAGTTGTGGAGATGGAGATCTCCTGATCAATCAATGATCTACCAGATTGATCACACTGCGATGGACGCAAGTCACTCGTCCAGTTTTATGGATGTCATAACATTTCGAGGCCCAAACATTGACTCGGACCACCGCCTTGTTATAGCGAAGTTAAGGTTGCTGATATCCCACAAGCTGCCAACACAGGAAGTTCGACGTCGGACAGCTACAATCTCAAGAAGTCAAATCCTTTTCCAATCCGGTCCCCCATAATCGCACGCCTCTCCGCCAACACCAAGTACACTGAACAGCAGTGACAAGCTTCGAAGTGCTGGGTTTCACTCGGTCACCACAACGAATCCCCTGGATTGACGACTGAGATATCTACAACGGTGATTGCAAAGGAATGCGCTTATTTGGATTTGTTGTTGGAGTTAGACTTGGGTAAAATGTCTTATTAGTAAAAGCAAACGCCTCATAACAATTTGCATGAAGGCTAAATTCGGGAACGTCATTTTAGCGCTCACAGTCCGACAGGGGACACGAATGGCAACGGCAATGATGACTTCTATGAGGTCCTAGAGAGGACACACGATCACTACAGAAAAACTTTGGCCGACAGCTGTTTCTTTGGACTCTAGAAGCAACAAGAGACTGATCAAAGCTGAACTGCGCACACAGTCCCTAGAGGTTCAATGCCTAGTTTGTCAGCAACTACTCGTATTGTGCATGCTATTGTTCACTCACGAGTGGAAGGGACCTTCAGTTTCATGCCGATTCCGAACGGCCAAGTTTGAGAAGCTTTTTCTAGACGGTTATTGCTCTTTGAGCGTTGTCATTGACTCGAAAGAGTACTGTGAAAATTAGTTTTGGTCGTACTCGCCGGCAATCGAACCCAGGCAGCGAGGTTAAGTTGCGTAGGGGTCGACGCACGTATCCAATACGCCACGGTCACCACTAGAGGAGAATATGGAGCAACGAATGCATGAGCCTGGTTAGGCATGTACGGATCCAATGCCTCAGGTGGCTGTTCCGTGGCATGTGGATAACTAAACTCCGGCGTAGAGAGTCATTGACTCGGAAACTGTGGGACAACGCAATAGCTGACGAATCTCATCGAAAAAACGAAAATACCTCAACCAATTTGTGGTACAAAACTGGAGCAAAGGCTTGTTGACTGAGGCCCATGTCCCATGATATTAAAGCTATAATCAGCAGGGGATTTTTGACAAAAAATAGCACTCCGTTGTTGTTTATAAATGAATAGATAAGATTATTGGTGTAAGCCACGTCTCACTAAGCGGCCTTGAATCGGTATAGTATCCTCTTTACTCCCTACCAGTCATGTTCATGAGTCGTTCACTCACCCTGATATCCTTATGAATCTAAAAAAAATATAAGAGGGATTTTTATCAGATCCTGGACGTTTTTGGAATATTCTCCCAATGTGTTCTGTCTCAACTACGCACCGAAGTAGCTTGTACATGTTTACATTGCCCAAGTCAAAACACACGAGTGGTCTCGCAGATAGTTTAACAGGGCCACCTTCTATTCATTTGCTATCTCTATGCTTTATCGTGACATCCGCAACAAATGGTTTGATCCATAGGATTGCCTGGATTGCCGTTTCCTGGCATGTGCCACTGCTTCATTGCTGGCTGTGTTCCTAGGTTTATTTCCGTCTTATTTGTCAAGCATAGCTTTGCTTTTCGATATTAAAATGTAATGAATTGCTTACCGTGGCAGTTTATACCACAATCTGTAGAAAATGAACAAGAAATTGCGAGTGATCAAAAAAGACTCGCTTCATGTGAATCACTTCCATCACGACATCTCTCTGAATTAAGACCCACTTATTAACTCCCACTTGCTCAGAGTCACAATAAATTCACCATAAAAAGCTCAACTTAGCATGCCAGACATTCCTAGGTGTTAGCACGAAAAAAAAACCAACCCGCAAAGAGTTCATTCAAACATTCCTGGGAAATACTATCCCATGCATACTCCTCGTACATCTCTGCACTGCACTACCAATTAGGTCTAAATTGCCCACCGGCTTAAATGATGCTTGAATAATGGAATTTAAAATCGGTTAAGCTAATGGGCATGGCGGTCGGCTTAATGCAGCAAATTAAAAAAACATTTTTAACGCTGTTTGTATCTAAATTGGGCTCCATTTAAATTGCCGCAAACCGAATGCCTGTGGCTGCCGCACATAAGAGCTTCGGATGCAATTTTTTTTTCCCGCCTGCGACCAGGTATCACGTGCCTGAAATTGCGCCAATAACATTTGAGTTAGATTATCTTACTTGTTTTTTTTTTTTTTTGGTCAGCATGATGAATAAATTATGCAATAAATGCAGCAGGTACATGCAGAGTGCACATGCTTACACTGAATTGGGTGGAAATTAATTTGTTGCAAGCAGAGAATGCATATCATGAGTGAGAGTGTGTGAGATGTGTGGAAATTGTCGCATGCTAGGGGGAGGGCTCACCTGATACTGTGTTTGTAGTGCACAGGCAGTGCGTGGGAACGTACGGGATTCTACAGGCGCTAGAGATGCGAGGGCAAGGAAATAGAATCTGTCGAAGATCTGCTTTGAAATGCCTGAGCCAGCGAATAAAAGTACAATTAGTCCAATTCTCAAGATCCAATACTTCATCTTCAAGTAACCTGCCGAAACAATGCTAACTGACCATCATATCCGGCATTGTACTAAACTCTGTCTGTTTCTTTTAGGGGCTTGAGTTGAGTGTCCTGTAACTGCCTTGACTTAAAACCTTGTTGATGGTATATCCGACAGCTATCTTCCGAATCCAGTCAGCGAGTTAGCCAGTCTACAATTTCTAGAGCTGTTGTGGGGATGGTGTACATGGCACTTGTTTCAACGGCAACACTGACGTCGATGGTCTAATACCGAGGGCACGGCAGTTCGCGCTGAACCATCGTACCAATCTTGTGGTTCGTCTTTATGTTAAGCTCAATCAATGTTCGTTCGTATCGTAATAAATGTTGAGGTAAGGTTTCGGTCGTTTTATTTAACCTGACACTTGTTTCCCAGGACATGCAATTAAGTGGAGCTTTTGAAACTTGTCCCTGTATGTTGGAGGGTCTTAGGCCACCAAACGATGATTGCGCATGTGATTATGGGTTTAGTCGCCATCGTTGTGTACAAATAATGTTTAATCATTGTTAATGAGAGAACCCAAATCCTGCCATATTAACGTCTGTTGGCACTCAGTGCTCCAGTAGCACGCCCTATGACGGGTCTGCTGATGGATTGCTTTAAGATATTTGAATTCCCTGGAATAGAATATTGTGGCTTGATTATTATTGGTTCGAGGTTGACTCATGTCGTCCTTGAGAATGGCAGTTGACAGGGATTGATTGTCAAAATTATTCTGTGCTATACCATTCTACGGCTTTTCGAAGAGCACTTTGCATTCTCCTATTTCCCTTACTCACCCTCGTTAGTAATTGCCAGGTCATCAGCATTGGCAATGTTCTAGCCAAATAATTAGTGACCATAACAAGGGACCCCTGTGGACACTCCTTATGCACAATTACAAAAACCGACACTCCTACTGTAGAGGAAGTGATGGAAAGACTTTCTCACCCCTTCATTCTTCCTTGGCGGCCAGTACACCTTGTCGCGATGTGAAGGCTTAGTTAAGGTCAATGATTCTTGGGAAACATTTACTATGAGGAGACAAGAAGCGCAGCTTTCCCATCCGTCTTGCTTATCTCTCTTTCCTCTACACTTCCTATCCGGTGGGCTGCATCAAGGTGTCACACGAACAGTGTCGATGATTAGCTTGTCTGGGAGGGCACTTTAAAAAACTAGTTCAGTCGCGAACGGTGTGCCGGCGTCACCTGGCGACCCTCCGGGATAATCAGCCTTGGCTTGGAGGTACTTTAAAAACTAGCTCAGTAGCGAGCGGTGTGGCGGCGTCACCTGGCGACCCTCCGGGATAATCAGCCTTGGCTTGGAGGTACTTTAAAAACTAGCTCAGTAGCGAGCGGTGTGGCGGCGTCACCTGGCGACCCTCCGGGATAATCACCCTTGGCTTGGAGGTGCTTTAAAAACTAGCTCAGTAGCGAGCGGTGTGGCGGCGTCTCATGGCGACCCTCCGGGATAATACGCCTCCGGGATTCCTACAGTTTCCCTAGTCTCCGATCCCCGTTTGTAGAGGCAGTCCGGTTTTTCGTTTCCGTGGATGCCAGTGTGCCCTGGTAACCAGCGAAGGGTCGTCGTGCTCACCGAGGATATCTCACTTACGTTTTGTCTACCTAATCTGACCGGCTTCGATGTCGGAGTGGTAGGCTTGAGAGAAGTTGCAGTCTTTTCTGACTGATTGCCTGAGTGACAGAGATTTCTCGAAGTCCTCAAAGAAAACACCCTAGCCTGTACCTGCGCGGATTGTTAACAGTTTTCCTTTCAAATTAAAATCAGTTAGTTGACAGTTTTTGTGTTGTGGGTCGCCGTGGCGTAGTGGATAAGTGCGTCGACTCCTATGCAGTCCCAGGTTCGATACCCGAAATTACAACCTTTGATATGGTGGATAAGGTGGCTCAACCTCTTTCGAATCACTAACAATGCTCAAAGAGTATTCCTGTCTAGAAAAATCTTCTCAACTCCGCCGTTCGGAGTCGGCCCCTTCCACTAGTGAAGGAACAACAGCACGCACAACACGCAGTGGATGCTGAGAAGCTAGGCCCAGGTCCGCCTCAGACTGTCGCGCCACCCATATTATGCATACCCCATACATACATTCAAGCAGGAAGATTTCAAGGAGCTCCTCCCAAAAAAACCCCGTCCACAGGCGAGGCAACAAATAAGACCATGCATTACACATCCCTTTGTCAAGTCCTGCATCTGACAACAACTAGTGACAATCAATCAGGCCTTTCTAAGTCACAATCAAGGAAGAAGCGTCTGTAAAACTTCGCACCTCCAGAACTTATCACCCAGAGGTCCTTAAAGAAGCAACACCAAACAAGCCGAACTCAAAGTCCTTTCTTATTTCAAAGGAAATGCCCAACAACAGCAAACAAAAACAGCAAAATGTGGACATAAAGCAAATCGCGTGCAGCAAAAACTTTTTCAATGATTGTCAGCATCTGAGAAATACAACTCCGTTTGGTTGCGAGGAAGCTTTGTATCCCAAGTGCAGACAAAAAACTTTCTCCACACACTATTCCGTGCGACTCCCGAAAGTGATGAGAGGCTATTTGAATACATAATCTTGGCAGTCGGTAGGATGTTAAAACTTCACCCAGTTGCTGCTGCTGGATGGCTGTGTGTTGTTACATTATCTCGATGGATTCGTTTGTACCGCTCGTCGTCGGTGGAGCAAGTTCGGTGGCCAATCATCTGCCGGAAATATGCGGCTGTCAAGAACTTCAATGTAAAGTGGAATTAAATCTTCTTCGATAAATTTTGTGTGTCAGTGTTTCGGAGCTTGGTGAAAGATTTGATTGGGGATTTGTGGGAAAAGAAGGAAATTGGATTGATTTGCTGAGCGAATTCGTAGCTCTGCTCCAAGACTGGAGTGCAGATGATCGTGGTGGATGACTGGTACTCTGGTGATTTCTGAACACTCAGTGCTCTGAACGACTTTCATGATACCGCGGAGTTCTGAGAAGCAATGAAGTTCATGGAGCATGTTGCATTCCAATTTGCTCCTGTGAGGCAGACAGACATGCATTTGCAAGGATAAACCATCGAGCATAGTCCACTTCCGATGAAAAATCATCGAACCTACTGTTCCCCGTCTGCCGTCTCCTTCGTCGAACTCAGAGCTCGTCCGACGCCTGAGGACAGCCTCCTTCACGCACAAATATGTTCGCATCTTTGCATAGTACTCGATAAGTCAGCCAATCTGGTGGATAACAATTATGAAGAATCATCTCGTAAATCAACCAAATCGCCTCAGAGTTCGTGACTCGTTCGAGTCCTCCCATCAGCCCATGGTCCAAATTACACGCCCACCACCTCCCTTTGGCTTCCATCCGCTTCCGGTTGATTGATGATATCAATACACATCCATTGGTTACAAGAATGTCTTGCAAGAAATATGGCCTGCGTATAGGCCTAATATTTCCCCACAGCCATTCGCAACTCCTCGAGCACACGTTAATTTATGAAACGAACGCTCCCTCTGGGAGCCCTTTCAAAGGAGGCCGAACCGAGAGAAAATAAACCGGAAGGGATTCCATAGAAAACCGAAACCGGTATCAAAATCGCAATTAATTGCGTTTAAACGGTTATTCAATCGACCGCATACAACGGGGCGTTGCCGAAGAGGCGGATGCCGTGGCATTTTTTCCGTCTCTGCCAGTGCCGTTTATGAAGCACCAGGGAGAACTAACAAAATAAATTATATCCTTATCCGCCGGCATAATTCAGTCGTCTTCGCTTCCGCTCTCTCTCACTCTCTCGCTCTGTGTGAAGACGCAAAGAAAAACCGAGAACACCTTGTGGTGATGGTGACCTACTTTAAGCCTTAAGGGTCATAGCGCGCACGTGGCCGGAGGGGGTGACGAACGAAAAAAAAAAAAAAATACTGCTTGCGTGTGAATAAGCAAATTGCAGTGCCATAAAGCCTCTGAGTTAAGTCCTTGCGGGGGTGTCGCCGGATTTATGCTTTTTTTTCTCGGGACAGCCTTTCCTGGAAAGCGCACATCCTCATCATTAGTTTTTATCGAATTCGAATGGATTGCAGCGAAGGACTGCCCTTAGTGGTGCCGTGCCGCGTCCCCTCACACCGGGAGGAGCTATTGACTATTTAAAACCCCGTTTGGTATGCATAACATACCAGAAACCGAAAAGCATTTCGTTACAATTTAACGAGCAATTTAGGGGAAATTTTAATACCAGGGGGGAGATTGTAGCCGGAGCTAAACAAAACGGTGCACCGTACCATGTGTGGGTGCACAGATGAATGCATTGTCGGTGGAGGGGTGGGGAGTTACAGTGGGTAAGCCCAGAATTATTCATGTAACTTCGATGGGAACAAAATGAATAAAGGAACCGTGGTGCTGCCCCTATTGAAGAGAGGAGCTGCATAAGGGATATCCTCGTGTACACATCGACGGGTGGTCCCGAATCTGGTCGTTAATAGATGCACCGTGTACGGAGGAGGATGCCAGATTTTTGGGTCACCCATACCATCCGGCCATTGATTGGTTCTTGTTAAATTGAATGATCAATGGATTCGCGTTCGATCGGTGGCACAAGTTGAATGACACACAAAGAGGATGTGTGGTTTTCAATTTTAACATCGAAATTGATGCATTAACGTTGTTGGTTGGCTGTGGTTGACTGTGGACTGTGCTCTTGTCAGTTTGGGTAAATTTGAATGCCATTTTGGAGTACTTGTGGTGGTTGGGTTTTTTTCAAACAACAGTCTGTTTTCGTACGTTCGAGTAGGGTCACAGTCGATACTGAAAACTTCGAGGAATCGCTTTTGCAGGGTGTTGAGCCCGTTGTAGACTTTGAATTTGGGTATAAAACAGTCATCCAAAATAGAGAAGACTGGGCATCAGACGTAGTCGACATTCGGATCCAAAACGGAAGAAGGCAAGGGACTGGGAGTATTTGCGTATCTCTGTCCCGTCGATTATCCATCCACTGTAGGATATTCCAATCAGAAGTAAAAGGAGAATGGGCAGCCCATACAATGACTTTGATAGGAGCTGTAGGGACGAAGAGGAAGAAGAAACTACACTTCACTTCCTCGGCACTTGCCCAGCGCTAGCAAGGACAAGGAAGAACACGCTAGGCAGCTAAATTCTGGACAAATCAAAATTTATAAAAATTACTAATTGGCTATAACGCAGCAAAGGAGTACTTCATGCAGGATAAGCCACTTACCTACCAGTAGGTATCTTCAGGTGTTTTAGTTAGTACCCAAAGAGGAACCGTCACGTTAGCGACATCACAATGGATCCAATCAGCATCTGCTTCAGTTGTGGCATCACATTACCCTACCCTAACCTAACCAAACAGGATGTTCAATGGTGAGGAAGCTTCAATTTCTAATCAATCTGGACGATGATAGACGCGGACGAGGAGTCCGTCTCTCTGTCTAGACGAGGTAAAGGTACTAAAATCCTGCTTGCCGTATAATCTTTAAGGCAGGCTCAAGCGCAAGCTCATCTGGGGACAGCATTCCCGACGATGGAATCTCAAACCTGCCGTTCGGTCAGAACAGCATGCCCGACGATGGAATCTCCGGCCTGCCGTCCGGTATAATCTTTAAAGCAGGCTCAAGCACAAGCTCATCTGGGAACAGCATGCCCGACGATGGAGTCTCAGGCCTGCCGTTCGGTATAATCTTTAAGGCAGGCTCAAGCACAAGCTCATCTGGGTCAGCATGCCCGACGATGGAATCTCAGGCCTGCCGTCCGGTATAATCTTTAAGGCAGGCTCAAGCACAAGCTCATCTGGGGACAGCATGCCCGACGATGGAATCTCAGGCCTGCCGTCCGGTCAGAACAGCATGCCCGACGATGGAATCTCAGGCCTGCCGTCCGGTATAATCTTTAAAGCAGGCTCAAGCACAAGCTCATCTGGGAACAGCATGCCCGACGATGGAGTCTCAGGCCTGCCGTTCGGTATAATCTTTAAGGCAGGCTCAAGCGCAAGCTCATCTGGGGACAGCATGCCCGACGATGGAATCTCAAACCTGCCGTCCGGTCAGAACAGCATGCCCGACGATGGAATCTCAGGCCTGCCGTCCGGTATAATCTTTAAAGCAGGCTCAAGCACAAGCTCATCTGGGAACAGCATGCCCGACGATGGAGTCTCAGGCCTGCCGTTCGGTATAATCTTTAAGGCAGGCTCAAGCGCAAGCTCATCTGGGGACAGCATGCCCGACGATGGAATCTCAGGCCTGCCGTCCGGTCAGAACAGCATGCCCGACGATGGAGTCTCAGGCCTGCCGTTCGGTATAATCTTTAAGGCAGGCTCAAGCGCAAGCTCATCTGGGGACAGCATGCCCGACGATGGAATCTCAGGCCTGCCGTCCGGTCAGAACAGCATGCCCGACGATGGAGTCTCAGGCCTGCCGTTCGGTATAATCTTTAAGGCAGGCTCAAGCACAAGCTCATCTGGGGACAGCATGCCCGACGATGGAATCTCAGTATGATAAGCCCCATCGACAAGAAAGGAGATGCCCTTAACTGCGCCAACTATTCATATTCTCTGTCTTTGGCTTGCACCTCAACATCCATAAAGGGACCTGGTGGTCCCCTGATCAAGACCAAGGTAAGAACTAGGATATCAAAAGATCAACGGAGTCAAGGAAGAACACGATTTGACGTCGGAAAACAAACGCAACGGACTGCTAGGATCTTTGCCGATCGAGTCTCCCGGAATCTCTCTCTAAGTTCGTCGCCACCCGCGCAAACAATCGAAGAAGATTGGAGGCGTTGTCAAGAACACATCAAAGATGCTGCCACTGATGTGCTGGGTTTTTCGGCACCACCTAGAAAAAACCCATGGTTTGACAAGCGAAGGCAGCGAAGCTGAAAGCCTACAAAGCAACGCTGCAACGAACAACGAGAGCTGTTCGTGAGCTCTACGAACAGAGACGAAGGGACGAGACCGGGCTTCTCAAAAGAAAGAAGAAAGAGCACGAGAAGCGCACGATCGAGGAGATGGAGAGGTGCTACGGCAGGAAATGTGAAACAGTTATCCAGTGGATACAAGGTTCGGACAGAAGCCTGCCGGGTCAAGCATGGACAACTAGTAGTAGAGTCACAGTCGATGACTTTCGAAGAACCATTTATGCAGACTGCTTAACGGCGATGATGGCACCAATACCGCTGTCAGGCAGAATATGGACGATGATCGACGAGAATGAGGTCCCCCCGACTTAGACGAGGTTAAGATAGCAATATCAAGACTGAAGTCTAACAAAGCTGCCGGTGCGGGCGACTGTCCACTGAAATCTATAAGGCAGCTGGAGATGATCTCGTTACGCTGACGCATGCACCAGCTCATCTGTAAGATATGGCCGGGGGAAAGCATGCCCGACGTGTGGAATCTCAGTATCGTTTGCCCGATCCACAAGAAAGGAGACCCCTTTGACTGCGCCAACTATAGAGGCATAAGTCTCCTAAACATCGCATACAAGATCTGCTCTGCCGTCTTGCGTGCACACCTGAAGCCGTTTATAAATAACCTGATAGGTCCATATCAGTGTGGCTTCACTCCAGTCCACCATCGACCATATTCTCACACGACGGCAGATCCTGTAAAAGACCCAAGAGATGAAGATCGATACCCACCACCTTTTTGTCGATTTCAAGGCCGCATATGACAGCGCGCATAGGGACGAGCTATACAACGCCATGTCTAGTCTTGACATCCTGCCAAACTCGTCAGGTTGTGATTCAGAATGGCGATGGAGAATTCGCTCTCTGGTCCATCAAGTTCGGCAACAAGCGCACCAAGACCGTCAATGTTGAAAAAATGATTTAGGGCACTTTAGTTTTAATAAAAAGCACAAGTTTTCGTTTAATAACCTTCATGTGCTTAGACCTGTATTCAAGAACATAACTAACAATATTACTGATCCTAAAACTAGACCGGTGCCCAGCCAGTAGCCGCCAAGTCATGCCCAGCGCTGTGCATGATGTTGCAGTTATCTCGGGTGCATGCCGTCGGCAATTTCCGATGTGAGTATCCGTCAAGCGAGTGATGGATTGTGTGCAACTTTGTAGGAACATCCGCTCGGTGAATAATTGCATTGATGGAGTAGACCGTGGATCGTTAACTTGTAGTGTGTTTGTGTTATTGGTTCCAATGAGAGATGCATTGAGCTTGTTGGGTCTGTAAAAGTCCAATCGAGCATTAGGAGCTCACCGACTTGGGGATTCATTTGTACGACAGATTCCAAAGGTGACGGCCTTATTAAGTTCATTTAACAGCTTTCCAAATCGTTTGTCTGGCCTCATTCAAGAACACCATGAGTTCCCTCTCCTTCGAGGGAATTTAGGCACAGCATTAAGCAACGGAAGGGATTGCGCGAATGGACACATCCCCTTATTCATGGCTTAAGAGCGAGTAAGAACTTGCGAGCATGCACACTAGAGTACAGAAGAACGCGATATTAAATTCATTATCAGGCTAAATCAGGCTTAAAAAGTCAGTCACAAGATCAGTGTCAAGCGTTTTACTATAGCACTTAGGGCAATTTGAAGGAACCCCGATAAGCAGTTTTCGGTGAGCCCCTGGGATGTGAATTTGTGTACAACCAACACCTCCAGCCAGGGTCCCACAAAATTCACCTCGACTCACACGACAAAACCATTGAAAATTAGACCACGAGATTACGTATCGCCAAGGAAAACCCGGTCAGTTTGGCGAACAAACGTCATTTGCTTCCACAATGGCAGGGATCTCGTAACTGAAGTGGAGAGAAGAGAATACACTCACAGACATCAGAGATGCATTTTACAAAAGCAAACTTGCCCCAGTTTCGTCACAGTCCACAGGGAAGTTCACAAACTCTCCAAACTTGCCCCAAATCGATGCTATTCGAGACAACTTGCCTGGAATTGATGCAATTCGAGACACAATCAGGGTTACGAGACACAAAGTGCTTGTGGTTCCCACGAGTATTGGCAATTTTCAAATGCCAGCATTCAAATGTAAAACTAATCGGATTGCCTTTGACACTGATATGGGCAACCATTGCAGTCTCTCTGGGCAAAGTCATTTTTCTGTCATTCCATCCAGAGTCATCACTAGGGTCCATTGGCAATGCTAATTTACCAATCTGATTGGAATAACCATTACGTCCTCTCTCTCTGTCTCTCTGGATCTTTTGCATCGCTTTTGTAAGTGAGTTGATTTTCCGACATTCTCTGCGGCTGTTGAGCATAGTTTTGAAGGTACCTTCGGTTGACAGCTGGATTGAATGCGACTTCAAAAGGACGGAGGAGTTTCACTGGCTTTTGTGTGGAGATGACAATCTGGGGGATTTATTCGGAAATGCATTTCGCAGGTGAATGGGTGTACAATCTTCTTTGAAGTTAAGTTGAATGAATTTGAATGCCTTTGCGAGTGATGAGCGATATCAATTCCTGCCGGGCACATTGGGCCTTACTTGTTGGCCTGAGAGGGGCAACAACTTGACAGTGTCGAGAGGGTACTATATTCATTCTATGGACATGAATATGATGAATATGAGCAAACCCAGAGTCATCGTTCTGGAGACTTCTGTACCAAGAGAAGTTTGTTTAAAAATGTTCGAAATGAAGCCCAAGGCTAGGGCACTTTTTGAATCTACTTTGGTCCCGTCATGCAGTGCCTTACCAGATCAATGAAACCCTACTGCCGCTAGGCAGTCCTTAACCAATTCTGAATTCAAACGTATGTCAGTTAGTATAAGTGAATATATTTATTTCTCCCTTCTGCTGTGGAACATAGTGGTCAACGAACTGCTGGTGACACTTGAAGGGACTGAGTGCAAGGTATGACTGTGCAGATGATATTGCCGTTGCAGTATCTGGGAAATATATATCTACTCGGACTCGGACTTACAAAACTAGCCCATTCGCCAATCCACATAAGACGGATCTAGTCCTCTTTACTAGGAAGTGCAAAATCATTAATTCGACCCACTATGCCGGACCCCCTTAATTCTAAATGACAGTGCTTAATTCTTAGGACAGTGCTAGGCAGCTAGGTAAGAGGGGCTGCTAGTGAATCACACACATAAGCACACGGTCTATTGTGATAATGATGATAGGACAGTGGTAAGTTGGAAGTCAAATATCCAAGAACGTGACATGAAGGACTCCACGGCACTTTTCTGCGGCAAAAGGGTGATAAAGTTCAAATGGTGACTCCAGCTCCCCATTGTTCACGGGATACATTATTCAGTAGTCAGACCCATACTGCTGTATGGCGTCGCAATTTGGTGGACCTCACTCGAAAAGAAAATCAGCCCTACACCACTCGTTAGAGTGGAGAGGATGGCGTGCGTATCCATTAGCGGAACGTTAAAGACTACCTCCTCCGAAGCAGTCAAAATACTCCTTAACCTGCAGCCGATAGAACAAATTGGCAGACAGACAGCAGCTAGAACAGCGATCAGATAAAGACCACTGGAATAGCTGGCAAGAACTCCGGTCTGGACATTTAACGATCCAACTCAGGTATAGCACCATACCCGTTAGAGTGTAAGTATCTTACAGTGTTGGAGTCTAAGTCGACTATCATCGGGTCTGCGAGTGTTTTTAGAGTTCAGTCGTAGTAGTCAATGGAACCTAGAGACCAGGCGCCAGAAGAGTGTGGCTGCAGATTGGTTTTTTCAATCTAATTTTCCTAGCATACCAATGGATCCAGATCTCACCAAACCTAAGCCCTTCTTCGAGAAAAAATTCTCAACAAGTTCACCACCCAGATCTTACTGGGAGTCTGATCACCAGACGCTTGTTGGTCCACTGCGAATCTTCAGAAATGGATCGAAGATGGATGCAGGCTAGCGTCTATTCTAAAGATCTGAACATCCAACTTTCTCTACGACTACCTAACCACTGGAGAGTCTTTTATTCTGCAACTATAGCGATTAAGGAAGCTCTGTCATGGCTAAAGAACAATGTAATATCAAGCCCAGATGTCGTCATCTGTTCCGATCAAAAATCCAAATCTCTGGACTCTGTCACTTGCAACTCTAAGGCGTCTCTCAATTGCCGCCAAGCTCTTAACGAGATGGGGAAGTATCTTAAGATCCATCTGATGTGGCACTCAGATTCCAGAGAATTGCGAGGCGGAGGAACCCTCGGGTGGAGACCCACCCTCTACGCGTGTCGCTACTATAAAACATCTGATACAACATGAAAACTTTGCTCTAACAAAAAGCGGATGGACATTAATCACAGGGTGCCTCATTACGTAACAACTGTGGCCTATGATCGATCCCAAACGATCCCTTAGCTTGATTGGATTACTCAGTCAGTCTCACTCAGAGGGGGGCTGGTAGTGTATTCACCAGGACACTTAGACCATGCTGGTCCAGTGAGATACCCAGAGTCAGACCACTGATTGACTACTTCAGTGATAGTGTCGTCAATTTGATCCCAAAGGCAAATGGTGACTGGACCAGATTTGAAAACCAGATAAAAGCGTATTAACTTTTGGATTCAAACCGGGGACCCCGCTGACCAGGGGCAGGCACTCTACCAACTACGCCATCCAGTCGTCTCATCTGAAGGCTTAAAGTATTCTCTATCGATGGTGCTGGAAACTAAAGTGCACTTTTTTGCACTTTGGGAGAACGAGCCGTTTAAGTGGAGCAATCTCGCCATTTTGTCGGCATTTTCAAACTACTCCCCTTGCAATGAACGTATTGTCCAAATCATATGCTAGAGGGTGAGGTGCCCAATCATACGCGTCTCGTGCCACGGTGCAGGCTTTAAAGATGGATCGCCCTCCAGATAGTGTCAACTGTGCAGTGGGTCCTACGATCTTCAGACATTCCTCTGCTTGACTTCACAACCAGGTAAACAGCTGATTTCTACTAATAAAGTGTTTTCCTCGTCATAATGCGGTCAAATCTACATCACTCTTCTATTTCTTATCACCAAAAGCAGACTTCATCAACTTTCGCACATCATATCGCTCCACTGTTCCTTCATTCCGGATTAAGCAGGCCGAATTTCAGATTTCGGAATTCTGGCATCGGAACTCACTCAGGCCTTCCTTACAACGACTTTGGCAGAGGCTGCATGGACGAGGATGAGGAAGAAACTATTGATCACTTGCTAAGCTACAGACCAGTGCCTTCTCAGCCCGTTGATTCAGACTTCTGGGGCCCACTTCTTTGATAACCTGGCTGATCTGAGAAGCATTAGAATCAGTCTTCTCCTTAAGCGCTGATTGGCTTGCAGAATATGTTCCCTTAGATCCGCGTGGTAGCACAATGAGTCTATGCTTGGCCTAAGTTTGTCTGGTGTCCTTATGCGGGGCAGTCAGCCACATCAACATAACCTAACCTTTACGTAATGACAGCACGCGGGTCGATGGACCAATGGGAAATTGAGCTAGGCTAATTTTTTTATGCCTTTTTTCGGATCAGTCCGTTGGCAATTAAGACGCAACACCACTCCGGGCCGATTAGGCAATTAAGACGCCACTCTTTTAATGGAAATAAGCCAGCCAACTCGACTAGGCCTTGAAAGACAACATTACACTGATATTTAGCGAGATAATAATATAATGATATGTGTGGCGCGACAATCCGAGGCGGACCTGGGCCTAGCTTCTTAGCATCCACTGTGTGCTGTGCGTGCTATTGTTCTCTCAGGAGTGGAAGGGACCTACATTTTAATGTCGACTCCAAACGGCGAAGTTGAGAAGCTTTTTCTAGACAGAAACGCTCTCTGAACATTGTCAGTGACTCGAAAGAGGTGAAGCTTTGAATCATGAAAGGCGCTCAATTCGGGTATAGAACCTAGCACCCTCTGCGTAGGATTCGACGCACTTACCCAATACGCCACGGCTACCCACGAGATACCTCGAGATACCACCAATATACTCGAAAAGGTAACCCAAATCGGACTCTCCGTATGGACCACCGGACCGGATATATAACCGCACCGCATATATAAACTAATCCTTGAAAAGATAATGGCAAGCGCTGTATCCACTCGAAAACACATTTTATACACTGGAGCATTTTCCTATGAACGCTGTGACACTCAAAAGCCAAATGTTTAAGTAGTCACCCTTAACTCGGAGATTCATGCTCCAGACAATGTTACTTATTTTTTTCCAATAATTTTGTTCGCCAGCCTTGAATTCAATTAAACACAAGATTAAAATATAATTGCCAACACAATTTCCAGTAAAATCTTGGAGCTTGTTAGAACCCGATGAACGTAGGCGTACTTCCTTGACCTACTTTACGACCATCCCTCGCCTTAACTGAATTCAAGCCTTTTTTTCAAAATTACTTTACAAGCACAAAATTAGGTTGCCCCTTATCAATCCGCGGTTGGAGGTTTTCAGAAACAAATCTTCTCAATTAAGCCCTCGATTTGCTGAGCATAATGATGGTGTTTTTTTTTTTTCACCAGCACCCAGTTAAATGGTCATTCTTAGGATGTTCAAGGTCTGAGAGCTTTTCAAATTACCCATTCAACACCTCCTCGCCCGTAAGCCAAGTCAATTCCCTTTCACATCCATTCACAGAGCCCACAACTCCTGCAAAAGGCAACTCGAATGAAATTTTAAACTGGTAATTACACAGAAGGGATGATACCCTTGCTATTCATAAATTAACAAGGATTCAAAACGTTCAAATCGAGAGGAGAGAAAAACTATTCAAATCATAATTTGCGGTGTGGTCTTTCTTTCAATTCAAACGAATGGAAAACAATTTTTCTAAGGAGCTTTTGAAATGGTGAGGACCTTCTGGGTTTCTTGAGGATATTCAGTCCAAGTAAACAACCCCTCGCTGTGAAAGGACATTATTTCGAGATTTCATGCACTGAATCCTTCAAATGATGATGAATTTCTTAATTCGTTGGAAGGGATTTAAGGACTTTGTCCAGTGGGGGTGGGGTCTGATTTCAATTGGACGAGTGGGTGGATAAATTTGTAGTGTTTCCTTTTGAATTTTGAAATTTTGCAATTTGAGCTTATCGTGATTGTGGGAAAGGGGGCTGTGGGAAAAAAAATGGGGATGGACATCAATCCAAGTTGCTTTTAAAGAATCTATGGTCAAGGTGCCTGCAGTTAAGTCCGGTTTTATGTCTCCAAGCTTTTGTCAAATCTGTTTGCCACGAGATGGTGCCAAGCGAGAAAAAATATCTTCTTATAATCCAACGTATGCATGACCTGCTGGTGAATTGGTGATGAAGTCTTGTACTTCGACGCTGTAGCTTGGTCGAGATGTGCAAGGACGACGAATGAATGAACTTTTAAATCAAAGATCCACATCTTCTCGCCAAAATGACGGTGGTCGCACACAAGCATGGTTCAATTGAATCTTTGCACCTCTTGCAACTTTCTGTAGGTCCCTTCCAGTCGTGAGAGAACAATAGCATGCACATCACGACTGGTTGCTGACCTATCACCTCATACTACTTGTGCCTGCTGGGAAATTAGTTGTTGCTGATCTTCTTGCAATCCATTCAATTGGTCTTCCACTGAATTGTCTTGTGGTTGTACGATTGGGCCACCAAATTTAGTTCTGGTTGCAGCAGTTGTTTTCTTTTCCGGCTGTCTTACGGCATTTAATTAAAAAAAAAATTGAGGAATAAATTTAATTTCTTGGGCGAATTAAAAAAGTCAGTTCACAAAATTTGATGTCTGTCACATGGCAAGCTAAAACATCAGGGGCCTGAACAAGAGTGAAAACTTCTTCTTCTTCTGGTGGCGCTACAGTCCGGGGTGGACCTGGGCCTCAACCAGTAAGCCTCTCCAGCCGGCACGATCTTTAGCCAGCTGTCTCCAACTGCACACCAAGTCGATTGAGGTCCTTCTCCACCTGGGTGAGCCATCGGTTCCGCGGGCGAAGCAACAGCAACTTACATCGCTAATAAGATTGAATAAATAAAAAATAGTTCTCATATATTTTGTTAATTTTTCATCTGGTTCCTAGCTTCACGGTGCTGTCGCGAAGATTTTTACTTCACGGTTTTACCGCCGAGATTATGTTAACTTTTTTTGCTACTGCCTCCGGCTAATTGTCGTGAGTATGAGATCCTTGTCCTGAAACGTTTTGTTAACTGTCCTTGCGTCAAAAGACTTTGCAACCGCTGTTTCTTGGAGTAATAGAGCCGTCGCTCGGTGTACTAAGTTGACTACGTTTCGTACTCACAACCATCCTGCTTTACGGCGCAGAGGCTCTAACTGGATCAAAATCGGTTGGAGCCTCATCTTCATCTTGTTCGTTTGAGAGAAAAGTTCCGCACACGAATTTGATGGGATTTTTGAACCACGATACACTCATAAATGAGCAGTAACAAGTATTGACGCTACGCCCAATAGATTGCGGGGCAAGCTGTCTTAAAAGCACACATTTTAAAAATAGAGACATATCTTGAAGATTTCGACTTCGCTGTGGGGCATTGATGGATACGATGACGCATTTTACTGCGTTTCGTCCTTATTGCGTTGTTGGTTGATGACATTTGGAGAAGAAGGTTCAATCATGAACTGAACAGCGACATGACTCTAGCCAGGCCTCTACGGATCCAACGCCTAAGATGGCTAGGGCATGTAGAGCGTATGGACAACTAAAACAGAAAAATCGTTCACTCTAACAACACAAGGTAACAGAGGGCAGCCACCCACATACAAGGTGGCTCAGAAAAGTCGAAGGGGACTTCAGCCGCATTGGTGAGAGAAACTGGAGACATGATGGGTGAAGCTTCAGGTCCACCTGAGCAGTAACGACCAAAGAAGAATACGAATTCCGTCGTCAACTCAGTGTACAGGCAATTCATCACACCATGGAATGGTTTGAGCGGGAGTACCCTCTATTCGATCGTAACACCCCAAAAAGGCAGAGGTTGGTGGAGATTGGGTTTGCCCTCAATGCATCATCAAAGATTGATTGTTTGGTGCGATTTATGGCTTGTCGTCAGCGTTTCATTAAAATTGAAGATGGATACACTGTTTTCGCCAACGTTCGTCTCAAATATAGAGCTGACCTTCTGCGCACATAAATAGGCCCCAGTGGACATGCGACATCACTCGATTATTTTCCCTGAGGCTAGGTCAAGTTTATAGTCCACGCTAACTAGCCATCCACTATGAATGTCCTCGAGGCCACCATTCGAGACGAAAGGATAACGCCGCACATAATCGTCCGAGTTATCAGGAATTGAACCGAGTCCTTTGTTTATCATTTATTATCACAATTTAGCCTTGCCGCTGATTGAGAGTGATGAAAATTTGAAAAAAATCATGAATGTTCGTCTTAATTTGCTCATATCTCAAAAACCGTGCGTCCTACAGCAAAGTAACTGAGACCGATTTTGTAGCTCATGACTAGATCTAGAGGATGGGGCTGGGGAACCGAAAATTGTACCGTTATAATGGTATAATTTTTAATGGATAAGGCACTTTTCGTGTTAAAATAATTTTAATCATCGCCTTGTCGGTGATTGATAGTGATGAAAACTTGCACAATGTGAATTTACGTTAAGAGCAACAATTCAGATTGATCATCCTTCAAAGCCGATGCAAAATTTCATATAATTTACGCCCGAGAAACAAA
The DNA here is from genome assembly GCA_964034865.1 of Eristalis intricaria. NCBI lineage: Eukaryota > Metazoa > Arthropoda > Insecta > Diptera > Syrphidae > Eristalis > Eristalis intricaria. Next base: position 10,658,886 of record OZ035877.1, read on the forward strand.
TTTCCCTGTTTTTTTCAAAAATTTGCCCAAATAACGGTACAATCGTGAATTTTCCAATTCCATCCTCTAGATCAAGTCATAAGCTACAAAAAATTGTACTGGAATTTTCTCGTACGACGCACCGTTCTCGAGATATGAGTTGTCAAAAATTCCATACGAACCGCCAGAACCCCTACAGATGTCGATTTTTCTACATTGAAAAAATCATGAATGTTCGTCTTACTTTGGTCATATCTCAAAAACCGTGCGTCCTACAGCAAAGTGACTGAGACCGATTTTGTAGCTCATGACTAGATCTAGAGGATGGGGCTGGGGAACGGGAAATTGTACCGTTATAATGGTATAATTTTTAATGGATAAGGCACTTTTCGTGTTAAAATAATTTTAATCATCGCCTTGTCGGTGATTGATAGTGATGAAAACTTGCACAATGTGAATTTACGTTAAGAGCAACAATTCAGATTGATCATCCTTCAAAGCCGATGCAAAATTTCATATAATTTACGCCCGAGAAACAAATTTCCCTGTTTTTTTCAAAAATTTGCCCAAATAACGGTACAATCGTGAATTTTCCAATTCCATCCTCTAGATCAAGTCATAAGCTACAAAAAATTGTACTGGAATTTTCTCGTACGACGCACCGTTCTCGAGATATGAGTTGTCAAAAATTCCATACGAACCGCCAGAACCCCTACAGATGTCGATTTTTCTACATTGAAAAAATCATGAATGTTCGTCTTACTTTGGTCATATCTCAAAAACCCTGCGTCCTACAGCAAAGTGACTGAGACCGATCTTGTAGCTCATGACTAGATCTAGAGGATGGGGCTGGGGAACGGAAAATTGTACCGTTATAAGGGTATAATTTTTAATGGATAAGGCACTTTTCGTGTGAAAATAATTTGAATCATCGCCTTGTCGGTGATTGAGAGTGATGAAAACTTGCACAATGTGAATTCACGTTAAGAGCAACAATTCAGATTGACCTTCCTTCAAAACCGATGTAAAATTTCATATAATTTACGCCCGAGAAACAAATTTCCCTGTTTTTTTCAAAAATTTGCCCAAATAACGGTACTATCGTGAATTTTCCAATTCCATCCTCTAGATCAAGTCATAAGCTACAAAAAATTTTACTGGAATTTTCTCGTACGACGCACCGTTCTCGAGATATGAGTTGTCAAAAATTCCATACGAACCGCCAGAACCCCTACAGATGTCGATTTTTCTACATTGAAAAAATCATGAATGTTCGTCTTACTTGGGTCATATCTCAAAAACCTTGCGTCCTTCAGCAAAGTGACTGAGACCGATTTTGTAGCTCATGACTAGATCTAGAGGATGGGGCTGGGGAACCGAAAATTGTACCGTTATAATGGTATAATTTTTAATGGATAAGGCACTTTTCGTGTTAAAATAATTTTAATCATCGCCTTGTCGGTGATTGATAGTGATGAAAACTTGCACAATGTGAATTTACGTTAAGAGCAACAATTCAGATTGATCATCCTTCAAAGCCGATGCAAAATTTCATATAATTTACGCCCGAGAAACAAATTTCCCTGTTTTTTTCAAAAATTTGCCCAAATAACGGTACAATCGTGAATTTTCCAATTCCATCCTCTAGATCAAGTCATAAGCTACAAAAAATTGTACTGGAATTTTCTCGTACGACGCACCGTTCTCGAGATATGAGTTGTCAAAAATTCCATACGAACCGCCAGAACCCCTACAGATGTCGATTTTTCTGGTGCTTCTTCGTCCGCTTTTGAGATTGTCCATGCCTCCGCGCCGTACAGCAGGACAGGGATGATCAAGGTCTTGTATAAAGTCAGCTTGGTCCTTGGAGAGATGTCTCTACTACTCAATTGGCTCTTTAGCCCATAGACACAGCGGTTGGCAAGAGTTACTCTGCGTTACTTTCTGGTTTCAAAATTTCAAATTTTAATTCATATCAATCCGCCAACGAAGACGCACTCAAGTCGAGAAGGACCCAAACCAACTTGACTGGAGACGCTGATTGAATTGCGGCCATCGCCAGAAACATGAGAATACCCCATCGAAAAGTTCGAGAAGAACCTCAAGCAACCTTTCCAGCAACCTGACTGCTCCAATTTTGGAAGTCAGCCACAACCACAATGACTGCTAGAACTGAAGGTAGTTGAAGATTCTTGTCGGTTAGTGCGTCATATATGTACACTCTAGACTCCGTAAAGTTAAGAAGGACAAAGATAAGCCCGGACAACATTCCATGCTTTCTGTCGCCATCCGACCCAGAGCCGCCCGTCACTACTGGACTTTTAGACACCACTCTGAGATTTGGCCTCTTCCGAAACAAATTTCTTAAACTAACAAAGTTTTGACTGCATCAACCACTTAAGACGCTGGACTCACGACTCCACCTGTGTGCAAGTCTGACTGCTCGTCGGCTATTTCCTTACCCAGTGCAATGCCTTGATCCTTCTCGAAATCAACTGACAGCATCCCGCACTCATGTCCGACACATATCCCATGCCCGACTTGCTTCACATCGAACTGTGCAACGTTGTCATCTTTTCATGCACACGTCTCTCCACAAACGCACACACTCGCACACGCCCCAGTCCCATAACTCCTCCGCAAATTGAATTGAATCTTCACAATGACACGATGGCCAGATGGGGTTTGATGTCTTGCTTCTAATTCACAAATTCCAAGTCAAACACAAAAAGAGGAATACAGCGCTTCACACATGCCCTGGCAGGCAGCACAGTGTGAATGTCTTCTCCAGAGTCGGCGTCGTCGTCGACGTCGTTCCAGGTCTTTTTTTTTTAATAAAAATGTTCCACCCCACTAACCTCCCCCATTTAATGTCAACCATAAAGGTTGGGAGAATTTTTCGGGTGAAGACGACATCACACATCTTGAGTTGAGATTTTCATCCCTCCCCCCTCCACCCCACCATTCCAGCAACGTCGCCGCAAAATGCACACATATCACATGTCATGCGAGGACCTTGCTGGTGGGATTCTCGGCACAAGAAGAGAAGAGATCCTGTCATTTATTTGTTTATTCTGCCACCCATCAAGACGGCACCGGTCCCGACCTACAAACAAATGCCAGTGATTCTCAAGAAAACGTTAACTTTTGACATTCGAGTGCGGGAATGCGCGAAGGAGAAAGAGAAAAGTGCACACCAAAACGAACTCTTGGGAAAAATCCAACAACAACGAGAAAAAAAAATGGGAGGAAAATAAAAATGAAACACACATTCCCCCACACATGCCACGACTACAGATTTTGTCGATGTCAATTTGGAGTTAAATGCAAATGTTTTGAGAATTCCACTTCGCAGAGTGGTGGCTACGTTAAGGCGGAACGGCGATGACGGTGCCGATGGCGATGGCGGTGGTGTCGGTGGCGGAGGGCTGTTAAGGGACTTGTGCGGCTGACAGCCTAAATAAAATTTGTCGGTTTACTGAATTTGATATGTTGTTAGTTCGCTGCAACCGACACTAAGGGTGAACAGAATCCACCACTCATTGAGGTACAGCATGTTGTGCGGGGGGTGGTGGGTGGGTGGTGGGCGGTGAGCGGTGAGCGGTGAGCGGCAATTGTGGTTATTACTATGCGCAGTGCCACCAAAGGTTGATGGCCGTTGTGTCGATGTTGTTCAATCGCTTCTGACGGCTTCCACTGTGATGACTGGTGGTATGGCTGCAGTGATGGTTAATTGGACGGGCTGTAGAACACACGCAAGGGACGACGGATAAATTGATTACAAATGGGCGCAAACTGTTGCTGATAAATACTGGACAGTAGATACCACCTAATGAGTTGCTGGACAATGGACTGACGGGGAGGCCTGTTAGTGACCACATAGAGAAACATACTGTGCGGTGCCTTATAGGCCATTTGGAGAGAAGCATGGGAGCCCCCTACGAGGGTGACTTTTGATGGGTCTGTGGTGATGAAGGGTGGAAGGGTGGAAGGGTGGGGATCTATCTGTCTCAGAAGATCCAATTCACAGAACTGCATGAACAAAATACCATAAAATTTGGCGGAAGTAGTTTTTCTTATGTGTACCCAGAAATCAGGTTGCCTGGCTATGGGAGGGTGTTTCAAGCGGAGGTCCTGGTGGTCAAGGAAGCGGCCATTGATGGAAATACCACCGCCTGATATTACCTTTTTATTTGACAATCAAGCGGCCATCAAAGCAACTTCGGCGATTAGAATCAAGTGCAAGTTGTCGCAAAGAGCTTATGGTTCTTGGTATGCATCACACGATCACTCCTTGCTGCGCTCCGGGTCATAGGGACATAGCCAGAAATGAGGTAGCTGATGAACTTGCCAGAAAAGGGGCCGAATCCGACCCATCCCAGGCAATCCCCTTACCTCTCTCTGACATCAATAGAAAGGTGGACAATCGTAAAATCAAGGAGTTGGCTAAATGAAAAGATACGATATGGCCTAGGTTTAATAGCGCGAGAACCGATTCCCTCCTCCAATGTAGCAGGAAACTGCGGAGGATGATGGTCGGAGCCATTACTGGTCATAACCAGCTGAGGTACCATGAACACAAAATGGGACCTATCCACGACATCATTTGCTGAGGCTGTGGGGACGAGGAGGAGATTTAGTATACAAGTTAACACGCTCTCACATTACGAATGTAAGCGAACAGCCAGACGCCGGAAGATGTGAGAGCAGACAGACAACAGCCAGACGCTAGGTCAGCGTTTCAAGCCAAGCAAACCGTGGGACCACGCTCAGCGACGCAAGCCGATACCGCCGTGTGAGCGCATCCATCGTGGGACGCAATTGTGCCAAGGCCATTGCTCATCGACATCGAGCAATTAGGATAGGTTAAGGAAATTAGTTTAGTTTTAAGAACGCAGCGATCGAAGCAAGATCGGATTTGAATTTAAATAAAGTCCCTCATAGAGGGAAAATAAAATAAAAAAAACCTTCTTTGTCTTTAATCTCTTGGCAATGCCCCAGTCTATGCAAATTGAGACTAAGAACCCTGGCAGAATTCTGGGAGACATCCCGGTAAAATCTCTTTACAGGTTTATAAGGATCTCTGGATGGCTAGAAGGAGGACAGGACAGCCTTGGAGTCAGGAGTTCCCATCATAACACCGACGAGTGAGAAGAAAGGAAGGTTTACAGCTTGGGCATCACTATGGTGTGGCGCGGTCAACCCACGTACCTAGCCTAACCTAACCTAAGATCAATCAGTCCTAGTGGAAGTAGCAAATCAACACAACCTCCAAATTTCCCATGTGCTGAGCGATATAAGCGAATGATTGCTTTCCTCAGTCGACTCAAACAGCAACAGAAAGTAGTCTTTAATCGCAATAGAGAGTGGCCAATGATCGGGTGAAGCAGAGGGGACATGGGGTTTCCTTGATTGACAACCCTCCTTCAAACATTTCCCTTCGTCAAAAAGCATGGCCCAGGACATACTTGCAGTGTCACTCTCGGATACTGGATGTTCCCACCAAATCGGTGACTTTTTGTGAATGAGACAGCCAACCATATGGACCTTCGTTTTAACTGCGACACTAAGGCGGACTGCCAGACATACTTACAGATCGCCCTTCCTGAATCTGAAGAGTCCACTGGACCAGATCAGGAACTGTTCTGGAAAACCAGTCTGTGCGGAGAATATGGAAAATTGTGTAAAACAACCCACTGTCACGCAGAATGGACCATTTAACATGAGACGATGGACATCCCAAGTCAAACTTAACAACCAAGCTACCGGACCTGACGACGGAGCTGTTCAAAGCAGCTAGGTAGAAAGTATACGTCAACTCATTTCTAACATTTGTTCAGACGAAAAAACTGTGCATCTGGAGTCGGAGTTCGATATGGAGCGCTGATACACACAACAGACGACCGGGAATGCTTTCGGAAAGCTATTCATTTTTGGCAAACCCAAAAAGGCCACAAAAAGCAAGTTTGAAATCCTTCGACGCAGACAACAATGCCAACGACTGGCTCTCATTAGTGGTTTAGACGTTAGTTGAAACATAATCGTAATTCACCCCAAAGGCAAAACACGAGACTCCACCAAAGGTATCGGATTCATTTCCACACGCAGCCTACACACGCGGACTACAAAAAAAAAGCACCACCACAACCTCCAACTCGCCCTGTCCTTCAATGATTACGGGAATGAAATGAAAACAATAATCGAACTTCAATTTAATTTCATGTCGTTGCCCTGTCCAGCGTAGGCTCAGCTCAATCAATTACCGTAAAATGCGTGCAATTTTGTATCAATCGCTGACGGCAACAGTCAATAAAACCAATTCACAGGGGATAGCTTTTGAAGGGTGGCGTACACAATGCTGTACCCGCAAATAAAGAACACAAAACCCTAAACGTTTGGGGGGATATAAATTACTCTTATCCCGTCCCCGTCGAAAATGCACGCCTCATACATCTATGCACACTCGCATGCAGATGCAGACTCGGATACAGCACATGCAACCATTCACTATCCCTCAAATCGTTTTTCGCACACTGCCCGAAATTCCGTGGCGTTCGGACTTGATCCCCTTTAGTTGTTGGATGAATCTAGCCAGAAAGCTATTCGCTTTGCCATACCAAACAATGCACGAGACGAGACCGAGAGAATCGAAGAGAAAAAGTCAACACCCAGCGGCACGGGCGGGCGCGGCGTCCCAGAAACAGAGTGAAAAATAGCTCCGAGGAGAGAGGATATGAATGGATTTCGCATTCGGCCAACTGATTTCGTCTATCTCCATTCGTTCTTGGCGGACTGAAAGATAAATGAATTCGGGTTTCGGGAAAAGTGGACTATGGTGATTAAGAGTGTTTGACTTACATGCTTCCGATGGGTTGAAGCGCTGTGTTTGGATTAAAACCTCAGCTGGATACGGTCCGGTTGGGCGATCTCGGATGGGTGTGAATTCGGCTGAAAGCGGTTGGGGGTTTTTTTTAGGCTTAGTCGGCTGTCCAAATATGCCATTCTGCTTGGTGAGCTGAGCTTCGGGCAAAATGGACTTTGATTCTTCACTTCGTTTGTTGGCGTCCGTTGAACAATTACAAGTCCTTTCGGGAGTGGATTTATATACCTCTTCGGAGTAAGTTGTGACGGGAAAAAAGTGCAGTACGGCGATTTCGGGACAAGTCGTAACAACTTTGGTAAAAGGGGGGATGCTCGCATTGACTTGGAACCAAAGGTGGGCCATTGGGTCAGCTTCGTTGTCGAGGAGTTCAAAGACTGCGGCATGCTTGATCTTGCCCCTTCTGGCGGGTTTCATGCCGACTCACTCGTACACCGAAGCTGGAATGTTCCTTTTCAGCTTAACCAACGAATGGCCCGACGTTGGGCGCCACATTAAGACCCGCCGAGCTAGAGCCACTTCAAGAAACGACTAGTCAGAATAGTAAGAGTAAACACGAAGACAGTTTTTTAGTGAATTTCCTAGTGACTTAAGGACAGCCAACAAGTGGTCTCACGTTGGGCGCCAGGGGCTTAGCCGCGAATATAGAAACGAGATGGAAAGCCGCTTCAAGATACGATTCTCAGGACCAGTAAGACTAAAAATTAATTTACAAGGGACTGAGTACATAGCGAAGTCAAATGAAATAAGGGTCCAACGCTGGGCGCCATGCACGTGGCTGAGGCATAATCTAGAAAGAAGCTCGTTCCATTAAACAACTTGCCAGCACGGCAAGCGTAACATGATTGTAATTTCTTAGTAAAGAGCATGTTTTAGGACCTTAGCGTCTAGTAACAGTGTTAGCAACAAATGGCACGACGTTGGGCGCCACACTAAAACCCGCATCTCTAGAGCCACTTCAAGAAACCCCTCGTCAGAACTGTAAGAGTAAACACGAAGACTATTTTTTAGTGAAAACTATTTCCTAGTGATTTAAGGATAGCCAACAAGTGGTCTCACGTTGGGCGCCAGGGTCTTAGCCGCGAATTTAGATACGAGATGGAAGCCTGCTTCAAGCTACGACTCGCCAGAACAGTAAAACTAAAAATGTATGAATTTAAAATAAAATTAATTTACTAGTGCCGAGCAAGGAAACGAATGCTTCCACGTTGGGCGCCATGATCGTACCCACCAACGGTGGCTTCAAAAAACCACTTCCCATTACGTTAAGAGTAAGTACGAACACCATTTCTTAGTGACTTAAGTTAGAGGTTCGCTCCAAAAACCGACATGCCGACATGACTAGTGAGGCAACAAACGGTCCAACGTTGGGGGCCACGTGCATGTCCGCTGCGGGAGAAACGAGAAAGAAGCACATTTCATTAAATGACTAGTCAGCACGGTAAGTGTGGACATGCGGGGCATTTTTTAGTGAAGAGCATTTTATAGGACCTTACTGCCTTGTGGAAATGGTACAACGTTGGGCGCCACACTAAAACCCGCAGCTCTAGAGCCACTTCAAGAAACCCCTCGTCAGAACTGTAAGAGTAAACACGAAAACAATTACTCAGTGAAAACTATTTCCTAGTGACTTAAGGATAGCAAACAAGTGGCCTCACGTTGGGCGCCAGAGTTTTACCGGCGAATATAGATACGAGATGGAAGCCCGCTTTAAGAAACGATAGAAGAGACACGCCAGAACAGTAAGACCAAAAATTAAATTACAAGTGCCACAGTACATTGCGAAGCAACAAAAGGTCCAACGTTGGGCGCCATACACGTGGCTGAGACATAACGAGAAAGAAGCACGTTCCATTAAACAACTTGCCAGCACGGTGATTGGCATTTCTTCGTAAAGAGCATTTGTTAGGACCTTAGTACATAGTGGAAGCAACAAATGGCACGACGTTGGGCGCCACACTAAGACCCGCAGCACTAGGGACATTTCAAGAAACCCTCGTTAGAAGACTAAGAGTAAACACGAAGACTATTTCTTAGTTCTTAGTGAACACTATCTTCTAGTGTTCTAAGCACGATCGTATCCGCCAAGATAGAGCCACTGCCAAGAAACGACTGATTTCATAGTGAAAAGCATTTCTGTGCTGTGTTGAAGTGTGCAGTCTAAGCAGATGGCCGACGTTGGGCGCCACAGACGTACTCGGCAAGATACGACTTGAACCAGTAAAAAGGTATATCATGTCATAATAGAGAGCATTTCTGAGTGTCTTAGTGTGCAGTGTAAGCACACAGTGGCTGGTTTTTGCCACGATCGTGTCCGCCAAGATACCCCAGCTCCATGAAATGCCTTGTGATGTGATGTCAAGGCAAGAATAAATTCCAGAAGCATTTCTTACAATTTGACTTTCTAGTGGAAGAATCCATCGCCCACTATCCCGTTCCTTGTTTCATGGCACCGCCTGTCAGAGCCCAACATTTCCAATTCACTAACTTTGTGTCCACTAAACTGTCGTGATTTATAAATGCATTAATTTCCCAAAGAAACAAGCAAAACAAACAAAAAAAAAAACGTGCACACGAAATTGAAGTGCTCCATATCCAGAAGCACTTCTCTCTGTTTGTCTTCGTATCCTGACAAAATGCAGCCCGAAAACTGAACTCATTAAAAATTCCATTTACCGAAATGAAACACATTTTCTAATAGTTTTTTAGTCGACAAATGAAAAGTCATCAAACTCTGTTAAATTTTAATTGGAATAGTTTCGACGGACAAACCGAGTGAGCGAGCGAACGAACGAGTGAGCTGAGGACACACGATGACGGACATGGGTACATGGGGATGGATTTAATTCTCGTCCAACGCCAGCACATTGGCCGCTGGCGACAGTAGTCTTTGCGTTGATACCACTGTCCACGTAGTCATGTGAATTTCGACTTTGAACGTACGACGAGGTTTGGAGGAAATCGGTCCACCGCCCACCTGTTGGGGAGGGGCGATGGAATGGAGGTTGCGTAATTTATTCCCACATCGACTGCAATCCACACAACCGGTAATGATGGACAATGCAATTAAACAACACTTGTCAATTGCTTAGTGGTTTTCGATTAGTCTGATTCGGCGCTACCGAGGTGGGTGGCGTGTGCATTCACAGGCGTTAGCTTGGATTATGAGGTTAGCAAGATTGCCATGTGGTTTCACAGTCGATTGAGATAAATGAATTAGTGATGCTTCTGGTCTCGAACTGTTGGAGGACGGATGTGAATGGTGAATGGTACCTATGCTTAGGTTGTGGGTGATTTGATTTGTGGCAGGCGAATGTTGAACGATGGATGAAATCGGTACTTTCACAACTGAGTGAAGCTTTTCTGAAAAATTTGGTGGGGGAAAGTGTGAAGGAGTGATCGATGTCAGAGGTGACGTTGGCTTGGAAAGCGGAAACAGGAACTCACGAGAATATGTCAAAAAGATGTTCCTGCCTTGCCTTAAACTGCCAAAAACTAAAAACTTAACTGCTTAAACTGTATACAAAGACGTGGACGTCATTTGCCACACTTGTAGATGATCAACTCGCACAGGGTACCTCGTTACCAAACAACTCTGGTCTTCGCTAGACCCAAAACGATCGATTAGTCCGAACCGAGTGGGTAGGCCGCATTTTAGGAACCCTCATCGGCGTTATAACTAGACATTGCATGGTTGGGATTTATGCCACTAGAATGGACTTTCCTTACAATGACTTCTGCGGAAGCTGTAGGTACGAGGAGGAGGAAGATACTATTGCACGCCATGCGATTTCAGTGATCTCTATCTCTATCTCTATCTCTATCTCTATCTCTATCTCTATCTCTATCTCTATCTCTATCTCTATCTCTATCTCTATCTCTATCTCTATCTCTATCTCTATCTCTATCTCTATCTCTATCTCTATCTCTATCTCTATCTCTATCTCTATCTCTATCTCTATCTCTATCTCTATCTCTATCTCTATCTCTATCTCTATCTCTATCTCTATCTCTATCTCTATCTCTATCTCTATCTCTATCTCTATCTCTATCTCTATCTCTATCTCTATCTCTATCTCTATCTCTATCTCTATCTCTATCTCTATCTCTATCTCTATCTCTATCTCTATCTCTACCTCTCTCTCTTTCTCTCTCTCTCTCTCTGTCTCTCTCTCTATCTCGCTCTTCAAAAACCTGGCTGAACTAAGCAGGATAAAAGTCAGTCATTTGCTCCGCTTTACTTTGGGAAATACATTTTTTTACCCCCGTGGTAATAGAATGAGCCTCTGTGTGACCGCTGCCCTCCCTTACCAGCAGTCAGCCACTTCAACCTATCCTATCCTAGGGAGATCCTCTGAAAAACTCCAATCGACATGACATTGCCCCGACTTCAGTAATGTTCAGAATGACAGAATGACTCTTTGTCACAGTCCACCGTTCTGCACTTAGACATGGCAGCCTGTCACAAACAACGTCTTTCCCTTCGACTACCAGCCGGTATCTAAGCTGGGAAATTCTGACATGATTCCGAGTATGATCCAGAGTTAATCATCCATCCAATTAGTATCAATTTGGTGAGCTCATGCCGATGCGAGCACTAAGCCAAACTGCATTTCCAAGGAATGCCACTCAAAATCCGACGAAGCACATCCTCAGCCACACAGTCGGAGTATGCACAGAAAACTAAGATGATCTTAAGTTCATATTCAGTTCTTCCAAGTACCGCCAAGAGAATTCCAATGCCTTCATCGTCTTATCCCGTAAATATCCAATCAATTGAGACTACTTCAGGATCAAGTATTACATCCGTCGGCGAAGAGCATCCTTCGAATTGATAAGAAAATGTGCAACAATTTGTATGTGTTCTGAGCCATCAGTCGCCCACTCTCTGGTTGGAGTCATTCATTTTTATTTGCCCGTCTTGCCATCCTTCTCGTCGTTCTCAATCCATCGCGATTCAATATAATCCTCAGGTACGACGCGAAACGTGGGCGGGAGGGAGGATGTACGTCAAATGGATTCTCGCATCCCGTCACACGGGTGAAATGTTCCGACTACGTGACATCGATTAGGGGCTTCGACGAATACACAGTAGCTCATTGTGGATTGGTACAAATAGGCAGTTGACGTGTAGGCGCTTCTTTAGCGAGAGATAAGTCATTCTACGTCTCGTCCTCGTCCTAATGAGGTTAAGGTGTGCTGAGGGGCTACGACGTTTTCCACGTTCGCCTTAGAGCACGACTGTGTTCCCGGAATATTGAAACAACCTATTAATCCGTAACTAAGTACTCAATTGACATGTGGAGACTGCACGAGATCGATAAGTGATCTCTCGGGAGACACTGGCAAACGACATTCATCTCGTCTGGGGGTGGGGTCGGGGTCAGAAAAAGAATCGAAAATTACCGTGCCGTGTGTTTGAAGTTTGGCCTAAGTTAACAGGCGAAAGGCCAAGGCGGGTTGTGAGGCAAGGGATCCAGTCACGTAGGGATATTTACATTGATAGCAACTTCGGGCGTATGCATATGTTGTTCGCTTTTGTTTGATGATTGCTGCTTTAAAATGTAGAAACGTGGGTGGTCCTTGATTCATATTTGAGTAACACAGTCTTGTCAGGGACTCATTTGTATTCGGTTCAGTTTGTGGGTCGGTGGGATGTTGCTTCTACGCGAAAATGTTGCCGACGCTACACAATAAATCACCGTGACAATGAAGTCGATCGAAGACGTGCCGTGGGACTATCATCACGTTTGTATTAATTTGTCGAACAGTTTGGAATGTGAATCTCCTTGCTCACCTTCCAACTTTTCTCAACTTTCAAATCACCCAGTCCGACCCACCTGGAGTGACAGAAACGAGGTAAAATTGCTCGCACAAACTAAAAAAAGAAACATTTTCGAAACAGATGTTAACAATGCCAAGTAAGTGCAAGGACATTCCTCCTCCCCCAACCCACTCAGCACACCACACACACATGGGAGCACACAGAAGAATGTTCGTGCATTGGACTCACTTGAGTATGTAAATATTTTATAGTTTTGACATCTGCTCTCAACGGAGAATTTCTAAGATACTTTATCTGGAATCTGGAAAGTTTGTGCCCGAACCATGATAAATTGTCGAACGAATCGTCGCACTGTGCATTCTGTGTAATGTACGACCAGGCAATGTATCAGTGCGATAAAAAAAGAAACCTTCGAATGTAGTTCGTTTCTGCTCCTTGTTCCTTGTGTCCCTCGTGTGCATTTGTGTTGCTTGCGAATGCATACCACTGGACGTCATGTGAATGAGATCAATAATTGATTGCAAATTTAAAGTGCATGGGCATTAAGGTGCTTTAAATGGGAATGCGTCGGAGTGGAGGATTGAACCGTTTAATTTTTCTTCAGAGGATAAATACTGTAGAGGTGTTGATTTTCTGGAGTCGGGTAACTTTAAATTAGTAACGACATACAAAGCCGGCATACCCCAGGGCTCCGTACTAGGTCCTCCACTGTGGAATCTTATGTACGATGACGTCCTCAAACTTCGAACCCCGAGGTCGTCGAAAATAATTGCTTTCGTCGACGATATAGCGATCGTACTAGTAGCCAAACATCTGGAAGAGCTAGAACACGATTGCAGAAAATCCATTGGGATGGTTCATGACTGTCTAGTAACCATGGACTTACAATTAGCTGAGGAAAAAGACCGAAGCAGCACTAATCAGTAGCAGACGGGTTATGGAGGCTATAAGAGTGACCGTTGGTGACCACGTTGTAGTGTCTAAACCACTACCAAAGTACCTTGTTGTTACTATGGATGACAGGCTAACTTTAAAGCAACATCCGCAACATGCAGGGGAAAGCAACGGCTACTCTGACAAGGATCATGCCAAACATTGGAGGACCGAAACCAAAGAAAATGCTACTCTTGGCTAGAGTAGCGACGTCGATAATGCTCTGTGGCTCCCAAATATGGGCTGGGGCAATGAACACTAAATCATACACCTCCAATGTCGAAGCGTTATATAGAGTCAATGCTCTGATAGTATGCAGCGCCTTCCGAACAACCTCATACGACGCGGCATGGGTTCTGTCGGGAATGGTGCCAATAGACCTCCTCATCAAAGAGGCCGGATGAAAATATCGTGCCAGCAGAACGAGAACGCCTACCGCGACGAGCCGAAGTGAAGATGGACTTACACGTAGGCTACTCTTGGCTAGAGTAGCGACGATGACTACCGCACCGAGCCGAAGTGAAGATGGGCTTACACGATTTAGAAGAACGGCAAGAAAGATGGAACTCTTCTGACAAAGGTAGATGGACGCAGAGATTGATCCCCAATATCGACCCTTGGATCAACAGCAAACATGGAGAGTTCCGCTCTCTCATAACGCAGTTGCTTACTGGCCATGGATGTTACAGAGCATATCTGTACAGATTCGGCCATGAAGACATGTCCTATTGTCCAAGGTGCACAGAAGCAGTGGAAAACGCAGACCATGTAATGTTCCACTGTCCACGATATCGTGATTACCATAACCTGTTGGCGAACAGACTGAGCGTGAACCTAACTCCAGAGAATATAATTACACAGATGCTAAGCATACAAGAAGCTTGGGAAGCAGTAAGTGAAACCGTCGCCATCATCATGAAGGAGCGACAACGAACCGCAGCGCACGTATCTACCACGAACGAGCCGAATGTATAAGGCCGAAGACCCTCCCTCGCGATGAGATGCTTGACGGCAGTGCCGCGAGGGAATAAACGGAAAGTTTCCACGGGAGGTGGTTTTGGTCAATAAGAATCTGACACTACCAATGAACGTCGGACCATTGGTGGCTATGCAAGGCTTCCACCTACCCACGAGGAAAAAAAAAAAACAAAAAAAAGACTGGAGGCAGGAGACTGACTGCAGGCTGGAGACTGACTAGAGGCAGGAGACTGACTTGAGGCAGAAGACTGACTGGAGGCAGGAGACTGACTGGAGGCAGGAGACTGACTGCAAGCAGGAGACTGACTAGAGGCAGGAGACTAATTGGAGGCTAGAGACTGACTAGAGGCAGGAGACTGACTGGAGGCTGGAGACTTACTGGAGGCAGGAGACTGACTGCAGGCACGAGACTGACTAGAGGCACGAGACTGATTTTAGGCAGGAGACTGACTAGAGGCAGGAGACTGACTGGAGGCAGGAGACTGACTGGAGACAGGAGACTGACTATAGGCAGGAGACTGACTGCAAGCAGGAGACTGACTGGAGGCAGGAGACTGATTGGAGGCTGGAGACTGACTAGAGGCAGCAGACTGACTGGAGGCAGGAGACTGACTAGAGGCAGGAGACTGACTGGAAGAAGGAGACTGACTGCAGGCAGGAGACTGACTGCAGGCAGGAGACTGACTAGAGGCAGGAGACTGACTTGAGGCAGAAGACTGACTGGAGGCAGGGGACTGACTAGAGGCAGGAGACTGACTGGAGGCTGGAGACTGATTTTAGGCAGGAGACTGACTAGAGGCAGGAGATTGACTGGAGGCAGGAGACTGACTAGAGGCAGAAGACTGACTTGACGTTTCTTGATATTTCTGGTTCTTTACTTTCTTGTGGTGTCTTGTCGTCATTTATCCAGTTCTTTGTACCTGTCTTCCTCTACGACACGAAAAAAAGCACGCATTTGAAGCAAATCACAGTTGGAGCACTGCTCGATGTGGCCAACCCAGTACAGTCGCTGTTCTCTGCGCAACGTCCACATCTTTGTTGTAAGCTCATCTTTTTCCCTCCGAGCTCTGACGTTTAAGACGGGGTTTTATCACAGAAGCCCAAGTATACTCGTTCTATGAGTGGTCTGCCAAAATCCTCGCTGCATCCGTCTCAGAGAAGGGTTATTCCAAGGACACTCAACACAAACCGGAGATCTCGCAACCCTTCCTCAGTACCAAAAAATCCAGCTTAACTGATTCGAAATCCATTCATACCCGTTCTGCCTTTCTTTCGGTTGATTATTACCAATTAACAAGAGAGAACCTCCAGCCATTGAGGTCGATTCTGAATGAGCACAACAACAGCACCATTGAGTGCATTTTAAAATCCTTCCAGCATCCACTGAATGGGAAATCGTTCGCCCAAAACTTTCGAGATTGCCTTTTGATTTGATTTCGAAATTCCCTTCTTGCTTGAAATATTTTGTGCCTAACAAAAGGGATTCACTCATGCATCTCCTCCCGTAGAGTTAATCCTTTGAACTACAAGTCCTTTCTCCTCCTCGGTCGTTTCCGCCTGACCAGAACATTAAGACCCCCATTTCGACCGGCAATCGGTCCTGCAATTTGATGCGTGAAAATTCGCCAAACACTCAGCCATTACAAGAGTTCGCCCAAATAACTGGATGGATTTCATTTTTGCGCGTTTATTTCAAGAGCAAATGCGAAAAAAAAACACGTTGAAAAAGTACAGGACTTCGTTTTCCCTTCCCATCATTGGAGCTGGGTTGTGAGCTTTGTTAGCGACGGAGTTTCGAAACGTAGAACGTTAATTGGGTGGAAAATTACTTTGACGAGTGACTGAAGTGAATTAAAGGAAGGAAAAAAGTTGAGAGAGAAAAGTAAATGTTCGGGGGAGAAGAACTGACGTGCCGGGATAATTTGACTGAAAGTCAGAGTTGCTGGGAGATGTCTTGGAATTCATTCTGTTGCAGTTCTTGACTGCATACGGAAGGCTTTAAATCGCACTTGCCCATTAGGTTGAATGGGACTTGAGAGAGAAAGTCAGTGCCCCAGTCACCAGGTGGGAGGTTCTCCAAATTTAAGGACAAGTAGTGTTGTTTCACAACTTGTGTGTCGATTCCCGACCTTAAGCATCAACTTCGTGGCCGGGAAGTTTATACACATCATTTGTTTCAGGCAAGAGCAACAAATGACAAAGTGAGCTCCAGTTGCTCGTTATGTGATTATTGCAATGCAACTCGGAAAAGAAATCGAATCAGCGCCGACAAAACACACGGTCCACACACGCAACAACAACAAAGGGCGGACCTTATGTAGGAGTGCAGAACTGCAAGCAATCGTCATTGTTTTTGGGCATTCTGCTTTGTTGTTTGTCCTCCTTTTTCGGCGATCGTAGCCACCACTCACTCTTCTCACTCTTCTAGTGGCGCTGCAGTCAGAGGAGGACCTGGGCCTCAACCAACAAGCCCCTCCAGCTGCTACGATCTTTAGCCAGCTGTGGTGGATATAATTAATCCCTCCAATAAAGAATTTAAACCGAAGTACCTGTAATTTTGGATAACCCGTTCTCTTTCTTTATTTGGCGCTACAGTCCGGGGTGGACCTGTGCGTCAACCAACAAGCCTCTCCAGCTCCAGTGTCACCAAGTTGGTGGAGGTCCTTCTCAACCTAGGTGCGCCACCTTAAACCGACTTCTCAAACAAAAGGCGAATAGAGGTGGTATCCTCTTTACTCTCCTTCTGTGGTGTTCCACAATTCAGATATCCTTATGAATCTGAAGGAAATAATTGTCAAATTTTTAAACCCAGGTGGTTTTGAAAGAGATATTCTACCTCAACTATCATCGCTAGCAATTTTTTGTCGCACTGAAGAAGTTGGTCGATTTTTAAACTGTGGCCGAAGCAGATGGTTAGAGAAGTCCACCTTTTTACTCGCTTTTTGATTGCGGATGTCAACGCAAGAGGTAGCTTAATCCATACGATCGGCTAGGATAGGCCGGTTTCTTGGCAAATTCCTCTTGACCCTATGACTGGGACTCAGAGTAGATTAATCAAGTGCTCCGTGCTGAGAACCTTACGCTCTAATCGGCAGCATGCAACTAACTTGGACATGACTTCTGTTGCAGACATTTCATCAATGGCAGCTTGACTGTCAATTAGAACGGTAACATCAGCGGCGGTACAAGGACTATGATGATGCAGTGATTGTTCAACAATACGAAGAAAATGCCTGAACATTTCAACAATCTTCGATAAACCGGCTTTGTTATAGTGGACTCCCTTGTTAGGAAATAGTAACCGAAGGGTATTCCGATATCAAGGAACGACGTCAATGAGCATAGTCGCCTTTGGCTTGTTCAATTCGTCTTCTATTTAGTATACACATCCTCACAAAATTATTCGCGCAAAGACTTTACAGCCGAATTTATTTAATATTTTTTATGTACAACTTAAAAAGTAACTGTTTCTTTTGTATTATACATCTGCTCTATATATTCAATATATATCAAATTCAAGGCTCAAACTTATGCAATCAACCCTAAGGGTATTTTTTTCGACTTCTTCGAATAGGGCAAGAAGAAAGCAGACACAAAATTATCCGCACAACCTCAAGAGTTGTGTTATAATAACCGCTCATTCTGTTGAACGCTGTGATCGTGACAAGAAGCAGAAGGATAGAGGATATTTCTGAGAAAATAAAATAAAAATTACGAAAAAAGAGCAAAATGGGACGAAAAAAATCGGAAGGCAAAACACACCGAGAGACTGGTGAACTTGTTGGAAGATCCTATACCCTAGTTAGGGATGTTGTCCATAAGTTCAGATATGAGGGTTGTTTAGAAAATAAGAAAGATAGGGGTCGAAGAAAAATATTATCGGAGGCAAATGAGAGGCATATTGTCAAGAAAAGCAAGGAAAACCCTAAGACGATAGTAAAATTATTGACCGCAGAGATGTCAGGAATCATAAAAAAACCACTGTCTGTCGAAACAGCAGGGCGGACTTTAACGTCAAATAATTTTAACGGTAGAGTTGCACGTCGTAAGACCCTCTATTTCCAAAGTTAACAAAGAAAAAAAGACTCGCGTTTGCCAAAGAGTATGTTAACAAGACTCTAGACTTTTGGAACACCGTTATTTTTAGTGACGAAAGCAAGTTTAACTTGTTTGGCAATGACGGGAAGCAAAGGGTTTGGCGAAAACCAAATACTGAGCTGAATGAAGCTAATCTTCAAGTGACGGTGGAACATGGCCTCTGCTAATATCATGATGCGGGGGTGTATATCTGCGCGGGGGGTTGGTCAAATGGACCTCGACATACTAAAAAGAAATTTGCAGCAAAGCGCTACTAAAATGGGTCTAGGGTCAAATTATATCTTTCAAAATGTGGCTGCTTTTCAATGCTCGCTCGCAGCTCAAAACGCCTCCACAGTCACCCGACATCAACCCCATTGAACATTTGTGGGCTGAGCTTGAAAAAAATATTCGAAATCGAGCTATCAGCAGCAAAGCTTCTCTTAAAGAAGCTCTACAACGAGAATGGGAACTTTTACGCCCAGATTTTTGCAAGAAACTTGTCGGCAGTATGTCAAAACGACTAAGAGCCATTATTGGTGCTAAGGGTGGTGCAACTAGCCACTCACCTACTTTATTTTATATATTTTTTTATATATCTATTTTTGTGCGAATAATTTTGTGTTACGTTTAATTGAAGTCAGTTTGTTTATTTTCGTTTTTGCCTACTTGGATAAATTAATATTTGATTTTTTGTGCTAATTTTTAATCTGTTACTAAATCTATTTTTTTTAAATTTTATTGAATTAATTATTTTTTCACGACTAAGCTAGTGGAACTTAGCTTATTTCGTTAAATGAAGTCTTGTGCGAATAATTGTGTGAGGATGTGTACTTTGTTACACCGATTTTTCGACCTACGCGCGACCTCGTCCGGGAGGGTGCCTGACCAGCCGTGGAGAAAGGCCGTTGCCTTGATGTTGGTTAAATTTTTGTATGGGCGCCACGCGATTGACCTCCCGCACACAACCTTTTGAACCGCGACAATGAGATGGTAGTCCGCTTTTTAATTTTCTTCACAATTTTATTTAATCAGACTTATACTTCTAACTTAAACAATTTTTGCTTAAACTAACTTCAAACTTACGTCAAATTCAAAAAAGAAGGTAAAAAACGGAAAGAAAAAAATAATAACCTATCCAAAATGCAAAAATCCAAAAAAAACGAATGATTTTTTTTTTCGCAATTCGAACTCTGTTCCCACCGCTCTGGAACGAGAATTGCGGGAGCACGAACGCGCACCGCCACGCCTGGACTGATCGTGACTCTTTTTATCGTCTACGGGCCACGATTTAGCATAACCGATCGTTTCGATTTTCTTCGAACACAAAGCACACCCGGTTGAACCACATACGAGGATCGATAACCTGGTCTTAAATTAAGAGAGACGAGATGTTACCTCAGGTCTACTAATTTAGGTACTGATCCGCGATCTCATGCACCACTTGACGGGTCGTGTTTCTGGTACTCCTCCCTCGGTAACGTTCCACTGTTGTGATAATGACCGGGTGGGGCGCGAATACTCCTCTAGCCGTCCAACTGCCTCGTCAACGCAACAAGAATAGGTAGGAAGGAAAAGCCTCGAATCACTGTAAGCCAAATAAAATATATACGTAATCCAAAATAAGACACCCTGTTTCGCTCGCAGCTTTTAAAGTCCTCCATTCACCGCCCTCGCAGACGTTACCCTATATTCGACGTAAGATTTTTCTTTCGAAAGCACCAGCATAACAGGCACAGTAAGAGTTTTTTGAGTATGAACTTGGTGCTTCGAATCGGGTGTTTGGAGTCCAATTGTATCAGCAAACCGAAGTAGCACTGGTTCCCGGGGCGGTTCTACCACGGATCTACACAGTGATGTCGTTCGTGGAGTTGACGTTTGCCCCGTGGTAGAGGAACTCCTTTACTACCTCGAAGTTGTAGCCGATTGGGTTATTTTGTGGAAGGTGGTGTCTGGCGGAAAGTTTCTTTGTCGACAGCATACATTTTCTTTTTTTAACATTGACAGTGCTACGGTCGTCTTTAATTTCAGAGCTTAGATTGTTGACCTAGTGACTTCTACTTGCAGGCATTATGTCCCTCAGAGCTTAGTTAGCTGATTGTAACTGCAGCTTGATATAATAGTGGCGAGACAGTCCGAGGCGGAAATTGGCCTAGCTTCTCACCAACCACTCGTGTTGCGCGTGCTATTGTTCTCTGACGAGTGGAAGGTACCTACAATTTTGTGCCGACTCCGAATGCCAAAGTTGACACTCTTTGAGCATTGTCGGTGACTCTAAAGAGGTGGATGCCGTGAATTATGAATGTTGGTAGATTGGGGATTCGAACCTGTCACCCTCTGCGTAGGAGCCGACGCACTAACACACTACGGAACGGCTACTCACATGCAGCTTGTGCATATGCTTAAACTAGAGCAAGGAAGATTATTTGTGATCCCTTTACTGATTATTTCATTTGAGGATATACCTCAGGATAATCATAGGGTTTGCGATGCTATATACTTTTACTTTGCGGGGCTTGAACAGAAGGTCTTTTCTTCTGCTTTGTGTGACACCATAGTCTGGGGCTAGGTTCGTTCCTACCTCAGTTAACTACTAAATCCGCTTCTTAAAATCGTCCAAATTGATTCGAAAAATCAGATGGGCAGCCGTTTTTGGATCCTCATTGCTGTATAAAGTTCTGCCTTGAACGTTTACCGGATGTCAAGGTTCTATTGAGGCCAACAGTCTACACTAGAACTGCGACAGCTTATAGGCTCCATCCCTTCCTCTTCTCGAGTGTCCATCGTCTTCGGCATTGCCAGCGTAGTGTCTGATACACCAACGTCGAATTGGAGTGTTGCTAAAATTTGTTGAAAACTTATCGAATTCCTATAAACCAAAGTCGGCTACAGAACCAGTCTTTAGAACAAAGAATTAGAAAAACTCTAGAAAAACCCCAGCAGCATAACACAATCTTTCCATTCAGCATCTGTCACTTTGACTTTTTTACCATATCTCTGGAAAAAAAAAACGATGGTCCCACATGTTCAGCATGACTTTTACATCCCCCTCCCCCCCTTCGACCGATCACACGCTCTGTTTAATTCGATTTATTTTATTTTGTCGCCAGCTCCTTGCGGACGAAATTTCATAACAAAACGAGAAAATAAATGACTTCTGCCTCGGACACGGTGTCAATAAAACGTACCCTTATGGGAAATGAGAATTGTGCCATCTTATGTGATATGCACTCAACAGATCGGGGAATACAGCGTTTCGCAGATAATCACGTACGTTTCCCATAAAATTGCTGAGACAGTTTGGCAATAAATTCACCCGCCTGCCTTGCACACAAGTGTTGATTTGAGTTTTGTGTTGAATGTTGAGGAGACGTTGGTTTCGAGACTTCATATTGCACAATATGTGTTTGTTGTTATCGAAGAGATTATTGTAAGACGATTCCTATTGAACCGATGATGATTTAAGAAAGGTATAAAGGTTGATGGTGGAATGTTTGTACTGAAGCGCGGAAATTCGAACTCTTCGCGACGAAGCCGTATTGTTGAACGTGCGTTCTACGTGGTCAAGCTACATTAAAAGTACTAATATAAGTGGCGCGACAGTTCGAGGCAGACCTGGGCCTAGCTTCACAGCAACCACTTGTGTTGTTGTTGTTTGAAAAGCTTTTTCTAGACAGGAACACTCTTTGAACATTGTCAGTGACTCGAAAGAGGTGGAAGCCGTGAATTATGAAAGTTGGTAAATGAGGGATTCGAACCTGGCACCCTGTGCGTAGGAGTCGACGCACTAACGCACCACTGTACGGCGACTCATTACAACAGAAGCCACATTAGGTGCCGAAAAATTCGCCTAGGATCTTAGTTCTAGGCCAACAAGAATCTTGCAAAACTAAGCGACCAACTGAATTGACGCGGTCACACCACGGGCCAATGCTGGCGGTAGAGGGACTGATGCAAGCTAGCTGAGCAACACCTAACTCAACATCTTCTCACCCGGATGCCCTCCGGGCAGACAGGCCCAAAAGATCCAGCTCCGTCTTTAGGCAAGAAGGACGAACAACCATGGAGTTTCTAAGCATGAGATGGCCTTCTATCGCTCTTAGCTCTTTACTCCCTTGGCAACAAGAACCATGGAGATTCTAAGCATGGAGGTTCCAAGCATGAGATGGCCTTCTATCGCTCTTAGCTCCCTTGGCAACAAGAACCATGGAGGTTCAATCGTCAAGGAAATGCTATTCTCCGTCTGGGATGACTTGGTCTATATAGAGTGCAACGCATTATGTGACGGCATAGTGGTCAAAAGATCAATTACTGACGACTTTCACTGCATTATCAGCTCACTGACAATCATTTTATTGTGCGACCATCAGACGGGTAAACTTAGATACACACGCCGAACCGAGAGGGGCCGCCCGCGGGGTACACTTTAGGTGTCAATGAATTGCAGTCGAAGAGTTAAATTTCAAGGCGAACTCTTTCAGTAATTTCCACTGTAATTATATCCTCCTCAAGAAGACATCACTTTTCCTCATGTTCGTCTTCCTTGAATGTAAAATTGATTCATGTAAGTTTTCCCTTAAAGTTCCATGAATTAATGCAACAAAATAAATTCAAGACCACGCCAATCACCCACGACCTCAGAGTGAGTTAATGCGGAAATTGTATGCAAACGAAGACAATGCGGAGCACATAAAGGAGCACACCTTGCGGCGTACTTACATAAGCATGCACAAGGAGCCCACAATTGCCCCCACAGACGCTCGCGTATCCTGGAAACCATAATCAATTTTTCACCTGAGTTGCATAAGCCCGCGTAGCAATGCGGCAACCTATGCACAGCCACAAATCCCTAATTAACGGCGACATACAATTAATTCCACAGCTGTCCACAAATAACATCTTTTCGACGCATTGCGCGTGCAATTCTGCGGTCAGCCAATTTGGCCACGTTGCATCTCCTCTCACTCAGTCAGTCAAGGACTCCAGAAGAAGCTATCAATTTTTGCAACCCCTCCCCAATGGAACCCAAGTAACATGCACTCCCCTCCGGCCGAAAACCCCTTCTAATCCTGAATGCAAATTTCCAATTTTCGCAAAACTTTCATCGAAAGCGTGTGCGAGTGAGTGTGTCGGTTCACCAAAGATTGGAAACCGATTTTCACAGAGACTTCCTCTGCACTCCACGTCGAATTTCGGCTGGAAGACAACTTCCTGCGTTCTGGTCTCCCGGGCTAAGGGAGTTTAATTTATCACGATTGTCCGGGGGGGACCTATAAACTATTTATCGTCCGTAGAAGTCCCATTGCCAAGGCAATAAATTCAAATGGATGATATTGGTTGGTGAAATTTGTATTGATTCTGGGCGCAAGGTGAGGCGGGAAGACGATGATTTTGGAAATTCCCAGAGACGAGGTAGATGTGTGGAAACAGTATACTTGAGACTTTTTCGAAACTTCTGAGTCGGAGTCCGCAGGAGATTGGATTCGAGTGCAAGAAAGTCACTTTGCAGAGGACTTTGGCAGGGATTTAGAGTGAAGCGTGCTTGTCCGTCGGTGACTTTCCACAGCGAACTAGGTCAGAGGGTAACCATTAATTGACTTTGTTCTTGGTTTCCTTTGGCTGGCGGTGGGGTGGATAATTAAATTTGATATGGGAAGTGGCCACGGATTTGGGTTTCAGCAATTTGTGACGATAGTCTGCAAGGAGATGGATTTAAATGCTTCATCAATCGCTGTGGATTCACGGATCAATGGAGGGTGTGATGTGGGAAAGTTGATGAAGACTGCTTTTGGTGATAAGAAATAGAGGAGTGATATAGATTTGACCACATTATGACGAGGGAAACACGGTATTCGTAGAAATCGGCGGTTTACTTGACTGTGAGGTCAAGGAGTGATATGTCTACACAGAAGATCGTGCGACCCAGTGCACAGTTGACACTATCTGGAGGGCGATCCTTCTTTAAAGCCTGCACCGTGGCACGAGACGCGTATGATTGGGCACCTTGGCCTCTTGCATATAATTTAGACAACACGTTCATTACAAGGGAAATCGTTTGAAAATGCCCACGAAATGGCGGAATTGCTCCACTTAAACGCCTCGTTCTTCCAAAGTGCAAAAAAGTGCACTTCAGTTTCCAGCACCATCGATAGAGAATACTTCAAGCCTTCAGATGAGACGACTGGATGGCGCAGTTGGTAGAGTGCCTGTCCCTGGTTAGTGGCGTCCCCGGCTCAAATCCCAGTGAAAGCAAAGTCAATACGCTTTTATCTGCTCCAGTCACCATTTGCCGTTGGGATCAAATTAACGGCACCATCACTGGAGTGGGCAATCGGTCGTAGTAGTCTGACTAGGGGTATCTCACTGGACCAACATGGTCTAAGTGGGCTGGTGAATGCACTAGCAGCTCCCTTACCTAACCTAACCTAACCTAAGCCTTCAGATAAAGTTGGTTTTCCGATGGCTTTAATTAAAAGCCCGATACTGGAAATTGGGAAAAAAAAACTGTTGACTGACTGATGCCATATGCATACCCTTTCCAAAAATATAACTTCCAAAGGGCCTAATTTTAGGAAATACGCAACATCAAAATTTGCCTAAAAAATATGTCAATTTTTGTAAATTTCAAAGTTCCGTGTTTGAGCTCACGTCACGTCAAAACAATCTTGGCCTTCTAGACTCTCATATTTGTGGAATTGAATCACCATATGTCACTTCTTCTTCTTCTTTATATGCCGCAACAGTCCGGGATGGACCGGAGCACGGTCTCTGGCTAGCTGCCTCCAGTGTCGCACACCAAGTTTACCTTCTCCACCTGGGTGCGCCATCTTAAACGCGGGCGTCCTCTGTTGTGTTGTCCCACGGGTTCGGAGTCGAAGACTTTTTTGACATTGAAGGTCTCGGTAAGCTCGTTACCGACCTTGATGGAGTAGCGAGAGCTCTCCATCGTCATCCTGCACAACTTGACGTGTTTGGCAGGAATATCAAATCTAGACATGGCGTTGTATAGCTCGTCCCTATGCACGCTGTCATATGCGACCTTGAAATCGACAATAAGGTGATGGGTGTCGATCTGCATCTCTGGGGTCGTCTTTTCCAGGATCTGCCGTAGTGTGAAAATCTGGTCGATGGTGGACTTCCCTGGCCTGAAGCCACACTGATATGGACCTATCAGGTTATTTATAAACAGCTTCAGGTGTGTACACAAGAAGGCAGGGAAGATCTTGCATGCGATGTTTAGGAGACTTATCCCTCTATAGTTGGCGCAGTCAAAGGGGTCTCGTTTCTTGTGGATCCATATGTCACTACGGGTATTTATTTCCACTGCGGGATCACTATGTGTCGGCCGGTATAACATAAAACACAACAATCGTCCCACATAAGTGGTCACAAGAGACACGCAATATTGTTGAGTGCGTATTTGTGTCAGTGTGCTTAAATGTGACGTGTAGGTGGACTAGATAAGTCACTTTCATACAAGGTATCAATCGAATTTGATCGTTGCAGAGTGCGTGAGTTGAGAGCCGGGTCACATGTTAAAATTCTGTCGGTGCTACCATCACCTTATATACTCTTACCATGGTTTCATACCTTCGGATTTAAATTTCAATATCCACCGATTTATGCAATTTTTCTCTCTCTCCAACACATACGTTGTTATCAAAGTTATCGATAAATGAGGATATTAGTCACATGATCATGATCTGAAATCTACTTAAATTTCTATCTTGGAATGATTGAAGACTCAGTAAACGACTACACAAAGTTCTCTAATGCTCAAGCAAATAACAAAACCCAAGCGATCCTTTTCTCGAAACACCGACCTACCATCAATTAAGTTAACTCGAACGTAATTGAATATGAAACCTGTGTGAAAGGCCTTGGTATAGTTTTCAAAAGAGTACTGATATGAACTTAAAGTCACATACAAATTCCCCCTCACCCGAAATCCGTAATAGAACCACATAAATTCCCCCTTACCATCGATCCGTCGTGATGGTGATATAGCTGTGCACAATGCTGCATCAGCTTTATTAGCATTTTTGCAATGCATTTGCTCATTCCAAGAGCGAACACTGATCATTGGACAAATGCTGTGTAAGCTCATTCCACCACGCATCGGGGAGAGCATCTAAGAGTACGCCAATGGTTGTGGCAATATACAACCCTAAGAGGCTTATCAATCACCAAATAAACACTCACTATGAATGTAAAGTTAAAACTTGCCAGAAGAGTGAGCACTGACAAATGGATCTGAGTTGTTTGCTGAGAGTGATTCTTCTTCCTCCAAAAGAATTGACATTAACGTGGCTGCACGGTATGTGCTTAACATTCTCAGTCTTGGAATAACTACGCACTCTCCTTGGATGCTTATTGAAAGCATTTTTGGACTAGAGATCGTTCATATTACTTTTCAAAATTATGCTTAAGAAACAACCAAAGTAATATTACATTATAACCCTCCATTCATACTTGTCTAATGTCAAGAAACAACGCGGGCACGTCTTCATTCGTGCTGTTCACCTCTGGAATTCACTAAATTGACAGGTACGTTCTAATACGAAGTACAGATAATTGTGTAAAGCCTCCTGCTTCTAATTCTCCCGGTCGAACTGAAATAACTCCTACAAGCTTTTGTTTTTACTCTTTCTCTACACATTGTCTTACTAATCGAATTGAATTTTTAAATTTCAAATCTACACTCTTAAATTAAAATTGAAGTATTTTATTTGATATCACTTATGCCTGAAATACAACAGTGCGTTTGAGCTGTCGCTGGCTTTCAACGCACGCAATTCAATGGCCAGGCACAAAATACAGCGTCGACCTGCGTCAGTGAACAATGAGAGAGATCAGAGGATCGCAATAAAACGTAAAACGTTGTCCATCGCACGTCATTATACAACATGTTGGATATTTTTTGACATAGGGGTGCGCTGTGAGAGAATCTTTCCCCCAAATTGAGAGTAATTTATATCAACTGTCATTTGAGAAATGAAAACAGCTGATTAAGACTATTTCAACGACAAAAGTCATTTCAAATGAGTGTACGCAGAAAGGCGGCGGCGAATTTTTTCATCTGGCAGATGAGAGAGAGAAAGAGAGAATAGCTGATAAATTGAGTCAACGCAGCGTATCATCGCACTCTCTCTGCTACATGAAGTTGGCTGGCGCAGCGCACTATTTCTGGCATTACTCACACATGCGTTACTTGCTTTCGATAACCAACTAAGAGAGTACAAGAATAAAGAAGACAATAAAATACAGGAGATGAGACAGAAATACCGTTCTTTCGGTCCTGGAATCAGAAAAGATTCCTGTACCCACCAGATGTGTAAGTGAATTAGACGAAAAGTGGTTAGCCCCACACATCTGCCAGTCGTGGCGACAATATTTGACCGTGTAAAGGCATACAAATGAGTCGCCGTGGCGTAGTGGGTAAGTGCGCAGAGGGTGCTAGGTTCGAATCCCCAATCTACCAACTTTCATAATTCACAGCTTCTACCTCTTTCGAGTCACTGACAATGCTCAAAGAGTATGTCTTCTCTAGAAAGACCTTCTCAACTTCGCCGTTCGGAGTCGGCATTAAACTGTAGGTCCGTTCCAACCGTGAGAGAACAATAGCACGCCCAACAGGAGTGGTTGCTGAGAAGGTAGGCCCAGGTCCGACTCGGCCTGTAGTGCCACCCATATAAAGGCATACAAATAGAAGCATATTCACAATAACAAAACTAACTTCAATTATTTCACTGAGTTCCATCAATGTGCAAATAAAAAATATATGAACGTCCTGCCAGAGCTATTCCATTCCTGGAAAGGTCTAGGTACAGTAATTGACAGAAGGGCTAACCTCGATATTCACATCATAACAATCCAAATCGGATTATCGGGTCGTCGCACCCAGGGTTTCTTTCTCCGAATCAGGGATTAGTCGATAATCTCCTGCCCTCAGTGTTCAATTTCCGACATTTTCAAACTTCACGGTTTTATCACTTCTCGCAGAAAGTCCTTCTTTGATCGAAGTATTTCAAGCAGCAACATTTCTGCTTGAATTCAGTTTCTGCTTTCCTCAAGAAGTTAACAACCCACAGATGATCTTCACGACAGGACACGGATCACATTGGTCACATACAGGCAGTTGGAACCATGAACTTCTGATTGGTGTACGAAACTGATTAAGCTAAAGTCGAATATGCCGTCCGAAGTCCATGAAAACATCGAAATGTTCCTCACCCCAGGCCCAGGCCTCATCGAAATCAACATCCAAGTACGTAAAGTCAATACACAGCAAGTCGTCTTCATCGTTTTAGCTTAACTAACAAAAATGTTGCCAGAAACAGCAAAAGCGTCGTCGGATACTACTCACAGTGTCCTGCCGCTTCGCACAACTTCCGTCCGTTGCGTCCATCCCAGTCCCCAGTACCAGCAATTTTTTGTTTCCTTTCGTTTCTAAGTAAAATTTTGTACGTGCCACGTTCGGCGTTAATTTTTGTGTAGTACGTTCCCTTTTGAGGAAACATCCTTTTTTGCAATATTGAAACGTTTTATTGAGGTACATCCACGATGATGACGATGCCAGCCACCGGCAACGACACAGACCCACACAGCCACCATCACACAGAGTTTCTGCTGAGTGACGTTTTTCGGGGGGGATGGCGAGAGTTCGTGTCTTCCTCTTGATATAGCTTAGCTGGCCCCGTGCTATATTTGGCCGTACGTCGTCTTATTCTTTTGCGAAGGCGAAGGACATGTCTCAAGAACTTAATGTGTTTTTCCTTTTTCGCAAGAAAAACGCCAACGACTAAGTTTTCTGTACGAGTTAATAGACAATGAGACAACAGACAAAACGGCGGACCGGGGGGGGGGAGACGGAAGGCCTCGCCTTGAATGTGAACTGACTAAAAAGACACAGCCATGGCATGGAGAGAGTGAGAAAGTTACGCATAAAAGTTGACTACATCTTGTTATGGTCGGATATTCGTGCAAAAATGTACGAAAAGGAATTCCTCTCCAAATGTCCTATGCACAGAGGCCATTATGCGTCGTACGTTTCGGGGCAGGATTCGGGTGAAGAGAAAAACAAAAAAAAACTCCAGTCACATGCAGATAGAACGGATACGTGAGTGTTTCAAAAGCAGGACAGGGTGACATCACGGCTAGCCAACTAGGGGACCTAGCACACAGCACACCGGACAGAGGTCTGTGCGATGTACTCTTGTGCACAGTAATCAAATCTTAACGCAATTTTGTCACTTTGGTGCGGCAGCTTCCGGTCTAGTTGCGTTCTTATTAAGACTCTTTTTCATCCACGGCACGGTGGCGACGAGAGTTTCAACACTCATCTTGAAGACCCCTCGTTGAATGGCACAGTAATTTACGAGTTTCCCCAGCACAGCAGCACAGATATGAAAAATAGTTTCCGTTGTACACACACGTTGTGCAGTCTCGTCCGGATGGCGTGTTAACGTCAAGACGGAATGCATCGTTTGCGTTTGCGACGTTCTTTTTGTACATTATTTCTTGCTTGCACCGAACGTAGCAGGTGGCAACAGCTGTGTGTGCCCGTGGGCTGGGGGAGGGGCTGGGGAAATAAATCGTCTTAAGCAGATTTAGCTAGGTAGTCTTTGACAAATTTTTCAATTTGCTTTCCTCGGTTGAGATGGACGTGATATGCTACTCCTATTGAATACAGGAAGTGAGCGTGTGTTTGGTTGGGGAGCACGAGCGAAGGGAACGGATTTCAGGTGTGAAATGTGAAATCCAGTTGGACCGGATGGATTTGGGTGTGATTTCCGTTAACCCACTATCTTTTGAGGAATCTAAGGAATTCAGACATCTCTGTGAGCGACCCCCATTGATTGTCAGGCCAAACAAAAGGCGATGCGGACGAGATGAAAATTTGTGGAATGGAGTTCCCATATTGGCCAAGGTCCATTGGGCCATCGATTGGCAGCGAATTTCCATCTGAGACCATGTTACTAAGTCGATCATTAAGTAAACCATGACTATTCCAAAATGGCGTCAACATACTCGTTCAGCTGAGTCTGAAAGATTGGGTCACTGCTGAGTAAAATCGTTGAAGAATGTCTATTGATTCGATTACACAGTATTTCCTACTTAAGAAAACTTAACAGACAGACTTTTAGTCAGTAAATAATAAAAAATAAATAATGTCGTCTCATAGCTGAAATGAAGTATTACAGAGAAGCCCGCCTTTTCCTCTCTTGCCTCTTAAAATGTTTGAAAACTGCTTTTTATATCGTTTTTCGTGAATAACAGTCAAAAATTCATGAAAATCTATCAAAAAAGCACTCAAATTCGTCGATGGACTAGGGGGAAATCAGCTGTGAAGTCGGCCATGTCTGTAATACGGTCTCCTCCGCTTGTACGCACTCAGCTTAAACGAAACTTTCGGTTATATGCAACAGGAAATTTATCATGGTACAACAAAGTTGCCTATATCCGAACATCGTTTAAATGAAAATCCGCTTAGGTGCAACACACTGTCTGTATTTTTGGCGGTACTTCATTTCTGTTTCATAGCGTCTTCTTGAAGATAAAAGAAAATTTGGTTTTGCCTTACGGCATATTTTGACGTATTTCGCATTAGATTTAGAATCTGCATTCCTATTATTCATTTCAACGCATCGTCTGAGCCCAAATAGGAGTTTCGACCAATTGTACCAAAAGTAAAAATCAAAGCCAGCCAAACCACGGATTGTGTAGAGTATTCGCAGATCGTGCTTGAATATCTAGTTTGGAGGACTAATTTTTAGGTTTCATCGAGACACACGGTTACATTTTAAGTCTAGCTTGGACTTCATGTCTGGTGCCTGTCTGGTCCTGGTCTGGAGTTCCTGTTAATTTCAACTAGGTAGATAAGCTTAAGAGTGACTTTGTTGTTTATTCAGTTTTCAACTCACATGTTTTCCGTGAAACGTGCTCACTAACCACAACTAAACAGCGATTACAAATTGTTGAGTTTTTATTGAAATCCATAGTCTGTCAGAAATGTTGTTTGACGCGTTCGGCAAGTACCAGTGCGGCTTCCTGCCCGGCAAATTGGCAATAGACCAAATCTTCACACTAAGGCAAATCCTAGAGAAGACCAGCAAATTTCAAATCGATACGCATCACTTTTTATCAATTTCAAAACCGCATACTGCAGCATTCATCGCAAGGAGCTATTTGATGCGATGGCCGAATTCTGGCTACCGAGAAAATTTATCCGGTTGTGTCACGCTAACACATACGCGATGCACCGTGCGTAAATACCCGTATGCGTAGAGTTCGTAAAGTAGTGGCTTGTGCATGAAATGATAATATAACGCACGGAGTGGCGCGACAGTCCGAGGCGGACCAGGGCCTAGCTTCTTGGCAACCACTCGTGTTGTGCGTGCTTTTGCTCTTTCACGCGTGGAAGGGACCTATAGTTTAATGCCGACTTCGAACGGCGGAGTTGAAAAGCTTTTTCTAGACAGGAATACTCTTTGAGCTTTGTCAGTGTGCCGAAAGAGGTGGAGCCGTGAATTATCAAAAGGTGGTAAATTCGGGTACATGAAATGATACATGAATTATTTTTAAAAAGGATGGCAAATTGATTTATCAGCTCCAATAAACCTGGCACATCTTGTTGACAACAGTGATGGTAATTAAAAATAATAAAATTACCTACCGGCGATGAGAAAAATGCCTACTTCCTCCTGCACATTCGCAAAATCACCTACAAATCCACTGACAAGTATCCTAAAAATAATTTTAAATTTCTTAAGTTATTCGAAAATATGAAAAATACATAAATACAAGTACATACAAGTAGAAAAGCTGTGTATTCTTTTGTATTAATTTTAAATTACTCATTTGTAATGGACCGTCGACCGCCAAGTGCGCTCGATTTAAAACCAATTACAGTAACCCGAGATGTCATTCGCTCGTTTGTCGACCCAGGCCCAGTTTTGTTTACCCTCATCGTGCATGATCGTTTGAGTCACCGAGAGTATGTTTACATTCATAGCCGATTGAATTCGAGTTGGCCTACATTTAGCTGCATAAGACCCGATGCGATTTGTTCAGTGTTGTCTTAGGAGACAATGACTCCACTGAAGGCGACATTAATCGTTGTTGGGGTAGGCTGTGGATGGTTGATATTGACTGCGGCAATCAAGTTGTGGACGTGGTACAAACTATTGAGGTCGACGGGACTATGGAATTTGCTGGACTGAGGTGGCGAGTCGACGAGCGAGTGAATGATGAACCCGGAAGAGAGTCATATTTTGGCAGCAGTGCAGTTCGGTTAATTTTAATTAAATTTGGTCTCTAATTCACTTTTATCAATAAAATAGTATTTTTCCCACATACATTTATCGAAAATGAAAGAAATGGGGAAACATAAGTTCATCATTAAAATCGCGTATTTTACTTATTTTCAACCAAAACTGTTCAACGTTTAATTAAACTAAACTTGCCTTTTCTCTATCTGTAAAATTGTATTCTGTTGATCTCCATTCTTGATAAAGATCGTTCTAATTAGGTTAAATAAGGGGAGTTGCTAATACATTCACGAGCCCATTTAGACCATGTTGGTCCAGACTGCAACCACTGTTTGACCACTCTAGTGATGCCAGAGTGCCATATTTGAAAGCCAGATACTAGCAGGCACTCAACTAAAAAGCTGATTAGAAACAAGAACAAATACAAATTCAGATCTGCCCCTTAATACAATTTTAGGATTAAAAAAACCAATTTCTTTGAATATCGATTCACTTTTTATGGTTAAACTCTTTTGTAGCTCCTCTAAGGCGGTACTTAAAAATTGTAAGCAAACCAAACCGAAAATTCAAGCAAAAGAAAACGAAATTTGATGTGAATATGACAAGCGTAGTTGAGTTCCATCGAATATTACCAATTCACGTGAAGTGAAAAGAGAGTAAGATATAATCTAAGCACTCACTCAAAATTAAGTGAGAACTTGTAATACCAAAAATACCTAATTGTTCGCTTATTTTAAAAATTTGTTTTTTTTTTCTGTTCTTTTTCTTATTTTGCGCTACAGTCCGGAGTGGACCTGGGCCTCAACCAACAAGCCTCTCCAGCTAGCACGGCCTGTGGCTGACTGTCTCCAGTGTCGCACACCAAGTTGGTTGATGTCCTTTTTCCCTACGGGGTCAGTTTTGAGCTAAAAATACCTACATGTTGGGATTTTCGCCTACGTTGACCATCACTGGTTGAAAATGGAGTCGATAGAGAAAGGCAAACATGAAGGCCTTGAATAGTCGCGACGTGTTCTTCCAGTCAATGGTTGATGCTAAAACATAAAATTCTGTTCAGCGATAAAAGGGGCGGCTAAGTTTGTTGTATATGCAAGGCATTTAATGCGAATATTAACTATATCACCGTTTGTTTATAAAAACGATGATGTTTTAATAGAGACTTTAGTTCGTATAGAAGCTTTTTCTAGACAGCAATACTCAATGCTCAAAGAGTATTTCTGTCTAGAAAAAGGTCTCAACTTCGCCGTTCGGAGTCGGCATTAAACTGTAGGTCCCTTCCACGCGTGAAAGAACAATAGCACACACAATACGAGTGGTTGCTGAGAAGCTAGGCCCAGGTCCGCCTCGAACTGTCGCGCCACCCATATTATTGTTATTATATTAGTTCGTATTGATTCATTCTTTTTTTACCCGAGGGGTAATGATTGGGAGCCAGTGTTTGTGGCCCCACCTCTATTGCATACCAAGACTGACGTCTTGATTAATTCTTCTGACATTTAACAAAGAAAAACAAACATGAATTAACTAAAGACACTATCAACAATAATAAGAAAAGGAGAAAAAAGAATACAACTGAAGTGGTAGGTTGTGCTTATTAGAAGAAAAGAGACAGTACGATGTAAAACATTATTGATGGCTTCGTTTGTAGCTTCCCTTTGGCGTCCTTCATTTCATGCACATCAGCATCAGCATCACGTGAGTTCTTAGGCTGGGAAACCTGCTTGCACATGGCTTCGGCGTGGCTTCGTTGTACCGCTCTTCATCCAATGCACAGCATCAATAATGAGAGTGCTGAGGCTTGGGCGCATGTTTGGATGCCAAGAGCAGTCTCCACCAAATGCTGATTGTAGGCCATGTTACTCAGGGAACTCTCGCAGAAGATGAACAGAACTATCATTTGTGCTTTCATGTGTACCAAGTGATGAAAATTGATCATCAATGCTCTGAGACGACTCCCACAAGCTTGCAGCCCCAAGGTGTTTGTGGTGTCTTATTGGAACATTATATCATTTTCGGTTAAGGTGGACCAATATTAAAGACAACACAGAGACAAGTAAAGCCAAGAAAACATCTCAAGAACGTGCACGTGAACGGGAAATATTCGAGAAAGACAATTGTCTTTTGTGCAATTCTCTCTCAGTCTCATTCTCCCGCGCTGTGCACAGACCTTCCTCGCAGCTCACCGCTGCGTATTCATGGAGTCACGAAACGTTACAAGTTATGACCGAATTCACTTAGAGGATTTTATGCGGAACGTACGTGATGTTTTTTTCCCCCACAATTTCTTGAGATCTTCCTTCTTTTGCCACCAATGACACCCGCCATCCCATTCTCAGGCCGTGGTCGACTCTCTCACTCTCACTCCGACTCTCGGTCTGCCCTCAATTATACATACATGTGTATGCGGTGGGGCTGGTTGGGGGGAGGGGGTACCCGTCTTCAAATACTCTGTGCACATTCGGAATTTTCGGGTGAGCACTCGTATTATTTTCATCGCTGCAGGACATTAAAGGACGATCTCCTGAATTATGAGATAATAAAAAAGTTATTCTTACAAAATGACGACACGTGTAACTATGTTTTATCGCACTGAGAGTGTGTGTGTGTGTGTGTGTGCGGAGGGGTGGGAGAAAACAATTTTCACGTTAACCACTTGGAAAATAGTTTTGCGAATATTTTTGTGGGCTTGCACGGGGGGTGGGGGGAAGCGCCGTCTTGTGCATTGTAAAAAATTGCCACCGTGGGTGATGTGAAAAGTTGTTTTGTGGTCGTGTCGTTGGGTTTTAAAACGGTTCATCAGCTGAAAGTTCACTGAGTTCATTGCTGTCAAAAGGAGCGACTGGAGTCAATGGGCGATTTGAAAAGTTTCCCGTTTCCGTGCAGAAGTTCTTCACAAACTCTGTGGCCACGGGGATGGGGTGATATCGTCTTGGGAACATGACAACAAAGTGAGTGGAGACTTACAGCCGCTTTGGCTGGCAAGGGGACTTCTTCTCCACTTCCGGGGGCTTTCCCGGGCTCAGCACGGGGAACTTCACTCTTCGGAGCATTAGGGAATCACAGGGACAATCTAAATCCGTCTCCTGGTGAGGAATCAATTTCAAATTTCCCTGAGTCACACGCCTACCTTCATGCCACCCTAATCCGAATCCTTTGAATTATTAAAGCCCAGCAGTAAAATGCGTCGCCCATTTGAAAGCCCGTGTCCATTAGAAGTCGCAAACCGAATGTGTGATCGTTAATTCCACAACATGTCAATGGGGCTGAGTGCTGACTGCAATTGAATTTCGCATCCACTCCTGAAAGCGATTATCCCTAGGGGAGGGACAAAAATTACGACTACCTGCATACCGGGTGTCATGGTTACGACGTTCGTTAAATTTGCATGCATCGCGTGCTGTTAAGGTTGTCAGTCCACCACCTCCCACCACCGCCGTGTGTGGAGCCAAAAGTGTGTCAAATGCGACGCAAAAAGAGCGAGAGTCATATGTAGCAGACTTTCGACATCCGAAGGCCATCCCCCGTCAATGCAACTCCCTTCCCGAAGCCAGTTGATGATGAAGAAGTTGTTGATGGGCCAGGACCTCCATTAAATCAATACCAGCAAGTGAATGCCAGTCCTCCCTTAGGAATGCTCGAATCTGCAAATCTGACACATTTGACAACACAGACAGCCCGCCCCCGGCTATCAGTGACTATCATAATCCACTTATCCGGCAATTTTCATAAATTTACGAAATACCCTGAAAATCACTGTCTAATTAAATAATGCTTCCTTCTCGAGACAGAAGACGACGGATTTTATGGCGTTCAGAATTTCCACTCTCTCGCTCGCTCGCTCACCCTCCTCTCGCAGCGACCAAGGAGCAGATGAAAGCGGCGAAAAAAGGACGACATGGAGATTTGGGGGCAGAATGATTTAAAGATCCATTCGAACACGGAATTCTAAATGAACAACAGTTGGTGTTGGCTCGTCGTTTCCTCGTTGGATGGGTTTTGAAAATTATTAGGTGGGAACGCAGCCAAAAAGGGTTGGAACACACTGCACTAGGTGCTGTCGTCGGGAGGGGGTGAGTGTGGGGGTGAGTGGGGGTAGGTAGACTTTCTCGGAGAATTTTCCACCGTTTCCTGGAATTTATTCGTGTTAATTATTGCTAATTCTGCCAGATAGAAGGGAGGCATTTTTGGTGTGGGGGGAAACGAGTTAAGTACCAATCTGGTGTTGGTGCTGGTGCTGTCGTGTTCTCGGGTGCCGTGTGCTGGAGAATGCCGGGCGCCCCGAGCCGGATATCATTTGTCGGTTCGGGTGTGAGCTTATAGTGAAAAGTATGACTTTGAATGACTGCCACTTGGATGATGTGATAATTGGGTGAGCGGTTTTAATTGGGCAGACGATTAAATTGCTCAACTGCTAATTGGTCAAGTTTAAATTGGCTATCAAGTCGGCTTAAAGGACGAATATTCACGAGGTTGTGGCGTCGGTAATGGTCATGTCATTTTTTCTTGTGTTTTTTTCGACACAATCCGAACTTTGAAGTGGGTTCTTTTTGCATTCACATCAACGAGGTGAATCTTTGAGCGCCTCTAATGGATAGCTCACGGTTGCAGTAGAAGAAAATCTTAGCCCAAGTACACACACCCTATTATTATTACGACTAAGAAGCTTGTCTCTTGGCTAGGCCATGTAGAGCGCACTGCTCCAGGCCGAAGAGTCTTCGACTCTGAACCACAACGTAATAAAGAACGCCCACGGAACCGATGGCGCACCCAGATGGAGAAGGACCTCAAACAAGTTGGCGTGCGCAATTGGTGACAGCTGGCTAAAGATTGTGCCAGCTGGAGAGGCTTGTTGGTTGAGGCCCAGGGCCACCTCGGACTGTAGCGCCACCAGAAGAAAAATAACGTACTCTTCCTTCAAGCGATTTGCTAGTGGAGATTGGCTGCCGTTAATACTTCGACTTGTGCCAACGACTTAGGCCAAAACGTCCGACTCCATGCCCCACATGCTTTTTACACAAAATCCATTATTCCGCCACAAATTTGATGGCATCTGTGGGGTTAGTGAGTGAAGAAGAGTGGTCAATCGCAAACTCTATGACTTCTGGAAAGAAGCGGCTGTAGTTCGGAAGACAATGATCCTTCAAATTGTCTGCTCTGGATCTTCGAATCCTAGACTCTGAGTTCGGGACGGTGACCAACCCGTTGCAAATGCAAGACGACATGGTCTGCATTACTGGAAGTCGCGTGCTTGATCCGAAAGAAGGCTAAGGCCTAAGGCTTTGTGCGAAGATCTTTCACCGAATCGTCAAGCAAAATTCAGCAGCATACAACAATGCTATATTAAACAAAGGCAGACAAAAAATATGCCTTTCCTCAATCAACTCAACCATCAACATAAACTACCCTCTTGAGTTAAAGAGAGACATGCATTGTCTGGGATCGCGAAAGGGTACGGTCGTTGGTTTACCCGTAGTAACAATATTTCTAACTCAATAGACAGTAACATTCAAAAATTTAGACGCGATGCTTGTAAGTGGTTTTTAAATTTTGAGGACTCGATCCGGTTTAAATGTAGGCACCGATGTAGACTTTGAATGTTGGTCTTAATTTTCTCATATCTCAAAAACCGTTTGTCCTACAGCAAAGTGACTGAGACAGATTTTGTAGCTCATGACTAGATCTAGAGGATGGGCTGAGGAACGGAAAATTGTACCGTTATAAGGGTATAATTTTTAATGGATAAGGCACTTTTCTGGTTAAAATAATTTAAATCATCGCCTAGTCGGTGATTGAGAGTGATGAAAACTTGCACAATGTGAATTCACGTTAAGAGCAACAATTCAGATTGACCATCCTTCAAACCCGATGCAAAATGTCATATAATTTACGCCCGAGAAACAAATTTCCCTGTTTTTTTCAAAAATTTGCCCAAATATCGGTCCAATCGTGAATTTTCCAATTCCATCCTCTAGATCAAGTCATAAGCTACAAAAAATTGTACAGGAATTTTCTCGTACGACGCACCGTTCTCGAGATATAAATTGTCAAAAATTCCATACGAACCGCCAGAACCCCTACAGATGTCGATTTTTCTACATTGAAAAAATCATGAATGTCCGTCTTACTTTGGTCATATCTCAAAAACCGTGCGTCCTACAGCAAAGTGACTGAGACAGATTTTGTAGCTCATGACTAGATCTAGAAGATGCCGTATGGGAATGGACAAATGTACCGTTATAAGGGTATTATTTTTAAAGGATAAGGCACTTTTCGCGTTAAAATAATTTTAATCATCACCTTGTCGGTGATTGAGAGTGATGAAAACTTGCACAATGCGAAATCACGTT
The DNA here is from genome assembly GCA_964034865.1 of Eristalis intricaria. Taxonomy (NCBI): domain Eukaryota; kingdom Metazoa; phylum Arthropoda; class Insecta; order Diptera; family Syrphidae; genus Eristalis; species Eristalis intricaria. The sequence continues at coordinate 10,698,135 of OZ035877.1, forward strand.
AAGAGCAACAATTCAGATTGACCTTCATTCAAGGCCGATGCAAAATATCATATAATCTACACCAGAGAAAGAAATTTCCCCGTTTTTTTCAAAAATTTGCCCAAATAACTGTACAATCCTAAATTTTCCAATTCCATTCTCTAGATCAAGTCATAAGCTACAAAAAATTGTACTGGAATTTTCTCGTATGACGCACCGTTCTCGAGATATGAGTTGTCAAAAATTCCATTCGAACCGCCAGAACCCCTACAGATGTCGATTTTTCTACATTGAAAAAATCATGAATGTTCGTCTTACTTGGGTCATATCTCAAAAACCGTGCTTCCTACAGCAAAGTGACTGAGACAGATTTTGTAGCTCATGACTAGATCTAGAAGATGCCGTAGGGGAATGGACAAATGTACCGTTATAAAGGTATAGTTTTTAATGGATAAGGAACTTTTAGTGTTAAAATGGTATTAATCATCCCCTTGCCTTTGATTGTGAGTGATGAAAACTTGCACAATGTGAATTCACGTTAAGAGCAACAATTCAGATTGACCTTCATTCAAGGCCGATGTAAAATATCATATAATCTACGCCCGAGAAACAAATTTCCCTGTTTTTTTTCAAAAATTTGCCCAAATAACGGTACAATCGTGAATTTTCCAATTTCATCCTCTAGATCAAGTCATAAGCTACAAAAAATTGTACTGGAATTTTCTCGTACGACGCACCGTTCTCGAGATCTGAGTTGTCAAAAATTCCATACGAACCGCCAGAACCCCTACAGATGTCGATTTTTCTACATTGAAAAAATCATGAATGTTCGTCTTACTTGGGTCATATCTCAAAAACCGTGCTTCCTACAGCAAAGTGACTGAGACAGATTTTGTAGCTCATGACTAGATCTAGAAGATGCCGTAGGGGAATGGACAAATGTACCGTTATAAAGGTATAGTTTTTAATGGATAAGGAACTTTTAGTGTTAAAATGGTATTAATCATCCCCTTGCCTTTGATTGTGAGTGATGAAAACTTGCACAATGTGAATTCACGTTAAGAGCAACAATTCAGATTGACCTTCATTCAAGGCCGATGTAAAATATCATATAATCTACGCCCGAGAAACAAATTTCCCTGTTTTTTTTCAAAAATTTGCCCAAATAACGGTACAATCGTGAATTTTCCAATTTCATCCTCTAGATCAAGTCATAAGCTACAAAAAATTGTACTGGAATTTTCTCGTACGACGCACCGTTCTCGAGATCTGAGTTGTCAAAAATTCCATACGAACCGCCAGAACCCCTACAGATGTCGATTTTTCTACATTGAAAAAATCATGAATGTTCGTCTTACTTGGGTCATATCTCAAAAACCGTGCGTCCTACAGCAAAGTGACTGAGACCGATTTTGTAGCTCATGACTAGATCTAAAGGATGGGGCTGGGGAACGGAAAATTGTACCGTTATAAGGGTATAATTTTTAATGGATAAGGCACTTTTCTGGTTAAAATAATTTAAATCATCGCCTTGTCGGTGATTGAGAGTGATGAAAACTTGCACAATGTGAATTCACGTTAAGAGCAACTATTCCGATCGACCTTCCTTCAAAACCGATGCTCAATTTTATATAATTTACGTCCGAGAAACAAATTTCCCTGTTTTTTTCAAAAATTTGCCCAAATAACGGTACAATCGTGAATTTTCCAATTCCATCCTCTAGATCAAGTCATAAGCTACAAAAAATTGTACTGGAATTTCCTCGTACGACGCACCGTTCTCGAGATATAAATTGTCAAAAATTCCATACGAACCGGCAGAACCCCTACAGATGTAGGTATGTAGCCAAAGTGATTGGCTTGTTATGGTTGACTAATGAAACTTGACGTATCACCACAGAAGATAATTGAGATTTGTCTATTTGCATAATTTCGGCGCATCAAATCCCATCTTCCCAACTTGAAGCATTTCAAGTTGATTAACGTGGCTCTATACCCGAGACTATGAACGACTGACTATTGTCTCCTTCCTCTTTGCAAAATAAATAATGTTCGATGACGGCGCCATGCCATAAGTCGCACCAAAAAATATAAATTCGTGGAGGGATTCACTTGTGGGCTCTGTTTGTTTTAATTAACCCAATTTGTCTTGTCTCCTCCGACTATTCTTGTTCTTTTCCGAAATTTGGATCATCGGTGAACATTTCTAGCGTCTTATTAGCGATCTCGCGTCGTTGTCTATGGTCGCAAATTTTCAATACTTACGTCAACACAAAAAGTGAAACCTTGTGAGAGAGTGACTCTGGCGATAAATTTTTTTTGTCGGAGGTTTTTAAACACTACAGTGGAACACTCAGACTACATTTAGTCTTTTGGTGGGCTAATATCATCAGCTCCCATCACATCAGCATCGAAGACCTGACACCTGATCCGGGCAAAGACGGGACAGTGACAGAGGACTTACTCTGCAGTGTGTTGGTCTTCTCCACAACTATCGCAGATCGATCGTTTCGTCACTTAGGCCAAGCACTCTTTTTGGCGAGGGCTTAGTGACGCGCTAGTACGCCTGTTAGAGATCTGCTGTCTTTTCTGTCAAGGGACAAGAATAAAGACACGGATTTCTTGTAGACTATTGGAAACACTGGAGAGTCATGCCACCTCCGATTGTGTTCTTGAGAGACCCAACCATTGACGGAAAAAATTAAAAAAAATCATCGCTCTCGAGTGCATGTCCAATTTAAGAATCTCATCTCACTCCATTCAGTGTCATCAAAGCCGTCACCATCATCATCCTGATCATCATCATCGCCATAGAATAAAAATATGCCACATCCAAGGCATGAACCGCATTAGAACCAGCAACAAGAAGGCACAACGCTTCGTCGAAAAGAAATAGAGTACTAAGCAGACTAGGAGGAATACAGAAAAAAAAACGAAACGAATCGAAAAACGTGCATCATCATCATCATCCCCATCCGGAAGCCCCTAACCCTACACACGTAGTCCCAGCGCAGGTTCAGGTCCTGAGAACTTCTCCTCTGGTCCTTGTCTAACAAGTTCATCGGCGGTCTCATTTCCAGCGAGCTTTAGATGACCAGGGTAAGTGGCGTGGGGTCCTTTGGTTTTTGGGATCAACAGGAGACTCAAACACAAACCAAAACCACACTAAGTAGGTGATGACTAAGGACTCACACTGAACAAATACCGAAGTCTACACGTGTAGCAGGCCAAAGTTGTCTTCAAACTGCAATCTGCGAGTGAAATGAATGCAGTCGCAGGACGCATCACAGAGTCCTCAAGACATAGCCTGCTGGCAGCATTTGCATCATGAGGACAGTTGAGAAAAAGGCGAGATTCTAGCGACTAGAGTCTAGAGTGAGTAGAGTCTAGAGTGACTAGAGTCTAGAGTGACTAGAGTCGCGATGGAGTTGAAACGAAGCTAATTGGGCTTCATTTCGGTTTCCGGTCAAAGCATTCTCTTATGGAGTAACTGACATGACTACAATGTACTAATTTTATTCCAAAAATATTCTTAATTTAAATAATTGTTTAATTCAACAAAAATGTTTAAACAGTAAAGTACATTTGAACTTGGCTGCATTTATTAGTTGACTGGGGACAAACACACAAGCAAACTCTTCATTTATACCGACTCCATGTGGGTCGGCTTATTGAGTCCACACTAACGTTAAAAATTCTTACGAAGGTCGTTAAGATCTCAAATACACAACGTGTGCAATTGCATATGCAGAAAACTTTGTGAATTTTGACTGCCGATTAAATTCAGAGAGCATTTGTATTGCATTTGCACAGCTAGCCAGAGACCGTGCTAGGTGGAGAGGTTTTTTAGTTGAGGCCCAGGTCCACCCCGGACTGTAGCGCCAAATAAAGAAGAAGATTTGCATTCCAGAAGTATCCTGAAAGCGGTTCAAGGGTTGAACTTAGGTACACCTTGGCTGTCGCTATAGACCCTTAGGATCGCATTGCTTTCCGCTTGGGAGACCGACTTAAAATTTACTTAATATGGTGTGCAGTCCACGAAGGCGCCAGCTCCAGTCTCTTAATTGGTCTTGAAGCCATCCGTAAGGATTCGACTACATTCCTTTCCTGGCACATTCCTTTTCTAGCCAGAACTAGTCCAGATAGTTGATTGCAGTAGGACCAAGACTAGGCTCAAGTCCACAGACGCTAGTATTATTAGAACTAAGCACCTTGTTTATTGGTTACAACGTAACAGATCTACGTAACAGTAACAGATGACGCCCACGGAACCAATGGCACACCCAGGTGGAGAAGGACCTCAACGAACTTGGCGTGCGGAAGGCGCCAGCTTCAGTCTCTTCATTGGCCTTGGAACCATCCGTAAGGATTCGACTACATTCCTTTCCTGGCACGTTCCTTTTCTGGCCAGAACTAGTCCAGAGTGTGGGCAAATTCGACTTTGTACGGAGTCCAGCAAGTGAAGTACTGGTGTCCGTCCGCCAGTCTGCATATCCATAAGACTGGGGTCAAATGAGATGCAGTGCACAAGGTCCTCTAAGCTCCAGTATGTGTTGTACCAAGGAACTCTTCTTTTAAGACGAAAAATGGCGTTGAGATGATGATGAAGATGCCAAGATATACCCCTCTTTGATGGAGTAGATCAGAGGGTGTACTCTCAAGGCCATTTTCTGTCTTGAAAGCAGCAGTTACCTATTTACGTGCAAGCTTGTTCCACCAAACGACCAATGTACAGCAGAGAAGCGGCCTTGTCATAGTCGTGTAGAAAGATAGACCATGTAGAAAGCCTTACAGAGAATCCCCTTACACTGCCAGAAAATTGACAGCGCCTTGGCGATTTTCGAATCATCGTGTTTTTTCAGGAAGTCATGAATCTTGCCAGGAGTGGTCACTCGCATGGGACAAGCAAGGATGAAGGGGTTTGACACACATACTCAAATTTCCACGCCCCCTCGCGCCAACATAAGATGGAACCCCCCCCCATCCACAGATGCAGTGCCTTCCATTGTCCCCCATGCGCTGCAATCACTGAATAAGTCAGCTTGTATCTTGGACGACTCTGGACAACTTTAATCTATGCACACTTCGCACCCTCAATGGAAGAGTTTTTTTTTTAAGGATTTATAATATTCTCTGTTCATTTTTCCAGTAATTTTCTTCATTCACATTCCGCAGCGTCCTTGAGAGCATTTCTCAACGTTATTGCGTTGACGACAACTGTCAACCACCCCGAATCCTCGAAATTAACTGCGAGCAAACGTTGACAGTAAATCTTCAAGCGAACTTTCCCCCTCCTGGTCGTGTCCTTAAATTAAATATACTCTTCTCTTCTGCTCACACCGAGATGCTGGGGAATATTATTTGCCATCTTTTCCTCCGCAATTTTTTTGTTCTTGTTTTTGTTCTCAAACGATGGAGGGGAGGGGGGAAGACATAATGCAGGCCGGATAAGGAATGGATGTGTAAATTCTCCCGTGTGCCATGGACTGAGTCTAATTTCAGGCGGAAATCCCTCACGTTTAGGTCATTATTCCACGAAGGTTCGTGTCTTAAATTTTGGTAACGTTTTGCGGTAGACTGTCGGTTCTGTTTGAATAAATTTGAAATTTTCGCTTGATGGAGGGAACTTTAATGCGGTGAGCTAGCTGCCATGCTGTATGGGGGAGGATGATAGTCGTGTTGGCGGTGTTTTGCCTGGCTTCACTGTCGCTGGTGATTTCGGAGGTGGGCTGCTGTTTGAGATGACGTTGGGGGTCTCTTAAGGCCAGCTGGCGTTTTTATGTGAAATTAAGTACTGTCTCCTCTAGGAGGGGCTTTAATCTAAACAAGACTACAATGCACTCGGAATTGGCATCTTAAGAAGACTCTCTGAAGTTTGCTTGAGTATAACAAGGACCAGATCCCGGCTTGTTGCCCACACATTTCCTTAATGCCCAACTCCACTTTAAACAATTTCCGTAGATTCCTTATCCTTCAGCACACGTTCTCACTTTCAGTGAAAATGAAACGAAGCCGAAAGCTCACATCAACAAAGTGTCCAGTCAAACAGAATGAATTTCAAAATACACTCTCGCCCTTCTTGCACCTCCGCACAAAATCCCACCCGCCCTCCGACTGGATCAAGGATAACAGATGAAAGAAGAAGAAATCGCGAGTACACAAAAAAAAACCATATTTACATCCACCATCACGTGTGAATAATTTCCATTTTTATATTCCCGGCAAAGAATGAAATTCCATTTCCATAAATCCACCCGAGGCGTTGCATTGCACAATGCATAAGGTCATTTATACTCGTACAACACGTTCGCCTGAATCCAGTCGGAACAGAAAAAAAAACGAACCCTCCGAGTGTTCTCGGCGGGCAGGACAGCCACCCACAGAGGCAGCATTGGTTGGCATAATAAAATCACTGAACTCGAAACTGAGTATAAACGAAATTGCTGTGCCCTGTTCTTTCTTGGATCAGGATCTACGATTCAGTGCAGATTTATTCATAGATTCAAAACACTTGAGCTTTTATTAAGTGCAGTTTAACAACTAAATGATTTCCTCTTAATCCAGCACGGATCGTTGCACACGAAATAAACCCTCAAACAATGGTAAACAAAGCCGGCCTAATGGCTGAGTGGGAGACAAGAAGGCAGCGTGGCCGATGAAAAGGTCCTTTGCACAATCGCATTCATCATTGAAGGATGTTTTCGGATTAACAGCCGTTCACTGATGCTAAGGATAATGGCTAATTTGGATTTAATTGCAAGGCAAACGATGGCGATGGAGGCGATTGTTAATTATTATTTCATTTTGAATGGATGCGCAGGGGCGAAGTCCCCTTGTACATTGTGTTTCACATTTCGGACCTGTGTTGCACCAACCTTTGAATGACTGCGGCAATTCCCTCAGATCCGCACTTGGTCAGGTGGCGATGATTTAATTGAAGAATTTGAGGTGTGTCATACAGGCACCTTTACTGCGGCCATGAAGGTCAATTGTAACCTCTTTTCTTAAGGGTGATTCAATGGATGGAATTCTTGAACGTCTCCCAAATCTAGCTTTTCTACATGTGTCATACCACCCGGCTACTAGGGCGTCTATGCAAATATGATGCTGGGGCGTATGTGGAATATTTTTCCATTTTTTTTTCAACTACTCTGGCATATATTTATGCAATATTTGTTGTTCAACGAAAACCTACATACCTAGCTGAAACTACTCTTTCCTTCGGTTTTGGAGTAGAGGTGGGTCGTTCCGGACAGGGAGCGGATCCATGTCCTCTTTCGGATAACATTTCCTTTCGTGCCGTAAACTCGACCTTAACATGTCCATAATTCTACACAATCACACACAATATGGCAAATGGCACACAAAATGGTGCACACACGTTTATTCATACCTGTGTCGGAATTATCATGTATCATCCGTCCTTAGGTTGGTAGGTGTACAGGTGCCCTTACGGCCTTGCGGCCGAGGCGCCCTTAAACCAACAAAATGGTTCCATTGTGTCCTTAATAAGTATAGTTCTGCTAAATATTCAGGAACAAGTCAGGATGGCCTCAACGGCTCTTTACTGCTGTAAAAAGGCCATTAGGTGCAAATGGAGACTGCAGCCCCGAATGATTCACTGGCTATTTACATCAGTACTCAGACCCATACTGCTGTATGGCGTCGCAATTTGGTGTACCGCACTCGATAAGAAAATCAATATCACTCCACTCGCAAAGAGTACAGAGGATGGTTTGCGTATGCATTAGCGGAGCGATAAAGACTACCTTCGCCGAAGCATTAAACATTCTCCTCAACCTGCCGCCGATAGAACTAATTGGCAGCCAGACTGCAGCTAGTACGGAGATCAGATTGAGTTCGCTGAGCAGCTGGAAAGAACTGCAGTCTGGACATTCAATGATCCTATGCTGGTATGCCTCTATACCCATAGACACAGACCTCACTCTACCTAAACTCTTCTTCGAGAAGAATTTCTCAACCAGCATACCGCCCAGATCTTACTGGGAGTCTGAACACCAGACGTTGGAAGGTCCACTGCGAGTCTGAACACCAGACGATGGAAGGTCCACTGCGAGTCTGAACACCAGACGATGGAAGGTCCACTGCGAATCTTCACAGATGGATCGAAGATGGATGCAGGTGTGGGTGCTGGTGTCTCTTCAAAGGATCTAAATTTCCAGCTATCTTGCCGACTACCTCATCACTCACAGCGTCTTTCAGGCCGAAACTGTAGCGATTAAGGAAGCCCTGTCCTGGCTGAAAACAAAGTAATATCGCGCACAGATATCGTCAACTGTTCCGATAGCCAAGCAGCAATCAAATCTCTGGATTCAGTCACCTTTAATTCCAAGACTTTCCTTAATTGCCGCCTATCTTTTAACGAGATGGGCAAGAACTTTAACATCCAACTGATGTGTGTGCCGGGACACTGTGACATTCCAGAGAATTGCGAATCGGACGAACTCGCTTGAAAGGGCACAAATTCTCCACTCTTTCCGGGTGCAGACCCACCCTTCGCACCTATCGCTACTATAAAACATCTGCTAAAGCTTGAAACGCTTGCTCTAACAAACCGCGGATGAACATTAATTACAGGTTGCCTCATTACGAAACAACTGTAGAATATGATCGATCCCAAACGATCGCTTAGCTTGATCGGATTACACAGTCAGTCTCACTCAGAGGGGGGCTGCTAGTGTATTCACCAGCACACTTAGACCATGTTGGTCCAGTGAGATACCCCAAGTCAGACTTCTACCCACTGACTGACCACTCCAGTGATAGTGCCGTTAATTTGATCCCAACGGCAAATGGTGACTGGACCAGATTTGAAAACCAGATAAAAGCGTATTAATTTTGCTTTCACTGAGTTTCGAACCGGGGACCCTGCTAACAAGGGGCAGACACTCTACCAACTGCGCCATCCAGTCGTAGATTATGGCGTGTCTGGCTGTAAAATCCATGCAGAGTGTATGGAAAACACTCCTCCAGCCAGGAGAGTCTTATACTAGTCCGCACTTATAGGACACCTCAAGGTGGCGCAACAAAGTGAAGGAGAACTTCAACGAACTCGGCGTGCGAAACTGGAGAGAGCTAGCCAGAGGCTTGAGGAGAGACTTGGTGGTTGAGGTCCATGGACGCCTCGTAACGTGGCGTCAAACAAGAAAATTGTGCAACCACTCTGACTCGGATTACCATCATCCACTTATCCATTAAGATGTAACCAACTGAAGCTCTATGAACTCCGCTCTAAACCTTTTGGAGAAGAGGTCTGGAGTTCTACTACTACCGTGAGACTTTCTTTTAGGCTTACTTAAACCATACAGCTTCATTTGAAAACCTCAGGAGGCTTCTCAATTCTGCACATGTCTTTCTTCCTGCGAGTGCAAAAGTCGTTGTGTGGTATATCCTGTCGCGATGTAGCGTGCTTATAACACAGTGCCCGCTAAGGACTCCAGTTAGATTTCGCTCTTTTTTGCCACTATCATACGTCCTAAAATGTATTTACATCCATGCCAACGTCCTATCAATCTACTCCTTCTTATCGGAGAAATATAAATGCACATGTTGACCGCAGATATATCAATGGACGTGCATAGTTCAGCGCACATGTGGACTCTCTCTACGTAACTCTAACCCAGAAATGAAGTATCACAGAGATGTCCGACTTCTACCTCTCTTTCCCCTTAAGATTTTTGACAACTGCTTTTTATAACGTGTTCATAAGCCAAATTGACCAATCAAAGGACGGCATTTACGTTATTTCGTGAATAACCCTCAAAAGTTCATGAATATCTGTCAAAAAGGATAGTGGTCAATCAGCTATGAAGTCAACCATCTCGGTAATACTTCAATTCTGCTCTAACCTAAGGAACTCTCTCTAACTTGAACTTTTTCGCCATATTTTACAAAAATGTTCCTCAATTTTCCATACAAAAACCGTTCTCTAAGTCAAACTCCCTTTAACTCGAACAAATTTTGGTATTCTTGGACCTTGCCTTAGGGGGAGTCCACTGTAGATCCGCTGACAAGTCTCCGGGAGCCAATTTCGCCTCCGAAAAGAATCGTTTCATGTTAGTTCCGTCGGCGGAACTGTTAGCACAACTCGACTTTGGAGGCAATTGAGTAACAGATCCATTTCACCAAGAATCGAACTAAATTCATATAAGGCACTAATCATCTTGGACTCCTGGTTAAGGACGGACTATACCCGCGACGGTTGTACTATAGCCGGGCGTAAAGTGACCTGAGTGATAGGTCTTCTTATGTAGAGCGCATTGACATGATACCTACCAAAAGATTGCTTCTCGATTCCGAGGATTGGGACCACGCTGCATATCATACGAAACGTCTGTCCTAAAGGCAATGCAGATATCAGACAGAGCAAATAGATCCACTCATAGTGATGTCCAACAGCTCTTGAAATGAATTCAACACTGCAACGTTGACAAACTGCAAACTGCAAATACCATCATCCCATGAAGCCTTTGTCATCTTATACATTTCATACAACATATGCCCCTCTTGTCAAAAGACTCGCCTTGAATCTCGTTAGCCCATTAAGGGTTCACAATATAAAGTCATACGATCTCCCATAGAAGCCAACTGAATCAAGCCAATAATTTGAACTCTCATCGGAAGGTCAAAGCAACCCGATCTCAATGACTCATAGAAACTATCCCCTTTGTTCCAAATATCATGCATAAACTTCGGGGGAGGAAATGCATCCGCCTGCCATAAGGGAATCCGCTAACAATTCCCATCCCCCTCCCCCCCCCCCCCCATCAACATCTCGATATGCAATTCAAAATCTAAACCACCCCTCGCCGGGCGCATTCGACACTGCAACCATGTCATACCCCACCAGGGACAGATACTCCGATGCTCAGATGTGGCAACTGGTGCGAGAATGTGACGTTTTTTGTTTTTTTCGTGTTGCCATCAGAAGTGCCAAAATCAAACATTTTGCAGGCACCAAACAAATCTAAATCCAATTTGTGACACTTGTCAAACCAGTTGAAAATTTCGGATACGTGATTCGACTGCAAGAGCACACCACTTTTGGGGGAGTGTTCGGCGGCAATGTTTTGCTTTGTCTATTCGCAGGCGGGAGTTTGGTTGGTTTTGCTTTTGTTTTTCTCTGCTTTTTTGCCCACTCTTCCCCTGTCGACATCGTCGTCGTCTGATTGACGCACAGGACGAGATACAAGAACAAAATTCAGTTCAACTAGCGGAATGTCCTTCTGCATTGATTTATTGAATTTGAGCATACAGGGAGACTGAGACTGCTGCAGCAGTCCAGGCCGTGCGTGTGTCTGTTTGTGATAAATATACAAAACTGTTAACAAGAAAATTTGAGATGGCAATGAATCAGAGAAAGAGAGAGACAGAGCGTTGGGTTTTAAGACACTGAATGCAGAGCATATTGAATTGTGAACAAATAGACTTGTCGAGGGTGTGTTTCATTTCAGTGAATTTTCTCGACTCGCCTCGATGTTGTGCAAGTTGTGACGTGGGTGAGTTTTATGCAAATTGATCTGACTTCTGTGGCATATGATTCCGTTCGTCTTTTACGAGGGGGGCCACTCGTTCCTTAGGCGCTTGCTGAAGACATGCACAAATGTTTGATGGTGACTTCTGTCACGGCCAGACGTGAGATGTCTTTGCTTTAAATTTCTTGTGGGTGAGTTTAAGAGACGCTAAGTTGTTCCAGGTGTGGGTTGCCGTGGCGTAGTGGGTTAGTGCGTCGACTCCTACTCAGAGGGTGCCAGGTTCGGTACCCGAATTTACCACCTTTCATATTTCACGGCTCCACCTCTTTAGAGTCACTGACAATGTTCAAAGAGTATTTCCTGTCTAGAAAAAGCTTCTCAAAACTTGGCCGTTCTGAGTCGGCATTAAACTGTAGGTCCGGCACGCACAACACGAGTGGTTGCTGAGAAGCTAGACCCACATCCGCTTCGGGCTGTAGCTCCACCCATATTATTATTAAGTTTTTCCAGGTGCTTCCGAAATAAATAGAAATAATTCTACTAATTCGAGTTTCCAATGAACTGAGTAAATAGACAGCAAATACAACGACTAAGACATGGCGTCGAAGAAATTCGAATAAGACGCTTCACTTGGTCAAGTCGTTCTTGGCATTGGGTCTTTAGACGACAGGCAACCGCCATAAGCCCCAACAAGGTCAGAAGAATTTCTTCTCTAATACTAGGAAGCCGCTTTGGATGTAGTCGAGCCCGTAAAGTGGGAAGTCTCATAAAAACACTCAGCTTGGCAATATTCCTCCCCATTGAGCATAAAAAAACATCGACTTTCAAAAGTTGGACGATATAAGAGAAGATATTCATACCCATTGAAGATCGCCACCGTACATGGTTCTGGGCCATCTGCTTTAATGTCCCTCAGTCATCGACTTACATGAAGTCATCATTCACGTGAATCGAGTGGCCAACAATCCAAAAAATGACGCGATAAGGGCTCAGGATATCAAAAAATAGATTTTCGAGTTATTTTCGCCTCATGTTCCATTTAAAATGCACAAATTCGTCCGATTTGTGGTGAACCCAAGATCCCCTCTTCATTCTCAGCCAGCAAGTCAACACACAAAATTCGAAAAAAACCAACTCCCACTTGCTCTCGGCTCCGCCATCTAAATCAATTTAAGCAAAGTCTCAGCCACACAGTAACAATTTTACAAATTTCAATAAATCACATTGTTTTGCGAGAATAAATTCTTAAGCGTGACCATAAAAAAAGAAAACCAAACAAAAGAAAAAAAAATCCCTCATGTTGCCAACTCGTCAATTGATTCCAAAGCCCACCACCAACGCGCCATCAGCTCCCCGTCTTGGCTTCGGTCTTTCATTTTCTTCTTGGAATCGTATCAATTTGCGGGAATTGTAAATAATTTGATTGCCATCTTGGCACATATGGACTTCCTATACTCAACTCGACTCGACTCGAGCCAGCTTCAACCCTCCAGCCCTCCAGCCGGGACACAATCAATATCCAACACTCCATTGCTATGGCAAAGTGAAAGGCGCCAAATAGCGCGCACCATAATCTGAATAATCACAATAACTCAGAAGCGCTTGTTGTTCGGGTGAAACCGAGACGGGCAACTCATGAAATATGTACTCCATCGTATCTACTCCTCGCCCATTGGGGATACGGATGCGGAATACGTTATTTATGGAAATTAATTTTTCGGATTCTTGTCGAATGGATTTTTGAAGCAACACTGGATTTGCTTTAATTTGAAAACAACTGATTGTTGCTTTGATTTGCTTTGATTTGATATTATGCGATGAAACATTAGGACGGCTTCGTGGAACGGCGAATTTATATTGACGTCGACTTCTATTGAAATTTGAATTTTTTCCCGAAACTGACACGTGTAGACATGAAGTGGGTACGAGAGTTCCTTTTTGTGAGTGAATCACTTTGGCTACAACAGAACGGTCGTAATGAGCGTGGCAAGGATTCTTAAGTGCCGTTGTACCTTCAAGGACGCGAAAGGAAGGGCAGTGCGATTATGAAACGACTTATTGGTGTACATGGAGGGCGATGGTCTGATGAATGATGTCTAAGGATGGGATTAACCATTACAAAATTATACGAACAACTTGTACAATTTTTGGCAGAGGTATTGATTAAATTAACAGAACTTTACCGACCTTTACCTTTCGACATTATTGACCAGTGAATACTGGTTGGCGCGACAGTCAGAGGCGGACCTGGGCCTAGCTTCTTAGCAACCACTCGTGTTGTGCATCGTATTGTTCCTTCACGAGTGGATGGGACCTACAGTTTAACGCCGACTCCGAACGGCGAAGTTGAGAAGCTTTTTCTAGACATTCTCTCTCTCTCTCTTTGAGCATTGTCTATCGAAAGAGGAAGATCCGTGAATTATCAAAGGTAGTAAATTTAGGTATCGATCCTGGCACCCTCTTGGTGGGAGTCGACGCACTTACGACGGCGCCAAGTCAATACAGTCCCACAAAAAAGGTGATCTTTTCATCACTTACTCATCGCATTCAAGAAGTTTCACATAATTCAAAAAATTCGTCATCCTGTGATGGTCGAAATGGAGTACCCCAAGGCTCTATTCTCGGTCCATTATTATTATCAATGTTCGTTAATGATTATCAAACAGTGTTGCTTTATTGCAGATTTTACATTTATGCAGACGATATTTAAATCTGAATAACTTTCGATGTATCAATGACCTCAGTAACGTCTTTTTGTTGATTTAAAGCTACTGGAACCCGACTGGAGATGATAGCTGATCTTATTCTCGTTCTCCACATTATCAACCATTGCACAGCAAAAAAGGAACATAGATCGAAGGGCATTACACGGGTGGAGTACCGTAGTCTTGAATATTTGAAAAATACTCAAAGACCATCAAGCCTAACTGGACGTTAAGGTTAAGAGTATTCACATTTCAGAGATAAATGAAAGAAAAAGTAAGGTGTCAGTGTTTCATTTAGCTGTCGAATGGAAGTTTTGGGCTCTGGAAGGAAATGGTCGATCGGTCACTGATCTGTGATACAATACAAGTGTGGTAACTAGCACATCACTTTTGACAACATTGTAGCCTTCTCCATCTTCTTTGACAACGCAAGGATCCCGGACCTAGCCTCATCTAACAAGTCCGTCCAGTTTCTTCGATCTTTAACCAGCTTCCCCTACCGACGTAGGCCAAGTTGGCTAATGTCGTTCTCTATTGAATGCGTTGCCGATGGCGGTGTCGAACATTTACGTGAAGGTAAGTGCTGTTTTAAAAGTTAATTTATTAAGTATTCACTTTTAAATTCTGACTCATGTCATTGGTTATCCCATACAGCTCGTCGTTTAATCTTCTTCATAGGACCAAGTACCAAGGGCTTCCTCATCTCGTCCATACCTCGGCTTAATGAAAAGGCCCTACTACTCCATTGAGCCTCCGGACACATTCGCACATGTTTCGGTGACATTCATAATATTTCGTTGACGTTTTGGGCCGACTTCCACCTCTCTTTCCCCTTAAGATTTTTGACAACTGTTTTTTATAACGTGTTCATAAGCCAAAGTGACCAATCAGAGGACGGCATTTACGTCTTTTCGTGAATAACCGTCAAAAAGGCACTCAAATTCGTCGATGGACTAGAGGGCAATCAGCTGTGAAGTTGGATATCTCTGTAATACTTCAACTATGCAATCAACTATGTTGTGTATCCTTCCTTGACTCTCTATAATTCGAACTGATTGTTAGATACCTTGTAATTGTTTTGGTACGCTCGTTCAGGCGAAGTGATTACTCAGCAGCGCTGCCAGCAAAAACGCTGTAATTCGACATCAGTATCTAGGTGCAGGAAATGCAATATACATGTTAACAATGCGTTTATGATTGTGACATAAGCGACGTGAGCAACGTCAGTAAAAAATTGTTGCGAAGGACCGGTTATATTTAAGCAATAATCAGTCTTAATTATGAATGAAAAAATATAGTGCCTGTCAATCGGTGAGAAAAAAAATATATGGAAGCCGTGGAAAGTGAAGAAAAAAAAAATAGATGAAGCGAGCACTTGCAAAATCTCGGCCTCCACATTATCACCCATTCCACAGTAAAAAGGTAACACAGACGGATGTACATTACACGGGTGGTGGAAGCGGAACTTTCAGGGTAGTACCGCGGTCTTGAGGACTGCTTATTGAAAGGGATTGGCCAATCCAGAGGACAAAACGTACCTGTCAAAGGTTGCATTCTGACGGAGAAAGCCAAGTCACCAAGATCCAGTGAAGGATGGCTCTCCAGTTTTAAGAAATAACATTACATCGTTTTAAATAAAACTAGGCTCGCTCGGCGTCGAATTTCAACAACCATCAGGCCTAACAAACAGAAAATCTGACAGGGGTTACGTAAATTGTAAATATGTTGTAAAATAATTTTGCTCATGTGTTTAACAAGGTTCTACTCAACCGTTTGGCAAAAAAGACCACATTGATCACATCTCTGCCTAAATTACCTTTCTAATGGTGTAATAGGGTGTCATTCGCTTGATTAGGACGGTGTGTAACCGTGCGACACAAAGTGTCGATGCTTAGGTGGGCTGTTGGCAAATTACGATCCATGGAGTGTGTCAAATTAATCTTCCATACGTTTGTTGTTGTTTCATTTTCGTCGATCACTCCAACTAGACAATTTTTCGTTAATTCGAGTTTTTTATAAGCTCTCTTGCGTTTCAAACTATCGAGTGTTACGTCGATTTCCTCTCATTCACCCCTAATTCAATTTTTTTTTTTTGAGTAGCAGATGTGCTTCAGAAACGGGAAGTACTTAGGATAGAAGGTCAAGTTCGACGGACAACCTGGCAACGATGGGGAATTCCCTAATCCTCAGGAGAATAGGACGAGCAAGCATGAAGCGATCAGGAATGGGAAATGGTAAAAGCGAGGAGATTCTGTCGGCCACCACTGATACACCTCCAGAGCCACAGGCAAAAATAGAATCAGGAAGACGTCTGGTACAACAATCAACGATGGTGTTGTGGGCAGCAAGGCTACCTGAAGCCAATTGATATTTGAAGACTATTTGGCTCTCTATACAGAAGTAAGTCGTTCAACTTAAGCAGTCAGAACAAGTGGACCTCATTTGCTGGACTCTGTTTTTTTAAACAAAATACCTTGTAGTAGATGCTAACGCCATCGGAAACCTTAAATTTTAGCAGTGAATGAGAATCAGATGATGAGAACCAGATGAAAATAAAGCGAACTTCTCGAGTGTTTGCAAAATTTTCGATAGTTCGATAGTTCACCTAACTGTCAACTGTATCTCGTTACCAT
This sequence comes from Eristalis intricaria, assembly GCA_964034865.1. Classification (NCBI taxonomy): domain Eukaryota; kingdom Metazoa; phylum Arthropoda; class Insecta; order Diptera; family Syrphidae; genus Eristalis; species Eristalis intricaria. The sequence goes on from OZ035877.1 coordinate 10,714,947, forward strand.
GAGTGCAGACAAATCCCTAGGAGAAGTAGAAGTGGTACTGTGGTGGTCCCCGCTCTCAACAAACAATGCCTTTGTTGTAAGATCATGTATACCATTGAATGGCGCAAATTTGTGGAGCTAGAAACGAGTGTCGCGCTCATCCCTGTTGAGACAAGAAAGCGGCCGCTCTACTGTATCGCAAAGGCCAGACATTAAGCACACTTATCGTGACAAAATCACACAATTCAGCATATTTTTGTTTGGTTTGTTACTCATGTTGATTTTTTGAAATATGGCCCTATCAAATGGTTATGGGAGCCCAATGAACATCATCGCCCTTTATGATTATTTGGCAAACAGCTTTGTCAATGTGTTTCGAACCAGCTTCTGCGGGTCAGACTTTTGCTGTATTGATCCTTAACCACCTGAATATCATCATTAACCTTACTCGCAATTTTAAACGGAATGGATTTTAAGTGTGCAAAGACCCCCTAAGATGGCATAATTATTACCCGACGGCGGGACGCTTCTGGATGCGGCAAGCAAACAGGAAGTGGATTACAAAGAGCGCTCATTACAGATCTACACCAACTACTATCTTCTCCCCAAGATTTCAAACCAATATGCACTAAAGTCATGGACCGTCTTACATTTCACTGTAGCTTTTTCGGATGTTCTTAAAGAAGTCCTCAATGAGAAGAGGTAGATATCCTTGCTCTCATTGCCAGTTGTAGTAGCTTTCCCCATTCCCCCTGCGGACACTCGTCAATCATTACACAACCCCATCCTCACCCCACAACCAGTTCGATTAAAACCAACAACTCGAAGCATGTCTGCCTACAAGCCTTCAGATATCATTCTTAATCAAATCCAATTAAACACGGATCCTGTTACGACGAACTTCCATGACTCCACTGCGGAGCCACCACTTCAGTAATTCCCACTTGCCGAGGCGCGCCTCGTCACCGGATGCCGAAGAGTGGGACGCACGAAACGAGCGAAATGAGAAGTGAATTCAGTTTGATGAAAATAATTTAATTTTGTTTTTCATTTCCAACAAACGGATACAACTACAGGTGTGTCAGTTCCCAGAGCAGAGGCATTACATGGAAATACCTCCTCGCATGTTTTCATCTATCTTATTAAAGCTCGATGTTTCGTAATGCGATTTCCGTGTCTCTAAATTCCAATCAATATTACTTAGCTACACTACTCGTGCACTTAGGGGGGTGGGCGGGAGGTGGAGTGCTCTGTTTCTATGCATGAATGACAGGGAGAGAAAGAGAAAGAGAGGCATCACCTGGAGGAGCCAAGGAAGTAACATGTCGTGCACACTTGTGCATTTTAAATCTGAATATGGCAAAAATATTACTTGGTGAAGTTGAGCAGCAGGAAACAAGTGTACTTTCAAAGAGCAGCCTTCAAGGACTTCTCTGAGAAACGGAAAAAAGGCACACGAGAGCTCTTGAAAGCTGCTGTACATCAAACTTGAATCGGTAAAGGACGAGGAGGCATGTTACTTAGGGCAACGTCCGCCCGACTCGTGCATATGTGGCGATATTTAGGGAGTATGGGATGACTGTTACGGGAATTTAAATGCCTTCCATTGAATTGACTTCTCAGACTTGGGAGGGCGTTATTTTTTGGAAGAGGAATGAGCTTAGATTCGTTTAGAAATGGATCATCAGTTGATCCCTGATTTACATGGCTGCCCAGACATAGTGGTCAAGTGGATTGACTGCTCGGCCGGGGGTTTGCGGTTCGGTCCCGGATGTACCAACTTTCATTTCCTTGGCTTCATGTCTATATAGTCACTGACAGAGTAGGTGGACATGCACCAATTTTCGCTTTCACGGTACTCGGCGCACATAACTTTCGTTTTTGTGACACCGCCTCTCTCGAATTATTGGGATTGTGGTTCGACCCCGGATGCAGCAACTCTCATTTTTACGCCACCACCTCTCGAGTAACTGGGAGTGTGGTTCGACCCCGGATGCACCAACTCTCATTTTTACGCCACCACCTCTCGAGTAACTGGGAGTGTGGTTCGACCCCGGGGCCCCAACTCTTGTTTCTCCGCTACCACCTCTCGAGTAACTGAGAGTGTGGTTCGACCCCGGATGCACCAACTCTCGTTTCTACGCCACCACCTCTCGAGTAACTGGGGGTGTGGTTCGACCCCGGGGCACCAACTCTTGTTTCTCCGCCACCACCTCTCGAGTAACTGGGAGTGTGGTTCGATCCTAGACACATCAACTTTCGTTTTTACGACACCACCTCTCTTTACCCAATAGCAGCGTGGTTCAATCCCGGGTGCACCAACTATCGTTTCAAGTCTCAACTTTCATTTCTAAGCCATAACCTCTCTCGAATCTCTCTAGACTTCTAGGGGCTGCCTTTAGAAAATTGATGCAGAATCCAAGCCGAAGTCAACCCCGTACTGTAGACCCACCTGAAGTCAACAAAGGATCTGTTACAGCCTCACTCTAAGTTCACTGCTGTTACTAAACGAAATGGGTCAAGTCATCAAGGCCGGATGAGATTCAATAGCCATAAGAGAAGTTGCACAATCCCCTAAAACTGGGAAAGAAGATGCAGTCCTGCACTTTCTGTTGCGTGCTCCGTGTACATACATACCCCCCACATGAGAAGAAACCCATCTATCCAAGCCAAATCATAACCTTAAGGCTCTCTTAAAGCTTAATCGAATTCGCTCAGAAGGGGCTTATAAAAATTAACAGCGACACGCTCCAAAATGATTCCACACGAAGCCATTTCGGCTTGATGCGCTCATGTAGACAGATGCATGTGCATGTTCATTTGGAGTTAGCATCCCTCCGCTGCTCGGGCCATCCGACATAGACATGCATCTGCGGTTGGACAATGCACCAGGCTACCGCTTTCGTTAGTTTTTTTTCCACTCTCTCTCTCTCTCCCTCTCACTCACCCTCTATTTGCTTTACAAGATCCGACGAGTACTTGTCTGGTTTTCCATTTTCACGGAACGTGGTCGAGGCAATAACATGGTCTGGGAAGGGCGGCATGGGATGTTAGAGATACGAGAGGGAGGATGGAGAAATGAGGGAAAGGCAACCAGCAGCAACAGCAGCAGCTCAGCACAGTGATGTTCACAAATGAATGTTGTATCTTTTGGTCTTGCTCCTCGGTTTCGTGTCATTTTTCGTTGGCTCGTAATTGGCATGAATTTCAGTTTAGAGAATGGTTTTTCGCCTTTTCCAACCACCCGACGCTGTCGCCGCCGCCGCCCGCCGTCACTGGTGCCGCCTCGTCACCCAAGGGTAGGACCGAAAATTGTGGCAATCGTACCGACTGGAGCTGGTATTATTGCCGGCACTGTCGATGTTCGTGTCGGAGAGAGGAAATGGTATTTAATTAGACACTGACTGCGATGAGATAAATTCGAGAAAATTACCAAATAAGTGGCTTATGACATTCGCTGATAAGCTATGAGAACCTGCCGCGTGACTATGTTAATTTTTATTAAATTCCTCACCAAGGGATGTGTCTACTTACAAGTTTAAATGGAGTGATTCTTGGGAATTTAAGCTCTTTAAATGAGAATGGCAGCAAGTGGATTCTTGCGTATCGTGTCTATGGACGTGCGAGGGTGGTGAACTTCACGAATGTTGAATATTCAAGTCATGGCTTGAATTTCAAGGGATTTCTAATCATATTTGTGGCATTTGTATAATCTGACAGTGTGGAAACAAGGCAAGAGGTTATCACATTTATGAGATGTCTTCTCCCTCTTTGGGTGGCTCTACAGTCCGAAGTTGATGTTGTTCTTTTGGCTTTAGTTCTGTGAAGGTGAATACCTTCACTGACCAAAAGTCTGAGTTTGAGAGCGTCTAAGTTTGAGAAGCAGTGTCGGGAATATGAGAGTTGGCGTGTCTGGAGTCGAACCTTGACCTTCGTCAAAATTGTCGTGCGTGATATAGAGCGAAGGGGACTTACAATTTTGAGCCGAATTCGAATGTCTGAGTAAGACTCTGATGATCAGAAGCAATAGTGAGACAGTATCGATAATTTGAGAGTTGGCGTGTCTGGAGTCGAACCTTGACCTTCGTCAAAATTGTCGTGCGGGATATAGAGCGAAGGGGACTTACAATTTTGAGCCGAATGCGAACGTCTTAGTTGGACAAGCATTAACAGGTGCAATAATGAGACACTATCGATAATATGAGAGTTGGCTTGTCCGGAGTCGAACCTCGACATTCAGCAAAAGTTGTTCTCACTCTAGGAGGGACATGCAATTCTGTGCTCTTGGGAATCAAACGTGTTGGAGAACCCTTTTTGGGCAATCATTTATGAATGTTGGTGAATCCGGAATCGAACCCAAAGCTTCACCAAACGCTAATGCTCCCTCAAAGGAGTAGTGGAAACCTAAAATTATCGGCAGACTCTTAGCATATTGACTCGAGAGGGGTTGTGGCGATGATGAAAGTTAGTACCCTCTAAGTCGAACCTCGACCTTCAGTATGGGTGTCGACAAATTCACCATCTACCCATCTGCAGCGACTTTGCTTACAATCTGAAGCCTCTATCTTGCTCTGCCACCTTCTGACTAATTTCGGACGCACAATAAGACGGCTTTAATGTAGGCCTTATTTCGATACTGATGTACTCGCCACAACCATGGAATTATGTAAAATTTTAAAACCCACCTCAGTCCGCAGTCCACTTGTTAATGACATTTCCAACACCCTGTGCATGATGGACAACCTCCATTTCCACAGGACTCCTACCCGGTAACCTGCAAGCACCTGCGAATAATATTCAACCATCATCGCCACCACCAGCAGCACGGTCCAGCTCAAATTTGATTCATAACTCATCACAAATTCTAATGAATTTACCCCCAAAATCGAATCGATTTCGATGACCAACGGTGGATTGGATCCCCGCCCAGCACCAATTCATAACTCACAACATTTGAGAGCATTGTCCCTGGTCCTAGACGAAATTTACCTAATTTCCCAAAGCGATAAATTAAAATTGTTGCCGATGTGTCTACGGGGGTGATGGTAACGATAATGGTCACACTGTTGGGAATACCTTTCGTTTGCGTGCGCACCCTTAAATGGTGTTGTATCCTGCGAAACAGATAAACACCAACTAACAGACATTGACACAGTAATTTTGTCTCTCATCCTGACACACACACCAGACCCACACTTGCGGACACAGGCGTGCATGCAGGACTAGGAGCACTTCCGGCTCGTATCTCAAAATTAATGCTTATGTCCTGGGTGCCAACCGAATGGAAGTAAATTTTATAAAACTGATGCCAGACGCTTTCGATAATAAATCTCCGTGATGGAAATCCGATATTGGCATGTTACCGTGGAGGCTATTGCTGCAGTATAACTCAACTGAGCGATGTTGACTGGCTGCAGTCACTCTCGACACCGACCAGGAGGCACTGCTAGTGTCAATGTGAATGTGGTTCGATGGGAGAAATTTTGTCATAATAGGATTATCAACATTCGGCGTAGTCGGGCCAGACACATTTTTAGTCCAAGGACTTGTGTGAGGGACAGTGGCGATTTATTTAAAGTGGGTTTCTGTACACACTTTTGGTGCAATAACAGCATAGAAGCGAAGCTTGAACTTGTGTCTTTAATCAGAGTCCCTCGGAATCGACGGCATGTGTTAGAGGGAAAAGTTGTTTTAGAAGTTTGAGATACCTTGTACAAGGCAAGGTCCTGGGCCTCAAACAATAAGGTTGTCCAGCTGACATGAACCTTAGTCAGCTCCCTCCTTGGCTAAGGTCCTTCTTCACTTGTGTGCGTCGACGGTTTCGTAGACGTCCTCCATTGCATCGGCCCAATACGGTTGATAAGAAGACTCCCCGATCTGGTGCCTGTCTGGTGCTTTCCATGCCTCTCTACTCTAAAATGTACCCAGCCTAGCCTAGCGTAGCTATTTTAGGCATTGAGATTAAACAAGGCATTGATTCACATAATTCAGGGGACCAGTGAAACAGATCATTCTAGGGATCGAAATCTCCCTCAATGAAGGAGCACATCCTCGTGTAAATTTGTCGGAGTCAATGTTCCGGCTTCAAAGCACTAATGCTGGTGTTACAGGCACCCATGGTTGTAGCTAAGGAGTTGGAAGGAATTTTAAGCACTCGACTACAAGGTTCCCAAATTTTGGGAACATAATCGGCAGAACATAATCAGGTTCAGACACTCCCCTGAGAATCTTGAGAGACTCTAGAGAGGTGGTGGCTTGGATTATGACAGTTGTTAGTGGCATGAATTAAACTAAGATAGCCAGTGCGGGAATTAAGTACCCACCAGTTCACGTCTGCCACTGGCACTAAGCCACATTAGTCTAGTCAGAGTCGAGTGGTGGCAATATCGAATCGACAACATGGCTTTAATAATAATAATATGGGTGGCGCGACAGAGGCGGAGCTGGGCCTAGCTTCTCAGCAACCACTCGAGGGGAAGGGACCTACAGTTTAATGCCGACTCCGAACGGCGAAATTGAGACGTTTTGTCTAGACAGGTATACTCTTTGAGTATTGTTGGTTAATTTGGGCATCGAACCTGGCACCCTCTGCGTATGAGTTTACTCACTAACCCACTACGCCACGGCGACCCGACAACATGGCTTTAGCACTTATTAATCTTCGACTTAAGGACTGTGAGGTCAGATAATGTACTCACCTTGGCGCGACCTGAAGGCTTAAGTAGGAATAACGAAACTAGAGGACTTTGGCAGGGGGATTGCTAGCGAAGTTGTTCGGAAAGCACTACAGTGACACGAGAGGTGGTTGGTCAAATCAGAGAATTGGAGTGCTTGGATTCGATGGAGTGTATGGATTGAACCCTCAGCAAATGATGTTGATTCTGGTATTGGTCCCTCACCAGGTAAGGCTAATTTTAGAGTGGCTGACTGCCTTAAAGGTACCCACAGTTAGGCTTAAAGTAGACCCGTTGTGTTACCGTCGAGTTCAACTGGAGCAGAACAGTTGAGAATTAAGCATGGCAAGTGGGAAGAAGTTGGGGAGAGCTGAGGCACATTTCCGAAATCACACGTGATGCCGCTTAGGCATTGTAGAGGCCTTAAGACCCACAAGGGGATACAGGACAAAAGTAAGTAGATCGGTGGCGTGAAATTCAAGGGCACAGTGACCGGTTATGACGCCGATGAGAGTTCTAAGATTTGGCCAACTCTTTGTGACCAGTTCGTGTGAGCGTTTTGTTTGGAATAGTAGGCATAATTGCTTTGGGGTGTGAGTTTCAAACGTTAAATGTTTTGTAATATTGATGGCCATGGACAGTGGATTCGCGTCCAGAATGAGTATCAACGTGAGGCCCTTTCTAGCGAGTTCATCTGTTTCTCTGGGATATCACTGTGTCTCTGCATTCACCCAGTAGGCTGAAATATGCTGAAATATTTGCCATCTTGTTTAGAGATAGAAGGCAGGGGAGGGTCGTCTTGCAGTTAAATGTGGCCGCACTCAGAGATTTTATCACTGCTTGACAATAAAAAAAACGGGAAAAAACGGAGCAGATTAAGCCGACTTCTAGTTCCGAAGAGGCATTTCCAAGCCCAATCAGTGACGTCTGATTCTCTCTGGATAGTCGACAATCAGCCCATTCATATCGACTGACCCGTGGCGTGATTGGGATCTCCAGTGAATTAGCTCTGGCGCAGGAGTAGCACTCGGAGCTCTACCTTTGTGTTGGCGAGGTGTGTGTAGCTTAAGCTTGGCGTAACGAAAGCTTAAGCTACACACAACAATCAGTCTAAGAAGATTAACAAAAATAGTAACAATACAAAAAACAAGGAAACGTTCTTCCTTTACCAAGCCAGGACATGATACTCATCAGCTCCCAACCTCTTTTTGAAGACCACACTTCACAAGAAAAGCCCCTCCCGAGCTTACCTTTAATCGGAGGACTGTATTCTCTGTTCATTTGGGATCTCACCAAATCCCTGTAGCTCATTCTCACAATGACCGCTTCTATCGACCGGGAGGCAACAAGGCACGACCACCAACTTGCATCGCTTTCGGTCGGCGAAGGCCTTAACTATGACGAGTCCTCAGGCAGTCCACTAAGAGGTAAGCACTTAGGAGCTAGCTACCTAAAGCAAGCACCAGCTCTGCCTCTAACCAGAAGACGATCTCTCCCAATCTCAAGGTCAAGACTTCCTTCAATCTGGAGTCTTTGGAATTTAAGTCGTTCGGTGCTCTTCTGAGAGAAAAAATGCAGTTAAACAATGATTTTGAATGAGTTGAAGCGTGCACAGACGCTTTTCAAACCCCCTCCGTGATTTCAACCGAATCGAAGACTACACTTCGCTCCTGCTTCATGCTATAGAGTCCCACAGACATTTTCAAAACGCGAGCAAGTGTCCCAAGGCAATGCGTTAGGCCCCCGAACAGCTAAAGCCATATGCGAATCTGACAAGTAGACCAAACGTGTTTCGGATGCGCTCCACCTCAACTCCGTTTCAAAGTTATGTCCTTTCCGCTTCTGCTGTTGTTGTGTGCTTCTTCTTTTTTTTGTTGCGAGTTGCCTGCCCCAGAGTCAATTCGCCGCTCAGTAGCATATCAAGCACCGGAAATTGGAGTTCTCCAACATATTACAGTTGTTAATGAAGAATAAACTTCTTCCGTCTGCCAACTCACAGAGAGTTCTCTCCTCCATCTGCACACGTGATTCAAACTCCATTCAAATGCTAACGCCAACATCCAGCGCAGCCATAACCATTCGGCTACCAGTGCAGTCATGTTACACAGGAACTTCCCCTTCGGTCGCCCGAGGCGATTAAAGTTTTCCATTTCGAATTCATGATATCAGCTCATTTATCTTAACGGAATAAATTCATTGGAACTGCCACAAGCAACACTAGCATGTTCATACACTCTGCTCACTGTTCACTGCTCACTCTTCGTTGTTCATAGTTTTGTCAGGGCCGGGTGGGTGAGGGGGATGTGGAAGCAATTCACCATCAATGGGCGTCAAGCTGTAAACTCTTGAAAGTTTTGAGCTTCACATGCATGCCGATGGACTGCGTTCGAAGGGGTTTGCTTCTAGTATCATGGATGGCGGTGGTGGTAATTATTGAAATATCGTTACTCGCCGAACTAGGGCGTGAAAATATCTGTGAGGATGGCTCTGTGAGGATGGCTGATCCAAGGATGGCGCTTGGATCTGAATTTCTGAACAAATTTTGAAAACGTCTTGAACTTAAAGTGTGTGACTTCAGCTAAACATCTGATATGAGACTTAGAGGATCGGAATACAGTCGAATTCAAAAACGTAAACTGGATTGGAAATGGTGTACCATCTACTCTAAAATGTGAACTCCCAACCCTTTAATTGCTATTTGGAAATGGGTGAATTTTATTTTAACTCGTCTTTGCTTCGTTTCTTGTTTGCTTGCACAGACTAGGGCGCATATTCATAGTCAGCTCCTTAAAAGAGAAACAAATTTCTCTCTTTTTTTGAAAAATTTGCCCTAATAACGCTCAATTGGTAAATATTCCAATTGCATCCTCTAGATCAAGTTATAAGCTACAAAAAATTGTACAGTAATTTTGTCGTAGGACCCACCGTTCCCGAGGTATGGGCTGTCAAAACCTCCATTTGGAGCACCAGAAAAACAAATTTCTCACGTTTTTTTGAAAAATTTGCCCTAATAACGGTCAATTGGTAAATATTCCAATTGCATCCTCTAGATCAAGTTATAAGCTACAAAAAATTGTACAGTAATTTTGTCGTAGGACCCACCGTTCCCGAGGTATGGGCTGTCAAAACCTCCATTTGGAGCACCAGAAAAACAAATTTCTCAAGTTTTCTTGAAAAATTTGCCCTAATAACGGTCAATTGGTAAATATTCCAATAGCATCCTCTAGATCAAGTTATAAGCTACAAAAAATTGTACGGTAATTTTGTCGTAGGACCCATTGTTCCCGAGGTATGGGCTGTCAAAGCTTCCATTTGGAGCACCAGAAAAACAAATTTCTCACGTTTTTTTGAAAAATTTGCCCTAATAACGGTCAATTGGTAGATTTTCCAAGTGCATCCTCTAGATCAAGTTATAAGCTACAAAAAATTGTACTGTAATTTTGTCGTAGGACCCACCGTTCCCGATGTATGGGCTGTCAATCTTCCATTTGGAGCACCAGAAAAACAAATTTCTCACGTTTTTTTGAGAAATTTGCCCTAATAACGGTCAACTGGTAAATATTCCAATTGCATCCTCTAGATCAAGTAATAAGCTACAAAAAATTGTACCGTAATTTTATCGTAGGACCCACCGTTCCCGAGGTATGGGCTGTCAAAGCTTCCATTTGGAGCACCAGAAAAACAAATTTCTCAAGTTTTTTTGAAAAATTTGCCCTAATAACGGTCAATTGGTAAATATTCCAATTGCATCCTCTAGATGAAGTTATAAGCTACAAAAAATTGCCCAGTAATTTTGTCGTAGGACCCACCGTTCCCGAGGTATGGGCTGTCAAAACTTCCATTTGGAGCACCAGAAAAACAAATTTCTCACGTTTTTTTGAAAAATTTGCCCTAATAACGGTCAATTGGTAAATATTCCAATTGCATCCTCTAGATCAAGTTATAAGCTACAAAAAATTGTACAGAAATTTTGTCGTAGGACCCACCGTTCCCGAGGTATGGGCTGTCAAAACCTCCATTTGGAGCACCAGAAAAACAAGTTTCTAACGTTTTTTTGAAAAATTTGCCCTAATAACGGTCAATTGGTAAAAATTCCAATTGCATCCTCTAGATCAAGTTATAAGCTACAAAAAATTGTACAGTAATTTTGTCGTAGGACCCACCGTTCCCGAGGTATGGGCTGTCAAAGCTTCCATTTGGAGCACCAGAAAAACAAATTTCTCACGTTTTTTTGAAAAATTTGCCCTAATAACGGTCAATTGGTAAATATTCCAATTGCATCCTCTAGATCAAGTTATAAGCTACAAAAAATTGTACAGTAATTTTGTCGTAGGACCCACCGTTCCCGAGGTATGGGCTGTCAAAGCTTCCATTTGGAGCACCAGAAAAACAAATTTCTCACGTTTTTTTGAAAAATTTGCCCTAATAACGGTCAATTGGTAAATATTCCAATGGCATCCTCTAGATCAAGTTATAAGCTACAAAAAATTGCACAGTAATTTTGTCGTAGGACCCATTGTTCCCGAGGTATGGGCTGTCAATCTCCCATTTGGAGCACCAGAAAAACAAATTTCTCACGTTTTTTTGAGAAATTTGCCCTAATAACGGTCAACTGGTAAATATTCCAATTGCATCCTCTAGATCAAGTTATAAGCTACAAAAAATTGTACCGTAATTTTGTCGTAGGACCCACCGTTCCCGAGGTATGGGCTGTGAAAGCTTCCATTTGGAGCACCAGAAAAACAAATTTCTAACGTTTTTTTGAAAAATTTGCCCAATTAGGAATAAATGAAGAACTCCTATATGCTAACCTAGGAACTGTGTTTTTTTTTGTTCCTGGTAGATTCGTAAAATTTCAAGTCATTAGCTTCATCAGAAATATCAGGAAGTCACGCTTAAACACAAAATGTGTCTGGCCAGAGGTGATGTATTTTTCGCAAAAAAGGCGTATATTCGATAAAGTGAATCTCTCTAAAATGCGTACTGGCCATGTTTAAGTTAGTTCGCATTATCGAGACTGTAGTGTATTTGCAAAACCAGAAATCCTTTCAACCCCAGCAAGGCAATCAGCCCTTCAAGTGCTGTGGTACCTCCATTCCCCATTTACCATCGCCTGAATTGGCCGAGTTCTCCTCATAAAATCCGTGCCAACACTCCATGGCACCCTACGGCCTTAGACATCTCACAAAAGACAGCCACGACTCAATCCAAGACATTCCACAAGATCTTCGGCATGTCCTCACAGAAATCCCTCACTCATCACAGCCGATGGGAGACGTTCATGCGAAGAGCAGTAGATATCTCAGCGTCTTAGGGACAAGCATCGCAGCATGTACGCTTCGTATTTAATGAAATATCCCAATTCTCCCTCACTCTGTTGGTGCGGTTACACCAACACCCAACCGACAGCCCACAAATGGTGCAGATCATGAACCGGAAATTGAAAAATACATCCACGCTTCGCTTATTTGCATTGCAGCACCTCGAGTCGCTCTCGGGCGGAGCTGAATTTGGCACTATTGTCGTTTGTCACCAGGATGCAGTTCCACAACGAAAATCCTCGAATTTATTTGTGAACGCCACGTAAATGGGTTAGAATGCAGGTGCTGTGTGTGTTTCTTTTTCTCGCCGGCTACACGGATGTCGTCCGGGTTTGCGTCAGTCATCATGCAGCAAGCGGAGGGGGGTCACAGGGTTCCCCAGATATTCCCACACCCACTGCATGACATGCGAAGATGTGACAAGTTTGTGCATACAATGGCTTATGCACAGTCCCATTCGAACGGAGTGCAAAGCTCACGTGGATCCGTTTTCCTACCTCGTTTCCATTTTTTTTTTGTGCCAGCCGGGGGAAATGTTTACTACATCTGCAGTTGCTATGGTTTTTGAGTTTTTTTTTTTATTTTTTTTGGAATGTATGCGATGTTGAATGGGAATGGCAGTGGCACTTAAGGAACTGTGAATTCCATTCCATTCCCATGGAAAAATGCTTTGCACTTTAAGCAGCTGTTTGAACTTTAGTGCGGGGAATATTTTCGGATCATAGACTCAGCTGCGGATGACAGTTTGAACAAACACTTGCACCGGGGGTTCACTGTAAATGGTAATGTCTTGATTCGAAAAATTGTGCTTACTGCCAGAGAGAGTGAGAGAGTGAGGCAGAGACTGTTGGATGTGAAGGTGGCTTTCATACCACACACTGCACGAGTGTGCGACCTAATGTAGGTTAGGGATAGACTGTGAAGATACTGGTGGCCATGAGATTTTACCCTACGCCCTTGGGACAACGACTTCTAATGCAGTGGCGCTCCATGAGGGGCCGCACTGAAATTGCGGCTGGTTCTACTTGTTCGACTTGACGTAAAATGAGGATGTGCTCATACCCAGCCGCTGGAATGCGAGATTCTGGGTTGGAACTCAAGCAATTAAATCCAAGGAATCATGGCACAACAGGCTTAGATTTAAGGTACATATCAAGTATGCCGGCTAGGCGTTGCTCATGCAAGGATTCTGCCAGTCATCGGTGTGCTGCTAATCATCGATGTGTCCGTAGGCTTCTAGTATCCAGAGTGGTTACATCGGTGCTCCTTTACTGTTCCATAGACACTAAGAAAGAAGATGGCATTGGTGCACGGGTGTCGGTAGTCGGCCATCAGGACTATCTCAAACGAAGCTGCTTGCGTGATGGCTTGCTTGGTCACCACAGACATTTCTACAAACGAGATGCAAAGGGTGTACCTTTGTCGAAACGCAACCCGTCAAGAAAAAGAATTCATACAAGACCGGGAAGGGGCTTGATCAAACGTACTATGGTATGACAATAGAACCAACTCCCCGAAAGGAAAATGAATCAACAATCTCAAACCGTTCATTGAACCTTGGAGAGAATGGCAGACAGACAAACTCCACCTTAAGCAGTTCCTATCTGGGCACGCCGGCTACAAAAAGAACTTATACAAATGATCACAAAAAAACTTTTTTGCCAGCCGAAGGAAGTGTAAGGCTTACCGCTCGGAAAGTCACTCGATGTTACACTGTAGACGCTTTACTTAAGACAGGACTGAAGTAGCAAGTCCCGAGACCATATCAAGCTACGTGACGGAATCGGAGCAACAATGTACGGAGATCTGCTTAAACGTTACGTGTGGGTAGGGCACACTCTAACGAGCAGAACGATTCAGAGCACAAGAGGCAAGTTCTGACGCCAGAGCATGCATGGTAACCAGCCGCGCGTAGTTATACCCAACGGCAGTCCCGCGGGAAGAGTCGTTGACGAGGTTTGGATGTAGGTAGACATTTTCCTGGGATCGAATCGGGGTTGCGAATCGAGCACGATAGTAGCTAGAATCTGAGACTGTTAAACGACGAGGAAGACTCCAATACCGCTGCCAGGCAGAATGTTCCACTCAACGCAATTGACGAAGATCGCCGCGAATTCCGTCCCCCCGACCTAGACGAAGTCAAGATAGCGATAACGAGACTAAAGTCGAATAAAGCTGCTGGTGCAGACGGACTGTCTGCGGAACTGCTTAACGCAGCTGGAGATGAGCTGGTAAGGTACATGCACCAACTCATCCGTAAAATATGGTCGGAGGAAAGCATGCCCGACGAGTGGAACCTCAGTATCGTTTGCCCGATCCACAAGAAAGGAGACCCCTTCAACTGCGCCAACTATAGAGGGACAAGTCTCCTGAACATCGCCTAGAAGATCCTCTCTGCCGTTTTGACATTCGTCAACAACCCTATAGGTCCTTATCAATGCGGTTTTAGGCCGGGGAAGTCCACCATCGACCAAATGTTCACATTACGGCAGATCCTGGAAAAAACCCAAGAAATGCAGATCGACACCCACCACCTATTCGTCGATTTCAAGGCTGCACACATGACAGCGTAAATAGGAATGAGCTTTACAACGCCATGTCTAGTTTTGACATTCCTGCCAAACTCGTCAGGTTGTGCAGGATGACGATGGAGAATTCTCGCTGCTCCATCAAGGTCGGTAACGAAGTCACCGAGACCTTCAATGTCAGAAAAGGTTTAAGACACGGCTAATAGCTGTCATGTGACAAAGGTCTTAGACAAGGCGATGCGCTGTCATGTGACATCTTTTATATCAGGATGGAGAAGATCGTGCAAAACTCACATGCTAACACAAGAAGCACGATCTTCCAAAAGTCCGTACAACTGTTTGTATACGCGGATGACATTGTCGTGATTGGCAGAACACAGCGAGCCGTCAATGAAGCCTTTGCTGGCATTCAAGCGGAGGCGGCCAAAATGGGTTTAGCGGTGAATGAGGGCAAAACAAAGTATATGCTGTCATCAAGAAAGGACACACAACATCGACGTCTTGGCCAAAATGTTACCATAGGCAGTGAAGTGAAGGACTTCGTCTAACTCGACTCGCAAGTGAACAGTACGAACAACACCAGTACCGAGATCAAACGCAGAGTAACTCTTGCCAACCGCTGTTTCTTTGGGCTCAAGAGGCAATTGAGTAGTAGAGCCCTCCCTCGAAGGACCAAGCTTACATTATACAACACCTTGATCATCCCTGTCCTGCTCTATGGTGCGGAGGCATTGACAATCTCAAAAGCGGAGCACTTGGTCTTTTTGAGAGAAAAGTTCTGCGTTCAATCTTTGGTCCTGTCTGCGTTGATGGTTATTGGAGATGAAGATTCAACCACGAACTGTACGGGCTGTACAGCGGCATGAGCCTAGTTAGGCGTCTACGGATTCAACGCCTACGATGGCGGCGCCATGTAGAGCGCAGGGACAACTCAGCTCCAGCCCGAAGAGTCTTCGACTCCGAACCAGTGGGACAACGCAATAGAGGACGCCCACGGAACCGATGGCGCACCCAGGTGGAGAAGGACCTCAATTGACTTGGTGTGCGCAGCTGGCTAAAGATCGTGCCGGCTGGAGAGGCTTAGTGGTTGAGGCCCAGGTCCACCCCGGACTGTGGCGCCACCAGAAGAAGAAGAAGTAGCGACAATCTTACATCCATAGTTGGATAAAAAAAGAAAACAAACACGTCATTACAGGTTTTGGGGTTGGTTCTCCTTAGTTAACAGTTCCTCAGTTAAAAGGACACACAAGAAGCTCGTTGGCCAACATAAGGTGTTAGCAAAGACCTAATCCACACAAGTCCGGTAGCCGTTTTTTTGAAAAACTAGCATTTAACTTTGCAATTAGCACTCATCTCCTGTTTTGTTAATTCTCGTTGCATTTTCGAAAGCACAAGCAGCTCTTTGATCATGGCCCATTTGATATTTACACTCGCCCACAGGGAATAGGGAAAAACAGATCATAACCCAAAAGCCATGAATAATACCAAACCTTCCGCGCCACCACTCGAGCATTATTGTAACCGAAAACATTTTAAAATGTAAATTCCACGCAAATGCTCACGCTGACAATTACCACCGCTCGATAATTCCACAGTTTTCCGGGCGCATTAGTGTCCAACGTGAAACGTAAATTATTTACGCCATAGTTTGGTGGAAATTATCATTCCTTGCGGCGGCGGAAGGTATGTGTGCGCGTATCTAAAACTGAATACCCAACCGACCAGTGCCTGTACGCATAATGAATTGAAGTTGAATTTTGCTGCTGCTGTTTGTTTGCAGAGAGAGGGAGCGAGAGAGAAAGAGAGCTTTAGTGAGGGGGAGTTTTTGTTTTCCAATAATGCATTGAATTATAAAGTAGGTGCTTATGGAGTGGAGATGTCCTCGGACGGTGTACACGTCCGATGAAGGTCCAGGAGAACAGAGCTTGGGCGGGGAGGTGGCTTGTTGAATGTGGTGGAAAAATTTGGACTGTTCATAGAAACAGATTAAACGTCTATTTGATGTTGGGAATGAATTGTATAACGAGGAATTATGTTTTCGGGCAGGGTACCATATAAACGGGCTGTTGATGAGGTCCCGCTGTCATAGAAACCTCCTTTTCAAGCGGCAATTTCAAAATGCGGCTAGATATGTTGGGGGATTAATTTGGACCATAACTCTTTGCTTATTAGTGATCATTTGTTCATCATCAATGCGGAGTGGTGGAACTTGGATGGGGTTTAGTTTGGGTACAAGTTGAAGGCCAAGTTTGGTTCTGCGGTGGAACCTGATGGAGTTTTCAAAAAGAGGTGCTGACACGTGCCGCCAGTGCAGTGGACAGACGAAGAAAGGTGAGAAAAAATATGGACAATGGCAAATTATAATAATAACATGGGTGGCGCGGCAGTCCGAAGCGGACCTGGGCCTAGCTTCTCAGCAACCACTCGCGTTGTGCGTGCTATTGTTCTTTCACGAGTGGAAGGGAGCTACAGTTTAATGCCGACTCCGAACGGCGAAGTTGAGAAGCTTTTTAGATAGTAATACGCTCTGAGCATTATCTCTCGAAAGAGGAAGTGCCGTGAATTATCAAAGGTGGTAAATTCGGGTATCGTACCCGGCACCCTCTGAGTAGGAGTCGACGCATTTACTCACTACGCCACGGCGGCCAATAGCAAATTAAAAAATATAAATAACGGCTAGTCGAAACAGTTTTTTCGTATTTCCAATCAAACCTCAACTCATTTGAGTTGACACACGGCTGTTTGGTGGATGCATCAAAACTTCCCAGTCAAGCTCCCCCAGTTTTTGCCGAGTCATCAAAGATGTGTGTGGTCTAGCTTTGTCCTGATGGAAGACTAAGCCCTTTCTGTTAATCAGTTCTGGTCGTTTTTTTTTCGGTTACTTGCTTCAATCTCATCAGTTGTTGACAGTTAAGTGTAGAATCAGTCGTTCGACCAGGCTGGAGCAGCTCATAGTGGATGATTCCTTTCCAATCCCATCAAACACTCAGCATAGCCTTTCGAGGCGTCAATCCTGGCTTTGCGACCATTTGTTGAAATTCACGACCATTGTTGTCGTATTTGATCCACTTTTCGTCTCCTGATACCATTCGCTTCCGAAATGGTTCGATTTCATTTCGTTTCAGCAAAGAATCACAAATGGTAATCCATTCAATTTTTCACAGACAATTCATGTGGTACCTAAACAGCGAGCTTCTTTTTGTAGCCAGCCTTTTTTAAATGGTTCCATTTGATGATGAATGTTTAGTTCCTTGACGATGTAATGGCTGCTGCTTATGTGACGGTTCTGGCCAATCTGGCCATGGACTGCGTAAAAATGAAAAAATGCGGTGTTTGCCCATTTCCCTCTTTCTAGCTCCCCTTCATCCATACATCTTCTACAAAAATGATATACCCATCCTGTGTGCTTTTGCGCTAATTGCGCAGTGTCTGGTTATGACGCCGCTAGGTATCCTGAGTGTAGGCCTACTTAGTCTGACCAAACAGAGTGATGACTTGAGATTTGGTGCGGACCATATTTTTATCGAATCGATCGATGCCATGGTGCCGTGCCTATTTCACAGAGCCCGGTAAAGGCTGCCATAGCACAATGTCAACATCGCCGTCAGCTTCTTACTCCGTCCTTAGAAAGGGTGGTGGGTATTTGCATAGTATAGGCGTAAAGACTTTACCAAATTAGAAGCTCTTCTTGCAACAGTAGAACCGTCGCCTGAACGTCCCTCAATCTAGTGGCCCCAAAGCAGACAGACATGACATTTCTCGGTCTGTGCATTCATGTTTCAAATGTAACCCTTAGAGTCGCTGCAGTCGATACACCCTTGAAGATACACTTGATCCCGACAATGATTTGTCATTGTCCCGAGTTTCTATCCTTGATAAGGCTGAATTGTCATAAAATCGTCAACACGAGCAATTTATGCTGACACAAGAGTCTGCACTTAACTTCTATCAACCAACTCATACTCTGAACCTTCACGACTTGGTTCAAAGACTCTTAGACTCCAGACCTAGGGGATAAAGCAACAAAGGACACCCGCGTCTAAAGTGGAGAAGGACCTCAACGAATGCGAAACTGGAGGTAAGTAGCAAGAGATGACGGTAAGTGAAGTGGATTATTGGTTGTGGGCCCAAAGAAGAAGAAGGCTGACTGTCAACAAGCTACTATAAACTACTCTAAGTGCAATCTTAAATGAAACAAAGTCGAACGCGTGCAATAAATCTTTCTCAGAGACATATGCTTAATTAATTCGCAGAAATGAAGTATTAAAGAGATGCCCGGTAGAAACCTCGCTTGCCCCTTAAGATCTTTGACAAATGTTTTTTATAACGTGTTCATAAACCAAAGTGACCAATCAGAGAACGGCATTCACGTTATTTCTTGAATAACCGTCAAAAATTCATGAAAATCTGTCAAAAAAGTACTCAAATTCGTCGATGGACTAGTGGGCAATCAGCTGTGAAGTCGGTTATCTCTGCGATACTTTATTTCTGATTAATTCGTCAAAAAAAACAATTTGAAAGCAGATACCAATTAGTCCATCCAATCAATAACTTCAAGGTCGCAAAGGGACACAAGGGACACAACCCTTTACATAGTTGACAGTCAATTGGAAATGGAAGTGATTAAATAAATTTACGGGGTCCGGTTGAAGACGCTCCATCGAATTCCGAGAAGACGATAGCTTTTCTAAAACGTCAGGTATACCAGTTCGCCTGAAGAAACAGACGAGAATTTGTCTACAGCTCGAATTACTCCGCCTCGGAGGGGAATCGCCCGAAATAAAAGAGACAAGCAACTGTCGCGCGGATGTTAAAAGTTTCCAGGCTAAAGGTCAAAATTGATTGACTTACAAAACTAGAACAGATGTCTGGACAGGAATGAGAACAAGCCACAACCATCGAGAGACTTGCAGAAACTTGAAAACAGAACAAGAACACTCATCCAAGAGATTCGTACTCATTAGCTGGTAAGTACCTCTTGTTACAGAGAAAAAGGGACTTCATATCTCAAACTGAAGTACTACGCACTCAGGCTACTCATCCTAGTCGTCCACCCTTTCCTGCCGTTTGCAGACTTCCCATCACGCCGAACTTATCTTTTTTGATAAAATTGTAACGACGCTCCATTACCCAGGTGTCCTTGTAGGTGAGTATTCCCTCCAACCGACGACGACCCTGGCCTTGTTTGGCCGATTACAAGCCAAAAGTAAACAACTTTTCAATTTCGACTAACAGCAACAACGACAAAACGCCGAAGACAAAGGGACAATAGCAACGCAAAAAGGACGACGCCAAGGAACAGCAGAGAATCACTGATGAAAAAGAGAAGAAATACGAAAAAAAGAAAAAAGGTTAATTCCCAACAATGCCTAATGAACCAGGAAGATTGCTACTCCAGATAAGTGAAGTATTATCATCTCTCGATTGAATGGAACGAAGAGTCTCCAAGGACCCGGGGACTAAGTGATGATACCTCTTATCATTTTCGTCGATCTGTTTTCAGGTCAAGAGGAGAGAAGATTCCACCCCCATTGCCTCGCGCTCACACAACCGCACAACAAGCGAAAGCGAAAGGAGCAGCCGGAAGGTAAAAGTTTTCCTCAACTTTTCAATGTAATCGGGAATGTTTTGTTTCAAGGATGCAGGTGCTACGGGTTACCGTACGCGCCACGATTAGGGTTATTCTGGCATCTTCATCTGAATTTCGGAAAAGTGGAAATCTTGCTTAATTAACTCACTCGGTCTTTGAGTGTATATGAATAGCATGCATGGCCCGGATCGTTGGGAGTAAATAATCATAATAAATGTCACAAGCACAGCGCAGACTTGTCGGAGTTTTGAAAAGTTTCATCAGCATCCTGGGTCTTGTGATGAACAATTGACGGAACAGAATAGTCATTGTCATCGCTCAATGGTGCGCAGGATGTGATGGCTGGCATGGGGTTCATATTTAATTAGAATCCTTTTGAAAAAGTGCCTGGGTGTGGGGAGCGTGTACTTGTTTTTGATTTCCCGTGCATTCCAAGCCATCCATCAATCAGTGTCAGTGTTTGGAAGGGTTGCCGTGGAACGAGGAACTGATTGACTGACTGAGCGATGTGAAGGGTTGAAAATTTAACTGCTTTGTAATCGTTTTCGTCTTAAAGTGGGTCGGAACGAGATTGAGGCAGCCTAGATTGACTGGAAATACGACCACGAACATTGGTGGCTGCTTAGTCACTCTAAATTGATTCACTAGTCCCCGCGGGACCTATTCTTCCTCAGTCACAGCTCACAGCTCTGTGATTCACAATCTCACTTTCCCACAATGAACAAAGTATCTAAACCATGCCACCACACCCAAATACTTCGTCCCAAGGACTCGAAACAGCACAGGACACCTGATACCTCCAACCACATAAATCTCCATGCAATGTCTTGGCAGAAAGTTAAGCAAAAGTCAAAAACCTTAAGTTTCCCAGTACACTACCGACATAAGAATGTGTTAACCCGTCACCTAAGGCGCCTGTCGCTTTGCGAATGCCTTCGTCTCTCTCAGTGTGTGTGAGTGTGTTTGTATGTCATAATTTAATGTAAACAGGGGATGTGTAGGCATCCCTGCAGCAATGAATATTTATGCAACGCAAGCCGCGCGCCGCAAGAATCACTGGGGCTCGGTATTCATAAACGTTCCGCTTGTGTGTAAACAATATGCTGGCAGGCAGGCACACGAGCCCCCAAACTCCCCCCCCCCCCCCCCACCACTACCGACGTCGAGCACACATCATGATTTATGTATGAAGGTGTTTTAATATCAATTCATTAGCGGCTGCCTTACTAATTGTCTTAATAGAATGTGTAGCTCACATTAAGCAAACATTTAAGAAGGTGTCATGTATTATGCAAAGTTTTGGGGAAATAAAGTGCTCAATGGGCGTACACGATTTGAAGTTTGTTTGATGAATGGCGTGCTTGTGTGTGTGTGTGTGTGAGGGTGGGGATATTGAAATCTGTTGCCTATATTTCTTGGGGGTAGGAGCAGATGAAGAACATGTGGGAACATGTTCAGGGTGGCATGCCAAGGTGAAAGCCTGTGGGAAACATTGTTTCTGGCGAGATATGTAAGGAGGAATTGTTCTTGAGCCCTAACCCAGTCTTTTCAAAGGGCTTACATCGACTTAAGCTTGGACAATATATCTCATCTCACCATCAGTGACATGCATGATCCACTAATGAGGTCCCAAGAATGAAGCACAGACTAAAAACCTCCTGCCCGCTCTAGCCTCCGCCTTCTTCTTCTTCTTCTTCTTCTGGTGGCGCTACAGTCCAGGGTCCACCCAGGTAACCTATACAGCCGGCACGATCTTTAGCCAGCTGCGCACACCAAGTCGATTGAGGTCCTTCTCCATCTGGGTGCGCCATCGGTTCCGTGGGCGTCCTCTATTGCGTTCGGAGTCGAAGACTCTTCGGGCTGGAGCAGTGTTGTCCATGCGCTCTGCATGGCCCAGCCTCTATCCTCCACCATCGACTCTAATTCATCAAGAGTTATGCCCAAACGGAACGAGTTGAATTTTCTTGACTTAGTCCAACCACCTCGTCCTAGGTCTGCCAAGTGGACGCATCGGAAGGATCGTCCATGGGGACATTGGTGCCACGTATCTAAATCATCGTCGCCTACAAGATCCTGTCCAGCGTACTATGTGAACGTCTAAAGCGGTTTTGCACCGCACTAATCAGACATCAAACAATTAAGATAGATTAAGGAAAGTAGTTTAGTTTTAAAAAAGCAGTGATCGAAGCAAGATCGGATTTGAATTTAAATAAAGTCCCTCAAAGAGGGAAAAATAAAAAAACGGCATTCGTCTTTAATTTACATCCTCTCTAAGTCGATCTCCCTCTGACTCGAACAAATTATGGTACTCTGTGAAAATTCGACTTAGAGGGAGTAAATGGTATATTGAGCTATGCACTTCTATAAACAATGTAGTATTCAGGATATATTCAATATACCTGGGGAGTCGAAATTACTTTAAGGATATCCATAGCATTCAGGATATTTCTGTGACGTTCAAACTTAGAGGCGAACTTCTGTACTGTACCGCATAAAGAAGATCTCCCTATACTCTGCAGTAAGTGTAATTTGGAAGAGAGGGAAGATATCATGTATTTCCTAGGCAAGTGTCCAATCCTAAGGAAAACTAGGAGATCCTAGGAAAGAAGTATTTATTGGAACAAGAAATCCTATCACTCCTAAACGAAATGGACGTAAGCAAGTTGTTTAAATACTGCAAAATATCACTCAAATAAAGAGATAATATCCAAACAGGGAACTTTTGAAATTAGCATCTTTCTACATGATGAGCTAATAATTATTTCTTGTACATAATAAATTATAGTCAATCCGGCAGACAGCAAAGCCATGCTGATTTTGATTTTGTTAAATTTTTGTAAAATAAACATTATTCGAAATAGTAAAATCAATCTAAATCTAAAATCTAAGTCTAATTTATTTAATATTTCAAGTAAAACGTTGCACAGGTGCCATTTTGAGAACTAAAGTGTATACAGTCCCTTGAAGTATATACCAGTCCCAGCTTCGAAGGCTCCTTGGGGTGGTGCAAGTCGTCCATAGACGTCATATAAAAAACTCATATTTTCAACATCGACGTCTTGGACAGAGCGTCACAATGCGCAGATATATCTTCGGCGTAGTCAAGGACTTCTTCTACTTCGGCTCGTAAGTAAACAGTACGAACAACGTCAGTACCGAGATCAAACGCAGAGTAACTCTTGCCAACCGCTGTTTTTATGGGCTCAATAGGCAATTGAGTAATAGAGCCATCTCTAGAAGGACCAAGCTAGCAGTATATAACACCTTGATCATCCTGCTCTATGGCGCGGAGTCATGGATAATCTATAAAGGCGATGAAAATGAGTAAATCTCTGGTCTCCTTGAGAGAAAAATTCTGGTGCGATCTTTGGTCCTGTTTGGGATGACGGTTCTTGAAGGAGAAGGTTCCACCAGGAACTGTACGGGCTGTACAGCGCCATGAGTCTAGCCAGGAGTCTACGGATCCAATAAGATGACTAGGCCATGTAGATCGTATTTACAAATCAGCTCCGGCCCGAATATTCTTCGACTTCGATCCCGTGGGACGACGTAACAGAGGACGCCCGCGTTTAAGATGGCGCACCCAGGTGGAGAAGGACCTCAACCAACTTAGCGTGCGACACTGGTGACAGCTAGCCAGAGACCGTGCTAGCTGGAGAGGCTTGTTGGTTGAGACTTAGATCCACCCCGTCTGTAGCATCAAATTAAGAAGAAGAAATTTTTTGCTCACCAATTGGAGCAACTACAGCCAATTTCAGAAATATTTTGCCAACACGATTGATCGTGAAAATCAAGGAATCATTAAATTCCAAGGCAACGTCACAAGTCCCATTCAAAATACACGAGTTTACTTTGAGGTGACGATATGAGTGGACTTGTTTTTTTGTTTGGTGCGTTTGAAAAAAAAAGTGAAAGAAACTGTGATTTTTCCTGCATTTAGAGAGATATCTATCAGATTTACTATTCTGTGAGAGCGTTTTTAGCGAGCAACAGACTTAAGAAGCTATGTATTTAGTACTGATCTAACTAGCGTCAAATTTTTAATCAAAATGGATGAAAAACGAAAGTGGATTCTGGAACAGATGCTGCTGCAATGTGATTCGGATGATTGTGAGTCTGCCGATGAAGAGCCATTCAGTGCAGGAATCGACTGGACTCAACTGACTGACTGCAAGAGCAGTGCATCAGATGAGGGAGACATGTAAGAAAATCCGTCCCCTCGACGTCACTGTTTTCAACTTTCATTCCGCGTCACCCTTGCACATAATACAGACTTTTCAAAATCAGGTGCTTAGAACTATCGTCAATGCGCCATGGTCTATGAGAAACGATGACATCCACAAAGATCTTGAAATATTACCACTCCCAGATGAAGTTAAGAACTTTGCTTACAAAGATAAGCGCCGCCTAGAAGAGCACACAAACACTGCAGTTCACCCGATGTTTGAGGAAACTAATGTCTTGCGTCGACATCAACGAATTCGACCCCTTAATCTCGTGCGATAGTCTACACCCGCGCATGGTTGCGGTGTTAGCAGGAACTTGGAGAAAAACCTGCCGTTCAGTACCTAAATTATGAAATACAAACTACTGGTTAAGTGCTTCAGTCGTAGACTTAATATATTCAGGGAGGTGGTTTTAGTGAGTAAAAATCTCACACTTCTATGTGCGAACGTTCGCCGTAGAGTCTTATCGAAGATTTTCACTTACCCAAATGCCGCGTTACCCGAATTTCAACTTTACAGTGAATATTTCGAAATGGAAAGCCAAGAGGGGGATTTTTATGTCTCTTTAATTGATTTAAGAACGCAACCAAAAACTGTCATACACCACACTAATCAATATGTTCAACAAGACTACCAGGCACAATACAAATTTCCAATTCATAATCAAAATTCCTGTGAAGACACAATCTCAAATCCCGGCCATAAATACACTATGTTTACTTCGCTCTTGAAATAAAAATTGAATGAGTCAATATCTTTCAGTCTGTGCAATGCTTGACCCTACCCACCTTGCCCTGGAAAAAAAATTGCCAACAATTCTCTGAGCAAACCAGAAGGCCACATATGCAAACGTACACATGTGCTTCCGTAGGATCATCTTTTGGTCCGGCCTCAAGTGGCAATAGCCCATACAATGCTGCCCTCCCTTGGGAGAGTCTGAATCAATTAAGGAGTCCATCTGCATGACTCGCCCTTTTGATCCTTCCCCGGCTCCGTCTTCAATTTTCAATTTAACTTCCATTTATACTTTCAAATAAAATGTCTCATTTAAGTGTCACCGCACACACAGGCCTGCGCCGTCTACACCTGGTTCAACTCACGCTGTATTAGAATGTAACCGTTTTAAATTACATGCGATCTGTTCGTACACGCACGTGTTGCTGCCCCCACATGCCGTCGTCGGCGTACACCTTTCATTCATTCACTCTTCCAACTCACCCATTAAGTCCACCTGTTTGGGTTTTTCGTTTTTCTTGTTTTTTTCTTCTACCATTTCCTTTCCTCCCTCTATCGGCCCACTTTTTAGAATTAAACTCCTGCAGAGGATTACAAAGGATCACTGCACGGCATGTTTATGTCTGCTTAACAAATATACGCCGCAGCAACTGCCAAGGCCACGGACCGTTTAACATTACGTGATTTGCTTACAGAAAGGTAACCGTAGCCCGCAACAAACGTTCGAATAATTTGGAAACCAAATAAGGCATACACCCAAAGGAATGACATGTAATTTAGTCTGTGTTCTTTTTTGGTCGTGCGTGGTATGGAGGAAGTCGTTTGATTGAGATTTATGTGGATGGCGGGTGAGAGGATATGACAGGAGCAAGTGGATCTAAATGCATGTCTGATTAATTTTGTGGTTAGTTCCGATGACGTGCATGGTGTGAGAGGTCTTGTGGTCAGAACTGCAAGAAAAGTATACTGAAGCGAGGATGCGAACGGAGATCTTTGGTAAGGTTAGGTAGTTGTTCACCAGAACACTTAGACCATATTGGTCCATTGCGATACCCACAGTCAGACTACTACCATCGATCGACTACTCCAGTGATAGTGTCGTTAATTTGATCCCAACGACAAATGGTGACTGGACCAGATTGAAAACCAGATAGAAGCGTATAACTTAACTGGGATTCGAACCGGGTACCCCGCTAACCAGGGACAGGCTCTCTACCAACTGCGCCATCCAGTCATTTTACGAAGATCTTTGTAGCGTCTATTGTTACTGTCTTCAGTCTAGACTGACATAAAGTGCCGAAATCTGCAAATGAAATTACGAAGGAAAACGCGATTGAATTTCTGTCGAAGTCGCGCAGAAGGCCCGGTCAGAATAGCTTTCAAAAACGTTTTAAAAGTCACACCACCAATCAGCGTCAGAATCTGAAAACGCGGTCGAAATCGCAGTAAAAATTGTCGTTTAACATCGTCTTGGAAACGTGGTAAAAACTGAGTTGGTATAATAATAAATGCTTTTTTATATCAAAACTTGAGCATTGTCAGTGACTCGAAAGAGGTGGAGCTGTGACTTATGAAAGTTGGTAGATTGAGATTTCGTACCTGGCACTCTCTGCCACCACGCCACGGCTACGCACAATAAATGCAACCAACTTCACTTCAATTTCAAATGTCAAATTCTTTATTTTTGTAAGTAAATGAGTGCGTGAATGTGTATAGATGGCACCAAATGACGGTGAAAACGCGGTTGAATGTCCTTCGAATTCGCCCTAAAAGTCTCGATATCAACCTATATTAGTTATGAATATCTGACACGGACGTGTACTTTATTCTCCCACTACTTTATAATCACGCATGGAATTGACTTAGACTTCTAACTACCACTGATGGTGCTTAAGAATGGATCTTAAACCAAGTTCAGGCTGAACTCAGCTTGAAATGAATGCCTACGATAAGTGGTGCTAAACTAACTTGGAAGCCCAAGACCTAACAGCAGTAAAGAGGGAAGCAGTAAAGCTTCTCACGGCTTTGAATCGTAGCAAGAAGGCAGTAAGGTGCAAATATGGGCCTCAACCTTGCATGATCGACTACGCTAATGTAGCGTTGCAATATGGTGAACAGAGGTTAACTGAAACCTCATCAATCGTGTGCACCAAATGGGTTTAGCGAAGCCTTAAACACCCTCAGCAGTTCTGAATATACGCCTCAGTCTTATCCCAAGAGATATGATCCCCAAACAGACTGCCCGCAGCACAGCGTTGAGACTAAATAACGACAAATGTGCAAAAAAAAATAAACTCTGAGGTTAGATTTACATATGTGTATCGCTACATGAAGAAACCGACGTCTTCTAGAAGAAGACATCAGCATCCCCTCCAGATTCTACTGAAAGACTGAGATTTGCGAAACTTGACCGATAGATAGAAGATGTATGTCCACGCCACAGAACTGTCTTCCAGGCCTTAATTACTGGGATCAAGGAAGCCATGTGTTGGCTAAAAAACCACATAACATTAAGGACAGATATGGTAATTTTTTCTGATACCCAGTCGGCGAAAAGCCTTTGGCTGCTAGCAGCTCTAACTCAAGGACTTACCAAAGCTACCATCTATATCTTACCCTAGTGCTTTAGCCTTCAAAGCTGCCGTCTATATCTTAGCCTAGCGCTTCTGTAGTCTTCATTTCCTATGGCTAAACTAAGGAAAACTGAACTAAAAAGGAACCCGATCTAAGAAATTCTAATCCTTTTTAAAAGATATAGAAGCTTGGGGCGGTATTATACGGCAAAGAACTATCTATATCGGAAGTAGTTAGTGCAAAAAAGCATTTTTTTTTTTGACGAACATCTGGTCGCACAAAAAAATATTTACGCTGATTTAGAGTTGGCTGTAAAAACCCGCAAGCAAATTTAGCTGCCGAAGATGGGTTCCGCAAGGACTGCGACCACCTAATCTCGAGTAGGAATATTCCGCCAGAACCGAGATTGTGTGGAAAAATGTAAAAACGGGTGCAAATCTGAATAAGTGGACCAAGGCCTTGGCCATCTCATATTTCACGTTGCATTGAGAGCCGTTTGCTGATACCATACTTAAATATGCTTCATAGCCAAGTTGCACTTAAACCTTAAGCTCAACTTTGCCTATTCTACGTCGCTCGTAAATATTTAAGTCGGGCTTAGCTAAGAAATGGTTTTCTTTAGATGCAACCATAATAATATAATAATATGGGTGGCTCGACACTCCGATACGGACCTTCTCGTATTGTGCGTGCTACCTACCTACCCTGTCTCGTGGACTAGGACTTAACTAAATCATTGACATCTCATTAATTTAATTTAATTTTTTCACTTCGCCGAGCTTAAAATCTTCAAATGGGATATTTTAGTTAACACTTGTTGAGAATTCCCTCCATAAGAAAAATACTAGATGTAATACTAATTTTTTTTTTTGCAGAAAATTGATTATTTCTTATAATTCACATATCCAAGTGTACAGCATTTAAGTGCGAGTGACAGCGGTGATCGCAGTTTAACTCTCGCCATTGACTTCAATTCTTTGCGGGTCTAGCGGGCTTAAGCAATCTTCTCTTTACAATCTCATCCATCCACACAACTCTGTGGTCGGATAGAATTTTCCTAAAATTTGATTTTCTATGAAAAATTCCCAAATTTAATCTTTTTTCCTAAATTTTCGCAAACATTTCCTCTCAGTGCACAACATGGGCCAAGAAGAGACACTCCAGTAAACAACACTAATGTGTGTTTGCATTCATTCGGTTAACCGGTCTTCTAGCGTGCTCCGCATTGCTTGTGTTTAATTTAAAATTAACCGCTGCGAACCGTGGGCGAACGCACACGCCTCACCCCCAAGCCCGATAGCATGTCTATTATGATGGACTGCAACTACTGAGCGATGCAGTTCGGTTGAGTGCAAGTTGAAAATTTGATGAAGTCACTCACTCTAAGCGGTGATTGGATTAGAGCAGTTCTCTCAGCAAGCGCCGCGTCGCGTCGTGTGCGTCATGCACGATAATAGAGTTGTGGGCAAGTCCACAATTGACACGATTTATGGCGACACATATCCACCCTCGTGTTGGCTCGCAATTCTCTGGTGGCACATTAGCCCGAGTCGGGGGATGGGGGATGAGAATCGTAATTTTGTTGCCCAACATGGGGTGTGCGAGTGCGTGTGGGGACGGACAAACCAATTGTACACACCACTAATCGGTTGTTTAAAAAAAAAAGACGAAATAAAAAATCACCAGACAGCGTCGAGCGTTTTAAAGCACGACACACATCGGCCGAAAAAAAAAGAACAAGTAAAGGGTTTGATAAGGGTTATTGTTTCGACAATTAATTTTGATTATATGAGCACATCACTTGTGGCCATAGTCGTGGATGTAGTCCCCGTTTGAAAAATGGCTTCCACAGGCAATGACCGTCGTCGTCGGGTGGGCGGCCTGAACAAGGTCAGATGGGACCCGAGGGGGTCATTAAACAAATAATGTTTGGACTTTTATAGTCAGACTTGTTTTGTGTGCAGAAGGCGTTGATGTACACCGGGATTTATGTGCCAGGGGATTGAGAGTTCACACAACAATAAACTTGACCCGGCTGTGGGTGGAAATTGCCTCACGACCAAAGACAACTGTCAGACGCTGCACTTAACCCATTGATGGATCACAACGAGCACTCCCTGTTTCATTGGAATCCCCAAGACAATCCTGCTCCCCTCTTGTCAGAGCTAAAAGGAGTGCCATTGTCTGCGTGGAGTGGTGCAGCCGAATCTAACCCCTAGTCAAATTCAGTAAACTCTTGAGATTTATTCTCGATCTTTAAGTGACCACCAATTGAATACTTCCATCAAACATCGAATCACAGTCACACAGCACTTCGCCAGCAGAATTTAAAGTGATGTGCATTCTCATCCGTACACTCGTGCATCCGCACAATGCACCTTGGGTGCCATGATATGGAATGGAATGAAATGTTATGGAGAAGCGACTGCAAGCAAATAAAGGCAGCATCACTCCGTGCTCGCAGATTGAAGTTGAGCGTAAACATCTACACATTGCTGGGATGTGAATAAAAGACCCTTGCGGTTGACAAGACTAAACAAACTTCAGTTGCGAGTCGAGTCGAGCTGAGCAGAGATACAGAGACACCCACACTGGGGGGGAGTCCTTAACATGCCAAAGTAGTCGGATGCTTCGCGGTGGTGGTTTATTGGATGAAGAAAAAAAAAATGAAGGAAAATCCCCTTTCGTGGTTTGACTTTCGACAGTGAGCTGGAGTCTTCTCGGTTTTCATTCAGTGCTCGTCATGGATCCGGTTGTTCGGTGGTTCGGTGTGTCGGTGGGGGAGATACATTCATGTCGGTACATGAAGGATGGCTTCTCGAGACCACCACTGATTTAAGGTGATTTCGTGTTCAATACGGTGGAAGTGGTTTTGGGTTAAATTATCATTGCCATCAAAACTTGCACTCAATTCTTTTTGACTCTATTCTCTTTCTCTCTCTCTGTCACTCCTTGAATTGGAGGATTCCTGAAGGCAGTGAGCTTGTAAATATGCGACGGATGTGGTAAATTATGTTACGAGTTACGAGGACTGGTTCTATGCTGGGATTGACCAGCGTGGATTTAGCCGGACTCAGGAAGCAAAAGATGGGTCGACAGATTTTCAAACATACAATATGGGTCTGCCTTCTTCTGTAATTTTCTTGAATGTGTATACAATATAAGCTTTTTTGAATGCAAAGAGTTCGCTTTCTTGAACATTGAAGGGAGAACAGGAGAACAGGAGTAAATCAACACCTGCTTAGATGGATTGTAAGCCTACTGAGTAACCGCTTGATACATAGAACTAAACTAACAAAATTTTCTCCGACAGGCACACCTCAACGAGGTGTCCTCTCACTCCTTTTGGGAATGAAAGTGACATACTCTGATGACATTGTACTACTTGAATGCGTCAAATTCTTAAACATCATGAGTGAGTTAATGGAAATGTGAATATCGTCATTCTTCAATTGGGAGTCACTTTCACTAGAAGACACATCTCATATTTTTACAAAAGATCAAAAACTCAGCTCTGCTGGTCTCAAATCTGCCTAAGTTTCTTGGTATAATAATGGAAATCCAAGTGCGAAACTGCTTTCAACGCCTGCGAACGTATGTTCGGATTGAAGTGGGGACTACAACCGAAGTGGCTCACTGGATCTACATGTCCATTGTAAGCGCAATCCTACTGTGCGGGGTAGTGGAATAGTGTAAAGCTCTGGAAAAAAAGGACCATTCAACCAACTCTTGAAAGGCCGAACGCCTCTCGTACATGGGAATAATGGGATCCTTAAAAAAAACTTCTTAAGCGTCACTAGCCCATTTGCCAAGCGTTGGGTCTAAGTCTGCACAAGAGAATCCAATAATTTAAAATTTAGAACTTTCGGACCGTGTTCCCTCTGTTTTTTTGAGTACATTTTTACCATAACGACGGACGGTCTACGTTTATAAAAATAATTCCTTTTTTAAATACAGTGCCACTTCAATAAAATTGTTTAATATTTGACACTTTTGTGCCAAAGTGGTTGGTTAAGTCGTTGCCACATAAAACGAGACTTGACTTAGAGTGCACAATTCGATTCAATTAACTGGAGCAGTCCATCTTACTCGATTAGAGCAAATACAAAAGAAAAGGTCATTGGCACATTTGGGTACATCGGTTAGGCGACTAAAATAAAATAATTTAATTTAAGTCAGTCAAGGGCAGTTTAAAAGTTCTGCAATCCTTTGATGAGCCCAAGCAATGATTGAGACAAAGTTAATGAACTTCTTTTGTCTGTCGAAAGGGACAAAATCCTAAAAGGCCGAAAAAAAAGATTCGAATTCGAAAATATTCAATTTGATCTATCCCCTATAGACATAGAACAAAAGCGGTTGCAATGGGCCGAAGAAAATTACGTAACATGTTAGCTCTGCAAAATTTACGAGAGCCAGCCGTTGTAAAAAAAAATCTGCGCAAAAAAAGCCACAGTCAGAAATGTCTCCTTTTTTTTAAAACACAGTTAATTATTAATTTAACATTATTTTTACTGCTTTATTTGTATGGATTGATTCTTTTTATGACCTTTGCACTCGTTATCAGCGTGTTAGAATTATTAACGTCTCGGTTTGGGAAGTAGCAGCCAGCTGAGTATCCCGGGAAATGGGTTTCGATCAGCAATTTGAGTTGTTCTTCGTTTGAAGACGGTCAAGTATCGTCATCCTTTTTAAAATATCTTTGTATGGGACAGATGAAGAATGGATGCTACTGGGAATTTCTTGATATTTTCGCAGAACTTCCTCCACGTACATCTTTTCGCTTTTCTGACTTCAATATTATAAGAGTTCTGGCTGTCCTTGTAGTAGGAAAATTAAACTCATTTCTATACAGACGACTCCAAGCATCGCAAGACCTCGAAGTCTACTACAATCGAGCGGAATCTGAGGGCCATCCAGAAAGAAGTAGAAAGCCTGAAAAGCAACGCTAACCGTATGTATACAGTCAGTCAAGCAGCACTCAAAGCACTTAAAAGTAAAACAATAAAGTCCAAAGCGGTACTCAATTGTTTTAACGCGCTGTAGAAACTCTCCCACAACTCATTCAATCTCCAGGAGATTCATGGAAAAATGGGAATGGAGTGAAAAGTAAAAAAGCTGACGAATGTCAGCTTTCGATGGTGAAAAAACAGCTGTGAAAGAGGTCTCTCGTCTGGCCCGAATATAATATCCCCAAAACCAAACTGCTCACCACGCTACCAAGAGTAGCAGTACACTATTAGAGATAATTACGGGCAACTGCTTGGTGGGTCACCATGCTCATAGACTAGGCCTGATTTTCAGATGCAGAAACTGCAAAGAAATAGTGGAGCGTCTCCTTTATTTCTGCCATGCCTTGGCCAAGACCTGATGTAACCACTGTTTGATTCATTGAATGATGTGACTGCCGTGAAACTACAATACCACGTACATTATACAAGAAAAAAAAAGAGCTGAAACATTTTGCTTAAGAGGACTACAACTAGGTTGTCTTTGCTGAGTGATAGCAATGTAGGCCAACAGGCTCAGCTGCCACCTCCTACCCTAAACCTCGACCATGGGTAAGCTATCATTCAGCAGTTATCTGCAGTCCCTGGCAAAGATTTGGCTAAGACCTGGAATAGCTATCGTTTGATATCTATCTCCAATCTTCAACAGTGATTTGCTTAAGATGGATGGATCGGCCATCGTCCAACTTCATCTTAAACGTGTGTCGCTACAGTGCATGAGAAATAAGGATGTTCCATTAACCAGCGCAATCCTGGTGTGGTGCTTATACACTCAAGTTTCCCCGAAAAATCCATTTGATGGCTTTCTGTGCTATTAGATTGGGATTAGATAAGTAGTCGGCTAGGTGCACTCAACTAGCTCTGAATGACGTCTAGTTCGGGGCTTGATCTTCGCCTCCAATCGATTTTAGGATCAAAGATCGAACTCACTCAAGTGTACTTACGAGCAATTCAAGGGAGCCTTCATTCACCTTAAGCGTTATCCATGGGATCGATGAGGTCGGGAATGATGAAGGTCTTGTATAGAGCTCGATCTTTGCTGAGAAGCCTCTCATACATCATTGCCTCTTATTGATGAATTCATAACATTACTGGTGGCTTAGACGCCCGGTAAATAGGACAGTGGGAGGTAGGAGGATGTAGATGTTGTTTTTAAGTCACTCTGTCTAAAGCATTCTATCTGACGGCGATTACCCTGAGCCCTGCTTTCCTCTGCCCCATTAGGCACCTGAACTTTTCATAGACTTCCTTCCATTGCCAACCTCAACTATACCCCCTAGCCAGCATTCCATTCGCTTCCACTTAATTACCCAAAGACATTTCCACACAATCTCGCGGCGGCTCACCATCGTCAGCCCTTCCCGTTCCCGCACGCAATGAATTATTAAATTTCCCTTAAAAATACATAAATTGCTTAACCACCTTCTGCACGATCGTATCTCTTCCTCTGGCGAAAATATTTTGCGCATGTAAATTCAATGGCCCTCAACGCTTTCCATTTCGACAAACAACAAGCCGTACTACCTCGTTCGCTCTGTGCACGCCAAAGAGTTCTAGCCAAGCTCAACCCTGACGGCGACGTTGAGCAGTCTACTACCTCCGCCGAAAGAGGTCCCTGGACAATTGAGATAAACGAATTTTCCCCATGAAAGGACGTAATCTATTGATATTCTTCCAAACGAGTCACATTGTTAGGTGAATCAATTGTAATGGCTCTCCGCTATCCGCCCGCCGAGCACCGACCTTCGTCCTTCGTCCTTCGTCTTTGCTGAGTGTCGATGTTGGTGGCTGACATATTTTACGGTTGCCCTGGCTCCCCCGGCCTCCTCTGTATTGGGGATTTGAATTTCGTATGGTGTCCTCGCTTTTTTCTGATTTTTTCGGAGGGCAATAAGGTAATCTCGATTCTGGATTCTGTTCATTGTGCAATCGATACTTGGTTACACAATAGTGGTTGCAATTGCCCGAGACGTGCGGGTGTTTCCCCGGAGATGTAAACTACACCCGCTTAGTTGGGGAAGAAGGCACACTAACACACAAGTGTGTGCACTGAGTCTGCAGCGAACGATTCCAAATAAGGAGTTGAAATCGAAGCTAAATGAGTTTTCTTTTTCAATTAACATCCATGAGGGTGAATTGTGGTTGGGTTTCAGGATTAATTACCGTTTAATGAATTTTTGTTGGCGAATCCAAGGTGATCGCCTTGATCCTTCTCGAGGTTAGGGTGACTTTTAGTTTATTTCGATTTCGTGAAGCGGAAAATTATGATAAAAAAAGATGGGCACTGAACTTGGGTTGAAAATAAGTGGTAAATGTAAAAGCTCGAAAGTCCAACAGTTCCTTATAATCTGAACGAGCACAGCCAAATATGCTATTTTTCGGCCAGCTCTCGGAGGGGACAATGAGGCAGAGGGACGGCTGCTTTAAGCACTGGTCCTCTTTTGTCGGAAGAACTAGTATGAGAGTCGCCTTGAGGTTCAAGAATAAAGGCAAATTGTCGTACGAAAATCCACATAAAGACTTCCGACAAGGCCATATTGTTCTAGAACTTAAAGACGTGCTTTCGGGGTGTTTAACTTTCGAATGCCCTGAAAGTCTGATGCCGATACCTATATCGTGACGAAGAGGTATCAAATATGGTAAAGCTTACACAAATGCTGCAACCAACCAAAGCATCATATATTTTAATATAAACACTCAGAAGTCGCGTTCGTTTATCCTTGCTTCTGCGCGAGTTACCTCGCCTTCGCGGGCTCCAACTTGGCAATGCGCCAAACTCTTTGAATCGAAGATACCGCCTCGCTAGTGTTTCATGACCTCGTCTTGGCGCTCGTTGTAGTTGGTCCTTGTTGGCTTGGTCATTGGCCTCGACACCGGTCAGGGCGAGTACAGTTCAGGTCTTTCGATGGACCAAGAGTCCCAAGCGGGCATTGCTCTTAACGATGCAGTATGGGACACCCATCTTGCGGCACAAAGCCGGCAGGAACAGCGCCAACTCCAAAGGATCAACATCGTGAGCGATGACGACCAATTGAGCTTTCTTCAGCTCGACCAACTTGGCTCCTTGCCCTTAACCTTGGCTTCGGATGACTTCTTCAAGCGCTGCTTCTTGGCCAATGCGGATTCAGGCCTCTATTTCTCCAGCATCTTGAACATCTTGACATCAGTGGTCTTGTTCAAGGTCTGGGTGGAGGTACCTACAGACTCTTCTGGAGGACAGCCTTTTGACGCTGCACACGAATGTACTTGGGCGAAAAATCACGCTTGGGTTGAACGTTTTAACCGATGTCACAGTTCTTTGACCTCTTCTCGAAGAGCTGGTTCACAGTCTTCTTGACTACGGGCTTCTTAACAGCTAGTGGAGATGGGCTTCTTAACAACCATGTTGACTAGTTATTTTAAACAACGATGTTTAAGTAAATTTCAGATTATTGGCGGCTCTGTAAAAAGAGCAGCTAGTTGGTCTACATGTAAAAAAGGGGAAAAGCATCCGAAGGAGTTGTCCTATCAGCAATCCTAGCCATACTCAGTCACGCACCCTGTTTGTCACAGTTCATGACGTATGAAAGCGCTTGTTTCTCTCTCTCCAGCCG
Organism: Eristalis intricaria; assembly: GCA_964034865.1. NCBI lineage: Eukaryota > Metazoa > Arthropoda > Insecta > Diptera > Syrphidae > Eristalis > Eristalis intricaria. The sequence goes on from OZ035877.1 coordinate 10,751,173, forward strand.
GCGCGATCTTTACCCAGCTGTCTCCAACAACGCACACCAAGTCGATTGAGGTCCTTCTCCACCTGGGTGCGCCATCAGTTCTCTGCGCGTCCTCTATTGCGTTGTCACACTGGTTCGGAGTCGAAAACCCTTCGGGCTGTAGCAGTGTTGTCCATGCGCTTTACATGTTCGATTCGAATTTGGTTTTATATGATTCCAAACAGCGATTCTGAAACGATTCATAGACTGTGATTGCGACTTTTAAATCACGCGTTTGTGCTTCTTTTCTGTCCAACTCTAATCCATTCAAAGCCTGTCTTTAAAATTGTACTTCCTCTTCTTGTGTTCCGCCGGTACACCATGCAGCCGAACAAGTTATTAAAATGAAAGATCTCGACGTGCACAAATCCGCTGGCCGGATAGTATTCCCCCTATAGCGAGCAGATGGAAAACATCATTTGTCCAGCCCGTCCCTAAAAAGGGTGAATCCTCGTCACCCACCTCGTACCGACCCATAGCACTTACGTCCCTTCATTCTAAGGTCATGGAAACGCTGAAAAATCGTCAGCTTATGGAATATCTTGAATAGCGGAAGCTTCTTAATGACCGACAATATTGTTTCCGCAGCGACAGGTCCACTGGTGATCTGATAGCTTAACTCACCGAAAAGTGGAAGCAGTCTTTGCACAATGCAGGTGAAAGCAAGATCGTTGCGCTGGATATTTTTAAAGCATTTGACAGAGTTTGGCATCAATCTTTCTTGTCGAAAATGCGTCCATATGGTACATCACGATCATCACATCAACGATGCACAGCAACGAGCTAGCCAACTGCATTCCTCATCTCCATGAATTCACCCGCAATACCCGACTTGCCAGGAATGCCCATCAGTATACCCTTAAACCAACATTCCGACGGACGGTTAAATTTAGAGACTCGTTCTTCAGCCGCACTGCACGAATATGGAATGCTCTTCCCAGCCTAATATTTCCCACAGACTGCAACCCGCAGATATTTAAGACCAATGTGCAGAGGTACCTCCTTTCCCTTTCTCCCTCCATACCTTCGGCCCGTGCTGTGTCTTGGCACCCGACACAAAAGGGTATTAGCAATCCCTTGAGCACGCGCAAATTATATAAAAAAATAAAATTAAAATTAAAACAAACCTAAAAATGATTCACAAACTTCAATACATGCCCATAATGCCCGCGTGTTCTACAATGAATACCACAGCAGCCGCCAATCCCTTAATCCACAGCCACCTCCACACAACCGGTCAAGATAAAAAAAAAAAACTTGAAAATCTCAAAATCCCACGAAATATATATGCCCGGGTCAATAAATCAACCGATTTCACCTACATTCCACCGATATTCGTTAGAGCTTAAATACTTCAGAGAATTTCTGGCGCACAAAACCCTTTTTTTCTATTCGACTTCCCCACACACATCCATGCACACGCAGCGCAATATGCGGAGAGGAAAGGTTTTAACCGCCACTCACACAATACACTTTTATGGAGCGCATTCGGATGGATGCACTTTAGATGCACTCCAACATGTGAAATCATTCAAAAGGCCAAAATGATTGCATGGTGATCAAAAAAAAAAAAAAATGGAAAAAATGAAAGAAAAGGACGAATCATAATCTGAAAACCAACTTCCATCAGCACTCACCTCGCCCAGCCTCATGCGAGGGATGTGTGGCTCGCATCGCACAGACAACAGCCAAGGGGTGTACACACAGCACACAACAGAGAGCAGAGGACGGCAGCAAAGTACATTTAAAATCAATTTACATTTGTATCTACTGAGCTGTGCACTTCTATGGAGTGTTCTACATGAGTATTTATTTTTATCGTAAAGGCTCCATTTGCGGCTCAATGGTTTTTATTGTTCGGTCGTCGAACGTCACATTCTGCTGTTGGATGTGTGCTGGGCCATGGGCCACTGGGGCGACGATTGTCGGGGTTGGAAAGATGAAAAGGTCGAATGTTTTCTTGAGTGGGCTTGCCGATGCTTTTTTTCAGTTTTTTTTGGACGGTGTTTGGTTGAGCAGGGATATGCGGATTCTTTAGGGTTTTCAGATATCAATTTTTTTGTACACGCGACTTTTTAAGTGACACCTAAAGGGCTGGAGAGTCTCGTGGAAGAAATTGTACTCACTCTGACTCTTACACTGGTCTTGGACGAAGGTCGCAGAGTTGTTCGAAAGCGGAAAAATCCAAAAATTTTAATGAAATTTCAATAAAAATAATAAAAAAAAATTTTTAAATAAATAAATAAATAATTAATGTATTTATATATATTATATAATATATATAAATATATTAATATATTAATAAATAAAAATTAAATACATAAATATTATTTAATAAAATAAACTTAAATAAAAATAAATTTTCCCTAAATGTGGGCAAGTAATGTCAAGGGATATACGAGATGCTGAACCTAAGATACTCTTTTATTCTTCTGAAATTCATGTGCTTTCTTTCAATAATACTTTGGCATTAAGAGTAGCATTTTTAAAATTGTCTGTTAAGAGCTAATTTATTTAATAAATAGCTACTCAGTTATTTAACCTTTTTACCACACAATAGGGTATGAGATACCCGACGCAGATATTAAAATGAGTGCCAGATTTGTTTGAAATAATTTTTTTCTTGTGTCAATATTTTAATATTTTGTGTTAAGTATTCATCGTATTCAATTTTAATTTAAAAAAAAATATATGGATACCTACACAAAATGAGGTGATATTTGTGGGTGGCGTTTGTGATACCCCAGTGTGAAGAGTGCGTTGGAAAAATTATGTGTGAGGACGGAGGGTTAAGCTTAAGCGGTCCAAGTGCACAATTATGTTCCCTTGAGATACAGTTTTTGGATCCATCAAGCTCCAACAAGCGGTTGACCATTTTAGAAAGTTACCGTATTCAGGTAAGCTATTCTAAGAATAATGGTATCCGCGCAGAGATTTAGTGTCCAAATTTTGTTCGATTAATCAATTCTTAAAAACACGGTTCTAACTTTGGTCAATTTTGAAAAAGTAATAATTTCTTGGCTAATAATTGTTGGAAGGAATAAAGCTGGTACTTTACAAATACAGAAATACAGAAATATAGATTTTTCTCTTCGAACAAAATTAAATTAATCCATGGACGGAGCTTTGAGACACTCAATTTCTTAAACTAGGATCTTAACCCTAGAACATTAAGGTGATCTGTACCAAGCCTTAACACTAAGGCACAATCTAACAGACTACCTTTGTTAAAAATTAAAAAATAACGTGACGCGATAAAAACACGCAATTTTTAAAAACACCCACAAATGAAACGATCTGCCTACTTCAATGGTTAACAATAGAATGAAGATACATTACCTACTCGATTTACGCAACTAATAGAAATTAAGAGAGTTGAACTAAGCGAGGTTGTTCCACTTACTGGGTCACATTTTTTCAAAAGGAGTAATAGTCAAAACAGCTGTTGGTGCAGAGAAAATGGTAATGTGATAAAAAACACATTTTTGAAACGAAAGTAAATCATTATTGTTGAACATAGTTTTTACAAAATCAGAAAACGAAAAGTGAGAATTGATATGTGAAAAAGCAAGAGTTTTTTTTTCTAAGGAAATTGGATATTTCAGTGTTGCCAAAATCGAATAGTTGCGCGAATCGAGGGTTGCGTAAATCGAGTTCCTACTGTATATGGAGTTTGACATACATAGAGTAAGTGGGAGGTATTGAAAACGGATTATGGTACTACTCGCGTAGTCTAACAGATGAGGGCTTACTGTTTTGGGGTTAATTAAGCATGCCTTTGACGCTCCAATATTCTCTAAAGGAAGATCTAGTTTAGACCCAGTTAGTGAAAGTTGGAAGCCTGCTCTATTCATGGTGTAAAAATCATATATACCCTCAGACTACTTTGGCAGCACGAGCATTTTAAGTGTAGCCTCAGCAGTAACCACATATTGTGTGAATTTCTTATTAGAGCTTCAGAGGGCTGCATGCATGGATTAGACTTATGGAGCACATATTGCACCTGGGATATAACTTAAGCTTCAAGACATGGAAGACTAATGGGGCTACTCGTGCTATTGAGGAAGAGGAAAAAACGAATTCAAAAATTCCAAAAGTTGACGTGATAAAATAAGCAATAAAACAGCAAAAATGAATGTGACGGTAGTATGTACTTCATGAAGATTTTTTTGAAGTCCAAACGTTGCTACAGAGATCACTAAAATATTGACAGTTGGAAGTTATTTGCAGCAACTTTTCAATCCGTTCGGAGTCGGCATAAGACTGTAGATCCCTTCCACTCGTTAAAGCACAATAGCACGCACAACACGAGTGGTTGCTGAGAAGCTAGGCCCAGGTTCGCCTCAGACTGAACCAATATTATTATCACATGCCCGCAACAGTTCACAAAAATTTATAACACAGAGCAGAAGTAAAAGAAAATGCATTCATGCCCTTTGGCTAGAATAATAACTGCAAGACCTTTAGGAAAATTTCCCAGTTATCTTTGAATGAGTATGTTAGTGACATGATCATTATCTGAGATCTACTTAAGTTTCCGTCTTGGTATGATTGAAAACTCAGTAAGCGACTACACAAAATGGTCTGATGCTCAATCAAATGACAAAACCCAAACCATACCGTTCTCGAAACAACCGCCTTGCTTGTCTAATTTTTCGCCTATAGAACTTATCTAGATCCTAATTGAATATGTTAACTGTGTAAGAAAAACCTTGCAATAATGTGCTAATCACATCGATAGCGTATCAATGGTATATACATCCCTAAGAGGCTTATCAATCAGCAAATATACTCCTCGTATGAACGTAAAATTTGACTTGCAGGGAACTCATAGTGCTAATCTTGGCACACGGATATGAGTTATTTGCTGACTGTGATTATTCTTCCTGAAATCTTTAAGGCAGCTGGAGATGGAACTCGGCAGAAGGCAACTGAACAGCTCATCTGGAAGATGTGGTCGGATGCCCGACGAGTAGAATCCCAGTATCGTTTTCCCGATCCACAAAAATGGAGACTCCTTTGACTGCGCCAACTATAGAAAGACATGTCGCTTGAATCGCATGCAAGTTCTTCTCTGCCGTTTTGTGTACTTGCCTGAAAACGATTATAAACAACCTAATGGGTCCATATCGGCGTGGCTTCAGGCCAGGAAAGTCCACCAGCGAACAGATTTGCACACTACGGCAGATCGTGGAAAAGACACAAGAAATGCAAATCGACACCCACCACCTCCTCGTCGATTTCAAGGCCGCATATGACAGCGTTCATAGGGACGAGCTTTACCACGCCATGTCTAGTTTTGAGGTTCCTGCCAAACTCGTCAAAGTTGGGCAGGATGACGATGGAAAGTTCTGACTGCTCCATCAAGGTCGGATCCATTTATAACCCACTTAAAACCTGCACCAGAGGTGAAAAATCTTCCTTTGAGTTTAGAGGTTCTTGAATTTATTTACGTAATTGCAGTAATTTATGATGTAAACTTTTTAACTTAAACTATATTCATAAATTTCGCTTAAAAGAAAAATTCCTAAAAATGTCAATAAATTGTGTTCCATCGACTTACAAATTTTGTTATTTCCCTACGTTCCATACTTCAGATTTTACAAGGTTTTTTCCTACTTTCCCATACAAAGCGGACCAATGTGGGTCGAAGCATGAACAGTGACCAGGTACTTCATGTCAGTCCAGGGAAATGGAAAACAACATCTACATAAAAAGAAATCGAGACTGAAATGTCGACCATCTTCAAGAGTTGAAGAGCCCTAGACCCGGAGAGGTTTCCTTCGAGCAAGAGTACAATGAGCCAAGCAGTATGACAGCCGCACGCTTTTTGTCAAAAGTCCTCCGAACACAGAGAACGCACCATTCCCCGGATAACAGCAGCACGTCACCACGTAGCTCCGTCCAAACGCAAGGCCCACTCCTCATCCGTTGACAAGAGCCTCACGCTGATGACGCACTCTGCGTATCACCCACGAATCAATCAGGCAATCCATCAGGAGGATATCCGTCCAGGATATACGCACAACACGCATCTGTCTCGCACTGATTACGGCCGCTTACATTAAATCCTAAAGAGCGCTTTTTAATAACCGTCCCGGTGATGGCCCGTGTTAACTGGAAAATGACAATTAATGAATAAAAGTATCCGTTCGCTGCTTACAACATCATTAAGTGATAAACTAAAGCCCAATCAATAAATTCCCCAGCCCAGGCCGAGCATTTTGTCGCTGAATGCAGGCATTGCTCATATCTCACTGCTTGCAAACCGACGCATTCCGGTTAAATTCCTCACTGACTTATTAATTACAACAAACTCCCAGCAACGCCCCCCCCCCACACACACACAATGGGTCATTACATTCTGCCCAGCAACGCGGACATAAATTAAACGACCGCAGATACGAGGAAAGATACAAATATCCAAGCGAAAGGATCAAACGCGAAACGCAAAAAAAAAAAAAATGCACACACTCTCTCCTTTCACCGCCGACGTCGCCGATTCGCACTAATTACTTCAATCGAATTCCGGATTCAATTTATTGGAACGATGCGATTTAAATTCTCTTTCAGATGTCGGCAGATGCCCGACCACCCCGCCTCCACCCCAGCAGCAGCCACCATTGGCCACGATGACAACCATCCGGCCACATTTATGAAAAGGGGTATTATTCCCGTGACTGTTATTACTTATGCAACGGTCCACATTACTCCGTGTCCTGGTATTAAGCCAATTATTTCCCTTTTAATGTCACGTTGAAGATATTTTAATTGCAAACAAGGCACTTTGATGTGCTCGCTGCAGAGCAATGCTCTTTTATCCTTGCCTTGCCTTGCCCTCAGCGGAACGGGAACGGACCAATGGCGCGTAACCGTGCCGTATGTGACAAAAGGGCACACGAGATTATGTTGATGCGGCATCTCTCTGGCACCGAGCGCGAGCAGAGACCTTTCAGTCGTGTAATTAGGTATCCGTTTATGAGCTTATCCGGTTTGTTATCCGGTCAACTCGTGCGCTGCATGCTTTGTGCCACTTCATCCCGTCGGGAGGATTGGTCGCCCGCTCCGTGAACGTGACAGAAACAGGTTAATCATGTGGGCTGCCTTTGAGTTTTCGGCTGATTTGGGTATCGACCATGCATTTAAACCGTGTGTCTGTCATTTGAGCCCGGCAGGCATCTCGTGGGTAGGGGCGCATTCTCTGTGACTCTTGTGAATGACAAACACGGTCCCTTCATGGTCCAGCGAAGAAACGAAGAAGACATTTTGAAACCCGCGTGGTCACCTAATCTTTCACGAACCCCGCCCATGTTAACTCGGCTGGCTGACGTATCCCCGCCCAGTCTTTTGTGTAAACACACGACGCTTTACATCTTAAGTACACTTCGCAAACAATACCCAAACAGGCTTAACCGAGCAGACGAACTCCGATCCTCCCCCAGGCGTTTTGGCGATGTTCCCATGACAATTAAGCCGGGCAATAAAGCAAACTCTCGACACTCATCTCGCAAGGCACTTGAGTTAATCACAAAGTCATCTTTCTCCCAGCCGCGCCCGCCCAAAAATGTATGACAGTGCCATCTGCGTTGGCAGAGGATACGAGTATCCTCTCCGCCCTAGCATTCCGCTATAAGCGGTTGGCAGCTAATTAGCAAGGTAAATCCTGATTTCATTAAATGTCAAATTAAGTGATTAGAACGCCAGCTTAAGGATAATGAATCATTTTCTGTGTATCCACGCTCTAGCACAAGGACGACGACGACAACGATGACAGTGCGAAGCGAATCCCAAATTTGTATTCAGTCACAGTCACACTGAGAGGCAATTGAATGAAAGCTAAATTCATGCATTCAGAGGTGAGAGTCAACCGGTTATCGCCGGCAGAAGCCCCTGTTTATCATGAGCACATCGTACCTGATATTTTATTAATTATTGCCAGCCAGAGACGTCACAAGTCTGCCGGCTGGTAATGAGATTCGGAAGGGATTAGGCCCGAGCACGATGATGATTTCTTTTGCCACGTATACTCCGGATTCATAACTATTATGATCTCGTTTTGATGCCGGTGGGCCGTGGGGGATGGCTCTCAAAAAAGGATTAAATGTAAAACTGAAAGGTAAATGGGAATTTAATTAGCCAGCGTCATGACGTAACTTGTCGTTGGCCTGAGGAAGGCGTCCTGGAAAATCAGACGGAGACGGAGAAAAGAGAACAGCGCTGGTGGTGGGGAGTTTTAAGCGTGGCACTTGGCTGACTTCAAAGTTTGTCTGAGGGGTGGGCAACTTTGGCGGGTTATTGCTCCCGTGAGAGAGACGCAGCCAAATTGACTGAGTGCCTGAAGTGGTTTTCAAACGCAATCTGAAGGCAGTCTGAGATGCTTTCTGTCACTCTTTCCGTTTTCCTTCCCTTGGGAGGATGTCTTACATGGTCGTAAATGTCTCCGTCGTGGGACCGGAGTCGCGAGTAATTGAAGAACCGGAAGATGAACGGATGAGGAGTGACAAAGGATAGGTCTTCATGAAGTGGTGCACATGGTTTGGGAGAGGTTTCTTTACATGGAGTGAACACTAGCCTCCTTTATACGTAGACATAGAAGGGCGCTCTAGAAACGATTCAAAAATCCCTTTTACGGGAGTATGGATACCTGAACTTCTCAGCTTGATCGTCACCATGCTAAAGACGAGCTGATACTTTTAGGGAACATAACCAAATTTGGCAATAATGGAACACCACAGGGCGGTGGTATAGGAACTCTGGCTTTAAGTCATAAACAAACTTGATAGGGAGAGGATCCAATTTGTGTGCGGATGTCTTGAAGATCTTAGAACCAGGAGTCATCTTGAGAGAGCTGAAGCCATAGGCAATTATCTGCAGATTAAGGATCAACTTTCAGTACCTCCATGGATCGAAGGCCGGAAACTGCCTGATCTAGCAAGATGCAAATGATAATCTTCACCATGAAACACCACGAAACTTGAACGGACATAAACTATATCGTTCGTCAACTGCAAGGTACGCAAGAATCTGTTGAATCAGCTGAAGACTAATCTGGACGATCATATCAAGAAGGATAGGTAGGGAAGAGTCTAAGTCTAAATCACGGATGGAGGGATCCGTAGAACTATCCATTCTTGCATAAAGTAAGATACGCACTTCCATGTACCCTCACAATGCGAGCTCTGAGGTCAACTACTTGAGAAGCTCCTACCTGTCGATCTTCATATAAAACACAACTGTGTAGTGCCCGATCTGAATCACAAACTCTCAGTTGTGAAGCGCTAGGTATGGGTATAGCTGCATCCTGGATTGGACGCCAAGATGTAGGAGTTTGGATAAAATTTAACAGACCCCCCCAAACCAATGTCTTCACAGGCTTGTTCGATGTGGGCTCCCAGCGAGATCAGAATGAGAGTGTGGATATTTCGCCTCACAGGTGAGCGCATATTCTGACAACTTCGAAATAGGTTCGGGATTATATGTTCTCACTAGACCGGATTTTCTTTGCATATTTTAGACTCTCAGATTAATAGCATCTTTAATAAGATTTTTTTAGCCTAAGCCCGTGCTGTGAGGAGGCCAACAGCTCAGAGAAGAGCCCAGATATGTTTCTCGATCGGCAAGAAAAAAACTCCTTATTCTTAAATGTGGCCAGATTAAGTCTCGATTAGTGATGACGAGGTCTATCTTTAAATCCTAACTAAGCCACTACTATTCGAATCACCAAAAACCAAAATCATAGTATTTTGAGTCAACTGTCAATTGCTCATGAGCAGAACTGTTTTTCACCCTATCGATTGAGGCTTCTTAGTATGAGGCTATGGGGCGTATGTGGAACATTTATTTATTCCACAAACCATCCGTTCTAACGTGACAATTCGACAGAAATTTTCACCGGGTTCAGGCTCAGGCTATTACGCACGATTAAGCTGGCATTATAGACAACGCTAATCGTCCCAAAGAGGTAGGCAGGAGATCTAACGCCCTTGGCAACCTGGGCTACTTCGGCCTACTGAAACAACTGGACTTTGCCCCGTTGAGAGTATGGACACCAGTGCTCCAGCGAAGAGTGTTCGAATCCAAGCTTCCTGGCTGGAGAAGGTTAGGAAGACCGCTAAAAAACCACGTTACGATAGGCCCAAGATAGCTTCGTCTTTATGCTCGAACTGTAAGCGATGGAAGGCAGTTATAACTCAGGATAAGACCCTCCGTGGGTCGCTGGTCTGATAAGTAAGTATGAGGGTTAGTTGTCCAAGTCTTGCTCTGTCACACAGACGCATGTACGATTTTAACACCGACTGAAGAACTCCTAATTTCGAAAGTAAAGACAAGCGGACTTTGGTTCAGTCCACGTTGAGAGCATTTAAAGAAGGGAGTTAAACAACGAGGTGTAGGCTTTCCCATCCGTCTATCCAGGCCCGCCTACGTTGGGCAGGCAATGGAATGCCACTTGCCGAGGGAATTACTATGTCGAACCTGCAATGCAACGAAACACAGAACCCCTGTGAGAAGCCCACAAGTGGCAAAGCAACACTCGCGTCCTTAATTCGCGAATTTGTAAATAATTGTGGTCGATCGCATATCAGTCCTCACTAAAGCGCCATCTAATAGGTAGTCGAAAGAGTCTTTTCGTATTTTGTCAATAGATGTCGTTGGAGTCGTCTATCTCCAGTGCTACCAATCACATTGTGTCATACCATATGGCGTTGGAATGGTGTCATTTTAAGCTTAATTTAAAAAATTAAATTCGGAAAAAAAGTTACAGCTGTTCAAAAATGAGTGAAAATAATGAAGAAAAATGCGCTATATTTTGAAATTTTTGTATAAAAAAAGGGAAGAATGCCACGCAAGCCACCAATGAAATTTGTGAAGTTTACGGAGACGATGATGTAACAGTTCGTTTAGCACAGCAATGGTTCGCTAGCTTCCGTTCTGGAAAATTCCATGTGAAAGATGCACCTCGCTCGGTCGACATATCGTTGAAAAAGTCGATGAAATTATTGAAAAAATTGATCAGGACAGTCACATAAGCAGCCATGACATCGCCAAGGAACTAAACAAAATTGTTTTGAACCATGTTGTTTTTAAGCTCGATGCTTGGGCACCACATGAATTGTCTGTGAAAAAAGTTTGATTGGATTACGAAAAGACTTTTTCGACTGCCCATTAAAAAAACAAGGAACTACAAACAGCTTCAAGGAGCAATTTATTTATCAAACCACCTCGAGATAGATTACAGCCATGCGCAAGGCCCAGGCAGAGCCAATCTACTCATATCAACTTGCTTTCACTTGAAGGCTTAAGAGCCATTGACGATACAAACCATCGACATCTCTGCGCGAGAATTCCCAGTTTCCAGAGAATTGATTCATTCTACCAAGTCAAACAAGGAGAGGCACAATACGGATTCTGGAAGACCCACGCCCAACCATCCAATGATTACGTCTATTCAAAATTGACGTCGTTCCCTTCCAGCAACGCCATTTCCACGAATCCACGAACAGGATGATGTTTACGTTCCTCTATTCATGTCATCCAGAAGGCCCCTCCGCATGGCCAGACACAATCCCCGAGTCGCAAAGTTCTAAAGTTGCCCCCAGAGACACATGCAAACTTGCCTCCATTCCTCCATCCAATTCACAGAAAACAAAGTCCTCCAATCCAACCGTTTGGCCTCCACTCATCGAGAATATTCTCGGAATCAATTTAATCCTCCGATACATTAGAAGATAACAAACTGGATTTTCACATCCTTCAAGAATGAAATGTTTCTCATACGTGACAGCGATTAGGATCAAATCTACTCGTGAACAGCTCGCATGGCCCCCAGCCCCCGGCCCCCGGCTTCGGTGCCGAAATGTAGGCCAGACTGCCATTCCAGATAATTCGTCCTTGATGACTGATGAACATTACAATATTTTTATGCTTGTTGTTTCTCCTACGCCGCCTGAATACTGAGTGCCAACGCTGGGGAGTCATCCTTGAATAGAAAATTCCACGTAATTTTTTCCGAGAATTTCACTCTTGGTCGGGATTTAAAATTTGTTGTCCCTGCCCGACCGACGTACACAACACACATTCACATCGTCAATCCGATTATATTTGTTTATTTACAGGTGGCAGTGATATTTATAGAGTCGGGCGTTGTGCGTGATATGAATCCCGGACGACCGGTGTTCTGGGGCTCAGCAGCAACGTGTGGATGGTAATTTTTGATTTCTGTTGGCATTTATGACTGGACGACAACCTTTTTCTTTGCCTTTCTGCAGCTTATCGAAACTACCGAAGGGTCCTCTTGGGACTGTTTAACTTTGCCAAAGGGACAGCAGATGGACGCACTTGGTGTGGACTCTAATATTGATTGACGTACTTTCGTTTCGGGAGAATTCTCCCTAGATAAGAGGGTACTTTGCGACGAAGATGGGATGGCTTCGGATAAGGGTTCGAGACGGGCACTTGGCCGAGGACACATAAAAAGTTGCCGGACCCTGCATAGGTAGACACTTTCCTTCAATCAAACAAACGGAAATCAGTTGATTTACCAGCCGTTGCCGTGGCATGTTGAAGAGCAGCCAATTGCAGCCAATTTAAGTAGCTCATGAAAGTTAATTTCCCACCTCCAACCATCCAAAACCCCAGCAGATCCCATTAAAAGATACCCACTTTCTTCGTACTTCAACAACAGTTTGTCTAGCCAACAAGACTCGTTTCTCATTCAAACACCGCATCGAAGCGCACCGCAGCCCACACGAGGAGGACCTCCTTCGAAGACCACACACTGTGCCGCAAAATCGATATGAAGCTTCAGCAAAATGAAGCCCGGGGCCGGGCAACAACACTGGACCCATTGTTTTCGAGTTCATTTCATGTGCCATCAACCGAGCGGAATAAAACGAATTCATTTAGTTGTTAAACTGCACTTAATGTGGGGAATTCAAAGGTCTTAACCTATGAATAAATCCACAATGAGTCATTGTCCCAGCGCTGAGCACGAGGGGCACACGAGCACGAGGACCAGGACCAGGACAATTACACGGCAGTTTATTCAGTTTCAGGCTCAGTGATTTTATTACTTCGAGTACATTGGTTGTTTTGTTATTGTTGTGCTGTGTGTGTGTGTGTGAAGTACCCTCTGCGCAGAGTGCAGAGTGCATTTTTCATTACGATACGTAGCCGGGAGTGAGAAGCGGACTTGGTAGTGGAGTCCTGAAATGGTGCTAACTTTGTAGTAAAATGTGTGAATAATGACTGGCAGTGCGATGGGGTTGACGGAATTATTATGCTGTTTTCGTGTGCAGTGCTTTGGGTTCAAGTCATTGTGACTGATGTTGTCCTGGGCGTTTGACGTGGCGTTCTATGAACGTCATGGGCAGATGGTTGGGATATAAAATGGGCGTCAGAGCAAATGAGCAGACAGTTGATCATTTGTCCTGGACAACTAGGTTTTTGTAGGGCTTAAGGCTCATGTGACCACTTTTCGAGGGGCCACTGCCAAGGAGCCGACCACTGTCAAAGATTCCTTGCAGGACAACGAAACTGAAAGTGTCCAAAGCACAGAATAACCAAGACAGCTTTTAGAAGTCGATGACAGCAACATCGGGATACGCTATGCCAATAAGGACACATTATGATACGGTATTCAGGAGGAGTATCGGCCTAGAAGAAGGGAAGAAAAAAAGCTTGAAGAAAAGGTCTCTCGCAACCTCCCAGCTGAAGGATATCGAAGAGTCTAAGGACAAGCATAAAATACAGGCCTTCTACAAAAAAAAAAAAAAACCCAAGAGCCTTGTCGCTGGCTTTAGGAAAGGCACCCAGGCTCTTCGAAACTTTGAGGGTAACCTGCTTACTGATGTGTTTAAGCAGCACTTGAAACAGCTGTTCAGCGGGCCTGACCAGGAAAGGGTGATAGGGAATCTTGGAACTGCAACTCCAGTCGATGAAGTAATCCTCCCACCCAGCTTTGATGAAGTCGGCACAGCCATTGAAAGGCTGAAGAACAACAAAGCCGCAGACTAAGATGGCTTGCCATCAGAGCTCTTCAAGACCGGTGGCGATGTTCTGGTAAGGAGCATACACCAGATCATCTGTAGAATTTGGGAGGATGAAAGCATGCCCGACGACTGGAATATCATCTCCATATGCTCCATCCACAAAAAAGGCGATCCTACATCTTGCAACGACTATAGAGGTATATCCCTGCTCAACGTTGCCTACAAGATCCTGTCCACCGTGCTGTGTGGACGCCTAAAGCCGTTTTGAACCGCACTATTCAGCACGTACCAGTATAGCTACTTCTATGGATTAGAAATTACCTTTCGAACCGTTCAATTCAAGTTGTTTTGGATGGGTTCAAGTCTGTTTCACCAAATAAATGCTGGTGTTCCCCAAGGCTCAGTTCTGTCTCCGACACTCTTTCTCATTTTTATAAATGGTCTCCTGTCTGCTACTTCTAATCCAATCCATTCCTTCGCTGATGACAGCACCCTTAGCTTTTCATACTCGTTCCAAGACTCATGACCCCGCCCTTAGGCCGTAGAATTGGAACGGCAGCGTATGTTAAACACATTGGATTCCTATCTTGACAGCCCTATTTACTGGGGAACAGCAATACAGTGGAATTCAATGCTGTCTGCTGTCACTCAAGCGAACCCTCGATAATCAGCCATTATCCATGAATGGCGTTTGTGTCGATGAAACCGGACAGCTTTCCATCCTTGGTGATGTGTATCAACACAACACTTAGTTGGAACGAGGTCTCCAAGAATGCTGCGAAATGTTTAAGTTTCGTCAATCGATGCAAGAAATATTTCACCCCTTCTGATTTGACTTTAATTTATAAATCATACATCCGCCCAAGCTTGAGTACGATGCTCATATCTGGTCTGCTGCTCCCAAGACCACCCTGCACCTACTTGATAGAATCCAAAAGCGGGCGATAAGACTTATAGGAGACCGGAAAATCGCAGAGTCATTAGACTCCTTCGAACGTCGACGTACCGTCTCCTGGTTGTCAGTGTTTTATCGTCATTTCAACAAACGATGCTCGAGTGAGCTAGCCAACTGCATTCCTCCTCCCCATGAATTCACCCGCAATACCCGACTCGCCAGGAATGCCCATCAGTATACCCTTAAGCCTACTTTCGGACGCACAGCTAAATTCAAAGACTCGTTCTTCAGCCGCACAGCACGAATATGGAATGCTCTTCCCAGCTTAATATTTCCCACCGACTACAACCCACAAATATTTAAGACCAATGTGCACAGGTACCTCCTCTGCCTTGCCTCTCTATACCTTCGGCCCATGCTGTGTCTTGACCCCGGACACATAAGGGTATTAGCAAACCTTGATCATGCGCAAATTATAAAAAAATGAAGACCAAGAATGTCGTCGGACGTATCCCGGATTATCTCACGGATAAACACCGTCTGCCTGGGGGGAATTTAAAGTTGTCCTTATCCCTAAAACAGATAACATAATGGTAGCCGTGTTCTAAAGAAAATATAATGTCCAAGAGGACTCCAAGGAAAAACGTCTTAAATGCAGTTTTCTAAAGCGATTAAAAAAATATGAGGATATCTCAAAAACTATGGACCCGGCGTGACATAAACAAACACATCACCAATGAATGGCACTTCCGAGCTTTGCTTGGAAACGATTTTGGCGCAGTAACCTGCCCAAAAAAGTGCAAATAACCAAACACATGCAAGAAGCTTAGATAAAGTCCAAGAACGGGTCGAGAAGGCCCCCACGGCTTTCTACTGCTGTAAAAGGGCCATAGAGCGCAAATAGGAACTACAACTCCGCATGTTCCACTGGCTATTTGATTCAGTAGTCAGACTCACTCTGCTGTATGGTGTCTCAACTCAGTAGACTGTGCTCGAAAATAACATCAACCTGAGCAGAGTGCAGAGGATGGCATGCATGTTTATCAGCTGTGCACTAAGGATAGCCTTCTCGAAGCTCTAAACATACTCCTTAACCTAGCACCGAACTAGAACTATGAACTAGTTGGTAGGCAGACAGCTGCTTATAAGCCGATCAGTCTGAGATCGCTGCAAAACTAGAAGGAACTTCGGTCTGGACATTCAACGATCCTTCGTAGGTATAGCTCTTTACCCATAAACACTGACCTTAACTCTTTTTCGAATAGAACTTCTCAACCTTCATCGTACTGGCAGTCTGAACACCAGACGCTGGATGGTCCACTACGAATCTTCACAGATAAATCGAAGATGGCTGCAGTTTTGGGTGCTGACGTCCATTCCAAGGATCTAAACATCCAGCTTCCTTTCCGATCACCGAATCACTGTAGCGTCATTCAGGCTGAAACTATGGGGATTAAGGAAGCTATTTCCTGTTTAAAAACGATGCAAGGTCAAGCACAGATATCGTCATCTGCCCTGATAGCCAGGTAGCAATCAAATCTTTGAACTCGATCAATTTTCACTCCAAGACTTCCCTTAATTTCCGCCAATGTTCTACCGGACAAGTGTTTTAACATGCAACTAATTTGGGTGCCGGGACACTGTGACATTCCAGATAACTGCGTTAGGAAGGGTACAGGTTAGGTTAGGTAGGGGGCTGTTAGTGCATTCATATTTTTCCTTAGTCAGACTACTACCACTGGTTGACTACTGCAGTGATAGTGATGTTAATTTGATCCCAACGACAAATGGTGGCTGGACCAGATTGAAAACCAGATAAAAGCGTATTAGCTTTGCTTTCACTGGGACTCGAACCGGTAACCCCGCTAACCAGGGGTAGGCACTCTACCAACTGCGCCATCCAGTCGTAGATTATGGCGTGTCTGGCTGTAAAATCCGTACAGAGTGTATGGAAAACACTCCTCCAGCCAGGAGACACTTAAAGGACACCGCAAGGTGGGGCAACAAAGTGAAGAAGAACGGCAACGAACTCGGCGTGCGAAGCTGGATAGAGCTAGCCAGATGCTTGAGGAGAGACTTGATGGTTGAGGTCCTTGAACACCCCGGACTGTGGACTCAAACAAAAGAAGAAGAAAATTGTGCTACCACTCGGTTACCCTAATCCGCTAATCGATTAAGATGATGCTCTATGAACTCCTCCGCTTTAAACCTTTTGGAGGAGTTCCACAAACAGCACTTAATGTAGATGTACTCCCATTCCAAGCAGAGGTTGCTACCAGATCTTTAGACCAAGACTATTCGAAAGACAATTCAGTTTCGACATTTTGCGTCAGGAAACTGTTACACACTGGATTAACAAGGACTTGCCTCTACTAATCTGAATTACACTTCACCTGTTTGTATAGTATCTCAGGGAAAGACTTCAAAACCCAAAATATACAATAAGACTAACTGACGTCTCACAGCTTCAAGGCTTTATTCCGCATTGAAAGCAATCTTATATTGTATTGCAAAATTTAATATTGTAAATTTGCTGAGGCAATAAAACTCACTCAATCACTCACTAAAAAAAAAGCAAAAGACTCCACTTAAAGTTCTTCTTAACTTGCTTCCTTACTTTCCAGCCTTATCGGTGGAGGTCTGATGTGTCTGATGCCTGTGATGCCTTTCATTTTTTTCTGTTAAGACAATAAACCTCACTCACTCACTCACTAATTCCGTAAAGAGACCTATTGAATGGCGGCAAAAGACCATTCGGTAACGCCATACATTTCTACACAGACGGCTCCAAAACGGAAGAAGGAGTAGGTAGTGGAATTTTTTCTTAACATCTTAATCAATAAAGCAATCCATCTACCTAATCACTGTCACAGCGTTTTCCAAGCGGAAATAATGCCGATCAGCGAAGCCCAGTCCTCGCTGAGGTGGAACATGATATCCGACTGTGATATCTGCATCTTTACGGATACCCAGGCAGCAATCAAATCCTTAACAGAGTTCTCTGTAAGCTCAAAAATAGTCATAAGCTGTCTCTTGACGAGATATAAGAACAATTTCGAATTCGCCTGTGTTTTGTCCCGGGCCATAGAGACATTATGAGAAACTGCGAAGCTGACTAACTCGCAAAAATCGCCACAACACTTAGGTCCTCCTTTAGCTTCCTTTAAGTTACAACTCAATAACCAAAGCATACCAGAAGTCAATGCCAGACAGAACACAGGCATTACGTGCCCAATTACCAAACAAATCTGGCCCAGTCTTGGCCCCAAAAGATCTGTTCAAGTCTGATATCATTAAAAACGTTAAAAAAACCCAAAGTTAGGGCGCCACAGGTATAATCACCGGACACTGCATTTTGGGATAACACGCGAAAAGGCTAAGACTGTTTTCTAACAATTTCTGCAGAAGACGAGGAAGAAGAGGAAAGTGTACAACACCTTCTGCCGAGACGAGGAAGAAGAGGAAAGTGTACAACACCTTCTCTGTAACTTCCCAGCACTTGCCTCAGCTAGTAAAGCTACTCTAAGCTCCTACTTCTTCGATAGTCTAAGCGAACTGAGACAGACATCAATCAAATCGCTATTAGACTTCATTGACTGATCTGGCTGGCTGTCGTAATAACCACGCCGGGCCATCTCCTTTTCTTTTCAGACAAACCCACGTGGCAGTACAATGGGTTTAGCTTGGCCTAAGCTTCTACACACTGGATTGGTCCATTTATGCATTTATTCGATTGAAGACATAAACAGTCACATCAACAGGGCTGCGACAAGAGTTGCCTGGCAAATGGTAACGTGAGAACCGGCGCAGAGCCGTGCTAAGTAATCATTTTTACTTCGTTTTGCCTAAACACCTTGCATCAAAGCTCATCACATCATCATGTGCTACAAAATGTTGGCCTTGTAATTTGGCATCGATAGCTGGCCGATAAGTGGCACGGCGGAGTTCATTCTTGGCAGCTACGAAAGAATGATTCTGCGTCGAATATTTGTTCATGTCTGCTAGGAGGGTGAATGAAGAACTCTTCGAGCCACAAAAATCCATCGAATCTGCCGAGTTTTGTGGTTCAAAAAGGAGAGGAAGCCTTCCTTTTGCTCAAGCCACCGCAAACGAATGCGATTTCCGGTAAAAGGAGGCTACGATTGAAACTTCGTTTTAGAGCCTAAGTGATTCCAGTAGCAAGCCGCATTGGTCCTGATGACTGAAGGCAGCGTATCCTGAGCCGCCTTGAATGGAAATCAGTTAGCTCACGTACTCCGTACCCGTAGGCCAGCATTGAATGGACAGCAGCGAGCCCATTGGTCAGGGCAGCAAGTAAGTACACTCGGACTACAATACGGTGCTTAAATTCATTACTGTCACTTCATTTTAGGGTATTTCCCCGCACGAAAGTTCACGTTGCCCACCTCCCCTCAACTCACTGTACACAACTTTAAATATGCACACCCCAGCCAACTTGAGCTTGTTCACCGTTTGCTAATTAATTTGCAACAAATTTCAGATTATAATTATAAATTCTCTGTCGACCGGGCGAACCCCATCATGCATTCTGCATCCCTGCCGTGCTGTCCCTTCCTTCACCCCTCACCCATCGCGTTAATGACGCAGCGTTCTAGATAATTGAAACATGAGCTCCTATCACCCCACTGTTTGCCTTGCAAACAAGTTCAAATCTATAAGTACACGTAGTCCGCCCAAGAAGAATAAGGACATCATCTTCAAAAAAAAAAAAAAGGAAAAAATTAAATATTCATTCTAACCAAGCACAGAACAGGAGACAAGCAAGAGCCAAAAAGAAAAAAAAACAAAGAGATCTCTTTCACCCCCCAGATCCACGGACAAGAGGCACATGGAGACAGGACAGGACAGGACAGGACCCTCGGTAGCCGCCGCAGCCGCTGGTTTTATTATGCTTTCCTCCAATATTTGCACAATCCCCCCCCCCCCACACTTGAACTAACCACCGCCGTCTGGATGAGAAAGTGCGCACCCTGACCTATGGAACAACCTACCCCAACGTTTAATTACACTTCACAGAGCAACAGTTGGTCTTGGCATCCGGCGCCGGCGGCGGCTGAGTGGCGGCGAATCGTTTCTCTCTCTTCTACCGATGGTGGTGATGGTTATGGTGACTTCGGTATCTAGATACAAGCATATAAAATCCCGGGATTTATGGCGAATAAAAAACTAAAGAGATCCAGAAGTGCGACGCTAAATTGCTTGTTACATCAACGGACAGCACTTGTGGGCTGTGATTCGAGTTGTCCATTGCGAGGACAATGGATTCGGATGTGGACACCGATTTTGAGCGAATCAAGGTAGGGTTTCGATATGAGTTTGATCATTAACCTTGGAGACACTTGGAGGATTGATTGATGGCGCACTTGGCGTCGATTTGATGGCAAAACATGGTCGGGATCAATAAAGTGGACAATCTGTTAAGAGAGGGTGCATTTTGCAGGTGAGTCATAATTTTTGTTGTCTTGTGGGTGCTTTATAAATTTATCTATTATTTTTTACTTGTTCATTTCATACTGCTATATGGTGTCGCAATTTGGTGGACCGCACACGACAAGAGATTCAACATCACCCCACTCGCCAGAGTGCAGAGGATGGCATGCGTATGCATTAGCGAGGCGCTAAGGACTACATCCGCCGAAGCATTAAACATACTCCTCAATCTGCCACCGAACAAATTGGCAGACAGACAGCAGCTAGCAGGGCGATTAGATTAAGACTGCTGAGCAGCTGGAACGAAGTGCAGTCTGGACACTCAACGATCCTCAGACCTGACACTAAGCTCCTCTTCGAGAAGAATTTCTCAACCAGCATACCGCCCAGATCTTACTGGGACCTGAACACCAGACGATGGAAAGTCCACTGCGAGTCTGAACACCAGACGCTGGGAGGTCCACTGCGAGTCTGAACACCAGACGCTGGAAGGTCCACTGCGAGTCTGAACACCAGACGCCGGAAGGTCCACTGCGAGTCTGAACACCAGACGCCGGAAGGTCCACCGCGAGTATGAACACCAGACACTGGATGGTCCACTGCGGGTCTTCCCAGATAAATCGAAGATGGCTGCAGGTGTGGGTGCTGACGTCCATTCGAAGGATCTAAACATCCAGCTTTCTTTCCGATCACCGAATCACTGTAGCGTCATTCAGCCTGAAACTATAGCGATTAAGGTACAAAGGCCCATGAACCTTATCAAAATCCACTGCAGTTGAATTGTCCTCAGCTCTCTTACAACAATTATGTTTCCAAACAAAGCCAATATGACATTTATTGGTCACTCACGCTCATTAGGTCCAATTGCCACAAAGTCCCCAAGTGCTAACCCACAACGAGTTCCACAATTCCGTCGTTCAAATTAATGAATGTTGCCAACCACACAGAAGACACACAAGTGTCAGTGAAAAGGGTCAGAAAAAAAAACCGACTTCCTTTGTTAGCCCTGATAATTGCTTTGTTCCGACGTGAATTGTCCGCAGTTTTGTCGGACAAAGCCATCCTTGATGGCAAACACTCTTTTCAATTCCAATGTTTGTCCCTTAAAACTTATTTAACCGATTCCATCCGCTTTGGGGGATGGGATCAGCGATAAGCTTTTGTTTTTCTACGAGACTACAAGGGAGATGCAACATGGCAAGGAATGAAAGGGACGAAAGAGCCCCTTTGGGTGGGCTTGTATTGATGCAATGAATGCCGTGATCGAAATGAAGGGAGAACCATTTGCGATGGGAGCGTGTACTATAAAGCGATTTGCAGTCGGAAGATTGGGGACACAAGAAGAAAACTTTTTATTACAAAATTTCTGTCTAAAAGCTCATGGTCGCCGACTATAGTTAGTACTGGTCCTTCTCTGGTTCCTGCTCCAGAACTGGGACTGGGGTACTTGGCCAAAATGTCACCATAGTGTGAAGGACTTCGTCTACCTCGGCTCGCAAGTGAACAGTACGAACAACACCAGTACCGAGATTAAACGCAGAGTAACTCTTGCCAACCGCTGTTTCTGTGGGCTCAAGAGGCAATTGAGTAGTAGAGCCACCTTCCGAAGGACCAAGCTGACTTTATACAAGACCTTGATCATCCCAGTCCTGCTGTACGGCGCGGCGGCGTGGACAATCTCAAAAACGGATGAAGAAGCACTTGGTCTTTTCGAGAGAAAAGTTCTGCGTTCAATCTTTGGTCATGTCTGCCTTTCACGGTTTCTAATCAGGCGTCTGCGGAATCAACGCCTAAGATGGCTGGGCTATGTACAAAGCATGGTCTCCAGCCCGAAGAGTTTTCGACTCCGGACCAGTGTGGGACAACGCAATAGAAGACGCCCACGGAACCAATGGCGCACCCAGGTGTAGAAGGACCTCAATCGACTTGGTGTGCGCAGTTGGAGACAGCTGGCTAAAAATCGTGCCGGCAGGAGAAGGTTACTGGTTGAGGCCCAGGTCCACCCTGGCCACCAGAAGAAGAATGCTCGAAGGCGTCGAACCTCATTTTTTGTATTTTAGCAATTACAACCAAGAATTAATGTCTATACGTTGTTAGGGTTTAAAGAAGGACTTATGATGACGGAGCATTGACACATAGCATCCAATAAGTCCGCACAGTCACACATTAGTTGAGAGATCCTGAAAGTACGTGTGTTATTAATGGGATGACAGACAATTCAACAAGGTACCCTACGCCTTTAACCCAACTTCAGTGTGGTCAAGAGCAAGAAGAAGGGGGAGACCCCTAGCTTCAGACTATGAATGGGAAATAGGTGACTCGGCTTTTTTTTTAAATTTAAATCTCATATGCTTCAAACGGAAGCATCAGTTGATGAGAGTGGAAATGACCAATTAAACTACGAGCCACAAAAACTAATGTCTGATCCATAGGAACAAGCCCGCGCATGAGCGCTCTTTGGCAACTTTCTAGAGAGAACAACAGCTGCAGAGAAGTGAATGCAGTTCTCTTTTTTTATGGGACATGATTCATCTATGTCCTTGACTGGTTTGTTGTCGTTTGAGCTGAGATTCGAAATTTGAAATGTTACTTTAATGGATTGAGGACTATGGACACACCATCACGACGGACGTCAAACAAACATGTACTCGTCAGATGTCATGTTTCAGACGCTACTTCAGATCTCACAATAAGGAGAATCATTAAACCTGTGACTTTTCAGCATAGTGCGCTGCGCCAGCCGACTTCATGTTACGGAGAGAGTGCGACGACGCACTGCGTTGAAATAAATACTCAATTTATCAGCTGTTCTCTCTCTCATATACCAGATGAAAAATATTGCCGCATTTCTGCATACACTCACTACTTGTCGTTAAATTATTTTTAATCAGCTGCCTTCATTTCTCAAATGACAGTTGACACAAATAACTCTCAATCTGGGAGAAAACTCTCTCAGAGCTCACCGCTCTGTCAAAAAATATCCAACATGTTGAATAAAGAGGTGGGATGGACTACGTCTTACGTTTTATTGCGATCCTCTCATCTCTCTCATTGTTCACTGACGCAGGTCAACGCTGTAGTTTGTGCCCGGCCATTGAATTGTGTGCGTTGAAAGCCAACGCCAGCGCAAACGCTCTATTGTGTTTCAGGCATTAGTACGACGCGTTTTCTTGTTCGAGAAACAATTCATAACCAGATTGAACTACACGAAGTAATTCTCATGCAGTTTCCCACCAATCAAGCATCCAACTGAGCGGAGTTTCGTCAAGTTCGTCAAATTCATAACCAGATTCAACTAGACGAAGTAATTCTCTTGCAGTTCCCCACCAATCAAGCATCCAACTGCGCGGAGTTTCGTCAAGTTCCGACTCAAAAAACAAAAAAAAAAAAACAGATCCCAGATCCCTTGGAAAACCCGAGACAATAGCGCGGTAATTACCTTCCGCAGTTCCTCATATGCATCGCCGCAACATGACCTTATTCCGCACATCACTCATCGCCTAACCTCATTCCCACACTCCCTCGAACCGCAATGCCAAGCATGTCCTTTATGGCATTTCCATCCGAATTCGATTCTCAGCGATGCCATGAAAGTCACTCATACGCCACCACCACCGTGCCTCGAGCAGCACCGACATGATATGCTCTCCCCCGCACACACCCAGTCTTGTTTTGATTTCTTAGACATATTCTTCCCCAACTGCAATCAGAACACTGCATTCAAATTCGACGGAAGAAAATTACCTTCACTGCCCCCCCTCCCGTTGGAAGAAGTCACTGGTGCTGCATAGCATTGCACAGCAGCAGCCGAAGTCAGTCTGCGTCAGTGGAGCTGTAAAACAAAAATCAATACCTCGTCTCACCATCGATGTGGCACTTGGTTGTGGGGTGGCGACGCGGTGTACCATGCCACATTTCTTCAATTTAAATTTCATGCAGTATGCAAATGGACCGCACGCTTTAATCGATTCGAAATCGAGGAGGTTATTTCCCTTGAGTAAATCATTGCAAAATCGATTCACTTCCTTCCTTGTCGTCCTTTTAGTCCTTGTCGTCCTTGTCTTATCGTCCAGTTGATTCGGTGTTGCTCCCCAACTGGTCGTATATTTATGCACGTTCATTCTCTGTCCTTTTTGCGTACACCATCTTTTTTTTTTTTGCTTCCGTGCCTTGCCTGGAGCTCTGGACCAATACCACTAATTCAGGCGGCATTAGTTCCGGAATAATCAAATAATTTATTCATAACGCGCTCTCCTGTTTGGGGTTGAATTGGACGGTTTCTTTTTTTTTCGGTATTTTTTTCCTCAGTTTAAGGGCTTGAGTTGTAATGACTGTGCGCGTAGCTCGGTGACCTTGTGGATTTTTTTTAACGCTCTGATGGCCTTGTTGGGCGACGGAATGTGGAGCCGAAATCGGAATTCAATTTTAAAGTAATTTGTGGCAAAGCGAAACACCAGAATTATACGCGTTGATGGGGCAATGAAGGATGATGATGTTTTCGAAAACGAAGGCAAGCCGACATTGTGATGGGATTCAGTGAACCCATGCGTTTCAACATGGCGGTGTCAGGTAAAATGAAACTCAAGGCGTTATGCCTCAGAGGGTAAGAGTATACGAGTCTCTAACAGTCAGGTATCACTCCACCTGACTGTTAGAGACTCGTATACTCGTATACGTCGAATTTGTAAACAAGCCTCGAGGCAAGTGGTTGAACTAAAGAAGGTTAGAATATGAAAGCAAGTGTCATTCATCATCTAATCAAGCTTGGATGAACTTAGGCTTCCTCTTCGAGAAGAATTTCTGAACCAGCATACCGCCGAGATCTTACTAGGAGTCTGAACACCAGACGCTGGAAGGTCCACTGCGAGTCTGAACACAAGACGCTGGAAGTTCCACTGCGAATCTTCACAGATAGATCGAAGATGGATGCAGGTGTCGGTGCTGGTGTCTCTTCCAAGGATCTAAATTTCCGGCTTTCTTTTCGACTACCTCATCACTCTAGCGTCCTTCAGGCTGAAACTATAGCGATTAAGGAAACAATGGAATATCGCGCACAGATATCGTCATCTGTTCCGATAGCCAGGCAGCGATCAAATCTCTCAAGACTTCCCTTAGTTTAGGTTAGGTTAAAGGGCTGCTAGTGCATTCACCAGCCCCCTTAGACTGTGTTGGTCCATTGTGATTGATCACTCAAGTGATAGTGCCGTAAATTTGATCCCAAAGGCAAATGGTGACTGGACCAGATTCGAAAACCAGATAAAATCGTAACTTTGCTTTCACTGGGATTCGAACCGAGGACCCCGCTAACCAGGGGCAGGCACTCTACCAACTGCGCCATCCAGCTGTTAAGACTTCCCTTAATTGCCGCCTATCTCTTAAGGAGATGGCCAAGTACCTTAGCATCCAATTTATGTGGGTTCGAATCGAATCGAAATTTGAATGGACACAAGCGCCGTGCTCTTTCCCACCCTCCATGCCTACCGCTACTGCAAAACATCTGCTAAAGCTTGAAACGCTTGCTCAAACAAACCGTGTATGGATATCTGGCACAGGATGCTCCATTACCAAACAACTATGGCCTATGATTGATCTCAAGCGACCGCTTAGCTTGATCAGAGTAAGCAGGCCAACATCAGGGCATTTTGCAATCGGAACTCACGCCTCTAGACTAGACCTTCCCTATAATGACTCCTCTAGAAGCTGCATGGACGAGGATGCGGAAGAAACCATCGAACACTTGCTATGTAATTGCAGTGCTCTCTCAGCCCGTTCCGATTCCGAATTCTGGGGCCCATTTCCTTGTTGATCTGGCTGAACTGAGCAGCATCAGAATCAGCCCTCTTCTTCGCTTTATCAAAAGCACATTTTGGTTTTGGAATAGCTGGCCTAAGATCCGGGTGGTAACACAATGGGCCTTCGTTTGGTCTAAGTGTGTCTGCTGTCCATATGCGTGGCAGTCAGCCACCTCAATCTAAGCACCTAAGAGACTGAATGCAGATTTTACAACATATCACGGAGACTCTGATCAATTGCAAGGAATGGTGAGCATGGGGTTCACTGGACTGTTTGGTATGGGGACACGGCCAGGACGTCCAGTGGAAGAAATGGCAACAATCGGGGAGATAGCACTTTCACATAATCTCGAATCCTCCGTGTCCGTTTGACAACGGTGACTATAATCAGATCATCGACAAGATGTGTGCCTTGTTTACTGATGGTAGACCAAAAAAGGATTCTGATGAAGATTTCAAACCGAATTTGGAACTCGTCAAAGGTGGAAATGTACTGCGTTAGGTAGGTAAGTGGTAAAGGGCCTTGAAGATGCACTTAGGTCAATGTTGGCGCATTACGCTGCCACATGGGCTTACAAATTAGGGATTGAGTCGTCGTGTGGGCTTAAGTGGGAATAGCGGTACTAGAGAACTGTGATTTCCTCGCGTAGTTGTCGGAAAGCATTACAGTGACATGAGAGGTGGTTGGTCAAATCGGAGATTGGAGTGCATGGAATCGATGGAGTGTATGGATTGAACCCTCAGCAAATGATGTTGATTCTGGTATTGGTCCCTCACCAGGTAAGGCTATTTTAGAGTGGCTGACTGTCTTAAAGGTACCCACAGTTAGGCTAAAAGTGGGCCCGTTGTGTTACCGTCTAGTTCAACTGGAGCAGAACAGTTGAGAAGGAAGCATGGTAACTGGGAAGAAATTGGAGAGAGCTGAGGCACCTTTTCAAAATCGTACGTGATGGCACTTAGGCATCGTAGAGGCTCTGAGACCCACAAGGGGATACAGGACAAAAGTAAGTAGATCGGAGGCGTGAAATTCAAGGGCACAGTGCCCGGTTATGATGCCGATGAGAGTTCTGAGATTTGGCCAACTCATTGTAACCAGTTCGGGTGAGAGTTTTGGAAGCGTTTTGGAATAGTAGGCATAATTACTTTGTGGTGTGAGCAAGCGTTTCAAACGTTAGTAGACGTTTTGTAGTATTGATGGACTTGGACAGTGGTTCCCCGTTCCGGAAAGAGTGTAGATGTGAGGCCCTTTCTAGCGAGTTCGTCTGCTTGTCTGGGATATCACTCTGCCCTGGCATCCACCCAGTAGGATGCTGAAATACTTGCCATCTCGTTTAGGGATGGAAGGCAACTGAGAGACGTCTTGCAGTTAAATGTGGCCGCATTCAGAGATTTTATCAGTCATAAAAAAAGCGGAGAAACCCATCAGAATAAGCCGACTCAGTGACGTCTGATTCCCACTGGATAGACGACAATCAACAACAATTCACAGTCATCGACTGACTCGTGCCATGAACGGGCTCTCCAGTGAAATAGCTCTGGCGCAGGAGTAGCACTCGGAACTCTACCAGTGTTGCCGGAGAGTGTAATTTAAG
Source organism: Eristalis intricaria (assembly GCA_964034865.1). Classification (NCBI taxonomy): domain Eukaryota; kingdom Metazoa; phylum Arthropoda; class Insecta; order Diptera; family Syrphidae; genus Eristalis; species Eristalis intricaria. The sequence goes on from OZ035877.1 coordinate 10,778,909, forward strand.
CTTGGCGTAACTAAAGCTTAAGCTACACACAACAATCAGTCTAAGAAGATTAACAAAAATAGTAACAATACAAAAAACAAAGAAACCTTCTTCCTTTACCAAGCCAGGACATGATCAGCCCCCAACCTCTTTTTGAAGACTACACTTCACAAGACAAGCCCCTCCCGGGTTTACCTTTAATCGGAGGACTATATTCTTGGTTCATTTGGGATCTCACCAAATCCCTGTAGCTCATTCTCACAATGACCGCTTCGTTCGACCGGAGGCAACAAGGCACGAACAACCACTTGCAGCGCTTTTGGTCGGCGAAGGCCTTAACTATGACGAGTTAGCACTTAGGAGCTAGCTACCTAAAGCAAGCTCTGCACCAGCTCTGCCTCTAACCAGAAGACGATCTCTCCCAATCTCATGGTTAAGACATCCTTCAAACTGGAGTCTTTTGAATTTAAGTCGTTCGGTTCTCTTCTGAGAGAAAAAATTCTGTTAACCAATGATTTTGAATGAGCTGAAGCGTGCACAAACGCTTTTCAAACCCCCTCCGTGATTTCAACCGAATTGAAGACTACACTTCGCTTCCGCTTCATGCTATAGAGTCCCACAGTCCCAAGGCAATTCGTTAGCCCACCGAGCAGCTAAAGCCATATGCGAATCTGACAAGTAGACCAAACGTGTTTCGGATGCGCTCCACCTCAACTCCGTTTCAAAGTTATGTCCTTTCCGCTTCTGCTGTTGTTGTGAGCTTCTTCTATTTTTGTTTTTTTTTTTGGTTGCGAGTTGCTTGCCCCAAGGTTAGGACTTCTGTCGGGCGAATTTCTGCGTACCATACTGTAGCTGGGTAATCAGTTTTTCTTCAACTCTCAATCTTGCATATGATTACGTTTCTTTGGTAAACTGTTATATTCTCAATATAACAGTATGTACAAATCGTCAAGCGACCTTTTTCTGGAATAAACTTTCATACGAGGAACACGAGCGTTTTATTTGCAGCTCTCCTACACGCCACCCTGCTTTTTTAGTGAATTTCAGAATTGATTTGACCGGTGTTCAAGAAGGTCACTTAGATTGTCAAAGAAATAGAAGCCCACTATAGCTTTCCTGATTAAGGCGAATGCATGCCTACATAGAATAACGCGGTTAGACACCATGATCTAAATCAAACCTTGATAATGCCACAATGCCATAAATGCAGTCAACAAGCCAAAAGTTTTCTTAAACGAAAAGCAGTCAAAATGCGCCCAAGAAACTGATTGTTTTCCTTCCCGTTTCCTTTTAATTAAAGCATCCCTCGGCTTAGTTAAACTTTCACTCTTCGGTTCAGCTAATTTCATATAGTTCTGATTTTAGAGGACAGTTTACCTCCAAGTTTTTTGCTGGTTCCAGGGCGAAATGCAAAAATGAAAGAATGCAATATAAAAAAAAATGTAGAACGAAAGAAAATTGCAAGCAAAAGGAGGTGATAATTTATAATCGTCTTTTGGTATCTCATGTTTGTGAGCACTTTTAAAGTTTATAATGCATAAGGATATATCCTCGGAAGAAAAACATACGAAAACAATGCGGTTCCCTCGACTTGTTTGGGAAACAGACGCTACGTTAGTATCTTTTAAGTAGAGTAATCTTTACTGTAAGAATTTCAAGGAATGTGTGAGGAAAGGAAGGTCAAGAAAAGAGTTGAAGGAGGTGCGTCGGTTGAAAAATTCATTGATCAGGTCTGACTTGAAATTTTTGTAATGGGAAATTGATCTAAGGTCTTTGGCGAAATGAGGTTAATGCATGAACAGTTAATGCATAGACGGCTTCGTGTTATGGAGGTAAGTTAACACGCTCCCAAAGTTGCAAAGTGTGTGAACAGCCAGACGCTAGCTCAGGAATCCGACACCACCGTGGGAGCGTCGCCGACCATCCACCGTGGGACCGAACAACATCACGGCCATCGTTTAACGACATCGAACGATTAGAATAAGTAGAGTAAGTTTAGGTTTTAGTTGACTTCGGGATGAGTAACGTCAGCAATTTAATTTTAATAAATAAAATCCCTCATAGAGGGAAACGAAAAAGAAATCGTGTTCAATTGGTATGCGTTGACGAAGTGCATTGAATAAACAACTTAATTTATTATTTCTTGATATTCCTCCTTGAAATACCAAATGAAAAAAATGTGGGTCCTTCCTGCATACACTGATTTCTTTTGTCCAAAATGAATTTCAATTATGCGTTTCCATTTCGCAAATGTCAGTTGCCACAAAAAACTATCAAACCTCAATATTCTACGTGCGTTCGGCTTACGTTCTCTTATTTCAGTCATTGTCTAGTCTTTTGTATTTCAGGCATACTCACGTGACATTTGTACAGACACAAACAGACTGATTGCCCCCTAGTCCATCGACGAATTTGAGTGCCTTTTTGAAAAATATTCATGAATTATTGACGGTTATTCACGAAATAACGCCAATGCCGTCCTCTGATTGGTCAATTTGGTTTATGAACACGTTATAAAAAACAGTTGTCAAAAATCTTAGAAGTCGGCCAGCTCTGTAATACTTAATTTTTGGATACAAATATCGCCACACCACGCTGAGAAGTTTGTTCTAGACTAGATATGGATGTACTCTAGTCAAGTCTACAGTCAGATAATTCTAATTGATTCAAGGCAAGTGGAAGGGTAAATTATATAAATTGCTCGTCGTGCCAGGTACGTGCGAACGACAACACTAAGCGTTGGGGCTGGTGCACATCTCGGCAATACCACAGTGACCAGAAGGAGATAAGTCTAGGTATACTACGATGAGTAGCGCCGCTCGTATAATAATACATACAGTGGATGTCATTAACATTCGGTTTTTTACTCGAATGTGTGAAAATTGTTGAAACCAAATGGTTTGTAACCCAATCTTTTCCTGCTCGGTAAGTTTCCTAGTTATCTTCGAGATTAGCAATTTTTTGAGTAAAAAACTCTTGCCATTACCACTAGATTAATATTCGGTTTTATAACTAGTGACTCGCCGTGGCGTTGTGCGTCGACTTCTACTCAGAGGGTGCCAGGTTCGAATCCCCATTCTACCAACTTTCATAATTCCGGCTTCCACCTCTTTCGGGTCATTGAAAATGCTCAAAGAGTATTCCTGTCTAGAAAAAGGTTCCTCAACTTCGCCGTTCGAAGTCGGCATAAAACTGTAGGTCCCTTCCACTCGTGATAGAACAGAGAAACTAGGTCCAGGTCCGCCTCGGACATATTATATTTAAATTTATTATTATAATAAATTTAATTATTTATTATTATAAATAATTTAATTAAATTTATTATTAATATATATTAATAATAAAAATTAAAATAATCACAAAAAAAGAAAATTATTAATATTTTGTAGAGTATCTTTTATTCTCCACTACTTGGGATAATCACTTTGGCATGGTAGCCATAATTTTTTTTATATATTTCGGACTTATTTTCCAGTCCATTCTTCCTGCAACCTCGCCGATCCAATTCCGCCCACAAATTTGGCGGTGGGGTTGAGGTCAGGTGATTGAGCAGGTTGTTATAACTTTTCGACGGTTGTATAGCAGCCGTTCACCTGGCTTTATGTTTAGGATCCGGCCTTATGTTTAGGATCATTATCCTGATAAAATTTGAAAGACCTGGAAATTCCCATTTTTTCAGGGCTTTCTTTCAAATTTTCTCTCAGAATTTTTAAATAATGCTACTTATTCATGATCCCATCTATGTCCGATATGCACCTCCACACCATAACATGGCTTCCTCCATGCTGCACAGCTGCCTTCAAATGAACCGTAACTGCAATTTTTCACACATTCGAGTAATAAACCGAACATTAACGACATCCACTGTAAATATTTGTGTAATCATTTCGAACAACATGAAGACAAAAATTAAGAAGGACCTTCACTAACATGATTTTAAGGCAAAGACGTAAGTGGAAAGCACCCTCTTGATGGAGAGACAGACTTCGAGCAGGTCCACTAAGGAAGACAAGGGATACTATTTCACTTTAGTTTTCATAGATAACGTCAGGTCAACATTGATTCCTTATTATTTTCCGGGAGCTCGTTTTGAGTGATATTAATTCAATTCAGTCAAATCAAAAATTTCGTTTATTCATCTTTCGAAGCAGAAATTTACAAGACACGACACACCTTACGAGGATGGAATCTTGCGCCCCAAATCCCTTAGTTTTAGAGATTTCTAGGTACACACAAATTTGTTTTTCGACACTGAGCTTAATTTGTACAATTAAAGGGATGCATTTTATAATTATAATTAAAAATTAGACGAACAAAGAAAACGTTTATAGGTCTCACTCCTCTCACTTAGAGCAAGGAATCGTGTTCATGTTGCTTCTAGAACCGAATCAACAAGCTCAACTAATTCGGAATCCAAAAATCCAACCATGGTTAGGTTAGGTTGAGGTGGCTGACTGCCGCGCATACGGACAGGAGACACACTGACGCCAAGCATAGGCCCACGGATCTTAGGCTACCTACTCCGCAATGCTTTCGATAAAGCGACAAAGAGGGCTGATTCTGATGCTGCTTGGTTAAGACAGATTAACAAAGAAAGAATCCACGGTGTTCGATGGTTTCTTCCTCATCCTCGTCCATGCAGCATCCAGCCATAAACAAACCTTCTTAAAAAAAAACAAATAATCTTCGATGAAGGTACTTGATCATGAATTTTTCTTATTTAAATACAACTTAATGGTTGACACGCGATGGTAGTCCGAGTGTTAGAATCTAATGTCGATTCCAATCTGGCGGGATAGGTAGTGATAAGGCAATATATTGCGTATTGCCGGGGGTTTTATATGACTGCCTTGAGAATAAGCTGAAACAACCAATATACTTAATTATGTACCGACGGAAAACGATGGTATATTGGTGGGCACCTACATGACGCTGTGCATTTAAAGCCAATGACACTAGACCGTAAAAGACAGGACAATTCCATAAGAAACATTCATGCCACATTAAGCCTGGTTCCAAACGAATAAACCTCTTCACACTGCACGATCTTTAGATATAAGTCTCCGAATTTGTATCCCTTTTTGGATGGCTCATCCACTCGTATGCGACCCCTCAGTCCTGACTCAGAGTCGTTTTCGGACAACGAAGGACTACATCTGAGTGGAAGACCAATTTCCAGTAATAGAATATATTTTCTCAATTTTCTTGAGAATCTGAATCCCTGACCAAACTAACGACATCACACCCTATGAAAAAAATGCATCCAATCACTTTTTTTTAAAGCTCCTCGCACTCTCACACACACATTCATCTATCGAATATATTTAATTACATTCCTTCATCAAGTAAAATAAATCTTGTCGGTTAAGCAGGAATCTCAAGAAACCCCCGTGCTGAACAGATTCCGCGAAACGAGGTCCTTAATCACTTCGGATGGGCAAATATTTTTGCGACGAGATGTTGACGCTTCAGAAGGATAAAATTAAAGAGATTGCGATGGTCGCTGAATACCTGTGCAGGGGCTTAGCCGATATGGTATGAAAAAAGGTTCAACAGCCGCTTCAAAGGACACCACAATTTTTAATTTATTATAAAAAGCTGTTGGCCAGTTAAGCCTGCGATTGGTTGAAGTAAACTGCGATGGACGAGGGAATCCGAGGAGATTCGAGGTCCAACTTAACACTGCCATCTAGACAATTGCCAAGATTGAAGAAAGTTGGGTGGATTAGATTGTGTTCAACAGGCGTTGAAAGCAGACAACAAGCAAAGTAGAAAAGTGTGAATTTGCAAGAAAAAAAAAACCATCACGGAAATCAAGGGATAGCTTGGCTACTATGCGGACCTTGGGCCATCAATTTTCCATTTTTTCGTAGCAACGAAACTGACGCCGAACGTTCAGTCGACCCATGGTTCGGCAGAAATCGTCGAAAATAGTCAACAAGCGGAGAATTAAAGGAGATGAGCTGACTGAGGCACTTGGTCTTTTCGAGAGCTTCGATCGTTGGTCCTGTCTGCGTTGATGGTTCTTGGAGAAGAAGTTTGAACCACGAACTGTACGGGCTGTAGAGCGACATGGGTGTAGTCAGGCGTCGGATTTCTCTTTCTCTCTGCGAATTCAACGTCTAAGAAGGCTGGGCCATGTAGAGCGCATGGACAACTCAGCTCGACTCCGACAACGCAATAGACGACGCCCACGGAACCGATGGCGCACCCAGGTTGAGAAGGACCTCAATCAACTTGGTGTGCGCAGTTGGAGACAACTAGCTAAGGATCGTGCCGGCTGGAGAGGCTTACTGCTTGAGGCCCATATCCACCCGGGACTGTAGCGCCACCAGAAGAAGAAGAAGAGGTGACTGAGGCTGTAGATATCTGAACGAAGGACCGAGATTTTCTTAAATTTTTGGACATGAATTAAATATCCGCGCAATGAGTGCCGCGATTGCCCACTGCTGAGGCGATGTTTGACGATGTCCTGTCACAAACTGGAAGATCTCTGAGAAGCAGTCCATCTCCAGCAGCATTCCCTCTAGACCAGATTAGCTATCTGTTGGCCAGTGCATCAGTGGAGCTCTAAGAAGCAGTCCATCTAGACCAGCATTCCCTCTAGACCAGATTCGATATCTGTTGGCCTGTGAATCACCGCAGCTCTGGGAAGCAGTCCTTAGCCAACGTCGAGGAGGTCCAGGCGGGGAAGAATTGGAAGTTCAAACGGAGACAACGGCCAACAGAGACGTCGTGCTGATGGAGGACGAACCAGCGGCCAGTGGCGAGTCGCAGTAGGAAGACCCAAACGGCATCACTGGACAGGGTGAAGCGGGAGTGCGAGTTCTCTGACGAAGGGCTCGACAAGGACGGAGTTCGCTGACGGAAAGGGTTCTGATCTCGAAGTCGAGATCGAATATGGGATGACCAAGTTGTAACACGCGGGTTTTTATATACCGCATCACAAACCACTCGGGGACAGTGCATCGGTCATCGCCATGTGACCTCGTTTTGATTTACTTTTCGTTCCACATGCCGTGCCATAGCCTCCCATCTCAAGACCACTAATCGAAAATGGCCAGAAGGCACCTCCAGGATGGCAAAGGAAATATGGTAATCACTTAAATTAAAATGATTCAAAAATCCATATCAAACGACGTATTTAGCACGCTTTTGCCAAGAAAACCAGCTGGTTCCTGTGTGCAAACGACCACCTGAGGGGATTAGCCTGGTTTGAGCGACACTCGTCTAGAGACGCCCCAAGTGCGCTTCGTTCCCCATTGCATTTAGCTCAATTCCCACTTCAGCTGTTACCAGAATATCCATCGCACGACACACATGCTCAAGGAAAACTTTAAAAGGGACGAACTTCCTGCAGTCACCATCGATTTGAAAATACACCTGCCTTTCGAATACACCTTCCTTTCGGATGCATCCATCGGCAAAAATTGCCAACTCAAAGGGATTAAGCGAAAAAAAAGAAAAAAAAAACACGCGACAGAGGAAAACGGGGAAAAGCCAACCTCTGCAAGTAATAGAATAAATACCGTAAGGTGTTGTGTCAAATCACATTCGTCGAGGTCACATGAACGTGAACACGAACACCGTGTCGGCATGTTAATGCCTGGTAAGGCACTTCATTCGACTGGTACTGTGTTCCACTGACAAAAACAAAAAAACGCACTGCTCGACGAATATCAAACTTCAACTCTTTCACCTAATGGAGGCTCGCACGCGATTGAAACATTTCACGTCGACAGTCGAGACGAGAGCCGTTCAAATTACATTCCCATTAGTTGACAGCTGCTGCTGTTTTCGAAGGTGGTACGATGCAGCGTCTGCAAATGAGACCGGCCCACCTACCGAGGGGCTTACGACACAATATGCAGAGGGTGTTAATGACGTTGCAGTAATTTATTTAATGGACTTCATTTCATTTGATTGACAGACGGAAGGCAAACAGATGGACAGGTTATTGACTTGGAAATTATGTTAACGCGCATAAACAAGGTAATGGCGGGTGAGAGAAAGAGAGAGAGACTGCGATTTCGAGAGGATGTCTAAAAGACTCCACAGATGAGCTTGGATGCAAGCTGGTTCATGACGATGCCTAAATAGTAACGTCCACATTCGTACTGCCTGTCGGTTGTGTTGTGTGTAGGTTAAGCGAAAAGAAGGCGCCTTTAGCTGACTATAGCTTAGGTAGGGGGCTGCAGCTAATGATGGTGATGCCCACAGTCAGACTACTAACACCGACAGACTACCCTAGCTTTCGCTACGCTTCGAACCCTCGACCCTAGTAACCACGGGCAGGCACTTAACCAAATGCGCCAGCCAGTTCAAGCCGACAATTCAAACCAAAGAAGTACCCCAAGGAAAACCACTCCAAATGGAGACATTGTCATCGTAATGCCACCAGAACGCGAACCAAGAGTGGGGGAAACTATAGAACAGTGAGTTGCGGCTAAATCTGACGGCACAGAATCTGAGAGGTTTGAACGAATTCGAGTGGCGCCTTTTTTTTAAGATCTGTCATTGAATCTAGATGGAATGCTTTTGGAGTGAAGCGGCTACAAGTGGCGACGGATGGAGAGAATAGAACTGCCTGGCTTAAAACCCCCTGTGTTCAGGAAGCCATCAGAGAGAAGAAGAAGACCTTCAGAGACTGGGTTCTCTTGGGGGACTCTGCCACTAGTGACCGGTACACCGAAACGCGAAGAACTTGCGAATTGGCTGTGAGAGCAGCTAAAGCAGTCTTGGAAGGAGTTCGTTAAGACAAAGCGACCACAGATCTGTAAAAAAGGTCCGTTGGCCGATTCAGACCCCACCATATCGACTTCTGAGGCGGGCATTGAATGCGATTACATCAGGTAGGCGACCACTTGGCAGATCCAGGATGCGGTCGTTGGACCAAGTTCATTAACTCGCCTGGTTACGCCTTCAGTGGACCATGCGGGTCAGAAAAAGATGACGTTGGAAGATTACATCAGGAGGGCGACAGATCCAGGATGCGGTGGTTGGACCAAGTTCATTAACTCGCCTGGTTACGCGTGCTCATGGGATATCTAATACCCTTATGTGTCCGGGGTCAAGACACAGTACGGGCCGAATGTTAAGAGGGAGGAAGGGAGAGGAGGTACCTGTGCGCATTGGTTTTAAATATCTGCGGGTTGTAGTCTGTCGAAAATATAAGGCTGGGAAGAGCATTCCATATTCGTGCAGTGCGGCTGAAGAACGAGTCTCTGAATTTAACCGTCCGTCGGAATGTTGGTTTAAGGGTATACTGATGGGCATTCCTGGCGAGACGAGTATTGCGGGTGAATTCATGGGGAGGAGGAATGCAGTTGGCTAGATTACTTGAGCATCTTGTGAGCTAGCCAACTTCTCAGCTCTGAGAAGCAGTCCATCTAGACCGGCATTCCCTCTAGACTGTTGGCCTGTGCATCACTGGAGCTCTGAGAAGCAGTCCATCTAGACCAGCATTCCCCCTAGACCAGATTAGCCATCTGTTGGCTTGTACATCACTGAAGCGCTGGGAGGCACTCCATCTAGACCAGCATTCCCTCAAGATAATATTCCCTACGCATCTTTACGGACCGATAGTAGACGGGTACGGGTGTCTTCTGCAAAGACCATAATATTCCTATCTGCCTGAAGCTCTGTAATCATTGTATCGTCGTCCATATAAATAGGCATTGTCCTGGCTCAAGACGATATCACAATCTAGGCAGTTGGCTAGCTCACTTGAGCATCTTTTGTTGAATTAACGATAAAACACCGACAAAGAAGAGACTGTACGTCGATGTTCGAGCGAGTCTGATTACTCACCATGCGGGTCAGAAGAAGATGACGTTGTGTGCTACGTGACGAGCGTGACGATATCAATGCTCTAGCCGCTGTAGCAGAGGAAGCTGCAAGAAGGTGTGACTGCAGAACCTGTTACATGTGGTGGGCGGAACTCTACTAATCCCGAAATAAAAATTCTGGACGGTTCCGTGCTCAGTTCGAATAAGGATTAGCCCAAAGAGTAGAAGGAGCATTTTGCTACGGTTCTGAACCGTGTTAAATTGCTCTCGAACTAGACTAAGATGGGCGATACAAAAATGCCCCAAAATTCAAATTCAGTTTCATGATATCGACCACGTACACATTCCATCGGTTAACATATATAAACCCAGCTCGTAAGATACCAAATTCCGTCAGAGATGAAGTGGATCGAGAAATTGACACATGGTCAAAATGGGAGTTCTGATAGAGACCTCTAAGGTTACTAGAGATGTCTCGCCGATGGTAATAGTTAAGCAGAAGAACAATTTTCGCGTTTGGACACTAATAAAACTATCTTCCGAAGACAACATCCCTTGAGAACGATAGAAGAAATTACTGCACGAGTCCGAAGCGCAAAGCATTTCACGCTGCTTGATATGATGAAGTGGTTTCTGGCAAGTCCTAATAACCGAGCGAACGAACGATTCCTTGACAATGGACACGCCTTGGGAAGGTATTCCCACAAGAGATCCCCGTCCGAACTAGCTTCAGCGCCGGAAATATTCCAGAACATGATGTGTCAAATTCTCGACGACTGCAAAAAATAAGGAGTGTGCAACCGATGACATCCTTGTTCATACCGAAACAAGAGAGAGAATACTACAGTTGGGGAGAGTTAACGTACATTGCCAGAAATAGAACACGATGACGGGAAGGCGTAGTTGAGGCACTATGCTCCAGAAGAGGAAAGAACTGCCAGTTATCTTGATAATAGGCAAAAGCCTCCCAACCGTCAACGAACAAATGGAATCTGCGTGGAGGGAACTCTCCTCGTGGGCAAGACAGAACGGTCTGAATGTAAGTCCCCAGAAAACCAAGCTGGCTTTGTTCACCAGAAAAAGGAGAAGCCCGATATTTACTCGCCCCAAGTTAGATGGAACTCCACTCAAACTCACAGTGGAGGCTAAGCATCCAGGCATCATTCTTGACCCCAAACTTACCCGGAAAAGGAACGTGAAGGAAAGGATGAAGAAAGGAGTTAATGCGTCCTGCAAAAAGATCTTTAGGAAGAGGCTTAGGATGAGGCTTGAACCGTACATCAGTCATTAGATGTACACAGCAATCAGCAGACCCATTATGGGGTCCTGGTCTGGTAGAATGCCAGCAACACAAAAAGCGATATGAAGATGCTCAACAAAGTACAAAGGTCAGCCGCTGTTTGTACAACAGGAGCCTTAACAAGTACTCCACAAGCTGGGTTGGATATGAAACTTCATCTTCTTCCTCTGCGCAAACGCACTGCCATCCTCTTCCTGGAAAGTAAAGCTGCCCTGCGTAACCCATTGTCGTGAAATCTGCTCCTTTCAATCCACCATCGAACCAGGACCTCCCTTGCCGACAAGCCTCTCCGCAACGATTCCCCTAGACCATCAACACCCAGTTGTCAGCAGTGTCAACAGTCCCTTCAAACACCACCGATCCACCGCCACCTCGCTTTCACTGCTGACTCCAAAACCTAACTCAATCCCCGCGCAATGTCCTTACATCTCTAGGCCATATCTAATTTGTTGTTCGCATTTCCCGATCTCAGTGAACATGAAAGCCATTAACAGAAACCCACATGCCAGGCGTGACCCACATGTAAGCCAGATGTCCAACATCGCATTTGGCATCTGCACGGCCCACCTCGAGCGCGGTTTTTCAAAAGAAAAACAAATTCCCGCTTACGCGTCCGGATATGATTTATTAGCTCCGCACTTCCAGCTCAGCCGTCCGAGTCAAACAAAGGCTGAGGCCGATCAAAACACGACAAATCAATACCGTCGCATGTAGGTGAACCGAATGGCCAACGCCGCTGCTCACTCGAATCATCTCGCCTTGCTCGGCAATTTTCCCAACAACGTCCAACCGAAAATTGCTGCACACTCGTCGCGAGTGAGTTTCGCCAGTTTCCAAGTGGATTGCTTGATACCAGGAACTGAGAGGCAATGTGTGTGGTAACTTGTCGACTGACAGGTAGATGCAAATGGTCGCGTCCTTATCTGATCGTGGAGAGGCGGTCGTAGATGGTGGGAGATCGATTGTACAGGACAATGACCAGTTTATGACGACGATCCTTCAACTCAGTTCAAATTTAACACTTTTATCACTTTTGAGGTTTACTACGAAACATTTAAGCATCAGGACGAAAAAATGCGGGAGATGTTCACTCTCCTCTCTGCACTCTGCCACACGAACCCATTTTCTGCCGTTGTCTTTCTCTTGAACCAAGTAAATGTGAATGTCACGCCCAGGTTCACTGTTTCCTCGTTGCCCAAGAGCCCCAACCTTTAAATAAACCGGAAAACCAGACAGAGGGAAGTGCTTTATCACAAGAAATGCTTGAATTCCAAGAATTTTTTACCCGAAGCATTGGCAGTCACTATTTCTGAAGGCCTTCAAATCAATCATTTAAAGCCCTCAAATCAATCATTTTTCTTCCTTTCCGTCTTAAACTTGGGTCTCATCCAACATCGAACGCGACTTTTACCAACTATCCTCAGAAGCGTCGTTCCAAATCTGACCCTTTTAACTTCGGCGTTTCGCCATCTCTTTACCGGTCTTCGGTTTACGTTGTCCGGACTGTAATCGGAGACACTCTAGGCTGAAGGTCTCGAATTTTTTTTACAATGACTAGGCTGTTATTTTTCCACAGCTCTCGTCTATAAACGCCAATTCAGGGTGGCCGGTCGTCGACGTAACAGTCCGTGGTAGAGCTCAGCCAACAAGGCTTACATAGCTACCATAGTCTCTTCCAAAAAGCGCTCTCAAACCACGGAAGTCCTCTCTGTGGAAACAAGCCAATGGGGCTATAATTTAAATAATAGACGACTTGGGAAAGGGACATGGTTCCATAAGCCTCACGGCTACAACTGGCTAGGTTAGGTTAGGTTGGGGGGCTACTAGTGCATTCACCAGCCCCCTTAGACCATGTTGGTCCATTGTGATAGCCACTGATTGACTACTCCAGTGATAACGCCGATAATTTGTTCTGGACCAGATTTGAAAACCAGATTCTGGGATTCGAACCGGGGATCCCGATAACCAGGGGCGGGCACTCTACCAACTGCTCCATAAAGTCGTTTTAACTGACAACTTCTCCCCCGAAATACCATTGCTGTTTCCCCACAGGAACCAGTGGCTTTTCAAGCCCGCTATCAATGACCACGAGACTGCCCTTTTCAACGACGGATCAAAAATTGAGACAGGTACTGGGGCCGGATTCTACTCGGACACCCTGTAGATACAGGAATCATTTAGACCCCCTGATACGTGCAGTGTCTTCCAAGCAGAGATTGTGGTAATAGAGGAAGCAGCCAAGCACATTCCAAACAACCGATGTCCCATCCATCTTTTTTTGCAACCAAGCTTCTCCGATGTCAATAGGATCCTGTGCGACGAGATCCAGGGCTGTTATGGATTGCCGCGACTCACTAAAGTCCATCAGTCCCCAAAAGGCCAAACTATGCTAGGTCCCGGGCCATCTTTGTTGACAGCCAAGCTTCTCCGAAGTCAATAGGATCCTGTGCGACGAGATCCAGGGCTGTTATGGATTGCCGCGACTCACTAAAGTCCATCAGTCCCCATAAGGGCGAACTATGCTAGGTCCCGCGCCACATCTCAAGAGCAGGGACGGCACAGCGGACGAATTGGGTCTGAAATGGACATCAGCGAAATGGACACATTAGTCACCGATCAGCGCGCTACATTCGACTGTAAGTGACACCATATTTAAAGCAGCCAACTTATCACGGCCCACAAGAGATGACTGTCACACGACAAGATCAAGGCGGCCAGAGCTTAACAACCGCAGAACAAAGAAGCTTCTGGCGTTGGACCACAACTCGATCCGTGTGCTCGTTGGACTGATGACAGGACACTGCTCCATCGGAACCATGCTCAGGAAATGTAATGCGGAATCCAGGGATCTCTGCCGGAGTTGCGCTGAGGAAGAGACCGAAAGCGTCCAACATCTGTTTGCCACTGACCAGCTTTACAGAATCGGAGCTTGGCTTCGGCGAGGCAAAAATTTTTCAGAGAGACTGCCAGCTCTCGCTGAGTCAAGGATTCTTCACAGAGACTACGGACTAAGGGCATTCGGATATATCGGATCCTCTCAGATTTGTCAAGATTACGGGGCAGTTTAAGCCGTCACGTGACACAGGATAGGCTTAACTGGAAAGTGTACTCCTCAAACGAAGGGATTCACAAAAAGGCCTCCGAATGGAAGTGATGTTCTATTATTAGACTCCCCTTCCTAAGAACCCAGGGCCGTCGAAAACAGCCAGACCAACGCTGGAAATCATAACGAGGCACGCGAATTTAGAAGTACTTCCAACTCAAATAAGAACCAGTCCCATCCATTTTTTTCCCATCTAACGCCGCCTACGCGGTCCAATCAACGCCAACACCCTTCACACAACTCCGCTGACCATTTAAATTCGAATTAAGAGCAAGTCGCGTTAAGTTAAAGCAAACTCCACTTTAATGGCTCCGTCTCGTAGGCCGTCGACGACGCCTGATTAAGGGAAAGAAAACAACGACCCTCCCGCAATCGCCACAGCCAGGGAACTAGCGCATAAGGGGCACTTGGCACAACTTGACAACTTTACAAGCGAAGCACTTCACAACTCCGACTATAGTTGAAGTACTCGAACGCGGGAGCATGAATCCGGCGACAACAGCTTCATCAACTCCAGCAGCCGTGCTCCAGGCGCGCACTGTTCGTTAAATTTTCACGCATCGCATGCGATTGAATGGCCGACTGACGAAAACACACACAAATACACGGCTTCGACTGTGGCTACGGGTGCGGCTCTTCGGCTTCGACTTCAGCTTCCCACTCAAAGTGGTGTGTTTCGGTGGTGGCTCAAAGGAGTTCACATTTTCGCCCTAACCACAGCCGTTTAGTTAACACGATTCACACACGTCCCAATAGACGCCATCGACACGGCACAGCACAGCCTAGCTCTTGTCAGAGAACAGCGGTGGTCGGCAACAAATTCATGTGAAGTTTTTGTTTGACCTGCGCTCGGCTTCAGCAAAGTATGTCCTTGTCCTGATTGAATTACACGTTTATGCGCTGCACTCGGTCCGATATTTGAATGCCTCTTGCTCGAAGTTGAAAAATTTACTGTCGGAGCCAGCCAAACAAACGTGGAGTTGGTCCCAACTCCGAGCGCGGGGATATTTCCAATCTTCTGATGTCATGCCAAGATTTTAGATCTCATCTGCCAATAGTATTGTTCGCATGTTGTGTTTACACTGCATCAAGGACTGGTCGTATCTTCTCTGGTCTTCCAGCCCACTCTGCGTAGTTCCTTTCAGCGTCCTGGCCAGAGCGCCCCCCGCCTCCACCCCGCAGCGACACATATGGAAAAGTTTCATTTGGAAACAATACACAAACACTTTTGAACTTCCGTCTTGGCGGAGAGGGATTTCCTCTGTGTGTGTATGGTCGCCAAGGAACGTTAAGCACATACACTCAATGCTCACTTGAACCGTAAAATATTGGGCGCCAAAGGCTGCAGGATACGCAATCATAAGAATTGATGTAATAATTTAAAGTGTTTCTACCCGCATGGATTCTGAATGCTGTACAGACCTCGACCTCCTTCTCGCCGTCTCTCCGGAGGAGGGGGACACTTCAGTTCTCCGCCCTTTCTCGCCCGTCACGACATGCACATACACACTGAGGTGGAGACACTTTAGCATTGATTTATCGAATACCTTCGGGAGATATATGTTTCTTGGCAGCGCCTAGTGTACGTGTGTGCTTAGTGGGCGGCTGATTGGTTTATTTATCATTTCGCCAAATGAATTATGCCCTTGTTGGGAGTATTTTTCTCTCCCTCTCTCTCTCTCTCACACTCAACACATCCGCATCGAGTGGATATGATTTTAACACCTTTTTGGCTCAGTCGATTTATTGAGATAATGGCTCTTAATGCTTTGGTTTTCCTATTGTTTTTCTTTTTGCGGGGACGAGTGAGGTCTTTCAATGGATGGATGGATGGATGGATGGAGATTGCAGAGAGCTGTGGCGACTAAAAGGCACTCAAATTCTATGAAAGACATTGTCGATGCGGTAAAGGAGAACAAATGGGGGACGTGTTCTACGCAAGCAGGAGAAAGTTGTAGTCCGCGTACAACTTGGCGGGATACCAACGATCCTTGTCGAAGCAGAGATCAAGCTGACATAAGTCCTGTACTAGGCACCCCTGGATAGCCTTCACAAAAGCCCTTGTGAGGTGAACTAATTTATGCAGCTATTCTGTTGTCGACGTAGCCCTCCGCACGTAAAAACTCAATCGCACAAGAGAGCAAGCGACCTCTTTAAAACGGACGGACCCACAAAGACTTGAGAGTGGTCTCCAGGAATGTAAGAACATCCTACACTCCAAGGGCAATTCATAAACTGGAAAAGGACCTCACGCACTACAAGGCAGACATTACTGCGATCCAGGAAATATGCGGGAGGGAATAAAAAAATATTGAATAATAAACAAAGCGACATATATTGCAGCTGTCACAAAAGATAGCAGCAAGAAGCTTCTGGCGTTGGACAACAACTCGATCCGTGTGCGCGTTGGTCTGATGACAGGACACTGCGGAATCCAGGGATCTCTGCCAGAGTTGCGGTGACGAGGAAGAGACCGAAACGATCCAACTTCTGTTTGCCACTGCCCAGCTCTCCAGAATCGTGCACACTGGAGGCACGATCTGCCAGAAGTCCGTACAACTGTTAACACACGCGGATGACATTGACGTGATTGGCAGAACACAGCGAGCCGTCAACGAGGCGTTTGCTGGCATTGAGGCGGAGGCTGCTGAAATGGGTCCCTACATGCTGTCATCAAGAAAGGACACACGACATCGACGTCTTGGACAGAGCGTCACAATGGGCAGCTATAACTTCGAGGTAGTCAAGGACTTCGTCTACCTTGGCACCGCAGTAAACATGACGTACGAACAACATCAGTACCGAGATCAAACGCAGAGTAACTCTTGGCAACCGCTGTTTCTTTGGACTCAAGAGGCAATTGAGTAGAAGAGGCATCTTTCGACGGACCAAGAGCCAATTGAGTAGTAGAGCCATCTCTCGAAGGACCAAGAGCCAATGGAGTAGTAGAGCCATCTCTCGAAGGACCAAGCTGACTTTATACAAGACCCTGATCACCCTGTCCTGCTGTACGGCGCGGAGGCATGGACAGTCTCAAAAGCAGATGAGGAAGTCCTTGGTATCTTCGAGAGAAAAGCTCTGCGTGCGATCTTTGGTCCTGTTTGCGTTGACGGTTTCTGGAGGAGAAGATTTAACCACGAACTGTACGGACTGTACAGCGGCATGAGTCTTCGGATTCAATACCTAAGATGGCTAGGCCATGTAGAGCGTATAGACAACTCAGCTCCGGCCCGAAGAGTCTTCGACTCCGAACCCGTGGGACAACGCAGTAGAGGACGCCCGCGTTTATGGTGGCCCAGGTGGAGAAGGACCTCAATCGACTTGGTGTGCGCAGTTGGAGACAGCTAGCCAGAGACGGTGCTAGCTGGAGAGGTTTGTTGGTTAAGGCCCAGGTCCACCCCGGACTGTAGAATGGATACAAGCAGCTTACGGCACAGTGATCAGATCAAACCAACTCCGGGGTTGTACATCAAATGAAGCTGACCGAAGACCTACACATATCCTTGTGACTTATCTTAGGTGGGAGGCCTCTTACTCGCTCTGCAAAACCAATTCTTATGGAATATTTGTGGAGCAAGAGCCATCTGACGCGATAAAGCCGCAACTGTTTACGTACTTAATTCGAAAATATCCCTCCCGCAGCACAATGAGATCACTACTCTGATCTAGAGGTGCATTGGATAGGAAATGGAGTATTAAACAAGTTGACTGTGAGATGCATTTACCAAAAGTAACTTATATTGCGGGAGATTCGTGGTGCGAAAGCATGTATCGACTACCAGTCGATAAGTGATCCGTATCCAGAGCAGATTCTGCGACAAAAGCCTCATATGTGCACACGGCCCTACCATCGGGTCTGAAGCCTCCGTCGAAGATGACTATTACGACCTCTTGAACGGTGCCTACGGAGCCGCAATGCCAAAATCGATAAGAAAAACACTTTTGGCGGAGTGATCAGCCTCCATGACACGGTTTCCGACTTGCGACAGGACGTAATATGCTCATAAGTAGAACGACCTTCCCTCGCAAGAAGTACACACACAAACCTGACGGTCTCTGGACGGTCGAACTGCCAATCAAATCGACCATGCGCTCATTGAAGCAAGGCAGGCGTCAAATAAACTGGCAACCGTCATCTCTGACAATTTCCAAGCAGGACAAGATTCAGAGCTCGACTGTGTCAGAAAGCTGCATTAGGCAACAAAGGGGGTGCCTAGGCACTCCGGACATGGCCAGAGCCTAAGAAGAGCAACTAAGTGAGAGACTCATCGGTGTACCTACGTCGAACACAAACCCCAACCAGATTTGGTTGCATTGCCGCTCGGCCATCAATGAGGCAGCGACAACCATCTTAGGCTATCGACCAACCCAAACAAGAAACTTGTGGTTGATGGCGAGTGTGATACATACCAAGAGGCGCTGCAACGGAAAAGAAGAGCAGCCCAGGAGGACTACTGGGCTAGAAGAAGGGAGGAGAAAATGCTTCTACGCCCGAAGAAAAGGTCTCTCGTAACCACCCAAATCAAGGATATCGAGGAGTCTAGTTGGGAGTCCAGACTAGACTCCTTCGATGCCTTATCGGTTGCACGTTTCTTCTGCTCACACTCGCCATCGTACAAGCAGAATATACGAGCCTGTTATAAAAAAGACAAAAGCCTTACCGCTGGTTTAAGGAAAGGCACCAAGGCTCTTCGAAACAGTGAGGGTAACCTTGTTACTGATTGTAGTAAACTATTTTATTCTTACGACTTTGGAGGAGGAAGGGAAGAGTTGGGGGCAAAAAAGAAGAGAAAGAGGGAGAGAGTAAAACAAAATGATAAAGAAATAAGCTTACGCGAACTACAAGTGCACTGTACTTTGATGCGTAGGTCACCCGACTGTTGGCGTAGAACTGTTGTGTCAGCACGTAGATGCAGGCTGCGACCCAGCATTTGTAGGCCCTCGGCTTATACGTAGCGGCCGCATAGAAATCAGTTATAGTCTCCTCCAGTGGCAGATCTTCAATAAAAGCCACACTATTACGTTGAAGAATAATCTAAATGAATGAGTCCCCATACGGAAATGACGAGACCCGGACAATTTAGGACCCTTTTTTTTCTTTGCACAATAATAACTCCCGGTTCGAATTGAAAAATTTCAGTCAGAATAGTTGGTGTGTGCAGCACTTCCAACAGCAGGTTGACGGGCCTGACCAGGGGAGAGTGATGGCGAATCAAGGAATCCCAACGATAGTCCATGAAGTAGTCCTCCTTCCTTGCTTAGGATAAGTTTGTAGAGCCATTAAAATGCTAAAGAACACAACAATGCCACAGGCTCTGCATTGTTGAGGCTCATGCTTGCCATCGGAGCCCTTCAAGGCCGGTGACCATGTGCTGGTAGGGAGCATGCACCAGGTCATATGCAGAGTTTGAAATATCAGCTCCATATGCCTCACCTACAAAAAAGGCGATCCTACCTCTTGCAACAACTATAGATGTGTATCCCTGCTCAACTCCGCCTACAAGATCCTGTCCAACGTTCTGTGGGAAGGTCTAAAGCCTTTGTGCACCGCACGAATGATAAATAAGTAAGTTAAGTAGAAAAAATGAAGGAGTATGAGAAGATGATTGAAAAATTGTTGAAGAGAGAGAGGGACCTCAACAAGTTTCTGGATGCCCCTGCAGAAGCGGTTGAGACCCTCGCCGAAACAGAAAAGAAGAAGGAAGAGTGCCTCAAAGACAGAGAAACAATCAATTCTAACCAAGTTCAGTGGAACAGCAAGCAGAAACATACTCATTATACGAGCAGTCACATGAGATCTGAAAACCAATTGAAAAAGTGCAAATAAACTAGCCCTACGCCCTTCAACAACCCCGTCAGTTGCATATGCAAGCACAAGAGGACCCCCAGGATCGCCCTACAACGCCAACCGATCTCACACAACGTAGAGGTAGAAAACCAGATAAAGAGATCGGCTGCGACCTGAAAAAGAAGGTTACACAGTGTCTATCTACAAAAATGATAAGGCGTCACACTAAAACCTGACTCTGACCCAAGCGGACCCCCCTACCTCTTCCCTGTGACACTGAAGTCCACTCGGCGCAAGACCTACTGCTTCCCGGAGACAAGTGTGAAGCGATAATCAAATTGGGTACTCACTTAGTTGAACACGGAAGAGGATTAGAGGTGCTCCAACGCTGGCTGGCTGGATGTCAATCAGACTGAAGACCTACCTGCTTCGCTAGTCCAGCGGTGGGTGTCCTGATACACACACATGCACTTCACACACGGCACTTCCGATGGGGAAAACACCCGCGAGGGACATTCAAGACAGAATCGAGGAAAGAGGACTACGCACTTTACACGCGGAGATTTGGATTGGGGAGAGGTCGGAAGAGGAAGCACCCGCGAGGCACATTCAAGACGGAGTCGAGGTAAGAAGACTGCACACTTTACACGCGGAGACTCGCGATGGGAAGAGATCGGAAGAGGAAGCACCCGCGAGGGACATTTAAGACGGAAAGCAGAGCTTGACAACCGAAAGAACTATCGGGGCGATCTAAACTTCTGAAGAAGGCTTCACATTTTACACGGACAGTGGCAGAGATCGGAAGAGAAAGCACTCGCGAAGGACATTTAAGGTGGAAAAAACAGGAACCGAAACCCGACACCGAATCGGAACACAATTGAAGACATCGCGGCAATCGTAACGTTGTCGGAAGGGGACTGCGCACATCACACGCGGACTCTAAATGCGTTGATGCACTCGCGACAGGCTGAGATCGAAAGAGGGAGCATCCGCGAGGAACAGAGGTCGACAGACTACACACCGGACCCGCACTTCCTAACAAGCATACGCCATAAACACTTTAAGACTGCCGAAGCGATCGTAACGAAGGACATTTAAGACGGAAAACAGAGCTAGACAGAGTGGACACCGAGCCCGCACTTCCGAACAAGCACGTACTTTAAGATCGTCGAGGCGATCGAAACGTCGGAAAGGGACTTCGCACTTCACACGTATACTTTCAATGCGTTGACTCACTCGCGATGGACAGAGATCGGAGACAGAAGGACACACAAGGGACGATTAAGACGGAAAACAGAGCTAGATAGAGTGGATACCGAACAAGCACTCCCGAATAAGAACGTACTTTAAGACTTCGCTCGCGATGGACAAAAAAAACGGAAAAATAAGTGGACAGACCGGACACCGTACCCGCACTTCCTTACAAGCACACACAGGAAACACTTCAAGACTGTGGAGGCGTAGGATGGATGGACTGCGCCCCTGACACGTAGACAAACGCACTCGCGATGGACAGAGATCGGAAGATGTAGCACCCGCGAGGGACATTTGAGACGGAAAGCAGAGCTAGACAACAGAAAAAGACTGTCGAGGCGATCGAATCGTCGGAAGAGGATTTCGCATTTCACACGTGGACAGTGGGGAGGTAAGACGACTGCGCATTTTACAAGCGGAGATTAGCGATGGGCAGAGATCAGAAGAGAAAGCACTCGCGAGGGACATTTAAGGCAGAAAACAGAGCTAGACACACCGGACAGTGGACTCGCACTCCCGATAAAGCACACACTTCAAGACTGGTGCGACGTAAGAAGATTTCGCTCGCGATGGACAGAGATCGGAGCAGGAACAAACCGCGAGGGACATGTTAGACAGAAAACAGAGGTAGACAAACAGAACACTCTTAAAAAAGCACACGAACGATGGCTTTGGATGCGATTACAAGGGAAGACACCCGCGAGGGATATTCAAGACGAAACATAGAGGCAGACAAAACCGATACCGAACCGACACTCCCGACAGAACTCTAAAATAAAGATGATCCCGGCTAATTTATTGAAAGGACACGCGCACTTGCGTCCCAACCGCCAGAAGTCTCAAAGGAAACCTCTGGCGAGAGACACTCAATCACTTCCGATGGCAAGAATAAACTAACACGAGGGACTTCGAAGACGGATAAGAGATTTTCTTGAGCCCGAAACAGCCATACGATTTCCAACCCCAACCGCACTAACTCACGCCACCGAACAACAAATAACACATCCCCACACCCACCGCAACCTTCAGCAAACGCAAACATGCTCCATCGCATTCCAACAACCCGCCGCACAAATGACCGTTGCAAACGAAATTCAAATTCAAATTCGCGAAAGGCGATTCAAATAATTCACCCGCGCACAATTTCCCACCATCTTCCCTCTTGCTCTTTCGCATTGCACAAAAAACCCGCAGCGATGCAAAGCAATTTCTTCGCTCCTACCACAAAATGGCTGCGGCTTGTGTTGAAATAAAACTTATTTTCACGAAATAACACCAAAATCCGTGGAATTTCGATGAAATCTTATGCCATCCATGTGGAATCACACTCCAGCATCAGTTTGGGCATGTTTTTCGAATGAAACTCGGCGATTTTACACGATCTATTTGCAATTTCACTGTACTCACCCCACGAGGCGAGCACCGGCTTGGTGCGAGCAACTTATTTGAACCGAAAAGCACTAAAATCCGTGGAATTTCACTGAGATTCGATGGAATCCGATGAATTTAACACTTGAACTTCACTTTTCACAAAAATTTGAGGAAGAATATCGACTTTTTTGATTTTTTTTCGATTTTTAAACTTTTCACCGGAAGAACACTTGTTTTTCTCTCACACCGACTGCACACACACTGCGGAGAGTTGGGATTTCTTTTGGTACATTCTTGTGACTGCAAGAGGGAGTGGGAGTGAAATGCACATAGCTTAAGAAGAGTGATACGCTTTACATTTGTGCTCTGGGAGCAAATTTGAATATTTGAATTTTTCATGGCCGAACTTGATTGTTTGTGGTTTTGTCCGATTTCGGTAATCGACTTTCTGTGATGGTTTGTGACATCGCATCTGGAGGGAGTTTTGTGGCCTTGAAAAGGAGATCTCTCCGATAAGGCCAGGTATGCACGAGCACGCGCCTTAAGCAGTTTAACGGCCATCTGGAAAGTTCAGATCGGTTTGGTTACAGACCAGGGATGATTGGAGTTCGCAGACCAGAGATCCATTTCAAGCTTGAAGCTTCCAAAGGGTACGACGGAAATCGGCGAGGGACACTCAAGACGGAAATACAAGACACGGGCATCCCCAATAGATTGACGCACTTGCGATCGGCGGCGATGCCAAGGGAAACCCTCGTGAGCGACTTTCAAGCTTAATATTATAGACGCACAGACCCAATGCCCTATGCTGGCTTCGTAGTTCACACGCCTAATGCCTACGCATTGACTCACTGAGATGACAAGGAAAATCAACCGTGAGGGACATTCAAGTTGCCAACAAAGCCACACCAAACCGGCACCAACTCGGCACATAAAAGAAGATGTGCCGAGTCGGTGCCGGTTTCGAGAGATCACAACGAGACGTCCGTCGGTTGGAACCGCACTACTTTCTGGAAATGGAATTTCTTGGCTACGATAGGCAAAGCTGGATGAGTTTTGAAACAGCTTGGACCAGATCTGTAACAAGGAAAGCCGAGGTTGGTGTGAAAGCCGAGATTGCGGTTTCCAGCTCTTTATTTGTTCCAGGTAAGGTTAGGTGAGGTTTATGTGATTGCCACCACTGAAGGAGATGTGGCCCACTTAGATCCTGATTGGATCCATTGTCCCATCGCTTCGGTGACAGTCACACTGGGCGGGGAAGAGTTTGCCTTACGGAAACACTGCAACCGAAACGGGGTGAAGTGTTGGCCATGATTGAAATAATGAGATCGCGACTAGGTGCCTAGATAAGTTTTCTTCGTGCTGTTCTGAGATCTGCTCGCCGGTCTTAAGTGAGAAACACGGCAATACGCGATGTTAAACAGCTGCTGAACGGAATGGGATATGCTTCGTTTCGATGGTTTAGATACTTACTCACTTATCAGGCTGACGACCCATGCAGGGTCCGAGCCTGAGCGATAACTGCTTTCCATTCCTGACGGTCCTAGGCACGCAGCTTCGAGCTTTCAAGACCAAGCTGTCTTGCATCTGCGATTACGTGGTGTTTATACCGGAGATTCGGTCTTCCTCTCCTTCCCGAAGCAGGAGGCTCGGATTCGAAGACCCTCTTAGCTGGAGCATTGTTCTTCCGGACTACACCCACATCCTGGTTCAGCTCGCAGAGCTCTCGGTTATGTGTTATCCTGCACTCGATGTAGCTGAGCCAGTGCAGTCGACTGATCTTTGCCTTCCGGACTACATCCGTGTGTCTTCTCCTCCATTTGCCTTCCTCGCAGACAGGGTCATATATCCGAAGGCGCCAAGTATCAACTCCGCAGATTTGCTTATCCTCCAGCTTTGGACGATGGATTTTTGCGATATCCGTGTGCACAGCGCTAACTATTCAGGGATGTGAGCGCGTCTGAAATCGCAAGCTGGTAGGTCCTCATCAGTGTAGTTCCAGGCCAGGAAGTGCACTTCCCGGACCAGATCCACTGCAGATCAGGCACATCCAATATGCTCACTACGTCCCGCATAGCCGGGGTAAACTGCATAGTCTAGGCCAAGTTTTATCGCTTAGGCTTAACACTACTCCAACAAATCAATTTCATCTTGCTCTTGTTCTTCATCTGCCAGGTTGTGAGAGAATTTGGCAGCTCTATTAAGGTTGGTAACGAACTTGGCAAGGAAAGCCATCTATTTTCCTGTGGACATCAACGTGATTGCCCGAATCCTTCGTGCCATCAATGACGCTAACAGTGACGCCTAAAATTGGCTTAGCGCTAAAGGTATCGAGTGTATATGCTGTCTTCGAGAAACTATTGGTCGCACGACTCGTCGACTTAGGCAGAGTGTGGTGACCTGTTTGTTTGCTCAGAACAGGAGAAATAGCGCAAATAATAATACAGCCCATAGAGGGCCAGAGTCTAGCTTCTACAGCAACCACTCATGTTGTGCGTTCTCTCACGGGTGGAAGGGGCCTACAGTCTTACGCTGACACCGAACAGCCCAGCCAAGTTAGAAGCTTCTCCTAGACAGTTATGACTCCTTGAGCATCGTCAGTAACTCGATAGAGGTGGGACCGTGAAAATTATTTTTCGAATCGAATTCAGGCAACGAGTTTGAGCTGCATAGGAGTCGACGCCAAGTTGAAGCTTTCCGGTAGAGTTGCATAGGGGTCGACGCACTTACGCACAAGGCCACGGCCCGTAAGACCAGTCATAAAGGCGATCGGGGGTTAAGACCACCCGTCCCTTTCGAACAAAGAGGCACTGATTCAAAGACCGCCTTAGCTGGAGCAGGAATAGTTATTCGAACGACGTTGCATAGGCAATATATTCAACGGATCCTTTCCTTCCAGGCTGCTCGTACAACCACATCTTTGTACAGTTCATAGACCTCAGGATTGGGTACGCTGCTACATTACCCTTCCTCGCAGACTTGACCCCGTCTAGACTAAAGGACAGTTCTTATTTCGTAGGCACCAGCTTGATAGGAGTCAACTTCCAAGCTATTTAGACCGATCGGAGGAGCAAGTGTTGTCAAGGATGATTCTCCGTTGGATCTCCACTTGGCTGTCATTCACAAGGGTGTTCATTTGTACCCCAAGGTGTACCAGAGGCATTGTGGGATACCGGCTAATATTTTCACAGAAGATCTAGAGCACGCTGCCTATTAGGACGAGCGTCGTCAATATAAAGCTCTCCGTCTGTTGTCTTCTTCATCTACAGTTCGAGGTGAACCAAGAGTCAACAAGCCTCTTTAGACAGCTGCCAATGTCTCAGGCCTAGTTGTTTGAGGTCGTTCTCCACTTGCGTCCTCTATTGCGTTGCCCCACACGCTCGGAGTCGAAGACTCTTCGCCTGTCTTGCTGTCCTTTAATTTGGTCCCTAGCTGGGGGGAGTACATCATCAACTGAAGTTCGGCTCAAATTCCAACGAACATCGTTGTATCATTCTAGATCATCTCTATAGGGAGCAAGTCACTTCGACAGACAGATCACGACAGACGTCACTTCACAAGACTGATTGGTCTTGATCACTGTAACCAGAGTGACCGTCAGTGATGCGGCTCAAACCCACCCTTGGTCGCAGGTCTGCAAGGTTAATACGAAATTCGTTGATCGAGTTCCAATGAAACGATGTTCACAACATACATCCCTCCCTCGTAATGTGCCTCGAGAGTTAGACTCGAGTTTTTTTTTTTTTTTTTCAGACAAGCCCCGTGATTTGCTCTTTCCCACCGAAGGACTTCAGGGTCTAGAAGCTGGGAGCCTTTCAAGAACCCACGACGGTTGTCTAATTCCACAAAGTTTCTGGTTTCGATTAAATCATTGGATTGGAGCCATCGGTCAAAGCAGGGAGGATTCTCGCATTGAATCCGAACTGCTTCGGAATTAATCGAGCCAAATTATAAAATCGATGAACGACTTCGACTAAATGCCAACAAAGTTGGGGAGCTTCGTTGACCTTCAAGAAATCTTATCTTCACTTGTCTGGAAAAAAAAACACAATTAATGAGTCTATTGGTATTGGAAATCGATGGAATCGTTTAAAGGTCAAGTTGCTGTTCATTGTGCAGTCAAATGTGTGATGGATTGATTAGTCATCTGATTGGCAATGGTTTCCGAAGCAGTTCGGGGAGAAGGGAGGGCTCTTCTTCTTCGTACGGTGCTGATGGTCGGGATGGACCTGGGTTTCTATTCTGCAAGCCTCTTCAGCTGGCACGATCTTTAGTCTGATACGTCCAATTACGTAAGTCAAGTTAGCTGAGGACCTTCTGCACTTGTGAGTTTCTGGCCTGGCCTGGAGTTGTCTCTTTGCGCTCTACATCACATATCCAACTTAGACGTCCGTAGACGACTCGTTAAACTCATGTCGCCGTAAACTTATGCACAGGGCGGACCAAATACAAGTTTCTTTTTGAAAATGACCATGTATTATGGCTTTATTAATAACAATAAATATTCCCTTGAATTAGGAAGGGCGCCTCCCACACCAATTTGCCAAAACCTTGTTGATGGTGTCGGTTTTCCGAAACCTTGTTGAGGGTGTCGGGCTATAGCTCACGGATATAGGCCTAAAGTGCTTGAATCAGTTACAGAGTGATAAGCTCGAAGCTTGGTGATACCATGATCGGCACATCTGTGAACAGAGGCACACCGCAGGGTGGTGTCCTCTCCCCTCTGCTGTGGAACATAGTGGTCAACGAACTACTTGTGAAACTAGATGGGACTGCGTGTAAGGTCATTGCCTATGCAGATGACATTGCCATAGCTGGAAATATATATCCACGACCAGGGATATTGTGCAAACTGCCCTATCCAAGCTAGTGAAATGGACTAGCGAATGCGGGCAAAAAAACAGATCAAGTCCTCTTTACCAGGAAGTATAAAATTCCTTACTTCGACCCTCCCACACAATGGGTGACCCTCTTGGTGCTAAGCAGCTGCGCTGAATTGCTAGGCCCTATACAAGACACGAAGTTAAGTTGGAAGCTAAATATCCAGGAACGTCTTAAGAAGGCCTCAACGGCACTCTACTGCTGTAAAAGGGCTATTAAGTGCAAATGGGGACTGCAGCCCTGAATGGTTCACTGGCTATTTATATCGGTAGTCAGACCCATACTGCTATATGGTGTCGCAACTTGGTGGACCGCACTCAACAAGAGAATCAACATCACCCCACACGCCAGAAAGCAGAGGATGGCATGCGTATGCATTAGCGAGGCGCTAAAGACTACATCCGCCGAAGCACTAAACATACTCCTCAACCTGCCACCGAACAAATTGGCAGACAGAAAGCAGATAGTACGGGGATCAGAGAGAGTTCTCTGAGCAGCTGGAAAGAACTGAAGTCTGGACATTCAACGATCCTCAGACCTCACTCTACCTAAACTCTTCTTCTAGAAGAATTTCTCAACCAGCATACCGCGCAGATCTTACTGGGAGCCTGAACTCCAGACGCTGGAAGGTCCACTGCGAGTCTGAACACCAGACGCTGGAAGGTCCACTGCGAGCCTGAACACCAGACGCTGGAAGGTCCACTGCGAGTCTGAACACCAGACGCAGTAAGGTGCACTGCGAGTCTGAACATCAGACGCTGGAAGGTCCACTGCGTGTCTGAACACCAGACGCTGGAAGGTCCACTGCGAGTCTGAACACCAGACGATGGAAGGTCCACTGCGAATCTTCACAGATGGATCGAAGATGGATGCAGGTGTGGGTGCTGGTGTCTCTTCTAAGGATCTAAATTTCCAGCTATCTTTCCAACTACCTCATCACTCACAGCGTCTTTCAGGCCGAAACTATAGCGATTAAGGAAGCCCTGTCCTGGCTGAAAAACAAAGTTATATCGCGCACAGATATCGTCATCTGTTCCGATAGCCAGGCAGCGATCAAATCTCTAGACTCAGTCACCTTTCATTCCAAGACTTCCCTTAATTTCCACCTATCCCTTAACGAGATGGCCAAATACTTTAACATTCAACTGATGTGAGTGCCGGGACACTGTGATATTCCAGAGAATTGCGAAGTGGACACAAACTCCGGGTGGAGACCCACCCTCCATGCCTATCGCTACTACAAAACATCTGCTAGAGCTAGAAACGAATGCTCAAACAAACCGCGGATGGACATCTGGCACAGGATGCCTCATTACTAAACAACTCTGGCCTATGATCGATCCCAAGCGATCGCTTAGCTTCATCAGATTAAGGAGGCCAAACCTCGGAGCTCTTATTGGCGTTCTAACAGGGCATTGTGCCGAATGTGTTTAGGTGCCTGAATGTGGCTGCGGATGGATGTGGCTGAGTTTAAAATCTGTTTAGCTTGCTGGATGCGGGTGTCATATGCTGAGTTAAACATGGCCCTTAGCGTTACTGGGTGCAATATATTGCTAGACACCACAGTGTTCCGAAAAAATGCAGATCACACTTAAGGCACGCTGTGGCAAATCATGTGGCGTGGCACCATCCAAAGCAAATCCTCCCGCAACCATCATGCATGCACCACCACTTTCCGAGAGCTCAATAGTCGACATTGAATGTCTCACGTTCTCTCAAACTTCCACACACCCTCGTTGAAATCTGCACAACCAATCCCATCCCCATACAATTTGGATCCCCCCGCCAGCATAGCCAGGCGATTGCACCAACCTCTCAGTTCAATTAGTGACGTCATGAAAAATGAAGATCCCACTTTTCTCGAAATTCCATGGATTCCGATCGAATTTTTTTACTGAATTAACTTCAATTACCCTTTCCCCACCCAAGCCCTTGTATTGGGGGCGAAATGCCCGCAGAGAAACTCAAAAAATCGACTTTTCAAAAATTGGCACAGTTTGCACGAAAAAACGCAGTAAAACGGCGTCGCATTCGGGTCGCATATTTTTGCTGAAAATAAGCGTATTTTCGTCAAAGGCTATTTCATGAGTGCACAATCTTGTGAAAGAAATATCTCGGGAATTAAGACGAATCCAAGGATGTGGGGTACCAGGATGGAAAGGAAATTTCATGTAGATGCGGAGAAGGGCGGTCCTTTTGGAGAGGAAAGCCGGGGATGATGTGTGTGACCCAAAGTCCTTCATAACCTCTATTTTCGCATTAAAATTGAGGAATTGGAAGATGTCATGTTTTGTGGACGGAATTTATCGGAATCTAGGACGAGCCCAAGGTTGGAGGGTACCGTTATGAAGAGGAAATTTCATGTAGATGTGGATTGAGGTAAGACTTTCTAATGGGAGTGCCGTGGTCGACAAGTTTGAAGCCAAAAACCAGAGGTCCTCTTATGGCCTGAGTTCGAAGATGTGTTGTCTTGTGAATCAAATATCTCGGAAACTAGGACGAGCCCATGGTTGGAGGGTACCATTATGAAGAGGAAATTTCATGTAGATGTGGATTGAGGTACGGCTTTCTCATGGGAGTGCCGTAGTTGACAAGTTTGAAGCCAAAACCCAGATGTCCTCTTATGGCCTGAGTTCGAAGATGTGTTGTCTTGTGAATCAAATATCTCGGAAACTAGGACGAGCCCATGGTTGGAGGGTACCATTATGAAGAGGAAATTTCATGTAGATGTGGATTGAGGTACGACTTTCTAACGGGAGTGCCTTGGTTGACAAGTTTGAAGCTAAAACCCAGATGTCCTCTTATGGCCTGAGTTCGAAGATGTGTTGTCTTGTGAATCAAATATCTCGGAAACTAGGACGAGCCCATTGTTGGAAGGTACCATGATGAAGAGGAAATTTCATGTAGATGTGAATTGAGGTACGACTTTCTAATGGGAGTGCCGTGGTTGACAAGTTTGAAGCCAAAAACCAGATGTCCTTTTATGGCCTGAGTTCGAAGATGTGTTGTCTTGTGAATCAAATATCTCGGAAACTAGGACGAGCCCATGGTTGGAGGGTACCATTATGAAGAGGAAATTTCATGTAGATGTGGATTGAGGTACGACTTTCTAATGGGAGTGCCGTGGTTGACAAGTTTGAAGTCAAAAACCAGCTTTGCCCCGAAGAGTCTTCAACTCCGAACGAGTGGGACAACGCAATAGAGGACGCCCGCGGAACCGATGGCGCACCCAGGTGGAGAAGGACCTCAATTGACTTGGTGTGCGCAGTTGGAGACAGCTGGCTGAAGATCGTGCCAGGTGGAGAGGCTTACTGGTTGAGGCCGAGGTAACTCTGTAACGCCACCAGAAGATGAAGAAGAATACTCACGAAAAGTACTAGCCACGGTCACTGATAATGGCAGCAATTTCGTCAAAGCGTTTAAAGAGCTTGCGTTGTAAAAACCTTGATGAAAGTGATAGTGATAGCAATGGTGGAAACTGAGAACCAGAACGTCGACCGCCCGTACATTTAAGATGCTCTGGCCATAAGCTCAATCGATGTGCAACTACGTGCAACTACTGTAATGAGATTACAGATGCCCAACACTGGTCCAGGTGCGAAAGGGTTAAGCAAAAGCGTAGCTTTAAATTTACAACAAATTCTTAAATCAGTTGGGCCGTTTGGAATTTATATAAGTGTAACGGCGACTATACTCATATCTCTAATACTTTCATTCATTAGTAAACGGATAAAAACGGATCCCTGTTTCCCTTTTTTACGCGATAACTTGAGAACGACGTTCTGGATTTCATTAAATTTAAGGTTTGTTCAAACTTTATGGTATTGTGAATTTATAAGAATTGACAGACGTCTGCTACATTGACACTCAGCGTTTGGCAATTCGCCAGCCGAAATTATGAATTGTGAAACAATGCTGAAAGGGAAAAACAAAGACGAAGACCTTTTGATTCCAAGTGCGCCTTGCATTGACAATGTCAAACTCAAAGTTTAAACCAGAATTGAAGTATTAGAGAGATGCCCGACTTCTACCTCACTTACCGCTATATATTTTTTGACAGCTAATATAACGTGTTCTTAACCAAACTGACCAATCAGAGGACGACATTTACGTTATTTCGTGAATAACCGTCAAAAAGGCACTCAAATTCGTCGATGGGCTAGGGGGCAATCAGCTGTGAAGTCGGCTATCTCTGTAATACTTCATGTCCGGTTCAAACTGAGCGATTGACAGTCCGCTCCAATGAATTTAGTACGCTATCAATGCTGACAGAAATTCGAAGACTGTCGGCAGAATGCAGTGTATATACATATGCGTTGGCATTCCTAGATATATTCTTGAATAATACGCGCAGGATGGTCAGCTGTCGCATGTCACACCAGATTTATTTATCATATTCACGTGTAGTAATTATTTCTTGGCCAATCACCCCTTGATCGCCACGACATCACTGCAATTTGGTTAGCTGATTAAGCGAACTATAGCTACAGAGGCACAGGAACACGAGCCCGGGTCAGCTAGCATTTCATAAAGACTGTCTAAGTCCATGCATTCGATAGCTGACACCCGATTTAATAAATTGCATTCCGCTTCCAAGTCATTCAAACCTCATATCGACTTGGAACATAAAAAGCGACCAATCCAAAGACGAGTCCACCTCCTCTCCCACTCGTCACAGTCTAACCTCATTTGTCCACCATTCAGCATCATAAAGCTATTAAATTCGATTGTGACCACGAGACTGTGAGTGCTTTGCCGGGGATTTCAATTAAATCGCTATAAATTAAAATTTCAACCAAAACCACCTCCAGAGCCGTGTTGCAGCCGAAGAGTGGCGCTACCCGCTCGGCTCTCGATGTATGCGTTGCTTACCAGTATCCACTGCAGTGAGGTTTCCAAAATAACTAAAACT
The DNA here is from genome assembly GCA_964034865.1 of Eristalis intricaria. Lineage (NCBI taxonomy): Eukaryota > Metazoa > Arthropoda > Insecta > Diptera > Syrphidae > Eristalis > Eristalis intricaria. The sequence goes on from OZ035877.1 coordinate 10,811,285, forward strand.
TTAGTCCAATTTACAATTTAGCTTTCTCCGCAAAAGGTTCCACCACCCCATGCACACAGAGGCTGGTGTCGGGGTGGATGTCTGCCTTCAGTTCGTCATGTGAGAGCTCCTGCATTACGCACGGATTCTGGAAGTTTACCAATTAACCATTACCATGATTTGGAAGAGTGAATGCTAGCTACTGTGCTGGCGGAACTTTGTTTTACTTTGGCCACGGTCGAGTTGGTAGGTGTACCATGCTCGAACTGGGCAGCAGCACATGGTAGCCACTTCGAGGGCGGTGAGCTTAACTGACGATGGCACGTGCTTGGAGTAGTTTGGTTTGATGGTTTGATGGTTTGACTGCTTCGGATGGAGATACCTACTCGTTATCAAAGAGATTGTAAGTTGAGTGCATCGATTTATTTCAGTTTTTGTGACGTGACGTATCATCATGATATAATGGGGCATTATTTTCTGATAAACTTGAAACAAAACGAACTTCGTACCACCATATTCTTATTTTTCTATTTATGCCCACCTCGACTGGACAAGGGTTATGTCGAGGACTAGGGAAATGTAGGACTCACGGATGAAGTGCCAAAAAGCGTATGTTTCTCTCTGTCGTCCGTAATTCTTTTTAGATGATAGATACAATTATTTTCGACTGTTGAAACAAATGAAGAAATGACAGGGAAGCATGAGGGGTGGCATTTTTTGTGGATTTCGCTAGAATGGCGGAGAATGCTGCGTAAGAACTGATGTCATGTGAAAATGTGTTCCGTCAATAACGAACTGAAAGGCTAATAAATGACTTTCTACAAATACCATTTGATGGCTGATTGTCCTCTTTGATAATATTAGCTGTGTTTTTTTTGTGCAAGCGTATATACGCTTAATTTATAAGTGCACAAAAAAACGATCATCGGCGCTTAATGATTCATCATAAAATCTTGGCACCACCGACGAAGTTTATGACATTTGCTAAGCAGTCAGGGGTGCAGTCGTGGAAGGTGGTGGTTGATCTTTGATGGTCACAATCTTCGTTTTGTGACTGTGTAGCGTGACCATCACTTAATAAAATTAATACATAATTAACGCTTCCTTTAGGCTATCACAAGTTCCAGACTCATGGAAGGTTGCCGAAGTGATAAGGGTTCCAAAACCGGGCAAACCGTTGAACAACAAAAAGTCGTACAGACGCATACCGCTTTTACCAATAATTCCAAAATTTTTGAAAGACTTATTAAAACGCATTCAAAAATTGATCGAAGAGAAGCAACTAATAAGTGACCATCAGTTCGGGTTTCGAGAGAAACACTCGACAATTGACCAGATATACAGAATAAAGAATGAAGTTGAAGGAGCATTAGAGGAGGAAAAGATCTGCTCCACCGCCCTACTTGACGTTTCCCAGGCCTTCGACAAAGTCTGGCATAAATGCCTAAAATACAACCTAAGCAGACTTCTACCGACAAGCTTGTATAACATTCTTCTTCTTCTTTATTTGGCGATACAGTCCGGGGTGGACCTGGGCCTCAACCAACAAGCCCCTCCAACTAGCTCGGTCTCTGGCTAGCTGTCTCCAGTGTCGCACGCCAAGTTGGTTGAGGTCCTTCTCCACCTGGGTGCGCCATCTTAAACGCGGGCATTCTCTGTTACGTTTTCCCACGGATTCGGAGTCGAAGACTCTTCGGGCCGGAGCTGAGTTGTCCATACTCTCTACATGGCCTAGCCATCTTGGGCGGTGGATCCGAAGACGCCTGACTAGACTCATGTCGCTGTACGCTGCCCCTACAGTTCGTGGTTGAGTCTTCTTCTTCTACACCAAAGATCGCATGCAGAGCTTTTCTCTCGAAGATACCAAGGACTTCCTCATCTGCTTTTGAGACTGTCCATGCCTCCGCGCCGTACAGCAGGACAGGGTGATCAGGGTCTTGTATAAAGTCAGCTTGGTCCTTCGAGAGGTGGCTCTACTACTCCATTGGCTCTTGGTCCTTCGAGAGATGGCTCTGCTACCCAATTGCCTCTTGAGCTCACAGAAACAGGGGTTGGCAAGAGTTTCTCTGCGTTTGATCTCGGTACTGATGTTGTTCGTACGTCGTGTTTACTGCGGAGCCGAGGTAAACGAAGTCCTTGAATTGCATGTATAAGTTACTAGAATCTTATCTCGATAACAGGATATTTAGAGTTGATCGAAATATGGAACTGAATACTCCGATTTTAAAGAGATCCGAGCAGGAGTCCCTCAAGGGAGTGTCCTTGGCACTACATTGTACCTGTTGTACACTAGAGACGTACCTCAAACTGAGGGTACACTTGTGGCTACATTTGTCGATGACAGAGCGATCCTGTCAACGGGAAGTTCAGTTGAGTCCTCAACGGAAAAACTGCAACGAGCTCTGGACAAAATTAACGAATGGTCAAAACGCTGGCGCCTTGCTCCCAATGAGACCAAATTAACGCACATAAATTTTACCAACAAAATCTACCAGTTTTCATTAATTCTGTACAAATATCGTATGCCAATGAAGCAAAATATCTTGGTTTGACACTTGATGCGAAACTCAAGTGGAAGGCCCACGTGTAAAATAAACGGGATGAGCTCGAACACCGGTATAGAGAAATGTACTGGCTACTTGGAAGGCACTCCAAGTTAAGCATGTACAACGAACTGCTATTAAACAAGCAAGTACGGACTTACGGCATACACTTTTGGGGTTGCACCAAAGCAAATAACAGAGTATTTATTCAGTTCTTTCAAAATAAAATTATACGGGATATTGGGAAAGCTCCCTGGTATCTCAGGAATATACAAAGGGACCTAGTCGACGAAGAAATAACAAATTCCGCTCAGACTTCGTGGTCATTGTAACAATGCCATCCTCCAAACTTTGGACAGGAGACGTTTAGTACGCCGACTCCAGCGTACGAGACCGCTCGATTTGGCGCAAAAATAATAAACCATCCCAACGATGGTCATGGCAGGGGATTTTTATTAAGGACTACTTGCAACACCCTGAAACTTAGTTGCAGCAAAGAAAAACCAAAAGGGAATCGTGTTTTTAGTCAGTAAAAATCTGACACTACATAGTCCACATAGGACACGGGTCACATAGTGTCTTGTTGAAGATTTTCACCAACACAAGTAACAAAAAAAAACAAAAAAACAAGTTGCTAAATTTATAAGTGCGACCTATTGTCCTGGTGTTAAAATAAAAGGAACTGGCGTCGGGGTAGCTGCCCGGCCACATACAAAATATCTAGTTACAGAGCAACTGGAATTACTGACGACGAACCCTGTAAACGAAATAAGGGCAACGAACTTCGGATCTGTGGAATTTAAGGTCCCTTTATAAGCCCCGTGGAGCCCGAAACATTATCGGAAGACTTAGACTGGCACTGGATGAGATGGACCGGGCAAAAAAGGAGATGAAAAACTATGACATTTACTACGCCGATTACTACAAGCTACAAAAGCAGCGCTTATTTGGATGTGGAGGCAGATCAGGAATAGAGGCAGACTTAGGCAAGAAGTGAACTCGTTCAGGTTTTCGTATAAAGGCTAAATTCGCAAAAATAAACCTTATATGCGCCCATGCCCCCTCAAAGGAGGAAAATGACGACACCAAGGACAGCTTCTACTAGCTCTTGGACAAAACATACGAGCAATGCCCTAGCTGTGACATGAAAATTGTCCTTGGTGATTTTAACTCAAGTCTACGGAGACAGAAGTGGGTCGTCGTGGCGTAGTGGGTAAGTGCGTCGACTCCTACGCAGAGGGTGCTAGGTTCGTATTCCCAATTTACCAACTTTCATAATTCACGGCTTACACCTCTTTCGAGTCACTGACAATGCTCAAAGAGTATTCCTGTCTAGAAAAAGGTTCCTCAACTTCGCCGTTCGGAGTCGGCATTAAACTGTAGGTCCCTTCCTCTCGTGCAAGAACAATAGCAGCCACAACACGAGTGGTTGCTGAGGAGCTAGGCCCAGGTCCGCCTCGGACTGCAGCGCCACCCATATTATTGTTATTATTATTATAGGGAGACAAAAGCGTCCTTGGTGGTCACAGCCTACACGACAACACATCCGATAACGGATGGCTGGTTCCACATCTCAATATTCATTAGGGAACACGGAGATCTCCAGATCAATCAACCGTCAACCAGATTGAGCCTATTGCGATGGACGCAAGACACTCCTCCAGTCTTATAGCTGCCCGAACATATCGAGTCGCCAGTATTGACTCGGACCAACACCTTGTTGTAGCCAAGGAAAGGTTGCGGATATCCTAACCACCGCCAAGGCAAGGAAATATTTTTTATTTATTTATTTATTCTTCCGTCTTTCAAGTACAGAGCTTTTAAAGACTACTGGTAATATTAATAACATTTCATTATTAATAATAATGCCTAGTATTAGCAGAATTTAACATACAATTATAATGTAATTTAGAGTAAATTGCTACTCAAAAAATTTAAGATTTCATTTTTACATTTATCTCTACTCATATTTAAGTCTTTAACATTTGCAACTTAGTTGAATTTTATGCAAGCATTAGTTATAGGATCATTTTGCCCATAGTTTGTACTATGCCTCGAAACATAAAAGAAATCTCTAGGCCTCAGATAACGAGACGGGGTGTAAACACTGAACATGGAAAGCAGCACCGGACAATCAATGTGAGCAGTAATGACGTCATGAGCGAAAAGAACTGAACAATAAGTCCTTCTTACATGCAGTTGCTTTAGATCGATAAGCTGACATCTAGCATTATAATCCGGCATATTTGAATTCCACGACATCTTTCGAAGAGCAAACCTAGTAAATCTTTTTTGTATTCTCTCAATACGAATAGCGCTATTGTTATATAAAGGATTCCATATTAAACAACAGTATTCTAATATAGAGCGAATTAACGAAACATACACAGACTTAAGAGTGTAAGGGTCTTGAAAATCTTTTGAATTTCGAAACAAGAATCCTAGCATGGAGTTGGCCTTTGAAATAATATAGTCTATGTCCATAGAAAAAGTCAGTTGAACGTCGAATATAACCCCTAGATCTTTATGCGAACAAACTCTTTTGAAGATTGTATTATCAATCTTATAATTATAGATTATAGGAGATAAAATTCTAAAAAATGTCATAACTGAGCATTTACTAATATTGGAATGTAGTCCATTCAAATCGCACCAATTCTGTACTGATGAGATATCATTTTGCAACTCCATTGCATCGGCCAATGATCGGACTGATTTAAAATTTTTTAAATCGTCAGCGTATAAAAGGCAGTCGGAATGGGAAACATAGGAAGGCAAATCGTTAATAAAAAGAAGAAACAGAAAAGGGCCGAGGTGGCTACCTTGAGGTACCCCAGAGAAATTGAAAATTACTCGTGACAGATCATTACCTATTTTTACAAACTGTCTGCGATTTGTAAGGTAGCTAGTTATCCATTTCAAGATTTTAGAATGAAAACCAATCATCTCTAGCTTTTTTATGAGCACATTATGTTGAAATATAACCAAATTGGTCGAAGTTGATCTTCCACTCACAAAGCCATGTTGAAATTGGGATATTTGGTTTCGAACTTCAGCATTCATTTTTTTCTTAACAACAGCTTCGAATAATTTCGGTATTAATTGGAGTTTAGCTATTGGTCTGTAGTTGACAATGGATCTATTAGGTCCAGATTTATGAATTGGGGTGATGAGAGAATCCTTCCAGCAATCCAAAAATTCGCCACGAGCCAGTGACATATTAAAAATGATAGTCAGGGGCTTGACTAATCCGTCTTTACACATTTTTAAAAAAAGCGGGGGAAGATTATCAGCCGCTAGGCTTGCACTAGAATCCAGTGAGGACAGCTCAGAAAGAATATCATCATTCGTCAATTCTAATCGCCCTATGTCTGCGATTGTATTTGCTCTAAGCTCTGACCTGCAACCCATGCCTTAGTCAACAAAGTTTGACTGGAAATGTGATGCAAACATATCACATATAACCTTACGGTCATCAGTAGATACATTAGCATAGGACATATTCGATGGAATTCCAACAGAATTACGTTTAGTATTGATAAACGTCCAGAAAGTTTTTGAGTTCTGTTTGATCCTTGACTCAAGAGAAATTATGTATTGCCTGTAAACAAATCTCTTCAGGAATTCATATTCTTTCCGCATTTGACACAATACGCCACGCAGTGAATTGTCTTTAGCAGACCTCTTACATATCTTGTTTAAAGCATTTTTGAGTCTGCATAAGCTTCGGTTGAACGGTTGTGAGGAAGTTCAACGATGGCAGGCTACAATCGCAAGAGATCGCCAAGTCCTTTTCCGATCGAGTCTCCCTTAACCTCTTAAGGGGTCCTACGCCGCCGTATGGAAGACCAGTGTCAACAAAGAGCCAAAAAAAGAGAGATGCCACCTCTGAGGTGCTGGGTTTCACTCGACGAGTGTCGGCAGGCGAATGCAGCTAAGCAAGAGGCCTATAAAGCGACACTGCAAAGAAGGTCAAGAACTGCTCGCTAGCTTTACGAGCAGAAAAGGAGAGAGGAACACCAGCACCTCAGGAGTGAACGCAAGGAGCATGAGAAGCGCGCGATCGGTACAATTGAGGGATATCACCGCAGGAATGAGGAAGGAATTAGGAACTTTCATTTGCCCCAAAATTCACAACCTGAACATGGTTGATATATGGTTGCCATACGTTGCGTTGGACTTCTTAAGAGGTTAAGGGAGACTCGGTAGGACAAGCATCTAGCGATCTCTTGTGATTGTTGAACTTCCTCACAGTATTTCCTTGTCTTGGCGGTGTTCAGGATATCCGCAACCTTTCCTTGGCTACGACGCTAGACATCTCCAAGGCACTCGATTCCCCGTCATTGATTCGAACTCATCAGGAGTTATGCCAGAGCGCAACCAGGCGAGTTAACATGGTCCACCCACCTCGTCATGGGTCTTCCAAGTGGTGGCTTACCTGATGGAGTGCCAGTCAAAACACACCGCTTGATGGGGGTGATTCTTGCCACGTCACTAAACCATCGAAGCATATCCCTTGTCGTTACCCGATAATAATCCATCTAATAATCTCAACAATTCCCCATGAAATCATTATAATAATGAACTGACTTCCCTTCTTCGCACACACCACCAAGAGAAGCAAGAGAACAAACTCCAAGCCGAGTATCAATAATCAAATTGCCCCTATCGCATCCATCGCAATGTGAGATGCCATCCAATGGTAAGGCTTCAATGCCACCCGACATAAGCTCTTTGCATATGCTCCTCCTCCCCCCCACCATCACACGGAGATAAAACAAAAATGTGTCCCGTGAGCAGAAAGAAAGCACAAAAAACCAACCACTCATCCGGTGATAACTACGCCCACCATCGCCCCACCACTCGCCAACAGGATGTTCGAGTTACCGGAATAATTGGATTGGTTTTAGTATCTGTCATAAATTCTAGTGATGTGTGTTTTGTTTTTGGCTCCCGAGTCGGTAACCATACCCGACTGTTGTTCAGTCTCCGATTAAGGCAAACGCGTTCGCCTGGATAAAAATGCCCAAAAACGAAGAGGAAGTAAATTAAATCAAAACGCAGCAACAAAAACTGACTGTCTCTGTGTGTGTGAGGGCTTGTGTATGGCCGGAGGGAAGAGGGCTTCTGTTCCGTTCCGATTTCCACCTTAGTTACAGCACCGATTCGAATTTCCCTTTTTACCTTCTTTCTATTTTGTTTTGTTCAACAATTCTTTTTTTTTTTTGTATTTCTGTTGCCCCGCTTTCCCGACGAAAATCTCCACTCAATTTAAAATGGATGTAGTATAGCGTGATTTGAAGTTTTAATTGGCACACGCATGGGCGGCTGCATTGATTGTGAATTTACTGATAATTGCTCTCAGAATTTCTCGTTGTGTGCAAAAAAAAAAAAAACAGAAAAACAGAAAAACGAAAAAAAAGTCCTGATTTACATGAAATTTTTTGTTTTTGTTTTCGCGCTGTGCTGCCGTCTCGAAAAATTTGTCGGCTCATACATATTTTTTGTTTTCGGTTTTGGAACTTGCTTTGTTTGTGGAACAAAAATTCAGAGGAAAAGCTGTAGCAAATCATAGCCCTCACGGTAGACTGGGGCTCGCGTTGGATTAGGTTTACATTTTTAATTGAATCAACGTCACAGCTCAATCAAATCAGTGGTGGACTCGTTCATGCAGCAACTGTGTCCTTTGAATTAGCATAGTCGCATGGAAACTGGAATTCACTCGAGTTGATGTCATGCCTTTGTCTAAATTCACGTGGGAAGAAGCTATGTATAGCTTGCAGATGGCCTCAGACGATGTCGAATTGGTGGTTCGGTGAATTAGCACTATGTGAAGTTCAAAATGGACATTAGTTGCTTAATATCTTTCCCAGCGGTCTTGAGTTGAAGAAGAGGCTACCAAACGCTCGTTGTCTGGCTACGCTGTCGTAGCTGGAGCACGAAGTACTGGCCTTGCTTCTCCCATTTTTCCTTTACGTTTGGCCTCTATGATTTTTCTGATTTCCTGGACCTTAGGACAACCCCGATAGCTTGCTGGTCTTACAGAGTACGCCCGTCAGCTTGCTCCTGCGATTCTTTACATTCCTAGCTTTGACGGAATGAGCTCATGACGAGTTTTCCGAAAGAGATCTTTCTAGGCGGTTGTACCCAGAGCATACTTTCATTGATGCTTGCAAAGCTGGTCGGTTTGGCTCTTCTGAGGTTCGCTATTTCAGGGAAGTGCTGTGAGTCATTAGCCTTGACTGCTACTGGGACGTGCACCTCTGCTGGAAGCGAGCAGTTCCCTGTCCAGCCAGTTCAATGGCCTTCTCAGATGTCACTGTCACCTGGACTTTAGAAAAGGAAAAATTGGAGCTGGCCTTTTAACGAGACCAGCTGTTCCTGTCCTAGTTTAGATTATGATGTAAATGAAGTCGTTGCTTTGATGGCAACTTCAAACTGACTTGACGACATTCTTCCGGGATTGCAAATCGATCCGCCACACTAAAATTGTCCATCAGTCGGTAGGCTTTATAAAAGCTCAGGAACTCAGAGAACACATCCGTATCGAACCCGCGGGTCATCTAAGAGCCAGGCTATGATAGTGCTACGACTGAGACAGGCTGACACGCAGAATGCTTGCCCCTCATGGCGCTGTAAGCTGAAAAATAGAAACATCCTAGTCAACATCTTGCTTAAAGGGTAAGCGGCTAAAATGGTCTCGACGAGGGCAAGAAAGAAACATGAGTTTGAGAGGGACCGCAGATCTTCAGGGACTCGAACAGAGGGTCATATAGGGTCATTAAATTCTAGGTTCTAGTCCTGATCATCCCCTTTCAATCCTGGAGCTCCAAAAAAACATGTCATCTAAGATGGTTCATGTTAAGGTCAATGATATGGATAACTCAATACTCACTGCTCGTGAACAAATTGTGAAAACTTACTCCGAAAATCACAGTTCTTGAGTCTGCGCATTTCACTCGAAATATGCAGATTATGGTCAACACAAGCGTTCATCTGTCTCAAGTCAGGTGCAAGAACTGTGTAACAATGGAGCGTTGAGAAGCACATAGTCGTCTGATGGCCGCCATTTTGTTGTGTAATATTTGTCAGTCAGATGCTGGATGATCTCCTGTCAGTATATGCAGACGGATCAAGGACGGACGAAGGAGTGAGTGTAGGAGTGTCGGAGTGTTTTTTTTTAAGCAGAACCCATTGTGATAATGGAGCTAATGTCCTGTCGAGGATAATGAAGTATGCACAAGGGGATCAGTATCTGTTCGAACAACCAAATGGCAATTAAGAGGCTAGACAATTTCATGTTTAGCTCTAAGAGAGATGGCCAGTACTAGATCTTAAACGATCACTCTGTCTGCTTTGGCTAAGCTGACCTACACTAATCGGCGTCAAAACGGAACACACGACACAATTTGCATGTAAGCCGCACTTTGGGTGTCCCATACATTAATCGTGTGGACGCTGCATGGAAGACGAGGAAGTAGAAACCAGAGATCACCTCCTCCTAGGGGACGAGTATTTCAACGACATCACGCCTTTGTCACAGGCTCCAACTGTTGGAATAAAAATGAGGATGAAATAAGGATGATCCCTTTCCTCAATCGACTCAACCATCAACATAAAGTACCCTCTTCAGCCAAAGAGAGTGTGGCCAACGATAGGGTGAATCAGAGAGGACATGCATTGGCAATCGTCTTTGGATCGCGACAGAGAGGGTGGCCAACGATCGGGTGAATCAGAGAGGACATGCTTTGGCAATCGTCTTTCGATCGCGAAAGGGTACGGTCGCTGGTTTACCCGTGGTAGCAATTCTAACTTAATACAGGTATACCTCATGCAAAATCTATAGAGGTTCACTAATCTACTCCACTCCTGTGAGATCTTGTCCAGCGTCAAGCATGATCGTCTACAGCCAATTTCCATAGCACTAACCGGCATGTTCCAGTGCAGCTCCCAGCCCGCCAAATCAACACGAGACACCAAGGCAAATCCTAAAGATGACTACAGAGTTTCCGACGGATAAACACCATATTTTTGATCGATTTCAACGCTGCATATGCCAGTACCCCATTCCATGCGATATAGCTGAATTCAGGAAAAAAATTATCCGGATGTGTTGCACCACACATACACTTACCCGATGCACCGTGTAGTGCTAGGACTTTAGAGCCATTTCATCATATGAACTCATCTGTTAAACGAGATATTCTATTCCGGGGCAAACGTGAAGTCCCCGAATGCCATCCTTGTGGCGATCCGACGTAAAATCCCTGTTGACAACCATTGGTACTTCGTTTTCTCGAATCAGCAGTCCACAAAACTCCAGACTCGAAGGATCAAGATCATTTTCTACAATGGAGGATCTGACATAGCAGCGAACTCTACAACCTGTACAAAGATGAACATGTCGTCCGGAAGGAGGGGATCATGTCATAGGATCATGTCGGTCAAGAAGAGATCTTTGTTCGTGGTTCAAATTGGTGCTGATATGATGATATAAATTGATGAAGTTTCTGATGTTTCCCTTTTTTCTTCTTCTTTATTTGGTGCTACAGTCCGGGGTGGACCTGGCCTCAACCAACAAGCCTCTCCAACTAGCACGGTCTCTGGCTAGCTGTCTCCAGTGTCGTACGCCAAGTTGGTTGAGGTCCTTCACCACCTGGGTGCGACATCTTAAACGCGAGCGTCCTCTGTTACGTCGCCTAAGGGCTGAAGCAATGTTGTCCATGCGCTCCACATGGCCAAGCCATCTTAGGCGTTGGATCCGAAGACGTCGGACTAGTCTCATGTCGCTGTACGCTGCCCCTACAGTTCGTGGTTGAACCTTCTTCTCCAATAACCATCAACGCAGACATCGGACCAAAGATTGAACGCAGAACTTTTCTCTCGAAAAGACCAAGTGCTCCTTCATCCGCTTTTGGGACTGTCCATGCCTCCGCGCCGTACAGCAGGACTGGGATGATCAAAATCTTGTATAAAGTCAGCTTGGTCCTTCGAGAGATGGCTCTGCTACCCAATTGCCCCTTGAGCCTATAGAAACAGCGGTTGGCAAGAGTAATTCTGCGTTTAATCTCGGTACTGGTGTTGTTCGTACTGTTCACTTGCGAGCCGAGGTAGACGAAGTCCTTCACTTCACTGCCTATGGTGACGTTTTGGCCAAGTCGTCGCTGTTGTGTGTCCTTTCTTGATGACAGCATATACTTCGTTTTGTCCTCATTCACCGCCAAACCCATTTCAGCCGCCTCCACCTCAATGCTAGCAAACGCGATATTGACGGCTCGCTGTGTTCTGCCAATCACGTCAATGTCACCCGCGTATGCTAACAGTTGTACGGACTTTTGGAAGATCGTGCCTCAAGTGTTGGCGTATGAGTCTTGCACGATCTACTCCAGGATGATGTTAAAGAAGTCCCTCTAAGACCTTTGTCACATGACAGCACGTCGCCTTGTCTAAAACCTTTTCTGACATTGAAGGTCTCGGTGAGCTCGTTACCGACCTTGATGGAGCAGCGAGAGTTCTCCATTGACATCCTGCACAACCTGACGAGTTTGGCAGGAATGTCAAAACTAGACTTTGCGTTGTATAGCTCGTCCCTGTGCAGGCGGCCTTGAAATCGACAAAAAGGTAGTGGGTGTCGATCGACATCTCTTGGGTCTTTTCCAGGATCTGCTGTAGTGTGAAAATCTGGTCGATGGTGGACTTCCCTGGCATGAAGCCACACTGACATGGACCTATCAGGTTATTTATGAACGCCTTCAGGCGAGTACACAAAACGGCAGAGAGGATCTTATGGGCGATGTTCAGGAGACATGTCCCCCGGTAGTTGGCGCAGTTGAAGGGGTCTCCTTTCTTGTGGATCGGGGAAACGATACTGAGATTCCACTCATCGGGCATGGTTTCCTCCGACTATATCTTACAGATGAGCTGGTGCATACGCCCAACTAGATCATCTAGAGCTGCCTTAAAGATTTCAGGGGACCCTGCGTCCGTACCGGCAGCTTTGTTAGACTTCAGTCTTGATATTGCTATCTTGACCTCGTCCCTTTATGGATGTTGAGATGTGGGAACCGCGTGCTAGCTACAGAGAGATTACATCCCGTGACAAAATCCACCAGGCTGAGTCGGATATCGGATGTTTCCCGATGACTTTGGCAAAGATGTCTTCCTTACCCAACTTTGCATTGAAATCTCCTAAAACGATCTTGGTGTCGAAGCTGGGACACTGATCGTAAGTCCTTTCTAGGAGATCATAGAAGTCATCCTTGCTGTTGTCATCTTTGTCCTCTGTCGGGGGGTGTCTGCAAATCAGGCTGATATTCCCGAATTTAGCCTTGATGCGGATTGTTATAAGGCGTTCGTTTCTACAGACAAAGCTTAGGACTTTCTGCCTAAGCCTCGAACAACAAATCCACATCCAAATAAGCGCCTCTCCCTGTTGCAATCACCGTAGAAGATGTCGCAGTTTCTCATCCTCTTCTTGCCCGGCCCATTGCACCGCACTTCCTGGATTGCGGTAATGTCTGCTTTGTAGCTGCACGTGGTCTGTGAAGGGGCCTAACATTCCACGTGGGGAATCGAAAATCGTTGTCCTTGTAACGTTTGCTGGGATCGTCAACATCAATTCCGTCCGTATGTTGTCTCTGAACCATTATATTTTTTCCGTGGTGAGGGAGTTAACCCCACGCACAACCCCCAACTGGGAGGCCAGGCCCTATTCTTTAACCCTCGGGCGGAGGGTCCGGGTTTATTTGGTGTCGGTAACCTCGCTGAGGCTGTGAGCGCCGCCGTTGTCCCTAAAACTATAGGGATCTTCTGCCGCCATCTCAATTCCAAGGCCCCGACCTGGCCTTGAAAGAACCTTCTAGACCTGTGCTCCGAAAATGTCGAAGTAGCTCTAGAAGGACTGCGCACCAGGTAGCTCCTTCTGACTAGAGTTTCGGATGCCGCCATTGGCCAGACAGTTTTCCAGATCCTCCGCCGCCGTCCATAAAGAGAGATGAGCCCTGGTACAGGCACACTCTCCCCCCTCTCTCGTCTGCAGCCGCCAACGACGTCCCACGGGGGTTGGTTACCCCATCTTCGATCGAAGGCTCCCAGATTTCACCACGTGGAGGTGAGAGTAGGAGTTCGCTGGTAGAGGCTAAGTGCAGACGCTTCTGCCTGCATGAGACGCGGCTTGTATTCATTAGTTTAGTTAATACGCCGAAATAGCCATCCCGCCTGACCTTAGCACTTAAAGCGACGATATATGGCTTGACAGTGTTTGGAAAGAAGCCCATAAAGTCCCCGTCTGACCAATAGACTAAAGGCATTCATGTATTCAACCGGAATCCTTTCCCTGTGTCAAACTCTCTGATCATTCATTTCTGGAACACTATTCGAACTTATTCAGCTCAGTAAGCTCAAATCAGTATTTCCTAGAGGATGTCTCACCAAGAACGAATAAATTGCTAAAAGAATGTACCCAGCAATGACTCTCAAGACACACACACACACACACGAAGAAGAACTCCTTCAGCTCGAGTCGCTCCAGCTTGTGTGTCTGCAGGATACCCCCCTCCCCGCCCACGTCAGATACATTTCACTAAGTCAAGTGGAATATTTTACATGATGTCTGTAAAGGATTCGCGTAATTGAATTAGTTCGTCATCTGCTCCTTACACTGAGTGCCCCTGAGAATCCACAAAGAGATCGTTCTTCACTTCGTTCTCCGTTTCGCCAGTTCTTGATAATGACTCACTACTTTCCAATGCAAACGCAGTTTACTCACGAGTACACAGACAATTAACCAACCTCGGAGCTACATCAACTCATCGTTCCGCGATTGAATGGAGTGTACCTCCTCCTCATCGTCCTCCGATTACACTTTGCACTTCTAATTAAAATTAGACACAGTGAGGACTTATGGCATCGGCGGAATCGATGTACATCAACCCGGAGTCGGTCCCCCTTCACGATCCTTTGTCAAAAGTTATGAATTAATTATTCTTATTTTGAAGTGCTGTTTGCCAAGTTTAATTACAATGATGGCATTTCTTTCCAGCAACGGCTTCTCTATCTCATGTTGGCCCGACTGGGGGATTGTGTCCGGGACCGTGCAGTGGCTTCACAACACCCACGCAACACTGCCGGATGTGATGTGTTTGGATATTTTCTTCTGAGACGGGGGGCAACTTGAAAATAGTTCGCATAAGTTTCCCATTGTGCAGTTGAAGTTCTCGCATTACAACTGGGTCCGCCCTGCTCCCCAGACGTGTGCTCCTTCGTCACGACGACGACGGTGATGGTGCTATGGTGCTGCTGATGATGATATTGTAGTGCTTTTAATAATAATATCTTAAGTGGCATCAATTGTGGAATGGCAATGCTTCAAATTGTTCGGATGGAAGTTGTGTAGTTCGGTTCAGGATATCGGTTGTTCGTGGCCTGTTTGTGGCAGCCACTAAGTATTGTTAAGTGATTTTAAAATGTTCCACAGTGTAACCGAGTCTGACTGGCGTTGAGAGCGAGTTGTTTCCGGTTTTGTTCGAAATTTGTTGCATTTGATGTGAAGGAAAACTTTTGAAGTGGCCCGCTTGCAACATTCAAATTCGAGCTCAGAAGTGTGGCAGGGACAAATCTGGCGTGGGTTTTGAGAGAACTTGTTTCTACTTGTTCTCGTCTTCCTTGATGGAAGATCTTTGGTGGCTCATATTCATCTTAAATTGTCACTAAGGACACAATCGAGGAACAAAATTAATTTGCAACAGACAGCCCAGATGTGCAGACGGCTAACTAGCCTTATGTTGATGACGGCGTTTGATGTTCTAGGTCGTTTTCATTTAGCCAGCATTTTAGATTGGATTACATTTGTGAGTCATTGGGAT
Organism: Eristalis intricaria; assembly: GCA_964034865.1. Classification (NCBI taxonomy): domain Eukaryota; kingdom Metazoa; phylum Arthropoda; class Insecta; order Diptera; family Syrphidae; genus Eristalis; species Eristalis intricaria. The sequence goes on from OZ035877.1 coordinate 10,826,670, forward strand.
TGGTCACTAACAATTTTTATGAAGCCGCTAACATCGCAGCAACATTCAGATAGTGGTAATACTTTTACTTGCCAGCAATGGGAACAGATTTTCACACTACGGCGGATCCTGGAAAAGACCCTAGAGATGTCGATCGACACCCACCACCTTTTTGTCGATTTCAAGGCCGCCTGCACAGGGACGAGCTATACAACGCCATGTCTAGTTTTGACATTCCTGCCAAACTCGTCAGGTTGTGCAGGATGACAATGGAGAACTCTCGCTGCTCCATCAAGGTCGGTAACGAGCTCACCGAGACCTTCAATGTCAGGAAAGGTTTTAGACAAGGCGACGTGCTGTCATGTGACAAAGGTCTTAGACAAGACGATGCGCTGTTATGGGACTTCTTTAATATCATCCCGGAGAAGATCGTGAAAGACTCACAAGCCAACACTAGAGGCACGATCTTCCAGAAGTCCGTACAACTGTTAGCACACGCGGATGGCATTGTCGTGATTGGCAGAACACAGCGAGCATTCAATGAGGCGTTTGCTGGCATTGAGGCGGGAGCGGCTAAATTGGGTCTAGCGGTGAATGAGGGCAAAACGAAGTACAATCTGTCATCAAGAAAGGACGCACAACATCGACGTCTTTGACAGAGCGTCACAATGGGCAGCTATAACTTCGAGGCAGTCAAGGACTTCGTCTACCTCGGCTCGTAAGAACAGTACGAACAACACCAGTACCGAGATTAAACGCAGAATTACTCTTGCCAACCGCTGTTTCTATAGGCTCAAGGGGCAATTGGGTAGCAGAGCCATCTCTCGAAGGACCAAGAGCCAATTGAGTAGTAGAGCCATATCTCGAAGGACCAAGAGCCAATTGAGTAGTAGAGCCATCTCTCGAAAGACCAAGCTGACTTTATACAAGACCTTGATCATCCCAGTCCTGCTGTACGGCGTGGAGGCATGGACAGTCCCAAAAGCGGATGAGGAAGTCCTTGTTATCTTCGAGAGAAAAGCTCTGCGTGGGATCTTTGGTGTAGAAGAAAGAAAGAAGACTCAACCACGAACTGTACGGGCTGTACAGCGACATGAGTCTAGTCAGGCGTCTTCGGATCCACCGCCCAAGATGCCTAGGCCATGTAGAGAGTATGGACAACTCAGCTCCGGCCCGAAGAGTCTTCGACTCCGAATCCGTGGGAAAACGTAACAGAGAATGCCCGCGTTTAAGATGGCGCACCCAGGTGGAGAATGACCTCAACCAACTTGGCGTGCGACACTGGAGACAGCTAGCCAGAGACCGAGCTAGTTGGAGGGGCTTGTTGGTTGAGGCCCAGGTCCACCCCGGACTGTATCGCCAAATAAAGAAGAAGAAGAATCTTATACAAGCTTGTCGGTAGAAGCCTGCTTAGTTTGTATTTTAGGCCTTCATGCCAGACTTTGTCGAAGGCCTGGGAAACGTCAAGTAGGGCGGTGGAGCAGATCTTTTCCTCCTCTAATGCTCCTTCAATTTCATTCGTTATTCTGTATACCTGGTCAATTGTCGAGTGTTTCTCTCGAAACCCGAACTGATGGTCAGTTATTAGTTGCTTCTCTTCGATCAATTTTTGAATGCGTTTTAATAAGAGTCTTTCAAAAATTTTGGAATTATTGGTAAAAGCGGTATGCGTCTGTACGACTTTTGTTGTTCAACGGTTTGCCCGGTTTTGGAACCCTTATCACTTCGGCAACCTTCCATGAGTCTGGAACTTATGATAGCCTAAAGGAAGCGTTAATTATGTATTAATTTTATTAAGTGATGGTCACGCTACACAGTCACAAAACGAAGATTGTGACCATCAAAGATCAACCATCACCTTCCACGACTGCACCCCTGACTGCTTAGCAAATGTCATAAACTTCGTCGGTGGTGCCAAGATTTTATGATTTATCATTAAGCGCCGATGATCGTTTTTTCGTGCACTTATAAATTAAGCGTATATACGCTTGCAAAAGAACACAGCTAATGTGGATGTAGAGCACGGCGACTGGCCTCACCGTCACGCGGAAAACGTGAACATAATAGATGCAGACGCAACACATTTTAGACATTCTGCCCCAAGCAGATATTTCAGAGAATTGATGAGGAATCGAATAAAATGGAAGAATCGACGGAAATGGAAGTAAGTATGGGAACCCTTTAACACAAGATGGTGAGCAGCAGACAAGCTCGGCAGAATGAGAAATGTTGGGCAGAAGTGAAGCGCCATCGATCACGATGGCCCGGAGATTAAGATATTCAGAACATAAAGGAGAACGACAACAACAGGACTTTCCGAAACAGGAAATCCTATGAAGTGGGTGTTTCCGCTACAACCGAGAAAACTCAAGACAGACTCATATTTGAAGCCAAACAGGGAGGTCTGGGACTTGCTCCGACTAAATCAACGTAGTGACTTCGAGAGCAAACCAAGGACCCCCCTTCATCATGCACTACAACGCAAAAAAATATCCAAAATATGTATTCCCCCATCGACCATCCATGGCTCCTCGGAACTGGGCCACAAGTGAGTGCTGCCAAACAAAATGAAAGTGTGTCATGTTAAAGCGCGTGGATACGTCACCAAGCCACCTGAAGTGTCTTCATTTGCAAATGAGTGGACTGAGATGGAAAAACAAACAAGTGCTCAGCACCCAATCAAGAGACGCGCAAAGGCGCCTCATTAATTTAATTGTTCCACCAAATCAAACGACAATTTTGTTTACTCCTGCGTAACAAGGGGAGCGTTCCCTGTGTCGTCTGCTGCTTTGTCTTTTCACCCATCAGGCATCTTTGTGTTCTGTCGCGCTGTTGCGCGCCATCCGGCTGGCACTTCTTGCCGGATGTAAGTAACATCCTGCAGTGTAAGGATGTTTTTTGAACACCAACAATGATGACGGCGAACACATTTTAATTAAACAGAAACGCGCATAGGTAAGTACTTATCGCATTGCCCTGCTTGGTGTTTTTTTTTTCGAGAAAAGAATGTTCCTTCAAAGCGTCAAGACGGCGCTACGGTGGGTGAGAGATGGAAGAAATGTGAAAAGGACAAAGACGATGACAAGAAGAAGTGGAACGTAGAGCTGGCAGAGTGTAAAAGTACACCATGCGCCAAATATTACTTCGCCATTATGTCGGTTCGAAACGGTCCTTGGCGTATCCCTTTTCTTTTCTTCTGCGTTTCTCCCTTTTTGATGTTTTCGTTGTTTTTTTTTTCTTCGCTTTATCTGTCTGAAATTTTGCACCTTTCCTAATTAAATGAGATAACGCTCGACGAGCGCGGCGGCGGAGGTGGGCCAGCGCTGCCAGCCCGGCTGCCGTACGTACCATGGAATGGCAATTAAATAACATTTTCTGCAGTTTTTATGCTTAAATGAGCGAATAATTGCAGGGATTTTATAATTAGACTACTGTACCCTGATGGAGGAGGCTGAGGGTGGTGGCGAGAGATTTTCAATTGAAGCGCCCAATGTGGCGACGATGACGATGCCAATGACGGTGCTGATGGAGGTGGTGGTGGCGATCCCGGCTATGCTGATGAGAAACAATAAGATGCTGGAAGCGAAAACTTGAAGGGAGGAAATGTGCTTCAGTTGATTGGTATTTAATTCCACTTGGAACAGATTGTTAATTTTCATTGGGCTGCCTAATTAGGTAACCACTTGTAAGGCGGCGCGGCGGGGGCATGGACAGAGCGATGAAGAGCTGGATGGACAAGTGATGTTTACCCGAGAAGTTGTCTTCTTTCGATTTATTTTTTTTTTGTTCCTAAGAAGGTCATTGAATTAATGTTTTCCACTTGCGATGGACTTTTATTTGTTTTGCTTGTCTCTCTTATTTTGGGTGACAGAGCCAAAAAGACTTTGAAACTTTGTAGACACAAGACGCGAACGCGAGATTTAATGATGGCATGGACTTGTGCACAATTGCGTTTGTGTGCGAACATTTGTGTAACGATTTTCAGAAGCGGCAACAAGTACAATTTCGTCGTGCTCAGTTCAATAAATTTGATAATGAAGGGGACAGCAGCGCTTGGCAGACACTTTAACGATCGACAAATTTATGGGGTGACATTAAAAAGAACGCAAAACAACTTGTTTACTTGTCTCCACCAAGCATGAGATGACTCGGAGGGTTTTCGACGCCCTAAGGGAGATCTCTGCTCTCTGCTCTGTGCAGACAGTTTATTCACCCCTTCGATGTTGCAGTGGAGTCTGCCGCAAATCAATTAGCGGAATGTCTGCGAATTCTGGTTGATTGAGACTTGATGACAGACCGTTGACTCTCGAGTCATGACATTTGAAACAAGAGATCCCTGTAGACTGAAGCACAGAAAGAGAAGAAGAAATTGTTCGAAGTTCGATGGGAAGAGGGGCACATTTGTTATTATTATTGTTGTTGGAGGTATATTGCCGCGCGATGTTTAGATCTATTGGGCCCTTTGCTCTCTTAAGAGCTTCCCTTACAGACACCTCTTTTCAGTATTGTATTGAAAATTATGGAATAGTGCTGCCGCACAGTACTAACCTTTTAAGCGTCCGATGCAAGCTTCTATATCTGCATACTTGCACCTTTTTATGCGTGGGCCTGCTCATTTGTGTGCACTCCTGGGCCTACGCCTTGTGTGGGAATCGACCTAGTTACAGTACACATGGTTGGTGATGGTAGGGTTCATTTAAATGATATCATGTTCCACTAAGACCAAATCTGGACATCTCCATCAGCCACATCACCCATCAGCCATCGTTTAGACTACCCGTTTACTGTGGTGATTTCCAGGCAGAAAAAACGGTTATTTGTGAAGATGATGCTGATGAGAACGATAGCGAACGAGAGCATCAACATCTACACTGACAGTCAAACACCGAAAAGATCGAATTTGATAAGTCTCTGCCAAGACAAGTAAAAGTGCGTATGATAAAGTCTACGCAGCTACTGTGGAAACAAACATATCGGATCACTACACATTAATGTGTAGTTTACCAAAAAATAATAAATCCCAGAGCAAAATATTGCAAAAAACTATAATAAGTGAAAATAGAGTACACGAACACTTATCGAGGATTGACTGGAGTATTTTGGAGAACGCAACAAGTGTGGGTGATTACTATGAAGCGATTGTCAACATTGTCAATGGAGCTTATGAAAAAGCTCGTATAAATATTAAAATAAGAAGAGACAAACAAAATCCCTGGATGACAGTGGAAATAATAAATCTCTGTAAGGAAAGAGACAAATGGAGAAACAATAGAAGATGCATGAGTTATGAAACTCAATACAAATATTACCGTAACTACGTCAACAAAAGAATAAAAAACGTTAAATCAGAATATTATAAAAACAAATTTGCGGAATCCAGAAAAGATCCAAAGAATACCTGGAGGCTTATAAATAACATCTTGGGCAAAACGACCAGTAACATTGATGAAGTAATCACTCGAAACATCCAAACAGATGCGAATGCAGATAGTATCGCTGGTAAATTTGCTATTAGATTTACAGAAGAAATTAAATCCATTGTTCACAGCTGTGATTTGAGAACATACAATGGAAGCGGAACAAGCACAATACAATCTTTGTTCCTAGAATACGTATCGGACGATGAAATTTGGAATATTATAAGAAAAATGAATGTGAATAAATCTGCTGGGATAGACAATATCAGAGCTAAAGACTTAAAGTACAATGCCAGTGCTTTAGTTCCGGTAGTTGCCCAGCTTGTAAATAAGTCGTTGCAAGAAAGTCAATTCCCAAAGTAACTGAAAATCGCATATGTTCGACCCATCTACAAATCCGGAAAAAAAGATGATCCATCAAACTACCGTCCGATCTCAATTCTACCAGTTCTAGATAAGATAATGGAAGAAGTAATGGCAAGCAGATTACAAGACTATATAGCCAAATATAAAATCATTAATAAAAACCAGTATGGGTTCTTGAGAAACAGAAATGTGAACCAACTTCTCAAAGAGTTTACAAACACAATTAATACCAATCTGAATAAGAACCATCATTCGCTGGTAATATTTATTAATTTTAAGAAGGCGTTTGATACACTCTGCCACAAAAGGATTTTCATGAAAACATCTGGGTACCAATGGAAACTCAAAAAACAAAAATCACAGATCTAGCGATCGGCAGTACCCGTGGAAGATGGAATAATCAGAATACATGCCTACATACCAGACCAGGACCTACAGTGACTCTCCACTGTCATTCTCAGTCTAGGCAGAAAAAACCTGAGTAACCTAGTAGGAGTCCTCACGGGACATTGCACGCCTTAAGACTAGGATTACTGTAAGCACTAGGAATTAAACTCAGTTTTATGATTTTTTAAACGCCGTGGCGTAGTGGGTAAGTGCGTCGGCTCCAGGGTGCCAGGTTCGATACCCGAATTTACCACCTTTCATATTTCACGGCTCCACCTCTATCGAGTCACTGACAATGCTCAAAGAGTATTTCCTGTCTAGAAAAAGCTTCTCAAACTTGGCCGTTCGGAATCGGCATTAAACTGTAGGTCCCTTGCACTCGTGAAAGAACAATAGCACGCACAACACGAGTGGTTGCTGAGGAGCTAGGCCCAGGTCCACCTCGGACTGTCGCGCCACCCATATTATTATTATTATTATTATGACTTTATAAACAATAAGGAATTTAGTTTTATTTTGCGCCCGTTTCGTTCGTGCTCCTGACATCGAATGAATATAAGTTCTAGTTAAAATTAATAATTCCCCGCATGCTTGGCGATGACAATTTTAAAGAGGTGCTTTTAAAGAGATCACCGGAAGCTCTTACATTGTAAATTGGTTCTTAGAATTTTATTCATTCTTTCTTGACTTCTTTTTCTTTTTGCTGTAAACAATTACCATACAATAACTTCTGCCGTAAATGAAGAAGAAGACGAAAACCACCTCACATCTACTCTGCAACTGCTCTGCATTGGCCTCCGTTAGGAAATAAATCCTAGGAGAATACGACATAAATGAACAAGCGGATGTGACGCGAAATGGATGTCAAGTCAATCTGGACGCTCATCCAAAATACAAAATGGTTCCAGGAGTAACGGGCGGTAGCACCAGCTCAGTAGCAACACTATCGACCTTTGGGTCTAAGTGATGTTCAGGATGGTAGCGACATTACCTAGCCAACTGGCCCATTGTGCTGTCTCGGTTCCTTTATTGACCTCGCTACGTTCCCCGCTATCAATTGAAGAATCTTTCTTGACAATTTCACAGGCATTTTGGTGGCTTAACGATTATAACCCATATTTTCGTTTACCAGATCTTCGTGGAGACAACCAAGTTGGTTGAGGTCCTTCTCCACCTGGGTGCGCCATCGGTTCCGTAGGCGTCCTCTATTGCGTTGTCCCACTGGTTCGGAGTCGAAGTCTCTTCGAGCTGGAGCTGAGTTGTCCATGCGCTCCACATGACCCAGCCATCTTAGGCGTTGGATCAGACGACGCCTGACTAGACTCATGTCGTTGTACAGCCCGTACAGTTCGTGGTTGAATCATCTCCTCCAGAAACCGTCAACGCAAACAGGACCAACGATTGAACGCAGAACTTTTCTCTCGAAAGGACCAAGTGCTCCTTCATTCGCTTTTGAGATTTTCCATGCCTCCGCGCCGTACAGCAGGGCTGGGATGATCAAGGTCTTGTATAAAGTCAGCTCGGTCCTTCGAGAGATGGCTCTACTACTCAATTGGCTCTTGGTCCTTCGAGAGATGGCTCTGCCTGCACAACGTGATGAGTTTGGCAGGAATGTCAAAACTAGACATGGCGTTGTATAGTTCGTCCCTATGCACGCTGTCATATGCGGCCTTGAAATCGACGAATAGGTGGTGGGTGTCGATCTGCATTTCTTGGGTTTTTTCCAGGATCTGCCGTAATGTGAAGATTTGGTCAATGGTGGCCTGAATCCGCACTGATAAGGACCTATCAGGTTGTTGACGAATGGTTTCAGGCGCTCACACAAAACGGCAGAGATGATCTTAAAGGCGATGTTCAGGAGACTTATCCCTCGGTAGTTGGCGCAGTTGAAGGGGTCTCGTTTCTTGTGGATCGGGCAAACGATACTGAGGTTCCACTCGTCGGGAATGCTTTCCTCCGAACATATCTTACGGATGAGTTGGTGCATGTACCTCACCAGCTCATCTCCAGCTGTTTTAAACACGCAGACAGTCCGTCTGCACCAGCAGCTTTATTTGACTTTAGTCTCGATATCGCTATCTTGACTTCGTCTTGGTCGGGGGAACGGAATTCTCGTCGATCATGGTCAATTGCGTTGAGTGGAACATTCTGACACTGGTATTGGAGTCTTTCTCGCCGATTAACAGCCTACAGAAATGATCCTCAGATCAGATCTCAGATTCTCAGATGCCAAGCCTACTAGGAGCGTATTAGTTTGTGTTAAAATTCAAATGGCATTCAAATGCATGATTTCAGGAACATAATACTACTAGATTTAAAATTTTAAAAGAGTAAACAAATTTATAATTCTGGGTACACAACAAGCAGTCTTCTTATTGTTTCTGCAAGTGCGGGAATGTTTCGGCGTCTTGCAGTATAGTTTCCTCGCCCTCGTGTCTGCAACTTCTGCAGAAGTCATTATATTGGCTGGCCTGATTGCTTATGAGGCGGTGGCTAGTTATACCACCTATTTCTTCACTTATGTCCGCCCGCCCGGCTCCAAGAGGAATATAGTCTTGTGTTGGTCACATTTGCTGCTCCTACAGGTCACCTTCTCCACTCCTATGGTTGGAGGGTGGGGGGAGGGTGGGGGAGGGGGTCGGTCTAAGTGGGCAACAGCCATAAGACCGTGAGGACATTGACATTGAGATTATCCATCCCTCTGCACCGCGTAGCAGGTCTTATATAGGATCAACTTGATCCTTCGAGAGGAGGGTAGTCAAACCTCTCTAGAGTCCAAAGACACAGCGACTTTTAGCTATTATCCTTCGTTTGATGGTGGTGTTGGTTAACATTGAGATGTAAATAGCTATAATTGCTCTGAAGTGGAATGAGGGGAAAACAGAGTATTCAGTTGACAAAACGTCACAAGTTCAAAATCTGTTGAAAGAAAACAGATTTATAATCGCATAGAAATGTGCCACAAATGCCCCTAGCTTGTGTTTGTCCCCAATAATCCTCTTAAGACAAAAATTCCAAGTAACCGAGGATCAGCAAATTCCATCACTCATATCGCATAAAAAAAAAACAGAAATTCTATGACTGCTCCTACCTCTGGTACAAAATAAGGAGCACGCCTTTCTCTTGAGACCAAACAAGGCAACGCCCTTCTGTAGCAGGCAACGTTGCCGATGTGGCACGATGGTGCCACTTTTGCACTTTTCATTGAATTAGATTTTGGCACTTTAAGTTTAAAAATTATACTCTTTTGAAAATCTATGCACCATCATAACACTCGTTAAATTTTGATTCGTCTATGTTCTTCCTTTAACTCTCATTAATTTGTCCTCGAATCTTAGCAATTATCTTCTGTACAGTGGTGCTCTCTTGAACTTGCCGATGGCGACTACAAGGCTTACTTTTGAATTCCAAAAACCTCTTAGAAAAGAGTGTAGTATAGTTTTAGTAAAGCCCAATCTTCAAGAAGCATATTCACTTAGTAAAGTTCAATATTGTAACGGATTATGTCTCATTGAGTGGAAGTAACAAATTTTTCTAAGAAAGATATCTCCGATAGCACTCGAGTTCGAAGGTCTGCCAGAGGCTGTCTTCTTTCGAACCAAGAGGCTCGATTTGGCGGATTCTTGTCCTCCATTCGCCTTCCTTGCAGATGGGACCATATATCCAACATAGCATTTTTCTTTCGAAGGCATAATTTTTGTCCTTCGAGATAGGAGTGTTGAGCCCAGTGGTTTTGACAGACCAAAGTTGCCAAGGGTGATTCTACGTCGGAGCTCCACTGTGAAGGCGTTCGTTAGCCAGGAGGTGGGTAAACGCCTTTCCTACCACTAAATTATTGCTTTCGATCGTGCTGTTTTGACCAAGGTGGTTTGTGACGGAACGTTCCTTGGTCGACAGCATACATTTCGTTTTGCCCTCATTGACCTTGAGATTAGTTCGTTTCGCCTGTTCCTCAATCGCAGTAAAATCATCCACAGCGGCACGTTGGGAGCTCGCACGTGTCGATGTCATCTGCGTAACCCAATAGATGGACTGACTTGTGGAAGAGAATACCTTCCGTGATTTCAGCAGCCTGCCGCATCTTTTCCAGTACCAACTAGAAGACTTTCCTTGCCGAAATCTAATGGTTTCAAACGACTCGGAAGGCTCTGAGCCGTCCTGCACGGAGCATTGCGTATGCATTAGCGTGGTGCCTACACAACCGGACGAATTTCATCCGGAACCCGAATTCAGCTGTCCCTTCGAATAGGGCTGTCCTATTCTTCTTTATTTGGCGCTACAGTCGGAGGTGGGCCTCAACCAATAGCCCTCTCCAGCAAGCACGGTTTCTGGCTAGCTGTCTCCAGTGTCGCACGCCATGTTGGTTGAGGTGCGCTACCTTAAACGCGAGCATCCTCTGTTGCGTTGTCCCACGGGATCGTAGTCGAAGACTCTTCGGACCGGAGCTGAGTTGTCCATACGCTCTGCATGGCCTAGCCATCTTAGGCGTTGGATCAGACGACGCCTGACTAGACTCATGTCGCTGTACAGTTCGTGGTTGAATCTTCTCCTCCAGAAACCGTCAACAGGGCTGTCGTACGCGACTTTAAAATCAATGAAAAGGTTGTGCGTATCGATTTAAAACCTGCTGGTCGTCTCCAGTAAATTTCATCTAAAGTCGATTTGCCGGGCTGATTAGTGCGGCTGGACAGGATCTTGTGGGCGACGTGCTCACGCCTACACATCCAAAAAGTGACTGAACGTCCAGATGATTTGCCTTAGATTCCACATCTTATCAATTATCATCAGTAATCACTCCACCACCACCTTTCCGCCCAGCAGAAATTCGAAACCACTTAAGAGCACTTCCTGGACACCTTCAGTGAAAACTGCTGCTGCCACAATCGCTCCTAGCGCCCCGCACAAAGTGTCAAAACAACAAAACCCACCTGGCATGCCATTACAGAAATTGATAACAGTCCCAGCTACCAGGGCAACCAGGATATCACAATTCGTTGCTGTCTCCCGTGGACTCATTAACATTTAATAACAGCCAACTTTTGCGGAGATAATCCTTTAAGAGGCAATTAACCAAATTAATTCGCCCACACCAAAAGCAAAAGCCGGACGAGGAGAAACTAATTCATTAGCTCGGAACAATGAGCGATCCGATTCGGTGATCCTTTCTCTTCGTTGTCCAATTATACTCCTATCACCCAAACATTGTTTCCTTTTTTGTTTTTTTTTTTTTTTTTTTTTGTTTTGTGTGCTATCCTTAAAAAGGGGTTTCGCAGGAGTTCGCCTCGCTTGACATTTCTATTTGTTTTCAATTCTCCAAATGAAAGTCTCTTCACTCGGTTCTGGTTCTGGTTGTGGGTGTGTGTGTGGGTGAGAGTGTCATCCCTTATCACTGACAGTAGGTAGCAGCAACTAAATTGGCTCCTTGACACAATCATCTCTTTTCGGGATGTTTTCCTTTTCCGCTCTCTCATAATGTCCATTGACAAGCTGTCCTTCTTGCGATTGGCGTGCAAAAGCCACCTAATTATGCGGTCCACAGGGAACCGTTGTTGTTGCAATAAAAACCTGACTGCTTTGTGGACTGGGTCCCTTGCGATGTGGTGGCTTGGAAGCACTTGAGCGATGTGGTCGGCGAGAGAGGGGCTAGGAGCTCTTGTCGCTGCACTTAAATAATTATCAAATGAATTGCTAAATTGAATTTCTTCTCTCGGTGCGCTTGGTTGAATGGATCCTTTTGTGGCAGTTGGCCGTGGCTGTGTTTTTGAAGAAGGAATCGTGCTGAGACGGCTCACCTGGGAGTGCCGATGAAAAACGCCGCGTTGGTTGGGTCCTTTTGACGAGCGCACAAAACGGACTGCGAGAACAGAAATGCATTGAAGGAGTTATTGGAAGAACTAAAGTGGCTGTGTGGACGGGAACTCGACTGGATGGAGGGTCGCTTCATGGCTTCATCGCCTCGGAGTTGATTACACGGTGTTTGTTGGTTCTCGTGACTCTCTGTGGCATCTAGTGAAAACAAAGCGTCACTTGCTATTGGCCATCACTAGGATTCCTTAGGTTACGTAAATTTGTTCATTAAGTTACACAACGCGGGTTTGAGTGCTAGGGACGGATTCATTCTGCAGCCGTTTCGTGGAATGGCAGTTCATTATTGTGTCCACGTGTAATTTGTCCACACACTGCTCATGTGTTGTGGCGAAGAAACTTGAACTGTGACATTGATTTCACATGACTGTGAATCAACTGATGGCGTTTTAGACGCCTCCTTGAGGATGTGCGCTTTGGAATACACTTTTTTGTAAACTGAAAGGGATTATAAACATCCTTCGGTCTCCAAAATCAATGAGGTGCATTGGCCGAAAGTAGGGAGGGAGGGCTGGGAAGGAGATACCTGTGTCCATTGGTCTTGGATCACTGTGGATTGTATTGAGTGGGCTTGGAAGGGCATATTTGAAGGCATGGCTAATAACCGCCATAACTTGACTGTGTGTCCAATAGAAGGCTAAATGATGAACTAAAAAGATCCCTGAATACACGGGTTTTGCCGATGAATGCATGACGAATACAGTTGAGCTCTGGAAAGTTCTTGCATAACCACAAAGAGAACGCAAATCGTCGGTGTCCAAGCAAGTCGATGAAGTTGGCGATATTTGTGGTCTGCTATAAGTCTAATCGGTTGCTTTTGAGGTATCTTAGTGGGTGCTAGGAGGTCTTGAGGCCAGAAGATTAAATATAGGCATAGTGCCTGAACTCAAGGTTTGTAAATTCAATTCAATTTATACTGGGCCACATATTTACAACATTATTTTAGGATAACTAGGCATTTTGAATATTGACAAACACAGCAAGGCTAGAAAGCGTCTCCGAAGGCATCTCTCCTCGGTGAGCTAAAAATGAATGCTTGTATATACCTCTACACGGAGCTCGTTGCTAGGCACATTAAAAAAATAAAAATGTTAGCTTTTTCACAGAATTCTGAACAAAGTTGTCAAGGACATCAGTGCTCTATGTCTGAACATTTAAGAGCCTATACAGGACAAGCAAACCTCGCACTTATACAGGTAGATAGATTTACTAAAATGTGAAGTTAAAGCACTGTTTTATTTGCGAATTGCAAAATTTGGTCATATCTCAAAAATCGTGCGTCCAACAGCAAAGTGACTGAGACAGATTTTGTAGCTCATGACTAGATCTAGAAGATGGCGTAGGGGAACTGACAAATTTACCGTTATAAGGGTATAATTGTGAATGGATAAGGCACTTTTCGTGGAAAAATAATTTTAATCATCGCCTTGCCGGTGATTGCGACTGATGAAAACTTGCACAATGTGAATTCACGTCAATAGCAACAGTTCAGATTGAGCTTCCTTCAAAGCCGATGTAAAATTTCATATAATTTACGCCCGAGAAACAAATTTCCCCGTTTTTGTTAAAAATTTGCCCAAATAACGGTACTATCGTGAATTTTCCAATTGCATCCTCTAGATCAAGTCATAAGCTACAAAAAATTGCACTGGAATTTTCTCGTACGACGCACCGTTCTCGAGATATAAATTGTCAAAAATTCCATATGAACCGCCAGAACCCCTACAGATGTCTATTTTTCTACATTGAAAAAATCACGAATGTCCGTCTTACTTTGCTCATATCTCAAAAACCGTGCGTCCTACAGCAAAGTGACTAGGACAGATTTTCTAGCTTATGACTAGATCTAGAAGATGGCGTAGGGGAACTGACAAATTTACCGTTATAAGGGTATAATTGTGAATGGATAAGGCACTTTTCGTGGAAAAATAATTTTAATCATCGCCTTGCCGGTGATTGCGACTGATGAAAACTTGCACAATGTGAATTCACGTCAATAGCAACAGTTCAGATTGAGCTTCCTTCAAAGCCGATGTAAAATTTCATATAATTTACGCCCGAGAAACAAATTTCCCCGTTTTTGTTAAAAATTTGCCCAAATAACGGTACTATCGTGAATTTTCCAATTGCATCCTCTAGATCAAGTCATAAGCTACAAAAAATTGCACTGGAATTTTCTCGTACGACGCACCGTTCTCGAGATATAAATTGTCAAAAATTCCATATGAACCGCCAGAACCCCTACAGATGTCTATTTTTCTACATTGAAAAAATCACGAATGTCCGTCTTACTTTGCTCATATCTCAAAAACCGTGCGTCCTACAGCAAAGTGACTGAGACAGATTTTGTAGCTCATGACTAGATCTAGAAGATGGCGTGGGGGAATGGACAAATTTACCGTTATAAGGGTATCATTTTTAATGGATAAGGCACTTTTCGTGGAAAAATAATTTTAATCATCGCCTTGCCGGTGATTGCGACTGATGAAAACTTGCACAATGTGAATTCACGTCAAGAGCAACAGTTCTGATTGAGCTTCCTTCAAGGCCGATGTAAAATTTCATATAATTTAGCCCCGAGAAACAAATTTTCCCGTTTTTGTTAAAAATTTGCCCAAATAACGGTACTATCGTGAATTTTCCAATTGCATCCTCTAGATCAAGTCATAAGCTACAAAAAATTGTACTGGAATTTTCTCGTACGACGCACCGTTCTCGAGATATAAATTGTCAAAAATTCCATATGAACCGCCAGAACCCCTACAGATGTCTATTTTTCTACATTGAAAAAATCATGAATGTCCGTCTTACTTTGCTCATATCTCAAAAACCGTGCGTCCTACAGCAAAGTGACTGAGACAGATTTTGTAGCTCATGACTAGATCTAGAAGATGGCGTAGGGGAACTGACAAATTTACCGTTATAAGGGTATAATTTTTAATGGATAAGGCACTTTTCGTGGAAAAATAATTTTAATCATCGCCTTGCCGGTGATTGCGACTGATGAAAACTTGCACAATGTGAATTCACGTCAAGAGCAACAGTTCTGATTGAGCTTCCTTCAAGGCCGATGTAAAATTTCATATAATTTAGCCCCGAGAAACAAATTTTCCCGTTTTTGTTAAAAATTTACCCAAATAACGGTACTATCGTGAATTTTCCAATTGCATCCTCTAGATCAAGTCATAAGCTACAAAAAATTGTACTGGAATTTTCTCGTACGACGCACCGTTCTCGAGATATAAATTGTCAAAAATTCCATATGAACCGCCAGAACCCCTACAGATGTCGATTTTTCTACATTGAAAAAATCATGAATGTCCGTCTTACTTTGCTCATATCTCAAAAACCGTGCGTCCTACAGCAAAGTGACTGAGACAGATTTTGTAGCTCATGACTAGATCTAGAAGATGGCGTAGAAGAATGGACAAATTTACCGTTATAAGGGTATAATTTTCAATGGATAAGGCACTTTTCGTGGAAAAATAATTTTAATCATCGCCTTGCCGGTGATTGCGACTGATGAAAACTTGCACAATGTGAATTCACGTCAAGAGCAACAGTTCTGATTGAGCTTCCTTCAAGGCCGATGTAAAATTTCATATAATTTAGCCCCGAGAAACAAATTTCCCCGTTTTTGTTAAAAATTTGCCCAAATAACGGTACTATCGTGAATTTTCCAATTGCATCCTCTAGATCAAGTCATAAGCTACAAAAAATTGTACTGGAATTTTCTCGTACGACGCACCGTTCTCGGGATATAAATTGTCAAAAATTCCATATGAACCGCCAGAACCCCTACAGATGTCGATTTTTCTACATTGAAAAAATCATGAATGTCCGTCTTACTTTGCTCATATCTCAAAAACCGTGCGTCCTACAGCAAAGTGACTGAGACAGATTTTGTAGCTCATGACTATATCTAGAAGATGGCGTAGGGGAACTGACAAATTTACCGTTATAAGGGTATAATTTTTAATGGATAAGATAAGATAAGATAGGAAGATAAGATAAGATAGGATATCTCAAAAACCGTGCGTCCTACAGCAAAGTGACTGAGACAGATTTTGTAGCTCATGACTAGATCTAGAAGATGGCGTAGGGTAACTGACAAATTTACCGTTATAAGGGTATAATTTTTATTGGATAAGGCACTTTTCGTGGTAAAATAATTTTAATCATCGCCTTGCCGGTGATTGCGACTGATGAAAACTTGCACAATGTGAATTCGCGTCAAGAGCAACAGTTCTGATTGAGCTTCCTTCAAGGCCGATGTAAAATTTCATATAATTTAGCCCCGAGAAACAAATTTTCCCGTTTTTGTTAAAAATTTGCCCAAATAACGGTACTATCGTGAATTTTCCAATTGCATCCTCTAGATCAAGTCATAAGCTACAAAAAATTGTACTGGAATTTTCTCGTACGACGCACCGTTCTCGAGATATAAATTGTCAAAAATTCCATATGAACCGCCAGAACCCCTACAGATGTCGATTTTTCTACATTGAAAAAATCATGAATGTCCGTCTTACTTTGCTCATATCTCAAAAACCGTGCGTCCTACAGCAAAGTGACTGAGACAGATTTTGTAGCTCATGGCTAGATCTAGAAGATGGCGTAGGGGAACGGACAAATTTACCGTTATAAGGGTATCATTTTTAATGGATAAGGCACTTTTCGTGGTAAAATAATTTTAATCATCGCCTTGCCGGTGATTTCGAGTGATGAAAACTTGCACAATGTGAATTCACGTCAAGAGCAACAGTTCTGATTGAGCTTCCTTCAAGGCCGATGTAAAATTTCATATAATTTAGCCCCGAGAAACAAATTTCCCCGTTTTTGTTAAAAATTTGCCCAAATAACGGTACTATCGTGAATTTTCCAATTGCATTCTCTAGATCAAGTCATAAGCTACAAAAAATTGTACTGGAATTTTCTCGTACGACGCACCGTTCTCGAGATATAAATTGTCAAAAATTCCATATGAACCGCCAGAACCCCTACAGATGTCGATTTTTCTACATTGAAAAAATCATGAATGTCCGTCTTACTTTGCTCATATCTCAAAAACCGTGCGTCCTACAGCAAAGTGACTGAGACAGATTTTGTAGCTCATGACTAGATCTAGAAGATGGCGTAGGGGAATGGACAAATTTACCGTTATAAGGGTATCATTTTTAATGGATAAGGCACTTTTCGTGGAAAAATAATTTTAATCATCGCCTTGCCGGTGATTGCGAGTGATGAAAACTTGCACAATGTGAATTCACGTCAAGAGCAACAGTTCTGATTGAGCTTCCTTCAAGGCCGATGTAAAATTTCATATAATTTAGCCCCGAGAAACAAATTTTCCCGTTTTTGTTAAAAATTTGCCCAAATAACGGTACTATCGTGAATATTCCAATTGCATCCTCTAGATCAAGTCATAAGCTACAAAAAATTGTACTGGAATTTTCTCGTACGTCAAGAGCAACAGTTCTGATTGAGCTTCCTTCAAGGCCGATGTAAAATTTCATATAATTTAGCCCCGAGAAACAAATTTTCCCGTTTTTGTTAAAAATTTGCCCAAATAACGGTACTATCGTGAATATTCCAATTGCATCCTCTAGATCAAGTCATAAGCTACAAAAAATTGTACTGGAATTTTCTCGTACGACGCACCGTTCTCGAGATATAAATTGTCAAAAATTCCATATGAACCGCCAGAACCCCTACAGATGTCGATTTTTCTACATTGAAAAAATCATGAATGTCCGTCTTACTTTGCTCATATCTCAAAAACCGTGCGTCCTACAGCAAAGTGACTGAGACAGATTTTGTAGCTCATGACTAGATCTAGAAGATGGCGTAGGGGAATGGACAAATTTACCGTTATAAGGGTATAATTTTCAATGGATAAGGCACTTTTCGTGGAAAAATAATTTTAATCATCGCCTTGCCGGTGATTGCGACTGATGAAAACTTGCACAATGTGAATTCACGTCAAGAGCAACAGTTCTGATTGAGCTTCCTTCAAGGCCGATGTAAAATTTCATATAATTTAGCCCCGAGAAACAAATTTCCCCGTTTTTGTTAAAAATTTGCCCAAATAACGGTACTATCGTGAATTTTCCAATTGCATCCTCTAGATCAAGTCATAAGCTACAAAAAATTGTACTGGAATTTTCTCGTACGACGCACCGTTCTCGAGATATAAATTGTCAAAAATTCCATATGAACCGCCAGAACCCCTACAGATGTCGATTTTTCTACATTGAAAAAATCATGAATGTCCGTCTTACTTTGCTCATATCTCAAAAACCGTGCGTCCTACAGCAAAGTGACTAGGACAGATTTTCTAGCTTATGACTAGATCTAGAAGATGGCGTAGGGGAATGGACAAATTTACCGTTATAAGGGTATAATTTTTAATGGATAAGGCACTTTTCGTGGTAAAATAATTTTAATCATCGCCTTGCCAGTGATTGCGAGTGATGAAAACTTGCACAATGTGAATTCACGTCAAGAGCAACAGTTCTGATTGAGCTTCCTTCAAGGCCGATGTAAAATTTCATATAATTTAGCCCCGAGAAACAAATTTCCCCGTTTTTGTTAAAAATTTGCCCAAATAACGGCACTATCGTGAATTTTCCAATTGCATCCTCTAGATCAAGTCATAAGCTACAAAAAATTGTACTGGAATTTTCTCGTACGACGCACCGTTCTCGAGATATAAATTGTCAAAAATTCCATATGAACCGCCAGAACCCCTACAGATGTCGATTTTTCTACATTGAAAAAATCATGAATGTCCGTCTTACTTTGCTCATATCTCAAAAACCGTGCGTCCTACAGCAAAGTGACTGAGACAGATTTTGTAGCTCATGACTAGATCTAGAAGATGGCGTAGGGGAATGGACAAATTTACCGTTATAAGGGTATAATTTTCAATGGATAAGGCACTTTTCGTGGAAAAATAATTTTAATCATCGCCTTGCCGGTGATTGCGACTGATGAAAACTTGCACAATGTGAATTCACGTCAAGAGCAACAGTTCTGATTGAGCTTCCTTCAAGGCCGATGTAAAATTTCATATAATTTAGCCCCGAGAAACAGATTTCCCCGTTTTTGTTAAAAATTTGCCCAAATAACGGTACTATCGTGAATTTTCCAATTGCATCCTCTAGATCAAGTCATAAGCTACAAAAAATTGTACTGGAATTTTCTCGTACGACGCACCGTTCTCGAGATATAAATTGTCAAAAATTCCATATGAACCGCCAGAACCCCTACAGATGTCGATTTTTCTACATTGAAAAAATCATGAATGTCCGTCTTACTTTGCTCATATCTCAAAAACCGTGCGTCCTATAGCAAAGTGACTTAGACAGATTTTGTAGCTCATGACTAGATCTAGAATATGGCGTAGGGGAACTGACAAATTTACCGTTATAAGGGTATAATTTTTAATGGATAAGGCACTTTTCGTGGAAAAATAATTTTAATCATCGCCTTGCCGGTGATTGCGACTGATGAAAACTTGCACAATGTGAATTCACGTCAAGAGCAACAGTTCTGATTGAGCTTCCTTCAAGGCCGATGTAAAATTTCATATAATTTAGCCCCGAGAAACAAATTTTCCCGTTTTTGTTAAAAATTTGCCCAAATAACGGTACTATCGTGAATTTTCCAATTGCATCCTCTAGATCAAGTCATAAGCTACAAAAAATTGTACTGGAATTTTCTCGTACGACGCACCGTTCTCGAGATATAAATTGTCTAAAATTCCATATGAACCGCCAGAACCCCTACAGATGTCGATTTTTCTACATTGAAAAAATCATGAATGTCCGTCTTACTTTGCTCATATCTCAAAAACCGTGCGTCCTACAGCAAAGTGACTAGGACAGATTTTCTAGCTTATGACTAGATCTAGAAGATGGCGTAGGGGAATGGACAAATTTACCGTTATAAGGGTATCATTTTTAATGGATAAGGCACTTTTCGTGGTAAAATAATTTTAATCATCGCCTTGCCGGTGATTTCGAGTGATGAAAACTTGCACAATGTGAATTCACGTCAAGAGCAACAGTTCTGATTGAGCTTCCTTCAAAGCCGATGTAAATTTTCATATAATTTACGCCCGAGAAACAAATTTCTCCGTTTTTGTTAAAAAATTTGCCCAAATAACGGCACTATCGTGAATTTTCCAATTGCATCCTCTAGATCAAGTCATAAGCTACAAAAAATTGTACTGGAATTTTCTCGTACGACGCACCGTTCTCGAGATATAAATTGTCAAAAATTCCATATGAACCGCCAGAACCCCTACAGATGTCGATTTTTCTACATTGAAAAAATCATGAATGTCCGTCTTACTTTGCTCATATCTCAAAAACCGTGCGTCCTACAGCAAAGTGACTAGGACAGATTTTCTAGCTTATGACTAGATCTAGAAGATGGCGTAGGGGAATGGACAAATTTACCGTTATAAGGGTATAATTTTTAATGGATAAGGCACTTTTCGTGGTAAAATAATTTTAATCATCGCCTTGCCAGTGATTGCGAGTGATGAAAACTTGCACAATGTGAATTCACGTCAAGAGCAACAGTTCTGATTGAGCTTCCTTCAAGGCCGATGTAAAATTTCATATAATTTAGCCCCGAGAAACAAATTTCCCCGTTTTTGTTAAAAATTTGCCCAAATAACGGCACTATCGTGAATTTTCCAATTGCATCCTCTAGATCAAGTCATAAGCTACAAAAAATTGTACTGGAATTTTCTCGTACGACGCACCGTTCTCGAGATATAAATTGTCAAAAATTCCATATGAACCGCCAGAACCCCTACAGATGTCGATTTTTCTACATTGAAAAAATCATGAATGTCCGTCTTACTTTGCTCATATCTCAAAAACCGTGCGTCCTACAGCAAAGTGACTGAGACAGATTTTGTAGCTCATGGCTAGATCTAGAAGATGGCGTAGGGGAACGGACAAATTTACCGTTATAAGGGTATAATTTTTAATGGATAAGGCACTTTTCGTGGAAAAATAATTTTAATCATCGCCTTGCCGGTGATTGCGACTGATGAAAACTTGCACAATGTGAATTCACGTCAAGAGCAACAGTTCTGATTGAGCTTCCTTCAAGGCCGATGTAAAATTTCATATAATTTAGCCCCGAGAAACAAATTTCCCCGTTTTTGTTAAAAATTTGCCCAAATAACGGTACTATCGTGAATTTTCCAATTGCATCCTCTAGATCAAGTCATAAGCTACAAAAAATTGTACTGGAATTTTCTCGTACGACGCACCGTTCTCGAGATATAAATTGTCAAAAATTCCATATGAACCGCCAGAACCCCTACAGATGTCGATTTTTCTACATTGAAAAAATCATGAATGTCCGTCTTACTTTGCTCATATCTCAAAAACCGTGCGTCCTACAGCAAAGTGACTTAAACAGATTTTGTAGCTCATGACTAGATCTAGAAGATGGCGTAGGGGAACTGACAAATTTACCGTTATAAGGGTATAATTTTTAATGGATAAGGCACTTTTCGTGGAAAAATAATTTTAATCATCGCCTTGCCGGTGATTGCGACTGATGAAAACTTGCACAATGTGCATTCACGTCAAGAGCAACAGTTCTGATTGAGCTTCCTTCAAGGCCGAAGTAAAATTTCATATAATTTAGCCCCGAGAAACAAATTTTCCCGTTTTTGTTAAAAATTTGCCCAAATAACGGTACTATCGTGAATTTTCCAATTGCATCCTCTAGATCAAGTCATAAGCTACAAAAAATTGTACTGGAATTTTCTCGTACGACGCACCGTTCTCGAGATATAAATTGTCAAAAATTCCATATGAACCGCCAGAACCCCTACAGATGTCGATTTTTCTACATTGAAAAAATCATGAATGTCCGTCTTACTTTGCTCATATCTCAAAAACCGTGCGTCCTACAGCAAAGTGACTAGGACAGATTTTCTAGCTTATGACTAGATCTAGAAGATGGCGTAGGGGAATGGACAAATTTACCGTTATAAGGGTATCATTTTTAATGGATAAGGCACTTTTCGTGGTAAAATAATTTTAATCATCGCCTTGCCGGTGATTTCGAGTGATGAAAACTTGCACAATGTGAATTCACGTCAAGAGCAACAGTTCTGATTGAGCTTCCTTCAAAGCCGATGTAAATTTTCATATAATTTACGCCCGAGAAACAAATTTCCCCGTTTTTGTTAAAAAATTTGCCCAAATAACGGTACTATCGTGAATTTTCCAATTGCATCCTCTAGATCAAGTCATAAGCTACAAAAAATTGTACTGGAATTTTCTCGTACGACGCACCGTTCTCGAGATATAAATTGTCAAAAATTCCATATCAACCGCCAGAATCCCTACAGATGTCGATTTTTCTACATTGAAAAAATCATGAATGTCCGTCTTACTTTGCTCATATCTCAAAAACCGTGCGTCCTACAGCAAAGTGACTGAGACAGATTTTGTAGCTCATGACTAGATCTAGAAGATGGCGTAGGGGAATGGACAAATTTACCGTTATAAGGGTATAATTTTGAATGGATAAGGCACTTTTTGTGGTAAAATAATTTTAATCATCGCCTTGCCGGTGATTGCGACTGATGAAAACTTGCACAATGTGAATTCACGTCAAGAGCAACAGTTCTGATTGAGCTTCCTTCAAGGCCGATGTAAAATTTCATATAATTTAGCCCCGAGAAACAAATTTCCCCGTTTTTGTTAAAAATTTGCCCAAATAACGGTACTATCGTGAATTTTCCAATTGCATCCTCTAGATCAAGTCATAAGCTACAAAAAATTGTACTGGAATTTTCTCGTACGACGCACCGTTCTCGAGATATAAATTGTCAAAAATTCCATATGAACCGCCAGAACCCCTACAGATGTCGATTTTTCTACATTGAAAAAATCATGAATGTCCGTCTTACTTTGCTCATATCTCAAAAACCGTGCGTCCTACAGCAAAGTGACTGAGACAGATTTTGTAGCTCATGACTAGATCTAGAAGATGGCGTAGGGGAATGGACAAATTTACCGTTATAAGGGTATAATTTTGAATGGATAAGGCACTTTTCGTGGAAAAATAATTTTAATCATCGCCTTGCCGGTGATTGCGACTGATGAAAACTTGCACGATGTGAATTCACGTCAAGAGCAACAGTTCTGATTGAGCTTCCTTCAAGGCCGATGTAAAATTTCATATAATTTAGCCCCGAGAAACAAATTTTCCCGTTTTTGTTAAAAATTTGCCCAAATAACGGTACTATCGTGAATTTTCCAATTGCATCCTCTAGATCAAGTCATAAGCTACAAAAAATTGTACTGGAATTTTCTCGTACGACGCACCGTTCTCGAGATATAAATTGTCAAAAATTCCATATCAACCGCCAGAATCCCTACAGATGTCGATTTTTCTACATTGAAAAAATCATGAATGTCCGTCTTACTTTGCTCATATCTCAAAAACCGTGCGTCCTACAGCAAAGTGACTGAGACAGATTTTGTAGCTCATGACTAGATCTAGAAGATGGCGTAGGGGAATGGACAAATTTACCGTTATAAGGGTATAATTTTGAATGGATAAGGCACTTTTTGTGGTAAAATAATTTTAATCATCGCCTTGCCGGTGATTGCGACTGATGAAAACTTGCACAATGTGAATTCACGTCAAGAGCAACAGTTCTGATTGAGCTTCCTTCAAGGCCGATGTAAAATTTCATATAATTTAGCCCCGAGAAACAAATTTCCCCGTTTTTGTTAAAAATTTGCCCAAATAACGGTACTATCGTGAATTTTCCAATTGCATTCTCTAGATCAAGTCATAAGCTACAAAAAATTGTACTGGAATTTTCTCGTACGACGCACCGTTCTCGAGATATAAATTGTCAAAAATTCCATATGAACCGCCAGAACCCCTACAGATGTCGATTTTTCTACATTGAAAAAATCATGAATGTCCGTCTTACTTTGCTCGTATCTCAAAAACCGTGCGTCCTACAGCAAAGTGACTGAGACAGATTTTGTAGCTCATGACTAGATCTAGAAGATGGCGTAGGGGAATGGACAAATTTACCGTTATAAGGGTATAATTTTCAATGGATAAGGCACTTTTCGTGGAAAAATAATTTTAATCATCGCCTTGCCGGTGATTGCGACTGATGAAAACTTGCACGATGTGAATTCACGTCAAGAGCAACAGTTCTGATTGAGCTTCCTTCAAGGCCGATGTAAAATTTCATATAATTTAGCCCCGAGAAACAAATTTTCCCGTTTTTGTTAAAAATTTGCCCAAATAACGGTACTATCGTGAATTTTCCAATTGCATCCTCTAGATCAAGTCATAAGCTACAAAAAATTGTACTGGAATTTTCTCGTACGACGCACCGTTCTCGAGATATAAATTGTCAAAAATTCCATATCAACCGCCAGAATCCCTACAGATGTCGATTTTTCTACATTGAAAAAATCATGAATGTCCGTCTTACTTTGCTCATATCTCAAAAACCGTGCGTCCTACATAAAAGTGACTGAGACAGATTTTGTAGCTCATGACTAGATCTAGAAGATGGCGTAGGGGAATGGACAAATTTACCGTTATAAGAGTATAATTTTCAATGGATAAGGCACTTTTCGTGGAAAAATAATTTTAATCATCGCCTTGCCGGTGATTGCGACTGATGAAAACTTGCACAATGTGAATTCACGTCAAGAGCAACAGTTCTGATTGAGCTTCCTTCAAGGCCGATGTAAAATTTCATATAATTTAGCCCCGAGAAACAAATTTTCCCGTTTTTGTTAAAAATTTGCCCAAATAACGGTACTATCGTGAATTTTCCAATTGCATCCTCTAGATCAAGTCATAAGCTACAAAAAATTGTACTGGAATTTTCTCGTACGACGCACCGTTCTCGAGATATAAACTGTCAAAAATTCCATATGAACCGCCAGAACCCCTACAGATGTCGATTTTTCTACATTGAAAAAATCATGAATGTCCGTCATACTTTGCTCATATCTCAAAAACCGTGCGTCCTACAGCAAAGTGACTGAGACAGATTTTGTAGCTCATGACTAGATCTAGAAGATGGCGTAGGGGAATGGACAAATTTACCGTTATAAGGGTATAATTTTCAATGGATAAGGCACTGTTCGTGGAAAAATAATTTTAATCATCGCCTTGCCGGTGATTGCGACTGATGAAAACTTGCACAATGTGAATTCACGTCAAGAGCAACAGTTCTGATTGAGCTTCCTTCAAGGCCGATGTAAAATTTCATATAATTTAGCCCCGAGAAACAAATTTTCCCGTTTTTGTTAAAAATTTGCCCAAATAACGGTACTATCGTGAATTTTCCAATTGCATCCTCTAGATCAAGTCATAAGCTACAAAAAATTGTACTGGAATTTTCTCGTACGACGCACCGTTCTCGAGATATAAATTGTCAAAAATTCCATATCAACCGCCAGAACCCCTACAGATGTCGATTTTTCTACATTGAAAAAATCATGAATGTCCGTCTTACTTTGCTCATATCTCAAAAACCGTGCGTCCTACATAAAAGTGACTGAGACAGATTTTGTAGCTCATGACTAGATCTAGAAGATGGCGTAGGGGAATGGACAAATTTACCGTTATAAGGGTATAATTTTCAATGGATAAGGCACTTTTCGTGGAAAAATAATTTTAATCATCGCCTTGCCGGTGATTGCGACTGATGAAAACTTGCACAATGTGAATTCACGTCAAGAGCAACAGTTCTGATTGAGCTTCCTTCAAGGCCGATGTAAAATTTCATATAATTTAGCCCCGAGAAACAAATTTTCCCGTTTTTGTTAAAAATTTGCCCAAATAACGGTACTATCGTGAATTTTCCAATTGCATCCTCTAGATCAAGTCATAAGCTACAAAAAATTGTACTGGAATTTTCTCGTACGACGCACCGTTCTCGAGATATAAATTGTCAAAAATTCCATATGAACCGCCAGAACCCCTACAGATGTCGATTTTTCTACATTGAAAAAATCATGAATGTCCGTCTTACTTTGCTCATATCTCAAAAACCGTGCGTCCTACAGCAAAGTGACTGAGACAGATTTTGTAGCTCATGACTAGATCTAGAAGATGGCGTAGAAGAATGGACAAATTTACCGTTATAAGGGTATAATTTTCAATGGATAAGGCACTTTTCGTGGAAAAATAATTTTAATCATCGCCTTGCCGGTGATTGCGACTGATGAAAACTTGCACAATGTGAATTCACGTCAATAGCAACAGTTCTGATTGAGCTTCCTTCAAGGCCGATGTAAAATTTCATATAATTTAGCCCCGAGAAACAAATTTCCCCGTTTTTGTTAAAAATTTGCCCAAATAACGGTACTATCGTGAATTTTCCAATTGCATCCTCTAGATCAAGTCATAAGCTACAAAAAATTGTACTGGAATTTTCTCGTACGACGCACCGTTCTCGAGATATAAATTGTCAAAAATTCCATATGAACCGCCAGAACCCCTACAGATGTCGATTTTTCTACATTGAAAAAATCATGAATGTCCGTCTTACTTTGCTCATATCTCAAAAACCGTGCGTCCTACAGCAAAGTGACTGAGACAGATTTTGTAGCTCATGACTAGATCTAGAAGATGGCGTAGGGGAATGGACAAATTTACCGTTATAAGGGTATAATTTTCAATGGATAAGGCACTTTTCGTGGAAAAATAATTTTAATTATCGCCTTGCCGGTGATTGCGACTGATGAAAACTTGCACAATGTGAATTCACGTCAATAGCAACAGTTCTGATTGAGCTTCCTTCAAGGCCGATGTAAAATTTCATATAATTTAGCCCCGAGAAACAAATTTCCCCGTTTTTGTTAAAAATTTGCCCAAATAACGGTACTATCGTGAATTTTCCAATTGCATCCTCTAGATCAAGTCATAAGCTACAAAAAATTGTACTGGAATTTTCTCGTACGACGCACCGTTCTCGAGATATAAATTGTCAAAAATTCCATATGAACCGCCAGAACCCCTACAGATGTCGATTTTTCTACATTGAAAAAATCATGAATGTCCGTCTTACTTTGCTCATATCTCAAAAACCGTGCGTCCTACAGCAAAGTGACTGAGACAGATTTTGTAGCTCATGACTAGATCTAGAAGATGGCGTAGGGGAATGGACAAATTTACCGTTATAAGGGTATAATTTTCAATGGATAAGGCACTTTTCGTGGAAAAATAATTTTAATCATCGCCTTGCCGGTGATTGCGACTGATGAAAACTTGCACAATGTGAATTCACGTCAAGAGCAACAGTTCTGATTGAGCTTCCTTCAAGGCCGATGTAAAATTTCATATAATTTAGCCCCGAGAAACAAATTTTCCCGGTTTTGTTAAAAATTTGCCCAAATAACGGTACTATCGTGAATTTTCCAATTGCATCCTCTAGATCAAGTCATAAGCTACAAAAAATTGTACTGGAATTTTCTCGTACGACGCACCGTTCTCGAGATATAAATTGTCAAAAATTCCATATGAACCGCCAGAACCCCTACAGATGTCGATTTTTCTACATTGAAAAAATCATGAATGTCCGTCTTACTTTGCTCGTATCTCAAAAACCGTGCGTCCTACAGCAAAGTGACTGAGACAGATTTTGTAGCTCATGACTAGATCTAGAAGATGGCGTAGGGGAATGGACAAATTTACCGTTATAAGGGTATAATTTTCAATGGATAAGGCACTTTTCGTGGAAAAATAATTTTAATCATCGCCTTGCCGGTGATTGCGACTGATGAAAACTTGCACGATGTGAATTCACGTCAAGAGCAACAGTTCTGATTGAGCTTCCTTCAAGGCCGATGTAAAATTTCATATAATTTAGCCCCGAGAAACAAATTTTCCCGTTTTTGTTAAAAATTTGCCCAAATAACGGTACTATCGTGAATTTTCCAATTGCATCCTCTAGATCAAGTCATAAGCTACAAAAAATTGTACTGGAATTTTCTCGTACGACGCACCGTTCTCGAGATATAAATTGTCAAAAATTCCATATGAACCGCCAGAACCCCTACAGATGTCGATTTTTCTACATTGAAAAAATCATGAATGTCCGTCTTACTTTGCTCATATCTCAAAAACCGTGCGTCCTATAGCAAAGTGACTGAGACAGATTTTGTAGCTTATGACTAGATCTAGAAGATGGCGTAGGGGAATGGACAAATTTACCGTTAAAAGGGTATCATTTTTAATGGATAAGGCACTTTTCGTGGTAAAATAATTTTAATCATCGCCTTGCCGGTGATTGAGACTGATGAAAACTTGCACAATGTGAATTCACGTCAAGAGCAACAGTTCTGATTGAGCTTCCTTCAAGGCCGATGTAAAATTTCATATAATTTAGCCCCGAGAAACAAATTTCCCCGTTTTTGTTAAAAATTTGCCCAAATAACGGTACTATCGTTAATTTTCCAATTGCATTCTCTAGATCAAGTCATAAGCTACAAAAAATTGTACTGGAATTTTCTCGTACGACGCACCGTTCTCGAGATATAAATTGTCAAAAATTCCATATGAACCGCCAGAACCCCTACAGATGTCGATTTTTCTACATTGAAAAAATCATGAATGTCCGTCTTACTTTGCTCATATCTCAAAAACCGTGCGTCCTACAGCAAAGTGACTGAGACAGATTTTGTAGCTCATGACTAGATCTAGAAGATGGCGTAGGGGAATGGACAAATTTACCGTTATAAGGGTATAATTTTCAATGGATAAGGCACTTTTCGTGGAAAAATAATTTTAATCATCGCCTTGCCGGTGATTGCGACTGATGAAAACTTGCACGATGTGAATTCACGTCAAGAGCAACAGTTCTGATTGAGCTTCCTTCAAGGCCGATGTAAAATTTCATATAATTTAGCCCCGAGAAACAAATTTTCCCGTTTTTGTTAAAAATTTGCCCAAATAACGGTACTATCGTGAATTTTCCAATTGCATCCTCTAGATCAAGTCATAAGCTACAAAAAATTGCACTGGAATTTTCTCGTACGACGCACCGTTCTCGAGATATAAATTGTCAAAAATTCCATATGAACCGCCAGAACCCCTACAGATGTCGATTTTTCTACATTGAAAAAATCATGAATGTCCGTCTTACTTTGCTCATATCTCAAAAACCGTGCGTCCTACAGCAAAGTGACTGAGACAGATTTTGTAGCTCATGACTAGATCTAGAAGATGGCGTAGGGGAATGGACAAATTTACCGTTATAAGGGTATAATTTTCAATGGATAAGGCACTTTTCGTGGAAAAATAATTTTAATCATCGCCTTGCCGGTGATTGCGACTGATGAAAACTTGCACAATGTGAATTCACGTCAAGAGCAACAGTTCTGATTGAGCTTCCTTCAAGGCCGATGTAAAATTTCATATAATTTAGCCCCGAGAAACAAATTTCCCCGTTTTTGTTAAAAATTTGCCCAAATAACGGTACTATCGTGAATTTTCCAATTGCATCCTCTAGATCAAGTCATAAGCTACAAAAAATTGTACTGGAATTTTCTCGTACGACGCATCGTTCTCGAGATATAAATTGTCAAAAATTCCATATGAACCGCCAGAACCCCTACAGATGTCGATTTTTCTACATTGAAAAAATCATGAATGTCCGTCTTACTTTGCTCGTATCTCAAAAACCGTGCGTCCTACAGCAAAGTGACTGAGACAGATTTTGTAGCTCATGACTAGATCTAGAAGATGGCGTAGGGGAACGGACAAATTTACCGTTATAAGGGTATCATTTTTAATGGATAAGGCACTTTTCGTGGTAAAATAATTTTAATCATCGCCTTGCCGGTGATTGCGAGTGATGAAAACTTGCACAATGTGAATTCACGTCAAGAGCAACAGTTCTGATTGAGCTTCCTTCAAGGCCGATGTAAAATTTCATATAATTTAGCCCCGAGAAACAAATTTCCCCGTTTTTGTTAAAAATTTGCCCAAATAACGGTACTATCGTTAATTTTCCAATTGCATCCTCTAGATCAAGTCATAAGCTACAAAAAATTGTACTGGAATTTTCTCGTACGACGCACCGTTCTCGAGATATAAATTGTCAAAAATTCCATATGAACCGCCAGAACCCCTACAGATGTCGATTTTTCTACATTGAAAAAATCATGAATGTCCGTCTTACTTTGCTCATATCTCAAAAACCGTGCGTCCTACAGCAAAGTGACTGAGACAGATTTTGTAGCTCATGACTAGATCTAGAAGATGGCGTAGGGGAATGGACAAATTTACCGTTATAAGGGTATAATTTTCAATGGATAAGGCACTTTTCGTGGAAAAATAATTTTAATCATCGCCTTGCCGGTGATTGCGACTGATGAAAACTTGCACAATGTGAATTCACGTCAAGAGCAACAGTTCTGATTGAGCTTCCTTCAAGGCCGATGTAAAATTTCATATAATTTAGCCCCGAGAAACAAATTTTCCCGTTTTTGTTAAAAATTTGCCCAAATAACGGTACTATCGTGAATTTTCCAATTGCATCCTCTAGATCAAGTCATAAGCTACAAAAAATTGTACTGGAATTTTCTCGTACGACGCACCGTTCTCGAGATATAAATTGTCAAAAATTCCCTACAGATGTCGATTTTTCTACATTGAAAAAATCATGAATGTCCGTCTTACTTTGCTCATATCTCAAAAACCGTGCGTCCTACAGCAAAGTGACTGAGACAGATTTTGTAGCTCATGACTAGATCTAGAAGATGGCGTAGGGGAATGGACAAATTTACCGTTATAAGGGTATAATTTTCAATGGATAAGACACTTTTCGTGGAAAAATAATTTTAATCATCGCCTTGCCGGTGATTGCGACTGATGAAAACTTGCACGATGTGAATTCACGTCAAGAGCAACAGTTCTGATTGAGCTTCCTTCAAGGCCGATGTAAAATTTCATATAATTTAGCCCCGAGAAACAAATTTTCCCGTTTTTGTTAAAAATTTGCCCAAATAACGGTACTATCGTGAA
Source organism: Eristalis intricaria (assembly GCA_964034865.1). Lineage (NCBI taxonomy): Eukaryota > Metazoa > Arthropoda > Insecta > Diptera > Syrphidae > Eristalis > Eristalis intricaria. The sequence goes on from OZ035877.1 coordinate 10,857,749, forward strand.
TTTTCCAATTGCATCCTCTAGATCAAGTCATAAGCTACAAAAAATTGTACTGGAATTTTCTCGTACGACGCACCGTTCTCGAGATATAAATTGTCAAAAATTCCATATCAACCGCCAGAATCCCTGCAGATGTCGATTTTTCTACATTGAAAAAATCATGAATGTCCGTCTTACTTTGCTCATATATCAAAAACCGTGCGTCCTACAGCAAAGTGACTGAGACAGATTTTGTAGCTTATGACTAGATCTAGAAGATGGCGTAGGGGAATGGACAAATTTACCGTTAAAAGGGTATCATTTTTAATGGATAAGGCACTTTTCGTGGAAAAATAATTTTAATCATCGCCTTGCCGGTGATTGCGACTGATGAAAACTTGCACAATGTGAATTCACGTCAAGAGCAACAGTTCTGATTGAGCTTCCTTCAAGGCCGATGTAAAATTTCATATAATTTAGCCCCGAGAAACAAATTTCCCCGTTTTTGTTAAAAATTTTCCCAAATAACGGTACTATCGTTAATTTTCCAATTGCATCCTCTAGATCAAGTCATAAGCTACAAAAAATTGTACTGGAATTTTCTCGTACGACGCACCGTTCTCGAGATATAAATTGTCAAAAATTCCATATGAACCGCCAGAACCCCTACAGATGTCGATTTTTCTACATTGAAAAAATCATGAATGTCCGTCTTACTTTGCTCATATCTCAAAAACCGTGCGTCCTACAGCAAAGTGACTGAGACAGATTTTGTAGCTCATGACTAGATCTAGAAGATGGCGTAGGGGAATGGACAAATTTACCGTTATAAGGGTATAATTTTCAATGGATAAGGCACTTTTCGTGGAAAAATAATTTTAATCATCGCCTTGCCGGTGATTGCGACTGATGAAAACTTGCACAATGTGAGTTCACGTCAAGAGCAACAGTTCTGATTGAGCTTCCTTCAAGGCCGATGTAAAATTTCATATAATTTAGCCCCGAGAAACAAATTTCCCCGTTTTTGTTAAAAATTTGCCCAAATAACGGTACTATCGTTAATTTTCCAATTGCATCCTCTAGATCAAGTCATAAGCTACAAAAAATTGTACTGGAATTTTCTCGTACGACGCACCGTTCTCGAGATATAAATTGTCAAAAATTCCATATGAACCGCCAGAACCCCTACAGATGTCGATTTTTCTACATTGAAAAAATCATGAATGTCCGTCTTACTTTGCTCATATCTCAAAAACCGTGCGTCCTACAGCAAAGTGACTGAGACAGATTTTGTAGCTTATGACTAGATCTAGAAGATGGCGTAGGGGAATGGACAAATTTACCGTTAAAAGGGTATCATTTTTAATGGATAAGGCACTTTTCGTGGTAAAATAATTTTAATCATCGCCTTGCCGGTGATTGAGACTGATGAAAACTTGCACAATGTGAATTCACGTCAAGAGCAACAGTTCTGATTGAGCTTCCTTCAAGGCCGATGTAAAATTTCATATAATTTAGCCCCGAGAAACAAATTTCCCCGTTTTTGTTAAAAATTTGCCCAAATAACGGTACTATCGTTAATTTTCCAATTGCATCCTCTAGATCAAGTCATAAGCTACAAAAAATTGTACTGGAATTTTCTCGTACGACGCACCGTTCTCGAGATATAAATTGTCAAAAATTCCATATGAACCGCCAGAACCCCTACAGATGTCGATTTTTCTACATTGAAAAAATCATGAATGTCCGTCTTACTTTGCTCATATCTCAAAAACCGTGCGTCCTACAGCAAAGTGACTGAGACAGATTTTGTAGCTCATGACTAGATCTAGAAGATGGCGTAGGGGAATGGACAAATTTACCGTTATAAGGGTATAATTTTCAATGGATAAGGCACTTTTCGTGGAAAAATAATTTTAATCATCGCCTTGCCGGTGATTGCGACTGATGAAAACTTGCACAATGTGAATTCACGTCAAGAGCAACAGTTCTGATTGAGCTTCCTTCAAGGCCGATGTAAAATTTCATATAATTTAGCCCCGAGAAACAAATTTTCCCGTTTTTGTTAAAAATTTGCCCAAATAACGGTACTATCGTGAATTTTCCAATTGCATCCTCTAGATCAAGTCATAAGCTACAAAAAATTGCACTGGAATTTTCTCGTACGACGCACCGTTCTCGAGATATAAATTGTCAAAAATTCCATATGAACCGCCAGAACCCCTACAGATGTCGATTTTTCTACATTGAAAAAATCATGAATGTCCGTCTTACTTTGCTCATATCTCAAAAACCGTGCGTCCTATAGCAAAGTGACTGAGACAGATTTTGTAGCTTATGACTAGATCTAGAAGATGGCGTAGGGGAATGGACAAATTTACCGTTAAAAGGGTATCATTTTTAATGGATAAGGCACTTTTCGTGGTAAAATAATTTTAATCATCGCCTTGCCGGTGATTTCGAGTGATGAAAACTTGCACAATGTGAATTCACGTCAAGAGCAACAGTTCTGATTGAGCTTCCTTCAAGGCCGATGTAAAATTTCATATAATTTAGCCCCGAGAAACAAATTTCCCCGTTTTTGTTAAAAATTTGCCCAAATAACGGTACTATCGTGAATTTTCCAATTGCATCCTCTAGATCAAGTCATAAGCTACAAAAAATTGTACTGGAATTTTCTCGTACGACGCACCGTTCTCGAGATATAAATTGTCAAAAATTCCATATGAACCGCCAGAACCCCTACAGATGTCGATTTTTCTACATTGAAAAAATCATGAATGTCCGTCTTACTTTGCTCATATCTCAAAAACCGTCCGTCCTACAGCAAAGTGACTGAGACAGATTTTGTAGCTCATGACTAGATCTAGAAGATGGCGTAGGGGAATGGACAAATTTACCGTTATAAGGGTATAATTTTCAATGGATAAGGCACTTTTCGTGGAAAAAATAATTTTAATCATCGCCTTGCCGGTGATTGCGACTGATGAAAACTTGCACAATGTGAATTCACGTCAATAGCAACAGTTCTGATTGAGCTTCCTTCAAGGCCGATGTAAAATTTCATATAATTTAGCCCCGAGAAACAAATTTTCCCGTTTTTGTTAAAAATTTGCCCAAATAACGGTACTATCGTGAATTTTCCAATTGCATCCTCTAGATCAAGTCATAAGCTACAAAAAATTGTACTGGAATTTTCTCGTACGACGCACCGTTCTCGAGATATAAATTGTCAAAAATTCCATATGAACCGCCAGAACCCCTACAGATGTCGATTTTTCTACATTGAAAAAATCATGAATGTCCGTCTTACTTTGCTCGTATCTCAAAAACCGTACGTCCTACAGCAAAGTGACTGAGACAGATTTTGTAGCTCATGACTAGATCTAGAAGATGGCGTAGGGGAATGGACAAATTTACCGTTATAAGGGTATAATTTTCAATGGATAAGGCACTTTTCGTGGAAAAATAATTTTAATCATCGCCTTGCCGGTGATTGCGACTGATGAAAACTTGCACGATGTGAATTCACGTCAAGAGCAACAGTTCTGATTGAGCTTCCTTCAAGGCCGATGTAAAATTTCATATAATTTAGCCCCGAGAAACAAATTTTCCCGTTTTTGTTAAAAATTTGCCCAAATAACGGTACTATCGTGAATTTTCCAGTTGCATCCTCTAGATCAAGTCATAAGCTACAAAAAATTGTCCTGGAATTTTCTCGTACGACGCACCGTTCTCGAGATATAAATTGTCAAAAATTCCATATGAACCGCCAGAACCCCTACAGATGTCGATTTTTCTACATTGAAAAAATCATGAATGTTCGTCTTACTTTGCTCATATCTCAAAAACCGTGCGTCCTACAGCAAAGTGACTGAGACAGATTTTGTAGCTCATGACTAGATCTAGAAGATGGCGTAGGGGAATGGACAAATTTACCGTTATAAGGGTATAATTTTCAATGGATAAGGCACTTTTCGTGGAAAAATAATTTTAATCATCGCCTTGCCGGTGATTGCGACTGATGAAAACTTGCACAATGTGAATTCACGCCAAGAGCAACAGTTCTGATTGAGCTTCCTTCAAGGCCGATGTAAAATTTCATATAATTCAGCCCCGAGAAACAAATTTTCCCGTTTTTGTTAAAAATTTGCCCAAATAACGGTACTATCGTGAATTTTCCAATTGCATCCTCTAGATCAAGTCATAAGCTACAAAAAATTGTACTGGAATTTTCTCGTACGACGCATCGTTCTCGAGATATAAATTGTCAAAAATTCCATATGAACCGCCAGAACCCCTACAGATGTCGATTTTTCTACATTGAAAAAATCATGAATGTCCGTCTTACTTTGCTCGTATCTCAAAAACCGTGCGTCCTACAGCAAAGTGACTGAGACAGATTTTGTAGCTCATGACTAGATCTAGAAGATGGCGTAGGGGAACGGACAAATTTACCGTTATAAGGGTATCATTTTTAATGGATAAGGCACTTTTCGTGGTAAAATAATTTTAATCATCGCCTTGCCGGTGATTGCGAGTGATGAAAACTTGCACAATGTGAATTCACGTCAAGAGCAACAGTTCTGATTGAGCTTCCTTCAAGGCCGATGTAAAATTTCATATAATTTAGCCCCGAGAAACAAATTTCCCCGTTTTTGTTAAAAATTTGCCCAAATAACGGTACTATCGTTAATTTTCCAATTGCATCCTCTAGATCAAGTCATAAGCTACAAAAAATTGTACTGGAATTTTCTCGTACGACGCACCGTTCTCGAGATATAAATTGTCAAAAATTCCATATGAACCGCCAGAACCCCTACAGATGTCGATTTTTCTACATTGAAAAAATCATGAATGTCCGTCTTACTTTGCTCATATCTCAAAAACCGTGCGTCCTACAGCAAAGTGACTGAGACAGATTTTGTAGCTCATGACTAGATCTAGAAGATGGCGTAGGGGAATGGACAAATTTACCGTTATAAGGGTATAATTTTCAATGGATAAGGCACTTTTCGTGGAAAAAATAATTTTAATCATCGCCTTGCCGGTGATTGCGACTGATGAAAACTTGCACAATGTGAATTCACGTCAATAGCAACAGTTCTGATTGAGCTTCCTTCAAGGCCGATGTAAAATTTCATATAATTTAGCCCCGAGAAACAAATTTTCCCGTTTTTGTTAAAAATTTGCCCAAATAACGGTACTATCGTGAATTTTCCAATTGCATCCTCTAGATCAAGTCATAAGCTACAAAAAATTGTACTGGAATTTTCTCGTACGACGCACCGTTCTCGAGATATAAATTGTCAAAAATTCCATATGAACCGCCAGAACCCCTACAGATGTCGATTTTTCTACATTGAAAAAATCATGAATGTCCGTCTTACTTTGCTCGTATCTCAAAAACCGTACGTCCTACAGCAAAGTGACTGAGACAGATTTTGTAGCTCATGACTAGATCTAGAAGATGGCGTAGGGGAATGGACAAATTTACCGTTATAAGGGTATAATTTTCAATGGATAAGGCACTTTTCGTGGAAAAATAATTTTAATCATCGCCTTGCCGGTGATTGCGACTGATGAAAACTTGCACGATGTGAATTCACGTCAAGAGCAACAGTTCTGATTGAGCTTCCTTCAAGGCCGATGTAAAATTTCATATAATTTAGCCCCGAGAAACAAATTTTCCCGTTTTTGTTAAAAATTTGCCCAAATAACGGTACTATCGTGAATTTTCCAGTTGCATCCTCTAGATCAAGTCATAAGCTACAAAAAATTGTCCTGGAATTTTCTCGTACGACGCACCGTTCTCGAGATATAAATTGTCAAAAATTCCATATGAACCGCCAGAACCCCTACAGATGTCGATTTTTCTACATTGAAAAAATCATGAATGTCCGTCTTACTTTGCTCATATCTCAAAAACCGTGCGTCCTACAGCAAAGTGACTGAGACAGATTTTGTAGCTCATGACTAGATCTAGAAGATGGCGTAGGGGAATGGACAAATTTACCGTTATAAGGGTATAATTTTCAATGGATAAGGCACTTTTCGTGGAAAAATAATTTTAATCATCGCCTTGCCGGTGATTGCGACTGATGAAAACTTGCACAATGTGAATTCACGCCAAGAGCAACAGTTCTGATTGAGCTTCCTTCAAGGCCGATGTAAAATTTCATATAATTCAGCCCCGAGAAACAAATTTTCCCGTTTTTGTTAAAAATTTGCCCAAATAACGGTACTATCGTGAATTTTCCAATTGCATCCTCTAGATCAAGTCATAAGCTACAAAAAATTGTACTGGAATTTTCTCGTACGACGCATCGTTCTCGAGATATAAATTGTCAAAAATTCCATATGAACCGCCAGAACCCCTACAGATGTCGATTTTTCTACATTGAAAAAATCATGAATGTCCGTCTTACTTTGCTCATATCTCAAAAACCGTGCGTCCTACAGCAAAGTGACTGAGACAGATTTTGTAGCTCATGACTAGATCTAGAAGATGGCGTAGGGGAATGGACAAATTTACCGTTATAAGGGTATCATTTTTAATGGATAAGGCACTTTTCGTGGTAAAATAATTTTAATCATCGCCTTGCCGGTGATTGCGAGTGATGAAAACTTGCACAATGTGAATTCACGTCAAGAGCAACAGTTCTGATTGAGCTTCCTTCAAGGCCGATGTAAAATTTCATATAATTTAGCCCCGAGAAACAAATTTCCCCGTTTTTGTTAAAAATTTGCCCAAATAACGGTACTATCGTTAATTTTCCAATTGCATCCTCTAGATCAAGTCATAAGCTACAAAAAATTGTACTGGAATTTTCTCGTACGACGCACCGTTCTCGAGATATAAATTGTCAAAAATTCCATATGAACCGCCAGAACCCCTACAGATGTCGATTTTTCTACATTGAAAAAATCATGAATGTCCGTCTTACTTTGCTCATATCTCAAAAACCGTGCGTCCTACAGCAAAGTGACTGAGACAGATTTTGTAGCTCATGACTAGATCTAGAAGATGGCGTAGGGGAATGGACAAATTTACCGTTATAAGGGTATAATTTTCAATGGATAAGGCACTTTTCGTGGAAAAATAATTTTAATCATCGCCTTGCCGGTGATTGCGACTGATGAAAACTTGCACAATGTGAATTCACGTCAAGAGCAACAGTTCTGATTGAGCTTCCTTCAAGGCCGATGTAAAATTTCATATAATTTAGCCCCGAGAAACAAATTTTCCCGTTTTTGTTAAAAATTTGCCCAAATAACGGTACTATCGTGAATTTTCCAATTGCATCCTCTAGATCAAGTCATAAGCTACAAAAAATTGTACTGGAATTTTCTCGTACGACGCACCGTTCTCGAGATGTAAATTGTCAAAAATTCCATATGAACCGCCAGAACCCCTACAGATGTCGATTTTTCTACATTGAAAAAATCATGAATGTCCGTCTTACTTTGCTCGTATCTCAAAAACCGTGCGTCCTACAGCAAAGTGACTGAGACAGATTTTGTAGCTCATGACTAGATCTAGAAGATGGCGTAGGGGAATGGACAAATTTACCGTTATAAGGGTATAATTTTCAATGGATAAGGCACTTTTCGTGGAAAAATAATTTTAATCATCGCCTTGCCGGTGATTGCGACTGATGAAAACTTGCACAATGTGAATTCACGTCAAGAGCAACAGTTCTGATTGAGCTTCCTTCAAGGCCGATGTAAAATTTCATATAATTTAGCCCCGAGAAACAAATTTCCCCGTTTTTGTTAAAAATTTGCCCAAATAACGGTACTATCGTTAATTTTCCAATTGCATCCTCTAGATCAAGTCATAAGCTACAAAAAATTGTACTGGAATTTTCTCGTACGACGCACCGTTCTCGAGATATAAATTGTCAAAAATTCCATATGAACCGCCAGAACCCCTACAGATGTCGATTTTTCTACATTGAAAAAATCATGAATGTCCGTCTTACTTTGCTCGTATCTCAAAAACCGTGCGTCCTACAGCAAAGTGACTGAGACAGATTTTGTAGCTCATGACTAGATCTAGAAGATGGCGTAGGGGAATGGACAAATTTACCGTTATAAGGGTATAATTTTCAATGGATAAGGCACTTTTCGTGGAAAAATAATTTTAATCATCGCCTTGCCGGTGATTGCGACTGATGAAAACTTGCACAATGTGAATTCACGCCAAGAGCAACAGTTCTGATTGAGCTTCCTTCAAGGCCGATGTAAAATTTCATATAATTCAGCCCCGAGAAACAAATTTTCCCGTTTTTGTTAAAAATTTGCCCAAATAACGGTACTATCGTGAATTTTCCAATTGCATCCTCTAGATCAAGTCATAAGCTACAAAAAATTGTACTGGAATTTTCTCGTACGACGCATCGTTCTCGAGATATAAATTGTCAAAAATTCCATATGAACCGCCAGAACCCCTACAGATGTCGATTTTTCTACATTGAAAAAATCATGAATGTCCGTCTTACTTTGCTCGTATCTCAAAAACCGTGCGTCCTACAGCAAAGTGACTGAGACAGATTTTGTAGCTCATGACTAGATCTAGAAGATGGCGTAGGGGAACGGACAAATTTACCGTTATAAGGGTATCATTTTTAATGGATAAGGCACTTTTCGTGGTAAAATAATTTTAATCATCGCCTTGCCGGTGATTGCGAGTGATGAAAACTTGCACAATGTGAATTCACGTCAAGAGCAACAGTTCTGATTGAGCTTCCTTCAAGGCCGATGTAAAATTTCATATAATTTAGCCCCGAGAAACAAATTTTCCCGTTTTTGTTAAAAATTTGCCCAAATAACGGTACTATCGTGAATTTTCCAATTGCATCCTCTAGATCAAGTCATAAGCTACAAAAAATTGTACTGGAATTTTCTCGTACGACGCACCGTTCTCGAGATATAAATTGTCAAAAATTCCATATCAACCGCCAGAATCCCTACAGATGTCGATTTTTCTACATTGAAAAAATCATGAATGTCCGTCTTACTTTGCTCATATCTCAAAAACCGTGCGTCCTACAGCAAAGTGACTGAGACAGATTTTGTAGCTCATGACTAGATCTAGAAGATGGCGTAGGGGAATGGACAAATTTACCGTTATAAGGGTATAATTTTCAATGGATAAGGCACTTTTCGTGGAAAAATAATTTTAATCATCGCCTTGCCGGTGATTGCGACTGATGAAAACTTGCACAATGTGAATTCACGTCAAGAGCAACAGTTCTGATTGAGCTTCCTTCAAGGCCGATGTAAAATTTCATATAATTTAGCCCCGAGAAACAAATTTTCCCGTTTTTGTTAAAAATTTGCCCAAATAACGGTACTATCGTGAATTTTCCAATTGCATCCTCTAGATCAAGTCATAAGCTACAAAAAATTGTACTGGAATTTTCTCGTACGACGCACCGTTCTCGAGATGTAAATTGTCAAAAATTCCATATGAACCGCCAGAACCCCTACAGATGTCGATTTTTCTACATTGAAAAAATCATGAATGTCCGTCTTACTTTGCTCGTATCTCAAAAACCGTGCGTCCTACAGCAAAGTGACTGAGACAGATTTTGTAGCTCATGACTAGATCTAGAAGATGGCGTAGGGGAATGGACAAATTTACCGTTATAAGGGTATAATTTTCAATGGATAAGGCACTTTTCGTGGAAAAATAATTTTAATCATCGCCTTGCCGGTGATTGCGACTGATGAAAACTTGCACAATGTGAATTCACGTCAAGAGCAACAGTTCTGATTGAGCTTCCTTCAAGGCCGATGTAAAATTTCATATAATTTAGCCCCGAGAAACAAATTTCCCCGTTTTTGTTAAAAATTTGCCCAAATAACGGTACTATCGTTAATTTTCCAATTGCATCCTCTAGATCAAGTCATAAGCTACAAAAAATTGTACTGGAATTTTCTCGTACGACGCACCGTTCTCGAGATATAAATTGTCAAAAATTCCATATGAACCGCCAGAACCCCTACAGATGTCGATTTTTCTACATTGAAAAAATCATGAATGTCCGTCTTACTTTGCTCGTATCTCAAAAACCGTGCGTCCTACAGCAAAGTGACTGAGACAGATTTTGTAGCTCATGACTAGATCTAGAAGATGGCGTAGGGGAATGGACAAATTTACCGTTATAAGGGTATAATTTTCAATGGATAAGGCACTTTTCGTGGAAAAATAATTTTAATCATCGCCTTGCCGGTGATTGCGACTGATGAAAACTTGCACAATGTGAATTCACGCCAAGAGCAACAGTTCTGATTGAGCTTCCTTCAAGGCCGATGTAAAATTTCATATAATTCAGCCCCGAGAAACAAATTTTCCCGTTTTTGTTAAAAATTTGCCCAAATAACGGTACTATCGTGAATTTTCCAATTGCATCCTCTAGATCAAGTCATAAGCTACAAAAAATTGTACTGGAATTTTCTCGTACGACGCATCGTTCTCGAGATATAAATTGTCAAAAATTCCATATGAACCGCCAGAACCCCTACAGATGTCGATTTTTCTACATTGAAAAAATCATGAATGTCCGTCTTACTTTGCTCGTATCTCAAAAACCGTGCGTCCTACAGCAAAGTGACTGAGACAGATTTTGTAGCTCATGACTAGATCTAGAAGATGGCGTAGGGGAACGGACAAATTTACCGTTATAAGGGTATCATTTTTAATGGATAAGGCACTTTTCGTGGTAAAATAATTTTAATCATCGCCTTGCCGGTGATTGCGAGTGATGAAAACTTGCACAATGTGAATTCACGTCAAGAGCAACAGTTCTGATTGAGCTTCCTTCAAGGCCGATGTAAAATTTCATATAATTTAGCCCCGAGAAACAAATTTCCCCGTTTTTGTTAAAAATTTGCCCAAATAACGGTACTATCGTGAATTTTCCAATTGCATCCTCTAGATCAAGTCATAAGCTACAAAAAATTGTACTGGAATTTTCTCGTACGACGCACCGTTCTCGAGATATAAATTGTCAAAAATTCCATATGAACCGCCAGAACCCCTACAGATGTCGATTTTTCTACATTGAAAAAATCATGAATGTCCGTCTTACTTTGCTCATATCTCAAAAACCGTGCGTCCTACAGCAAAGTGACTGAGACAGATTTTGTAGCTCATGACTAGATCTAGAAGATGGCGTAGGGGAATGGACAAATTTACCGTTATAAGGGTATAATTTTCAATGGATAAGGCACTTTTCGTGGAAAAATAATTTTAATCATCGCCTTGCCGGTGATTGCGACTGATGAAAACTTGCACAATGTGAATTCACGTCAAGAGCAACAGTTCTGATTGAGCTTCCTTCAAGGCCGATGTAAAATTTCATATAATTTAGCCCCGAGAAACAAATTTTCCCGTTTTTGTTAAAAATTTGCCCAAATAACGGTACTATCGTGAATTTTCCAATTGCATCCTCTAGATCAAGTCATAAGCTACAAAAAATTGTACTGGAATTTTCTCGTACGACGCACCGTTCTCGAGATGTAAATTGTCAAAAATTCCATATGAACCGCCAGAACCCCTACAGATGTCGATTTTTCTACATTGAAAAAATCATGAATGTCCGTCTTACTTTGCTCGTATCTCAAAAACCGTGCGTCCTACAGCAAAGTGACTGAGACAGATTTTGTAGCTCATGACTAGATCTAGAAGATGGCGTAGGGGAATGGACAAATTTACCGTTATAAGGGTATAATTTTCAATGGATAAGGCACTTTTCGTGGAAAAATAATTTTAATCATCGCCTTGCCGGTGATTGCGACTGATGAAAACTTGCACAATGTGAATTCACGTCAAGAGCAACAGTTCTGATTGAGCTTCCTTCAAGGCCGATGTAAAATTTCATATAATTTAGCCCCGAGAAACAAATTTCCCCGTTTTTGTTAAAAATTTGCCCAAATAACGGTACTATCGTTAATTTTCCAATTGCATCCTCTAGATCAAGTCATAATTTTAATCATCGCCTTGCCGGTGATTGCGACTGATGAAAACTTGCACAATGTGAATTCACGTCAAGAGCAACAGTTCTGATTGAGCTTCCTTCAAAGCCGATGTAAAATTTCATATAATTTAGCCCCGAGAAACAAATTTCCCCGTTTTTGTTAAAAATTTGCCCAAATAACGGTACTATCGTTAATTTTCCAATTGCATCCTCTAGATCAAGTCATAAGCTACAAAAAATTGTACTGGAATTTTCTCGTACGACGCACCGTTCTCGAGATATAAATTGTCAAAAATTCCATATGAACCGCCAGAACCCCTACAGATGTCGATTTTTCTACATTGAAAAAATCATGAATGTCCGTCTTACTTTGCTCATATCTCAAAAACCGTGCGTCCTACAGCAAAGTGACTGAGACAGATTTTGTAGCTCATGACTAGATCTAGAAGATGGCGTAGGGGAACGGACAAATTTACCGTTATAAGGGTATCATTTTTAATGGATAAGGCACTTTTCGTGGTAAAATAATTTTAATCATCGCCTTGCCGGTGATTTCGAGTGATGAAAACTTGCACAATGTGAATTCACGTCAAGAGCAACAGTTCTGATTGAGCTTCCTTCAAGGCCGATGTAAAATTTCATATAATTTAGCCCCGAGAAACAAATTTCCCCGTTTTTGTTAAAAATTTGCCCAAATAACGGTACTATCGTTAATTTTCCAATTGCATCCTCTAGATCAAGTCATAATTTTAATCATCGCCTTGCCGGTGATTGCGACTGATGAAAACTTGCACAATGTGAATTCACGTCAAGAGCAACAGTTCTGATTGAGCTTCCTTCAAAGCCGATGTAAAATTTCATATAATTTAGCCCCGAGAAACAAATTTCCCCGTTTTTGTTAAAAATTTGCCCAAATAACGGTACTATCGTTAATTTTCCAATTGCATCCTCTAGATCAAGTCATAAGCTACAAAAAATTGTACTGGAATTTTCTCGTACGACGCACCGTTCTCGAGATATAAATTGTCAAAAATTCCATATGAACCGCCAGAACCCCTACAGATGTCGATTTTTCTACATTGAAAAAATCATGAATGTCCGTCTTACTTTGCTCATATCTCAAAAACCGTGCGTCCTACAGCAAAGTGACTGAGACAGATTTTGTAGCTCATGACTAGATCTAGAAGATGGCGTAGGGGAACGGACAAATTTACCGTTATAAGGGTATCATTTTTAATGGATAAGGCACTTTTCGTGATAAAATAATTTTAATCATCGCCTTGCCGGTGATTTCGAGTGATGAAAACTTGCACAATGTGAATTCACGTCAAGAGCAACAGTTCTGATTGAGCCTTCTTCAAGGCCGATGTAAAATTTCATATAATTTAGCCCCGTGAAACAAATTTTCCCGTTTTTGTTAAAAATTTGCCCAAATAACGGTACTATCGTGAATTTTCCAATTGCATCCTCTAGATCAAGTCATAAGCTACAAAAAATTGTACTGGAATTTTCTCGTACGACGCACCGTTCTCGAGATATAAATTGTCAAAAATTCCATATGAACCGCCAGAATCCCTACAGATGTCGATTTTTCTACATTGAAAAAATCATGAATGCCCGTCTTACTTTGCTCATATCTCAAAAACCGTGCGTCCTACAGCAAAGTGACTCAGACAGATTTTGTAGCTCATGACTAGATCTAGAAGATGGCGTAGGGGAATGGACAAATTTACCGTTATAAGGGTATAATTTTCAATGGATAAGGCACTTTTCGTGGAAAAATAATTTTAATCATCGCCTTGCCGGTGATTGCGACTGATGAAAACTTGCACAATGTGAATTCACGTCAAGAGCAACAGTTCTGATTGAGCTTCCTTCAAGGCCGATGTAAAATTTCATATAATTTAGCCCCGAGAAACAAATTTTCCCGTTTTTGTTAAAAATTTGCCCAAATAACGGTACTATCGTGAATTTTCCAATTGCATCCTCTAGATCAAGTCATAAGCTACAAAAAATTGTACTGGAATTTTCTCGTACGACGCACCGTTCTCGAGATATAAATTGTCAAAAATTCCATATGAACCGCCAGAATCCCTACAGATGTCGATTTTTCTACATTGAAAAAATCATGAATGCCCGTCTTACTTTGCTCATATCTCAATAACCGTGCGTCCTACAGCAAAGTGACTGAGACAGATTTTGTAGCTCATGACTAGATCTAGAAGATGGCGTAGGGGAATGGACAAATTTACCGTTATAAGGGTATCATTTTTAATGGATAAGGCACTTTTCGTGGTAAAATAATTTTAATCATCGCCTTGCCGGTGATTTCGAGTGATGAAAACTTGCACAATGTGAATTCACGTCAAGAGCAACAGTTCTGATTGAGCTTCCTTCAAAGCCGATGTAAAATTTCATATAATTTAGCCCCGAGAAACAAATTTTCCCGTTTTTGTTAAAAATTTGCCCAAATAACGGTACTATCGTGAATTTTCCAATTGCTTCCTCTAGATCAAGTCATAAGCTACAAAAAATTGTACTGGAATTTTCTCGTACGACGCACCGTTCTCGAGATATAAATTGTCAAAAATTCCATATCAACCGCCAGAATCCCTACAGATGTCGATTTTTCTACATTGAAAAAATCATGAATGTCCGTCTTACTTTGCTCATATCTCAAAAACCGTGCGTCCTACAGCAAAGTGACTGAGACAGATTTTGTAGCTCATGACTAGATCTAGAAGATGGCGTAGGGGAATGGACAAATTTACCGTTATAAGGGTATAATTTTCAATGGATAAGGCACTTTTCGTGGTAAAATAATTTTAATCATCGCCTTGCCGGTGATTTCGAGTGATGAAAACTTGCACAATGTGAATTCACGTCAAGAGCAACAGTTCTGATTGAGCTTCCTTCAAAGCCTATGTAAAATTTCATATAATTTAGCCCCGAGAAACAAATTTTCCCGTTTTTGTTAAAAATTTGCCCAAATAACGGTACTATCGTGAATTTTCCAATTGCATCCTCTAGATCAAGTCATAAGCTACAAAAAATTGTACTGGAATTTTCTCGTACGACGCACCGTTCTCGAGATATAAATTGTCAAAAATTCCATATGAACCGCCAGAATCCCTACAGATGTCGATTTTTCTACATTGAAAAAATCATGAATGCCCGTCTTACTTTGCTCATATCTCAAAAACCGTGCGTCCTACAGCAAAGTGACTGAGACAGATTTTGTAGCTCATGACTAGATCTAGAAGATGGCGTAGGGGAATGGACAAATTTACCGTTATAAGGGTATAATTTTTAATGGATAAGGCACTTTTCGTGGAAAAATAATTTTAATCATCGCCTTGCCGGTGATTGCGACTGATGAAAACTTGCACAATGTGAATTCACGTCAAGAGCAACAGTTCTGATTGAGCTTCCTTCAAGGCCGATGTAAAATTTCATATAATTTAGCCCCGAGAAACAAATTTTCCCGTTTTTGTTAAAAATTTGCCCAAATAACGGTACTATCGTGAATTTTCCAATTGCATCCTCTAGATCAAGTCATAAGCTACAAAAAATTGTACTGGAATTTTCTCGTACGACGCACCGTTCTCGAGATGTAAATTGTCAAAAATTCCATATGAACCGCCAGAATCCCTACAGATGTCGATTTTTCTACATTGAAAAAATCATGAATGTCCGTCTTACTTTGCTCATATCTCAAAAACCGTGCGTCCTACAGCAAAGTGACTGAGACAGATTTTGTAGCTCATGACTAGATCTAGAAGATGGCGTAGGGGAATGGACAAATTTACCGTTATAAGGGTATCATTTTTAATGGATAAGGCACTTTTCGTGGTAAAATAATTTTAATCATCGCCTTGCCGGTGATTTCGAGTGATGAAAACTTGCACAATGTGAATTCACGTCAAGAGCAACAGTTCTGATTGAGCTTCCTTCAAAGCCTATGTAAAATTTCATATAATTTACACCCGAGAAACAAATTTCCCCGTTTTTGTTAAAAATTTGCCCAAATAACGGTACCATCGTGAATTTTCCAATTGCATTCTCTAGATCAAGTCATAAGCTACAAAAAATTGTACTGGAATTTTCTCGTACGACGCACCGTTCTCGAGATATAAATTGTCAAAAATTCCATATGAACCGCCAGAACCCCTACAGATGTCGATTTTTCTACATTGAAAAAATCATGAATGTCCGTCTTACTTTGCTCATATCTCAAAAACCGTGCGTCCTACAGCAAAGTGACTTAGACAGATTTTGTAGCTCATGACTAGATCTAGAAGGTGGCGTAGGGGAACGGACAAATTTACCGTTATAAGGGTATAATTTTTAATGGATAAGGCACTTTTCGTGGTCTAATAATTTTAATCATCGCCTTGCCGGTGATTGCGAGTGATGAAAACTTGCACAATGTGAATTCACGTCAAGAGCAACAGTTCTGATTGAGCTTCCTTCAAAGCCGAAGTAAATTTTCATATAATTTACGCCCGAGAAACAAATTTCCCCGTTTTTGTTAAAAATTTGCCCAAATAACGGTACTATCGTTCGTTATGCGAGTGATAAAAACTTGCACAATGTGAATTCACGTCAAGAGCAACAGTTCTGATTGAGCTTCCTTCAAGGCCGATGTAAAATTTCATATAATTTAGCCCCGAGAAACAAATTTTCCCGTTTTTGTTAAAAATTTGCCCAAATAACGGTACTATCGTGAATTTTCCAATTGCATCCTCTAGATCAAGTCATAAGCTACAAAAAATTGTACTGGAATTTTCTCGTACGACGCACCGTTCTCGAGATATAAATTGTCAAAAATTCCATATGAACCGCCAGAACCCCTACAGATGTCGATTTTTCTAAATTGAAAAAATCATGAATGTCCGTCTTACTTTGCTCATATCTCAAAAACCGTGCGTCCTACAGCAAAGTGACTGAGACAGATTTTGTAGCTCATGACTAGATCTAGAAGATGGCGTAGGGGAACGGACAAATTTACCATTATAAGGGTATAATTTTTAATGGATAAGGCACTTTTCGTGGTAAAATAATTTTAATCATCGCCTTGCCGGTGATTGCGAGTGATGAAAACTTGCACAATGTGAATTCACGTCAAGAGCAACAGTTCTGATTGAGCTTCCTTCAAGGCCGATGTAAAATTTCATATAATTTAGCCCCGAGAAACAAATTTTC
Organism: Eristalis intricaria; assembly: GCA_964034865.1. Lineage (NCBI taxonomy): Eukaryota > Metazoa > Arthropoda > Insecta > Diptera > Syrphidae > Eristalis > Eristalis intricaria. The sequence continues at coordinate 10,874,917 of OZ035877.1, forward strand.
CCGTTTTTGTTAAAAATTTGCCCAAATAACGGTACTATCGTGAATTTTCCAATTGCATCCTCTAGATCAAGTCATAAGCTACAAAAAATTGTACTGGAATTTTCTCGTACGACGCACCGTTCTCGAGATATAAATTGTCAAAAATTCCATATGAACCGCCAGAATCCCTACAGATGTCGATTTTTCTACATTGAAAAAATCATGAATGTCCGTCTTACTTTGCTCATATCTCAAAAACCGTGCGTCCTACAGCAAAGTGACTGAGACAGATTTTGTAGCTCATGACTAGATCTAGAAGATGGCGTAGGGGAATGGACAAATTTACCGTTATAAGGGTATCATTTTTAATGGATAAGGCACTTTTCGTGGTAAAATAATTTTAATCATCGCCTTGCCGGTGATTTCGAGTGATGAAAACTTGCACAATGTGAATTCACGTCAAGAGCAACAGTTCTGATTGAGCTTCCTTCAAAGCCTATGTAAAATTTCATATAATTTACACCCGAGAAACAAATTTCCCCGTTTTTGTTAAAAATTTGCCCAAATAACGGTACCATCGTGAATTTTCCAATTGCATTCTCTAGATCAAGTCATAAGCTACAAAAAATTGTACTGGAATTTTCTCGTACGACGCACCGTTCTCGAGATATAAATTGTCAAAAATTCCATATGAACCGCCAGAACCCCTACAGATGTCGATTTTTCTACATTGAAAAAATCATGAATGTCCGTCTTACTTTGCTCATATCTCAAAAACCGTGCGTCCTACAGCAAAGTGACTTAGACAGATTTTGTAGCTCATGACTAGATCTAGAAGGTGGCGTAGGGGAACGGACAAATTTACCGTTATAAGGGTATAATTTTTAATGGATAAGGCACTTTTCGTGGTCTAATAATTTTAATCATCGCCTTGCCGGTGATTGCGAGTGATGAAAACTTGCACAATGTGAATTCACGTCAAGAGCAACAGTTCTGATTGAGCTTCCTTCAAAGCCGAAGTAAATTTTCATATAATTTACGCCCGAGAAACAAATTTCCCCGTTTTTGTTAAAAATTTGCCCAAATAACGGTACTATCGTTCGTTATGCGAGTGATAAAAACTTGCACAATGTGAATTCACGTCAAGAGCAACAGTTCTGATTGAGCTTCCTTCAAGGCCGATGTAAAATTTCATATAATTTAGCCCCGAGAAACAAATTTTCCCGTTTTTGTTAAAAATTTGCCCAAATAACGGTACTATCGTGAATTTTCCAATTGCATCCTCTAGATCAAGTCATAAGCTACAAAAAATTGTACTGGAATTTTCTCGTACGACGCACCGTTCTCGAGATATAAATTGTCAAAAATTCCATATGAACCGCCAGAACCCCTACAGATGTCGATTTTTCTAAATTGAAAAAATCATGAATGTCCGTCTTACTTTGCTCATATCTCAAAAACCGTGCGTCCTACAGCAAAGTGACTGAGACAGATTTTGTAGCTCATGACTAGATCTAGAAGATGGCGTAGGGGAACGGACAAATTTACCATTATAAGGGTATAATTTTTAATGGATAAGGCACTTTTCGTGGTAAAATAATTTTAATCATCGCCTTGCCGGTGATTGCGAGTGATGAAAACTTGCACAATGTGAATTCACGTCAAGAGCAACAGTTCTGATTGAGCTTCCTTCAAGGCCGATGTAAAATTTCATATAATTTAGCCCCGAGAAACAAATTTTCCCGTTTTTGTTAAAAATTTGCCCAAATAACGGTACTATCGTGAATTTTCCAATTGCATCCTCTAGATCAAGTCATAAGCTACAAAAAATTGTACTGGAATTTTCTCGTACGACGCACCGTTCTCGAGATATAAATTGTCAAAAATTCCATATGAACCGCCAGAACCCCTACAGATGTCGATTTTTCTACATTGAAAAAATCATGAATGTCCGTCTTACTTTGCTCATATCTCAAAAACCGTGCGTCCTACAGCAAAGTGACTGAGACAGGTTTTGTAGCTCATGACTAGATCTAGAAGATGGCGTAGGGGAATGGACAAATTTACCGTTATAAGGGTATAATTTTTAATGGATAAGGCACTTTTCGTGGTAAAATAATTTTAATCATCGCCTTGCCGGTGATTGCGAGTGATGAAAACTTGCACAATGTGAATTCACGTCAAGAGCAACAGTTCTGATTGAGCTTCCTTCAAGGCCGAAGTAAAATTTCACATAATTTAGCCCCGAGAAACAAATTTTCCCGTTTTTGTTAAAAATTTGCCCAAATAACGGTACTATCGTGAATTTTCCAATTGCATTCTCTAGATCAAGTCATAAGCTACCAAAAATTGTACTGGAATTTTCTCGTACGACGCACCGTTCTCGAGATATAAATTGTCAAAAATTCCATATGAACCGCCAGAACCCCTACAGATGTCGATTTTTCTAAATTGAAAAAATCATGAATGTCCGTCTTACTTTGCTCATATCTCAAAAACCGTGCGTCCTACAGCAACGTGACTGAGACAGATTTTGTAGCTCATGACTAGATCTAGAAGATGGCGTAGGGGAATGGACAAATTTACCGTTATAAGGGTATAATTTTCAATGGATAAGGCACTTTTCGTGGAAAAATAATTTTAATCATCGCCTTGCCGGTGATTGCGACTGATGAAAACTTGCACAATGTGAATTCACGTCAAGAGCAACAGTTCTGATTGAGCTTCCTTCAAGGCCGATGTAAAATTTCATATAATTTAGCCCCGAGAAACAAATTTTCCCGTTTTTGTTAAAAATTTGCCCAAATAACGGTACTATCGTGAATTTTCCAATTGCATCCTCTAGATCAAGTCATAAGCTACAAAAAATTGTACTGGAATTTTCTCGTACGACGCACCGTTCTCGAGATATAAATTGTCAAAAATTCCATATGAACCGCCAGAACCCCTACAGATGTCGATTTTTCTAAATTGAAAAAATCATGAATGTCCGTCTTACTTTGCTCATATCTCAAAAACCGTGCGTCCTACAGCAACGTGACTGAGACAGATTTTGTAGCTCATGACTAGATCTAGAAGATGGCGTAGGGGAATGGACAAATTTACCGTTATAAGGGTATAATTTTCAATGGATAAGGCACTTTTCGTGGAAAAATAATTTTAATCATCGCCTTGCCGGTGATTGCGACTGATGAAAACTTGCACAATGTGAATTCACGTCAAGAGCAACAGTTCTGATTGAGCTTCCTTCAAGGCCGATGTAAAATTTCATATAATTTAGCCCCGAGAAACAAATTTTCCCGTTTTTGTTAAAAATTTGCCCAAATAACGGTACTATCGTGAATTTTCCAATTGCATCCTCTAGATCAAGTCATAAGCTACAAAAAATTGTACTGGAATTTTCTCGTACGACGCACCGTTCTCGAGATATAAATTGTCAAAAATTCTATACGAACCGTCAGAATCCCTGCAGATGTCATTGAAAAAATCATGAATGTCCGTCTTACTTTGCTCATATCTCGTCTTACTTGCCCATTTTAACGGCAAGATCGGCAAAGTGGACACCTTGGGTATGACAGTCGGGAAGTATACCAACACGACATCACACTTGGCAACGGACTTCGCTGGGGAGTGATATTTTAGTATAGCAAGCAGACCACCTCAATATCTACAAGTCGACATGGCGGTAATCTGATCATCAGATGAATTCACTCAAATTGATTGCGATCGACACAAGACATGCCAATTAGGTAAAAATTGACTTGATTTCGAGAAGAATCAATCGTAAAAGACCTCCAGAATCTTCGCCGTTCCAAGCCGTCCGAATCCGGTCCCGAAGATCAGTGGCTGGTTTGCACTCGACTATCACCAATGAACCCCCGATTTGACGAAGAATGCCGGCAAAGACATGCAGCTAAACAACAACCATAAATAGAGCTGCAATGGAGGGTGAAAGCTGCTTGTGAGTTTTACTGGCGCCTTCGCCAAAAGAAAAGAGAGCACGAGAAGATATTGACAGATCTTCAATTAGTCCAAATCGATACCCATCATCTGCTCATTGATTTTAAAGCCGCATAAGACAGCGTTTAAAGAGACGAGCTATACAGAGCTATGTCTAGTTTTGACATCGCTGCCAAGTTCGTCAGGTTGTGAGGGATGACGATGGAGGTAAATGAGTGCAAAACCAAGTTCATGCTGACGGGATACACAATATCGACGAATCGGACAGTACGTCACAATCGACGGCCATAGCTTTGAGATTGTAAAAGACTTTGTCTACCTTAGCTCTGCTACAAATTCTTAAAAAACACTTCGGCAGAGATAATACGAAGTTTAACTCTTGACAATCGCTATTTCTGAGAAGGCAATTGAACACTATCTCGAAAAACTAAGGGACATTGAATATCCCAGTCCTACATGGACTTTGTCTCAATCGGATGAGGACATCGGCATTGATCGAGTCAGAAAACTGCGAATGGACACCAATGCTGCGACCGCCTAAGTCTTCGGGGCTAACTCGTGGAGCGCAAGTTAAATGGAACCTCAACCGAGTTTGAGTGAGCAACTGGAGGCATCGTGCTATTAAGAGGGGCTTGTAAGTTAGGCCTAGGTTCCCCCCGAACTGTAGAGCCACCTAAGTGACCTCTTTCGAGTTACTGACAAACCTCAAAATGTACTCCTGTCTAGCAAAACCTTTCCAAAACTAGGCCGTTTAAAGTCGGCTTAGAATTGTATGTCCCTTCCACTCGTGAGAGGACCATAGAGCGCACGAGGGGTTGTTGTAGAAGCTATGCCCTAACCCTCTACGGGCACCATTTATTATTATAACTTGATTATTGCCACACTCTATTTTCTTAAAAATTTTCCAGCATCTCAGCTGTTGTCATAACCCCCAGGAAATAAGAGATATCTCAACTCTGACAAAGGCACCACCTGCATATGCATTTCTTCACTCCATGGATGCACCTACAATGAAACTCCAAGCCACACTTAGGGCAATTAGCATATTTCCTGTGCAAACTAAAGCCTGCACACGAGTGTTGCACTTAATTGAAATTAGGTGTGCTCCAAAGTAATTTCATTGTTTCCCTTTCAAAACGACGACGTTCCCTAATGTTGACTGGAGCATTTTACATTTGAAAGCTTCATCGAGTCCTTGTTAGCTTTAAACTCATTTATGATTACCCCAGCTCGCGTCGTAACTGATCAAGGGGATATTTTATTAAAAGTGTCAAGCAAAAACCAAAGAAAACTTCACAAGATACTCATACTGTTGGCGAAAAAGTTTTTCGATTATTTTCACATCCTTAGGTTGTTTGTCCTGTGTGTACTTGGCGCGTAACCAACCAACTTTCGCCAAGCCCCACCGACTGAAAACGGTGCGCTTGGCCTTCATTGTGTCGGTGTGTCTGTGTGTGTGCTGTGGCAGAGGAGTGTCTGGTTCTGTACGTAAGGAGTATCTATTAACAAGAACATTTAATGATACATCCCTTGGAACACGTCGTTTCTGGATTGTTCTTGTTTTTTTTTGTTTTTTTTGAATGGGAGGAAGACCGAAGATCCTTTTTGGTGCAGCAACGTTTCCCATTAAACGATGCCACATCTTGCAACAAACACAAGGATAATGAATTCTCAAGCAGTCGAGCAGTAGGAGGGAGACAAAAAAGAAAAGAAAGCATCACCAACGAACACTTTTCCTTGTCATACGAGGGTTGGTTGGGGTGGTGGGTTTTTCAGTGTTGGCATTATTGCTCTTTATGTTGCGCAACAGGAAACCAACATCATGACACTTGGGAGCAAAGTATCTCCTTACCCACCTCCCACCGCCCACCGCCCACCGCCCCTCAGTCAGTCGCTTTAGATACATTTTTTCTGCGGTGTTTGTTGCAAGTGATAAGAACGATGGGTGAACAGGATAAGGGAATTACCGAATGCAACGCGCCACAGGAACACTTGCAAATAGGACAGGCACGCCACGTTCGGTCGAGAAGAGCGGGGCGATGCTGAACTACGAGCATCCTTGTGATGCTCGAGATGGGCAAATACGAGCGATTTCTTCTTTTTTTTTAATGAAAGAGAAATGTAATCCTACAAGGAGATGTTCTCAAGATGATGTGCCGTAGTGCACTTAAGTTTTTAATCCTCTGAATCCTTAAAGTGCCAATAAAGGGATTAGGAGCAAGCACATGTATGATATGCGGAATTAGTGTCATTATGGCAAGAGGATGCAGAACAACGACACGGCTGGGAGGCGCAGCGGTAAGAGTTCATCAGTGAGTGTCGAAGGATGTGGCGGAGGATGATGTGTCAACATTTCTCCTAATGCGATGTGTAACCTCGTGACTCGCGAGTGGAAGATAACCCAAGTGGTCCTTCGAGCCGGGTCTTTGATCTTTCAACGTCAACGCTAAATCGACACACAATAAATGTGACATGTCAAGCTGTCACTGCATCCAGCTGGTGGCTGTGCGAAGAGATGCACGACGAATTGAAAGGATATTGGATATTCCTTGGGATACAGATTTTAATTTCAACCATATTTGCGGGAGCCAAAGCAGGATCTTGCCTGCTTTCGTGTCATCGCAACCAGTCGCACTCGCAGTAGCTTTATAACCGCTCGGCAATAACCGAGCTGAATTTCCACGCAGTGCTGGGGATATAAACACATTTGCATTTAAACCTACCATTGACGTCATCAATATCAGAGGATTTCAATTTTCTGCATGCACAGCACCCAGCAGAGGTAGAATGCTCACGTCATATAATGAAGTACACACACGCACAGAGTGCTTCGGTGCTCGGTGCTCGGTGCTGTGGGAGAGGTGACAGCTGACTCTTGGCAGGAACAGATTTCTTGTGTGACAAGCGTAGTGGCTGGAGTATAACTTGTCGTTCGTTCGAATTTTGCTTTACTCATGCGATGCCGGCGAAATGGAATGAACGTCGAAACGGACTCGGTGACGATGCTCACGCAGATGAACATGGATGCAGGTGCTTTTTTCGAGGGCGTATTGAAAGGGTAGCTTTAAGGGAATTTCCACTAAAGGTGAGTTCTTTAGAGGGTCACGAGAACTTTGGAGGTGCACTGGGGGCTTACTGTGTTCCAGGAGAATTTTTTTTTATTTATTTTATTTTATGAAAATTCCAATACAATACTGGCGGTTGCCGTGTCGTAGTGAGTAAGTGCGTCGACTCCTTACCAGAGTGAAGGTAATCTGCTACATGGCCCTAGTACGGCTCATTATGGCGTACGGTTGTCCATTGTGGTTCAACGTGAGTCCTTCCCAGATGGAAAAGATGAGGTTGTTCGAGAGGCAGTGTCTTAGGAGCTGTCTCCGTCTGTATCGTACACCCGAGTCTGAGTACAAGAAGTACTTTCCTAACGAGGTCCTGTACAACGAGGCAAACTTGAACAGGATAGATAATTTTATTATTTAGCTGATTAGAAGGCACATTGCACGAGATATGACTTCTTCGAACAGTCTGATCTTTGGGGCTTACTACCCAAACGCTATGTACCATGAAAGAGTGCGCCTCAACGGCCTTATTCCACCTAAAGCATTCCTCTATCTCGATCAAATTGGCCTAATACAGGATAAGGATGGATGCCCGCTGATCTTCCAAGTCGTAAGCCGAACAGTGGACAGGCGACTCTCGACTCGGATCTCCTCCGATTCAGTAGAGCGATCTCTACTCGGGACAGGAGAGAGTGTGTCAAACAACGGCACTTTTATTGGTGGTTGCACCAGAACCGGTCTCCGCCGGCGTTGGGTCTTCCAAACGGCGATACAGTTGACCATGGTGGCCAACTTACATAGAATTAAGTTATTTTAAGACAAAAATTATAAAAAATCAAAAATAGGTGCACCATGGCGTATAGATGTGTATGTTATGCATATACAAAACATATACGCCTAGGTGCACACGTCTGTCTCTTACGGACATATTTAAGGTAATTTTAAGGTTATGTTAGGTTAAGTTAGGTTAAGGTATTATTAAGTAAGTCTTAAGTTATTTTTTCATAGTTTAGCTCGATTAAACCAAGTTTTTCAAGTTTTCTTGGTAATTCAAATTAATAAAATATTGTCTCTAAAGACTAAAAAAACGTTGTTTAAGTCGAAAGGCACAAATAATTATAAATTTGAATATCTTAGAGTACTCGCATAGGGTCAGTAAGTTATTTAAGATATTTTAGCTAGTTTTAAGTATATTTTGTCTACCAAGTAAGTTTCTTTCATTAAAATAAAAACAAAATTCACTAAATTTAATTTTTAAAAATTAATTTAATAAATAAAATAAAAAATTTACTTAAAAGTGCGTCGACTCCTACGCAGAGGATGCCAGGTTCGATACCCAAATTTACCACCTATCAAAATTCAAGGCTCCACCTCTTTCGAGTCACTGACAATGCTCAAAGAGTATTCCTGTCTAGAAAAAGCTTCTCAAATTCGCCGTTCGGAGTCGGCATTAAACTGTAGGTCCCTTCCACTCCACACACAACAGGAGTGATTACTGAGAAGCTAGGCCCTGGTCCGCCTCGGATTGTCGCGCCACCCATATTATATTATAATACAATACTACAAGACAATTCGTCTTTTGGAAGTATGGATTTTAAAATTAACAGCCTTAAGTAATTGCTTACAGTTTATAATTTGACTTTAAGTAGAATCAATATAAAAAGAACATGTAAAATCGCTTAATTTAAAAGAATTCAGGTTAATTTATGATATGGTTATCCGATAAAAATCGGAAAAGTTTTTTCTGAAAGGCAGTGTAAGAATATCCATGCGGAAGATTGTTTCAGGCACCAATTGCAGATACGAAAAAGGATCGTTCACCAATGCAATGTCTGAAAGAGGGTATTATACGAGTTTTACCTCTACGAGATTGTGCAAATTGTATCATTTCAAACAAATAACTAGATAATTTACTTTTCATGACTTTAAGCAGCTTTAAGATATTCCGAAAAATTAAAATACAGATCAAGCCTCAAACCAAGAATAGACGAAGACACCCTGCTCGACCGGCGAATGTTATAAATAAAACGAACACAGTCATTAAACGCAACATTTAGCCTATGTTTACAAACAGAATCTAAGTGCAGATACACGGAACAATTAAACAAAAGATGGGGCATAATAAGGGTTTTGATCAATCGAATTTTGACAATGGGACTCAGATAGAACGCTGAATATCGTAATTTGCGGAGTCCACAATAAACTTTCCGTAAAGAATCTTTAACACCATCACAGCATGTAAGGGAGGAGTTAATATGAAACCCAAGATACTTTACAGAACTGATGGCAATGATGGGGTTGCCATCAAGAACTATAGGTGAAAAATCATTAAGACAAAATTCATGAAGGGAAAATACAGTAAATACAGATACAGTCTTAATGGGGTTCAGCTTCAAATTTTTTGTTTTTAGACCAATTTGAAATACTGTGAAGATCTTTGTTCATCCTAGCAATACCATCTTCCATTAAGCCAATAGGACGCGAAAGGTATTTAATTACGTCATCGGCATACATGTGTATTTTGCAGTTTTCAACAATCCCTGGAATATCATTGATGACAAGACAGAATAACGGAGGTCCTAGTACAGAGCCTTGAGGAACCCCCGAACAAACTCGTTCAGCTATGAATGTCTGTACTCTATTTCGCAGATATTCACTACACAATCGAAGGGAAGAATTCGAGAAATTAAATTTATATTTCATTTTCGAAAGAAGGAGAGAATGGTCAATGCAGTCAAAGGCTTTGGAGAAATCTAGTAGAACTGCAACACAAATATCATTTCTATCTAAAGCAGATCTAATGTCAGAGGAAACCTTTAGGACAGCAGATTCGTAGCTATGCTGACTCCCAAAACCAGATTGCCATTTCGAGAGTAAATTATTTTCTTGCAGAAAACTTTGCATTTGAGAAGAGAGTATCTTTTCAAATGTCTGTGATAGAGAACACAAAATACTAATAGGTCTGTAGTCAGCAGAGCACTGGGGATTTGACTTTTTAGGAATAGGAATGATATTTGCTCTCTTCCATACTAGTGGAAGTTGACAGCTGTTAATACAGAAATTAAAAATATGGTGTATATAACAAATAATGTGATGGATGGAGAATAAGCTTAAAAAACCGGGGGGAAATATTATGAGATAACTGAGTTAATGGCATTGAATACATCAATTTCATCAACATATTGAAAACAAAAATTCGAGGAGAACTCATTCGAGCTCAGATCATAAGTAGAACTAACTACAAGCGTTTCAGGAACATCCGGAGAAAAAAAACTCACTTACGAACACACAGACAACTTACTATCTGATACTACACCTAAATTTTTCAGATTTTTCCACAATTGCTTAGAACCCAAATTCAGTTCGAGTTTATTTACAAAATAAGATTTCTTGGCATTGCGAATAAGCACAGTGACTTCATTTCCTAAGGAAGTATATTCAAGTCTATTTTCCAGCGTCGGGTTACTTTTGAATTTTTTATAAAGACGTTCTCGTTCGGTAATTTTACATTGAATTGCTCTACTATACCACGGACATGGACGAGAATTAATACGTTTAGTTACAACAGGCACAAAATTATCAAATAAGAAATTGACTAGTTTATTAAAAATTTCAACCTTTTCGTCAACATAGGGTGTAAAATATAAGTTGGTAGAATGGGGATTCGAACCTAGCACCCTCTACGTAGGAAGAAAAATAGCACGCCATAGAACAATAGCACGCACAAGACGAGTGGTTGCTGATAAAAAAGGCCCAGGTCCGCTACGGACTATCGCGCCACCAATATTATTATTATTATCCATTCAAAACCCATGGGTGTGGTTTTCCGCATCTTCAGCGCATCTGTGGCTTCAGTGGGGTGCTCGACTTCCCACCACTCTACGACGAACGGTTTGAAAGACCGAGAACCTGCCTTATTGTGCCGAATCTTCTGTCGACAACCAATCTTGGGCAGTCCTTTGGACATATTTCCTTGCTGCTGTTTACCATTTGTTGCAACGCTAATGCGCAGAATTCCTTCTGCGGCAGCAGTAAACGCAACGACAGAAAAATCTCATGGAGATTGAGTCCTAGCCAACTTTTGTTATAACAAGAAGACAGGAAGTAGTTGAGTTAACACTATCGAACAGATACCTTAAGTAGATTACAGACTGAAGGGTCCACTCGGAAGTGTCCCTGTCAGGCCATGGGTACTGACGCAAAAAATAACCTAGCTGAAGTGGATGAAACTGAGAAAAAATACCAACTGGACATGGTTTAGGGATGAGCTGGGATGAGCTGAGCTTGAATATTTCCCTAGGTTTCCCTGCGCTTAGGACTGCCTCTGGCCAGAGTCGGAGCGAGGAAATCGAATCTCCACGGATGACCAAGAACGGGCTGGCATTGGCGCTGTCAACTTTCGACACACTTCATTATGTAAGTTTTGGTCGGTCCCAGGCGGAAGCCTTTACGATCCTAATGGCCACGAAATATACTGCGAAGAACAGGTGGAAGCGGCGAAGTATTTGTGTCTGTAGCTACAACCAAGCTGTGCTTAAGGCATTACTCAATCCATTAAGCACTTTCAGGATAGGTCAGGAATGCAAGCGTCTTCTCTAAATTTGATCGGCAGTCGAAATTCACTAAGACTCGTCGGGTCACTATGCAATCGCAGGAAATGAGATCGTCGATGAACAACTTGCTAGACCAGTATCAGAGGAGACACTCTCAGGACCAGAATCTGCGCTCCTACTACCTTAGTCCTTCGTAATGTAGAGAGCCGGTGGGGGTGGGCGCAAAAAAGAGTGGAACACTTGATTGACAGGAGATGTTATCTTTATTACGCAACGAAGAGAAGACGGAAAACTGCATTCTGCTTCTATTTATAGCAAAGCGAACTTCGGGTCAACAACCTGATCAGATGGTCCGAATATTATCAGTTTTGTTAATAGATGTCGTTGACTGGATAGTCGAAAGCTTTTTTTTTCGTTAGTTTTGCACAGGGTGGTTTTTAATATTTATTTTGAATTTTATTATGATTTTTTACTTTCGCCTAAAGTAAGGGCGTCCATCGAAGTAGTTAGACCAAGCACATGCTCCCTCTAAGAAATCCTCGGCATATTTGTTATCTCTTGACAGAAAAGACTGCAGACTAATTATGGGCGTAATAATGAGTCACTACATCTTTGCCAAGCAACAAAGTGTTCTAAGCGAAGATACCCTTCGCGGCGTCTGTAGAGAAGACGACGAAACCGCAGGTCACTTCCTCTCTTACTGTCCCTCCTTTGGATCAGGTGGCAGAACTTACGATATAAGCTCCTCAGGAGAAAAGCAACCTCCTCCGGGAGACCAAGAAATTACAGCAAAAACCGCCATTTGAATACTTTCCCGTAAACGCGAACAGATCCCCACTTTGAACCGATCTCTCTCAGAGACCAATGACAAATGGCAATACCCCCGAGATCAGAAAACCAAAAAAATAGTGGAAACTCTTTAGCAACCAATTACAGATGACATGCCTTTCTTCCCTGAAAACGTTTCACTCTCCACTCCATTGCCACTCGTGGCACTGCAGTCTTCCCCTTTCTTTGTCTGCCCCACCACAGAGTAGCCTCAAAACTTTCAAGGCGACAGCCACTCGACCGAACGCCCATCTTGCCGGCACAGGTAACCACTGACATAGTTACGTGCCTCGTTTTTGGTCATTTGTGAGAGTCCACACACGCCGGGGGTACACTGTACACATGCAGCTGGTAAGGAGGAAAAGCGTGTGTCCTCGATGTGGACGAAGTTAAATAGTACCTCAGAGAGGGCATTACAATATTTCACGTCGCACTGCCATTGCTTGTGTCTCCATCGGCAACAGGGGCTGTGTCAAATGAACATGTCGACCCTGTGGAAGCATGCCGATGTTGTCCCTGTGCTGGTACAGAAATGAGAATTAAATTTTAGTGATTATCGTGAAGGACTCCATCGATAGGGAGCTTGTCAGAATGCACTAGAGGGTGGCGCATGGAATTGATGACGATGGACAAGCTCGAGAAAAAAAAACATTCGTTACTCTGGACGTTAAAGACGCATTTAACTCGGCGAATTGGACGCACTCACGGAGATCCCTCATCGCCATGGGTACACCGTTCTGCTTATTGAAGGACGGAGTAGTCCATTAGTCATGGACTACTTCAGGATGCTCATGAACCACACCGACGATGGCATCAAATATCACACTGTCACAGCGGGAGTTCCACAAGGATCAGTCCTCAGACCGTTACTGTGGAACATAGTGATACTAGAAGGTGTGCATGTCATCGGGTTAGGGTAGGCTGCTAGTGGATTCACCAACCCCCTTAGACCATATTGGTACATTGTGATACCCCTAGTCAGTCTACAACCACTGATTGACTACTAGAGTGACCGCAAATGGTGACTGGACTAGATTTGAAAACCAGATAAGAGCGTACTAACTTTGCTTTCGCTGGGATTCGAACCGGGGACCCCGCTAACCAGGGGCAGGCACTCAACCAACTGCGCCATCCAGTCGTTCATGTCCTCCGGTTTGCAGGCGACATGGGTGTAGTAACAGTGGCAAAAAAGATTAGTGACCGGTCTAAAATAAGAGATTGGCTAAAGACAGCCGGCCAGGCATTAGCTGACCACAAGGCAGAGGCTGCCCTCATAACTAGTCGCAAAAGTGTGCAACTTGCAAACTGCCAGCTTGGAAATCAGACGATCAAGTCCAAGGAAGCGCTAAATACCTCGGTGTGATGCGGAGGATATAGTGTTCGTATAAGGAATGCATCTTGTGATGAACCGTCTTGAAATCTACTGCAACCGATGGCATCTGCCGCTGAATTTATCGCAATCAAAGGTGATGATTTTTAGAAATGGCGGTGGAAGATACTCTCGCAGCAACAAGTGGTCTTATCGGGCCGAACATGTTGAAATAGTGAAAGCGTACAAATATTTGAGTGTGTTAATTACATCGAACCTTTTTTTAATAAAAAAAATAAGTCATTAAAAACTGATGCTAGACAACGGGCTCTTCTTCAAAGCACACATACGGTACGCCAGCGAGATGGAGCACTCTTCCGAATGTTCCCAAACATCGGAGGTCCCGGATATGAGCGCAGGATCCTATTCTCGAGAGTAGTCAGCTCGGACCTTTTATATGCTTCTCCTATTTGGTCAGCAGCACTAGCAATAAAACAATCGAGACTGATGCTAACATCGGTCGGGAACACACATTTCGTTGACTAAGACCTGACACTTGTTTCTGACTTATTTTTGGCGTTTGAATGTGAGAATGATCACAGTTTTTGTCTATCATGTCAACTTTGTATGCTGCAGGATATCATCCTTTTATTTTTATTTATTTTTTTTTTTTCTGCTGCCTTACAACTAGGTAAGTGGGCCGTTATACCAACTAAACGACGGTGAAGGCGGGGATTGGTGTTACCACCAAAAGAAGTGCCGCTCCTTATCACTCCCTCTCCTGTCACGAGCAGGGATCGCTCTACTGAACCGGAGAAGATCTTCGTGTTCGCGGTCGACATCAGATTCGTAGAGGAGTCGCCTGTCAACTGTTCGGCGCATCGCGTGGTAGATTACAGGACATCCTTCCGTGTCCTGGATCAAGCCGATCGAATCGAAATAGAAGAATGCTTCAGGTGGGACAAAGCCGATGTGGCGCACCCTCTCATGGTACATATAATTGGGATAGTAAGCCCCGAAGATCAGACTGTTGGTAGAATTCATGCTTCTTGCAATGTGACTTCTTATTAATTTAATGATAAAATTGTCTATCCTCTTCACGTCTGCCCTGTTGTACAGGACATCGTTAGGATAGTACTTCTTGTACTCAGACTCGGGTGTTCGATACAACCGGAGACAAGTCCTAAGACACCGTCTCTCGAACACCCTCATCTTTTCCATCTGGGAAGGACTCACGTTGAACCACAGGGACACCCATACACCATGACTGGTCTTATGAGGGCCATGTAGCAGATGACCTTCACCCTGGTATCAAGTTGTCTGCTGTACAACAGCTTACTTGCCACAGCAAAGGCTTTTCTAGCATTGGTCAGAGCCTTCTCTATATGTTTGTTAAAATACAGAAAATGATCCAACCAAATGCCAAGATATCTAACTACAGTTTTAACGGCTAACGTCTGACCCTGGGGGTCAACTATGCTAAACTTCTTCCAGTTTACGCGCGTATCCCTTGAGGCCATGGCCAGCGGGGTACGGAAAAGGACAGTCTCACACTTCTGGAAGTTGATACGCAGCTTCCAGTCATCGCAATATGTCAAAGTATTGTCAAAGTCACGTTGCAACAAGGTATTATTGACTTCTACCTTCGGGCCTGATCTGTACGCCACTAAGTCATCGGCGTACGCGATTAGGTGCGGCATAGACCTTAGAAGATCTGCAGTGAAAATAGCAAACAATATCGGGGAACCAACAGCCCCCTGCTGTAGACCATTATTGACATTAAAAACTGTGCTGGAAGTTACGCCGCCACTTTTTACGACGAACTTTCTACCTGTTATCATGTCATATATCATGTATAGCAATGTTTTATGTAAGCCAAGCCTGACGAGCTTAAGGAAAAGGCCCTCTAGCCAAACGGTGTCGAACGCCTTCTCTAAGTCGATCAGACATGCACCCGTACATTGTTTTTTATTTATTCCATTGAATGTCGGATACCAGCTTCGATGCGGCATGTGTGGTGTCATGCCCCGCCCTAAATCCAAACTGGTTGTCCGGTATAATATTGTTGTCCTCGAACCACGTTTTTAGGGCTCGAATAACAATCTTTTCGAAGACCTTGCTGATGCAAGGAAGAAGACTTATCGATCGGAGGTTTGACGGGATGCTTTTGTCTTTGTCCCGTTTAGGGATTGGTTGCACCACGGCTATCTTCCAACGTTCCGGGTTATATGCATTACTGAGCGCGTTGTTGAACAGTGTAGTGTAAATTTCGACTGCCGCCGGAGGGAGATGACTAAGCACGATGTTCGGGATACCATCCATCCCAGCTGATTTCTTGTTCTTCATATATTTAAGGATCCCCTGGAGATCTTCTTGGGAAATCACTATCTGGTTTCCATCATTGGCTACGGCATTGTTTGCCATATTTTCGTCATTGAATCTGGAAAAACCGTGATTCTCCGAACGCCATTGACTTATCTCGTTACGGAGATAGAAGTGGTTTAATCGGGCTCTGTTCTCCAGATCGTGGTTCGGACTACGAACCTCGTTGACATATCATCCTTTTATTTTGTGGTTGCCGTGGCGTAGTGGGTAAGTGCGTCGACTCCTACGCAGAGGGTGCCAGGTCCGATACACGAATTTACCACCTATCAAAATTCACGGCTCCACCTCTTTCGATTCACTGACAATGCTCAAAGAGTATTCCTGTCTAGAAAAAGCTTCCTCATCTTCGCCGTTCGGAGTCGGCATTAAACTGTAGGTCCCTTCCACTCGTTAAAGAACACGCACGCACAACACGAGTGGTTGCTGAGTAGCTAGGCCCAGGTCCGCCCCGGACTGTTCAAATGTTCAAAAGGTGCATAAGATAGAGAATTATGGAAACTGTAACCGAATAAGAAAATAATTTTATCCACAAAAGTGGTAAACTTCTTTAGCCAAACGGCAAACATACGTCTTAAGGTACAAATGTTAGTTTGTAGCTTTTCCTGGAGTGTTCATTCTGTGGACAATCTCGCCTGATGCTCCAACAGTAGTCAGCCATCCCATCTGTCTTGATACCGTGCCTCTATGATCTTTAGATCTTGGTGGAATCGCTCACCCTGCTCATCACTGACTGCACCTAGATTTTGCGGGAATGCATCAAGATGGCTAGGCAGAAACTGACCCTTGATGCTCATGTTGCAACCGAGCATTTTAAAAGCTGCTGAACAGTCTCTGCATAATTCCGCTTGACTATGTTTTGGAATACCAACCAAGCATTCTTTTGGAGTAAAAATCTTTGATGAGCTGCCGAATCTGTGGACCGTCAACCACACCAGCCTTTATCTTTTCAAAAGACAGGCGAGGAAATGCTGAGATCAGATATTTGAAACAGTCTCCTTCAGTTGGCAAAGCTTTGACATACACCTTCATGAGACCCAGTTTTATATGCAGAGGTGGAAATATAATAGTCCTTCTGTCAATAAGCGGCTGATGTAGAATATTTTGATTGAGCTCAGATCTTGGCGGCCAATTTGACTGTATCCAATGCTTTGCTCTGCAAACACAAAAAACAGGGATACTTGGTATATCCGCGTTTC
The DNA here is from genome assembly GCA_964034865.1 of Eristalis intricaria. NCBI lineage: Eukaryota > Metazoa > Arthropoda > Insecta > Diptera > Syrphidae > Eristalis > Eristalis intricaria. The sequence continues at coordinate 10,892,183 of OZ035877.1, forward strand.
TGGCAAAGGGGGGGGGGGAAAGGATACCATTTTACGGTCAACACAAACGATCCATTTGTATGTGCATACCGTATTGCAACAAATCAATGACTCTCTCTATGTCTTCATATTCTTGAGTGGGCGAGTGGGACTGCACCAAACAAGTTTCCATTGTGGAGGAGGACACACCTTAAGCTCCGCTTTGAGCTATCAATAAACTGTCGCCATTCAGTTGCGTTGTATGCTAGAATTCCCAACTCTTCCATTAAACCATGTTAGAGCAATAAACGAACTCACCGTCACTTCGAAAGTATTTCAGAATGAACATTAGCTCCTTTTTCAAGGAATCACAAAAGGAAGGTGGACCAACAAACAAGGACAAGGACAAGAGCCACATTACGCACTTCCTGCCTGGACACGGTGGCTATCGTAAATATCTAAACATATGTGGACACAGTAGCTCGCCCCTCTCATCCATATGTCCAAACGTGGAAGAAGACGCGGAGCATGCAGTCTTTGCGGGAGAAGGGCCTGCCAATAGTGGATAACTTAATCCACCACATGGCACAAGCTAAGTGCAACAAGATTAGCTCCTACGTCCTTGATGAGCAATTGAAATTTGCCAGGTTACCGCCTTCCAGAATATAATTCAACGACTCATCACGAATTCCAATTCACGCCAGACTAAGACTAAATTCCAGTTGTTTACATATTGCAGTCGCTGTCTGCCCTTGAACCAGCAATTCATCTGACACCCACCAGCAATAGAACGTTTGCATGCTGCAGACGAGGCACTTGACACCCAGCATTCCTTTGCTATCCCATGTCCAGGGAGAGGGTTAGAAGGGTGCATGATGTGGCTTAGTTCGCAGGCATATTCCCAAAATCGAGTACTTGGGTTTCCCGGAGATTGACACATCCCTGGACGAAACAAAAACAAAAAAAAACATTCACAAGCTTGAGAATCCCGGGTGCACCACCTGCCATTATCCACGACTGAAATAAGGGCTTCTGAATCTCGAAGGCAATGCTCCTCATCTTCAGGCAATCAATACCCTCCCCCCATCAACTCCCACAACCATTCAAAGACATCATCAAGCTCAGAGTGCCACCCACCCAGGAGGCTTACCAAACTCCAGCCGAGTTAAGAAACTAATTTAACTTATCACCAACAAGGAGTGACCCTTAAGACAAAACCAACAGCAAACCACGGACAAATAGAAGAAAATCCGAATGAAATCCATTAGGCAAAATATTCGCTCGTTCATCTTCTCGTCGCTGGTCGGTATGCAATTAAACAACATAAAATTGCATCGCACCATCTCGCGGCATCAACCACAGCCGGCACGGCACCGAGCGTACATTTCTCGGCAAGGCATTAGCGCAAAAGTGCGAGGTTTGGCTAATTAAAAAACTTTGCCGACACTTATCGCCTTCCACCACTCTTTTACAAACAACACTCGAAACAAACGGATCACCCTCAAAACTGCACCACTCGCATTCCCGAACATCTTCCATCCAGTGACCGCCACCGACACTGCCACCATCGCCATGGCCAACACTTCCCCCACCCCGTTTCGGTTGCAGTGTTTCCGTAAGCCAAACTCTTCGCCGCCCAGTGTGGCTGTCACCGAAGCGATGGGACGGCGGCGCAGCTCTCTCTCTCTCTGAATGGATTCAGGGAAGGCAAAAAACGAGCGAAAACCCCAACATAACCACAAAAACCACTATGCGCGATCCTTATTAAAATTAATTTGCAAGGATGATGACAATTTTACCCCTTCATCCGAGCTGCTGCGGCGCAAGCCCTTTAATTCACTTCCATCCGGCAATGGTGCCATACACCATCCCATCTCATCTTGCCCGTCCACCAGTGTGCAGCACACCACCAGCACTTCATGCCCAACCCCCGAGCGCCATCGTGGAGTTTTATGACTTCCGGTGTAATACCATTTTTTATCTAGCAAAACTCTAGGGTCTTCCTCCGCTTTCATTTCTACTCTTTTACCGCGTCGCATCTCGTCATGATACTGGATGCTGGATGCTGATGTTCTGATAGTGCAACCACCCTCTACTCGACTCTGGGCACCCCTTTGTTTATTTGTACAATGCACACCCGTCATTCCCTCTCGACGAGGCTACAGAGCAGAACATTATTACGAAATTATGATAACACTGGTAATGCAAAAGTAATTAGGTGGCTTCACTTTGCCGTCAGAGCCACCGCTTCGCAGAAACGCAGAAAGAAAAAACAAGCACCAACCCCGACCACCACACACGAGCAGTGACAACAAACAACGGGGGCAATTAAATTTTGGCTTTTCAACAGATTCCGGGAAATGTTGATTAAAAGGTGTGACGTGTAAAGTGTAATGTAACGCATTTCATACAAGAAGTGACTTTCATTCTTTCTCCCCCCCCCCCCCCCCCCCCCCCCCCCAGAGCACAAAGGAAAATATGCTTCAACCCCTCGCCAAGCCAACCCCCGTGGCAAAGGGTCTCCTCCAGTCTCTCCCGCACGCATAATTAACTCTTTGTTGGTTCAATACCCTGCGGCTTGCCTGTTAGTCCACCATCGCCTCTGTGGTGACCTGACTTCGCCGTCAGCTCTTCGCAGCGACTGACTTCTGTTGGACGGGAATGGAGCGTTCGGAGCATTTTCCAAACAGCTGACTTTTAGTACATTCCCGTGGAACTTCCCCTCGATGGGAGAAGAGAAAAACCGGCCAAAGAGAAACTAACCCACTGGGCTGGGGGTGGTTTCTCTTAAGCGGAATGATGTTGAAGAGAGAGGGAAGGAGTTGTGAGAGAGAAAGGAGCTGTGAGGGAGAAGGCCACTGCATCCAGATATCCGGATGCATTCGATGCATTTTGACTCTTGCAATGTGTTCTCTGAAGTATGTGAGGTTTAGTTCCCTTAAGAGGAAGTCTTTAAGTTTGGTCCTGGTTGGGAAGGTCCCCAGAAATCGAAAGCACAATGGGTACCTTGCTTATTGAAAGGAATGCAAATTAGGTTTGATGAGACATGTCAATTCCGTGTGACCGTGGCGATTACCTTAACTTGTCTATTTGATGTGAACTCTCTAATTGTTGGATTATGGCTTTTTTCGATAGGGCCGCAAAGGGGTAGCCCTGTAATCTATGTCAGATCGCTGATGTTCGTAAGAAAAAATGCCACCAAACAAAACCGGGGATTTGCACTTCAATTGTGATCGAATCTTGTAAACTTCAGAAACTACCGGATTAAGAAAAACCTTTTCGAAAAGTCCTTCGGTACTAGGCTTATTTTTTTAAAAGATAAAGGAGACAATTGGTCGTCAAGCGAGCCACTGCGTCTTCTCAAGGAAACTCATTTAGCGGAGTGTATGCAGGAATCAACGCTTAGGAGGAGCCCGGATATCGAACTGAACGTTCCAAACGGCATTTGAAAGCTAAGTCAGATGGGCGATTGACTCCTTTGATCCCAACAAATCTCCCGGAGTCGATGGCACTCTCAGCCGCTTCAAATGCCTGCCTACTTAATATAGACTACCATTCGCTATAAGATAATTGCGTTTTAATTGTCTTTCTCAGAATCATGCAAGCTAAGAGGGACAAAAAACAAAAATGGCGCCCGACAGAACTCGCTAGAGATTGGGTTGGATTTAGCTGCGTGCTTCAAGGATAGTCAAAACAAGAGCTAAGTCAAGATGAAACATTTATTTTTTTTTTAATTTCCCCATGCTATGATCAAGATGCCACTTTTTTTTGAAACAATGTTCCCACGCTGGACGATAAGTCGATCGCACCACCCTTGCGCCAAGTTGGGTGTTCAATTTGTACTTCAATGGCCTCTTGCTTAATCTCTCTGGTCTTGGAAATTGCGTTAATGACCTTATTCCCGTCGTTTGAGAACCTTTTTTGACTCAACTCACCAAAGCAGACAAAACGACTAACAAAAGCGTCGGTTTTAACTGACATGAGTGATATTTTCGACACTATTCTGCTGGATGATAAAGCAGCGGATAGAACTTCTTCTTCTTTATTTGGAGCTACAGCCCGGTATGGACCTGGGCCTCAACCACTAAGCCTCTCCAGCTAGCTGTCGCCAGTGTCGAACGCGATGTTGGTTGAGGTCCTTCTCCACCTGGGTGCGTCACCGTAAACGGGGGCGTCCTCTGTTGCATTGTCCCACGGGTTCGAAGACTCTTCGGGCCGGAGCTGAGTTGTCCATACGCTCTACATGGCCTAGCCATCTTATGCGTTGGATCAGAAGACGCCTGACTAGCCTCATGTCGCTCGTACAGTTCGTGGTTGAATCTTCTCCTCCAAAAACCGTCAACGCAAACAAGGCCGAAGATTGAGGGGGTCTCATTTTGTGTGGATCGGGCATGTTTCCTGAACTCTATCATCTCCTGCTCATCCCCAGCTGTCTTAAAGAGTTCTGTAGATCCATCTGCACATCTTTATTCGACTTAAGACTTTTCTCTCAAAAAGCCCAATGACTTCCTCATCTGGTTTTGAGATTGTCCATGCCTCTGCGCCGTACAGCAGGACTGGGATGATCAAGGTCTTGTATAAAGTCAGCTTGGTCCTTCGAGAGATGGCTCTACTACTCAATTGCCTCTTGAGCCCAAAGAAACAGCGGTTGGCAAGAGTTGCTCTGCTTTCGATCTCGGTACTGATGTTGTTCGTACTGTCCTTGACTACCTCGAAGTTATAGCTGCCCATTGTGACGCTCTGTCCAAGACGTCGATTCTGTGTGTCCTTTCTTGATGACAGCATGTACCTCGTCTTGTCTTCATTCACCGCTAGACCCATTTTAGCCGCTCCCGCCTCAATGCCAGCAAACGCCTCATTGACGGCTCGCTGTGTTCTGCCAATCACGTCAATGTCACCCACGTATTCCAACAGTTGTACGGACTTCTGGAAAATCGTGCCTCTAGTGCTGGCGTGTGAGTCTTGCACGATCTTCTCCAGGATGATGTTAAAGAAGTCACATAACAGCACGTCGCCTTGTCTAAAACCTTTTCTGACATCGAAGGTCTCGGTGAGTTCGTTACCAACCTTGATGGAGCAGCGAGAATTCTCCAACGTCATCCTGCAAAACCTGACGAGTTTAGCAGGAATGTCAAAACTAGACATGGCGTTGTATAGCTCGTCCCTATGCACGCTGTCATGTGGGGTCTTGAAATCGACAAAATGGTGGTGGGTGTCTTGTGTCTTTTCCAGGATCTGCCGCAGTGAGGCATGGTGGACTTCCCTGGCCTAAAACCCACTTATATGGACCTATCAGGTTATTTATAAACGGCTTCAGGCGAGTACGCAAAATGGCAGAGAAGATCTTGTATGCGATGTTCAGGAGACTTATCCCTCGGTGGTGGGCGCAGTCAAAGGGGTCTCCTTTCTTGTAGATCGGGCAAACAGTACTGCGATTCCACTCGTCAGGGATGCTTTCCTCCGACCATATCTTATAGATGAGCTGGTGAACTCAGATTTTCTCTCTCAGTGAACTCTTATTTTCAGTCACATCAAAGCTAAATTTATGAATCGTGATTAAATTACAAACCTGTTGCATGAAATTATGAAAAATGAGCAGACTTTAAAAATGAGCACTTCTGCTAGAGTAATCTAAAGGTTGCAATTGGCTCGGGACGCCCGTTTAGTTGTGACGTTCCGATGATGAACATTCTTATTTTCTTTTTGCCCGCAGCACTTGTAAACGCCGATAACCTTAGCCTTTCTTTTGACATTTTTCGACCTGGTACACAGTTTTTTCCCGTTAATCCAGGCAACATTTTCATCGTTTCCATCTCTACGCACAACAAGTTGAGGGACAATGTAGACCCAAGCCCAACTCAGCCTTCAGAGCCACTAAGATAAAGCAGCCTCAAAATGAATACAATACAAGTAATATGGGTGTGGCGATAGTCAAGGCCTAGCCTGGCTGGACTAGATTCTACACCAACTACTCGTGCCGTACGTGCTATAGTTATTAGTGAGAGTGGATGGGACCTACTGTTTAAGTGCCTACTCCGAACGGCGAAGCTTAAGAAGTTCGTGGGCATTGTTAGTCTAAGTGTTCACTAGCAGTCCTACTACCTAACCTAACCTATCTATCGAGTTGGAAATAGTCTCATTCGATTCAGAATGAAAAATACCAAGCCTTGACCTGAGCTCGTTAGCCAAAGTGGCACAGTCTAGTTAGTCTTCCCTCCCTCTATAATACTTCTTTACGATAGACATTTTATAAATTGCTTAATTAACATTCACAAAAATATATGAAGGGGCGAAAATTGCGTCGAAGCTCTTTCTGGGCAGCAAAGGTCACCCGTTCAACTTTACTTGAAAACATCTAGAAAATGGTACGTTTTCCGGCGCTGTCACATCCGTTAAAGGGCGGTTTCTTCAACTTTTTGGCTCAACTTCCCGGAAAACTGGGAGTTGAACAACTTCAAGGTTTGTCCCAACTCGTGATTTAACCGACGAGTTAAAAATTGATTTTGTTCAGTATTTCAACTCACAGTCTGAAATTTTAGATCCAGAAGCTGTCCAAATTTTTGTTCTTTTGACAATTTGCACACACAATGTCATTTTCTGATTTGAATTTATGTGCTGTTCGTGTGCACTAAGAGAAGGAGAATTGAGAGCGATCGTCTTCGGCAGAGATACTGGTTGCATGTCTCTATACCTTTATCTGGTTTTCAGGTATTCAGTTGCTGCTGGTCAGTGTATAATTGTTCGTAGTTCACGGGGTCTGTTAACAAAATGAAAAAGAATCTATCAAATACTTCATTTTTTTCAAATCTAAGGCGAAAACTGCTAGTTGATCAACTTCAACGTGTGTCTCAACTCGTTTTTTAACCGGCGAGTTGAAAATTCATTTTGTTCACTATTTCAACTCACAGTATCTTCCCCGGTATTAGTTCGAGCAACATTATTTTTGTCCACTTGTATACGCACTTGAGCGCGCAACTACGGCAATGAAAGATGAGAGAGAGATTAAGATATTGCGAGAGCAATATCCCCGATTTCATCCCTTAACTTCTGCTGTTTCCGTGAGTTGAGGAAATGGGAAGTTGATAAACTTATGATTTGTAATTTGAGAGTTGAAGCCATAAAATTTGAGTGAATGAAAGCAAATCCAGAAGTTGAAGAGAGCAGCCCCAAAGTTGTGTTTAACTTTTAGTGAACAAATTGACCCTTATTCAGAATGCAAGGACGCTTCTTTTAAGGCCTAAGCCCGTAAAAGATCAGAGCATCAATTCTCTACAACCTTCGGCGCACTTGCGTCTAAGAAGCAGTTGAATCAATCAGTTGCTCCTTTCAGGACTCAGAGGACATAATCGCTTCAAGATGGCAATTACTTCTGTAAACAACGCTCACAAAGTCCGTCGAGCAGCAAGTTCTCGGCGCTGATTGCGATTCCGGTTTATTTAAAATAATCAATCCTGCCGCAAGTGAAGCAGTACAAATATCTACACGCACGATAGTTTAGAAGAGGACTCTCCCACACATGGTCTGACTCTGACGATGATGACGACGTTGATGGCAAGAGGTTTCGCGGTTCCCGCGGTTGACGTTGATGTTGCCGCTCCTCCCGCCGCCGCTACACAACAGGACGACGCAACAGAGCACACTATCGTGACATTAGCATATAAAGTAGTTGTAGTTGATTGCGCTGCCACAGTGTTGGATTCATTTCCATCGCGTATCCCCATTTCTGAAAGGCAAAAATGCGAAAAAAAGGAAATCCGCGATATTCAAGCCATGTGTGCGTTGTTGAGGGGGTTACTTGTGTTATGACTGCCAATATGCCTGAAACATCATGAATTCCTCGACGTCCTGGGGGTGGGGGGAGGGGTGAAAACACTGACGAAATGATGTATTTATGATAATGAGACGGAAATTCGTCGAACCGGGCTCGTATCTATTTCAGGAATTGGCAATACTGCGCGAATTACTGGCCTTGTCGCAGCGAGGAAGTGTTCGTTATGCTCTCCTCGTTAAGGGGCCGAGTCTCAGAGTGTGGATCAAGTGGATAAGTGCTTGGGCTGAAGGAACAGGTGAAAGTGATATGAGCTTCATGTAAATTCATCACGAAAGTGGAGAAAAGTATTTGAATTTTCCCTGACGCAACGGACGACAGGTGGTGATTACATGTTGACTGAGGGAATGAGAATACATTTTGGAAAGATGTGACGGCTCGAGATAAACTGTAACTGGAGTCGAAGGGATTGTATGATTTGCTTGGGACATGTAGAATCGAATGGAATGTCATTGGGGGATGAAGGAAATCAATTAAACCGCAGAGTTCTATCCGCTGAAAGGAGACCTCTTGACTGCGCCAACTACCGAGGGACAAGTCTCCTGAACATTTCTTACAAGATCTTCTCTGCCGTTTTGTATACTCGCCTGAAGCCGTTTATAAATATCCTGATAGGTCCATATCAGTGGGTTTAAGGCCAGGGAAGTCCACCATGCCTCACTGCGGCAGATCCTGGAAAAGACACAAGACACCCACCACCTTTTTGTCGATTTGAAGGCCGCATATGACAGCGTGCATAGGGAAGGGCTACGCCATGTCTAGTTTCGACATTCCTGCCAAACTCGTCAGGTTGTGCAGGATGACGAAGGAGAATTCTCGCTGCTCCATCAAGGTCGGCAACGAACTCACCAAGACCTTCAATATCAGAAAAGGTTTTAGACAAGACGACGCGCTATCATGTGACAAAGGTCTTAGACAAGACGACGCGTTGTCATGTGACTTCTTTAACATCATCCTGGAGAAAGATCGTGCAAGACTCACACGCCAGCACTAGAGGCACGATTTTCCAGAAGTCCGTACAACTGTTGGCATACGTGGGTGACATTGACGTGATTGGCAGAACACAGCGAGCCGTCAATGAGGCGTTTGCTGGCATTGAGGCGGGAGCGGCTAAAATGGGTCTAGCGGTGAACGAGGGCAAAACGAAGTATATGCTGTCATCAAGAAAGGACACACAACATCGACGTCTTGGACAGAGCGTCACAATGGGCAGCTCTAACATCGAGGCAGTCAACCACTTCGTCTACCTCGGCACCGCAGTAGATAGTACGAACAACATCAGTCCCGAGATCAAACGCAGAGTAACTCTTGCCAACCGCTGTTTCTTTGGGCTCAAGAGGCAATTGAGTAGTAGAGCCATCTCTCGAAGGACCAAGCTGGCTTAATACAAGATCTTGATCATCCCAGCCCTGCTGTACGGCGCGGAGGCATGAATAATCTTAAAAGCGGATGAGGAAGTCCTTGGGCTTTTTGAGAGAAAAGTCTTAAGCCGAATAAAGATGTGCAGATGGATCTACAGAACTCTTTAAGACAGCTGGAGATGAGCAGGAGATGATAGAGTTCATGAAAGCCTGTCCGATCCACACAAAATGAGACCCTCTCAATCTTTGGTCCTATTTGCGTTGACGGAGGAGAAGGAGGAGAAGTTTCAACCACGAACTGTACAGCGACATGAGTCTAGTCAGGCGTCTTCGGTTTCAACGCCTAAGAGGGCTAGGCCATGTAGAGCGTAAGGACAACTCAGCTCCGGCCCGAAGAGTCTTCGACTCCGAACCAGTGGACAACACAGAGTACGCCCGGATTTATGGTGGCGCACCCAGGTGGAGAAGGACCTCAACCAACTTGGCGTGCGACACTGGAGACAGCTAGCCAGTGACCATGCTAGCTGGAGAGGCTTGTTGGTTGAGGCCCAGGTCCACCTCGGACTGTATAAGAAGAAAGAAGAAGAAGACGGACTGACGTACAAGTACAATTCCAAGTACTGGTATTGGTACTGGTACTGGTACTGGTACTGGTACTCGATTTTCTACAGCCTAGCCTATACTGCATCATTTAATAGCGCGGCGGCCGATTGCTGGACGGGAATAATCTCACATGTCGTCACCCTATGAGGACATCTTCTTCTGGTTTTGGCCTAGCCTCCCCAGCTGGCACGATTTTTATCAAGCTGTTTCCAACTGCGCATGGCAAGTTGGTTGAGGTACTTCTCCACCTGGGTGCGCCACCATAAATCCGGGCGTCCTCTGTTGCATTGTCCCACGGGTTCGGAGTCGAAGTCTCTTCGGGCTGGAGCAGTGTTGTCCATGAGGAGATCTGCAGTTCTATGTTAAATCCGAACGACGCAGTTTGAGAAAGTTTCCCTTACGCTCAGGCTTTTGGCTTGACCCCAAAATGTCATACTCCATGGAGTCCCTCGACTGCTTCAGTTGATCCAAGCCTCTTTGTGGGCACTACGATGTCTTCACAGAAGACTCTGCTCCTCGCGGTCTTACCTGAAGAAGGTCCCAGTTTATTGCCGAGCACTCCCTGTAGGCTGTTGAGATTTCGACCTTCTTAGGTTAAGATGGTAACGCCACTCAAAATCGATTCTCAGTCCCACTTGAAAGACCTCTCAATGGAAGCACTTGCCCTTTTAAACTCCCGACACAGAAATAAGCAATCAACCAAAACCCTGAAAACCTGAAAAGTATACAAGTACATCTTACACAACACCACCCTCAACCGCGTCCAACCACCCAACTTCGTCAATCGGCCACCCCAACGTCGATGCAGGACGCACACAAACAGAAAACCGTTTTTGTTTTGGTTACCAAGTTCACCAAGGTAACCGCAAAATCCGTTCCGTGGTGCTCGCCTGTGTTTGATGGCAACATTCTGTCACTACACACCCCGCACAGGTACACAGACACTGCCATAGCCAAACGTGTTGTAACTCTCTCGACAATAAACCTCAAAACAAAACAAAACGAAAAATAAAGAAACACAAAGAAAAAAAGTTAAAAGATACATCAAAACGAAAACGAATCCTGCCGCGTGTGTTCAGACTCCGGATGCATTTCGCTTGAGATTTTTTTTAATTGATTCGCCCACACGAACGGATGACAACTGCGTGTGGCACAGCCGCGTATAGGAGCGACCTCCCAGCCCATCTGGAAACCTCGAAAATAAAACCCCCTCGCCCCCTATCGGCCACCGAGCCAGTCAGTGGCAATCCGCAATATGAATTTCATTTCGACCGATAAAAAGTAAATTACTTGTCATCGCTGGTGCTCCTGTCGTCGTGTTGTTGTCGTTTATCGCTGTCCGCTGTCATTGTCGTTGTCGTCACTACAAAGGATAAAACCGGATTTAGAGGGTGAACCGGAAACGTACGCGAAATCAAGGCGAATTCGGAGTGCGCCGCTTTGAAGTTCCTCGTGCGTCCTCCACCCGTTTATGGACAAATGGTTCGGAGAGAAACGTCTGTGGCTGTTTGGTAATCATCTTCCACTCCTACCTAGAAGGTACGTATGCACGTGTACGTGTGCGCACCCACACATCCCCCATCGCAACACACGTAGTGTCCTTTTTCACCGCACTCACCCATGTAAGCACGATCCACGACGCATTGCCAGTGCAACGAGAGAAAACGAAAAATGTAACCACAATCTATGTGATATTGAAATGAAAAATTAAACCTTTCACTCCAGCCAGCCCCCAGCCGCAGCCCAACCCGCCTGACTGCACTCGTGTTGGTTCGTCCGTGACAAAGGCGGACGCGATGAAAGATGAGGCATATAAATTCAATTGTATCCGAACTGTACACGATTTTAATTGAACGTCCCTTTTATTTTTGCGGTTTGAGGGCGCTCCGCACGGGGACCCAGTGAAATGTGTGACTTCCCGCGAAGCCGTGCGTGTGTGGGTGCTCATTGTTAGCGAATGTGAACGTGAATGTGAACGAGAACGAGAACGAGACCGAGAATCGATTTCTGGTGGTGTTCAGTTGTGGTGGTAGTTGTGTAATTTTCGGGAACAAACGAACGGTCAATGTAATTGCTAGTGACACTGAATAGCGTTGCGAGTGTCCTTTCTCGTGTGTCCTGTGAATTTTTGTGAATTATGCACATATGTGGATGAGGCGGTATGGGAGGCAGGAGCCGTGATGATGGAGGAATGCCCTTTGGGGTTTCGTGTTCCAAATTGATCAAATGTTCTATTTACTTCTCAGCCGTGCGCAGAACCAGTGTCCGGAAGCTCATGGCTTATAAACCAGAAGTTCGTCCTTGTTTTGGTGCTCGAATCAAAGATTCTACTTGAGGACTAGTCCTTAGTTCAATTCGCAGTTATTGAACATTTGTCCATTTTGTCAAACTTACGAAGTCTTCGTTGGCTCTGTTGACTCTGTCGTGCTTCTTCCGAACTTAACGTCCATATCCGCCACGAAAAAGTGAAACCGACTAGATGGACTTTTTCAAATTTGTACTTCTGATTCATCCCTTGCTGACGTCATGGACGTCAAGTGTACATCAGTGTACGTTATCCTTGTTCTTCTTCTTATCAGGCTGACGACCCATGCAGGGTCCGAGCCTGAGCGATAGCTGCTTTCCATTCCGTGCCACTCCTGGGCACGCTGCTTCCAGTCATCAAGATCAAGCTGACTTGCATCCGCAATTACTTGGTCTTTATACCGGAGATTCGGTCTTCCTCTCCTTCTCGAACCAGGAGGCTCGGATTCGAAGACCCTCTTAGTTGGAGCATTGTTCTTCCGGACTACATCCACATCCTGGTACAGCTCGTAGAGTTCGCGGTTGTGTCTTCTCCTCCAGTCGCCTTCCTCGCAGACGGGACCATATATCCGACGTAGAATTTTTCTTTCGAAGGCACCAAGTATCAGCTCCGCAGTTTTGCTTATCGTCCAGCTTTCGGCTTCATATAGCAGGACTGGCAAAATAAGGGTTTTCTAGAGCATGATCTTAGTCCTTCGAGTCAGGAGTTTTGACGCCAGTTGTTTAGATAAACCGAAGGAGCATCGGTGGCCTCTGCATATGAAGTCCATTTTCAGTTGTTTTGACAAACCGAAGTAACACCGGTTGCCAAAGTCGGCTCCACGTCGGATCTCCACAGTGATGTCGATTGTGGAGTTTACGTTTGCCCCGAGGTAGACAAACTCCTTTACTACCTCGAAATTGTAGCTGTCGATTGTAATATTTACAATCCGGGTATGCTGGTGGCATATCCCGGATGGTGCTCTTCTTTGCTGGGTTACAGCCAATTAGTGTTTTTGATAAATTTCGCTGTGTCTAGAATTTTAATGACAGACATTTCCTCAAGGCTCTTGAATGAATAGCTGCCTAGCGGGGTTTTCTTAGTCCCTGCAAGTGCTGGGCAGCTGCCGAGGTAGTGAAGTGTAGTTCCTTCTTCCTCTTCGTCCCTACAGCTCCTACAAAAGTCATTGTAGGGTGTTCGAATTCCTCCTTGCGTGTGCGGCGAAGAGGCAATGACCAGTAACAATGCCTTAACGAGATGGCCAAGTATTTTAACATCCAACTTATGTGGGTGCCGGGATACTGTGACATTCCTGAGAATTGAGATTAGAAAGGACAGAAACTCTGTACTCCTTCCGAGGGGAGACCTACCCTCCACGCTGCTGAAGCTTGTTCAAGCAAACCGTTGATGGATATCTCGAACAGGATGCCTCATTACCAAACACCTCTGGCCTATGATCGATCCCAAGCGATCGCATGGCTTGAGCAGATTAAGCAGACCAAATCTCAGATCTCTCATTGGCGTTCTAACAGGGCATTGTGCCGAAAATAAAAGTGTGTTTAAAAAGTGGGCGTATCTGTTTAGGTTCCTTGGTGTGGCTGCGTTAAGCATGGCCGCCGAACTGTATAAGTCCATGGATGTGGCTGAGCTTTAAATCTGCTTAGCTTGCTGGATGCGGCTGTCATATGGCTGAGTTAAACATGGCCCTTAGCGTTACTGGGTGCAATATATTTCTGGACACCACAGTGTTCAGAAAAAAATGCAGATCACACTTAAGGCACACTGTGGCAAATCATGTGGCGTGGCACCATCCAAAGCAAATCCTCCCGCATCCATCATGCATGCACCACCACATTCCGAGAGCTCAATAGTCGACATTGAATGTCTCACGTTCTCTCGAACTTCCACGCTCGTTGAAATCTGCACAACCAATCCCATCCCCATCCAATTTGGATCCCTCCGCCAGAATTGCCAGGCGATTGCACCAACTCCACTGTTCAATTAGTGACGTCATCAAAAACGAAGATCCCACTTTTCTCGAAATTCCAAGGACTCCGATCGAATTTTTTTACTGAATTAACTTCAATTATCCTTTCCCCACCCAGGCCCTTGCATTCGGGGCGAAATGCCCGCAGAGAAACTCAAAAAATCGATTTTTCAAAAATTGACACAGTTTGCACGAAAAAACGCGGTAAAATGGCATCGCATTCGGGTCGCATATTTTTGCTGAAAATAAACGTATTTTCGTCAGAGGCATTTTCATGAGTACACAATCTTGTGAAAGAAATATCTCGGGAATTAAGACGAATCCAAGAATGTGGGGTACCAGGATGGAAAGGAAATTTCATGTAGATGCGGAGAAAGGCGGGCCTTTTGGAGGGGAATGCCGGGGATGATGTGTGTGAGCCAAAGTCCTTCATAACCTCTATTTTCGCATTAAAATTGAGGAATTGGAAGATGTGATGTTTTGTGGACGGAATTTATCGGAAACTAGGACGTGCCCATGGTTGGAGGATACCTTGATGGAGAGGAAATTTCATGTAGATGTGGATTGAGGTAAGACTTTCAATTGGGAAAACCAGATGCCCTCTTATGGCCTTCGAAATGTGATGCCTCATTACCAAGCAACTATTCCTTATGATCGATCTCAAGCGATCGCTTAGCTTGATCAGATTAAGCAGGCCAAACCTCAGACCTCTTATTGGCGTTTTAATCGGGCATTGTTCCATCGGAACTCACGCCTCTAGTCTAGGCCTTCCCTATAAAGATTTCTCTAGAAGCTGCATGGACAGCTCGTAGAGTTCCCGGTTGTGTCTTCTCCTCCATTCGCCTTCCTCGCAGACGGGACCATGTATCTGTCCGTTATCCACTCAGTCTTTTGCCATGACCAAGCAGAAAGCAACTAATAATTAAAAGGAAGAAAAAAACATTATCAGCTGATATCTGTTGCCAAGGAGTCCTTGTTGGCGGTCCTTTTTGAATGATCCTCTGGCAGCCAAAGCTAATTGAAGGCTGCTCCGACAAGAGAAAGTCTCACCAAGGGTGTAACTCTTCACTGCTCCCCTTCTTCTTCTGCATCTAGGCCGCCACAGTACATGGTGGACCTTTTCTCAACCAAAAAGCAACCCGATCTTTTGTCAGCTGTTTCCAGTTTCAACGATTTAGAGGAGGTTCATCTGCACATCTGTGTGATACATTTAACGTGGGAGTTGTGTGATACCTTGTCCCACTTGCTTTAAGTCGAAGCCTCTTTGACTGAGACTCTATCCCACTATCAGCTTTAAGTCGAAGCCTCTTTGACTGAGACTCTATCCCACTATCAGCTTGAAGTCGAAGCCTCTTTGACTGAGACTCTATTCCACTAGCAGCTGGAAGTCGAAGCCACTTTGACTGAGACTCTATCCCACTATCAGCTTGAAGTCGAAGCCTCTTTGACTGAGACTCTATCCCACTAGCAGCTTGAAGTCGAAGCCTCTTTGACTGAGGCTCTATCCCACTAGCAGCTTGAAGTCGAAGCCTCTTTGACTGAGACTCTATCCCACTATCAGCTTGAAGTCGAAGCCTCTTTGACTGAGACTCTATCCCACTAGCAGCTTGAAGTCGAAGCCTCTTTGACTGAGACTCTATCCCACTATCAGCTTGAAGTCGAAGCCTCTTTGACTGAGACTCTATCCCACTATTAGTTTGAAGTCGAAGCCTCTTTGACTGAGACTCTATCCCACTATCAGCTTGAAGTCGAAGACCCTTCATAAAGCGAGAACTATGTCATTGATAGGCTGTGCCATTAGATCAGTCCAGGGGGGAGCCTTCAACCAACAAGCCTCTGTACATGTCAGCTACATGAACAACTCACCTTTAGTGTCTTAGGTTTAAGAGGTTACCTAATGAAGGCTGTCTTAGAATTTTTTCTAGCTAGATAGCCCCCAAGGACGTGTTTTCGCTCTGGGCTTAATTTCCCTAGTGGTTATATACTCTCTAAGATCTTTGGTTTCAAACAAAGGTGGGCTTAGGTCTAAATTCTGTGACAGCCACTCTTGTTATGCCATTCCTTTACGATTGAAGAAATAATCCATAGTTACCGACTCCGTTCGTCGCAGTTAAGGATATACAGATTTTATAAAAATAATAGGCCTTCGGCAGAGGCTACAGGAACCCTGGGATAAGTTAGCGTCGTTCGTTTAGAAGACCAACTCGAAAATATCTCGTATCCAGGTTGCATGGACATCCCATGATAAAATGATAAGGTAGATCATCTAGCTAAGCATTGATCAACCCTATAGTGCTCACTTGCAGAGCACTTCCTTGAAATAGCAAACCTCAGATGGACCAGACAAACTGTGCAACATCAACAAAAATATGGTCTGAGTGCCACTATTTAAATCAAAAGATCTTGCTAGATTTGTACCAGCTTGTAATGGCCGTCAAACTACGTTATGCACAGAGCTGAGAGGCCAGTGGGTCCTACCCATCTACCAAAGATGTCAGAGTTTGCGAAGTTCGCAGTTCTGAAGATGCGGCTCATGTGCTCTTCGGAAACTATGGGTCTTATTGAAAATTGTATTGTGGGTGGAAATGGTCTTAAGTTTGAGCTCGAGTCTTATGATTCATGTAGAAGTTCTTCTTTAACTGTCTCTACAGTCCGCCTTAGCCTACACTTCAGCATGGCCTTGAGCTAGTTGCTTTCATCTACTCCCGTTCATCTGATTGACGTCTCATTCCAACTGGCGCACGCCAGCTTGTCTCATGCTAGAGACTGGAACTTTTTGGCCGTTCTTTCCTCTCGAAAACCAAGGATCCAAGAATCTTCTCACCATAACACTGCAAGACTGGGTCTATCAAGGGGTTTTATAAGACCACCTTGGCTCTTCCTAAATTGCCTTGCAAAACCAAATACAGAGCGTTTGATGAGAGTGATCGTTCGTTTTGTCTCGTTACTTGCGTCGTCTTCGATGACTAGTTAGACGAAGTTTTTCAATACTTCAAAGTTATGAGTGTCCATGGTAACGTTCTGTCCAAGAAGTCAATGTTGATGATCATTGTCGTAGACAGCACTTTGATCAATCGGCAAGACCCATCTTAACGGCGTCCCATCTTGGTGCTCACAAATGCCCCACTGACAGCCCATTGTGTCCGTCCGATGATGTCAAGGCTGTTGCACAGATTTGTAGAAGATCGTGCCTCTGGTTGTGTTAGTTTGAGTTAAGCACTATCTTCTCGGGAATGGTTTCGGGAGGTGGGAATCTTTCACTCACTAAATCCACCTCCCCTTCTACCCCTGGTCCTCGCTGGGATCTTCGGCCTTATACATTCGGCTCGTTCGTATTGGCAACTACCTGCGCTGCGTTTCGTTGTCGTTGCCAGTCGCCGTTGCTCCTTCATGATCATGGCCACGGTTTCACTTACGTCTTCCCAAGCTGTTTGTGTGCTTAGCATCAGTGTGATTATATTCTCTGGGGGTAGGTTCACGCCCAGTCTGTTCGCCAACAGGTTACGGAAACCCCGATATCGAGGACTGTGGAACATTACATGCTCCGCGTGGACAATAAGGGGTGTCTTCATGTCCGAATCTGTGGAGATATGCTCTGAAACGTCTATGGCCAGTAAGCATCTGCGTTTTGTAGAAATTCAGCTCTCCATGTTTCTCGTTGATCCAAGGGTCCACATTGGTAATCAATCTATGCGTCCACCTGCGCTTGTCAGAAGAGTTCATCCATCTTTCTTGCCATTCCTCGAGGTTTGCTCAATGTGTTTGGCCACCTTCACTTCGGCTCGTCGCTGTAGGCCTTCTCGTTCTGTTGGCACGATATTTCGATGCGGCCTCGTTGGTAAGGAGGTCTCTTGGCACCATTCCGAGACAGTGCGCATGCCGAGAATGGTGTTAGAGAACTCGCGTGGCTGTGTGTCGCCTCGTCTAAATCGTTTAATGACATCAAAGGTGTTACACCGATTTTCCGACCTACGCGCGACCTCGTCCGGGAGGGTGCCTGACCAGCCGTGGAGAAAGGCCGTGGTCTTATTGTTGGTTTTATTTTTTTGTATGGGCGCCACGCGATTGACCTCCCGTACGATCCACCACCTTGTGAACCGCGACAAAAGATGGTAGTCAGCCTTATAATTCTCTTCACAAATTTTTATTTACTTAAAATTAATAATTTTTGCTTAAACTAACTTAAATCTAACATCAATTAAAAAGAAGACAAATTCATTACTTCAGAGAAAAGAGAAAGAAAAAAAAAGGATATGAAAGAAAAAAAAAGAAAAACCCAAAAAAGGTATCCGACGACGAAAAGCTTCCGAAACAAAAAAAATAAATTGTCGTCTTTCTCGGGACTCGAACTCGGTACCAACCGATCCGGAATGGAAACGATAACACGAACGCGCACCGCCAACGCCTGGACTGATCGTGACACTCTCTTTAGTGTAGTCGAATCGATACAGGTTTACCGACAGTTTCGATTTTTGTTTTAGTTTTATTTTTACCGCACACAAAGCACGCCCGGTCCTACACACATACAACGATCGATAACCTGGTCTTAGACTAGCTTTACCTCGTGTAAGGTAATAATCCGGTAAGGTAATAATCTAGTAAGATCTCGTGTCGGGTTCATGCGCTGCTTGTCGGGGTGTCTCGTCTTCGGCGCTCCTCCCTCGGTAATTTCCCACTGCGATGTCGTCTTAGTGTCCGGGTGGGACGCGAATACTTCTCTAGGCGTCTATCTACCACGTCACGCAAACAGAAAAGGTTGCAAGGAAAAGCCTCGAATCGCTGTAAGCCAAATAGAGTAACGTAAGCCCAAAATGAACCACTCGGTTTCGCCCGCAGACGAGAAATCCTTCCTACCTTTCTTCACTCGTTCCGCACTGTGATCACTGTCCTACACCAAAATTCGCAATACTTCTCTTCAATTACGTACTCGATCCACAACGTTTTATGCACGAAGTCAGAATGCGACTGAAGTGGATGGGTCCAGTTGTCCTCTGCATCGGCTGTTCTTTGGAGAGTTGCGGGTCTCCACAGCATCAGGCCATCTGCAGAGCCGCTAATTCCCAATTTACTACTTCAGCCATTTCAAGGTCATGGGACCATAATTTGGAGGAACTTGAAAAAAAAAAAGGAGCACTACCTGACAGGATTCGAACCTGGGTCCCGAAGATCCGAGCTAGCGCTAGAACCACCGATATACGACCGACCACTAGCATCTGGCGAACTAACACTAGTGACGTAATGTTACGTCACACACTTCACCCTAAACACATTTAAATAGTGTTCTGGAACTGGGCGAAAACCTTTATAGCCTTTCGGCCTAATAAAGGTCTCTGGAGAATCTCCACCGACCTTGAGGGAGGAACCGGCATCCTCTCTTTCGCTAACACGAACGAGTTTTGCGGGCATGCCTAAACGAGATAAAGCAGTGTATGGATAGTTTCTGTAAATACTGTCGGGTGTCGGGTATCGAATTGTTAGGATTAGTCATTTCTTTGTCCGTCGTATTCTATGTCTTAAGCCACAGTCAACTGATTGGTCAGCAGTACCCTCACCCAGCGAGCCGACACCAACATAGGTCCGTCTTAGAAAATGGCAGTCCTCGTCAAGCGAAAAATTCGAAAAATGGGGCCTATGTCGAACACAGTGCCATTCGTCGGAATTCGAGAAAAGGCATTGAAGTTGATCCCCTAGAATGTGATGAGGCATTGTACTCGGCACCCCCACCAAGCAGTGAAAGTGCAATGATGTACAAAGTGCTAAAGGGTGGTGTGAATAAAAACTGAAAAAACGCTCCGAGAAAGAACGCATGAGTCGAGTATGTTCGTTAAAGGAAATACTCAATTTGGTGTGAGTAAAAAACTGCCTCAAAGTAGGCACCCTCCCTTCAGTTGACGTTTGAAAACTAGAGCTCTTGGCGTTTAAGGGTGAGTACAAAGTCGGGTAAAGGTGGGTGCAAAGTATATGCAATAATGTTTTCAGCCTTCATCTCATCCCTGCGTAGAAAACTATGCAAGAGCTACTATATATTGGATACTGCTGAAATTTTCTGCCTTCATTACAATCCTTATTTTACTCAATCCCTCTTTCGTAAAATTCTAAAAAAGGTATAAGAAATCATGGAAAACACACTTAAATACCACATGCGTTGAAATCTACGCACAATGGCGGATGAGATGAGGCTTAAGCATACAAGCGCGCAAAACCGAAGAATTATAACTCATGTCCTTTCGGGGACACAGGGGATAGTTTCAAGAACGTGTATTGATTCGAGTTTGACAACACGGAATGGTTAAGTACTCATTTCCCTTCCGATATTCTTGAAGAAACCGATGGTGGTGCCAAGCTTTGATTGTTTTTGGTCTTTCAATGCAATGGGAAGATTGAGCGTCTTTTTCTTATCGTTTTTTTGATTTTACGCGGGCCTTCGTGTTATCAATTACACGACACAAATTTTTGCTCTATTTGCGAGATGTTCAAGGTAATACCATGGATTTTTTTTTTATTTCTTCTTCCATAGCTTTCAACGCAGATTGCTTTTCATTTTTCAACTCTGGAGTTTGGCTATTTTCCAGCCAGCATCGAAAATTGCAAACACTTGATGAAGTCGTCCAGATTTCCTTTTTTTTGTGAGGATTAAGGTTTAATCCGTCAAAGTAGCCGTCTTCCGACGCAGTATTTTTCATTATTTTAAATTGTTTTCAATTGTTTCTCTGTTGAAGTCACCTCCTATGCGCACTCAACTTCTGCAAGCGATATCTGAGCATATTCCATCGTTATTCACACCAAAACGGAGGAAGGACTCAGCAGTCAAAATATGAGAGCGGAGAGGATTCGTTAAACTTAACGAAATAAATTTGTATTCACGCCAGATGGAACGTCCCCTCTAAAATGCTGAGGAAATGCTCACACTCAGTTTTTATTCACACCACCCAATATCTCGAATATTTTCGAAAATCATTGGCGTTGACATTTTTGAGAAATTGATGCGTTTGAGTTCGAAAACATGCCACTACTCCCAATAAAAGGTCGGAAAAACTGTTTGAAAAGTATTTAGTTTTGAAAAATCTTACACTCGTCTCGGAAACTGTGCCCCCAGCGTCGGCAGCCTATATTATCGAAACACTCCATCTACGCAGATTATCTTGATGTGAAACCAAACTGATTGCTGACAGAGAACTGTTCTACACTCCGAACCAACCCAACAGGTTCTCATTTCTCAACTCGCACATCCCGGAATAAATGGAAAAGAAAAACTCTGAAACCGCCCTCCCCCTCTGTTGTGACAAACTTTAAAAAACTTCCCATCGAATTGCTTACACCAACAACTGCGCAGTGTCCACTACCACAGGTCGCTTTGTGTTCAGCAGCTGTTCACACTCAAAAGCAGCACCGACCGAGAATTTCTCCTGCGGCACCTTGATAAAACCCTTTCCATACCACCGGACTCGTACCTGTTTTGCATATCAACTCTAGGGTGGGTGGCTATATAATTCAGGTGTGCCTATGTATGGCACCGGCACACACATGGCCAGCATGCATGTGTACGGCTGGCATAATGAACCAAATGAATAATAACAGAGCACGAGTGTACGATGAGTGTCCTTGTGTCCTTCGAAAAGGACAACAAAGAGCCGCATATCCAATCCATTTAATTCAGCAAAATGAAAAAGAATTCACGGCGGCAAGTGAAAAGCAAGCCCTTCAGTGTGTTTATCCTTTCAGTGCACCATACACTGCATCGGAACCGAATCAGTCAGCTCAACAGCGCATCCGTGAATCCCTTTCCGTGAATTTACTTCAAATAAAAAGGATTTCAATTCGGTAAGGAAATTGCACATCGACATTGAGAACTCACACTAATGGACGGGCGTTTAATCAAACGAAACGCAGAAGTCACGCAACTCACGCGTACCAAGGACGCTCGACTGTCTTCGTGCACATACACGAGTGAATTGGTTTCTTGGTGGGTGAGGGTAAAGGGGGTGGGGGTCGAAGGCTAGAGCACATCCTTATGTTTACACTCATCGACCACGAAACCCACAGCCCATTAAATAGTGAGGGAAGAGGCCAACTTCTTGCCTTGCCTGCCGCGGCAAGGGGCCTAAGCAGCGGAGCTAGAATGTCTTAGCACAACGCCGCTGCCACCGCCACACCGCGCCACATCGCGCCACACCGCACCGCACCGCTATCGCGAGTATGTATTGTCCTAGCGATGGTTGTGGCTTTTCTTCAGGGGGAAAGGTCAAAAGCCATACACAATGGTTGCTTGGGTGGTGTTGGAGAAATCTACAAGGCTGGCCCTTGAGCTGAAGTTTTAACAACCACACGCTCTTCAAGTGAAATACATAAGTGGCAAGTGGTGGCGCAATGCCCACATCTTGGACTTGGACTGGCTCAGTGTTGCTCAAGCAGTGGACAGTAGTTAACTGAAATATGTTCGAACTCAGCAAGATATTCTCCTTGAGACGGTACGCAAGAGGATTTCATTTTTTTTGTTCTGTTTTTTTTTGTTTTCCACCCCCCAATTCGATGGTTCCATTTGCCATTCGTGCTCGGTTAATTAAAGTACAAATAATGACGTGGGTGATTCATAATTCATTGGATGCAGTAGGTGGGTGTACACTCCGTTCCCGGAATACCTAAGTGGCCGAATGAATAATGACGGGTATTTTAAGAACCCGTTCAAGTGACAGCGACTGAAAATAAACCGGCGACAATCTCAGTGTATAATTGGTGTTGAAATTGAAATGTTGAAGTGTCTCTGTTCGCGCAGTTAACCAAGTTCCAGTTGATCCGTGGCAATGAGAAGGAGGAAGTAAGATCTTTCGGATACCGAAACAAGTGATGTGTGATTTTCGTCTGCTAATGTTCTTCTGTGTACACATCGTGGGGGCACTCTGACTCTTTTCACTTGTATCGACCTTTTCCGGAACAAACAAACACAACAGCTTTATCGACCCGCGCTGCGTCCATTATGAGAGATAATTACCCTCGTTTTCACTGGTGCTCGATGTCCGGGTTGGACGGGTTCTAGCTCTAGTCTTCTATGGGCCGACGGTTGTAGTTCGTATCTGTGGAAACCAGGACAAGCCCCGAGTGTGCAGTGTGTTCGCCGTGTGCGAAGTGTGAAAATGGGAATAATTATCAAGAAAATATCAAGTGCAGTAGATGTTGGTGCTGTGAGAAGGTATAGCTTCGGTGGGGCGACGCGACGGCAGGCTGTGCAAAGGTGGCCCGCCGTGAAATGAACTCAGTGAAATTGCACACTCAAACCAGCAGCGGCAGGCAATTGCATGCAATGTGATGTTGTGACACGTTTCCTCTGGTTATTCACCTGCGTGTGTGTGGTCAGGAAGATCTCAGTGTGCAGACGGTCCGAAATAAACTCTGGCCAGGTGTGCGTCGAATGTGAATGAGACTCTGGGTGGTTTGCATTCCTTCAAGGCTAGTTGGAGAGAATCTGGTGTCGAAATTAACTCTTTAAAAATGCGTTTTTGAGTGAATTTTTTCAAGTGTGTGATGATCCTTTTTTCGGTTTTATTGTGTCGCACTCCCTGTGAGGAGAAGGGATATGTCCTTTTGTTTGCACAGACATGGAAAAGTTTCTAAGAGTGTCTCTTTCAAGTGGTAACTAGTGTGCTCTTACAGTGAATGCTCCCATAGGCGGACAGCGACAGTCGCAGGGAGTTGTCCGTCCATGGAAACATTTGGAACTTCAATCCTTCAAGTCTACGGTTACCTCAAGAAGGTCCTCCCTTCAAGGAACTGAAAGAAGACTTTTGTCCGCCTAAGAGAGTGTCCACTTCACTGTAACGAAAATAGACTTCTGAAGAAAAAGTTAAATGAATTCAGTTATCCAGCGTCAAAAATGCATATCGCCCTGGTAAAAAAAACGAGAGTTCAACTTACCTCGGTTGAATGCCCGAACTCAAAAACACGTCCGCCATCTGGTTACTGCCACACTCTTAAGTCAGAAAGACCGTTTTTCACTTAATTCTAAACTAGAGCTCTTGATACCAGCGCACCCGGTAACTCAGCCGCGTACTCGCATTTCCGGGTATTACTCAGGTACCCATAAATTTAGATGATGTTATTCTGCTACTTATGTAATTCTACTTCTTTATTTGGCGCTACAGCCCGGGGATGGACCTGGGCCTCAACCAAAAAGCCTCTCCAGCTAGCACTGTCTGTCTCCAGTGTTGTACGCCATGTTGGTTGAGGTCCCTCCACCTTAAACGCGAGCGTCCTCTGTTACGTTGTCCCATGGGTTCGGAGTCTAAGACTTTTCAGGCCGGAGCTGAGTTGTCTATACGCTCTACGTGGCCTAGCCATCTTAGGCGTTGGATCCGAAGACGCCTGCCTAGACTCATGTCGCTGTACAGCCCGTACCGTTCGTGGTTGAATCTTCTCCTCCAGAAACCGTCAACGCAAACCGGACCAAAGATCGCTCACAGAGATTTTCTCTCGAAGAGACCAAGGACTTCCTCATCCACTTTTGAGATTGTCTTACTTATGTACAATGAGTTCAAATGCAATTCGTACTCAATGCAATGCAATCGCTGCTGCCCTTGGTCACGCCCTAATTTGAAAACGGCTTTAACTAATGCATTCATAATTTTTCCAAGCCTCCTAATACTTTGTAGAAGGTTCTTACGGAAAGAAAAGGAAATTTGGTAATGTCAGAAAACCAGTGGGTGTCATTAATATTCGGTTTTTTACTGGAATGTGTGAAAAATTGCAGTTATAGGTTGAAACCAAATGGTTTTTAACCCAATCTTTTTCTGATCGGTAAGTTCCTTAATTTTCTTCGAGATTTGCAATTTTTTGAGTAAAAAACTCTTACCATTGCCAAAAGAGAATGAATTTACACGAAAAACTATGAAAAAAGTGTGAAGGCACTTAATATTCGGTTTTTTAACTATTTTATTTAACTTACATAATAAAAATTAAAATAATCATAAAAAAAGAAAATTATTAATATTTTGTAGCGTATCCTTTATTCTCTAAAACTTGGCATATTTGCTATTATTTTTTTTTCTATATTCCGGACTTATTTAAGTCCATTCTTCCTGCAACTTAACCTTCACAGGGTTTACGGAAGAAACAGGGTTCTCCCGCACTCGCCGATCCAATTCGGCCCACAAATTTTCGATGGGGTTGAGGTCAGGTGAGGTGAGCAGGTGTTGTTATAACTTTTGGACGGTTGTATAACAGCCATTCGCGGACAATATGGGCTCTATGTTCAGGATCATTATCCTGATAAGATTGTAAAGACGTGCAAATTCCCATTTTTTCAACGCATTCTTTCAACTTTTCTCTCAGAATCCTGAAATAATGCTCCTTATTCATGATCTCATCTATAAAGACCAAATTGCCCACGCCTTTAGCCAATATGCACCCCCACACCGTAACATGACCTCGCCCATGCTTCACCGTTGCCTTCAAATGATTGCTTTTTAGCTATTCATTCTTCTTGCGCCACACCATAACCCTTCCATCAGACCCGAAAAGGTTGAACTTGCTCTCATCTGCGAAAATTACATCTTCCCACCATACTGGATATTTTTCTTTGTAATCTTTAGCAAATTTTTGGCGAATACTACGGGTTGAGCAAGTTGATAGAAATGCAAGTTAAAAACCCGATTATTAATGAAGGCACTTTTTTCATTATCTTCTTATAAAGGTAAGAGTTTTTTTACTCAAAAAACTGCTAATCTCGAAAAAAATGAAGGAACTTACCGAGCAGGAAAAGATTGGGTTAAAAACCATTTGGTTTCAACCTGTAACTGCAATTTTTCACACATTCCAGTAAAAAACCGAATATTAATGACACCCACTGTATATATGTACATCGCTGAACAGAAGTACTGGCCATGCTTTTGGCTTGAAATTTTAATATAATCCAAACGGCCTTGCCGATTTATTTACATTTTTTCTGTTTTTATTACAGATTTTTACAACAGAACGCACAAATTGAAGAAGACAGACCAGCAGATCCCTGGGGCCTATTTCATTCTGACACTTCTGCTGTATAATGTCTGTTCCTCAGATTTGTTGTATGAGCCGCTGTAATGCAGCATGTATCACCTAAAGTTTTCACTGGAAATATGGGAAAGTTGTATGATTCTGTTTCACACAAAAATATCATACACATCATACATCAGTTTGATTACAAATTTATCATGCATTTCATACAGCACTTCAAATGGCTGTAGTCATTATTATTATATCTTTAAATGAACATAGACAGAAGTATTGAATCGGTTGGACCGATTGAATTCTATTAACGTTTAAAGGCCCATATACCGAATAATTTTCTCCAACAGTGTATAAGAAAATAAATTCCTGTTTTTATTGGTTACGCGATAACTTGAAAGCGTCTTTCTCGTGTTGAATTAGAAAATTTGTTGCCACGGGTACCCACTACCTGATAATGACGGGTCCACAATGCTGGGTACAAGCCAAGTTGGGTATTACCCGCATTGCCTGGGTACCCGGGTAGTCGGGTACTTGTCAAAACGGGACTAAGTGCATCAAGGCCACTTACTACCTACTTACGAAAGGTAGGTAGATGCATTTGCAGGCTTAGATGCACTTAGGCCCGTTTTAACAAGTACCCGTTTTAACAGTACTCGCAGGTAGGTAGTAAATGGCTTAGATGCACTTAAGCCAAAGTATGCCCATTGTACTGCTACGTGGGTTTCCCTAAAAAAAGGGGGGTAGGGCCGGCGTGGTTATTACGACAGTCAGCAGATTTTTCAATGAAGTCTAGTAGCGATTTGATTGATGTTTCTCTTAGACCGGGTACGAAAGGAACACCAGTGCTAATATCTTAGACCTGATCGCCTTCCGCAACAATTTAGCCCGTAAACGGTTTTGAGAATTCATGGTGCCCATACATTCGTTCTTCATGTTACATTGTCAGCCGGTCCACTCGAGAAAAACTTTTAGGGCTGACGTTGATCGTCATTGAGGACATTGAGGATACAACTGCTCGAAACCTGATGTTGATCTCTTTTCATTGAGGATTCAACGACTCATCTTCTGAGACCAAAAATGTGCCGATAGAGCTTGCAGAAGGTCGGGCAATTTATCCAAAAATCTCTGATTATCGAAGAATCAACCATATCTCGAAAACGATGCGTTGTACGCGATGAACTTTTCGATGACGCAACCAGTCAACCCATCATGCCAGTCCCCTCTGGACAATCTCGGAAAAGTAGTGATTAACATTGAATACAAAGTTTGTGTTTTTGGAAACTTTTGAGTCCAAAAACATGCCTCAACGCCCAATTTATGACGGCTCCCAAGTTTGAGAAGCGAAAGCTTCTCTAGCTAGCTAGACAAGCGAAAGCTCTCTAGTGTCTAGAGAAATTCAGACACTCCCAAGTTTGAGAAGCGAAAGCTTCTCTAGCTAGCTAGAGAAGCGAAAGCTCTCTAGTGTCTAGAGAAATTCAGACACTTACTCACTTTGAGCTCGACAGAGGTGGCGTGGCGTCGTGAAAAATGTCTGCCGTACCGGCAATCGAACTAGCATTTTCAAGTGAGTAGAAGTCTTCATTTATATCCATGGCGTCACCTTGACCACCGCTAAGCTGGAAATCCCAGCTCAGACAGCACTTCATTTTGGAAATCAACCTCCACATCTCGAAAACAAATTCCACTGATGACGGACTTCTCTTTAGAGCATTGATACACATGTCGCACATGTATAGCATAATTACTCGAGTACAAAATTTGATATACGGAGCAAGGGTGATTTTCTCAGCAGGTCAATAACATGTTCTCTTCTACACATGAAAACTCTCCAACCCCACTTCCAGATACCGCTCATGGTAGATGAGACATTTACTCAGGACGAGTAAATATGGGACCCACGACGCATCGTCCCTTAATGACGTACCAATTAATGGCCATTTAAATTATTCATTATTTCAACTACAGTGTCGCTGTGAACATAAACCTTCCCTTCTTCACATATCCATCTCCCTCTGCAGGATTCCCACCAAAAATTATCGATCATGTCATAAATTATTTATGAGTTTTTTTCCAAAAGTTTTGTTAACTACAATTGTTTACATAATTAGTTGGGAAAAGTTATTACTTTTACTTTAAGTGTTTGATTTCTCTTTAAGTAATTTTTCAATCAGAGGAAGACACGAAACTTCGTACTCACTCACGTCCAGAAATGAAGTATTACAGAGATAGCCGACTTCACAGCTGATTGCACCCTAGTCCATCGACGAATTTTTGACGGATATTCATGAATTTTTGACGGTAATTCACGAAATAACGTGGGATAATGTGGGTCGTCGTGGGGTAGTGGGTTAGTGCGTCGACTCCTACGCAGAGGGTGCCAGGTTCGATACCCGAATTTACCACCTTTCATATTTCACGGCTCCACCTCTTTCGAGTCACTGACAATTCTCAAAGAGTATATCCTGTCTAGAAAAAGCTTCTCAAACTTCGCCGTTCGGAGTCGGCATTAAACTGTACGTCCCTTCCTCGCGTGAGAGAACAATAGTACGCACAACAAGAGTGGTTGCTGAGAAGCTAGGCCCTGGTCCGCCTCGGGCTGTAGCGCCACCCATAGTATTATTATTATTCACGAAATAACGTAAATCTGATTGGTCAAATTGGTTAAAAAATCTTAAGGGGCGAGAGAGGTAGAAGTCGGTCATTTCTGTAGCACTTCATTTCTGTTCACGTCTCTGTTCCTGTCAAGTCGCTGACAAGGATTAGAGAACCTATCTCTTTAAAAATAAAATAATTGTCAAACTTCGTGACTCGGGGTCGGATTAAAAATACATATCTTTTGGTCTTGTTTCGCAAGTATTAGGTTGAAAATATAGCTACCACGGGTAACCAACGACCGTACCCTTTCGCGATCGAAAGACGATTACCAATGCATGTCCTCTCTGACTCACCCGATCGTTGGCCACCCTCTCTTTCGTGATTTAAAGAAGATTGCCAATGCATGTCCTCTCTGACTCACCCGATCGTTGGCCACCCTCTCTTTCGCGATCGAAAGACGATTGTCAATGCATGTCCTCTCTGACTCACCCGATCGTTGGCCACCCTCTCTTTCGCGATCGAAAGACGATTGTCAATGCATGTCCTCTCTGACTCACCCGATCGTTGGCCACCCTCTCTTTCGCGATCGAAAGACGATTGCCAATGCATGTCCTCTCTGACTCACCCGATCGTTGGCCACCCTCTCTTTCGTGATTTAAAGAAGATTGCCAATGCATGTCCTCTCTGACTCACCCGATCGTTGGCCACCCTCTCTTTCGCGATCGAAAGACGATTGTCAATGCATGTCCTCTCTGACTCACCCGATCGTTGGCCAGCCTCTCTTTCACTCAAGAGGGTAGTTTGAGTCGATTGAGAAAAGGGATCATTTTTATTCCTCATGCAATATCACTCAACACAAGTCTCTATTGAAGCGAACTTTTCACCAGCAACATCTTTCGACATGGACAGTAACAGATGGTAATCACTTGGTGATAGATTCGGACTTTAAGGTGGATGCATAAGGACTTGCCAACCAAGCTCCCGGAGCTTCTGTCGATTCACTAACGATGTATGGGTCTGGCTTGGCGTTTTCCTGTTGGCACCTTTTGATAGGTCACAGGTCCGAATTAAGAGTTTTTCTGTAAGAAATCAGTTCATAGTAGATGCAATGCCACCAAAGACAGCAAGATCTTCCCGGCCGTCAATCCTGGCTTGTCCACCTTTTCGCTTGAAGTTGTCGTAAGTGATACACTCTTTGTCAACAGTTGTTACTATTCAGGAGTCATTCGCAGATGGAGATCCGATCTATGAGGTTCATTGGCATCGAGTGGTCGCGAGTTTCCCTTTCTGTATCCAGACTTGCTCCGATGATTCCAAACGGTTTATTGTTCATTCTTCCAGTTGCCCATGCACAATAAACCCCTTTGGAATCATCTGAATAAGTCTGGATACAAAGAGAAACTCTTTGAAAGTAAGCACAAGAGAACTTCTTTGTCATGAGAGTGCTTACATGACGGTCATCATATTGACATAATGACAATTTAGACAAAATCAGCTTCCACTCATCGCAGTTCCGCAAGAGCGAATCGAAATCAGTCTGCGCGATTGTGTTATTCTCCTCTATGCTGTTAGAAACATCTGTTGTTATTCTTTTAGTAAATAGTATGATTCGCAACCTTTGGCTGTGTTTCCCTTGATGGTTTTTGGAGAAGAACTCTACGGACTGTACAGCAACATGAGTTTAGCCAGGAGTCTACGGATACAAGGCCTAAGATGGCAAGGCCATGCAGAGCGCACGGATAACACTGCTAACCAGTGGGATAACGCAATAGAGGACACCCACGACACCGACGGCGCACACAATTCTAGACGGGCCTCAACCATCTTGGTGTGCGAAATTGGAGGCAGCTATCTCAAGATCGTGCCAGATGTACAGGCTTGTTGTCAGACGCCCAAGTCCACGCCGAACTATAGCGCCACTAGACGACGAAGAGGAAGGATTCCCTGAAGTTTGACGATTAACAAAAGACGTCCAGAAAAGAATTTTCGAAATACGTGAATCAATAGACCTACCTTACATGCACCTCTAGTACAATGCTGTAAGGCTGCTATGAGTTAACATGTATTTACGTACATTTTATCAATGAAGAATGAACGACATGAACTTGAACATGTTGACCACGGGTACTAGGACCAAATTTCTAGATTCGGCGGCCGTGACGTAATGGTTTGGTGCGTCGACGCCTATGCAGCTGAACTTCGCAGTCTAGGTTAGATCCCCGTATGAATAATGTTCACGGTCACACCTATTTCGAATCACTGACAATGCTCAAGGAGTAGTCAATTTTTAGGAAAAGCTTCTCAAAGTTGGCTATTCGGAGTCGGCATAAAACTGTAGGCCCCTTCGACTCTTGAGAGAACGCAAGCTCAACACGAGTGGTTGCTGAGGAGTTAGGCCCTGGTCCGCCTCGGGCTGTAGCGCCACCCATTTAACACTGCTCTGCAAATAAACTCAGTTCGTCACAAATACCTTGAGTCACTCGGAAGCCAGTGAACCCCAGGAAAAGGGAACATAACTTGGCCGATAAACGCATTTGGCTAGATGTCAGTAATTCATGTCTGACAAGGAACTCCGTCTGATCATGAGTGGGTGGGCACGCAAGGGGACATTTGCAACTTTTCGGTACTACAACCCTTCTCCTTCGCCCCGTATTCACAAAATTTGCTTCAAGGTCTGTGCATTGAGTCTCCCAGGAGCAGAGCAGCCGCGTACTCTTAAAACGCTTCTTAAGATAATTACCCTTTCAACGCCAGTTCAGCGTGCTTGTGATCACATCTGTCATTAGTTCTTGATCTAGAACTCCTCTTTTATCTTTTCCTTCCGCTCATAATTCTACTCACCTCCAACAACGACATAAGCTCACCGGAACCCCCTCAGCCACGGTTCGTTCGAAAAAACCCCGCGCCCTAAATCAAAAGTCCAATTTCAGCACCCGCTCAGCACACAACCAAATGAATTTCCTTGCTGCACATTAAGCACACCATATCGCAGTCCGTCGCACTTGCAAGCGCAATAATTGGTTCACAACTTTTCAGACCTCAAGGGAGCAGCAAAATGGATCGTTATGAAAAACTGAGTCGCCTGGGCGAGGGCTCATACGGCGTCGTGTACAAGTGTCGGGACCGCGATACCGGAGCGCTAGTTGCTGTCAAACGTTTCGTTGAATCCGAAGATGACCCGGCCATACGGAAAATCGCACTCCGTGAGATACGTCTACTGAAAGTATGTTCAGCAATCAGCATTCGCATCACCACCATCATTTGTCAAACTCAAACACCATCGTGTGTGTTCGTTCTCTTGCAGAATCTAAAGCATCCGAATCTGGTGTCGTTGCTGGAAGTGTTCCGTCGGAAGCGGCGTTTGCATTTGGTTTTCGAATTCTGCGAGCTGACTGTGCTGCACGAGTTGGAACGCCATCCACAGGGATGCCCGGAGAATCTCACCAAACAGATTGTATATCAGACTCTGCACGGTGTTGCGTATTGTCACAAGCAGGGATGCCTCCATCGTGACATTAAACCAGAAAATATCCTTCTCACTGCACAGGGTCAAGTTAAATTGTGTGACTTTGGATTCGCTCGCATGCTGAGTATGTGTCCCAGTTGTTCCCAGCAGCCAACCACCCCCCGTTGAGGATTTAATTTACCATCGTTTTTGTTCTGTTGCCAGGTCCCGGGGAGAACTACACCGACTACGTTGCGACACGATGGTATCGGGCTCCGGAGCTGCTGGTCGGCGATACACAATATGGCACACCAGTGGATGTCTGGGCGATTGGTTGCCTCTTCGCCGAACTGGTGCGTGGCGAGGCACTATGGCCCGGCCGCAGCGATGTCGATCAGCTGTATCTAATCAGAAAAACACTCGGGGATTTACTGCCCCGCCACATACAGATATTTGGCCAGAATGAATATTTTAAAGTACGTACTTGCACGCCCGTCGATCATTTTTAATGCGATTCTCTTCTCTTCCTCTTCCAGGGTATCACACTGCCTGTCCCGCCCACCCTGGAGCCGCTGGAGGACAAGATGCCTACCAAGGCCTTGCACAACCCCTTGACCATTGATTTCCTAAAGGTACCCCATTTCCAGGTCACTCCTCTTCCCCGCACTTATGGCTTCGTTTCAGAAATGCCTTGACAAGGATCCGGCCAAGCGTTGGTCCTGCGAGAAGCTCATCAAGCACTCCTACTTCGACGACTACATTGCAAAGCAGAGGGAGATCGAGGGCGCCAGCTCGCACGACACGAGGCAGCGGGATAAGTCAAAGGTTCTCGACATCCTTGTGCAGTCACAGCGATCACCACTTAACTTGTTGTTTCTCTTTGCGTTTAGACCTCGAACACCTCGCTTCCAATGCTGCCCAGCACTCAGGACTTCATGAAGCTGCAGCCGATGAAGAACACCTTGCACAGAACGGAGCATCACTTGCCGACCATTTAGGGGCGGTTCGGACGCGGCCCTCGGTGAAACTGCGGACAAATACACACACTCGATTTTTTACTTGTCAATTTTGTGGAATATGTATGTATCTATGGATCTATTTAAATAAAATTCGTGTTAAGTCTAGTAGGAGGGAGTTTGAGAGAAGGTGCTTTGATTGTTCTTCGCTCTGGAGGCGTGCTTCACTTGAGACGGTGATGGTCATACGCAGTCAAACGTGGGCTCTGGGGTGACATTTCGAGGACATGCCATGCAGATAGAACAGAAGTTTGGTAAGGCTTTGGTAGAAGCTGTCCAGAGATCGGCAGGAGTCCGAATTTCCGGAGCAATGAGATTATTCCGCACCGAAGCACTAAACGTTAAGGTCCAGTGGGTGGACGTCTAGGAGCTTCCACCCACTGGACCTTTAGGAGTAAGTACCTTTAGGAAGTGTAGGAGCTTCCACCCACTGGACCTTTAGGAGTAAGTACCTTTAGGAAGTGTAGGTGCTTCCACCCACTGGATCTTTAGGAGTAAGTACCTTTAGGAAGTGTAGGTGCTTCCACCCACTGGACCTTTAGGAGTAAGTACCTTTAGGAAGTGTAGGTGCTTCCACCCACTGGACCTTTACATCAATTATGTAGTCACGTGCAGCGCCATCAGACCCAGAGAAGCGGGATGTTGGTCAGCCGTAGACCGTATGGCCATAGCTCCTGAACCTAACCCCAGCCCCCACCGACTACATTAGCCCCAATATAGACCTCGAGGGATAGGATGAAGGTAGTGGCGGATGTGGATGACTTAGTGATTCTAGTATCTCGTCAATTCTCTCCCTCTCTTTCCTCGATCAGTAAGATCATGAAATTTGCCTTGAAAAAGGGTGCCAACTGGGCTACAAGCTGTGGCCTAAGTGTACACCCAACCAAAACGGAAATTATGCTGTTCACTAGGAAATACAAAATACCCACCATTAACCTCCTTAACCACCTTAACGACCAACGACTCTCCCTCTCGACTAATGATAAGTACTTAGGTATCCAGGTAGATCCTAAGCTCAGCTGGAAAACCTATGTCCATCTATTCTATACAAAACCTTTGAGAAAGGTGGGGTCTACAACCAAACCTAACCAGATGTACACTGCAGTCATACGCCCCAGGCTCACGAGTCTGGTGGACGGCCCTTGAAAAAATAACACAACCTCGCATGGCATGCATAGGCACTACAGGCGCGTTGAGAACAACGCCTACTGATGCTCTAACAGTCATGCTCTGGAATGGACCTGGGCATCAACCAACAAGCCTCTACAGCTAGCCCGGTCTCTGGCTAGCTGTCTCCAGTGTCGCATGCCAAGTTGGTTGAAGTCCTTCTCTACCTGGGTGCACCACCTTAAACGCAGCGTCCTCTGTTACGCTGTCCCACGGATTCGAAGACTCTTCGGGCCGGAGCTGAGTTGTCCCTAAGCTCTACATGGCCTAGCCATCTTAGGCGTTGAAACCGAAGACGCCTGACTAGACTCATGTCGTACAGTTCGTGGTTGAATCTTCTTCTCCAGAAACCGTCAATGCAAACAGGACCACAGATTGATGGGATCTCATTTTGTGTGGATCGGACAGGCTTTCATGAACTCTATCATCTCCTGCTCATCAACAGCTGTCTTAAAGAGTTCTGTAGATCCATCTGCACCAGGAGCTTTATTCCACTTAAGTCTTTTCTCTCAAAAAGCCCAAGGACTTCCTCATCTGCTTTTGAGATTCCATGCCTCCGCGCCGTACAGCAGGACTGGGATGATCGATGTCTTGTATAAAGTCAGCTTGGTCCTTCGAGAGATGGCTCTACTACTCAATTGCCTCTTCAGCCCATAGAAACAGCGGTTGGCAAGAGTTGCTCTGCGTTTGATCTCGGTACTGATGTTGTTCGTACTATCTTCTACTCAGCCGAGGTAAACGAAGTCCTTGACTACCTCGAAGTTAGAGCTGCCAATTGTGAAGCTCTGTCCAAGACGTCGATGCTGTGTGTCCTTTCTTGATGACAGCATGTACCTCGTTTTGTCTTCATTCACCGCTAGACCCATTTTAGCCGCCTCCGCCTCAATGCCAGCAAACGCCTCATTGACGGCTCGCTGTGTTCTGCCAATCACGACAATGTCAGCCGCGTATGCTAGCAGTTGTACGGACTTCATGAAGATCGTGCCTCTAGTGTTGGCCTGTGAGTCTTGCACGATCTTTCTCCAGGATGATGTTAAGGGAGTCACATGACAGCACGTCGCCTTGTCTAAAATCTTTTTTGACATTGAAGGTCTCGGTGAGTTCGGTACCGACCTTGATGGAGCAGCGAGAGTGCTCCATCGTCATCCTGCACAACCTGACGAGTTTGGCAGGAATGTCAAAACTAGACTTAGCGTTGTATAGCCCGTCTCTATGCACGCTGTCATGTGGGGTCTTGAAATCGACAAAAAGGTGGTGAGTGTCGATTTGCATTTCTTGGGTCTTTTCCAGGATCTGCCATAGTGTGAAAATCTGGTCGATGGTGGGCTTCCTTGGCCTGAAGCCACACTGACATGGACCTATCAGGTTATTTATAAACGGCTTCAGGCGAGTACACAAAACGGCAGAGATCTTGTAAGAGAAGTTCAGGAGACTTGTCCCTTTATAGTTGGCGCAGTGAAAGGGGTCTCCTTTCTTGTGGATCGGGCAAACGATACTGAGATTCCACTCGTCGGGCATGCCTTCCTCCGACCATATCTTACAAATGAGCTGGTGCATGTGCCCAACCAGATCATCTCCAGCTGCCTTAAAGACTTCAGAGGATAGTCCGTCCGAACCGGCAGCTTTGGCCACAACAAGGCCGTATGGACACAGTCGCATCCTAGAATCCATGCCAAGACAACTCTTACACATGCCAACTCACCATATTCCATCTTTTGTAGATTTTAATAAACACGCCGACGTACTTCTCCCAACAAGGTAAGATTGTGATAGGAAGCGTATCGGCTTTCGGTCTGAAGGGAGCGTTTACATAGATGGCTCTTAGATGACCTGCGCAGTCGAAGGAGGTATCTACTCTGAGACTCTGGCTATCTTCCAAGCGGAAATCCTGGCCTGGCCTGGTATTATCGGACTCCATCCAAATGCAAGGACTATCGAAAGCATACAAATTTTAGGCGGTTGCCTCTTCCACAATAACCTCTAATCTTCTTCAGGAATGCCACAGGGGGCTTGCTTGGAAACACTCAAAGTAACCCTAATCTATCACCTTTTATTCCAAGACTTCCCTTAATTGCCGCCTCTCTCTTAACGATATGGCCAAGTACTTTAGCATCCAACTTATGTGGGTGCCGGGATACTGTGACATTCCTGAGAATTGAGATTAGAAAGGACAGAAACTCTGTACTCTTTCCGAGGGGAGACCTACCCTCCACGCTGCTGAAGCTTGCTCAAACAAACCGGGGATGGATATCTCGAACAGGATGCCTCATTACCAAACACCTCTGGCCTATGATCGATCCCAAGCGATCGCATGGCTTGATCAGATTCAGCAGACCAAATCTCAGATCTCTCATTGGCGTTCTAACACGGCATTGTGCCGAAAATAAAAGTGTGTTTAAAAAGTGGGCGTATCTGTTTAGGTTCCTTGGTGTGGCTGCGTTAAGCATGGCCGCCGAACTGTATAAGTCCATGGATGTGGCTGAGCTTTAAATCTGCTTAGCTTGCTGGATGCGGCTGTCATATGGCTGAGTTAAACATGGCCCTTAGCGTTACTGGGTGCAATATAGTTCTGGACACCACAGTGTTCAGAAAACAATGCAGATCACACTTAAGGCACGCTGTGGCAAATCATGTGGCGTGGCACCGTCCAAAGCAAATCCTCCCGCATCCATCATGCATGCACCACCACATTCCGAGAGCTCAATAGTCGACATTGAATGTCTCACGTTGAAATCTGCACAACCAATCCCATCCCCACCCAATTTGGATCCCCCTGCTAGAATTGCCAGGCGATTGCACCAACTCCTCTGTTCATTTAGTGACGTCATGAAAAATGAAGGTCCCACTTTTCTCGAAATTCCAAGGACTCCGATCGAATTTTTTTACTGACTTAACTTCAATTATCCTTTCCCTACCCAAGCCCTTGCATTGGGAGCGAAATGTCCGCCGAGAAACTCAAAAAATCGATTTTTCAAAAATTGACACAGTTTGCACGAAAAAACGCGGTAAAATGGCATCGCATTCGGGTCGCATATTTTTGCTGAAAATAAACGTATTTTCGTCAGAGGCATTTTCATGAGTACACAAACTTGTGAGAGAAATATCTCGGGAATTAGGACGAATCCAAGGATGTGGGGTACCAGGATGGAAAGGAAATTTCATGTAGATGCGGAGAAAGGCGGGCCTTTTGGAGGGGAATGCCGGGGATGATGTGTGTGAGCCAAAGTCCTTCATAACCTCTATTTTCGCATTAAAATTGAGGAATTGGAAGATGTGATGTTTTGTGGACGGAATTTATCGGAAACTAGGACGAGCCCAAGGTTGGAGAGTACAGTTATGAAGAGGAAATTTCATGTAGATGTGGATTGAGGTAAGACTTTCAATTGGGAAAACCAGATGTCCTCTTATGGCCTTCGAAATTTGATGCCTC
Organism: Eristalis intricaria; assembly: GCA_964034865.1. Lineage (NCBI taxonomy): Eukaryota > Metazoa > Arthropoda > Insecta > Diptera > Syrphidae > Eristalis > Eristalis intricaria. The sequence continues at coordinate 10,929,836 of OZ035877.1, forward strand.
ATTACCAAGCAACTATTCCCTATGATCGATCTCAAGCGATCGCTTAGCTTGATCAGATTAAGCGGGCCAAACCTCAGACCTCTTATTGGCGTTTTAACCGTGCCATTGGAACTCACACCTCTAGACTAGGCCTTCCCTATAAAGATTTCTCTAGAAGCAGCATGGACGAGGATGAGGAAGAAACCATCGAACACTTGCTATGTAGCTGCAGTGCTCTCTCATCTCGTAGATTCAGACTTCTGGGGACCCATTTCTTTGTTAATCTGGCTGAATAAGCCCTCTTCTTCGCTTTATCGAAAGCACAAATTGGTTTGTGAAATAGGTACCCTTGATCCGCTTGGACTAAGTGTGTCTGCTGTCACAATGAGCGGCAGTCAACCACCTCAACCTAACCTAACCCTAATCAAGGCACCAGGGCACGATTTTAATGAGGTCCGTCTTCTATTCCTTGCGCGACCTTATTTGGAGTTAGCTAGCTGCCACCTGTCTTGCACACCGAGTTTGCCGAGGCCCGTCTCCTCTTCGGTGCGCGACCTTATTTGAGTTAGCTAGCTGCCACCAGTTCTGCACGCTAACTTTGATGAGGTCCGTATCCTCGTCGGTGGACCTTGGATTGAGTTGTCCCACAGCTTCGGGGGAACATTCGAAGCTTCTTCGGGCGGCAGTTATGTGGTTCATGGGGTCAACCAGGGGCAGACACCATAAATTGCATAAGGTGGCTGGGCCTAGACCCTTGTTTTGGCCCAAGTGGCTCTGTATTCCTCTCTAATCTCCCTGCGCCCTGAACGCAAACACGAGAAAACATCGGACGCAGCTCCACAGGAACTCCTTCACTAGCTTTTGAGATTGTCCATGACAGAGGTCCTTAGAAGGACGGCTTTATTAGTCAATCGCCTCTTGAGCCCAAAGAAAACTTTTTCTGTATATGATCTCGGCACTGATGCTCTTCGTACTCCAACTACGAAGACAATATCCACACAATCCCTTAGCATTACAAAATGTATCGAAATCTTAATCATTATCGCATTTTATTTACCTCCACTTTCCGAACGACAAGGTTGATGTCCCGGCATGACCTCAAAGCAAGAACAATAAACCAGGACACCTTTGCGTTTAGCTATCCGCAACCAAAGAGTCAACCTGATGCAGCTGTTAGTAGCCCAAAATCCGTCATTTAATATGCACTCAAGTGTCTAAATATTTAACAACTCAACTTACGCCGAGTCGTGCCTTCTTCGTAATGCTACCCATCACGTAATTAGAACGTGCCCCGGTGTGACACGAGAAAGAAACAAAACTGAAATCAACACCGTGCCCACAGCATCCGCCGCAAGCTCATGCAAAACACCAAATTTATCTCATCCCAAGGATGTATGACTTTTGCCAAGTCGCGTTTACATTCGCGTTCGCGTTCACCTTCCCCCGGGGCTGGGGCATAATTTTATGGGGTTCTTCTTATTTTATTGTTAGGTGCGAAAAAACAAGAGACAGCGACACCGAGAGCGGGACATTCTGGTTCCTGCTGTTAAAACTTATGTGCGACGTGTGCTCGATACGCGAGGCAGTCATGCACCACCGGGAGCACACTCGCAAGCCGTAAGGTAGCATAGCCCTTTAAAAGATTGATTAAGCCATATGTGGAGGGTTGTGTTATTCCGAATTGAATATGGAGTGTGTGTTTTTATGCGACGGCCCAGATGGCTCATTGTTTTTTTGGTGGCGGTTTTATGACAACAATACACTTGAGCAGCGTCTGTAAGTGTAGCTCTTCTCATTTTCGAATAACGGTTCATTGATGTGTTGCACATATTCTATTACATTACCTTATCGGAGTGTCTAAAGGGTGCGGTTGATGGGCAAAGGTGCTTTGTGACCTCCGGTTTTTCGGCAGGCTTTGGGATGAGGACGGTGGGTAGGTACGTGATATCAAGTGAGGACAATTTTTCGAGTTATTCTAGGGCCCAGCCTATGATACCAATCTTAGATGATCCGAAGGCTGACTATTAGGGTGTCCCTTATTTTGCGAAGTTTCTATTTTCTAACGCATTCGTCTTGGTTCTGTTTATTTGCTAATAAGACTCTCGGAAATAAATTTGTATCTTGTTTGGAGTACGAGAACCCGGACCCAGCGTCCCCGAGATATGGGCTGTCCATACGAACCGCCAGAACCCCTACAGATGTCGATTTTTCTATATTGAAAAAATCATGAATGTCCGTCTTACTTTGCTCATATCTCAAAAACCGTGCGTCCTACAGCAAAGTGACTGAGACAGATTTTGTAGCTCTTGACTAGATCTAGAAGATGGCGTAGGGGAATGGACAAATTTACCGTTATAAGGGTATCATTTTTAATGGATAAGGCACTTTTCGTGGTAAAATAATTTTAATCATCGCCTTGCCGGTGATTGCGACTGATGAAAACTTGCACAATGTGAATTCACGTCAAGAGCAACAGTTCAGATTGAGCGTCCTTCAAAGCCGATGTAAAATTTCATATATTTTAGCCCCGAGAAACAAATTTTTCCCGTTTTTGTTAAAAATTTGCCCAAATAACGGTACTATCGTGAATTTTCCAATTGCATCCTCTAGATCAAGTCATAAGCTACAAAAAATTGTACTGGAATTTTCTCGTACGACGCACCGTTCTCGAGATATAAATTGTCAAAAATTCCATACGAACGGCCAGAACCCCTACAGATGTCGATTTTTCTACATTGAAAAAATCATGAATGTCCGTCTTACTTTGCTCATATCTCAAAAACCGTGCGTCCTACAGCAAAGTGACTGAGACAGATTTTGTAGCTCATGACTAGATCTAGAAGATGGCGTAAGGGAACGGACAAATTTACCGTTATAAGGGTATAATTTTTAATGGATAAGGCACTTTTCGTGGAAAAATAATTTTAATCATCGCCTTGCCGGTGATTGCGAGTGATGAAAACTTGCACAATGTGAATTCACGTCAAGAGCAACAGTTCTGATTGAGCTTCCTTCAAAGCCGATGTAAAATTTCATATATTTTAGCCCCGAGAAACAAATTTTTCCCGTTTTTGTTAAAAATTTGCCCAAATAACGGTACTATCGTGAATTTTCCATTTCCAGCCTCTAGATCAAGTCATAAGCTACAAAAAATTGTACTGGAATTTTCTCGTACGACGCACCGTTCTCGAGATATAAATTGTCAAAAATTCCATACGAACCGCCAGAGAAACAAATTTCATTTTTCATCGAAAGTATCTATTCCCTACCCTCCCTTGATTTTGAAAGAACTTTAAGGCGTCATTTCCCAACTAGGGAGGATTGGAATTCTAACAAGCCCATCAACAACTCGACCTCCTCCATATGTGAAAGGGTTAATAACAGATTTGTCTAAATCCTCAGAACTCTGTCGGCATTGGTTAATGTTGTCGTAGGAAGGTCCTATATAAGGGACACCCTACTGTCTATACTCGAAACGCTCGCATTATCGAATTAAGTTGTGTAGGCCAGGTCGCATAGTGATTCATTGGGACACATGCCACCACGATTACCGATGGGTGTCCCTGACAACGACTTCTACTGAATTGCAGCATTGAGGAGGAGTCGGGCACCATTTGTACACTTTTCCTCTACTATTGAATCGCAGTCTCCCCTCGAAGGATAAGTCTGTAAGGAGGCTATTTCTTCGACTACCTTCGGACAGAGTAAGCAGTTCCAGCATCAGCCATCACATTAACTTGATCAGTAGCACAAACTGTTGAAGCACAAGGGGTCTATAGCATAAGTGTGACCTTACCTATTCCAAGCCCCTACTGATGAGTAGCGGGCAACGCCAAGCCGCCAGTTGTGGTCCACACATCGCCAACCTGCAGTTACTCCCCCGATTCGGTGAAGCCTTAAAAATAAAAACACAACCTCTCCCATCACATGCCTTCCTCAACTCCAAGACCACCTTCCTGAGTTGAAAACAAATAAAAACCAAAATTATCTCACAGAATATTTCCAAACACTGTTCCGACATAAAAATGCATCTCAGGTGTGTGCCACATTAAATTCGAAAAGAAAGAAAAATTGACTTAAACAAAACATCCAAAGGATAATGCGTCGCCTCCCCCGACAGCAGGCTGCCCGCCTCATCGTACAGAGCTCATAAAACCTGGGGGGACTTTATCGGGGGATTTGACGACTTACAATGAAAATCCAATACACCGACGCCAAGTCAACAACACATGCATTCTGAGTGCAAAATCTAAAATTCATATTTCCTATCGTAAGTGAGATTATAATCTTACGGGAAATCCAGGAACTCGTGAGTATCTCTCCTGTCGTCGGTCGTGCCCAGACAACAACAGTGCTTCCATCGGATGGCAAAGTTTTGTTTTAAAGATAAACTTTTCCGTAATTGTCAGAATAATGGCTTGGAAACGACGTCAATAGTGATGTACTTTCGGATATTTCGGATATACTCGTCCTTGAGCGGTTGCCTCGTTAATGGACGGCCTTTGTTGTGCAAATGAATTCGAAGATTAAGATTTGCTGGAGTCTTGTCTAGCGGTGGGAGTGTTGAATCGGAGTTTGAAGCTTTAAGTGATGCATTTTGTGGAAGACTTATGGCGCATGGTGATGTACTGCTTGTGTGTTTATCCGACAGTCTGGTGGTGTAGTGAAAGTGGTTCTAATTTGGTTCATGGTTGGGTGAAATTATTTCTGCTGAGTGTTACATGACGACCATCAATACACGATCCACGACAATCGGTGAGAATTCTGTCCTTCTGAATTGGACTAGACAAACAACATTGTCACGTGATTTGAGATAATCCTTGAGAGGAAAACTCACTGGCCAACACAAGAGGCATCTTACAGGAATCTTTAGAAAGGCTGGCAAGCGCAGATGACATTCACGTGATTGGTGGCGCAGAGCGAGCGAAAGCGTCTAAAGTGGGTCTGGCAAAAAACGAGGGCAAAACAAAGTACATGTTGTCATCAAGAAATGGCGCACAACATCGACGGCTAAGCTAAAACGTCAGTGCAGGCATATATAACCACTATAACTTCGAGGTAGTCAAGGACATCGTCTACCTCAACTCCGCGATAAAAAAAAAACCAACGCAGAAAATGTGATCATGCCAACCTCTGCTTTTTTTTTAGCTCAAAAGCCAATTAAGCAACTGAGCCCTCTCTCGTAGGACCAAGTTGACTCTGTATAAGCCCTTGATCATCCCCGTCCTGCTCTACGATACTGAGGCATAGACTATATCCAAAGCGAATGAAGACGTTCTTGGTGCATGATGGCATTTCGAGAAGAAGGTTCAACCACGAACTATACGGGCTGTACAGCGACATGTGTCTAGCCAGGCGTCTGCGGATCCAACGCCTAAGGTGGTTACGCCATGTAGAGAGCATGAACAACTTACCTCCGATCCGAAGAGTCTTCGACTCTGTGGTGCTCACAACTTGAAGGAGACTTCAGCCAACTTGGTGTTGGAAACGGAGACAGCTGGCGAGAGCCCAGATCCCGGACTGTAGCGCCATATGAAGAAGAAGAAAATGGGACAAGTCCTCAAGACAATCCTGTCGATGCACATAACGATTGCGAGACCATATGTCAGCTTGGTCTGCGAGGTGGTGCACAAACAAATTGTGTCCATTGCGGTCAATGAGAGACATGTTACTATCGTGAGACCTGCCCCATTTCTAGAACCGATCAGATGAATCTCAAGGGAATTTTCGGATAAGCCATTTATAAGTCATGCCATTTTAAGTCAGAGAGGATGTCGAATACAGCACCTTCTTCATGCGTACCAATGTCACAGTGTCTGGCAAGGAATCCTATCAGCATGTGCACTTCCCTGAGATAAAACTGACTGATTTGGTGATCTCTTCTTGGTCAGTCCTCGCTGCGGATCAGTGATAGGACTTCAACCACTTCAGTGGTATTTCTACCACTTCTTCCAATGTTGAAAAACTTACCAACCTTAACTTTAAATCTACCACATTTTGTCCATTGCTCATCATATCCCTAGCATTGTTCGGATTATGTATTAAGATTCGCTCTGTTAGACGCTGAATTTAAAATTTTAAAATGCCGAGACCAAAAAAGGTAGTACCTTGAACAATGCCATCAGTTATGGGACTTGTCAGATTTGTTTCCACAAAACACAGTGAATATTGAAGATCTGTATGTATAGTTTAGGGAATTTAAAGGCGAATGAAAAATAATAGAAACGACTGATGATGAAAATATGCCTTAATGGAATTTATTTCGAATTACTAAAGATGGTATGGAAAACTATCTACCTACAACCTTAGCAATGTGTTGCATCAGATAAGTTGCAAATTTGTTGTTTATGGCACCTTGTTATCAGCAAAAAAAAGAATACCCTGCAAGCGTGAGTGGATAGGAGAAAATTGTTCAGTAAACGAGATCGATCTACAAAATGGTGCCGAAAAAATAATAAGACCAGGGTACGTGTTTTTAATTTTTCGATTGTGACGGGTTATTTTTTACTTTATTTTTGAAGTAATTTTGAATGCACTACAGCCATCAAAATAGCAAATGCCATAAGGGCCACCACAAAAAACCATTGCTAAAGGATGATGGCCAGATCAAAGGTCTGCCTATGAAAAAAAGTCTTTTCAAATCAGCTACAGAGATTATGGTTTAATTAAACTTACTAGTCCAATCCCCAACAAAATACAAAAAAAAGGTAGCTTTAATTTTATTAAAAGGCTTTCTTGTGTTGGGTTCCACCAAATCTAGTTAATTGAATGTAATTTCGGATGCGGTTGTAATTTTCCCAAGACCATTCGGCAATTAGTTGACGATGTTGCCAGCATCACTGTACGCAAATGCTGTGATTCTGACCACTTATGCTTTGCCCGATCCACAAGAAAGGAGACCCCTTTGACTGCGCCGAGGGACAAGTCCCTGAACATCGCTTACAAGATCTTCTCCGCCGTTTGTGTACTCGCCTGAAGCCGTTTATAAATAACCTGATAGGTCCAAATCAGAGTGGCTTAAGTCCAGGGACCAGGCTTAAGTCCACCATCGATCACACTGCGGCAGATCCTGGAAAAGACCCAAAAGATGCAAATTGAGACCCACCACCTTTTTGACGAAGAACAAAATGTCTTTGGCCCAGCATAGAAACACAGTGTTTACCAAAAGTATGTCACTGTCGATTTGCATACATAGCCAACATAGCAATTTTCATTGCAGCTGATTGGCGCCTCTCCTTGGTATTGGATTCATTTGTTATAACGGTGTTCGTTTATCTTAGGGGAGTCGCCCTCAGTCAGATATCCCTCAGGCGTTCCAGCACTCGTTTTTGAGCCGTCTCAGTGTATAGGGCGATTTCCCATTCGACTATGTCTATGTTCTGAGCACGACAACCAGGTCTGACTCATGTACTCCTTCTCTGATAGATTTAGAGTCAATTCAAAATTGGCGTGAATTTTACGGTATTTATATGTAACTAAGTCTAAAACTGTTCTAGGTCTGATATCCGACGACCTTCCCCCATTGTTCTCGAACTCACTGTGTAACAGAATGTGGACAAGGGCGACTAGGGCGGTGCTTACCTGCTTCTCAGGTGGCTTACCGTGGCGTAGTAAGTTGGTGCGTTCCTCCTACGCAGAGGGAGTCACTCACCAAAGTGGGTCATAAATCCATAAAATTCAATTATGGACTTATAACTTGTGAATTTATCCTATCACTAGTGGTTGCTGTATAGGCCAGACCTAGGTTCCCTTCGGACTTTATATCAAACTTACTTAGCAGGCCAACGAGCCATTGGCCGTATGAATCTAACTTCTAGCTGCCCTCCATCGCTGTCAGTCCTGAGTACGCTGCCTCTAGACAAGGTCAAGCCTTCTTGGATTCGAGATAACTTGGTCTTTACACCGGAGTTTCGGTCTTCCTCTCCTTTTCGAACAAAGAGGCTGACTTTCGAGGACTCTCTTAGCTGGAGCAGGTAACTTGGAGGTTCGATCTTCCTCTCCTTTCCGAACAAAGAGGCTCACTTTCGAAGACTCTCTAAGCTGAGCATTGGTGTCCTTGCGCTCAATGTGACCAAGGTAGTCAAGTTTACGGATTTTTGACTTCCGGGCTACATCATGCTAGGACGGGACTACATTCAGAGCTTTCTAAATAGTCCCTTAAAAAGTTCACCTCTTCGAGACAGTTTCCGATGGGAAAGGCTGCGAGACGTCCAACTGTGGGGCTTCTCGTGAAAGCGTTTGCTTCCCAAAATTATGATGACCCACTTTTGACCCTCTCAGGAAGTTTCCACCCTTTCCCCCCCAAAACAGCCACCTCAACGCAAAGTTCATTGAGCCTTCTTTTCACTCCTGCAGTCCGTGCATTCCTCTTCTCCGCCATCAACTGGTGGCTAAACGATAACTGTTGAAGCCGAACCACACGCCTAGGCACATTCCACACTTGTGCACGAAGCATCTGCACCAATTCCACCGAAGCCACAAAAGTTGCGAGGAGCGCACAAAATTGATTAGCCAGCAGCGAGCGTCAGGAATGTTCGGCATTAAATTACTCAGTGAAGACAAATACACTTGGGGGATCACGGGCAATTTGATGTGGAACACCTAGTGCATTCCGACGACCAGACCCACCGGCATTCCTTTTGTCAGTCAGTTTCACGACTTCAAATAAGATGTAAATTCGAACCTAATCGATGTCACGTAGCGACAACATTTCACTCGTGAAAGGATGTGCAAAACCATTTTTCTTCTTCTTATCCACGCAAGCAAAAGAGATTCTATTGATTCTCCTCCAGTCAGCCCCAGCATCCTTCGGCTCTAACGCTTGTTACTGCTGCTGGTGTGGTGGGGGTGGAGGAGGAGGACTGGTTTGGTGTCGATGGTGGCCAGAACTACAGACAGCATGAGGAATCACGCAGGGCAGAGTGAGCATTTCATCGAACGTGGCGAAAATCAGGCGAAGGATAAGCACACCAGCTCCCGATCTCCGGCTGCAGTCCTGCAGCAGTGAAAGCAGCAATTCACACAAAATTACGGCGCACAAAGATGTGTGTGCTCGGTGTGATGACGTCGGAAATGGAGTGTGAGTCTCACATGGAGGCGTTGAAACGTACGACTATCTGACGCCTGATGGATCACTGCATAGTCTGGAAAGGAAGCTGATGCAGGTGCTTCTTGATGCAATTTCATCTCGACGAATGTGTGTGCCCACCACTAATGTTCATTGGCAGTCCGTGTGTCGGCACGGCGGTGCGGGTAGCACCAGCATCTGCAGGATATTTGAAATTTCAGCAAGGCTTTCGGCTCCTTCCTTCGCTTCTCGGTTTCAATTAGATGGATTCCGAAGGTGAAACTGTGTGAGGTGGCCGATAATGCAATTAATCGCTGCGAGCGAGTATTATATCTCGAGATTTCAGACGACGACGGAGTCGGAATTCCAACGACTTCTGATTTGATTGAGGGATTTAATATTTCTATGTTTCAATCAATCACTGAGGCGGTGTCGTTGGAGGCATCTCCTGAATCTCTTGCATCTTGGCAGGGCATGGCCAGGAGATGGGGTATTTGTGAGGTTGTGTCTTTCGATGCGATTATTGATTGAGTTCCCTTTTGGGAATCAAACTTCAGGCAGTTGGGCGCTCTGATGCGATTGATTCGGTGGTAGTTCTGGGAGCGCAAGTTAAGTCTTTTCATTCCACTTCAGTTGAATTGGGCTTTGAGAAGGGGCAGGTCAGGTAGATTAAGAGGCTTTCTTGTAGTTTGAGTCATTCTGGAGCTTGTGGTGACATGGGTTCCACTAAATCTAGTTAATTGAACGTAATTTCGGATGCGGTTGTAGTTTTCCCAAGACCATTCCGAAAATAGCTGACGATGTTGCCAGCATCACTTTACGCAAACCTGGTGACTGTGATTTTGTATCTGACCACTTATGCTTTGCCAGAAAGGAGACCCCTTTGATTGCCGAGGGACAAGTCTCCTGAACATCGCTTACAAGATCTTCTCCGCCGTTTTGTGTACTCGCCTGAAGCCGTTTATAGATAACCTGATAGATATCCTGATGTAGTTTCAGGCCAGGGAAGTCCACCATGCCTCACTGCGGCAGATCCTGGAAAAGACACAAGACACCCACCACATTTTTGTCGATTTCAAGGCCGCATATGACAGCGTGCATAGGGACGAGCTATCCAACGACATGTCTAGTTTTGACATTCCTGCCAAACTCGTCAGGTTGTGCAGGATGACGATGGAGAATTCTCGTTGCTCCATCAAGGTCGGTACGGAACTCACCGAGACCTTCAATGTCAAAAAAGATTTTTGACAAGGCGACGTGCTGTTATGTGACAAACGTCTTAGACAAGACGACGCGTTGTCATGTGACTTCTTTAACATCAGCCTGGAGAAGATCGTGCAAGACTCACACGCCAACACTAGAGGTACGGTCTTCCAGAAGTCCGAACAACTGTTAGCATACGGAGATGACATTGTTGTGATTCGCAGAATACAGCGAGCCGTCAATGAGGCGTTTGCTAGCACTGAGGTGGAGGCGGCTGAAATGGGTCTGGCGGTGAATGAAGACAAAACGAAGTATATGCTGCCATCAAGAAAGGACACACAGAATCGACGTCTTGGACAGAGCGTCACAATGGGCAGCTCTAACTTCGAGGTAGTTAACCACTTCGTCTACCTCGACTCCGCAGAAGATAGTACGAACAACATCAGTACCGAGATCAAACGCAGAGCAACTCTTGCCAACCGGCTCTAGAGGCAATTGGGTAGTAGAGCCATCTCTCGAAGGACCAAGCTGACTTTATACAAGACCTTGATCAACCCAGTCCTGCTGTACGGCGTGGAGACATCGACAATCTCAAAAGCAGATGAGGAAGTCCTTGGCCTTTTTGAGAGAAAAGTCTGAAGTCGAATAAAGCTCCTGGTGCAGATGGAGCTACAGAACTCTTTAAGACAGCTGGAGATGAGCAGGAGATGATAGAGTTCAGGAAACATGCCCGATCCACACAAAATGAGACCCTCTCAATCTTTGGTCCTATTTGCTTTGACGGAGGAGAAGGAGCAGAAGATTCAACCACGAACTGTACGACATGAGTCTAGTCAGGCGTCTTCGGATCCAACGCCTAAGATGGCTAGGCCACGTATGGACAACTCAGCTCCGACCCGAAGAGTCTTCGAACCCGTGGGACAACGCAACAGAGGACGCCCCCGTTTAAGGTGACGCACCCAGGCGGAGACGGACCTCAACCAACATCGCGTTCGACACTGGCGACAGCTAGCTGGAGAGGCTTGGTGGTTGAGGCCCCGGTCCACCCCTGACTGTAGAGCCAAATGAAGAAGAAGAAGAAGGCCGGAAATCGGTAGATGAGCCTGGAAGCTCCGAAGAGCACGTTCACAAAGTACTCCCTTCTCCATCGAGTAAAAAATATTCATCAAAATGAATCTCATCTCAGAGACAACCCAAGTATTGCCGATTAAAGGACGCCAAGCGATTGAGATGATGGAACACCGTCAAGACCGGATAGCCTCTAAGCGTACCGCCCTGGTAATTGTTCATACACTCAAGCCTCCATTTGCGTGCCACGCTGGCAATTAAACGTAATTTATTTGTTTCCAGAAGCACTCTCCTTCCGTCTATTAGGCCAAGCTAAGTGAGTTGCCATTAGTATGGACCTTCTGAAGTATTTCAGTGATCTCCCATCAAATGAAAAAGAAAAACTGCACACACAACAACGCAATCACACTTCAAAAGAAGAGATAATTGAATGAAACACTTAAGAAGCGAACCGAAGCCTGCATGCGATGAGGAGAACGCAAAAAAAAAAAAAACAAAAAGAAATGAAGTATAGGACCTACTTTACACGTACGGGCCGAGTATACGAGTATGCATGCGAGTCATAAAATGTTTACGTGATACTCTAGGCCGTAAATACCACTTGAAAGTTAAACACGAAAAGTGCATTACGAGGACCCATCTACCGATGGCCAATCGTTTGGCGGTGCTTTTTTCCCGGGAGAGTGCGATGGAGTCCTTGCGGATGGAATATTATTTCAGCACTTCCACGTGCACTTGCATACGCACGTATAAGGTGTCCTGGTCGTCTTGGTGGGTGGCCCACTCGAAAGACAATAGAAGTATAAAATAAATAAAAACGCTTTTATTGCGACGAGCAGAATGCTTCGGATGGGATGGTGGGATGGTGGGATGGTGGGATGGTAGCGTGCAATAATAGATTCATTGCGCAAGGAAGGATATTCGCTCAAGTATCGGCGAGTACTTTGGCTCGCTCGTTAACTGGGTTCTTATTTACAGCTTGCGAGAGGAGAATGGCTATAAAGTCAACAGATCTGTTGCGTGTGGGTGCCTGTAAAGAGTTCGAGGAGATGCGTCGTAAAGGTCGTATGTTTTGAGGTAATGACTAACGAAATTAGTGATTAATAGGGGGCTTGGGCGTGTCTTCTGTTTGACTAATGAACTAATGGCTGTTCAGATTAGAGTGGAGCTGGTGAGAAGATTGAATGAAGACCAGTGTAGTTTGGAGGAAGTAACGTGATCACTCGTGAGGGCGTCGTGACACATTTCAAGCGATGTCAACCCTCAAGGAAATAAAAATCACTGAGAAGATGCGACACAGACCACCTCTTGGGGTAAAACTACAATTCTTAGTCTTCTTCTTCGAGTAGAGTCTGAGGTGGAACCCGACGAAGTTAGGTTGACTGCCGCGCATACGGACAGCAGGCCAAGCGAAGGCCCATTGTGTTACCACGCGGATCAAGAGTACCTATTCAAACCTATGTCTGCTTTTGAAAAAGCGAAGAAGAGGGCTGATTTTGAAGGTGCTCAGTTCAGCCAGATTAACAAAGAAGTGGGCCCCCAGAGGTCTGAATCTACGGGCTCATAGAGCACTGCAGCTACATAGCGAGTGTTTGATGGTTTCTTCCTCATCCTCGTCCATGCAGCTTCTAGAGAAATCTTTATAGGGAAGGCCTAGTCTAGAGGCGTAAGTTCCGATGGCACAATGCCCGGTTAAAACGCCAATAAGAGGTCTGAGGTTTGGCCTGTTTAAACTGATCAAGCTAAGCGATCGCTTGAGAATGATCATAGGGAATAGTTGTTTGGTGGAAATGAGGCATCACATTTCGAAGGCCATAAGAGGACCTCTGGTTTTTGGCTTCAAACTTGTCGACCACGGCACTCCCAAAAGAAAGTCGTACCTCAATTCACATCTACATGAAATTTCCTCTTCATCATGGTACCCGCCAACCATGGGCTCGTCCTAGTTTCCGAGATATTCGATTCAAAAACAACACATCTTCGAACTCATCACATTTCGAAGGCCATAAGAGGACCTCTGGTTTTTGGCTTCAAACTTGTCGCCCACGGCACTCCCACTTGAAAGCCGTACCTCAATTCACATCTACATGAAATTTCCTCTTCATAATGGTACCCTGCAACCATGGGCTCGTCCTAGTTTCCGAGATATTTGATTCACAAGACAACACATCTTCGAACTCATCACATTTCGAAGGCCATAAGAGGACCTCTGGTTTTTGGCTTCAAACTTGTCGCCCACGGCACTCCCACTTGAAAGCCGTACCTCAATTCACATCTACATGAAATTTCCTCTTCATAATGGTACCCTGCAACCATGGGCTCGTCCTAGTTTCCGAGATATTTGATTCACAAGACAACACATCTTCGAACTCATCACATTTCGAAGGCCATAAGAGGACCTCTGGTTTTTGGCTTCAAACTTGTCGCCCACGGCACTCCCACTTGAAAGCCGTACCTCAATTCACATCTACATGAAATTTCCTCTTCATAATGGTACCCTGCAACCATGGGCTCGTCCTAGTTTCCGATAAATTCCGTCCACAAGACATCACATCTTCCAATTCCTCAATTTTAATGCGAAGATAGAGGTTATGAAGGACTTTGGCTCACGCACATCATCCCCGGCATTCCCCTCCAAAAGCCCCGCCTTTCTCCGCATCTACATGAAATTTCCTTTCCATCCTGGTACCCCACATCCTTGGATTCGTCTTAATTCCCGAGATATTTCTTTCACAAGATTGTGTACTCATGAAATTGCCTCTGACGAAAATACGCTTATTTTCAGCAAAAATATGCGACCCGAATGCGATGCCATTTTACCGCGTTTTTTCGTGCAAACTGTGTCAATTTTTGAAAAATCGATTTTTTGAGTTTCTCTGCGGGCATTTCGCCCCGAATGCAAGGGCCTGGGTGGGGAAAGGATAATTGAAGTTAATTCAGTAAAAAAATTCGATCGGAGTCCTTGGAATTTCGAGAAAAGTGGGATCTTCATTTTTCATGACGTCACTAAATGAACAGAGGAGTTGGTGCAATCGCCTGGCAATTCTGGCGGGGGGATCCCAATTGGGTGGGGATGGGATTGGTTGTGCAGATTTCAACGTGAGACATTCAATGTCGACTATTGAGCTCTCGGAATGTGGTGTTGCATGCATGAGGGATGCGGGAGGATTTGCTTTGGATGGTGCCACGCCACATGATTTGCCACAGCGTGCCTTAAGTGTGATCTGCATTTTTTTCTGAACACTGTGGTGTCCAGAAATATATTACACCCAGTAACACTAAGGGCCATGTTTAACTCAGCCATATGACAGCCGCATCCAGCAAGCTAAACAGATTTTAAGCCCAGCCACATTCATGGACTTATACAGTTCGGCGGACATGCTTAACGCAGCCACACCAAGGAACCTAAACAGATACGCCCACATTTTAAACACACTTTCATTTTTGGTACAATGCCCTGTTAGAACGCCAATGAGAGATCTGAGATTTGGTCTGCTTACTCTGATCAAGCTAAGCGATCGCTTGGGATCGATCATAGGCCAGAGGTGTTTGGTAATGAGGCATCCTGTTCGAGATATCCATCCGCGGTTTATTTGAGCAAGCTTCAGCAGCGTGGAGGGTAGGTCTCCCCTCGGAAAGAGTACAGAGTTTCTGTCCTTTCTAATCTCAATTCTCAGGAATGTCACAGTATCCCGGCACCCACATAAGTTGGATGTTAAAATACTTGGCCATCTCGTTAAGGCATTATAACTGGTCATTGCCTCTTCGCCGCACACGCAAGGAGGAATTCGAACACCCTACAATGACTTATGAAGGAGCTGTAGGGACGAAGAGGAAGAAGGACTAGGAAAACCCCGCTAGGCAGCTATTCATTCAAGAGCCTTGAGGAAATGTCTGTCATTAAAATTCTAGACACAGCGAAATTTATCAAAAACACTAATTGGCTGTAACCCAGCAAAGAAGAGCACCATCCGGGATATGCCACCAGCATACCCGGATTGTAAATATTACAATCGACAGCTACAATTTCGAGGTAGTAAAGGAGTTTGTCTACCTCGGGGCAAACGTAAACTCCACAATCGACATCACTGTGGAGATCCGACGTGGAGCCGACTTTGGCAACCGGTGTTACTTCGGTTTGTCAAAACAACTGAAAATGGACTTCATATGCAGAGGCCACCGATGCTCCTTCGGTTTATCTAAACAACTGGCGTCAAAACTCGTGACTCGAAGGACTAAGATCATGCTCCAGAAAACCTTTATTTTGCCAGTCCTGCTGTATGGAGCCGAAAGCTGGACGATAAGCAAAACTACGGAGCTGATTCTTGGTGCCTTCGAAAGAAAAATTCTACGTCGGATATATGGTCCCGTCTGCGAGGAAGGCGACTGGAGGAGAAGACACAACCCGGGAACTCTACGAGCTGCACCAGGATGTGGATGTAGTCCGGAAGAACAATGCTCCAACTAAGAGGGTCTTCGAATCCGAGCCTCCTGGTTCGAGAAGGAGAGGAAGACCGAATCTCCGGTATAAAGACCAAGTAATTGCGGATGCGAGTCAGCTTGATCTTGATGACTGGAAGCAGCGTGCCCAGGAGTGGCACGGAAGTGGAAAGCAGCTATCGCTCAGGCTCGGACGCTGCATGGGCCCTCAGCCTGATAAGTAAGTAAGTATCTAATCCATCGAAGCATATCCCATTCCGCTCAGCAGCTGTTTAACATCGCGTATTGCCGTGTTTCTCACTTTATACCGACCAGCAGATCTCAGAACAGCACGAAAAATCTTATCTCGGCACCTAGTCGCGATATCATTATTTCAATCATTACATGAATTGAACGTCAATATCCATGGCCAACACTTCCCCCCCCCCCCCGTTTCGGTTGCAGTGTTTCCGTAAGCCAAACTCTTCCCTGCCCAGTGTGACTGTCACCGAAGCGATGGGACGACAAGGGATCTAATCAGGATCTAAGTGGGCCACAACTGCTTCAGTGGTGGCAATCACATAAACCTCGCCTATCCTAACCTGGAACAAATAAAGACCGCGATCTCGGCTTTCACACCAAACTCGGCCTTCCTTGTTACAGATCTGGTCCAAGCTGTTTCAAAGCCCATCCAGCTTGGCCTATCCTAGCCAAGGAAGCTTACCCTGTGGACAAGCTTTTCCAGAAAGTAGTGCGGTTCAAACTGACGGACGCCTCGTTGTGATCTCTCGAAACCGGCACCGACTCGGCACATCTTCTTTTATGTGCCGAGTTGGTGCCGGTTTGGTGTGGCTTTGTTGGCAACTTGAATGTCCCTCACGGTTGATTTTCCTTGTCATCTCAGTGAATCAATTCGTAGGGATTAGGCGTGTGAACTGTGAAGCCAGCATAGGGCAGTGGGTCTGTGTCTGAAAGTCCCTCACGAGTGTTTTCCCTTGGCATCGCCGCCGATCGCAAGTGCGTCAATCTATTGGGAATGCCCGTGGCATATATTTCCATCTTGAATGTCCCTCGCCGTACCCTTTGGAAGCTTCATGCTTGTGTATGACAGTACATAGCCCGGCAATACAAGCTTGAAATGGATATCTGGTCTGGGAACTTCAAGCATCCCTGGTCTGTAACCAAACCGATCTGAACTTTCCGGTTGGCCGTTAAACTGTTTAAGGCGCGTGCTCGTGCATACCTGATCTCCTTTTCAAGGCCACAAAACTCCCTCCGGATGCGATGTCAAAAACCATCACAGGAAGTCGTTTACCTCAAACAGACAAAACCACAAACAATCAAGTTCGGCCATGAAAAATTCAAATATTCAAATTTGCTCCCAGAGCACAAATGTAAATGCCCATGAGCCTGCCACTCTTCTTCATCTATGTGCATTTCACTCCCACTTCCTCTTGCAGTCATAAGAATGTACCAAAAGAAATCCCAACTCTCCGCAGTGTGTGTGCAGTCGGTGTGAGAGAAAAACAAGTGTTCTTCCGGTGAAAAGTTTAAAAATCGAAAAAAAATCAAAAAAGTGGCTATTCTTCCTCAAATTTGTGTGAAAAGTGAAGTTCAAGTGTTAAATTCATCGGATTCCATCGAATCTCAGTGAAATTCCACGGATTTTAGTGCTTTTCGGTTCAAATAAGTTGCTCGCACCAAGCCGGTGCTCGCCTCGTGGGGTGAGTACAGTGAAATTGCAAATAGATCGTGTAAAATCGCCGAATTTCATTCGAAAAACATGCCCAAACTGATGCTGGAGTGTGATTCCACATGGATGGCATACGATTTCATCGAAATTCCACGGATTTTGGTGTTATTTCGTGAAAATAAGCCTTATTTCAACACAAGCCGCAGCCATTTTGTGGTAGGAGCGAAGAAATTGCATTGCATCGGTGCGGATTTTTTGTGCAACGCGAAAGAGCAAGAGGGAAGATGGTGGGAAATTGTGCGCGGGTGAATTATTTGAATCGCCTTTCGCGAATTTGAATTTGAATTTCGTTTGCAACGGACATTTGTACGGCGGGTTGTTGGAATGCGGTGGAGCATGTTTGCGTTTGCTGAAGGTTACGGTGGGTGTGCGGATGTGTAATTTGTTGTTCGGTGGCGTGAGCTAGTGCGGTTGGGGTTGGAAATCGTATGGCTGTTTCGGGCCCAAGCAAATCTCTTATCCGTCTTCGAAGTCCCTCGCGTTTGTTTATGCTTGCAAATCGGAAGTGCTTGAGTGTCTCTCGCCAGAGGTTTCCTTTGAGACTTCTGGCAGTTGAGACGCAAGTGCGCGTGTCCTTTCAATAAATTCGTCGGGATCATCTTTATTTTAGAGTTCTGTCGGGAGTGTCGGTTCGGTATCGGGTTTGTCTGCCTCTATGTTTCGTCTTGAATGTCCCTCGCGGGTGTCTTCCCTTGTAATCGCATCCAAAGCCATCGTTCGTGTGCTTCTTTAAGAGTGTTCTGGTTGTCTACCTCTGTTTTCCGTCTCATATGTCCCTCGCGGATTGTGCCTGCTCCGATCTCTGTCCATCGCGACAGTCATCTTCTTACGTCGCGACAGTCTTGAAGTGTGTGCTTTGTCGGGAGTGTCTTGTCGGGTGTGTCTAGCTCTGTTTTCCGCCTTAAATGTCCCTCGCGAGTGCTTTCTCTTCTAATCTCTGCCTACTATCCGCGTGTGAAATGCAAATTCCTCTTCCGACGTTTCGATCGCCTCGACAGTCTTTTTCTGTTGTCTAGCTCTACTTTCCGTCTTACATGTCCCTCGCGGTCTGTTCCTGCTCCGATCTCTGTCCATCTCTAGCGAAATCTTCTTACGTCCCGACAGTCTTGAAGTGTGTGCTTTGTCGGGAGTGCGAGTCTTTTGTCCGGTGTGTCTAGCTCTGTTTTCCGCCTTGAATGTCCCTCGCGAGTGCTTTCTCTTCTAATCTCTGCCCATCGCTAATCTCCGCTTGTGTAATGCAAAGTCCTCTTCCGACGTTTCGATCGCCTCGACATTTTTTTTTTGTGTTGTCTAGTTCTGCTTTTCGTCTTAAATGTCCCTCGCGGCATCTTCCGATTTCTGTCCATCGCGAGTGCGTTTGTCTACGTGTCAGGTGCGCAGTCCCGCTATCCTACGCCTCCACAGTCTTAAAGTGTTTCCTCTGTGTGCCTGTTAGGAAGTGCGGGTACGGTGTCCGGTCTGTCCAGCTTGTTTTTCGTCTCAAATGTCCCTCGGTCTCTCTGTCCATCGCGAGCGAAGTCTTAAAGTACGTGCTTATTCGGGAGTGCTTGTTCGGTATCCACTCTATCTAGCTCTGATTTCCGTCTTAAACGTCCCTCGCGGGTCCTTCTGTCTCCGATCTGTGTCCATCGCGAGTGCGTCAACGCATTGAGAGTATACGTGTGAAGTACGAAGTCCCTTACCGACCTTTCGATCGCCTCGACGGTCTCAAAGTACGTGCTTGTTCGGAAGTGCGGGCTCGGTGTCCACTCTGTCTAGTTCTGTTTTCCGTCTTAAATGTCCTTCGTTACGATCGCCTCGACGGTCTTAAAGTGCTTATTGTGTTTGCTTGTTAGAAAGTGCGGGTCCGGTCTGCAGTCTCTCGACCTCTATTCCTCGTGGATGCTTCCTCTTTCGATCTCAGCCTGTCCGCGTGTGATGTGCGCAGTCCCCTTCCGACGACGTTACGATTGCCGCGATGTCTTCAATTGTGTTCTTATTCGCTGTCGGGTTTCGGTTCCTGTTTTTTTCCACCTTAAATTTCCTTCGCGAGTGCTTTATCTTCCGTTCTTTGCCCATCGCGAGTCTCTGCGAGTAAAGTGTGCCGTCTTCTTACCTCGATAGCCTTCATTTGCCTCGTTCTTCTATCTTTTCCGCCTTGAATGTCCCTCGCGGGTGCTTCCTCTTCCGATCTCTGCCCATCCCAAATCTCCGCGTGTAAAGTGCGTAGTCCTCTTTCCTCGATTCCGTCTTGAATGTCCCTCGCGGGTGTTTTCCCCATCGGAAGTGCCGTGTGTGAAGTGCATGCGTATCAGGACACCCACCGCTGGACTAACGAAGCAGGTAGGTCCTCAGTCTGATTGACATCCAGCCAGCCAGCGCTTGGAGCACCTCTAATCCTCTTCCGTGTTCAACTAAGTGAGTACCCCATTTGATTATCGCTTCACACTTGTCTCCGGGAAGCAGTAGGTCTTGCGCCGAGTGGGCTTCAGTGTCACAGGGAAGTGGTAGGGGGGTCCGCTTGGGTCAGAGTCGGGTTTTAGTGTGACGCCTTATGATTTTATAGTTAGACACTGTATAACCTTCTTTTTCAGGTCGCAGCCGATCTCTTCATCTGGTTTTATACCTCTACGTTGTGTGAGATCGGTTGGCGTTGTAGGGCGATTCTGGGGGTCCTCTTGTGCTTGCACATGCAACTGACGGGGTTGTTGAAGGGCGTAGGACTTGATCATTCTTATTCTTTTCTCGATTATTAGATTATTCTGTTCATCTTTTCAACTGTCCTCTATGGGACGTCTATGATTATGGCGTGTTGTTTCACTAAAATCGGGGAGGAATTGTTATGGGACTGACATTGTCCAAAAATTAAGTAACTTTAATTGATTTTACTTGTCTATTATTTAAGAGAGAAATGTATACAAGCAATAAACCAACATTACCATTAACTGCTTTAAATTAAACCATTAAATTAATGAACATTTTTATGTGTATGCGCTCTTGCTGGTGGCTGTGGCGTTGTCTGTATGTGCGTCGACCCCTACGCAACTTAACATCGCTGTCTAGGTTCGATGCCCAAAAGGGAGGGACCTACAATTTTATGCCGACTCCGAACGGCCTAGTTTTAGAAGCCTTTTCCTAGACAGTTGTTACTATTTGTCAGTGTCCCGAAAAAGGTTTATCAGTGAAAATTCTTTTTCCAGACACTGACAAAGAGTAACAACTGTCTAGGAAAAGGCTTCTCAAACTTGGCCGTTCGGAGTCGGCATAAAATTGTAGGTCCCTTCCACTCGTGCGAGGACAATAGCACGCCCAACATGAGTGCATGCTGAGATGCTAGGCCCTGGCCCTCTATGGACTGTAGCGCCACATACTTGCTACTGATCACCATGGAAGAGCACGATGAATGATTAGGTTAGGTTGAGGTGCTTGACTGCAGCGCACACAGACAGCAGACGTACTTAGGTCAAGCGAAGACCCATTGTGTTACCACGCGGATCAAGGGTATCTATTTCACAAACCAATTTGTGCTTTCGATAAAGCGAAGAAGAGGGCTTATTCAGCCAGATTAACAAAGAAATGGGCTCCAGAAGTCTGAATCTACGAGTTGAGAGAGCACTGCAGCTACATAGCAAGTTTTCGATGGTTTCTTCCTCATCCTCGTCCATGCAGCTTCTAGAGAAATCTTTATAGGGAAGCCCTAGTCTAGAGGCGTGAGTTCCGATGGCACAATGCCCGGTTAAAACGATATTAAGAGATCTGAGGCTTCTTCTTCTTCTTCTGGTGGCGCTACAGTCCGGGGAGGACCTGGGCTCAACCAGTAAGCCTCTCCAGCCGGCACGATCCTTACCCAGCCGTCTCCAACTGCGCACACCAAGTTGATTGAGGTCCTTCACCACCTGGTTGCGCCATCGGATCCGTGGGCGTCGGAGTCGAAGACTCTTCGGGCGCTATGAGGCTTGGCCTGCTTACTCTGATCAAGCTAATCGATCGCTTGGGATCGATCATAGGCCAGAGTTGTTTGGTAATGAGGCATCCTGTGCCAGATATCCATCCGCGGTTTGTTTGAGATTTCAAAGCTTTAGCAGATTTTTTATAGCAGCGATAGGCGTGGAGGGTGGGTCTCCAACCGGAAAGAGCACGGAGCTTGTGTCCTTTCTAATTTCAATTCACTGAAATGTCAAAGTGTCCCTGCACACACATAAGATGGATGTTAAAGTACTTGGCCATCTCGTTAAGAGATAGGCGGCAATCAAGGGAAGTCTTGGAATTAAAATGACTGAATTCAGAGATTTGATCCCTGCCTGGCTTTCGGAACAGATGACGATATCTGTGCGCGATATTACATTGTTTTTCAGTCAGGACAGGGCTTCCTTAATCGCAATAGGTTCCGCCTGAAAGACGCTACAGTGATTTGGTAGTCGGAAAGATAGCTGGATATTTAGATCCTTGGGATAGACACCAGCATCCACACGTGCATCCATCTTCGCTCCATCAGTGAAGACTCGCAGTGGACTTTCCAGCGTCTGGTGTTCAGACTCGCAGTGGACCTTCCAGCGTCTGGTGTTCAGACTCGCAATGGACCTGCCAGCGTCTGGTGTTCAGACTCGCAGTGTACTTTCCAGCGTCTGGTGTTCAGACTCGCAGTGGACCTTCCAGCGTCTGGTGTTCAGACTCGCAGTGGACCTGCCAGCGTCTGGTGTTCAGACTCGCAGTGGACCTTCCAGCGTCTGCTGTTCAGACTCGCAGTGGACCTTCCAGCGTCTGGTGTTCAGACTCGCAGTGGACCTTCCAGCGTCTGCTGTTCAGACTCGCAGTGGACTTTCCAGCGTCTGGTGTTCAGACTCGCAGTGGACCTTCCAGCGTCTGGTGTTCAGACTCGCAGTGGATCTTCCAGCGTCTGGTGTTAAGACCCCCAATAAGGTCTGGGCGGTATGCTTGTTGAGAAATTCTTCTCGAAGAGGAGTTTAGGTAGAGTGAGGTCTATGTCTATGGGTATAGAGGCATACCAGCGTAGGATCGTTGAATGTCCAGACTGCAGTTCCTTCCAGCTGCTCAGCGATCTTAATCTGATCGCCGTACTAGCTGCTGTCTGTCAGCCAATTTGTGCTATCGGCGGCAGGTTGAGGAGTATGTTTAGTGATGAATAATTAAGTGCATGCTCTCTTAATGCGCCATAGACGAACGGATTGAATAGTTGAATGCCATGGTTTAATTGAAGGGATTATGGAATCGCTGTCAGACATGTTGGAAGGCTTGCAGCTTATTGTCGACTTCGAATATTGACGTTTTTGAGAAACATAAGCAGGGACTCCCCTGAAACAACAATCGTGTTCCCATTCTGAGCTCCAAAAGGGATATTCTTAACCAAAGTGGTTTCAACAGAATTTCAAGTATTGTGGCCAATAAGTCGTTTGAACTTTCTTCTAA
The DNA here is from genome assembly GCA_964034865.1 of Eristalis intricaria. Lineage (NCBI taxonomy): Eukaryota > Metazoa > Arthropoda > Insecta > Diptera > Syrphidae > Eristalis > Eristalis intricaria. Next base: position 10,952,731 of record OZ035877.1, read on the forward strand.
CTTCTTCAGAACGGATGTCGGACACTCGTTTAACACAAGGTCAAGCACCACAGCACCACTATCTGCATGGACGTCTAGATCGTTCTAGATCCACTTCAGTGTGTAATAAGCTTTCTTACTTGTCAGACCAGCAACCCATGGATGGTCTCACCTAAAAGTGCCTTCCATTGATCTCCCATTTTGTGAAACGGCAAATCTTGAATCAAACAGTCTCAGACGACAGTCCGGCTTGACGTATGTGATTGATATCAAAATACAGTGGACTCCCCCAAACTTGAATCGTCACGGGATACCATAATCTGTTCGAGTTGGAGAGAGTTTGACTTAGAGAGAGATGTTTGTATGGAAGTTTGAGGCGAAAAAATTCGAGTTAGAGAGAGTTTCGACTTAGCGAAGTCCCCTTCCGACGTTTCGATCGCCTCGACAGTCTTTTTCTTAGACGTCCCTCGCAGGTGCTTCCCCGCTTAATTAAACCCGGCCCCGAATCAGTTGAACCTCTGAACCTCCTTCCTGTTCACATACCTTGGCCTCCCCCCATGGCAAATATTCACCCCCGCCAGCAGCATCTGTTGAGGAAAATATTTACCCAAGAATTTGCTGCATTTTTCCCCCTCCTTGCTGAGCAAACATCTTCGCAGCAATAATTCAACCACAAGTTAATCAATATCTCATAACCCGCCAGCCACCCTCGCCCCCAGTAACCGAACATCCAAGCAATTTCCATTACCGAAGCACACTCGTAACGAATGTATTTGTCTGATGGCCCCTGATTTCGGTGCCGAGTCCTGGAATCAATTGTTTGAATTTTATTTTGCATTGAATTATTACTTCTGGCCGGTACGCCTCGTGGGCTTGTGGCAAACACATCTTGCCACCCAGCCACCCCCGATGCTCGGCAATTTAATCTCAATTTTGTACTTAAATTCGAGAAAAACACCTCCGGGCTATTTGCTTTCGAAGTGTTCGTTCTTTTGTGTTGGCAAAGCAAACGTTTGTGCACGAACGTGTGTGCACATGGACATGTCTGTGGATGGTCCCGTGGCGCTTTATATTTCCCACCTACGGCTAGAGCAAACAGATTCTAAGAGATTATCCTGCACAATCGTGTGATTGTGTGTGTGTGTGTGTGTGTCTGTTTGTGTTATCGAGCCGGTTTGAGGAACAATCAAATTATCGAAGAATGAAATTTGGCGCAAAATCCTCTTCAATCGAACCTTCGGGCTGGTGCCTCGCAGTCCAATTTGAATAGATGCGATGTCTGTTTACTGTTTGGATTCCCCTCATAAAAGTATCTGACAGATGTTTTTCAACCAAAATATTGTTGAAATTAAGTGAATTTTTGACTGAGTGGATCATGCGATGGTGGTCACGGATGGTGGATGGTGGAGGGTGGAGGGTGGAGGGTGGAGGGTGGAGGGTGGAGGGTGGAGGGTGGAGGGTGGAGGGTGGAGGGTGGCGGGTGGAGGGTGGAGGGTGGAGGGTGCAGGGTGGAGGGAAGTGGGTGGAGTGTGAAGGGTGATGAACTCTGCTCATCCAGGTGTGGTCTGAGTTCTTGTGAAATTGGATACGTCTTCGACGAAGTTGTTTTCTTCCTGTTTTTTTTTTTTTTTTTTGCAGGACGCCTTGGTGACTGTTGTTTGGGGATATTTGACGTCACGGTGACTTCCTATGGATGCTCAATACGAGTAGGCGGTTTGAATTGTTGGCCACAAATTGGGGCCACGTTTCTAGGTCACAGAGGATAATAGAGATGTGCTTCTGAATTTCCGGCTGTATCCCCTTTGAATGATGGTCGTGGAATTGGCCTAATAATAGATTTCTGTCTATTGGGGACACCAAAAAATTACAGGGGGTTTTTCGAAAGGGACGATCATGTTTAAACAAAAACCCAAGCCACTGAGCACTGTGCCGTCACGCCATTCTTTTTCATTTTTCTCATGTTCCATATTTGAAAAGGTGTTGTGATGAACAAATGGTTTCTTATGACAAATTTATAACCCTTTGCTGGTTTTAAGGTATCTTTAACTTATGGTCTACATCAACTCTGCGGCGTGAAAGCCTGGACAGTCTTAAAACCAGAAGAAGAAGCCCTTAGTGTCTTCGAGAGAAAAGTTCTGCGTTCACTTTTTGGTCCTGTTTGCGTTGACGGTTTTGGGAGAAGAAGATAAAGTTGTACATTCAAATTGATTTTCATTTCGTTAAACAGGCATTGTTAGGTTAAGTCGATAGACATAGTTTAATTTTAAGCTTAGCTTAGAGAGCCCGCCGAGGGTCAGTAAGTTAAAATGGAATCTTTGTGCGTCCAACTAGTTTAAGCATTTTTGTCTAGTATGTAAGCATATACGCAATGAAATTAGAAAAAAAGGGAGAAGAAGATTCAACCTAAATTAATCTCTCCAGGCGTCGACGCCTAAGTTGTCTAGGTCATGTAGAGGGCATGGAAAACACTGCTCTAGCTTGGACTCCAAACCAGTGGTTCAAAGCATTCAAGGACTCCCATGAAACCGATGACGAACACAAGTGAAGAGGGACCTCAACCGACTTGGGGTGCGAAACTGGAGGCAGCTGGCTGAGGATCGAGCCAACTGGAGAGCAGTGGCGTGGCCAATTCCTACCAAGTTACCTTTCAAAACTCCACTCGTCAACAATGTATCGATACAACAAGCATCTAAACATTATATCTGTCTGTTACCTACACCTAAACATGCAAGAGACAAATTCTACGAACACACAAGCCCACACCAGCCCCCACCTGCTTATCATTCGTTTTCATATCATTATACTGCTCTACGTCTCCAACATCACAACTTCTTCAATACATACGCCATAGCCCAGAAGAAACCAAGAAAGCCAAGAACAACCGCAAAGCGTCATGCGTCAGGCAAAACAAAGGGTGAAACATCATAGTAACCCGAAAATATCGGGTTATACAATATCTGGCTGGTTAGAACAAATTGGTTCTTTGTCCTTGTTTTGCCTTCATCATCATTTTTCAGCTAGAGACATTATTCCATCAGTGTTAAGCGTTCGTGGTTTCTCGGCGAAAAAGTAATTTTCACAGGCATCTCTTGAAGCCAACTTTACTCCATTAAGGGAGTTCTAGATTGACCGAAACAAATGGCAGTCCGATGGTGCAAGGTCAGGGCTATATGGTGAATGCATCAAGACTTCCCAGCCCAGCTCTCCCAGTTTTTGCCGAGTCATCAAAGATGTGTGTGGTCCAGCGTTGTCCTGATGGAAGACGAAGCCCTTTCTGTTGATCAGTTCTGGCCGGTTTTTTTTTGCTTCAATTTCATCTGTTGTTGACAGTTAAGTGTACAATCAATCGTTCGACCAGGCTGGAGCAGCTCATAGTGGATGATTCCTTTCCAATCCCACCAAACACTCAGCATAACCTTTCGAGGCGTCAATCCAGGCTTCGCGACCATTTGTTGAGCTTCACCACGCCTGCACAATGATCTTTTTCGCACAATATTGTCGTATTTGATCCACTTTTCGTCTCCTGTTACCATTCGCTTCAGAAATGGTTCGATTTCATTTCGTTTCAGCAAAGAATCGCAGATGTTAATTCGGTCAATACAATTTTTCACAGACAATTCATGTGGTACCCAAACATCGAGCTTCTTCTTGTAGCCAGCCTTTTTGAAATGGTTCAAAACCGTTTGATGATGAATGTTTAGTTCCTTGGCGATGTCATGGCTGCTTATGTAGCGGTCCTGGTCAATCTTTTCCATAATTTCATCGACTTTTCAACGATAGGTCGATCAGAGCGAGGTGGATCGTTCACATCGAAATTCCCAGAACAGAAGCGAGCGAACCATTGTTGTGCTACACGAATTGTGTTACAGCATCGTCTCCGTGAACTTCACAAATTTCATTGGTGGCTTGCGTGGCATTCATCCCTTTTTTATACGAAAACTTCAAAATATAGCGAATTTCTTCATTATTTTCACTCATTTTTGAACAGCTGTAACTTTTTTTTCAACTTCTCCGTCATTCCAAATCCGAAGATCCTGTATGATTGTCAGACTTAATGGCGCAAAATGTTCTTTGAAACAACAAGAAGAAGTCAGTGTCTCTCTGTCAGCAGTTATGAAAGGGAGCGAGAGCCGGATGAATAGACTAAACATCCAGGGCCCTAGACCCGTCTTGTGACTCATTGCCACGTCTGTTGGCACGAGGAACTGAAATGTAAGCAAAAACAAATCACCACCGGGAGCGTTTACCTTGCAAGCACAAATCAATTGCCTCTAACCGCTCCCGATGGTCGCCAAGCTCTAAAATCTGCGACAATCGTTTCATTCTTGCCCAGACCACCTCCCCATCCATACATCGATTCCCTCAAACACCATAACTCGTTTCCGAAGGGCAATTATTCAACCATTCGCCAGTGATCCTTCTCAGTCGCGTCGCGTCGGTCATAAGCTGGTCCCCCTCCGAGCACAAAAAAAAAAGAGATGAACACCACCGAAGACAATCATTTTCAGATCGAAACAAATTCTCATTCGTTCCAATGGGGATGCAATAATTTTAATAAAAAGCCAGTTCCCCCACCCAACCCCTCCCCCCACCCATCACCCCCCACCTCCTCTCCCACCCCGGTTGTCATGGTTAGCACTCAGAGCTTCCGTTGGATTTACAATTTAACACAGCGAGAGACGCACACTTCTCACAAATACCCCCAGCTAAAGAAGGTCCTCCGACAGCAGCAATTTTTAATCCATACTCTCTTACAAATAATCCCAGTGCTCGTTTGCCCCTTCCCCCGCGCCGAAGGACTCTTTTGCGAGATGATAGTTTCTGATGAAGATATTGCATGTATTTCCTGCTCCATGGCGAGCGACAGCCAGCGAGAGAGAAATGCAATAACGATAAAAGGATAAAATGTGCTCGCACACCATGGCGCTCGTCCCTGTGCCTCTGTCACAAGACTTGCGAAATTGGAAAGGAGCCAGATACGAGTCTCCAAAGGTTATTATATAGATAATATCTCGCAATTAAGATGTACAATGAGAGGATTTGCCTCCAAAAAGCCGTTTAATTATAATCTCGGCTCATTGAAATGCGCCAGCTCGAGTGCGAATGCGAATGCGAGAGAAAAAGCGCAATTCTCAGCGGCACTGAAAGGTTCACTGGGAGCTGCAGGTGTTTAGCTGCGTGAAGTTGTTGAAAATTAATTTAATTAAAAGCGAAAGGAGTAAAACGGAGAGAACTAGTCCCCACCACTTAACGTACACAGAAGGAGAATGAGTGTGGAAAACGAAGGATGACAAAGACGAAGGATGTGTGACGTACACAATGGAACAGGTCGCCGGGTGGTCTACGGAAAGGTGTTATTTTCTTTAGTTTGACATGGAAATGTGTGTGAACCAGGACATCTGCTGCTGGGTGTCCTTGTTGTCTGTCCAGTTGGCAGTAATTCTCATGGTTGCTCAGTGTTTTGAAATATTGGCAGTTCTAGTCAGACAGGTGAGCACGCCAAGAGACTTGGACTTGGACTTTCGCAAAAGCTGGACGAGGAGATAAAGATTCTTTATTTCCTCTTGGACTTCAACGACTTTTGCTAAGGCTGGAGGAGGAAATATTTCTTACTTTCCTCTTCACTTGACCGGGATGACGCTTTAAAAAATTAAATTATTTATAAGCAGACGATAACAAATTTGTTGTACTTTTTCCACTTTTTTTAACGCCGAAGCTTTAGTCCGCCCACAACTGAAATAGCCGGCAGTCGTCTGGGCAATTAACTGCCTTCGACAAAGTCGAGGAAAACAACAAGACAAGCCATCCAGCAGCAGCAAGGTTGTTATTCAAATTGTTGACGGTATATTGCACCGCGGCCTTTAGATCTATTGTGTCCCCGCTTCGTGCCTCTGCTTTCTTAAAAGTTCCCGTCACATTCTTTTCAAAGTTGGATCTAGGGTTATATACCCCTTTAACGCGAAGGTGGAAGAGCTTGATTATAGAGTATTCTCTCAAAGCCAGTTTAATTTAGGAATCTGAGAATGAGAGATGGTTCTAGTGACTTAAATTCTTCCTCTGATATTCGGTGCTTGTCATTTATGGTCTAGTGTCTCACAAAATCCCAGTACATGTTCTAAAGTTTCATTAGACTCTCCACAAAATCCGCAGAGACCTTCTTCTGACACTCCTAGTTCCCCTGAATCTGGAATGCCCCGTTAGCATACAGACCTTGTTCATCTTGATACATGCCTCAAACTCAAACCTCTTTCGGTTATGTTGACCCAAAAGTTTCTTGACCTGCTTCAGGCCATGAGCATTGTTCCAGGCATTTGCCCGATTCCTGCTTTCTAGTTCCCTGAACTCTTCCCTGGGGACATGGTCTCCTACAGCGCGGAATGATTCGGAGCCTAAAAAAGGTTCCGATGCTCCTTTCCCTGCGAGGGAGTAGGCCTTTTCATTGCCGTCTGTGGCCAGGTTTCCAACAGAATTTTACTCTGTTTCTCCTGCTCATCTTCTTGAGCTTCTGTTCCCATGGTCCTTTCCCAGCGAGGCAGTAGGCCGTTTCATTGCCGTCTGTGGCCAGATTTCTAACAGAATTTGACTCTGTTTCTCCTGCTCATCTTCTTGAGCTTCTGTTCCCATGGTCCTTTCCCTGCGAGGGAGTAGGCCGTTTCATTGCCGTCTGTGGCCAGGTCTCCAACAGAATTTTACTCTGTTTCTCCTGCTCATCTTCTTGAGCTTCTGTTCCCATGGTCCTTTCCCAGCGAGGGAGTAGGCCGTTTCATTGCCGTCTGTGGCCAGGTTTCCAACAGAATTTGACTCTGTTTCTCCTGCTCATCTTCTTGAGCTTCTGTTCATCTCCCATGACCATCGTTAGGATCGTTTATTACTGTTGCGCCAAATCGAGCGGTCTCGTACGTACTAAACGTCTCCTGTCCAAAGTTTGGAGGATGGCATTGTTACAATGACCACGAAGTCTGAGCGGAGTTTGTTATTCCTTCGCCGACGGCAGCTATCCCTAGGACCCATTGTATATCACAATTCCTGAGATACCAGGGAGCTTTTACAATATCCCGTGTAATTTTATTTTCAAAGGGCTGAATAATTCCTCTGTTATTCGCTTTGGTACAACCCCATAGTTGTATGTCGTACTTCCATATCGGCTTCATTACTTGCTTGTATAATAGCAGTTTTTAGTACATGCTTAACTTGGAGTGCCTCCTAAGTAGCCAGTACGTTTCTCTATACCGGTGTTCGAGCTCATCCAGTTTCTTTTTCACGCGGGAATTCCACTTGAGTTTCGCATCGAGTGTCCTACCAAGATATTTTGCTTCATTAGCGTACGGTATTTGCACAGAATTAATGAAATCAATGCGCCAGCTTTTTGACCATTCGTTTATTTTGTCCAGAGCTCGTTGCAGTTTTTGAATTGAGGACTCAACTGAACGTCCCGCTGTGTCATCTGCAAATGTAGCCACAAGTGTACCCTCAGTTTGAGGTATGTCTCTAGTGTACAACAGGTACAATTTTGGGCCAAGGCCACTCCCTTGAGGGACTCCTGCTCAGATTTCTTCAAAATCGGACTACTCAGTTCCAAGTTTAACTCTAAATATCCTGTTGTCCAGATAAGATTCTATTATCTTATATAAGCTTGTCGGTAGAAGCCTGCTTAGTTTGTATTTTAGGCCTTCATGCGTGACTTTGTTGAAGACCTGGGAGACGTCAGTTAGCTTTTGAGCAGTGCATCGAATTGTCTCTAATGCACCTGTCTTTTCCTATCCCTTCTATTGTCATTCTTATGATTATTTTATTTGCACATTCTGCAACCACTAGATGCAAAGAGGTCAGCTCCAATAGCACCTCGATGGCTGCAGTTCAGCAAGCTCTGATCGCCCCTGTAATACAAAGCCATGCCAACCTTTGAGCTTTATTGAGTGTCTCTCTTGCGCTGATCAGGTTTGCTCTTTCGCCCATGGTATTGCACAGTATGTAATTGTTGGTCTTCGACTCCGAACCCGTGGGACAACGCAACAGAGGACGCCCGCGTTTAAGGTGGCGCACCCAGGTGTAGAAGGACCTCAACCAACTTGGCGTGCGACACTGGAGACAGCTAGCCAGAGACCGTGCTAGTTGGAGAGGCCCAGGTCCACACGGGACTGTAGCGCCAAATAAAGAAGAAGAAGTTATTGTTGGTCTAACAGCAGCGATGTTGGGTCTTAGGTTAATGTGGCGAGCATGCAACAGCACACTACGACTCGGTTGCGCAGTTGGTTGAGTGCCTCCCCCTGGTAAGCGGGGTCCCCGGTTCGAATCCCAGTGAAAGCAAAGTTAGTACGCTTTTATCTGGTTCTTCAATTCTGGTCCAGTCACCATTAGCCGTTGGGATCAAATTCACGGCACTATCACTGGAGTAGTCAATCAGTGGCAGTGGTCTGACTAGGGGTAGCACAGTGGACCAATATGGTCTAAGTGTACACTAGCAGCCCCACTACCTAACCTAACCTAATAGAACACACCAAGTCAAGATCGCAGGCCCGTTGTGTTACCACACGGGTATAGTCCACCTCACGCCGTAAACCAGTTGTGAGAACAGGACTCTGTAATTGCTAAGATGGCGCCCAATGATTTCCTCCTCTTCCTGGTCTAAACTTCTCCAAAATGGCAGAAATGGTATGCTCCAATGGCACAGTTCCCAGTAGGCGGTCACGCCGAAGCCTTCACGAACTTCGATGGATATGTGATTAGTGTTTCGCAGTGGACCATTGAACACTCACCTCCTGAATGGTTTGGTCTTCTGCAGATGCTGCAGGAATGAAGAGCAGTCGGAGACAATCTAACTTTTCATTTCTCGTGTAGTACCCTCTGAGCGAGAATCTGAGAGACTATCCAACTCCTCCGCCGCTCATGTAGTGTCCTCTGAACGAGCTGTGACCGTTACACATTCCCCATTCTCGCAGACAGTATGGACCAATGACACCGCCAGTCACAATTGGGTACCATACTATGACCCTTTGGGCATGCAACGCTCCACAGTGGCGGCAGATTTGTTTGCTATCCAAACGCGCCCCCTATCGGCATATTTTCTACGCACCTCATGGCCAGATGGCTTCAACGGTGTGGATACATACAACGTAGGTTAGGTTAACTTCTAGTCTGCTGAATGAATGGTTTCCTTGTGTGTGTTTTCCTTGTTTTTGTAATAGCTGGCTGGGCGAGGTATTGAGACGTAGTTTCTTATTCCTAAGTAGTGTGGGGGGCTCCCTTTCTTCTAGAGTATTTGGAAAGTCGGCGGTGGGCATGCATACGACATTACTGATTTCCTTTCGTTTAGTTTTACGGTGGTACTTGCTTTGATTTGATGTATTGAACGCCAGACTTGCCTCGAGGTCCTACAAGTGTCTAATTCCATCCATCTCCGAATGATGATATTGATGGCATTTGTAGATCATAAGATCAAGTAAGTAAGGGGGGAGGGATCTAAGTGGGCCACAACTGCTACAGTGGTAGCAATCACCCTAACCTAACCTAACCTAACCTAAGGGGTAGGGGGTGTCCTGATTAATTGCCAGGGGCAGTCTCGAACCAGTTCCGTCTTTTCCTGCTTGGAATACCACTATACCCATGGACCCAGCATAGAGTCCAAACTGAGGTCAACGTCTTACCATTGAATAAATTGACAGTGTAACCAGACCCTTTATGTGTACTTAGAAAGTGCGCAGGGGTTTCCTCCTCCCACTCGACTCAGTAGATTCTGCCGAAATCGTTGTATCTAAAGCGTGAGCTCTACATACACCTCATTTTAAAATAAGCCTCATGTGGGTGTCCGGACATTGTGACATGTACAAGGCCGATGAATTCGCTTCGGTGTGGTACATCCTCCTCGCTTACACTACGAGGACTTCCACCTTCCCTGCCAATAGCTAGAGCATAGCATCTACTCAAGAACCATACAATCAATACAAGCAATCGATAATGGCTATTAAATAAGAATAATAATAAAAATAAGCCCTCTTCTTTCCGAGCTCCAGCGCTCTTGCCACTTTTGCTTGGTGTGTTGTTTTGCCTCCTCGGTTGCCGCTTTCAATCCAATTTCAGCCTTTTTGTCGTAGACGTACTTCCTTTCTGCCGCAAGGAGATCTATTGGAGTCTCTCCTGCAACCACAAGGACGGCTGGTTCTGAGACTGTTCGGTATGAGTTGGCTACTCGGCCGCCATCTGTTCTCGATATTTCTCTTGTTTTTGTGAGTCTGCCCAGATTTCACTCCCATACAGAAACTGAATTGTGGACATCAGTAACCTTCGCTCGGTCAACCTATGTTCGCCATCAGTCTGCCAAGTGAAGCAGTCGTTTTTGCGGCTCTTTCCGTTGCAGTCTTTATTTGTTGCCAGAAAGTTAGCTTTGTGTCGAGCCTCAATCCCAAGTACATCACCGCAATGGTGCTTCGTATCACTTCGTTACCGACTTGGAAGTCGATTTGAGTGGGAACCCTCTTCTTCGCCAGAAGGACTATCTTGGTTTGCTTGGTTGCCAGGCCTAGCCCGTGGTCATCCATCCAAGAGTTCGCTCGTCGCATGACCTGAGATAACTTTCTTGGTGCGTTTTCGATGTCTCTTGCCGTTATCACCGCCGCGATGTCATCAACGTAACCAACCAGGAAGGTGTCTTCAGGCATATCCATGCGGAGGATATCACCGAACAAAGTGTTCCAGGGGTCTGGCCCTAAGATTGATCCTTGCGCTGCACCTGATGTTACCTCTTTCCTCCGCATGCCTTATAACAATGGGAATATGGTCATCACTGAATCTCAAGGCGACCGCTTAATCTGCTTAGACTTAGCAGATCTTCACTCACGAAGCTCATCGGCGTCAATCTTTCACTGAGTCTCAAGGCGATCGCTTAATCTGCTTAGATTTAGCAGATCTTCACTCACGAAGCTCATCGGCGTCAATCTTTCAGGATTCTCAGATGACCATCCAGCGTCTGGTGGTAGGACTTCCTGCTGGAATTGAGTATAATGGTTGAGAATGAGCGTCTTTTAAATGCCGTCAAGTGCGAAAGTCCACTCGCTTGCTTTCTGTATCGAACCTACAAATCGGAGCCACTACATGGTCTGCTCTACGTGTACAAAGTAGCTGACGGTCGGCCTTGGTTAATTCAATTTGAATACAAGTGTTTGACCATAGATAACGAAGGTCTAAGGTAGTCTGACATTTAAGAAGACGGCCAAGTTTTTAGACCTTAGCAGTCACACGCATGTTCCACTGAAGGCGTCGCGGGTGCAAAGCAAGCACGAGATATCTCCGGACGAATCAATCATCCGTCATGGACTCTAACTCACGAGGTGTGCTGCACCCATGCGAGTTTTAGGACTTGGTCCAACCGCCTCGTCCTGAATCTGCCAAGCGGTCGTCTATATGATGCCATGGAAGTCGTGATGATGGGGACATTCGTGCCAAACCGTCTGTGGAACTAAGTACATCGAAGATGATCCAGAACGGAGTCCTTTCCACGATTTCAGCAACTACCGTGCAGACCAGCAGTGGCTAAGAAGACACGGAAAAACAAAGTCAAATGCATTGTAGAACCAGGGATATTCCCTCAAGTGTCTCGGAGCACAACAGACGCCATGGACGCTTCCCGGCAAACCAATAAGTAAATCTCAGGGATGAGCACCGTTTACATCCTGCTCCCTTTTTGAAGGGGCACACCCACTTCTTCCATTCCAGGCAAGGAAAAAGGGGGCGAGGGGAAGGGGACTTCCACTGTCAAATAATCAGGGGACCCCTCTCTCACCCCACTCTCACTTCAAGTAATAGACGGCCTTTCTTGCCTTGTCTTACTGATGCCATCAATATCACCAAACGGAGATGGATGAAATTAGCACATCGAGGCACAAAATCACAAGAGTAACAAAAAGAGAGAACCTTGAGATCCTTTAAAAATTTCAAAAATAAACGCCATACCCAATCAAAGACATCCCTTCGAACGAACAAATTTATTTGTACCCATTGCGAGGTCCCACAAGTTCATGCCAATGCCAATTGTTGAAAGTAATAAGCTCAGGATCGTCGATCTTCTCGTTGGCTACCTGCAAAGGTGCCACCGGAATAATCCCCTTCCCGAATCGCTTTTGCTGCCGATCCTCAAGCAGTCGCTTCCGTTTGATGGCGCTCACTGCATTACTCTTCGGGGTGTGGAACACCTTGACATCCTGTACTGTGCCCCGACCAATGAGCAGCCTCTCCCTCGGCGCCATTGGATCCTCTCCATACAGCGCCTTGTACTTCTGCGAGTTGATGAGCTTGATGATCTGATACATGGCAACCGCCCCGGCCCAGCTGTACCCGATGAAGACTGCAAAGAAACGAGTGTTCTCACTTGATCTGCACTCCGCAGGCGGTTACCCACGAATATAGAAGCCTCCAGCTAAGGTGATCCCGATCAGGAGGCCCAGGTTCACGACCCGCTTGAGAATGATCATGAAGAGGACGTGCTGGATGAGATTCGCAAGGAAAATCATGAATTTCGTCACAATAAACGGCGTCAGAAACACTTTCCGCAGCTGAAAGGCAGACCTATGAGGCAAGCACACGATTCACAAGTTGAGACACATACCTTCAGCGCTCCGTAAGCCGCCGACACGCACGCCGCCATGTGGACCACCAGGGCTGTGGACACAACAATCGTGTACTCCAGGATATCTGAAAAGGAGGAGAAAACTGATGCTGGGTGAGAAAAAGATGTTCCCTTACGCATGGACAGCACATCCACCGTCCTCCGAATGAAAGGGTCGATGGCAACCTGCTCGTCTCGGTCGATGAGCTGCTTCAGTACGCCGACCAACGGAGCTCCCCAAACGACAATCATGATGATGAACAAACCAGCGTGGAGCTTATTAATTTAGCGTGTGTTTATTTAAGTCCATGCACTTGGTGAAGCAGATCTCTTACCAGAGAGTAGACAGCAGTCACAATCACACCCAAGCGGACGGAGCAGTAGAAACAGAACGTCTTCATCCACAGCATTTCGACGGACATGTGGTCGTGCGGCTTGGGTTCGGTTTCCTGGTGAGAGACTCTGCCCAGCGCACACAATACATCGATCGACCGTGAGATAAAATTCGAACAGAACAGAATAAATCCATTAGATATTTTGATTTGTGCCGACGATTGCCGACGACTGAGGTTGCCATGCTGTGGCCACGGCAATTAGGGTGGATTATTCATGGCCGGATTCGATTGACTCACAAGCGGGTCGATGACATTTATTTACGCTGGATGTTAGAGGTGGGGGATGGAATGCCAGAGAACACACATCTGCTGGATAAAGCGCTGAGTTCACTGACAGGTCGTTTGGGTCTAGAAGCTTGGAACTTCTGACTGCTTTTGTGGCAGGACAGGGTCGGTGGTTAAATGACATCGAGGACTTGCTTACTTCGTTAAGGTGGAGCTACAGTCCGGGGTGGACCTGGCCCTCAGCCAACAAGCATCTCCAGACAGCTCGATCTTTAGCCAGCTGCCTCCAATTATGAACGCTTTGTTGGTTGAGGTCCCTCTCCACCTGAGTGCGCCGTCCCTCTGGGGTTGATTCGAAGAATCTCCAGGCCGGAGCATTGGTTTCCATCCGCTCTACATGACCTAGCCGAGAGAACACACATCTGCTGAATAAAGCGCAGAGTTCACTGAGAGGTCGTTTGGGTCTAGAACCTTGGAACTTTTGACTTCCTTTTCACTGCTTTTGTGGAAGGAGAGGGTCGGTGGTTAAATGTCATCAAGGACTTGCTTACCTCCTTAAGGTGGAGCTACAGTCCAGGGTTGACCTGGCTCTCAACCAACAAGCACCTCCAGACAGCTCGATCCTTAGCCAGCTGCCTCCAATTTTGCACGCTTTGTTGGTTGAGGTCCCTCTCCACCTGAGTGCGCCGTCCCTCTGGGGTTGATTCGAAGACTCTCCAGGCCGGAGCATTGGTTCCCATCCGCTCTATATGACCTAGCCGAGAGAACACACATCTGCTGGATAAAGCGCTGAGTTCACTGACAGGTCGTTTGGGTCTAGAAGCTTGGAACTTTTGACTTCCTTTTCACTGCTTTTGTGGAAGGAGAGGGTCGGTGGTTAAATGTCATCAAGGCTTACCTCCTTAAGGTGGAGCTACAGTCCAGGGTTGACCTGGCTCTCAACCAACAAGCACCTCCAGACAGCTCGATCCTTAGCCAGCTGCCTCGAATTTTGCACGCTTTGTTGGTTGAGGTCCCTCTCCACCTGAGTGCGCCGTCCCTCTGGGGTTGATTCGAAGACTCTCCAGGCCGGAGCATTGGTTCCCATCCGCTCTATATGACCTAGCCGAGAAAACACACATCTGCTGAATAAAGCGCAGAGTTCACTGAGAGGTCGTTTGGGTCTAGAACCTTGGAACTTTTGACTTCCTTTTCACTGCTTTTGTGAAAGGAGAGGGTCGGTGCGCCGTCCCACTGAGGTGGATTGGAAGACTTTCCAGGCCGGAGCATTGGAAACCAATGTCCTGCAGGTCCTTGAAGCCACTTTTCCGATCTACTTGATCTAGCCATCTCAAACGTTGGATCTTGACTCTTCTGGCTAAGTCAACGTCGCCGAACAGCTCGTACAGTTCGTTGTTATATCTTGTCCTCCACTCACCATCTCCCAATCCCTCCATTCACTCGAAGACTTTTCTTCCCAAAGGAGCCCGCTATTTACAAAGTCGCCATACAGCGGGACTGGGACGATTACGATCTTATAAGGGTTTCCTTTGGATGTTCGTGAGTTGGCTTTCTTCATCAACGGCTTTCTTACCCCAAGGGATAGCTACTCTTCGTTTTATTTCTTCGCTGGTGTCGTTGTCTGGTTCCTGGGTAGACAAAGTCTTTGAATACGACAAAGCTTTATCTGTCTACCTTGACGTCGGTGTTAGAAGTCCTCCCTCGTTGGCAGCACATACTTAGTCTTGCCCTCATCAAACCTCGCGTCCTCCATTGCAATACTCACAAAGGTGTCATTGTCATCACGCTGGGTTCGTCCGACGATGTCAATATCGTCGGCATATGCTAGTAATTTAACGGACTTCTGATAGATTGTTCCTCTGGTGTTGACATGCGATTCTTTTTTTGACTAATTCTTTCAAGAATGATGTGGAGGAAGTCGCTTGACAGTGGCGTCGCCTTGTCTAAATCCTTTTTTGACATCAAAGGGATCGGGAAAAGGGAAAGACCTTTCCGACCTTGATGGATGGGCATTCATTCATTCTCCATCGTGACCCTACACAAACGGACGAGTCCGTCTCTATAAAATCGATGAAAACGTGGCGGGTATCGATCTGTGGCTCCTGGGTTTCCTCCAAAAAGTGTGAACATTTGATCGATGGTGGATTTTCCTGACCAGGTTGTTGACGAACGGCTTTAGGCCTTCGCACACCACTGCAGATACTATCTTGTAGGCAATGTTTAGAAGGCCAATGCTTCTACAGTTGGCGCAGAGGAGTATTCAGAGGGTCTTCTGTTTTGTGCAAACAATAATGTCATCGGAGACAAGACTGAGAAATCTAGAAAATTTAATTGTTTGCTAATGTTGTTACTACTGACGACTCAACAAGATTTTGAAAAAAAAAATCGTCTTGAGTGTCGATGTTCCTGGCTTTTTGAAGTATCATTGCACTCCATTTCCTGCTCGAGCGCTGGCTCTAAGTTGAAGATGCTTTCGGGGTGAAGCTGTGCTTTTTGTACGCTTTACTTGGTCTAACCACATTCATGCACTTCGAGGTTTTATCAACAAGTCTTGAATACTTGAAAACTGAGATCACCAACCCTTGCCACAGGTGCCACGCTTTTCCTACAAAATGCGCTGAAAATTCCGACGCCCGTTTTTCAGGTAACGTCTTATTCTAAGCGAAGCCCAACTCACAACCACGTGTCTCATCGTTATACGTAGGTCCTCAATCGTGGCGTAACCCACTCAGTAATCATTTGTATTTTACAATTAAACAACCCCAACGTCAACAAAAATCACTTCAAAAGCAAGTAACAACCACGCCACTGTTTATTTTAAGCACTTTCCTACACACACCACCTCGTTCAAGTGCCAGTTGCTGAAATGCACGTCCTTGAAGTCACTTTTCTCCTCAGATTTATCCACAGCCCTAACTGGTATGACCTCCTGTCCTTCCCGCTGCTTCCTTATCATTGCCTTGACGCAATCAGTCTCCTTCTTGTTGGGAATGCAGAATATTACGACATCCTTGTTCTTCCGTCGACGACTCTCTGAACTGCCTTTGGGCGCAAAAGGATCATCTCCATACAAGGCCTTGTACTCCTCCGAGTTGATCAGAACGATGATCTGGAACATGGACACCGCAGCGGTTACGCTGTACGCGAGAAAAACTGCAAGAGAAATACGCTCCAATAAATTCAGGAAGAACTGCCTTAAGTCTGAGCATTTCGTACGCATGAAGAACGCCCCCACGAGAGTGTATCCAATCAACCATTCCAGAGCCACGACTTTCCTAAGAATCATCATGGTTATAATGTGCTGCGACATGCCTGCTAGGGCTATAAAAGTTTGCGAGACCGCGTACGGCACAAGGAACCATTTCCGAAGCTGTAACATGGAGTTTAAAATTTCAGAGAAGCTCAAACTGTGAGAATCATGTACCTTAACAGCACCATACACAGCCAACAGGGAGTCGAACATGTGAACAGCGACCACCGATTGAAAGAGCGCCATGTACGTTTTGGGATCTGGAAGAAACTGAAATCAAGACAGAAAACTATCGATAAAAATGTATGCCAAACCTTCCGTAAAAGCATGCAGCATCTTCCACAGAACCTGGTCCTTGTTGTACTGCTGATCTCCTTTGACGAAATATTTTGCAGAGCTTAATATGGGCAATCCACTTTTCAAGAGGACGAGGGAAGTACTAAATGCTTGGATCTAAACGAGAGAAGATACTCAATTGGCTCGAAAGCAAGTGTTTCAATCTCT
Organism: Eristalis intricaria; assembly: GCA_964034865.1. NCBI lineage: Eukaryota > Metazoa > Arthropoda > Insecta > Diptera > Syrphidae > Eristalis > Eristalis intricaria. The sequence goes on from OZ035877.1 coordinate 10,969,682, forward strand.
CACGATTGAAATGGTTGCACACACAATCACGCCCAAGCGCACGGAGCAACAGAAACAGAACCGCTTCATCCAAACCATCACCGCCAGAATGTTCCAATCAAATGGTGGTAGGCTGCCGGTGAATCCCCATCAGATAATTCTTGATTCATCACCTCAGTCGGCTGACAATGGAGGGTATTGTTGTGATTTCGAACGATTGCCTTTTTCCAAACACGTGTCGTTTTGTGACGAGGTACCCATTGTTGTCCTGCTAAAGAAGCGAACACAAATTGGGGACGTATACAAACAAAGCGACTCACCTCATAGTTCCGAACCGTTTACGAGTTGTATTAGTGTTTGGCAAGCACTTCCCCTTCCTGTCGTGTGTTTAAATTCCCTGAAATTGTGGTGAGGGAAGGTGGACTAGGTGAAGGGACTAATCACATGATCCTAGAAAGAATGCGAAATTCCGAGGATGCCACTTGAACGACGTTGTATTTCATAATTAATGGGAGTGTTTGTTCTTACTAATAAGGATTACATGGAAAAAACTGAATTTTGCTCATCTCCAGCTGCCTTAAACAGTTCCGCAGACAGTCCGACTACATCTTGATTTCGTCTAGGTCGGGGGGACGGCATTCTCGTCGATCATCGTCAATTGCGCTGAGTGTAACATTCTGCCTGACAGCGGTATTGGAGTCTTCTTCGCCGTTGATGATCTTGCCAGATTCTCAGTATCGACTGCGAATCTACTACGAGTTGTCCCTCTGCGTCACGACAGGCTTCTGTTCGAATTTTGTATCCATTGGATAGTTGTTTTACCCGTTGGTAGAACTTTCGGATGTCATTTCTCTCGCGCTTCTCATACTCTTTCTTTTTCTTTTTGAGAAGCCGGTACTCTTCCCTTCTTTTAAGTTCGTAGAGCTCACGAACCGCTCTTGTCCTTCTGTCCAGCGTCGCCTTGTATGCTGCTTGCTTCGCTGAATGTGCCTGCATGCACTCGTTGTCAAACCAGCACATCAGATGCAGCTTCTCTGATGGCGTTTTGACAACGGTTCCATTGTTGGTCGATTGTTTCGCCTGGCAGGGTTGGACTCGCTGACTGTAGGCAGTAGCGGTCAATTGCGATTGCAGCTTTTCGACGTCAAACTGTTTTGGTCTTGCTCTACTCCGTTGTCCTATCGATATCCGTGTTCTTACCTTGGCTACAATAAGGAAATGATCCGAGTCGATGTTGGCTCCTCGGAACGTTCGGACATCGAGAATACTAGAGGAGTGTCTGACGTCGATCGCAACATGATCAATCTGGCTGACGGTTGATTGATCAGGGGACCGCCAGGTCCCTTTATGGATGTTGAGGTGTGGGAACCGCGTGCTAGCTACAGAGAGATTCCGTCCCGTGACAAAGTCCACCAGCCTGAGTCCGTTCTCGGACGTGTTGTCGTGCAGCCTGTGTTTCCCCATGACTTTGGCAAAGATGTCTTCCTTACCCAGCTTTGCGTTGAAACCTCCTACAACGATCTTGGTGTCGTAGCTGGGGCATTGATCGTACGTTCTTTCTAGGAGATCGTAAAATTCATCTTTGCTGTCGTCATCTTTATCATCCGTTGGGGCGTGGGCGCAGATCAGGCTGATGTTGTTATGAGGCGCTCGCTTATGTACTTAAAGCTTAAGACTACTTGCCAACGTCTGCCTCGAACAACAAACCCGCATCTGAAAAAGCTCTGCCTTCGCTCTTTGTAGCAACAGCCGAAGTATATATCGCAGTTTTTCATCCTCATTTTGCCCGGCCCATCCCACCACACCTCCTGAATGGCGGAGATATCTAGCTTATAAGCTTCGAGGGCTTCCGCAAGTTCATCGGCTGCACGTGGTCTGCTCAGGGACCTCACATTCCACGCGCAGAACCGAAAATCGTTGTCCTTATTTCGTTGCTAATGAAGCTAAAGCTTCCTAAAAATGTATTTTCTACTGAGGCACCTTCTGACGGACACGTGCTACCTGTCTAGACCCCATTAGCATCAGAATTAGAATGTGGGAAAAGTGCGCAAAGATCGCCTGATCACTGCGGCCTCTGATGGGCTTATTGTGATTTCCCTCATTTGGAGTTCACGCAGGAAACCTGAAACCTCTCCATAATGAAGCTTAGTATGTTTTTGAGTGAACTTCGCTTCGCGATAGTATCCGCCTAGGTGTCAAAAGCGTGTCCGGACTGACAGTTACAGTTACACAGTATGTGGTCTGCGGTTTCCGAGCAATTTCGTACGAAGCTGCCTGCGTCAGTTCTCCGTAGGTAGATCCTTTGCTACATCGATAGGGTGCGGGTATGGTCCTGAGAACTGAAAATCACTCGGAGACTAGCGCAAGATGCCTGAAGAACGAAGAAAGGGCAACATCTGTGGCAAGCCAGATGGGACACCACAACCAAAGGCAGATGGACCCATAAATTGATACCCAGAATAGAAGCCCGGACAACGAAAGACTGCAACTACCGCCTCACGCAGCTCTTGTCAGGCCATGGGGGCTACCCAAAATACCTCCACAGATTCGGTCACGACAGCTCACCCACTTGTCCAGAATGCGAGCGCGAAGATGAAGACGCAGAGCACGTAATATTCCATTGCAGACGCTTTGCCGTGGCGAGAGGAAGTCTACCAACCCTCGAGCTCCTGAGGAGTCAGCTGACAAATGGCCGGTGACCTGTTCCTTTATTACACGGGTGCAGTGCGAGCTAAGTTGGTTATTCGAATCTGATTCCTGTTGAGTCTGATGAATTGTTTCGTTCTATTAAGGGACAGAGTTTTTTGCCTGTTAACTTCCGTGTGCGTCCAGTAATGATTGGCCATGTCCCTGAGCCAAGTATTTATGTAGTTCTTAGCGGAAATGATGGGTTAGCCGCAGAGTAGTCGTGCCATCGAGAATGGTCATGCGGATCCTTTTCTGGCTAGTAGGTCTATTTTTTCGTTTCCTGTGTGACAGCTGTGGTGGCCAAATGAGGTGGACTCTGTTTGTGTTGGGCAGCTGATGTAACAGTTGTAGGCCGTCCCATACTAGCTTTGAAGTAACTTCATAGCTTTTGAGGCCTAAGCTGGTCTAGCTGCCAGAGAGAATATAAGTGTGTTTCGCAGTCGACCTCATTATATTTTTGTACCTGGCCAGGTTTTAGTGTGTGTCCGATGGGCGATGGAAAAGAAACTTCCTTTTGGAGAAACCATAACCCATCGAAGGAGCACTGGACTTCCGTCTGGGAGGATGCGGTAGGATAACTAGGTTAGGTTAGGTAGTGGGGCTGCTAGTGTACACTTAGACCATATTGGTTCATTGTGCTAACCCTAGTCAGACTACTACCACTGATTGACTACTCCAGTGATGAAATGGTGACTGGACCAGATTTGAAAAACCAGATAAAAGCGTATTAACTATGCCTTCACTGGGATTCGAACCGGGGACCCCGCTAACCAGGGGCAGGCACTCTACCAACTGCGCCATCCAGTCGTAGGATAACTAAGTCATCTGCAAAAAATGATGACACCCTTAAATCAACAAGAGAGATAACAAGATGCATTCTTAGTGAAGCCCATTAATCAGCACAGGCGTGGACTGGTCAAAATAAGCCACTAGAATAGGTAGTCTCTAGGTTTTTTTTTTTATTTTCGTTACTGTAGTCCCTTTAAGAGGAGCCGGTAGCACAAAGGACCCAACAACTGCTACAGTGGTGGCGATCACCCTAACCTAACCTAACCTAGTGAAGGCCAACGTCCACTTTGAAATGATGGTTGCAGTTTGATTTTGCGGTTTAGCACCGCACCGACGAAACTATCGCAAGCACTAAGAACCATGATCGATCCACGATGGGAAGCAGCCATGGAATCGATTAATGCCGGCTCTTGTTCAGGTTCTGATCCTCGAAAGGTCGCAATCTTGATCCCTTTGAATTAAATTGATTGTAATCGGAAGTGTTTAAGGCACATACACTGTGATCTACGACTTCAGGGATATTTCCCTCTTCTCCTATTGGCACTACAGCCCGGGCTAGACGTGGGTCTCAGTCAACAAGTCTCCCGTTGGCTCAATCTTTAGCCATCTGCCTCCAATTTCGCACGAAACAGCTCCATCCTTAAGAGTCTTAAACTCCGAATCATTGGGACAACGCAAGAGGATGGAGGATGGATAGAGGATGCCCACGGAACCGATTGCGCACGCAGGTGGAGGAGGACCTCTACCAACGTAGCGTGCGCAATTGGAGACAGCTGGCTAAGGATCAGAGCTGGGTGGGCCAAGGCTCACCACGGAGAAGAAGAAGCTTAGGTACTTTCTTAGTTATCAGGACTGCGACCTATGGTGGGTCATATCGTCTTCACCAAGTCTTCTACAAAATTGCGCTAAGCATTTCCCCCATCCGAAATGGCTTTTCTGGTAATCGGGCATAAACCACAGCTCCAACCACAGACAAATAATACACAAATGTCTTATGCTTATGGGAACCACTTCTATATGAAAACTAAATCGACCTTAAACAAGATCTTTGAAAGGTTTCAACGCACAAAAAATACCAGTTCCTTGCTACTGGACGGGCATTTGTTGTTGAAACTTCGTGCATGCTAGACTAGTATGTAAGCCATTTTGCGTTTGATTGTTTATTGACTGACTACAAATTGGAGAACGCAACACGTGCCCACAAAGATTCCTCAATTTCAAGAGACTTACTCAAGCCGCTTCTTAAGCACACAAGGGTGCAGGAACATCCAACAACCTCCCCTCTGATTATTTTAAGCACTTTCCTACACGCACCACCTCGTTCAAGTGCCAGTTGCTGAAATGGACGTCCTCAAGATCACTTTTTTCCTCAGAACTATCCACAGCCCTAACTGGTATAACCTCCTGTCCTTCCCGCTGCTTCCTGATCATTGCCTTGACGCAATCAGTCTCCGTCTTGTTGGGAATGATGAATATTTCCACATCCTTGTTCTTCCGTCGACGACTCTCTGAACTGCCTTTGGGCGCAAAAGGATCATCTCCATACAAGGCCTTGTACTCCTCCGAGTTGATCAGAACGATGATCTGGAACATGGACACCGCAGCGGTTACGCTGTACGAGAGAAAGACTGTGAAAGGAACACGATCGATTAAATTCATGAAACACCGATTTATGTCAAAGCTTATCGTACGCATGAAGAACGCCCCCACGAGAGTGAATCCAATCAACATTTCCAAATTCACGACTTTCTTCAAAATCGTCATGGTTATAACGTGCTGGGATATACCAGCTAAGGCTACAAAAGTTTGCGAGACCGCGTACGGCACAAGGAACCACTTCCGAAGCTGTAACACAGAGTTTAAAATTTCAGAGAAGCCCAAACTGTGAGAATCAGGTACCTTTAACGCGCCATAAATGGCCAACAGAGAGTTGAATATGTGAATAGCGACCACAGATTGAAAGAGCGCCATGTACTTGTCGGGTTCTAAGACAAACTAAAGTCAAGACAAGAAATTAACGACAAAATCCTGGTGCATACCTTTCGAAAACTCATGCAGCATCTTCCACAGAATCTGTTCCTTGCTGCACTGGTCATCTCGTGCGACGAAATATTTAGCTGAGTTTAATATAGGTAATCCACTTATTATGAGGATAGTACAAACAGTTAACGCGTGCATCTGAAAGAGAGAAGATATTGAATTGCCTAGAAAGCAAGTGTTTTACACTCTCACGATGGAAATGGTGGCACACACAATCACGCCCAAGCGGACGGAGCAACAGAAGCAGAACCGTTTCATCCAAACCATGGTGATTGTTCCAATCAACTGGCTGTAAGCGAATGGCAGGCTAGGTCGGTGAATCTCCATCAGATAATTCTTGATTAATCACTGCAATTGGCTGACAATGGAAGGTATTGTTACTTGAGTGATTGCAGTCATTTACTGTCATTTACCAAACATTTGCCGAAGTTTTGTTTCAAGGAATTGATTGGGATTGACTATTACTTCGAATTGACACGTGGAAGGTATTCCACAAAGTCATGCCGCTGATTAGAAGCGGGATGAGCTTCTCTTTTCCTGAAAACGAAAGTCTAAGCTTATTCGTAAGCCCAGACTACGAACTCATTGTAAGATGAAATACTGACACTAACACTGCCACATGGAGTGAAGGTCATTGGTTTTGATGACGACATCGCGGTCGTGACAGTGGCCAAGCCCATCCCGGAGGTGGAAGCCGCCACAAACGAAGCGATCGCCAGGATCAAGGATTGGATGGAATCCGCCCACCTAGAACTAGCTGACCATAAGGATGAGGCTGTCTTAATAACCAGCCGAAGGACTAATAACCAGCCGAAGGACTCGAACTTTAGTTCTCAGATAATTGGATATATTGGATATATATTATTATATTATTATTCGTGAATATGTTAAAAGTGAAGACAGCACTGGCGTGGCATCCATTTACGAGTTACCTTTTTAAAATTCTGCTTTTCAACATTAGATCAATATAAAAAAAACAACATGAATCTCAATGTCTGCATATCTACACCTGCACGCGTACGCGACAAATTCTACCAAGCCATAGCAAACCAAAGCCTAGTAAACCGAAAAAACCGAGTTATAAACTATCTGGTTGTCAAATTGGTTTTCTTTCTTTGCTTCCCCTTCACTGTTGACTGAGTTTGACTCCTCTCTGTCTAATACGCGCTTTCTTATGGTCTCAAAATAACCCACTTTTCTTCAACTAGTTTTGTGAATTTCGCATGCATCCTCTTTATTTGTGCCTGAAAAATTGCAACGAAAACTTAACACTGGAGATTATTGGCACTGTTAGCAGTGTGTGGGGTTGTTCATGCTCATCCCCCTGTTGGAAACCGAGGTGCAAGTAAATTAAATATTTCTGCGTTTGAATACACAGTGATGCACCATGAATACGTCCAGAAAAGTATCCACTTGCCCCTCGTTAGAAGCTAATCATTTTTTTTTTGTGCCGCTGCTGCTTTGTGGTGTCTACGCTACCGGAGCATATTTCACGTTTCGAATGATATTTAGTGACTATCTTGATTACTTGTGGTATGGCGAAAGCCTCAGGTGTGTAGATCGAAGCGAAGTCTGCGAGGTTGCCTATGTTTTTTATAGACCCGGGGTCTTGGAGCCTTCGGTGAAGATGAACTTCCACTTGTCGGATCTTAGCTTGGCGGAGATGCTGGAGAATAGTTTGATGTAGGTTTCTTAATGAGTGTTTTTTTCTTCATTGATAAGCCATGGCGGGTAGCGAGGGGTGATGAAACGCTCTCATTTATGTCGATGAACCATCAGCATCAAATGCAGAGACTAAATCTAGAAGAGAACCTGCACACGTTATGCCTTATGCAACAAGTGCAGATAGTGATATCTTCATACAACAATTTGTTGTGGGTCGCCGTGGCGTAGTGATTAACTGCGTCGACTCCTACGCAGAGGATGCCAGTTCCGATACCCGAATTTACCAGCTTTGATAATTCACGGCTCCGCCTCTTTCGAGTCACTAACAATGCTCAAAGAGTATTCCTTCTGCTTCTCAACTTCCCCGTTCGGAGTCGGCATTAAACTGTAGGTCTCTTCCCCTCGTGAAAGAACAATAGCACGCACAACACGAGTGGTTGCTGAGAAACTAGGCCCTTGTCCGCCTCGGACTGTCGTGCCGCCCATATTATTATTATACAACAATTTGTTGCCCTGGTAAACATTCAGCGTGCTTAAAAATGTTTTCCTTGCCTAAGCGCATGTATCTCTCTCCCACGAGCAGGAACCTTTTTTTCCATCGTCTCCTTCACCAATCGTCTTTGCTTATCTTGCATTCCAATAGTTTACACAAAAGATTATCAACTCGATCAAGTGTCTGGCCATGCCAAGGGAATTTCTATTTATTTTCGTTCTCGGAATTGCACAATTCGATGAAAACGTATGTCGCGCAAACAAAGTGGATTAACATCTTGCAGATAATTGCTTAAGCATTTTATTAGACACTTGATGAGCTTTCCCCTCGTCTTCTTTGAGTCTCGCCACAGTTCATGGTGGACCTGGACCTCAACCAGCATTATTTCTCTACCATCGTCCATCTGTATGAAATGCCAAACCCATCACAATTCCTCTTAACCTTTAAAACAACAGACAGACGAAAACAGCACAACTCACTGCTGGCTTCACTTAACTTAAGGATACAATATCCCCTCGGTTTTTTATTGAACAGTAATACTTTACCTATGTACACAAAGAATCTATACATCCATCTAAAGTAAGACTGAAGAACTAAGAACTAGAAAGAGGTACTTCGTCAGACGACAAACCAACCGTTTGTAGCTTTGTAGTTTAAGTTAAGTGCCAATAAGTTTGATTCACATGCGGAGGAGATGTTTAGGGCCTCGTGCGGCAGAATGCATTCAAGTCGTCCAGTTGCGTCGTCATCATCATCGGATCTCGTGTGGGCAAATACATTTGAAATAAATTAACTAAACCTAGATGAGTGGACGTCACAGTGGGGTCTTGCTGTCAGCTTTTGGATCTGATTGGGCGGGAGAGACTGAGGCAGCAACAGCAACAGGCAGCACTTTACTCAACGATGCATTGGGTGTGGATAGAAAGCCTCCTTTGGGTGTGACTTCAAGTGGAACTTCAGCACCGGTTGTAGTCGCAAGAATCGCTTCATTTGTGGATTTTTCCGCGAAAATCCAACGTTTTTTGTTGACCAAGAAGAGCACCATCAGGACGGGCAGGTGCAGCAACGAGAAGCGGAACAGCTTCCGTGAGCTACCGCTGTCCGATTTTTGATGGAACTGCCAAGCTGCAAGTAGAATCATATTAGACGTCGGCAATCGACCGAGACGAGGGTGTCCTTACCGAGGTAGCAGAAGTACGCATTGAGTGGCAATGTTTCCAGAGCAAACCATGGGTTTGTGACATCAAGCAGGGGTGCGGCAAGTGACAGCGCCGAGATGGCCACAGTGTACCTGAGCGCAGTCCGTCGGCAGAGGCCGGGATTTGTGACGGACATCATGCGGTAGCCGGCTCTGGAATAGTCCGGTCGAAGGTTCCACGAGAGGGCGTTGAAGTGGGGGAACTGCCAGGCATACAGCAGTCCGGCGAGCACCCAAGCACCAGTGTCCAAAGTGCCGGCACATCCGGCCCAACCCATCAGAGGGGGAATGGCTCCAACGAACGACCCTACCCAGGTGTTCAAGATGCTGTAGCGCTTCATTGGAGTGTAAATAGAGGTGTACAGGAACAGATTTCCAGCTCCAAGCGCAGCCGTCAGCCCATTCACACCGAAGTACAGCATTCCCAGGCCGGTGGCGGCCGAGGCTATCGCAAATCCGATGGCGTGCGCTGGGGTGAGTTGGCCAGTGACCAGCACACGATTCTTGGTCCTTGACATTTGCGAGTCGAACGGAATCTCGTGGTACTGGTTGATGGAGTTCGCTGCAGCTGACATCAAGCCCGTCCCTACGGAGCACAGGACAAAGGTGGTGGGATCGAAGGCAGCCGGGGCCATGGCATAGCCAGCCATCGACGTTATCACAACTAAAGCTGGGCACAAAACAAGTCACAAAACAAAACACTCAGTTAAACAGGCAAATCGAATAGCTTCGTATTTTCTCTAGGCTTACATGTCAATCGAAATTTCGACAGTTTCTTATAATTGCTCAGGAGCTTCCCCGTCTCTGCTGTCGGCGACGGTGTCCATTCCATCCGTTCGACTTTTTCCTTAGCCGAACTGACCGCCGCACCAGCAACAACTCCCACACTGCGTCTAGATGCATCAATCGTTGCTGCATTCTCGAACGGAACTGCAACTGCCTCCACGACATCCACAGGAGCAGTCGTTGTCACTTCAGCATCGGTCTTAGCCTGAGCCTTAGGTGGAACCCTGCTGACGCACTGAAACCAAAATATTTATAAACCATTGTAATCAACCGTTTACATAACACAAAAGCCAATGATTATGATTTACTCTCAGGTGACAGTTCCAATGACGTCCGAATTCTTGAGGAATTTTCCTCGTTCTCAATACCAGCTGAAGCATTATAAAACAACGTTGACAATTTACATCGACATGGTCTTTATGATGAATTAAATTTTCTTAATTTGAATTCACACTCGCGATTGTGGTAAACAAACACTTTATTGACGAGAATTTTCTTTGATTTCTCGTCAGCGCTGTTGTTGCTTTGGGGGAGCGAAGAAAAAAAGATACGTGAAGTCTTGTCTGGTGGTTGTCAGAAGTGACAGTGCCGCATGTCGGTTTTTTTTTTTTTGCAAGAGTGAGTGAGATCGAGAGTGGTGTGTGGAAAATGTAGTAGAATTGCTCAAATGAGTTGAACTACCTTATCGACAGTGAATAAAATGATGGTGGGTGGGAAAGAATTGAATCATTTTAAACAAAATTTCGTATGCATCGCAAAATGTGGCTATAATCATTTAGGCGGTGATGATCTGTGAAAAGGGATGGCAGAAGGAAATAGGGGCGATCTCACCAATGCCTTGCTTGCCCCGCAGGAGTAACCGATAATCTAAACAAAGCTGTTGAAAGTGTAATCTGTTATGACGTAAGAGCATGTTTGGGACTCAGTCAAATCACTATTTCCCAACTCAAAGTCGTTCGTGGAACAGCCAAATTCTATCTAAGAGGGTCCACATGTCAAAGGAATAGCCTTCCATACTCAAAATCTCGCAATTTCCTCTTATATTCAAAAGACGCAGAAACGCTTGCCAATTTCATTACCATCAAGGACAAAACTGGCAAAACAGATTCACACCAAGAACTCCCTCCTCCATAGCAACCTACACAAAAACAATGAAAGACATTAAAGAGATTCAATTTACAATAATTTATTAAGCATCCGGTTAGAAAAAAAAATGAGCGTGACCCTCCCCAACGAATGGAATGGATTAATGAAAACGTTCCCTGTTCACTCCTAGATATCAGACTTGAGCAAATTTCCTCCAAGTTGAACCTTCTCGCCGGGCTTGAAAGCTGGCATTCCCAGGTAGGGGCATGTCGAGCACCGGAATGCATCACCAAGGTAGCACTACAAAACAGAGAGAACACACATTATGCACACACACGGGCGAATGTCGACAAACTTACACTTCCACAGCTCGACTTGGCATTTTGTGTTTCTACAGCAACATTCTTCTTTTCCGCTTCCAACTCTTCGGCCAGTCCACACGAGCAATTCTTGCAAGCCTTTCTCTTCCCGGTCGTGCCACAAACTAAAACAAACAAACGCGCATTAAAATCTCCTCTAGACCACACGTCCAACTGACACTTACCTCTTAACGACTCTGGGTCTGGTTTTGCCTTGTCATCCTCATCCAGCAAATCGTCTTCGTTGATTGTTTCCTCCTCATCGCCGTCGTCAGCGTCGATTTTCCACACCGCTGATACGTCTTTTTTCGCAAACGATAACTTCATCGAAGAACCCACCTCATATCGGGGTTTCTGACATGTTATCGCCTCCGCTGATGCTTGCACATCAACGAAACCGGACAGTTTTAGCTCTTTCGAAACACTATCAGCAGTACCTTCGAGCTTTTGTAGATAAAGTTTACCAGAGGGCTTAAGTAGGCTTAAGAGTTTTGCAAATGCGTCAGATGACCTAGCACCTTCGACCACGATAAGATCGAATGAGGAACTTGGATGAGAAGCTGTGAAAATAAAAAAAAAAACATCTCAATGAATACGTGCTTTCTTAAGTGTCAGTTGAAAGTTACATCAGTACCAAGAGTTAGTCTGTCGATGTTTTCCACAAGAACGTCTCCTCCAGTCGATGCTTTGATGTCTGTGATGCTCTTTTCCATGCTTTCCGGCGACGCAGTGGACCACACGAAGAGCGTTTTTTGCAATCCCTTAAAAGCTTCCATTGTTGTACTTGTGCAATTTACTTCTAGAATACTTCCTCAACTGATTTCTCGTTGATTGCGATTTCACAAGGTAAATCTGATTGCTGCTACTCGAGAAATAAATCACAAAATGATATATTTTGACAGTTGATTCGTAGAATATGACAGAAATAATTATGACAAATGCTGTCCGAAAAATAGGTCACCTCGGCGTAAGTGGTGCCAAGTCACTTTGATGATAATATGATAATGTATATGAAATATAAATAATTTAAAGGGTGTTCTTTTTACAGGCGGATAAAAAAAAATATTTTATTATTCATAAAATTCAATTTATTTGACTGGGAGGGTAACCACTCAAAGACATCGTCGAAGAGTAGTCAGAAAGAGAAGATAGGTTAGAATAAGCCAGATGTCATAGTCCTTCGTTAGCACGAAGGACTTCGCATGCCCTCTTCTTATCTCAAATCTCAACGCAGATATTTTAATGGGACTTCTACCTTTCTTGCCCCTTAAGATTTTTGACAACTGGTTTTTATAACGTGTTCTTAAACCAAATTGACAAATCAGAGGACGGCCTTTACGTTATTTCGTGAATACCCGTCAAAAATTCATGAATATCCGTCAAAAAAGTACTCAAACTCGCCGATAGACTAGGGAGCAATCAGCCGTGAAGTCGGCTATCTCTGTAGTACTTCATTTCCGGTTCTACGTCAGATCTCCACTGTGATGTCATTCGTGAAGTTCACGTTTGCCCCGAGATCCAGACAAGAAAAACTCTTTCCCTACCACGAGATTATAGCTGTCGATCGTGATGTTTTGCCCTAGCTGGTGTGCAGAGGTTCGTTTCTTGCATATATTTTGTCTTATCGTCATCGACTTTAAGCTCGCTTCGCCTCTTTTTTAACTGCCGTAAATGCTTCCTCTACGGCACGTAAGGAACGCGAAACCATGTTGATGTCATCTGCATATCTCAACACCTGGACTGATTTGTGGAAGATAGTGACTACGGCTGCCCGCTGCACCATCTGCACCAGTACCAAATTGAAGAAATCACACGACAGTGCATCTCCTTGCAGGTTTCAAAAGGCTCGGAAGTCCTTGAGCCAAACTTCATGGTGCATCGCGTATGTGTTAGCGTGGTGGGACACAAGCGGATCATTTCCCGGGATCCCGAATTCAGCATAAAAATGGTTGCTTGCGATGAATGCTGTCGTATACGGCTTTAAATCGATGAAGAGGTGGTGTGTATCGAACTGAAACTCGCTAGTCATCTCCAGGATCTGCCTTAGTGTGAAAATTCGGTCTATAGTCGATTTGCCAGGCCGGAGGACGCACCGGTACGTGCCGATTAGTGCGGTGGAAAACTGCTTTAGGCGCTCACACAGTACGCTGGATAGAATCTTGTGGGCGACGAGGGGTGTGTTCGCCTTTTTATGGCTGGAGTTGATATTCCAGTCGTCGAGCATGCTTTCGTCCTCCCAAATTCGACGGATGATGTGGTGCATGCCACCAGAACAACGCCACCAGCTTTGAGAAGCTCCGATGGGAAGCTATAGGAGCCTGTGGCTTTGTTGCTCTTCAGCCTTTTAATGGATGTACCGACTTCTTCAAAGCTCAAAATGGGATTTCATGATTCCCTATCACTCTTTCCTAATCAGGCCAGCTGAACAGCTGTTGGAAGTGCTGCTTAAACACGTCCAATATTCGCTGCGGGTCAGTAACCAGGATACCCTCACATTTTCAAAGAGCCTGGGTGCCTTTCCTAAAGCCAGCGGGAAGGCTTTTGGATTTTTTTTTATAAAACGCCCGTATTCTCTGGCTCTCTCTGGACTCCTCGATATCGTTGAACTGGGAGGTTGTGAGTGATCTTTTCTTCAGGCGTAGTGTCTTCCACTCAATGAGCCTTTAGAATATTGAGTTTCACTCAGTGAATGGACTTGACAACGTTTTTTTTTTAAATAAAACGTAAACCATTTGAGATTCAAAGGTGGATCGCCGTGGCGTAGTGGGTTAGTGCGTCGACTCCTACGCAGAGGGTGCCAGGTTCGATACCCGAATTTACCACCTTTCATATTTCACGGATCCACCTCTTTCGAGCCACTGACAAAGCTCAAAGAGTATTTCCTGTCTAGAAAAAGCTTCTCAAACTTGGCCGTTCGGAGTCGGCATTAAACTGTAGGTCCCTTCCACTCGTGAAAGAACAATAGCACGCACAACACGTAGTGGTTGCTGAGAAGCTAGGCCCAGGTCCGCCTCGGAGTGTAGCGCCACCCATATTATTATTATTAAACCATTTGAGATATTTCAAAAAGACACCATTTATGAATGGAACTCGATTTCGTTTATATGGCCAATTCGTTAAACGACTCAGCCACACATTTCGGCCAAAATGGCCGCTATTTCGAGTTCAGTGTTGGCTCTCTGAGTTCTTCCAACGTCGTCGGCTTGTTGGCATTAACCAATGGTTTAACGTAGTCCCACAGAAAATAATCAAGTGGCGTTAAGTCGCACGAACGAAGCGGGCAATCGGCTGACCCATTTCTTGAGACAACTCGGTCACCATACTTACTCTTCAATAAGTCGATTGTAACATGTGCTGTGAGGCTTGTGGCAACATCCTGTTAAAGCCACATGTTGTCCAAGTCCATATCTTGCAATTCGGGCCAAAAATAATCGGTATTCCTCCATTCACAGTAACGTGACGATCGTTATCGTCGACGAAAAAATATGGCCCAGTAACGCTGCCGGCATACAAACCGAACCAAACAGTTATTTTTTGTGGACGAAGTAGTGATTCATGAAGCTAAAAACGAGCTTCGTTGAAAATTAGCGTTAACGCTCTTAAAGTTGCGGTCCGGTGACCTCCGACTTTCGGTAGAAAATTTTTATAATTTGCAGACGCTGCTCGTTCTTTGTACTTTACCATGATGAAAATGTTGAGTTTACTGAATAAATTGACAGTGACAGTTTGATGATTAGTGAAAGAGTGCGTTCGCAAATTAAATTCAAAGTTGGCAAGTCCCTATTGGAAATTCTTTTGCTTTTTTTACGAGTTTCTTGTATTTTAAAAGTAAGCAGTGGACAAGAGACATATATTATTAACCACCGGCTCAAGACCACAAACTCTACAGCACACGGGAAACGCTACGATGATATAAGTTAAGAGAGTTTCGTTGAGTTTAATATAAATATAACTTTTTTGTGTCAAGGTGAAGCCTCTTCCTTTATTCAATATCAACTTAAAACTAAACTTAACACAAATCGTAAGAACCTTTTTATACCCACTTACGTTCCACTTACGTTCCACTCAATTGAAGATGGTCCCCATGGTTCGCTGCCGCTTCTGTTATGATTAACTAATTGCCAGCCTTGACATCCTGCTGCAAAATCAATACACGATGCTGACGGTAGATCCGCTTGTTATTGTTATTAGTGCTCCAAGATCAACAGTGGATGCGTGCATGCTCTTGATCATTATTCCACTACTTTGTAGACGATTGATTTTGCTTTGTCTGTCGACTTCTTGGGAGATGATCCGCCGGCGAAAAAGATGAGCATTTAATGTGGATGTTGTGTTGAATTTACACGTTGATGGAAATACAGTGGACTCTCCCTTACTCGAACTTTTTGGCCATATTTTACATACATTTCCCTCAACTTTCCATACAAAAACCTCTCTCTAACTCGAACAAATTTTGGTATCCCGTGACAATTCGGCTTAGGGGGAGTCCACCGTATATATTTTCATATTTCAAACTTTCGACAGAAGTGCGATTTCACTGAAGAAGTGTCACAATGGTACGATCGTGCCTCATCGGCAACGTTGCTCCCACGGGGTATTGCCCGTTGTCTCCAGTGCCGTAAACACAGTCGAGTCGCAAAATCTGCTAATTATGAAGATCCTTCAATAAATCCTAAGCAAACCCCTGTCCATCGAAGGCTTTCTGCAACTCATCAACGGTCCTCAAAAAATACACATCTTTCAAATTAATACAAAATAATTGCTTTATTTTCATTCTTTTTCTATAAGATTGTATAATTATTTATTAACTTTCACTACAAATTTGATTATTCATATTCAACCCCAAACAAAAGTGTAAATCAATACAAAACCGAATGAAATACTCGTACATTCCAACAGATCCAATCTGTCTGGGTCTTTAACTTACTGTGTCACACACTTCTACATTTAACATTAACAGAACATTGAAAATTATAAAAGACCTCCGCCATGCAGGTCAACGTTGTTCAATTTTCTCTTACAAAAAACAGCCAGTCAAATAATATAATAAACTTGAATTAAATTGAATTGAATACATAAATTAAATACATTGCATCTTAAATCAAAGAGAAAGAGAGAGAGAACCTAAAGCTAAACTAAAACTAATGGTCATTCTATTTTGCTCATATTCATCCTAAATACATTCTTCCTTTATTGAGTCGCTGTAGAGTATGCAGGGGTTCTCATTATCAAATTTTATACACAAATCGAAAACAAACAAAACAAATAAAAATGAAGACAAAGTGACTCTAGAGAAAAGAAAGCAAA
The DNA here is from genome assembly GCA_964034865.1 of Eristalis intricaria. Lineage (NCBI taxonomy): Eukaryota > Metazoa > Arthropoda > Insecta > Diptera > Syrphidae > Eristalis > Eristalis intricaria. Next base: position 10,986,072 of record OZ035877.1, read on the forward strand.
GCTAAATTTGATATATTGCTCGATTTATTGCATCGTAGTGTTTTGCTATGCTTTAGAGATGAAATCAAAATCCTTCCATCCGCATGCGGACGGGCGGGGAACGGTTGAGAGTCACACTGTGTGTCAGTGTTCGAAATTGTTTTGCTAGTTAAACTACATTTCGTTGTCTTTCTATCGCTTATTTATCATCGTCTACTAGTTGATTTAGTCATCTAGTTTGGTGTGGTTTTTCTTTTATTTGTGTGTCTGTGTTTGTGTTCTTAAGTGCGGAGGGGACGTGTATGCTCGGGAACCTGTTCATCAAATGCAATCGTTCTGGAAAGCTTGTACGATGGGAATTCACTTAGCTCAGCTTTATGCGGCAGTTTTGCAGCAGGGTTTGAAAATACAAAATGGAATTGTCCGTCGGAAGTGATCATCCTCTGGCTTACTTCGTTCGTCCACTTGGTGTTTGGCCAAGAATGGAGTTATAACTCACTTACTGAGCGCTATTTTCCAAGTCAGTCCACCTACAGAAAGAGGAGGACACTGATAAATTTCTCATCAACAAACTCAAACCTGCAATCGCTTGCCTCAAGGTGAATAGCGGCGTTCAGACACAACAATTTGTCGGGACCATTTGCTGAAGCAGAAAGAATCAAAATGCTTTGTCCACCGCAAGACAAGTTTGCCGTTTTGTTGTAACGAGCGTTGACATTGACGATTTGGCCCATCAACCGCGGTTTTTTCAAGCAAATTGTCGCCACAAATTGTTGTTGAGTGTGAACGTCGTTAATACAGTGTTTCTTCATTACAACAACAGACTACAAACCAGAAATTAAGTATTACAGAGATGCTCGACACTTGCTCCTTAAAATTTTTGACAACTGACTTTAATAACGTGTTCTTAAACCAAATTGACCAATCAGAAGGCAGCATTGAATAACCGTCAAAAATTCATGAATATCTGTCAAAAAAGCAGTCAAATTCGTCGATGGACTAGGGGTCGGCCAGCTCTGTAATACTTCATTTCTTGAATTCACGCATGAGTTGTCAAGAGTAGAACTCTGAAAAACTATACAGCTATAAAATCACGCACTTGTTAAAGCTATTGCCTGTAGACGGGCACTCTGGGCTTAACTTAAAACATATCTATCTCTCCATCCAAACGCTGATATTCGAGAACCCATTCGGAGTGTGCTGATGCCGCCTTCGATTCGTTCTTTTAAGAAACACCGCACAGGCGAATATTGAACTGTTCGGATGTCGGAAAGATTAGAAAAGATTTTGTATCTGTATCGCGGGGGAAATTACGTTCACTGTTAGCCAGGACAGGGCTTCGCTAATTGCCATTACTTCTGCCTGTAAGGCCCTGCGTTGATTTGCAAGACGAACGGATTTGTACAGATTTTGAAATTCCAAGAACACGCCAGTATTACGGAGATACTTCATTTCTGCTCCAAACTACATCGGACAACTACGGAGCCAACTTTGCTGTCTGAATACGCAGTGGAGTTCGGAAAGACACAAACACAAAGCTTAAGTAAACCTCAGCCTTGTCAGAACTGAACGAAACAACCAGAAGCATCGTCAAATTTGAAACGGCTGAAACACAATAATGCGTTTGCGGTGGCGTTAGCTTTCAACGCATACAATTCAATGGCCATGTATAAAATACAGCGTCGGCCTGCGTTAGTGAAAAATGAGAGAGAAGACAGGATCAAAATATTTTTGTTAAATATGTTAAATATTTTTTGACAGATGGGTACGCTGTGAGAGAAATTTTCTCCCAGATTGAGAGCATTATGTGTCAACTGTCATTTGGAAAATGAAAACAGCTGATTAAAAATAATTGAATGGCAAAAGTATTTACTTATTTATTTATTTTAAAAAAGCTAACATATAATTATTAAAATTATAAGTTAGCTGTAAAGCCAAGAGTTGAAGCCTTAGGCTATAATGGCAAAAGTAATTTCAAATGAGTGTATGCAGAAAGACACTATTTTTCAGCTGGTTGACGCGATAGAGAACAGCTGATAAATTGAGCGTCAACGCACTCTCTCCGTGACATGAAGTCGACTGGCGCAACGCACTATTGTTTTTCAGGAATAAATTGTTCTTGTAAAATTTAGCTGTCATTCGTTATTGCTCTCGAAACGAATTGTGAAATTCCTTTGTCCTTCAAGTCCTTTGCTTCTACTCAAGTAACTAAAATTGAACGTAACTTAACGAAGCACTACAGTCACAGTATATCATTTTTGTGTACATTTTGAATTTTCTTATGTCTCTTCACGTCGAAGCATGATGCCTGCCTCAGATTTCGTTCTGAAAATGGAGGTGGGAATACCCTGGAGATATTTAAAACTTTAAACGGATCCAGGTTTGAATGACGGAAAACTGTGCTTGCAACTACCATATCACCATCTGAGGTCGGTTGAAGAGGGGATAAAAGACGAGACCAACGGTGATTCATTGAAGGCGTCAGACGGAGAAGCTTCAGATGGGTTCCAATTCTTAGACTAAGCAAAAGGCGGTTCGTTTTGTTTTAAAAAAATATGGAATCTATTCCGCAATGGACTAAATTGGGAGATTAATACGAGCCAAGTATCAACTCCCCGAACCACAAAATCTGTCTTGATCTAGGTCCTTGCATCCAGGATTGATCTGCATCGATAATGACGGCTTTGCAACTAACAGCATTGAACGAAACGATGGAAGGCTGTAGATGAAAAAAGTTTGTGTCTTCATGTTTCCCCTTTTGCAACGTCAAAGGTGAAGTAACTCGACTTGAATCGAAGCTATGCTTTGGCAACTTGTCATTCCGATGCACTCTGTGACCAATAAGACCTCGAATTCAAGAGCATTTATCATCACTGCGGTCCACGAATAGATATTTGTTCATTCGCAAGGACTATGGAAAAGATGGGAGATCCTAGAAAGAATCATTCATCTACGACAAAAAAGTGAGGTTCAACTTCGACCTTCGAATATAGTAAACCTCTTAGATGTATGCCCCGTTTCCACCGAACAGAAACCACGATGTTCGATGAACTACTGAAACCAAACCACACCACTTAAGCCGTTCCCACCGATGTTGAAGAGGTTTCGCTCTCCGCCAAAACAAATGTCAATCGCTCTCGATTTTTAAATGGCCGCCAGAACAGCTGGCTAATTGTGTGAGAACACCAGCAGATAGAAAGAGACAGAATGAGAAAATGATCACCAAAATAAACTGAAGTTCACTCCATAGGCTTGTTCGGTTTGACAACCTCTCATGGAGGGATGAATTTCAGGGGCTGCAACGAGGTTTATCAGAAACCGCGAGGTTTGTAGACCTTGAAAATGTATAGAGGAACCTGCCAGGTTCGGAGAAAATTGATTCGTTCGGTGGAAACGTGGTATCAGTTTAATTGTCGTCTTGATGAAGAGCAATGATCTCCACATTATTGAAGGAGGGTGATGGGGGGTCTTAAATTTTATCTAGAGCTTGGGTGACTATCGACCATAGGCAGTTGTTGCTTCGAACAAAATCTAGTGAGGCGACGCAACAAAGATGAACGTGTTAACGGTTACAAGTGGAGTGAGGAATCAACCAAGATGATTTAGAAATGAAGACACCAAGCAGAGGATCGTACCGAGTGAGGAAGTTTGTTGTCCAGACCCATCTCGAACTCTATGGCAAAGAACGAAGACGTGTGCCAGAGCATATTTTTTTTTTAACAAGATACGGTACCAAGATGGTCAAGTAAGCTTGTGCTGTTATTTGCTTTAGAAGCTAACAGGTTCTACTTAGACTAACAAATTCTAACATCGATAGGACACATTTGTGACACAAGAAACAATGCCATCAAGTTGTATAACTAAAGGTTCCTGAAAGTCTCACAGATTCTCTTAAATTTCCTTTTCCTACTTGAATGGTACTCCTTTCTTAATTAGCTTCAGTTGATGCACCAGTGTGACGTGTAATGAGTAAGAGTCTGCAAATCATCCCCGAATTGTGAGTTACATGGCGGCTAACTAAAAACTTGCCGGATGTCGTAGATTTATGAGACATGACCGCCACATGACACCAGAGAATTTTTCCTTGTCAATCATCAAAAGTGGATTCTTCAATTTGTATTCCAAGACTTTTGGTTCAATGTTGTCCAACGGACGTCCATATTTACTCGACTCAACCCCGTCTTCTAAGCCAAACAATGCACTCTCCAAAGAAATGCCAACATTTGTTGATTTCTTTCTGACAAACATCGGCTAATTCAGAGATGCTCAGTGGCAGGCACATCATGAGAATGAGTGCCCATCCGGTTTTCGGTTTTAAACATATTCACTCATTTCACTCTCGCTGCAGGCCAAGGTAATCCGATGGAAACTTGTTAATAAAACGCAATCACTGAGATCGAAAGTTGTTGCAGCCATCATGCACTCAGGGGAATTCTGAAGACTGCCATGACCAATCACAGTTGGACTGCGGTGCAAAGCAAAATCATCGATTAGTTCTGGTTGAATGTTCTCGAAGAGTGAAAGTGACGTTATGCAAGTAAGAAGAGACGAGAATTCATGTTCAAATTTAATTTATATGCATTGTCATTTGAAACTTTGATGTTTGATAAAGGGGAGTGGTTTGCGGAGATGGTGAGCTTTAGATTGTATTCGAGGGGCAAGGTGGACATATGAGAGTGGACGGTGTCAAGTTATCTAGAAGTTTGCTAATCTGCAAGTGAAAGAAGCACTAGCCCAGTCTTAGGATGGTGCACAGACAAAGGCAGTGAGGAGTGTCCTCTTGTTCCGTTTCATCGTCACGGCTCTAAACAAATTTAAAAGAGAATAATTCTTCTCCGACGAAAGTTGGAACAAGCAGAACGAAAGACTTGATCCTGGAAATTTGGTCCTGGCTAGGAGAATGTGAATGTAAGGAAAGACATAACCGCCAGCTTCACGAGCTCGAGAAAAACCTGTGCTTCATGTGGTCAGAAATAGACAACTCGGTCGAATGAAATGCATGAACACCGGTGCTCCAGCTGAGAGAGTCTTAGATCTGAGCCTCCCCTGATTCGATGAAACTAGGGAGATATAAAGGGGAAGAGATAGTGGACGAATGGCGCCTAGTTTTGGGACTTCAAAGTGTGGTAGATCCAAAAGAGAATGCGGGGCGGATTTGAAAAAAGCATGGTATGTCTGGATTCCCTATTCAAGTTCTAAAATATTCGCTGCTCTCATAAATGCAATGAACAACTCCTCATTCTCCTGTGTGTTCACACTTTTGTGACACTGTCGTCTGTTATAACACTCTTTCTAATTTTGTAAACATATTTTCTGACATAAGAGAAACATAAAGATAAGAACATAGGAAGGAAGACGTGGAGAAGACGATTTGAAAATAGAAGTGCTACGGTCCCAACACCGATGACCACTTGGTCTCAATGGCTGGACTGCCTGGGAGGGAAAGAATGGACTCAGAGTCAGAGTTGCCCTTCCAAATGCATCATCTGTTCTTGTTTTGACACACGAGCAAACTCTGAATCTCAATGGAACCAAACACCTGGATCTACGTGAGGCAAGGTCGTATGGTCATCAAGGCACGAAAATGGAAAGCAATCTCTCATGCGAATGCGAAGTACCCCTAGTCAACCAAGTTGATAAAATAAAACTAAGGCCAAATTCGTGTTTAGACTGTATGCAAGTCCGCCCATATTTCTTTAAACACTAAGCTCTGTATTTCAAATCCAGACTTAAGTCGGTGCTGTATTAGGGATGTGAAACAAGGAAACAGTGAAAACCGAATCCCGACAATTCAAGCATTTATAAACAAGTACCTCCGTTATATACTTGTACAGTGGCCTCCCCCTAAGTCGAATTGTCATGGGAGTTTTTTATTTTTTTCGAGTTAAAGAGAGTTGGACTTATAGGGAGGTTTCTGTATGCAAAATTGAGGGCAATGCATGTAAAATATGAGGAAAGAGTTTGAGTTAGAGAGAGGCCACTGTAATTGGGTGGCCATACAAGATAACTAAACTGGAACTTTGGAGCTTCTCAACCCAAAAAGGAGCCGTCACCGAGATTAGAAAACGCAAATGGTCTTGGATTCTGTATGCCCACACACTAAGACAATCAAACAGCTACATACAGTCCCTTCTTTGGAATCTACAAGGGCTGTCGACGCCCTGGAGGTCCAAGTAAAACGTGGTGAATGACAGTTGCGGAAGAACTTCTACGTGCGCAGTATACATGGAACGACATCTCAAGAGAAGCATCCAATTGAGTCAGGTTTAGAAGCATCGTCGAGGCCCTATTTTCCACAGAAGAAGAGAAGAGAAACATTGACATCGACATTCACCACGGACTTACAGACAAGCTCTCAAAGAAGTCCCCAATTCTTCCACAGAAAAAGAGAAGAGAAACATTGACATCGACATTCACCTTAACAAGCTCTTTTAAAAGAAGTCCCCAATTCTTCCAATGGAATGGTGCTAATTTAGAATCTCTAAATGTGGAACTTACACCGCCAATATTAAACTTCGTATGTGTGTCTAAAAATGTCTCCGCCATCGAGTCGAATTGCAGTCCAAAGGAGTCCTATTTGTTCTCTTCATTATAGGCAAGAGGGCAGAACGAGATTGTTCGATTTTACTACTGAAAGAAGCCATTACCAATTCGGAGTCCATGTTTTTTTTTAGAAACCCTCGAGCTGAAGAAGTCGACTCTGCAGTTTCAAGAGAATAACAACAAGTTCTGTCGACAGCTCTGAACCCTTAGCAATTTGATGGAAAAAGAAAATTGCCAGTTTCACTTTCCATTTTGACACTTTTTTAAGTAAATTTTGAATTTGTTTTCTTAAGTAATTCATTCGTGAAAGGTCGTGATAAGGAAAATTGTTGGTCGAACAAGGGCCCCTTTTTCATGAGAATCACCAAGAGGGATGGAATACGAGCTATATTTGATTTGAGATCTCAATCAAAAATCTTTTACAAGAGGGATGTCGGCCTGCGCAGCTAATTACCGCCTTGTCCACGTTTTCAGGAAATGTTTGACAGTTAACCAGGAACACCACATTCACGCTCATTCGTGTCTTCTTCCTAATGTTGGAATCGTGGAAATAAGGGGTGGTGCGCGGTGCTAATGTCACATCTTAACGTCAAGGTTTTCTTGTCCAACTTAATGCGACATGTCTTTGTTTCGGTGTTTGACAAATTCAACCAAGGAGAGGTGCACAATTATGGAGTGCGTTACGATTGTTGAAGCATTTTACGGAAATGGGTGTTCACATCAAAATGAATTTCGTGATTTTTTTGGTCAGCATAATCGACGAAATGTGTCCACAATTGGTTGAATTGGGGGAAATTTTAGCAAACCGGGTATGTAGAAAATTGTCGCCCAGTTCGTTCTGCGAAAACATTGCTGTTGTTCGCGAGGGTGTGGCAGAAGAGCCGTCTACCTCGTGTCTTAACACATGCGAATTACAAGGTTCAATTGACTCAAGAGCTGAAGCCTACTGCTGTTAACGGACTTCTTGTGGCCAGAAAATGAGGATATGGACCTGGTAGACATGTGCTTCCAACAGCCAACGTACACAACTGGTGGCCGTGTTATCTCACGTCGTGGAAATGTTAATTGGCCGCCACGATCATGTGATTTGACACCATTGGGCGTCTTTCTGTGGGGATATTTGAAAGAAAAAGTGTACGTCTATAAGTCAAGAACAATTCAAAAGCGAAAGGATGAGATAATTCGGCACAGTGGCGACATTGAACCGCAATTTTTTTTTCACGTCCTTAATTATGTCTCAGAGTCATTGAGAATATGGACCATCGGAAAGAGGTACGCCACCGAAACCGTGGCGAGCATTTTGTTTCACGTCCTCAATTATGTCTCAGAGTCATTGAAAATGTGGACCATCGGATAGAGGTACGCCACCGAAACCGTGGCGAGCATTTTGTTTCACGTCCTCAATTATGTCTCAGAGTCATTGAAAATATGGACCATCGGATAGAGGTACGCCACCGAAGCCTTGGCGAGCATTTTGTTTCACGTCCATAGATTTTTGTATCTGAATACAAATATTAAGATAATTTTTGTTTTATTACAATTATCATCGTGAGTTTTCGTTGGACCACCCTTTATTATAAAAACACTGCCAAAAATTGCTGCCAAAAAGTGACCATAAAGGAAGAAGAAGGCCAATATATACCCGATTTTCTGCTTTTCATGGCCCTCCAACTACTCTCAGTTGATGTTCGCACCCGGGTTCCTAGCCTCTATGCCCTAACAGTCATCACCTGACCATTGACAATTGATTGCCAGAAGAGGAACAGAAGCTACAGACCACTGCCCAGCCTATCCCCGCATGCATTTCAGAACCACTAAACCCTAGACGTTAACCCCGTGCTACACTAAGCCGGCTTAGCCTACGAATGATCTACACTAAATGCGTAAGAATGTTATTTGTTTGTTTGTTGTTTTGCTTTCTTGTCTGTATATTGTAGTGGTTTGTTATTCTCATTTAGTTTAAATATTTATTTTTTTTATTTTTTCTTAGGCACGTGCATTGGTTGATATATGTCATTTAAAATTTAATAAAATCTATTCATTTGTTTAATTACTTTTCGCCTATACTACATGCAGTTGCTTAATGATAAGAATTAACAAACGGGTTCTTTTTGTTTTCTTTCTTTTAAATAACGATGCTTAAGTGTCTAAATTGTATGCTTAAAAATTACATAATAATCTTACGTTTGATTTATTTGTTTACTAAAACTACACATCCTCATCTTAATACCATACGTAGTGTGTATCTTTATCTCATTAAGAGATTTTTCTGTTTTTATTTTTCTCATTTTTTTTTTTTTTTGAAAAAACAAAATTTTAGCTTATATTGTGTGTGTACGTGAGTCGTATTGTAAATTGAGTTGATTTCTTGGTTTTATTGACTTGATTGCTTGCTTTTAATAATCTCCTCCCCTATCTGTGTGTTTAATATTCGCCCTTGAACTAGATATAATGTATTTCGAGTGTTATAGTTTCAATTAATTAATTGCTCTTTTTCTATTTTTATATGTTTGTTTCTTAAAAAATAATAATTGCTTGGTAAACGCGCTGATGCAATTACTAATAACAATGTTTTGTTTCTTTTCTTTTTTTTGTTTTTTTTTTTTTTTGTTTTGTTCACTTTTGTGTTGTTACTGTTTGCTTGTTTCTTGTTTTGTTATGTTCTTTGAATCACCTGGAATATCACAAAATGAAAACGAAACGTGAACGCCTCACGAGAACGGTGCGGGAAGTATGAGTGGATCAAAGGTTTTTGTAAATTCGACGTATGTATCCACTTTGCGATAGCCCCAGAGGTCCATTGCTTTTGTGCAGACATTCTGTATATTGTCAATCTGTAAACAAGAAACAATTAACACGAGTCTGATTTGAAGTCATGACGAGCTTGATGGACGTACCTCTTCAATTGACAAGTCATTCTTCCAATGGAATGGTGCTGATTTAGAATCTCTAAATGTGGAACTTACACCGCCAATATTAAGCTTTGTATGTGTGTCTAAGAACTCCTCCACCATCGAGTCGAATGGCAGCCCAAAGTACTGCAGTATCTCTTGTGTCATCTCGTATGGATTTACCGATAAATCCTCGTACCTAAGAGTTCTAAAAAAAACCCGAGGAGAAATCAATTAAAAAACAAACACCTACGAGAGGACTTCTGCGATACGTTACCTAAATCGGGACGGATATTTTTTGATGAGAACCTCGGCTGCCTTGTAGTCGTCTATTAGGTCACTGCACAGGTTCGACGCCTGGTCACAGTCGGGATTGCCGGGACACCAGAGGCGGTGCTTTCGCGACTGCATTGTGCCGCGTGGGTCACGTACCAGCAAAAGCAATCGGACATTGAGACTGCAAAGAGAAGAATACAAATTGAAATGCGATGATGGACAGAAGAGGAGAAACAACAAAAACCAAAAACAGTCAACAAAAGCCTGAAAATGAGAAATGAATGAAGACTGACCGGCGGCTTATCTTCACTTTCTTTTTGTGGAAACATGAAAAGGTGTGTGTTTTGCGGTCTATCTGTTCCTCAAGAGAGAACAGAGAGCGGGAGAGGGAGAGGAGTTGCGTACTTATTAATCTCTTGACAGCTTAGTTAATTAAAATGCATCTTGCAAACGAGAAAGGGACGAGAGGTACTTGTCCCAGATTTACAAAGTTTCTGGCTATTACTTTTTTTTTTCTTTTTCTCTCCGGTTTTGCCCCCCCAGTCTGTGTTGCTCTTGGAGGTGTGCATAAAAATAAATAAATCTGCTGACGCCTTAGGTTGTGGTAGGGAAAATAGAAATTCGCCGAGTAAATCCATGGCCCAAAGTGTTCTCGTTCAGCTCCTCCAGTTAGGCGTTCATTAAGATGGACAACTGACGTGACCACACACAGCCTGCTCGTAATCATACGCTTGTTCTGCTGGCTACTGTGGGAATCTGGAAGCATTGTGTGCCGCTTGTGCAATTCGACGATAATTACATATGGCTCTGGTGAACATTTGTTATTTATTGTAAATAAGCGTCAATTGATTGTTTTTTTCTCTCTCTCTCTCTCTCTGGTTATGCACAGAATGATGCATGGAACCTCGATTGGATGACATTAACCTCGATGTTTACCAAGCGAAAACCCGTCGTCAATTCGTGTGGCGCAATGCATTGAAGAGGAACGTCGAATTGAATAGAAGATGCCAGAAGATGATGTGTTTGCTGGTGGGATGGCTGTAACCGATGCGTTGGTTTAATTTATTCTTGCAAACCCAACACTCGTGGGCTTTTACTGAATGTGTCTACAAGACTTGTGTTGACGTTAACTAGCTGCAGCATGTGTGTACACCTTGGTATCATTTTGCTACTTCCAGCAACTGACTGATTTATTTGCAACTTCATCATGACGAGGCTGGTTTACTTCACAATTTTTGCACGCCTTGGGGCAGATTCCTCGCGGTACAAAACTAAGTATACACGATTGTTCCGATTTCCCAGGTGCTCGACTGGACTCAATTCGTGGAATTTATTCACTCTGATTCTCATATGAGATTGTGAAGTAAAATGATCGAATCTGGCTTCAGGCTTCAAACAGACCGAAGATTGATCTCTGTTCTCATGCTGCCACCCCACCACTTGATGCGGATTGGTCTGTTTGACAATTCGGTCTTGTTTAGGGGGTCCAATATCAATTTTATGACAACCAACAGAAAGAGTGGTTGCAAGGTTGAGTCACAAAGTTGACAACGACGAAAATGATGAATTTTTATTGTAAACTATATTTCTAGCGCCTGATCGATTTACTAGATTCACGAGACCTCGAAAAGGCAGGGCAGGTTTGCTGATGCTCTTGTGGCCACGGTAGGCAAATTGGGTGCCCCGGCTTTGATAATAAGTACGCAACTCCTCTCCCTCTCTCTCTCTCTCTCTCTCTCTCTCTCTCTCTCTCTCTCTCTCTCTGTTCTCTGTTGAGGAACAGATAGACCGGTATTGGCCGCGGCTCGCTTGGACCATTGTATTAGAGGCGAATTACTACTACCAACAAACTAACTACCGTATCTTTCCGCGATCCAAAGACGATTGTCAATGCAGGTCCTTTCTGATTCACCCGATCGTTGGACACCCGCTGTTTCACTCAAGAGGGCAGTCTATCTTGTTAGTTGAATCGATTGAGGAAAGGGATCAGTTTCCTCATGCACATATTTATTTATTTATCTACAAGTACTACCAGATTATGAACTCTTATACATGAGAAAGTAATTTTCTCTTATTTCAAGGAACAAGAAAGGCTCAATAATTATTTTTTTTAAATGCAGTCACCTCTCAGATTTATCCAGATTTTGTGAATATTAGTTGAAAACTGTAATAACCGTCATACCTTCTGTATTCCGTACAATGAAACGTTTCAAATAATAACTGTCGAGTAAGGAGCGACCTAGTGGGCAAATAAAATTCCAGTAATGACACAATATATGTGCATTTTATATGAAAAGAAAAAACATCCCTAACAAACATTACGTCATAAGGAACACATCTAGTTTTTGGAGAATTTAAAGCAAGCATTTGACAGAGTTGCCTATTATGGTATCGATGAATCTCTCCTTCTACTGATTAGAAACTACCTTTCGAACCGTTCAATTCAAGTTATTTTGGACGGGTTCAAGTCTGATATGCACCAAATAAATGCTGGTGTTCCTCAAGGCTCAGTTCTGTCTCAGTTCTCTCCAGTCTTTCTCATTTTTATAAATGATTTCTTGTCTGCTACTTCTAATCCAATCCATTCCTTCGCTGATGACAGCACCCTCAGCTTTTCATCTTCACACGACCCCTCCCTTCGGCCGTAAAATTAGAATGGCAGGGTATGTTAAGCCCCCCAATAATTAACTGCGGGAAAACAATAGAGTGGAATTCAATGCTTCAAAAACTCAATGCTGTCTGCTGTGACTCAAGCGAACCCTTGATAATCAGCCATTATCAGGTGTGTTTTTTTGCAAGCGTATAAAGGCTTAAATTTCGGTTTACATGTAAAATACACTAACAACAAATCCTATATCCGCTTAAGTTACTCATCAGATATATCGCCGCTTAAGAAATAAGCGCGGATAAAAACAATGCTTCCAATGTGTTCATTCCTGAACTCATTCATTCATTGTTCGGGTTGCTGTATGTGGCTTACATTTGCACGTGTGGTTGATGTATTAGATCACTTTTAATTATTTTGGCATCCATAAGTATGCAATTTTTTGTGTACCCAGAGTGACTCTGCTATACATTCCGTTTAGGTTTCTTAAACGATTCTTTTCATTTGATGAACATTTCTTCTATTTTATAATTTTATTAAGTGTTTTTGCTTTTAAAGTGATGGCCATGCTACACAGTCACAAAACCAAGATGGTTACCATCAAAGATCAACCATCACCTTCCACGACTATACTCCTGATTGCTTAGCAAATGTCATAAATGTCGTCGGTGCTGCCAAGATTTTATGATGAATCATTAAGCGCCGATGATCGCGTGTACACGCTTGCAAAAAAACACAGCTGATGTTGTTCAAAATTGGAATGAATCGTTGAAAACGTCCCTCTTGTCAGATCAGTTTTCTCTCTTCTTCTCTGCCAGATGGCGCTATAGTCTTGGAGTGATGCCAACAGCCGCGATGGTTGAGAAGTGATGCCAACACAGAGCATTGGTCGTCGTAGAGAGTGGAAAAGTCAGCCATTGTCTTCCTTTTATTCAAAGCACTTTGCGAAATAGGTTATCAATTCAATTATCAGCGTGAACGTACAATGGGCCTACGCTGGCTTAAGTGTGCCTGCTGTACAGATACAACAGTCAGCCACTTCAACTTAACCTAACCTAAAGAGTGGTTAGTAAGAACAATTTATTATGGATCAACTATATACGTTGAAAAGGAGGACGCTGTCGGCTAAAGTCGTGCGCTAAAAGCAGAAGGACTTGAAGCGACTTGGTGAGCCTAAGTGAAGACAGCTTGTCAGAAATCGAAAAGTCGTGCACTCAAAGGGAGAAGGACCTGAAGCGACTTGGTGCGCGTAAAGTGAAGTCAGTTTGTCAGAAATCGCACCATCAGTAGATGCTTATTGGTTGATTTCTAGGTCCCCTCGGATTATAGCGTCACACAAAGAAGTTGAAGAATATACTTCCTCCACTTCTTTGTGTAGTGCACAATCTCCAACTGGGTGGCCCTTTCCTTGTCCTCTGGCGAAGGGTACGGTGTGAGTTTAAGAGAATATGGCTACTCTACTCGTAGCTCCCACCATGGCGTTGGTTTTTCACCCGGCGTATCTACACCAACAATTGACATACCACCATAATTCTACATAAAAGATCTCGCCTTTATCCTGCTCGCTGTGACACACACAGAGACGTCCACTTGCCCGACATCACATTCCATAAAGATTGCTAAAGATCAAATATTCGATCAATAAAATATGACTTGCATTTCAGATAAAACTTATTAGACTCCAACATCGACCTGGAACATAAAAAGCATGCACACAGCACATCAGTGCCAACACTGCGATAGTTTCCATTTCCCACGAAAAGACTCTTCACCCAGTGCACACTTCACACAAAAACAACACTCGTTTAGCAACCACCGCGAATCCTTTCGACTTCATTTAATCGAAAGTACTCGCATTTGGCTCCATAAACCGGTCATCTAGACACGATAATGCGTTTCCGTAATGGTCTCGCCTCGTGCTGGGTGTTGCTCTGTCTCGGATTATAATTTCACTGGGACAGCGCTAATGCGAAAATAAATAAGGAGTCATAGCGGATAAAAAGTGGCGTGTGCCTCGCCCTCTGGCCAGCAGTTCGTTTTCGACTGCGGCAGTGTATCATAGTTTCTGTGCGCCAAGTGGGTCACCTCGGAGATACTTCTTGTTTGCGTTGTACGGACGCCAGTTGATGGAGCTGATGCATCTAAACAAATCGTGCTCAATGCGGCGTTCTCATTTCGAATGCACTCCTGCTGTCTGTGGCCACACTTCGGTGGGTTTCTGGTTCATCCGCGGTCATTGCGTGTGACAGTGCGTGGCAGCCGACAGAGCCGGGGAAATTTGCAAGACGCGCACTAAAGTGCGAACGTCTCTGTCTCTCGCTAGCCGTGGAAATTTGCAAGACGCGCACTAAAGTGCGTACGACTCTCTCTTCCTCTCTCTCACTGCCTGACTGTCATGCTCACAGGCGTGTATGTCCTGAGGAAATTTACGAAAGAAAACTGCAAACGATTCTAGTTTTATAGTTCCATCAAGCCTCTAAGCACACACAGATAAATGTGCGGACATCTCAGACGTGAGCGCACGGTCACACACTGGCCGGCTGTTGCCGATGCCGCTTTCTGAACGTGACTTTTCGGATTTCTCTTAGTTTATGGGTTTGTTGTCACCATATGAGATACATGAGCGGAATGTAATGCCATGGATGTCCGCAATGGTTGGCGGGAACTTTGGGGAATGGACATACATACGCTTCTGCTGTTGTTTTTTGCTAGTTCTTTGCACGCTCTGATGGATGATGTTGGACGTTGAAGGGTAGAATGCGTAGATCAGGAGCCATTTGGTATGTTTTGAAACACTTTAGATGGTTTTGTGCAGAAACCAGAGAATGCTTGCAATATCCATGGATGCGGTCATTCAGGGATCGGAGATGTGGAGAGAATAAATTAGTGGCGGCATGGCACTGAGTCTGGGGTTAGTGACTGAAGCAATTCATTCAGCTTATCGTTATGAGGCGCAATTATGTCTAGTTTTGTGGATGACTACGGGAGGATATGCTCTCACCGAGTGCACTCAAAGAGGCATCTGCTGAAGGAGTTTTTTTTTGCGTAAGTGTGGGATGGCATTTGTTGGAATCAAGGAATAGAGACGTCGTGTTCTTGGTCGAAAGCCTTGTTCCCACTAACTACCACTTTCTGAGAGGTGTCTGTGTCCGAGGAACATCGTCAGCTTCGGCCTTTGTGGGGAATGTCCCAACAAATCGATAGAAATATGATGGACTTTAACCTGAGTACGGCCTGATATACATCGACCTTGAACTTTGTGACAACTATTAAGTTAGGTACATTGGTTTAGATTTTACATATCATTTTCGTCGCTCCCTCACCAGGTGGACCACTGTGCGATGGGTACTTTGATGAACACAATCACAAAAATTGCAGAAATTCAGTCTTAGAAGCTCGCCCACAACAGACATGGTCCCGATTGAAGGCAAAGAAATCAAAAATTTGCCAAGTAATCTAGATGTATTCAGGTGGCGTAATTTTTCGTAGATTTCTGTTGAATAATCGACACAGAGCTACGTAACACAAGTACCACGAAAGGCGGCATTACGTGAATTGAGTGCGGAGTCGAAATTTAAATAATCTCTACGAGAGCTATAAATTTCGAAAAATTACTCGATCTTATAAGATAAAAAAGAAAACTTTACGATCTTGATAGAAATTAAGAGAATTTGGTATTCTCAAGGCGAATTTTTGGATCTTTCTTAAATGTTATGGGTTCCAAGCAATTCCAACTGGAAACAGAATGGCATCCCTCTAGACAGAGAACATAATTTGGAACAGAAATACTTCAAAAAGAAAAGATTATTCGACTAAAAGCCATGGCAACTAAGGCATTCGGTACGTATACGCCTGAGTAGACTCATGTCGTTGAACAGAACCACAAAAAAATCCTACGACCCTCAAAAGCGTCATACAACAAAATTACAGTACAATTTTTTGTAGCTTATAACTTGATCTAGAGGATGCATTTCAAAGATTCACCTATTAACCATTATTTGGGCAAATTTTACAAAAAAAGGGAAAAATGTGTGTTCGCTGGTGCTTCAAATGGAAGTTTCGACAGCCCATATCTCGGGACCGGTGGGTCGTACGAGAAAATTACTGTACAATTTTTTGTAGCTTGTAGCTTGATCTAGAGGATGCAATTGAAAAATTCACCTTTTAACCATTATTTGGGCAAATTTTGCAAAAAAAGGAAAAATGTGTGTTCTCTGGTGCTTCAAATGGAAGTTTCGACAGCCCATATCTCGGGACCGGTGGGTCCTACGACAAAATTACTGTACAATTTTTTGTAGCTTATAACTTGATCTAGAGGATGCAATTGCAAAATTCTCCAATTTACCGTTATTTGGGCAAATTTTTCACAAAATAAAAATGGAAATTTGTTTCTTCCAAAATCTCGAGGTATAAGCTGTCAAAACCTCCATACGAAACTAATGGGTAGTCGAAAAAGTCTTTTGGTATATCTAATCAAACTTTTTTCACAGACAATTCATGTGGTACCCAAACATCGAGCTTCTTTTTGTAGGCAGCCTTTTTGAAATGGTTCAAAACCGTTTGATAATCAATGTTAGGTCCTTGGCGATGTCATGGCTGCTTATGTGACGGTCCTGGTCAATATTTTCCATAATTTCAGCGACTTTTTCAACGAGAAGTCGATCAGAGCGTGGTGAATCTTTCGAAATTTCCAGAACTGAAGCGAGCGAACCATTGTTGTGCTACACGAAGTGAAACAGCATCGTCTTCGTAAACTTCACAAATTTCATTGGTGGCTTGCGTAGCATTCCTTCCTTTTTTGTACAAATATTTCATTCAAAATATAGCGAATTTCTTCATTATTTTCACTCATTTTTGAACAGCTGTAACTTTCTTTCAAATTCTCCGAATTTTTTGGTTAAGTGAAGCTTTAAATGTCACCTTTTCAACACCATATGGTATGACACAATGTGATTGGCAGCACTGGAGATAGACGACTCCAACGACATTTTTTTGACAAAATACGAAAAGACTTTTTCGATTACCCATTAATTTCTGAACCCATTGGCGTTGTCGGAGACATTTCTTTCCTGTCTTCGGTGGGGTTACCAAGGTCTTGTCCTTCCCGGCTTTGAACAATCTGCTTGTATCTGCTAAGTCGGGCTTGAAGAAGCATCTCTTCTTAAAATAGTGTCCAACTGCACATTTGGTAAACCAGGCCACGATTAGATGTATTTTAAGTAATCTCCTGCTGCTCACTTGGCCCCAATTCAGTTTCCCCCCCTAAAACTTCACAAATTACACCCGACCTCGACTAAAATTTCTTAATGATGCAGCCTCATCCTGGAATTATCTACAATTCCAGCACACACCCCAACTGTTCATCGTTAGCGCAACAGCTCCGCGGACGTCGTTCCATCTTCGAATCGTTAACGACACAAACTCGTCGTTAGTTCGTTCATGCGTGAAATTCGTCACATGCAGCACAGGCTCGCGTGTCAGTCTCACCGAAGCAGAACGCAATCCACCTCCGAACGGAGTCCGCGGCACAATGCAAACTACATCCGAACGGAGTCCCTCTAGATGCATTCCAAAGCATTCCACTCTGCACACATTCCCCGCATAGCGTTCATCCGCCCAGACACCTCTCCAGTGCGACATGACTTTTAAATTGAATTCTGTGGTTGTTATTCTTCGCCTGCTGCAGACATCCAGATCCACTACAAAGGAAATCAACCATTTTTTTCATCTCTTGCCCTCAACTCGCAATCCGCTGCAAGACCACACACAACCATCGCTCGCGAGTTCACTGTTGCGGTGTCAAGTTCAAAGTGATTTCGGTTTCTTCTTTGCCCAGCGTGGTCTCTGCTCGCTTCTAACTCGCTCGCCATGCAGAGAAACAATTCCGGATACAAGGTCGACGGGCACACACCACACACCATACACACACACACACACGCGCGCGTACGTACTGCATTTGCATACAAAGCGGATGGGAATTCTTCCCTTCCTTTGTCTTAATTCCGGTGATGCCATGGTGCTCATTAAAACCTAAACGACTTCATAAAATAAACAATTGCGGCTTTTTAGTCGTATACTGCGTTTTTTTTTTTTTTCATTTTTATGTTTGCAATTGTTTAAGTCTTCGCTTGGACACTCCAGCAGCCAGTGCAGCATTGAGATGGATTTAATGAGTGCCAAGGATTCAGAGATTTTATGCGATCGGTAGTAATTGCGTTAACTTAGGCAATTAAGCATTTGCCTTAAATTTCAGTCCACGACCGGGCGTGGGGAGGGGGAGGGCAGAGATTGGGAGTGGGTTTTGAAAGAGATTTCCTTAAATCTTAGTCACACGACCGGGGAGGGGGACAGAGCTTGGAGTTGAGTTTTGAAAGAGATTTCTTTTCTGTTGGGTGCATTTTATGTTCCAGGTCGATTTTCGTTTGCCGCCATTTTCGATTACGATGAGATTTGTCAGGCGGCATTCGACAGTCATGGAGAGGACTGAGGAGTCGATAACATTTTTTTATGGAGTAGCTGATGCCTCACGACAATCCCATACTCGATGCTCACATTTGGGAAATGAGAAATCTTGGCGTTAGTCCGGGGTAATCAAAAGATCGATTTGCCTAGGAGTTAAAGATTGTCTTGAACAACGCTGATGACGTGACCCATACGGTCTCGCTACCGTACTTAAGAGGACCGCAGCATGGAATATAAGACAGACTTCTTCTTCTTCTTCTTCTGGTGGCGCTACAGTCCGGGGTGGACCTGGGCCTCAACCAGTAAGCCTCTCCAGCCGGCACGATCTTTAGCGAGCTGTCTCCAACTGCGCACGCCAAGTTGATTGAGGTCCTTCTCCACCTGGGTGCGCCATCGGTTCCCACTGGTTCGGAGACGAAGACTCTTCGGGCCGGAGCTAAGTTGTCCATACGCTCTACATGGGCCAGCCATCTAAGATGTTGAATCCGTAGACGCCTGACTAGGCTCATGCCGCCATACAGTTCGTGGTTGAATCTTCTCCTCAAATAACCATCAACGCAGACAGGACCAAAGATTGAACGCAGAACTTTTCTCTCTAAAAGACCAAGTGCTTCTTCATCCGCTTTTGTGATTGTCCATGCCTCCGCACCATAGAGCAGGACAGGGATGATCAAGGTGTTATATGATGTCAGCTTGGTCCTTCGAGAGAGGACTCTACTACTCAATTGCCTCTTGAACCCAAAGAAACAGCGATTGGCAAGAGTAATTCTGCGTTTAATCTCGGTACTGGTGTTGTTCGTACTGTTCACTTGCGAGCCGAGGTAGACGAAGTCCTTCACTACCTCGAAGTTATAACTGCCTATGGTGACGTTTTGGCCAAGTCGTCGATGTTGTGCGTCCTTTATAAGATATAAGACAGACTACTACCGCCAAAACTTAGAAAAGCTTCCATTAACGCTTGCCAGACCGGAAATAAAAGAGCAGGAACAAATGGGGACATCGCTCTCTAAACTGATGACTCAAAGACGAGCAAAAGGTTCTTCTGTGACCACTTCAAAAAAAATCCCAGTCGCATAATGGTCATAGAAGCCCTTTCCAGGTCCAATTGAATTGAAGAACTTGATGAGTATCATGGCAAGACACTGCTACAACGACCATAAGGATCAATTGTACGCCTGCGTCTGAACATGCCGTAACACAACTTTTGCACAAGCTGCACAGACGAGGATGATAGAATCTATTCAACATCTGCTCGGCGATTGCTCAGCCCTAGCAAAGAATGGGAGCAAGTTCCTTAGTAAGCACCTCTTCGTAGAGCTGGAGGACTTGTGCAGTCTTCATAAATGAGTCCGGGTTGTCTTAGGACTTTCACGGCGGTAAATAATCACTTATTCAGGTTACAATGAACCCAATTGGTCGCCGTGGCGCAGTGGATTAGTGCGTCGACTCCTGGTTCGATACCCGAATTGACCGCCTTCATAATTGACGGCTCCACCTCTTTCGAGTCACTGTCTATGCTCAGAGAGTATACCCGTCTAGAAAAAGCTTCTCAACTTCGCCGTTCGGAGGCGGCATTAAGCTGTAGGTCCCATCTGCTCGTGAAAGAACAATAGCGCGCACAACACGAGTGGTTGCTGTAGAAGCTAGTCCGTCTCGGACTGTCGCGAACCCAAAAGTGAGCCACAGCCACATGGTCCTCAGAACCTAAGTCTGAACGAACAGCCCAGCTACCTCTAGTTTCGCTCAGCAATAAGGCTGTCGTCGTTCTCCACTTATGTTCGGCATGGAAATGCGTAGTGCAGAGCTGGATTCATGTCGCAATATAGCTTGTCCAGTTGGTCTTCTTAGCCAAATGATATCAACGCGAACAGAACTAAGAAGAATTTTTCTCACAAATAGATCACCTTGCCTCAGGGATGCCCACAGGTTAAGTTGGGTTGTCTGACTGCAAGAAGACAGTCACAATTAGGCCACAGTAGCCCTGCTGTGACACCACGCGGATTAATTCTCCTACCATGGGATGCCTATGGTGACATATAAGCTCATCTCCTCATCATCATCATATAAGCTCATCCTTCGTCTCTATTACTCAATTTCCCAAGAAGCAGAGGATGCTGAGAGGTGTTGTTTACCCTGTTTCCAAGGATCCGAGGTAGCATCCCTCAATAGCTCCGAGTCATAGGTGCTTATGGATGATGGAGATGACCAGTGCAAGGTCTCCATGAACCATGTCCCTTCTTGAAGACAGGATAAGCTTGCTTTGTTTTGCCCTCATTAAGCGACACAATCACTTTATCCACTTCCGTCTCAATGCAAGCAAATGCTTCATTGATCCAGCGCCAGTTGTTCTGCAAATCACGAAAATGCCAGCAATTGCACAGGCATCCGGAAGTCGTGCCTCTAGTTGTGGTGCCATGAGAGTTTCGGCACGATCTTCTTCCGAATTATGTTGGAGAGGTCACATGACATCGATCGTCGCTTTCTCTAAATTCTCTCTCAACATTGAAGGTCTCGGTGCGTTGGCTGCCGACCATGGCGTAGCCACGACAATTCTCCATCTTCGTCAATCTCACGTCTTGGCAGGAATCTGAAAACGAGACATGGCACTTTGTAGTCTATCTCAGAGCACGTTGTCACGTAATAGGTAGCGGATGTCGATTGGAACTCCTTTATTATGAAATGAGAAATATGTTAACTTAAGAAATCCACCTCAGATGACGTTCCACTGCAAAGCAGCTGAGTGGCAAGCGAATTCCACACAATTTTGCGCGAAGTGACACTTTGCCAGAAGAAGTGAAACTTAAAAACCAATTCTTCTGGCCAGTCGTCTGTGATGATCTCAGTCACTCCTCCCATTCCGATCTCTTGAGAGTTAATTCAGACTTCTGGAGCGCTTGAGATCTGCGTTTTTTGAAAATGACTAGATAGCGCAGTTGGTAGAGTGCCTGCCACTGGTTAGCGGGGTCCCCGGTTCGAATCCCAGTGAAAGCAAAGTTAATACGCTTTCATCTGGTTTTTAAATCTGGTCCATTCACCATTTGCCGTTGGGATCAAATTAACAGCACCATCACTGGAGTAGTAGCAGTCTGTCTGTGGGTCCATTGTGATGGACCAACATTGTCTAAGTTTGCTGGTGAAGGCAGCTCCCCTACCTAACCTAACCTAGACCCATGTTTTGGCCAAAGCAACTTAGAGGTGTCCTTCGTTCCGAGTTGTCTCAGCATACGCTCCAAAGAGCCTAAGGATATCGCTATACAATCCACTAGGCTGGTTTAGGTTAGGATAGGGGGTAGACATTGTGTAACCCCGCCTCACTCTGGTCCTCGACTGAACCCATTGTGATGCCCAAGGGGGCTTTTAAACTTCCATTGTGTTAGGCCTAAAGGCTATATAATGGTTTTCGCCCAGTTGTAAAAAAAATTTAAAAGCGGACTACCATCTTATTGTCGCGGTTCAAAAGGTGGTGGATGGTGCGGGAGGTCATTCGCGTGGCGCCCATATACAGATTTAACCAACAACAAGACCACGGCCTTTCTCCACGGCTGGTCAGGCAGCCTCCCGGACGAGGTCGCGCGTAGGTCGAAAAATCGGTGTAACAATTCCCTGCTCGTACTCCAGGTGATGATCCGTTGATTATACAGCCGTTCAGAGATCGAACTGCCTTTCCTCAGGAGTTGATGAGTATTTATTGGAGCCATCCCGACGAATCCTGACGAACCTAGAAATAGTTCTTGGAGGTCTTGGAAGAAGAATTCTTTGTCTCTATAGGCAGAGGCTGGGGCTATTGACAAAGATAGTGAGGAGTGTCCTCTAATTCCTCTTCGTCACCGCAGGCCCTTTACGCGGTATCCTGGCTAAGTCCCATTTTGTTCTCATGACCGATTGGCCCGCCTTTACTGCAGAGACGGAGTTTATTGGAACTTGCGCTGTTGAACCTCGGCGATAGCACTCGGGATCCACTCCCATTGGCCACTGATTCTGCAGAGTCGTAGTATACCTGCCAAGGCCATCCTGAAACGTCTCTGCGGCCAATTGTTTGCTCCCAGACTCACTTAAGTCCCAGGAATTTGAACTCAGACAATGTCTATCCGTTAAGAGACAAATATCACGAGTGGACATCGCGTTACGGTCCACTTAAGCCATAACAGTGCTCCACGAACTCCGCTAGAAGTAATCAAAGAAGTCCAACCAACGCGACATGTTCATGCTCTGCTAATTCCTTGCGGTGACTTTCCCCCTTTCTGCACAACACTTATTAGAGGTCATTAGCCAGATGTAATTGTAAATCATTCCAGCCAATGACATGGTACTCCACCAGCCACGAGCTCAAACCACTCATTTACCACGTCACTGAACCATAAATACCCCTTGGCGCAGAAGTGGCCGCGTCTCCACGTCAATAGGTGCTCACCTTATGGCCCTCGTTTCGCCTCAGCGCCGTTGTAAGTTCTCGCGGAAGTCTGTGGAAATGTTTCCAATCCTATTGCCAGAAAAGATATCTACTTTCGTAGGCTTTGTCTGGCGCTTTTTCCACGGTCTTGGAGTGGGAGCGAACGAAGGAAACGATGAATGCCCTAGTAATCCGATTAAGTGTTAAATTGCACGACATGTGTATCTCGTTGGTGTCTAAACGGAAGCCGTACGCTTGTGTATGTGCTGCTGTGTGGTGGCATATCGGTTTAATTGTGGTCGTTATTCATTTCCTGACTGTGTCACTTATCACGTTCGCAAGTGGGTCAGTGCATGTTGAAAGGTGGGTAATGACGCTGTTCTCAAGACTTCCCAAAAATAAACCCGAACTCGTTTCAAGGGCCAGCCGCACGGTAATGACGCGGAAAATGGACATGCGGCTGTGTCTCACGCGCACTGAATGGATTGTGTTTTGGCATTCGCGTGAAGTGGAGAACTTTCTGAAAGTTGCTTGACCTTCCCACTCAGTGTCAGTCTGAATGCTGAGGAGTCTGAATTCAGTGAGGGAGCTCTGTTGAAGAGACGAAGAAGTGGCTGCGGATGAAGTTCTAAATGCTAGACAATTTCTACGAAAGACGAGAGACCTCTTGAATTTGAGGAGAATTGTGTGGACTACATTGAGCTTCTGTTTGTGGACTAAGTGGACTGTGGACTTGCCATGTTTCTGACTATGACGAGGATGTGGTGGAATTTACCCAGTTGCCCTTGTTGCTGACGGATCGTCAACTGATGATGCACTAGTGACGGACTGGGAAGTGCGTTGTGGACTGCGTTATGGACAGCGTTGTGTTCATTCCGAGTGGGGCTAGGTTTTACAGAGGTCCTATTGTTCTTCCATGAGCGGTGAGCACTTAAAATTCTACGGCGACTCCAAGAGAAGAAGTAGGAGAATTTTTCCTAGACAGATAGAAACCGTGACGGTGACTTGAGAGAGAGAGAGAGAGACACAGAGAGAGAGAGAGAGAGAGAGAGAGAGAGAGAGGGAGAGAGAGATGGAGAGAGAGAGAGGGAGAGAGAGAGAGATAGAAAGAGAGGGAAAGAGAGAGAGAGAGAGGTGGAAAGAGAGAGAGATTTATAATAATAATAATATGGGTGGCGCGACAGTTCGAGGACCTGGGCCTAGCTTCTCAGCAACCACTCGTGTTGTGCGTGCTATTGATCTTTCACGAGCGGATGGGACCTACAGTTTAATGCCGACTCCGAACGGCGAAGTTGAGCAGCTTTTTCTTGACAGGAATACTCTCTGAGTATTGTCAGTGACTCGAAAGAGGTGGAGCCGTGAATTATAATAGGTGGTAAATTCGGGTATCGAACCTGGCACCCACTGCCTAGGAATCGACGCACTAACCCACTACGCAACGGCCACTCGGAGAGATTAAGAACCGTAAATAATAGTCACTCGTGCTGGGCCACTTGTAGTCATTGACTCACCCACCACGCCACGGATCCCATGATGAACGCAGATTGTGAATAAAAAGAACTTTTGCAAAATGGATTTGAACGATACGGTAGCTTATGACCGAGCTATCGCGGACGCAAGACATCTTTATGACAGGGAGCAAGGCACCCGGGACCATAAGCTATTTCTCGACTTATACCATTTAACAGAGTCCATTTGTAACAAGTGAGTGAGAAACGTGGAGCTACAGTCTGGTATGGACTTGAGCCTCTCCAACTGTCATGGTCTCTAGCTAGCTGCCTCCAGTGTCGCACGCCTAGTTGCTTGAGGTCCCTCTCCACCTGGGTGCGCCACCTTAAACGCGGGCGTCCTCTGTTACGTTGTCCCACGGGTTCGAAGTGGAAGACTCTTCGGGCCGGAGCTGAGTTGTCCATACTCTCTACATGGCCTAGCCATCTTAGGCGTTGAATCCGAAGACGCCTGACTAGACTCATGTCGCTGTACAGTCCGTAGAGTTCGTGGTTGAAACTGCTCATCCTAAAACCGTCAACGCCAACAGGACCACAGATTGAGGGGATCTCATTTTGTGTGGATCGGGCAGGTCTTCATCCGACCATATCTTACCAATGAGACGGTGCATGAACACTATCATCTCCAGCTGTCTTAACGAGTTCTGCAGATCGATCTGCACCAGGAGCTTTATTCGACTTTAGACTCCATATCGCTTACTCTTGACTTAGTCTAGGTCGGGGGGGACGAAATTATCTTTCCAGATTTTCAGTATCGATTGCGACTCTTCTACTAGTTGCCCATTCTCGTCCCGGCAGGCTTCTGTCCGAACCTTATATCCATTGGATCCACCCTTTGGTAGAACTTTCGGATATCATTCCTACCGTACTGCTTCTCCATCTCCTCAATCGTACGCTTCCAATGCCGTTTATTTTTCCTCCTAAAATGCCTCGTCTCTTCCCTCCATCTTAGTTCGTAGAGCTCACGAATAGCTCTCGTTGTCCGTCGCAGCGTTGCTCTGTGGGCCTCCACTGCATGTCCCTGGAAGTCTTAGAAGAAGAATTCTCCCAAAATTCTTTGTCTCAATATGAAGAGGCTGAGTCATTGACAAAGGTAGGGAGGACTCTCCTCTAATTCCTCCACTACATGTCTCTGACTGCACTCGATGACAAACCATTGGTTTTTCTTTAGCGGTGTCATAAAACCCAGCACATTAGGGGCAGCTTCTTTGATGGCTTCTCGGCAACGCCACCAATTTTCTTCGATTATTTGCACAGGCGGCGTCGCACTTGGAGAGCGGTTCTGGGAGACTCGATCGGCAAGGATTCCTAGCAGTCAAAGGTTTAGGTGTACCGTACGTCTAAGAGCATCTAGACTTCTTTGACAAAAAACATATGTGAGCTCAGTGAGGTGTCTGTGCAAGATCTACTTCACTTCAAAGGAACCTCCAACTAGTTGTGAGTCTCGGAGTAAGAAAAGACTGCTCCTCCCCACTTGGTTGCACATTTCACGAATTAAGTGCGCTTCTCTTTCTCAAATTGCCAAAGTCTCCTTGTCTGCTTTCTTGAGACTCGTTTTATAAGTTAAAGCAGAGGACACTTCCATCATTTATAGCCACCAGCCGAACCGTGTAACTCTCGGCAATTCCGATGTGACATTCAATAAATCATAGCCTTAGCCAAAGTCCATTCGAACAACACTATTTCGCTTTTTATGGTCGCGGTAAAGTCAATGGCATATGCTGAGAAGAAAACAATTGCTCATGCCTTGACATTTCGAACAACAATAAGCTTTAATTATATTTCAACGAGGCGACTCATAAATTGTAGTCTTGGCGAAGATTGATGACTTGGTGGAGTTGACACTAGGCGACGGCTGAGGTGTTCGAAATGAGCATTTAAGACGCGGACTGATTACAGAGTAGGCACCTATTTACATCGATCCTGTTTGTCTGTTCTGTTTTGCTCTTGTTGACGTCGTAGAGTATTGGAAGTTTTTGGATAGGATGTTCTATTTTTAGAAACCGAAGGCACATAGCAAATTTTGTAATGAAAAATGTGTACAAATTGAGTACTCAAGCGTGCTCAAGATCACATTCCAGGCGGAGTAATAAACGATGAAATACTTGGCATGACTTCTAATGTTGTTCCAAAGTAAGCAGCCTGTTTGATAAGAGGAAAGGTTGAGAAAGATAAAGGAGCGGCATTAACCCATTACTTCCCAGAATCCTATTTTTAGGAAATTATCTGCAACATTTTTTTTTAATTTAATTTAATTAAATTTTTAAATTAATTTAATTTTTTTAATAATTCATTTTTAATTGAAATAACTAACTTGTAAGCAAAAATATGGAATATAGTGTCCTTTAAATAGGATTCTAGGGAGAAATGGAAATTTATGGTCCGGCGGAATCATTGGACCGTATTCTTGCAAGCATAACCATGAGAACAACGTTACCGTCAATGGTACTCACTTCGATCAATGATTTCGAACTGTTTCCACTTTTTTTCCCCAAAATTCACAAGCTAAACATGGTCGAGAAATTTTTCCAGCAAGACGTGTGTTAAATTCCACACAGAATGCGAACAGATGGAACGATTGAGAATTGGAAATGAGAAAACAAATGCGTTTTGATTGATGTACCCGCCTTTTAGGGAGTCGAAGAAGTATCAACCGACAAGGTGTCTTCCTTTTCCTTTGTACCAAAACTGGGCAGTTGCGCAGAAGATCAAGATCTTAGCTAGCTATAGGCACGAGATGGGTGGAGTACGAGGGGTGGGACAAGAACCACCCCGTCCCCAGACCTGAGCCGTGCAACCACAAGCATGCCGCCCTCTTCCTCGACACTGAAGCTACCCTCTAAGCCTTAGGACAGAATGCCCTTGCATGTATTAGATCAGATCACTTTTCCTCAATTTTTTGTGCAGATGCCAGTGTCTGTCATTGCCTTCACAGCAAGCTACTGCTCAACGACTTGAAGAAGGTGTCTATTAAAATAAAATGCTGGTCCTTGCTGCTTTTCAGTATTTTTGACACAGTTTTGTTGAACTCAAGTCTCAGGCAGGTCTAGGCCAAAAGTAGTCGCTGTACTGTCATCGAATTGCTTAGTTTGCTGGGCCGAAATGCAGCCCATGCCTAGGACTTCCTTCATTCCCCTAATTTAGTCCACCCCATCCATCCACCCCTGATTAGTCCCATTACCATCGCAGAATCACACTCACCCACCAAGACTTAGACGAAAGATGCTCGCTAAAAACGTGTCAATCTGCCTAACCCTCCAATTGTTTCGCCAAAATGTCAAGGTAACATTCTTGAGCCTAATCTGAAGAGCTCCAATTCAGTAAGCAAATCCTTAGCAACGCAAACGACAACGAGCAGAGAGAAAGCGAGAATTGTCATCTCTTCCATCCTCCCCCTGCCTCACCTGGGGTGGTGGGGGGCTAAGAAGAATAATATTTAAAGTGCGTTGACAAATTGACCTCGTTCCGCCGCTGTATCTGTGTGCAAATATCTCAGAGATGCATTTAACAACGTCATTGAGTCTCTAGGCACGATCTTCCACCTGCCCGGCGTGTGTGCGCTTGCCTTCCGCACGAAGCAAAAAGGAAGCATGATGCATGCTCCTTGAGCAAAATAAGGCGACTTAAGGGTCAAACAACACACTTTATTGTCAGGCACACACGATGCTGTGTGTCGCCATCAAACGAGGAGAATCCCTCATGCAGAGCGTTTGCCCGGCGCTACCACTTCTTCTGCTGCATGCATCTGAGGTCCCTTGCAGGGGCACATCCATCGGAGATGACGACTTTCGTGCGTCAGACTGTGGGCGAGCATGGATGGAGGCCAGCGCAAACATTTGCGAATGCCAAATGTACTTACACGCTGCTCCCAGGCAGCTGTCTCTTCTGGACACACTCCCCATTGGACTTTAATTAGAATAATTGCAGCCGGAGCATTATTTAGCATGTCGTTGGTGAGTTTTAATTAATATTTTGGTTGAGTAGTTAAAGATGTAATGCCTGCACATGGGCGGGTCTTGCAGTTAAACGGATATTAATTGCGGAGGCGAATGAATGTGCTTTATGCCTTTCGTCGCTGTGAGTGACATTTAATTTGGATGGCAGTTGATTTGTTCGTGACACCCTGGGGGCGTTGGGGGGAGGGGGGGGATTTTGAGGATAGGGCGAAGGGATTTGAGAGATTCAGGAGTTTCCAGTGACTGAAGGTCTTCTTAAACGTTGTCTTTTTCTGGGGCTTCAGACTGTGTTGAGCCTCGATTAAGAAGACTTTACTAAGGTCGGGGGAGTTGGAAGGAAAAGACTACCACATTTTGTTCCATCCAGTCCCTTAGTCTACTGTTGTAAACTCCGATGAAGCAGGCGTTGATGACGATGAGGGGAGTGCCTTTGATTTGTTAAGTTGACGTCTTCACCATTAAGGCCATGTTAACGAACTCTTTGGGCTCCCTTCCATGGCCGTAACTAGGTGGAGGAGAGAGGCAAGATCACCTACCGAAATTCTTAAACTGTCTGCAAATTTTGTATCTATCTCCAAAACGAACGCATTTGTCGCAGGAAAGCTTAGGTTAGGTTGAGGTGGCGGACTCCCGCGCATACGGACAGCAGGCACACTTAGGCCAAGCGTAGGCCCATTGTGCTACCACTCGGACTTAGGCAAACCAATTTGTGCTTTTGACAGCGAAGAAGAGGGCTGATTCTGATGCTGCTCAGCTCAGCCAGATTAACGAAGAAGTAAGCAGAAGTCTGGATCTACGAGATGAGAGAGCACTGCAGCTACATAGCGAGTGCTCGATGGTTTCTTCCTCATCCTCGTCCATGCAGCTTCTACAGAAATCTTTATAGGGAAGGCCTAGTCTAGAGGCGTAAGTTCCGATGGCACAATGCCCTGATGTTTGGCCTGCGTACTCTGATCAAGCTAAGCGATCACTTGGGATCGATCATAGGTCAGAGTTGTTTGGTAATGAAGCATCCTGTGCCAGATGTCCATCCTCGGTTTGCTTGAGCAAGCGTTTCAAGCTTTAGCAGATGTTTGGAGGATGGGTCTCCTCCCGGAAAGAGTACAGAGTTTAGCCCTTTCTAATTTCAATTCTCTAGAATGTCACAGTGCCCCGGCACCCACATAAGATGGATGTTAAAATACTTGGCCATCTCGTTAAGACATAGCCGACAGCGCTAAATTCTTAAGCCTTATACTAGACACGAAGTTAAGCTTTGGGTGCAAATGGGGACTGCAACCCCGCATGGTTCACTGGCTATTTATATCAGTAGTCAGACCCATACGCAATTTGTGCCGCAATTTGGTGGACTGCGCTCGAAAAGAACATCAACCTCACTAGAGTGCACAGGACTAGGATAGCCTTCTCCGAAGCACTAAACATACTCCTCAACCTGCCACCGATAGAACAAATTGACACCCATAATACATGGAAAAAATATAATTTTATTACATTTTTAAAAAGAAACTTGTATTTTGTCCACTCTGTAGAGGACGTGCGGAGCATCGGAAGAGATTGGAACATTTGTATCGCCCAGAATTAGACAAAACGAGAAAGGAATGAGATTTCAAATTGAATGGGATTGTCGGCGCGTATCCTGCATCCATCCCTGTTGCTTATTTTTCCCATTTACACTTGATGGATAATTCTTTGATTCCCCAACTCACATTATTTATTTGGCTTTAATTTTATTTTTGAAAAACCACTGGAACTGGAATTATGTACTCAGCCACCAGAAATGAAGTATTACAGAGATGTCAGACTTCTACCTCTCGCGCCCCTTAAAATACAAATTGACCAATCAGAGGACGACATTTACGTTATTTCCTGAATAACCATCAAAAATGCATGAATATCTGTCAAAAAAGTACTTAAATTCGTCGATGGACGGCAAACTCTGAAATATTTCATTTCTGTCAGCCACTGTATGTACGTCACGGCGGTCACCACATCATAATCTAGGGAGTGAGGGAACTTGATTGAAATCGTGAAGATTTGTTGACTGTGATTAGGTTAGGTAGAGGGGCTGTTCAATCACCAGCACATTTAGACCATATTGGTCCATTGTGATACCAGCAGTCAGACTTCTTTCACTGATTGACCACACCAGTGATGGTGCCATTAATTTGATCCCAACGGCAACTATTGACTGGGCCAGATTTGAAAACCAGAAGAGAGTATATTAACTTTGCTTTCACTGGGATTCGAACCGGGGACCCCGCTAACCAGGGGCAGGCACTCTCACAACTGCGCCATCCAGTCGTCTAGAAAACTAGGTGCGTTAGGTTAGGTTGGACTATAAATGGGCATAGGCCGTGTCACACTTAGGTTCAGCTGCAGCTATTGGTAGACGTTGAACCCGTTGCACATTGTCCAGCCATCCCGATGATTTGGCGATTCTGCAAAGGCCTTATATGACGCTTGCCATTTCCAGAGCCCTCTCCTTCCACTTCGTCACAGCAGCCTCCACATGTCCACATCGTTGGCCAGTCCCAGTCGGTCAGGCAATTGTGAGGAGTTCGTGTCTCTTGGTGTTTAAGCTATCAAAATCGGGTTTTCTAACAGATTCGTCTATGATTATGAAGCTCACCTTCCCCTTGACATTCGCAACTAGGGGTAAAGTCCATGGGAATGTATGTGATAGGACATGATCGGTGCCTTTCCTGGCAACTTCATGAGGTGCTTCA
This sequence comes from Eristalis intricaria, assembly GCA_964034865.1. NCBI lineage: Eukaryota > Metazoa > Arthropoda > Insecta > Diptera > Syrphidae > Eristalis > Eristalis intricaria. Next base: position 11,017,408 of record OZ035877.1, read on the forward strand.
TTGCCGGATACGTCGAATGAAGAACTGCTGATTGACCCAAGATTGGGAAGAGTATATGAGCTTTCATTCCAAACGGCTTGTGCTAAGGATGGGACATCATTCACAGTACCTCCAATCATCATAATCATCTTCAGAGGGACAAAAGCACGCTAGAGAGATCTACAGGTCAGGCGATCGACTTCTACTCTAACTCATCTTGAGTTAAACCCTAGCGCGAGTTTATAGGCTTGGTTCAAGCTCCTCGTCCTGGGTCTGTCAAGCTGTCGTTCTGGAACTCGTGATGATGGGGACATTCGTACCACTTGACCAAACCATCGAGACAAAACCCATTTCCGTTTGCAGAAGCAGTAGCTCAACCTTAAGCTCCTCGCGTACTCATCCGATTCCGGCGAGTAACTCCCGCATCTCAGAACTCGTTCTTATTCATTCGATCATTCTCAAATTTCTTGAGTGTTCCTAAGTCCTTTAATGAACACCTATAGACATGCTTATCAACTCGGTGTTAAGTCGACGTTGTCGTCGTCCTCGACTATGTTAAGCCCCACTAAACTGCTTCGTTGAAAATTTAAAGGTGCTTGAAAGTCGACACACCTTCCAGCTCTAATGTCAACGAAGCTTGATTCTTTTTCTTTATCAGACAACTCCTTCTTGTGTGCAGTGTGCCACTCACTTGTCAATCTATTGAAACCCTAGCCATTCCCCAAATACTTCACGTGAAAGTCATATGAGCCACTAATTTCGGGCAATTCTCCGCCAGACTACGCCTCAAATTTGCTAAGTTTGCATCCGTAAAGACTATCTCAAGCGCAGATGAAAGAGAAAACAATTCGCGATTACTTTGTGTTCTTTTTTCGTTTTCTTTGTTCTGCCATTTGATGAACAAAAAAAAAGTGAGATACGCGATCTGGCGTATCAAATGAATCTGCCAGGTGACTGTGTGTGTGAATCAGAGATACCTGGTGACCTGTGGATTGTACTAATGATTAATAGAAATTCACTTGATGGCAATCGCGATGGCTTCAGGCGATGTACCCGTAACCCAGTGCTCGTTGCTGGATATGCCCTTTGGCTGGGTCTCCAGAGAACGAGATGTAATCAGTTGAGAGAGAGAAAAAAAAACAAGTAAAAGTGTTGTAGATTGTTGTGGGACGTGTGGCGAATAGCTGCTTTTCAACTTCCGCCGGAGGAAATCCGAGGCAGACTCAGGGAAGGCTGCTAATTTATACGACGACGATATAGACGAAGTTTTGCATGGGAAAAAATGAGATAAGAGACGAAATCGCCTTGAGTCTGTGGCGAGAAGTTGCTGCACTAAACGGCTGATGCAATCAAAAAGGTGAAGTTGGGCTTTCGATTCAGAGAAGCTCGCATGCTTTGTGTATTGTCAGTCACCCGAAAGAGATGAGATATGAAAGTTGAATTAAATTGAATTGAAGAACCTGGGGTTTGTCAGAGAGACACTAATAAAAATAATGATATGGGTGGCGCGACAGTCCGAGGTAGACCTGGGCCTAGCTTCTCAGCAATAACTTGTGTTGTCCACGCGAGGAAGGGACCTACAGTTTTAATGCCGACTCAGAACGGCGAATTTGAGAAGCTTTTTCTAGACAGGAGTACTCTTTGAGAATTGTCAGTGACGCGAAAGAGGTGGAGCCGTGGTCAATTCGGTTATCGAACCTGGCACCCACTGCCTAGGAGTCGACCACTTACCCACTACGCCACGGCGACCCACAAGAGAGACACTAATATCGGCTTATTTTGATTTAGGACTTAAGTGCTACCTTCAGAAATTTGACAACTTTTCTGGGATTGGGATTTATTGAAAGTCTGTCCCTCGTATGTTCTGTTTGGCGTTTTGAATCTTTCTCGCCCAAGCCTTGGGTAGTCGATGTGTGCGATTGTTTCTTTCTCTTGGCAACAATGCCTACCTAAAGATGGCTGTATTGATAAGGCCTATTTTATGGAGGTGGTAATTGTAACTCTCCGTGTCCTGTTATCCGGCTATGGCTAGTGTGGGATTGTAGTTATGTACCGTGAACGTTCTAGAGTGTTTAATACCCCTCCTGGTTGTTCCAGAACTGGCTCATTTGCTGAATGTTCCTTTTGTGTATGGGATGGTTTCTATCCGTGCTGATGTATCCATAGAGAGGGTAGGGTCCAATGAAGGGTTTCCGAGAACCAAGTTGAGACAAATTGCAGCGTATGTCTCGACGCAACTATCCACTTCGTTATGTCTGTCGCAAATATTCAGGGATAAAAATATAGCTAGACGACAAATTATGTACTTAGATCATTTTTGGTTGAAAAGGCCACTAGAAACTAAATTTGCTCAATTCTCAATTTTCCCAACATTAAAATATCCAATTCCTTAAATAAAAAAAAATGGATATTTTTACTATAAGTTCCAAGCTTTCGTTTTCTGTTCCTAAAAAAATGTGTAATCAACAATAACGATTTGCTTTCATTCCAAAAATGCTTTGGAACTGCCTTAATTTCTATTGATTCTTTAAATCGACTTTGTACTGTTTATTAAGAGAACACGAGGCAGACTTAAAACTTAAGACGAGTTTTGAACGGACTTTCGCTCTCCTATTGTCGATAAATGTAGATTTCTTTCTCGGAACATCGACGTTGAACTTCTCGAACAGTAGCCCTTTTTAATTTTTTTGAAAGTCCGACTGTCAATTTTTGTTTTTCATTTTTATTGTGGAATTCATAAAAACTTATATACTAGACAAAAATGCTTAAAACTAGTTGTACGTACATTGTTACTACTTCTACCTTACTGGCCCTAGGCGGGCACTCTAAGCTAAACTTAACCTTATTCTATGTCTTTCGACCTAATTTTACGGAGTGAAATATAAATGATAAATGAGGAGGAGACCCTCCTCAGCTCGTTGTGCGACAGAATGGTCGTGGTTGAGTCGCCCATCCACAATTGATCTGGCTATGTGAAAAATGAGCGGTACCGCATTCATATCTTGTAACAGGCCGTGCTTATCTAAATGGAGAAAAGCTTCTGGGGGAACGAAGCCACTGTGGCGTACCTTTTCGTGGTATTCTGGATTGGGGTAGTAAGCCCCTGAGATCAAGTTATTGGACGAGTTCATCGCTCTAGCAGTATGACCTCGAATCAACTTCAACAGGAAATTGTCCACTCTTATCAGGTTTGCTCTGTTGTATAAAACCTCATTGGAATAGAAAGGGACTCTGGAGTTCGATAAAGGCGAAGGCAAGCCCTAAGACAAGCCCTCTCAAACAACCGAATCTATTCCATCAAGCTTGCACTCACGTTGAACCACACGGGATAGCCATAGCTGAGCACTGGCCGGATGAGGGCCATGTAGCAGATTACCTTCACCAGTAAAACAGTCTCTTTGTAAGGGCAAAAGCGCCTCGGGCTCTGGCCAGAGCAGCATCTATATGTTTATTATAATATAAATACTGATCTAGCCAAATCCCCAGGTATCTGACTACAGTCTTCTGCGCCAGTGGTTCCCCATGTCTTCCAACGATTAAGAACTTTCGCCAATTCTTTTTCGTATCCGCCGAGGCCTTATACAACGGCGTCCTGAACAGAATGGTTTCCAACTTCCGGAAGTTGAGTATCAACTTCTCATGAATGAATCGAAATCACCCTGCGTGAGAGTAGTGATTTCCTCGATCTTTTTGCCTGATCTGTGAAAGTCCGACTGTCAAACGCGGGACGTTCCTTTGCGCTTCTTCACAAATTGATTGGAGATCGAGCAAATTATAGGAAGAAACATCAACTCCCAGAGTAATGTAAATTCACTTATTGTCTTAAGAAATGGCATTTATTTCTTGATGTTTACTACATGACTGACTTTAACTCCTAAAATAACATTCTCACTTTCTCTTAGCATTCTAATGACAATAGAACATAACGAAAACAGTAGAAAGTCTGCCCAAGCCAAGCGAAATAAAGAGGAGATAAGCAAGCGCATGCATGCACAAGAGGTACAACTTGACACAAATGATCAGTTTACCGTCTTTGTTTTCGTTCGATTAGAATGATAGACTTTAACTGCAGTAAACATCAGTTGTTTCCCCTGTTTTAATCAATCTTCGAAAATGAGACAAAATCTCGGGAGAATAAAGTAGGCACCACAAAATTGAAAAAAAGGGGAGAACTTCATAATATTTCCCGCAGTTTTGTTATCCAAACATTTGCTAGCGAGTTTAATGGAAAATGTAAGTTTTTAAGTTCGTGCACATTTAAATTTAAGTAAAATATTTTTAAATTTAATAAATTAAAAAATTAAAAAATAATTTTATTAAATTAAATTTAATAAAATTATATGTCCAAAATAACAAATAAGCTTCAACTTCAAAGGTGTCTAAATTTGTGTATTAACAGAAAGAGCAAACAATTCGGGCACGTGACCGCACACACATTTTGATTCATCCCACAATACCGGGCATGGTATATTTTTTATATTTATTTTAGCTTAGAAGCGTGTCCAAGAAGAAGGCGCAAACCTTCGATCGGCAAAAATGCAAGCCCATTATGAAGCGCTGCACACAATTGTCCGCCACAAGACGCGAGCGAATTAAATCCGAAAGTGCATCGAATGCAATAATTTATCGTTCATGTGTCCCGGCTCACTGAGCCGCATTGTCTCCTGCCGCACATGCATGGCCGCGGTTCAAGGAAGATCGCATCTTATCTGTCAGCTGCAATCGCGAATACCACTGACAGTACCGCCGACCACATTCTGTCATCGAGCCGGTCGCAACAATCATCAACGCATCCCTGCCTTGCCTGGAGACTTTTATCGCGCCGCTATCATTATTCTCAGTCGCAGCCATGGAATTGTCACTCGACAGCACGGCCGTGCATCGTTAAGCCTCTGATGACATCGCCTCTGATGACATCGACATCCACTGAAATGCAGAAACTCACTTATGTCCACCGGGCAACAGAGCCAACTTCATTAATCGCCCATAGAACTTGCGCGTTGTCTCTCGACGGGGACACAATGAAAATTCTATTATGACAAGGTGCGGCAAGAAACTGCCGTCGCTGGTACCTGAGACGGATGCCTGCTTGATTGGCCAGAGTTATGCGTTCCATCCCTCGACCTGTCTTCGGTGCAAATTGTTGAGAAATCTAATCAAACATTGATACAGCGGCAGCGGCACGAGAGAGATGTTCCTCGCACCACCCTCCGTGCACTTGGCCACGATGAAAGGACAGTCAGGTAGGCTGGCAGGCAAGCAGTCAGCTTTATTATTTAAATCGATCGAAGACCCAGTGCACCGTGACGCGAGCAAGGGACGAGAGCACGGGCTGGAACGACGATGCCTTGACGTGGCTGAATTGACATGGGGCGGGAAAATTGACTTACTCTGCTATTAATGAAGTTTGAAGTGCATGCAGGTGGAAGCAGCACACCCTCCGCAGGCGTACAATTTTATTTTTAATGCAATTTCTTGCTTGCCTTCGACGAGGATCGTGCCATGCCATGCCGCCCAACCATTGATTGGCGCTCACTTAGTGCCTCCTCGCTCGCAAGTGGATTGAGGCAATTTTTATGTCAACACTTGACTCGATTTTATTGAAATGAATAACAAACAGACCCCGATTCTAATCAGGCAGTGCATCGCGTATCGTCCTCTGGTCTCATTGAGGTCTGGGCATTAATCATAGTCGCAGTTTCGCAGTCGGGATGCATGCAGCGCTGTAATCCACTGCAGGAGTAGCTGTGTTGATTGATGACCTTAATGGGCGAATCGATTAAAAGCAGGAAGAAGTTACGGGAGCGGAAGGGTGGAACTCTGGCGGAAAGTTTTGCACGAGATCCATTAACGCTTTAATCTAATTACAGCTCATGGCGGAGCACTTAAATCCCACTGAGGCACGAGACAACTGATTGAAGGCTTAGCCAGGGAGTAGGGAATAGGGAGGAGGAGGCGCACTGGACATGTGCCCTCAATTTCGACTAAAAGGCTACTAATGGCCGAGGAGACTGCTTACATGGAGTTTTCCAAGTGGTGTTAATGCATTTGATGGACCAGGAGGGTTGGACAGTCACCGAATGTGTCCGCAGGTCTCAGAGATTTGTCAGAGGACTGGAGGTAGGTTGTCAACAAAATTTCAGTTGAAGATTTTGGAGTAATCTTGGACGGCAAACTCAGCTGGCAGAGATTCACAGAAGAGGTAACCACGAAAAGGACGCATGCTCCAATGATTTTTCGGACCATGGGGACTCAGTCCAAGCAGTTACTTCGCACTGTAGCCTGGAGTGGACCTGGGCCTCAACCAACAAGCATGGTCTCTGGCTAGCTGCTTCCGATGTCGCACCCCAAGTTGGTTAAGGCCGTTCTCCACCTGAGTACGGCACCTTAAACGCCGGTGTCGTTTGTTGCGTTGTCCCACAGGTTCGGTGTCGAAGACTCTTCGGGCCGGAGCTGTGTTGTCCATACGCTCTACATGGTCTAGCCATCTGGGGCGCTGGATCCCTAGACGCCTGGCTAGGCTCATGTCACTGTACAGCCCGTTGAATCTTCTCCTCAAATAAACGTCAACGCCAACACCATCATTTTCTCTCGAAAATACCAAGGGCTTCTTCACCCGCTTTTGAGATTGTCCAGGCATCAGTGGCATGGAACAGGACGAGGTGTTCAAGGTTTGGGGCGGATTAAGCTAATTTTATTTTGTGTCTAACGTCTATCGAAAGTTACCGTCGTCCATGTGCTGTTCAACCAGAGTGTTAAGCTACGCCACGACGGGCTGATGCGCCACCCAAAGAAAAAAGGATTCAAGAGCTTTCGCGCGGACAGCTAGAGACCATGGCTGTCATGCACTGAACCACCTTCCTCAGCATCATAAAATTTCAATTGATTGAAAACAAAATATTATCGCCAGTAATAAAATAAAAGACGGTTTTGTGTGAAATTGATGGGTGCCGCACAAATTACGATTAAAGAGAGAGAATAGCAGGTTTTACTGAACATAACCTCGTAAAAGTTAATTTAGTGGCGTTTCATAAGCGCTGTCTAGGTGCTTAAGTGCCCAGCGAATTTTACGACAAGGCAATTGTTTGTGTTCTTCGAAGGGACTCGGCGGCTCTCTCTGACAAATCTGGGCACGCTTTAGAAGGAAATCCCTGTTCGAATGACGGTACATGAATTTAAGTTCCCAGAGAAAGTCCATCTTGAGCTGTATGATGAAAAATTCGAGCCGACGTTGGAGGCCATCTGTCACAGTGACTGGCCATGTCTTCGACGTCTCCTCTTGTACAACTCCATGCCGCCATCATGACGATACTGCGAAATAAATAGATCGTATCAAAGGTTGACTACTTCTCTTATGAAAGTACGTATGTCCATTGTAGTGGATCTGTTTAATTCATTAGCCCGAGTAGAGTCGGACATTCACACCAAATGTGCTGGGATGTCTCGTCACGACATACCCTGTCTTGGCACAGCTTCACTTGGTTAAGGTGGTAATTCAGACCTCCCAGTACCGAGATCAAGCTCAGAGTATCTCTTGTCAACCGCTGTTTCTAAGGGCTTTGGCAATTGAGTAAATAAAGCCATCTCTCGAAGGAACAAGTTGACGTAGTATCAGACCTTGATCATCCCAGTCCTGCTATACGGCGTGGAGGCACTAACTCTTTAAAGCGGATGAGGAAGTCCTTGGTCTCTTAGAGAGAAAAGTTCTGCGTGCGATTTCTCTGTGATTTGCCTTGAAGATTTTTGGAGGAGAAGATTCAACCACGAACTGAGCCTGGACATGCGTCTACAGGTTCAACGCCTAAGACAGCTAAGCTATGTAGATCACTTACAAAATCCTGCTCCAGCCCGAAGAGTCTCCGACTCCGAAGCAATAGAGGACGCCCAAGGAACCGACGGCGCACCCAGGTGGAGAAGGACCTCAATCAACTTGGTGTGCACAGTTGGAGACAACTAAAAATGGATAAAAATGGTGCCAGCTGATGAGGCTTAGGTCCACCCCCTACTGTAGCGCCACCAGAAGAAGTCGAAGGCTGGACTTCGTAATCTTGAAGACGCTCTGTAAAAGCAGCGCAAACTTCTTCTTTTCGTCTATGTCCCTGCATTCGACGAGTATCCCGTGGGCCATAGAACGAATCGCTAGCATTTTCGTCTAACGAATCTACTATTTTTTCCTTTAGGCTCGAAGTAGGTATCTCAGGAGATTTTTTAGCTAGAAGGCGGTCTCCGTCTGTGTTCCGGTTTCGACATACCTTCTCGCCGACTTCTTTCGAACACTTGTCCGATTTCTATTTCCGCAACAAATCAGCGTATGTAAGTTCGTCCGTTCATTTTATGATTATTGCGTCGGGACGGTTCGCCTTCGATGCATGATTTTTCCGAGCACCTCTGGCAACATTGTTGTCTCTGATAGTCTCCGGCCTAAAGGGAGTCGACTGTGGATGAATACGGTCACTCTTTTTAACGCGTTTTTGAGCTCGTGGTTCTACTGGCACTATTCCTCGTTTTTTCTTCGGTGATGGGGTCTTGAGACGCTGTTTCGCAGCATTTTCCCCTTCCCTTAGCCGCTTTTTGGGCTTAGCGATTGCTCAACTCTAAGCGCTAAGTTCTTTTCTAGCAAAGATGCCACTGGCACTCGGCTTTTCTCAAGACGAGGATTGATAAGTGGCACTTCCCGTTCGAGTTGCGAAACCTTAAAACGTAGATTTGATGCCTCGACTTCGGCATCTCGAAAAGTGGACTTAATTAAACTTCCGATTTTTTCTATTTCGCCGTGTACGTTGTGCTTATCTTTATAAAAAGCAATCAGCTGTAGCATTTTATTTCCCGTTTGAGGCGGAGTCTCAGTGGTTGGCGTTACCCTTGGGCTTCGATCTACCGCTGCGGGACTGATTCGCGGGTTTGACATCACGTGTTCCTTCGGGCAAACGTTTTTGGTGGTGAACGCGAGACCCTCATACTTCTTTTGAAAAAGTCTGTCTCGAGGCGATTCCTTGTAGTATTACTAACTACTAGGGCCAAGATTGCCACAGTCGTAGGAGTTATTGAAAACGCTTCTGGTCTGTGTCTCAGTCTCAGTCTCAGTCTCAGTTCCAGCCTCAGTCTCAGTCTCAGTCTCAGTCTCAGTCTCAGTCTCAGCCTCAGTCTCAGTCTCAGTTCCAGCCTCAGTCTCAGTCTCAGTCCCAGCCTCAGTCTCAGTCTCAGTCTCAGTCTCAGTCTCAGTCTCAGTCTCAGTCTCAGCCTCAGTCTCAGTCTCAGTCTCAGTCTCAGTCTCAGTCTCATCCTCAGTCTCAGTCTCAGTCTCAGTCTCAGTCTCAGTCTCCGTCTCAGTCTCAGTCTCAGTCTCAGTCTCAGTCTCAGTCTCAGTCTCAGTCTCAGTCTCAGTCTCAGCCTCAGTCTCAGTCTCAGTCTCAGTCTCAGTCTCAGTCTCATCCTCAGTCTCAGTCTCAGTCTCAGTCTCAGTCTCCGTCTCCGTCTCAGTCTCAGTCTCAATCTCAGTCTCAGTCTCATTTCCAGCCTCAGTCTCAGTCTCCGTCTCAGTCTCCGTCTCAGTCTCAGTCTCAGCGTCAGACTCAGTCTCAGTTCCAGCCTCAGTCTCAGTCTCAGTCTCAGTCACAGTCTCAGTCCCAGCCTCAGTCCCTGCCTCAGTCTCAGCCTCAGTCCCAGTCTCATTCGCAGTGTCATTCTCCGTGAACTCTGCCATTTTATCCACAATTTCGTATAGCCCTCCACTTCCACCCCACAAGTCTTATGCAACAACAGATACAAATTAAAATTCCACCACACCACCTGCTACGACATAAATTCATTTACCACCACCGACCAGTCTAGTCTAAGGCCAATGAGAATATTTCGAAAAAAAAAAATGACTTCTCTTCGCCGTGCTGGATGACGTACTCGTCTCCGATTGTTGTCACTCGTTAATTGACGGATAATCCCCCGATAAAGCCGCCACAAACTCTGTCTCGGATGCCCGGTGTACCTCTGACTGATGGATCCATGATGGAATTCCGTCTTGCCGCGAGAATATCAAATCGTGAGCGCAACAAATTCACACACACGCCGTCACATTTTGGCGGAGTGCTGCTATTTTTAGTCGCTCAGCTGTGCCTGTCCGCCTGCTGTCATGTTTGTTTGTTTTGACATTTGCTGACGTGATCGGTGTGCGCGGAGAACGGGAATGGCCCAGAGCTGGTGAAGAATTTATGCGTCTCTACGAAAATGGGGTCAGACTGTCGGAGACTGCGAACGGAATAGTGCTCCGTCGCAACGGACAATTGACTGAGTTATTGCGCTTGAATAAGTTTAATGGAAATGTGATGGTAGCTACTCAATGGGGTGAGTACATCTAGAGAGAGTGTGTGAGAGAGAGAGAGAGAGAGAGAGGGAGTGACAGAGAGAGAGATGAGAAAATGGTTTCTGTCGGAGTGGGGGAGTCTCGTGAGGGGACTGTAGGTCGTTTAAAGGGCGAGGCATTTGCTTTGTTTGCTGTGGAAATTGATCAAGGCACATTTCGTCGTTGTTCAGATGTAGCATGGTTGACGGAGTGCATAAAGAACTCAGCGGAGGCCGGAAGACTCTTCGATCGTGGGTCTGTTGCATAGGGCAGCAACATTCAAGCAGTCGTGCTGCTGTGTCAAACTGGTGGCATTTAGAGAATGAACACCGATCCAGAGACGGTTAACGCCGAGGTTGTGGCACCCTGGTCAAGACTGGAAGAAGTACAATAGCTTTAGACATGAATTGCTCTCGTATTGCCCAGATTTGGCAGCCTTTTTACCTCCAAACGCACCAAATTGAGCTTCAGAACCAAACGAAGCCTCATTATGCGCTCCCCCTCCCCACCACCCCTCCCATTACCAGCCTTTTTACCTCCAAACACACCAAATTGAGCTTCAGAACCAAACGAAGCCTCATTATCCCCTCCCCCTCCCCACCATGAGTTGAATGAATTTAGCATTTCACCTAGACCAAATCATGTCCATAATCAAGCCCAATCATCAGGCGCTATGCTGGCTTCAATCAATTGCGGTTAGAGTGCTCCGTTGAATCCCAATCCAAGGAGTGCCACTTAGCGGTGACATGCTAATGAGGCGTTTGAATGAAGATAATGTTTGGCCGCATCTTATCCGAGACTGTGTCAGTCAATGAACCCATTTTCACTCATGGAAGCGGTATTTTTGCTTGGCTACCCGTCACTGGGACATGTCTCATAATCACATGCCGCCTAGCTCACACTGCCAAGCCAGGGGGACATCAGCTAGGTGACTCAGGACGGATGGCTGTTGATTTGATGAAAGTGAAACTTTTGGATGTGTGTGTGGTCTGGAAAGACCAAAGATGAGAACGTTCGATTGGAGGGAACTCTCTCTCTTTCTCTCCCTCTCTCTCTCTCTCTCTCTCTCTCCCTCACACACACACACACGGGCGCTGCTACAGCCATTCAATTAGTGTCTAAGCAAATCAAAGGCTGCCTGAAATTACTGACCATCGAGTGAGCACAAATAACACCACCGACCATGCCCCAGCTCAGAAAGCAACGCCTGACCATGTAATCACTTTAAATCATACCCGCTCGGGAGCTCGGCACCCATTCCCACACACAAGCAGCCCATCGGGACCGCACAGTCCTTTCCAAAGCAATCTAACCACCATTAGGGGTCAACCACTTTGGAATTAGTTTGACGTAAGGCTACGTTGCTACGTACACGCTGTAAGTTACAACAGATGGCGCACAGGGGGACTGAATGGCAGCCGAACCCAGACAGACTGGGTAGAGTGCACTCCGGTTGTCGTTGGCGTGTGCCACCACCGTCACCAGCGTTGGGGGGTTCCGTGTCAGGAAATCATTGGAAATTGTGGCGCAGTAACTGGATTAAGTGCTGCTGCCACCAAAAAAAAAAACAGCACTCCCGCCAGACAGGCCGGGGGAAACAATTTCGTTTGGGTTCACCGTCTGCCCGTGCAGCGCTTCGATGACAGACCAGTAACCAGTGAGGGATTGAATTTCATTTCTGGAGAAAGTATCCACACGTACGACTGTGACTGAGGGGGTGTTTTTCGCAGCGTCAGCGCACTCTCACACACCACCGGCCAAGTCTGCGGAATAATCTTGTGCAATCAGCCTCTCAAGCGAACACACAAGTCCCCGCTGTGGCTGCTTACTGCTCGGTGCTCGGTATGATTCACTTTGAATTGAAAAGGAGCCCGCGAAGGGTGTGGAAACACACAATCGCTCCCCGAGAGCCAGGCGCAACCCAACCAAGCGGAATCATTTTTTTTTGTTGAAATCCACTTCGTAATGCAATCATGCATTCGTACCGTTTGTGCAAATCGAAGAACTCTCGGCGCTGCAGTCGACGGAATTATGCGGCCAATGCACTGAAATCAATCGGCTCCTGCACCTGGCAGGTACTGGGGGAATTCCTATTCATTTGTGAGGAAATAAGCTTTCGCTTGAGAAGACTCTGATTGCGAGTGACGGCCGAGTGGGGAGGGCTGAAACAATTGGCTGCTTTCCGTCGTGGAACCTATCGGTTCTTAGAAATTGGGGTCACTCCTGGTGGAAGTTGGAGCAGATTAAGAGACTGACTGATTTGCACAGGTGATTGCTCCTGACTCAATGAAATCACGTGCATCACTGCTTATGCTTATCGTGCTCTAAGGTTCGACCCATCTGCAGTTGCCGAAGTCGAGGGACAAGAACAGAGTCTCTGAGTGTGAGTGTGGAACTATTGCAAAATGTGGAAGGGGAACTGAGCGAACCTCTCATTGAAACGCACTCAGTCTGAAGGACATGCAAACCAGCAAAACTGATTCTTGGTGCATTCGTAACGAAAATTGTGTGTCGGATATAAGTATGGCCCTGTATCCGAGGAAGTTGAATGGAAGCTAAGACATAACCGCGAATTCTAAGAGCTGTACTAGGTTAGACTTAGGTTTGGGTGATTGCCATCGTAGTTGTGACTCACTTAGATCCTGGTTGGATCCTTTGTGCTATCCTATGGGCTGTCGAAACTTCCATTTGAAGCTCCAGAGAACACACATTTTTCCCTTTTTTTGTAAAATTTGCCCCAATAATGGTTAAAAGGTGAATTTTTCAGTTGCATCCTCTAGATCAAGTTACAAGCTACAAAAAATTGTACAGTAATTTTGTCGTAGGACCCACCGGTCCCGGGATATGGGCTGTCGAAACTTCCATTTGAAGCACCAGAGAACACACATTTTTCCCCTTTTTTTGTAAAATTTGCCCAAATAATGGTTAAAAGGTGAATTTTTCAATTGCATCCTCTAGATCATGTTCCAAGCTACAAAAAATTGTACAGTAATTTTCTCGTAGGACCCACCGGTCCCGAGATATGGGCTGTCGAAACTTCCATTTGAAGCACCAGAGAACACACATTTTTCCCTTTTTTTGTAAAATTTGCCCAAATAATGGTGAAAGGGTGAATTTTTCAATTGCATCCTCCAGATCAAGTTACAAGCTACAAAAAATTGTACAGTAATTTTCTCGTAGGACCCACCGGTCCCGAGATATGGGCTGTCGAAACTTCCATTTGAAGCACCAGAGAACACACATTTTTCCCTTTTTTTGTAAAATTTGCCCAAATAATGGTGAAAGGGTGAATTTTTCAATTGCATCCTCCAGATCAAGTTACAAGCTACAAAAAATTGTACAGTAATTTTCTCGTAGGACCCACCGGTCCCGAGATATGGGCTGTCGAAACTTCCATTTGAAGCACCAGAGAACACACATTTTTCCCTTTTTTTGTAAAATTTGCCCAAATAATGGTGAAAGGGTGAATTTTTCAATTGCATCCTCCAGATCAAGTTACAAGCTACAAAAAATTGTACAGTAATTTTCTCGTAGGACCCACCGGTCCCGAGATATGGGCTGTCGAAACTTCCATTTGAAGCACCAGAGAACACACATTTTTCCCTTTTTTTGTAAAATTTGCCCAAATAATGGTGAAAGGGTGAATTTTTCAATTGCATCCTCCAGATCAAGTTACAAGCTACAAAAAATTGTACAGTAATTTTCTCGTAGGACCCACCGGTCCCGAGATATGGGCTGTCGAAACTTCCATTTGAAGCACCAGAGAACACACATTTTTCCCTTTTTTTGTAAAATTTGCCCAAATAATGGTGAAAGGGTGAATTTTTCAATTGCATCCTCCAGATCAAGTTACAAGCTACAAAAAATTGTACAGTAATTTTCTCGTAGGACCCACCGGTCCCGAGATATGGGCTGTCGAAACTTCCATTTGAAGCATCAGAGAACACACATTTTTCCCTTTTTTTGTAAAATTTGCCCAAATAATGGTTAAAAGGTGAATTTTTCAATTGCATCCTCCAGATCAAGTTACAAGCTACAAAAAATTGTACAGTAATTTTGTCGTAGGACCCACCGGTCCCGACATATGGGCTGTCGAAACTTCCATTTGAAGCACCAGAGAACACACATTTTTCCCTTTTTTTGTAAAATTTGCCCAAATAATGGTTAAAAGGTGAATTTTTCAATTGCATCCTCCAGATCAAGTTACAAGCTACAAAAAATTGTACAGTAATTTTGTCGTAGGACCCACCGGTCCCGACATATGGGCTGTCGAAACTTCCATTTGAAGCACCAGAGAACACACATTTTTCCCTTTTTTTGTAAAATTTGCCCAAATAATGGTTAAAGGGTGAATTTTTCAATTGCATCCTCTAGATCAAGTTATAAGTAATTTTGTCGTAGGACCCACCGGTCCCGAGATATGGGCTGTCGAAACTTCCATTTGAAGCACCAGAGAACACACATTTTTCCCTTTTTTGTAAAATTTGCCCAAATAATGGTTAAAAGGTGAATTTTTCAATTGCATCCTCCAGATCAAGTTACAAGCTACGTAGGACCCACCGGTCCCGAGATATGGGCTGTCGAAACTTCCATTTGAAGCACCAGAGAACACACATTTTTCCCTTTTTTTGTAAAATTTGCCCAAATAATGGTGAAAGGGTGAATTTTTCAATTGCATCCTCCAGATCAAGTTACAAGCTACAAAAAATTGTACAGTAATTTTGTCGTAGGACCCACCGGTCCCGAGATATGGGCTGTCGAAACTTCCATTTGAAGCACCAGAGAACACACATTTTTTCCCTTTTTTTGTAAAATTTGCCCAAATAATGGTTAAAAGGTGAATTTTTCAATTGCATCCTCTAGATCAAGTTACAAGCTACAAAAAATTGTACAGTAATTTTGTCGTAGGACCCACCGGTCCCGAGATATGGGTTGTCAAAACTTCCATTTGAAGCACCAGAGAACACACATTTTTCCTTTTTTTGTAAAATTTGCCCAAATAATGGTTAAAGGATGAATTTTTCAATTGCATCCTCTAGATCAAGCTACAAGCTACAAAAAATTGTACAGTAATTTTGTCGTAGGACCCACCGGTCCCGAGATATGGGCTGTCGAAACTTCCATTTGAAGCACCAGAGAACACACATTTTTCCCTTTTTTTTGTAAAATTTGCCCAAATAATGGTGAAAGGGTGAATTTTTCAATTGCATCCTCCAGATCAAGTTACAAGCTACAAAAAATTGTACAGTAATTTTGTCGTAGGACCCACCGGTCCCGAGATATGGGCTGTCGAAACTTCCATTTGAAGCACCAGAGAACACACATTTTTCCCTTTTTTTTGTAAAATTTGCCTAAATTATGGTTAAAAGGTGAATTTCACCGGTCCCGAGATATGGTCTGTCGAAACTTCCATTTGAAGCACCAGAGAACACACATTTTTCCCTTTTTTTGTAAAATTTGCCTAAATTATGGTTAAAAGGTGAATTTCACCGGTCCCGAGATATGGGCTGTCGAAACTTCCATTTGAAGCACCAGAGAACACACATTTTTCCCTTTTTTTGTAAAATTTGCCTAAATTATGGTTAAAAGGTGAATTTCACCGGTCCCGAGATATGGGCTGTCGAAACTTCCATTTGAAGCACCAGAGAACACACATTTTTCCCTTTTTTTGTAAAATTTGCCCAAATAATGGTTAAAGGGTGAATTTTTCAATTGCATCCTCTAGATCAAGTTGCAAGCGACAAAAAATTGTACTGTGATTTTGTCGTAGGACCCACCGGTCCCGAGATATGAGCTGTCGAAACTTCCATTTGAAGCACCAGAGAACACACATTTTTCCCTTTTTTTGTAAAATTTGCCCAAATAATGGTTAAAAGGTGAATTTTTCAATTGCATCCTCTAGATCAAGTTACAAGCTACAAAAAATTGTACAGTAATTTTGTCGTAGGACCCACCGGTCCCGAGATATGGGTTGTCAAAACTTCCATTTGAAGCACCAGAGAACACACATTTTTCCCTTTTTTTGTAAAATTTGCCCAAATAATGGTTAAATGGTGAATTTTTCAATTGCATCCTCTAGATCAAGTTGCAAGCTACAAAAAATTGTACTGTGATTTTGTCGTAGGACCCACCGGTCCCGAGATATGGGCTGTCGAAACTTCCATTTGAAGCACCAGAGAACACACATTTTTCCCTTTTTTTGTAAAATTTGCCCAAATAATGGTTAAAGGGTGAATTTTTCAATTGCATCCTCTAGATCAAGTTACAAGCTACAAAAAATTGTACTGTGATTTTGTCGTAGGACCCACCGGTCCCGAGATATGGGCTGTCAAAACTTCCATTTGAAGCACCAGAGAACACACATTTTTCCCTTTTTTTGTAAAATTTGCCTAAATTATGGTTAAAAGGTGAATTTCACCGGTCCCGAGATATGGGCTGTCGAAACTTCCATTTGAAGCACCAGAGAACACACATTTTTCCCTTTTTTTGTAAAATTTGCCCAAATAATGGTTAAAAGGTGAATTTTTCAATTGCATCCTCTAGATCAAGTTACAAGCTACAAAAAATTGTACAGTAATTTTGTCGTAGGACCCACCGGTCCCGAGATATGGGTTGTCAAAACTTCCATTTGAAGCACCACAGAACACACATTTTTCCCTTTTTTTGTAAAATTTGCCCAAATAATGGTTAAAGGATGAATTTTTCAATTGCATCCTCCAGATCAAGTTACAAGCTACAAAAAATTGTACAGTAATTTTCTCGTAGGACCCACCGGTCCCGAGATATGGGCTGTCGAAACTTCCATTTGAAGCACCAGAGAACACACATTTTTCCCTTTTTTTTGTAAAATTTGCCTAAATTATGGTTAAAAGGTGAATTTCACCGGTCCCGAGATATGGTCTGTCGAAACTTCCATTTGAAGCACCAGAGAACACACATTTTTCCCTTTTTTTGTAAAATTTGCCCAAATAATGGTTAAAGGGTGAATTTTTCAATTGCATCCTCTAGATCAAGTTGCAAGCTACAAAAAATTGTACTGTGATTTTGTCGTAGGACCCACCGGTCCCGAGATATGGGCTGTCGAAACTTCCATTTGAAGCACCAGAGAACACACATTTTTCCCTTTTTTTGTAAAATTTGCCCAAATAATGGTGAAAGGGTGAATTTTTCAATTGCATCCTCCAGATCAAGTTACAAGCTACAAAAAATTGTACAGTAATTTTCTCGTAGGACCCACCGGTCCCGAGATATGGGCTGTCGAAACTTCCATTTGAAGCATCAGAGAACACACATTTTTCCCTTTTTTTGTAAAATTTGCCCAAATAATGGTTAAAAGGTGAATTTTTCAATTGCATCCTCCAGATCAAGTTACAAGCTACAAAAAATTGTACAGTAATTTTGTCGTAGGACCCACCGGTCCCGACATATGGGCTGTCGAAACTTCCATTTGAAGCACCAGAGAACACACATTTTTCCCTTTTTTTGTAAAATTTGCCCAAATAATGGTTAAAAGGTGAATTTTTCAATTGCATCCTCCAGATCAAGTTACAAGCTACAAAAAATTGTACAGTAATTTTGTCGTAGGACCCACCGGTCCCGACATATGGGCTGTCGAAACTTCCATTTGAAGCACCAGAGAACACACATTTTTCCCTTTTTTTGTAAAATTTGCCCAAATAATGGTTAAAGGGTGAATTTTTCAATTGCATCCTCTAGATCAAGTTATAAGTAATTTTGTCGTAGGACCCACCGGTCCCGAGATATGGGCTGTCGAAACTTCCATTTGAAGCACCAGAGAACACACATTTTTCCCTTTTTTGTAAAATTTGCCCAAATAATGGTTAAAAGGTGAATTTTTCAATTGCATCCTCCAGATCAAGTTACAAGCTACGTAGGACCCACCGGTCCCGAGATATGGGCTGTCGAAACTTCCATTTGAAGCACCAGAGAACACACATTTTTCCCTTTTTTTGTAAAATTTGCCCAAATAATGGTGAAAGGGTGAATTTTTCAATTGCATCCTCCAGATCAAGTTACAAGCTACAAAAAATTGTACAGTAATTTTGTCGTAGGACCCACCGGTCCCGAGATATGGGCTGTCGAAACTTCCATTTGAAGCACCAGAGAACACACATTTTTTCCCTTTTTTTGTAAAATTTGCCCAAATAATGGTTAAAAGGTGAATTTTTCAATTGCATCCTCTAGATCAAGTTACAAGCTACAAAAAATTGTACAGTAATTTTGTCGTAGGACCCACCGGTCCCGAGATATGGGTTGTCAAAACTTCCATTTGAAGCACCAGAGAACACACATTTTTCCTTTTTTTGTAAAATTTGCCCAAATAATGGTTAAAGGATGAATTTTTCAATTGCATCCTCTAGATCAAGCTACAAGCTACAAAAAATTGTACAGTAATTTTGTCGTAGGACCCACCGGTCCCGAGATATGGGCTGTCGAAACTTCCATTTGAAGCACCAGAGAACACACATTTTTCCCTTTTTTTTGTAAAATTTGCCCAAATAATGGTGAAAGGGTGAATTTTTCAATTGCATCCTCCAGATCAAGTTACAAGCTACAAAAAATTGTACAGTAATTTTGTCGTAGGACCCACCGGTCCCGAGATATGGGCTGTCGAAACTTCCATTTGAAGCACCAGAGAACACACATTTTTCCCTTTTTTTTGTAAAATTTGCCTAAATTATGGTTAAAAGGTGAATTTCACCGGTCCCGAGATATGGTCTGTCGAAACTTCCATTTGAAGCACCAGAGAACACACATTTTTCCCTTTTTTTGTAAAATTTGCCTAAATTATGGTTAAAAGGTGAATTTCACCGGTCCCGAGATATGGGCTGTCGAAACTTCCATTTGAAGCACCAGAGAACACACATTTTTCCCTTTTTTTGTAAAATTTGCCTAAATTATGGTTAAAAGGTGAATTTCACCGGTCCCGAGATATGGGCTGTCGAAACTTCCATTTGAAGCACCAGAGAACACACATTTTTCCCTTTTTTTGTAAAATTTGCCCAAATAATGGTTAAAGGGTGAATTTTTCAATTGCATCCTCTAGATCAAGTTGCAAGCGACAAAAAATTGTACTGTGATTTTGTCGTAGGACCCACCGGTCCCGAGATATGAGCTGTCGAAACTTCCATTTGAAGCACCAGAGAACACACATTTTTCCCTTTTTTTGTAAAATTTGCCCAAATAATGGTTAAAAGGTGAATTTTTCAATTGCATCCTCTAGATCAAGTTACAAGCTACAAAAAATTGTACAGTAATTTTGTCGTAGGACCCACCGGTCCCGAGATATGGGTTGTCAAAACTTCCATTTGAAGCACCAGAGAACACACATTTTTCCCTTTTTTTGTAAAATTTGCCCAAATAATGGTTAAAAGGTGAATTTTTCAATTGCATCCTCTAGATCAAGTTACAAGCTACAAAAAATTGTACAGTAATTTTGTCGTAGGACCCACCGGTCCCGAGATATGGGCTGTCGAAACTTCCATTTGAAGCACCAGAGAACACACATTTTTCCCTTTTTTTGTAAAATTTGCCCAAATAATGGTTAAAGGGTGAATTTTTCAATTGCATCCTCTAGATCAAGTTGCAAGCTACAAAAAATTGTACTGTGATTTTGTCGTAGGACCCACCGGTCCCGAGATATGGGCTGTCGAAACTTCCATTTGAAGCACCAGAGAACACACATTTTTCCCTTTTTTTGTAAAATTTGCCCAAATAATGGTTAAATGGTGAATTTTTCAATTGCATCCTCTAGATCAAGTTGCAAGCTACAAAAAATTGTACTGTGATTTTGTCGTAGGACCCACCGGTCCCGAGATATGGGCTGTCGAAACTTCCATTTGAAGCACCAGAGAACACACATTTTTCCCTTTTTTTGTAAAATTTGCCCAAATAATGGTTAAAGGGTGAATTTTTCAATTGCATCCTCTAGATCAAGTTACAAGCTCCAAAAAATTGTACTGTGATTTTGTCGCAGGACCCACCGGTCCCGAGATATGGGCTGTCAAAACTTCCATTTGAAGCACCAGAGAACACACATTTTTCCCTTTTTTTGTAAAATTTGCCTAAATTATGGTTAAAAGGTGAATTTCACCGGTCCCGAGATATGGGCTGTCGAAACTTCCATTTGAAGCACCAGAGAACACACATTTTTCCCTTTTTTTGTAAAATTTGCCCAAATAATGGTTAAAAGGTGAATTTTTCAATTGCATCCTCTAGATCAAGTTACAAGCTACAAAAAATTGTACAGTAATTTTGTCGTAGGACCCACCGGTCCCGAGATATGGGTTGTCAAAACTTCCATTTGAAGCACCACAGAACACACATTTTTCCCTTTTTTTGTAAAATTTGCCCAAATAATGGTTAAAGGATGAATTTTTCAATTGCATCCTCCAGATCAAGTTACAAGCTACAAAAAATTGTACAGTAATTTTCTCGTAGGACCCACCGGTCCCGAGATATGGGCTGTCGAAACTTCCATTTGAAGCACCAGAGAACACACATTTTTCCCTTTTTTTTGTAAAATTTGCCTAAATTATGGTTAAAAGGTGAATTTCACCGGTCCCGAGATATGGTCTGTCGAAACTTCCATTTGAAGCACCAGAGAACACACATTTTTCCCTTTTTTTGTAAAATTTGCCCAAATAATGGTTAAAGGGTGAATTTTTCAATTGCATCCTCTAGATCAAGTTGCAAGCTACAAAAAATTGTACTGTGATTTTGTCGTAGGACCCACCGGTCCCGAGATATGGGCTGTCGAAACTTCCATTTGAAGCACCAGAGAACACACATTTTTCCCTTTTTTTGTAAAATTTGCCCAAATAATGGTTAAAAGGTGAATTTTTCAATTGCATCCTCTAGATCAAGTTACAAGCTACAAAAAATTGTACAGTAATTTTGTCGTAGGACCCACCGGTCCCGAGATATGGGCTGTCGAAACTTCCATTTGAAGCACCAGAGAACACACATTTTTCCCTTTTTTTGTAAAATTTGCCCAAATAATGGTTAAAGGGTGAATTTTTCAATTGCATCCTCTAGATCAAGTTGCAAGCTACAAAAAATTGTACTGTGATTTTGTCGTAGGACCCACCGGTCCCGAGATATGGGCTGTCGAAACTTCCATTTGAAGCACCAGAGAACACACATTTTTCCCTTTTTTTGTAAAATTTGCCCAAATAATGGTTAAAGGGTGAATTTTTCAATTGCATCCTCTAGATCAAGTTGCAAGCTACAAAAAATTGTACTGTGATTTTGTCGTAGGACCCACCGGTCCCGAGATATGGGCTGTCGAAACTTCCATTTGAAGCACCAGAGAACACACACTTTTCCCTTTTTTTGTAAAATTTGCCTAAATTATGGTTAAAAGGTGAATTTCACCGGTCCCGAGATATGGGCTGTCGAAACT
Organism: Eristalis intricaria; assembly: GCA_964034865.1. NCBI lineage: Eukaryota > Metazoa > Arthropoda > Insecta > Diptera > Syrphidae > Eristalis > Eristalis intricaria. Next base: position 11,039,148 of record OZ035877.1, read on the forward strand.
TCCATTTGAAGCACCAGAGAACACACATTTTTCCCTTTTTTTGTAAAATTTGCCCAAATAATGGTTAAATGGTGAATTTTTCAATTGCATCCTCTAGATCAAGTTGCAAGCTACAAAAAATTGTACTGTGATTTTGTCGTAGGACCCACCGGTCCCGAGATATGGGCTGTCGAAACTTCCATTTGAAGCACCAGAGAACACACATTTTTCCCTTTTTTTGTAAAATTTGCCCAAATAATGGTTAAAGGGTGAATTTTTCAATTGCATCCTCTAGATCAAGTTACAAGCTACAAAAAATTGTACTGTGATTTTGTCGTAGGACCCACCGGTCCCGAGATATGGGCTGTCAAAACTTCCATTTGAAGCACCAGAGAACACACATTTTTCCCTTTTTTTGTAAAATTTGCCCAAATAATGGTTAAAGGGTGAATTTTTCAATTGCATCCTCTAGATCAAGTTGCAAGCTACAAAAAATTGTACTGTGATTTTGTCGTAGGACCCACCGGTCCCGAGATATGGGCTGTCGAAACTTCCATTTGAAGCACCAGAGAACACACACTTTTCCCTTTTTTTGTAAAATTTGCCTAAATTATGGTTAAAAGGTGAATTTCACCGGTCCCGAGATATGGGCTGTCGAAACTTCCATTTGAAGCACCAGAGAACACACATTTTTCCCTTTTTTTGTAAAATTTGCCCAAATAATGGTTAAAGGGTGAATTTTTCAATTGCATCCTCTAGATCAAGTTGCAAGCTACAAAAAATTGTACTGTGATTTTGTCGTAGGACCCACCGGTCCCGAGATATGGGCTGTCGAAACTTCCATTTGAAGCACCAGAGAACACACATTTTTCCCTTTTTTTGTAAAATTTGCCCAAATAATGGTTAAAGGGTGAATTTTTCAATTGCATCCTCTAGATCAAGTTACAAGCTACAAAAAATTGTACTGTGATTTTGTCGTAGGACCCACCGGTCCCGAGATATGGGCTGTCAAAACTTCCATTTGAAGCACCAGAGAACACACATTTTTCCCTTTTTTTGTAAAATTTGCCCAAATAATGGTTAAAGGGTGAATTTTTCAATTGCATCCTCTAGATCAAGTTGCAAGCTACAAAAAATTGTACAGTAATTTTGTCGTAGGACCCACCGGTCCCGAGATATGGGTTGTCAAAACTTCCATTTGAAGCACCACAGAACACACATTTTTCCCTTTTTTTGTAAAATTTGCCCAAATAATGGTTAAAGGGTGAATTTTTCAATTGCATCCTCTAGATCAAGTTGCAAGCTACAAAAAATTGTACTGTGATTTTGTCGTAGGACCCACCGGTCCCGAGATATGGGCTGTCAAAACTTCCATTTGAAGCACCAGAGAACACACATTTTTCCCTTTTTTTTGTAAAATTTGCCTAAATTATGGTTAAAAGGTGAATTTCACCGGTCCCGAGATATGGTCTGTCGAAACTTCCATTTGAAGCACCAGAGAACACACATTTTTCCCTTTTTTTGTAAAATTTGCCCAAATAATGGTTAAAGGGTGAATTTTTCAATTGCATCCTCTAGATCAAGTTGCAAGCTACAAAAAATTGTACTGTGATTTTGTCGTAGGACCCACCGGTCCCGAGATATGGGCTGTCGAAACTTCCATTTGAAGCACCAGAGAACACACATTTTTCCCTTTTTTTGTAAAATTTGCCTAAATTATGGTTAAAAGGTGAATTTCACCGGTCCCGAGATATGGGCTGTCGAAACTTCCATTTGAAGCACCAGAGAACACACATTTTTCCCTTTTTTTGTAAAATTTGCCCAAATAATGGTTAAAGGGTGAATTTTTCAATTGCATCCTCTAGATCAAGTTGCAAGCTACAAAAAATTGTACTGTGATTTTGTCGTAGGACCCACCGGTCCCGAGATATGAGCTGTCGAAACTTCCATTTGAAGCACCAGAGAACACACATTTTTCCCTTTTTTTGTAAAATTTGCCCAAATAATGGTTAAAAGGTGAATTTTTCAATTGCATCCTCTAGATCAAGTTACAAGCTACAAAAAATTGTACAGTAATTTTGTCGTAGGACCCACCGGTCCCGAGATATGGGTTGTCAAAACTTCCATTTGAAGCACCAGAGAACACACATTTTTCCCTTTTTTTGTAAAATTTGCCCAAATAATGGTTAAAAGGTGAATTTTTCAATTGCATCCTCTAGATCAAGTTACAAGCTACAAAAAATTGTACAGTAATTTTGTCGTAGGACCCACCGGTCCCGAGATATGGGCTGTCGAAACTTCCATTTGAAGCACCAGAGAACACACATTTTTCCCTTTTTTTGTAAAATTTGCCCAAATAATGGTTAAAGGGTGAATTTTTCAATTGCATCCTCTAGATCAAGTTGCAAGCTACAAAAAATTGTACTGTGATTTTGTCGTAGGACCCACCGGTCCCGAGATATGGGCTGTCGAAACTTCCATTTGAAGCACCAGAGAACACACATTTTTCCCTTTTTTTGTAAAATTTGCCCAAATAATGGTTAAAGGGTGAATTTTTCAATTGCATCCTCTAGATCAAGTTACAAGCTACAAAAAATTGTACTGTGATTTTGTCGTAGGACCCACCGGTCCCGAGATATGGGCTGTCAAAACTTCCATTTGAAGCACCAGAGAACACACATTTTTCCCTTTTTTTGTAAAATTTGCCCAAATAATGGTTAAAGGGTGAATTTTTCAATTGCATCCTCTAGATCAAGTTGCAAGCTACAAAAAATTGTACTGTGATTTTGTCGTAGGACCCACCGGTCCCGAGATATGGGCTGTCGAAACTTCCATTTGAAGCACCAGAGAACACACATTTTTCCCTTTTTTTGTAAAATTTGCCCAAATAATGGTTAAAGGGTGAATTTTTCAATTGCATCCTCTAGATCAAGTTGCAAGCTACAAAAAATTGTACTGTGATTTTGTCGTAGGACCCACCGGTCCCGAGATATGGGCTGTCGAAACTTCCATTTGAAGCACCAGAGAACACACACTTTTCCCTTTTTTTGTAAAATTTGCCTAAATTATGGTTAAAAGGTGAATTTCACCGGTCCCGAGATATGGGCTGTCGAAACTTCCATTTGAAGCACCAGAGAACACACATTTTTCCCTTTTTTTGTAAAATTTGCCCAAATAATGGTTAAAGGGTGAATTTTTCAATTGCATCCTCTAGATCAAGTTGCAAGCTACAAAAAATTGTACTGTGATTTTGTCGTAGGACCCACCGGTCCCGAGATATGGGCTGTCGAAACTTCCATTTGAAGCACCAGAGAACACACACTTTTCCCTTTTTTTGTAAAATTTGCCTAAATTATGGTTAAAAGGTGAATTTCACCGGTCCCGAGATATGGGCTGTCGAAACTTCCATTTGAAGCACCAGAGAACACACATTTTTCCCTTTTTTTGTAAAATTTGCCCAAATAATGGTTAAAGGGTGAATTTTTCAATTGCATCCTCTAGATCAAGTTGCAAGCTACAAAAAATTGTACTGTGATTTTGTCGTAGGACCCACCGGTCCCGAGATATGGGCTGTCGAAACTTCCATTTGAAGCACCAGAGAACACACACTTTTCCCTTTTTTTGTAAAATTTGCCCAAATAATGGTTAAATGGTGAATTTTTCAATTGCATCCTCTAGATCAAGTTACAAGCTACAAAAAATTGTACAGTAATTTTGTCGTAGGACCCACCGGTCCCGAGATATGGGCTGCCAAAACTTCCATTTGAAGCACCAGAGAACACACACATTTCCCTTTTTTTGTAAAATTTGCCTAAATTATGGTTAAAAGGTGAATTTCACCGGTCCCGAGATATGGGCTGTCGAAACTTCCATTTGAAGCACCAGAGAACACACATTTTTCCCTTTTTTTGTAAAATTTGCCCAAATAATGGTTAAAGGGTGAATTTTTCAATTGCATCCTCTAGATCAAGTTGCAAGCTACAAAAAATTGTACTGTGATTTTGTCGTAGGACCCACCGGTCCCGAGATATGGGCTGTCGAAACTTCCATTTGAAGCACCAGAGAACACACACTTTTCCCTTTTTTTGTAAAATTTGCCTAAATTATGGTTAAAAGGTGAATTTCACCGGTCCCGAGATATGGGCTGTCGAAACTTCCATTTGAAGCACCAGAGAACACACATTTTTCCCTTTTTTTGTAAAATTTGCCCAAATAATGGTTAAAGGGTGAATTTTTCAATTGCATCCTCTAGATCAAGTTGCAAGCTACAAAAAATTGTACTGTGATTTTGTCGTAGGACCCACCGGTCCCGAGATATGGGCTGTCGAAACTTCCATTTGAAGCACCAGAGAACACACACTTTTCCCTTTTTTTGTAAAATTTGCCCAAATAATGGTTAAATGGTGAATTTTTCAATTGCATCCTCTAGATCAAGTTACAAGCTACAAAAAATTGTACAGTAATTTTGTCGTAGGACCCACCGGTCCCGAGATATGGGCTGCCAAAACTTCCATTTGAAGCACCAGAGAACACACACATTTCCCTTTTTTTGTAAAATTTGCCTAAATTATGGTTAAAAGGTGAATTTCACCGGTCCCGAGATATGGGCTGTCGAAACTTCCATTTGAAGCACCAGAGAACACACATTTTTCCCTTTTTTTGTAAAATTTGCCCAAATAATGGTTAAAGGGTGAATTTTTCAATTGCATCCTCTAGATCAAGTTGCAAGCTACAAAAAATTGTACTGTGATTTTGTCGTAGGACCCACCGGTCCCGAGATATGGGCTGTCGAAACTTCCATTTGAAGCACCAGAGAACACACACTTTTCCCTTTTTTTGTAAAATTTGCCTAAATTATGGTTAAAAGGTGAATTTCACCGGTCCCGAGATATGGGCTGTCGAAACTTCCATTTGAAGCACCAGAGAACACACATTTTTCCCTTTTTTTGTAAAATTTGCCCAAATAATGGTTAAAGGGTGAATTTTTCAATTGCATCCTCTAGATCAAGTTGCAAGCTACAAAAAATTGTACTGTGATTTTGTCGTAGGACCCACCGGTCCCGAGATATGGGCTGTCGAAACTTCCATTTGAAGCACCAGAGAACACACACTTTTCCCTTTTTTTGTAAAATTTGCCTAAATTATGGTTAAAAGGTGAATTTCACCGGTCCCGAGATATGGGCTGTCGAAACTTCCATTTGAAGCACCAGAGAACACACATTTTTCCCTTTTTTTGTAAAATTTGCCCAAATAATGGTTAAAGGGTGAATTTTTCAATTGCATCCTCTAGATCAAGTTGCAAGCTACAAAAAATTGTACTGTGATTTTGTCGTAGGACCCACCGGTCCCGAGATATGGGCTGTCGAAACTTCCATTTGAAGCACCAGAGAACACACACTTTTCCCTTTTTTTGTAAAATTTGCCTAAATTATGGTTAAAAGGTGAATTTCACCGGTCCCGAGATATGGGCTGTCGAAACTTCCATTTGAAGCACCAGAGAACACACATTTTTCCCTTTTTTTGTAAAATTTGCCCAAATAATGGTTAAAAGGTGAATTTTTCAATTGCATCCTCTAGATCAAGTTACAAGCTACAAAAAATTGTAAAGTAATTTTGTCGTAGGACCCACCGGTCCCGAGATATGGGCCAAAACTTCCATTTGAAGCACCAGAGAACACACATTTTTCCCTTTTTTTGTAAAATTTGCCCAAATAATGGTTAAAAGGTGAATTTTTCAATTGCATCCTCTAGATCAAGTTACAAGCTACAAAAAATTGTACAGTAATTTTGCCATAGGACCCACCGGTCCCGAGATATGGGCTGTCGAAACTTCCATTTGAAGCACCAGAGAACACACATTTTTCCCTTTTTTTTGTAAAATTTGCCCAACTAATGGTTAAAAGGTGAATTTTTCAATTGCATCCTCGAGATCAAGTTACAAGCTACAAAAAATTGTACAGTAATTTTGTCGTAGGACCCACCGGTCCCGGGATATGGGCTGTCGAAACTTCCATTTGAAGCACCAGAGAACACACATTTTTCCCTTGTTTTGTAAAATTTGCCCAAATAATGGTGAAAGGGTGAATTTTTCAATTGCATCCTCCAGATCAAGTTACAAGCTACAAAAAATTGTACAGTAATTTTCTCGTAGGACCCACCGATCCCGAGATATGGGCTGTCGAAACTTCCATTTGAAGCACCAGAGAACACACATTTTTCCCTTGTTTTGTAAAATTTGCCCAAATAATGGTGAAAGGGTGAAATTTTCAATTGCATCCTCCAGATCAAGTTACAAGCTACAAAAAATTATACAGTAATTTTCTCGTAGGACCCTCCGGTCCCGAGATATGGGCTGTCGAAACTTCCATTTGAAGCACCAGAGAACACACATTTTTCCCTTGTTTTGTAAAATTTGCTCAAATAATGGTGAAAGGGTGAAATTTTCAATTGCATCCTCCAGATCAAGTTACAAGCTACAAAAAATTGTACAGTAATTTTCTCGTAGGACCCACCGGTCCCGAGATATGGGCTGTCGAAACTTCCATTTGAAGCACCAGAGAACACACATTTTTCCCTTGTTTTGTAAAATTTGCTCAAATAATGGTGAAAGGGTGAAATTTTCAATTGCATCCTCCAGATCAAGTTACAAGCTACAAAAAATTGTACAGTAATTTTCTCGTAGGACCCACCGGTCCCGAGATATGGGCTGTCGAAACTTCCATTTGAAGCACCAGAGAACACACATTTTTCCCTTTTTTTGTAAAATTTGCCCAAATAATGGTGAAAGGGTGAATTTTTCAATTGCATCCTCCAGATCAAGTTACAAGCTACAAAAAATTGTACAGTAATTTTCTCGTAGGACCCTCCGGTCCCGAGATATGGGCTGTCGAAACTTCCATTTGAAGCACCAGAGAACACACATTTTTCCCTTGTTTTGTAAAATTTGCCCAAATAATGGTTAAAAGGTGAATTTTTCAATTGCATCCTCCAGATCAAGTTACAAGCTACAAAAAATTGTACAGTAATTTTCTCGTAGGACCCACCGGTCCCGAGATATGGGCTGTCGAAACTTCCATTTGAAGCACCAGAGAACACACATTTTTCCCTTGTTTTGTAAAATTTGCCCAAATAATGGTGAAAGGGTGAATTTTTCAATTGCATCCTCCAGATCAAGTTACAAGCTACAAAAAATTGTACAGTAATTTTCTCGTAGGACCCTCCGGTCCCGAGATATGGGCTGTCGAAACTTCCATTTGAAGCACCAGAGAACACACATTTTTCCCTTGTTTTGTAAAATTTGCCCAAATAATGGTTAAAAGGTGAATTTTTCAATTGCATCCTCCAGATCAAGTTACAAGCTACAAAAAATTGTACAGTAATTTTCTCGTAGGACCCACCGGTCCCGAGATATGGGCTGTCGAAACTTCCATTTGAAGCACCAGAGAACACACATTTTTCCCTTGTTTTGTAAAATTTGCCCAAATAATGGTGAAAGGGTGAATTTTTCAATTGCATCCTCCAGATCAAGTTACAAGCTACAAAAAATTGTACAGTAATTTTGTCGTAGGACCCACCGGTCCCGGGATATGGGCTGTCGAAACTTCCATTTGAAGCACCAGAGAATACACATTTTTCCCTTTTTTTGTAAAATTTGCCCAAATAATGGTTAAATGGTGAATTTTTCAATTGCATCCTCCAGATCAAGTTACAAGCTACAAAAAATTGTACAGTAATTTTGTCGTAGGACCCACCGGTCCCGAGATATGGGCTGTCGAAACTTCCATTTGAAGCACCAGAGAATACACATTTTTCCCTTTTTTTGTAAAATTTGCCCAAATAATGGTGAAAGGGTGAATTTTTCAATTGCATCCTCCAGATCAAGTTACAAGCTACAAAAAATTGTACAGTAATTTTGTCGTAGGACCCACCGGTCCCGAGATATGGGCTGTCGAAACTTCCATTTGAAGCACCAGAGAACACACATTTTTCCCTTTTTTTGTAAAATTTGCCCAAATAATGGTGAAAGGGTGAATTTTTCAATTGCATCCTCCAGATCAAGTTACAAGCTACAAAAAATTGTAGTAATTTTCTCGTAGGACCCTCCGGTCCCGAGATATGGGCTGTCGAAACTTCCATTTGAAGCACCAGAGAACACACATTTTTCCCTTGTTTTGTAAAATTTGCTCAAATAATGGTGAAAGGGTGAAATTTTCAATTGCATCCTCCAGATCAAGTTACAAGCTACAAAAAATTGTACAGTAATTTTCTCGTAGGACCCACCGGTCCCGAGATATGGGCTGTCGAAACTTCCATTTGAAGCACCAGAGAACACACATTTTTCCCTTTTTTTGTAAAATTTGCCCAAATAATGGTGAAAGGGTGAATTTTTCAATTGCATCCTCCAGATCAAGTTACAAGCTACAAAAAATTGTAGTAATTTTGTCGTAGGACCCACCGGTCCCGGGATATGGGCTGTCGAAACTTCCATTTGAAGCACCAGAGAACAGATATTTTTCCCTTGTTTTGTAAAATTTGCTCAAATAATGGTGAAAGGGTGAAATTTTCAATTGCATCCTCCAGATCAAGTTACAAGCTACAAAAAATTGTACAGTAATTTTCTCGTAGGACCCACCGGTCCCGAGATATGGGCTGTCGAAACTTCCATTTGAAGCACCAGAGAACACACATTTTTCCCTTGTTTTGTAAAATTTGCCCAAATAATGGTGAAAGGGTGAATTTTTCAATTGCATCCTCCAGATCAAGTTACAAGCTACAAAAAATTGTACAGTAATTTTGTCGTAGGACCCACCGGTCCCGAGATATGGGCTGTCGAAACTTCCATTTGAAGCACCAGAGAACACACATTTTTCCCTTTTTTTGTAAAATTTGCCCAAATAATGGTGAAAGGGTGAATTTTTCAATTGCATCCTCCAGATCAAGTTACAAGCTACAAAAAATTGTACAGTAATTTTGTCGTAGGACCCACCGGTCCCGAGATATGGGCTGTCGAAACTTCCATTTGAAGCACCAGAGAACACACATTTTTCCCTTTTTTTGTAAAATTTGCCCAAATAATGGTGAAAGGGTGAATTTTTCAATTGCATCCTCCAGATCAAGTTACAAGCTACAAAAAATTGTAGTAATTTTGTCGTAGGACCCACCGGTCCCGGGATATGGGCTGTCGAAACTTCCATTTGAAGCACCAGAGAACAGATATTTTTCCCTTGTTTTGTAAAATTTGCTCAAATAATGGTGAAAGGGTGAAATTTTCAATTGCATCCTCCAGATCAAGTTACAAGCTACAAAAAATTGTACAGTAATTTTCTCGTAGGACCCACCGGTCCCGAGATATGGGCTGTCGAAACTTCCATTTGAAGCACCAGAGAACACACATTTTTCCCTTGTTTTGTAAAATTTGCCCAAATAATGGTGAAAGGGTGAATTTTTCAATTGCATCCTCCAGATCAAGTTACAAGCTACAAAAAATTGTACAGTAATTTTGTCGTAGGACCCACCGGTCCCGAGATATGGGCTGTCGAAACTTCCATTTGAAGCACCAGAGAACACACATTTTTCCCTTTTTTTGTAAAATTTGCCCAAATAATGGTGAAAGGGTGAATTTTTCAATTGCATCCTCCAGATCAAGTTACAAGCTACAAAAAATTGTACAGTAATTTTGTCGTAGGACCCACCGGTCCCGAGATATGGGCTGTCGAAACTTCCATTTGAAGCACCAGAGAACACACATTTTTCCCTTTTTTTGTAAAATTTGCCCAAATAATGGTTAAAAGGTGAATTTTTCAATTGCATCCACTAGATCAAGTTACAAGCTACAAAAAATTGTACAGTAATTTTCTCGTAGGACCCACCGGTCCCGAGATATGGGCTGTCGAAACTTCCATTTGAAGCACCAGAGAACACACATTTTTCCCTTTTTTTGTAAAATTTGTCCTCGAAGCTCTGACAAACTTCGAAATGGACTGTAGTTAATCTCTTTCGCTTGCTTTTGCATTTGGTCTGACAACGGCCTATCCGACTTTGGCGTCACGTCGCGACAGTGAACTTCTTCAGTAACTCAACTTAATCAGGCAGGCGAGTTTAAACTCCTTAGAACGCAGAAGCGCCAAGTCACTGGCTAGACAACCAGTGAGTAAACGCCAAGCAAGAAGTCGATAATCGATTTAATCCAAAAAAAAATCCTGAACGGTGCCTGAAAGGCTGTAGCCGATGAGACAAGGACATTTTTAATAAAAAGCTTTCTCTCTAGTTCCCATTGGTTCCTCGCCCATCTTAATCATTCCGCACCCCAAATGTAAGGATCCTAACTCAGTCGAACAGGAAGTGTTTATCTTAAGTGGTGAGAGGATTGGGAACGGCTTGGTTACAGAGACGCATTTGCTTGAGAAGACTACAGAAGAAGAACACCTCCAACGCACACATTTCCCGTCAAACATCTCACACATTCATTCCATCGCCGTATAAGCGACTAACATCCATCTCCTCAGTTCAGCCTGTCAATCAGCAACTAACGTCGGATGCAGGGAAAATTTCCTGGTGTCCTTCCCTTCAAAGGACGGCTTACTTCCTGATTAGCCCCTTCACTCTGCCCGACCTAATCGATGTAAAATTATGCACTCATGCACTTACGAGGCTCTTGTTGGTCCTTCTTGCAAATCCTCCATTAACTCCCGACCGCCCACCATCGAACTGCACTGCTGCAGCAAGAGGAGGCGATGAAGGCGAAGGAGTATAGCACACAATCTTGGAGCACCGATCGATAAGGAAACGGCTGCAGAGAATGGAAAAGTTTCACCGAAACGTGAAACTAGTCCCGAATTTCTGTGGAGTGTGTGCAGGCAGCGAAATAAGGCCAAAGGAGATTGCGAGCAGAGCAAACAACTTGGCTCGTAGCCAGGTACAGCAAGTCTCCTTCCTTTCAACCATTTTTTTCCCTGCCATGCCCAGGTGGGGAAAAAAAGTCGCCTCTCCTCGACTGCATTTTATGGAGCGTGGGTGTTTTGTTTTTGGCGTGAGACTGCCGAGAGGCACCCACACATGGTGCATGCTCTGTAACGGCGGAGGGGTGAGTTACGTTCTGTGCCCGAATGCATTAGTCGAACATGTGATGCGGGGGTGGGTGCACTCTCAACTTTAAGCCAATTCTGGAGGTTTTTTGGCCTCAAAAGCCGGACTGATTTGTGAGAGAACGAAATGTGGAAAGTTTGTTGCCGGAATGGCAAGCAGTTTGCACTTTTCCCAGATGTACATTTCTATCTGGGGCTCCCGTGATGTGTTGGTTGAGATGTGTTCTCGGTTCTCTCAAGCGGATAGTTCTGACACATCAATCGATGCAATGCATTCCTGACCCACCGTCACCACGGCACATGGGTAGAGCGGCGGTCCGTGGGGATTTGTTGGTTTGTAGGTCCTGCGAGATAGTGTCAATTTCACGAGTGCAGGGCACAAGGCATTTGAAGTGAGCTGTGGACACTACAGATTGGGACAGGAAAGGCTATTTTTCTTGAGTCTCTTTAAAGTCGTCCCTCATTCACCGACTGACGAATTTAATGCGTTGAGGGGCCATTAAGGATAAGACTGGACTGAGAGAGACCTAGTCATTCTAGGGTAGACTTTGGCTGTCCTGGAAATACAAGTGCGATGCGTGGTTCTCGCGGTCAGTCATCTGCTTTGTCTTAATCAAAAAACGGAAAGGGAAGCAAAGACATCAACCCCGAAGGTGAGTAACTGTCATTTCATTCACTTCAATGGGTGGTGTGAATAAAAACCAAGGGAGTACCCCGAGTGAACACTCTTGAGTGAAGTGCTTTCGTTCGAGGGAACAGTCAATGTGGTGTGAAGAAAAGTTTTTTCTAAAAGTTGGTTCTTTCATGAACACAGAACACACGGCAGTCAGCCACCTCAACCTAGGTTCTTTCACGACATCGACGCTTGAAAACAAGAGGTCTGCAAATTTAAGGGTGGTTGCAGTGGGGGTTAAAAATGGGTGCAAAGTATATGCAATAAAGGTTTAAGCATACAATCGCGAAAAGCAAAGGATTACAATTCACGGCATTTCGGGGACTCACGGGATACTTTCAAGGACCTGCCTAGATCTAAGTTTCACAACATGGAATGCAGTTCCTTACCGATATTCCCGAAGAAACCCGTGGCGGTGCCATACCTAGAACGGAGAAAATGCGAATATTCCTGTGATACATTGGAGGCCCGGAACTCCAAGTTGGAGTTGGTGGGGACAGTTTGTCTGGAGTTTGGGTTTTTTTTCCAGAATAAAATTGTAAACATTTTCTGCAACAGTCTTCTTCCATTAATGATTTTCTCATTTGAAGGTTTTTCACTTAATCCCCCAAAGTATTCCCCTTCCGAAAAAATAGGTGTGTTTTTTTTCATCGCTATCGATAGTAAAGTGAAGTAAGATTCAGAAAAACGATTCGCAGTGGCTTTGATTTTTAATCTGTCAAAATATATGAAAAAGAAATTTATTTGTTCGAAATTGATGTCAAAATGTATGAAAAAAAATCGAAGTCGAATTTTTATCGCAGCCACTTTTCACTGCCGATATTACAGGCAGTTATAGGGAGTAGAGGTTGTTGTCTGCAGCAAAAGCAAAACTATTCAGAGGTACGCCACAAGGAGCTGTGATCTCTCCTCTGCTAGTTTTGTTTATGTTACGTGGCCAAAAAAATGTCGTCCAAAATTGTATGATAATGACCTAATTTTCCTATTGCTTCAATCAGCGAACCAAGATTTGCCTGGTTCTTTAATGCCCGATTTTGCAGAGGCCATTCATAACTAAACTGAGAATATATAGAAATTTCGTTTTAACACAGGAAGTTAGGTGCTAGATTCCACTTAAATAGAGGTTTAACTTAAGCCACCGATTGCCATGGCTTAAGTGTCAATCCAGAGAGTACATAAGTGCCACCAAAATACAAAGAGAAAGCCCGCATAAGCAACCAATTATTTTATCAGGCAGTGCTCCTGAAGAGAACAGAAAGCGCACGAATTAATAGATGAACGCATAACAATATTCTTACATGCATGAACATTCGCTTGTTGAGTTGGTGTGTGTTATCTTTTTCTTTTCTTCAGCAGGGTGCTGATCGTATTCTACTTTGTTCACGGCTCAAATGGTTGATGGATTCAATAGTTCACAATGCCAGTCAGATCCGATCATCCTCCAACTGCCAGACGGCACTAGTAGACCTACCTACGACTTATGGTTTACCTAAACCATAAAAGTGATTCATTTTTTATTCTCACCGTAGTCTCACAGTAATAAAATCAGCCACAAAGTTATTGGCACCACGCGAACGACAAGCAACCATCTCCTGAATGTTACTAAATGAAATCAATCGTCGTTCAGGGGTCGTCGTTCATGTTCGACGCTACACTTACTTAAACCAGCAGATAAGGTTACACTGTGAAATCGGGCATAAGTTTCTTAACTTTAAATTTGTGTCAACTGAAGTATCGACTATCCAATCTACTCCACCAAAAATGAAAAATTTTTTAAACAAACCCTTTTCTATGATTTCTAAATGCCGCTGGCTGAAACGTTAGCTACTCCACCGTAAATTATTATCGATCGATGTCAGCAACTGTCAAATGCCCGTTGGTGATTAAACAAAATTGACCTGAAATATAGAGCGCTCCCCGTGGTTATCCCTCAAATAAAACATTTCATCTGCCACCGCTAACAAATTAAGTCCAAACTGTTGGCAGCTATAAATGCAATAAAGTTTATCCCTCTTCCATTTTTAACGCATCACTTCTCAGTTGTCAAACAAAGGAAAGGTGTGAAAGTGATAAATCGATTTGCTGTCCCAAGACAAGACGAGAAACTTACGAGCAATAAATACAATGTCCAATAAATTTTAACACACAAGTAATTTTTACAAAAAGAAAAAAAACATTTTACCAACCAGCACTGGATAAGACTTGGGAGATATGTCTCTTAGAACGTCATTATGAATTAAATTTTAAAAAATATCGTCGATTTGTTACTCTTTTAGCAAAAATGTTTGTTCTTTAAGTCTTTTTAATTTTATGTTGCTATAACTTTATTAGATTATAAAAATGTGGAAACTAAATCAACGCCTTTCACAGCCTTGGGTATTGGACATCGCCAAGGATGCGTCTTGTCACTTATAATTTTATTGAATGGAGGCCTTATTCAAAGTAACGGACGATATTAAACGACCATACTAACATTACTCGACTTCTGGAAAGCATTTGATTGTGTCGGCCCAATGATACTCTGTCATAAGCTGTCCACGGAATTCAACTTCTGTAATCCTACTAATAAATTAATTCCCTCGTAGCTCACTAACTGAAACCAAGCAGAATTACTCTTGCCAATCGCTGTTTCTTTGGTTTACAGAGAGAGAGTAGAAGAGCCCTCTCTGGAAGGACCAAGCTAACATTATCTAACACCTTGATCATCCCTGTCCTGCGGAGGCATGGACAATCTCAAAAGCTTGGTCTCTTCGAGAGAAAAATTCTGTTTTCTATCTTTGGTCCTCTTTACGTTGATGGTTTTTGGAGGAGAAGATTCAACCACGAATTGAACGGGCTGTACAGCGACATGAGTCTAGTCAGGCGTATTCGGATCCAATGCCTAAGATGGCTAGGCCATGTAGAGCGTATGGACAACTCAGCACCGGCCCGAAGAGTCTTCGACTCCGAACCCGTAGGGCAACGCAGCAGAGAACGCCCGCGTTTAAGGTGGCGCACCCAGGTGGAGAAGGACCACAACCAACTTGGCGTGCGACACTGGAGACAGCTAGCCAGAGACCGAGTTAGCTGGAGAGGCTTGTTGGTTGAGGCCCAGGTAGCGCCACCGGAAGAAGAAGAAGTCATCCTTTTGTGACGTACGCTGTGGTGTTCCTCAAGGTTCCATTCTCGGTCCGTTATTGTTTTCAATGGTAGAAGAACAAAATATTCTTGAGGAACGGAGGATGAACTGAAAATGATGCAGTCCAGCCAAGGCGATGGTTGATTCACATTGAGGGAGTTGATTGTAAGTCATTGTCTTTTTGCAGATGACCTAGTTATCATCACATCTTCCCAAATGGAACTGCAGTGCTCGCTAGATGGGTTTGTGGCAGTAAGTGGTCATGCTGGGATGAAGGTGAACGTGGACACATCCGAGGTTGTGGTCATCTCTCGCCTGTGCACCCAACATGTGAGTTGAGTCTCTTTGCCGAAGTTGAAGAAGTTTAAGAAACTGACTGTCTTTTTTACGAGTGATAGGAGGAGAAATGCTGAGCTTTCCTGTTGGTTAGACAAGCTCTGTAAATTTTGAGTAAGCTTGGGGGATCTGTTGTCAGGATGGGAAGTCTATGGTGTCACATCTTATGTCTTTATTTCAACCCTCACCTATGGTCATGAAATTTGGGTAATGACCGAGGGAATAAGGTCGGGAATACAAGCTGCCGAGAAATGGGATGTGTCTTGGATGTTTCATGTTACGTGGTAGCATGAGAAACACGGCCTTATGCGAGGAACTCAATGCTAAGCAGGTGCTTCTTGGAAAGGAAAGTGCTCTCGACTGTGTGTTCCCGTTCCCATCTGACTGAATGTCCATATCATCACCACTTCCGAGGGGTGCCTTGAGTGGGATTCCATATGGAAGGGGACATATTGGCCTGAGTCCAAAAACTCACCTACCTGATGCGTCAGAGTCGATGGCGGCGGATCGAGTGGCTTGGAGATGGAGATCTCTCGTGTGATCATGGGGGCATATGTCATAGTCAAATGACTTAACAGGAGGAGAGACACCAAGTGATTCCCTCTCTGGCTTGAAACTCCACCCCCAAGGACCAAGGAGACATGACCAAATAATGGACTCTTGTATCCAAGTCAAGTCAAAAACCATCTCAAGAGCCACCTCACCCACCCTGCGTGCCAAATCGCTTCCAACAAACTTGATTGAATACCTCGCCACACATGAGCAATTATCAAGCGCCGCCTTTCCCATCTCAGGCTAACCTAAAAAAGAACAGACTGACGGCCTCGCATATCTCGATTATCCCGGTCACCGCAGTATTTTGAAATCAGACACCTATCACAGTAACCCAGTGAACAAAGAGCCTCATCGCTCTCTCTCCATCCCTGCCCCGGAGATCCGGCTTTTCAGAGAGCCATGTAATTCGAGGAGGCGAGCAGCATCCCATCTAGTCGACCCAATTCTGTGCTCGGTCGGCTGTCCCTTGTAACTTCTTCCCCAGACTCGGAGTCAAATTGACATCTGTCCGTTGTTGTGTGCGGCGAAAGCTATTCAATTCCGCAACGACTTACTGTGGAACCTTCTTTGCTCCCATTACGGACTGCTGTGTGGTGTTGCGCAAAATGAAAGAAACCGCACAGAAATTGTAACAATGCCTTCCGGCCGCTTTGTGCTCGACATGTCTTATTCCGTTCCTTCAGTCCGCACTGCTTGGTCCTCTGCCATTGAGGCAGTGTCACATTCGGTAAATCTGCTCAACTGTTGCCGCAGCATCGTGACAGAGCACCGCAACGTCTACTTGCCAATAGATTCAACGCAACCTCCATGCAGGAGGAGGGTGTGGAGGAGGCGGACTGTTATTGAACCAAGACCAGTGTTAGAACTCCAGAATTAATTACCAACACGATATGTGCTTTTCGATTAACAGTTTTCGCCTCATCCAGTCACTGCGACGGGCGCGGCGAGTGTGGAAGCAGTGCCAGAAGGAAGCCTTTTGTTCGGTGTGCGGCAAACCACAAAACAGCGTCAGCGAAGCAAGAACCCGAGCCGCAACGGGTGAATAACAATACAATGAACTACAAGTCCCGCTCGGGCTGCTGAATCTAGGTGAACGCATGAGATACTTTTCCAGCTAAGAACAGAATAAAAGCCTTCACCACACCACTGCCCACACCGTCATCATCATCATCATCGTCATCGTCATCGCAACGCCAGTGCTAATCGCAAAGATTCTGCAGTTCGTTCATTTCGCGCTGCGCTGTGGTGGGTGCTGGGCGATGGGTGGTGTGCCGATAGGCGCAGCGATTCGACGTTGCCGGCATGAATTCGGAATTCAACTGACTCTTGGTGCAATTGTTTTGGATTGTCAGCAGGGCTTAGACCGTAAAATCGGATAGCGTTTTGTGTGCAGCTCAAATTAAAGGGTGGCGGCAGTCAATTTCAATTGTCCGGCTTGGCTTTTAGCTGCGAGTCGTTACTCATTCGAGTGGTTTCTCTGAAACGATGACGGGGAGTGCCAGTGAGGCAGTTGTCGTGATTCATGACGATAAGCGTAGCGCCATTTGGATACAAAAGTGGGAAAAAAGGGGGCACTTTTTGCTAGTTAAAGTGACGATAAAATGGAGATAAAGGAGAATAGCTTCGGGCGTAGGCTTCGCTTGAAAGGCTTCTGGGACTAGTGAGACGGTCAGAAGAGTTGTGTTGGGGCAGAGGATTTGGTTGGCTTACAAGGGAGAGGCAGTCTGACCCGGTGAAGAATGACAGGGCGTAATTTCTTCACAGTTGACGAAGTTAAAACACTCACAGTCTCGACCATGTTTTGTGTGAAATGTTCGATCTGCGGCCCACAGTGGTCACGTTGTTGGAAATAAATCTAACTCGAGAAAATTCGAACCCGATCTGAGTGAAATTTGTGCCACGAGATCGCATCCTTGGTCAAAAATGAAAAATGGTTGGTGTAGCTGGTTGATCCAACGCCTAAGATGGCTAGGCCAGCGTATGGACAACTCAGCTCTGGTCCGGAGAGTCTTCGACTCCGAACCCGTGGGACAACGCAACAGAGGACGCCCGCATTTAAGGTGGCGCACCCAGGTGGAGAAGGACCACAGCCAACTTTGCGTGCGACACTGGAGACAGCTAGCCAGAGACCGTGCTAGCTGGAGAGGCTTGTTGGTTGAGGCCCAGGTCCACTCCGGACTGTAGCGCCAAATAAAGAAGAAGAAGTAGCTGGTTGGTGTATGGTGTATGGATGGTGTTGCTCAAGGGTGTGTTGTGTCTTTTGTTTCACTTCTAAAATTATTTGACTGATTTGGCACGATGTTAAGTTTCGTTACTATTTGCTAAAAAAGCTTCCGAAGTTGGAAGCGTCTCCATCAAAAATGTATTCACACAGGAATTTATATTCACATGGCAGGTATTTAGGTAGGTAGTAAGTGGCCCATTGTACTATCGTGAGTTTCCACCAAGGAGTGGTTGGAGCTGCGTGATTTCTACAACATCCAGCCAGATTTGTCAGTGAAATCCAGTGGCGATTTGGTTGGTATTTCTCTCGGATTGCTTAGGTTATCAAGGAATGTTGAAAAACGGCTGAAAATCCACCTCTAGGTGGAGACAAATTTTTATGTGAAAATGTTTGCGTCGGGCTACGCCTACCTCTAGCCCCCCCTTCTGGTAGGGGTTGAAATATTCACGAGGTAAGGCCCAAGACGCTACCCGCTGACTGTCGATGAATCCGATAGACAGGCTATATATCGCTACGTACATCGATAGTCCGCGGGTCTGGATACATCGTCGATAAAAGCAAACATGGTAAAACCTTGCGGTCAGAAGCAACCGTAGCCAATGAATGAGCCGAGTTAACTAGAACAGGGGCGGTGCCGGCCACTGGCAAATAATCAGGAGGTCCCCTACCCCGCACTTCAAGTACGAAACACCCTGTTACTTAGAAATGTCGATGTCGGGCTACGCATTCCAAAGTCTCGGATTCGATTAATATCGAGTGGCCTGGAGATGCAGATCTCTCGTGTGATCGATTGATTGGTATTTCTCTCGGATTGCTTAGGTCATCAAAGAAGTATGAGCATAGAGTGGCTTTCCAAGCTAAGGCGAGTGGAGGAGGCTGCACAGAAGGCACACTTTCCTCACTTTCTTCATCTAGACAGCTTCTGCAAAAATCAAAGACCCTATAGGGAATGTCCGGTGATTATTAACACTGCGTTGCTGATTTTGAGTATTTTTAAGGAGATGAAACTATCAGATTTTTTAAGGTCTAGACTGGGCCAGATTTCCCATCTGGCGTTGATTTCTAGTTTGCTCTGATAACTGAGTTGTAACTTAAAGGTAACTACGGGAGAACCTATGTCACAAAGGGTCCCCTCATCCGGCAGTGTGGTGGCGATTTTTGCTCCCTGTCATCGTTTCAGAGAAACCACTCGAATGAGGAACGACTCGCAGCTAAAAGCCAAGCCGGACAATTGAAATTGACTGCCGCCACCCTTTAATTTGAGCTCCACACAAAACGCTATCCGATTTTACGGTCTAAGCCCTGCTGACAATCCAAAACAATTGCACCAAGAGTCAGTTGAATTCCGAATTCATGCCGGCAACGTCGAATCGCTGCGCCTATCGGCGCGAAATGAACGAACTGCAGAATCTTTGCGATTAGCACTGGCGTTGCGATGACGATGATGATGATGATGACGGTGTGGACAGTGGTGTGGTGGCGGCTTTTATTCTGTTCTTAGCTGGAAAAGTATCTCATGCTATTTCCTGGCACTCGGATATCTCTTCAAGAGATGCGCGGCAGACTACAATACTTTAATTTATTATTTTTCAATGATTTTCAATGATCCCTGAGAGTTAATTAACGTAAGGTCCTCCACTTCTTCTGCCAAAGCCTCTTAAGAGCCCACGAAAGTCCCGCATGAACTCGGGAACTCACCAGCAGTCACCAAAAGACATCCACTTGCTCTCATTCTTTGACTGCACGATAACCGCAGTGGAACACAGGTGCTTCCACGCCCTCGAAATTCTGAAATGCCAACAAGGTCATAAGAGCTCCCCAGAGCTCTTGCGCCAACCAGATCGTGCTGCATTTGAACTAGTTGAGTCGGATTCGCCGAATTCCCAAACAAAGCACAAGTGCCTCCGAGAACACGTGACCCAGGAACCCCCAAACCCGAATAAAGAAGTTCACCTCCCATGAGTCATCAACTGAATCCAATGCACGCACCGCAAGAGCGTGCAAGTTCCAGAGAAAGTGGCGCGTTCCGAGATCTTCCGCTCAGCCGGATGGAACTAAATTCAGCCCACCTGAAGTGGGTTTGTTCACGTTCACTTTTCCCCCCTCGTCAGCGTGTCACCGCAAATGCATCCACACAGCAGATGCCACAGAAGACCCTCTCCACCTTGGGCGAGTGAAAAAGTCCTCCTCATAATCGTCTGCGATTCTCTTTCGTTTCAAGAGCCTGTGACTCATTCACGAACGGCACTTTCTAATTGCGCCCGCTAAAGACGCTAAAGACCATTAAATAATCTCTCGGCGAGTCGGGGAGGACAAGGACTCTTGATAAAACATTGATGCTTGGCAATGGCAGCAGCCAGCAGACAGCAACCATCGTTTCGCCTCAGTCAAGCTCTTCAAAGTGCTCTTTCTCTCTTGCCTCCCTCCTCCTCCCAGTCTATGTGAATCCATAAAGACTTTAATGGGCCGTAGAAACACGACGATAAGTAGAAAATTTCAATGCTCGATGGCGACTGATTGCTAGGCTAAAGTGCCCCCGGGCCCCGCCGCGCCGCCACGCCACCGACGCGACGGGAGAAAAGGTGAAATGCGGTGTGTCGCCCGCTCGGTGGCAATCAAACGCCAGATCGGCTGTGTAAATGGCTGGGAAATGTTCCACTTGCAGAGCCACAGCGCCGGCGGCGATCCATTCGAGTCGACAACTCGTTTTATTATATTACCGTGATTTCTTTTGGATTTAATTGTATCCACAGCCGTTGAAGTGAAGCTTAGTTTATCGCAGGCGAGCGGAATGGTGCCCGCCTCAGGTGTCTTAGAATGATGCTCTCAAGTGCGTTTCGAAAAGGAAAACACACCGCAGACACTGAAATGGAAAGTTGATCCACATTTCGATGAATGAACCACTTGCCGGTGAGTTTTTCTGGTTCAAGTGCTGAGTCTTGAGTCGCTTTTCGATGTCATTTGCGTGGGCGAGCGATGAAAATCGACGGTCGTGTGGGCCAACGCGTGTTCTGGTTTCGAACTGGGGATTTGCACGGTGGGGATGTTTATCTACGATTTGCATGGAGATTCATGCAAATGCCGTGGCCATTGACCCGAGGCAACACACGGTCGGCATGAGTGGCATGTGTGCACTTGTGATGGTCAATGAAGTGATTATATTTATTCTAAGTACAGACAAGGACAGGTTTGCCAATTGCCAACGACTGAGCTTCAACAAGTCGCTCTCAGACACAAGAGGCCTCTTCCTCCACAAACCCTGGAGCCGATTTGGCAGAAATCAAATTGTATTCAGTCGTTAAGGGTTTCGAAATGAGGAAGACAAACGGTTGCTCTTCAAAAGTCAGACCAAACGATTACCAACTTTCCGGCATTCTATTCAACTACGCACTTCCTACACCGTGAACATGTTGTCTAGATTCTTACTCAATCTGAGGACTGTGTCAGGTGAGGCTTGTTCGAATTCTCTTGACCTTGCACATGAGCCTATCTGCACATAAATAGCTTCTCTTCACACAAAATTTTGATGATTTTGGTCATCGTTGTCGAGCAGCTGGTGTTGTGTTTGTCAATCGGGTGATACGTGTGGGCTGGTGTAAGGCGTTTTAATCGTCGTGGAAAGACTCATACCTCAGCACTGTGTCCAAGTTATTCACCTGAGTTAAGAAAGTTAGGATATTTGGCGAGTGAAGGGGAAGACACAACCGCGAACTCCACGATCTGTTCCAGGATGTGGATGTAGTCCGGAAGGCAATGACCCGTCGACTGCACTGGTTCGGCCACACGGCTAAGAGAGTCTTCGAATCCGAGCCTCCTTTTTCGAGAAAGAGAGGAAGACCGTAGCTCCGGTAAAATCGCGGCTGCAAGACAGCTTGGTCTTGATGTCTGGAAGCCCAGGACCGTCAGCAGCTATCGCTCAGCCTTGGACCCTGCATGGGTCGTCAGCCTGATAAGTAAGTAAGTGAAAAAGTTAGGGCTCTGTGACAAATTTTTGGCACGTATGATGTTTTTCATCGACTCTACGAGTCCATTATTGCCTCAACCATCCCCACATTCGAGTGCCAGTGTACGTTATTACATGATGCGCTACCGAATAGACCACATCCAGTGCGATAAGCCAGCCACAATTCAAGATTGGTAAGCCAAAAGTAACCGTGTTATTGGGCAAATGCCGCACGCAATGCTGGAACCATTGTTCTAAAATAAGACCTTTTTTTCAAATCATACTCATCAGTTAACCCTTAAGGTCCAAGCCCATAGAATCCGTTGCCTTCCACAACAATTTGGTGGATTGCGAAGAGGTGTGTGTACAATCCACTCTTGTATAAATCTAAGAATTTTGAAATTTTAAAGTTCCTGACTTATAAACAATTTTTCAAAAACAATTTTAATTAAAACAAAACGTATTTTTTCAATCATTAATTATCGTAAAAACCAGAAATAAAGAATTACCGAGATGCCAGACTTCTACCTCTCTTGCCCCTTAAAATGTTTGACAACGGTTATTTATAACGTGTTCTTAAACCAAATCGACCAATCAGAGAACGCCATTTATTCTATTTCGTGAATAACTGTGAAAAATTCATGAATATCCGTCAAAAAGGCACTCAAATTCATCGCTGGACTAGAGGGCAATCAGCTGTGAAGTCGGCTATCTCTGTAATACTTCATTTCTGGTGAAAACAATCACGAATGAATTTCCATGGAAACACCTGTCAAACGCACAGAAAGTAAAAAATTGTCCAATCCCATTGGTCCTGATGGGTTCCACTTCTGCTTTATATGTGGGTTGTCAATTTTTTGACAGGACGCAACGCACGGAAGAGATTCTATGGGTTTTTAGGATAGGCGAGCGAGTCAAATGAAACTTGGGAGGAGATGTGCTACTTCCGACGGTTTATTGAGAAGGAAGAAAATTGGCATGACGGGTTATATTTATACTTTCATATGAAGCGGTACGCTTATGTAAAAGAAATGAGATACTGTGAGCATCATACGATAAGACAATAGATTCTTATGACAATAGTTTCTTACTTTCGGTTAATATTTACTTCTGACAATCTTAAGTATGTGTTATACGAGAACACTTACAGTAGTGTACAAAAAATGCCTACAGGTTTATGACTGAAAAACAATAGTGTGTTACGCCAGCCGACTTCATGTGTTATAGAAATTATTACTCAATTTGTCAGCTGTTCTCTCTCTCTCTTTCTCTCTCTCTCTCCTCTCTCTATCTCTCTCTCTCTCTCTCTCTCTCTCTCCAGATACAAAATATTGCCGTCTTTAGACAATAGACAATAGATTCATTTGAAATGACTTCTGTCGTTAAATTATTTTTAATCAGCTGTTTTCATTTCTCAAATGACAGTTGACAGACAGTACTCAGTCTCAATTTGGGAGAAAATCTATCTCACAGCGTACCTCTCTGTCAAAAAATATTCAACACGTTCGATAATGACGTTCGATGGACTTACGTTTTATCTTTACAATTTATTCACGATCTTCTCATCTCTCTCATTTTTCACTAACACAGGTCGGTGTTGTATTTTATGCATGGCCATTGAATTGCAACGCCAGCGCAAACGCACTATTGTGTTTCAGACATTAGACCCTTAAGCCTGCCATTGAACCCGCTGGGTTACTTTTGAGATCATTTTTCAGCCGCACTCCACGAATATAGAATGCTCTTCCCAACCCAATATTCCCCGAAGACAGCAATCCTCTCCCTCAGCCCTTTTATTACTTTGACCGTGCTCTGTCTTGACCCGGACACTGAAGGGTACTAGTAACCCCATAAGCACGCGCAAATTATAAAAAAAAAAACCAGACACTGTTCTTTTCGCCCAGAGACAAGTTTCCACCATCCAAATTAATCTTATACGTTTTATTCAAAATCAAAAAAAACATGAATTAATGAATCATCCATTGCAGGAAACGGCAACGATGGGTTCGCCATAAATGACTGGGAAAGGGAGTGGCTGAGCCTAGACCGATTGGTCCATAGTGCTCTAGACTTATTTTGGGGGACGCCTCTAAAACACTTCCCTGAAATCCCGACAGTCGCTTTACGAGATGGCTGAGGATTTCTCCGTTTACCCCAGGTGGGTAACGTTACACTGTACGTAACACGCTGCCTGTCAAACAGCTCCTCCAAATTAACACAATCAGGCAAATGAATCATGATTCCCCAATCAATGAGGGCACTACAAAACTAATTTGGCCGACACTTGCCCTAAAACGTACAATTTGTCTATTCAGACTAAGCAGGCCAATTTAATGGATACACACGCCCCCAGAATGGATCTGCTCACTTAAAGACTCCTGCAGGAGAACCAAAGATGAAGGGAAGGAGACCGTTCAACACATCTGCTCATGCAGTGTCCTCTCTCGTATCAAAGTCCAGCTTTTTTCTTAGTGCGTGGGAATGTGGAAACCTTGAATAGTCACCAATGGTCTAACTACTAAAACCATCTCCCGGGGGGCCTTTACGTTCATTCCCTCATTCCCGCTAGGTATTACTTGGCATACAGCAGCCAAAAAGATGAAGGCTCCTTCGGTAGTTTATTTCCTTTCGGTAACAATACCAACCATTGTTCCGGAAGTAGTCCCTCGCTTAAGCATGCCTTATACATGCTAACGAACGCGTCTAGACGGGCCGTCATCGCTATTTTTAAAACCCTCTTCGGTATTCCGTCTGGATCATCTATCTTCCACCCTCTCGTTTGCAGTGGTGAGTTCATGAGCTGTTACGGCCGTTATTTGTTCATATCGTAGTTTTCCGATCTCGCTTAGGAGAGAGGAGGGAACACGTTGAGGAGGAGAACAGAGTTTCGACGATTCGGCTGAGTAAGAGCAAGAAAGTTGTCGCCGGTCTATTAGGCGGTTATAATTTTGTACGCTTTACCTCATTCATTCCAAAGATCCTTAAAACACTGTCTTTTGCTGGACTTAATGGCGGATTTGAGTACGGTACGTGCTTCTATATATCAAATATCTATCCGTATCGCGTCAAGGCCGTTGGTATTTTTTCCGCGTCTCAAGACAGGCTGATCGAAGATCGTTAATGTCGTCTTTCCACCTAACCGCTAGACTCTGGTGGTTTTCTGTCCCCGTTCGAGCCATTGATACGTCACAGGCACCGTGCAGTTGTCGCGTTACTTGACGTATGGTCTTGTTCGCTGTTTCAGAACTCTAAGAGCTCCCCATCAATGGTTTTCACTCTCCATTTCGTCTTGCTATTTTGTGACCGAGTGTTTCGAGATCGAGTAAGACTGTGAAGATCGATTAAAATTGTGGTCACTGACGGGGTTGTGAATGCTGAGCCTTAATGGACTGACTGTGAATGTAAAGATGAAAGTTTTTTTCAATCGATCTCATGGCATTGACAGGCGGCAAGCAGCTTAGACCGCTTTCACACAGGAAACTTTTGTCGGCGATTTTTCCATCTTGTTGGCAAGGGAGGTGACACGTGCTAGGGGTAGCCCGGGCTTGCTTTTGGATTTTCCGTATTCTCTTTTATCTCTCTTCATTTTGTTGCTTCGAAGCAGCTTACATGCGTGCGTGAGAAAGAGATGACGCATGTGTGAGAGACGGTGGGAAACAGAAAAAGTTCAGAATTGAGATCACAATTGCAGAGACTGAAAGATTTCCTGTGTGAAAGTGGCTTGAGATCACAAAAGGGAAGGAATTTGAAAAAATCGCCGACGAATTTTAGCGAGTGTGAAAGCGGCCTTATTGAATAACTGTGACTTCTGCTTCGAGCGAGCTGTGTGATATCCGCATCAGTGAGCTTTATGGAATGGATTACTTGAACCGCGTCGGCTTATATTTGGCCACAGTGCGAAATGCCTTGTACCTAACCTAACCAAATAGTCAACATAAACGCTTCATCACAAGCTCATCATGATTTAATTGATAAGAAATCAACCGATCTTCGTGGTCTTTCAATTAACCTAGAACAGTCTAAGCATGACTGTAATCTAACATCACAATTAGACGTCTAAAATATCATTCATTCAAAGTCAATCAACGAGACTAGATACTCTTTCAATTATGGATACCACGTGACAAGCAAGACTAAGATGACACTTAATAATCGATACCCTAGTCGTACCACCCCAATTCGAGATAAGAAGGTGATCAGTCTTCAAAGGCGAAAGTCTTAAAAAAATTAATTTAGATACGAATAGAGACCGATAAGGATCTTGAGCGAGTCTTTTGTAGTTCACAGATATCTACGTCAATCAATTAATCAAATATCGAAAAATTACTTCATAGATAAAATATCAACCAATTTCCGGTAACTGTCAAATTGTTTTGATATTCTCTTGACGTCATGAGTCAGAGAGTTATCAGAAACTTCTTCGAATACTCCAAGAGACTAAAGCCATATCAATTTGTAATATGCAAGATATTTATGGGGATGAGGTTTACGAGCTGGTTAGAGTACCTGACTACCTTAAAGGTAGCCAGACTTAGCCAAAAATTAGGTCCGTTGTGCTACCAAAAAAATCTATTAGACCCTAATCTGCGAACCATTTAATAATTTAATATGGGTGGCGCTACAGTCCGAGGCGGCCCTGGCCCTAGCTTCTCAGCAACCATTCGTGTTGTGCGCGCTATTGTTCTTTCACGAGGGGAAGGGACCTACAGTTTAATGCCTACTCCGAACGGCAAAGTTGAGGATGCTTTTTCTAGACAGGAGTACTCTTTGAGCATTGTCAGTGACTCGAAAGAGGTGGAGCCGTGGTAAATTCAGGTATCGAACCTGGGACCCTCTGCGTAGGAGTCGACGTACTTACCCACATACGCCACGGCGACCCACCCCCGAACCATTTGGAGCATTTAATAAAGCGAAGCAGTTGACTAATGATAAACTCACTGTAACTCATCAGGGGTTATGCCTAAGCGTAAATAGGCGAGCTTATGGACTTGGGTCTACCAAGTGGTCGCCTACCTGATGGAATCGAATTCAAGACTCGCCTCGGATGTCATGATGGTGGGGACATTCGTGCTACCCTACCAAACCAACGAAGCATAGCTCTTTCCGTTCGAAGAAGCAGCTGCTCAAAGTTGAGGTCCTGGCGCAGTGTCGTGTTCCTCACCCTATCTTGGCGAGTAACGAAGAATTCAGCACGAAGCACTCAGCAGCTTGTATTCGTGATCTCATTCTTTCGGTAATTACCCAAATTTCACACAAATACTGAGTGGGAAACCGATAACTTGGCTTTCACACTAAGCTCGGCCTTCCTAATTACAGATCTCCCAAGCTGTGTCAAAACTGACCCAGCTTGACCAATCCTACAAGAAAGTTCAGTCTCACTCCTCCCATCACTCGTGAAGAAGACCCTGAAATGCTTAAACTTCTCCACCTGCTTCAATGGGACTCCACTAACACGTAGAGTTTGTCCACGATTTGTCCACGTTAACCTTCATCCCAGAATCAGGACATACGGCCACAAACCTATCGAGTGCGCGCTGGAGTTCCGTCTGGGAAGATGTGAGAATAACTAAGTCAACCGCAAAAAGAAAATGACTTACCCTCAACTCTCCCAATGTGAAACATTCCTCGCCTCGGCTGCGCTGCAACATCCAGTCCATATAAACAATGAAAAAGAGAGGTGACAAGACGCACCCTTGGCAAAGTCCAACGCCCACGGTGAAAGGTGTTGATTTAGCACCGTTGACCCGAACACAGCTGCCCTCAAAAGAGGACCCTCAATCGCACACTCCTGCGGAACACTCAAGAGTTTACCTCGAGGAACTCGGTCATATGCCTTCTCCAAATCTACATACTCTACACTCTTAGAGTGAAAAGCTTCACAGTGGATCAACATGATGTGGTGTGTGCTGGTGAATGCACTAGCAGCCCCTCTAGCTAGAGTGAAAAGCTGGTCGGTAGTACGAAAGGCGCACTGTTCACCTCCCATCCTTGCCTCGACCATAGCTCTAGAACGCGCTTTCAAAACCTTAGGGTAGACTTTCCCGGGGAGACTCAAGAGGACTGTAGCTGGAGCAGTCTCTTTTGTCCCGCTTCTTGAAAAGAGCGACACTCACCCCAGTTTGCCATTCGCCAGGTGTTTTACCGCGTTCCCAGGCCACCGTAATAACACGAGAAAGCCATAAGACTCCCTCTTTAGTCATTGCTTTGAGCTTTTCTGGCCGGATTTCATCCAAACCGGTGGATTTGCCAACTTCTATCGCCAAAATGACTTCCTCCATTCTTGGACTATTCGCCCCACTTAAGACTTCGGGTCTGTCATCCCTAGTGCCGTCAGTTCGCGATTGAGCAGCTCCGAAAAGTGCTCGCTCCATATCTACGCAAGATGTCCTCCTCACTGACTCCTTCGATGACGTTGAATTTCCTTCCTCTGAGTCGGCGAATGGTTTGCCCGAACACCTTGTTCGCAGATTTATGGTCGCTTTCCAACTTCTCGCCGAACCCCTTCCATGACTGCTTTTTGCTGTTCGCACAGCCAGTTCTTCGCGCCCGTCACGAGAAGCAGAGTCCCCCAAGGGAGTCCAGTCTCTGTAGGTCTTCTTCTTCTCTCTGATGGCTTCTTGAACTTCGGGTGTTTTAAACCAGCCGCCACTCCATACCGCTTCACTCCACAAACATCCCGTGCAGAGGCAATGACAGCTGCTAAAATTGCCATTCTTCCTCTACATGCGACGGAACAGTTGGAATTCGCTCAATTTTTTATATATTATTTTGAAACACAAAATTAAATCCTTAAATCTAAAGCTAAAAAGAATCTATTCCCATCTGGAGAAGTGCTGGTCCTACCTGTCCCTTGAATGAATCAAGATGTTTTCTGTGACAATGCCAATCCTCTACTGGCTCTAGAGGTTTAGCGATTCACTGTCTGTACGACTGTCAATGAAAACGGCTATCATTGGTCACACACAGCGACTGCTGGCATTGACACAAAAGTGGGTATACACGCTCAAGTGGCAATAACCAACTTGGTGCACGAAATCGAAGACAGCTAGCTAAGAGGCCTGGTAGTTGAAGTCCGCTTAACCCCAGAGAGCATCTTGACAATAAGAAGGAGTTGAAGAAAGGATCCTTTTGGTTGTTCTTGAAGACACTAACATTTAGAGGGAGCAAGAAGAAGGTGGCAATGGGCGACTAAATGCATGGTTGGCATTTTTTTTGGAAATCCTCCTCCTCCTGGGGCAGAAAGTCAACTTGTAACACTAGGCTTCCTCAGTTCAGTCATCTTGAACTGTCCTTTAGACAAGCGACTATTCATGCCAGAAGTTCGCCACGACGTAGATATGTGCAACTTGGTCTTTTTGAGAGAAAAGTTCTGCGTTCAATCGTTGGTCCTAGACGAGGATTTAACCACGAATTGTACGGGCTGTACCCCGACATGAGCCTAGCCAAGCGTCTTCGGATACAACGCCTAAGTGGGCTAGGCCATGTACAGCTTATAGTCAACAGAGCTCCAGCCCGAAGAGTCTTCGACTCCGAACTAGTGGGACAACGCAATAGAGGATGCCCACGGTACCGATGGCGCACCCAGGTGGAGAAAGACCTCGTTCAACTTGTTGTGCGCAGTTGAAGACAGCCCAGGTCCATCCCGGACTGTAACGCCACCAGATATGTGCAAAAAATGTCGCAACAAATTCGACCAAATCACGTTCAGACACCGAAACCAATTGAATGTCAAATGGTCTGATGACCGATGCACTGGCAGCGTGGATTGCCCTAACTTAATGAAGCCGAAATACCACTATTTTTTTGCCCGAATTCACCTAAATCCACAATCAACTCCAATTTGTGCAGCGAACCAAAGCCGATTACATTCAGTCGCACTCGAGAGGATTAACACTTGCGCTGGCCCCCAAATCCAATCGACAGGGTTTGCCCTCAACCAACAGAGCACATCGAACGATTCGCTAAGCAAACGAATTAAAAATGCAAATACAAGCCACCACCCCCAGCTCGCCCCATACACATGCACTGCTCAAATATTTGCCCATCGGTGTGTACATTTAAAATGCTCCCTTAAATAGAACTCGAGAGAGAGGGAGAGAGAGATAGAGAGCATTGCATGCCCGCTTGAGGTTAAGTTATAAATAAATGTCAACAACCGACTGCGACTATGGATATCCTAGTCTGGCTATCTATCGATTTAATCAGTTCCAAGGAGAGCCGACCAGGGGTCCCGCTCTCGTTCCGTCCCGTTGTAATTGACCCACTCCTTGACCATTGTCGAATCGGAGCACGCAGTCCAATCGTTTTCGTATGCACTGGCCAACTGGTAATCAATCAACGTTTACCTTTGATTATGGTTGGAATTCTCGATGAACACAAATTTCACCCGTTCCCCTCTCCCCACAGCAAATGGCAGTCTTCGAGCGGATTTCGGATACACCACAACTTGCGGTGCGGCAACGGTGCTGATACAATGGCCAGTGCTGGGGAATTGTGTAATTTTGGTGGTTGCGGCGAGAGTGAGATTGCTGATGCGTCTGCTGCCGCGAATGAACCGTTTTCACGTAATTTAGCTTTCATGGGCGGTCATTAGATTAAAAGCCTGTAAATCGAGTTTCGATATGCACGACACAATGGCGTTGATGTATGTACGCATTCGCGGGATGGGAATTCGATGTGTGTTCTCTGATTTGACTTCGACTTGCCAAGTTGTCTGTGGGAATATCGTTTTCTGGATTTATGACCTGGTGCGAGGGGGTTTTAGAACTCATCGTGGCCGTGTGTAGCTTGTTTTGTGTGCAAAGGCTGTCATGGGAGGTGTGCGTCGCTAGGAACTTCTTGGAGGTGCCGTAGTCTGGTCGGGATATGGATTGGCCTGAAGGCACGCTAAGACAAGGATCTCTTGCAGTACTGCTAAGTGGCATTAGGCAACCAGAAGGATCTCTCGCAACACTGCTAAGTGGGAAGCACACAAAGCGTCAGAAAAGATCTTCTTCGCAACGACAAGGATAGGTAGGTACCAATTGGCTTTGATTCACTTAAGCCAACCTAGGTCCGTTGTACTGCCACCAGGGCTTACACCAAGGGAGTGTTGGGACGGCGTGATTTCTTCAGCAGCCAGCCAGATTTGTCAGTGAAATCCAGAAGGGATTTGATTGGTGTTTCTCTCAGATCGCTTAGTTTATCAAATAAGTCGGAGCCTAGAGTGACTTTAGTTCATCAAATAAATAGGAGCCTAGAGTGGCTTCCCTAGCTAAGGCGAGTGGAGGCAGCTACACACAAGGCGTGGCACACCTTCCTACCTCCTCTTCTTCTAGACAACCTCCCAAAAATTAAAAGAGAATGCTCTCAGTCTTTTCGCGTGTACACCCAATAGGCAGTGTCCGCTGATTATTCCCACTGCGGTGCTGATTCTAGATCTTTTTAGGGAGATCAGCTCTTTTGGGTCTAGACTGGGCCAGAGGTAAGGGATAAGTCCTTGATCTGTCTTGTCTACCATCGTCCAAATTTAAAACGCCATTCTACCCGCTCGTGGGCCCTTATTGTTCATTTCCTTGCAAGTGTCGACTAAGAAGCTACTACCAGTCATCCTTCGCGGGATAATCTTCGGTTCCTTACACATTATGTCCATTTGAAATTTGTTCAGCAGCTAAGTAAGTTATGAAACCTGGCAGTCATGCGCCATGGATGGTCTAAGCCCGCCTAAATCGCCTTCCATCGCTGACGGTTCTAGACACGCTGCTGCCAGTCATCAAGACCAAGCTCTCTTCTATCCGCGATGGCTTGGTTTTTATGCTGGATATACGTTTTCCCTCTTCTTCCCGAAGCGAGAGGCTTGGATTGGGAGACCTTTCTTAGCTGGATCATTGGCCAGTACACTCATCCGGCACCAAAGTGGATTATCTCCGCCCGACCTGGACGAAGAAATTCGATAGATCCCCCTTCGCACAAACGCGGTGAATACAAATCACACGCGTCTAGCGGAATTAAATACCACGAAGTCTCGGCAGGCGTTCCACAGGGTTCAGTCCTTGGACCCCTCCTGTGGAACTTAATGTACGACGGAGTACTGAGACTAACGCAGCCACATGGAGTCAAGGTGATCGGTTTGGCTGACGACATCGCGGTCGTAACAGTGGCCAAGCACATCCACGAGGTGGAAACAGCCACAAACGAAGCGATCGCCACTAGCCGTCCATAAGACTGAGGCTGTCTTAATAACCAACCGAAAGACTGTGGAATACGCGAACTTCCGAGTTGGTTCCCCGATGATTCGATCGAAGGAGGCTCTAAAATACCTCGACAATCGGCTGCATTTTAAAACTCACGTCGAGTAAGGCAGCAAGGATGCTGCCCAACATTTGAGCACCTGGATATACGAGAAGGATCCTGCTTTCCACAGTGGTGAGCTCAATCCTTCTTTTCGCTGCACCAGTATGGGCGGGGGCCTTGGCGAACACGGAAGCACCAAGGGGCAACATACAAGCTCTGCGTGATAAGAACTATCAGCGGTTTCCAAACAATTTCGTACGAAGCAGCCTGCGTCAGCTCTCCGTAGGTAGATCCTTTGCAATATCGATAGGGTGTGGATCTTGCGCTAGTCTCCGCGTGATTTTCAGTTCTCCGTCGGTAGATCCTTTGCTACATCGATAGGGTGCGGGTATTGTCCTGAGAACTGAAAATCACGCGGAGACTAGCGCAAGATGCCTGAAGAACGAAGAAAGGGCAACATCTGTGGCAAGCCAGTTGAGACACCACAACCAAAGGCAAATGGACCCATAAATTGATACCCAGAATAGAAGCCTGGACAAAGAGAGACTGCAACTACCACCTCACGCAGTTCCTGTCGAGCCAAGTGGGTTACCGGAAATACATCCACAGATTCGGTCACGACAGCTCACCCACTTGACAAGAATTCGCGGGCGAAGATGAAGACGCAGAGCACGCAATATTCCATTGCAGACGCTGGAGTGAGGAAGTCTACCAACCCTCGAGCTGAGGAGTCAGCTGACAAATGGCTGGTGACCTGTTCCTTTGCAACAAGCGTGCAGATCGAGCTAAGAAGGCTCCAACGGGAAAGGAAAGCCGAATTGGCAAATATAGATCACATAGCGTGATATGCCAACCAGCCCCGCGAAGTAATACCTGACGGCAGTTCCCCGGACAGACTGGTAGAAGTGTACAGAGGTGTGGTTTAGGACGAACATAGGTGCGAGTAAAAAGGAGAACAATATCCCGTCAATAGTTCACGCTGGTAACACGGGTTAACAGTATCTTCAAGAAGATTCCACATCCATTGGAAACACGCACCCAGCCCAAACCACCGAATTCCATCAAAGCTTTGAATGCATTCTGTTTAGAATATGATTCAATCTGAATTCTTTCTTCACCTAGCAGCCTTTCATGCACTCTCTGCATCAATACACCAGACACGTACACACTTATGTACGTCCCCGTGTCATAAACATCTCGTGTGTCCCACCTTCTGGAAGAACAAAAGAGCTCACAAGAATGTTCAGTTGGCTTTTGTTTCACCTTTCGTCACCTTGACTTTGTGGCCGCGCAAGACGCCCTTGTCTGTGTTGGCAAACGCTTCAAAGTGAAGCACAGTTTGTGGTTGTTGACGACAATTTCTTCGAATGAGAAACAGTTGCGGACGAAGGTCATGCGTGTGAGGTCTTCAGAAGGCCCCCTCCGCCCGGGTTGCAAGATCAGTTTGGTAGCTGTTTTTGTCTTGTTGCATAACTCTGTGAAGATGCTTGATTGTGGGTTCTGAGAAGACAGCTGGGTTTTGTGGGGTTGATGTTGGGTTTGGTTTTGTAATTCATTTTTATTGTCTTTGTGGCGTTCTTCTTTCGGGCTCCAGTGCCAACACACCAAATAAGCTTCAGCCGTTGAGCACATCCAGTCTGTTTGACATGATTTTGGGGTAACCCTTTAACTCATGATTTAGATACAATTAACAGCAGGTTATCATCATCGTATCGAGTTATTAAATTTTCGAATTATCGAAGTTCGACTGTATTTAAATTATTGTTTTTGAATGCCTTGATTTTCGCCTTAAACGGATTAACCAATTGGTTTAGACAAGTTTTAGGCTGTGGCGAGTGAGTTAGTTGCTCCTTGTGAGCACCGCACAGTCCCCGCCAGTGCCGCCAGATAATTTGCTAAGTCATCTACGTAGAGGGCGAATAAAAGATGACTAAGTACACATCCCTGTGGAACCCCAGTTTTAACCTCAAATTAGTCCGACAGAACACTACCATACCCATTGTCTGCGCTCTGCCCAAAGTGGCAAACAAACGATGACTCCTCATAATTCGTCCGCCTTCACTCACCCTTGAAGTCGTAGCAAATTGTTGAGACATTCAGCGTTATCGACAAAATACTTACACGGCCACGCCTGAAAGCCGGCATTGA
This sequence comes from Eristalis intricaria, assembly GCA_964034865.1. NCBI lineage: Eukaryota > Metazoa > Arthropoda > Insecta > Diptera > Syrphidae > Eristalis > Eristalis intricaria. The sequence goes on from OZ035877.1 coordinate 11,073,480, forward strand.
TTTTCGATAAAAGCAAACTTTTCCGTCTACAACCAGTCTGCCGGCAACGACGACGACGTCGGCGGCGTCACGCGTCTCCATCAGTCGCCTTGGCAACAATCAAATAGGCAGGCATTCAATCAAAATCAAGCTATTCCCAGACATTAACGGCCACCGGATCACCGTGTCGTCAGTCGACACAGTGTGGCTAATCTACAACGAATCCCTGACTTCATTATCCTGGAATAGAAAGTGATTCGGCAGCGCTTGCTCGCTACTGCGTGCGTGGTTGAGAGGTGATTTATGCAAAAAGTATGTCTCACATGTGCCCACCCCCCCGCGTCACCGAAAAAGTAGGCACTGGCTTTCTACACTCGCTCGAGCAGGTTAACTGCGATTTTATCGGGGGAAATTAATGGCGGAAAGGGAAACTTCTGCCCCACCGACCCACCATCGCGTGCATCATACTTATTCCATTTCCCTTGTTATGTGAGAATAAACGATGGTTGATTTTATGCCCAGAAGAAAAAACATCGCGCTCAGATATCATAAACGTCGTTTCGGTTAATTACTGTCATTTCGTGGATGGCAACTCACTTGCGAGTGAATTCAACGACAAGCTGCACGGTATCTTCTTTTGGAATCCTTTTGTTGTTGGTGCAGAGAAGCGAGTCTCCGGGATTTAGAGCCTTTTTGAATTTTTAGAGTGACCAGAAGTGCCATTTACTTCCTTTCGACTGAACGATTCTGAAACAGACATTTGGTTCTGTCTTTGAAGCAAAAACAAACCGCAAACACGTGGACTTGCCCGTGTCCCACTCTCTCACACTCTCAATGTCTCACTACGGTCACTACCCAGGATCGTAGTTGCAGAGCAGGGAAAGACTGTTTGACTAAGACTGCAAAATTTTATAAATGTTCAGTTTAAACACAAATTTTACGCCAACACCTCATTACCACGGACGTTGAGAGTTCAATCTACAACAGCCTTCCATCGCTTAGAGAGAGCTCAATCTACAACAGCCTTCCATCCCTTAAGTTCGCGAGTTCGCTACTGTCAGTTAACTGGGTCTCGATTTGTCATCGAAGAGGCTCTTTCTGAGCTGCTGCCTCGATGTTCATGTGGCCGAGTCACTATACTCGGCGGAATTTTACCTCCCACCAGTACACCCACATCCCTTAGCAGTTCATAGACACCGTGTTTTTTCCTTGCAGAGGTTTGCAGCCGATATCAAACGCATAGTACCTATATTTGTGTCTGTCTGGTAACGATTCAAGTGATCACAGCTCTGATTGTTATGTGTTGTAGTGAATTGAGATCCATGATGCGGCGTTAGGAAACCTTTCGGAGATCTCGATCAAGGGTGAAATGAAAGCTTTCCCTAGAATCCAGTCCAAGTCCTTGCTCCAGCAAGCACTGCATAATGTGCCTAACCGAGCCGTCTCTAGAAGAACGAGGCTGACTATATATAAGACACTGATCGTCGCAATCCCGCTGTAAAGCGAGGAGGTAGTGGATGAAGAAGTCCTTGGTCTCTTCGAGAGAAAAGTTATACGTGGTATCTTTGGCCATGTTTGCGTAACTGATTTAAAAACGAACTGTATGGACTGTCGGCCGACATGAGTCTTGTAGACCGCATGGACAACTCAGCTTCGGCACTAAGAGTATGGAAGGACAACTGAACTTGGGCACTAAGAGTATGAAAGAAACTCCGAGGTGAAGAAGGACATCCACCAATTTAGCGTGCGAGGAGTTAGCTAGCCAGAGATCGCTCTAGTTGGAGAGGCTATAGCGCCAAATAAGGACAAAGACGGCGTATAGTTCGCCGTTGTCTTCTCCTCCATAAACTTTCATCTCAGCCGGGTTTAAATATCCAAGACAGATCTGCCAAGTCTCTGCTTAATGTCCACTTCCTTTCGCAGGTAAATGGAGCATGGTTTTAGACATGTGACATGAGACGACTCAATTGGACAAGTCGAAGTAGCAACGGCGACTCTGCGTTGAATCCCCTCTAGGATGTCATTTGTGGAGTTTGCTTTCGACGGAGACATTTTAACCTTCGTAGTGAACGATTGATTGATTGTTGCTCGATAGGATCCTTATGAAATACATAATAAACTGGCCGATTTCTCTCCCCTACAAGTTGTAACGCCTCCTCAATCCCTTGGTTCGGTTCGATCTTCCTCTTTGCGCCCCTCGAACCAAGAGACATGCATTGGCCTTGATGTAGCTGAGTCAGGGATTCTTAAGACTGATCTGCCTGCCTTCTTGCCCCTACCGTGCTTGATGATGGTCACCGGCACGTTGCTTCCTGTCGCCAAGACCAAGCTGCTTTGCATCCGTGTTCGCTTCGTATTTCACCTCAAGACCTGCTCATTTTGTTTGGTCTTCGCCGAAGTGAAAACTTCTACCAGGAGCACGTGGCGAGGTCGATGCCTTCCTTGGTTAACTTCAATGTCGAGTGTACGTATTTTCCGCTGTTACAGCTCACCTAACGTACATCTTCCTCCGTACCGATAAATCGCCCGACAGATGCTCTCCTTCACGAGATACTGCGAAGGTTTCAGAAAACAACGATGCACGTACGTATTGTAGTGCGGTGCGAAACCGGATAAATTTTCCCTGGATTCCAAATTCGCCCATCACTTCTAGATCCATCCAAATTCACTAGACCCTTGCAACGAATCAAGTCCCACAAGGGTTTGATCGCGCATCGTCTTGCAACTCGCCAGTCTTATCGCGAAGACGTCTAAGTGTGAATACTTCAAGTCTGTGAAGGAAGGATGGTTGCTGCTTCTGGGAAAAAACACTTATTTGGGGAGCTGGCAGATTAGAACGCATTGGAAAGCCTCCTTATATTTACGCCATACGAATCAAGTTTGCTACAGAAGAGGATGGTGTCACGACGGAAATCTCACCAGTCAAGAACAGAATAGAACCAACTCGTTAGCCTGTGATCCTCGGTTGTGGACGACAAGAGCACCTACATGGGATATAGTCGATTTGACGTGCCGGAAGTCCCCATGGTACATCCCAATCCGGGATACATTGATAAAGCCTACAGTACTATTAACACGACCTCAAATCTCGACTTACTTTAAACTTTATCTAACCTTCGTCTTAGCCTCTCCCCTGATTGTTGTTTCTATTTATAAACTCACAGATTTGAAGAGATGATAAGAAGTGTTGTTTTGTCACAATTTTGAAAACAAATTAGTCACAGGAATTCTTTTTAGGGCGGCCGCCATTCGGCGAAAGTAATAACAAGCCGACTTATCAGCTTCCTCTCCTTCTTCTTGGTTATGCTGCGAGCTACGCATTGAGCGTGAGAGGTGTAAGTCTAGGCAATCTGACAGTGCGACGGTTGGTAGGGAACAATTGTGGGCGGTCGAGTCAATCAGTTTGTGTCTACGATGCTCAATTTGGGGCTCCATTAGAACTAACTTACATTGCATGGAGACCAATTTGGTAGAACGACGACATCATTGAGCGACGGAACCCAACAGAGTGGTGAATAGCCCGTGTGGCATAGGTACGAAGGTGGTGCATGCTCGGTAGGTTCTTAGTTCGAACCCCGACACTGCCAGCTGCCATCTTATTTCACGGCTGCACCTCTTCCAAGTCACTGACAATGCTCAAGGAGTACACTTGTCTAGAGAAAGCCTCTTAATCTTAGTCGTTCGGAGTCGCCTGTGGATCATCGCCTGAACAATGTCACCCACAACACGAGTGATTGCTGTTTAAACAAGGTCCACCTCGGACTGAAGCGCCACCACTGGTTACCTTGACACTGTTTCCGAATTGGATTGATTGGGTGGAGAAGCCGACATACAGCCGGGGGACACATAGGCCAACGAATTGTGTCCATCTTGCTTCAGAGCAAGATGGTCTACACACCTGGAGTTTTCAAGAAGATGGGACGCACACGCTTCAGAGCAAGATGCTCTACAGACCTGGAGTTTTCAAGAAGATGGGACGCACACGCTTCAGAACAAGATGCTCTACACACCTGGAGTTTTCAAGAAGATGGGACGCACTGAGACAACAGGGTCGTCCCACAGACAGAAACACGGACGCAAACTGTCGAGGGGCTAGCTCAGTCTTCACCGGAAGTGGAGAGGTCCCCTTAAAAATGTTATTTCTTCGTCGACTGTAATCGACTCACTCCCCATTCATCAGTTTACACCCCTCTAAGGCAAATAAGGCAAGTAACGAGATCCAAAAGAGGCTTGTCTCGACACTAATCACAAGCCCCAGAGCCGACAAGACGTCACTACGCCAACTCTTCTGAATACGAAATGAATTTGAATTTGAATTTAAACAGCGGCTCAGCCTACTCAAGCCGAACTCGCATGCGTTGAATACACAACCAACCAGCATGACAAGCCCAGGTCTCACTCGATTTTGATGGATAGCCAGCAGCGTATCTCCTGACCTTGTGGCGTCCACTCTGTCTTCACGGTGTACAGTCCGAAGCGAGCAATTTCATAACTCCTCCATGCCGGCGACTAATCCAAAATACTTTTCAATATCCACTCAGCCGCACAAGCAAACCGCACGCTTTACATAACTTCCACGAGAGCGGAATCGTCTAAAAATAGTGTCCACCACCGCCTATCGGGTCGCGGCGAACTGGTTCCCCACCAGAAGCCATCTTAACTGGAGCAGATTGTAAATGGTTCTTCGAATTCGAGTAAAGTTTCCCCCTCGCTCTGTCGAAGTCAAGACAAAGCCAAGCCCGGCTCTGGGCATATCTCGAACCCTTCCCTCAGTGTTCCGGGAGCAGCCGCTCCACGTCCCGCGTCCATCGCTCTTTATCAACTGAACTGAACTAAAAACAAGCAAAACTTGTGGCGATTTACAGTCCGAGTCCGAGTCTGCTTTGTGGTCACATTCGTATCTTTATTGGCCGTGCTCTATAATAAGCCACCGATTCGACGGAATTTCGTTGTTCTTTCGCTGCTTCGCAATTTATTGCATTTTCGCTGCGAAAAATCAAATGAGACAAGGAAAATAGCTCATAAATTAGTGTCAGTTCCGCATTTGTTGGAAATGAAAAGAAGTGGCAGAAAAGAAAATCGGGGAAAATGTGAAGAGAAATCTGCGCGGCGGCCGCCGATTCGACGAATTTACGAATTTCCCTTGCAACACGAGTCGAGTGTCGCCAGAAGTGAACTGAAAGAATTGTGTTAATGTTTCATTGCCCGCAGCAACGCCATTATTTGATTTGTTTATCTCTCCGACTGTGTGCGCAATTAATGCTATTGGAACCCTCAAAAATGAGCTGGGAATGAGAGCGGGTCTTATTGCTGGGTACTTTTGGATGGACTCTGTCTTTGGGAACTCTTTGGTTTCTTTTTTTTTTTTTTTTTTTATTTGCCCATTAAGGCAATGTTGACAGAGAGATCTGAATAAAAGGTAACGATTTAAATGATTTTCTTGTGTTTCGTGTGGCTGTCGAACACAGGTTTTGTTTCAGATGGAGAGCCAGAGATGTGTGTCCCCAAATGAACGCAAACTAAAGCTGTGTCAATGGCCTAGTTAGAAGACTTGATGATACACAAAACAAAGAGCATTCCGCGGGACCTGCTGGCGTTGAACGACGATATCCGCCTCTCATTGAATATTAGGAGAGCTCGCAAGAGAGCAAAAAGGGGGACAATAAATCTAATGGCTGCCAAGCAATATTCCCTAATGATAATGGCCACCTCTACTGATCAGATATCATGCCCTAGAGGGTCCACAGCTCGATCCGAGACACGTCAACTTTCATTTAAAACACGCCCCCTCTTCCGGGTCACTGAGCGAACTTAGGGTACTTTTGTTCACCAAAAGTTAAACACAACTCTGGGATTCTTCTCTTCAACTTCTGGATTTGCTTTCATTCCCTCAAATTTTATGGCTTCAACTCTCAAATTACAACCCATGAGTATATCAACTCCTCCTTTTCTCAACTTACAGAAGTAGCAGCAAGTTAAGGGATGAAAAATAATGTTGCTCGAACTAACACAGGATTCATTGCTGTGGTACGAGAGAAGATACTACGGCGCTTACGATTTGATTTGAAATAATGAAGTATTTGATAGATTTTCATTTGTTAACAGACCCCATAAATTACGGGCAAACACTGACCAATCGTCAATATTATTCGTTCGGATCAATTCAATAGACGAATGCAGGGTTTAACCTGCCGGCAGTAACTGAAAATCAGAGATAATGGAGGACAGAGATATGCAACCATTATCTCTGCTGAAAACATTTTCTCTCGATTCGCCTTCTCATACCGCCACGAACAGCACACACTGTTAATTCAAAGGAGAAAATGACATTGTGTGTGTGAATTGTCAAAAAAGAAAGTTGAACAACTTCTGGGTTCAAAATGTCAGACTGTGAGTTGAAATAGTGAACAAAATTAATTTTCAACTCGCCGATTAAAGAACGAGTTGAGATTAATCTGGAAGTTGATCAACTCTCAGTTTGCCGGGAAGTTGAGCAATTGTGAACAAAATTGTGGTATGAAGCATCTAAACTCTGCTCTTCATTATGGTGAGTCAGCATAGGAGAACCTAGGCTCAAGTTCATGTCGAATATAAGGCGTTTACAATGAGGGGAGGTTTCTAGAATTCAAAGATTCATAGTTCGACCTGTCTAGAAGTAACAGGCTCCACGGGTGTACTCGAGACAGTTCGTTTTCTCATGCCTGTAGGAAATTGGCCATTGAGTGTCAGAAAGGCAGGAAGGTTTGGAATCTCTTACCCTACAGACGTGCTGGTATCCATCAGCATTGTAGAGAGCACCATCCAATTGAGGGATTTTCTGATTTTTCCTCGAAGGATGCCTGGCACGACTGTGGCGTGACTTCAAATTAAATGGCTACGACAAATGCACTAGAGCTGACAGACCGATGGAAAGTTATGAAAATGCAATCGCTTATTTAAACTGGAAATGTTGTCTCAGTCTGGACATCGGATCAAGATGTCGCCGACAATAGCCCCATCATCAACTGTACACCCGCATCCTCTCAGTGAGTTTTGCAGGATTTTTGAAGACGGTGAAGAAAGAGAAGAACCTATTCGACATCTGGAGTGCAAGTGCCCGTTGCTAGCAAACGAAAAAGTATTCAGTTTCTAGACAAATATTTCCAGAACAATGAACGAACTACTAAACCTCTCGAAATTCATATTCGAATCCGATTAGTCTCTCCTCTGGATCCAGTGAGAATGAATAAACTGGTACTATTGGAGGAGAAGATGGGGCGCCAAGCGACGATGTTGACATAGACTTCTCAGGAAAATATCTCCACGTCTTGGAAAATCGAATGCATAGTCTCAATCTACTTAACAACTAAAATGAAAGCTCAGTACAGAAGAAAGAGTAAGGAAGGCCATAACGGCCTTATATATGGGCAAGACAACCATTTGACACAAATGGGGTCTTTAACCCCATATAGCACACTGGCTTTATATAGCTGTCATCAGAACCATTCTATTATAGAATGGTACCCCTTATTTAACGTCAGCACCCATTACCGTAAATTAAGGAAGGCACAGAGAAAAGCCTGCATCTGAATCAGTGGATCCCTTAGAACACCTTCCACTGATGCGCTGGAAATTCTCTTAAACCTTACCCCGTTAGATATTTTTTACAGTTCGTCTAAAGGCTTGCTCTGAATGGTGTGATTAAACCTACGGACATGCCAAAATCCTTGACGAACAAAACTACACTTGGACTACGCTTCACCTCGACACGTTCCAGAGAACAACTTTGAATATCTCATGCCGGACAGAGACCAGACCAGAGGTACGGCGGCAATACCATACCCTTTAAGCCAAACACTTTCACGCAAACGGGTCGAAGACGGAAGATGAAGAAGGAAGTGGAATTTTCTCGGAGTGTCTAAAGTTGAATAAATCCATTCGTCAGCCCAATCACTGCACCGTCTTCCTAGCGGAAGTAATGGCGCTTGGCGAAGCCCTACCCTGGCTAAGGTGGAACGTGATATCCGACCGCAATATGTATCTGTATCTTTACCGATAGCAAGCCAGCAATTAAATCCTTGCCATCGCTCTCTATAAACTCTAAGATAGCAAGCGACAGGCGTGCATCTCTTAACGAGATATTCGAACAGTTCAACATTCGCCTGTGATGGGTACCAGGTCATGGGGACATCCCGGGAAACTGCAAAGCTGATGAACTCGCTAAACGTGCCACTAGACTGCCAGTTAATGGACTCTCTTGTCACATAGGTGCCCCCATCAAGTTACATTTCATTAATCTCTATGTAAGGAAAACCAATGCCAGATAGTTAAGAGACCTTACTCGTCGAATCTCAAAACAATAAAACAAATCTGGCCTATCGATCCATTAAGAAGATCAAGTAGCCCGATATCCCCAACACTGCAGTGGGAATAATTACAGGAGACTGTCCACTAGACCTTCACGCAAAAAGACTAGGCCTATTCTCTAACGACTTCTGTAGTAGTAGTGTATTCCCCAGAACACTTAGACCATTTCCCAAACCAACTCATTTCATACCCACAGTCAGACAACCACCAATGATTGACCTCTCCAGTGATAGTGCGGTTGTTTGTTAACAGCTTGTTAACTTTTCTTTCACTGGGATTCGAACCGGGGACAACACTAACCATGGACAGGCACCTAAGCAATTGCACCATCCAGTCTGGAACAAACTTGATGTGGAAGGGAAGGAACAACTTGATGTTGGGCTCTGTAAACAGATGGTAAACGCTGTGATGGAGCAAGGTGTAACGAGAGTATCTTAGAGCCTATCTTAGAATCAGTTGAGAGAATCAGTCAGAGAGATCAATTGACGATCAAAACGAGTCAGAGAAATACCTGGGCTCTGCTTACTTGTCGTAAAGTCTATCAATTTCTGAGGGCTTCAACAATGGACTACCTCCAGACAGACGATGAAGACAAAGAATAGAATAAGACAAATCTGCCAAGTCAAATCGAGGCTTCCACCTGATTTCCGAAAACGTGTTTGCAGAGGAAGTCTAAAGACCTTTAAGACCCCTTTAGACTGACACTGAAACATGGTTTCAGCTCTCGGTATACATCCACTCATGGGGAACAATAACCGTGGTCATTCGATATGCATGGGTTCTTTATCTTCACAAATTGTTAGTTCAGTTTCCGTGTCTCCATCCTTCCCTATTAAACGCTGTTAAACAGTTCTCGAGCGATAATTATTTAATAATGAGTTAATTAGACAGTTGCGTGAGAGTTTGCTTCAGTGAATTCGATTTTTGTTTAGTTCACCTTGGAGTGGAAGGAAGGCATGGATGGTGAAGTGGGACCTCCAATTTGACCTTCCATTAAGAATGCATGACTTATCCTTGAGCTAGCGAACATGATAAAACGCCATTCAATGCAAATTGTTTTCAAGGGAAATCAAAAAAGAAGTTTTGAAGAACAGAAGAGCCAGTGGCTTCTAACAATCTTAAAATTTTTCTAGTTTTTATGGTCATAGGGAGACCCATCGTTAAACAAATTCGCAGTTGTCGTACTATCTGTTGTAGAAAGCTTCCTGTTCAGAATATTGAGTGCGTTCTTAGTTGAAATAAGAAAGTGGATTTCGCTCCCACTCTCCGTGGTAAGAAGATCCACTTTACCAAAGAGGACTTAGTTCCTGGGGACTTGCCTTTTCCCTGCCCCGAAATATTTTTCCCACGTTCCAGGGAAGGTTCTGCTCACCAAACCTGTAGACATGGCATAATAGACCACTTCAGGCCAATATTTGCCGTTTTATTCTCTGAGCAACACTATTTATAGAATGATTGTTGCATCAAAACCATTTAAAGTTGTCATCAGTGGCGTAGCGTAGAAAATTTTAAAAGGTAGGTCGGTAAAAATGTTCAGCTGCAAACGCTTTTTGAAATTGTATTATGTTCTGCTATTTTGCTAACCACGTGCTTTAAGAAAATTGATCGCATGTAAGGAATTTCAAAAATGATATTTTTTTAAATAAATAAAACAGAAATCAAAGGAGAAAGAAAAAAATCTAAGAGAAAACAATACAAAATTAGCGAATAAGTCGATAAAAACCGAGTTATTTTTTTTTTGTATAAGAAAGCGTGTGTTAAACAGAGAGGAGTCAATCCCAGCGAACGATGAAGGCCGAACAATGACAGAGAACCGATTTTTTTCTAACCCGAAAATCTCGGGTTTTATAAAATCTGGATGATGAGAACGAGAAATGAATATCCGACTTCACAGCTGATTGCCCCCTAGCCCATCGATGAATTTGAATGCCATTTTTTCTCATTATTTTGAGGACCTCATCTTTTTGATGACATTTAGGACGATCGGATGTATGCATCGCATTGGTTGGAAAAATCTTGATCGACAACTTCGATTGACTTAAATTAAACCTCAATCTAATAAAGTCCACTTCTTAATACATTTTGTGGAACAAATTGTGGACATTGACTGAGTTGTTCCAACGGCAAGTTAAAGACAGTTTTCTGTTAATGCCACACAGTTTTCGAACAAATGCACACAGAACGACTGAAATGATGAACCCCCTAACCCATCGATGAATTTGAATGCCATTTTGACGGATATTCATGAATTTTCGACAGTTATTCACAAAATAATGCCCTGATTGGTCAATTTAGGTTCTGAACACGTTATAAAACACAGTTGTCAAAAATCTTAACAGGAAAGAGAGGTAGAACTCAGGCCTCTCTGTTATACTTAATTCCTGGTTCTAACCATCAAGATTTTGTATAACCCGAGATCTTTCGGGTTTCTATGATTTTTCACTCTTTATTTTGCAAATGCTTTGCTGTTGATCTCTAATGGGCTATGGAGTATGTGTCATGTGGAGAAGAGACATGCAATGATGTGTACTGTGTATGTTTACGTAGAGCAGTAGAACAAGCAGGTTGTAGGCTGGAGTGTTCGTAAAATGTGTCTCTTTCATGTTCAGGTGCGATCGCCGTGGCGTAGTGGGTAATTGCGTCAACTCCTGCGCAGAGGGTCCTAGGTTCGATAACCGAATTTACCACGGATCCACCTCTTTCGAGTCACTGACAATGCTCAAAGAGTATTTCTGTCTAGAAAAAGCTTCTCATCTTCGCCGTTCGGAGTCGGCATTAAACTGTAGGTCCCATTCCACGCGTGAGAGAGCAATAGCACGCACAACACGAGTGGTTACTGAGAAGCTAGGCCCTGGCCCTCTACGGGCCATCCATATTATTATTATTATAAGACTGCTCGAACCAGAACTCAGAGAAGAATTTGAATTTTCTTTTGTCATTGATGCCTATGCTAATCTCTCATTCACATCCCTACTCATAATTAGTACAATTCGTTGACTGTGTGCATACATGTTGAAGTTTGAATTAACAATGTGTGCTGCAGCAAAACGGACGGAAATTACGTTTTTTTCTCAACCATTTACACTCAACGTGGAGGGATATCAAGCGGTTCATGAAAAACCCATCTATGTACCTGTGCCGGTTATGTCGGAGTTGGAGACCACCAGCAGAGGAAACGACATACACTCATTCGTCCAAGGAGACGAGTCAGCAGTAATAAACACCAAACGTTTATCCGTCCAAGCAAACGACTCAGCAGTAATTGATACCACACATTCATTCCCCAATAGAGATAAATCTGCAGCTATGATCAATACCAGGAAGAAGACAGCCCAGACGATCATGCCGAAACAATAACAATTCAGTTAGGAACACAATGAGTATCGAGGCGAGAAAAGTAGAATTAAGATTTTCGTCTTAAGACACGATTCATTCAATGAAGTTCGTTCGTTTTTAAAAATTCGATCCGCTTCAATCCCCATTTAATCGCGCGATGTTCTGCAGATTGAAGTCAAACTTCATGAACCATGAACACAGTATGTAATTAGTCTAGCTCTGAAATTTTATCTAAATCGGCTAATCCGTGCAGGAGTTCAATATTCACCATTTCAGCAAATTGAAAAATAAGAAAAGTTCGAAAATGTTTATTGTTTCCTTTTCGTTTGATGTCTCAGGCAGTCGTTCGAATATGTTCGATTGAGACGTAGAAAAAAATGAATGGTTGCACCAAAGCAGAATATGAAAAATGTGTGTGTGGATGTATGGAAGTTACAGCACACTGGGGGGATGGTTGATATCCACGACTTTGCGACTTGAAATGGTTTCATACCGGATTGATGCAACTACCCTTATTTTGAGAATTTTATTCCCGTTTAAAAAGTGCTCGTAACTTCCGAAAATGTCACATTCAGCATTTAAATTTTAGAATGATTTTTGTTGAAAATTTCAGAGCTCTGCGACGTGTAGTTACGGAGCCTTTGTCGGTCAGATACACAAACTATAAATTTCTGCAAGCCAAACTCGAACTGCGGATTGAATGCAGCGAAAAAAAAACCCTCATGTGTGCATTGAACTATTGCGGGACCGCGCCTTTAGACCGGGGCCTTAGGTTCTTCTGCGTTAAATGTGAGCTTCATCTTGCATTGAGAGTTATTCGAATGCTTCCTTTAGCGCCTGGACAATCGTGTGTTTGCATGACGGACAGACTCGACAATTTGAATGATTTCACGGACATTTTCGACAAGTGAGCTCCCAAACCGTGGTGCATCTTGCTCATAGAAATTCCAGAAGAAAATTTCACATTTTCAGCTACCCGCCATGATCTTTGGCTTTCCTCGAAGAAAAACTCCAAGATATGGCGTATTTCCTCTCCACTGGCATTCATCTTTGAGGTCAATCAAAACTGTTTCAATCACAAAATTGTTACTCGAGCATTGTGAGGACCTCATCTTCCTGATGACATTTAGGACGATGGAAAAATCTTGATCGACAACTTCGATTGACTTAAATTAAACCTCAATCTCATAAAGTCCACTTCTTAATACATTTTGTGGAACAAATTGTGGACATTGACTGAGTTGTTCCAACGGCAAGTTAAAGAGAGTTTTCTGTCAATGCCAGTTCATCCACACAGTTTTCGAACAAATGCACACAGAACGACTGATATTATGAGCATATCATTTATTTCCTTGACACGAGAAGATACAAAGATCAGCCAGACCACCGGAAGTAGTACACAATTCTTAGCGTCCCCATTTTTGTTTTCTCTGCCGTCTGCTAATTTCTCTTGTCTCGCATAATCACATTAGCCTCGTATTTCCTGTCTAATTTACATTTAATTAAATATGCACTTCTGACATCATTCTCGCACTTCATCAATCATCTTGTCTTGGCGCAGCCCAGCAGATGCAACACTGCGTCCCACTCCAGCTGGCGGCGGCGTCTTGCTCATGATGATGTGCCCCATCATAATCGCTCACAAAGTCTGAAGGTAATGTCAATTAATTACGCAGAGACGAGGGGGAGTAATGAAAGCAACAATTACAACTGCAATCACATCATGAAGCGTAATTAAATCACAAGTGGTGCGACCCCCCAGAATGGGGTCACCAACGAATCAAATCGACTGTATCCACCCCTAGGGTCCACATCACACTCGTTATCACAGCCACTGGTGCAGTTGTACTGCAAATAGCTTCCGCTGAAAATGGCCGCCTTAAAATAAGCCACCGCAGTGCGACTCCGCACACAATCACTTGTGGCAGCCGACGCGAAGGTTGCGAATGAAGCGATAATGAACACCAATTGCCTGGCTGCCAGAGCCTGGATCGATTCGAGTCTCAGCAGACTTGTGCTGAGATAAGAAGCTGAAAGCGTCCGGGGATGCCAAGAGGAAGTCTGCGCCAAGGGAGGCTTATCGCCTGAGCTTATCGTTGCATGAGCTAAAGTGAGCTGATGGTCGGACACATTTGTTTGTTTCTTCGTGATCGTCTTGGAATCTGATTGAAAACAACTGAAGGCCATGCGAAGGTTTCCGCTGGCAACGACTTGGGCGGCCGAAGAGAATTTGTGTCACACGTCAATTTTGTGGCTCCGATGAGTCGGGAAATTTTTAACTGCCACTAATTGCGATACATTCGTGCCGACACATCAGCAAGTTCCACCAGGAGATGATTAGTGACTGTGGTCAATTCAGTAATCTCTTGCAACACTCGGCAGTGTGCCAATAGGATCCACACACAAGCGCTTGGCACCCAGAAGGCAAACAACTGCTGATTAAAACGAACAAAGATGTGGAAATCAATCTCCGGTGTTTTCTGAAGAGAGAGAGAGAGAGGACAAGAGAAGTTGTTGCGATCATGTACTTGAGTTGATGTGTGTTTTAAATAATTGGTGATTCTTTTGCTGTTTGGTTTTTCAGCGCTCTAGTTTTGATAGCCCTTCTAGCTTTACGGCAACACCTAGAAAAAACCCATGGTTTGACGACGAGTGTAGGCTGGCACATGCAGCGAAGCTGGAAGCCTACAAAACAACGCTGCACCGAACAACGAGAGTTTTTCGTGAGCTCTACGAACAGAGACGAAGGGACGAGACCCGGCTTCTCAGGAGAAAGAAGAAACAGCACGAGAAGCTCGCGATCGAGGCTATGGAGAGGTGCTATAGCAGGAACGATGTCCGAAAGTTTGGACAGAGGGTGAAACAGTTATCCAGTGGATATAAGGTTCGGACAGAAGCCTGCCGGGACGAGCATGGACAACTAGTGGTAGAGTCGCAGTCGATACTGAGAATTTGGAAGAACCATTTCTGCAGACTGCTAAACGGCGATGAAGACACCAATACCGCTGTCAAGCAGAATGTTCCACTCCACACAATTGACGATGATCGACGAGAATACCTTCCCCTCGACTTAGACGAGTTCAAGATAGCAATATCAAGACTGAAGTCTAACAAAGCTGCCTGGACGGACTGTCCGCTGAAATCTTTGAGGCAGCTGGAGTGATCTGGTTGTGCGCATGCACCAGCTCATCTGTAAGATATGGTCGCAGGAAAGCATGCCCAATGAGTGGAATTTCAGTATCGTCTGCCCGATCCACAAGAAAGGAGACCCCTTTGACTGCGCCAACTACCGAGGGAGAAGTCTACTGAACATCGCTTACAAGATCTTCTCTGCCGTTTTCTGTACTCCCCCAATCTGATCAATCAATCAGGCAAGGGAAGTCCACCATCGACCAGATTTTCACACACGGCAGATCCTGGAAAAGACCCAAGAGATGCAGATCGACATCCACCACTTTTTTGTCGATTTCAAGGCCGCATATGACAGCGTGCATAGGGACGAGCTATACAACGCCATGTCTAGTCTTGAGATTCCTGCCAAACTCATCAGGTTGTGCAGGATGACGATGGAGAACTCTCACTGCTCCATCAAGGTCGGTAACGAACTCACCGAGGCCTTCAATGTCAGAAAAGGTTTTTGACAAGGCGACGCGTTGTCATGTGATTTCATTAATATCATCCTGGAGAAGATCGTGCAAGACTCACACGCCAACTCTAGAGGCACGATCTTCCAGAAGTCCGTACAACTAGCGGATGACATTTTCGTGATTGGCAGAACACAGCGAGCCGTCAATGAGGCGTTTGCTGGCATTAAGGCGGAAGCGGCTAAAATGGGCCTAGCGGTGAATGAGGGCAAAACTATAAGCTGTCATCAAGAAAGGACACACAACATCGACGTCTTGGACCGAGCGTCACAATGGGCAGCTATAACTTCGAGGTAGTCAAGGACTTCGTCTACCTCGGCTCCGCAGTAAACAGTACGATCTACGGCAGCACCGAGACCAAACGCAGAGTACCTCTTGCCAACCGCTGTTTCTTGTAATTGAGTAGTAGAGCCATCTCTCGAAGGACCACGCTGACTTCATACAAGTCCTTGATCATCCCTGTCCTGCTGTACGGCACTAAGGCATGGACAATCTCAAAAGCGGATGAGGAAGTCCTTGGTCTCTTCGAGAGAAAAGCTCTGCGTGCGATCTCAGGTCCTGTTTGCGTTGACGGATTCTGGAGGAGAAGATTCAACCACAAACTGTACAGCGACATGAGTCTAGTCAGGCGTCTTCGGATCCCGTGCCTAAGTGGGCTGGGCCATGTAGAGCGTATGGATAACTCAGCTCTGGCCCGAAGAGTCTTCGACTCCGAACCCGTGGGACAAGGCAACAGAAGACGCCCGCGTTTAGGTGGAGGAGGACCTCAACCAACTTGGCGTGCGACACGGGAGACAACTAGCCAGAGACCGTGCTAGCTGGAGAGGCGCCCCGGACTGTAGCGCCAAATTAAGAAGAAGAAGAATATTACCAGATAAATGGTCACGAATAGAGGAGAAGACTCAACCGCGAACTCAACGATCTGTACCAGGATGTCGACTCCACTAGCTCGTCTATATCGAGCGCATGGACAACATTGCTCCAGCTAAGAGCGTCTTCGCATGAGAGGTTCTTGGAGCACGGAGTTTGTGCCCTTTCTAGCGAGCTCGTCCGCTTTGCAATTCTCTGGAATGTCACAGTGTCCCACATCAGTTGGATGCCAAAATACTTGGCCATCTCGTTAAGAAATAGTCGGCTATTAAATCGGGCCTAAATCTAGAAACTAATCAAACAACAATTTGATGGTCGATGCGTCATCAAAAGCTGATGCAACCCCTAGACGAGATGATTTAACAACAAAGGGACATTAGATGAACAGTTCGTGGAGGAGGATGATTTAGCGAACAACCGACGAATGACAAGCCATTCAAAATCTCAATCAACAAACCCATCCAAAAATAATGAATGCACAGAACAACGCTGACACGCAGTCAATCCGTAAAATAATTCATGAATTATATTTTCTATCACACCACACATACTAGGCTCCGCCGAAAGATATGGCTTCGAAAAAAAAAAAAAAAAAAAAACAGCAAAAAGCCGGCTTTTTGGTGATAAATTTAAATTTATTTCCAAACAAGTTCTTATCGCTGAGCTTTGTTTTTTTGCCTTTTGTGAATGATTTTGGATAAAATTTGAATATTTCTCAGAGCCCCTTAGTTCTGTGCGTGTTCTTGAAGTGAAATCGGGCAGAATTTATAGTTGAGCCGATCAACTTATGCAACAGTCCGTAGATTCGGGGATAACGAGTTGCTCGTGACTTAAGAAAGTGCTGATTTACGCTCTCCCAAAGAAGGGGCAATGATCTTGACTGTGAATATGTGAATCAGCTAATTTGGGCCTGGGGTTTTGGTGGTTAAATGATATGTTGTCCCAACTTGGCTTCTTTCTTTGAACCGCGGCCTGAACCATCAAGTCTGTCTGGTGGATGGGATGTCGCCAGTCGATGGTCGGTCAAATTCGCATTTCTTCCAATGTCTCTTAACCATCTTCGCCTAAATTCTGGAACCGATGCGTTCTGTAAAAGCGCCGACACCTCACAAGCCTTGTGAGAGAGAAGGAGATAGTAAGTGCGATAGGAGACTTAAGATGTGTGGTGGAATAAGACAAAGATGTGATCTAGAAGAATGAAGGCGGTTTAGCATTTCAAACAGATTACGCAATTTAAATGAAGAATGTAGATAATACGATGGTCGTGGGTCTTTGAATTTCCCGCACAGCTACTGCTGTGGGGACTCTGTATCATCATGGGTTAAAAGTGACGCCGAACGTCCAGGTAAAATCGGATCTCAGAGAATTGATGTGTGTAAGGCTCATACTCCGAACCTTAACGCAAGATAGGACGCTCGCGTCGACGGTGGCGCACCAGAGTGGAGAAGAACCTCAATCAATTTGGGTTGCGAAGAGATTGCCTGATAGCCAGAGAAGGTGACTGATGCTGTAGGCATCTCAATTCATCGTCTTGTACCGCGAATTCTCCAAGACCAAGCCTGTGACCAGTTCAAAGGAATGTTTAGCGATGTTCAGGTGATTTGCGGCGATTCCTTATCATGGATTCGTTAAGGAGACCAATCTTGGTGGGTTTCTCCTCACCAAGACCAAGCTGGGTCTGTCGGCCAACAAGATCATGGCCACAGTTTGATCACCTTGTCATTCACATCGATTATCTTGAAATAAATTGAATTTGATCGATATTGATGCCCACCTCCCTCCTAATGGACATCCTCATTAGTGGAGGTGGACAATATGAGTCTTTCACATCGAGTAAGGTAGATTTTTTAAATTCATAGAAAACATTAACTTCGCAGAATCACACAGTCCGTGCGGAGAGTGATGAAGAGGAAAAAGTTTGGTGTTGGAAAAAGTGTGTGGGGCCGGCAAGTATTGAAAAACAAAGATCATTACTTGCTGATTGGAGCACTGCACTGCACATCATAGCAGCTACGTTGTTGCACTGTGTGACTCTGGACGGAGAAGTTGAACCATTGGGTGTCATTGGGGAATCCGCACTCCCACGCAGCTTCAAAAACATGCCGAATGCATTCTGACACACAGAGACAGAGATTCTTTAACAACGACAGTATGGTGAAACGGCTTCAACATCAGGAAAGATTTCTTTTTTTGCCGATAATAAAACTTCGCATCCTCCTCTGAGCAAACACTATATCCGTTTGGTCCAGGGCTTCATCAGAATTGATGGCCAATTTAAAATACTAATGCAGGAGATCTTCCATACCTTCCCTCTTCCATTCCATTCTTCTATTAATGTGATAGATGCCATTGTTTGGGCAGCTGCAAAATGGATAAAAAATGTTCCCCAGACACAATACACAACTGATTCAAAAGTCATTATAGATGCATAATAGGTCTATTCCCGTACCCAAAATAAACAGTTAAAAAACAACGAAAATCTAAAAAAGTTCGTTCCCGTATGCCAAAAATATGGGTTTCCCGTCAAGCGAGCGCTCTCTCGAAAGAGTAAAAAACCACCCTGCCCATTTTAACACAAGAAATGTATGTGGGTAGTTTGTTGGTTTTATGTCGAATCAATTGATGTGTCAAATACTCAAAAAGTTTGTTTTTGTATGAATGGCATAATTGTATGCTTGTATAATTGACATAATTTACGCAATTGGTACAACTGCGTTACCGTACGTTATTGAGATTTTACCTCTCTCTTAGAGACATTTACCCCCCTCCTTAAAAATTGACAGGCTTCACAATTTGGTGCAGAAAGTAGTGAATAATTGAGTGATCATTTGGTGTTATTTTTAAATTTTGACGTTTTTTTAGTATACCTCTTAAACGGACACTCTCTTATGTGGATAAAAAAAAAACTCCGCTCCCGCAGCTGTAATATCAACGATGGCAACACTTCTAACCAGAAATGAAGTATTACTTCCCAGCTGATTGCCCCCTAGTCCATCGACGAATTTGAGTGCCTTTTTGACAGATATTCATGAATTTTTGACGGTTATTCACGAAACAACGTAAATGCCGTCCTCTGATTGGTCGATTTGGTTTAAGAACACGTTATAAAAAACAGTCTTAAGGGGAAAGAGAGGCAGAAGTCGGGCGTCTCTGTAAAGGGTTGACTATAATGCGCATGAGCTAGTGTCCAATGCGCACGGGTGAGTGAGCGAATACACCTACCCCTATGAGCCAACCTATAATTGTCGTCAACGAATGATTGTGAACATTTTGTTAAGCATGTGTGAATTTGGCAGATGGGATATTGTGTGCACAAACCATACAAATGTTTCGTTAAGCATGAGCTAGTGCGCTGGTGTGCCGGTGGGTCGCGTCGACTCCTGCGCCAAGTTCGATACCCGAATTCCCCACGGCTCCACCTCTTTCGAGTCACTGAGACACACTGGAGTATTCCTGGCTAGAAAAAGCTTCCTCAACTTCGCCGTTCAAAGTCGTCATGAAACTGTAGGTCCCATCTACACCATCTAGAACCATATCCCGCTCAACACGAGTGGTTGTTGCAGAAGCTAGGTCTTAGTCCACATCGGACTGCCGCGGCGCCCAAATTATTCTCATTAAGTGGGGACTAAGCTGATTTATAAAATTTGGGGAAAAACCACTGATCTATAAACGGTTCGATATTCGCAAAATCACCTCTTCCCAGACCTGATATGCACGCGAAATATTCATATATTCTCAAATAAGGTTCGCATTACATTAATGCCAATCTACTTCTCTTTCTTAAATAATTTATTCTAGCAAACATTGACGCACGGACCCACGGACCACAACACGACAGGCGGCACCGAGGTGCGAATGCTTCGTCGAAGAAATAGTTTAGTTACGTCATTCAGCCTTAAATAGCTTGTCGTCGCGTCCAAATAATGCATGAATAAAATATTGGACTTAAACGAAAAAGTTGTTATCGAAGCAATGACCGCTGCCACTTCAGAATATTCAAACAAAAGCGAGCAATTTGACGTGACTCTTGAGGGGGGCTTAGAGACTTAGAAGTTTTTGGGGATGATTTATTGTTTTCTGGTGTAGGCTCAAATCGGTGCATAAACTGCAGCAGATTGGCATTCTTGAGACTTCTTCAAAATCGCTCGTGCAAAAATGTCAGGCCACGTTCTTCCAGAAGTCACTTCAGCCAATGACGTGACTGGCCGGAAGCACAAAGCTGTCAATGCGGCGTTTGCTTGCAGCCGAGCATTACGTGCTTCAACGTCTCGAAGAAGTATTTGCTAGCATTAAGACGGAAGCGGCTTTAAAGAACGAAAGAAAAACGAAGTTAGATTGGTTTTGTAACTCGGACAATGCGTCGCAATGACCGGGACCTAGTCTACATCAATTTCGCGGGGAAGAGCACAAGGAAGACCACATTAACGAGCTAAAGGGAGTAACTCTTGCCAACCGCTGTTTCTTTGGGTTCACGGTGCCGCAAGTTGACTTTACACAAGACATTGAGAGACTATAGTGATAGAAGGAGCTCTGTCCTGGCTGGGTTGAGGTGGCAGACGCACTTAGGACAACCAGCTAACACAATGGGCCCATGCTGTTGGAATGTATGAACTGATGCTTATGTTGCTGCCTAATCCAAAGATTGGTTATTCTAGGTTAGGTTGAGGTGGCTGACTGCCGCGCATACGAACAGCAGCTACACTTAGGCCAAGCATAGGCCCATTGTGTTAGCTAAACAATGTTGTTTAGCCTGTCCTGGCTAAAAAACAATGTAAATAGGTACAGATAGTAATAAGAACAGACATTGTCATCTGTTCGGACAGGTAGGTAGGTAGCGATCAAATCTCTGAGTGCAGTCACATTTAACTCCAAGACGTCCCTCAATCGCCGCCTATCTCTTAACTAGATGTCCTCTTCTTCTGGTGCCGCTACAGTCCGGGGTGGACCTGAGCCTCAACCAGTTAGCCTCTCCAGCCAGGACGATCTTTAGCCAGCTGTCTCCAACTGCGCAAACCAAGTCGAGGTCCTTCTCCACCTGTGTGCGTCATCGGTTCCTTGGGCGTCGTCCTCTGTTGCATTGTCCCACAGATTCGGAGTCGAAGACTCTTTGGACCGGAGTAGTGTTTTCTGTGCGCTCTACATGGCCCAGCCATCTTAGGCGTTGGATCCGAAGACGCCTGACTAGACTCATGTCGCTCTACAGCCCGTACAGTTCGTGGTTGAGTCTTCTTCTTCTCCACCAAAGATCGCACGCAGAGCTTTTCTCTCGAAGAGACTAAGGACTTCCTCATCTGCTTTTGAGATTGTCCATGCCTCCGCGCCGTCCAGTAGGACTGGGATGATCGTCAGCTTGGTCCTTCGAGAGATGGCTCTACTACTCAATTCCCTTTTGAGCCCAAAGAAACAGCTGCTGGCAAGAGTTACTCTGCGTTTGATCTCGGTGCTGCCGTAGATCTTACTGTTTACTGCGGTGCCGAGGTAGACGAAGACTTTAACTACTTTGAAGTTATAGCTGCCCCTTGTGACGCTCTGTTCAAGACCTCGATGTTGTGCGTCCTTTCTCGATGACAGCTTATACGTCGTGTTGCCCTCGTTTACCGCTAAACCCATTTTGTCCGCCTGCGTTTCAATGCCAACAAACGCCTCATTGACGGCTCGCTGTGTTCGACCGATGACGTCAATGTCATCCGCATATGCCAGCAGTTGTACGGACTTTTGGAAGATCGTGCCACTTGTGTTACCGCGTGAGTTCTGCACAACCTTCTCAGGAGTGATATTAAAAAAGTCACATGACAGCGCGTCGCCTTGTCTGAATTCACTTGCGACCTTGATAATGTCGTCCTGCACAGCCTGACGATCTTAGCGGGAATGTCAAAACTAGACATGGCGTTGTACAGCTCGTCTCTATGCATGCTGTCATGTGCGGCCTTGAAATCGACGAATAGGGTTTTTTCCAGGATCTGCCGTAATGTGAAGATTGAACGGTGATATGGACCTATCAGGTTATTGACGAATGGTTTCATGATACTGAGATGATTATGACCAGTGACAGCTGCGACAATCATTCTCAGTAGTTTCCTGCTACATTGGAGGAGGGAATTGGTTTTAGTGCTGTTGAACCTAGGCCATATCGTACGAGTGGTCTCACATGTGGGAATGGAACTCCACATTTCGTTAGCTAGCTCCATGATTTTCCTTTCCACCTTTATCTTGATGTCGGACAGAGGTGGGGAAAGCCTGGGATGCGTCGGATTCGTCCCCTTTCCCGGCAAGTTCATTTGCTACCTCGTTTCCAGTTATGTCCCTGTGACCTGGGACTCAGCACAGAGTGATCGAATGCTGTGTGCCAAGAACCTTGAGCTCTTCGCGACAGCTTGCGACTAGCTTGGACTTGATTTCTATAGGCGAAATTGCTTTAATGGCCGCTTGAATGTAAATTAGGAAGGTACCATCAACTGGTGGACTTTCCAACAATGATATCAATTTGGCCACTTCTTTGACCGCAAGGACCTCCGCTTGAAAAACACAGCCTTAATCAGGTTGTCTGATAGAGCAGTGCATGTTTAACAATTCGGAGATGATGCCCGCGTGATGTTCCATTTTCCATCTTTGACCCGTCCGTATAAACATGGATGGAACCCGAGTCAGTGATGGGTTCATTTGAGCTCCACTCCCCCCTTGTTGGGAAGTACTTTTTGAAGGTTATTTCGAAGTCAAGGGTGGGGAGAAAGTAGTCGCTTTTTATTTGTTCGATGTGAAGTCTATCAAGAATACATGCATGACCATAGGGGCTGGAGTGCCAGTTATTGAATTTCTAGATCCTAATGGCTCCCTTTGCGGCAATCATCTGTGTATAGAGGTCGAGTGGAAGAAGATCCAGTAGCACTTCTAAGCCCGCTGTGGGGGTGGTCCAGATTGCCCCTGTCACTAGGCATGCGCGTCTCTGTATGCTGGGGAGCAGGTTTAAGTTTGGCATTTTCAGACAAGCTTGCCACCAAACTACGCTGCCATATGTCAGAATCGGCCTCATAATCGCTGTGTACATCCACAGAATCGTTTTGGGGTTCGTTTTGGTTTTTCTTACCAAATATCGTAGGTATAAGGCATAGGCCGCTTTCTTTGCTCTTTCTTCTATATTTGCGATTTTTTAAACAGGAGAGACGGCTTTAAATGGACAGGCTGGAGAGGCTTGTTGGTTCAACCCCAGGTCCATCCCGGACTGAGGCGGCATCAGAAGAAGAGAAGTTGGACTTAAATAGTGATGAGACAGTGTTATGCATGGAGATATGAATTCAATTTTCAACCACAAACTGCCTGGTTTCATGAACACAAGCGACGCTGATCTTCGTTAGTCTGACATTTACTAAGTCACCCACTCTCTCACAAGAACACAAAGTCTACGACACTTGTTCGCATCGATAGGTTCCCCAAGACACCAAGAAACGACTTTCCATTCAGTCGAGATAAAGAAAAGGCGTCCAATAACTTTCTTGCCTCGACAAAGCGACCGACTGTTGATCTTATGTTTTTATTTTCTTCGATCGATCTTCAAACTGACTTTTACTTTGTGAAGAACACTTGACCACTGGATGGGATGCCATCGCACTGAAGATACACATAAGCAAAGCCATTGGCGATGGTGAATGCGTTGCGATTCGATTCGAGGCACATGTTCTCTCATTACCTGCGCAGCTCTACGGGCGAGAATAATGCACCGGAAATGAATGCAGTCTGTATGTGAACTGAAGACTAATTTAGAGCGGAAACATTGCTTGATTTGCAAAATGATTCTAAATGTGATTACTTCTTTTATGGCAGAGTGGATAGATGGGCAATTTATTCTTTTGTTGCGCGGTAGGATCTTGTGAGGACTCGATTCGATTTGTGGAACTCATTGAGTGGCCGATGTACAGGTTGTAGGTTAGATTAGGTTCTGTTCGTGGGGAGAGGGACATTGTCCATGTCCCAATCAACATCTTTTAAATAGTGCAACAAAGTACGAGTGCTTCAACCCCGCATGGGACATAGGTCCATTCACCAGCACACCTAGACCATATTGGCCCATTGGATGAGGCATAGCGTGCCGACAAACTAACTAAACTTACTCCAGGGTGGCACCAAAATTCCTCCATCCTTCTCGATCTGCTGCCAGATACTTCAGCTGTGACCACGTTTTACGGTGTGTTGCTGCTTCGGCCAATACTGTTGATTCCATTTGGTTCTTGGTCTGTCAACTCGCCGTGTACCTTGAGGATTCCATTCGAAGGACAGCTTCGCAATGTTGTCATTTGGTCTACTCGATGTGTGGCTGCGTTATTTCGTTGGTTCGCTAAATTTACGGCCATCGGATCTTAAGAATGTATCCAGGACAGCGGTTTACGTATGCCTCTGATCTCCTCGAGATGGAGATAGAGGCCTTCGAAACCTTCGGACTACGAAAGCCCGCATGAGAGTATTTTCGATCCTGTCTTTTATCCGTTCGGGAATGTTAGTTGCCATTTTGTTGGAAAAAAAAACAAACAAAACGGTAATTCCAAGCCAATTATTGCAGGTTTTATGGTTTCCCTTCTTTGGTGTCTTCACAATACCTTCTTCTTTCCAGTCCCTGGAGTATTTTTCGTCCTGCCATCCGTTGTGTCGGGATCGGCTTTCAGGGACTCGGCTGGTAAGCCATCCAGTCCAGCTCCTATGTTAAAGTTGATGGCAGTTTTGATTTCGGGTTCTGGACATTATCGTTGGACTCAGTTCATCAGAACCCACACACAAATGGTCCCTCCATCTTCACGCTGCACTGTCCTGTGAACTAATCGGTTGAACGTTGGTTTCGGCGTTTTCAACGAACTACAATACTCAATTTTGTCGAATGATCACATTTTTTGCTTTTACTGACAAACATCTTGTGTGCGTGTTGAATACTGAATTGATCCAGCATTTTAAAGACCGTCCAAGAGGCAATAAACAAAGAAAATGGCTACACCACTGAGCTGGCCCATTAAGTCAATATTTATACTCAACTCAATCACTGTGTCAATCTCAATTTTTGTGGATCGCCGGGGCGTAGTGCGTAAGTGCGTCGGCTCCTACGCAGGTTCGATACCCGAATTTACCACGGCTCCACCTCTTTCGAGTCACTGACAATGCTCAAAGAGTATTCCTGTCTAGAAAAAGCTTCTCAAATACGCCATTCGGAGTCGGCATTAAACTGTAGGTCCCTTCCACGCGTGAAAGAACAAATAGCACGCAAAATACGAGTGGTTGCTGAGAAGCTAGGGCCAGGTCCCCACATTATTATTATTATTACAATCTCTGTCTCAGATCACCATCGCTCAGAACAAAACACTGAACAAATACACAATCAATATTTGAACACTCAGTTATGAAGTCACGCCCTTTTCTGTAAACACTACAGTTACACTTTTCAGAGAGATAATTTAACGGTTATTTAACCAATCACATTTCGTGAGATAACCTCGTTCGCAATACGGCGACTCTAAATGTATGGGAGCTTGGAAGAAGTGTGCTGTTTTTCTGAGAGTATTTCCAAATAGAGAACAAAATGGTGGCCTGTTCGTGTATGGTCAGAAATAGGTTGATTTTTACTAGTGTTGCTGCAGCAAATTCGATTTGTTTGGACGAAAACTGGGAATGTCATAAAAGGGCGCGAGTGGAGAGAATAAAAAATGTGCCAATTCTGGGAGCTGAGGTTAGACAAATTCACGGACTCAGTTTTTTGTTAAAGAAACTCTACCGGTGAAGGTGAGCTTACAGGGTTGGCCTAGATGTCAATTCATCGGGAGATAAGAATAAATACTGACGATGTAATTGATGAACCAGCAGCTAAGAAGGCCCGGCGATTAAATTTAGTTTAATAACAGTTCACATACAGTACAGGCTCACTAGTCCGGACACATAAAGTTCTGGGTGTGATAAATAGAAAAACTCGAGAATCGAAACCTTTTCAAATACCTTTTATTACAGACACGCATTTGAATAGTATTTAAAGGGCGAAAATCTTTAAAGAAAGTCCATGTATATTTAGGACTTTTCTACAAACATTTCCTCGCGTAACCGCTTTAGTTGGAGGATATACATTTGAGATCCATTATTCTGTGCAGCCTTGACAAACAATTTTGCTAGCTTTACACCCCTATTCTGGCAAACCTCAGTGATGTGTTTTAAGTTACAACTACCTCACAAGAGCATGGTGAGTCACAAATTGTGAGGTTTTCGTAGTCTGAGCAAAACTTCACAGCTTGTGAGCATCACAAGAACCGTAAAAATTGTGATGTTCTCATGAGCACATCACAAGGAAAAATAGCAACAAAAGAACTGTCACACACAAGGAAAAATAAACAGATGTTGATTTGCAAAAAGGCGAAAATAAAGAAATAAATGGAGGAGATTGTCAGTTTGGGTCAGTTGGATCATTTTTGCCCAGAAGAAAATCGGGATTCATTTGCAAGAAATTCGTATAATGGTCCAACTGCTCCTGGGATGTACGCTGATATTTATTTTATTGTTCCTTGTTCGCCATTTATTTGTAGATATTACTTTTCCAAAATCAAGTATTAGTAGACCACTCAGTAAAAAAAAAGCGCGAATATAATAATTGTCAAAAAAAAAAACAATTTTTGACATGGCAACGAATTCACCTCACCATGGTGACTATTCTTGTGTGTGTTCTTGTGAGGTTTTCGCCAGAATACCAAATAGCTGAAACCTCACAAGGTAGGCATCATAATTTTCGCTTCACTGACATTCGCGCGCTGTGACCACATCACAACCAGAATAGGGGTGTTATACCCATATTGTAACGGCGCGTTCGGGCTTTGACGGTAGGATACATGTAAATCATACTTTCAAGTCGAAATAGCATAAATTTCTAGGTTGAACCTTCATTTCTGGGCAGAACTACGTTTCTGAGTTTCAAACAAACTGAGTTTCATAATTTTCTTCAAAAGTTGGTAAAATCGAGGATTGAACCAGGAACTGCCATTGGATTCGAAGCATCCACACAAAACGCAAGTGCAATCAACCCGGAGAACAAAAATGACATCGAAGGGCATAGGTAGTAGTGGCTTACTGCAGAAGGCAGTCCAACTTACTTCTATGCCAATTTGAGCGAACTGAACGTCATAAGCCAACACCATCACTCCATAGAAGCACTAGTTGTACCATCAGTATCAGTTTTAGGAGTCTACACCGGCCTAGGCTAGTTCAATTCTTCACAGTTCCCACTCGGTGCAGCTTATACGGATGAAATTGACACAACATTCTTCACGAATGCCACACGATTTGTTTTCCACAATAGTGGCAGCTTACTTGACAAGCCAACCGTTTTCGATCGAAACTTGGACAGCTCTAGAGGCTGTTCCTGAAGCTAAGCCAGGACCCACTCAGAACTGTTCCCATGCCTAAGGCACCCGATTAGACGAATCAAACTGACGAATAAACGGAGCAATATTCGAGCGAGAGACGCATGATATGCCATTTGATGGATTGTGATTCAATCCACATCCATAGTGTTCCATTTATGGCCAATTTCCTCAGTTCCCGCTGATCGTTTATACAATTTGAACAGTTCCACTGTACCAGAACACACAGGGACAGTTGTTGCGGCATCCACAAATATTTGTCTGTCAATTACTCGGAATTCAGAGAACATTGCTGAAATTTGCTGAAAAATCAAATGCAATTGATCCGACAGAAAGTCTGTGCGCTCACACAAGAGTTTTTTTTTTCTATTTTCGTACCTCCTTTCCGAAGGCTGGACGCGGAGAAAACCGTATTTTATTGCTTTATATTATTACTGCTGAAGAAATGGTTTACGGGCTGGATACACAAGTGGAGCGGTGGCGCTATGCAGGCATGTCCAAATGGTACGAGTCATTCTCCGGTTGCTTGGCAGCACGAATTGTGAAACCTGCCTGGGATATCAACAGACAAGCGTGGCACACGTTTGGAGACGGATGGTATTTTTTGAGTTATTGTTTGAGGATTGTGCAGTTTGTCTCTCTCTCAAATGGACAAGGGGGGAAGAAAGTGTAAACCAGTCTGAGTCTGAGTCAGACAGCAGAGAGAAGAGTCTTCGACTCCGAACCCGTGGGACAACGTAACAGAGGAAGCCCGCGTTTAAGGTGGCGCACCCAGGTGGAGAAGGACCTCAACCAACTTGGCGTGCGATACTGCAGACAGCTAGCCAGAGACCGTGCCCAGGTCCACCCCGGACTGTAGCGCCAAATAAAGAAAGAAGAAGAGACAGCAGTTGTGAGCGTCTTGAAGGAAGTTCTGCACAAATTTGAGTACTGATGTAGGTTAGGTTGGGTTAAGGGGGGATGCCAGTGCATTCACCAGCGCACTTAGACCATATTGGTCCATTGTAATACCCCTATGCCGTTAATTTGATCCCAACGGCAAATGGTGAGTCACCAGACCAGATATGAAAACCAGATAAAAACGTATTAACTTCGCTTTCACTGGGATTCGAACCGGGGACCCCGCTAACCAGGGGCAGGCACTCTACCAACTGTGGCATCCAGTCGTCAACTCGCTGAGCTAGTCTCATCTTTCTTCCCGGGTGGTGATCTACCA
Source organism: Eristalis intricaria (assembly GCA_964034865.1). Classification (NCBI taxonomy): domain Eukaryota; kingdom Metazoa; phylum Arthropoda; class Insecta; order Diptera; family Syrphidae; genus Eristalis; species Eristalis intricaria. Next base: position 11,102,246 of record OZ035877.1, read on the forward strand.
CCCTCATGCCTCTCACTAGCTACCATTGTTGATCACACCTGATCACCAGATGGTCTGAAGTACCATGTGCCTCGGTTCATTACTAAACCATTATAGCCTTTTGCGAACCTTAAACGACCACTTGGTCCGATAAAACTCAGCAGGACTGCTCTCAGGCGTTGTTACTGAGCACTGCTTAATCGGTGTACTCGCCTTTCGAAGAGGCCAGCCCTAAAATGATTTCTTCGGCTTACGTTTTCCGCATTAGGGTCAGCAATTTGGTAAAAACTGGTTTATGGATTAGGATCGAAGCTGTATCCTGGTGGCAGACTACAGCAATTGGAGGTTAAACATAGGTAAACAGGAACTTTGTTTTGCAACTAATGTCGGTGGAGTTAACTGCGCCATCCAGTCGTTCAAAGTACTGATGTATATATACAGTGGAAATATATAAGTCGAATTGGCCGAAATTTGTTCGAGTAAGAGGGAGCTTGACTAAGAGGAGGTTTTTGTATGAAAAACTGGGAGAAATGTATGTCAAATGTGGCGAAAAAATCGATCGATTTAGAGAGAGTTTCGACTTGGGGAGAGTTCGAAGAAAGGACATGGAGGAGTGCAGCAATTATATGGGTACAACATCTTTGAAATAAGCCTATCAAATATTCTCCTCAATCCTACAAGATCGGATAGCACCATACGCGGAAACCATAATCGGCAAAGTGGTTTCAGATCAGGCAATTCAACGATTGATCAGGGCTCTAATCGCGTAAGGCGACAACCGTCTCACGCTAGCGTTTCGACCAGAAATGAAGTATTAAAAAGATGCCGGACTTCTACTTCTCTTGCTCCTTAAATTTGTTGACATCTGTTTTTTATAACGTGTTGTCAAACCTGGAAGGCACTCCAAGTTAAGCATGTACAACAAACTGAAAGCCTATATGACGGCATACAACTATGGGGTTGCACCAAAGCAAATAACAGAGGATTTATTCAGTCCTTTCAGAATAAAATTATACAGGATATTGTGAAAGCTCCTTGGTATCTCAGGAATTGTGACATACAAAAGGACCTAGGGATGACTACCGTCGACGAAGAAATAACAAACTCCGCTCAGACTTCGTGGTCATTGTAACAATGCCATCCTCCAAACCTTGGACATGAGACGTTTAGTACGAGCACTCAAACTGCGTGAGGTGAGACGATAGTGATGGGCTTACATGAAGCAAATCATCGACGACATCATCGAAGTGAATCAAAAGGACGATAGTCGTCTGAAAAGTTACGTGACGAGAGCCTACATCTTTACCCTTAGGAAGGCGATGGAAGAATGTCTCGAATCTAACATTCCAACGTACCACGAGTTTATAGTCCTAAAAGCTGCCTACGATGCCTACCTATGCCATCGTACGCAGCTTTAAGGACTATAAGCTTGTGGTACGTTGGAATTTTTATAGATCAACATAAAACCATGGGAGTCCCAAACAAATTAACAAGCCTATGTAGGCTGACCACGACTAACGTCTCACGGTAAGTTAACGCCAAACCCGTCAAGATATTCAATGGACTCCGACAAGGCTGGTCTCCCTCCTCTTCCAACCTACGGTGTTGGAGAAACCAATCCGAGACTCTGTCAGTCATCAAGAAGAGGGACAATCGTCACCAAGTCGACAGACATTAGACAGACGACATCGACATCTTCCGACGAAGCGAACAAGCTAGACACAACTTTTTCATTCAGATCGACCTGGAGTTGCACCTAAATGAAGCAAACACAGAGTATTCGATGACTTCGTCTGCAAGAAACGTTGGTGGAACAGGAACAACAACCAAGATAGGGGAGCATGCGTTTGAAGTAGTTTTACGCTTGGGCAGTGATAGCTGCCGATAATAACATGAAAGAAAAAATACGAGGGCGGCTGCTAAAATCCAACAGCACCTATAGTCCTACGGGGCTAATTGAATCCACCATGATCCAATTTCACCATGAATTCGAAGTCGCAAACCTCTAGTCTTGCCAGTACTTACATATGGATCAGAGACTTGGGCGCTTAGTCAAGGACAGACCTCTTCGTCGCATTCCAGAGGCAAGTCCGACGGAGAATAGTGGGCCCCCGTATGTGAGGAAGGACGATACAATGATGCGTTGCATGAAATCTACCACGAAGCAGATATAATGACAAAAATAAAGCTCGTTAGACTCTGGAGGACTGGACTCGTAAGAGCGAAGACGAAGGTAACGTCGCAGACCACGATCGCGCTTGAAAGATGATGTAGACATGAGTGCTCTGGCAAGATTTAGAGAGGAGCTTCTGAGGGATGTATGTACATATCTTGGACACTACGCTACGGACAATGTTGACCACATTGTCCACGTCAGTTCACAATTGCATCTTATTCGAAGGTTTTTCTTTACTCTAGTAACATTTTAAATTGCCATCGAATTATGTTCTATTAGCGGGAAATTTGATAAGGAAGGCGGTTGTTTACAGATCGGGATGGCTTTGTTTTTTGTCAGGATTGAGCGTGAGAAAATTTTAGTAGAGCTCAACTCTTCGTTTATTTTAATAACTGATCCTTAAACCATACCAAGAGGCCCATTTAATTACATTCATCCTCGTCTGTATAGGTATGGGATGTGCAATTGGACAAAACCATTGAAATTGGCCCGCTTGATCGTACGATTTGACGCCTTCAGACTGGGATACCTTGAATCATGGATCTTAACCAGATACCAAGGTAAAACATTCCAAATTGGACTCTGAAATTGGACGATTTAAAACGTAATCCTGGTCAGCATTTGTAGGAAATCATCCTTTCAAGAGCAAATGTCAAGCATAGATTTCTCGACTATACTCATACTCTTTGATTAAAAATCAAAACAATTAAAAGATCACCATTTAGAGAGCAACGCGCACAGCCGCCGCACACCCTGTAGACAAAACTCGAACCCTCTCGTTTCAGACAAGTAGTCAAACAAGCAGCAACCTCCTCAGGTAAGGAACTCCTGGGCAACAAATTCCGTCAGTCCTTCGGTTTGGTATTTTTTATTTATAATTTTTTATTCTTCGGTCGCCGTGGCGTTGTGGGTAAGTGCGTCGACTCCTGCGCAGAGGGTGCCAGGTTCGATACCCGAATTTACGGCTCCGCCACTTTCGAGTCACTGACAATGCTCAAGAGTATTCCTGTCTAGAAAAAACATCCTCAACTTTGCCGTTCGGAGTCGGCATTAAACTGTAGGTCCCTTCCACTCGTGAAAGAACAACAGCACGCACAACACGAGTGGTTGCTAAGAAGCTAGGCCCACTTTGGCTCACCTGCATATGAAAACTGTTCTCTGTCGGTGATCGGATTTCTCGAGATCATAGATAACCGTGTTTGTCACTCAAGAACCTAAAGGTGAGGTCAGTGAATTCAGCCCCTCGCGCCTATTTTGAACATTTGGCAAACTACGAGTGTATCCAAAATCTCAAAGTATTCCCCAGTGCCTTGTCTATTCGTGGACACATCAAATCAAATCTTCTCGGCCAGTGATCATCAAAGCCGAAATAGCACGTCCCCGGGGACCACCGTTTCCACATTTGACACATTGGCGTTGATACTTGAACCACAAAACACCCCGCCCCTCGCACTTAAAATTAAAACTCACCTCTTGTCCCGAAGTAACCGCTCGGCTAAGGCCAGCCGCAATCGGACCACCTTCATGCTCTGCAGCGGAAATAGCCTGCAGAAGGGCGTTAGGAACTTTGGTTTCCAGCAGAAATGCGGATAATCCTTGCACTGGGTCCACAGTCGTTCGTTATGCTCGAACAGATACTTGTGCTCCTTTCCGTACTCCAGGTACTCCCCCATCTCCGAGTAGTTGCAGTGCAAGAGGCTCTTCAGCTGTGCGATCGCCTTGTCGGCGTCTGGAGGGCCTCGGATCTGTTTGATGTCGAAATTCAACAGCGGCTCGTAGTGATAGAAGTTGCCCGGCATCGCGTTCAAAATGTCACCGAGAAACGTCGAGCCAGAACGCCAAGTGGTAATGACAACACTCCTGACCGGAACCCCATCGGTTTCTGGCGTCAGTTCGGATAGTTTTTCGGCATCGACGCCGAACCGGCCGGAGGGAAACTCAAAGTTCTCCATTTCAACGGCAATCTTGGCCCTCTGATTGGCAAACACATCCGACATGGTGATGGTCTGATTGTAGGCTTCGGTCATGGTCGTCATTTGATGATCCGGAAGCGGACGGCGCTGGGTCGTAGCGATCAGCAGTAGAATGCAGAGGCTGCTGACCCCGCATATTCCGATTAGGTTGGCTCGACGTGACATTTTCCTTCGCTTCTGAGCGCTTTGCATAAAGAATTCGACGGCGAAAGGCGAAAACGCGTACGCGGAACACAAACTACGCGAAAGTGTGCACTGTATTGATTTTTTTTTTCTTCTTCTCTCGTTTCTTTTCGATTTCTTATTCCCTTTCGCCACACACCACCACTGCACAGGCACACCACCGCACACGCGAGGACCGAAGGAATTTGTTTATTAAATGGACACTTTGCACACAGCACGGGCAAATAAACAAACAGCACCTAGCGGGCACAGCGAATTGGAGAACTATTTAGCGGATTTGGATTATGCACGAGAAGAAATAACTTTTGATTGGCGTTGCCCTCCCTCGGGGGAGCGACAGAGAGGTGCCTTCGAGCGGATCCGATTCGATTTTCGATTTGTTACTTTCTCTGCGAATTTTGAGGAAACAAATCCATCCTGGCACTGGCTCGGTTTTGAGACGCGGACACGGGGAGACACACACAACACACGTAATACTTATCGATTCCTGCGAGCAGGAGCAGGAGGTGGAGGACGAGTCGAGTATACACTGGCACTGGTCGAGGCTTTGGCTGAAATTAGATGCGAAAGATTTTGCAATCCATGGTCGTCGTCGTCGTCGTCACTGAAGCAGAGCTACCGTCCAAAGGTGCTATGTCGTCGCTGTCAAATGTCAAACTGAGAAGAGAGAGAATGGTGAGATTGCTCTTATGCTGCGAGAGCGCATTGTAATTGGCCTGTGGTAATCTTTCTGCTGCGAGTGCGGTTGTCTCGCTCGCACTAATTGCGCATGATAGTGGTTTGTTTATGTTTTTGTTTTCTTTCTTTTTCGATTCTTTGCGGGCGCTCCGCTGTCAGTGGGTGTTTGTTTTGAGTTCGTTTTCGTTATTTTGTGAATTTCTCTTTTCCACTGCGCTGCGGTGGAATGTGGATTGTGTCAGTGAGGAATTGTGAAGTGTGGTGGAGTGGTCGATTAACAGTTACAGGGTGTATGCGAGGAAGCGAGTCAATCTGCGTGAAGGATTTAAAGAGCCAATGATGTGCGTTCTTTTGGGGAAAATCCCGTTGGCAATGGGTGGTGGCTCTGTGCAAAAAATAGGCAGTCTGGGAATGCGATGGCGTTGTAAGAATGCAAGGAGAGATGTAAACAGTCTGTGGCTCTCGAATATCAATCTGTGCTTGCTCGAGGCTAAGTGATAAATAGGGTTATTCATTTACAAGAACAATTTATTGTACACTCGTTGTTCGCTGATCTAATTCTCTCTAGTTTATCTAATGCAACTGTTATACTATGCTTTGAAATGCCATTATAATTGTTATACACATTTTCCATATCGTTTTTTTGCATATAACATTTATACCACTTGCTACTCGGTCGTCGCAGAGTTAAGAGTCGTTCAATAAAGTTTTGTTTCATATAAAGGAACAACAATTAGCGTATTTATTTCGACCGTAGTCTCTATCATTTCATATCTGGTGGATCAGCCAAAAATGTACGCGATGAAAAATAGCTTAACCTTCGCGTACATTTTTGGTCCTTTCGAACCCGGATTCACAGGACATCTTCCAAATTCGGACAGCGTGTTGGATAACGGTTTATACAAAGTGTAATCGCGCTACATATATATATGTGCATAGATATATAGATAATCGTGTAACATTTGCATTTGCGTAATTAAGCGATAATTCGTTCATGTGCTACGAAGTGTGCGGTGCTACACATAGTATCATTGTCGATGCATGCATCACTGGGTGGCGGAGTCTATAGATCCCGTTAGTCCCGTCTTGGAGATAAATGTGACAGCACTCAGAGGTTTGATCGCTGCCTGGCTGTCTGAACAGATGACAATGTCTGTTCTTATTGCTATCTGTACCTATTTACATTGTTTTTTAGCCAGGACAGGCTAAACAACATTGTTTAGCTAACACAATGGGCCTATGCTTGGCCTAAGTGAAGCTGCTGTTCGTATGCGCGGCAGTCAGCCACCTCCACCTAACCTAGAATAACCAATCTTTGGATTAGGCAGCAACATAAGCATCAGTTCATATATTCCAAGAACATAGGCCCATTGTGTTAGCTGCTTGGCCTAAGTGTGTCTGCCACCTCAACCCAGCCAGGACAGAGCTCCTTCTATCGCTATAGTCTCTCAATGTCTTGTGTAAAGTCAACTTGCGGCACCGTGAACCCAAAGAAACAGCGGTTGCCAAGAGTTACTCCCTTTAGCTCGGTATTGTGGTCTTCCTTGTGCTATTCCCCGTGCAATCGATGTAGACTAGGTCCCGGTCATTGCGACGCATTGTCCGAGTTACAAAACCAATCTAACTTCGTTTTTCTTTCGTTCTTTAAAGCCGCTTCCGTCTTAATGCTAGCAAATGCTTCTTCGAGACGTTGAAGCACGTAATGCTCGGCTGCAAGCAAACGCCGCATTGACAGCTTTGTGCTTCCGGCCAGTCACGTCATTGGCTGAAGTGACTTCTGGAAGAACGTGCCCCTAGAACGTGGCCTGACATTTTTGCACGAGCGATGTTGAAGAAGTCACAAGAATGCCAATCTGCTGGACTTTATGCACCGATTTGAGCCTTCACCAGAAAACAATAAATCATCCCCGAAAACTTCTAAGTCTCTAAGCCCCCCTCAAGAGTCACGTCAAATTGCTCGCTTTTGTTTGAATTTTCTGAAGTGGCAGCGGTCATTGCTTCGATAACAACTTTTTCGTTTAAGTCCAATATTTTATTCATGCATTATTTGGACGCGACGACCACAAGCTATTTAAGGCTGAATGACGTAACTAAACTATTTCTTCGACGAAGCATTCGCACCTCGGTGCCGCCTGTCGTGTTGTGGTCCGTGGGTCCGTGCGTCAATGTTTGCTAGAATAAATTATTTAAGAAAGAGAAGTAGATTGGCATTAATGTAATGCGAACCTTATTTGAGAATATATGAATATTTCGCGTGCATATCAGGTCTGGGAAGAGGTGATTTTGCGAATATCGAACCGTTTATAGATCAGTGGTTTTTCCCCAAATTTTATAAATCAGCTTAGTCCCCACTTAATGAGAATAATTTGGGCGCCGCGGCAGTCCGATGTGGACTAAGACCTAGCTTCTGCAACAACCACTCGTGTTGAGCGGGATATGGTTCCATTACGAGTAGATGGGAGCTACAGTTTCATGGCGACTTTGAACGGCGAAGTTTGAGAAGTGTTTGCTAGACAGGAACACTTTTTGGGTATCGTCAAAGACTGAAGCGGTGAGGCCGTGATTTATCGGTGACTGAACCTAGCACCTCCGGCGTAGGGTTCAACGCACCAAGGCACTATGCCAAAGAGTATCCTTTTCGCTCTCAAACAAACCGCGAGTGGATATCTGGAACAGAATGCCCCATTTCCGAACAACTATGGCCTATGATCGATCCCAAGCGGTCGCCTTGCTTGATCAGATGTCACTATCATGTATTGCATGCAATTAATGTAATATTTTAGGCCCTGTACTTAAACAAGAATATTAATTCATGAAGTACAGAGATTTGAAAACAACAAAATGAAATGAAATGAAAATCAGATTAAGCAGGCCTCTAGATTGGCTTTCCCCATAATGTAGAAGCTGCATGGACGAGGATGAGGAAGAAACCATTGAACACAAGTTGGACTAGTTTCTCCAGCTAACTCTTGTCCTGCGAAGTCTAAGAAATTGTTCTTGGGAGCAATGCCGTAACTAGGACTGTGCCAGGCACACGGTGTATCCCCAGGAAGGCGCAAAAATGACCAGACCCAACTTCAATTACACGCATACAATGGTGCAAATATAGAAGCTCGCACCGGGCCTAGTTAAGTCACTGCTAGGGATTGGGAGCAACACACTCTGGATACCCGCAGGACATGTGCGCACTCAAGCGCCGTCTAATGTGAGTAGAAACTTAATTAAATCCCTGTAGCATATCGCTTGAACGTGACAAAGCCAGTTCAACCAAATTGTTCAAATTTTTCTCCGCATCACCTTACAATGTTCGACACAAGTTAGATTTATTCAAAACCCGGATTACCTCTCAAAATTCTTTGCAATGCTTCCGGACGCTATTAGTAATGCGGTGACACTCAAGCCAGACTGCGATGACTTGGCCGGCACAATGGGCAGCGAGAATTCCGAACAAGAACCGGTTTTAAGTGTGTCTTCACGCACAGCACATTCCAGGCGATACAGAAGCCAAACAATTGTTCATTGAACTTGATCCATGGGGTTTCTCGAGGGGTGCAGTTTATTATTCATTCGTCCTGCAATGAGTTGGAATACACTTGCTTACCTGACCTTAGGGTTCCATCAAGGCAAATGCAGATTTCATAATTTTGGCTATGTTCGTCCGTCTGATCGTCTGGATGTTAAAGAACTCCAATGTTTCTGAAGTTATTTCTCTTCATCGACGGAGTGATTTTGATTTTTCTCTTGTCTTGTGGCAATCGAAAATGAAAAGAAGTAATTAAAATAGTAGGACCCACCGTTCCCGAGGTATGGGCTGTCGAAACTTCCATTTGAAGCACCAGAGAACAACATTTTTCCCTTTTTTTGTAAAATTTGCCCAAATAATGGTTAAAGGGTGAATTTTTCAATTGCATCCTCTAGATCAAGTTACAAGCTACAAAAAATTGTACAGTAATTTTGTCGTAGGACCCACCGGTCCCGAGATATGGGCTGTCGAAACTTCCATTTGAAGCACCAGAGAACACACATTTTTCCCTTTTTTTGTAAAATTTGCCCAAATAATGGTTAAAGGGTAAATTTTTCAATTGCATCCTCTAGATCAAGTTACAAGCTACAAAAAATTGTACAGTAATTTTGTCGTAGGACCCACCGGTCCCGAGATATGGGCTGTCGAAACTTCCATTTGAAGCACCAGAGAACACACATTTTTCCCTTTTTTTGTAAAATTTGCCCAAATAATGGTTAAAGGGTGAATTTTTCAATTGCATCCTCTAGATCAAGTTACAAGCTACAAAAAATTGTACAGTAATTTTGTCGTAGGACCCACCGGTCCCGAGATATGGGCTGTCGAAACTTCCATTTGAAGCACCAGAGAACACACATTTTTCCCTTTTTTTGTAAAATTTGCCCAAATAATGGTTAAAGGGTGAATTTTTCAATTGCATCCTCTAGATCAAGTTACAAGCTACAAAAAATTGTACAGTAATTTTGTCGTAGGACCCACCGGTCCCGAGATATGGGCTGTCGAAACTTCCATTTGAAGCACCAGAGAACACACATTTTTCCCTTTTTTTGTAAAATTTGCCCAAATAATGGTTAAAGGGTGAATTTTTCAATTGCATCCTCTAGATCAAGTTACAAGCTACAAAAAATTGTACAGTAATTTTGTCGTAGGACCCACCGGTCCCGAGATATGGGCTGTCGAAACTTCCATTTGAAGCACCAGAGAACACACATTTTTCCCTTTTTTTGTAAAATTTGCCCAAATAATGGTTAAAAGGTGAATTTTTCAATTGCATCCTCTAGATCAAGTTACAAGCTACAAAAAATTGTACAGTAATTTTGTCGTAGGACCCACCGGTCCCGAGATATGGGCTGTCGAAACTTCCATTTGAAGCACCAGAGAACAACATTTTTCCCTTTTTTTGTAAAATTTGCCCAAATAATGGTTAAAAGGTGAATTTTTCAATTGCAGGTGGAATTTTAGACTCCAGAATCGCTTGATAGGATTTTTATTGGAACGCTAGCCGCTTTGTCCCCGGAACTTTCACCTTCGTGAGCTCCACGAATGACATCTTAATGGAGATCCGACATAGAATGGCAACCGGTGTTACTTCGGTTTGTTGAATCAAATGGGCCCTTGTTCCTTCGAGCTCAGCAATCGTGCTCTATAAAACTCTTAGTTTTGCCAGTCCTACTAAATAGAGCCGAAAGCTGGACGATGAGCTAAACTGCGGGGCTGATTCTTGGTGCCTTCGAAAGACAAATTTTACGTTAGATATATGTTCCCGTCTACGAGGAAGGCGAATGGAGGAGAAGGCACAAACGCGAACTCCACAAGCTGTACCGGGATGTGGAAGTAGTCCGGAAGGAAAAAATCCGTCGACTGCACTGGCTCGGTCACATCGAGTGCATGGACAACAATGCTCCAGCTAAGAGAGTCTTCGAATTCGGGCCTCCTGGTTCGAAGAGCAGAGGAAGGCCGGCATGGAGACAAGACAGCTTGGTCTTAATGACTGGAAGCAGAGCGCCCAGGACCGTCAGCTAGTAATTGCTCAGGCTCAGACACTCCATGGCTCAGCTACTAAGTAAGTAAACTACAGTGCAGTCTCGACTATTGCAACACTCAATTTTTGCAACCAATGTAATGGACTTACCTATTTTCGATTTTAGCAAGAACTGTTGACGACATCATAAATTGTCTAGACATATTTCTGCAAAGAAAGAAAGATGGCCAACTTCACAGCTGATTTTCTCCTTGTCTATCGACGAATTTGAGTTACTTTTTGAAGGTCGCTACTTTTTCTTTGAATGGAAAGACTTAAAATCGACTAAAATCTCTAAGCTCTTGGCAAAGGAAACAGTGCTCAGAACACCTGATCATTGGAAGGAAGAAGAGAGATAAAATTTTGTCAGAAAGATCGATGTCGATAGGCATTGCATGGATCTCCGAAAATCTATAAAAAGTTGAACTTACGTGATGTCTCTCTCTCTCTCTCTCTCTGCAATATTCGTGCTTTCAACACTCGGTCTTTTGGGCTCTGAGGGTGACACCGGTCCAATTCTGGGTGGCTTTTCTCTATCATTGTTGCTCAAGCTTACCATCGCTTGTTGTTCTCGGTTAGCTTCTCCGGAGGAATGCCTCTTAGGCGTTCCAGAACCCGGCATGTAGAGCTCGTCTCCTTGGACATTCTGTAAGAAAGCTCATTGACTTGTGAGGAGGAGTCAAATCCGCGGGAAGTTACCATGCAGGAAGCTAAGCGAATACTACTTCAAGGCCAAGAAGAAGGAGAAGTTTCCGATGACTGAGGAAATGGAAGTCATTGATATACAGCCCAAAGGGAAATTAGAAGCCGTAATAAAATGCTTTACTGTACATTTGTAGCTGGCAGAACAAAATTACCAACCTATTGGACAACATTATGCAACCGCAAAGTGTGCAGGATAAAGCTGCTGCCAAGCTGTCTTCTGCAAGGCAACTGGTGAGTTTTACTTATTTATTTTTATGAAATAGGGTTCAGGATTTTATTTAAACAATTAATAGTAAATTGCGTGAGTGTTTTAAATGTCTGTCCAATTATTGCAACATGTTTTCATGGATTTCATGGAAACTGCACTTTATAGCATCTAACTTTTAACACACATTTGAAAAGACGTCATTAAGGCTTTTGCATGGCGGTCGATCGGTCGATCACGATCGACCGTTTGCCCAGCCCTGCTGTATGGCATCTACCCAACAGTTTAACATATTTTCCTATTAGATTATGTTGATATGACCTTAATAATACTAAAAGTAAACGCACACCCATTCCGAATACTTTTCTCCATCACTGTATATAAAATATGCATCCGCATCATACGCACGTATTCATTTTCAAAATCCATTACAACACACTGTCACCTTTACCCTATCGCATTATTATCTGCTTGTGAAAATTGCCAAAACCAACAAGACCGCATAGCCCTACACACACAGTGGCGACCACGCTGAAGAGGAAACGCATGGAATCATTGGAGACATCCGGCTAGAATAGAAAAAACAACCCCATAAGACGTTTTTATTGGTTTTTTTTTCCTTCATCGTTTGCTTCGTTCTATTTTTTTATTTGTCTTGTCTTTGTTTGTTTTTTTCTTTTTTTGATTATCTGTGGATCGTGTGGTGAATTCAGCAGACACTCTGTCACCTCGTTTACATTAATGGATATCAAATTAGATTAAATTACGGCATTACTTTGACAGTTGTGAATGGTGTATTTAGGTGAATTGTGGTAGAGGAGATAGTGAAACTTCTGAATAGTGGTGGAATGATGTAGCCAGAGAACGGTTGATAGTGGCTGAGATGAAGATGAGGAAAATTGATCGTTGGGAAATAGCTTGAACTTTTTTTTTATGAACTTGGTGTTTTCAGCTTACTTTCAGTTTATTTCATTCGAAGTAGTAAGGTATGACAATGGGTAGCGAGGCTAGAAATCAGGTATCAGGGAAATATCCCACGAATTTGAATTTTTTCACCAAAACATAGAAGTGTGCATTCTCTGAGTTGTTCACATGGTTCAAGAAGATGAAAGCAAACAATTTCATGGTTCAATAGAGGTTCTTGTGACTTGTCTAACAAGCTTGTCAGTGACACAGCAACAGTTCTAAAGTTTCCCGTCAACGGTCTTTCCTCCTTTTGGGGCGTATCAAAGTTTCAGTTGCACAGTTCGGAATTAACCTTCATGCGTGAGTAGATTTCTACACATGTGGTATTTTACTGTGCTTTCCATGCTTTTTATTTCTGTTACACCTTTCTTAGAACCCTACGGAAGAGGAATTGCGTAAAATAAGGAGTGTAATAAAGTCAGAAAATTTCGGAGGTTTCCAATATGTGATTTTTGAAAAAGAAATTAAGAAGAGATGAGGGTTAAATTGGATCTACCCTCCAGAGCACTATCTTTGGCAAGCCGCCTCATCCATTAGTAGCCACAGCTGTCATTAGCCACACTCGATTACCGAGATTCTATTCAACTTACCTACTCACCAGACTATAAGAGCTCCCGTCTTAACATCGAGATGAGGGTATAGCCATCGTGTGTCACCGTGGCGTAGTGGGTAAGTGCGTTGAGAGGGTGCCAGGTTCGATACCCGAATTTACCTCTCCGCCTCTTTCGAGTCCCTGACAATGCTCAAAGAGCATTTCTGTCTAGAAAAAGCTTTTCAACTTCGCCGTTCGGAGTCGGCATTAAACTGTAGGTCCCTTCCACGCGTAAGAGAATAATAGCACGCACAACACGAGTGGTTGCTGAGAAGCTAGGCATACGTCCGCCTCGGATTGTCGCACCACCCATATTATTAATATTATTAAAGCCAACTATGAGAAGTTAAATAAGCCCGAAAGACTCATAAGATTGACATTTAAGAGGCATCAAACATTTAGTCGCCCCTTGGTTGATTCTTGCTTTCCGGGCGCATTTTTGAACAGCTTGTAGATCGATTACACCTAGGCCTAACTCTCTGGCTCATTGTTTTTATTGTTCTAAAAAATATGTGTGTGCATGATCGCGATCATCGTCCTCTTTTGCATATCCTAGAACTTCAAAGGCTAAAGAGCCATCCATATTGAACGTAAATAAACCTAGACTTGACTTAAGTAATCGAACGGAAACGATAAATTGTGACGATAATAGTTACCCTACAGTCCGGGGTGGAGCTGGGCCTCAACCAACAAGCCTCTCCAGTTGGCACGATCTTTGGCTAGCTGTCTCCAGTGTCGCACACCAAGCTGGGTGAGGTCCTTCTCCACCTGGGTGCGCCACCTTAAATGCGGGCGTCCTCTATTACATTGTCTCACGGGTTCGGAGTCGAAGACTCTTCCCTATTTTCTTAAGAGACGAAAATTGTCAAATCAGCCGCTCTCTTCCGACGTAAAGTTGGCTGTTAGAATTTTCCTCCAAATACATGCAAACCTTGAAGATGATCCCGATTGATCTTATCAACAGCTTCCTTTGAGAAGATTGTTAAATTTGGTTGCCCACGCAATGGGTCCACTATTTGCATTACATGAAGAATATTTTCTGTGGGATCGCACGCACACAGCGGACTTTATGTTCCAACATTCAAGTGTTCAGATAAATGCCACAATGCTGCTCATTTTCTGCAAATTGTTCTCGTGCGTATCTGAAGCAAACTAGCCATATAAGTAGCGTATTTATTTATGTTCTGGCACAGGAAGAGGGTTGTGATTAGCCTTGTGGTATAGTCGTGTGCCATGTGTATCGTGTGCCGATAAGACCGTCGGAAAAACTATTGATTGTGGCTTGTGTGAGCGAGTAGTGTTAAAGGCCATTCATATCAGCTCACTACTAATCGCTTTTTTTTAAATGTATTTTCTTTATTGAACCAAATTCGACTCTGAACCAGTGGGATTACGCAATAGAGGACGCCCACGGAACCGATGGCGCATCCAGGTAGAGAACCAACTTGGTGTGCGCAGTTGGAGACAGCTGGCAAAAGATCGTGCCGGCTGGAGAGGCTTACTGGTGGACTGTAGCGCCACCTGAAGAAGAAGAAGAACCAAATTATTTAATGTTTGTATGACATTGAAAATGCTTAATGCCTAAAACACAATAGTGCGTTTGCGATGGCGTTGGCTGCCAACGCACACAATTCAATGGCCAAGCACAAAATACAGCGTCGACCTGCGTTAGTGAGAGAGTGGTGAGAGACATTTTCTTCCAAATTGAGAGTATTTTGTGTCAACTGTCATTTGAGAAACGAAGACAATTGATTAAAAATAATTTAACGACAAAAGTAATTTCAAATGAGTGTATGCAGGAAGGCGTCAATATTTTTCATCTAGTAGCTGAGAGAGAGAGAGAGAGAACAGCTGATAAAATGAGTATTTATTTCAACGCAGTGCGTTATCGCACTCTCTCCGTAACATGAAGTGGGCTGGTGCAGCGCACTATTGCACTAGAGCTTTGTATCTAACATGTATTGGCTTACATTTTTCTTGATATTATTTAAGTTGTAAAGATGTATGGGATGTTATTGGAAATTGATGTTTTTGGAATAGAACTGCAGGAAAAGCTTCATAAATCCTGCTTGATTGTTTTATTTTATACTTAACTTAACTTAAAAATAAATTATAACTAATTAAACCTATTTATAGACAATTAAAAATAGAATAATTTGAGGAGGACGGCTAGAAGCTCAGCTCTCTCTCTCTCTCTCTCTCTCATGGTACTGAGTGTTGTTAAACTTGAAAGTGCCGCTTTCCGTTCTTATATTGTGGTATGTGATCATGTTCCGGTCGTCTACAATTATGCGTCTGATCAGGAGACCGCCAGGTCCCTTTGTTGAGGTGAGGGAACCACGTACTGGCTACAAAGAGGTTTCGCCCCGTTACGAAGTTCAACAGCCTGAGTCCGTTCTCGGACGTGTTGTCGTGCAGGCTGTGCTTCCCGATGACTCTAGCAAAGATGTCTTCCTTGCCCAGCTTTGCGTTGAAATCTCCTAGAACGATCTTGGTGTCGAAGCTGGGGTTCTCGTATGTTCTTTCTAGGAGATCATAAAAATCATCTTTGCTGTCGTCATCTTTATTCTCCGTCGGGGCGTGGGCGCAGATCAGGCTGATGTTGCCGAATGTAGCCTTGATGCGGATTGTTATGAGGCGCTCGCTATGTATTTACAGCTTAAGACTTCTTGCCTAAGTCTGCCTCGAACAACAAACCCGCATCTGAACAAGCTCTGCCTTCGCTCTTTGTAGCAACAGCCGAAGTATATAAGCCCGGCCCATCCCACCGCACCTACTGAATGGTGATATCTGCCTTATAAGCTTCGAGGGCTTCCGCAAGTTCACCGGCTGCACGTGGTCTGTTCAGGGACCTAAAATTCCATGTGCAGAACCCAAAATCGTTGTCCTTATTTCGTTGTCCATGGTCGTCAGCAGTAGGGTCATCCGTATCCGAGGCTTTCGTCGTTTCTGAACTAATCTTTTTTTTACACGGTGGGGAAGTTAACCCCACGCGCAACCCCCGAACCTGGAGGACCGGGTCCTGGTTTAAGCCCCTGGACAAGGGAGCCGCTGCATACATTGGTTCACCTCTAAGCGGTTGCTGTAAAGGCTATCCAGAGGGCGCCGCGAGGAGACTGTATGTCAACTTGACCTGTGCATTTAACAGGGATCGATGCTGGCATCTCGCCAAGTTGAGACCAGTCAACAACTTTGCCCTGGATACACAGGCCCATGCCCTACACTACGAATCGCGAATTCTGACACTTCATTAATATGATTACAGAAATGAAGTATCATCTCTACCTCTGTTGCCCCTTTAGATTTTTAACAACTGTTTTTTTATAACGTGTTCATAAACCAAACTGACCAATCAGAGGATGGCATTTACATTATTTCGTGAACAACCGTCAAAAATTCATGAATATCTGTCAAAAAGGCACTAAAATTCGTCGATGGACTGGGGGGGCAATCAGCTGTGAAGTCGGCTATCTCTGTAATACTTCATTTCTGATATGAGTACAATTTGAGCAAGCACACACACGCACATCATCGCGAATGTTTTGCTCGTGAATGTGTGGATCGCGTTTGCCTCTCTTGTGTATTGCGAACTCAGGTTGACAGTTCCCAAAGAGAATGACTGATTCGTGGACAAAAAAAAATTTAAGAACGTTCATAAAGATACTGAAACTTATTATTGTTGAGATTTTAGTCGATTGAAACACTCGATAATTCAAGCCCCATCTTCTTGCATACCAAGAAGTATACAACTTTGTTTATATTTTCCTGGAAATTGGTTGTTTCTGAAAGTTCACCCATGCGCGTTTGACACTAGTCACACAATGCTCTCTCATTCCCATTATAATAATAATAATTTGAATGGCGCGACAGTCCGAGGCGGACCTGGGCCTAGCTTCTCAGCAACCACTCGTGTTGTGCGTGCGTTCTTTAACGAGAGGAAGGGACCTACAGTTTAATGCGGACTCCGAATGGCGAAGTTTAGAAGCTTTTTCTAGACAGGAGAACTCTTTGAGCATTGTCAGTGACTCGCTAGAGGAGGAGCCGTGGTAAATTCGAGTATCGAACCTGACACTCTCTGAGTAGGAGTCGATGCACTTACTCACTACGCCAACGCGACCCGCCATAACCATTATAGTTGGGCCAAATACCACAGCCTACTTCCTGTGCCAGAACATACCTAAATACACTACTCATATATCGCGCTAGTTCGAGAGGCTTGTTGTTGGTTGAGCCCCGGGTGAATCCCGAAGAAGATGGATTGCTGCTCAACGGCAGCTGCTGGAATTATTTGAAGTATAGAGCGACTGGGATATCAGACACGTTGTTACAGCATATAACTTCTTGGGAGATCAAGAGTCACCACTAACGACGTCTGTAGGAGTTGCATATGTGAAGAAGGGAAAATAATGTGCAACACCTCCCTGTTCTGAAGTCTTGAAGATGAAAAGTGCTGGGAGATTAATATTTCAACGAATTAAGGGACTTAAGTCTCATTCCAAATTTACTCAGCCCCGGTTGGTGCCCCATCCGTAATCAAAAGATCATATCCAAGCCATGGGAGTGGCAGTAAAATGGACCTGTCTAAGTGCACCCCAACAGTCACCTCGTCTCGTCCATCTAGCTTGAGGTCTGGGCAGCTGTTTTTTCATATCAGTCACAACCCACACATTTCTGCCGAAATAGTCTATAATTTTGCTGTTTGTCTTCATAAATTTCATTTTTAAGATATTTCGCATTTTGTACTTAATTTCTGTTCATGAATCCAATTAGGTATTGAACGATACAAATTGACACAATTGAATATGTGTGTGGCAACTCAATCCCAACTTAAAGTTCTCCCTGCTGCACAACCCAGGTCCATCAAGTAAATAATGTTTTCTACCACAGACCTATTATTTGAATTTCTCAAAACACTTTCTAATTGCCAACACACTTCACCCACCACACCACTGACAGCGTGCACACAACCCTGGCCAATCCACAAAATACGATCCACAGAATTCCCCACCTCACAACTCACCTCACCACAATGTAAGAGAGACCGAGAGATAATGCAACCAAAAAACAAAAAAAACAACAACAAAAAAGGAATTAAAGAAAACGAAGACAAGAGACAAGAAAAAAATAGAAAATACACAACTTCTACATACAGCGATTGTACTAGTCGCCCAGTTCCGAAGAATTCGCTCGTTTAAGTATCCATCCGACGAAATGTCAAACAAAATTTTCCAATCACAAAAACATCGAATTAATTGTTCATTTTCGGAGCAAATCCAACAAAAAGAGTATAATTACGAATAGAAATCTTCCAAGCCAGTCGGATTCCATAAAGGAAATCATTTTGCGCGACGTAGAAGCAATTTTAGTTCCTCCTTCCAGCGAACGTAGAAATTAATCGGGGCCGCCTGGTCATTTTGCAACTCTCCCAGAGGAACGAACGAACCTCTCAAAAAAGAAAAAAAAAAAAAAAACATCACATTTTCTCCACCCGTCAAAAATCGAATCAGTCGCGAATTTGTGAAACAAAATAAAAGAACTTTTATATAAATCATGAGCTCTATTATTGTTTTGGATTCTTCTGATGAAGAGGTAAAGAAATTGTGAAATATACTATGTAATTAGGACGGCAAAAGTTATTGCACTGAGTATAGTCTCGCTGGAAAGCGTTCATACTTCCATAGTGGATTGTAATTTAATTGATTTCGGGTGATTAATCTCTGGTTACGCCATTAATAGTGGTGACAGACGAATGTCTTTTCGTGATGAGAAAAATGAAAAGAAAACAAAATATATAAAAATGCATATGAAAAAAAATATAATAAAATCAAATTGAAATCATAATTTCGAATTGTGACCTTTTGTGGCAATGTATTTGAAAGCAACGCCACGAACTGGTAGGAATTGTAAATAATTCAAGATATGCATATGTACATATATGCAGCAGTTTTATTGAGGAATACATTTTTTCCCGCCTTTATGGTAAAATTGCTAGTATCGAAAGAATTTTATATAAAAATTTGATCAACAAGATGTGCATCCTTGTCAATTAAGTGTGTTTCATCATTTCAGACGGATAGTGCGAATAAAAAGCCACGAATAGGACCGCCTGTGAGGGGTAATCAAGTGCAAGCAACACAATCAATGGCTAGAGTTAATCCATTGAAGGGGGGATCAACACAAGCGACGGCAGCTAAGAAAACTGTTGCACCATCAGCAAGTGATAATATTCGAGTTCATCAGGCGACAAAGCGTTCGACACAAACGGAAATATCACCGGTGGACCAGGTGCCGAAGAAGCGCGTCAAGCCGACAACCGTTGTACACAGCAGTGACGAGGAGTGGATTAATCGACAGAAGAATGGCGACCAGTTGCGAATCAATCCGCCATCGGCAGCTCTGAACAAATTCTTGGTTGGCTCTGCTAAAACGCCAGTAAGTGTTGTGAAAAATCCGATTATAATTGGTAATGCGCCGCGCCAACTGCAGAATTCCACGCGTGTGGTTGCGAATCCCGCGGCAGCTGTAAACAATACAAAGAATGCATCACAAAGTTATGTCCGCGTTGCGATGAATGGGAAAGATCTCAAGCCCGCGTCGCCGCCAGTGACAAGTAAGAATGCCATCACGACTCTGAAGGAACAGTCAAAAGCGTCAATTTCACCGCCAATCATAAACAAAAACATCAGTGCCACAGTGAAAGATCAAACAAAATCCGTGCCCTTGTCACAGCAGACCTTCAAGAATTCGGTAACAATCCGGAGGGTTGTGGTCGGCGATGACAGGTCGAAGACATCACCCGTTCCGAAGCCCACAAGCAATACAATTTCGAAGGCAGATCAAACGACAAAGGCGTCTTTGACTGGAATGAACGCCACCAGCATACGGCGTATTCCCCTACCAGTCGATCCGTTAAAGACACCGATGCCATCAACAGTATCCCCCAAGCATTTCAACACCTCGTCTCTGAAGATTACGCCCATCCTAAGCGGGTCTTCCACTTCTGCCACCAGCATCAAACGGATCCCATCAATCTCGGAGTGTGTGAAAGTGACGCAGTCCCTACAGGTGCTTAAACGGAACTCGAATGCAGCTAAAACCACAGCACCGAGCAATGCCCCCACGTCAACTTTGGTGAATTCAAACCCTATCAGTGGTGGAGCGATCACGTACACCCCGGCAACTATCAAAAGAATCGTCACTGTTGACCTACCAAAGACGTCCGCATCGCCCCCAGTGATAACCAAGAACTACACCACGGCTCCAAAGAAGTCGGTCAACGAAGTGCCCAAGACGTCGATGTCAATGTCAGTGATAACAAAGAACCACGTGAAGGGGAGTGACCCTAAAATGTCACCACCGGTGCTCCCCAAGTCGCTGTCATTGGCAACACGACAAAGTGGCCTGACTGTGAACCCAATCACATGTGCACCAGCAACAACATCATGTACAGCGTCGACATCGTCTACAAAAACGACACGTGCTGAGGCTAATCCAATACGCGCTCCCTCAAAGCAGACAAAACCACCCACCAACCGACCTAGACCGAGTCCCATATCAACAGATCAGTCGAAGGCATCTATGTCGACTTCCATGTTCAACATGTATCCTTCAATGGGCGGGTTTATGGGAAATTCCTCGATGATGTACGGCGTGGATCCCTCAAGTGGATCGTTTGTGAATCCAGCTTTCCTGGCGAACTCTATGTCTATGTCGCCATCAGTCTACAACATGAACTATCCGAGCTTCTCGGGGGGCTCTATAACGCCCATCAAGAGTCCTGTAACAGCGCCCAGCCCGACATTCAGTACAGGACGGTCGTCGAAGAGCCCAGTAACGAGTACAGTTACGCGGTCGTCAGGCAATGCGAAGAGTCCAGCAGCTCTGATAGGAATGCCATTAGACATGGACCAACCGTTGCGACCGATGTCTCCGACAGTTTACAACACGAATCATCATCCACCCTTCAATGGAGATCCGTTCGGTATGCGAGGTACGTCCAACATTCCCAGCCCTGCATACAGTCCAGTTCGGTCCACAAAGAGCCCCATCAGCAGTGGGACGGTCAGCAAAGCCGGTGGCAGCGGTAATCCTTCGAGCGAGAGTGGACGGAAAGCTCCATCATCATATTCTGCAATATGCTACAGAGATCTGGACAACTTCGTAAGGAATCCGCTGAGCTACCCGAGCAATATGGCTGCCAGCACACCAACGACTAGCAACGGGCCCATCATTTCATTGGACAGTCCTGTGAGAAACCACTCGACGGGTTACGGTCCTTCCAGTTTCTTCAAAAGTCCCACTAGTACAATAACAAGTCCAGCACACAGTACTGTAAGCGATGGCTCTTCGGTGTCGGAGGTATTGCCAACAAATGGCGACATTTCAAATCCCAAGTCGGCTGGCGACAAGACGAACGTCGGGCCGTCGAAGGACGCGAATGCAGAGAACGCAGAGAACACCAGCAAGGAGGAAGAAGTTAAGGAGCCCCTCAACGAGGAATACAAGAAACTCCTAGATGCGTGTCGAGAGGCAGACTCATCCGAAGACATGAACAAACTCATCGAATCGAAACTAATTCGATACTACTATTCAGTTCATCCGGATTTCGTGAAGTCACGCGGCTTCCGGAAAGCAGTTGTTGCCGCAACGGAAAGCATCAAAAAGAATCCAGACCTGGTGTACTACCACCTGCGGCCGGTTGTGGAGGAGATGAAAGCTCGTAAAAAGTGTAAAATCGTGGTCATGACTAACGATGAGTCATCGGAGGCACCGGTCAAAGACCAAAGCATCGAAGATAAGGTTCGGAATAGGCAAATCCACAAACTGAGCAAGGGCCTGTACATTTTGACGCGAAGAATTCACAAGCTGGAGAACGAAGACGTCGACTTGGACGATGAGAATTCCTCGTATCTTATCGTGGAAAGATATAAAAAGAGGGCTTGTGAGGTGAGTTTGTCATATTTGAAAGTTGTTCTCTATTTGATGTGAGTTTTTGTATTTTGGAAGTGAAGTGGAACCAAACAATGGAAGGCAGTCAGAGCAAGGCACTCATACAGATCAGCGAATTGTTGTAGATGCTATATGAATTCTGGAGCTTACTGCTGCTCTATCCGTGTGATTCATTTCAATTTGACTTCAGCGAAGACAAGTGTCCACACTCCTCTTCTACTTTAATTCAATGGGACTGCCCTAGACTGTAAAGCGTGCTCTGGTTGAATTATCTCTTCTGCAGTCTTAACGTTCCTGCAGTCTAAACGTTCCATGCGAACGGCTTGAAGAGCTCTAATTGTTTGCCAACTGATATTGTAGCCGCCAGACTTCCAAGACTCTGCAGAAACCCCTCACCAGAGCTGGGAATCCTGTCTCATTATGTTGTTGTGCTAGCTGGTCAGGGGCTATACCGGTCAAAGTGTCTCTATTAACTGTAATAAGTCGCTTAGAACTAACCCACGCATAACTTACCACACACTCTTAACCACGAGCGAAAGTTAAGTGTTCGAAAATTAACCTGAACACACCCTATTTCGGTGCAGAACCCCAAGTAGACTTCAGTCGACCTCTTGCCAATTGGATACACTTCCCTTCACTCTAGCAAGCGCTGTGTCGAGTCTCATAAAGTAAACAAACTACCTCGTCGTACAAGACAAATGATTGATGATAATTAACGACTTCATGAGAACGTTCGAAGTTCTGGCAGCAAAAAAAAAAAAACACACACACATGCACACACAGTCTTATTATTCATTATGATTCATTTAGTTGGACTTGAAATTTATCTTTCGATTTCCTATTTGTTCTTCTCTTGTAGATATACGATAAAATCTGTGATTTGACGGGCGAGAGTAAACACGCCCTGAGACAAGTGAAAAAACCCATAACCTTCAAGGCTACCGCTTATCCAAAGTTCAACAAAGTTGTAGAGGCATTTGTGAATCGAACTAAAGAGTTCCCCGATTTCTTTGATGTCCTTAAAATGTTAGAATTTTGCAATGATCGTTATAAGTTTAATTTGCACAAAGAGGAAATGACTATGATTGGTAAGTTGTCGTCCTGTCGCCGCATATATTCAGATGAATTCAGATGATCTCAGTATTCAATCCTTGTTGTTTGATTTTAGCCCAAGATGCTTTCATCAAAATTGGAAAGCTTCTTCAGAGCAGAAGAAAAGCAGATCTATACGAGACGGTGTCTCACTTCACGTCAGACTACGATGATCCGGCTGCCAATGATCCAGCATTGATGGCGAAACTGTCTGAAAACGATAAGAATCAGACATCAATTGGTTCCATCATAGACAAGTAAGTGCTTTAAATCTTTCCCCGTGATTGCCGGCAAATGAATGATAATCCTTCTCTCAGGTATGCTCGTGAACAAGTGAGACGAAAAGCAGAGTCTGCCAACGCATCAGGAGATGATGGGAATAACACATCGGAAAGTTGCGATACCGATGGACAATCTCACGACGAAGACGAGGCGTCCAATGAAAGCAACAATTGTGTGAAAAAAGACGATAATGAGTGTGAGAAGCCCCAAACAGGGGAGACAACGAACGGGAAGCACACACCTCCGCAGTCCACACAAATCATATCTTCATCATCGCCAACACCGTCGGCCAGTACGTCGGCACCGTTCAGAATATCACCGCCACATGCGTTTGCATCGCCGCAAGCATCACCGCGTCCTCGCTCATCTTCGCCGCTACTACCACCGCCACCATTAACCCAACCACAGTCGCAATCACCGCCAGCATCAGTTACGTTGGAGGCGGACCCGTCTAAGGAGCAGGTACAAGCATGTGCAACGAATTTTCTGAAGATCCTCTCAGTCACCTGCATAAATGAGAACGCCGCCGCCGTCGACATTGTCTTGAATAAGTCAACTGCTTCGATAGTTGACGAAATCATTATCTCCGATGAAGATTTATAGTCCTAAGTATTTTGTATGAAAATTGTTTGCCTTTGTTCTTGTTTTTGTTCTTAAGTCGACGAGACGATCATTGTCTGAAGTTTCTTCTCTCCTATTGTTGTTTAGTATAAGCCGAGAGCATCATGTATATAACAGAAACTAAAACTTATTACATATGTATACATATATATTTTTCAACTGAAATAGAATAAGAAAATACAAAACCTTTAAGAAATTCATTTTCGGAATATAACAGCGTATGCGATTTGTGTGTGCTCGAAGACTAGAGCTTTGATTGGGGGCCAGTGCATATCTCAATCTCAAAAACCGTGCGTCCTACAGCCAAGTGACTGAGACAGATTTTGTAGCTCATGACTAGATCTAGAGGGTGGTGTAGGGGAACGGACAAATTTACCGTTATAAGGATATCATTTTTATTGGATAAGGCACTTTTAGTGGTAAAATAATTTTAATCATCCCCTTGCCGGTGATTGCGAGTGATGAAAACTTGCACAATGTGAATTCACGTCAAGAGCAACAATTCAGATTGACCTTCCTTCAAAGCCGATGTAAAATTTCATATAATTTACGCCCGAGAAACAAATTTCCCTGTTTTTTTCAAAAATTTCCCGAAATAACGGTAAAATCGTGAATTTTCCAATTCCATCCTCTAGATCAAGTCATAAGCTACAAAAAATTGTACTGGAATTTTCTCCTACGACGCACCGTTCTCGAGATATAAATTGTCAAAAATTCCATACGAACCGCCAGAACCCCTACAGATGTCGATTTTTCTACATTGAAAAAATCATCATTGTTCGTCTTACTTTGCTCATATCTCAAAAACCGTGCGCCCTACAGCAAAGTGACTGAGACAGATTTTGTAGCTCATGACTAGATCTGGAGGGCAAATTGCTCTACCTGCAAAGCTGCAGCTATCTGCTATGACAGCCAAGCAGCCATAAGGACCATCTCCTTCGTTTCTGTCATGACTCACTTCGACTCACAGACTTAAACATGTGAACAGTCGGGGAATCACAAAATCTTTGATCTCTAGTCGATCTAGTCTTCATTTGAAAGCAAATCAAACATCGTGAATCAAGTCATGGAAGACACAACCGAGCACTACCTTCACTCCGCAAGCATTATTCAGTTTCCGTCTCAGTGCGTCGCCGCAAATGCCCAAGGCACCAAAGAGCGGAGGGACGCAACCCTGTACCATCCTCCATTCGCCTATGAATCGCTGACAGAAGGTTGCTACAATCAATTCGCCACAACAGTGTTCGAGAATGAAACCGACTTCAAGTTGGAATCGGCTCAAAAATGGATAAGCTTTCCCGGCAAACACCAAGTACAGTTTCCCCTGCAGACGATCCTGCCTAAGGTGCAGATGATTCGCCAGGTGCCGCCACGGCAGCTGCCGCGCGACGTAGAAGTCGACAGACGACGTCGCCGCTTTGTGAAAGTGCGCATTTCAGAGTTGCTTCGGGCGGCAAGCATTCCAAACGCTATGTTGCTCGATCCGAAGGACGTTCCCGAAGTCTGGGACACGGTGGCGTTTGAGCGGAACTTCTTCCTGCCGCTCTTCAATTTTGACGATGAGACGTTCGATTCGAACAGTGTCACGGGCTGGCTGGACACCGGATGGGTGAGGGACAGAAGGCATCCGCTGCCTGCCTGGGGGTTGATTAGGAAGGAAGATGGCACTTATTCGTGGGAAATGGTGGCTGTCTACGGTTACGACGAACCGACGTACCTCTTCACCGTGATCGATCTGAAGGAGGAACGGGTTCATCGGGTGTACAGGATTCATTTGATGTTCATGGCCGAGAGCCCGTACTTGTTTGTGGAACGCATTCAGTCTGCATTGCAACAGCGAGAGAGGGCCGAATCGCAGATCAGATACCAGACTCTGCTCGATTGCATCCTGCACGACGGAACCGCTCCCATGAGTCAGCCGCTGATGAGTCGCATCCGGAAGCAGTCTCTTGTCAACCCCACGGGCTCCGAAGACAGCGAGGCCATTCTAAAGAGCATTGCGAATGAAATTCGACTGAGCTACCAACGGGTGATGGTCTCCTACGTGCTGGAAGCATTTTTGAAGGACCACTCCGACGAATTCCAACGCATCCAAGCACCCCGGCGTGACAAGCTGAGTGCCAAAACTCTGCCGGTTTACTCAACACCCCAGGAGCGACAGCAATTCGAGGCGAACAGGAGAACACTTCGCGTGATTACCCTCTTCTACGTGGCCGAATCCATTCAAGCCATGCTGAATGCGGCTTACGAATGCGCCAGAATTGAAGCATTCAGCTTGTTCGCGCATAGTTTTGCGAAGACACTAGCCCTGCCGGACTTTGTCACCGCCCAGGAGAACAACTGCGCGACAGTCGTGAAGTGGCTGAAGTTTGTGTGGCCGGAGAGCTTGGCTGGAAAAATCTGTCTCTGCCTGCGGAGCATTGGCAAGGGGTGGCTGGATCTCTCCGTGTCGGACTGGAACGTCTTTAGAGTGGCCAAGATATCGAGGTTCTTCCTCCAGGTGAAGCTTCGAATGCAGGAATCATTGCAGGTCCTCATGGAGAAGTCGATTTTGAACTTCAGCCACGCCTTGAACGACGCGTGCGCTGATTTTCTTGCACTGCAGCCGGACTACGTGTGGCCCAACGACTACAGGCAGTCACCCTTCGACAGAGGACTGCCACCGGTTTTCAAGATCGTCGTTGGTATCAACGCCGATGGCCCGTTCTACTCCACAGACCCCAGCGAGTTTGCGCCCACCATCAGGAGGATCTTCTACAGCTCGTTGATGTCGACGTGCGGCATCCGCATCATCGATCCGGACAGCTTGCAGAATCTCAGCTTTGCAAGGAACCTGTATATCTTCACCGTGGAACTGATCGAAGGTACGTACATCGAGCACGACGCACTGCTGCAGGCGACGTACTCCAAGGCCGTGGTCCCATTGAATGCCTACTTGAAGAAGTTCGAAGGGTATGTGCGCTTCCACCAGCTGATGGTGGATGCGTTCTTGCAGGAGTTTGCAGGCGCCAGCAAATCCTCCCAGGAGGTGAAGAACGAGATCCTCTACCAGAAGGAACAGAAGGAGGAGCTCAGGGCTGTCTTGCCGGAGACCATCACAATTGGAACGTTCCAAGTGGTCGTGGAGCCCATTAAGACCTACATGATAGCCAAGCGCATTGAGATCATTCGCAAGCTGTTCCTGTACTACGTGGACAGGATGTGGGCACTCAACGAAGAACTCCTCGAAGAGCTGAACGAGATTAATGCAAAACTCAATGAGAAGCTCGTGTCCATCGAGCACCTATTTGAAGTCAGGGCTTACATGACCTTGGTGCCGGACAAACTGACGGCTCTGCGGGAACGCATACAGATGATGTTCATGGAGTACAGTGTCCTGGATGGGTTCTTCTACAACTTGTCCGATCAGCAGTTCGCAATGAAGTGGGAGGCGTTCGCGTGGCCGTATAAAATCCAGAAGCGCCTGTATGCCATGAAGGAGGAGCACAAACTGGAAATCGAGGAATTCAAGAGGATACAGATCAGGGAGCTTGCAGCTTTTCAAGAGCGCCTGGAGTCCCTGAACGAGGAGACCATGGCGTTTGGCCTGCAATTCGATCCGGAAAAGGCCTTGGAAGTTGCTGTCGACGTGAGTAAAACCCCCGCCTTAAGATGCCCTCTGTAGTCTGACTAACATTCTCTTGACAGACGAAAAAAACGTGGAAAATCATTCAAGAACTGCAGAAGATGGGCAACCTCCTGCAAGACAGACAAGTTCTCTTCGAAGCCGAGGAACTATCGCTCGCCTATCTGGACAGCATCATTGAGAGCTTCAATCCGTACCGAACCCTGTGGTCAGCATGCTCAGACTTTCTCAAGCTCGAGGAGATGGCCGTTGGCAACCCCCTGGCCACTATTGACTTGAATGAAATCCGTCAAAGCCTCGTGGACCTCAAACGGAATCTGGCCAAGTCGATCGAGGTGTTCGCGGAAAAGGAGGAAATTCAAAATATCGCCCGCTGCTATTTGGACCGCATTGAGGCATTCAGACCGCACGTGGATTGCATGGATCTCATCAAGAATGAAAACTGGCTCCTGATGCATTGGCAGGAGTTGAACCAGCGCGCTGGCATCGACATAAAGTTTTCGATGAATATGAATTTCGCGTTTTGCATCAAGAAGGGCATTCTCAATCACTTGCCACTGGTGAGGGACATTGGAACGCGAGCTGTTCTCGAGGCAGACGAAATACGCCGGGCGCTGGAAGAAGAGGAACGCCTTCGTGTGCAGGCGGAGTTGGCCTTACTGGCAAAGAAACAGAATCGAAAATGTCGCACAGACATACTCTGATTGGATTTACTTGTTACTTGCCTGTTTGTTTCAGGAGTTGTAAGAGAGCGCATTCGCTAAAGAAATGTTTTGCGTTTGATTGTGTAAGCTTGTCTCATCGAATTGGGCATGCATCTGCTACTCAGCTGCCCGGTTTAGTGTGCTTCATTAGCAGGGAGGCCTTCATGTGTAAGCAACAACAAATTCTGTGAACACAGGCACAGCGCAGGGTGGTGTACTGTGGAACATAGTGGTCAACGAACTGAGGGGACTAGGATTGCCATCACAGTGTCCTATCCACGACCAGGGATATTATGCAATCTGCCCTATAGCTTAAGCTAGTGAAATGGACTAGCCAAAACTAGCAAAAAACGGATCTAGTCCTCTTCTATGAAGTATAAGATCCCTAACTTTGACTCTCCCACACTGTGCGGGACCCCCTCAGTGCTAAGTGACAGCGCTTAATTTCTAGGCCTTCTACTAGACACCTAGACTAGACACTTAGGCCTTATACCAGCTTGTACAAGAGCTGGAAGCTAAATACCCAGGAACGTGTCAAGAAGGCCTCAACGGCTCTCTGCTGCTGTAAGAGGGCCATTGGGTGCAAATGGCAACTGCAACCCCGAATGGTTTTCACTGGCTATATACACCAGTAGTCAGACCCCTACTGCTGTATGGCGTCGCAATTTGGTGCACCGCACTCGATAAGAGAATCAACATCATCCCACTCGCTAGAGTGCAGAGGATGGCTTGTGTATGCATTAGCCGGGCGCTAAGGAGTACCCCCGTCGAAGCAATAAACATCGCCTCCACCTGCCACCGATAGAACTAATTGACAGACAGACAGCAGCTAGCACGGCGATTAGATTAAGATCGTTGAGCAGCTGGAAAGAACTGCAGTCTGGGCATTCTGGATGCCTCTATACCCATAGATACAGACCTCACTCTACCGAAACTCCTCTTCGAGAAGAATTTCTCAACCACCATACCGCCCAGATCTCACAGGCAGTCTGAACACCAGACGCTGGAGGACCACTGCGAGTCTTCACAGTTGGATCGAAGATGGATGCAGGTGTGAGTGCTGCTGTCTATTCCAAGGATCTAAAATTCCAGCTATCTTTTCGACTACCTAATCACTTCCAGGCTGAAACTATAGCGATTTAGGAAGTCCTGTCCTGGCTGAAAAACAATGTAATATCGCGCACAGATATCGTCATCTGTTCCGAGACGACGTTAAATTTCATATAATTTACGCCCGAGGAACAAATTTCCCTGTTTTTTTCAAAAATTTGCCCAAATAACGGTACAATCGTGAATTTTCCAATTTCATCCTCTAGATCAAGTCATAAGCTACAAAAAATTGTACCGGAATTTTCTCGTACGACGCACCGTTCTCGAGATATAAATTGTCAAAAATTCCATACGAACCGCCAGAACCCCTACAGAAAAAATCATGATTGTTCGTCTTCCTTTGCTCATATCTCAAAAACCGTGCGTTTTACAGCAAAGTGACTGAGACAGATTTTGTAGCTCATGACTAGATCTAGATGGATGGTGCAGGGGAACAAATTTACCGTAGTTACCGTAGTCCCATAATGATTTCTGTAGAAGCTGCATGGGCGAGGATGAGGAAGAAACCATCGAACCCAGCACGTGTGTAATTTGTTAAAAGAGAAACAACATTTAATTGCCACCTGAATGTATATTTTTTGTAAAAAATAAATTGTATATTTGAAGATCTACAAATAAAATTATTGAC
Organism: Eristalis intricaria; assembly: GCA_964034865.1. Taxonomy (NCBI): domain Eukaryota; kingdom Metazoa; phylum Arthropoda; class Insecta; order Diptera; family Syrphidae; genus Eristalis; species Eristalis intricaria. The sequence goes on from OZ035877.1 coordinate 11,132,257, forward strand.
AACCCTTGTGTCAATAATATAAAATGCCGGGAATAATTAAAAATGTTAAAATTGTATGCACGGCAGGATCAACCACTCAGTGGCCTGACCAAACTGAATGGTTTTGCATTTTCTTCCGCCCAATTAACAAACATATCACCGTATTTATACATAATGTCTTTCAGCATAATCACGTCTGCTTCAGCTTCATGAGTCACCTTTGGCTTTTCACCGTACAATCGAATGTAAATATTTTCAAGTTTGTAAGTACCAACAGGTGGTCGTGATAATCGTCCAACTTTTGGCGTTGTAAAATCCAAACATCGTGGATTTAATTTTCGATTTGAAGCAGGTTTTTCGGCTTTCAATCTTCTGCGTAATGTTGCATTCTTGTTGGTTCCTTGCTTGGGAGTCGTTTCATTTCTTTTTTGCCAATCGACAGCTTCTTTTGTAGCGTCTTCTTCACTTGTTATTGTTTTATACTCGATGTTTATATTCTCTATCTCTCTTTGTTCGGGCTGTTTGGAGTTGTCTTCTGGGACTTTCGTGGAAGGTGCGGCGCTAGACGCGATCAGGGATGTTTCGCCATCGTTGAGAAATGGCTTTGTGTTGAGCTTGAAATCTTCTTCATCGTCACGGTTGGTGTCTTCTTTCAGGATAGCTGCTAAGTCTTCCTCGATTTGTTTGTCCAGGTTGGATAGAGCTTTATATGAATCCAGACACATCACATTAGGTGGAAGTTCCTAAAATCAAAGCATGTACATAAAGTCAATTCATATTGAGTGTCCTCCTCATATCACAATTCATCAGTGTTTGAAAAAAAAAAAAAAAATGGTGGAATGGAGTATGGCCAGTTATAGCCAGTCACGGATATACTCACCGCGGCAATTTCAAAGAGGAAAGTTCTGTGTTATGTACGTCGACATAAGTATAGTCAGGCGTTTGCGGATCCAACCTTTAAGGTAACTAGATGATGTAGAGCGCATGGACATTCTGACGAAGAGACTCGTCCCGAAGAAAGTTGGTAACTTCTTCTTCCACGTCATCAGATTCTAGTATACATACGTATGTATGATGTCTTCGTACAGAACCTATTCAAAAATTGGATACACATCCGGAAAATGTGTTCAAGAAGCTCCATCTCGAAAACAATCGCATTTATGCGCCAGCTGACGATGAAGAGGTCGTAACTAGCTCTTTTGCGCACTAAGACCTCAATGCGATAAGCGAACAAATAAGCGGCGATCTGAATGAATGCGTTATCGTCGTGAAACTGTTAACACATCGAAAATTGCAATTACATACATCTTCGTTACAATGATTGGCTGAGACATTCTTCAGGACAGTCTCGTGTACATTCTAGAGTATCCAACTTTTAACTTACCATGCCCAATTTCTTGAATGCATCCTTCAGAATTGGGAAATCAAAATTGTCACCATTGTGCGCTACTAAACAAACCGGTTGCCTCAAATGCTTCAGAAAGTTTATTACAAGATCAGCAGCATTTGTATCGAACCATGACTCTTTCTCAAGCATATAGTTGTCCAAACCTGCTTTCAGAATGTTTGTGAATGTTTTACTTAATGTTTTTTAGTTGAACGTACCAGTTAATTCCTGCGCCTTTGGTGATATAACCATTCTTGGATTGAACAAAAGGGTAATGCTATGATTCACTCTTCGAATTGAGTTCCGGAGGTTATCGGCGGAAAATCCATGGATTGTTAATTCAGTAATGTTGGCTTTGTTGAAGTTGTGACTAGGAAGTCCAGTGGTCTCGAGATCGATTACGGCAAACGAATTTATTTCACTAGTTGATAACATGTCTATATGCACACCAGAAACCTATGATATTTAGTAACGTTGATCAAATTAATATGTGGTGCAAATCAGAGCCAACAGTTAATGTTGAAGTCTAATAGCGAATTAATTTCTGATGGCAATTATTAACGCAATTACCACCTGTGGTCGTTTGCACTTTAAATTTCTTGTTTTCTTGTCAACTAATCTGTCACTTTCTTCCCAGCAGAAATCGTTCACAAGCAGTGTTACCACAGTTAAATTACTTATGTGCCGCAGAAGCTTTAAAAACGAGTCTTTTTGAAAATAAATGAGTTAAAAAACAGGTTTTTTGTGTCCTTTTTGACTCAAAAGTGTCCGAATGGTAGCACTGTTTACAAGAACATTTGTTTTGCTATAATTGTTTCGACAAATTTGTTGCCACACAATAATTAAAGTACGCAGGGTTAAGTAATTAAATTGAATTTATTAAAATTCATCTATTTTAAATTGGATAAAAATGCGATTAAAGAAAATGTAAAATTTCACATAAAAACTTTCAGATTACGACGCAAAAGTGTTGCAATACATGTCACTCATCATACGAACACATCCCCAATCATTTTGACAGTAGCATCGGTCAGTCAGAAAATTTGAGGTTTTGTTTATATTTTCATTTTTTTTTGATTTGTTTATTTCAAAAATCTCACAAATGTAATGTATTAGTAAGCAATTGCATTTTCCCATGTAATGTGTCTTGTCTCTTTTGAAGGAATACGAAGAACAAACGTTACTGCTGCTTGCAAGTATGCAAAGGTGAACGCTTTGACTTGGCGCATAAGTTCCCTAGAGATCCGGAACGAGTGGCGTTGTGGCTGGAAGCCCTGGACAGTCCCAAATTGAATGGTATTCCCACCGAAAAACTGGGCTACGTGTGCAGTCGTCATTTCCGAGTGAAGGATTATAAACATCCTCTATCGCGAAGCATCAATAAGACTGCCATTCCCTCACTGAATCTAAAGGATTTGAGCCAGTTGCATTTGTCTAAGGATTCAGCACTTTCCAACCAGCAGGAAGTACCTGTAGCCGAGTTGCCGGTAGAGGAAATTGTGTTGAAGAAGGAACACAGAGAGGAATTAAGTGATAATTATGATGTGCCATCCCAGGAGTGCCATGAAGTAAAACTTGATCCACTGGACAACTTGGAAGATGTTCAAGTTGAAATCAGCGATGGTATTTCAAAGCAAATCTTCTCTAAGAACCTTTCCCATTCAAATTATCATCATTTCCAGATTTGCTGTCGGAGCAGGATGAAATCCTCCACGAAGACAATACCAAGTACTCAACATTTTTCCAATTTAGCCATCCGAACTATCAAAATCTAATCTCGCTGAATTTCTTTTGGCTGCGTTGCCATTGCGAGTGTCGTCTGTGCTATGATTCGATGAGACGTCAGCGAAAAATCAGTCCAATGGATATTAACAAAGAAGTCCAGCCGAAGTCTGTGAAACAAGTCGACGGTTTGGATGTCCTTCTGATTGAATGTACGTAAATAACTCTATCCAGCGAATCACATCATAAGGGGTATCTGCTTATTTTCAGGGGACGATGGTCATAAATCTGAATACGATGTGGAGTTAATCTTCAATTTAAAGATCCGCGAAAGTCGTGCCTTACCGCGCAAAACCTGGGATAGCCATTCGACGTACATCTCCGAATACGTTCCCATCGAATTCGAGAGGCTCGTAAGTTCCAACAAGGAGTGTCAAGCGATATTTCGTAGCCTGGGCGAACTCGGAGTAGCTGTCGTTTCGAGTATACCAACAGATGGCCAGTCAATGGTTAAACTTGCCCTTTGCCGTCTCTTTCCCCACCTAGGGGTGGAGGTGGTTAATTTTCGCGAGTTCAACGACAAACACTCCGACATAAGCTCCAATCTGACATACTCGTCTGTGGACTGCGGTTTGAGATGCTATTTCGTAACGCAGGAGACTGAATTGATTTTAGTCGACGGACTGAATGTGGCCAACGAACTGAAGACATCCAACGTGGGTGCATTCAAGACGCTTTCCGAGGTGCTGGTGCCACTGGATATAAGCGGTAGTCATGTGAAATGTGAAGTAGTTGCGCCAGTCATAGGAATGGATGCCAACGGTCAGGAGATCTCAAAGCTATGTCTAGACGTTTACAAAATCGGAGTCCTTAATACACTGCCTCAGGAAAAGGTTGAGGATTTTTATGATAGTTTGAGGCTGATGCTCAGGCGTGTAGCAGATGAAGTGAACCATTGGTGCCTCAAGCTACCGCCGGGCTCTATGGTGCTTCTAGACAACACGAGGATTCTGCACAAGTGTTCAGATATGCCTTGTATTTGGGAGGCGCATATACAACGGAAAGATTATGAGAGTCGGATGCGGTATTTAGGACTTTCTTGATTGGTTATAGATTTGATGAATCCGTTTTATTTAGATTAACCTGACTAGATTGTAATAAATGAGAGAAATTAAGCTAAGAAAATAACGTTGTATTTTTCCATTACCATCGCAGTTCTTCAAGGCCGGTGGCGATGTTCTGGTAGGGAGCATGCATCAGATCATCTGCAGACTTTGAAGACGACGAAAGTATGCTCGATGACTGGAATATGAGCTCCATATGAGTCAGAACACGTATACTCAATCGCGTGGATGAATGTCGACGTCCTTTCGTCAGAAGACGTATTCTCAATCGCGTATATCGCTGGTCCAGCAGGAGATTCTCACATTTGTTGTCCCTGAAATGGATTCAGTCATGAAGGAACGCCAGTCCGCCAGACACTCACCGATGCACCACTCCCTTGGAGTGGATGTAAGCGACCGCGCTGATCAGTTGACCATAGGAAAACGTTTTGAAATTGCTTCTGAAAAAGCCATCAATGAAAACGCACGCAAAACGAAGATGCCGAATTCCACCGGGAAACATCCTCGAAATCGCGCCGAATATATGCTTCGGTCTTATAAGAGTTTCTTAAGAGAGCCGCGACAATAAGCTGGACCGCCACCTCAAGCGAAAGACAACTCCAAACAATGTGAACCTCTTGAAAAATTCCAAAAACAAACACGAAACCTGCTCAGAAACTATTTATTGGCCACTACTTCGGTTGGCTTGGATTCAGGTCGCAGATTGGTGGGAGTATCCGACGCTCGAGTGTTCCCCGCTGCCGCAGACGGCGCAGCAGCAACAGCATTTGGTGTGGCACTGGCAACAGCAGTCTTTCCATTGAACCACGGGTCCTTTTGTATCTGAGGTATCCGATACCGGATGCTCAGCGGCGCTAGTACATGGAATATCAAGTACTTGCATTCAGTGGTTGCTTTTGGGGTCTTCGGGAAGACCAGACTCGAGTTGACCAGCTTCAGCAGGGTGTGCACATTGGATCCGTCGAACGGCAGCCGACCGAAGACCATCGCATAGCACACAACTCCAGTTGCCCAGATGTCCGACAGGAAGGGATTGTATGCCACGGCTGTGGGGAGTTTGCGGTATCAGTTGTGGCTTGGGTTGGGTGGGTTGGGTATGGTGGTCTCACCTTTTAAGATCTCTGGACTCGCATAGGCGTAGCTGCCGCAGAAGGTCTTTGAGAGGATCACAGAATTGTCGGCAGTCATCGTGTCCTTCCTGGCGAAGCCAAAGTCGATTAACTTCAAATTGTGGTCCTGGTCTAGCAGGAGATTCTCACATTTGATGTCCCTGAAATGGATGCAATCATGAGGGAAGCCCAGTCCTCACCCCGGCCAGTCACTCACCGATGCACCACTCCCTTGGAGTGGATGTAAGCGACCGCGCTGATCAGTTGGCGGAAGAGCTTCCGCGCCGTCTCTTCGTCAAGGTATTTCTTCTCCCGAATGAAATCCAGCAAAGTGCCGTTTTCCGCGATCTGCATAACCAGATAGACCCTGCAAGAGAACAGAGAAAAAGTGGGCCACCTCGGCTTGACTTAGTGCAAACCTGTGGCTTGTCTCAATGCTCTGATAGAATTGAATGAGATTCTCGTGGTGTAGGCCCTTGACTGCATCGATCTCCCGAGGGAGGAACTTCTTCGTATAGTCTGCCGGAGCTTTCAGTTTCGATATGATCTTCACGGCCACCTCTCTTCCCAGCTCTCCCGAATAAGCGACCTTCACCTTCGCGTAGCTGCCGTAACCAATGACCTTGCCCAGGATCAATCCGTGCTCCTCCAGAATGGACTTTCGGCTCCGAACGGGCTTTTCAGTTTCCTCCAGAGTGCGTGGCATTGCGTCTTCACTCGCCTCTAGTGCGGTTTGTTCATTTTTCGGCACGGCTCCCGTTTTAGCCTTGCCTTTGGTTGGGTCTTCGGATACATTGTCATCTGAAAGGACCAGACGCGACATGTGACTGGGGCATTCGAAGGATTCTGAAACTTACCCGACTTGGTGCGGTTTTCGGTTTCCATTGAGCTGCACTGCAAATTTGGATTGAAAAACTGCCGAAAATGATGGAGCTAGTGAATACTTCGAATTTTGTTACAACATCCAAATTCCTATTCAAATCATATCGTTTGTTCTTTCTTCTCTTTTTGTTGATTGATTTAGAGTGAGCTGACAAAACGATGAATGAGACTTTTCGGAGACGGAATGCTTTGTTTGTGAAAATGATGCAGTATGTCCGTCTGGATATGGAGAAGATTATGAGGTTGATGCGATAAATTTGTCTCCAGACTGAGAGATGTACCTCAGTTCACCTCTGTCCTCTAACTCACACGTGGTCTAAAACCCGCGGCAGTGGGGTCAATCAACAAAAGACGGTATTAGTACTCTTCACTAGGAAATATAAAGTATAAAGCTCGACCGTTAATGTGCGATATTTCTAGATTTCTTCGTCTTCTTCTACTGGAGTCCAAGGTGGACCTGGGCCTCGGCCAATAGGCCTCTCCAGCTGGCACCATCTTTAGCTGACTGTCCCCATTTTCGCACTTCAAGTTGGTTGAGGTCTTTTTTTTGTGGTAAACCGTGCTACCAGCATGAACGATTAATGGGCTATTATTCTCCTTTGTCCTCCCGCCTACGTCCTAAGCCATACCTCTGCACACTTCTATAAATCTCCCCGCGGCACTGCTGTTAGGTATTACTTCGCAGGTCTAGTTAGCCTATCTAGCTATGTGATCCATATTTGCCATTTCGGCTTTTCTTTCTCTTTCGAGCCTTCTTAGCTCGGTCTGCACGCTCGTTATAAAGGAGTAGGTCACCAGGCATTTTTCAGCTGACTCCGTCATATGGCTAACTAGGAGCTCGGGAGTGGGGAGACTTGTTCTAGCATCGGCAAAGAGTCTGCAATGGAATATTGCGTGCTCTGCGTCCTCCTCTTCGCCCACGCGTTCTGGACAGGTGGGTGAACTGTCGTCACCGTCTGTGAAGGTATTTCCGGTAACCTCCATGGCCCGACAAGAACTGCGTGAGATGGCAGTTGCAGTTCCCGTGAGCTCTCGTTGTCCAGGCTTCTATTGTGGGTATCAATTTATGGGTGCTTCTGCTTTTGGTTATGGTGTCCCATCTGGCTTGCCACAGATGTTGCCCTTTCTTCGTTCTTCAGAGATCTTGCACGCCACTGTGGTCACACAAGACAGCTCTTAAGACTGGCGCCTCGTCCAAATGCACGCCACAGTTGCCACACAAGACAGCTCCTTAGACTGCCTCCTCGTCCAAATGCACGCCACCGTGGCCACACAAGACAGCTCTTAAGACTGCCTCCTCGTCCGAATGCACGCCACCGTGGCCACACAAGACAGCTCTTAAGACTGCCTCCTCGTCCAAATGCACGCCACCGTGGCCCCACAAGAGAGCTCTTAAGACTGCCTCCTCGTCCGAATGAAATATGTTACGTATACGCCATCGTTGCCACACAAGACAGCTCGTAAGACTGCCTCCTCGTCCAAATGCACGCCACCGTTGCCACACAAGACAGCTCTTAAGACTGCCTCCTCGTCCAAATGCACGCCATCGTGGCCACACAAGACAGCTCCTTAGACTGTGGCCACACAAGAAAGCTCTTAAGACTGCCTCCTCGTCCAAATGCACGCCACCGTGGCCACACAAGACAGCTCTTAAGACTGCCTCCTCGTCCAAATGCACGCCACCGTGGCCCCACAAGAGAGCTCTTAAGACTGCCTCCTCGTCCGAATGAAATATGTTACGTATACGCCATCGTTGCCACACAAGACAGCTCCTTAGACTGCCTCCTCGTCCAAATGCACGCCACCGTGGCCACACAAGACAGCTCTTAAGACTGCCTCCTCGTCCAAATGCACGCCATCGTTACCACACAAGACAGCTCTTAAGACTGCCTCCTCGCGGTTTTGTCGAAAGTGAATGATGAGATTTTAGGTTTTCCTAAATGTGCAAGGTTTTTTATAATCGTGTTTACTACATCAAAAGAAGAGTTGAAGTGGAAGTATAAGTTAATGCCATTTTTTGGCATTCTTTTTAGTGCGATCTCTTTGCGTTCATTGGTCGTTGATTCTTCCTGAAATGGCGCTACACTTCGGGGTGGATTACGAGATTCTTCGGGTCTGAGCTAAGTTGTCCATATGCCTTATAGACACCTGGCTAGACTCATGTCGCTGTACAGCCCGTTCTTCTCCAAATGCCATCAACGAAAATAGGACCAAAAATCGCACGCAGAACGCAGAACAGAACTTACTCTCGATCCTCTTCATCCGCTTTGGATATACTCCATGCCTCTGCGCTCCACAGTACGTCAGGGATGATCAATGTTTTATAAAAAGTCAACCTGGTTTTCCGAGAGAAGGCCCTGTTACAAAAACGCAGCGATTGACAAGAGTTTTTCTGCGTTTGATTTCGGTACTGATATTATTCGTACTGTTTGACGCAGATCCGAGGTAGATTGGCTTATTTTGCCCACGAAAAAAGCACACGGGTGACTGGTCAGATTGTGGCTGTGAGTTGGTGTGTGCATGTTCAGTGGAGACGTAGTTCTACAGGCCATCGTCTGTGCGGTGCCTGAGCTGAGGATTATCCTCTAAAATGGGCGCGTTGTACCGCCGGTGTCTCCTTCGTCCTCAAAGAACAACCTCCCTCGCGTGTGAACTCTGTCAAAAGACTTACCCCGAATCACAGGAATGAAGTCAAGGAGTAAAGAATTCGCAGAAAAAAACGAATGCCTCAAAAGACAAACAAATCACAAATAACGCACCAATCCAAATTTATTCGCTAACTAACAAACTAAAGTAAATCCAAACGAGTAGACTGCGAGCAAAACAGTCCACCTTAGAGGACTCCATTTTGGCGATCCACTCGCCTCTCTGGGATCCCGAAATATCACCGAAAACGTTAAGGGAATCGAAATCGACTCTTCAAGTTGAAACCGCAGATCGTGCCGCCTGCCCACGTCTATCGTGGCTCGCTTCACAAGCGGCTGATTTGAGTTCCCGTCGACCGTTTCAGTTAGCGTCAGAAATTCATACTTCACACCCAGAATCATGTTCTGGCACATGAAGCCGTACTCCTTGTCCAAGTACACACCCACCACGGGCAAGTGGTCATAGTTTTTCACCACTATTCTTGTCCAGTCTTTCATTTCGCTGACAGGATACCCACGCACCGATACGAAGTACTCCTCCAGCAGATGGAGGACATCGCGGGCCGCCAACACCTCCAAAGACCGATTCTGTAAGTCCATGCACACTCTGGTGAAGTTAGTTTCACTAGTCAACTCCGTTGAGTTGTCCAATTGCACTGAACACTGCACTAAGACGCTCTCCCCAAAGTTCACTGTGTCCTGACTCCGCTCACACGAGTTCTGTCGACGCCGAGGGGGATGAATGTGAATCGGTTCGGTTTTGTTTGGATGGAAGTAGCTGAGCATGCTGTTGGACGCAGTCAATTCAGCGGATTCATTGAGCAAGACCTTGTGGCCAATTATTAGCGGCGCGCCCTGGTTGTAGCCCAATGGGCCACTCACACTGCGCGTCACTTCACCAGTTCCATTGCCGCGAATGAAGCTCACTTCGAAATGCTGCCAAACGTCCCCGGACCTCTGCTCCCCCCGTATGAACAGCACATCGCAGCCGAGCAGGTCTGTGATGTTGTGGTGGACCTTCACGTGGATTCGTGAACTGTATTCCAAGTCGTCGAACATGTCGAATGTGGAGTTGAAGATGGAAGCAGTTGTGCAGTCAGCTTCGGAAGTGCAGCGGAATAGATTGATTGACAGGAACTCTAGCTGCGTCTCCTTTACGAATCCATTCATGGGTACCCTGATGTTCGGTCGCTGCAGGAGAAGAGATGTGTAGAGTCTTTGATATAGCCTGGCTTCCATGATCTGGGCTTTCTCCAGCGGGACGAAGCAGGAGGTTTTCTTTGACCGCAGATGGCGAATCGACTCCTCCGCCTGGCAGTGTTGGCCGGTCAGGGAGAACGGCACGTCTGTGAATGGGAAAAAAGATGTTGAACAAGCCTGGCGATGCGGTGATCCTGTGGCTTACCAAATTCGACAATCTCATTTGCTTCCAGGCTGTACAGGAGCACCGGATCATTGATTTTGTAGAAGTTCTGTCCCTCTGGTGGCTCATTCCTTTCAAGCAGGACTATCGGCCAATCGTTGCCCGAGGGACTGTCCAGATCAAACTTGATGTCCTGCAATCGAATTAAAGAGAGATTGGATTGGTTCCTAGTGCATCATCACCTACCTTGACCATGCTCTTGTCGAAATTACTACGAAACACGCACAGATAACCATTGTCGACGTCGCAAGGCGTCAGCGTCATCTGATAGTAAAAATCGTGGAAACTGCTCTGTTCCCGAACACAGTTGACTGTCTTCAGCTCTTCCTTGGTGCAGTCGGTATCGCAGCAGCAGTCTATATCGCAGACGCCGTGTCTTAGGTTGCAACCGCAGAAAGCCTCATTGCATGCATGGTCTCTGCATCGCAGCTGCAAGACACTGCCGTTCCTCGAACCACCTATCGAATCCTCTGCTCCTTTCGACGCAGGAGAGGTTGGCACTGTTGTAGTCGATGGAGCTGCAGTTGTCGTCGAAGTGAGGACCGTCGAGGGTTTGGTGGGCTGCACCTTGGTGGATACAGTTGTTGGGACAGTACTAGTCGCCAGTGTGGTCGACGTTGGCCCCTCCGTTGTCGTCTCATTGATCTGCGGAGCAGTTGGCTTTGAGATTTCAATTTTGACTGCTTCGCCGGTGAGAGCAATCAGGAGCAAGACAAAAAGCGACCACTCCATTGCGTTGCTTAGTAAAACTCGATGCCAAACTTGGCAAAATTGCGAAAAATCAAAGAAGTCTCTATTATCACCGTCCCCGATGTCTTCGTCTTCAATTTGTACCTGAGGAACGAAAAGAACTGTCTGCAAGCTCCTCAAAAGTGTACGCACAACTCACCTTTCTGTCCCAGAGAAAATCAGATCCTCCTTGCTGAGTGCCAGGCCACCGGCGCCAAACTTCTCCCGCACACTGTCCCAAAAAGTCACTGGAGCAACTCGCCAAGTGTCCACTTCGATCCGATGGAATCCCGGTCGTGTGGGAATGTATGCAACTCCAAATCTGGAATTAGTTCCACTGTGTGAGCCAACGTCCATTTGGCAAATTGAATCAACATCAGCATCAGCAAACTTACCCAACGGGCCAGCTGCTCTTGAGGAAGTTCACAGCGTAAATTTCCAAATGTAATTTTGGCCAGCCCTGCACGCTGTTTGTGGCCAAATGAATGTCCAGCGGACAACAGAACTCCGATGATTGTTCGAAACGATTCGATCCAACGAAGGTGCGTCCCTCGGATCTGCCTTGCACAACTTTCCAAGCAGAACCTTTCAAATGGACATATTATGCATTATTGTGGGAAAATAAACACACCTTCTGGTACGTACCGCTTTGAAGGCTCCACTTACAGAACAGATGAGTCTCCTCAAAATCGACTGCCTTCAGTATCTGGCCGATAATGTGCACCTCCGCCATCAATTGCTTTGACAGTTGCAAAGAAAAAAGAAACCACTCGCTTTCGATAACCGAATTCGCAGCGGTGACGTTGACTGATAGAATCACAAATGCTCTGAAAGGAAATCGAATTTGTTTTTTGGTTTGGGTTAGGTTCGGCGTCATGACGACGGGGAGCAACGCGCTGCCAGCAGGTGAGTGAGGCACACAACAAACGGAGGGTGCATTATGATATTGTCAGCGTTGTTATCCTTTGCTGGTGCTCGTGCTCGTGCTCGTGGTGGTGGTGGTGGATTTAAGGCATACTTCTCACAGGAGGCAGTCCGAAATTGAAGCGTTTGTGTGTAGTGTGCTGTGTGTACAAACACCCCTGGCACACTTATTAAGCGATTGTGACGTTGAAATTAAATCGAAATTTCTGTAAAGGAAATTGCAAACATGAGTTCGAAAAGGATTAACATTTTTTTTTTCTTCGAAATTTTGAAAGGAAGCCGCAAGGGAGATGCGATAAGTGCTTCAAATTGAAGGATGTTCGGATTGAGTTTTTTTTGGTATCTTTGCCGAAGAATCTAAAGGAAATTAATTCCTTTGTGCAAAATCATCATTCGAAGATTGGGATTGGATTTCGATAAAAATAACTCTCAAGGACATTCGAACGAAGATGGAGGATTTACTCGCGAGCTCAGATGACTTACCAGAAATGAAGTATTACATAGATAGCCGACTTCACAGCTGATTGGCCACTAGTCCGTCGACGAATTTGAGTACTTTTTGGACGGATATTCATGATTTTTTACGGTTATTCACAGAGGCTATACAGAGGCTTGACTTCAGTCCAAAGTAAAGTAATTTTTGTTTTTAAAAACGTAGTACGCGCTGCTTTATCGTTCCGTACTCAGCCCGCAAAAATGTACTCAAAAAGTATTTTTGTAGCACGGGAGGGAACGCTGGTATCTTGCACCGCGATCGTTAGATCTATTGTGCCCCTATTCATACACTTGTATCTCAAGAGCTCCCCTTCCATGCAGCTCATTTGAGAGTTGTATTGAGGGTTATACGCTCCTTTCGCTCGAAGGTGGAAGAGGTTTCCCTTGAATCTGAGAATCCGAGCTGGTCCTTGTGATTTCAGTTATCCTTGTCTTTTTTTTTAGCTAGTTCCGCACAAAATCCCTGTATATGTTCTGGAATTTCGTTAGATGCTCCACAGAGATGTTTCTTCTGTTCACACTCACTAGGCAGCCTAGGGTGGTTTCGGCTACTTCTTTGATGCAACCAGATTCCGTTGACGTTTGTGTTCGACGTGCGCACACCGGAGAGTCTCTCACTTTGATGCTCTTTGTAGACTCTGGCAATCTCTGGCGTGCTTAGGCGTCCAATGTCAAAACTCCTCTTTGTTGGCTGGTGCAGCTTTCTGACATTGGGAAGTCGAGCTCTGAATGTTGCTCCTTTGAGGAAATGGTCAGAGTCGACGTTTGCTCCCCTGAATGGACCCACATCCAGGATGGATGACACATGCTTTACGTCAATGAGAACATGCTCAATTTCGACGGTGTTTACAATAATTTAAATTCGGAATTTTCGAGCGCTTTAGGGGGGGACGGCTTTTTCGACCACGTCTTCCGAAGAAATTGTGGCCATGTTGCCATGATTTTTGGACGACGTTTTCAGACGTACCAAATGCGACGAGATTTCGACATATTCTGCTTATGTTTTCTTAGCGTGACTTCGATTGTGTTTTTTGGTGCGTTTCTGATGTAATTTGGGGGACCTTAGTTGGCATTAACAACGATCTTCGATGCCTTTTTGACAACATTTTTAGATTTTCGATGCCTTTTTTTTCAACGACGCAATTTGGCGACGACATTTTGACTTATTGTACTGACGGAATTTTTCGAGGCAGAATTCAACACACAATTTCCTGGAAATGACGTCATCCGACGCCGGCTTCCAAGATGACTATTTTCTGAAGACTTGAAGTTTTGAATGTGAGGAGTGCAAAACACAGACCCAAAATTTGTTACCGCTCTTCTCTTTACAACCAACCATCTCGATTATGAGCGCACAAGTCATCCTCGGCAATTCGAAATAAAACGTCTCTCGTGAGTTTTAAAAGCCGTACCAACCACATTCACCGAACGCAACGAATAAAAGCGAGAAACTCAAAGAAATGACCAACACTTCACGGCAGAGACCATACAACACACACGGCCAGTTGATGATGGTGCCATGGACCGTGCACTCCTAAAAGGATATACCTGTAGCTGTCATAAATTCCTCCACCGCCACTCTGTCTTATTTCATTCCATCCTCGACCCGACTCGACTCTCAAAGCGCCATTCGATTAACTTACGCCAGCCACCGCATGAATGTCTCCCTTAAATGTGCTGAGGAACATAAATGAACAAGAAAAAAAAACAGAGAAAGAAATGTAAAAGTGAAATGCCAGCCATCCAGTCAAACCGTCAGACATGTGTACGCTTGTGCACTTCTCACCACCAGCGCGCCGTACTCACTAAAGTGCCGGCGCAATGTTTAAACCATTTCCAGTGAGTGGTAGAAGAAACGTAGCTGCGGCGGCGGCTGGCTCTGGTGGTGGGGGTGCTGGTGCTATCAGTGCTTGAGCCCGCCGCATAAATTCTCCCATAACCGGAAATAAATTCTCTGAATTTATTTTATTTTATTTCGGCTCACAGTGCAGCGCGCGGGGGGTGGGGAAGGGCTGCACCGGGACGAGTGGACGAGCATTCAAGGCAATATGTGCTCCTGGCAGATTTAAATGCTCACGAAATATTCATAGCGGACGGATATTTGCACATTGAGTCCCATTCTTCGCCGCTGAATGCATATGCACCCACCCCGCCGGGTCGAAACACCGGAAATTAATAATTAAAACACTTCATGGTTTATTCTCTGAAAGGCGAGGTCTCTCCAACTGTACCCCCGAGATGCAAACATTCAAAGAGGCTCAGCATGGGTGTGGGTCCAGCGGAGCGGAAGTAAAAGGGAAGCGGCGAACACAAAAAATTGTGTAAATCCCTTTCAGCCTGCTAACGAAGTGAAAAGAATGAATTTTGGAGCTCGCTCGGTAACGCGCTCATTTCAAATGACTCTGCTGCTCCCGAAGCCAGTGAGGTCTATCTCGTTCCAAGTGTGCCAGGTGCCCATTGTTCCAAGTGGCTCAAGTGGTGTGCGCAGTTCGGTGCTAAGTCCAAGCCAAAGTCGCCCGATCAAGTGGTGGAAAGTCGACGAAGCCGCTGAATTTAAATGGTTCAAGGAACACACACGGCTGGGGAGTGCACCCTGATGGCAGAAGTCAAGTGCTTCATGAGGCTTCCACGGGTATGGACGATCCTTGATGGGATTCAAGTGAAATGATGAACTTTTTGACGGCTTTCGCGGAATAAATGAGAGATGACCTTCAGCCATTGTTGTTTGATGGAATTATCTGAGGGATTGCCCAGTATGTTCGCATCCATTTCATGTGCGTCCTGGACACTGTGGTACTCTAGAAGGAGCCGACGAACTCTCTGAGCTTAGGTTAGGTAGTGGGGCTGCTAGTGCATTCACCAGCACACTTAGACCATATTGGTCCATTGTGATACCCCCAGCCAGACTAGTACCACTGACTAGTACACTACTCCAGTGATAGTGCCGTTAATGTGATCCCAACGGCAAATGGTGACTGGACCAGATTTGAAAACCAGATAAAAGCGTATTAATTTTGCTTTCATTGGTATTCGAACCGGGGACCCCGCTAACCAGGGGCAGGCACTCTACCAACTGTGATATCCAGTCGTCAACTCGCTGAGCTAGTCTCATCTTTCTTTCCGGTGATGATCTGCCATCTTCATGCCTCTCACTAGCTACCAATGTTAATCACTCCTGCCGTAGATGGTCTGGAGTACCATGTGCCTTGGTTCATTACTAAACCATTATAGCCTTTTGCGAACCTTAAACGACCACTTGGCCTGATAAAACTCAGCAGGACTGCTCTCAGGCGTTGTTACTGAGCACTGCATAATCGGTGCACTTGCCTTTCGGAGGGTCCAGCCCTAAAATGATTTCATCGGCTTACGTTTTCCGCATTAGGGTCAGCAATTTGGTAAAAACTGGTTTATGGATTAGGATCGGATGTTGGATCTGACAGTCCTTTACCTAAGCTGTATCCTGTTGGCAGATTACCGCAATTGGAGGTTATACATAGGTAAACAGGAACTTTGCTTTGCAACTAATGTCGGTGGAGCTAACGATGTGTGTTCGAAAAATAAACTAATTTGTATCACTTCGCAATTTAAAAAGAGAGACATTTATGTCGTTCAAGAGGATACCATTCTCAGGATTAGAGAGGGATCCGCAATCATTATTGGGTGTACTAAAATAGGTTCCGACAGTTCATAAAGACACAGTCTAAGCACCCTCTTCCTTTGTTATATATTCGGAGCACTCGGTGTGCGCGAACTTGATTTTCATCTCTTCTTCAGTGGGTATTTATTATCGTTATCTTAAAATCGTGGCTGCGTTATCTTAGTAAAAACTTGGCTGCGATTTTTAGTCGACAGGGAAACCTACCTACTGGCCTACGGATTTCACGAAAACACCAGACGTCGTAGATTTCTTCGTTATGAAGGGTATTTCTCGAAATGATCTAAAACTGGCAATAAGCTTTGATCACAGTTCAGATCATTCTCCAATTATATTGAATATGAGCGACTCGCTAGTCAAAAGGGAAGCGCCGCCTACATTGACCAATCATCTTACAAATTGGCAAATATTTAGGAACTATTTGCAAAATCACGCTGAGAACACCCATACGACTTAGAAATTGAACTTGACAAATTTATTGAAAATATACAGTATGCCGCATGGGGCAGTACGCCATGCGCAAGAAAAGGGACAATTAAACACGTCTTACGATACCCACCAGAAGTAAAGGAAATGGTAAAGGAAAAACGGAAAACACGCAAGAAATGACAGCAAACTCGTCTTAACCAATTGTGTAATCTGTTGAAGGCCAAAAATCAAAGCATTCAAAAACAAATAATTTAAATACTTATCTGCAAAAAAAGAAACTAACTACTCACTCTAGAAGGCGGTGAAGGGGTTAAAAAAAAACCTGAAGCCCATAACGCAATCAATCCGAAACAATGGAAACGAGTGGGCAAATAGATAATCTCTTCGCAGATGAGTTGGAAGAAACGTTTAAGCCATTCGACGGTCAAACTCTTCCTGTCACTTACAATGGATTTGACGTATACGACGACAATTATGTTCTGAGAAGTGCTACCTTGGCAGAGCT
The DNA here is from genome assembly GCA_964034865.1 of Eristalis intricaria. Lineage (NCBI taxonomy): Eukaryota > Metazoa > Arthropoda > Insecta > Diptera > Syrphidae > Eristalis > Eristalis intricaria. The sequence continues at coordinate 11,149,265 of OZ035877.1, forward strand.
CAAAGAAGAACTAAAAAAGGTGTAACCGAAAAAAGCTCTTGGTTATGATTTAATTACAGGAGAAATTCTTAAAGAGTTGCCTAAGAAAGCCGTTCTTAAGTTACTCTACTTAATTAATGCTTCAATTAATGGAAAATAGTAAAAGTTATAAAACCCGCCAACTTTCTACCAACGGATAAAAAGTCCTATATACCTATCTCACTACTCTCGATAATGTCTAAGGTATTTGAAAAAATTCAGCATGGACGTCTTAGTCTAATTGTGGAAGAAAAACAGCTCATACCAAATCATCAATCTGATTTTAGTAGTTAAGACTCAACTATTGACTAAGTACATCGCATATGAACAAAAGCTCGTTTGTTCAGCCACATTTCTCGATGTTGCTCAAGCCTTTGACAAAGTTTGGCGTGAACCGAAGAAACCTTATAGTTTTTAGCGAACTATTTCTCTGATAGGATGTTCTGTGTGAAGCACAGAAGTGAATACTCTGCTTTTAAAAATATAAATGCTGGTGTACCGCAAGGGAGTGTTCTTGGCCCTCTGCTATACCTAATTTATACTAGTGACTTACCACAAAAATAACACACTGTTCTAGGCACATTTGCTGACGACACCGCTATTTTGGTAACAGCCAAAACGGTGAGAAAGATTACAAGGTTCACTAGATCGGGTATACGAATGGATGAACTTATGGCGAATTGTTCCTAATGAAAGCAAATCAGTCCATATTAACTTCACTTATAGGCACGTTAATAACTGCCCGATTTCCTAAATCATGTCCAAATACCTTTGGCAATGATGCGAAATACCTCGGGATGACTCTTGACGTAAAACTCAAGAGGATGGAGCACGTTAAGAAGAAACGTGCAGAACTTGACATTAAATATAAAGATCTGTACTGGCTTGTTGGATCTGTACTGGCATGTTGGTATACATTCCAAGTATTTATAGCAAACTACTGGTATACAAGCAAATTCTAAAACCTGTTTGGACGAATGGCGTACAACTCTGGGGTTGTACCAAAGGAAGTAATTTGAACATAAAACAGACTTTTCAAAATAAGGTGCTTAGAACCATCGTTAATGCACGACGATATCCACAGAGATCTTGGAATATTACCACTCCAAGATGATAATTCTGTCCATTCGACGAATAAGCTGTGTATCGCATGTAGAGGGTAAAGATGGAAAAAAGGAAGAATACCATGATCAACAGATGTCATTGCCTCCGTCCAGGATGTTCGTGGAGTGAAGCTGATTGGCGGTTAGTGGTGAGGAAAGAACTGCGTGGCTCAAAACATCCGGAGTTCAAGAAGACATCAGAGAGAAGACGAAGACCCACAGAGACTGGATTCTCTTGGGGGGTTCTGCTTTTCGGGACCTGTACACCGAGGTGCTTGCAAAGTGGCTGCTATGACCAGCTAAAGAGCAGTCTTCGAAGGAGTTCGGGAGAAGTTGGAAAGAGACCATGGACCTGCGAAAAAGTTGTTCTGGCAAACCACTAGCCGACTCAGAAAAGGAAAAGGAAGGAAATCAACATCATAGAAAAGTCAAATCCAAAAATGGTACACTGGCACCTGACGGACATATCTTTAGTGGAGCGACGAAGACGCGTGAAAGGGTTAAAATCCTGTTAGCTTTTTATTAGACTTTCTTACAGTCTCAATTTCGACCAATTTTAACCTTATATCAGCCGGCGCTTTAAAAGTGTAAATTTATTTTACATTTAGAGGACATTAAGACTTCAAAGTATATTTTTTGGAATTATATTCCCACCTTGCATGGGAACTAAGTTCCACAGTGGACTTAGTTTCCGCGGACTTAGTTCCCCGCACCCAAATATCTCAACATTGCCATGCATACATTCCCAGTCAAGGGAGTTGTCTAGAGTCCTTCTTCTCTAAGGTAACAAAAACATGGGTTATATCGAGTGTCATTTGTTTGTTCGTACATTATTTCGTTATAGAATATATAGAGACACTTCTTTTTTTTCTTCAGGTCTCGAACAACAAGCCTCTCCAGCTGGCACAATCTTTAGCCAGCTGTCTCAAATTGAACACGCTGTCTCAAATTGAAACTTAGGCGTTGGATCCGTAGATGCTTGTACAGTCCGTGCAGTTCATGGTTATATCTTCTTCACCATTCTATCAAAATCTTCTTCTCCACACCATCAACGCAAACAGGACCAAAGATGTAACGCACAACTTTTCTCTCGAAGAGACGAAGAGGTTCTTCACTTACTCTTGAACTTTACCAGTCTTTCGCGCCATAGAGCAGGACGGGAGGTACTAATGCATTTGAAAGAAGTGTACGTTATTTCGATCATTCGATTCATTTACTGGGCCACCACTGAACCTGCACCATGGAAGAGTTTCACATATAATCGGCGTCAAGGCATTAAATCCTGAAGTCAGTTCGCATCATACCATACCCATTCACCCGAGGAACAAATAATGACTTACTCACTCAATGAATCATGGAATCCATGGAATCAACTAACAAGAAAATCTTCATCTTCATTGGAGACCATAAGGGTTAACAGAGCGTTTTGAAGATATTTCCGTTCTCATCGAAATCACCGAAAAACCGAATGTTTACAGGGAAAATTGTCCCAGTGTCCTCGCTGGGACTTCAGAACCTGTACAGGAAGAAGTTCATACTGTATTTTCTCTAAGTATTTTCTCTGAACAAGAGCCTCACATGTAATCGGCGCTCAAAGCAGGATAAGCCAGTCAATCCTGCGGAACTGATGTCGGTTCGCATCAAACCATAGCCATTCGCCTGAGCAACAGAAAGATGCCTTAACTCTTGATGCCCACTCAAGGAAATTCCGAACAATTCCGTAGCCAACCTGCCTTCATAGGAAATCATCAAACTCACTTTCACTTGACTCAGGCGTTCCAATTCATAATTCAGAGAACGGCACGTGTACTCCGTAGCTTCCCCATTTCACCTATCTCCCACCAACCGCCCCCTTACGTAGAAGCTCCGCCCGTCAGGCCACAGGCGATCCCATTAAATATGAATCCTCACTCCAGACCAGGTACATCATGCTAAGTTTCCTATAAATTAAATACTCTGACAGATGGACAAACTCCAGCCAGGTGCTGTCAAACAAAAAACGAAAATCTGACACCCTCAACCCCCCTCCCCTCCCCGGCCACCTCTCCACCGGTTGCTCCTAATTTGTTTGCTAACCCATTTCTCTAAATACAAGCCCTGCTGCCGACGAATGTGTGGGTTGCATGGTTCATTTGAGGGAGGGAACTTCATAAATAATTTATTCACTCTCCTGGAACAATATAAATTCATTTTTAATCGCTGCGCACTGAAGTCGGTCGAATTCGTTCAAATTTGGTCGCATTTCTTGTGCCCCGCCCGGCCCCCACATGTGCTCAGCTAAACACTGCCACGGGTCTCCTCCACACCACCCCTCCCCTCAGCATTGCATATCAAATGAGAGCGACCCCAAAAAGTGTGCCTTGCCACCCACAAATCCTGCGGCTTTGAATGTGAAAACATCGGCCAGCCGCCTCTCGTCGGCCGTGGCGGCGGCAGCGTCCCACTTAATCGTTCGCGCATCGTAATTATTTCGATACTAAAGTTCCAAGCTGCCATCGGTTGCCGCGCCAATGATTGATGACCATTTTGATATTTCTCGGTCGATTCGGCGCAAAGAAAAAAGTGAAGAGAAACAAAAACAAAAAAAAAAAAAAACAACCCATCTCGACGAACTTCGATTAATCGCTTCAATTTTGCATAAACCGCACTTTAGATGAGAGGCCGGCCCTTCCACCCGCCGTTTGCCACCACACCCACGCGATGTATGCAAATACCGTAAGTGTACATAAATAATGCGAATTTAATTGATTTCCGATCAATTTCTGTGCGATGTTATGGTGGCGCAAGGGGTGGCAGGGGTGGCAGTTTATTAAATAGAAATTAATAAAATCTGATGGATTCCACGGTGTGGCAGACTGACGGCTCCTTTGGCACAGGATACTGCATTGAATTAATGCAAATGACACTTATGCTTATCAATTGATCCTTCAATTGGAGTGCACATCAAAGTAGACATCGCTTTGATGATGATAATCGAATAAAAATGACAGCAAACGGGTTGCATCTGTTCGATTGGGCTTCGGTGCGAATGAATGAATGCATGCAGCGGTTGGGGGAGGGGGGGGGGGGGGGGAGGGGGAGAGAGGGAGACATGTGCGTGAAGTTGGCAACACAGTGGCAAATGATTGTGCCGAGTCGAGCGCATTCCGAATGCATCCACATGAAAGAATTAATCAAGTCCAGCATCGGGTTCCATCAAATTCATTTTGTTTTGCGGTCAGGTTGCCTCAAACTTACTGCGCGCTGCAAACTGGGCCGGGGACACGGAGTTGTTGGCGATTGGCACGGGGACGGACTGAGGGGGAAGTTGCTTTCAAGGGCGCAATATGGAGTGCTGGGATGATTAGAATTGGCTGTCATTGAGAACGGAATCCTTGTTCTTTCGACCATAAATTACGCTCCTTTTTAGATTTGTGAAGTGATCGATAAGACATGGTGGATGATAACCACTGCAGGCCTAGATGTCATCGCGAATGAGAAGCTTACCTTGCCCATGTGTGGCCGCCGCGCCGTGATCGCCGATCATGTGGCGGGTACATCGAATCCTAGACTGAGGAATATGATTCTATCCCCGACAGGAGCAACTCTCATAACGCGTAGCTAAGCTAAGCTAAGCTAAGCTGGCCGTGATCGCCGATCATGTGGCGGGTACATCGAATCCTAGACTGAGGAATATGATTCTATCCCCGACAGGAGCAACTCTCATAACGCGTAGCTAAGCTAAGCTAAGCTGGCCGTGATCGCCGATCATGTGGCGGGTACATCGAATCCTAGACTGAGGAATATGATTCTATCCCCGACAGGAGCAACTCTCATAACGCGTAGCTAAGCTAAGCTAAGCTGGCCGTGATCGCCGATCATGTGGCGGGTACATCGAATCCTAGACTGAGGAATATGATTCTATCCCCGACAGGAGCAACTCTCATAACGCGTAGCTAAGCTAAGCTAAGCTAAGCTGGCCGTGATCGCCGATCATGTGGCGGGTACATCGAATCCTAGACTGAGGAATATGATTCTATCCCCGACAGGAGCAACTCTCATAACGCGTAGCTAAGCTAAGCTAAGCTAAGCTGGCCGTGATCGCCGATCATGTGGCGGGTACATCGAATCCTAGACTGAGGAATATGATTCTATCCCCGACAGGAGCAACTCTCATAACGCGTAGCTAAGCTAAGCTAAGCTAAGCTGGCCGTGATCGCCGATCATGTGGCGGGTACATCGAATCCTAGACTGAGGAATATGATTCTATCCCCGACAGGAGCAACTCTCATAACGCGTAGCTAAGCTAAGCTAAGCTGGCCGTGATCGCCGATCATGTGGCGGGTACATCGAATCCTAGACTGAGGAATATGATTCTATCCCCGACAGGAGCAACTCTCATAACGCGTAGCTAAGCTAAGCTAAGCTGGCCGTGATCGCCGATCATGTGGCGGGTACATCGAATCCTAGACTGAGGAATATGATTCTATCCCCGACAGGAGCAACTCTCATAACGCGTAGCTAAGCTAAGCTAAGCTAAGCTGGCCGTGATCGCCGATCATGTGGCGGGTACATCGAATCCTAGACTGAGGAATATGATTCTATCCCCGACAGGAGCAACTCTCATAACGCGTAGCTAAGCTAAGCTAAGCTGGCCGTGATCGCCGATCATGTGGCGGGTACATCGAATCCTAGACTGAGGAATATGATTCTATCCCCGACAGGAGCAACTCTCATAACGCGTAGCTAAGCTAAGCTAAGCTGGCCGTGATCGCCGATCATGTGGCGGGTACATCGAATCCTAGACTGAGGAATATGATTCTATCCCCGACAGGAGCAACTCTCATAACGCGTAGCTAAGCTAAGCTAAGCTGGCCGTGATCGCCGATCATGTGGCGGGTACATCGAATCCTAGACTGAGGAATATGATTCTATCCCCGACAGGAGCAACTCTCATAACGCGTGGCTAAGCTAAGCTAAGCTGGCCGTGATCGCCGATCATGTGGCGGGTACATCGAATCCTAGACTGAGGAATATGATTCTATCCCCGACAGGAGCAACTCTCATAACGCGTAGCTAAGCTAAGCTAAGCTAAGCTGGCCGTGATCGCCGATCATGTGGCGGGTACATCGAATCCTAGACTGAGGAATATGATTCTATCCCCGACAGGAGCAACTCTCATAACGCGTAGCTAAGCTAAGCTAAGCTGGCCGTGATCGCCGATCATGTGGCGGGTACATCGAATCCTAGACTGAGGAATATATAACTCTCATAACGCGTAGCTTAGCTAAGCTAAGCTGGCCGTGATCGCCGATCATGTGGCGGGTACATCGAATCCTAGACTGAGGAATATGATTCTATCCCCGACAGGAGCAACTCTCATAACGCGTAGCTAAGCTAAGCTAAGCTGGCCGTGATCGCCGATCATGTGGCGGGTACATCGAATCCTAGACTGAGGAATATGATTCTATCCCCGACAGGAGCAACTCTCATAACGCGTAGCTAAGCTAAGCTAAGCTGACCTCAATCTCTAGCGTCGTCCTTTAGTTAGTTAATTAAAAAAAAGTGACTGCTTACAATATTCGATATTATCACAGTCTATATGGTTTGGCCTAGAGGCCGTCTACCAGATTGATATTAAAAGGTTTTTGTTTGTTTCATTATATAATGCTCCAATTACTTAAGAACTTTCATCAATTATGCTGTTCCTGGAGCGCAACGGGTTGACTGTGGACTGGTAGAGTAAGTCCCAACCTCTGCCACCATTCAAGATATTTATTGCTTCCTCCAACTCAAGTGTCTGAGCACCGAAAAAATGAATGCGGAACTCCTTAAGAATAGGGCATTTCGCGATGAAGTGCAACACATCCTCAGGTTCTCGCATAAGATTGGAAGCTCCGGGCTTTATTTGCTTGGTGTAAACTTAAAGCTATAACCCGCATTCTGATCCTAATGATTCACATTCTTGGACACACTTCACCTTATATTTGACGCCCATTCTTTATTTTTATTCCTTTTTAGTGAAGCTGAGTTGCATTGTTTTGCATGTTTATGGACCTCTAAAGCCCACAAGGTTTCTTTTTTTTATAATTTTCTGCTCGCTGAATTGGACATAGGCCAAACGTCTTTTGGCATCAACTATAATCATCTTCCGACTCCCTGTATATAGCTGTGGTCTTGCAGGAACTGCCAAAGAAGCGGCCAGAATGACACAAATTTAGGAATTAGCACATTTGACAGTCAAGCAATGTCGGCAATGGAAATCAAGTCCAAGCTCCCTCCAAAAGTCCAAGATTCTCAGCGTGCAACAGTCGATAACTCTACATTTGGTGAGTCTCGGGGCGGATGGGATGGATGAGGTGCCAAGAAAGGGACCGAGACCAATCCATCCAAGGCGATCCTATGGATCAAGCCACCTCCTTTGGATATCGAGACATGATCAACACGAAACAGCAAAGGGTGGAACTTTTTAACCACCTGTGCGACCACTCGGATGCTCAGGCCCCAGTTGAACAGCGCAAAAATTGATATGGATATGGACGTGGCTGGCAGCCTCTGCAGATACAAACAGATTGGCCTAGCCAAGGACTATACATATATGCAGAGGATGCGGCGACGAAGCCGCCTCTACCACTTTTCCAGTCTCTTCAAGTTCAGACACAGACCACTGGGAAAAGACCTCTAGGATACGAGACTGGGAACTCATCTGCTTTGGGAATGAAGCTGATTTTGACTTCTCTCCCTGCAGGTGGCCTCAGGACAGGGAAGTCCACTATCGACCAGATTTTCCAACTACGACAGATCCTCGAAAAGACACAAGAGATGCAGATCGACACCCACCACATTTTCGTCGATTTCAAGGCCGCATATGACAGCGTGCATAGGGACAAGCTACACAACGCCATGTCTAGTCTTGACATTCCTGCCAAACTCGTCAGGTTGTGCAGGATGACGATGGAGAACTCTCGCTGCTCCATCAAGGTCGGTAACGAACTCACCGAGACCTTCAATGTCGAAAAAGGTCTTAGACAAGACGACGCGCTGTCAAGTGACAAAGGTCTTCGACAAGACGATGCGCTGCCACGTGACAAAGGTCTTCGACAAGACGACGCGCTGTCATGTGACAAAGGTCTTCGACAAGACGACGCGCTGTCATGTGACTTCTTTAATATCCTCCCGGAAAAGATCGTGCAAAACTCACACGCCAGCACCAGAGCCACGATCTTCCAGAAGTCCGTACAACTGTTGGGATACGCGGATGACATTGACGTGATTGGCAGAACACAGCGAGCCGTCAATGAGGCGTTTGCTGGCATTGAGGCGGAAGCGGCTAAAATGGGTCTAGGGGTGAATGAGGGCCAAACGAAGTACATGCTGTCATCAAGAAAGGACACACAACATCGAGCATCACAATTGGCAGCTATAACTTCGAGGTAGTCAAGGTCTTCGTCTACCTCGGCTCCGCAGTAAACAGTACGATCTACAGCAGCACCGAGATCAAACGCAGAGTAATTCTCGCCAACCGCTGTTTCTATGAGCTCAAGAGGCAATTGAGTAGAAGACCCATCTCTCGAAGGACCAAAGTGACTTTATACAAGACCTTGATCATCCCAGTCCTGCTGTAAGGCGCGGAAGCATGGACAATCTCAAAAGCGGATGATGGAGTAGGGAGTGGCTTAGTCAAAATTAAAAGGGTCGCCCTGGCGTTGTGGGTTAGTGCGTCGACTCCTACGCCAAGGGTGCCAGGTTCGATACCCGAATTTACCACGGCTCCACCTCATTCGAGTCACTGACATTGCTCAAAGAGTATTCCTGTCTAGAAAGAGCTTTTCAACGTCGCAGTTCGGAATCGGGTCCCATCCATTCGTGAAAGAACAATAGCCCGCACAGCACGATTGCTTGCTCTAGAAGCCAGACCCAGCCCAGTCCGTCTCGGACTTTCGCGCCACCCGTATTATTATTATTTTTCTTAATCCGAACAAATCCGTCTGTCTACCAAAGACTCCAGTGTCTTCCAACCGGAAGAAAGGGTGATTAGCGAAGCCCTCTCCTAGCTGAACTAGTGGAACGTGATATCCACCCGCGATATCTGTTTCTTTGCGGATAGCCAGGCAGCAATCAAATTCCTCTATAAACCCCGAAATCACATCTCCCAGCAAGATATCCGAACAGTTCTACAATCGCCTCCGGTTGGTGAGAGGCCACAGGGACAACCCGGGGAACTCCAAAGCTGATGAACTCGCTGAACGCCCCACTAGACTGCCAGTTCATGGGGTCTCTTGTACGTGACAGCTGTCAAGTAAAAGGCCAATAATCTATAAAAAGGGTTTTCCAATAAGGACTTGACAACACTTTTTTTTTAAATAAAACGCAAGCCATTTGAGATATTTCAAAAATTTTATTAGCGGCTTGGAGTGCAATCAAAGCGCTTACGAATGGAACTCGACTTCATTCCGTGGCCATCATCAACTCGTTGGACCTAATTTTCAACGAATTGGCAACACAGTCGCTATTTCGAGTTCAATGTAGGCTCTGATTTCTTCCGGCTTCTTGGCATAAACCAATGACTTAACGTAGCCCCACAGAAAACAGTCAATCGGCGTTAAGTCGCACGAACGAGGCGGCCAATCAACTGGCCCATTTCTTGAGATAACACGCTCACGATTCTCACTCTTCAGTGAATCGATTGTAACGTGTGCTGTGTGGCTTGTGGCACCATCCTGTTGAAACCACATGCAGTCCAAGTCCATATTTTGATCTTGAATGGGTGTAATCCAAGATCGTTACGCAAAATACGCCATAATGTGGTCCGATTCTTGAGAATGCCCTGGAATTGACTGATTTGGAACTGCAGCTATATTTTCGACACTTCGACCAACCCGACACGGCAACACTAAACTTATTCTTGCCCGTCTACTAGGGCGAGAATTGCGACCGGAAATTGGACTTAACGCTCTTAAGGTTGCAGTCACCGACTCCGAGTTTTGCTCGTTCGCTCGTTCATGACAAAAATGTAGGGAAATGGTCACTTGGAAGACACTCCAAGTTAAGCCTGTACAACAAACTGCTCCTGAAGCCTATATGGACTTGAACCCCATACAACTGGGGGGTTGCACCAAAGCAAATAACAGAGGACTTATTCAGTCCTTCAGTCAAAAGAAAATTATACGGGCTTTTGTGAAAGCTCCCTGGTATCTCAGGAACTGTGATATACAAAGGGACCTAGGGATAACCACCGTCGACAAAGAATAACAAACTCCGCTCGAAAGCTAAGAATCAGACTTCCTGGTCACTGCAACAATGCCATCGTCCTTGCTTTGGAAATGAGACGTTTAGTACACCGACTCCAGCGTACGAGACCGCTCGATTTGGCTCAAGAGTAACAAACCATCCGAACGATGGTCATGGCAGGTGATTCTACCGAAGGTCTACCTGCAACACGCGAAAGCGTCCTTAAATGTATGCTTGTAGTGAAGAAGAGCCAAAAGGGAAGAACATCAGACACTACTATGTGGACACGGGACACAGTGTTTTGTTGAAGATTTCCACCAAACCAAGCAAGAAGACGAAAAGAATGATGAAAATGTTGAGTTTACTGAATAAATTGACAGTGACAGATTGGTGATTAGTGAAAGGGTGCGTTCACAAATTAAATTCAAAGTTGTCAAGTTCACATTGAAAAACCCTTTACAAGGGTAACCAATTCCAGATGGTTGACAGCCATCACTTGTCGAATATCAAAACGAATCTGGCCACATCTTGACCCAAGAAGATCGAATTGGCTGATCTCTCTAATCCAAGATCCAAGATCATCAGTGGACACTGCCTATTTGGCCTTCACGCAAAGGGACTGGGCCTCTTCTTTAACGACTTTTGTAGGAGCGCCTAGACGAAGAGGATGAGGAAAGCACCCAACACCTCCTCTGCAGCCGTCCCGCTCTTGCCACAACTAGGAAAGTCAAGCAACCCTCTTGAAATTGAAACACCCACGTGGCTTGGCGTAAATGCATTAAACAAGACAACTAACCTCAAAGGAGGATCCAATATCTGCTTTGCCACTGCCCAGCTCTACAGAACCAGCGCCTAGCTTCGCTGGGACAAAGATTCTTCGCAGAGACTGCGGACCTAGCGAAGGCGGATATATGGGATGTTATAAGATTTGTAAGGAGTACAGGGTGGTTCAAGCCATCACGTGACACAGGACAGGTTTATTCAGAATGTGTACTCCGCGGATGAAGGGATTCACAATGGGCCCTAAGGCCTCCGAGTGGAAGCGATGTTCCATCACATTCCTCTTCCTTAACCTAACCTAGGTTAGGTTAAGGTGGCTGACTGCCGCGCATGCGGACAGCAGACACACTTGGGTCAAGCGAAGGGCCATTGTGTTACCACGCGGATCACGGGTACCTATTCCGCAATCCTGGCTGATTCTGATGCGGCTCAGTTCAGCCAGATTAACAAAGAAATGGGCCTCCAGAAGTTTGAATCTACGGGATGAGAGAGCACTGCAGCTGCATAGCAAGTGTTCTATGGTTTCTTCCTCATCGACGTCCATGCAGCTTCTCCAGATATCAGTTCCGACGTCCTAACCCTTATTTGGTCACCTCCCCGCCATGCGCCACCCACCCACATTAACCCTCGATCCGCTCATGTTCGTGGAAACTGGCAAATGTCACGAACACAACAATGGGCCATTCAAAGAGGTCCAGCAAGCACCAAAAAAAAAAGGGAAAGAGGAAAAAAAATGGGAAAAATAAATTAAATTTGTACATTGTCGTGTAAATACAAACAAAATTGTCGATTTACATTATTAACGGTTTACCAAGTCGAAACCTATCAACCACCATGCACGGCAATCCACCGCCAACATCACCATCTCCGCCACCGACCGCCGCGCCGGCAACAATGTATCGAATTCCAAAAACCCCACCACAACAGGCAACAGCCACCAGTCCATGCCGCCATGACATGGCAAAGTGTAGCGATGGGGCATCAGGTGGTCACCTCCACCAACCGCCAAGCAGTAGTAAATTAAATTTTCCCTTTTACCAGGACACAACAACGACGCGAGCGACGGCAGATCGGAAGAACGGAAGATTTTTCCTCATTGACACAATCGCCGAGCGCTGACGCGGGCGCTGATCGGCCGGGCCATCCCTTTTGCGGCTTCCATGTCAATATTAAATATTCCATTTATGGCACCGCACGTTACGGCAACGTCATCGGCGCGCCGACCGCCCATTCATTCGCCATTCATTCAGAGTTCGACATTTTCACGAAATCATGGCTTCCTTTGTCTCGTGCCGAGCCGTGGCCACTGGCTCCACCGCTTTGCTCCCGCCCGCTACGTGCATCACATAAGAACGGCCGGATAAACATTTTATTTCCGGACGTTTAATCAGAATTATCTCTTGCTCTTGCTCTTTCCACCTTTGCCATGATGTACTACTGGCCAGGTCACCTCCGCTCCGCACGCACCTTGCCATCGCCCTCAGCCCCTTCCGCCGATAAATGGGGGTTGGGCCGCTTTAAATGCGCTTGACAACGTGAAAAAATTGAGCACTTCTTCTTCGGCTACACCCAGAAAAGGTCACGTGGCAGCAGCCGGGGGGAGGGAGGTGGTAATGTGGAAGGCAGGCAGGCAGACTGTGCTTCTGCCGTGACTTCTATCTGCTCAAGGACCGGAGCTAACGAAAAATTACGCTCAAATAATGATGATGGCAGCGAGTAGAGCCAACATTTATCTTCCAAATAGATACACACGGACACACTCTGCGCCTGAGAATAATGGATGTTCCGTGAAGTGCCACTTAATGGAATGGAATGGAATTATCATAGACAGACCGCTCGCGCTCTCTCGCGAGCTCGAGATACGTTTTTAACTGCAATAAGGTAACAAATTGCTGGTACACACAAAGCCAATTTAGCAGATAATCACGTTTATATTCGAAATGACGTTGATTCGTCGCCTCGCTTCGTCCTGCTCCGACCATGAGTGCTGGTGGTGGGCTGGGAGATGGAGATGGGGTGGCTAGGCAATGGTGGTGGTAATTAAAATTTATTCCGTCAATTAGGAAGAGAGGCCGGCAAATGGTGATTCCGCTTGGGGAAGTGCTTTTCGAAGCTGCTTTGCCGATGGCTGGCTGGCTGGCTGGCTGGCTGGCTTGTGTCCGGTCGATGGAGCAGGCGGGACGAGAGAGTGACAATTTCTTAGTCGGTGTTGCCATCGAATGGCAGATGTCATGACCGAGTCCGGCCGACGGGGAAAGTGGTGGTGTGTGGCGACGGACAGGAGGTTCGTGAAAAACTTTCAAATTGGAAGTGTAACTGACAGCAGGTTAATTGGTTGTCATTGAATATGGACCGGTTTTCTTTTTCGCTTCGGTTTAACAAGTGCTCGAGGAAAAGGTTCGGACGCGAGACTGGTTGGTTTAATTTTTTCGACATTGACTCAATTGAGAGCACGAAGTGCAGCGAAATTAAACTGTTTAAGGCCACCCCCGGATGACCGATAAAACTTTAACTAGATCAGAAGTGAGTACCCACTTGACATTGATGACGGAAGGAACGTGCTCGCCAGGGTTTTGAGGTAAAACTACTCGCAGTCTCTTCAAAATGAACAAATGAAAGGAGTTTGTACTTGCGGATGGCTAGGTTAGGTTAGGTTAGACTTAATGTTCTGGCGCACGCCTGATTGGATCCATTGCGATATCAGTCATGGCGGCTGCCTATGCAGACGACCTAGCCTTAGTCGTAAGACGCAAATTTCCGCTCTCTAAATGGAAACCTCTCTAAGGAAGCTAGAAAGGTGGACGAGAAGAGCTGGTCTAGACGTTAACCCATCCAAGACGGAACTCGTACTGTTCACAAAAATATACAAAATACCTCCTCTTATCCCACCAATGTTGAGGAACAAGGAACTAAGTTTTACTAGTGGGGCCAAATACAGTAAGCTAAGTTGGAAACCAAGTAGTCAGGACCGTATTAGGAAGGCGGCGGCGGTAGCGGTATGTAGAGGAACCTCGGTTCCAAATGGGAGCTCAATCCGAAAAGGACACACTGGGTATACAACAGTCCTTATTCGGTGGCCAGCACTACGAAATACATTCGATCTTAGAAAGATGAGCAGTCTACGACGATCTGCGTGCAATTGCATTACGGGTGCAATTCGCTCCACACCTTCAGCTGCTATGGAAACAATGATGCAGCTACTTCCCATGGACATTTACGGGAAGTTGGCGGCTGCCAAGGCAGCGACCAGGCTGAGGGAATGCAGCCGCTGGAGCAAAATACACGGTTTAGGTCACGTGGAAATGATCAAGAATGCGAATCAAGATTGGGCCCGTAGCAGACTTTGAATTTGTGTATAAAGCACTCATCCCAAATAGAGAAAACTGGGCATCAGACGTAGTCCGAGGAACTAGCCATCTGGAAGTATACACAGACGGCTCCAAAACGGAAGATGGCACTGGACTAGGAGTATTTGCGTCGATTGTCGATTGTCCAACCACTGTAGTGTACAGTCCGGCGTGGACCTCGGCCTCAACCAACAAGCCTCTCCAGCTAGCACGGTCTCTGGCTAGCTGTCTCCTCGTTGGTTGAGGTCCTTCTCCGCCTGGGTGCGGCACCTTAAACGCGGGCGTCTTCTGTGACATTGTCCCACGGGGTCGGAGTCGAAGGCTCTTCGGGCTGGAGCCTAGCCATCTTAGGCGTTGGATCCTAAGACGCCTGACTAGACTCATGTCGCTGTACTGTCATGTGGTTAAATATTCTTCTCCAAAAACCGTCAACGTAAAGAGGACCAAAGATTGCCAAAGATCGGACAGGCTTTCATGAACTCCATCATCTCCAGCTCATCTCCAGCTGTCTTAAAGAGTTCTGTAGATCCATCTGCAGCTTTATTCGACTTTTGACTTTTCTCTCGAAGAGACCAAGGACTTCCTCTTCCGCTTTTGAGTTCGTCCATGCCTCCGCTCCGTACAGCAGGACTGGGACTGCGATCAAGGTCGTATATTAAGTGAGCCTTGTCCTTCGGGAGATGGTTCTTCTACTCAATTGCCTTTTGAGCTCATAGAAACAGCGGTTGGCAAGAGTAACTCTGCGTTTGATCTCGGTGCTGCTGTAGATCGTACTGTTTACTGCGGAGCCGAGTTAGACGAAGACCTTGACTACCTCGAAGTTGTAGCTGCCAATTGTGATGCTCGATGTTGTGTGTCCTTTCTTGATGACAGCACGTACTTCGTTTGGCCCTTATCCACCCCTAGACCCATTTTAGGCGCTTCTGGCTCGATGCCACCAAACGCCTCATTGACGGCGCGCTGTGTTCTGCCAATCACGTCAATGTCATCCGCGTATGCCAACAATTGTACGGACTTCTGGAAGATCGTGCCTCTAGTGACGGGGTGTGAGTCTTGCACGATCTTCTCCAGGAGGATATTAAAGAAGTCGCATGACAGCCCGTCGTCTTGTCGAAGACCTTTATCACATGACAGCGAGTCACCCTGTCTAAGACCTATTTTGACATTGAAGGAATCGGTGAGTTCGTTACCGACCTTGATGGAGCAGCGAGAAGTCTCCATCGTCATCCTGCACAGCCTGACGAGTTTGGCAGGAATGTCAAGACTAGACATGGCGTTGTGTAGCTCGTCTCTATGCACGCTGTCATGTGCGGCGTTGAAATCGACAAGAAGGTGCTGGGTATCGATCTGCATCTCTCGGGTCTTTTCCAGGATCTGCCGTGAAAATCTGGTCGATGGTGGACTTCCCTGGTCTGACGCCACACTGATATGGACCTCAGATCAGCTCAAAACGGGAGAGAAAATCTTGTATGCGATGTGCAGGGGACTTATCCCTCTCTAGTTGGCGCAGTCAAAGGGGCCTCCTTTCTTGTGGATCTTGTGGAATGTAGTATATTCCAGGCAGAAGTAAAAGCTATCCAAGAGACTGTCAATGAACCCGATAGACTCGGGCTATCATATTAGACGGGCTATCCATCATCGTTACATACATACACTCAGGGGGCCATCAAGGCTCTGGATACACCACCAATGAAATTAAAGATGGTACAACTTTGCTGTCTACCTCCCAAGTAGATAGCGGTTAGATACAACCTCACCCTATGCTGGGCCCCTGAGCATAGTGGTATTCCAGGCTAGAACAGGGGTGGGTTTACCATTGGCAAGTAATCATTACACCCGATACCCCTCTCTTCAAGTAATAAACAATCTGTTACTTACAGATGCCACCAAAGCAGGTAATCGGAGGTGGATGGACTTAGATACTTGCAGGACTTCAAGGCTAATACGGCCTAGAACAAGCACACTCCTAAATCTAAATAGAAAGGAAATCAGCAATGTAGTTGGCATTATTACTGGGCATTGCTTATTCGGCACGCACGCAAGAAGAATGCTGTGGGGACGAAGAGGAAGAAGGAACTACACATCATTACCCCGGCACCTGCCCAGCACTTGCAAGGACAAGGAAGAGCCTTGAGGAAATGTCTGGCATTCGAATTCTGGTCATAGCAAAAAAATACTAATTGGCTGTAACCCAGACAAGAAGTGCATCATTCAGGATATGCCACTAGCATAGCAGTATTGTAAATATTACAATCGACAGCTACAGTTTCAAGGTAGTAAAGGAGTTTGTCTACCTCGGGGCTAACGTAAACTCCACAATCGACATCACTGTGGGGATGCGACGTAGAACCGCCTTTGGCAACCGGTGTTACTTCGATTTGTCAAAACAACTGAAAATGGACTTCATATGCAGAGGCCAACGATGCTCCTTCGGTTTATCAAAACTCCTGACTCGAAGGACTAAGATCCTGCTCTACAAAACCCTTATTTTGCCAGTCCTGCTATATGGAGCAGAAAGCTGGACGATAAGTAAAACTGCGGAGTTGATACTTGGTACCTTCGACAGAAAAATTCTACGTCCGATATATGGTCCCGTCTGCGAGGAAGGCGAAGAAAAAACTGCGAAATATACGATCTGTACCAGGATGTGGATGTAGTCCTGGCAAAGATCCGTCGACTGCACTGGCTCGGCCACTTCGAGCGCATGGACAGCTAAGAGGGTCTTCGAATACGAGCCTCCTGGTTCGAGAAGGAGATGAAGACCGAACCTAAAATACAGATGAGCAAGGCAAGGCGAAAGCAAGGCAGCTTAGTCTTGATGACTGGAAGCAGCGTGCCCAGGACCGTCAGGAAAGCAGCTATTGCTCAGGCTCGGACCCTGCCTGATAAGTAAGTGAGTAAGTAAGTATCTAAACCATCGAAGCATATCCCATTCCGTTCAGCAGCTGTTTAACATCGTGTATTGCCGTGTTTCTCACTTTATACCGGCCAGCAGATCTCAGAACAGCACGAAGAAATCTTACCTTAAATCTTACCTTAAATGTACCAAAGTTTGGACAAAAACAATAGCTCAGTAGTTCTGTTTATTGACTTTAAGAAAGCCTTTGATACCTTGAGTCACAGACAAATCTTGACTCAGCTAGAAACGATTGGTGTACGCGGTCACATCTTGAAGTGGTTTGAGAGCTACTTAAGCAATAGATTGTTCCAAGTTAAACAAGCAGTGAAGAAAATGTCGAGTATGGTGTTCCACAGGGCTCAAAACTAGGCCCGCTCCTCTTTATTATATACGTCAATGATCTACTGTCTGTGCTGAAGTACAGTACGGGGTATGCGTATGCGAACGACACAGCGATCGTAGTTAGCCATAGGAGCGTTGACGAAGCTGCGAAACTTATGCAATTAGATTTTAACAGAATCGTAGCTTGGTGTCACGACCATGGACTAATTATCAACGCACTTAAGACAAAGGTAATGCACATTCGCCCGGGCTTGGTGGAATCTCACATAAGGTACGGCATTCTGGCGTGGGGAAGAGCGTCTCAAATGCAATCACTGCAGAAAATGCACAGAAGACTCCAGAAACTTGTGCTAGAAGCAGGAAGCCCCAGAGATGTTCAACCAACACGTCTGCTCAACATCAGCCATATATACAATCTGGAAATCTTGGCCAACTTCGTTGACGACAACACGTACAGGACCCAGACGCAGCAAATGGTGAACACCAGACGACGACAGCAGCAGCTATGTGAAGTTCCGAGGTACTGGAATTTGTATGGTCGAAGGACTTTTAAGGTCACAACTCCAACCATCCTTAACGAACTCCCAAGGGAAATTCGCAACATACACAAAAGAGACATGGTTAAAAAAGCAAAAGAAATATATTTAAACTCTTAAAACTAAAATGTAAATGTCATTGTTAATCCAAAAATCGTCATCTATTATATTCTTGCGTAATATCTGTAAATTGAAACAACTCTTAATTGTTAATTGTAATGTATTCAAAACTGTTTTACTTGAATTTCAACGTATATATTTGCAACATTTTTGTGACTAGTCATCAGCAGACAAGCCATTCAGGCTTTGCAGATAAACAATGTAAAAATTGCAAAATGAATTTATACAAATAAAATTGAATTGAATTGAATTGAATTGAATTGAATACCTAGTCGCGATCTCATTATTTCAATCATTGCATGAATTGAACGTCAATATCCATGGCCGAAGTGTTGGCCTCCCGTTTCGGTTGCAGTGTTTTCGTAAGCCAAACTCTTCCCCGCCCAGTGTGACTGTCACCGAAGCGATGGGACAATGGATCCAATCGAAATGGGCCCGAACTGCTTCAGTTGTGGCAATCACATAAGCCTCACCTAACCTAACCTGCAAGAAATACAGAGTTGGAAACCGCTATCTCGGCTTTCACACCGAACTCGGCCTTCCTTATTACAGATCTGGTTCAAGCTGTTTCAAAATTCATCCAGCTTGGCCAATCCTAGCCAAGAAATGCAATCCTGTGTACAAGCTTTTCCAGAGAGTGTTGCGGTTCAAAGCGAAGGACGCCTCGATAGACCTCGGTGCCGGTTTTGTGTGGCCTTGTTGGCACTTTGAATGTACTTTGAATGTCCCATACGTTGTCTCAGTGAGTCAATGCCGAGAGATTAGGCGTGTGATCTGTGAAGCCGGCATAGTCCCTCGCGAGTGTTTTCCCTTGGCATCTCCGCCGATCGCAAGTGCATCAATCTATTGGGAATGCCCGTGTCATGTATTTCCATCTTGAATGTCCCTCGCCGATTTCCGTCGTAGCCTTTGGAAGCGTCAACCTTGTGTACGACAGTACATAACCCGGCAATACGAGCTTGAAGTGGAACTGGGAACTCCAAGCATCCCTGCTCTGTAACCAAACCGATTTGAACTTTCCAGACGGCCGTTAAACTCCTTAAGGCGCATGCTAGTGCATACTTGGATTTGTCGAAGAGATCTCCTTTCCAAGACATGCGGATGTCTCAAGAATCCCCCCGGATGTGATGTCCAAAAACGATCACAGGAAGTCGATTATCGAAAACAGACAAAACCACAAACAGTCAAGTTCGGCCATGAAAAATTCAAATATTCAAATTTGTTCCCAGAGCAAAAATGTAAATGCCCATGAGCTTGCCATTTCACTCCCACCTCCTCATGCAAGCACATGAATGTACCAAAAGAAATCCCAACTCTCCGCAGTGTGAGTGCAGTCGGTGAGAGAGAAAACCAAGTGTTCTTCCGGTGAAAAGTTTAAAAATCGAAAAAAACTCGAAAAAGTCGATATTCTTCCTCAAATTTGTGTGAAAAGTGAAGTTCAAGTGTTAAATTCATCGGATTCCATGAAATCTCAGTGAAATTCCACGGATTTTAGTGCTTTTCGGGTCAAATAAGCTGCGCACACCAAGCCGGTGCTCGCCTCGTGGGGTGAGTACAGTGAAATTGCGAATAGATCGTCTAAAATAGCCGAATTTCATTCGAAAAACATGCCCAAACTGATGCTGGAGTGTGATTCCACATGGATGGCATACGATTTCATCGAAATTCCACAGATTTTGGTGTTATTTCGTGAAAATAAGTTTTCTTTTAACACAAGCCGCAGCCATTTTGTGGTAGGAGCGAAGAAATTGCATTCCATCGCGGGGGTATTTTTGTGCAACGCGAAAGAGCAAGAGGGAAGATGGTGGGAAATTGTGCGCGGGTGAATTATTTGAATCGGCTTTCGCGAATTTGAATTTGAATTTCTTTTGTAACGGACATTTGTGCGGCGGGTGCTTGGAATGCGGGGAAGCATGTTTCCGTTTGCTGAAGGTTGCGGTGGATGTAGGGATGTGTAATTTGATGTTCGGTGGCGTGAGCTAGTGCGGTTGGGCTCGAAAATCGTATGGCTGTGCGGTAAAGCTTAAGTCTGAAGCAAGTCTCTTATCCGTCTTCGAAGTCCCTCGCGTTAGTTTATTTTTGCCAATCGGAAGTGTTTGAGTGTCTCTCGCCACAGGTTTCCTTTGAGACTTCTGGCAGTTGAGACGCAAGTGAGTGTGTCCTTTCAATAAATTCGTTGGGATCATCTTTGTTTGAGTGTTCTGTCGGGAGTGTCGGTTCGGTATCGGGTTTGTCTGCCTCTATGTTTCGTCTTGAATATCCCTCGGTTATTTCCTGCTCTGATCTCTGTCCATCGCGAGCGAAATCTTCTTACGTCGCGACAGTCTTGAAGTGTGTGCTTTGTCGGGAGTGCGAATCCGCTGTCCGGTGTGTCTAGCCCTGTTTTCCGCATTAAATGTCCCTCGCGAGTGCTTTCTCATGCGATCTCTGCTCGTTTGAAAGGCGAAGTCCTCTTCCGACGTTTCGATCGCCTTGACAGTTTTTCTTTCTGTTCTCTAGCTCTGCTTTTCGTCTTAAATGTACCTCGGGGGTGCTACATCTTCTGATCTGTGTCTATCGCGAGTGGGTTTGTCTACGTGTCAAGTGCGCAGAAGCCCTCCACAGTCTTAATGTGTTTCCTGTGTGTGCTTAGGAAGTGCGGGCCCGGTGTCCGGTCTGTCCAGTTTTTTTTTCGTCTCAAATGTCCCTCGGTCTCTCTCTCCATCGCGAGTGAAGTCTTAAAGTACGTGCTTATTCGGGAGCGCTTGTTCGGTATCCACTCTATCTAGCTCTGTGTCCGTCTTAAATGTCCCTCGCGTGTCCTTCTGTCTCCGATCTCTGCCCATCGCGAGTGCACCAACGTCCCTATTGAGAGTTCGCGTGTGAAGTGCCTTCCTTCGTTACCATCGTCTCGAGAGTGTTAAAGTGCTTATTGTGTTTGCTTGTTAGGAAGTGCGGATCCGGTGTGCAGTCTGTCGACCTCTGTTTTCCGTTTCAAATGTCCCTCGCGGGTGCTTCTTGGCACGATCTCTGTTCATCGCGAGTGCATTAATGTATTAAGAGTCTGCCTTGAAGTCTTCAATTGTGTGCTTGTTCGGTAAATGGTTCGGTTTCGGCTCTGATCTGCTGTTTTTCCGTTTCAAATGTCCCTCGCGAGTGCTTCCTCTTCCGATCTCTATCCTTCGCGAGTGCATCAACGCATTGAGTGTTCGGATGCAATGTGCGCAGTCCCCTTCCGACGACGTTACGATCGCCGTAATGTCTTCAATTGTGTTCTTATTCGGTGTCGGGTGCCGGTTTCTTGCCCCTTAAATGTCCTTCACGAGTGCTTTGTCTTTTGATGTGTGCCCTTTGTCCACGTGTGAAATGTGAAGTCTCCTTCCGAAGTTTAGATCGCCTCGATAGTTCTTTCGGTTGTCAAGCTCTGTTTTCTGTCTCAAATGTCCCTCGCGGGTGCTTCCTCTTCCAATCTCTGTCCATCTCGAGTCTCCGCGTGTAAAATGGCAGTCTTCTTACCTCGATAGCCTTCATTTGCCTCGTTCTTCTATCTTTTCCGCCTTGAATGTCCCTCGCGGGTGCTTCCTGCCACGTGTTAAGTGCGTAGTCCTCTTTCCCTCGCGTTTGTTTTCCCAGTCGGTAGTGCCGTGTGTGAAGTGCATGTGTGTGTATCAGGACACCCACCGCTGGACGAAGCGAAGCAGGTAGGTCCTCAGTCTGATTGACATCCAGCCAGCCAGCGTTGGGAGCACCTCTAATCCCCTTCCGTGTTCAACTAAGTGAGTACCCCATTTGATTATCGCTTCAAACTTGTCTCCGGGAAGCAGTAGGTCTTGCGCCGAGTGGACTTCAGTGTCACCGGGAAGTGTTAGGGGGGTCCGCTTGGGTCAGAGTCGGGTTTTAATGTGACGCCTTATCTTTTTTGTAGTTAGACACTGTATAACCTTCTTTTTCAGGTCGCAGCCGATCTCTACATCTGGTTTTATACCTCTACGTTGTGAGTTATGAGATCGGTTGGCGTTGTAGGGCGATCCTGGGAGTCCTCTTGTGCTTGCATATGCAAGTGATGGGATTGTTGAAGGGCGTAGGACTTGATCATTCGTATTTTTTCTCGATTCTTAAATTATTCTGTTCATCTATTCAACTATCTCCTATTGGGCGACTAAGCTCATGGCGTGTTGTTTCACTAAAATCGGGCAGGATCCTTTATGGGATTGAGATTGTTAATAAAATTAAGTAACTTTAATTGATTTTACTTGTCTATTATTTAAGAGAGAAATGTGTACAAACAATAAACCAACATTACCATTAACTAATCTTATTTAAAAAATGAACACTTTTCTGTGTATGCGTTCTTGCTGGTGGCTGTGGCGTTGCCTATATGTGCGTCGACCCCTACGCAACTGAACCTCGCTGTCTGGGTTCGATGCCCGGCCGGTACCATAATTTTCACGGTCCCACCTTTTTCGGGACTCTGACAAAGAGTAACAACTGTCTAGGAAAAGGCTTCTCAAACTTGGCCGTTCGGAGTCGGCATAAAATTGTAGGTCCCCTCCACTCGTGCGAGGACAATAGCACGCACAACATGAGTGCGTGCTGAGAAGCTAGGCCCTGGCCCTCAACGGGCTATAGCGCAACATACTTTCTGCTGATCACCATGGAAGAGCACTCTAAGCTCCGATAAAGAATTAGGTTAGGTTGAGGTGGCTGACTGCAGCGCATACGGGCAGCAGACACACTTAGGCCAAGCGAAGAGCCATTGTGTTACCACGCGGATCAAGAGTACCTATTCCGCAAACCAATTTGTGCTTTTGATAAAGCGACGAAGAGAGCTGATTCTGATGCTGCTCAGTTCAGCCAAATTAACGAAGAAATGGACCCTGAGTCTGAATCTACGGGATGAGAGAGCACTGCAGCTGCATAGCAAGTGTTCGATGGTTTCTTCCTCATCCTCGCCCATGCAGCTTCTACAGAAATCATTATGGGACTAGAAAGGCCTAGTCTAGAGATGTGAGCTCCGATGGCATAATGCCCAATAAGAGATCTGAGGTTTGCTCTGCTTAATCTGATCAAGTTAAGCGATCGCTTGAGATCGATCATAGGCCATAGTGGTTTGGTATTGAGGCATCCTGTGCCAGATGTCCATCCGCGGTTTGTTTGAGCAAGCGTTTCAGGCTTTAGCAGACGTTTTACAGTAGCGATAGGCGTGGAGGGTGGGTCTCCACCCGGAAAGAGTACAGAGTTTGTGTCCTCTCTAATTTCAATTCTCTGGAACGTCACAGTGTCCCGGCACCCACCTGAGTTGGATGCTAAAGTACTTGGCCATCTCATTAAGAGATAGGCGGCAATTAAGGGAAGTCGTGCAATTAAAGGTGACTGAATTCAGAGATTTGATCGGTGGTGGCTGAATTCACAGTTTTCTTCACTCCCTATCACCGACAAGGCAATGATTAAAATTATTTTACCACGAAAAGTGCCTTTTCCATTGAAAATTATACCTTTATAACGGTAAATTTGTCCGTTCCCCTGCACCATCCTCTAGATCTTGTCATGAGCTACAAAATCTGTCTCAGTCACTTTGCTGTAGGACGCACGGTTTTTGAGATATGAGCAAAGGAAGACGAACAATCATGATTTTTTCTGTAGGGGTTCTGGCGGTTCGTATGGAATTTTTGACAATTTATACCTCGAGAACGGTGAGTCGTACGAGAAAATTCCGGTACAATTTTTTGTAGCTTATGACTTGATCTAGAGGATGGAATTGGAAAGTTCACGATTGTACCGTTATTTGGGGAATATTTTGAAAAAAAAAACAGGGAAATTTGTTTCTCGGGCGTAAATTATATGAAATTTAACATCGGCTCGGAACAGATGACGATATCTGTACGCGATACTAGATTGTTTTTCAGCCAGGACAGGACTTCCTAAATCGCTATAGTTTCAGCCTGGAAGTGATTAATTAGTCGAAAAGATAGCAGGAAGTTAAGATCCTTGGAATAGACAGCAGCACCCACACCTGCATCCATCTTCGATCCAACTGTGAAGACTCGCAGTGGACCTTCCAGCGTCTGGTGTTCAGACTGTCTGTAAGATCTGGGCGGTATGCTGGTTGAGGAAGTTTTCTCGAAAAGGAGGTTGGTCTGGGCTCTAATCGCGTAAGGCGATAATCGTCTCGCGATAGCACATCGACGATAGTTTCGCTTCATGTAAGCATACAAAAACGAAAGCGTCTGAGAGATATCGTTTTGTCTGCTTCGCGTAGACTGAAAACTGTCATTAACTATCGTCTCGCAGACTGATTTTTGGTCTTTTTCAGTATCGTCTCCTATTAAATGAGAACAAATTGTGTATACATATCTTGTTCTACACTTTTGAGACATTTTTAGAGTGATAGGTCGCATTTGTATTCGGTTTGTTAGTGAAATTTGAGAGGAATGAGAGCACAGATGTCATTTTTACGTGGGAGTTAATATATTCAGAGAACTCAAACTGTAACGATACGCGAGACGATAGTGAGTGTCTTACGTGAAGCAAATCATCGACGATATCATCGAAGAGAATCAAAAGGACAGCAGTCGTCTGTAAAGTTAGGCGATGAGAGCGATGAGACGATGAGAGTATAGAGGCATACCTGCGTAGGATCGTTGAATGCCCAGACTGCAGTTCTTTCCAGCTGCTCAGCGATCTTAATCTGATTGCCGTGCTAGCTGCTGTCTGTCTGTCAATTAGTTCTATCGGTGGCAGGTGGAGGCGATGTTTAATGCTTCGGCGGGGGTGGAATACCCCCGCGCCCCGCTAATGCATACACAAGCCATCCTCTGCACTCTAGCGAGTGGGATGATGTTGATTCTCTTATCGAGTGCGGTGCACCAAATTGCGACGCCATACAGCAGTAGGGGTCTGACTACTGGTGTATATAGCCAGTGAAAACCATTCGGGGTTGCAGTTGCCGTTTGCACCCAATGGCCCTCTTACAGCAGCAGAGAGCCGTTGAGGCCTTCTTGGCACGTTCCTGGGTATTTAGCTTCCAGCTCTTGTATAAGCTGGTATAAGGCCTAAGTGTCTAGTATAAGGCCTAGGAATTTAGTGCTGTGGCTTAGCACCAAGGGGCCCCCGCATAGTGTGGGAGGGTCAAAGTAAGGGATTTTATACTTCCTAGCAAAGAGGACTAGATCCGTTTTTTGCGGTTTGACACCCAGGCCGCATTCGCTAGTCCATTTCACTAGCTTGGATAGGGCAGATTGCGCTATAAGACTCCAGTGATAGTGCCGTCAATTAGATCCCAACGGCAAATGGTGACTGGATTTGAAAACCAGATAAAAAAGCATATTAACTTTGCTTTCACTGGGATTCGAACCGGGGACCCCGCTAACCAGGGGGCAGGCATTTTACCAACTGCGCCATCCAGTCGTTTGCATCTATAGGAACCTTGTAACTGATTTAGACAGTACGACGTGGTCACCAACGGTCACGCTTATAGTCTCCATAATCCGCCTGCTACTGATTAGTGCTGCTTCGGTAGCACCGGTGAGCTAATGTAGGCATTAGGCCCTCTGTCCAGGGGCTTAAATGAGGACTACATAGTTGCTGCTATCGACCACCCGCCATGACTGCCGAATGCCAACTGACAGATGCCATCCAAATCAAAACAGAGGCCACACAAAATTTCGACCTGGGACCTAAGATACACCCTGTTCTGTGTGCGGGACAGATGGTGTTCCTCTGGAACAGTCGAAAGCGTCTTCGAAGACAGGTCACCAAGAATAGGGGGATGCTTTAATGAGAAAAAGAAAAATCAACCTCAACCCCTTAACCAATTAAATTGCTCCCCAGGATGAGAGCTCGGAGGTCGACCCAAGACGACCTTCCCTCCTTTCTGGAAAGACTTTCAAAGGCATGTCTGTCGGTATCTCATCATCACCCACTGGTGCTGGTGCTGGTGCCGGTGTGAGCGGCAAGTGTGGTGAAACTTATTTGTTCCCTCAAAGAGTCTCAACAGCCTCTGTCTGCCTCCGTCTGGTTTTGACACACGATATGTTTGCACTGAGCATCCGTCCAGAACACTCTCCAAACTCCGTCGACCCCCTCTCCCATCCGGTTCCAACAAAATTCAAAATTCATCCTTTAAAGCCTCATCCATATCCAAGTGGCACTTGAGCAATTTGAAATCCAAGCACTCATACAGGACCATCCGAGCGAGGTGGCAGGAGGACAAGAACGAGGACCATTCCCAAGCCCGGCCAGCTGTGTGGTGAGAACCTCCTCTGGAACATTCTTAAGTTGCCAAGTATTTTTGAATACAAGAACGCTTCTCCAACTACAATTAAATTCAAGCACTTCGGAGCGCAATCCATTCGCTGGCATCCCAAATGGAGGAGAAACCAGATATTACATTTCTCCAGACCGAGCACACACACACAGTGTGTTTCCATTTTATGATTTCGTTTTGCCATCCTCGGGGAACTTCATTAGTTATATTAACCAGAGAGACAGAGAGACTCCGTGGAGGAGAGGAGCTGCTGCTGGCTGGCTGGCTGGTGTTCCTCTCCTGGTGGCGGAGATTCGAGATACGAGATTCCTTCGTTTTCACAAACAAATTCTGTGGCAGCAATTCCCGCATGGTTCTGGGGAATACGAACACGCGCAATAGGAATTTAATAATTCATTCGGTTGAACTGATTTCGTACGAGTCCTCTGACTCTCCTCCGGTTGGCGCGGTGGCAGCAGCGGCGGCGGTGCGTGGATGGGTGGGGTGGGTGCGAGAAGGTCCTGGCCGATTTATTTTTATGGACGCGTGTGGAAAATATGAAAATTTAATTCGTTCAAACCCCAGGAAAGATAAAAGCGACTCATTTTTGTTCCGTTTCTGCGTGCGTTTGATGTCAGTGCGGGTTTATTACAACGAACTCGTATTTAGGCGATACGCTGAGTGTCTTGTTTGCTGTGCGTAATGAAATGTGAGTACCTGTGGGTGGGGCGGAGGGGCGTGGTTTCCTCATGAGATGACTGCTGTGGGCAGAGTGCCCTTTGATGATGGATACCTGAAGTGCGGTGGTCTTGATGGGCTTTCTGCGTCAGCAGCTCATGGAATGGAAGAACCCTGGGCGATGAGCAGAGCGAAGGATTTTGGCATTTCCGGTAAACGGGGAAGTTTCGCAATTAAATTAAGACCGTCATCAGCAGCGTCTGACAGACTTTATCGATCTTTGATTTGTGGTGTATTTTTAGAACTTGAACTCGAGATTGAGGGCATCTCGACGACACTGTCGCCCCTCTGACTGTCGAATTGACACCACCATGGCGGGGGGGGGGGTCGTTGCTTTACAACTTAAAGAATCTTTCTGTTCCCATCCAGCTAATGGCCAGATGTCCACCATTACCACAGTGCGTGGGCACCTAAAATCGTGCTCCGCCACTCACGGTCACTCGTAGGTTCCTGTCAAAATGTTACAACTGTGAGAACCAAATCCGACTCAGAACCACAACCAGACCCCGGTGTTCTCCAGCGCCTTAGAGCAGACTAAACTCAGTCCAGACAAAGACCTCAGACAGACTCGAAGCGGATAGTTAATTCAGTGCAAGCGGCGCGGGCGGCTTCTTCAAAATGCAAAAACATATCAACGCCAGTGTCATTGCCAGACAACGAGCATTGCAAACAGAGTTCAGCATGCTCCGCCGACAACCGACAGCCGACAACCACAACAATCACTTCGTGCTGCAAGTTTCAATTCTTCGCACGCCTGGTCGGAACATTTTGCAGTCCATTTGCCACTTGACACACCACCAGCAACCAGCAAACCAGCAATTAAGCATTTTTCAGTGTCATGATTCTTGTCAGCTCTTGCGAGAGTCTACATAAATTCCAATGAACCCTCTCCACCCACAGCAATGGCCTGCAGTCGCAACCATCCTCCCTACCGCCCACCCTCCCCCACCCACCCACACCATTCAAACCAACGTCGCCCGAGCAGAAAGAATGTGCCCATCATCACGAGTTGAATTTCTCATTTCGAGAGATTCCCTGAAAATGTGTCCATTCCTTCGCCTCGTCTTCCTCCTCGTCCTCCTCCTCATCCTCCACGTCCTTCTCCTTCTCCTATGCAGCCACCCAACCGGGCTACGCCTTCTGCGGGGCATACAAAACGCTTTACGATTAGTTATCCGCATTCATCCTCTGAGCCGGACCGGGACTCCTTCATGACGTCCGCAGTGCAAGGTTATTAACACTTGAGCAGCACTTACACTCACAGTGAGAACATCCAGAATCACTCATAAGGAAGAGCGCCGGACGTGCTTGAAGACACATCCAGTGATGTGTCTCTGTCACGAGATGGACACGCGCACCGCCTGCGCCAAGGAGTCGGAGAACTGCAAATATTTATTGACGCAACAAGTCATGCCAGTGCTGGGCTCTTGCTGGCTGGCTGGCTGGCTGGCTGGCTGGCTGGCTGGCTGGCTGGCTGGCTGGCGAAATGAAATTCCCACTCGCGGCGAGATGGCAAGAGTTCAGGCGAAATTGAGCCGTCCCGAGGATTCAGGTTCATAAATAAGATTTCCCACGCGCCGGGGCCAAGTGCCGGCCGAACTCAAGCAAAGAGTCTATTTGCCATCGGAGGCCACACCGAATGCTGGTCGCTTTGACCTGCAAGGTGAACGTGGTCGTCGAACGGTTAACAGACTGGCGTCGCGGTCGATCGTCCCCCGGCGCTGAGACAGAACTCGAATTTGAAAACAGCTCTCTTGGCAGTCCTCTTGAAGTTGCGTTTTGGTGAAATTCGTCAAAAGGTCAAGCCGCAGGCCGTCCTTGTATTGACTTTCGTGCGCCTAAGTGAAATTGGGGCTGTCAGAGGGAAATAGGTCAGTCGGTGGATGGAATGCTGTGAGTGGAGCCTCGAGCGTAGTTTCTGGTTGAGGAGATTGCAAACATGGTTTACTTTTGATATTAAAAAGAACGTTACTTTGGAGAAGATGAGTGAATGCCTCTTGGCTGTTGGCCTGTTGCCCCGTTGGTACCTCCGCTCGTCACTCAAGGTAACCGGGGAAATTTTGAATACACATGGGTTCTCGGTTCTTGGGCTGACGACGACGGGTGCCTTGATCGGGTGGGTGAGTCCGGAATTATCAAGAATTAACCGAAGCGTATGAACAGTGGGTTGTGTTCACTTTGCTTTATTTGTGGCGTGCGGTGATTGTGGGCATTTTGAGCCCTTGGAGTTCGAGAGCGGGCTATGGGACATTGGTCGTTCTTGGAATTGAAAGAAAAAGAACCTTGACATTTCTCTCCGTTAAAGTGGGCATTGGCTGCAGCAAGGACGTCATCGCTGGTCGGAGTTGATGTGTTGAAGAATTCTAGACAAATTAGGAGTTAGATATTATTTAATCCAAGGCTTATGAATGTTGTTCCCGGTATTCTTCGACCTGCAAGACGCCATCGCGGTGACATTGATGACGTGATGACGGAGCTCAGGGCTCAGATGAACCATGGCGTCAATGAAGAAGAGAATGCGAACAAGGCCATAGATATAGATACAATGCAGGGAGCTGCTTTGGACTGCTTGGGGACACTTAGACCATGTTGATCCATCAGACTACTACCACTGATTGACCACTCCAAATGGTGACTGGACCAGAAGCGTATAAACTTTTCTTTCACTGGGATTCGAACCGAGGACCCCACTACCCAAGGCCAGGTACTTAATCAACTGCGCCATCCAGTCGTTCTCTGCCTTGGACTAGGAGTTATTCAATCTCCGTAAGCGTATGCAGATTCATCTGCTTAGGAAGAAGGTGTGCCGTCAACCAGCCAGTGTACGCAGACTACGGCGGTTTCGAAGAAGTGAATGGCAGATGATAGCTTTAACCTGCTAAATTCACGTCGTTCTTTAAAAAGGGAGTCGGGCCGAGCTTTCTTGTCGCCGACAAGATAGTTCGATTTTCCTATTTCCCGCTAAGGTGTGTATAGGGTTCTGAGCCCTAGACACTGGAAGAATAACAAAGAATACCTTCATTGTTACATTCTAACGAAGGAGGTGAAAATGGAGGAAGTGCTGAAGGTCAACTTGTGGTGGCAACGATACCTTCTCGGTGATCCCGCTTTAGGGAAGTCTGCCACTTCTAGCAGACGTATTGCCGTGACAATGCTGACAAGACTTTCTATTTTCGCCATTGTGCTTTAATTGTTCGCAACTGTCGCAATTGGGACATATTAAACCATATTGTCCTTACCCGCTGTGTTGAAATGGATCCTGCTTGAGGTGCTGGAAAATGAGCCATGACCATGGGCCATGGACAATGAAGGATCAACAAAAAGCTTGCTGCGATCCGCGCTCAGTTGACTGAGTGTGTCTCAGCGGATGCTCACGATAAAGTTCGTGTCAACGCAATAATTGCTTACACAATAATAGGAATATCCTACAAAATGCGGACTGAAATTCCTCTTTAGTGGATGGGCTACTAATGAATCTGTTCAAGCATCGCCTGTTGGAATGATCTCTCAGCAACTATATCTAGCTGCTCTCAGTTGAAAGTGATTCTAAGACCGAGCTCTGCCATCGAAAACATTGCCAGAAGACTACACGGTCACATTCTGAATCCATTTCATATGAGAACCAAGTCAAGTAGACTTCAGAAAGGCAACTTTTGAGGTCACAGACATTTAGATTAAGCGAGATGTAATTCTTAAAATGCCTTGCTGCCTTGAATCCACGATCACCTGGGCTTTGTACTGGCAGTCCGGTCTTCCTCTCCTTCTCGTTTGTGCATTATTTTCTGCGACCATATGTGAGGGTGTAAGGGAAGCCTACGTGAGGTGTTGATGCGACGGCCTTAAAATGATATGAAATGGTGTCTAAAAGGTCTATATCTTCGAGAGATTCATTGAAATGTTCTCCTACCGCTCGATGTATGGCTCTAGCCGGTGATTCAGGCTCTCCCTCCCTGAAGCGAGATCACAGCTACGGCAGAGATCATTACAGGGGATCAACAACTGGGCCCATGTACGCCTTTAGGCCAGTGTCCCGTAATGATACCTACTCTCTTGCCACATCGGTCCTAGTTCCAGTGGCCCATCTAAAGCTGGCCGCTTTCAGGAAATTCGTTGATATTCTTGTCCTGCCCGAGGGGGCTGCATAGGGGCCTTCGCTAGTACGCCTGACTCTGTTCTTGAAGCACTGCTGAAACCCCCTCCTTGATATTCACATGCACTCACAAGGCCATTTTCCTTCTCAAAATAAGTGGTCCTTGGTGCAACACGCACTGGAGTTTCGGGAACCTTGCGCACCGCATTTCAGTTGGCCCCAGTCTTATAGATATTCCGTCACCAGTATTTCAGCTGACACGCACGGACACCAGTATTTCAGCTCAAGACTGGCTTTGGCCAGAATCTGAGCCAGAAATGGAATGTAGTCGAATCTTTACTGAAGGGTCTGGCGCTGGCGCCTTCGTGGAGGGCGACAACTTTAGACTCCACACCTCACTAGGTAACTTAGCGTGGGTTTTCCAAACGGGAACTAATGACCACGAACTATATTGTGAAGAACAGCTGGAAGGGGAGAAGTATTTGCGTCTGTAGCGACAGCTGAGCTGTACCTTAGGCCTTGCTCAACTCTTTAACCACTTCCAGGATAGTTCAGGAATGCAAGTCCTCTCTGAATTTGGTCAAAGTTCCTTAAGACTTGAAAATGAGATCGGTAATGAACTTGGCAGACAAGGATCAGATGAGACACTCTCAGGACATGAACCTGCGCTGGGACTACCTGCTTGGTTAGGGCTTCCATTGACGGTTAGGCCTCTTGATAGGGGGCTGCATGACTCTCCAGGATGCACGCATGCTCCCTACAGTCTGTAAGAAATCCGCGGAATTTTGGCAGAAAAGACAGCAGACGACTTACAGGCGTACTAACGCGACCCTATACCTTCTCCAAACTTCTAAGTGTGCTTGGCCTAAGCGACGATACCCTTTTTAACTCATGTGCAGACGACGACGACACTTCCTCTGTCGCTGTCCCGCCTTTGCTCGGATCAGGTGGCAGGTTGTTTTGATGCTGATGTGTAGCTTGCTGCCTGGCAGTACAATGGACCAGTAATTTAAGTCTAAGTGCTCCCATGGTGTGTTAAAAACCTCCGACAAAAGAAAAACCACTTCGGTCGTGTTCCGATAAGCCGAAGTGACAACGGTTGTCAAGAGCGGTTCTACGTTGGATCTCCACTGTGATGCCGTTTGTGGAGTCCACGTTTGCCCCAAGGTAGACAAACTCCTTTACGACCGAAATTGTTGCTGTCAATCGTATTAAGTTGGAGATGGTTTGTGGCGGAACGTATTTTCGCCGACAGGTTTGCCCTCATTTACCTTAAGACCAGTTCGTGTCGCTGCCTCCACTATGACACATTTGGAGCACGCGACTATGTCGATGCGTACCCCTACAGTTGGACTGGCTGACTCATAGAGGACAGTGCCTTTCGTGTGTACAGCTCCCGATATCAATGACAATTTGAAGAAATCACACGATAGTGCATCTTCGTGGCGAAGCACCGTGCGGTTTCAAAAAGCCCGAAAGTCATTGAAACGAAGTGCACGACGAGTCGCGTTGTCTCCAGCGACCAACCATCGTTTTCGGTTGAACGGGAAACTGCCATATTTGGTCCGTTGGGGAACCCTAGGCTAACCAAGAGTTCCTAAAAAATGCACCGATTGGTGGCGTTCATGGTCCG
Source organism: Eristalis intricaria (assembly GCA_964034865.1). Taxonomy (NCBI): domain Eukaryota; kingdom Metazoa; phylum Arthropoda; class Insecta; order Diptera; family Syrphidae; genus Eristalis; species Eristalis intricaria. The sequence continues at coordinate 11,182,305 of OZ035877.1, forward strand.
GCGGAAAGCTCATATTTTTTGAGAGAATGGCGTCAGAACAACGTTGCTTTAAAATGGGGACCCCAATCGTTCATTGAGTTCGAACTTTTTTTTCTCCCAAAATACAGGAACCTCATCGGCGTGTGACTCCGACAAGACGGCGCGGCATGTCACACAGAACGTGGATCGATTGAGAAACGAGTTCGGTGACCAATTTATCTTTCGCTTTGGAATTAATTGACCGGCTAGATTGTAGGCTTTAACTCGTCTACCACGCCAGGTTAGGTAGGAGGGCTGCTAGTGAATTCACCGCCACACTTAGACCATATTGGTCCACTGTGATACCCCTAGTCAGACTACTACCACTGATTGACTACTCCAGTTCTAGTGTCGTTAATTTGATCCCACCGCCAAATGGTGACTGGACCAGATTTGGAAACCAGATAAAAGCGTATTAACTTATAGTTTTCACTGGGATTCGAACCGGGGACCCTGCTAACCAGGGGCAGGCACTCTACCAACTGCTCGATCCAGTCGTCTATGACGATAAGGTAACCTTCCACCTGCGGGCTTGGAAGGGAGCATCACGCTTGTTATTTCGAGATACCAGCCAATATGGTCGAAAAAGCGACTCACAATTGGATACCCGGTGGGGACCACTTAAAACGTCGTCGTTTTCAGAACCTCCTTTGAAATAAAATGGCAAGCATTGATTTATCAGCTCAAGCAAAAACTGTATGAACTTTCACCATTTCCGTTCAGTTAGAAACCAAACGCTTCAAAAAAACACTCACGCTTCAGCAGATCTAAGAGCCACCCGCCTGTTCATGCCCTTCGCCACTGTCCACATCTCGAGACGACTGTCCTATGTGCACTACCCCCATCGACCCATCGACAAATGACCAGAAGCAGACTAATGCATTACAGCATGCCATATTCAGTTGAGACGAGTAAAACACAAACAGTCGCAGCCGCAATCAATCGCTTTCCATCCTTACCTTGGGCGATGGGTCTCAGTCACCCCTGAAGTCATTATGACCATTGTCTTGAGAGGAATGACCGACCGGCGCAAGAAGACACATGAGCTCTTCTTCTTCGGCTTCCTCTGCCCCATCTCCGGGCCGGCCGTCGTCTGTCATGTCTGTCTGATTGCCATGATTCCCTCTGCTCCAGAATGCAGCGTTAATTCCGCCCAGCAAACGTTGTGACTAATTGCAGCGCATTAAGGTCCCGACAGCGAAAAAGTAAAACAATGCTTCACCCTGTAATCGGTTTGTTTATGCTCGTTAGCTTGACGTATGCATGTACGCTACCAGCCGGGCCAGGCCAACCAGGCGCACCAGGCGCGCCAAGCGTCTGTGCCCTCGTACTCGCACGTGAACGGACAGCCTAGTCATCCAGCGGGCGGTCGCACCCGCTTTTCGTTTTCGAAATCCTCAGCCAAGCGGTCGTTTCGTTTCCACCATCACCTCGAGACGGTGGCTATTTATTTTTCGTCTGCTCACGTGATGAACTGCGAGCAGCAGAAAAGAGTGAAATAAATAAAATCCCATCAAAGGTTCTGACATGTCCTCCATCCACCTCGGCCCAGCCGGGCTGGGTCTCTGTGGCGCTGCTGTGGCTGTGTTGTGCGCCTTCAACGAAATTAAACTTTTCGGACGAGTAAACGAGTAATAAATGAGTTTTGCGCTTGAGAAGATCCTCCACGCTCTGGCTCTGGCCTTCCTCCATCTCCCGGCGACTCGTCCTCGTCCACCACCATCAGCAGCGCGCAGCAAAACTGACAAACCAAACCGGAAAGGAGGGCTATTTTTGAATCAATCAAGAGACCGAGCTGTTGGATCAAAACAAGTCAAGCATTTCACATGCTCTTACCCGGGGACTTGTGCGTCGTCTTCCCGCAGGCGGGCGCACATGCATTGGAATGCGTCTGGCCTGGAGGGCTTTGTTTGATGTTGCCACTCTCCCCGAGCCATCGGAGCGTGTCCTAAAAACGAAATCCTCCTTTCCATCATATCAATATAATACCGCGACTCATTAAACCGCGGCAAACGAGCGCAAAAACACAGAGCAACCGAACGGCGAAGGGATTGATTGCGGTCATGGATGGATGAGTGGCAAAGAGTTGACAGTTTGGCTTCCTGGACGGCGGTGTGGTGCTGGTGCGGTGGCCCCGAGGGTGTGCGGCTGTCAAGTTTTGTTTGTTTGTCGGTTGGTTTTTGTCTAAGCAGACTTGGCATTCATTTCTTGCGGTTGGATGGGCAATTCGTGTGTGAATAGTGATCAGGGTGAAGGCGTCTTTCGCGGACAGAGGCTACATCTTGCACGACTACACGTCGGTTCATGGATGATGGGCGCTGGGCGTGATGGACGACGGAGAGTCGTAAGTTATTCACCCAGGGAGGGGCAGCAAATTGGCGAATCTTGCGGTTCTCTTGCGGATGTGAGGTGACAGTGCCCAGTGAAGTCGACTGATGAGGCAGGAGATGCTGAGCGCCTTTCAGGCCTCCAAATGAGTCACACTCGAGCGAGAATGAAATCCCACCCACTGTCCCATGCGAGGACACCCCACCTTTTTGGGGAAACTTTTCGAATCGTTGCCATTGACTTCTACACACGCGACGACTTTGATTAAACATGTTACCCCGGAACCGGCACCCGCACCGGTACCAGTCCCATTGCCAGCCGCCTCAAGACATGCCGTGTATTTCCTTAATTTCCCCTTGACTTGTTGTGACACTTGAAGACAGCAAATACGACTACACACGTGAGTACATTCCAAGGCGACAGCCAAGCGTCAAGCGTTCGCAGGCAGCACAGGTCCAACACATCTCTTCCGGAAAGTAATGCAATTCCATTTTGATTTGTCATAACCAAGGCACACCCCGTACCGAAAGGGTGTGGGTGCTGGTGAGGGTGCTGGCGAGGGTGCGGGTACCGGGTGCCGGATAGGTGAAGTAATACCGCAGAAAGGAGATTGCGAATGCTTATCGTTGACACGCTCTTCATAAGGCATCTGCCGTATTCGCCCCGAGGTGTCAAAAGGCGGAAATTAATTTCATTTGACACATATACTACGGTTAAGTGTAACAAACAACATCCGAAGAGGCCCTGACTTTCTAATTAAAAATGTGTCAAACACAACTTGACGCTGCGGGGCGGTGCCACTGGGGGGCTGGGGTGCGGTGGGCGCAGTCGAGGTGATGCTGTAGATGGCGGGCAGAGGTGGGCGACGGCGTCGTGAATAGTTTTCTGACACATTTTGTCAGGTCTGGTGGTCTGGTCATAAAAGCATCGCTTCGTTCGGAGCACCAATCCATGACCGGGGGGGAGGAGGGGGGGATGCCAACTCGTCTCTGTTCTAGGTTTCATTTCATTTACAGGAAAAAACATTCCTGAATGGAAATCTAATGAGAGCGAGGCAACCTCTGCCTCAGCCGTCCGTCTGTCTGTGCGTCAGCTTCACCTGCAGCTGCCTCTGCCTCTGCCTCTGCCTCAGCCTCTGACGGGGTATTGATGATGGGGATGAAAAGATGTAATTAAAGTTCTGCAGGGGAGGCCGGCGGGTGATTGCATACATATTTGATTTGATTCCTTGGGAGGAGTTCTATAATTACTTTGACTTATTTGACAGAAGGTGTGAGCTGCATAAATGCTCAGGTCTCGTGCCTTCGTTGGGCCCTTGAAAGCGTCCACTGTGCGTGCGCTTGTGCAGATTCGGGAGAACAGGTGGACGCATTTGAATGGGAATTAATCGTGTAAGTTTCCATCTGGGGATGGACAATGATTAAAATTTGAACTTTTGGAAATGCTTAGCTTCGTTTTCGATTTCAGAAGAAGGCGAGGATATTACTCACGAGGGGAGTGGCTAGATTGGAAGGAATTGTTATTATTTTTATTCTTGAGGGTACATTGCACCGCGACCTTTTGATCTGTTGTGTCCCCTAAGAGCTTTCCTAAGAGTTCCCCTTGTATTGAGGGCAAAAGACAACAGAGAACTTGAATAAGATCATTGAATGTGGCTAGCTAGGGAGGTAGAGAGTGGGTTTAATACTTCTTCTTCTTTATTCGGCGCTACCATCCGGGGTGGACTTGGGCCTCAACCAACAGGCTTCTCCAACAAGCACGGTCTTTGGCTAGCTGTCTCCAGTGTCGCACGCCAAGTTGGTTGAGGTCCTTCTCCAGCTGGGTGCGCCACCTTAAACGCGGGCGTCCTCTGTGACATTGTTCCACGGGTTCTGAGTCCAAGGCTCTTCGGGCCGGAGCTGAGTTGTTCACACGCTCTACATGGCCTAGCCATCTTAGGCTTTGGATCTGTAGACGCCTGTCTAGGCTCATGTCGCTGTACAGTCCGTACCGTTCGTGGGTGAACCTTCTCCTCCAAGAACCGTCAACGCAAACAGGACCAAAGATCGCACGCAGAGCTTTTCTCTCGAAGAGACCAAGGACTTCCTCATCCGATTTTGAGATTGTCCATGTTTCCGCGCCGTGCAGCAGGACTGGGATGATCAAGGTCTTGTATAAAGTCAGCTTGGTCCTTCGAGAGATGGCTCTACTACTCAATTGCCTCTTGAGCGCATAGAAACAGCGGCTGGCAAGAGTAACTCTGCGTTTGATCTCGGTGCTGCTCTATATCGCACTGTTTACTGCGGAGCCGAGGTAGACGAAGACCTTGACTACCTCGAAGTTATAGCTGCCCATTGTGACGCTCTGTTCAATTCTCCATCGTCATCATGCACAACCTGACGAGTTTGGCAGGAATGTCAAGACTAGACATGGCCTTGTGTAGCTTGTCTCTATGCACGCTGTCATATGCGGCCTGGAAATCGACAAAAAGGTGGTGGGTGTCAATCTGCATCTCTTGGGTCTTTTCCAGGATCTGCCGTAATGTGAAGATCTGGTCGATGGTGGACTTCCCTCATCTGAAGCCACGCTGATAATGACCTTTCAGGTTACTTATAAACGGCTTCAGGCGAGTACACAAAACGGCAGAGAAGATCTTGTAAGCGATGTTCAGGAGACTTATCCCTCTCTAGTTGGCGCAGTCAAAGGGGTCTCCTTTCTTGTGGATCGGGCAAACGATACTGAGATTCCACTCATCGGGCATGCTTTCCTCCGACCATATCTTACAGATGAGCTGGTGCATGCGCCAAACCAGATCATCTCCAGGTCCAGATTGGGTGGCTTTAATGCACTTAGGCCAAAATAGGTCGGTCCATTGTACCGCCACGCAGGTGTTTCGAATTAAAGGGGCTTGCTGTGAATTATGACAGCCATTCGATACTTTCAACAAATTTTAATAGCGCGTTGACCGGTACGTTGCTAAAGTCGTTAAGATTGTTGTCGAAGTAGAAGCCTGTAGTGGCTTTCATAGTTGAGGCAAGAACGGAGCGGCTACAGAGGAGGAGTTGGGTGCTTTCTTCCTCCTCTTCGTTTAGGCGCTCCTACAAAAGTCGTTAAAGAAGAGGCCCAGTCACTTTGCGTGAAGGCCAAATAGGCAGTGTCCACTGATGATCTTGGATCTTGGATAAGAGAGAGCAGCCAATTCGATCTTCTTGGGTCAAGATGTGGCCAGATTCGTTTTGGTATTCGACAAGTGATGGCTGTCAACCATCTGGAATTGGTTACCCTTGTAAAGGGTTTTTCAACAGGAACTTGACAACTTTGAATTTAATTTGTGAACGCACCCTTTCACTAATCACCAATCTGTCACTGTCAATTTATTCAGTAAACTCAACATTTTCATTATTCTTTTCGTCTTCTTGCTTGGTTTTGTGGAAATCTTCAACAAAACACTGTGTCCCGTGTCCACATAGTAGTGTCTGATGTTTGCTGACTAAAAACGCTCTTCCCTTTTGGCTCTTCTTCACTACAAGCATACGTTTAAGGACGCTTTCGCGTGTTGCAGGTAGACCTTCGGTAGAATCACCTGCCATGACCATCGTTCGGACCAAATCGAGCGGTCTGGAACGGTGCCTTCCTTAATTTAGGCACGGAGTACTACTAGGCCGCATAAGAGTATGAGTCTGATGACAGCTTTATAAGACCAGTGTGTCATATGTGGTGGAAGACCCCATTTGTGTCCAATGGCTTTCTTGCTCATAAATAAGGCCGTGATGGCCTTCCCTGCTCTTTCTTCTGTGTTGAGCTTTCAGTTCAGTCTACCGGCCGTTATGAGGCCGACATCTTTCGCCTTATTCCGTGAACGGAATGCTGGTGCCATTCAGAGGGAGGCGGACGATAGGAGAAATTTTATGTTTCCTAGTGAAAAGGACGACTTCGGTCTTTTGCGCATTAATGCCCAGACCATTACAAGTCGCTCAGTTGTTAAGTAGATTGAGACCGTGGGGAGATTTTCCTAAGAAGGCTATGGCAACAAGGCTGGGGCAACAAGGCTGGGGCAACAAGGCTGGGGCAACAAGGCTGGGGCAAGAAGGCTCGGCCACAAGGCTAGAGCAACAAGGCTCGGGCAACAAGGCTCGGGCACAAGGCTCGGGCAACAAGACTCGGGCGCAAGGCTAGGGCAACAAGACTGGGACAACAAGTCTGGGGCAACAAGGCTGGGGCAAGAGAGCTCGACCACAAGGCTAGGGCAACAAGGCTAGAGCAACAATGCTCGGGCGCAAGGCTAGGGCAACAAGGCTGGGACAACAAGGCTAAGACAACTAGGCTCGGGCACAAGGCTAGGGCAACAAGGCTAGAGCAACAATGCTCGGGCGCAAGGCTAGGGCAACAAGGCTGGGACAACAAGGCTGGGACAACAAGGCTAAGACAACTAGGCTCGGGCACAAGGCTCGGGCAACAAGGCTAGAGCAACAAGGCTCGGGCACAAGGCTAGGGCAACAAGGCTAGAGCAACAAGGCTATGAAGAGGGCTATTGGCATAGGCATAGGCATAGGCAATCGTTTCGCATCACGTCTTCGCCAAGAGCAACATCAGTTAATTCACTGCCAGGTTCCAGAGAAGAGGGGATAGTACTCCTGCCTGAGGTGTCCTCCTTCTGGTCGAACTTTTTTGGAGAGACATTGGCAAGACTAGCTTTTATTACTCTACTTGTAAGAAGCTGGTCTATTAATGCATCAGATCCTGCTTCCACGCAGAGTTCTTCCAGTGCCTGTGTGAAGGAGTGTTGGTATATGTTATTGAAGGCTCCTTCCTTATCCAGTAAAGCAAGCAGGTTATATTGTTTGAAGTACGTACCAAAGAATGGAGGGCTCGACTGTTGGTCAGGTGACTTCGTTTGAAATGGGTTGACTTCAGCTTTTTCTTCACTTGATTAAGAATGATTGACTCCGCCGTTCAAGGTTATTGAAGAGTTACTTAATAGCAAACATCGGTCTTAAGAGATGAAGTGCTAGTTCACTTGATAGAGCTCTTTTCGAACCAGTTCGTTCGTGAGCTACACAAGCCTTACTTCAACTACCTGCTCCACCCGTACCCGAAGTTATTCCCAATTTAAATTGCAACCTCTAATTGAATAGCCTTCCGTCTAGGGAAACTACCTCCTTCCGTTTTGGAAAACTCCTCTTGCGGTAGCTTCAGGCATATTTTTAAACCCTAAGTAATTCAATCAAGTGCCCCTCGGTCTAGTCAACCACTCATCAGCAACCCCGTCCCGCCCTAGCGCTCGCCAAGGACTTCAGCCGGAAACACGCGTATCCTCCTCATCCCCTCACCAGGAGAGGGCGGGGCGAATGAAATGATCTTAAAATGTAAACACGGCCAACTCTTCCCAGCAAACAAGATGACACAAATCCATTTAAATACGCACTCCTCCCCCCAGCCCCGGTCCTCCTTCCGGCTAGCAGGAGAACCGAATCAATATTATTTTTCTCGGTTCCCTCTTTTTTTCCACGCTTTTCAGCTTTTTTTCTTTTTCTGTAAATTATGAAAAGCGCGTATCAAATCAGGGATCGTATTCAGAGAAATGCTATTTCATTGCGAAGCGCACAGCCGTAGCCCGTAAGTCGGAGTCGACGGGCTAGAGGCGAAACGCAGAGGCCTACAGTGGATATTGTATTACTCTCTCTCGGTTGTCAGTTGACAATTCAATTTCCTCCTTGACAACCAATTGATTCATATCCTTCAATTCTGTCAAACGTCCAACAGAACCGGCGCCTTCCCCCCGCCACCCGTCGTGCAGAACAACACAGCGGGGAAGCAACGGGAGCGGTGGCAGCGACGGTGACGGTGTACATTTCAGACGCAGAGCTTCACCTTTCTTAAATTTAATATTTAATTTCGGCGAGAGATGGAGACAGAAAAGTGCTCTCAACATGTCAATTATCCTTTATTGTAAAACTGAAGTGGCTGTAGCAGGATTGCATGCATGTAAGGGCCCAGCTCGGCATGCGAATGGGTGGAGATGCTATCCACCCATTCATATCCATACGTGGGGAGGGGGGGAGGCGGTAAGTTGGGGAAGCAATTGTTTGCCTGATGGAAAGTTTTCGGGCTTGGCATCGATTGAAAGTTTCCTTTATTCGCCCGAAATTGTCTGTCAGGGTTATTGATCTGCTCCGGGACGACGGCGACGGCGACGGCGGCGGCGGTGGTGGGTTTCCGGACTCGCTTGTCGATTGTTCGAATATCAATACGCGATTAATAATTCATTTCGAATGGAAGTGGAAATTCGTGTTCCCCGGACGAGGACGAGGACGAGGACGAAGGTGTGCGTGTGCGTGGTTGACTGTTGATTGAAGAAAGTTGTTGTAAGTAATTACTTACGAATGACAACTGTGCCACGAACGTACGTGGATGATGGGATGATTTGGCATCACTGTTCCCGGAGTCCATTAAATAATTAAACTTCCAAGTTGAATGCCGTGCTTATCCCGAGATTTGAAGGCGGAAGCACTTACGGGAATGACATTCTGTTACATGTGATCGAGTGGCGAACGGAGAGTGGAGAGAGCCGGAGAGACCTACCTCGTAAGTGGTTATTGAGGTTTCAGATAATCTGTCAATTGTTGTCGTTGTTGGAGGGAGTGGAGGAATTTTATGAAGTTCAAGGTTGGGTCGCCACGTGAACTGGAGTAATGATGTAAAAGTGGTCAGGGAGGCGAAGAGGTTGACAGGCCTAAGCTTGCGGGAACAATGGACGCTTTGTGTGGAAAGGAAGCCTATTCTGGGTCACAAGAAATGACAATCGACATGCGGTCTTAATATTCACAAGGGAATAATGTTTTTCTGTTGCTGAAGAAGGTGCGTGGGTGAATGTGAATAGACCGCGTCTCCAGTTTGCGCCTCCGTCATTGTGATGCTGTATATGAGGTAACAAGGCGCGAAGGATCACCCGCTCTTCTAGTGGATTAGCTTGTGATATCATTTCGCTGGATATCACCTACTCCTAAGACAAGTGAATGGTTGCTATGTCGTAGTACTGAAATCTTAAGTTCATCAATTCGACTCAATGGCTTGGGGCTGAGTTTAGCGCAGATACGCAGAGCCTTCTGACTGTATACGATAAATTGGTCTGAATATATTTAGCTTTAGAATATGTATGCAGCCGCAGCTGTAGCAGAAGGCAAGATATGGATGGTCTCTAAGAGACGAAAATAAAAAGCCCCAGCGAATTAATCGGCTAAATTGTCACAATGTCGCTGTACCCCTGTATAAGGTGATTATAAAACTACTTTGTTCATCTCACCAACCAGAGACAGGCATGCTTCTTCTTCTGATGGCGCTACAGTCAGAGGTGGACCTGGGCCTAGACGACTCATAAGTCGTCAGCTTATGAAATATCTTAAATCGCGGAAGCTTCTTAATGACCGACAATGTGGTTTCCGCAGCGACAGGTCCTCTGGTGATCTGATAGCTTATCTCACCGAAAAGTGGAGCCAGTCTTTGCACAATGCAGGCGAAAGCAGGATCGTTGCGCTTGATATTTCAAAAGCATTTGACAGAGTTTGGCGTCAAGCTCTCTTGTCGAAAATGCGTGTGTATGGTATCGACGAATTTCTTCTTCTATGGATTAGAAGAACCATCCAACTTGTTTTGGATGAGTTCAAGTCTGATATTCACCAAATAAATGCTGGTGTTCCACAAGGCTCAGTTCTGTCTCCGATACTCTTTCTCATTTTTATAAATGATCTCTTGTTTGCTGCTCCACTTCCAATCCAATCCATTCCTTCGCTGATGACAGCAGCCTCAGCATTTCATATTCGTTCCAAGACTCAAGACCCCACCCTTTGGCGGTAGAATTGGAACGGCATGTTAAGCTCCAGTTGACAGCATAATTAACTGGGGGAAAAACAATAGAGTGGAATTCAATGCTACAAAAACTCACTGCTTTCTGCTGTCACTCAAGCGAACCCTTGATAATCAGTCATTGTCCTGGCGTTTGTGTCGATGAATCCGGAAAACCTTCCATTCTTGCTGATGTGTATCAAGGCAACACTTAGTTGGAACGATCACATATTTGAGATCGCCAAAAATGCTGCGAAATGTTTGGGTTTCCTCAATCGATGCAAGAAATATTTCACCCCTTCTGATTTGGCTCTAATTTATGAGGCTTACATCCGCCCCAAGCTTGAGTACAACGCTCATATCTGGTCTGGTGCCACCAAGACCACACTGCACCTACTACAAATTCCTACTAGATAGATTCCAAAAGCGAGCGATAAGACAATAATATCGCAGAGTCATTAGACTCGCTCGAACATCGACGACATACCGTCTCTTCTTTGTCCCTGTTTTATCGTTTATTTTTCAACAAACGATGCTCAAGTGAGCTAGCCAACTACATTCCTCCTATCAATGAATTCACCCCCAATACTCCTCTCGCCGGGAATGCCCATCAGTATACCCTTAAGCCTACTTTTGAACAGACAGTTAAATTCAGAGACTCGTTCTTCAGCCGCACTAAACGAATATGGAATGCTCTTCCCAGCCTAATATTTCCCACAGACTACAACCCGCAGATATTTAAGACCAATGTGCACAGGTACCTCCTCTCCCTTTCTCCCTCTATACCTTCGGCCCGTGCTGTGTCTTGAGTCCGGAGACATACGGGTGTTAACAAAAAAGAAAAAAAAAGTGGCTGCCCTTGGTAAGTTATCTGGTTTTCAAATCTGGGACAGTCACCATTTGCCGTTGGGATCAAAGTCACGGCTCTATCACTGGAGTAGCCAATCGGAAGTAGTCTGACTGTGGACCAACCCCCCCCCCGCCCCCCTCCCCATCCCTTACCTATCATGATTTCGTTTTCGATCAAATTTTAATTTTTAACATTTTTCGGTTTGCTGAAATATGTCGGGCCATAAATTAATGAGTATTCGCTTTCAAACACGGTCAAACATTTTCGGATTCTGTGCACAATAGTTCAACGGCGTGTGTCAGAAGTCAGGCCCCAACACAAGCCGAAGGAATAGAGGAAGATAGTGGGAGATGGGGTTGATGTTCACATCGGTCTTTAACCTCTGCTGATTGTAATTAATGATCGCGCGACAAAAACTTCCAAACCGGTGGCGTTCTGTGATACGATCGAAGTTAGTATGAGACTCTCTCAAACTTCAATTTCAACGCCTCCTTCTTGCTAAAGCGAAGCGCGTTCACAATGTGCTGCATTTGACTCGTGGTCCCCAGCGGCAGCTCACCTTTGGCCAAACCTTAGCACCCACTCGTGCTGAGCTATTTCTTTGTCCTGTCAAACTATTCAAACCTTGGCACGGAATTCCGTTTACATCATGATGCACAAGCGGCGTAAAAACCACCTCATTTCCACGAAGCCTTCCGAGAACGAAGAGCATCTGCATCCTCATTTCGCAAACTCGACATAGTCATTGTCATACGTCGTCCTCTGAAGCTCCTCTCACAGCTCATATGCATGTGCTCGATAGCGTCGCGCAAATAAAGCACAGAATGCGCTCCACCCTGACGTCGCTCACTGCGTTCTCAATGCGGCGTCGGTTTAATGATGTGCATGTCATTAGTCGACAAACTGCATGACCTTAACGAACTCACTTATGCGTTTGTCCCGAAAAAGGGATGACTTCTTTTGACTGGAAGTCAGTCCTAATGAAAGCGTAAGGGTGGCTCTAGCTGTCAAGCCGAATGAAAGAGGTGCCATCCGGGGCACCATGAATGCAGTGAGACTGTTGACACTGCCTTCAATGGAGCACTCGTTTAGACGGATACAAATGACCCTGATTGGCTGTCTTTTCTTCCCTTGCAAGGGTGACCTTCAGATTATCCCCCTCACCTCCGAAGGAAGACCACATCTCAAGTACACAGATGATGTTACCACGGACGAGTGTAGGAGGACAGGCGTGCACCCTGAGGCAGATTTCTCTGCCAGAACCCAAGCCGAATACAGTTTCCTTCTGAAACAAATGACCACAGCCCGGAACTTTTGGACCCATGTCTCATGCACGACGGCATTCATTTCACCCACACGTACTCGATCGGGTATCCTTGTCACCGTATAATTAATAAAAGGCATCGCAAGACGAACGCATAGGCGTGCGATGATGAATGCCCCCACCAGGACTAAGGACGACCACCGACAAAAGGCCTTTGGGGCTATGCCCCTGATTGGGCGGATCCAGAAATAAAAACGTTCAAAGGGATAACTGATGTGTGTCATCCTCATTCGGGGTTACCTCGCAAACGGATTATGACCACATTTGTCGATGCGTGTGTGCGTGTGTAACTCATGCAGATTCCGAAACGGATTTTAATAATTCACCGTCGAAGGTAGAACAAAAAGTTGCGTCTGTTGTTTTTTGTCTGAAGTCCTCAGGCACTGCGTCCTCGTGGAAGAGCAAGGGACTCTGGATAATGAAGTTTTTGGGGCCGGAGGCGTTTGCTTAAACGAGAGAGCACTTTAAAATTATTCAAACGACATTAACCGACAGAAATGGACTGAAAATTGAAAAAAAGAGAAAAAAAACGTGAAAAGTTTAAGGGACAAATTTATTCAAGCCGATGTACTAGAAGAATCACTTAACAGGCAAGCAGCTTGAAGGCTACTTAACGAAGGTATCCGCCCCCCATCTTCGACTTGGACTGGATTATGAAACCAAGATGATGTCATTCCCCGGGCAGTTTTGGGAAAACCTAGAAAAAAGTGGTTGTCCCATGCAACACGTGTTTTTTGTCTTCTTCTGAGAATACAATGTGGACTTGGGGGAACTTGCTGGTTCTTGTCAACTCCAAATCATTTTACGGGATGCTACACACTCGAGAGATGTGCGGGCATAAATTTGGAAGTTGGTGTGGTGGGAGTCGAACCTCGACTTTCAAAGGGGAAATTGACGAATTTACTTGGAGGAACTCACTTGCCTTGGGCTGCTGTCCAATCCGAGGTGAACTTGTAGCTACAGCAACCATTCGGGTGCTGAGGGAGACATACAATTAAATTCCGCCTCCAATTGGCGATGTTTGAGAATCTATTTCCGCCATTGGTCATAGGCAGGTTGCTTGGGTGACAAGGAGGGTTAATGAACGCCATGCTCCATTGAGTCATCATTTGGATACATTGTGCTATCATTTTCCAGCCTTGTATACTTAGCTCATCGTTGATCTAATTGCAGTTCTTCCTCTTCTCGGCTTGGTTGTCTATGAGGCAGTGCCCGCTTATTACGTCCACAAGTTCGTTAACTTGCCTCCTGTTTAACTTTAGGAGAATCTTACTCCAATTTAGATTCAATGTAGGCTACAGCGTCTACGGATGGGCCACGTAGAGCGCATGGACAACACTGCTCCAGAAGAGTCTTCGACTTCGAACCAATAGAGGACGCCCACGGAACCGATGGCGCACCCAGGCGAAGAAGGACCTAAATCGACTTGGTGTGCGCAGTTGGAGACAGCTGGCTAAAGATCGTGTTGAGGCCCCTGTCCACCCCGGACTGTAGCGCCACCAGAAGAAGAAGAAGAAGTAGGCTACACCGTTCTTATGACTTTCAGGTATCTATTTGCTCATCTACTGTTGGTGTCGTTTGTCAGTAGCTCTCAGTGGTCTTAATTATTTTCAGTGTGGGGTGGGTTGTCCTCTGAAACTGTCCAGTGACACACCCGTCCTTTCCTTGCTAATTCATCGGCTCTTTTGTTGACCGGAACACCCTTGTGCTCAGGGGCCAAGCATAAGTTAAGGTTGCATATATCTGCTAACTCATTTAGTTAGAGACAGGCGGTAGAGCTTTACCACCCTGGAGTCGATTGATGGTGTTTCGAGAGCCCTTATGGCCGCCGGACTATCTATGTGTATAATATTAGCACAGAGTCATTGAAGGCCGGAGGACTACCTCTGGAATTGCTGCTCCTTCTACCTAGAAAACACTGCAATGGTTCGGGAGCCGCGTGTATATTGATTGTTCAGGCGAACTGGCCTGTGTCTTCCTCCGACTTGGAGCCGTCAGGTCAGTAGAGTTGCAGACCATTCCTTCTTCCCAATCTATTCTTATGGGGATTTGTTCTTTTGTGCTTAATTTCAATGTCTTCAAAGGGTGAAATTCGATTTGTTAGGAATCTTCGAGTTATGAAGTAACTTTCCTCATGGCTTACATTCCCTCAGTCTTAATGCTGCATGCCCGGCCATTAGCTTCCCGCAAATGTCCATGGAAAGGAGAATAAGTAAGATCTTGAGGGACGCCTTGGGTGTTGACCTGAGTGCACCCGTGATGCAGATGCATGCCGATCTTTGTATTCTGGTTGTTTTGTTTAGTTTGTAGTGCTGTCCACCGTACTTGAACCCTGTAAGTCAGTACTTGTCTTTTTATTGCCGTGTAGAGCCCGTGTGTTATTTTGGGTCGGATACCCCATTTGAGTCCGGCAATTTTCCTTCAGGTGTTAAGTGCAATCGATGCTTTTCTGGTGCTGTGCTGAATGTCATGCCTTGAGTTAAGTTGGCTTTCGACAATAATACCCAAGTACTTTGCTCTGTTAGTGAATGGTTATGCCTTGCCTTTCAGCTTTCGGCGGAGTGATGTTTGGAATTGTATACCTCCTTGAGAGCAGGACCAGCTCGGTCTAGAATGGGTTGACATCAAGTCCGACATCTGTCCATTTATCTAAAGTCTTCAAGGCTGACATTACGTCAGTAAAGTCGTTTGAGAACTTACCTGTCACCTTCATAGACCCATCCTCCGCATAGGCTACGTGTTTGCATCCCGTCGTACATAATCGCTTAAGGATGTCATCAACTGCTCTGATTCAGAGGAGCGGCGATAGGACTCTACCTTGAGGTGTGCCTCTCTGTCTGCACTGTAGTTTCCCAGCTGAAATTCAATGTTTCTGTTTTTCAAGAAGTTATTTATCCACTTTTCCAAAAGAAAAGAGACCCCTTTGACTGCGCCAAATACCGAGGGATACGTCTCCTGAACATCGCATACATGATCTTCTCTGCCGTTTTGTAGACAAGCTGATCTGAGGTCCATATCAGAGTGGCTTCAGACCATGGAAGTCCACCATCGACCAGATTTTCACACGACACGGCAGATCCTGGAAAGGACCCAAGAGATAGACACCCACCATCTTTTCGTCGATTTCAAGGCCGCATATGACAGCGTGCATAGGAACAAGCTATACAAGGCCATGTCTAGTCTTGACATTCCTGCCAAACTCGTCAGGTTGGGCAGGATGACGATGGAGAACTCTCGCTGCTCCATCAAGGTCGGTAACGAACTCACCGAGACCTTCAATGTCAAAAAAGTTCTTAGAGAGAGCGACGCGCTGCCATGTGACAAAGGTCTTCGACAAGACGACGCGCTGTCATGTGACTTCTTTAATATCCTCCTGGAGAAGATCGTGCAAGACTCACACGCCGTCGTTAGAGGCACGATCTTCCATAAGTCCGTACGACTGTTAGCATACGCGGATGCCATTGACGTGATTGGCAGAACACAGCGACCCATCGATGAGGCGTTTGGTGGCATCGAGCCAGAAGCGCCTAAAATGGGTCTAGGGGTGGATAAGGGCCAAACGAAGTACGTGCTGTCATCAAGAAAGGACACACAACATCGAGCATCACAATTGGCAGCTATAACTTCGAGTTAGTCAAGGTCTTCGTCTACCTCGGCTCCGCAGTAAACAGTACGATCTACATCAGCACCGAGATCAAACACAGAGTAACTCTTGCCAACCGCTGTTGCTATGGGCTCAAGAGGCGCTTTAGTAGAAGAGCCATCTGCCGAAGGACAAGGCTCATTTTATATACGACCTTGATCGCAGTCCCAGTCCTGCTGTACGGCGCGGAGGCATGGACAATCTCAAAAGCGGATGAGGAAGTCCTTGGTCTCTTTGAGAGAAAAGTCAAAAGTCGAATAAAGCTGCAGATGGATCTACAGAACTCTTTAAGACAGCTGGAGATGATGGTGTTCATGAAAGCCTGTCCGATCCACACAAAATGAGACTCCCTCAATCTTTGGTCCTGTTTGCGTTGACGGTTCTTGGAGGAGAAGATTCAACCATGAACTGTACGGTCTGTACAGCGGCATGAGCCTAGTCAGGCGTCTTCGGATTCAACGCCCAAGATGGCTAGGCCATGTAGAGCGTGTGAACAACTCAGCTCCAGCCCGAAGAGCCTTCGACTCCGACCCAGTGGGACAATGTCACAGAGGACGCCCGCGCTTAAGGTGGCGCACCCAGGCGGAGAAGGACCTCAACCAACTTAGCGTGCGCAGTTGGAGACAGCTTGGAGGTCGTGTGAGCTGGAGAGGCTTGTTGGCCCATATCCACCCCGGAATGTAGCGCCTTTTTTATCCCGTGTACGACTTCATAAAATGATTAAAAGAGGAGGTCTTTGAAGACTTTATCGTCAATTAACCAACTGTTGATGCTTCAAAATGAGTGAAATAAATGAGGGCTATGTACACCGTGAGGGGCCACGACTTGATGGCGCAGTTGGTAGAGCGTCTGCCCCTGGTTAGCGGGGTCCACGGTTCGAATCCCAGTGAAAGCAGAGTTAATACGCTTTAATCTGGTTTTCAAATTTGGTCTAGGCACCATTTGCCGTTGGGATCAAATTAGCGGCACTGTCACTGGAGTGGTCAATCAGTCTAACTGCGGGTATCACAATGGACCAGTATGGTCTAAGTTTGCTGGTGGCAGCCCAACTACCTAACCTAACACGGTGAGGGGAGAAACTTTTCTACAGGAATGGTAGGTGGTTGATGAACTCATATTTTGTGGGCCTAATGTCTCATCATAAACCATGGAAACAATCTGCTAAGTGAATTCATACACTTTCCCCATCAAATTTGAAATCCAACCTCTAATTGAACAACGCTTTAAAAGCAAACAACGGCTTCCTTAGCTCTGCCTTGCCTCCCTAAATCCGAGTAAAATAACATCGATACTTGAGCCACACTCTAGTTAACACCAGTTGCGATAACCTCCGCCACTACACCCTCTTGCAATCACCCTCCCCCCCATCGACTGCCGTAAACTGCACTTTAATCCTACACAACTTGCAAAGGTTCTTACACGGATCAATGCCATCCCCAAATTAACGTCGCTCTCTGCAACGGTAAGCAAAAGTTTCCCACCTCCTCCTTCAACCTCCATCGCTGCAGAGTTAAACACAACCAAAAGCAGCAAGAAAAAAAAAAAAAAAGAAGTAACAAAAATCCGACTAATCTCTTGTGTAATCTGGCCATCCCCAGCAACTACAAAGCGGGCTGTGGGGATGATGAGATGGAGATGGAGATGGAGATACATTTTCAAAACATTTCATTTCCTTGAACTTTTTCCCTCTCCAACTTCCCGAAAGTACGAGGATCTGTAAGTAACCAGAGAGCGCTGGGGAGAGACAGGTCGTATCAAACAAAAAACGGAACGTTGAACGTGAAATTCTGTCTCTGAGATGGGTGGCTGGGCGGGCGCCTGGTAGGTACTTCAAAACACTGCCAAATGTACACATCCTTCGTGCTCCTTCCTCGTCCTTTCGTATAACACTGACATAATTAGGTTCTTTTTCAATTATTACCGATTCAATGAATTTCCCGGCTACGCAAACTGAACCGGATTCGTTCAACGTTCGCTGAGATTCACTTAATTTTATTTCAGTCTCCTTTTTTTTTTTTTTGTTGTTTGTCAGATCGGTTCTGTTTGCACGACTGGATGCAGTGTTCCAGAAACCGAAAATTAGCTCAGTGGGCAGTGGAAAATTAAATTTGCACGTACGCTACGCCATCGCCTGTCATTGGCAGTGGCGTTCTCCTTCGACTTGGACCACCACCGGGAGTGCCACAGACATTCACTCTCTCTCTCTCTCGCCTGTCTTGCCTTGACAGATGGTCTGCAGTTGATACGACGACGACGACGACGCGGCCACCGAGTGAGTGAGTGCCTTTCTCGAATCCATAATGAAAGATACATTATGCACGTTATACATGCTCGGCATTTGCAAGTTATAATTGTAATTCTTCCGAAATTTGCTCATGAAATTGGATTACCGGAGTGCCGAGCCCTCGCATCGCCGACTCACTCACTCTGTAGGTGGGGTCGGATTTCAATTTGAAGTGCCCCGGTGGGTGGTGTCAACATTTGCATCCCCTGATTGTTTATTGGTTTCAAATTAATTCTCCACTCTCTGCTGCACAATCTTTGAAGTCAATAACAATAAATACTGAGCCGTCTCCGGGGGAGGGTGGCTGCAATGGGATTAGGGGAGGGGGTGAAACCCTTTTGCATTTATGCCGGGAACAGCTGTTGCTGGCAGGGTTTACGACTGTAGCGATGGAATAGACTTTAATTACTTCACTCGGTGGAGAGACTGCCGCTGCTGCTGCTGCAGGTGACAGGGGGAACGGGGGTGGACCGGGATGGGGCCGCATGGGGGTCCTTGGAGACGGCAACCTAATGCAAGTAATTATTTCCCTTTTCACCTTTCGCCGTGCTAATTGAATGTGGGATGTGTGTGTGTCTGGGTTTTGCACTATTTTTTCCACGTCTCTAGTGCTCAAGTGGTTCGTTAAGGATTTGGAGGAGCACTCTTAGGGCTTGTAGACCTACCTCGGTTGCCATTTTGTTCATGTCACACTGAAGACGGGGCTGTTGAGGCATCCGTGGGTTCAATCTTGTTCAAACCAAGTTTAGTGGCTATCAGGTGGTCTTATCTCACGAAGTAGTCATCGAGGTCCTGCGGGAGACGTCTGATGATATGCTTCAGTGGCAGATTGGAATGTATGGATTCCGAGGTTAGGCAAATTGCGATGCTTTCCGGCTCTATCATAATTTCCCAGATTGGAGCTTACAATGAAGAGGAGTTTAAGGAGGTTGATGTAGATTCTCCATACCGTACTTAGTTTGGCGACAACATTGTTCCGAGACGTGTTCATCTGTAGAGGGAAGGGGGATAGAGCCCCCTTCCCTCTACAGATGAACACAACAGCAAACAGAGCGGTTGAAAAATTCAGGAACTCGGGAAAGGAGTAATCTCTGGCCATCTGACATTGTTCAATGGAAATCTGGGCGCCTGGTATTGGGCGCGATTTGACTGACAGTAACTATTCCAGACTTGCTTGGTATTTCGACTGCTTTGATATTTGGGGCGCGTTTTGTTTTGAGAATAGTGAGCGAGACAATTATGTGGCAACCAGAATTCAAGCACCTTTTCAGCCAACTATTTTGTGCGCCTTTTTAGACTGTTATTCACAAAATCTTGTAAATGACATTCTCTGTGAGTTGGTCCGTTTGATTGATGAAAACAACTGATGAATGTGAAATTAAGGAGAATCCTGTGAAACAAATCCTGGCAAAATGTCCTCAAATGTGGTCGATTTTAGCAATGTGTCAACCCGGGTTAAAAAACCGGCTTAACCCGGGTTACACCTAAACCGACTCAAACCGAATTGGCAAAACCGATGAAACGAACGGAATACATAAAAAAAAGCTATACGGTAGAACCCGGTGTGAGCATATGATGTCGAAACCGAAACCATCCACGAATCGAAGTAATTGATTTGCCTCATTCCATATTGGTTCGCGTCGTAGCCACCACAGCAGACTGCCAGCATCAAAAAGTAGAATGCATAGAAGCCATGCATAGATTTCTTGTGTGGCCGAATATCGACTAGTGGTGTGCCAACCCGAATGTTTTACAAACCGTGTCAACCCGGGTTAGAATTGAAAGAATGCATAGAAGCCATACATAGATTTCTTTTGTGGCCGAATATCGACTAGTGGTGTGCCAACCCGAATGTTTTACAAACCGAGTTAACCCGGGTTAAAATTGAAACAGACCGAGTTGTAACTCGGGTTGACGAACTCGGTTTGATTCATTGTGTGCTTTGTCATTTGACGTGTCAAAGCATATAAGTTGCGTTGCGACGTGCGAGTAGCAGAAAATACGAAGACATAAAAGAGAAGAGAAAAAATTGAAACACTTCGCTTCCCTTGCCAACACTCTGCCAAGGTCTTAGGATGAACAGAGACCACCGAAACCATCCAGAAACAAAACAGAATTGGACAATACAGCTTGACTTGCTCCATTCCATAATGCATATTTTTTGTTTTCGGTTCATTATCAAACCGAGTTCGTCAACCCGGGTTAGGTTAGGATAGGTTAGTGGGTTGACACGGCAGAGCCGCGCCACACTGAGATCCTGTTGGGCCCATTGTGATGCCCGGGGAGTAAGACCCTTCCTATTGCCTTACTCGCCGGAAGATGATAAAAACCTCCTGTCTTCAAGGGTGTTGGTTATCGTCCTCCTCCATCCACCCATCCAGAGACCCTAATAAACCTGTAAAGAGATTTTAGTGGGATATCTGATATGTCATGGAGAAAAATTCTCCCAGGGTCCTTTGTCTCACTTTGCATAGACTGGGGCATTGACAAAGATTGTGCGATGTATCCTCAATCTCCTCCTCGTCCCCGCAGCCTCTGCAAAAGGTGTCATGGGTAAGTCCCATTTTATGTTCATGATACGTCAAATGATTATGACCAGCGACTGCTCCGACCATCATCTTCAGCAGTTTCCTGCTACATTGTAGGATTGGTCAAGGTGGGTCAGTTTTGGCACAGCTTAAGAGATCTGTTATCAGGAAGGTCGACCTTAGTGTGGAAGCCAAGTCAGTAGTTTTCAACTCAGTATTTGTTCCAACTCTCAACTATGTCCATGAAAGTTTGGTAATGACCGAAAAAATAAGATCGCGACCCCAATCAACTGAGATGAGATTTCTTCGTTACTTGCCGGGATAGGGTGAGAAACACGGCAGTGCGAGAGGAACTCAATGTTGAGCAGCTGCTTCTTCGAACGGAAACAGCTATGCTTCGATGGCTTGGTCCCAGGGAGCGAATGTTCCTACCATCAAGACTTCCGAGGTGTGCCAGAAATGCGATTCCATCAGGTAGACGACCACTAGGCAGAGCCAGGATGAGGTGGTTGGATCAAGTCCATAAACTCGTCTGGTTACGCTTGGGCGAAACACCCCGACGAGTTAGAGTCGATGGCGGAGGTTCAAGTTGCTTGGAGATCTCTCGTGGGTGCTTTAATCTAGCGACCGCTTTTGTGGATCATGCGGGTCAAGAGAAGATGATGACGATGATAGTTCTTCAATGGGTTCTAAAGTTAACGCTCTTTTGTGCCACAGTTGGGGGCTTTTGGTGGACTAGTGGAGCCATTTCCTTATCCATTCCAATTTCTATTCCATTCAGTTGCCCTACAATACTGTGAGTGAGTTCATTGTTCCAACTTTATGTGCTTCACAGTAAATTGTTATTGACCACTCTTCACGACTGTGAAATGCCAACAGACATCCAACTGACTTCCAAACTGAAATGGCCATCAAACCAAATCGATCTGGAACATAAAAAGGAAGAAGGAATTGATTATGCTCGTGACGTTGTTTCACAGTGTCGGTGTGAAACGACTAAGGTTCACCCGGCGTTGCTGGCCAAGTCTGCGTGCTTAACTACAAGAGGACTAGATGATGGCTGAAAAGATTGAGGACTACCCTGAGTAATTCAGAGTCCATATGGATACTAGCTGAGACAAGCTCGACAAGTCGTGTTCATGGGTTGTAACCGAAAGGACATGTCATTACCATTTGCAGCCCCCTTTGACTAACCTTCAGATTTGCAACCTCCCGCATGTTTGCAAATGATTTTTCGTAGAATTCGAGCCAATCCCATTTCAAAATTCCAAGTTGTATGCAAACAACTCAAATGTCCCGCTTATTAGAATATTCTCAAAATATGTTCGGTCAATGGAACGGTGCACACAAAGAGCTACATAATCCACTTCAGCTCGTTCCAGGTAATTTACCTGTTTGCTGCTCATGTTGATGCCGAACTCATATCATTGTGATTTCCCGAGTTGAATGCAAATAAAAGAAACGCTCTAAAGGCCGAGCTAATTGCAATTCAACAGAATTGTGTTCTGATTCGGAAACCCATGCAGCTCTTCGAAGGCAGATGGCATGCCAAGGCGATTTCTCAGAATCTTCATTCAAAAGTTGATGGGATTCAGTGTCCCTTTTCGACTTCAAGTTCCAATTGGAAGCCGGTGCGATTGTGTACGTGGCCAGGTCGGGTTGGGATCGATAAGGTCGTTGAAACTTTAGTCCGGCGTGTTTAGTTTATGGACTTTACAATTCTTTGAGATTTGTTTTTTCCTTTGCAAGGGACGCTAAGGAACTGCTTGGTGACCCGTAAACCCGTTTGCGTGTCTACCTAGTTTCTGTGTTTTTCAAGTGTTGAAGTTCGGTTTGAATCTGTAACTTTTCAGTAACTCAAAAACTTTCTCTTCACGCTCTACATGGTTGACCAGTGAACGCATGTGAGCTCCTCGGCATGCTCTGCACCTTACGGATCAATTAGAGTGCTGATGGTTTTTGCTTAAGTGTTTTTGCTTTTAAATTGATGATCACGCTACACAGTCACAAAACGAAGACTGTGACCATCAAAGATCAACCATCGTCTTCCACGACTACACCCCTGACTGCTTAGCACATGTCATAAATGTCGTCGGTGCTGATGAATCATTAACCGCCGTTGATCGGTGTTTTGTGCACTTCAAAATTAAGCGTATATACGCTTGCAAAAAAACACAGCTTTTACTGGAGATGCTGTGTTTTCCCATTGCTGAGTGGACTTCGCTGCTCTCCGCTGATTTACTCTCGAATTATGGAATTTATGAGCCTACGTAAGGTCATAGTTATGCCTTCTTCGCTGAGGTTTATGGCTTTAAGCCCCGACTCGAGCAATTTCCTAATTCACAGCCCCACCTGTTCACAGATGTTTCTCAGGGAATATGACATGTAGGGATGGACATGGACAGGCTGCATTGAAGATAACGCCGTAGCCTAGTGTCCAATTGTTGTCATTTGACAACCCACTGATCAATTGACTCAATCGCTCATGACGGTAGCCACATGACCTAACCTAAGCTAAGCATTTATTAAACTAAATTAATTTCACTACTTCAACACGCTGTTTTGACTTTGAAGAGACTTTAAGACAGATTGCAACCGATCACTCTCCGCGACTGTCAAGCCACAACCAGACAAATGCCATTCAAATCGAACTGACGACCAAACAAAATCGACCTGGAACATAACCGGCGGCACACTCAGCCCCCTTTTCCAGAAACTTGCCTGACTGCTAATAAATCAGATGACAGCGACAACCTCTCGCACCCTATAAACAGCACACAATGTACACCCGAAAGAAATAGGAGAAATGAAAACACCATCGTCAACCTTAACAGTGTATCAAAAAACACTTTAGTCTTAAACTTTGTTCGCATCCCTCCGTCCGTCCGTCCTCCCTCCCGTGAGTGAGCATCAATCTCACAGCATGCACTCAGGAAGTCGTCGAGAAAGTTGAATGGCGCACCGCTATTAACGCCAAACTTTAATTGATCCAATTGCAGTCGTCAAAAACTTTGATTCGAATACCCGATCAAATGGCACATCTCTTTCATCACCCCGTCCCTGTCCCACACTCGCCCAACTCCATCCACATCCACATCCGGAATCTGAAACTCCGAAGTGCGGATATCAAAAAGTTCGCACTGTGCTCGTACATGTGAGTGCTTAAATCCCAACATTCGTCGATTGAATTCAGACCTTACCCCCCCCCCCCCCCCCATGGTTCTGTGTGTTTCATTGTATTCCCGAGAGAAAAGTTTTTTATGCGCGCCTTCAAAGAGTTCCCAGTGAGTTCGCCCAAGTTATGTGGAAAATTTCAAAAGACATCAAAAATTCTTTAGAAATCATCACGCTGTGAAATGCAAATTGTGACGGATTCCCCTGACGCCCCCGACGATGACGCCTTAGACGGAACGAGTGAGCGCCTCCAGCGGCTGGCAGTCCCATCGCTGGCTCATAACTATTCCGCTGGCGTTGCAGTGCATCATGAACTCGTCACTCTTTCTGTTTGTCTCGTGTACGCGTTGACGCCCTGAAACACAAACGAAGTTAATCACTATGAATTCTGCATGAATTGTCGTCGCTGGAGTCGCAGTCGACATCCTTGTCGTCTTCATTCCTCTGGCTGGCTGGCGCGGATATGCATACGTCGTGACCCAGTTAACGAGAAGAAGCACCACCACCAGCAGCACCAGCCAGAGTTGAAGTTTGTGTGTTTGCGGCAGAACTGTGCCTCTACTCTGGGCACTTCATCATATCAACGGCGCGGCGGCAGCGGGGGAGGCGCGGATGACACAAATGAAACCAGGAGCTTATAGCTGAGATCTGTGCATATCCCACCCACCCCCCCGTGCTGCCCAATGCATTTCTAAAGGAAGCGGTTTTGCAGTTTCTTTCTCCAGACGAAGTGATACCCACCCTTGGGTAGGCTTAACTGGCGACGCGGCGAACGGATGCAAGGTGGTTCTGCAACAAATACGATGTCAAGCAGATATCCTTCAATTCGCTTTCATTCAATACGGCAGAGGCGTGGATGTGAGTGATGCAGAGGGCATGCAAGTTTCTCAAAGGATGCAGGAGTGACGCGGAAGAACTATTCCTTATGATGGCTCTGCGGAGCGTCTTACTTCAGGCAGTGACCCTTAAGGAGGCGGAACGTGTGGGCTTTATCTTCACAAAATCGCGTACTATGGCCTTCACATCTCTTGGAAGGTCATCTACCACGATCAGAGAGTAGATTCTAATATCTTTCTGAATGCCTCCTCGATCTTGATGATGTGGGTCACGCTTTGCTGGGAGATGATCCCCTTTCACGGTCTTTCAATCAGACTGTAGACTCCAGTTACACGTTGCCTGGACTAGTAGGTTTTCCGATGGATACGGAGGATTAAATTGCTCGATGTGTCATGGCTAACAAATCCGATTCCTCTGGTGAAGATGGGATTACAGACTTCTCCTACCAAACTTATCCCACCACAAATTCCCCCACTTTTGACTCATGTTGTTATTTGGTCTACAATAACGTCCACCTTTTCGAAGTCATGGATCAAATCGCACGAGTCGTCGCTAAGAAAACTCAGCCAATTATCATCTGCTGATCTTAGGCCAGTAAGCAGTCCACCTTGCTCGTCGAAAGTCTTAGGAAAAATTGTAGCAAAACAAATTCCAGAGTAACACTCTCCTGTACGATAAACAACCAGGTTTAAGGGCCACCCACAGCTTCTTCTCAGCTATGGTTAACCTGCATGAGGAGATTGGACCATCGTTTGATAAAAATATGTCTCACTTCTGTTTTTGCTAGATTTTTCTAAGGCTTTCAAGGTGAACCACGTTATATATCTGTTTGGCGGTAGTGCTTTAAAATAGTTAGCTACTTTCCTGTCTCAAACGTATCAAAGAGTGTTTTCTAATGGACGCAGTTCATCTGTGATGTTGCTCAAACAAGGAGTTCCTCAGGGGTACATTTTAGGTCCACTTTTGTTTTACGAACGATCTGCCGTCAGTATGCAAGCAGCCATCAGTGCGCATCTACGCCGGTGATGTACAAATCCTAAAGAAATAAAGGAGACCCTCTAAGCTGTGCCAATTACAGAGGGTCCCCTAACGCCTGGAACCCCATGACAACAGCCTGATTGGTCAATAGCAGTGTGAGGTCGGCCAGCGAAATCCAATATTCAGGCAGATCTTGTAAAAGACTCAGGAGTTTCAAGTCGATACTGACCATCTATTTGTCAACTTTAAGACCGCGTATGACAGTATTTACAGAGACGAGTTGTACAGCGCATTGTCAAGTTTTGGCATCCCTGCAAAACTCCTCCGTCTTTGCAGAATGTCGGTGGAGAATGCCCGTTGCTTCGTCAAGACACCTTTGATGTCAAAAAAAAAAAAAGGATTTAGACAAAGCCCCCAAGGTCCCACTTAGGTGGGTCATAAGTCCATAAAATTCAATTATGGACTTATGACTTGTGGACTTATGACTTGTGGATTTATGTCCCTGCACCGCTGTGTTTTTGGGCCAATCGCTATGTTTTTAGGACATTCCTGCCAAACTCGTCACGTTATGCAGGATGACGTTGGAGAATTCTCGCTGCTCCATCAAGGTCAGCAGCGAACTCACCGAGACCTTCAAGGTCAAAAAAGGTCTTAGACAGGGTGACGCGCTGTCATGTGACAAAGGTCTTCGACAAGACGACACGCTGTCATGTGACTTCTTTAATAGCCTCCTGGAGAACATCGTGCAAGACTCACACCCCGTCACTAGAGGCACGATCTTCCAGAAGTCCGTACAACTGTTGGCATACGCGGATGCCATTGACGTGATTGGCAGAACACAGCGAGCCTTCAATGAGGCATTTGCTTGTATTGAGGCGGAAGCGGTTAAAATGGGTCTACCGGTGAATGAGGGCAAAACGAAGTACATGCTGTCATCAAGAAAGGACACACAACATCGACGTCTTGGACAGAGCGTCACAATGGGCAGCTATAACTTCGAGGTAGTCAAGGACTGCGTCTACCTCGGCTCCGCAGTAAATAGTACCGAGATCAAACGCAGATTAACTCTTGCCAACCGCTGTTTCTATGGGCTCAAGAGGCAATTGAGTAGTAGAGCCATCTCTCGAAGGACCAAGCTGACTTTATACAAGACCTTGATCATCCCAGTCCTGCTTTACGGCGCGCAGGCATGGATAATCTCAAAAGCGGATGAGGAAGTCCTTCGTATTTTCGAGAGAAAAGCTCTGAGTGCGATTTTTGGTCCTGTTTGCGTTGACGGTTTCTGGAGGAGAAGATTCAACCACGGGCTGTACAGCGACATGAGTCTAGTCAGGCGTCTTCGAATCCAACGCCTAACATGGCTAGGCCATGTAGAGCGTATGGACAACTCAGCTCCGGCCCGGAGAGTCTTTGACTCCGAACCCGTGGGACAACGCAACAGAGGACGCCCGCGTTTAAGGTGGCGCACCCAGGTGGAGAAGGACCTCAACCGACTTGGCGTGCGACACTGGAGACAGCTAGCCAGAGACGTATGTACATACTGACCAATTTAATGTTCGCGATTCAGTTCACCACTTATTATGGTAATCAAATAAGTGTCAGAGTGAATCGCGGTTTTAGTCTCCTGCTTGAATTGCAGTTTGTGCCCACAAAGGGGCTGGGCTACCGACGCGGTCGCAATCCGTGCCCGGATTAGGAAACTGAGCGAGCCCATGACCAGCGATGGCAATTTTGATTTGGTTCGCTAATGGGAATGAGACACCGAATGGGAATGTGAATGGAACTGCGAAAGTGAATCCTAGTTTCAGTCTGAATGCGAGTTCGAATGGCGTGCGATTGCGAATGGAGAAAAATGAGATACCGGAAATGCGTTTTTTTTTTTTTTTTTTTTTTTTTTTTAGTTGGGTTGGTGAAAATCTTCAACAAGACACTATGTGACCCGTGTCCACATAGTAGTGTCAGATTTTTACTGACTAAAAACACCCTTCCCTTTTGGCTCTTCTTTACTACAAGCTTACATTTAAGGATGGTTTCGCGTGTTGCAGGTAGACCTTCGGTAGATTCACCTGCCATGACCATCGTTAGGATGGTTTATTACTCTTGCGCCAAATCGTCTCACGTCCAAAGTGTGGAGCATGGCATTGTTACAGTGACCGTGAATTCTGTTTCTTGGCTTTTGAGCGGAGTTTATTTCTTCGTCGACGGGCATCAATGTGAAGCCGAATTTCGGTCTGAATGCGAGTGCGAACGCAGTGCGATTGCGAATGGGACTCGAGTCCGAATAGGAAAGCGCGTCCAAATGGGCAAGCGAGTCCGAATGTGAAGGCGACTACGAATGGGAACGCGACTCCGAATGAAAATGCGATTCCGAATGGGAACGCGACTATGAATGGAAATGCGAGTCTGAAAGGAAATGCGAGTCTGAATGTGAACGCGACTCCGAATGGGAATGCAATGCCGAATGTGAACGCGTCTCCGAATATGAACGCGTCTCCGAATGGGAACGCGATTTTGAATTAGAATATGACTTCGAATGGGAACGTGTTTCCGATTGAGAACGCGACTCCGAATGGGAATAAGAGTCTCAAAGGAATTGCGAGTCTGAATGTGATCGCGAATCCTTATAAGTTTTACTTTTGATTTTCATTCCGATTCTGATTACATGACGAATGCGCTCAAAGCTTGCCAGCATCAAAAGTTCAAAAAAGAAAAACCCTTTGAAACCGTCAAGGACTGTCAGTTTATATATTTTGAAAAGTCAATTGCGTGAAAAAATGGATGCTACCGTCAGCGCAACGCTGAAAAAGTGACTTAGGATTGCTCTGCGGCAAGCTCTGAGGCTCAGTTCAACTATGAGCAACTAGACTCTCAAACTAAAGTCGCGACGCGCCCGTGTTCCTGAAAAGAGAAGAAAAGAATTTGACCCAGAAAAAAAGGAAAACCTGAAAAGAGAAGAGCAGAGGCCCTGCCTAGCCCCAGGACACCTGTTCGGATCCTGGGGGATTCCCTACCTAGCCTTAGGATACCTGTTCGGCTCCTAAGGGGTCCCCTACCTAGCCTCAAGGACGCCTGTTTGGGTCCTGAGGGGGTTAGTTGGACAAAAAAATGTATGTTTTGCTAAAGAATACATGTTCCGTGCATGCATGCATGATTTTAAATGAAATAACCCGATCAAGACTATCAAACACACACATTTTTCACATAGGGAAATGATATGAGATTATTTGAATGCTGGTTAAGGGAATGGTGGAAAGGGCTTACATATTGTGGGTGCAGCAAGCAGTCAGTCAGCCATCTTTCTCGTGCCTGTGGCCAGCCTCTTGGTAGGCATGGTTCATGGTCATCGTCCAGGAAACACTTTTTTTTCGAACAAGCACTCACGACACGACTTTAGGTTCATTTTAAGAAGACTACACGTGTGTCGGTTTTTTTTCAAACAAGCTCGTAATTTTCTCGCCGATTCGAGTGCGTAATGGAATGTCTCATATTGAGTTTCGAGGGAAGTCAAAGCTAAGGAATAGTGGTTCGTTCGACTAACTTTCGTCTGTCAATTGGGGTCCTGACAGTTTCGTGCATTGATCGACTTCTGCAACATGCCTCGGCTTTATTTGCGTTTCATGGTAAATCGTAGACCGTGACTTAATGCGAAGGAATAGTGGTGTGGTTCGACGACTACTCGCGTGTCAAATGGTTGCATGATTCTATCGCATTGTCAATTCGAATAGGAAATGGATTAGGAAGTCTCATTGGCTGCATCTTCAGATATGTCTTTAGCTCTGTCCCAAGAGTCGTCCTCAGCTTTATCGTGTGATGAACCTTCTCGTGACTCTTAAGACATGTCTTCAGGTGTTCCACTATCGTAGGTACAACAAATTCCGTTCGCGGCGAGTCAGTCTAGAAAATGTGAACCACTTAAGTGAACAAAAAGTCAAACTAATGAATTTTCCGAAAAATCCCCGAGCACTCCCGTTTGGTCCTGAAAAGAGAATATCTGATTAGAACCCTACCTATCCTCAGGGACACCTGTTTGGGCCCCTGAGCGGTCCCCTACCTATCCTCGAGGACAGCCTGTTTGGAGTCCCCGAGGGGTCCCCTACCTATCCCCAAGGACCCCTGTGTGGGGGCCTCGAGGGGTCCCCTACCTAACTTCCAGGACACCTGT
Organism: Eristalis intricaria; assembly: GCA_964034865.1. Classification (NCBI taxonomy): domain Eukaryota; kingdom Metazoa; phylum Arthropoda; class Insecta; order Diptera; family Syrphidae; genus Eristalis; species Eristalis intricaria. Next base: position 11,212,252 of record OZ035877.1, read on the forward strand.
TCGATGCCCCAAAGTCCTGTTCTGACACGAAAGAACACGCGAAAGCGTATCACTACCGCGCGAGTGAAAACGAACGCCGGCCGTGCTGAAAAGTCGAAAAGCTAACTATCTACCTAACAGTCCCTCAAGCTATGTGCCTATGAGCCTATGTAGCTGTCTACATGTATACCTAGCGACCCTAACCATGTCTGCTTAAAAAGCTAGCTACCTATTCACTGATCTGCTAGTGTTTGTCTCAAGCTAACTGAAACCTAGCTACCTACTCTAACCTACCTAGCTCTTTGATCTTGTTGGGCTTTGTCGTACGCAAGATGCTACATGCATGCATGCACTCACTTTAGTGTGTTTTTTTGAACAAATTATATGTGAATCTAGAGATGGTCATGAAGTGTGCGGTTCGCGATCACGATTCCTACCATAAAATCATTCTTGGTGCACTATGTTTCCCTACCTACCTAGCTAAGCCTACTTTTGAAGAGAAGCTAATCAAAGGAAGACTGAAAAGAGGAGGCAGAGGAGGAAGAGGATGAAGAGGAGGCAGAGGAGGAAGAGGAGGAAGAGGAGGAAGAGGAGGAAGAGGATGAAGAGGAGGAAGAGGAGGATGAGGAAGGTAGAATGAAGCTGAGTACAACCGGCCTTGTACCGAGAAAATAAAAAAATAAAATCCGAAGTGGACTGGCTTCTGTTGGACCAAAAGAAACGAGCTCCTTTCATTTAAACGCGATTTGACTGCTTTCAAAACCAAACAAAAAAAATGACCGAAAAGGCGACCGATTCTGCTGAACAGCTGGAGCTCGAGAGCCTACCCACCTCCACAAGCATATTCGGTGAATGCGAAATTCTAAAAAACCCAAGTGCCCAACGGGTGAACTAATCGAGAGAGCAGAAACGAGCTGTGATAATCCCACGAGAAGCCCAACAGAAGCCTCTGCATGCCTTCGAATGGCCACACGATCGATTCATAGTTGAAACCCGCTGGAAACGGAGGTGGGCCTCATGAATTACAATGCAAATCTGAGCGCTAAGGAAAGCTGAGCCGGGTGCCTCTATTCAAAGCGACGCCTCTATAGACCACGCGGATAATAGAGGAAAGGTTGAGCTTGATATTCGATCCGAGCTTCGGAGTGTACGAGGAAGAGCAAGACGATTGATACCAAGGCGCGATGATGAAACGACAGGACACGCACGATGCACCAAGTCAAGGAAGCCGAATCGCGATGAAGAAACGTCTGATAGACATCCGATACGAGAGCAAGTTAAGAGAGAAGCAAGGAACTTATCCGAACAACCGCGTGATGCAAGAAAAAGCACACCCAAGTGGGCACACAAGTGTTGTGTCTATGGGCTACTTAACGCGCCAGTGCCCATTACACGCAGTGTTCCTGAAAAGAGAAGAAAAGAATTTGACCCAGAAAAAAAGGAAAACCTGAAAAGAGAAGAGCAGAGGCCCTGCCTAGCCCCAGGACACCTGTTCGGATCCTGGGGGATTCCCTACCTAGCCTTAGGATACCTGTTCGGCTCCTAAGGGGTCCCCTACCTAGCCTCAAGGACACCTGTTTGGGTCCTGAGGGGGTTAGTTGGCTAAAAAATATGTATTTTTATGCTTGGCTAAGGAATAATAATGCATGCCATGACAGGACTCAGTATCAAAATATTATGAATGATAAAGGACTTACTAAACTTACAAATTGAATGTGCAGCAATCATTGTCAGCTTTCTCTTGTCTCTTGTCCTTGTGGCCATCTTCTTCGGCCTCCTCCAATGAAGGAAGAAGCCACCACAGCAACTCACTCACTCGCGAACTAACGATTGCGACCTTAGGTTCCTTTATTCTCGTGTTTAATAAATAATAAAAATAATATGGTTGGCGCTACAGCCCGTTGAGGGCCAGGGGAGCTAGCTCTCAGCAACCACTCGCGTGTTTACTCGTGTGCATCATCGATTCGAATGTGAAATGCTTTGTCTTACGTTGAGTTTCAAGCTAAGTCTTAACCCGTGTCTGAAAATGACTGAAAAGGGGTTTCTTCTGTACACGCGAAGGAATAGGTTCGTTCGAGGGTCTAGTTTTACGAGTCTCAAGCCAGATCTTAGCGCGGGTCTTAAAGTACGCAAAATCAATTAATATGTACTCGTTCGATAAGTATTCAGTGTGTCAACCCATTTCGTCATTTTGTCCCGTCGTTCACTCGAATGCGAGTCTCAGGCTACATCTTAACCCGTTTCGTTTATCTGCATACACGAAGTTCTTCTACAATTTCACGAGTTTATCGCGTCGCCAAGGAACGTCCTTCGTAAAGGATATCAAAGGGAAATGTCTCGAGTCTTCCGGTGACTCTGAAGCGGGAATTCTCTTACTTAACTTTTGCGCCGAGTCAAATTCAAACAAACTAAAGACTGGGTCGCGCATTATTCATGAAAAGAGAAACCCTACCTATCCTCAGGGACACCTGTTTGGGCCCCTGAGGGATCCCCTACCTATCCTCGAGGACAGCCTGTTTGGAGTCCCCGAGGGGTCCCCTACCTATCCCCAAGGACACCCCTGTGTGGGGGCCTCGAGGGGTCCCCTGCCTAACTTCTAGGACACCTGTTTGGTGCCCCGAAGTCCCGACTTTACACCGAAACTATTTGCTAGTCCGTAGCAAGAGAGGACGTTGTTCGACGTTACAGAAAACGAATAAGCTACCTAACTGCCCTAGCAAAAACTATAGCCCCCATGTAGCTGTCTACATATATACCTAACGACCCTAACCCTGTTTGTTTAAGAAGCTAGCTACCTATCCATTGATCTGAGCTGATGGGTGGGCTAAGCTATCTGAAACCTAACTACCTAGGCTAACCTACCTAGCTTGTCAATCTAAAGAGCGAGTCTACCAAACCTGGTTTGGTTATGTCGTACAGACATGCATACACTCCGCGGGTCCTATCACTAGAAAAAAGAAGGAATGTGTCCCTACCTACCTAACTAAGCCTACTTTTGGAGAGAAGCTAAGGGTATCTAAAACTGTTCCCAGCTCAGCTCTGGTCGGTCAAGAAGGAGGAAGGAATGAAATGGATTGTAAATGAATTAGTCTAGAGAAATGCAAGAGGATCTGAGCTGAGCTGAGCTGATGACGGGCGCTGGTGCGTCATCCCAGACGCTGTGTCTGACACGAAAAGACGAACAAGTTCTTACATAACCCCGAGGGGGTACCTGCTGGGAAATGTGGAAAACTATTGAATGACTGAGCGAATGACGAGCTCATTCCAATTAAACGCGACGCTTGGAAAATCCCGAGAAAATACAGACCGACCGACACGCTTGAATAGTTGAACCGTTTGGAATTCTAGTTGCTTTTATTTTGAATGGATCCACTCAAACTTTTTCGGTCGCGCAACAAACATCTGTTGTGTAAGGCGCTACTGAGGGCATACACTTAGAGAACGTAGTGTTTTGGGTGCGCCCTGTGATGACCAAGCAGCTACAAATCGGACAAAAAATAATTATTGTCTGTTGGCCCAGGCATGCTTACGAGCCACGTCCACAAGCACAATCGGCGGCGAGTGTGAAACTACCCGAGAACAGAGACGAGCTGTTATTACGATTCTACGCGAAGAACAAACAAAGACTTGCCTCAAGCTACGAATGCTTTCGAACTGTCCAAGGGTCGATTCGATTCAGAGTCCTGAAGGATCAAATGCCCTAAGAACGGGGGCAGACCTCTGTACAATCTGAATCTAAACTAAGTTGAGGTAGATCAATTCAAAGCGACCACGCCGAACAGTTGCCGCGTTGCCGAGGGTATGATTAAAGAGGTTTAGATGGACCGACGATACCAACAGAACAGGAGGCAAGCAAGCAAGTCACGACAAAAATCATTGACGCGCAGCAGGAGCAAGTCTATACAAGAGGAAATGAATGCCGAAAGAGCTGGTTCAAAAGCAAACGTGTGTACAAGCAATAAACAAACCAGCTAGTGAGCAAAACTTGGTTTCTAACGCGTCCGTCGTGCCATTACTGGCAGTATACCTGAAAAGAGTAGAGCAGAAAGAAAGGAGAACCTGAAACGAGAAGAGCAAAAGACCTGCCTAGCCTCAGAATGCCTGTTCGGATCCTGAGGGTTCCCCTGCCTATCCTCAAGGACACCTGTTCGGGTCCTGAGGGGGTTAGTTGGACAAAATAAGGAAAAAGCTAACCCGAAACCGTATTCATGCTAGCATGTGACTTTGCGAACAAGAGTCATGACTCATTATTCAATTTGAGAAACTTATGCTGATGGATGTGTGTATCGAATAAAGGAAAATAAAAAAGAAATAATTTCAAGTACCTTGTGCTCCTTTTGCATTGTTGTTCAGCTTGCCTAGACTTCAGTTAGCTTGCATGTGTGTGGCTTGTGGTCCATGATGTGGCTGCATGTGGCCTGGACTGGACTTCGTGAACTGCTGCTGATCGAAACCGTAATCCATGATGGCAGAGGTGGCCCGAGTACAAATCACCCATCAAGTCGACGGCCAAGTAGCGTGCGACAATCGAGAAAAAAAAATGTAGCATCCGACTTAAATCGAAATGAAAATCTTCAAGTAACCGCATCAAAAAATGAGTAAACCGAACTGTGGCACCCATTGACTGAGGTGGCCCGAGTATAAATCCGACTCAGCAATGCTGCCCTCAATTGAATCACGCTTCAAATCATGGGAACAAGTGTCTATAGACTTCAACTAAAGTCCGCGAAGGTATGCATGTCCCTACCGACTGACGAAGTCCGTGTCCCTCACCAACCATGATCCAAGAAGCGTACCATTCACACCACAACGCCTTCAAGACGAGACTCCAATAACAAATGAGGACAAAAAAAAATTCAAAAAAATCCGTCTGACTGTCGACGGAAAATAAAAAAAAATCAAAAAAAATACCCCACACGACGAAGGTACAAGACCACTGAACGATCGCAAAAATATCAAAGCGACTCGCATTTGCCACCTCGCACTGTCCGTCATGGCCTCCACACTGTCCAGCAACCATCATCACCAAAGTTCCCCAAAATCGATCAACATTTTGGAAAAAATCGCAAAAATATGCACTCAAAGTGACTGGTGTGGGTGAGGGGGGGTAGGGCAGTCGCGGGAGGGGAGGGGGTCACATACATACGAGCGGGTGAGTGTGCGAGTATCAGTAGAGAGAGAAAAAAAAAATTCGAAAAAAAAAAATTTCTTCCCGATGTGCACCCCTCGACGATCATAGACAGACTGAGCTCGCTCTCCCGTCGAGCGCCCCCTTATATAGCCTCGGGTACCCCTCCAAGCGGGGGTCGAATTTTTCAAAATTTTCCCATTTTTTGATATTTTTTCTCGGAATTTTCTTGAATTTTGGTTTTTTCTGAAATTTTCGCGATTACGGCTAGTTGAGGGCGATGAGGAATGGAGGTCTTGGGTGTGATTTAAGGCATTTGTGGCCACTGGGATGCAGTTGGAAGGGTTTTTTGGGGGCTTTTTCGATATATTTTCGCGTGAATATGTGACGAATCGATTTTTGATTAATTTGCCGAGGCAGTGGAGGGTCTACTGAGGGTGTTGGGGGAACTCTGTGGACGGGACTCTGGGATGTGTCAGATTTTTGTGAGGTTGGCTTTAAAGTGACGACGAGTTCCACTTCCCATCGTGTTCACGTTCGGGCTGGTCACCTGCCGGTGCTGTCATGAATGCGACCATCGAACAAATGAGCGACAAAATGGCGACAACAAATAAACGAATTCAAAAAATGCCTCAGAGACGTGTGTGCTCAAGACCAGTCTATAGACACTGACACTTGACTGATTCAACTCATGGTTTATCATCTGTATTTGTTTTACATGAGATCCACCACAATCCCGGACGAGGAGTGTGTGTTTTGCAGCAACTTTTCCCAGCTCTCCGTGCAGACTCTGTGTCTTGACTGAATTTTTGATGTTTCCTTAGAATGATCGACTTGGTTTCCTGAAAATGGGTTAGGCTCAGCTGTAATCTGTCAAATGCACAACAGGCGATTACCGAAGCCATGCCGTTGGCACTTCGGACAATTTGAACTTGTCGACTGAAGACAACAACCACGGATTCCACAACAACCCAAATCCTTGATCCCGCTCCCTCCATATCGCGGACTATCACTTTCTGTCATCAAACACATCATCTTCACCAAAGATCCTTAGCTCTTTTGGATGATCGGAAATTCGCATCGAGTTCGGGGGCGAAGTCGACCATGAAGTGTACACAATTGACTGCATTTGTTGGTCGAAAACTACACTTTTTTCGATTTTCAAAATTTTGCGGATTTTTGATGCGGAATTGGATAGAGATCGTGGGGTTGATGATTTTCAAAGGAAATGCGGTCAATTTGAAAGATCACCATGATATTGTTCCCAGCCCCCGTGGTCGATTTTTGGCTATTTTGCAGATCATCTCCTGACTGGTTAATTGGTCATATCAGACCTAGATGAGACTGTCACAAGTCGAGTTCACTGGTTTTTTGATTGGGCCATAAGAGGAACGATCAGGAGGCTAGTCTGTGCGAACACTGGCGTGGAAAAGATAATAGTACTCCGATCTCCTTCAAACGAATTGATATGGAGTTTGCTAGGTGATGTGGAAGCATTATGGTTGTGAAATTATCCAAAAAAAAACGAATCATCCTGCATCCAAACAGAATGTTTCGCATCTCCAGCTGATCCAATTGAAGAATAAAACACGACTAGATTTGGTTCAATGACCTCTATTTGCCTGTAGTCACATCGACGATATTTCAATATTGGCGTTAACTTCACTTAAAATAAATTCAAGAAAAGTTCCCTTGGACCCAGACATCGGGAATTGACAGGTACATCTTTTAAAACAATGGCTTGAAATATTTTGATTGCTCCTTTTCTCTGTACTCCATGGTGCATGTTCATACACGTAGTCGGGCATCTTCTTCTTCTTCTGGTGGCGCTACAGTTCTGGGTGGACCTGGGCCTCAACCAGTAAGCCTCTCCAGCCGGCACGATCTTTAGCCAGCTGTCTCCAACTGCGCTCAACAAGTCGATTAAGGTCCTTCTCCACCTGGGTGCGCCATCGGTTCCGTGGCTGTCCGCTATTGCGTTGTCTCACTGGTTCGGATTCGAAGACTCTTCGGCTGGAGCCGTGTTGTCCATGCGCTCTACATGGTCCAGCCATCTTGGGCGTTGAATCCGTAGACGCCTGACTAAGCTCATGCCCCTATAAAGCCCGTACAGTTCGTGGCTGAATCTTCTTCTCCAATAACCATCAACGCAGACAGGACCAACGATTGAACGCAGAACTTTTCTCTCGAAAAGACCAAGTGCTTCTTCATCGGCTTTTGTGATTGTCCATGCCTCCGCACCATAGAGCAGGACAGGGATGAACAAGGTGTTGTATAACGTTAGCTTGGTCCTTCGAGAGATGGCTCTACTACTCAATTGCCTCTTGAGACCAAAGAAACATCGATTGGCAAGAGTAATTCTGCGTTTAATCTCGGTACTGGTGTTGTTGGCACTCGGGCATCTATGAAATAAAAATAAATGTAAGCGCATTGTTTCAACCGTCCCCAAGAAAAACATGTCTGCGTTCCTTGCCCACTTTCCTCAAAAAAAAAAAATCCAAAATATCATAGATAAACAACTCGGAAGTGTTTCTGCATTTCACTTTAATATATTTTACTCTTTTTTCTGCACAAAAAAAATTACACTAAACACTCTGAAGGCGCCGGCACGTAGGATATTTTACTTGCGTAGCGTCAGAGCAGACGTACACGCTGACGCAAGGGGATGACACATTGAATACTACAACGCATAGCTGATTTCATTTGACAGTTTCAAGTTTGAATTGAAAATTTATGTTGTTTTGTTTATTTATGCACAATTAAATTTATTTTAATATAATTACTCAATTATAAACATTAATTTATATTTTTATCTATTTTGAACGTTGCTTCAACGAGAACCAACTCCCAAACTGTAACTGTAACTTTAAATTAGCTTGAAATGTTACAATGTGAGGATTGTCAACGCTGAAGGAGAGAGAAAAGTTAAAAGTTGAGCAACTATACCCGTCGCGTGAGCGTCAGCGTTGGTGTATGTTTTTTTTTTTTATGAATGTGGAATCTTCTTCAAGATACTGGTAACGCGTGCTACCAGCATGAACGATTCACGGGATATTAAACCACACCTCTGCACACTTCAATCACTCTCCCCGCCGAACTGCTGTTAGGCATTACTTTGCGGGGCTGGTTAGCCTATCACGCTTTGCGATCCAGATTTGCCAATTCGGCTTTTCTTTCTCTTTCATGCATTCTTAGCTCGATCTGCAAACTTGTAATAAAGGAACAGGTCAGCAGCCATTTGTCAGCTGACTCCGTCATATGGCTAACTAGGAGCTCGGGAGTTGGTAGACTTCCTCAAAGCGTCTGCAATGGAATATTGCGTGCTTTGCGTCTTCATCTTCGCCTGGGACAAGTCTGTGGACAAGTGGACAAGTGGGTGAGCTGTCGTGAGCGAATCTGTGGAGGTATTTCCGGTAACCGCCATGGCCCGACAAGAACTGCGTGAGGTTGTAGTTGCAGTTCCTGTGAGCTCTCGTTGTCCAGGCTTCTATTTTGGGTATCAATTTATGGGTCCATCTGCAATTGGTTGTGATGTTCCACCTGGCTTGCCACAGTGCCAATGATGTTGCCCTTTCTTCATTTTTCAGACCTCTTCCGCTAGTCTCCGCGTGATTTGCAGATCTCTTCTTCATTTTTCATACCTGTTGCGCTAGTCTCCGTGTGATTTGCAGATCTCTTCTTCATTTTTCATACCTCTTCCGCTAGTCTCCGTGTGATTTGCAGATCTCTTCTTCATTTTTCCGACCTCTTCCGCTGGTCTCCGCGTGATTTGCAGGTCTCCGTCCTTGCATTTCGGTGGCGAGAATTTCGATCGGGATCATACCCGCAATGACGCAGGCTGCTTCGTACGAAATTGTTCGGAAACCACCGCGTTGGTCTATGTGTCACCTCCCATAAGAGCACATGTATTTTATGTATTTGTCAAAGTATTGTTGACGCTCACGCATGTAAAGTATTCCATCTGCCGGAGCCTTGACTTGAATACTACTCACAAACAAAAATAGGAGAACAAAAAAACTTACTTTTGCTTGGCAAAAAAAAAATCCCTGTCCACAACCAAGCAAGCCGACGATCAAAGTAAAACCGAATATCCTCAATAGACTGGTCTCTGTTTAGTTCTCTCTCAGTAGTCATACACATTGCTTGAACGGCTTCTGAGATTTTTGAGTTATTTGAACCAGAAATGAAGTATTACAGAGTTAGCCGACTTCACAGCTGATTGCCCCCAAGTCCATCGACGAATTTGAGTGCTTTTTTGACAGACATTCATGAATTTTTGCCGTCCTCTGGTTGGTCAATTTGGTGAGCCGTCCTGTGTTTCAACTCTACACAGTCTTCCCTGGATTTGGACTTTTGCATCACTTTTGGTGATGTTTTCTCAGATTTTTAAATCGAATACTAATCGAATCCCTACATATCGTTACCGTGCGTATGTTGGCTAATTGTTCACGTAACCTGTTGACTTAAATATGACCACATCACGTAATCCATTGGGACGGCAATTGAAAATGCTGATTTTGGCAAAAGATTGTCTAGTTCAATGAAGTTGTTGATATCACTGGTAGACAAATAGAAACCCCTTAAAATCATCCCTGGTCCACCACCTATTCGAGCAAGTGTCTCTATTTCCGACTTTAGTTGCCTCAAACTCATACCGGCACCTCCTTTGTATCACCATCTGCTCGCGCTGTTCTCTTTGTACTTAGTCAATATTCGCGTCCAAACCACTGACCTGATATCCGCTCCTTCTCCTTCTTCTTCCTCTCATCAGTGCAAGCATTCTCTGCCGCATTTCACGCCATAATCCATGCAAATACGAAAAACAGCACAAAAACAACTCCCCAACCATCATCAACCCGTCCGAGCCTGGCTTAAGCATATTACTCTCAGTTTGAAACAACTAATCATTTCCACTCGCCGCCGTCCTCACAAACGCAAAACGCATCCAGATCCTGCCTCTCATCGAGGTCATCGTCCCTGCAATGGGTTTGACCCAGAAACCGTCGCGGACTACACACTATCATCGCTGGGCTGCCGCGTTCCCTTGTCGAGTGACCTTTTCCATAAATCCTGCGATACCTGTGTAAGCGCACAGTGCACGCCAGCACACGTCCACACGTACCCCCCCAAATGAGGTATACCCACATTTTTCAGTAATCATGAGATATGTGCTTCGCAAAATGATATCCTTCCACGGCCGAAATGAAAAATGATTTCAGAAAAGAATGTGTGTGCATGAAAGGGGTGGGAGGGCGAGTACGCGAATGATGTTCAGGAATTCACAACCATCCACCTCCCCCCCCCCACCAGCCAACCTTCCAGTCCTCCATCACCCAGTTTCTATTCAACAGCAGCTAGCAATGGCAAGGCAGCATATCTCCCATAAATCACATTTTAATTAACATAATTATGGATGACGTGGTGGATGGGGTATGTGTGTGTGTATGGTGTGGTGTGGCAGTACCAGGCGCGGGCAGAAACGCGCACACATAGGCAGATTCACAAAACACCAAGCCCACTGTGGACCTGCGGTCTAATGAGAATCTCGGAATTAGATCTAGATGTGTACACACTTGGCATCACTTTTAAGCATAATATGGCTGTTAATGCATTTTATGTGGTGCGGATGCCGTAAAGTATTTTGTAATTCATTTCAGTGTGCGGCGTGGCACGGCGCGGTGGCAGCGCGGCAGTGGCATCACAGGTACAGCCGTGTATGCTCAAAGGTAATGTGGATTCTAAAATGTTTACTGTTTACACGAGTGCGAGACGTATCCATTTAGGGAGAGCATTTGCAGCTAATTGAGGGTTGTGTACCTATTTGTGTGTGTGTGTGTTTCATCCCAAAGGATATATTCATTTTCATATGGCAGCATACATTCCCACCCACCAGCCCACCACTCACCCGTCAGAAAATGACTGTACTGTACAGTGTAGTCTTGACTTTTAGTAATTTTGTTACTCTAACTGAAATGCTGGCTTTACGGAGGCAGGCTGAGCCGAGGTAACATCTGATAGTGGATGTGTGCAACTGGCGTGTGTGCTACAATGTGGTGGAGGCAAACTCTAGGATAATTTTCCATAAAGGACCCCGCTACATGCATGGGTACGCGTACGAGCGAGTGATCAGCAGGCGGAGGCAGTAGGTGATGTATCGCAGTTTGAGTTAATTAAGCAACCTACTCGGCCGCCAACTGTTGTCGACAGCTTGGAAGTCCACGAACCCGTGGGACAACGTAACAGAGGACGCCTCGACGAAGGACCTCAACCAACTAGCCAGACCGTGCTATTTGGAGAGGCTTGTTGGTTGAGACCCAGGTCCACCCCGGACTGTAGCGCCAAATAAAGAAGAAGGATGCGTGCCAGAGCTGACGAAACAGTTCATTGAAAGAGAAACTGAAACTGAACTGAAGAGGAAATTCAATGCACGACAGGACTTTGAAATGAAACAGAATAAGAAGATAAGCGAACTAAAAGTTCGAATCCCGAATCTACCAACTTCCATAATCCACGACTTCCACCTCTTTCTAGCCAGACCATGCTGTTTGGAGAGGCTTTTGGTTGAGATCCATGTCCACCCTGTACTGTAGTGCCAAACGAAGAAGAAGAGGAACTAAGCTGGGACTACAGTCCGCGGTGGGTCGCCGTGGCGCAATGGGTTAGTGCGTCGACTCCTACCAAGAGGCTGCCAGGTTCGAATCAACAATCTACCAACTTTCATAATTCACGGCTTCCACCTCTTTCGTGTCACCGACAATGCTCAAAGAGTATTCCTGTCTAGAAAAAGCTTCTCAACTTCGCCGTTCGGAGGCGGCATTAAGCTGTAGGTCCCATCTGCTCGTGAAAGAACAATAGCACGCACAACACGAGTGGTTGCTGTAGAAACTAGGCCCAGTTCCGTCTCGGACTGTCGCGAACCCAAAAGTGAGCCACAGCCACATGGTCCTCAGAACCTAAATTTTAACCAACAGCCTAGCTGCCTCTAGTTTCGCTCAGCAATAAGGCTGTCGTCGTTCTCCACTTATGTTCGGCATGGAAATGCGTAGTGCACAGCTGGATTCATGACGCAATATAGCTTGTCCAGTTGGTCTTCTTAGCCAAATGATATCAACGCGAACAGAACTAAGAAGAATTTTTCTCACAAATAGATCACCTTGCCTCAGGGATGCCCACAGGTTAAGTTGGGTTGTCTGACTGCAAGAAGACAGTCACAATTAGGCCACAGTAGCCCCGCTGTGATACCACTCGGATTAATTCTCCTATCATGGGATGCCCATGGTGACATATAAGATCATCTCCTCATCATCATCATCATATAAGCTCATCCTTCGTCTCTCTTACTCAATTTCCCAAGAAGCAGAGGATGCTGAGAGGTGTTGTTTACCCTGTTTCCAAGGATCCGAGGTAGCATCCCTCAATAGCTCCGAGTTATAGGTGCTTATGGATGATGGAGATGACCAGTGCAAGGTCTCCATGAAACATGTCCCTTCTTGAAGACAGGATAAGCTTGCTTTGTTTTGCCCTCATTAAGCGACACAATCACTTTATCCACTTCCGTCTCAATGCAAGCAAATGCGTCATTGATCCAGCGCCAGTTGTTCTGCAAATCACGAAAATGCCAGCAATTGCACGGGCATCCGGAAGTCGTGCCTCTAGTTGTGGTGCCATGAGAGTTTCGGCACGATCTTCTTCCGAATTATGTTGGAGAGGTCACATGACATCGATCGTCGCTTTCTCTAAATTCTCTCTCAACATTGAAGGTCTCGTTGCGTTGGTTGCCGACCATGGCGTAGCCACGACAATTCTCCATCTTCGTCAATCTCACGTCTTGGCAGGCATCTGAAAACTAGACATGGCACTTTGTAGTCTATCTCAGAGCACGTTGTCACGTAATAGGTAGCGGATGTCGATTAGAACTCCTTTATTATGAAATGAGAAATATATTCCACACAAAAATCACCAAACTTAACCGCATAAGATATCCATCTCAGATGACGGTCCACTGCAAAGCAGCTGAGTGGCAAACGAATTCCACACAATTGTGCGCGAAGTGACACTTTGCCAGAAGAAGTGAAACTTAAGAAACCAATTCTTCTGGCAAGTCGTCTGTGATGATCTCAGTCACTCCTCCCATTCCGATCACTTGAGAGTGAATTCTTTGCCGTTCGGAGTCGGCATAAGACTGTAGGTCCTTTCCACACACGAGTGGTTGCTGAGAAACTAGGCCCAAGCCCGCCTCGGACTGTCGCGCCACCAATATAATTATTATAAGTGAAGTAAAGAATATCGAATCGGCGCAGTGGTCATTCTTCTTTGGGAGGCTTGGACGGAGTATCTGACTGCGTTTTAGACGGTCCTTGATACCTCCCAAGAGGTATACGGGAAGTCTTGCAGTTGACGCAATGTGTATGATTACTGAGGGAGGACTAAGCAGAGACCAGTCTATTAACGATATTGGGTCTTACTTTGATCGTCGCTCTGCTTGGTTGTGGCCACGTTCTTTCTGATCTTGCAATGAGCGGCCTGTTGACGAACGAAGAGTCGCTCCTAGAGGGAGCTTCAAAGTGTCCTGTTTTTTCAGGTGTTCCTGTTGACGAACGAAGAGTTACTAATTCCATGCCAATAGGAGCTCCCAGCGCAGATCCAGTGATGGAGAGGCACTTCTAACCGTGCACCTTCTGCGGCCTTTGTCACCAGAACAAGGCCTCAGTCGGGTAAGCTGTTTAGGAAGATTATCGCCCTTGAACACAACAGTGGACGATTCGTCATAGTCGTCGAAGGGGAGGATGGAAAGGGTAGGTCCGGGTGGATGTGACGACGCGAAATGGGGTAATTAGACGCCCCCTCGGAAGAAACAGACCTGATGCCGAGATTCAGGAGCTAGTGGTGACCCGTGGTGCAAGAATATAGGGAATATAGGGCCCCTAGGGAAGCTTTTGCAACCGAATGGCGATGACCAGTAAGGTGTCATAACACCCAGGCCGAGTGGCCTTCCTGTCATGTTCTTGAAAGTCTTAGAGGAAGTTTCAGACGAGCACACATAGAAGGGTTCAAAATCACGTTGAATGACGAACGCCACAAATGGGCGGAATTTAACACATGTTGACCATCGAAAGAGTGGTGTGACCTGCTCTTAATCCTTGAGTTAGACCAGAAGGATATCACAAAAAGAATAGGAGTCTTAACTGGCCTCTGTCTCATAGGCAACCTGACCAAACGACTTGAAGCACCGTATAATGACTTTTGCTGAAGCTACAGGGATGAGGAAGAAGAGGGAATTATCTCGGAACATGCCCTGCACCTGCAGAAACCAGAAGAAACAGTCTAAAAATTACTAAAAATACCACCAAATGGCTATGAAAGAGTCATGAGACATCTCGTTTGACTGATCACTCCCGAGTAACTGGTCCAAATTATCTGAAAAGTGACATCTCAATGGACCAGATGGTCTAAGTGGAGTATGGCTTAATTTTGTTTATGATGCAGTTACTCTTCCTACCTAGCCAGGGCAAGCTTTTTCAAAATATTTCGCTCGGCCTGGGGTACGTCGAGTAAAGCGCTGGAGCAAAACTTTTTCTCCTCTAGTGCTTTTTCGATTTCGTTGTTTATTCTAAATACTTCGTGAATTGTGGAATGACTCTTCCTGAATCCAAATTGATGATCGGGGATAAGGCGTCTTTCTTCTATTAGTGGTTGTATTCGTTTCAGTAGAAGTTTTTCGAATAGCTTTGAGGTTATAGGTAAAACCCGGTTTACCCGGTTTCGGGACCAGTATCACTTCTGCGACTTTCCACGAATCGGTTACGTATAATCGTCCGAACTAAGCGTTGGTTTATACGTTTACTAAATACTGGAGCTTAAAAATCGCTTTTTATGGTGATTCCTTGAGGATTTGTCCGGTAATTTAATCTTGAGCTGGAAATTGACAGCCGCCTGGGTTCGATTCCCGGCCAAAAATAATTTTCACTGGACCACGTCTTTCAAGTCATTGTCAATGCTCAATGAGCAATATCCGTCTAGAAAAAGCTTCTCAAAATTGGCCATTCTCATTTGTCAAAAAACTGTAGGACCACTCTAAGACAATACGAGTGGTTGCTGAGAAGCTACGTCCTGAGCTTTACAGGCTGTAGCGCCACCCATACTATACTTGCTGTAACAACGCCCGTTGAATGCTATCATATAAAACATTCCTGTGGCCGAATAGAATCGTCACAGCTCGTGCTAGTATTTAAACTGTATGACAAATCCTTCTCAACCGAATAACACCACGTTTCTCAGCTTGAGCTAGTTCCATCTTTTCACCGTCCAATCGAAGAGGAACAGCAAAACGCCACTGAAACCATCGATTTAATGAGTTCCTTCCTTGCCAGAATACACCATTTTATTCGCATTTCAAGCGGCCCTGTCACACTCAAGTTCATCCAGATTCCAGTCATAGGCAGCTGATCTAGCATTTTTTGCGTAGACACCGTCTGGAGGACACGTCAATCAGCGTTCACTGTGACAAGGCAGAGACAAACCACCACTCCGCAACAGGATCCGTTTGTGCACGTCTTCTAAAGTGCCGTGTCCTTTCGGTGAGCACGAAATAAAGTGCCTCTTGTTTCGTGACACATGTCTCGTTGTGACAATTCCCTCTGTGCTGCTGCGGAGATTCATGTGAAAGCTCTCGTGGAATGTGATTCCCCGAAACGAAAGCACTTCTGAGACACATCCACGCCAATCAATGGCATCTGAAATATTAAAAATGCACCATTCCGCCGAGGAAACTTTTTGCTTCAGTCCTGTGTTCAATTTAAATCTCACGAGCGCCTGAAATTCCTGTATTTTCCTTCCAAGCATCCTTCATTCTCGATCCTCGAACTTTGCCAAACTTTGCTACCCACCAAACCCTCCGAAAGTAATTAATAAATGAGCCTTTTAGACAAGACCCGATCCAGGGGCGGGAGGACGCCAGCTGAACCCCCATCAACGTCAGCCGACTCATCCGACTTCTTAACATGCTGATGAATAATGCAGCAGATTGTATTGACAAATGACAAGATGGATCTGCCTCGCTGTCGACTAGGCCGGCACTAATGTGCATGCGGCCTAAATTATGCAAAACATTAGCCGTCCATTACCGGTGCCGCCGCCCACCGGCAGCGCCGTACAGTGCTGCTCAAACAATGGCTCCTCGGCCGGCACTTGTTCCGTGCGTGGCCTGGCCCACCCGCCCCATTGCATCGAACAGATGCGGACGACAGTCAGAAGTCGTCATTTACGGAGCTGAGGTGGATTTGCAAAACTAATTCGATTCCATTGTTCGATTTAAAATTGATGACGGTGCAACATGTACGCCGGCTGAGTCCCACGCAGCATGGCCAAACGCAGACCAGAAATGGCGCGGGATTGGTGGCACGGCCAGTGATTTTGTAACCTACAAATGATTACTGCCTCGGTGACAGTAATTCCCGTAATGGACAATGCGGATGGACGGATATGCAGCAGTCGTTGTGATTTTGTGGAACGATGGCCAGGCGCAGACTGTGCTGGGCGACGCGACGGCTTGGAGTCGAATGGTGTCTGGTTTGCAGGGGGGATTGGAATTTTTAAGCCGTTGCTCGCCTCTAATGGACTCGAAGGTGGGTTTGGCGGTGTACCAGTCAGGAAGGATGGATTGCTTGACTGTGCAGTTTTCCGACTTCTGGTGGTGAGTGAGGTGGGGTACCCTCAACGGAGAGTGTTGACTTGGTTCAAGGCAACACGCACTTTTGTTCTTCGCATTAAAGCACGAGCAACGTGGAGTCGGTTGCTTTAAAAAGCTAGAAGATTAGCAGTAGCGGCTATGAGTCTGTGAATAGGCTTGGTTTGAAGTTTTCTCCGAGGACAACTTATTCTAGACAAAAATAACATAAAAATAAAAATGTCTTAATTTCTAACAATTCATGTACTTGATTCTATCTTACGGAGGGTCACGCGGGTACTCTAAAATATTCTAAACTAACTTTCTGTTTGCCTTTCGGCATCTTTTTGTTTTTTATTTAGTCCTTCGGACGGACTTTATTATTTAAGACTTACTGTGTGTTACTATAATCCACACGCCCTTGTGTACCTTTATTTTTTACTATTTATTTATTTTTTTTCCTATTCTACCTTACTACTAGGTGAGTGGGTCGTTATACCAACTAAACGATTTATTATATAATATAGGCAGGGGGCGGTGAAGGCGGAGACAGGTTCTGGTGTAACCACCAAAAGAAGTGCCGCTTCTTATCACTCTCTCTCTCTCTCCTGTCTCGAGCGGGGATCGCTCTATCGAACCGGAGAAGATCTTCGTGTTCGCGGACTACATCCGATTCGTAGAGGAGTCGCCTGTCAACTGTTCGGCGCGTCGCGTGGTAGATAACAGGACATCCTTCCGTGTCATGGATCAGGTCGATCGAATCAAAATAGAAGAACGCTTCAGGTGGGACAGAGCCGTGGTGGCGAACCCTCTCATGGTAGATATAATTGGGATAGTAAGCCCCGAAGATCAGACTGTTGGTAGAAGTCATACTTCTGCCATTGTGACTTCTTATTAAATTAATGATAAAATTGTCTATCCTCTTCACGTTTGCCCTGTTGTACAGGACCTCGTTAGGATAGTACTTCCTGTACTCAGACTCAGGTGTTCGATACAACCGGAGACAAGTCCTAAGACACCGTCTCTCGAACACCCTCATCTCTTCCATCTGGAAAGGACTCACGTTGAACCACAGGGGACAGCCATACACCATGACTGCCCTTATGAGAGCCATGTAACAGATTACCTTCACCCTGGTATCAAGGGTGGCTGCTGTAAAACAGCTTACTTGCCACAGCAAAGGCTTTTCTAGCATTGGTCAAAGCCTTCTCTATATGTTTGTTAAAATACAGAAAATGATCCAACCAAATGCCAAGATATTTGACTACAGTTTTCACGGCTAACGGCTGACCCTGGGGATCAACTATGCCGAACTTCTTCCAGGTTACGCGCGTTTACCTTGACGCCATGGCCAGCGGGGTGCGGAAAAGGGTTTATGCAGCTTCCAGTCATCGCAATATGTCAAAGTATTGTCAAAGTCACTCTACAACAAGGTATTAATGACTTCTACCTTCGCACCTGATCTGTACGCCACTAAGTCAGCGGCGTACGAAGATCTGCAGTGAATATAGAAAACAATATTGGGGAACCAACAGCCCCCTGCTGTAGACCATTATTGATATTTAAACCTGTTGTAGTAGTAACGTTATCAAGTCATATATCATGAATAGCAATGTTCTTCTTCTTCTTCTTCTTCTGGTGGCGCTACAGTCCGGGGTGGACCTAGGCCTCAACCAGTCAGCCTCTCCAGCTAGCACGGCCTCTCGCTAGCTGTCTCCAGTGTCGCACGCCAAGTTGGTTGAGATCCTTCTCCGCCTGGGTGCACCACCTTAAACGCGGGCGTCCTCTGTGACTTTGTCCCATGGGATCGGAGTCAAAGACCGGAACTGAGTTGCCCATACGCTCTACATGGCCTAGCCATCTTAGGCGTTGGATCTGAAGACGCCTGGCTAGACTCATGTCGCTGTACAGCCCGTACAGTTTGTGGTTGAATCTTCTCCTCCAAGAACCGCCAACGTAAAGAGGAACGCAGAACTTTTCTCTCGAAAAGACCAAGTGCTTCTTCATCCGCCTTTGAGATTGTCCATGCTTCCGCACCATAGTGCAGGACAGGGATGATCAGGGTCTTGTATAAAGTCAGCTTGGTCCTTCGAGAGATGGCTCTACTACTCAATTGCCTCTTGAGCCCAAAGAAACAGCGATTGGCAAGAGTTACTCTGCATTTGATCTTGGTGCTGCGGAGCCAAGGTAGACGAAGACCTTGACTACCTCGAAGTTATAGCTGCCAATTGTGATGCTCGATGTTGTGTGTCCTTCCTTGATGACAGCATATACATCGTTTGGCCCTCATTCACCCCTAGACCCATTTTAGCCGCTTCCGCCTCGATGCCACCAAACGCCTTATTGACGGCGCGATGTGTTCTGCCAATCACGTCAATGGCATCCGCGAATGCTAGCAATTGTACGGACTTCTGGAAGATCGTGCCTCTAGTGTTGGCGTTTTTGGTCAGCGAAAATGTCGATGTTCTAGCATGGCCGCCGCAGTCTCCTGATCTCAATCCCATCGAAAATTTATGTGACTTTGTCGATCGATGTCCTCCCCTCCCCTCTTACAGAGATGGATCCGATAAGATAAGGAAGGGGAGGACATCCAATACAAAGAATAAGGTCTGAATGGGAAAAGATCTCACCGGACCTACTGATTTCCCTGGTAGACTCAATGCCCTCAAGATTGCGGGCCGTTATTGCTAACAAAGGTTATGCAACGAAATGTTAAGCCTTTAGTATTATTTTACTTATTTATTAGCATTTGCATTTTTTTTCTCGTTAAATGATTTTAACATCTGCACGAGACCAATCACAAACTGATACTCAAAATCGAATAGTTTCACAAAGGAAAGAAACAATTCGGAATAAGACCCAGAATGGATACCGTCACAGGAAGCTACGTAGAATCATTTATGATGTTGTCCCCGCTTGCATTTGTTTTTTTGCTCGGTACTGTATGTCCTTCTTAAGTGGCATAGGTAGCAGCTTGGATTTCGAGAGATCGCAAAATGCTGTGGGTTTATATGCCCCACATAGTGCTAATTAGCTTCTCGCCGAACCACCATCTCTACCTATCTACCTCCATCAGGGATATCCTGGTCTGGTTCGTCTCCGGAGAATTTTACATCTCCTACTACCTAACACATAAGACATTGTAGTTGATCTATCCCTTACGACAGTGAAAGCCCAACTGAGAAGTTCCATCCAGACGGAGATGACCACCAAACCAAATCAATCTGGAACAGAAGGACCACCCGATCAATCAATGCTAGAAGTCACAGTGGAGTCAGCCACTCTCCTTAACGAACCACTTCCTTAGTTTTGCTTACCGTTTCATCGTCGGAGGAAAATTTCTTTATTACTCATGGCACGAGGGTCAGGAAACCAATCCACAGCTCCAGCCTTAAATCAGTTGCCACAAGTGAAAACAAAACAATCATTTCATCGCCGATGACTCGCCGTCCAGTGGGAGCCGTCATGAAGTCCACTTCCTGCACAGACTTCCCACAAATCCAGCAGCCACTTCAATTAGGTCGAGCGGAGTTCAAAAGACCCATTACCGAAAGCTAAATGCACAAATGGACTATTTCCCACGGACAAGGGACGCGAAGACGTGTCGGAAATGCAACTCCTTCCACTCAGACGCCCCTGCATCTCCCAACAATGCGACTTTGTTTTCACAGCGCTAGACGCCAACCACATTCATCAGCGAATAGTTTTTGAATGGATTAGAGCATCTTAATTCCGCAGATACACACAGCGCCGCGCAGAAATCTTCTACACCATTAAGCAATTAAACGAGCATTTCTCCACGGTCCACTTCAGATGTGAAGTGAAATTCAGGGAGACGAAGCAGACTCCTTCGGGCCGCTCGCTCACTCACCCCGTTCGCGGAGCAATAAAAGAACACAAATGCCAGCACGACGGTAATGTAATACAACTTAAGCTAGTCGTTGGCTCTTTGCACCTGATGCTCAGAAATCCCGCTGTTTGTCATCTCGAAACAATTTAATTGCGATGGCCTCCTTCCATGCGCCTTCCTCATCCCTTAGCCCTGACTGCCGCACAAAAAGAGCGAACATCTGTGTCATAGCCAGAGCGCCATAAATAATTCCCACTAATTTCTGAAATTCAACGTTTTAGTACGCCGCTTTGTGTTTGAACGATACCTTCAAATGGTAACAAAAACACTCGGCAAAGGGACACGACAGGGCTTTGTGCCCCATCGTCAGCGGCACGCGCGCATCACGTTCGGCCGTCGATGGCCGATGATTAACCATTCGATTTTCACATGTAAAATCACTCTGTTTACAGCTACACTCCTACACATTGCGCCCGTTCTGTTGATTTTGGTTTGGGTTCTTTTTTTCGTGTGTTTTTCTGTGCCATTGCTCGCTTTGTAAATCTATGAGAATGCTAATTAATTGCAAATGGAATTGCTAATTAGCTGGGGCATCGAATGCGTCCCATGTGTCCCGAATGCATGCGGAGCTACACATGTACGTTGGATTAATACCAAATGTGTCTCATCCATTCGATGGCCAGGCACAGACGCACAGGCAATGGCAATCAATTTGAAATTAGAAATTTTCTCTAACGATACGTGAAACGAGCCAGAGCCGGCAACAGCGAGCGGCAGGGCGAGGGAGAGAGTGCATCTGACAGGGATGACATCTCTGTAATCATTTGGGGCCGAGTAATTAAAAAGCAGTTGCATTGTAATTAATTGAATGGCGCCTCATGGGGCGGTTGTTGTCGGAGTGAACGGAGGGTGCTGGCATGTGGACTCTTGGGTCATGTTTCTCGACTTTGACATGGCGTTAGTTTTATGATTACTTATCAATCTGTGTTTTTTGGGGCGTCCAGTCGTGGAATTGTTGGCGCTTGTGTGGCCACTGAGAGGACATGCTGTGTGGTTACATCAAGCAGTGAGGCAACGCTGAAGTTGCCAAGCTTCTCACTTTCCCATCGACATCATCCGAATGTTCCTCATCACAAGTTTCAAACGTTGTGCCTTGAGGCGCCCAGTCCCAGGGCGAGGTGCCACTAATTTGATCCCAACGGAAAATGGTGACTGGATAGTATTTCACGTTTCCCGATATGATACATTGCACGATGACCGTTGAGTTGGTCCCCTGTTTTTTGTACGTTTATCACAAGACCGCAAGGTGTTGCCCACGTGTGGAGGCTTTTTATTGCAGTATTATATATATTTTGTCGTAGGACCCACCGTTCCCGAGATATGGGCTGTCAAAACTTCCATTTGAAGCACCAGAGAACACACATTTTTCCCTTTTTTGAAAAATTTGCCCAAATAATGGTTAGTAGGTCAATTTTTCAACTGCATCCTCTAGATCAAGTTCTAAGCTACAAAAAATATTATTGTAATTTTTTCGTAGGGCCCACCGTTCCAAATTATGGGCTGTCAAAACTTCCATACGAAGCGCCAGAGAAACACATTTCTCTGTTTTTTTGAAAAATTTGCCCAAATAATGGTTAGTAGGTCAATTTTTCAACTGCATCCTCTAGATCAAGTTCTAAGCTACAAAAAATTGTATTGTAATTTTTTCGTAGGGCCCACCGTTCCCGAGATATGGGCTGTCGAAACTTCCATACGAAGCGCCAGAGAAACACATTTCTCCGTTTTCTTGAAAAATTTGCCCAAATAATGGTTAGTAGGTCAATTTTTCAACTGCATCCTCTAGATCAAGTTCTAAGCTACAAAAAATTGTACTGTAATTTTTTCGTAGGGCCCACCGTTCCCGAGATATGGGCTGTCAAAACTTCCATACGAAGCGCCAGAGAAACACATTTCTCCGTTTTTTTGAAAAATTTGCCCAAATAATGGTTAGTAGGTCAATTTTTCAACTGCATCCTCTAGATCAAGTTCTAAGCTACAAAAAATTGTACTGTAATTTTTTCGTAGGGCCCACCGTTCCCGAGATATGGGCTGTCAAAACTTCCATACGAAGCGCCAGAGAAACACATTTCTCCGTTTTTTTGAAAAATTTGCCCAAATAATGGTTAAAAGGTGAATTTTTCAATTGCATCCTCCAGATCAAGTTACAAGCTACAAAAAATTGTACGGTAATTTTTTCGTAGGGCCCACCGTTCCCGAGATATGGGCTGTCAAAACTTCCATACGAAGCGCCAGAGAAACACATTTCTCCGTTTTTTTGAAAAATTTGCCCAAATATTGGTTAGTAGGTCAATTTTTCAACTGCATCCTCTAGATCAAGTTCTAAGCTACAAAAAATTGTACTGTAATTTTTTCGTAGGGCCCACCGTTCCATAGATATGGGCTGTCAAAACTTCCATACGAAGCGCCAGAGAAACACATTTCTCCGTTTTTTTGAAAAATTTGCCCAAGTAATGGTTAAAAGGTGAATTTTTCAATTGCATCCTCTAGATCAAGTTACAAGCTACAAAAAATTGTACTGTAATTTTGTCGTAGGACCCACCGGTCCCGAGGTATGGGCTGTCAAAACTTCCATACGAAGCGCCAGAGAAACACATTTCTCCGTTTTTTTGAAAAATTTGCCCAAATAATGGTTAAAAGGTGAATTTTTCAATTGCATCCTCTAGATCAAGTTACAAGCTACAAAAAATTGTACTGTAATTTTGTCGTAGGACCCACCGGTCCCGAGGTATGGGCTGTGAAAACTTCCATACGAAGCGCCAGAGAAACACATTTCTCAGTTTTTTTGAAAAATTTGCCCAAGTAATGGTTAAAAGGTGAATTTTTCAATTGCATCCTCTAGATCAAGTTACAAGCTACAAAAAATTGTACTGTAATTTTGTCGTAGGACCCACCGGTCCCGAGGTATGGGCTGTGAAAACTTCCATACGAAGCGCCAGAGAAACACATTTCTCCGTTTTTTTGAAAAATTTGCCCAAATAATGGTTAGTAGGTCAATTTTTCAACTGCATCCTCTAGATCAAGTTCTAAGCTACAAAAAATTGTACTGTAATTTTTTCGTAGGGCCCACCGTTCCCGAGATATGGGCTGTCAAAACTTCCATACGAAGCGCCAGAGAAACACATTTCTCCGTTTTTTTGAAAAATTTGCCCAAATATTGGTTAGTAGGTCAATTTTTCAACTGCATCCTCTAGATCAAGTTCTAAGCTACAAAAAATTGTACTGTAATTTTTTCGTAGGGCCCACCGTTCCCGAGATATGGGCTGTCAA
This sequence comes from Eristalis intricaria, assembly GCA_964034865.1. Taxonomy (NCBI): domain Eukaryota; kingdom Metazoa; phylum Arthropoda; class Insecta; order Diptera; family Syrphidae; genus Eristalis; species Eristalis intricaria. The sequence goes on from OZ035877.1 coordinate 11,236,201, forward strand.
AACTTCCATACGAAGCGCCAGAGAAACACATTTCTCCGTTTTTTTGAAAAATTTGCCCAAATAATGGTTAAAAGGTGAATTTTTCAATTGCATCCTCCAGATCAAGTTACAAGCTACAAAAAATTGTACTGTAATTTTTTCGTAGGGCCCACCGTTCCCGAGATATGGGCTGTCAAAACTTCCATACGAAGCGCCAGAGAAACACATTTCTCCGTTTTTTTGAAAAATTTGCCCAAGTAATGGTTAAAAGGTGAATTTTTCAATTGCATCCTCCAGATCAAGTTACAAGCTACAAAAAATTGTACTGTAATTTTGTCGTAGGACCCACCGGTCCCGAGGTATGGGCTGTGAAAACTTCCATACGAAGCGCCAGAGAAACACATTTCTCCGTTTTTTTGAAAAATTTGCCCAAATAATGGTTAAAAGGTGAATTTTTCAATTGCATCCTCTAGATCAAGTTACAAGCTACAAAAAATTGTACTGTAATTTTGTCGTAGGACCCACCGGTCCCGAGGTATGGGCTGTGAAAACTTCCATACGAAGCGCCAGAGAAACACATTTCTCCGTTTTTTTGAAAAATTTGCCCAAATAATGGTTAGTAGGTCAATTTTTCAACTGCATCCTCTAGATCAAGTTCTAAGCTACAAAAAATTGTACTGTAATTTTTTCGTAGGGCCCACCGTTCCCGAGATATGGGCTGTCAAAACTTCCATACGAAGCGCCAGAGAAACACATTTCTCCGTTTTTTTGAAAAATTTGCCCAAATAATGGTTAGTAGGTCAATTTTTCAACTGCATCCTCTAGATCAAGTTCTAAGCTACAAAAAATTGTACTGTAATTTTTTCGTAGGGCCCACCGTTCCCGAGATATGGGCTGTCAAAACTTCCATACGAAGCGCCAGAGAAACACATTTCTCCGTTTTTTTGAAAAATTTGCCCAAATAATGGTTAGTAGGTCAATTTTTCAACTGCATCCTCTAGATCAAGTTCTAAGCTACAAAAAATTGTACCGTAATTTTTTCGTAGGGCCCACCGTTCCCGAGATATGGGCTGTCAAAACTTCCATACGAAGCACCAGAGAAACACATTTCTCCGTTTTTTTGAAAAATTTGCCCAAATAATGGTTAGTAGGTCAATTTTTCAACTGCATCCTCTAGATCAAGTTCTAAGCTACAAAAAATTGTACCGTAATTTTTTCGTAGGGCCCATCGTTCCCGAGATATGGGCTGTCAAAACTTCCATTTGAAGCACCAGAGAAACACATTTCTCCGTTTTTTTGAAAAATTTGCCCAAATAATGGTTAGTAGGTCAATTTTTCAACTGCATCCTCTAGATCAAGTTCTAAGCTACAAAAAATTGTACCGTAATTTTTACGTAGGGCCCACCGTTCCCGAGATATGGGCTGTCAAAACTTCCATTTGAAGCACCAGAGAAACACATTTCTCCGTTTTTTTGAAAAATTTGCCCAAATAATGGTTAAAAGGTCCATTTTTCAACTGTACCCTCTAGATCAAGTTGTAAGCTACAAAAAATTGTAACGTAATTTTTTCGTAGGGCCCACCGTTCCCGAGATATGGGCTGTCAAAACTTCCATACGAAGCGCCAGAGAAACACATTTCTCCGTTTTTTTGAAAAATTTGCCCAAATAATGGTTAGTAGGTCAATTTTTCAACTGCATCCTCTAGATCAAGTTCTTAGCTACAGAAAATTGTACGCTAATTTTTTCGTAGGGCCCACCGTTCTCGAGATATGGGCTGTCAAAACTTCCATTTGAAGCACCAGAGAAACACATTTCTCCGTTTTTTTGAAAAATTTGCCCAAATAATGGTTAGTAGGTCAATTTTTCAACTGCATCCTCTAGATCAAGTTCTAAGCTACAAAAAATTGTACCGTAATTTTTTCGTAGGGCCCACCGTTCCCGAGATATGGGCTGTCAAAACTTCCATTTGAAGCACCAGAGAAACACATTTCTCCGTTTTTTTGAAAAATTTGCCCAAATAATGGTTAGTAGGTCAATTTTTCAACTGCATCCTCTAGATCAAGTTCTAAGCTACAAAAAATTGTACTGTAATTTTTTCGTAGGGCCCACCGTTCCCGAGATATGGGCTGTCAAGACTTCCATTTGAAGCACCAGAGAAACACATTTCTCCGTTTTTTTGAAAAATTTGCCCAAATAATGGTTAAAAGGTGAATTTTTCAATTGCATCCTCTAGATCAAGTTACAATCTACAAAAAATTGTACTGTAATTTTTTCGTAGGGCCCACCGTTCCCGAGATATGGGCTGTCAAAACTTCCATACGAAGCACCAGAGAAACACATTTCTCCGTTTTTTTGAAAAATTTGCCCAAATAATGGTTAAAAGGTGAATTTTTCAATTGCATCCTCTAGATCAAGTTACAATCTACAAAAAATTGTACTGTAATTTTTTCGTAGGGCCCACCGTTCCCGAGATATGGGCTGTCAAAACTTCCATTTGAAGCACCAGAGAAACACATTTCTCCGTTTTTTTGAAAAATTTGCCCAAATAATGGTTAGTAGGTCAATTTTTCAACTGCATCCTCTAGATCAAGTTCTAAGCTACAAAAAATTGTACCGTAATTTTTTCGTAGGGCCCACCGTTCCCGAGATATGGGCTGTCAAAACTTCCATTTGAAGCACCAGAGAAACACATTTCTCCGTTTTTTTGAAAAATTTGCCCAAATAATGGTTAGTAGGTCAATTTTTCAACTGCATCCTCTAGATCAAGTTCTAAGCTACAAAAAATTGTACTGTAATTTTTTCGTAGGGCCCACCGTTCCCGAGATATGGGCTGTCAAGACTTCCATTTGAAGCACCAGAGAAACACATTTCTCCGTTTTTTTGAAAAATTTGCCCAAATAATGGTTATAAGGTGAATTTTTCAATTGCATCCTCTAGATCAAGTTACAATCTACAAAAAATTGTACTGTAATTTTTTCGTAGGGCCCACCGTTCCCGAGATATGGGCTGTCAAAACTTCCATACGAAGCACCAGAGAAACACATTTCTCCGTTTTTTTGAAAAATTTGCCCAAATAATGGTTAAAAGGTGAATTTTTCAATTGCATCCTCTAGATCAAGTTACAATCTACAAAAAATTGTACTGTAATTTTTTCGTAGGGCCCACCGTTCCCGAGATATGGGCTGTCAAAACTTCCATTTGAAGCACCAGAGAAACACATTTCTCCGTTTTTTTGAAAAATTTGCCCAAATAATGGTTAGTAGGTCAATTTTTCAACTGCATCCTCTAGATCAAGTTCTAAGCTACAAAAAATTGTACTGTAATTTTTTCGTAGGGCCCACCGCTCCCGAGATATGGGCTGTCAAAACTTCCATACGAAGCGCCAGAGAAACACATTTTTCCCTTTTTTTGTAAAATTTGCCCAAATAATGGTTAGTAGGTCAATTTTTCAACTGCATCCTCTAGATCAAGTTCTAAGCTACAAAAAATTGTACCGTAATTTTTTCGTAGGGCCCACCGTTCCCGAGATATGGGCTGTCAAAACTTCCATACGAAGCGCCAGAGAAACACATTTTTCCCTTTTTTTGTAAAATTTGCCCAAATAATGGTTAGTAGGTCAATTTTTCAACTGCATCCTCTAGATCAAGTTCTAAGCTACAAAAAATTGTACTGCAATTTTTTCGTAGGGCCCACCGTTCCCGAGATATGGGCTGTCAAAACTTCAATTTGAAGCACCAGACAACACACATTTTTCCCTTTTTTTGTAAAATTTGCCCAAATAATGGTTAGTAGGTCAATTTTTCAACTGCATCCTCTAGATCAAGTTCTAAGCTACAAAAAATTGTACCGTAATTTTTTCGTAGGGCCCATCGTTCCCGAGATATGGGCTGTCAAAACTTCGATTGAAGCACCAGACAACACACATTTTTCCCTTTTTTTGTAAAATTTGCCCAAATAATGGTTAGTAGGTCAATTTTTCAACTGCATCCTCTAGATCAAGTTACAATCTACAAAAAATTCTACTGTAATTTTTTCGTAGGGCCCACCGTTTCCGAGATATGGGCTGTCAAAGCTTCCATTTGAAGCACCAGAGAAACACATTTCTCCGTTTTTTTTGAAAAATTTGCCCAAATAATGGTTAGTAGGTCAATTTTTCAACTGCATCCTCTAGATCAAGTTCTAAGCTACAAAAAATTGTACTGTAATTTTTTCGTAGGGCCCACCGTTCCCGAGATATGGGCTGTCAAAACTTCAATTTGAAGCACCAGACAACACACATTTTTCCCTTTTTTTGTAAAATTTGCCCAAATAATGGTTAGTAGGTCAATTTTTCAACTGCATCCTCTAGATCAAGTTACAATCTACAAAAAATTCTACTGTAATTTTTTCGTAGGGCCCACCGTTTCCGAGATATGGGCTGTCAAAGCTTCCATTTGAAGCACCAGAGAAACACATTTCTCCGTTTTTTTGAAAAATTTGCTCAAATAATGGTTAGTAGGTCAATTTTTCAACTGCATCCTCTAGATCAAGTTCTAAGCTACAAAAAATTGTACTGTAATTTTTTCGTAGGGCCCATCGTTCCCGAGATATGGGCTGTCAAAACTTCGATTGAAGCACCAGACAACACACATTTTTCCCTTTTTTTGTAAAATTTGCCCAAATAATGGTTAGTAGGTCAATTTTTCAACTGCATCCTCTAGATCAAGTTCTAAGCTACAAAAAATTGTACCGTAATTTTTTCGTAGGGCCCACCGTTCCCGAGATATGGGCTGTCAAAACTTCCATACGAAGCGCCAGAGAAACACATTTTTCCCTTTTTTTGTAAAATTTGCCCAAATAATGGTTAGTAGGTCAATTTTTCAACTGCATCCTCTAGATCAAGTTCTAAGCTACAAAAAATTGTACTGCAATTTTTTCGTAGGGCCCACCGTTCCCGAGATATGGGCTGTCAAAACTTCAATTTGAAGCACCAGACAACACACATTTTTCCCTTTTTTTGTAAAATTTGCCCAAATAATGGTTAGTAGGTCAATTTTTCAACTGGATCCTCTAGATCAAGTTACAAGCTACAAAAAATTGTACTGTAATTTTGTCGTAGGACCCACCGGTCTCGAGATATGGGCTGTCAAAACGTCCATACGAAGCGCCAGAGAAACACATTTCTCCGTTTTTTTGAAAAATTTGCCCAAATAATGGTTAGTAGGTCAATTTTTCAACTCCATCCTCTAGATCAAGTTCTAAGCTACAAAAAATTGTACTGTAATTTTTTCGTAGGGCCCACCGCTCCCGAGATATGGGCTGTCAAAACTTCAATTTGAAGCACCAGACAACACACATTTTTCCCTTTTTTTGTAAAATTTGCCCAAAAAATTGTTAGTAGGTCAATTTTTCAACTGGATCCTCTAGATCAAGTTACAAGCTACAAAAAATTGTACTGTAATTTTGTCGTAGGACCCACCGGTCTCGAGATATGGGCTGTCAAAACGTCCATACGAAGCGCCAGAGAAACACATTTTTCCCTTTTTTTGTAAAATTTGCCCAAATAATGGTTAAAAGGTGAATTTTTCAATTGCATCCTCTAGATCAAGTTACAATCTACAAAAAATTGTACTGTAATTTTTTCGTAGGGCCCACCGTTCCCGAGATATGGGCTGTCAAAACTTCCATACGAAGCACCAGAGAAACACATTTCTCCGTTTTTTTGAAAAATTTGCCCAAATAATGGTTAAAAGGTGAATTTTTCAATTGCATCCTCTAGATCAAGTTACAATCTACAAAAAATTGTACTGTAATTTTTTCGTAGGGCCCACCGTTCCCGAGATATGGGCTGTCAAAACTTCCATTTGAAGCACCAGAGAAACACATTTCTCCGTTTTTTTGAAAAATTTGCCCAAATAATGGTTAGTAGGTCAATTTTTCAACTGCATCCTCTAGATCAAGTTCTAAGCTACAAAAAATTGTACTGTAATTTTTTCGTAGGGCCCACCGCTCCCGAGATATGGGCTGTCAAAACTTCCATACGAAGCGCCAGAGAAACACATTTTTCCCTTTTTTTGTAAAATTTGCCCAAATAATGGTTAGTAGGTCAATTTTTCAACTGCATCCTCTAGATCAAGTTCTAAGCTACAAAAAATTGTACCGTAATTTTTTCGTAGGGCCCACCGTTCCCGAGATATGGGCTGTCAAAACTTCCATACGAAGCGCCAGAGAAACACATTTTTCCCTTTTTTTGTAAAATTTGCCCAAATAATGGTTAGTAGGTCAATTTTTCAACTGCATCCTCTAGATCAAGTTCTAAGCTACAAAAAATTGTACCGTAATTTTTTCGTAGGGCCCACCGTTCCCGAGATATGGGCTGTCAAAACTTCCATACGAAGCGCCAGAGAAACACATTTTTCCCTTTTTTTGTAAAATTTGCCCAAATAATGGTTAGTAGGTCAATTTTTCAACTGCATCCTCTAGATCAAGTTCTAAGCTACAAAAAATTGTACCGTAATTTTTTCGTAGGGCCCACCGTTCCCGAGATATGGGCTGTCAAAACTTCCATACGAAGCGCCAGAGAAACACATTTTTCCCTTTTTTTGTAAAATTTGCCCAAATAATGGTTAGTAGGTCAATTTTTCAACTGCATCCTCTAGATCAAGTTCTAAGCTACAAAAAATTGTACTGCAATTTTTTCGTAGGGCCCACCGTTCCCGAGATATGGGCTGTCAAAACTTCAATTTGAAGCACCAGACAACACACATTTTTCCCTTTTTTTGTAAAATTTGCCCAAATAATGGTTAGTAGGTCAATTTTTCAACTGCATCCTCTAGATCAAGTTCTAAGCTACAAAAAATTGTACCGTAATTTTTTCGTAGGGCCCATCGTTCCCGAGATATGGGCTGTCAAAACTTCGATTGAAGCACCAGACAACACACATTTTTCCCTTTTTTTGTAAAATTTGCCCAAATAATGGTTAGTAGGTCAATTTTTCAACTGCATCCTCTAGATCAAGTTACAATCTACAAAAAATTCTACTGTAATTTTTTCGTAGGGCCCACCGTTTCCGAGATATGGGCTGTCAAAGCTTCCATTTGAAGCACCAGAGAAACACATTTCTCCGTTTTTTTGAAAAATTTGCCCAAATAATGGTTAGTAGGTCAATTTTTCAACTGCATCCTCTAGATCAAGTTCTAAGCTACAAAAAATTGTACTGTAATTTTTTCGTAGGGCCCATCGTTCCCGAGATATGGGCTGTCAAAACTTCGATTGAAGCACCAGACAACACACATTTTTCCCTTTTTTTGTAAAATTTGCCCAAATAATGGTTAGTAGGTCAATTTTTCAACTGCATCCTCTAGATCAAGTTCTAAGCTACAAAAAATTGTACCGTAATTTTTTCGTAGGGCCCACCGTTCCCGAGATATGGGCTGTCAAAACTTCCATACGAAGCGCCAGAGAAACACATTTTTCCCTTTTTTTGTAAAATTTGCCCAAATAATGGTTAGTAGGTCAATTTTTCAACTGCATCCTCTAGATCAAGTTCTAAGCTACAAAAAATTGTACTGTAATTTTTTCGTAGGGCCCATCGTTCCCGAGATATGGGCTGTCAAAACTTCAATTTGAAGCACCAGACAACACCCATTTTTCCCTTTTTTTGTAAAATTTGCCCAAATAATGGTTAGTAGGTCAATTTTTCAACTGGATCCTCTAGATCAAGTTACAAGCTACAAAAAATTGTACTGTAATTTTGTCGTAGGACCCACCGGTCTCGAGATATGGGCTGTCAAAACGTCCATACGAAGCGCCAGAGAAACACATTTCTCCGTTTTTTTGAAAAATTTGCCCAAATAATGGTTAGTAGGTCAATTTTTCAACTCCATCCTCTAGATCAAGTTCTAAGCTACAAAAAATTGTACTGTAATTTTTTCGTAGGGCCCACCGCTCCCGAGATATGGGCTGTCAAAACTTCAATTTGAAGCACCAGACAACACCCATTTTTCCCTTTTTTTGTAAAATTTGCCCAAATAATGGTTAGTAGGTCAATTTTTCAACTGGATCCTCTAGATCAAGTTACAAGCTACAAAAAATTGTACTGTAATTTTGTCGTAGGACCCACCGGTCTCGAGATATGGGCTGTCAAAACGTCCATACGAAGCGCCAGAGAAACACATTTTTCCCTTTTTTTGTAAAATTTGCCCAAATAATGGTTAAAAGGTGAATTTTTCAATTGCATCCTCTAGATCAAGTTACAATCTACAAAAAATTGTACTGTAATTTTTTCGTAGGGCCCACCGTTCCCGAGATATGGGCTGTCAAAACTTCCATACGAAGCACCAGAGAAACACATTTCTCCGTTTTTTTGAAAAATTTGCCCAAATAATGGTTAAAAGGTGAATTTTTCAACTCCATCCTCTAGATCAAGTTCTAAGCTACAAAAAATTGTACTGTAATTTTTTCGTAGGGCCCACCGCTCCCGAGATATGGGCTGTCAAAACTTCAATTTGAAGCACCAGACAACACCCATTTTTCCCTTTTTTTGTAAAATTTGCCCAAATAATGGTTAGTAGGTCAATTTTTCAACTGGATCCTCTAGATCAAGTTACAAGCTACAAAAAATTGTACTGTAATTTTGTCGTAGGACCCACCGGTCTCGAGATATGGGCTGTCAAAACGTCCATACGAAGCGCCAGAGAAACACATTTTTCCCTTTTTTTGTAAAATTTGCCCAAATAATGGTTAGTAGGTCAATTTTTCAACTGGATCCTCTAGATCAAGTTACAAGCTACAAAAAATTGTACTGTAATTTTGTCGTAGGACCCACCGGTCTCGAGATATGGGCTGTCAAAACGTCCATACGAAGCGCCAGAGAAACACATTTTTCCCTTTTTTTGTAAAATTTGCCCAAATAATGGTTAGTAGGTCAATTTTTCAACTGGATCCTCTAGATCAAGTTACAAGCTACAAAAAATTGTACTGTAATTTTTTCGTAGGGCCCACCGTTCCCGAGATATGGGCTGTCAAAACTTCCATACGAAGCACCAGAGAAACACATTTCTCCGTTTTTTTGAAAAATTTGCCCAAATAATGGTTAAAAGGTGAATTTTTCAACTCCATCCTCTAGATCAAGTTCTAAGCTACAAAAAATTGTACTGTAATTTTTTCGTAGGGCCCACCGCTCCCGAGATATGGGCTGTCAAAACTTCAATTTGAAGCACCAGACAACACCCATTTTTCCCTTTTTTTGTAAAATTTGCCCAAATAATGGTTAGTAGGTCAATTTTTCAACTGGATCCTCTAGATCAAGTTACAAGCTACAAAAAATTGTACTGTAATTTTGTCGTAGGACCCACCGGTCTCGAGATATGGGCTGTCAAAACGTCCATACGAAGCGCCAGAGAAACACATTTTTCCCTTTTTTTGTAAAATTTGCCCAAATAATGGTTAAAAGGTGAATTTTTCAATTGCATCCTCTAGATCAAGTTACAATCTACAAAAAATTGTACTGTAATTTTTTCGTAGGGCCCACCGTTCCCGAGATATGGGCTGTCAAAACTTCCATACGAAGCACCAGAGAAACACATTTCTCCGTTTTTTTGAAAAATTTGCCCAAATAATGGTTAAAAGGTGAATTTTTCAACTCCATCCTCTAGATCAAGTTCTAAGCTACAAAAAATTGTACTGTAATTTTTTCGTAGGGCCCACCGCTCCCGAGATATGGGCTGTCAAAACTTCAATTTGAAGCACCAGACAACACCCATTTTTCCCTTTTTTTGTAAAATTTGCCCAAATAATGGTTAGTAGGTCAATTTTTCAACTGGATCCTCTAGATCAAGTTACAAGCTACAAAAAATTGTACTGTAATTTTGTCGTAGGACCCACCGGTCTCGAGATATGGGCTGTCAAAACGTCCATACGAAGCGCCAGAGAAACACATTTTTCCCTTTTTTTGTAAAATTTGCCCAAATAATGGTTAGTAGGTCAATTTTTCAACTGGATCCTCTAGATCAAGTTACAAGCTACAAAAAATTGTACTGTAATTTTGTCGTAGGACCCACCGGTCTCGAGATATGGGCTGTCAAAACGTCCATACGAAGCGCCAGAGAAACACATTTTTCCCTTTTTTTGTAAAATTTGCCCAAATAATGGTTAGTAGGTCAATTTTTCAACTGGATCCTCTAGATCAAGTTACAAGCTACAAAAAATTGTACTGTAATTTTTTCGTAGGGCCCACCGTTCCCGAGATATGGGCTGTCAAAACTTCCTTCTTCCTCCAGACGGTATATATCTGTTGGCAATACTGTATAGGAGCATATTTTTTCAGGATTTGAGCGATGATGTCCTTCGTATATAGTCTGTAGCATGATGACTTCCGGAGATTCAAATGCCATCAGCTGTCGATCTTGAAGTGCTCGGTAAAACAGCTGTTTGCTGACAGGAATTCAGAGAGAGAGAGAGAACGTCAGAAAAGAGCGCGAGAAAATGAGAAAATTAACTCCAGAATGACCAAAATAAATGGAAGTTCACGCTGTAAGCTTGTTCGGTTTGACAACCTCTAATGTACGGATGAACTCAACACAGAGTTCTTTCCTCAGTAAGCCCAGCCACACCCAGCATAATTTGACGAACTAATTTTCCCGACACAATTGCGCCTCTTCGGAGGAAGGAGAAGAAACCCCGAAAGTGTCAAATAAAGGCCCTGGATTCCCGAACAACTGACCACCTCCCTAGCTGCACTTCACAACAATTTAAGGTTACATGACTTCTGTGCGCCACACATGACACTCCAGATCCACTACTTCCGCATCAGTTCCCTCGAAGAATCCGCCCGACCATGTCCAAGATGGACACCCTCATACTCTTCAACGCATTGTCTGACTTCCCGGAGACGACCACGGTCACCCTTATCAGGTGCTATCAGGAGAATAAAAGTCATACAAGTCCCAAGGCTAATGGCAAATCTTTTGACTAGAAAGAAGCGCCGCAGGCCATGCCACCCACCACCCACCTCCCACCACCCACCACCCGCACCCGCAACACAATACGTCGCTACATAAAATTTCTACTTAAGTTCACATCAACAGTTACGAAATTGAGGAAACCATTCAAAAGGACCAAAATGCCATACAAGTAGCTGTAAACTTTTGATACACTTCCAAAGACACACACACGGGCCATGGCCACCCACCATCAACACCCGCCCGCCACTCATGTGCTGGCGTCGAACAACAATACAGGACGACCGGCAGCGACGACACGAAGAGAACAAAATGCACTCCATTGCCATTGACATTATGTCAATATCGCAAATAGTTAATCTTTTTGTGGCCTCGGGAGCATTAGGGCGAGGGCTTCCTCAGCAATGGCAGCTAACAGCAGCCGTTCAGCCGTAGCTGAAGAATGAGGGATGAGTTTTGCGAGATGCGAGATGCGAGATGCCCACAAGGGCTGATGGGAATGATGTCGGTCGGGTGAGTGGAGAGTGTAGAGACGACCCTTTTATGATTCAATAAAGTGTAAAATAAGCGCTCACGACAAAGACTTTTGATTTTGTGCACCGAGAGACCGCAGAAAAGGGCTTTGCCGTTCAACTAGCTGCCGCTCTAGTGTGTCGCACCACCAATAGCGGCAGTAGCTGGAGCAGCAGCAACAGCAACCGTCGTCATCGTCATCGTCATCGTCTACGTCAATGGCTTTTATGTACTCCTAACTTGTTACTTGCCCGGGGGCTGAAGTGTGTTGTGAAAATTTTATTCAATTGGAGGTGGTTTGCCCACTTGTCTTTTTTTTTTCTTTGTTGTTGCACAGTAACTTCCGCCCGCAGTGTCTGTTCGTTTTGGGCTTTTAGTGGCACTGATGCTGATGGGCAGGATACATAAAGTTTGCAGCTCGCCCTCGTCCTCGCACGGGACACGGGACTTTAGTTGGTGATGTTTCGTGCTAATGTATTCCACTCAATTCGACGAAGGGATGATGAAGTGAGCTACGCGCCCGATGCGACGATGGGTGATGGAAATTTGACTAGCAACTTTGTCGGGATTTTGATTTTGTTTACTGGTTCACTAAGTGAGAGCCGAGTATCTCTGGCGGTGGGATTCTTAACTTTCGCAACGAGTTTTTATTGGCAAATAGTTTTCGGAGTTTGCACTTGTACTTATCCTCATTATAAATTAGGGTAATAGTTGAGCGAACGGTTTTAAGGGTTGCGCTCAGTTTTGAGGGGTGGTTGGGAGCGGAAAACTTTGACCAGTCCTGCCGGAGGAAATTCGATGCACGATGTGATGGTGGGGAAGTGTTTCGCGAAATGGCTTCTCTTTCTACTTATCATCGCGAAACTTTGGTGCTCAGAATAAGTACTGTGCCGCGTCGCGTCACTGAGAAGTCAGAAACGATGTAGGAGCCAGGGCGCGGCGACGCGTCCTTGGAGCCAGTGTTCGTGCCTGTCCACTCAATTGAAGATCACTAAATTCGCCTACAATGCACAATATGCGAAATTTTTCAAAAACCGTGCGTCATTCGGTGATTTTCCTTAAACTTTTTACAAATCGATGTAAGATGCGTTCAACGATAATGCTTATAATAATAACATATGGGTGGCGCTACAGTCCGAGGCGGACCTGGGCCTAGCTTCTCAGCAACCACTCGTGTTGTTCGTGCCATTGTTCTTTCACAAGTGGAAGCGACCTAGAGTTTAATGCCGACTCCGAATGGCGTAGCTGAGAAGCTTTTTCTAGACAGGGAATACTCTTTGAGCATCGTCGGTGACTCGAAAGAGGTGGAGCCGTGAAATATGAAAGGTGGGTATTCGGGAATCGAACATGGCACTCTCTGCGTAGGAGTCGACGCACTAACCCACTACGCCACCCACCGATATTGCTTAACAATAATAATAATATAAATGGCGCTACAACCTGTAGAAGGCCAGGGCCTAGCTTCTATAGCAACCGATCGTGTTGTGCTTGCTCTCACGAGTGGAAGGGAACTACTGTATCGTGCCGACTTTGAATGGCCAATTTAAGACGCTTTTTTTATTTGAAGTGACAGAGCCTGTTCTGCACACACACTATGTATGTGCAGATCCCCGTCAAGTCTTGTTCCGATTGCGTCATGTAACTATGTTCGTTGGACCTGGCAGGAAACTCCTGTCCTCCGCAAAGCATCTACATGATGTGCTCCGCATCCTCTTCGGTGCTTGAGCGTTCAGGGCTTTAAGGCGAGTTGTCGAGTCTGCGTTTGTAGCCGTCGCCACCACCGACCGCTGGGCTGTGCTTAGACAGAAACCACGTAATATACCATACACATCTTGGAATTGGTCAACCAGTCTTGCCGCAGACCTTTTGATCTAGCCCTCTCCTTGCAAGCTTTTGAGCTTCTCTCCTGGGCTTGTACGAACTTGGGTTATTGATTTTCTTTTGACATGGGCACCATGCTATTGACCTTCCGTATAATCAAACACCTCTTGAGCTGCAATAGTACGATGGCGGTCTGCTTTTTAATTTTCTTTACAATTTTATTTACTATACAATGTTTGCTTGAAGTTACAACTAACAACTAAAAAAAATCCAAGTTCAGTGTGACCTCAATAAAAGGAACCCTCCATACGTGCAACTCCTCGATAAAAGCAATACCTTAAGTCTTACCATTGTTGACTCAGTAATTGCAACTCCTCGAAAAAGAAGTGACTCGATAAAAGCAACCATTGTTTCATAAACTCTTTTTTCGTTCGCTATTTGTATATTTTGCTTCTTGGTTATTTTTGATATGTCTGGGCAGTTATTTTACAGCTATTCGTTGTAATTTTTATGCAGATGTTTGTTAGACTTTCATTTCTTTGTTTTTCGTGCCTTTTACTCTGTAGTCGTTAGTGTCGTTAGTCGGATTACAGTGTACTATTAGTTATGGTTCTTGTAAAAAGGGTTCCTAAGCTTTCTATAAAGCAAGTGAAATTCTAGATCGAATTTAATATGAATTGAAAAAATTAGTTTTGGTCTGTTTACCAGTGCAAGACACGTTTTTTTTTTTACTATTTTGGAGGAGTTTAACTTTTCGGCATCTTCCATTTTTTGACTCGATTATTGCAACAAACTCAGTTAAGACAACTGCCCAAATTTCTATTAGTTGCTTTTATTGTGGTCGCACTGTACTTTCATAAAAAAAACCAAAAGAAAAAAAATCCAGGATAAAAAAACACAAAAGTTCGCCATTTCCGCCATTCGGTCTCTGTTCTCGCCGATCTCGTCGTCCAACTCAACCACACCTGACTCTACTTGTTATTCTACCTAACGCAGCTTAATGATACCGCCCGTTTCGATTTAAGGCCACCGGCCTTAGCAATAACTATTGATCGATACTCTGGTCTTAGTTTACTTCACCTGAGTGCAACCAATCTGCGATCTCGTGTCGGGAATCGAACGTGCCGAGTGTATCGTCGCCTGGTTGCGTGGATTCAGACTTCTCTGGGCCCAATTCTTTGTTAATCTGGCTGAACTGAGCAGCATCAGAATCAGCGCTCTTCTTCGCTTTGCGGAATAGGGAGCCTAAGATACGCGTTTTAACACAATGGGCCTATGCTTGGCCTAAGTGTGTCTGCTGCCAGTCAGCCACCTCAACCTAATCTAACCTATCGTCGCCTGGTATCCTCCTCACTTGGGATTGATGCTCTGGGATGGTTTCTCACTGTCCGGGTAGGGTGCGGATACTTCACGCACCACCAGTGTCCGTGGAGAAGTTTTCATCACTCTCAATCACCGGCAAGGCGATGATTAAAATTATTTTAACACGAAAAGTGCTTTATCCTTTGAAAATATTACCCTTATAACGGTACATTTTTCCGTTCCCCAGCTCCATCCTCTAGATCTAGTCATGAGCTACAAAATCGGTCTCAGTAACTTTGCTGTAGGATGCACGGTTTTTGAGATACGACCAAAGTAAGACGAACAATCATGATTTTTTCAATGTAGAAAAATCGACGTCTGTAGGGGTTCTGGCGGTTCGTATGGAATTTTTAACAATTTATACCTCGAGAACGGTGAGTCGTACGAGAAAATTCCAGTACAATTTTTTGTAGCTTATGACTTGATCTAGAGGATGGAATTGGAAAATTCACGATTGGACCGTTATTTGAGCAAATTTTTGAAAAAAAAACCCAAAAAAAATTTGTTTCTCGGGCGTAAATTATATAAAATTTTACATCGGCTTTGAAGGAAGCTCAATCTGAATTGTTGCTCTTGACGTGAATTCACATTGTGCAAGTTTTAATCACTCTCAATCACCGGCAAGGCGATGATTAAAATTATTTTACCACGAAAAGTGCCTTATCCATTAAAAATGATACCCTTATAACGGTAAATTTGTCCGTTCCCCTACGCCCCCCCAGTACAATTTTTTGTAGCTTATGACTTGATCTAGAGAATGGAACTGGAAAATGTACGATTGTACCGTTATTTGGACAGGAGAGTCCTCGAATCACTGAAAGTCAAAAGGAGGGATAAAGAAAATTTCCCCCGCTAACAATAACTCCTTCCATACCTCTCTTCACTTATTCCACCTCTTAGATGGAATCATAGTCATAAACAAAGTTCGCTACTCTACTTCTCTTTTTCTTTCGATGCACGAAGTTTCACCCACGAAGTCAGAATGCGACTAAAGTGGTTGGGTCCAACCGTCGTACTTGGAGAGTTTCGGGTCTCTATAATATCATGCCATCTGCAGAGCCGCTTATTCCTAATTCCCACTTCAGCCAATGCAAGATCATGGAACCATACCGGAGGAACTTGCCACGAACCGAAAAAAAAATATGAAGCGCTAACACAGGATTCGAACCTATGACTCAAGCCCCACTACGAGCCCCACTAGCACCTGATGAATCAAGATTAGTGACGTAACACTACGTCATCCTCTATATTCTAAGCATAAATAGCCATAAATCATAATTAGAAACTAGGGGCAAACTTTTATAGCTCTTGGGCCTAATAACTGTCTCGTTGGTAACTATTGGGGTTATCTTAAACTTATCATCATTCATCATTTTTATTATGGAATTCATAACAACTTATATCATAGATAAAAATTCTTACAACTAGTTGGACGAACAGTGTTAGTTACTTATTCTAACTTACTGGGCCCTGGCGGGTACTCTAAGGTAAACTCAAACTTACTCTATGTCGTTCGACTAACATTATTCTGTAAAAAGAAAATTTTAACAGGACTAATGTATGTTAAGGAAAAATTGAAAAACTTAATGACACTACATTCAAAAAGAAATTACAAGCTAACTTACAGTCTACCTTAAAATAAAACTTACAAACTATCTTAGGCTAGTCTACGTATATATACATATACACATTTGTATAGCTATATACACATACACATCCTTGTATACATAATGTATAAATACAGTGGACTCTCCCTAAGTCGAACTTCCCCGAAGTCGAAACTCTCTCTAACTCGAACTCTTTCGACATATTTTACATACATTTCCCTCAATTTTCCTTACAAAAACCTCTCTCTAAGTCAAACTCCCCCTAACTCGAACAAATTATGTTATCCTGTGACAATTCGATTTAGGGGGAGACCACTGTATATATACCGCTTTGTATATTCTTACTTTTTTTTTTTAATTTTTTTTTCCTATTTCTTATTTTATTTTATTATTTTTTTTAGTAATTAACATATATTTACAGCATACTCACTACCTTACAACTACTCTAAGATATGTAAGTCGGTACAACTGACATGTACATATAAAATCCGCTGCTACAAATGGACAGACTACTCCCCATGAGGGGGTCTGAACTACCCTTCTAACCGGGGTCTAAAGGGTTTCAAAGCTGCAGTTCTCTCGCTCCCCATCCACCAGAACTTTCGACGTTGCATAGCAACATTTCGCACACCCCGCCTAGATACCGCCGCACAGTGGTCCCGCAGTGGAAATAAATACCCGAAGTGACATATTTTTTCTCGGCCAAATGGTTTATTGTTTTTCGATTCTACAAATATGAGAACCTAGAAATCCAACATTTTGTTGAGTTTGGATCATCCGTTTGGCTGTAGCGTTAGCTCAAAGTTGGGACTTTGAAAATTACAAAAATTTACGTATTTTTTAAGCAAATTTGATGTGCCATATTTCCTAAAATTATGTACATTGGAACCTAAAGTAAATTTTTTTTTAAAAAGGTCATACATCTTGCTTTCAAACTGCGTTTTCAGTTTTTTCAAGTTCATGTTCACATCAGAGATGAATGATTTGAAGTGAAATCAGGAAGCTCTAAGATTAGGAATTTCACTCTTGCACGCTCGCATCCGTTTTATGGAATACTTGCTACATGTAGCCCATAATTTGGAGTTTAAAGCTTGGAGAACAACAAAAACGACACAGCCCATACACCAGGCAAGGAAGAGTCAAATTCAGCAGAAGTTCATACAAAAAATGGGTATTAAAGTAGATATAATAAAGCAAGGATTTGGCACAACCAACGACGGGAACACATCTAGAAGATTTTTTGAAGACCCATTATCAACGACAGAAATAACGGAAATAGATGTGCAACTCATAAAAAGATTCAGTGTTATCCTGGAGACAATGTGCAGCAATTTTTGGATTGACCCCGACAAGTTTGGAGCCTATGCCCAGGCAACCGCTACAATGGCTACAAATTGATATCCCTGGTATTATATGCCAGCAACAGTGCATAAGATTCTGTTCCACGGAGCAGAAATAATATCATCAGCAGCCTTGCCCGTCGGATCATTTTCAGAGGAGACGCAGGAAAGTCGGAATAAAGACTATAGGTACTATCGCATTAATAATAGTAGACAATTTTCTCGTTCGGCAACAAGGGAAGATGTTATTCATCAAATGTTGCTATCAACTGATCCCTGGATTGCGTATTTAAGGCCTGAACCAAAAACAAAAGATTCGCTGCCACTTAGTACTGAAGCGCAAGCCTTATTATACTTATATTCTTTAATTCCAAATAAAGTGTACGTTACCAAAACTTGTAAGATTGTATATAAATAGTGATTACAAATTTGCTTTAACAATAATAAATAATTATTTTATGCATTTAAACAAAAAAAAAGTGTTTTTATTTTTTATTTTTTTTAACTTAAGATTTCTCCGTTAGCTTATGAGATACATCAACCATTTTTTTGAAACATAATAAGATCTTGTAGTACTTGCACTATGTTTCAAATTTCATTAAGATCGGTTCACGAATTCAAAAGTTACAGATTTATTTCCAACTCTCCCATACAACGGGACCACTGTGCGCCGTACTGAACCAGAGGAGACCCTCCTCAGCTCGTAGTGCGACGGAGCGGTCGTGGTGTGATAGATGAGCGGTACCTCATTTACGTCTTGTATCACGTGCTCTTGTCACTGTGCTTATCCAAATGGAGGAATTCTTCTGGGGGGAAGCCGGTGTGACTTACCCTCTCGTGTATTGGCGATTGGGGTAATGAGCCCCAGAGATCAGATTGTTGACCAGTCCATCGCTCTGGCAGTATGACCTCAAATCAACTTCAGCAGGAAATTTGTCCACCCTTATCAGGTTTTTCATTGGAATAGAATTTTATGTACCATAGCTCTGAAGTTCTATAAAGGCGAAGGCAAGCCCTAAGACAAGCCTTCTCGAACAACCGAATCTTTCCCATTAAGCTACCTTAAACTTATCGTCGACAAGTAAGTCAACAAGTTGTGTTTATCGGGAAATCACTGAATTTTCGAAAATGAGCGACATCTCAAAACGCGTCTTGTGCCAATCTTCGCAATCAAAGGACGGACTGTGGAGTAGTTGGAGGAGGTCATCCCTGTTCGCAGGCGCAACTGGAACAGAGTCTCCTCTCGTCTCCACTCTGTCCACAGCCATCTCTCATCACCCAAAGTCAATATCCCAGGACCCGACGCCAGCAAATTCTCCGTCATTACTCTCAGAAATTAAACAAAAGGAAGATAAAAAAACGCATTAATTACCAATCGATAGACAATCTCAAAGGAGTCACCGACACCTGAAGCTCGTGCATAAACACCGTCGATTAATATCCCATCGTGTCGCGTTTTTCCGCCCATTAAACACGTTTATCCGAATGGAAATCTCGAAACGCGCCCATATCTCACGACCGTCATGCCGTCATTCGCAAACATTTTAAATATGACACGCAGTTTATGTACACCACCATCCACTACTACCCACGGCAACAAGGGAGGGGGGAGGGTGGTGGGGGGGGGGGGGGGGGGCACCACCCTGCTTTGTCTTAAAACAGCAAAATTACGAAAGAGATCCTGTTTAACCTCATTATCCTGACTATTCGGCGCACATACTCTGAGACGCCCTCGCCTCGGGAAATGCTAATAGCGCGCGCAAGTAAGAAAATAATTTACAATCACTCAAGAGTGCGAGACTCTGTCAATATGTTTGGCGAACGAAAACCCAGCGAACTCACAAGCCCGTCCTTAACACTGACTGGCAAACGCCTAATTTTATGGTCTCCTCTGGTGAACAAAAAGAACATATGTACGCGTATGTGCGCGCACAGGAGCACCCAACCACTGGCGTGGTGCGGCGCGGCGCGGCGGTAGCAAGGGGAGGCTGCCAGTGGGATGGCGTATCCTTGCTGTGTCAGAACCTTATTCCACAGATTTTATGGGCAAAAAACAGGAGAGTCAAGCAAGCAAGCGAGCGAGCGAGCACATTCCACCTTCAGTACCACACGGGTGCTGTAATTTATTTTAAATGGTTTACTTTTTTACACTCTCCCCGGGGAATGGCGGCGAATGGGTGGGCGGGCGATCGGTATGGCGCAGCGGGAAGGGGTTGAGTTCCTGTTGCCATTTTCGCCACGAATGCCAGGGATCAACAGAGAGAGAGAGAGAGCGAGGCGACGTCACCCGCATAAGAAAACGCATAAAAATTTGTTACTCCTGTTATGCTGCCTTTAAATGACTTTTATGGTGATGCTGGTACAAAATAACACACACACACACACACTCACACACGCGCACTTACCCACGTATAAATATTTTATGTGTAAAAATTACCATACACACGTACTGGCTGTGACACGGGCTGATGTCGGTGGAGGTGGATGGCGGTGGTGGCAGCGCAGTGACGCTTGTATTTAGTCGTGAAAGGGGCAGAAAGACATTTTCCTGTTCAAGGTGAAACAAAAGGGTTTACATCTGGATTCGAAGTAGGCTCCAGACGGCAACGACGGAATTACTGTCGTCCTTTCTTCATGTTCCATGTTCGTTGAGTACGTGTGGTTGTGCATAAATATTATTCGTTTGCATTTCACAGGATCATCTACCACAAGTACTCGCAACAGCGCTGGCACACTACCACGGTGCTGTGGTTCCATTTGATGTAATTCACTTTCATAATGGCTCACTGCTTGTTCCGAGCTTCCGCTTCCAGTGTCGCTCCAAGTGTCGGAGCCGTAAAAATGAGCAATGAATTGGTATGCTGAGTGGTTGGAGCGGCGCAGGAGATGAGATTGGATGAATAATATAAATCAGCAGACGACAAGAAAGGATTCTTTTAATCGCGCTCAGAATATGTATGATTGTTTGCGTTTGGCAGCGCCCGCTCGTGTGTGTGTGTGGGTGGGTGGGTGGCATGACAAGTTGAAGGGGACTTGTGTGCTGACAGTCAGATGAGATGGCTTCCATTGCGATTCCACTCTATCCTTGCTCAAGGACGAGCATAAAGCGTATTATATGCTTTTTTATGCATTAGCTGATGTCGCTGAAATGCTTAAATGTGATGAGTAAGTCCATTAGAAGGATATCCGATTCTGTGAATGGGACAGGGAGAGTGAACTCGCACTTTCCTTTGCATCACCTTTCTTTTGTCTCCTACTTGGACGGGGAATTTATTCTGTGAACACGTGAATATCTTAAGCCAAGGTGGCGGGAGAGGAAAATGCACAATCCCTTCGAAGGTCCAAACCTGGCTCAGAGATCTCAAATTCGTGCGACGATGTTCAGTGTCCTCGGAGTTAATTTGAAATCCTTGCAATGCATAATCTACTGCATGGCGAATGTCGGTTTCCATGTGGAGCCTGTGATCAGCTTGAATTCCAGCACTTCTTCCTCTCAGATCGAATCAATGAAGGGAGCAGAGAAGATCCTTGTGGTCGCAGTGCATGAGAGACACATCACGCCCCATTATCTTCAATTCCATTCCTCAGCTTGCGGAATTAATGATACGTCCTTTACTACATCAGATTGCTTCCGATCTGAAGGAGAACCGACCCACTGCTCTCTGTGACAGTTTAGTCGTAACTGAGCAAGCAACTGATGCTTTGCTAGATTAAGAAGAATAAGAGCCGCTAGCCGCGTCTAGACCGATGCTCATCAAATCACTTGTGGACTTCAAACCCCTTAGACGAGGGAAGCAAATGATGAACTTCTCGGTTCAACTCTAGTAGCTGATAGCTGCTTTGTGATCATTTGCTGATGTGCTTTCTATGGCGCTGTCTTTATCAGTCTTCGAGGGCACAATGGCTCTACTCACGTCCGAGCTCATCTTTCAAACTTACCTTCCCACCTATCTCCATGAACAGAAGAGGGGGACACCGACAAGAAGCAGTTTCTCTCACTGAACGAGCCCAGATCAGACAGAGGGCTTGTGGACCACCTTAATTCCCGTCTAGGAAACAAAAAAGGCTTCGAGGGTACCACAGATGACGAAGGTCAGCTAGAGAAGATTGCCTAGAATGTTCAGGACGAAGCTCAGCTAGACACAATTGCCGTAAATGCTTCCAGCACGGAACGTTGGGAACACGCGATGAATGTGTCGGATTATAACAACCATTCTTTCAAAAGTTCTGGCCAAATATGGGTCTGAGTCAGTAGTCTATAGTCCGACAAATTTGATAAACCCACGCCGCCATGCAAACATGCCCGTTGCATTCATAAGTTCACTTCTAAGTGGTTTCGGTAATCGTGCATTTGCGGGGATAATTACTGGCATCACAGCCGACTGAAATCAATCAAACAGAAGCCCTTACGTATCAACATCACCCCACTCGCTAGAGCGCGTTTGGAACTCATTTAATTTACGCCCGAGAAACAAATTCCCCTGTTTTTTTTCAAAAATTTGCCCAAATAACGGTACAGTCGTGAATTTTCCAATTCCATCCTCTAGATCAAGTCATAAGCTACAAAAAATTGTACTGGAATTTTCTCGTACGACTCACCGTTCTCGAGATATAAATTGTCAAATATTCCATACGAACCGCCAGAACCCCTACAGATGTCGATTTTTCTACATTGAAAAAATCATGATTGTTTATCTTACCTTGCTCATATCTCAAAAACCGTGCGTCCTACAGCAAAGTGACTGAGACAGATTTTGTAGCTTATGACTAGATCTAGAAGATGGCGTAGGGGAACGGACAAATTTACCGTTATAAGGGTATCATTTTTAATGGATAAGGCACTTTTCGTGGTAAAATAATTTTAATCATCGCCTTGCCGGTGATTGAGAGTGATGAAAACTTGCACAATGTGAATTCACGTCAAGAGCAACAATTCAGATTGAGCTTCCTTCAAAGCCGATGTAAAATTTCATATAATTTACGCCCGAGAAACAAATTTTCCGGTTTTTTTCAAAAATTTGCTCAAATAACGGTCCAATCGTGAATTTTCCAATTCCATCCTCTAGATCAAGTCATAAGCTACAAAAAATTGTACTGGAATTTTCTCGTACGACTCACCGTTCTCGAGATATAAATTGTCAAATATTCCATACGAACCGCCAGAACCCCTACAGATGTCGATTTTTCTACATTGAAAAAATCATGATTGTTTATCTTACCTTGCTCATATCTCAAAAACCGTGCGTCCTACAGCAAAGTGACTGAGACAGATTTTGTAGCTTATGACTAGATCTAGAAGATGGCGTAGGGGAACGGACAAATTTACCGTTATAAGGGTATCATTTTTAATGGATAAGGCACTTTTTGTGGTAAAATAATTTTAATCATCGCCTTGCCGGTGATTGAGAGTGATGAAAACTTGCACAATGTGAATTCACGTCAAGAGCAACAATTCAGATTGAGCTTCCTTCAAAGCCGATGTAAAATTTCATATAATTTACGCCCGAGAAACAAATTTTCCGGTTTTTTTCAAAAATTTGCTCAAATAACGGTCCAATCGTGAATTTTCCAATTCCATCCTCTAGATCAAATCATAAGCTACAAAAAATTGTACTGGAATTTTCTCGTACGACTCACCGTTCTCGAGATATAAATTGTCAAAAATTCCATACGAACCGCCAGAACCCCTACAGATGTCGATTTTTCTACATTGAAAAAATCATGATTGTTTATCTTACCTTGCTCATATCTCAAAAACCGTGCGTCCTACAGCAAAGTGACTGAGTCAGATTCTGTAGCTTATGACTAGATCTAGAAGATGGCGTAGGGGAACGGACAAATTTACCGTTATAAGGGTATCATTTTTAATGGATAAGGCACTTTTCGTGGTAAAATAATTTTAATCATCGCCTTGCCGGTGATTGAGAGTGATTAAAACTTGCACAATGTGAATTCACGTCAAGAGCAACAATTCAGATTGAGCTTCCTTCAAAGCCGATGTAAAATTTTATATAATTTACGCCCGAGAAACAAATTTTCCGGTTTTTTTCAAAAATTTGCTCAAATAACGGTCCAATCGTGAATTTTCCAATTCCATCCTCTAGATCAAGTCATAAGCTGCAAAAAATTGTACTGGGATTTTCTCGTACGACTCACCGTTCTCGAGATATAAATTGTCAAAAATTCCATACGAACCGCCAGAACCCCTACAGATGTCGCTAGAAAGGGCACAAACTTCGTGCTCTTTCCGGGTGGAAACCCACCCTCCATGCCTATCGCGACTATAAAACATCCGCTAAAGCTTGAAACGCTTGCTCAAACAAACCGCGGATGGACATCTGGCACAGGATGCCTCATTACCAAACAACTCTGGCCTATGATCGATCCCAAGCGATCGCTTAACTTGATCAGATTAAGCAGGCCAAACCTCAGATCTCTTATTGGGCATTATGCCATCGGAACTCACACCTCTAGACTAGGCCTTTCTAGTCCCATAATGATTTCTGTAGAAGCTGCATGGGCGAGGATGAGGAAGAAACCATCGAACACTTGTTATGTAGCTGCTGTGCTCTCTCATCCCGTAGATTCAGACTCAAGGACCATTTCTTTGTTAATCTGGCTGAACTGAGCAGCATCAGAATCAGCCCTCTTCTTCGCACAAATTGGTTTGCAGAATAAGTAGCCTAAGATCCGCGTAGTAACACAATCTGCCTATGTTTGGCCTAAGTCTGTCTGCTGTCCGTATGCGCGGCAGTCAGCCACATCAACCTATCCTAACCTAAGCCCTTACGTCTTTTTTCTCTGAAGCTAAAACGAGTTGAGACAAATTCGCCTTCTTGTCTTATGCTTTCCCTCCTCACTCACTAATCACTTGCTTGTCGAATTGATTTTTGCACAGTTTCTAAGTGACATTGGTCCAAGCATGGCATGGCACCTTCATTCCATTCGAATTCAGGTTGCATTACGCGCTTTAATTATCTCCAGTAACGAACAGCAACAAAAACACACACTTCAAGTTAATGTTCATTTGAACAAAGCAACTTCACAGTTCTCTGTCGTTGTCGTCGTTGCCGTCTCCTCGAGGGAATCCATTAATCCAATTACTTGTTCCATCATCAAATTAAAAACATTTCCCATCATCAATTGAGATACACTGCCACTGAGAGAGAGAGAGAGACAGAGAGGAAAATGAAGGACTGAGAGGTAATTTTGCTTGAAGCATCTGATTTCTGGAATGACGTAATCAAATCTTTTTTCGATGGTCTTTGAGATACTTAGGATTTCTTTAATTCGATTAGCTTAAGTGTATTTTTAATTTTCTGAAATTGGTCGTGAAGATGAATGCTGGACAAGGAGGTGGTGGCGGGGGAGGAGAAGGGGAAGGAGACGCTAAATGAATTATGAGAGCGAACAATGTATCGCGCGTGTAGAGAGCCCTTGTGTCCTTGTAAACTTGTGCAGAGATATTTTGCAAAAGTGAGCAAGAAATGCAGTTAAGTCTGAAATCGAACGAGTTTCGTTGGATTAACAGGATGTTCAGCAATCGTCGTATTTTTTCCGTTGTCTGTGTTCTCAGCTCAGGATGACAGACAGAATAGGAGACAATTTGCAATTAGGGAACAGCACTACTCACTTAGGGTTAGACAACATCAATTTGTCAAAGAAGGGCACCCTTTTATATATATTTCGAACTGTGTACTTCAGTATGTGCTGTCCTGAAGATATACAGCATCGACTTCTTGGACAGAGCGCCACAAGGGGTACCCATAACTTTGAGGAACTTCAGGACATTACGACCAACATCATCTTCTTCTTTATTTGGTGCTACAGTCCGTGGTGAACACGGGCCTCAACCAAAAAGCCTCTCCAGCTAGCATGGTCTCTGGCAAGCTGTCTCCAGTGTCGCATGCCAAGTTGGTTGAGGTCCTTCTCCACCTGGGTGCGCCACCTTAAACGCGGGCATCCTCTGTGACATTGTCCCACGGGTTCAGAGTCCAAGGCTCTTCGGGCCGGAGCTGAGTTGTCCATACGCTCTACATGGCCTAGCCATCTTAGGCGTTGGATCCGAAGACTCATGTCGCTGTACAACCCGTAAAGTTCGTGTTTGAATCTTCTCCAAAAACCATCAACGCGAACAGAACCAAGGACTGAACGCGGAACTTTTCTCTCGAAATAGCTTTTTCATCTGCTTTTAAGAGTGTCCAGGCTTCTGCGTCAAAGAGCAAGACAGGGATGACCAAGTCTTGTTTAAAGTCAGCTTGGTCCTTCGAGAGATGGCTCTACTAGTCAATTGGCTCTTGGTCCTTCGAGAGATGGGTCAGAAACAGCGGTTGGAAAGAGTAACTCTGCGTTTGATCTCGGTGCTGCCGTGGATCGTACAATTTACTGCGGAGCCGAGGTAGACGAAGTCCTTGACTACCTTGAAGTTATAGCTGCCCATTGTGACTCTCTGTCCAAGATGTCGATGTTGTGTGTCCTTTCTTGATGACAGCATGTACTTCGATTGGACCTCATTCACCGCTAGACCCGTTTCAGCCGCTTCCGGCTCAATGCCAGCAAACGCCTCATTGATGGCTCGCTGTGTTCTGCCAATCACGTCAATGTCATCCGCGTATGCTAACAGTTGTACGGACTTCTGGAAGATCGTGGCTCTAGTGTTGGCGTGTGAGTCTTGCACGATCTTCTCCCGGAGGATGTTAAGAAAATCACATGACAGGGCGTCGTCTTGTCTAAAACCTTTTTTGACATTGAAGGTCTCGGTGAGTTCGTTACCGACCTTGATTGAGCAGCGAGAGTTCTCCATCGTCATCCTGCACAACCTGACGAGTTTGGCAGGAATGTCAAAACTAGACATGGCGTTGTAAAGCTCGTCCCTATGCACGCTGCCATATGCGGCCTTGAAATCGACAAAAAGGTGGTGGGTGTCGATCTGCATCTCTAGGGTCTTTTCCAGGATCTGCCGTGTGTGACAATCTTGTCGATGGGGGACTTCCCTGGCCAGATTGATTGATCAGATTGTTTATAAACGGCTTCGGGGGAGTACACTAAAAGGCAGAGAAAATCGTGTATGCGATGTTCAGGAGACCTATCCCTCTCTAGTTGGCGCAGTCAAAGGGGTCTCCTTTGTTGTGGATCGGGCAAACGATACTGAGATTCCACTCATCGGGCATGCTTTCCTCCGACCATATCTTACAGATGAGCTGGTGCATGCGCCCAACCAGATCATCTCCAGCTGCCTTAAAGATTTAAGCGGACAGTCCGTCCGCACCGGCAGCTTTGTTAAACTTCAGTCGCGATATCGCTATCTTGACTTCGTCTAGGTCGGGGGGACGGAATTCTCGTGGATCGCCGTCAATTGTGTGGAGTGGAACATTCTGCCTGACAGCGGTGCTATCATCGCCGTTTAACAGTCTACAGAAATGATCTTTTCCAGATTCTCAGTATCGACTGCGACTCAACTACTAGTTGTCCATTCTCGTGCCGACAGGCTTCTGTATGAACCTTATATCCACTGGATAACTGTTTCACACTCTGGTAAAACTTGCGGACATCGTTCCTGCCGTAGCACCTCTCCATCTCCTCGATCGCGCGCTTCTCGTGCTCTTTCTTTTTTCTCCTGAGAAGCCGGGTGTCGTCCCTTCGTCGCTATTCGTAGATCTCACGAACAGCTCTCGTTGATCGCTGCACCTTTGCTTTGTAGGCTTCCAGCTTCGCTGCCGTCGCTTGTCAAACGATGGGTTTTTTCGAGGTGGTGCCGTACAACCCAGCAACCCATCAGTGGCAGCATCCTTGGTGGCTTCTTGACAACGCCTCCAATCGCCTTCGATTGTTTGCGCAAGTGGCGACGAACTTAGAGAGAGATTCCGGGAGACTCGATCGGCAGTCGGTTGCGATTGTAGCTTTCCGACGTCAAACCGTGGTGTCCTTTCTCGACTCCGTTGATCTCTTGATATCCGAGTTCTTACCTTTGCTACAACAAGAATATGGTCCGATGCGATGTTGGCTCCTCAAAACGGTCGGACACAAGCTGGAAGAGTGCTTGACGTCGATCGCGACATGATCAATCTGGTTGACGGTTGATTGATCAGGGGACTGCCAGGTCCCTTTATGGATGTTGAGGTGCGGGAAACGCGTTCTAGCTACTGAGAGGTTCGGCCCAATGACGAAGTCCACCAGCCCGAGTCCGTGGTGTCATGTAGGCTGATTCTAGCAAAGATGTCCTCCTTACCCAGCTTAACGTTGAGATCTCCTAGAACGATCTTGGTGTGGAAGCTGAGGCATTGATCATAGGAGATCATAAAAATCAACTTTGGTCTCCTTAACTTTGTCCTCCGTAGGGGCATGGGGGCAGATTAGGCTGATGTTTTCGAATTCAGCTTTGATGCGGATTGTTATGCTCAAGACCCTTTGCTTAAGTCTGCTGCTGTCTTCACCCTCTGTGGTTCCACATCATTCTCACAGTTTTTTTATCCTCTTTTGCCCGGCTCAACCCACCGCATCTTCTTGATGGCGGTGATCTCTGCCTTATAGGCTTCTAGAGCCTCCGGGAGTCCATCGGCTGCATGTGGTTTGTTAAAGGACCACACATTCCGTTCGCTGGGGTCTTCCACAATAAATTCGTCTGTATTCGAGGCAGGTCTCTGCTTCTGAACTCAGAGATTTTTACATGGGGAGGAAGTTCACGCCCATTTGTGACACACAGGACAGGTTCATTTGTTTAGTCCATGAAGGAACTGGTGGCGGCAGTCGCTTCCAGACCGCCGTCGGCCCTAAGAAAAGGGCTCATCTGCCGCCATCTCCATTCCAGTGTCCCGACTTATGCTTGGCAACCAGGTGGCTCCTGCTGACGGGAGTTGTGGATGCCACCGTTGGCCTATGAGATCCTCCGCCGCCATCCTAAAAGAGTGATAAGCCCTCGTAGGCTCACTACCCCCCTTTTCTCGCTCGAGGGTTGGTTACTTCATCCTCTGTTGAAGGCACTAGGCTCCCGAATTTGACCACGCGGAGGTTAGAGTAGGAGTTCGAAGACAGGCTAAATGCAGGCGCTTGTGTCTGGATGTCTGCATCGTTCGCATGTCAATGCCGACTCAAGAGTCACAGTTTTCGTTCGCAGTTAGCAAGACGCGAAAAGAACAATGACAAAAATACACGAATTGACATCACCCAGACGGTGTCCCCTGCTTTCCAGCAGACACAGCATAAATCGCATCCCCAAGCAAAAGAAACCCTACCCCCTTCCAACCAAATCGAGACGAAAGGCATCTGATCTCCAAGAGGATTTGTACGAGTAAAAATCATTTGCAAGACTCCACTTCATTCCATCGCCGCACTGTCACCATCAAAGTGAGGCGTCTCTGCCACAACCGATGCGCTCCGAAATCACGATTAACAACAGGAATAGCAAAAAAAAGGCATGGAAAAACAGAAATCACTTATAAGCCGGTGCTACCCCTTAAATAAGATTCAAAAACATCCTCGAAAGCTTCTCAGACACACTTCAATCCTTTGTCAGCTTAAATTAGCAAAGTAAGCAAAATATATGTACATTTAAACCACTTAAGGGACGAAGCTGAATGCAGACAAAAAAAGGAATAAAAATAAAAAAAAATACTGCTGAGAGGGTGAAAACACGTGTCCCAACAAAAGGTCTTACCACATCAAGATTCCTTTTAGGTAACCACATCACCGGCGCACACCCCGACCATCGGTGGCTTGTCATAATGCGATTTATTTTGGTTACATTTAAGAAAATGAAAAGAAAATAAGCAGTATGCAGAGCATATTGAGTCCCTTTTACGGTTTAAGGACGCACGATCTGTGCGGTGAGTCTGCCGGTGAGTCGCCAACCCCCATCCGCGCCCCCAAGAGCATCATAAAATATTCCAATCGCATATTTCTTTTAAACCACAAATCAATATATACTTTCTGGGACTGCTACGATACCTCCGGTCTATTCAAAAACTTAAAAAAACACACACACACACACCGCACAACCACACGGCCATAAAAATTGTGAGGGTTGTTGCGGCAGTAATGGGACCCCACCACACCGCATCGATGCAGACTTCATCTCGAATGAGGAGAGACGCAAATGTGCTCAAGAAGCGATGTGGAAGTGGACCAGCGGAAGAGATTTTGCCTATCCCCATCCGTGCTTCAAACTATAAGCCGTCTAGCGTGGATTATGTTGTGTCCCTTTGATTTCGTCTCGGGAGGGGTGGGGGCGCGATGGAGCGGGATGTGAAATAAAAAAAAAAAATAATATTTGTATCGAGTCTACGGTTCTCGATGGGAACGAGGTGCCGAGCTGAAGTGGAGCGGGTCTTTGAAACTCTCTAACGAAGCGAAATTCCATCCATTCACCGTGGCGGTGCGGTACGGGTGATTTGGTCGACTTACCGATGCATCTTGCCGGTTTACGGGGTTTACACGGTCCACGTTCGCAGTTGGGGATACAGGCAGCGACTTGAGAGGCGGAAAGGAGTTTCGTGAAGTAAATGAAGAGCCGTGAGGTGCACTCGAGTCGAAAGTTTTTTCTGCTGCCACGGAAATGCGGTGAAGGCTGTCTGCGAAATCGTTGTCAATAGGCTTAAGTTTGTTCACCGTGAGCTTGGTCGTTCCAGAGAGGGCGCTCGCACCCAAAGAAACAGTGCTTGGAAAGAAGAAGTCTTGTATTAGACTGTGGAAATATGGACAGCAGCTAGTAGCCGCCTGCACAGCTGTAAGACTGAAAGCACTCACACTGTGGTCCGAACTCACCACCGGCCACTCCACCATTCGGAACGAATTCCACTTCCTTCCCAATAACACCGATTGTCTACTCCCCAAGCCATCTTCGACAAGAATGCCTTCACCAGCATTCCTTCGAGATCGGATTGGATGTCTGACAACTAGTCGCTGCCCGATGGCTTGCGTAGAGGGAGAAGGCAGACGTGGGTATAGGGATACATTCCAAAGACCTTGCTATTTTTTTTTCTCCTTGAACGTCCCTGATCATTGCGGCGTCCTCAGGGCAGAAACCATCGCGATAAACGAGTCACTGCGCTGTCTGAAGAGCAATGTGTAATATCCAAAAAGGATGTCACCATCTCTTCGGACAGCCAGAGTGCAATTAAGTCCTTGGACAACGCGTTCAATTCAAAAACTCTGCTCAATTGTAGGCTCTTAACGAGATGGCTGAGCATTTTGATATACACCTCATGTGGGTTGGATTTTCGGATTGCACGTGGAATGTTAGGTCCCTGAACAGACCACGACACACAATATCGACGTCTTGGACCGAGCGTCACAATGGGCAGCTATAACTTCGAGGTAGTCAAGAACGTGATCTACCTCGGCTCCGCAGTAAACAGTAAGATCTACGACAGCACCGAGATCAAACGCAGAGTTACTCTTGCCAGCCGCTGTTTCTATGCGCTCAAGAGGCAATTGACCCATCTCTCGAAGGACCAAGAGCCAATTGACTAGTAGAGCCATCTCTCGAAGGACCAAGCTGACTTTATACAAGACCTTGATCATCCCAGTCCTGCTCCTTGACGTGGAAGCCTGGACACTCTTAAAAGCAGATGAACAAGCTATTTCAAGAGAAAAGGCCCGCCTTCAATCCTTGGTCCTGCGCCCGTTGATGGTTTTTGGAGAAGAAGATTCAACCATGAACTGTACGGGCTGTACAGCGACAGGAGCCTAGCCAGGCTTCTATGGACTCAAGGCTTAAGATGACGAGGCCATGTAGAGCGCATGGACAACGCTGCTGCAGCCCGAAGAGTCTTCGACTCCGAACCAGTGGAACAACGCAATAGAGGATGCCCACGGTATTGGTGCCGCACACAAGTGGAGACGGATTTCAACCAACTGGAAATGGTGAAGCTGCCTCGTTCAACCAACGAGGCAACTGCCTAAAGATCGTTCCAGATGAAGAGGTTTGTTGACTGACGCCAAGATTCACCCCGGAATTAAGTGTTGTTAGAAGAGGAAGAAGAAGAGATGGAGATCGAATTCTTATCAATCGTCATCTCAGTCCTGGTCCATAGCCCAGAGGCATGGTAAGGATGTCACTCAACGTCTAAGATTTGCGATGCGACCGTTAATCTTGTTCGCCGTGATGACGATTCCGATCCTGACACTGAGGGACGTCACAGGAAGAATACCTTCACATAATTGGCTTGCCATCCCAAACCCTCAGCTCACTCGACACTCACTCGCCTCCCTTTCAGTCTTCCTGAAAGCCGAAGTAATCGAGATCAATTGCCCTTGACATTGACGTCCTCCTTTGATTTACCAATATTGCCTAGTCCCTGATATCTCTCTGACAGATATCACGTGTACACCTCCATGAGTATCGTGTCGCTCGCACCTTGCCCTCATTCAAATTCAAGGATCCCACGCGAACTCTCTCACTCTCTCGTCTTTGAATGCCACACGCAGTGTGTGTGTTGTTTACTCGAAAAGAGCAATTTACAATTTCACACAGAGCCGCAAAGCATATCCTTGCCAAGCCGAATAAATACCTCAGCACGCCGTCAGGCCACCACCCATCACCACGGCGGAGACCACTTTCATCACTTAGGCAATCTCCGGGCGGATTCAAGCGTGTGGCGTGCTCCTTCGAGCTTATGTCAACCATATGAATATTCCTTGAGGCAAGTCATATCCTTAATTAAATTAGCATTACAAAACGAAAGGACCCAAGAATGCATGCAACGTACGTGAAGGCCTCTTCTTCCCACGCCACGACCGCTGCGAGCAGGAGTCGCAAAGAAAACAACCAAAAAGGGAATACAAGGAAGAGTGAAAAATTAAATTGAAAAAGAGAGAGTTTCGCCGTCAGTTTAAATGAACATTCGCACCGACGAAATATCAGCCAAACACAGCGAAGACGAACGGAGGCGGCCGGGCCGGTAATTTTAAGCTGGAAAGCAGCGCCCAGAAAACCCCTTCAGGTTTCGGCTTACCTTCTGGAGGACACTTTTCTAATAAATCTCGTTCTCTCTTCTACATCTCTTGGCGTGTCTCATCGCTGCGCCGCACCGGGCCTCACGATGAAGAGACGATTGCGATGCGATGATGGGGAGATGATGCAAGGACGAAGATTGCTGCTGGTGGCTGGTGGAAGTGGTGCGTCTCATAAAAATTATTAGAACGGAAAGTGGATGCTTATCTGAGAGATATTTTAATTAAAAGTTCTCGGGTGCTGCCAGCGCTAAACGAAAAAGGCCAAAAGGAGTTGCACACTGCTGCTTATGTTACACAAGCCGGTGCGAGTCTTGCAACCTTCGGCCCTCCGACATGTCTTACCCCACGGAGCAGGCAGCAGTGAATTTGTGTCAGAATTTCCCGGTGCTGGTGCTGGCATTGCTCTTGGATCCTGGTTCGAGGGCGGGCGCGAGACTGTGGGATCGAGTTACCGGCAAAAGATTGGGCTTAAGTGGGTGTTATTTGATAGTGAGCGGGAAGGAAGAGAAAGCCTTTTATTGTGTCAGGACACAGGCAAATCAGGTGTCAGATGGGGGTGTCACATTGTGTCACAGTCAAGTGTTTGGTTACCACTAAGTGACTGAAGTGCTAATGGGGGCGGTGCTATTTTTACAATAAAAGTGGAGCTGCTCCCCTGGAATGACAGGCACGCGTTATTTGATGAATGAAAAATAGAAATTCTGCGAAGAGCTGATGGGGAGAGATAAGCAAGGGAGGTAGCCTTCTTTGCGTGTTCCCCGATATAGAAGCCCCAACGGAGTAGCCGTAACATCTGATGGTTGCGCATTTCTGAGAAGTTCTCAATCGATGACTTTTGATACAAAAAGGATATTCCAGGAATTTAGATACTTGCCAGGCACCCCCAGTTCGGTGCACGTGTCTCAAGTGAGTTTCCTGAACCGGAGATTATCGCGAAGGCCCTTGGGCACTGCTCAACGTAATCGAGGGGGTGAAGCTTGAAAGGTGAATGGCACTAGACGCCTTCGTTGAGGATTTCAAAGGCTCTGTTCTTTTCTATTGGACAACAGACAGGGTATCTCGTCTATCAACAAGCATCTCGAGTTAGGATCGAGCTGTCCCATTTTACTCTTGAACGTCTTCTGCTGCATTAAACGGCCTTGGATTTGAAGATTCTTCACCCGTATCTGTGCATATCCCACATTGCTACCTGAGATGTTGCAGATTTACTCGCGGTGTCCGTGAATCACCGCAAATAGGTCTAAGTTTAGTAAGCTTTATTTTCTCTTGGCGCAAGCCCCTAAAGTTCGCACCAATAACGAAAGCCGTTTCAGCAAACCGACACAAGGCGCTTTGACAGTCGAGTCGTACCGGCCATAGCTATATAAGCAACACAAACCTTAAAAAACTATTTCTGTTCTGTTGAATGTACTGTTGGGTACTCCTTTTATTTTAATCGATTTTAGGGAATTTTGTATGAATGCTACTGATTCCCTTTATGCTCCAGTATATTAAAGACACAACATTTTACCGTTATCTATGAGTTCATACGTCAAATCTGTTGTTTCATTCATTGAATGGATCTTTGCGGCTGGTTCTTGAAATAGCTGTGTTTTTTTGCAAGCGTATATACGCTTAAATTTCAATTGGCATGTAAAATACACTAACAACCAATCATATAGCCGCTTAAGTTACTCATCATATCTATCGCTGCTTAGGAAATAAACGCGGATAAAAACAATGATTCCAATCATTTTCTGTGTGTACATTCCTGAGTTTATTCATTTTTTGCTTAGGTTGCTGAATGTGGCTTATATTAGTAGATTTGGTTGATGTATTAGATAATTTTAAATTATTTTGGCATCCATAAGTATGCAATTTTTGGCATACACAGAGTGTCTCTACTAAACATTCCATTTAGGCTTCGTAATCGATTCTTTTCATTTGAAGAAAATTGTTTTTATCTTATAATTATTAAATGTTTTTCCTTTTCAAGTGATGGTTACGCTATACACTCACAAAACTAAGATTGTGACCATCAAAGATTAACCATCACCTTCCACGACTACACCCCTGACTGCTTAGCAAATGTCATAAATGTCGTCGGTGCTGCCAAGATTTTATGATGAATCATTTTGCACCGATGATCGTTTTGCTTGTGCACTTATAAATTAAGCGTAACAACACAGCTAATATCTCTATAATAATTTGTGCGGTCATATTTATTTTTTATATTCGCAATGTGTTTGATCTAATTTTTATTGCAATGGATAGAGGTAAGCATTGCACTTCGGACAAAAGTAGTTCAAAGTTATACTCTGTATCAAGACGGGAAAAAACCGGAAAATTGAAATGATCCAGGGAAATGGCTTACAACTCCAATAAAATGGTAAAAGAAGATCAGATACACCAAATCTGAAATGAAATGCCGTCCAAGACCAAGAAAAACCACGATTCTTATGGACCGACGGAAGAGCAAAAGGGATCCTTTTAAATCATCTCGTGAGAAATGCAATGAAATCCGTGAGGAATTTGGCTTAGATATATACAAAAAAATATAAAAAAAAAAACGTTTATTATTCGCAAGAACTCACCAAAATAAGGATCTTCATTTTTTGGAAAAAATGGTACTGTGGAGTGATGAGACAAAGGTCAATAGAATTGGGCTAGATTAAGAAACATCTGTGGATCGCCCTATGAAACGGATAAGCATGGGGGTACCTTAATGGTCTAGGGTGCGTTTTCCAGGCATGGGGTTGGACCTATTGTAAGGATCAATGGCAAAATGCACAAACTAATGCATACTGAAAACTGCTATGGACCCCTACGCTTTCGAGTCTTTGTCAGTAAATTGGATATTCAGCGCATGGCAATGACCCAAAGCACCCAGCTAAAGTAGTAAAAGATTAGTTTTTGCGGGAAAGTATTAAAGTTCTTGACTGGTCAGCTCATAGTCCCGATCATAACCCGATTGAAAATTTATGTCATGATGTAGAGCATAAAATTGGATAACAAAATTACAAAAATTGTGATGACTTATGGGAGGGAATAAAATATGCTTGAATGCAGGCGGTAGTTAAAAATTCTGGCTATAGTACGAAGTACTGATAAGGTTATATCAAAATCAAAACAGACAACCGAATCATGTATAGATTTTGGATTAATTCCAAAAACAATGTATTTGTGCTATTTACCTGTCCAGTCAAAAATTTATATACACAAAGTTTTATCCCTTAAACGTTGTCTGATTATGAACCGATCCTTTTACTGAAGTAAATTTTATTCTAATTTTAGTTAAGTTTTCAAATGAATACAACATTTTTACTATAGTACGAGTACAGTTTGAGTTATATTGATATTCTAATGACAACCCAATTTGTGCTATTTATATGACCATGGCTGTATATCGAGACGAGTTTAAATACGTTCCACATGATGTTCATTGCCAGATGTGGTTTTATGATGTAGAACGACTACTTTCACGACAATCATAAAAGAGAAATCATAGAGGCGTTTGGAGACAAGGCGTTAAACGACTCTCAGAATCTAATGGCGCTTACTGATTTTTCTGTTTCCATTTGAATATTTTTCTGTCTGCTAAAGGGTGACCAGATCGCATTAATAGAAGCAGTTTCAACATGGTATCAGGAGAATGTGTGCTGGACAGCTTGTCAAAACCGCCATACTTTTGTTTTGTGACATCACTGGTCACTGGGAGCTGGTCCGTTTTAGACATTGGACAGATGTGTTGCTTAAGCTTACACAATAATTCAATACAGTATAAAAAAATGCTATTCACAAATTGACTTGCAAAATGCAAGGGAAGAAGGTGGACATCTTCGACAAGACTCTATGACATCACTGGTCACTGGACCCTGGTCCGTTTTAGACATTGGACAGATGTGTTGCTTAAGCTTACACAATTATTCAATACCGTATAAAAAAAAAATAAAATGTATGCTATTCACAAATTGACTTGCAAAATGCAAGAATTTAATTCATTTATTAATCTAATTATGCAGGAAAACCGCCTTCATGTGCATTGAATTATTGAAGAAGCTGCAATGAATAGGAACTTTTTTTTTCCGTGGGTAGGTGGACATCTTCGACAAGACTCTATGGCGAACATTAGCACATAGAAGTGTGAGGTTCTTAATCACTAAGCCCACCTCCCTGAATTTATTAAGACTACAACTAAGTGAAGCACTTAACCAGTAGTTTGTATTACTCTCCAATAGAAGTTCCTGCAAACACCGCAACCATGCTCGGGTGTAGACTATCGCACGAGAACCAGGGGTCTAGTCCTTTGTAGTCGGCGCAAGACATTAGTTTCCTCAAGTATCGGGTAAACTGCAGAGTTTATGTACCCTTCTAGGCGCGCTTATGTTTATAAGCAAAGTTCTTAACTTCATCTTGGAGTGGTAATATTCCAAGCTCAGCTTTTCTGATATACCATGGTGCATTAACGATAGTTTTAAGCACCTTATTTAGAAAAGTCTGTATTCCGTCCGAACAGGTTTTAGGATTTGCTTGCATACAAGCAGTTTGTTGGCAATACTTAGCTTGGATTGTTTACTTTATATTTCATGTCAAGTTCTGCACGATTCTTCTTAACGTGCTCCTTCCACTTGAGTTGTACGTCAAAAGTCATCCCGAGGTATTTCGCTTCATTGCCCAAAAAGACTGGCAAGTTATTAACGTGCCTATAAGTGAAGTGAATATGGACTGATTTGCTTTCATTAGGAACAATTCGCCATAAGTTCCGATCTAGTGAACGTTGTAATTTTGATGTAGAATCTGTTCAACCATTTTGGCTGATACCAAAATTCGGTATCGTCAGCAAATGTGCCTAGAACAGTATGTGCTTCTTGTGGTGAGTCACTAGTGTACAGTAGGTATAGCAGAGGGCCAAGAGCACTCCCTTGTGGTACACCAGCATAAATAGTTTTATTCATTTCCATGCTTCCCACGGAAGATCCTATCAGAGAGATAGTTCGCTAAAATACTATACAGTTTCCCCGGTAGAGATCGGCATAGTTTATATTTCAGGCCTTCGTGCCAAACTTTGTCAAAGGCTTGAAACATCGAGAAATGTGGCTGAACAAACGAACTTTTGTTGAAATGCTTTTTCTATTACATCAGTTATACGATGTTTGTTTACTTCTAAAACCAAATTGGGGGTTTGGTATGAGCTGTTTTTCTTCCAAAACTAGACTGAAACTTCTAAGCAGAATTTTTTCAAACACTTCAGACATTATCGGGAGTAGTGAGATAGGTATATAGGTGGTTTCCCGGCTTTTGGTACCATTATAACTTCTGCCAATTTCCATTGACAAGGGACATGGTCAAGTCTAAGCGCGACATTAATTAAGTATAGTAACTAAGAACGGCAAGAACGTCATGCAGGTCTTCGATTGAACTGTTTAGTACACCTTATTATCCTTAAATCATGTCAGCAGTTGTCGAAGTTACCAATGACATCCAGCTGTCATCTACACTTCGACTGGCCATTTTATCATGCGTCGTTTCATTCTTACTGGACTTGAGAAAATGATTAAAAATGAATATCTAGCTCAGTTGTAAAAATTTAACGTGAATTTAGTCATGATGTAGTTCGTCATCATGGCTTCAGTGTATACTCGTCGCACAGTCAAAAAGTTTGAGCGCGAGTACAGTCTTTTGAATTTAACCATACCTTAGTATCTCTAGTGGTCTTAGAGCCAAGCCAGCTCTCACCTATGGTCATCGAATTTTGGGTAAGGACCAAAAGATCGTGCCAAGATGATATTTATTCGTTCGTTTATGAGAGCTACTTGCTCTGACAGAATGAGAAACACGGCAAGAAACTCAATGTTGCAAGGAACACAGCAGCTTCTTTGAGTTGAAAAGGTATGATTCGAGAATTTGTTCATGTCGCACGAATGTCCTCATCACCATAACTTTCAAGGTGTGTCTTGAATTCGATTCCATCTGGCAGGTGACAGTTTGGCCGACTCAGGACGAGGTGGTTGGACGCAGTCCAAAAACTAGTCAGCGCTTCGGCATAACTCCTGATGAGTTAGAGTCAATGAAGGAGGGACGTGTGGCCTGGTTATGTCTTCTGCGAGCTTTCAACCGCGACCCCTTTAGAGGATCTTGTATCGATGAAGAACCAGATATGTTGGACATGTCTCCTGGGAGTCAATCCGAAATATTATGAGGTTCGATTTTCATAAGAATTTAACCCGGACCACCATGGACAACGCTGAAATTTCGTCAATTGAGCCCTGGAAATATTGATCGGAGATGATTTTTTTTCAAGAAAGAAATAAGTCGGTCGAGACCCATTTTCAAAGATTAACCATTTGGCTGATCGACTGTGCGTGGGTAGGCAGGCAAATTGGGTGCCTTGACGACCAATTGGCCGCGGCGTTTGGGTCCATTGTGCCCATACTTAGGAGTATTAAGCTACCGTGAGACCAACTGCTATTCTAAAACCAGCCAGATTCATTTGTGAATCCTAGGAGATTATTCAAGCCCACATTGCTTAGTTCGTCTAGACCCGAGAAGGAGTGTCTCCTAGAAAAATCCCTTCCTTTCTTTGCGGAGATTATACATCTTCTTCGTCTCTTCAGCGTCTGCAAAAATGAGTATGCGGTAAGTTCAGTCACATCGCATGTGTTCCTATGGCACAGCGTCCGGCAAGGGCTCCTATTAACGTGCGTACGTCTCCTCGATCCGATCAATGATGTAGATCTGTTTTTGTTCAGTGTCAGGCTGTAGTATTCAGGCTCTATCTAGAGGTTCGTCTAGTAGCTTTTTCTTTATGGAGCTGAGTGGCATATAGGCGTAAGGGGTTTCTCTCAGCTCCGAGCTCTTCTTCGCGAGACTGCCGAAAATTTTGTTACATTGGATTCCAGTATGTCCCGGTACCCAACAAAGGGTCACCGAATTCTGCAAGGATATCTCGTCTGCAAAGTCCAACCAAGGTTCAGTGCCAGAATGGCTTTTATTGCCGCTTGGCTATGAGAAAAGACGGTGATCGATTCGGCGGTAATGCTTGGTCTTTCAGCGCGAGTGCCGCCTCATGTATGGCAGCCACTTCGACTTGGAAAGCGCTGCAGTCGTCCCTCAGTGCCAGGGACTTTTCGAAGAGGTCGCAGAAGATGTGCTGAGCCCCTGTACCAGTGATCGCCTTTGAGCCAACAGTCGTTCCGTGTAATGTTCCTGGTCTGAAAATCGTCTTTTCCGGAGCCAAGGTAATCGGTTTGCCCAATATTCTGCGCTGCTCTCTAGCTTTTTAGTAAGACAAGGTGGCCGTAAGTTCCCTTCTTTCTCGATCCCGCCTATCTGAGCCTTAGTGCCGAGGAGGCTACAGTGGTACCGAACAATAAATCGAGAGGAGTGAGGAAGAGGATAACTTCAAGCACATGGGGTTTGTTCTAAGACAACCTGTTCCACCAACGCAGGCCGTTCTTTGTATTTTGATAAGCTGTGTGGGGATATATGTCTTTTCCACTGCTTTCCACCAAACCAGAGGGCCGACTGTGCGTAGGAGTCGACGCACAACAGACCCGAAACGCCACGGCCGCCATAATCATCGGACCTTATTTTTGACCAAATTAGTAAGGAGCCACCGCAAGGGTATAGAGAGATGTTACCCGACTTTGGCCAGAGCTCGTCAACATCGATATATACGGCCTGTGGTTCCAACGCTGCATGCCGCACAAGCAACTCAATGCATGAAGTTGAGAGGGAGAAAATTGGAGACTGGGTCAACTCACTGCGAGTGTTCATCAATTGACCACCGCGACCATGCTACTCGACTGTTTTCTCTGAGACTACATCAAGACCTTAGTCTAATCTGGAAAAAAAACAACCACTTTCCACGAGCCATTCGATTCCTTATTGCCTGCATGTCAGCGCACATATTGGACCAAGTCTTCCCCAAGTACCGACTGCCCGCGTGGAGCACAGGGTACTAGCAAGAACAAGAGGCTAATTTGAATGGCGTGCTCCCGTGTAAATAATGGCATGAATGAACCTTCAAAATAAAGCCAAGATCAATTTCATATCTCACCCCGTTCTTGTTTCATTCACATTTATTTTCCTATTCTCCTTATCTGGCCACCCTGCCATGCCTTGTCGAGTTTCAAATTTCAAGGGGAAGAATAATGACTTGAAATTGGAATCATTTTTCACGAATTGCCAAGTCATCAAAAATGTCAATTTTTGGATATTTCTCTTTTTTTAATCATCATGCCTTGTGCACTGCTTGCACCCTTGTCCCCCCACCCACCCACCATGTCCAACTAACTCACTGATTGCCTTGACTTCATATCCTCCCAACAACACCGCAAAGCCAATTAACATGTCCTCGTAGCTAACCGCAAAAATCAACGTTCACCATCAGGCAGCCAACAGTCAGCCGACAAGACCAGTCAATCTAATCGATCTCAGCGAATCGTCTGAAGATGAATCAGTTCATCTCAAGCAATCACAGAAACCAACCGCAATCGCCGCCCACTCAAAGGACCAATGCCCGCTGCAGAGGAACGTATTCTTTTTTCCCCACATGCTCCTTGAATGGATACAACCGCAAGACATGATGACACAACCCACCGAGAGCACAGCGGGCGGCCGGCATGAGAGTCCATACAGCGCCAGTTGGCCACTTCCTTGATCCTTGTCCCGGGGATCATCGGACATCTCGGATGCTGTTCGTTTATGGCTTTTTGATTGGGACATAAATGTGGGTCCTTGTCGAAGTCAAGGGTAAATGTCGTGCACATAAAATCCACAACCCGGCCAGCCAGCAGCGGCCAGTTGGCATGCTCCTCGAAGTGATTACATTTCGATAATTGTTTCGTTTCCGGAACACAGTCGATAACGACCGGCTGCGTGTTGTCCCCGGCTGCATACGCGACTCTGAGCGTTTTTCATGTTTCCTTGATTGAAGACGCAGCCGAACGGGCCTGGGGCTGAAGTCATTTGGAAACAGAGCTCGGCGAGCAGCTAAATCAAGAATTCCTCGAACCCAGGAAATGAATATTTAATGCACATTCCTGTGGCACTCTGTATAATGGGCTGCTTGCAGTCTTGGAGCATTCCTTACCTTTCGAGTGCTTCCTTGGAGCTCTGTCATCCATACACTGGCCGAAAGTTCCGTCGGTTAAATTGCGAAAAGTAATTTAGGGGCTGCATGTGTGCGGATGGTCGGGTTGGGGGCGCGGTGTGAGTGGCAGACAAACTGGTCGTTTTGTGCCATAATAAACTTTACGAGCCAGTGGACAATGATATCCATCCTTATCCTCGGAAGTCATTCACATATCCTCTTCGAAATGTGAACAACACCAAGGAGTTGCTGGACTGCGAGAAGGAGTGAGGCGGCAGGATACTCCTGCCTGACGGACGGACGAGCGAATGAACGAACCGCATGAATACATGTGAGGTTACAGATATCCTTGCTCGGGGGACGGACGGATGGGCAATGGGATGGGAATGGGATGCCAACCAACCAACACACAGCAGCAGAGAAATATTTACAGCTGGGGAATTGGTCTGGCTCTGCGTGTCTTTTTGGGCAAAAGTTCAAATTGCATCGTTATCCTTAAATATTAATATCAGAGGTGGTTGGCTTGGGTGGAATGGGCTTGCGGATGTGCGCCAGCACACGGATGTGTGTGGGCTCTCTTTCTTTCGGCTCTGAGCTATGACTCTTGAGGGGTTTGAAGTAAATGCCACCGGGTCATGTGAGGATGGTTCTTAATCAAAGTTAGGCGAGACAAAGGAATTTCTCCGGATGGGCCGAGATGGGCCGAGACGTTCTGCTGAAGTGGTTTCGTTTTTCAAGGCACTACCAAGCAGGCGGCCTGCTATCGATCGGAACTTTAACTCTGCTTCTGCTTGCAGGCGCTCATTTGGGGGGTTGCTTTAAATTGGAACGTCATTTGCCGAGTCTGATCTGGGTTCGACAGTCCCGATGACAACCTGTTCGACTGCTTGTGGAGACGTAGCCTAAGCCCACATGATTTGGTGGGCAGACTCTTAATGCTGAGGTATTGCTTAAGTCTCTGCTAAGATCGGATGGTGTGAGAGACGGATAGGAGAGAGCACACATTGAGTGTGTTCAAGAATTAAATGACCATCTCCTTAGACTAACTTATTACATACTGTGGACCACACGACTAGCTGAATCCGTCTAACTTATAAGGGGGTCGGTTTTTTTCAGCACATTTTAATGACACAACGTTTTTAGCCATGTTGTATTATGCATTTAAACCAATTAAACAAATAAAATCAACAAAAGGAGTTTTAAGGTCCAGAACTTCTAAAATTAGGTCTGCTTGGCTTCAAAGATCCAGGCACAAGATAGAGTATCCCAACAAGACTTAACACGAAAATTACGTTAGAGTTATGCCTGTTTGAACACTTTATTCAGAGATTTTGGCCACCAGCAGCCGACTGTGTTGCTGACCAAGTTTCGCAGGATATCCAGAAATGAATAACATACAGAGGCTGTATGCAATTTTCTTGGTGCTACCATATACTGGCCAATTTCGGCAGGTGGCCAACCTTACAAGTTGCCCTGTAGTTCCCGAAGAAGATAGGCCCAGGCCCACCTCGAACTCAATCAGAGACTCAATAAATGAGCATTTTATATTTTCTG
Organism: Eristalis intricaria; assembly: GCA_964034865.1. NCBI lineage: Eukaryota > Metazoa > Arthropoda > Insecta > Diptera > Syrphidae > Eristalis > Eristalis intricaria. The sequence continues at coordinate 11,279,342 of OZ035877.1, forward strand.
TTAACCCTTCTGAGATACAGGACTAACCCAGCGTGCCATAGTGCTCGATTCACAGCAACTTGCTTCAGTTTTCAGCGTTCATCAACTGCGATCCTCGCTTGTAGACATTTGTCCCACAGTCCAACCGGTTTGCTTTCTTTCACTCCACGACTTTTGTGTCTGGTAGCTCTTTGGCGTATGGGCATGGACTGCTGTTCGGATATCACTTACTCACTATCAGACTTATCATATGACCCATGAAGGATCCGAGCCTGAGCGATAGCTACTTTCCATTCCTGACGGTCCTGGGAACGCTGCTTCCAGTCATCAAGACCAAGCTGTCTTGCATCCGCGATTACTTGGTCTTTTTATTTTTTTATACCGGAGATTCAGTCTTCCTCTCCTTCTCGAAGCAGGAGGCTCGGATTCGAAGACCTGGAGCATTGCTGTCCATGCGCTCGATGTGGCCGAGCCGGTGCCGTCGGATCCTTGCCTTCCGGACTACATCCACGTCCTGGTACAGCTCGTAGAGTTAGCGTTTGTGTCTTCTCTTCCATTCGCCTTACTCGCAAGCGGGACCATATATCCGACGTAGAATTTTTCTTTCGAAGGCACCAAGTATCTGCTCCGCAGTTTTACTTATCGTCCAGCTTTTGGCTAGATAGATCAGATCAGATTTCAAGTCAATTGAAATTCTCACTTGGTTCTGGTTCAAGACAAGCGAACGACCCTAACCCTGTGGTGACTGTCATGAAGTTTGATGGTGGAGAAGATGGTATCTTCCAAGTGGCTGTCACTCGGAATCAATATTCAGGTTTACAGATTTCTAACTGAACAGTGTTTTCCAAGCTGAATAAGTAACCCATAGAAGCTGACAATAGAAATGATAGCTAGCGTGGCTACACTGGAATTTCCTCGTCACACTCCATGGATGGAGTGGGCGGTGAATGAAGACACTCACGATGGCAATGGCCAGGACCTTACATTTTATGGGCTTATGTCAAAAACCAGTCTGAATACTCACTTATCAGGCGTACGACTCATGGAGGGTCTGAGCCTGAGCCATTGCTGCCTTCAATCGCTGACTATTCTGGGCACGCTGCTTCCCATACGCATACGCGATTACTTGGCCTTTATACCGGAGGTTCGGTCTTCGGTCTTCGGAGCATCGTTGTCTATGCCCTCGATGTGGCCGATCGAGTGCTGTCGACGGATTTTTTCATTCCAGACATCATCCATATCCTGGTACAGCTCGTAGAGCTCGCGGTTGTGTCTTCTCCTCCATTCTTCCTATCCGACGTAGAATTTTTCCTTCTGAGGCACCAAGAATCAGCTTCGCCATTTCAGCTTAGCTTAGCGTCCAGCTTTGATCTGAATAGGATCTAATATAAAATCAATTTTAATTCTTGGCGACGCGTCCCAACGCTCTATGCACCGATTAAAAGTTCAAGCATAAATCAAATTCAGTTCCCGACGTCGGAGACAATCAGCATGCTGTTCTAAGGGCTTACGTGGATATTTAAGAGAAAGCGATACAAGTGGTTCTTAAGGAAAGCGTAGCTTATTTCGGGGCAGCAAAAAACCATACCCTAAGTTCTTGAGGTTGCTAGGTCATTGAAGAACGTCTTGATTTCTTAGTGAGAAAAGTACTGCTCTTTGGTCCCATTTTCCTTGATGGGCTCTGAAGAAAACGGTTCGGCGACTATTGTATAGACGGAGTGGGTCTAGGGGGGATCCAACGCCTGAGCAGGGTGGACGTAGAGCACATCCACTACTCAGCTCAGGCCCGAAGAGTCATCGACTCTGAGCTGTGGGACAACACAACAGAGGACGACCGCGTTTAAGGTGGCACACAAAGGAGTGGGGAAGGACCTCAACCCTTTTACGAAATTGGAACTAGCTTGCAGGACATCGCGCTACTTCGATAGGCGTGTCGATTGAGGTCCAGGTCCACCACAGACTACGTAAAGAAAAGGTACAAGGCCAATATATTTTTTTTATAATTTGCGCGTGCTCAAGGGATTGCTAATAACCTTTTGTGTCCGGGGTCAATACAAGGCAAGGGCCGAAGGTATAGACAGAGAAAGGGGGAGGAGGTGCCTGTGCCCATTGGTCTTAAATATCCGCGGGTTTTAGTCTGTGGGAAATATGAGACTGGGAAGAGCATCCCATATTCGTGCAGTGCGGCTGAAGAACGAGTCTCTTAATTTAACTAGGCTTAAGGGTATACTGATGGGCATTCGTGGCAAGGCGGGCATTGCGGGTGAATTCACGGAGAGGAGGAATGCAGTTGGCTAGCTCACTTGAGCATCGTCTGTCAAAATAGCGATAAAACACGGACAAAGAAGAGGTACCGTCTCGTCGATGTTCGATCGAGTCTAATGACTGCGATATTCTGGTCTCCTATAAGTCTTATCGCTCGCTTCTGGGATCTATCAAGTAGATGCAGGGTGGTCTTGGAGGCACCAGGCCAGATATGAGCGTTGTACTCAAGCTTGGGCGGATGTAAGCCTCATAAATTAAAGCCAAATCAGAAGGGTTGAAATATTTCTTGCATCGATTAAGGAAAGCTAAAAATTTCGCAGCATTTTTGGTGACCTCGAATATGTGATCGTTCCAACTAAGTGTTGTGTTGATACACATCACCAAGGATGTAAAGTTTTCTGGTTTCATCGACACAAGCGCCATTCATGGACTATGGCTGATTAATCAAGGGCTCGCCTGAGCGACAGCAGACAGCATTGAGTTTTTGAAGCATTTAATTCCACTCTATTGTTCCACGTCTAGTTAAAAGATCGAATGCTTGACATACGCTGCCATTTCAATTCTACGGCCGATGGGTGGGGTCTTGAGTCTTGGAACGAATATGAAAAGCTGAGGGTGCTGTCATCAGTGAAGAAATGGATTGGATTGGAAGCGTAGCAGCAGACAAGAGATCATTTATAAAAATGAGAAAGAGTATCGGAGACAGAACTGAGCCTTGGGGCACCCCAGCATTTATTTGGTGGATATCAGACTTGAACTCATCCAAATCAAGTGGGATGGTTCTTCTAGTCCATAGAAGAAGAGATTCATCGATACCATAGGCACGCATTTTCGACAAGACAGCTTGATTCCAAACTCTGTCAAATGCTTTAGAAATATCAAGCGCAATATTCTGGGAATAATCTGTAGGTCCAACTTCTTTCTCTTCGCACTAGATTACGATATTTTTTGGCAATGACGAGTGGAATGTTGGCTTCCAAGCCCAAGTGTTTCTGTTCTACTCGCCGCAACATTTTGACCAGCTTCACACAATTTGTTGATGCCACCAGCCTATAAAGCGCACCAGACCGTGACATTTTCTGGATGTGACGATGCTTCCAGGATGGAGTCCTTATGTTTTCTTTCGTCCGAAAGGACGTAGAATGCGGAAAAAAAACAACAATTCCATCTGCAGTCTCGTTTGCTTCGATAGCAGAAGAATCGACAATAAGAGGGTTGAAGACGCTTTGCCATAACATTCTTCCCATCAGGTGCTGGTTGAGTTTCCATGTAACTGTCAAAACAGAAAACAGCACTCACTTTTCAACCTCACTTTTCTTAAGAGGCCTTTCGCCTACGCCTTACTTAAACACAAGACTCCACGCCAGCGTGCGCATACATAATAATAATGTGGGTGGCGCTACAGTCCGAGGTGGACCAGGGCCTAGCTTCTCAACAAACACTCGGGTTGTTCATCCGTGAGTGGAAGGGGCCTACAGTTTAATGCCGACTCCGAACGGCCAAGTTTGAGAAGCTTTTTCTAGACAGGATCATTTTTTGAGCATTGTCAGTGACTCGAAAGAGGTGGAGCCGTGAATTATGAAAGGTGGTAAATTCGGGTATCGAACCTGGTACCCTCTGGGTAGGAGTCGACGTACTAACCCACTAATCCACGGCGACCCAGCGTGCGCATGCAACAACCTCTTAAAAAGTTGCGATGACTATTGAATTGCATTGAAAATGGGGATGACTGCAAGGGGGGCATAGCACTGCCACCACAATGGATCAATTGTGCCCCCTGTGTTCTTTATCTAGGAATTCAGAGCTAGCTTGAGAAAATTGGAAGTTGAAGTGTGTGCTTGTGATGGCACGTAGCTGGACATTGATCGCTAGAACACCGTTTTTCAGTGTTTGCAGATCTGCTCAGTGGCATCCGTCACGGCAGATTAATTGGGGGCGTTAACGTCGGACTCCCGTATGCATGGCGATGGGCCAAACGCACGGTCACAGGCGTCGAGGTTCCCCATACTCGATAGCTTCCAATGTCTACCACTTTCAAAATGTCTTGCTTAAGTAACTTGTACCTTAGATTCGGATTTTCGTGAAATTGATGATCTCTTTAGATGGAATGTCCTGATAGGCTGTTCCTGTTAATGGGACTCTGTGAGTTATTTTGTATCAGAAATGAAGCATCACAGAGGTAGCCGACTTCACAGCTGATTGCCCCCTAGTCCATCGACGAACTTAAGTGCCTTTTTGACAGAGAGTCATGAATTTTTGATAGTTATTCACTATGCCGTTCTCTGATTCGTCAATTTGGTTTTAGAATACGTTATAATTAGTCAAACATTCTATAGGGCGAGAGAGGTAGAAGTCGGGCGTCTCTGTAAGACTTCTCTGTTTTGTAACTGCTGCAGATTTTGACACTCGACTAGTAGGTCTCCTTTGCTGCTATGAACTTTTCTCCTCATTCTCAAGTGAATCCAGCTCACTGCTGAACAACAGTCAATCCACCACGGTGTCTCCAAAAAAAAAAATTTTCCAGCCCTCCCTCCCCCCACCACCCTACACCGGCACAACAAAGTTCACTTAACTAGATGTTCAATAAAAAATGAGAACACTTTCGTGAATGAGGGCCCGTGACAATCATCAAATGGAATAACAAATCAAGTTCGAACTGACCACCGTCGCGTCGCCACCCCATCCACTGACCCATATTCCAGCCGACATTCCATTTATGTCATTCCACTTGCTCAGCGGCAAACGGCAATTATAATCAATCGGGTGCCGGAAACATACAGGCCCCCAAGGGACCTAAATTAATGCATCCCCCCGTAAAGCTCAGCCGTCTCCTTGTGTTTTCCTTTTGGCTAAACAAACAAGCGACTTGTGGATGAAGACGAAAAAAAAAAACTGAAGCCCTGCATGCAGATGCTACGTCACGTCGTCGTCTGAGGGCAGACATCGAGAGTCGTGGTGTCTTTCTCTCCACTCCCCCTCTTTTTCTCACTCATCTCCCACCCCCGTCCACCGACAGCAGGTCCTTTGGCCCAAAATGAAATATGTAGGTCTGTGTGCAAGTTTTGCTGGAAATTTCAATTTATAACGACCCTTTGGGCGTTGTAATTGAATCATTATCTATTCATGACAAGAACCATGGAAAGGGAATTAAGTTTCGAGCGAAAAGCGAGGAGGGTTGCCGTGCCACTCGGTCTGTCGGTCGTGCACGGTTATTGGTCGCTATCGCCTTCGTCGTCAGGGTTGAGGGGGACGATAGGTAGCTTAACCGATTCGATTAAGTCTAACCGCAGTGCTCTTAGGGTTCACTTGGGATTCAATTCAATTCGAATTTCAATTTCTAATCAGTTTGCAGTTGCATAATTTATTTTCGCTCGGTAAGGCAGCAGTAACGTCGCAATGGCACTGACGCACTGGCGAAGTGGCGCTCCACCCATGACAGCAGATCTGTCTATTTAGTGAGGTGTTAGTAAGCCGAAATGATGTCCTTATTTCGTTTGATTGGCAGCAGGGTGGCTGCGGCTAATGTGCCGCGTATACATTGCCTTAATTCGGTTAATTTATGCTAGTCGCCTGGTGCTGGGATGTTTGCGGATAAGAGGGATAAAAAAAACCAATGAAAACTGTTTGTTGGACAAATTTAAATGCGGAGCTGCGGTGCATAATTTAGGGGTGAGCTCGAAGTGATCAATCACGATGTGGCACATATTCCATTTTAGGACACTGGGCATATGGTGAATTGAGTACAGTGACCTTTAGCGCACACGTACTTGTCTGTTTCCTCAGATTTCCATGATTGATCTGGGATGCCGACGGTGTCCTTTCGAATTCTGTCTCACTCTTTTAAATCCTCCATTTGCATAGAACAAACGCTGAGGAGATGTAATGTAAATTGAGGAAAGAATTGAAATTCATTCTCTCTTTTTGTGGGGATCCAGGGGAAGCGGGATATCCTTCAGCAGGGTGTTTGGGAGATTTGTGTCAAATGGGAGCAGGGTGCTTTGATGCGACACCACAACCAAAGGCAGATGGATCCCTAAATTGGTACCCACAACAGAAGCCTGGACAACGAGAGCTCACAGGAACTGCAACTACCACCTCAAGCAGTTCTTGTCGGGCCATGGCGGTTACCGGAAATACCTCCACAGTTTGGGTCACGACAGCTCACCCACTTGTCCAGAATGCGAAGATGAAGACGCAGAGCACGCAATATTCCATTGTAGACGCTTTGCCGTGGATAGAGGAAGTCCACCAACTCCCGAGCTTCCTAGTTATATGACGAAGTCAGCTGACAAATGGCTGGTGACCTGTTCCTTTATTACAAGTATGCAGTTCGAGCTAAGAAGGCTCGAAGGAGAAATGAAGGCCGAATTGGCAAATATAGGTCACATAGCGTGATATCACATAGTTTATATGCCGATACACCATGTTCCATCCATGAAGTCAGAATGCGACTGAAGTAGATGGGTCCAGCTGCCTCTGCAACGGCTGTATTTTGGAGAGTTGAGGGTCTCCACAACATCATGCCATCTGCAGAGCCGATAATTCCCAATTTACCTCTTCAGCCACTTCAAGGTGATGGAACCATTGGAGGACCTTGCAACAAAAGAAAAAAAAAGAAGCACCACCTGTCAGGATTCGAACCTGAGTTCCACCGATCCGAGCTAGCGCTAGAAGCACAGACCTACGAACACCACTAGCGTCGGACGAACCAAAACGAGTGACGTAATGTTACGTCACACACTACACCCTAAACACAATTAAGTAAATTGTATTCCGAAACTGGGCGAAAACCTTTATAGCCTTTAGGCCTAACAATTTTTTCGACGCTACTGTGAAGAATAAAACTGTTTCATTGTTGGATTTATAATAACATTTATAATTATAGAAATCAGCGTCCAGTCTTGATCTGTATTTAGTCTTACTCTTAGCACACCCTGAAAAGCCTGGTTCACCTTCAAATGGAAGCACAATTAATATAGTCTGTTTGACAAGTTCGTGGTATTTACTCTTAATACCAATTCAAGATTCAGTGATACAGAATCAAATATTTAATAGTTTAAGTGAAGAGGAACTCTGCAGATCTATAAGTGACTCGAAAGCGTTCAGGACACGCTTTGTGTCGTGGTTGGGTTTTCATTCCAAATGGATTTTGTACTCAATCGATGTTAGTTTTGGTATCTCGAAAGTAATCTAATAAAGATCATTCTAGACTTAGCAAATTTCCAGCGTTCATATTGCCATTATCTGCTCTGACCTCTAGCAGGTTTCCTTGTAAGAATTCAAATAAAACTAGAAATCATTCAACATTGTTTTTCTGCCAGAAATACATTTCTTTTAAAGCTGCCAGTTTGCCTCTCGCAGAGAATACTGTTTGATTTTCCCTGCAGACGCCTGACTAGACTCATGTCGCTGTACAGCCTGTACAGTTAGTGGTTGAATCTTCTCCTACAGACATCGTCAACGCAAACAGGACCAAAGATAGACCAAAGATAGCCTCTAGAAAATACCAAGGACTTCCACATCCGCTTTTGAGTTTGTCCATGCCTCAACTCCGTACAGCAGGACTGCGATGATCAAGGTCTTGTATAAACTCAGCTTGGTCTTTCTAGAGAGGGCTGTACTAGTCAATTGGCTCTTGGTCCTTCGATAGATGGCTCTACTACTCAGTTGCCTCTAGAGCCCGTAGAAACCGCGGTTGGCAACAGTTACTCTGCGTTTGATCTCGGAGTCCTAGACTACCTCGAAGTTACAGCTGCCCATTGTGTCGCTCGGTCCAAGACGTCGATTTTGTGTGTCCTTCCTTGATGACAGCATGTACTCCGTTTTGCCCTCATTCACCGCTAGACCCATTTTAGCCGCTTTCGCCTCAATGACAGCAAAACGCCTTTTTGACGCCAATCACGTCAATGTTATCCGCGTATGCTAGCAGTTGTACGGACTTCTGGAAGATCGTGCCTCTAGTGTTGGCGTGTGAGTCTTGCACGATCTTCTCCTACCTATCCTCTTTGAATAAACTTGCATATCGTTAAATGTTTTACCATTTTTAATTCAAGACAGTCGCGGCACCCTTAACTCGCAGGCTGCCTCGGATCCCTGTTTAAGAACCGAGGGTCCAGGGAACACACTCATGTAATCTAGTAGCTTACAATGTCCATCTCTAAGGTCACTCTCTCTGCTTAGTCTCAACATCGCGTCACAGACGAATCCCTTCCCTCAAACAACTCCGCAAGCACTCAACTTTTCCCAAACGATTACCAAACAAATGGCCAATATCCTAGTTAAATTAACTACCCTACCCCCACTACCCGTCCCAGTACTTAACGTAAAAGTTGATCTACCAGCAGACATGCCCTCGATCCATGGACAAGTGTACGTCCAACTAGTTGCCTCAGCCATGGAAATGGATACACTTAACGTCACCTCAAAAGTAAACTAAATTTTCTTGAAATATCTCCCTCAACCTCAGCATCCTCAGCAACAGACACGCCATGTGTGTGCGCGTCTAAATGGCCGCAAAACAACATCCCTAACAATCCGAACAACAGCCAGGACAACAACAAAGAAGTCATTGTCCTTCCGAAATGTACCCCCAAAAACTTCCCATTTACCCTTCAAATAGGCAAAAACGACGACGACGACGACGACGACGACGATATTTGCAATAATACGCAATTCCCAGATCTCACCCCCCTCGGTACATGTCTGCCAGAGAACGCCAGAGAAGCAACGAGGAACAACGAGCGACAAGTCTCCCCGCAATACCATCAAAACAACAACAGTAATCTCTACATCCATTAAAAAGAAATAATTCCTAAGCTTCCATATTTCATTTGGTGGCGCTTCTGCCATCCCCCCGCGATCCCTCCCACCCCTCACCCCTCACACACAAACGGAGTGTCGCCCATTCATATGCAAGGACGACGACGAGCGACGGCATCTTCTTCCTATATGCGTAACAAGTGGCTGTGACGACTTTTATGTCTATTGTTCTATCGAGACCGACGACAACGACTACGACTACGACGGAATGGAGTGAAGCCAACAAAAGCGGCGCAGAAAAAAAAATACGAACGAAAAAGAAACACTCTCCCTCTCTCTGTAGGTGACTCCTTTCTATGCGCCCACCCACCCTCATTGAACCCAACCCCCCCACACCCAGCACACACGCAGACTTGCCCTCCCTTTCCATGCGACTACAATGGCATTGTGAGCGTGTGTTTCACTGTGCAAATGTGTACATTTATATCCTTTCACTTGATGTGCAGAATAAAGGAGAATTTCTGTGTCCTTTTGTTTGTTATTCGTTGCAGCAAAAAAAAATAAAAAGAAAAGGAAAAGGAAAAAAAAAATTAATGAGAGACGCGACAGCGAAGGCACGAAAACGAGAGTCTGGCCCCTTTAATGTGCCAGCGATTGAAATTTAAAATCCATAAAAAGTGATGGATGCTGGAATTATACGGCGCAATCATGTACGTCGAAGTTGGTCCTTGCACAGGTTGGCAGATGCCAGCGAATCCGACGTAAAAACGAAGTTCAACCAATCGCTGAGGTTAACAGAGAACCGCGTCGGTTTTAATAAAGTTTTCAGTGGATTCGCGCGGGGATACGGAAATAATTTGTCCCAAAGTTGCGCTCGACTGATGGAGAGGACGAGAGTGGATTCAGTTCGGTGGGTCCTTCAAATTTGTCTAGCGACCGTGAAGGAGGTGCTCTTGTCTCCTCTTTTTTTCAATTTTTCTTGTGTTTCAAAAAAAAAGGTCGCTCGACGTATGCCTAAGTGTCATACATTTTCAAGACGAATGGCACGCATTTGCAATTCTGACTACACATCGACCGATTGGTGGCCTCCAGCGGACGGAGGAAATAGATTGTCATGAATGAGTTACGAGGAAATTTTCCATTTCACTGCCGAAGTTGTGCGACGGAAGTGGGACCCGTTGGAAGGAAAGGAAGCGGTGAACATGTTTGTTGGACTTGAACTCGGCTTTGGATGGTGTTGGTTTGGGTACACTGGACTGAAGATAGGGGTGAACAACAGCGAGACTAGGGAACAACACGGTCTGCAGTCCGAAGCGGACCTGGGCCTAGCTTCTCAGCAACCACTCGTGTTGTGCATGCTTTCACGAAGGGACCTACAGTGCCGACTCAAGGCGGTGAAGTTTCTCAACTTCTTCTCAGCTTTTTCCAGACATTGAGTGACTCGAAAGAGGTTGAGGCGTAAACTGTGAAAGTTGCTAAATTGGGGATTCGAACCTGGTGCTCGTTGCGCGGGAGTCGACGCACTAACACACTACGCCAAGGTGGCCTACTTCTTGAATGTTTAGACTCAAGCGCCATAAATGTAGGGGCTCGTTGTTATTAGACGCAGGCGCCCTACATACAGTCTAATAACAACGAAGCCAGACTCCGAATCTGTGGGACAACGCCACAGAGACCCATCGCGAATAAGTGATCTCAAAAAGCTTGCCGTGCGACTCTGAAGCGCCGAGGGACCACAATGTAACCGACAAACTCTTCATGACATTCCCCGATAGGCAAACGGCCATCACATTGTCACATTGTCACAGTCGAGTCATAGAACGTGCTGACATCGAAACAGATCAGGTTTTGTAAGCCAAGCGACTCCTTGGTGAACACGGTGACTCCAAGCTTGGTGTCGTTCCATACTCGTATTCAAGGATTCGAAAAAGTGGATAGTCTCTCAAAAAAGGGATCTAAACTAGTTCATATGCCACTTATTTCCATAAGGACAACACTGGAAGTCGCAACTCTGTATAGAGTTCAAAATCAATGCCTTTGCCTGGGCATTGGGTCAATAGCCAAGGGGTCCTATGGCTTGAAGTTGCTCAGAATAAGACTCTCCATGGGTCGGAGGCCTGACTAGGAAGTCAGTATACTAGTACTATGGCCGATGTGGGGCAGGAAGAGATTATCATCAATCAGCCAGTTTTAGTGGGAAGGAAGTGCTCATGCTAATATTAGTCCTTACCGCCTCCAATTACATTACTGTTCAATATAATTCTCAACAACTTCTATAGAAACTGCAGAAAGGTTAAAGAATTCGAATCTCTACAACATATGCTGGGGGAGGCAATGACAAACAAGTCAGTTCCTGGGAAAAACGAAAAGACTCACAGTGATAAAAAAAATGTCCTATTAAGGGTAAGAAGTGGCCTAAGTGAGTGATGGCCGGGGTAAGTTAATGAGCAGTTAACCATAACCCCAGTCGAACCCACTTGAACACCAAACGCTCGCACTTTGCTGAAACGTTGTCTCATTTCCTCCACAAGCTATACCCCTGAACGATCCCCCGATCATTCTCACTTGCTCAAACGCAGCATCTACTGCACAATCAATACCAAACACACACACAACACACAGCATTTCCTGCACACACAACAAACCACAGCACCATCACCTTTAGTTTTAGGTAGCCAAGCTATTTAATTATTGTGAAGGTAGGTTACGTTAAGCTAAGAGAACGAATAATAAAGCAGTCGATATTAGACTCAAAAGAAAGACTTTTAACTGGTACCCATTGAAAAACTTACCTACTTAGCCGGCGGTACTGGCGTGCACTGGAGTCATCCTCCTGTTCAAAAAGCCTACGATCTAAGCACCAGTCATTGTATCCACCGAACTGCAATTGCATATACAGCGAACTCTCTCTTGAGTGGACACCCACGTCACCGGTGTCTTTTGTTCACATAAGAGAGTGTCCGCTTAAGAGTGATAAAAATAACGAAAATCACATTTACCAGCCAATCATTAGAGTACATCTTGTCCGCTGAATAGAGTCGTCCACTTTAGAGGGTGTCTCTTATTAGGGAGTTCAAAGTAATTTGATGGTGCTGCTTAGAAAAGGTGGCCTCTTGGGCCCTTCTCAGTGTATCTGACCCCCGCAGCCTATCGTGACTCCAAGGACAAAGGAGGTGATTTCACTCTATTCCCCCTTTCCGACGTTGTAATGAAATAGTTACTCATATTTTTATCGTTATATTGGATAAGTTCATTATCCATTAAAATGTATACCCTTATAACGGTAAATCTGTCCGTTCTCGAACCCCATCCTCTAGACCAAGTCATAAGCTACAAGATCGTTCTGCGTCACATTGCTGTAGAACGCACAGTTTTTGAGATATGAGCAAAGTAGGACGAACAATCATGGTTTTTTTCAACGTCGGGAGAAATCGGCTCTTGTAGCAAACATTTTTCTGGTACACCAGGCCACCAGAAATCTCAGCAGGGGTGCTAGTGGTTCCCATTGAAGTTTTGACAGCTTATATCTCGAGAACGGTGCACCCTACGAAAAAATTGCTGAATTCAATTTTGTAGCTTATGACTTGATCTAGAGGATGTATTTGGAAAATTCACGAATTTACCGTTATTTGGGCAAATTTTTGAAAAAAAACGGGGGAAATTTGTTTCTCTGGCGTAGATTATATGAGATTCTACATCGGCTTTGAAGGAAGGTCGATCTGAATTGTTGCTCTTGATGAGTTTGAGATTGAATTTACATTGTGCAAGTTTTCATCACCCTCCATGGTTGGCAAGTCGATAATTAAACTCAATATACCCTGCTCCGCTAGCGAATTTGCTATCTCCCCTCCGTTTAGCCCTGTTGTGCCCCCTTTTCATGCCTTTGCTTTCCTAAGAGTTCCCCTCACTTTTAGCTCTTGTCAGAGCTGTATTGAGACTTATGGACTCTTGTGGCGTGGAAGAAATTTATTCTAGAGTATTCTCTTTTCAGGGAATCTGAAATCAGAGATGGTTCAGGTGACTTCAATTCATCCTCTGATTAAGTGCCTGACCAATGGTTAGCTGGGTCCCCGGTTCGAGTCGCAGCATACGCTTTTGTCTGGTTTTCAAATCTGGTCCAGTCACCATTTGCCGTTGGGATCAAATTAAAGGCACTATCACTGGAGTAGTCAAACAGTGGTAGTAGTCTGACTAGGGGTAATTACATGGGACTTAGCGTGCTGGTGAATTCACTAGAAACCCCCTACCTTATCTTAAGTGCCTAACCAGATATCTTCATCTTTTGTAAGCGAATGCCTCACAAGATCCCAGTACGTGTTCTGGAATTTGGTTAGATTCTCCGCAGAATCTGCAGACACCTTGCTCTGATACTCATAGTTTCCTTAGGTGCTCCCTGAGTCTGCCTGTTGGTAAGCCTGTTAGATACGGAAGTCGTTCTTGTTCATCTTCTCTTCCTTGAGGTATGTTGACCCAAGAGATTCTTGGCCCTATGCTCTTCCGCCTTATTCCACGTTTCCTCAGGCACGAAGCCCTTTTAGGTACCACCGGCTGTCAGCACCAAGAATGGATCATCCATTCCTCCAAGATGAAGTTGCGCCTTATTCTCGTCCCCTTGGTCGTAGAAGTTTGAGTAGTCTACGAGATTCTTAACTTGGTTCGCCTACGTTTTCTCGTACGACGCACCGTTATCGAGATATAAATTGTCAAAAATTCCATATGAACCGCCAGAACCCCTACAGATGTCGATTTTTCTACATTGGAAAAATCATGAATGTCCGTCTTATTTTGCTCATATCTCAAAAACCGTGCGTCCTACAGCAAAGTGACTCCCTCCCTGCCTCAGATTGAAGTTTCGAAGCCATAAACTGACTCCCGTTTGCCATTCCCACAGTTTTCGTACTCTTGCCTTTTCGTGGGCTTTGGATTCTTGCAGCTTTCTATGTGGTTGTGGGTTGCACAGCCCCTCCGCTACTCTCCGCGGCTTACCTCAGGCTTGGCACTTTTGGTATTTTTGTTGGGCCTGCTCTGGGTTACCCCCGGAAATCAGCAAATTCCCTTGTTGAGCCCCTGCTCTGGGTTACCCCCTGAAGTGTTCTTTCCTCGCCGTGTCTTATTAATTAATTTGTGGACTTAAATTTGTTCCCACGAGTAGCTAGGGAAGCTATGGTTGGCTCTGGCCTGGCCTCGCATTAGGATGGTAAGACCATTTTTACTCCCCATGGTGGCCCAGCCTTGGAGAGGAAATGTTAGAACGCAGGCGGTATTACTGCAAAACTGTCCCGTGCCCATTGGACCGCTTGTAACCCCGGATTTGGGGGATGATAGACTTAGTTCAGCATTCTTCTGATTAGAGCACATCTGTCCAAGATGTAGATTTTCTACCCCTGGCAGACTCACTTCTTCAGCCGGCTTATGGACCGGCTTAAGTTTTGCCCCAATGTGTCCATCTCGCGTGATCCCGTTTTTGTCTTTATCATCTAAAGCGACTGCGGTGCTCTGCATCTTCACCTACGATAGGACACTCTGGACAGAAGCCCAAGCTATAGTGTCCACATTTGTATAGATTCGATAACGAAAACCGCCGTGACTGACAGAAACTGCGTCAGATAGAGGTTGCTGTCCAGTGTCTACGTCTATCAATCGCTGTTGACCTCTCTTCTTCTTCTTGTACCCATTTGGCTTGCTGCCGGTTCCCGGTTAAGCCTAAGGAATGCACTTCTTATCTCATCTGAAAAAAGGTTATGGGGCAGCAATCCGGCTAAGCCTCGTATATTCTTTGTTTACTACTTTTGCTTCCGCCGATCTTGAAGCTGAGTATAAAAGGACCTAACTGATTTAGACTACGTGCCCATATCCAGGACCACAGATGTAAGAAAGCTTTGAGGGAGGGTCCCTTGCCTCAAAAATGCATTGCCTATTGCAGGTGTCAAGCATAACAGCCGGAACAAAAACACCACAGCCGGCCTTCTTGCTGCTGGTTACAAGACAGCCTCAGCTTAGTGGTCGGCTAATGCGAGGACGACGGCCTCTACTGACTCTTTTATTTCCCAAAGAAAGGCATTTTTAGGGGCCGTCAAGAGAAGTTGGGCTCTTATTCAGTATATGCCAAGCATCAAACAGATCTGAGAGAGAGATAGAGAGAGAGATAGAGAGAGAGATAGAGAGAGAGAAATAGAGAGAGATATTAAGATAGAGAGATAGACAGAGAGCGAGAGTCTCTCTCTCGAGAGCGAGAGAAAAAAAAATGGACTTGCTAAGTTGAGTTGTTAGCAGCGCCTGTCCATCCCATCGAATAGCCCAGCTTAGTCTCGAGTTAAAATTTGCTTCCTTTGCAACCCAATCATGGTTGGGTTCGACTCTGTCACACATTTTCCGGAGTCACAAAAATCCTGTCAGGACATCTATAAATGGCATGCGAGGAGAAGACGTCCTTAAATGTGCGTAGCCATTTCAGCAGTTTTGTTAACTCTTGCTGGTTAAGATGGAGCGATAGAAATCCGTCTTCAACCTTAGTTCCTTTGCTTAAGGTCCCAAAAGTCACTGTGGACCCTTTGAAAGTTAAAGACGCCTTTGGATACCTTTTGTTCCTCTGCGCCATAAACTTATGTTCGCATGCGTTCATTGTGGTTTGTCCTCATGACTTCGAACGGGTCCTCTTCAATAGAAGTGAGGAAAGAAGTCATTAGTATCCGTTAATCCCCCACAGTTTATCCATCATTACTCGAAGGTATTCATCGGTTCGAAAGTGATAGCTTGCATGGCAGCGAAGTTACCTCGTCAAACAACCTCAAAAGCAGGAAGACCAGTAAAATGTGTTCAAGGGAAATCCGCTTTAACGTTACCCTGTCCCTCATTGGTCCTTAATTCACAGGCTTTAATCAATTCTGAGAAGGATCTATCTTCAGCGGTCACTCCTGGCTCGTTCACGGAATAAATGCCTGACGTAAGCTGCAGATTTCCGTCGAGCGAAGTGACGGTCACCATGCCACTCAGGATTGTCCCCTTGGACACCAGAACATCATCTCGGTAGTGTTCTTTGCGTCACTCTCGGACAACGTTGATTACGTGCGCTCAAGCGAATGTTCACAGCTAAGTACACTTCGCGGAACTGGACTGGACCTTTTCAAGAAACGTCCCACTCAACCACGTCAGCCCCGTGAAACCCGACCGGGTCAAGGATGCCTCCCCCCCTTCTAATCAACATCGTTCTCGTAATTAGTAGCAAAACAAACAATTAATTTCCACAATTTCATTTGGCACTGCGACCATGAATCAGAATCCCTTCAAACACATGAATTCACATTCACTCGGCGACTACAAATGAATTCCAGCAAAAGGGTTCCATTCAGTGCATGCCCCATGCGCACAGGACGAACGCGGAGAGCGCCCCGAACGTGCATGTGCGTTACTCGCCAAGGTAAATACGGCTTACTTGCTTTACGAGCATTTCCCCGATATGCTCGTACATAACGTACATAATGAACGAAAGGATAATATTTGTAATGATGTAAGCGGGTGGGCGGAGAAGCAAGAGCTTTCGCCGTAAATGTGGGGGAGAGCTCGAATGAGGGGAATTTTACAGAATCCCTTGCCGGTCTCTCTGGCTTTGCGTGGCGGTGTAAAAGCTCTTAAATGCTCTCAACTGCGACTCCACGACTCATTTACTGTGGCAAATTTTACAAGAAAAAAAAAAAAACAAAAACAACAAAATCAGGCAGTTGTGTGCATTCCCATTCTTTTAGCAGGACCTGGAGAGTTGCTGGGGACTCGATAAATCAATATTTGGATGCGAACTTTGAAGGACATTCCACGGATGCATAGTTTGCGGCTGTGAATGCCAAATGAATTTGCTGATTGAGTGGCTTAGTTGAAAACAATGCCAGACAGAGTATCGATCTGGTTTGAAGGTTGTTCTTTGCCGGCGTGAATTAGACGTATCCTTGAGCGACGGAGAGGGGGATGGACATATATTTTGAGCGACGATTGTTTGTGAGTTAGACAAGAATGAATTGTCCATTAGGTCTTGAATCGTGTCGCGTGGTGGCAAGAAATTTGTATTTATCTCAAAACAACGACTACCTTCATACAGACGGTAGAAGTAGAAGCCATAAACTTTGTAGCTGGTTGGTGGACAATGGGAAGGAAAAGAACAGCAATGCCGTAATATATCGACTAATTTTGAACCAATACGACAGCTCCGTCCAACGAGCTGTGTAATGCAACCCTAGCCATGTCGCCTTCGCGTTCATCTATAACTAAGCTGTCAAAATTGTCCGAGTGGCATTGTCAAGCGGAGAACTTCTGCGATGTGTTCGACAACAACGGATGACCAACATAAATACACACTTTAGTAGTCTTGACAAAGTTTTTGAAAAACTGCAGCCATTCGCTGTTTCAAGGCTCAATGGGAAGGACATTTGGTTGCCGTAAATATGGCGAAACATTAACTAAGGTAGGTGACCCAAATAAGGCCCAACTTATAGATATTCGTTAATAATAAATATATTGTATAAAATAAAAAATCTTAACTATAAAGCAGAAAGTTTGTGTGTCTGACCGACAAAGGAAAGAAATAAAGAAAGAACTTATACAAATGATCAAAAAAACTCTTTTTTGCCAGCCGAGGGAAGTGTAAGGCTTACCGCCCGGAAGGTCACGTGATGTTGCACTGTAGACGTTTTGCTTAAGACAGGACTAAAGTAGCAAGTACCGAGACCATATTAAGCTACGTGACGGAATCGGAGCAACACTGAACGTGTGGGTAGGGCACACTCTAACGAGCAGAACGATTCAGAGCACAAGAGGCAAGTTCTGGCTCCAGAGCATGCATGGTAACCAGCCCCGCGTAGTAGTAATAGTTCTGGATGGAGGTAGACATTTTCCAGGGATCGAATCGGGTTTACGAATCGTGCACGCTAGTAGCACGGGCTAGAGTTTTTCAAAGAAGAAAAAAATACCTCATTATAGGTTTTTCCTCGACATATCCCAGGCCTTTGACAAGGTTTGGCACGACGGCTTGAAATACAAACTTAGTAGGATGTTTCCGAAAAATCTACATCTTAACGAGCAGAAAGTTTGTGTGTCTGACCGACAAAGGCTCCGAAAATACACGTCGCAGAGCTCTGAAATGTTCAACAAAAATCAATTGAATGAATCGTGTCAAATGCTTTGAAAAAGCTATCAAAATTAAGCTAATGCACCATGTTGAAGAGCTTAACATCCTACCACCACAACAATTCAGTTTTCGTCCTGGCCATAGCTCATCTCATCAAATCTTCAGAATCAAAAAACATGTGCTTAATGCATTCTCTCTAGGTCAAAGTACAGGTATGGTTCTCATGGATGTGGGAAAGGCATTCGATACTGTCTGGCATAACGGGTTGATTCATAAAATGTTCCATTTTGGGGTTCCTTTGTATCTGGTCAAAATAGTCAAATCCTTTCTAACAGACAGAAGTTTTAAAGTGCTTGTAAACGGCACTTCTTCCGACTTAAAATCAATTCCTGCAGGTGTGCCTCAAGGATCAGTTTTGGCCCCAATCCTCTACAACATCTTCACTTCTGACTTCCCCTCCTTTCCACGGTGCCATTCCGCAATGTTTGCTGATGACACGTGTATCTATTCTACAGATTCGGCCGGTTTACTTATCCAAACCTACTTGCAATCTGCATTAGATAGCTACATTCTCTATTGCATGAAATGGAAAATTAACATCAACGCTCAAAAAACTCAAGCTATCTTTTTTACTCGAAAAAGGAAAGCTTGTTTTTTTACCGAGCAACAACTTAACTATCGGCAACAATAGCATAGAGTGGAAATCAGAAGTTAAATACCTAGGAGTCATTTTGGACAAAAGACTAACCTCTGGCCAGCATACAAACAGCGTGGTAAATAAAATTAATTTGACTATAAAAATATTATACCCTTTTATATGCCGTAAGTCTGAATTAAGCCTTGAAAACAAAATTTTAATATTTAAATCGATCTTCCAATCCATACTCTTTTACGCAGCATCAGTCTGGAGCAATTGTTCAAATTGCCACCTTAAGAAGCTTCAAATTTGTCAGAACAAAGTCCTTAAAATGACCTTAAAACTTCCACGGCACTTTTCCACTTCGCTACTCCATGAAATAGCTAATCTAGATACCGTAGCAACCTGGTTAGACAAGCTTAACGAACGTTTCATCACATCGTGTAATTTGTCCAATAGCATTATAATCTCTAGTCTACAAAGCAATTAAATATATTCAACATGGTGACATTGCAACCCAAGGATGTTATTGCTTACTAATGTTAATAGTTTATTTGTTCTTTTACTTACCTATTTATTTCCCTATATATTTATTTATTTATTTATTCATCTATTTATTTATTTACTTATTTTTTTATTCATTTATCTATTTATTTATTTATTTATTTATATATTTATATATTTGTTTATTAATTAATTAATCAACTTATTTATTTGTTTATTAATTTGCATATTTAACTTTGATGGTTAACTATTCCTATTTATTTTGTTTAATCACATACTTGTTAATTCGCAACGAACATAGAACTAATATTACAATACTTCACAAACATGAAGCTCAAACATACATACTGTGATACATACGAACGAAGGTTTTTTTTAGCTTTTCCTTCGAATATAGCCTTTTTCCATTTATTTGTGTTTGCATTATAGTCTCATCATCAGTAAGGTAGATGGCTACCATATCTATGTAAGTTTTCAATTGTATTTAAAGACTGTACATTGTTGCTAAATAAAGATACTACTACTACTACGAATGAGTCGTGTCTTAAGACTAAAATCTTAATTCTACTTTTCTCGCCTCGATACTCATTGTGTTCCTAACTGAATTGCTATTGTTTCGGCGACAGTAGCATGATCGTCTGAGCTGTCTTCTTCCTGCTATTGATCATAGCTGCTGACTTATCTGAATGTGTGGTATCTATTACTGCTGAGTGGTTTCCTTGGACAGATGAACGTTCGTTACTTGTCTCCTTGGACGAATGAGTGTATGTCGTTTCCTTTGCTGGTGGTCTCCAATTCCGACATAACCCGCGCAGGTACATAGATGAAATTTCCAAGAACTTTTTTTTTTATGAATCGCTTGATATCCCTCCACGTTGTGTGTAAATAATAATAATAACAATATGGGTGGCGCTACAGTCCGAGTTGGACCTGGGCCTAGTTTCTCAGCAACCACTTGTGTTGTGCGTGCTATTGTTCTTTCACGTGTGGAAGGGACCTACAGTTTAATGCCGACTCCGAACGGCGAAATGGAGAAGCTTTTTCAAGACTGGAGTACTCTTTGAGCATTGTCAGTGCCTCGAAAGAGGTGGAGCCGTGAAAATATGAAAGGTGGTAAATTCGGGTATTGTGTGTTGTGTGTAAATGGTTGAGAAAAAAAACCGTAATTTCCGTCCGTTTTGCTGCAGCTCACATTGATAATTCAAACTTCAACATGTATGCACACAGTCAACGAATTGTACTCATTATGAGTAAGGATGTGAATGAGAGATTGGGATAGGCATCAATGACAATGACGAAAGAAAATTCAAATTCTTCTCTGAGTTCTGGTTCGAGCAGTCTTATTATTGTTTTAAATTAAAAAGTGCGGAGTAAACATTTATTCAAAATCGTCTTCAGTGCATCTACAAGGGAACACTTTTCTCCACTTTTTTCTTAATAATCACATTATCGCAAAAATGCTGAGTAAAAAGGAAAGCTGTATTTGATCCTCAGCAAGCATGTGTGAAAAGACGGCGACATCTAACATCTGCACAATCTCAAGAAATAAACCTACTACATAACCTACCACCGATAGAACGAGTTGGTAGACAGACAGCACATAATACGGCGTTCAGACTGAGATCGCTCCACATCTGAAAAGAATTTCCGTCTGAACATTCAACGTTCCTCAACAGGTACTTAAGTTCTATATTGTAAACCAGCATCCCCCACAGATCTCACTGAGAGCTTAAACACTGCGAATCTGCACAGATGGATCAAAGATGAATACAGGTGTGGGTGCTGGCGTCTATTCCAGGAATCTAAACATCCAGCTATCGTTCCCATCACCGAATCACTGTAGCGTCTTTCAGGCTGAAACTATAGCTATTAAGGAACCTCTTTCCTGGCTGAAAAACGATGTAATGTTAAGTAGAGATATCGTCATCTCCCAGTCACTTTCAACTCCAGGATTTCCGTTAATTGCCGGCTACCTCTTAACGAGATGCCCAAGTATTTTAACATCCTACTTATGTGGGTGCGCGGACACTTTGACATTCCAGAGAATAGCAAATAGCGGACCAACTCACTAGAAGAGTAAATGGCGCCCAAACAAAAGTCACATGGAACGTCAAAATCACACTGTACTAATCCTGAGAAGGCTATAACCAGTGTCACTGTTTCTAGACATAGGAGCAGATGTAGGTCAGGTCAAAGCGACGTCCGCTATCAATGATTGTTCTTCGTTGTTCAGAGTATACTCGCCCACAGTACTTATGCCTTCGCCTAGCTCTATATCTAAGATGAGACTCGACAGTGTTGTAATTATTAAAAGGAGCAGTGCAGTTACGTCCGAATTATCGGCATACTTTGCAGTTAGAAATTAATGAACTCGTACTAGGAACTTAGCCTTGGAGCTATAATGGAGCGCTTGAGATTTTACAGCCAAGCCATGCCAAACATTTATAGCACTTTATTCATGAGAGACATATACTTACATTGTCATCTATTCGGTGATAGGGTTAGTCCTGGGATCTTAAGCCTCATAATTCATATTCATATTCTAGACATACTGGTGGTTAAAAGAAAGAGCTTCCTCGTCGATCCCTATGTTCTCCCTGTGTTCTTCAGATGTCTTGCTGCATGAAATCCCCAAACCCGTCTGAATAAGCTTCACAAGGGATGTAGAATCTCCCACGCGACTGTGGCTGTGCTCCTTTCCTTCGACATCACAAAACAGTTCTCCCATCTGAAACTGTGAGCGCTACTCACATCCTTCCTGGCTTTTCATACTTCCCCCTTTTCATACACTTCTGGTGCAAGTGCAACCTTCCCAGTGCTTCAAGTTCAAGACAGTTCAGACACCCGTCTGCGTACGCGTTCCTTGAAGATTGCCAGCCATTCTTTAGTAGTTGCCCTGAGAGTCAATCCAAGCCCGTCGAAGTGAAAAGAAATTCACGCATAAACACCCCGGCATTCATCAGGCAACACATTGCGTCTTAAGCTACCACCCCTACCGAATGACACCGCCATCTTTCAACACTCGCCTCCATTAATGAGCGGAGCATTATCAGGTTAAATTAATTTTAAGTGCTGCTGGGGTTCTCGAGTTGGAATTACATTAAAGTGAGGATAATAAGGTCTGCAAATGAGTAATGCTCAGGATCAAGTGGCCCCGTTTGAGACGGCGTCAACAAACTCACGATTGGTTGCCACGAAAAGCAACCACCCACGCCCACGGTGCGGACCTTCGTTTTGAAAAGGACCTGCTTCCCGCCGAAGGAACACTGGGAAAAAATTTTTCAAACACACAAAAATACACCGGAGATACTGCGAAACGAGACTCGCCACCACCCCGAGCACCCAAGTGCCCACAAGTCCACAAGCGAAACGAATCAACAGTGACGACTCTTTCGAGAGCCCGACTACACTTCATGTCGCATTACAAATAAAAGTGGGAAAAAAAAGAACTACTAACAAAATATGACAGCCGTGATGACGGCGAGTGAGTGAGTGCGAGTGGGAGGGTGGAGGACTCTCGCATGCACTATGCGAGGAGTCGGTGGACCCTGAAGGATATAAATTTCCATGAATACGTGAAAAGGACACCACCATTCAAATGTTGCGCATTAAAATGTCGCATGTAATTCAGCCCGAAGACTCTTTCATCCAATTAACAACAAAAAAGAGAGCGAGAGAGAGAGTGAAAAAGAATTAGATGTCAGTTCACAAGCAAACACTCGTCAGCCCCGACAGCGGGGGTTGCTAACCGTGGTGTCGATGGACTGTCAGATGACAGGACCACGGGTGCACTTGGATTGAGGGTTTAATGTTTCATGGATGGATTCTCCCGCGGGGTGTTTTCTCTAAACGCTGCCTGTTGGCTTGCGAATGCCCTTCGCTGTGCCTGGTGCTGTGCGTAGCTTTAAGGCTTTGAATGGGAACTGGGGTTTTAATAACTTTCACGTGGAAGCGACTGATGTGATTGCGGTCTCAGGTGGACGAGCAGAGGATTGGACGAACGTATGATGGCCGGTGTGACCGGATGAACTGGGAGTGGTTGGCTGATGGTTATCCGGGTCTCAAGTCGGTCTCTGGTCGAGTGCATATTCTAGAAGAAAGCCTACAAGCTTTGTACAAAATTAAGGTTTATCCAGTTAAACTGATAAAACATGGATTGGACGTAGTCCAGCTCGATCAACACTCACTGTGCATGTTGAAGCTGGTAAAAGAATGTTCAAACCTCGCCCAGACAGAAGGCTGAAAGGCCGACCGCAATGAAGAACGAAACGAAAATTATTGCCGGCGCTGCGTAAATTATCGTGGTCTCAATTCTGAAGGGCCTAACCATTCACTGTGCAATATGCCCTCCAGCGATTGCAGCTGAAGTCAGAGTAGAACTGGAATATGTACGCCTCCGCCTAAGCCATTGGCCAGATCCAATGGGAGGCCGATTGCAGATATTGCACAAAACCTTCTGCAATCAGCTGAGGGATCAAACGAAACTTTGGATTGTGTAGGGAAGGAAAAATAAGAACAATTGGCGCTTTTCTTTCCCTTTATCTCGAGGGGCATAATGGACTCAAATTATTGGCACAAGTGAGCCGTGGTCTTATGTCGTAAGGGCATCCGTCGACCTACACCAATGCTCGCGGGAGGGTATGGTCTGAAGCTTGATTTAAGTATAGTTTGATGAAATCCGTAGAATTTCAGAGGGAAGCCAGATCAAATCGTCTGTCAAGACTTAGTTTAGGTTAGGTTGGTGGGAAGGCGCAGCAGAACCACGCCACACTTAAGTCCGGTTAGACGCATTGTGATACCCATGTGGGGGAGGAAACCCTCTCCTACTTCTTCTCGTGTCATCCTTCATGTGCATTATGAGGTTGGTCCCGCCATCTCGCGGTAATCCCGATGAACCTGCAAGTAGACGTTAGTAGAACGTGCAGAAACTTCATGAAGATCTTGGAAGAAATATTCTCTCAGTATTCCGCGTCTCAATGCAGAGAGACTGAGGCAAAGGCACAGGAAGTGAGGAGTGTTTTCTGTTTCTTCGTTGTTACTACACCCCCTGCATATGGTGTCCTGGGTAGGTTAGGTTAGGTAGGAGGGCTGCTACTGAATTCACAACCACACTTAGACCATGTTGGTCCATTGAGATTACCCTTAGGCAGACTACTACCACTGATTGACTACTCCAGTGATAGTGACGTTAATTTGATCCCAACGACTGGTGACTGGACCAGATTTGAAAATCAGACAAAAGCTTTCACTGCGACTCGAACCGGGGACCCCGCTAACCAGGGCCAGGCACTCTACCAACTTCGCCATCCAGTCGTTTCGTGTCCTGAGTCTCATTTTGTTTCCACGATATCTCTGCGCATCCACAACCATTCTCAGCTGTGTTTTTCCGCATTGAAACAGTACGTCGGTTCTTGAGCTGTTATACTTTGACCACAGCAGTTGATTGATGATTTTGTCATCCACCTTCTTCCTGACGTCTGTCAGGGGTTTGCCTGGGGTAGGCCTATTTCGGCCCATTTTCTGGCACGTTATGTCCCCATGACCCGAAACCCAGCAAAGAGTGATCGTGTCAAGGACTTAACTCCAAACGTTCCGACACACTGGAGAGCGTGGGACGATTTGTGCAGTGTGGCTGCATTCATTCGGATATATGGTCCCGTCTGCGAGGAAGGCGAATGGAGGAGAAGACACAACCGCGAGCTGTACCAGGATGTGGATGTAGTCCGGGAGGCAAAGATCCGTCGACTGCACTGGCTCGGCCACATCGAGCGCATGGACAACAATGCTCCAGCGAAGAGGGTCTTCGAATACGAGCCTCCTGGTTCGATAAGGAGAGGAAGACCGAAGCTCCGGTAAAATGGCGGATGCAAGACAGCTCGGTCTTGATGACTGGAAGCAGTGTGCCCAGGGAATGGAAAGCAGCTACGCCTGATAAGTAAGAAAGTAAGGCTGCATTCATTCACAGCACGCTACAGGAAACAAGCATTGCTTGAAAGCGTCTACATACGTTCCTTGTTGACGTAGACCCTCATCGTGCTTCTTAGGCTTTGTCAGTGAATATTTGGAGTAGGGAAGAATAAAAGTGCTCGAAATTGACAAACTAGTCTGGGCACTCATCTAGTCTTAGCTATGAAACTAGCTGCTAGCCTACCCCATCTTTTTCCCCTTCTCCTGTCAATCTGTCTGTAACCTGGCTTAAATTGAATTGAAATGCAAATTGGTGGAAACTGAAGGGAAGCCCTGGCTCCTACTAGAGCCTCTTCTTTTCCTTTGTAAAGTTCCCATAGGTCTCCATAGCAAACTCTTCAATGAACTCCATAACCAGTGTCTCTTTCTTAGACCCGTCATAGCGTCCTGCCGCAGCGATGTGTCCGCTTACACAGATTCCGCAGCCCTGCCGTGAGCTCCATTAATTCATATCTACTCCCTTTCGCCCTTTGCACATTTTTTTTTCGCCGCAAATTAAATTCAAACTCAAAAGTGGCACAATGCTCTCGCTAGTCGAATGGAAAAAGAGAGCAGGCACACAGCAGCAAAAAAAAGGACTAGAATCTGAAGTGACGTGGTTAGGACTCGTTACAACTGTCCTTATCCATGTCGTGCCTCAGCGCTGCTGCTGCCGTGGCGTGTGACGCGCTGTGCAGTGTGCTGCCATTGTGCTCACCGGAGGAGGAGGGTAGGTCGCTTGAATCCCAATTAACTGTGTAATTCCAACACTTGTGCACCTCCGGATCCGTGTGAATACCCGCCACCCAGCGCGGTGTGAGCGGGTGTGTTGTGCTGCCAAAATAGCATTCATTTCAATCATGTTTTGTAAGCATTGTCAGCAGCAGCCTGTACAGCGCCATAGCTCTAGCTCCTTAGCTCCGTACATCATAGTCTTGTGCTTCATTCAGTCGAGCTTCATTCAGCCGAGCGTGAGCAAAGAAATGTGTATATGCTCGACATTCCTTGGTCCTTCGAGAGAGAGGCGCACACACACACAGAGAGGGGAGTGCTACTGTAATTTACATGATATACGGTAACGGGACCACATTCAGTGTCTTCCTCTTACAAATCTTGACATCAATGTGCTCGGATTATAATTCGAGATACTCTCAACTTGAAAGCGAACGTAATTGAGGGGCGAGTTACACTGAAATTGATGGGAATCGGGAGCGCTTATTACGTACTGTCTCTCCCCACCCCGTTTCTATGGATCCTCAGACCGAATCTGAATCTCAAGCTGCAGCCAGGGGGGGCGGCGAGTCGGAGTTGTCGGAGAATGGAGAGTATCTGTCTAAATGTCAATTGACGTCGGTTCGCTTAGGATAGTATAATTTGCTGTGTCCCAATAGTGTTAATTAAAAATTCCATTTTAATTATTCAAAAATTCCAGAGCAGTTACTTGGCCTCGTAGATGGATGGATGGATGGGGCGCACCCGGGGGGACTCGGGCGGACGGACGAACGGGGCGGACGGAGTATGCAAGAATATGGAAATGACTTTGGTTGGCAGGTTGAAGACTCAAAGGCTGTTGGCGACGAGCGATTCAGAGAGAAGCTGGGGGAGCTGCAGGAGAGGGTGAAATTTTGTTTGATGTGGCCGGGGAGAGATGGAATTATGTTCTCAGAGTTTATAAATAATTAATTTAGAATTAAAGGCAAAAAAAAAATTTGTTCATCTTGCTCGAGTGGGATGGGGGGTGGATGGTGGGTGGTGGCTTGTTGAAGAGTGCGGGTGGAGGGGGCAATGGAAATTTTGTACAGCGTCATTGAAGCTTGAAGTTGGCTTGATTTTTCTCGTCGGTGTAAATTTGCTTTAAGAAGGAGAATGACAAAATGGTTACATGTGCTGTAAGCTGTGAGGAAATGAATTTGTTAGCGGCAGAGTCGACTAATTGCGGAGCGAAATGAGAGAGTCTTGACCTCGTTTAAAGGGGTGCTTGCTCGATAGGAAGCAAGTGGTGTTTTCTTAATGAATTTGGCTGACTTGTGGCAGTTGGTGAAGGGTTCTTCTGTTGACTTTTGTGAGAAAAAAAGGACAAAATCCTTCCTTTGTACGTCTGTGAATTGCTATTGGTTCATTAATTGGTGGAGTAATGAGTTTGGGGGGGTGGTTGACTTAATGCCATTACTTGCTTAAGTAAGTCAAAGACTCCGTCAGTCTGAAAAGTTCGTATCTCTTTGCAAACACAGAAGAAGACAAGTGATGAGTTAGTTGAAACGTCGGATGTGTGATATCCATTCGCCTCAAGTTGGTCTACCTTTTCGGCTATACAGAGTCAAACAATCCCTGCACTCTCTAAAGACTCTTTGGAGCCATCTGCTTCCCTTCTTGCTAGTGGTGTGCCAACCCGAAAGTTTTACAAACTGAGTTGTAACCCGGGTTGACGAACTCGGTTTGATGATGAACCGAAAGCAAAAAATATGGATTATGGAATGGGGCCAACCCGAAAGTCTTACAAACCGAGGAAACCCGGGCTAGAATACAAACAGACCAAGTTGTAACCCGGGTTGACGAACTCGGTTTGATGGTGAACCGAAAGCAATCAATTTGGATTACGGAGGTCGTAACCCGGGTTGACGAACCGTAAGCAAAAAATATAAATTATGGAATGGAGCAAAAAATATGGAAATTCGGTCGACTTCAGAGTTGTATTGAGGACTATGGTCTGCTGTTGCACATAGGTGGACAGTTCTTTCACTGGTAGAGTATTCTGTTTAAGCTTGACGAATCTGAGAAGGAGAGATAGCTCTGAATCTGCAGAGACCTTCTTCTTATAATCCTAGTTTTCTTAAGTGAGTTAGCAGAAAGGTTGTTCTTGCTCATCTTGGTACATGACTGAAACCTCTTTCGATAACACTGACCTAAAAGTTTCTTGGTATGCGCCATGGGAACAGCTTTGTTCGAGGTTTCTTCTACTCTGATGACATGGTTTCCTACAGCGCAGAAGCTCAGTGGTACATGATGTTCAGGCTCGACGATTTCCATGAATTTATTGGCATTTGGAATCGAACTTGACTGAATCGACCGAACAAAAACTGCGCATTAACTGTTGCTCTATCAGGACAATAAACATTATTGAGATATACATTTTCAATTATGCCGTATTTTCTCAAGCTCAAGGAAAACTGAGTCAAAATTAATCACAAAACTTTCATAAGCTTCATAACTTTCTCTTCACCAATTTGTCCTATTTCCGTTTCTACCGTCTAAAGTTTTCTTGTATGTATTCAGTTCGTTTTAACGGTTTCGCCAATTCGGTTTGAATTAAATGTGAGTCGGTTTAAGTATAAATCGGGTTAAGTCGTTTTTTTAACCCGGGTTGACACACAAAATGTTACTCGGGTTGAGTCTTGTTAATTCGTTTTTTTAACCCGAGTTAATTCGGTTTTTTAACCCGGGTTGACACACCAAGTGTTACTCGGTTTGAGTCGGTTTAAGTGTAACCCGAGTTAATTCGGTTTTTTAAGCCGGGTTGACACACCAAGTGTTACTCAGTTTGTGTCGGTTTAAGTGTAACCCGAGTTAATTCTTTTTTTAACCCGGGTTGACACACCAAATGTTACTCGGTTTGAGTCGATTTAAGTGTAACCCGGGTTAATTCGGTTAATTCGTTTTTTTAACCCGGGTTGACACACAAAATGTTACTCGGGTTGAGTCGGGTTAATTTGGTTTTTTAACCCGGGTTGACACACCAAATGTTACTCGGTTTGAGTCGGTTTTAGTTCAACCCGGTTTAATTCGGTTTGCTTGTGGAGACATTTTGTTCGATGCTGAGTTCGGTCGACAGTCGAATCGTCTTGAATCTCGTAGTTGTACTGACTGCCACCTCTGTTTGTGAAGGATGTTATGAAAGCAAGTCGTTTCACCCGATTGACTTAGTTACTTATCTCCCGACGAGTGGAATGTAAGTTCATTGAAACGTCTCTCACGGAAGTTCATTTTGTGCGATGCTGAGTTCGGTCGGTACAACTCAAGACTTGTAACAACTTGACAAATATGCGATTTCAAGTCGTCAAGCGTTTGCATAGACTCGACAACGGCGACACATCAACGATCATGAGGATCAGTTCACATCACAAGCGGCAATATCCTTGATGGAAGAGCAAGGATCTAAGGCCGAGCTTACTCTCACTAATCACTAATCTAATTTCGAAAACTCGTCCCAATAATCTTTCGTCGACGACGATAAGACACGTATCTACTTAACAATTCCACCTCATTAGACCCCGTCCCCACGACGACCAAACTTCGTACGATTACCCAAGGGAGAGAGGAATAAAATATTTAAGCCCTTCTTCACGTGCGCTACACACCGTGTTGACGGCTAATTACATCACACATGCCCATCTGTCGACTCGAAACTTGGAGTTTAAAAGCCTTTACGGCCAAATCTAAAAGAAACAACCCCACTACCCCATCCCCAGCCGCCGAGAGGGTGGAGACAATGTCGCCATCATTCTGAAGCTGTTTTCCACGAAAATAGTGTGATTTGAAGTGAAGCACTATGCCACACCCAGTGCCACAGGTAACCCTCTAACCGCAATAACCCTTGCAAATGGAATTTTAAATTTACGATCACCAGGAGACACTGAGGCTATTGCGCCTCGAATGTGTGTGTGAGCGAGTGTCGTCGGATGTCGGATTCGTTGTGAATTGATGGGAATGGGACGTCAAAGGTTCGCCACAAATTTTGCTAAAGGATGCGACAACCTGATTGAGGGATGATGTTGACTTTGGTGTCATTGCCACGGACGAGGGTGCCGTACGCTGCGCTGTGCCCTGCCGTACGGTGGGAATTTCAAAATTAGTTACACATGACTGTTCGGCGAAACTATGATGAGATGGTGTATCATCTACTGGGTTATGCATAGATGGGCCTATGTGTGTCTAGTGGTTCACTCAGATTTAAGGGGCGGAGTTCAATGATTGACTTAATTGGCGGCGATGGCGATGGCGATGGTGGGTGGTTGTGACAGTTCCCTGTGAGAGGGTGGGTGGTTTCGAAAAGCAGACGACTGTCTCGCCATGTTGTTACCCCGGTGGCTGCCTAATCAAGCTGGGTTTGGGTATGTTCTTGATGCCAACCTAATTACTCGATGATACGGCAAGTTTTAGTTTGTCGCTTTCCCGGGAGTTCTGAAAATTAACCGCCCCATTGTCGGCGGTACATCGCGGTGATTCTGCTTCTGAATGGGTTTGACAGGTTCTACATTGGTGGGAGAATGCCATTTCACACACCTTGACACTTCCTTCAAATTTTGACGTCGCTAGGGACAAAGTGTCACATACTCAGCACCAAATGCTTGAAAATTTCACGGCTGTCACTCCGTTACATCACCTAAGCCCAAGGAGCGAAGGGAACTCAAGTACAAAGCTGACGGCGGCCAGCTTAATTCGCATGCAATACCGCCCAGAACCACCACCGCAGCTGAAACCCAACGAGCAGCTGCTCGTCGACGAAGTCATCAGTTCTAGAGAAAATGTATTACTTGGCTCAGACAGGCTTAGAGTGCCAGTGGCAGAGTGCTTTTCATTATCGGATCCCAGCTAATGAACCCCATTTCGCTCGGACAGCAAGGATAACTCAAAGAGACTAAGCTTCCTGCTTCGATTACCGGTTCCACCTGGACGGCGCGGCGGCGGCGGCACACTCTGCAGTCGACAACAGAGCTTATGCTCCCACACCATATTCAGTTTTGAAGTCTCAATTCAATGACAGCGCCGACAGAGAGGCGATGCTCCAGAGATGGTCAAATATTCCCTTTGATGGGCATTAGTTCCGGAAACGCATTCAACACCGTCCAACGACAGCCCATTGGCAGCGTAATGAGCGTAACGCGTCCTCCTCATCAGACTGGAACAGTAATTCTACTTAATTACGAGTGGCACATCCCCTTGATGTCGACATTATCCCGACGTCCGATGTCCGCTGTGTGTCCTGCTGTGCGCACTCGGGAGAGATGGAAAGGATATCGCAACAAACAAGAGGACAAGTTTTTTAATAATTCACTGAACTTTTCATATCGATGGCGATTGCATTGGTGGATCGAAAATGAATACAGAAAGGGACGACGACGAGGATGCTGCAACTCAACACACACCGACCGGTTCAGCGAGACTCAATGAGGCGCGCTTTGAAGAGGTGTCGCCGTGCCGTCTGTGCGCCGATGTGCTCCTTTTAATTTGCGAACTTTTCCGGTTTTTTTTTTGCCTTTTTTTTCTGTTCGACTCGTATTCTTAGATTTCCTTTGCATTTCAGGTCCTTTGAGCATTGCAATTGCAGATTTTATTTCACAAAGCTGTGAGGTTCCTTATCTGCATCACTAGTCAGCTGAAAGTGAGAAAGGACCCACTGGAGAGAGAGAGGATGCAAGGGATGGCAAAATAAAAAGAAGAGTTTACTTTAGTTTGTGTGTGTGTGTGTGGGAGTGGGAGATGGTCACGGAGCTTCTGTCGGTGACGGCAGGATATGGAGTTTCATTTGATTCAAAGGGAGAGAGTGAGTTTGTCTAATAATGACTGAAACCAAGCGCTTACGGTTTCGACAAGAAACCTCTGAGAGAATTTTTAAAACTGTACAGAGTGGAATGGAGGAGCTTGACAGTCCTGAGAACTGCACTCAAGGATATCAACCCGAAAATCTAACGAAGGAGGTGTGCTTTGTGGGACGATGTTGTGCTGGGTGGCGGGGCGTGTGGTGTCATTAGGTGTATTTGGTGTCACAGCTGCTGTCGGAGTTATCTGTGCAGCATGGTAGGTTGGCTGTCATCGACAGGGAACTCGAGATGCAGATGGGAGAGGGATAGGTAGAAGAAAAGGGTTTCTGGTCATCGCCACTTGTCACACTGTGATTTGCTTTGAAAAACCAACGTTAACAACTGTCTGCCCTAGGTTCCTTATAATTTGAACAAGTCTCTCGTGCTCATTCGCCTAGTTTTAGCGGTTTTGTGAGACATTTCAACGGGCTCCAATATTGGGTAGTATTCACTGTTGCGTCTTTCCCATTCTCTCAACACCTCATTTTTAAACCCAGTAATTTGTCGTTCTATCATCACAGCACATAACCTCAACAAAGGAAGACTTTTGACAGATTTTGTATAGCTAGCTTCCATTTCTTTCCATTTTCCCGAAAAAACATCTTACACTTGTTTCAAATTGATATCACCATCAGCCTTCGACGACATCATTTTCCAGTAACCATATCTTAAGGAGAACTGTTGGCTAAATCCTGACGAGACGGTGTTCCAATGGACATGCAGATTACTCTCATCAGAACTACAATTTGATCAGCCATCCGTGCTCTTTTTTTCGCGGGCAAGATATGTCTTGTTATTTCACTTCAACGCGGGCTGCCACACCCAGTCAACATCGAGAAGCGGGCAACCAACCACCAATCAACGACAAGATCATTCTGAAAATATGGTGTCAATAAAAAGCATTCACTAAAACTTCTAACATCTCATGCCAAGATTCTCCGACTTGGACATGCATTTTTTTGTGTCCACAAAATGTTGTTCACATCGTGTCCATGAACCGGGCATCGTTCATGTCTATTGGGGATCCCGTGGTAAGGCAGGTAGAGTTGATCTGGATGCACACACGCACTAGGTCGTCTCTAAGATAAAACGTGCTCAATGCTATGTTCTTTCGAGCTTGAGCCTATGGTTGAGAGTTCGTTGTAGGGAGTATTATATATTCACTGACTGGACTATTGCTCATTAAGTGCTCACATATTTTCTTGAAAAGGGCCTCCCGCATACCACTTGGGTGTGAAGCTTCCCCAGATGCTGCTTTCAAACACCGCTGTGAGCTAGAAACCCTGAAACTAAAAGCTTGACAAAACGGAGCTTATGCACTAGATCGCAAGTTTGGCTGAAGATGTATGCTAGGCCGCAATTCAATTTGTTTATCGACTATCCTGTCATAGTCTTGTACGACTCTGATACATGGCATAACTAGTTAAGCAAGAGGTTTTACATCGGTTTGGCATTTTACCGAGTGAGAGAAGTAAGACTCACGTCGATATTTCGGCGTTTCCGCTTCTCATGGTCATGCGTATTTTGCCTTATAAGCCTTAGCTTGCCCAAGTCCTCGACATAAGCTGAAACCTGTACAAACTTGCGGGAGCTCGACATCTGAGTTGGCAATGATTTTACAAAAATCGTCCCTCGCATATTGGTAAAGTATTCTTTGACATTTGAAAAACATATTTTTTGGCATACAGTGGACTCTCCCTAAGTCGAACTCACCTTAAGTCGAAACTCTCCCTTACTCGAACTTTTTCGCCATATTTTACATACATTTCCCTCAACTTTCCATACAAAAACCTCTCTCTAAGTCAAACTCTCTCTAACTCGAACTAATTTTGGTATCCCGTGACAATTCGCTTTGGGGGAGTCCACTGTACTTGCGTTTGTCGCACCCTAGGCCTTAGATTGGCACTTTGTTTTAGCAGTGGTGGCGGGAAAGCTGACACTACTTTCCTATTTACATAAAATTTATATATATCTTACCTTGCTTCATGGGACAGCGACCGGATTAATTGGCTAACAGAAACTATGTGTTAGACCTTCAAGATAAATATTCGTCCTTCCACAAGAAGCTAGTTCGGAACAAATCCCACCAGTCACGGTTGACGAGCTGCAGAATGCGTGCAGGAAACTTGGCAACAAAAAAGCACCTAGCCCTTATGGCATCCCTAATAAAGCCATCAAGGCCTGAATTGTTTACAGCGACGATGCAAAGGTGCCTCGAAGAAGGAAACATCCCTATCTGCTGGAAACTCCAAGACCTGTAAGTCCCCGGGAGAACCGCCAGGGTATCCACCAATCTGCCTCCTTAACACCACGGGAATAATCCCGGAGAGTATCATATACGGCAGGCTAATCGGCGCGGCGGAGGAGCAAGGAGCCTTGTCCGACCATCAGTTCGGTTTTAGGATATCGCGCTCTACCATCGACGCCACCAAAGAGGTGGTAGACACAGCAAGCGAAGAGATATCGGGTTCAAGATGGAACGGCGGTACAAAAAAATACTGCGCCGAATGTACGCTGGTCGTCAAAAACGCGTCTAACTCTGCGAACTGAACCTGCATCATGAGAGCATTGAATAGGATGAGCACACCGCAGTACTTGAGGAAGATAATCGTCTGCTATTTCACCAACAGGAAACTTGGATACTAGACTGACGATGGAAGGCACGAAGTCTCGGCAGGCGTTCCACAGGGTTCAGTCCTTGGACCCCTCCTGTGGAACTTAATGTACGACGGAGTACTGAGCCGTGGTGGAGGATGAAGGAGTCATTGTGATAGGATTGGTGACTACATCGCGGTCGTGAGAGTGGCCAAGCACATCCACGACTTGGAAGCAGCCACAAACGAAGCGATCGCCAGGATCAAGGATCCGCCGACCTAGAACTAGCTCACCATGAGATTGCGGCTGTCTTAAAAACCAGCCGAAAGACTGTGGAATACGCGAACTTCCGGGTTGGTTCCCAGATAATTCCATCGAAGGAGGCTCTAAAATGCCTACGGGTAATGCTCGACAACCGGCTGCACTTTAAAACTCACGTCGGGTACTACAGCAAAAAAGCAGCAAGGATGAAGGCAGTGCTGTCCGGAATGCTGCAAAAGGGTCCTGCTTTCCAGAGTGGTAAGCTCGATCCTTCAGTATGGGCGGGCCCCCTAGCGACCACGGAAGCAGCAAGGAAGCTCTCGGCAAGAGGTCTGAAGAACGAAGAAAGGGCAACATTGATGGCACTGTGGCAAGCCAGGTGGGAAACAACAACCCACCATAGAAGTCTGGACAACGAGAGCTCATGGGAACTGCACCTACCACCTTACGCAGTTCTTGTCGGGCCACGGAGGTTACCGGAAATACCTCCACGGATTCGGTCACGACAGCTCACCCACTTGTTCAAAATGCGAGGAAGAAGACGCAGAGCACGCAATATTACATTGCAGACGCTTTGCCGTGGCGAGAGGAAGTCTACCAACTACCGAGCTCCTATGACGGAGTCAGCTGACAGAGGGCTTGAGATCTGCTTCTTTATAACGAGCGTGCAGAACAAGCTAAGAAGGCTCGAAAGAGAAAGGAAAGCCGAATTGGCAAATATGGATCACATAGCCTGATAGGCTAACCAGCCCCGCAAAGTAATGCCTAACAGCAGTTCGGCGGGGAGAGTGATTGAAGTGTGCAGAGGTGTGGTTTAGGACGTAGACGCGAGGAAAAAGGAGAATAATATCCCGTGAATCGTTCACGCTGGTAGCACGGGTTACCAGCATCTTAAAGAAGATTCCACATCCATAAAAAAAAAACATACACCAACGCTGACGCTCACGCGACGGGTATAGTTGCTCAACTTTTAACATTTCCCTCTCCTTCAGCGTTGACAATCCTCACATTGTAACATTTTAAGATAATTTAAATTTTATGTTACAGTTTGGGTGTTGGTTCTCGTTGAAGCAACGTTCAAAATAGATAAATATATAAATTAATGTTTATAATTGAGTAATTATATTAAAATAAATTTAATTGTGCATAAATAAGCAAAACAACATAAATTTTCAATTCAAACTTGAAACTGTCAGCTATGCGTTGTAGTATTCAATGTGTCATCCCCTTGCGTCAGCGTGTACGTCTGCTCTGACGCTACGCAAGTAAAGTATCCTACGTGCCGGCGCCTTCAGAGTGTTTAGTGTTATTTTTTTTGTGCAGAAAAAAGAGTAAAATATATTAAAGTGAAATGCAGAAACACTTCCGTGTTGTTTATCTATAATATTTTGGATTTTTTTTCTTTTTTGAGGAAAGTGGGCAAGGAACGCAGACATGTTTTTCTTGGGGACGGTTGAAACAATGCGCTTATATTTATTTTTATTTCATAGATGCCCGAGTGCGAACAACACCAGCACCGAGATTAAACGCAGAATTACTCTTGCCAATCGCTGTTTCTTTGGGCTCAAGAGGCAATTGTGTAGTACAGTCATCTCTCGAAGGACCAAGCTAACATTATACAACACCTTGTTCATCCCTGTCCTGCTCTATGGTGCGGAAGCATGGACAATCGCAAAAGCCGATGAAGAAGCACTTGGTCTTTTCGAGAGAAAAGTTCTGCGTTCAATCTTTGGTCCTGTCTGCGTTGATGGTTATTGGAGAAGAAGATTCAGCCACGAACTGTACGGGCTTTATAGCGGCATGAGCCTAGTCAGGCATCTACGGATTCAACGCCCAAGATGGCTGGACCATGTAGAGCGCATGGACAACACGGCTCCAGACCGAAGAGTGTTCGAATCCGAACCAGTGAGAAAACGCAATAGAGGACGCCCACGGAACCGATGGCGCACGCAGGTGGAGAAGGACCTTAATCTTAAAACTTGTTGAGCGCAGTTGGAGAGACTTACTGGTTGAGGCCCAGGTCCACCCCGGACTGTAGCGCCACCAGAAGAAGAAGAAGATGCCCGACTACGTGTATGAACATGCACCATGGAGTACAAAGAAAAAAAGCTATCAAAATATCTCAAGCCATTGTTTTAAAAGATGTGCCTGTCAATTCCCGATGTCTGGGTCCAAGGGAACTTTTCTTGAATTTATTTTAAGTGAAGTTAACGCCAATATTGAAATATCGTCGATGTGACTACAGGCAAATAGAGGTCATTGAACCAAATCTAGTCGTGTTTTATTCTTCAATTGGATCAGCTGGAGATGAGAAACATTCTGTTTGGATGCAGGATGATTCGTTTTTTTTTTTTTTTGATAATTTCAAAACCATACAAATGCTTCCACATCACCTAGCAAACTCCATATCAATTCGTTTGAAGGAGAACGGAGTACTATTATCTTTTCCACGCCAGTGTTCGCACAGACTAGCCTCCTGATCGTTCCTCTTATGGCCCAATCAAAAAACCAGTGAACACGACTTGTGACAGTCTCATCTAGGTCTGATATGACCAATTAACCAGTCCGGAGATGATCTTCAAAATAGCCAAAAATCGACCACGAGGGCTGGGAACAATATCATGGTGATCTTTCAAATTGACCGCATTTCCTTTGAAAATCATCAACCCCACAATCTCTATCCAATTCCGTATCAAAAATCCGCAAAATTTTGAAAATCGAAAAAAGTGTAGTTTTCGACCAACAAATGCAGTCAATTGTGTACACTTCATGGTCGACTTCGCCCCCGAACTCGATGCGAATTTCCGAAAATCCAAAAGAGCTAAGGATCTTTGGTGAAGATAATGTGTTTGATGACAGAAAGTGATATCGGGAGCGGGATCAAGGATTTGCAAGGAATCCGTGGTTGTTGTCTTCAGACGACAAGTTCAAATCGTCCGAAGTGCCAACGGCATGACTTCAGTAATCGCCTGTTGTGCATTTGACAGATTACAGCTGAGCCAGGGTGCGAGGGAGTACAGCTGAAACCCATTTTCAGGAAACCAAGTCGATCATTCTAAGGAAACATCAAAAATTCAGTCAAGACACAGAGTCTGCACGGAGAGCGGGGAAGAGTTGCTGAAAACACACACTCCTCGTCCGGGATTGTGGTGGATCTCATGTAAAACAAATACAGATGGTAAACCATGAGTTGAATCAGTCAAGTGTCAGTGTCTATAGACTGGTCTTGAGCACACACGTGTCTGAGGCATTTTTTGAATTCGTTCATTTGTTGTCGCCATTTTGTCGCTCATTTGTTCGATCGTCGCATTCATGACAGCACCGGCAGATGACCAGCCCGAACGTGAACACGATGGGAAGTGGAACTCGTCGTCACTTTAAAGCCAACCTCACAAAAATCGGACACATCCCAGAGTCCCGTCCACAGAGTTCCCCCAGCACCCTCAGTAGACCCTCCACTGCCTCGGCAAATTAATCAAAAATCGATTCGTCACATATTCACGCGAAAATACGTCGAAAAAGCCCAATGTTACTCCTCAAAGCCCCCAAAAAACCCTTCCAACTGCATCCCAGTGGCCACAAATGCCTTAAATCACACCCAAGACATCCCTTCCTCATCGCCCTCAACAAGCCGTAATCGCGAAAATTTCAGAAAAAACCAAAATTCAAGAAAATTCCGAGAAAAAATATCAAAAAATGGGAAAATTTTGAAAAATTCGACCCCCACTCGGAGGGGTACCCGAGGCTATATAAGGGGGCGCTCGACGGGAGAGCGAGCTCAGTCTGTCTATGGTCGTCGGGGGGTGCACTTCGGGGAGAATTTTTTTTTTTCGAAATTTTTTTTTTTCTGTCTCTACTCATACTCGCACGCTCACCCGCTCATATGTATGTGACCCCCTCCCCTCCCGCGACTGCCCTACCCCCCCTCGCCCTCACCAGTCACTTTGAGTGTATATTTTTGCGATTTTTTCCAAAATGTTGATCGATTTTGAGGAACTTTGGTGATGATAGTTGCTGGACAGTGTGGAGGCCATGGAGGACAGTGCGAGGTGGCGAATGCGTGTCGCTTTGATATTTTTGCGATCGTTCAGTGGTCTTGTACCTTCGTCGTGCGGAGTATTTATTTGATTTTTTTTTTGTTTTCCGTCGACAGTCAGGCGGATTTTTTTGAATTTTTTTTTTTGTCCTCATTTGTTATTGGAGTCTCGTCTTGAAGGCGTTGTGGTGTGAATGGTCCGCTTCTTGGATCATGGTTGGTTAGGGACACGGACTCCGTCAGTCGGTAGGGACATGCATACCTTCGCGGACTTTAGTTGAAGTCTTTACACACTTGGCCACATGATTTGAAGCGTGATTCAATTGAGGGCAGCATTGCTGAGTCGGATTTATACTCGGGCCACCTCAGCCAATGGGTGCCGCAGTTCGGTTTACTCATTTTTTGATGCGGTTACTTGAAGATTTTCATTTCGATTTAAGTCGGATGCTACATATTTTGTTCTCGATTGTCGCACGCTACTTGGCCGTCGACTTGATGGGTGATTTGTACTCGGGCCACCTCTGCCATCATGGATTACGGTTCGATTCTATATCCAGCAGCAGCTCAGAGCTGTCACATCGAAGTCCAGTCCAGGCCACATGCAGCCACATCATGGACCACAAGCCACACACATGCAAGCTAACTGAAGTCTAGACAAGCTGAACAACAATGCAAAAGGAGCACAAGGTACTTGAAATTATTTCTTTTTTATTTTCCCGCGAAGTAAAACCTAACGACAGTGCCGCGGGGAGAGTGGTAGAAGTGTGCAGAGGTGTGGTTTAGGACGTAGACGTGAGGAAAAAGGAGAATAATATCCCGCGAAACGATCACGCTGGTAGCACGGGCTACCAGTATCTTGAAGAAGATTCCACATCCATTGGCATAAACCATAGAAAAAGACCTTCAAGATGACCTCACGCTCGCTATGAGCAGCTGATCTCTTCGAACAGTTTAAGTGTCATGTTTTTTAGTTGGATTCATCACAAGACACTCTTTCTTGGAAGGTCACACGCACAGAGACTAGGAATTATTGGAAGTGTCTTTTGCAGAAGCTAAATTTGTCCATTTCAAATGGTTTTAATCCAGTGCTGAAGATGGTTTCCCACTAATGGTTGCTCCAGCAGCTCCAGCTGATCAGAGTGGCAATTAGGTGTTGGCGTCCAATGTTGTTGTTGCAATTCTTCAAGAACACGGATTTAAATAATTATTTAATTTTATTTAAGTTGATTTATAAATTGGTGATGTATTCTTACGTGGATTTATCAAATAGGATACATTGGCATTAATTTTTCGACATCGCTAGTAGAGTCACAAGCCTTTTTGGCCAAAAATGCTCTTGATTGCTGTACTGCTGATTATGCCATTATGCATTTCTTCTTCTTCTTTACGTGGCGCTATTATGGGCAGAGCTGGGCCTTAGCCAAAGATCCTCTCTAGCTACCGCTAATGGCCTCAGTGGCACACGTCAAATGGAGTGAATTAATTCTACTCTTGGATGAGCCACAGCAACCGCAGCTGTCCACTATTGAAACAACCTTTCTACTCTCTAAAGCAGGATTCAACAACTTTCAGAGCCGACGACGGTCAGGAGCTAACTTGTCTACAGGCTCTTCATGACCCACCTTAGATGAGGGTCGCTGTATAGCTTGTGAATAAATCTTCTACTTCAGATGGCACACAGATGTTTTCAGCTTAAAGTTAATACCAAAAATGAAATGACCCCAGCTGCTTACGTTGACGCCTTCTCCACCCATTTGCACACCTATTTAAAAAATCCCACCCACCCACTTGTCCACCTCGATTTTTGATTCCAAATGAATGTTTATTCGAGAGGAACTTCATGTCAAAAATGTAGAATGCTGAACATGTGCCCGGTGGTATTCGCACCACTCGCCAAATAATCCGAAAAGCTGTTACTTTTCAAAACTCCTCGCTTCACACACAAACCCTCGTTTTCACTTAACGATCACTTGTCCAAAGCTGCACTTGAGTCAAGTTGAATCCAGAATCGCATCCATGATAACCAAAAGGCATTCCATGCACTCCATCCACTTCAGTGCACAGCATCCAATTACCCTCCGTTTCTGCCACGGCCACCACCAGCTAATGGCGTCCAAACTGCTCGTCGAACTTCCGCGTGCCCATTGATCCGTCACAAACTGGGTCATCGTGGTGCTATTTCGAAACAAGTCCACCGCATTAATGAATTCCACACGTGCTGCACGCAACTGGGCCGCTGTTCGATTTTATTATTTATTCCAAACAAAATCATGTCTCCATCCGGACGGACCTAATCTCTGCCGGAGTCACCTTGAAATTTACTACAACTGCGTCGGCGACAGCACTGGCTATGGCGATGGCTAGGGCGGTGGCAGCAGCAGCGCCAACGACGGTGAGGTGGCATTCTGACATCAACCTATCGGATTGCGCACGAAGTACCTCGTAAAACATTCCCATCGATGGCCGGCCGCATTGCACGTCTATCTGTGTGCAAATGTCCTCAAATGTGTTTACGGCTCAATATAACTCGAATTCCCATAAATCTGTCCGGCAGGACAATGCCTCATTCAGGGCGACAATAAAAAAGCACGCAATAAATAATAAAATTGAAAATCGCAGGCGTCCGTCGACCACCCAAACGTCGACCACCCACTCAACGGAATCCTAGGTAACAGACCGAAGGACACAGCAGCCATTCGACACAACCACAGTGCTCCCCTTCACGTAAACGTCGTCCTTTTAACTCCAAATGTCTGGAATTAAGACCGCTGCTCGCTCCAAGGAAACCAAAAGATAAATAATTCCCTGTAATTCTGTTGAATTATTTTCGATATTTTCGGGTGATAATGCGAAATCGATGTCCCCACTTGAGATGTGAAATATAAAATTCACCGCCCACGGGTGCGAGGGGAGGACTTTTGCCACTCCACTGCGTTTCCGTTTCGAATTCTTGTCTTTAACACCATTCTTAGGGGCTGAGTGGGATGCAACCACACCCACCCGAGATGGATAGGGCTGTTTGAGCTGTGACGGGTTGGGGGGCGCTTGGTGATTGTAAATCAAAGTTCTCCATTCAATTTGATGTTGAGAAATTCGCTTTCATTTTGCTGGTGAACAAAGGAACTATCGATCCGAAAAGTCAAGAATACGAAGGCGAGATGTGCAAAAGCGCCGCGCAAGAAACAACTAGACGT
Organism: Eristalis intricaria; assembly: GCA_964034865.1. Lineage (NCBI taxonomy): Eukaryota > Metazoa > Arthropoda > Insecta > Diptera > Syrphidae > Eristalis > Eristalis intricaria. Next base: position 11,321,211 of record OZ035877.1, read on the forward strand.
TCGCTTTGGGAAAGGATAGGAAATTGATCTGAAAGGGAAAGCCTAGGGGGGCGAGCGGAGGGGGGCAGGACCGACGACGACGGCGACGGAGGCATTCTCCTGGCATCGTTCTGTATACATTTCAATATTTCCCTTTGTTTGGGTAACAAAGCTTTGATACCTGCCTGCCTGGCTGCCTGCTGGCTTGCCTGACTTCAATGACTTGGTAGGGGGGTTTGGTTGCGACGGAAAGTGTGACATGAAGTGGGCTTGAGATAAAGAAAACCCACAGAGGCGGATGTGGCGTGGTCTTGGGACACGGAAGGAGTGCCGGAGTGTGATGGAGTTTTCATTCACTTGCGGTTGAATATTTCTGTCAGAAGTTATCATCATGATGAGTATCTGCAAATTAAAAGATGGAATGCTTGTCCATTTCGGGGAAAGGATATTAATCGGATGGGCGGAGCAGGAGGTGGAGGCCGATGATTCTTGCTTGGGTGCTCTTCTCGGAATTCGGGAGAAAGGGAAAAAAGCTGGGACATGACCAGGAAGTGACTGACTTGTTCATTTTGGCCATTTGGACGAGTCTTTGGAGAGACGAAAAGGCAGCATTCAAAACTGTCAAGCTGTCAAAACTTCCATACGAAGCGCCAGAGAAACACATTTCTCCGTTTTTTTGAAAAATTTGTCCAAATAATGGTCACTTGGTGAATTTTTCAATTGCATCCTCTAGATCAAGTTCTAACCTACAAAAAATTGTACCGTAATTTTTTCGTAGGACCCACCGTTCCCGAGATATGGGCTGTCAAAACTTCCATACGAAGCGCCAGAGAAACACATTTCTCCCTTTTTTTGCAAAATTTGCCCAAATAATGGTCAGTTGGTAAATTTTTCATCCTCTAGATCAAGTTCTAAGCTACAAAAAATTGTACTGTAATTTTGTCGTAGGGCCCACCGTTCCCGAGATATGGGCTGTAAAAACTTCCATACGAAGCGCCAGAGGAACACATTTCTCCCTTTTTTTGCAAAAATATGGCGGCTCTGACAAGCTGTCCACCACACCCTATTATCTTCTGACGTGATTCTATTTGTTTCGACAAGTCTTACCACCATGAAACTTCTTCTAGATCGCGTCGAAGAATATCTCTGTGTACCCGAAATCTAGCCACCATAACGTCGAAAAATGTGCTCCAAACCGTCTCAGAAATGGATGTCGCTGGAATAAGGACAATAACCGCGTTCGCGACCAATTCATCTCCGGAATTGTCGTCCACATTGTATCAAAAACTCCACGACTGAAAAATCAGGGAACTCACCATGGTTCGGAATTGTCATTCTGTATCGTAGGAAATGTCGTCAGAATCGTACTGAATTCGCATCGGAGAGTGTTGTCAAATTTTGTAACGAAATTGTGGAAATCGTCGCGGAATCATGTTGGGATCGAGCCGATCATCCTTGTCGCCAGAATTGTGTTTGAAATCGTCATTCGAAAACATTAAAATTTGACAAATCGTGACGGAATTAGAGTATATATCGAAAAACATCGAGCAGTTGCTCCCGGAGAGAGCTGGTAATGAAAGGGCTTGTGAACTTCTTCCTCTTCTGGTGGTGCTACAGTCCGGGGTGGACCTGGGCCTCAACCAACAAGCCTTTCCAGCTGGCACGATATTTAGCCAGCTGTCTCCAATTTGAGCACAAAAAATTGGTTGGGGTCCTTCTCCACCTGGGTGCGTCATCGGTTCCGTGGGAGTCCTCTATTGCGTTGTCCCACTGGTTCGAAGTCGAAGGCTCCTCAGGCTGAAGCTGAGTTGTCCATACGTTCTACATGGCCTAGCCATCTTAGGCGTTGAATCCGAAGAAGCCTGGTTCGGCTCATGTCGCTGTACACCTCCTACTCAGACCTTTCCTCGTGAAGAGACCAAGGACTTCCTCATCCGCTTTTGAGATTGTCCATGCCCCCGAGCCGTAAAGCTGGATAGCAAGGGACGATCAAGGTCTTGTATACACTCAGCTTGGTCTTTCGAGAGATGGCTCTACTACTCAATTGGCTCTTGAACCCAAAGAAGCAGCGATTGGCAGAAGTTTCTCTGCGTTGGATCTCGGTACTGATATTGATCGTTGTGTTTACTTCGGAGCCGAGGTACTCGAGGTCCATCACTACCTCGCTGCCTACGGTGACGCTCTGGTCGAGTCGTCGATGTTGTGCCTCCTTTCCTGATGACAGCATCTACTTCGTTTTACCCTCGTTCGGTCGGGAAGTAACACCGAAATCATCTCGAAATACACCACTGGACCGAGTCGAAAAAGTCCATCTGATGATGGCGTCGAATCTGGCGACGGAGTGACGCAGGAAAATGTTGTCCGAGCTGGGTCGAAGATTATCGTCGAAAACATACTTGAACGCCCGTCTGTATACGTCGATTGAATCACACCAGAAAGTGTCGGTGAAATGGTGCCGGAATTGCTTTCGAAAACTTCATCTGAAGCGCGACAAAAATCAAAGCCGAGACGATGCCAGAAACATGCCGAAAATCACTATCGACTTCACACGGGAAAATTACAACGAAATCGCACCAAAACCTCGTCGAAATCGTGTCGAAAAGCATCCCCAAACTCGCCCGGTAACGCGGTCTTTTCAAATGACTCTGCTGCCCCCGCTGCCAAAACTCGCCTGAATTAACGTCAATCTCGTTCCAAGTGTGCCAGGTGCCTATTGCGGCTCAAGTGGTGTGCGAAGAATCGCCTCAGAAAACGTCGTCCGACTTGGGACGAAGACTCCATTCCAGCTCCGAAAGCAAGTCGGAAAACGTCGTAGAAATTCACTGAAAAAACATTGCCCCAAAATGTTGCCGAAATCTCATCGAAAAACGTCGTCGAAATCGTGATTAAGTGCACAGCACTCATCGTCTGTCTCCAAAACAAAGAAATCCTAGATCTTGAACCTCGGAGCCAAGACATGACGTACCGTCTAAACAATGATTGGCTCCAATTCCAAATTAGCAAGTTCAGCCCACTCCCCTGTCAATTTGCTTGACGTATGCGTGCAATACAGAACAATGGCGTGGCACAAAGGACGTCATGGAGCACTGTGTTCGAGGAAGCTCATCAAAGAACACAGTTCTTTACCGAGCGTCATTTCTGTTTCTGTCAATTTCCACAACAAATCCACGCTGAGGAGAACTCGCTCCTGCAGGCTCCGATCGACAGGCATTCCATGGGTACGAGGAGTGCTCCCCCCCCTCGCAGAGTCAGTGCCGGCTTTGAAGCTCTGCGAACTGTCGAAATGCAATACCACCGCCATCACGGCGAGCGACGTCAAAACTTTGCCCGAGCACAGCACAGAACGCCAGACTAAAACAGGTCGTATATCATATGCCAGTGCCTGCATTCAACCGGCGGCGCGGCAGGAGAAACGCCAAAGCGCTTCTCAACTACATTGTCATCATCGTATCCAATATTGCATTCGTTAACTGTCGGTCCTGGCTGTGCGCGTCGTGCTCCGCTGCCGCCCCGGTGCGCTGCTTGAAACAGGACTCCTCGGCGGAACGACGGGACGAGACCTTCACTTCCAGCACAGTCGACAGCCGGTAACCTTAGACCATGTGCTCAGTCGGGATTAAGGTGCACCCGCCACGGCAGCACACACAGGCACACATGACCTTAAAGCCAGCCACCCACTCAGCACGGTCACCACTGACATATTACGAGAGGGTCCACCAAGCAAAAAATAATAAACCAACCGCCACCGCCACCTCCACCCACTCACACTCTCACACACACACACTCGGGCATGCTGTGGAATAAGAATGATTATTATCAGATGTAACTGCTCGGCACACAGCGCTTCGGGAAAATCGATTCCGGAGCTGCTGGGGCGCTGCAGAGCAGGTGAATGCGGATGTGTTCGGCTTGCAAAATTAAAGGGTTCCATGGGGTTGGCTGGGCCGAGGGTTACAGGCTTTGCATGCTCCGTTGATGTGGAATGGATGCTGGATGTGCGCTGCGGAGGTGGGGGTCCTTTAAAATAAATATTTCATCTGCATTTATGTGTTTGTTGGGGTCGGGGTCGGGGTCGGCTGAGATGATGAGTGAATGGAACGGCGACTACATCCATACACACATTGTTGTGAATTGGATGGTTTCCTGCGAACAGGGTGTAGGTGAAGTATTTCATTTGAACGATGTCCACCTGGGGAACGAGTTTATAAGGGACTTGTGCTCAGAAGATCTTGACAACTGACCAGGTTCGTCGAATCGGAAGAAGACGACAGACGAAACGAGGTTTGATAAAGATGAGAGAGGCTACAATCACATGGAGTGAGACCGATTGTCAGAGAGGGAAGGAAAAGTGCTGAAGAGCCCTGTAAAAAAATGCCTTCGAGTGAACATTTCCGCGTCTTGAGATTGATTTTCAAAATTTTGACTTATTGACCATTTTTGATGAAGAGATGAAGTTATTGACTCTTTTCCTTCTCTCCTCCTTCTTTGCCCTTCCTTGGGCGCCATAGTCCGGATTGGACCTGGGCCTCACTCAACATGTTTCTCCAGCCAGCCGGCTCGATCATTCGCCACCTATCACCGGCCGGCTGATGTTCCCCTCGACTTGTGTGCGCCACTTTGGGCGTCTTCTGTTGCGGTGCCCCACAGGTTCCGAGTCTAAGGTTCTTCGGCCTGGAGCTACGTTGTCCTTGAGCAGGACAGGGATGATTAGGGTCTTATATAGAGTCAACTTAGTCTTCCTAGAAGTGGCCCAATTACTTAATAGCCTCTTGAGGCCATAGAAACAGCCTTCTCAGCCAAGATAGCTGGCATCTACGGTCACATTGTTTTCATTCATTTCATCTCTTGCTTTCTTAATATCCCTGTAGGTTATGGATATTCTAGTTCAGCATAAGATAACTTTGAGCATCAGCTTCATATGTATGAAATGTAAAAAATATGACAACACTCTTGGGAGATCATTATTGAACATTCAGAATAATAACGGACCGAGAATAGAACCTTGGGGTACATCGTAAAATGAAGACGATTTTTAATTATATGAAGCAGCTAGAACAAGTTAAGTAAGATTAAAGCAGTTGAATTGATTTGACAGTTTGTGAAAAAGTATTGACGGGTTAACACTGTCGAAAGACCGAAGGTATTCCTCTCTTCCGTGAGCTGGAAGGATCCAATTGGAAGACCCTCTTAGGTGCAGTACTGTTGCTTATGCTCTCGATGTGGCCAATGTAGACAGATTATGGCCTCTGGACTACTTGTACATCTTGGTACCGCTCGTAGAGTTGACGTTACAAAATTTTTCTGTCGAAGGGACCAAAAATAAGGTTGTTTGTGACGTAGAATGACTTACAAAGTCAAAGTTGGATAGAACATAAATTTGGTCCTTCGGTGAGGAGTCTCGGTAGATAAAAGTATGACGGCGAGGAAGGAGATGAGGTGTCTATTTTGTCCATCAGCTACTGGAGAAGATGGAAGCGGAGGACACCTTTAAGGACGGAACGTAGACAGTCAAAGAGTCTAAAAGTCGGTCCACTTATCGCGTTACGAAGACGGCTTTGACATCGCCGCGCGTTCTCAACGTATCGTAGTGGAAGCTTCCATGGTTATTGGAGAACTAGCGAAACAAGCTAGTCTTATGGTTTATTTTTTTTTTATAAATTGCGCGTGCTCAAGGGATTGCTAATACCTTTATGTGTCCGGACTCAAGACACAGCACGGGTCGAAGGTATAGAGGGAGAAAGGGAAAGAAGGTACCTGTGCACATTGGTCTTAAATATCCGCGGGTTGTAGTCTGTGGGGAATATTAGGCTGGGAAGAGCATTCCATATTCGTGCAGTCTCGTTCTTCACCGAGTCACTGAATTTAACAGTGCGTCCGAAGGTAGGCTTAAGGGTATACTGATGGGCATTACTAGCGAGGCGGATATTGGAGATGAATTCATTGAGAGGAGGAGTGCAGTTGGCTAGCTCACTTGAGTATCGTTTGTTAAAAAACGATAAAACACGGACAAAGAAGAGGTACCGTCTCGTCGATGTTCGATCGAGTCTAATGACTCTGCGATATTCTGGTCTCCTATAAGTCTTATCGCTCGCTTCTGGGATCTATCAAGTAGGTGCAGTGTGGTCTTGGGGGCACCAGACCAGATATGAGCGTTGTACTCAAGCTTGTGACGGATGTAAGCCTCATAAATTAAAGCCAAATCAGAAGGGGTGAAATATTTCTTGCATCGATTAAGGAAAGCTAAACATTTCGCAGCATTTTTGGCGACCGCGAATATATGATCGTTCTAACTAAGTGTTGTGTTGATACACATCACCAAGGATGGAAAGTTTTCCGGTTTCATTGACACAAGCGCTATTCATGGGTAATGGCTGATTATCAAGGGTTCGCTTGAGTGACAGCAGACAGCATTGAGTTTTTGAAGCATTGAATTCCACTCTATTGTTCCACCCCTAGTTAATTGCGCAGCCAAGATCGGATGCTTGACATACGCTGCCGTTCCAATTCTACGGCCGATGGGTGGGGTCTTGAGTCTTGGAACGAATATGAAAAGCTGAGGGTGCTGTCATCAGCGAAGGAATGGATTGGATTGGAAGTGGAGCAGCAGACAAGAGATCATTTATAAAAATGAGAAAGAGTATCGGAGACAGAACTTCCATACGAAGCGCCAGAGAAACACATTTCTCCGTGTATTTGAAAAATTTGCCCAAATAATTGTTAGTAGGTCAATTTTTCAATTGCATCCTCTAGATCAAGTTACAAGCTACAAAAAATTGTACTGTAATTTTGTCGTAGGGCCCACCGTTCCCGAGATATGGGCTGTCAAAACTTCCATACGAAGCGCCAGAGAAACACATTTCTCCGTTTTTTTGAAAAATTTGCCCAAATAATGGTCGGTAGATGAATTTTTCAATTGCATCCTCTAGATCAAGTTCTAAGCTACAAAAAATTGTACTGTAATTTTATCGTAGGGCCCACCGTTCCCGAGATATGGGCTGTCAAAACTTCCATACGAAGCGCAAGAGAAACAGATTTCTCACTTCTTTTGAAAAATTTGCCCAAATAATGGTCCGAAGATGAATTTTTCAATTGCATCCTCTAGATCAAGTTCTAAGCTACAAAAAATTGTACTGTAATTTTGTCGTAGGGCCCACCGTTCCCGAGATATGGGCTGTCAAAACTTCCATACGAAGCGCCAGAGAAACACATTTCTCCCTTTTTTTGAAAAATTTGCCCAAATAATGGTTAGTAGGTCAATTTTCGGAGTATCGGAGACAGAACTTCCATACGAAGCGCCAGAGAAACACATTTCTCCGTGTATTTGAAAAATTTGCCCAAATAATTGTTAGTAGGTCAATTTTTCAATTGCATCCTCTAGATCAAGTTACAAGCTACAAAAAATTGTACTGTAATTTTGTCGTAGGGCCCACCGTTCCCGAGATATGGGCTGTCAAAACTTCCATACGAAGCGCCAGAGAAACACATTTCTCCGTTTTTTTGTAAAATTTGCCCAAATAATGGTTACAAGGTGAATTTTTCAATTGCATCCTCTAGATCAAGTTACAAGCTACAAAAAATTGTACTGTAATTTTGTCGTAGGGCCCACCGTTCCCGAGATATGGGCTGTCAAAACTTCCATACGAAGCGCCATAGAAACACATTTCTCCGTTTTTTTTTGTAAAATTTGCCCAAATAATGGTCGGTAGATGAATTTTTCAATTGCATCCTCTAGATCAAGTTCTAAGCTACAAAAAATTGTACTGTAATTTTGTCGTAGGGCCCACCGTTCCCGAGATATGGGCTGTCAAAACTTCCATACGAAGCGCCAGAGAAACACATTTCTCCGTTTTTTTGAAAAATTTGCCCAAATAATGGTCGGTAGATGAATTTTTCAATTGCATCCTCTAGATCAAGTTCTAAGCTACAAAAAATTGTACTGTAATTTTATCGTAGGGCCCACCGTTCCCGAGATATGGGCTGTCAAAACTTCCATACGAAGCGCAAGAGAAACAGATTTCTCACTTCTTTTGAAAAATTTGCCCAAATAATGGTCCGAAGATGAATTTTTCAATTGCATCCTCTAGATCAAGTTCTAAGCTACAAAAAATTGTACTGTAATTTTGTCGTAGGGCCCACCGTTCCCGAGATATGGGCTGTCAAAACTTCCATACGAAGCGCCAGAGAAACACATTTCTCCGTTTTTTTTGAAAAATTTGCCCAAATAATGGTCGGTAGATGAATTTTTCAATTGCATCCTCTAGATCAAGTTCTAAGCTACAAAAAATTGTACTGTAATTTTATCGTAGGGCCCACCGTTCCCGAGATATGGGCTGTCAAAACTTCCATACGAAGCGCAAGAGAAACAGATTTCTCACTTCTTTTGAAAAATTTGCCCAAATAATGGTCCGAAGATGAATTTTTCAATTGCATCCTCTAGATCAAGTTCTAAGCTACAAAAAATTGTACTGTAATTTTGTCGTAGGGCCCACCGTGCCCGAGATATGGGCTGTCAAAACTTCCATACGAAGCGCCAGAGAAACACATTTCTCCCTTTTTTTGAAAAATTTGCCCAAATAATGGTTAGTAGGTCAATTTTTCAATTGCATCCTCTAGATCAAGTTACAAGCTACAAAAAATTGTACTGTAATTTTGTCGTAGGGCCCACCGTTCCCGAGATATGGGCTGTCAAAACTTCCATACGAAGCGCCATAGAAACACATTTCTCCGTTTTTTTTTGTAAAATTTGCCCAAATAATGGTCGGTAGATGAATTTTTCAATTGCATCCTCTAGATCAAGTTCTAAGCTACAAAAAATTGTACTGTAATTTTGTCGTAGGGCCCACCGTTCCCGAGATATGGGCTGTCAAAACTTCCATACGAAGCGCCAGAGAAACACATTTCTCCGTTTTTTTGAAAAATTTGCCCAAATAATGGTCGGTAGATGAATTTTTCAATTGCATCCTCTAGATCAAGTTCTAAGCTACAAAAAATTGTACTGTAATTTTATCGTAGGGCCCACCGTTCCCGAGATATGGGCTGTCAAAACTTCCATACGAAGCGCAAGAGAAACAGATTTCTCACTTCTTTTGAAAAATTTGCCCAAATAATGGTCCGAAGATGAATTTTTCAATTGCATCCTCTAGATCAAGTTCTAAGCTACAAAAAATTGTACTGTAATTTTGTCGTAGGGCCCACCGTTCCCGAGATATGGGCTGTCAAAACTTCCATACGAAGCGCCAGAGAAACACATTTCTCCGTTTTTTTTGAAAAATTTGCCCAAATAATGGTCGGTAGATGAATTTTTCAATTGCATCCTCTAGATCAAGTTCTAAGCTACAAAAAATTGTACTGTAATTTTGTCGTAGGGCCCACCGTTCCCGAGATATGGGCTGTCAAAACTTCCATACGAAGCGCAAGAGAAACAGATTTCTCACTTCTTTTGAAAAATTTGCCCAAATAATGGTCCGAAGATGAATTTTTCAATTGCATCCTCTAGATCAAGTTCTAAGCTACAAAAAATTGTACTGTAATTTTGTCGTAGGGCCCACCGTTCCCGAGATATGGGCTGTCAAAACTTCCATACGAAGCGCCAGAGAAACACATTTCTCCGTTTTTTTGTAAAATTTGCCCAAATAATGGTTACAAGGTGAATTTTTCAATTGCATCCTCTAGATCAAGTTACAAGCTACAAAAAATTGTACTGTAATTTTGTCGTAGGGCCCACCGTTCCCGAGATATGGGCTGTCAAAACTTCCATACGAAGCGCCAGAGAAACACATTTCTCCGTTTTTTTGAAAAATTTGCCCAAATAATGGTCGGTAGATGAATTTTTCAATTGCATCCTCTAGATCAAGTTCTAAGCTACAAAAAATTGTACTGTAATTTTGTCGTAGGGCCCACCGTTCCCGAGATATGGGCTGTCAAAACTTCCATACGAAGCGCCATAGAAACACATTTCTCCGTTTTTTTGTAAAATTTGCCCAAATAATGGTCGGTAGATGAATTTTTCAATTGCATCCTCTAGATCAAGTTCTAAGCTACAAAAAATTGTACTGTAATTTTGTCGTAGGGCCCACCGTTCCCGAGATATGGGCTGTCAAAACTTCCATACGAAGCGCCAGAGAAACACATTTCTCCGTTTTTTTGTAAAATTTGCCCAAATAATGGTTACAAGGTGAATTTTTCAATTGCATCCTCTAGATCAAGTTACAAGCTACAAAAAATTGTACTGTAATTTTGTCGTAGGGCCCACCGTTCCCGAGATATGGGCTGTCAAAACTTCCATACGAAGCGCCATAGAAACACATTTCTCCGTTTTTTTGTAAAATTTGCCCAAATAATGGTCGGTAGATGAATTTTTCAATTGCATCCTCTAGATCAAGTTCTAAGCTACAAAAAATTGTACTGTAATTTTGTCGTAGGGCCCACCGTTCCCGAGATATGGGCTGTCAAAACTTCCATACGAAGCGCCAGAGAAACACATTTCTCCGTTTTTTTGTAAAATTTGCCCAAATAATGGTTACAAGGTGAATTTTTCAATTGCATCCTCTAGATCAAGTTACAAGCTACAAAAAATTGTACTGTAATTTTGTCGTAGGGCCCACCGTTCCCGAGATATGGGCTGTCAAAACTTCCATACGAAGCGCCAGAGAAACACATTTCTCCGTTTTTTTGAAAAATTTGCCCAAATAATGGTTACAAGGTGAATTTTTCAATTGCATCCTCTAGATCAAGTTACAAGCTACAAAAAATTGTACTGTAATTTTGTCGTAGGGCCCACCGTTCCCGAGATATGGGCTGTCAAAACTTCCATACGAAGCGCCAGAGAAACACATTTCTCCGTTTTTTTTGAAAAATTAGCCCAAATAATGGTCGGTAGATGAATTTTTCAATTGCATCCTCTAGATCAAGTTCTAAGCTACAAAAAATTGTACTGTAATTTTGTCGTAGGGCCCACCGTTCCCGAGATATGGGCTGTCAAAACTTCCATACGAAGCGCCAGAGAAACACATTTCTCCGTTTTTTTGAAAAATTTGCCCAAATAATGGTCGGTAAATGAATTTTTCAATTGCATCCTCTAGATCAAGTTCTAAGCTACAAAAAATTGTACAGTAATTTTGTCGTAGGGCCCACCGTTCCCGAGATATGGGCTGTCAAAACTTCCATACGAAGCGCAAGAGAAACAGATTTCTCACTTCTTTTGAAAAATTTGCCCAAATAATGGTCGGTAGATGAATTTTTCAATTGCATCCTCTAGATCAAGTTCTAAGCTACAAAAAATTGTACTGTAATTTTGTCGTAGGGCCCACCGTTCCCGAGATATGGGCTGTCAAAACTTCCATACGAAGCGCCATAGAAACACATTTCTCCGTTTTTTTGTAAAATTTGCCCAAATAATGGTCGGTAGATGAATTTTTCAATTGCATCCTCTAGATCAAGTTCTAAGCTACAAAAAATTGTACTGTAATTTTGTCGTAGGGCCCACCGTTCCCGAGATATGGGCTGTCAAAACTTCCATACGAAGCGCCAGAGAAACACATTTCTCCGTTTTTTTGAAAAATTTGCCCAAATAATGGTTACAAGGTGAATTTTTCAATTGCATCCTCTAGATCAAGTTACAAGCTACAAAAAATTGTACTGTAATTTTGTCGTAGGGCCCACCGTTCCCGAGATATGGGCTGTCAAAACTTCCATACGAAGCGCCAGAGAAACACATTTCTCCGTTTTTTTTGAAAAATTAGCCCAAATAATGGTCGGTAGATGAATTTTTCAATTGCATCCTCTAGATCAAGTTCTAAGCTACAAAAAATTGTACTGTAATTTTGTCGTAGGGCCCACCGTTCCCGAGATATGGGCTGTCAAAACTTCCATACGAAGCGCCAGAGAAACACATTTCTCCGTTTTTTTGAAAAATTTGCCCAAATAATGGTCGGTAAATGAATTTTTCAATTGCATCCTCTAGATCAAGTTCTAAGCTACAAAAAATTGTACAGTAATTTTGTCGTAGGGCCCACCGTTCCCGAGATATGGGCTGTCAAAACTTCCATACGAAGCGCAAGAGAAACAGATTTCTCACTTCTTTTGAAAAATTTGCCCAAATAATGGTCGGTAGATGAATTTTTCAATTGCATCCTCTAGATCAAGTTCTAAGCTACAAAAAATTGTACTGTAATTTTATCGTAGGGCCCACCGTTCCCGAGATATGGGCTGTCAAAACTTCCATACGAAGCGCCAGAGAAACACATTTCTCCGTTTTTTTGAAAAATTTGCCCAAATAATGGTCGGTAGATGAATTTTTCAATTGCATCCTCTAGATCAAGTTCTAAGCTACAAAAAATTGTACTGTAATTTTGTCGTAGGGCCCACCGTTCCCGAGATATGGGCTGTCAAAACTTCCATACGAAGCGCCAGAGAAACACATTTCTCCGTTTTTTTGAAAAATTTGCCCAAATAATGGTCGGTAGATGAATTTTTCAATTGCATCCTCTAGATCAAGTTCTAAGCTACAAAAAATTGTACTGTAATTTTATCGTAGGGCCCACCGTTCCCGAGATATGGGCTGTCAAAACTTCCATACGAAGCGCCAGAGAAACACATTTCTCCGTTTTTTTTGTAAAATTTGCCCAAATAATGGTTACAAGGTGAATTTTTCAATTGCATCCTCTAGATCAAGTTACAAGCTACAAAAAATTGTACTGTAATTTTGTCGTAGGGCCCACCGTTCCCGAGATATGGGCTGTCAAAACTTCCATACGAAGCGCCATAGAAACACATTTCTCCGTTTTTTTGTAAAATTTGCCCAAATAATGGTCAGTAGATGAATTTTTCAATTGCATCCTCTAGATCAAGTTCTAAGCTACAAAAAATTGTACTGTAATTTTGTCGTAGGGCCCACCGTTCCCGAGATATGGGCTGTCAAAACTTCCATACGAAGCGCCAGAGAAACACATTTCTCCGTTTTTTTGAAAAATTTGCCCAAATAATGGTCGGTAGATGAATTTTTCAATTGCATCCTCTAGATCAAGTTCTAAGCTACAAAAAATTGTACTGTAATTTTATCGTAGGGCCCACCGTTCCCGAGATATGGGCTGTCAAAACTTCCATACGAAGCGCAAGAGAAACAGATTTCTCACTTCTTTTGAAAAATTTGCCCAAATAATGGTCCGAAGATGAATTTTTCAATTGCATCCTCTAGATCAAGTTCTAAGCTACAAAAAATTGTACTGTAATTTTGTCGTAGGGCCCACCGTTCCCGAGATATGGGCTGTCAAAACTTCCATACGAAGCGCCAGAGAAACACATTTCTCCGTTTTTTTTTAAAAATTTGCCCAAATAATGGTCGGTAGATGAATTTTTCAATTGCATCCTCTAGATCAAGTTCTAAGCTACAAAAAATTGTACTGTAATTTTGTCGTAGGGCCCACCGTTCCCGAGATATGGGCTGTCAAAACTTCCATACGAAGCGCCAGAGAAACACATTTCTCCGTTTTTTTTGAAAAATTTGCCCAAATAATGGTCGGTAGATGAATTTTTCAATTGCATCCTCTAGATCAAGTTCTAAGCTACAAAAAATTGTACTGTAATTTTGTCGTAGGGCCCACCGTTCCCGAGATATGGGCTGTCAAAACTTCCATACGAAGCGCAAGAGAAACAGATTTCTCACTTCTTTTGAAAAATTTGCCCAAATAATGGTCCGAAGATGAATTTTTCAATTGCATCCTCTAGATCAAGTTCTAAGCTACAAAAAATTGTACTGTAATTTTGTCGTAGGGCCCACCGTTCCCGAGATATGGGCTGTCAAAACTTCCATACGAAGCGCCAGAGAAACACATTTCTCCGTTTTTTTGTAAAATTTGCCCAAATAATGGTTACAAGGTGAATTTTTCAATTGCATCCTCTAGATCAAGTTACAAGCTACAAAAAATTGTACTGTAATTTTGTCGTAGGGCCCACCGTGCCCGAGATATGGGCTGTCAAAACTTCCATACGAAGCGCAAGAGAAACAGATTTCTCACTTCTTTTGAAAAATTTGCCCAAATAATGGTCCGAAGATGAATTTTTCAATTGCATCCTCTAGATCAAGTTCTAAGCTACAAAAAATTGTACTGTAATTTTGTCGTAGGGCCCACCGTTCCCGAGATATGGGCTGTCAAAACTTCCATACGAAGGGCCAGAGAAACACATTTCTCCGTTTTTTTTTTAAAATTTGCCCAAATAATGGTCGGAAGATGAATTTTTCAATTGCATCCTCTAGATCAAGTTCTAAGCTACAAAAAATTGTACTGTAATTTTGTCGTAGGGCCCACCGTTCCCGAGATATGGGCTGTCAAAACTTCCATACGAAGCGCAAGAGAAACAGATTTCTCACTTCTTTTGAAAAATTTGCCCAAATAATGGTCGGAAGATGAATTTTTCAATTGCATCCTCTAGATCAAGTTCTAAGCTACAAAAAATTGTACTGTAATTTTGTCGTAGGGCCCACCGTTCCCGAGATATGGGCTGTCAAAACTTCCATACGAAGCGCAAGAGAAACAGATTTCTCACTTCTTTTGAAAAATTTGCCCAAATAATGGTCCGAAGATGAATTTTTCAATTGCATCCTCTAGATCAAGTTCTAAGCTACAAAAAATTGTACTGTAATTTTGTCGTAGGGCCCACCGTTCCCGAGATATGGGCTGTCAAAACTTCCATACGAAGCGCCAGAGAAACACATTTCTCCGTTTTTTTGTAAAATTTGCCCAAATAATGGTTACAAGGTGAATTTTTCAATTGCATCCTCTAGATCAAGTTACATGCTACAAAAAATTGTACTGTAATTTTGTCGTAGGGCCCACCGTTCCCGAGATATGGGCTGTCAAAACTTCCATACGAAGCGCCAGAGAAACACATTTCTCCGTTTTTTTGTAAAATTTGCCCAAATAATGGTTACAAGGTGAATTTTTCAATTGCATCCTCTAGATCAAGTTACAAGCTACAAAAAATTGTACTGTAATTTTGTCGTAGGGCCCACCGTGCCCGAGATATGGGCTGTCAAAACTTCCATACGAAGCGCAAGAGAAACAGATTTCTCACTTCTTTTGAAAAATTTGCCCAAATAATGGTCCGAAGATGAATTTTTCAATTGCATCCTCTAGATCAAGTTCTAAGCTACAAAAAATTGTACTGTAATTTTGTCGTAGGGCCCACCGTTCCCGAGATATGGGCTGTCAAAACTTCCATACGAAGCGCCAGAGAAACACATTTCTCCGTTTTTTTGAAAAATTTGCCCAAATAATGGTCGGTAGATGAATTTTTCAATTGCATCCTCTAGATCAAGTTCTAAGCTACAAAAAATTGTACTGTAATTTTGTCGTAGGGCCCACCGTTCCCGAGATATGGGCTGTCAAAACTTCCATACGAAGCGCAAGAGAAACAGATTTCTCACTTCTTTTGAAAAATTTGCCCAAATAATGGTCCGAAGATGAATTTTTCAATTGCATCCTCTAGATCAAGTTCTAAGCTACAAAAAATTGTACCGTTATTTTGTCGTAGGGCCCACCGTTCCCGAGATATGGGCTGTCAAAACTTCCATACGAAGGGCCAGAGAAACACATTTCTCCGTTTTTTTTTTAAAATTTGCCCAAATAATGGTCGGAAGATGAATTTTTCAATTGCATCCTCTAGATCAAGTTCTAAGCTACAAAAAATTGTACTGTAATTTTGTCGTAGGGCCCACCGTTCCCGAGATATGGGCTGTCAAAACTTCCATACGAAGCGCAAGAGAAACAGATTTCTCACTTCTTTTGAAAAATTTGCCCAAATAATGGTCCGAAGATGAATTTTTCAATTGCATCCTCTAGATCAAGTTCTAAGCTACAAAAAATTGTACTGTAATTTTTTCGTAGGGCCCACCGTTCCCGAGATATGGGCTGTCAAAACTTCCATACGAAGCGCCAGAGAAACACATTTCTCCCTTTTTTTGCAAAATTTGCCCAAATAATGGTTAGTAGGCGAACTTTTCAATTGCATCCTCTAGATCAAGTTCTAAGCTACAAAAAATTGTACTGTAATTTTTTCGTAGGGCCCACCGTTCCCGAGATATGGGCTGTCAAAACTTCCATACGAAGCGCCAGAGAAACACATTTCTCCGTTTTTTTGTAAAATTTGCCCAAATAATGGCTACAAGGTGAATTTTTCAATTGCATCCTCTAGATCAAGTTACAAGCTACAAAAAATTGTACTATAATTTTGTCGTAGGGCCCACCGTTCCCGAGATATGGGCTGTCAAAACTTCCATACGAAGCGCCAGAGAAACACATTTCTCCCTTTTTTTTGCAAAATTTGCCCAAATAATGGTCAGTTGGTGAATTTTTCAATTGCATCCTCTAGATCAAGTTACAAGCTACAAAAAATTGTACTGTAATTTTGTCGTAGGGCCCACCGTGCCCGAGATATGTGCTGTCAAAACTTCCATACGAAGGGCCAGAGAAACACATTTCTCCGTTTTTTTTTTAAAATTTGCCCAGATAATGGTTAGTAGGCGAACTTTTCAATTGCATCCTCTAGATCAAGTTCTAAGCTACAAAAAATTGTACCGTTATTTTGTCGTAGGGCCCACCGTTCCCGAGATATGGGCTGTCAAAACTTCCATACGAAGCGCAAGAGAAACAGATTTCTCACTTCTTTTGAAAAATTTGCCCAAATAATGGTCCGAAGATGAATTTTTCAATTGCATCCTCTAGATCAAGTTCTAAGCTACAAAAAATTGTACTGCAATTTTGTCGTAGGGCCCACCGTTCCCGAGATATGGGCTGTCAAAACTTCCATACGAAGCGCCAGAGAAACACATTTCTCCCTTTTTTTGCAAAATTTGCCCAAATAATGGTTAGTAGGCGAACTTTTCAATTGCATCCTCTAGATCAAGTTCTAAGCTACAAAAAATTGTACTGTAATTTTTTCGTAGGGCCCACCGTTCCCGAGATATGGGCTGTCAAAACTTCCATACGAAGCGCCAGAGAAACACATTTCTCCGTTTTTTTTTAAAAATTTGCCCAAATAATGGTCGGTAGATGAATTTTTCAATTGCATCCTCTAGATCAAGTTCTAAGCTACAAAAAATTGTACTGTAATTTTGTCGTAGGGCCCACCGTTCCCGAGATATGGGCTGTCAAAACTTCCATACGAAGCGCCAGAGAAACACATTTCTCCCTTTTTTTGCAAAATTTGCCCAAATAATGGTTAGTAGGCGAACTTTTCAATAGCATCCTCTAGATCAAGTTCTAAGCTACAAAAAATTGTACTGTAATTTTTTCGTAGGGCCCACCGTTCCCGAGATATGGGCTGTCAAAACTTCCATACGAAGCGCCAGAGAAACACATTTCTCCGTTTTTTTGTAAAATTTGCCCAAATAATGGCTACAAGGTGAATTTTTCAATTGCATCCTCTAGATCAAGTTACAAGCTACAAAAAATTGTACTGTAATTTTGTCGTAGGGCCCACCGTTCCCGAGATATGGGCTGTCAAAACTTCCATACGAAGCGCCAGAGAAACACATTTCTCCCTTTTTTTTGCAAAATTTGCCCAAATAATGGTCAGTTGGTGAATTTTTCAATTGCATCCTCTAGATCAAGTTACAAGCTACAAAAAATTGTACTGTAATTTTGTCGTAGGGCCCACCGTGCCCGAGATATGTGCTGTCAAAACTTCCATACGAAGGGCCAGAGAAACACATTTCTCCGTTTTTTTTTAAAATTTGCCCAGATAATGGTCGGTAGATGAATTTTTCAATTGCATCCTCTAGATCAATTTCTAAGCTACAAAAAATTGTACTGTAATTTTGTCGTAGGGCCCACCGTTCCCGAGATATGGGCTGTCAAAACTTCCATACGAAGCGCCAGAGAAACACATTTCTCCCTTTTTTTTGCAAAATTTGCCCAAATAATGGTCAGTTGGTGAATTTTTCAATTGCATCCTCTAGATCAAGTTACAAGCTACAAAAAATTGTACTGTAATTTTTTCGTAGTGCCCACCGTTCCCGAGATATGGGTTGTCAAAACTTCCATACGAAGCGCCGGAGAAACACATTTCTCCGTTTTTTTGAAAAATTTGCCCAAATAATGGTTAGTAGGCGAACTTTTCAAGTGCATCCTCTAGATCAAGCTATAAGCTACAAAAAATTGTACCGTAATTTTGTCGTAGGACCCACCGTTCCCGAGATATGGGCTGTCAAAGCTTGCAGAAAAAACACCAGAGGAACACCATTTTACTCGTTTCTGGGACCATTTAGTCTGTTGAAAATGATATGTCGACCTCTAGGTATAAGATCGATTAAGAGATGACCCCGACTCCCTGAGCCTGATGGCGTTGTGGGCTGTAGTGTTTCTTACGTGCAGGTACAAAGGTAGAAGTCGCTTAAAGCGGTCGTGTAAGTGCCGACGCCCATGATTCCAGCTCCTCCTGAGCATGCAGTCAATCTTCATGTCATTCTAAATATATTCTCTTCTCAATCCATTTAGTCACAGGATGGATTCAGAGTGGAGAACTGAAGTATATTCCGACAACTGTCACCTGTCACAGAAACGCCGCACCAAAGTTTCCACGTCACCCTCTACTGCTAAATGAATAAATATTTTAAAACGTTTTAAATATGTAGCCCAGCCAAATACACATTCCCATCTCATCCACCGCGGCTCGTTCTCATTCTTCATGCTCCTCCCGAGGGGCAACAAAACTTTTGAACGAAACCAACGCACACGGGTGCACATAAAATCCTCTGTTGAATATTTCAATTCTTTTTCACCTCCGAACCTGAATTGGTACAAGTGCTTCTTCCTCCCCTCCTCCTCCTACTCGTCCCCGTACCCGCACATTACTGCAGATACTTCATCATTATCAAGTCTGCTTAGTTCAGTGTTAGAATTCCAACTGTGCACTCTGCACTCTCACTGGGAGTAGACCATCATCTGGCCAATAAACTGAAGCCATTCTCGTTGCTGTTGCAGTTGCAGTTGCAGTTGCCCAGTTGCATAACGCAGTAATACGAAAACTATACATTAATTAATACAAATTAAGCTCGGCCACAGGATCCTGCATGCCGCCACCAACGATGGTCCCAGTGCTCCGGCAGCAGTGTCCGGGTAATCCATAGCTGGTTCCTTCATTTGCCTTCAGCCAGGGGTTGGAGGGGAGGGCAGCTCCTGGTCTGGGAGGTGAAACTTTTCACACAAAACTCGACCAGCTGCTTGTGTGCAATTCGCTCTTTTGTTTCAATTATTTCAGCTAAGGGTCCTGTTCGTTTTTCTGTTCATTCGGGCGACCCTGCGTGATAAATGGGATATAAATTATTGAGGGAGCAGTTATTTTTGGAAAGTCGATACGTCCTCGGCGGGGTCACGTAGTGTTTGAGAGTTTTCGATTCGAGTCGACGCGCGGCTCGTTGGTAATAACTGTCTTCTAAATCAAAACTTCTTCTCTGCAACTTTCTATTACCCGAGCCCGAGAGGTGCGACGACGAGAAGCGAATAGAAAACAGGACATAGGGAGGAAACTATTCTCTTCGACGCGCGTGCACCTCCGGAGTCCTGGTCGGCGAGCGACGACGACGCGTCGCCTCCAAGAGGAATTGTTTCAAGTTGATTTCAAGTCACGTAACTTCGTGAGTAATACGCATTTTGGTGTTGAAGCACAAGCGCTGGTTGGGGGTCGGGTAGTCAAGTGCGCCTGCCTCCATTTTGTGGGGGGAATATATGCCAGGGCATGGGGCCAGCCGGAGGATTGTGTCATGCGGTGGGTACGTCGGAATGTCACGAGGGCTGAGAATGCATGAAATATTTACGTGAGCATGATATGCCTCACATTAGCAGGGGTTCACTTGTGTTTTATTCATTCTTCTGCTTCTTTGCCTCTCTCTGTCTCTGGTTTTGAAATGTGGAGTATGCTGTGCTGGGTACGTTCGTTTACATATTGCAGACAAATTCCCGTGGAGGATGTGGAGGACACCGTTTTGGGTGGGAGCGTGTGTGTGTGCGTGTGTAGGGGGAGAAGTCTTGTTCAGTCTGGTTGCGTATCGTTTACAAGGTCTCTGGGTATCCTACGTTGCATGTTCCGTGTCTTACTGCCTGCTTTTAAGGACGATTTGAATTAAGTAGTCAATTCAGTGGAATATGCAATTTTTGACGATTTGACGGGTGAAATTGTGTTGTGTCATGTTTGTGACATCGAGCTGTCAAACATTCGAAATTGAATCAGTGGAACTGTGCCCCTGTTCTTCTTCGCTTGGATGAGCATAGTATCATGTTGTGAACGATTAAGTAGCTGATGTTCTGTCTTGCCGGCTGAGTGCGTCTTCTTAGTAATGATCGTCATGCCTTGAGTGGTTCTGAAGTCACGTTTTTTTGGGGATTGTTCGGAGTCATGATTGACTGGACTCCTGTACTGGCTTAGGATCAACCTCCTCTCCCAATGGCAGCTCAGCACAACAGCTCACACGGCACTGCTCTCAGGAAGCGACAGAGTTTGGTTTAGTTTAGTTTATTGAGAGAATACAGTTGCACCTTAAGACTACAAGACAAATCTTAAAAGTTAGTACAGTGGATCACCTAAACTCCTCTTCGAGAAGAATTTCTCAACCAGCATACCGCCCAGATCTTACTGGGACTCTGAACACCAGACGCTGGAGGGTCCACTGCGAGCCTTCACACATGGATCGAAGATGGATGCAGGTGTGGGCGCTGGTGTCTATTCCAAGGATCTAAATTTCCAGCTATCTTTCCGACTACCTAATCACTGTAGCGTCTTTCAGGCGATTAAGGAAGCCCTGTCCTGGCTGATAAACAATGTAATATCGCGCACAGATCATCTGTTCCTATAGCCAGGCAGCGATCAAATCTCTGGATTCAGTCATCTTTAATTCCAAGACTTCCCTTAATTGCTCTATGCTATCTCTTAACGAGATGGCCAAGTATTTAAGCATTCAACTTATGTGGGTGCCGGGACACTGCGACATTCCAGAGAATTGCAAAGCGGACGAGCTCACTAGAAAGGGCACAAACTCTGTACTCTTTCCGGGTGGAGACCCACCCTCCATGTCTATCGCGGCTATAAAACATCCGCTAAAGCTTGAAACGCTTGCTCAAACAAAGCGCGGATGGATATCTGGCACAGAATGCCTCATTACCAAACAACTCTGGCCTATGATCGAACCCAAGCGATGGCTTAGCTTGATCAGATTAAGCAGGCGTTTTAACAGATCATTGTGCCATCGGAACTCACACCTCTCGACTAGGCCTTCCCCAAAATTGTTTCTCCGTGGTTAGGTGGAAATCTTCGACAAAACTCTATGGCAAACGTTCGCACATAGAAGTGTGAGATTCTTACTCACTAAGCCCACCTCCCTGAATTTATAAGACCACAACTAAGTGAAGCACTTAACCAGTAGTTTGTATTTCATGATTAAGGCACTTACTCTCCAATGAAAGTTCCTACTAACACCGCAACCATACACGGGTGTAGACTATCGCATGAGATTAAGAGGTCTAGTCCTTTGTAGCCGGCGCAAGACATTAGTCTCCTCAAGGATCGGGTAAACTGCAGAGTTTATGTGCTCTTCTAGGCGGCGCTTGTGTTTATAAGCAAAGTTCTTAACTTCATCTTGGAGTGGGATGAACTTAATCTTCCCTAAAATGATTTCTGTAGAAGCTGCTTGAACGAGGATGAGGAAGAAACCTTGGAACACTTGCTATGCAGTTGCAGTGCTCTCTCATCCCGGGGATTCAGACTTCTGGGGGCCCTTTTCTTTTTTTAATCTGGCTGAATAAGCCCTCTTCTTTGCTTTATCAAAAGCACAGATTGGTTTGCGGAATAGGTAGCCTAAGATCCACGTAGTAACAGAGTGGGCCTTCGATTGGCCTAAGTGTGTCTGCTGCTTGTATGCGCGGCAGTCAGCCACTTCAATGTGTGATGGATCAAGAGTGCCTTGTTGAAACCCACAAGAGCAGAAGGGTCAGGGAAGAAATAGTGGCGGATGTCCTTGCTGTTTGGTTTTTCAGCGTTCTCGTGTGGACAGCTCACGAATGATACGGGACATGCGTGATGTCCTTGCTGTTTGGTTCTGCAGTGTTCATCGTTTCGTGACAAGTATGACAGCTAAACAAGATCAGCTTCCGTTCACCTTCCACGGTGTCCAATTTTCAAAGAGTGGGTGTTCAGAGCAAGCGAAATGAAGATCGTTCTTTTTATGGAATGCTCTTTTCTAGTTTAATGGGTGTCGTCAAACTTACATATTTCTCTCACTGAGCAAGCTCAGGCTGCGCTAGACTTATCAACGAAAAAGGAAAGAATGCACTGTTTGATGACGTCTATGGCCCGTGGAATCGTCTTCTCTCAAGGATGACTGTGAGAACAACGTCACCGAGCCTGCTATCGTTCAATGATGAACCTTTTTGACATGTGGTTCCAGCACGTGTGGCTAAATGTCACACCATAAATTTAGAAATGTGTTCGTTGAGCGGTTTCAATCTCTTTATGGACTGGGACCTCAATCGACTTGGTGTGCGCAGTTGGAGACAGCTGGCTAAAGATCGTGCCGGCTGGAGAGGCTTACTGGTTGAGGCCCAGGTCGACCCCGGACTGTAGCGCCACCAGAAGAAGAAGAAGAAGAATTGGACGGCTGATCGTGCAATTGGGCGACTGGTCCTGCGATTTGATGTCCTTAAAAACGGCTTAGACCACTACAACAAGAAATGGCTCTCTAGCTGAAACACCATTCAAGCTGCTGTACCGAAGAGAAGTACATGGACAAAGGGTCGTTGCTCAAATATGTGCCTAAATTTTTCAGGAGCCTTCGTGAATCCTTGTTGTCGGTATCGAATTATTCTCACATAAGCGTCAAAAGCCGACAACTTGCAGCCAGCACAAGAAGCGAAACCCCTTTGACTGCGCCAACTATCGAAAAATAAGTCACAACATATCCTCTCATGCTTTGTGTGCTCGTTTTTGAATAAACTGCAAGTTCCACATCAGTTTTGGCTTCAGGCCAAGGGAGTCCACCGAGACCAGATCGTCAAACTGCGATGCATCCAGAAAAAAATCCAAGAATTGCAGAGAGAGCATCTATTCGTCGTTTGCAAGGTCACATATGACAGCATGCACAGAGATGAGCTATACAACACCAGTGCCTAGTTTTAATATTCCTGCCAAACACGTCAAGTTGTGCAGGATGACGATGGAGAACTCTTGCTACTCCATCAAGGTCGGAATAGAACTCACCGAAACATCGATGTCAGAAAAGGATTTAGACGCGCAGTCATGCCACTTCTTCAACATTATCCTGGAGGAGATGACTAGAGGAACGGAAGATCGTGCACGAGGTTAATGTTGAAGAAGTCGCATGACTGAGCGTCTAAAGAAGTCGGTGCAATTGTTAGCATATGCGGATGACTTTGAAGTGATTGGTCGAGTACAGCGGGCTTCAATGCAGCGTTTGTTGGCATTGAGACGGAAGCGGCTAAAATGGGTCTAGCGGTGAATGAGGGCAAAACGAAGTACATTGTGTCCACAAGGAACAACAAATGGACAGAGGCTCCTAATGGGCAGCTATAAATTCGAGGTAGTTAAGGACTTCGTCTACGTCTACCTCGGCCGAGATCAAATGCAGAGTAACTCTTGCCAAACGCTGTTTCTTTGGACTCAAGAGGCAATTGAGTTGTAGAGCCATCTCTCGAAGGACCAAGCCGACTTTATACAAGACCTTGATCATCCCAGTATTGCTAGAAGGCTAGGAGGCATGGACATTGGATCTCAAAAGCGGATGAGGAAGTCCTTGGTCTCTTCGAGAGAAGAGTTCTGCGTGCGGTCTTTGGTCATAATTGCATTGATCTGGAAGAGAAGATTCTACCACCAATTGCACGGGCTGTACAGCCACATGGGCACATGTAGCTAAGTGCTTACGGATCCAGCGCATAAGGTGGCTGGGTCACGTAGGACGCATGGAGAACTCGAACTCGTTTTTGGATTATCTGCACCAAAACTCAGATTGTAACTCGTTGGGGGCAGGGAATATAGGGCCCTATTGCGCCTGTCGACTATCGACTGATAATCGCTCTTTATCGACTGTCGACTACAGATTCTGAAGTTTCGTATTGCGAATGTCGCTCGCAGTCGATATTTGTCGACTTGACAGCAGTTTTTTTTTTGCAAATTTGAGGTCACTGGTTGTTGACTAAGAATTTTAGACTTAAAGTACAAGTATATTCCGGCAAATCGTATGGGTTGTTGTAATGTGAAGCGATTTTATGTCACGGCAAGTAACGAATAAGAAGCAAGTGGAGATTTTAGTGGCAAATCCAGACATCTGTGTCTCCTAGAATCATAGTATAGGCAGTTGTCTGAGGGCATACTTGTCACGAAACGATGAACACTGTAGAACCAAACAGCAAGGACATCACTCATGTCTCGTATCAGTCGTTAGTTGTCCAAACGAGAACACTGAATTCCAAACAGCAAATACAACCGAAGAAAGGCCATGCATCACCACTAGCCTCTGACATCATCAAAGTCATGCTCGGGAAGTTCCGGCAGTTAAGCTAGTTTTCAGGGATGGTAATGACGTGATGTCACTTGTGGGTTACCTATTCTTCTTCTTCTTGAGGCGCTACAGTCCGGAGTGGCCTGGACATGGGATGCGCTAACTTAGACGCGATAGTCCACTATTGTATCATCCCACAGTTCCAGAATCGAAGACTGAGGGCCCGATCGAGTTTACAATCTGAGTTTTGGTGCAGATAATCCAAAAAATCATTGCCAGGCCATATTTAACACCAGGTAGACCATATTGAGGCTTCGACTCTTTTCCTTTTTTCGTCTTCTTCTACCTTCGATTCAATTGCCGTGCAATATCGTCGTTCATTTACTACCACGCGATTAGGGGGCAGTACCCAATCTGTCTGCTTTATTAACCTCCTCAACTGTTCCCTTACTGCCCAACTTCTCGTCTCTGTGCAGCAACTTACGGCGTTAACACAGCTTGTTGTCAATTATATGGGGATCAGTATAAGCTCACGAATTCAGACATTGCCTAATTGCAATAATTACCACTTTGTAACACGTCCCCTCAATAACGTCGTGAGTGGATGGTGTTGGTGGTGGTTAATTATTACTCCGTCATAATCCGTTATCAACTACAATTTCACTCAACAAGCTTACCCTTTGAAACTGTAATCTTTGAATTCAATTATTGAATGATTTTGCGAGATCCAAGGACCTTGAAGGTTACTGTGTGAGTCTCAATTTAGTAGTTAGTGGTTGTTCAGGGATTAAATTAAATCAAAACTGTCGGACTGAGAACTACTATAATTGGGTAATAACCTTCCATCTAACCTCCCCCGTTGACCCAACTTCCTGTTCTTCTTATTTGCGTTGCTCTACAGTCCGAAGTCGATCTGCGAATCGACCAATTATTAAGGTTCCATACTGGGAAAATAAAGGATTTCGCTTAAGATTCATTGTCTGATGGACAGCTCCAGTTCACGACTTGGACATCCAAATGTCGAAATAGGACATCGTGCAGTGGGTGGGTTGTGGATTCGAACTCCACCAACGTATTTCAAGGTTTAAAACATTATAGACGCGCAGTCATGTGATTTTTCAACATTATCCTGGAGGAGATGACTAGAGGCACGGAAGATGGTGCAGGAGGATAAGGTTGAAGAAGTCGCATGACTAAGCGTCTAGCGTACATTGTCTATGTCTGCCGATATCTTACTCGCCGCGCCACATCCAATTCCCCCATGCAATCGAGGCGACGAGAGTAAAGTGGATGTAAATGATGTTGGGACACATCGCCACGCACACCAGCAAAGAGGTGAACCTAAAATGACACACTCTTACTGTTCCCAGGATACTTTGCCAAGATCCGCATCCAAAGCTCGTGCTTATCGGCCGGTAACGCACCCAGGTGAAGAAGTACCCCAACCAACCTGACGTGCGACACTGGAGGGTGCTAGTTGAAGAAGCTTCTTGGTTGAGGCGCAGGTCCAGCCCGGACTGTAGCCCCAGATAAAGAAGAAGAGGTGCCAGAATTTGAAGTGAAACTGGAAAACTGGAGATGGACAAATTTTAAGGAGCAACGTTTTTTTCCTCTCAACATGGAAGGAGTAATTGAGGAAGAGTATTCTCCCACGATAGAGGTACGTGCTCTTCCCTTTTCATCGTGTCGCAGTACTAAATAGACGATTCGTGGTTTTTTTACGTAGTGACTGCGTTCAGCCAGTAGCTCACGTGCGAGGATAACAAGCAGCAGGCCTTCATCTGGAAGTAGCATCCCACGTCGAGGCCATTGCAACAAGCAGCTACTCTACCTATCCACGCGTAGACAGACAGTATAGTTAATAGCGACAACTCATCGTGGCGATATAACTCAACTGTAAGGTTTACCTAAACGATGAAGAACTTGAGTCCAGTGTACGCGCTGAGCGTTGAAGCGAGGTCTAAATTCCAGGTTTTGGTGTAAATGATTCCGGGATCAAATCCGGCGGCAGAAAGAACCGCAATCTTTTTTTTTTGATTATTTTTGTTCCCCCTCATATTTGTCACCCTCATACTACTACATTCCGGTAACGACGTTCCTTTCTTTTGTTCGTGGAGAATCGAAGCAACGGGGTCAGAGTGTAGTACACCAGACTTAAGTTAAGGTATCGCTGAAGTTGGATTTGTAATAGTTCTTAAGGCACTAGGTTAAGCATGAGAGAAGGTTTGTTTTCTTCTTCTTGATCCCGATATCCCTGATAAATCGCGGTTCTACTCAGAGGATAAATCCATTCACAGGGGTAACCGCGTGGCTTCCATTTCACCACCTTTACCTACTGCCAGTCTCCATAGTCGGCCAGGGAACCCTCTTTTGAAGTCGTGCGGGGGCGAGGATTATCCGACGGTAACACAATGTGCTTGATGCCTGGCTAGCTGCCTCGGGGCCCTCCTTTGTAATTGCCCACACAGCCTCAGAAGCTCATCCACAGCTTAATCTAATTCGTTGCAAAGGAAGCAGGTCTCACTTTAAACTCCTGCGGCATGCCTCTTTCTAAATCATAGTTAGCAAGCCCCGTCTACACCACGTCACACCACAAAGAGTGAACCCATTCAATGCCCCCACACGGCACGTCAAATAAAACACATGAATTAAATTAAATTACAAAACACAAAAGAAATATTTATTTAAGCGCATTAATAAGAAATCAGTCTTATAGTACTTTTCCCCGAAGATATGATAGTGTGGATGCTTTATATTTTGGAACTGGATAGAAACACAAAAACCACTAGCAGATGGTTGTCGATAGTAGAATCTGAAAAGAAAAACAAAAATTTTAATGGTTTTGGTAAAGCTTTGCGAATGAGGGTGGATGTGCTTGGAATGGTTTACGGTTGAGGGTGAGTGTCTGAAAAGGAGTTCCGGGGATTATGCATGACCTTGAGAGTGAAAAACGGATTTGTGGCACGAGCCTGCATCACGTGGATAAGGGATTGGAGAAAAAATCGAATGTTGTAGTTTGGGGTTATTAAGAGAACGACATATGGTCCACTTGAGCTCAGTGGATAGCCCATCGCAATAAGGCATAAGGCAATGAAGAGGAAGTCGAAAATGTCTTTCATTTTCTTTGTCATTGGCCGGATCTGTCGAACTGACTCATATCGGTGTTACCACTAAAATCCTAGCTATTTGAAAAACTTTTGTAACATGTTATCTAAAAGACCATCAATTTGGGTTTCGAGCGAAACTCTCGACAATTGGACAGGTATACAGAATAACGAATGAAGAGAAGAAGAGGAGAAAGGGATCTGCCTAGCATTAGATGAGAAAGAGATCTGCTCTACTGCCCTATTTGACGTTTCCCAGGCCTTCGACAAAGTCTGGCATGAAGGCCTACAATACAAGCTAAGCTGGCTTCTTCCGACAAGCTTAGATAAGGTCCTAGACTACTATCTTGACTATAGGATATTTGGAGTGGAACACGGAACTGAAGACTCCGGTTTTACGGAAATCCGAGCAGGAGTCCCTCAAGGGAGTGTCCTTGGCCTTACATTATACCTGTTGTACAGCAGAGGTACACCTCAAACTGAGGGTAGACTTGTGGCTACATTTGCGGATGACAAACGGCAGCGGCAAGTTCAGTTGAGAAAACTGTGCTTGAAAAAGTACAACGAGCTCTAGACACGAGCTCCCAATGAGACCAAATCAATGCATCTACATTTTACCTACAGACTTACAATACGTCTGTTCACCAGTCTTCAGTGATCCTGTACAAACACCGTACGCTAATGAAGCAAAATATCTTGGTATGACTCTCGACGCGAAACTCAAGTGGAAGGACCACGTGAAAAAGAGCTGGACCGGATGAGCTGGAACAGATATGTACTGATTGCTTGTAAGCAGAGATAACCTATAATAGAGATATCCAACTTCTACCTCCCTTGCGCCTTGATTTCATCTGACAGCGTTTTTCATACGATTTTTGTCCCGTGACCGTGAATACGTGTGACCCCCTGAGAACAGCTGATAGCCTTCCCCACCTTAGTACGGTGAATTAGAGTTCTTATTTGAAATCCCGCTCGTTATTTTAACGTTTTTTTCAAAATTCGGTGTTAATTTTCAATACAGTATGGAGTGGTAAACGAATGAACAAAGCTTATGTTCGTGAAGTCGATTTATAAAAACTCTAAAATGTACAAATAATACCTATGACATGCATTCAATCAAATTGTTTAAATTGAATTCATGAGTTTTTCAGAATTCATAAATTAATTGTGAGCAAATAAAGAAATCTTCCGCCATTTTTTCTCACCAAATTCACGAATCTACAGCCATTTCCCACTAAAATCCACGAATTGGCCGCCATTGCGTGGAGGATCCATGGTCATTTGTGAAATACAAGGGAATACCGATACTTATGCATTCTTCTCCGGTGTAGCCTAGGGGAAAAAATAGCCGAAGTTAAATATCTCTATTATCCCTTATCTCTGCTATGAGCTAACAGACTTCAGTTCCGTAAGATTGAATGGGTTATCCTGCATTGAGCGCAGATTACATGTGAGCCTCTTGTTCAGAAAAAATACTTGAGACATTCAATGTAAGAGCCACAGTATGAACTTCTTCTTGTGCAGGTTCTAAAGGGACTTCAGACACCGGGCCAACTTTCGGAGACCGGAAATATCTTCAAAACGCTCTGTTTTCCCTTATAGTCTCCGATGAAGATGAAGATTTGCTTGTTAGTGGAATCCACCAGTTGATTCCGTGAGAAGGAGATTCAACCATGAACTGTACGGCTGTACAGGTGTCTACGAACCATACGCCAAAAGTCGGTAAAGCCATGTAGAGCGCTTTGACAACACTGATCCAGCCCGAAGAACAAAACACGTGATATTAGTTCGTAAAAAAGAAATACTTGTTCCAACAGATTGTTTGTGCTTAGGTTTGACATTAGTGTCAAGTCTTGCAGACGTACAGTCTCGAACTTTGTAGATAGGGAGTCACCATGTTATGCATTCTCTCAAAGACCTTCGTATATGTACGAATGTTTATACACATGTGTTGATATGCCATATGATATATGGCCACCTGAAGACTGCTCTGCTAGGTGGGTAGGTTTGGGGGTTTTCTCTTCAACTTCTGGAGTTGCTTTCATTCACTCAAATTTTATGGATTACACTTTCTGTTTACAACTCGTGAGTTTATCAACTCCTCATTTCTTCAAATTTTTCTTCAACAAAGGAAATAGCAGATGTTAATGGATGAAATCTTTCTGCACTCTCTCTCTCTCTCTCTCTCTCTCTGCCTGCCTGCGTGACAACAACTTGGGTGTTATTTTCAATTAACCCCGTGAATTACGGGCGTTACACACTGACCAATGGTATTACAATAAAATGCCACAATAGGTGAATTGCAGACTTAATTAGTGCAAGCATTGCAAATGCGCATAGTCGCTTGTGCTGGTGTCTATAACATAGCCGGCAGCAACTGGAAAACAGAGGAAAGAGATATCCAACCATTATCTCTGCTAAAAACCTTCGCTCAAAATTTTCCTTCTCGTAGCGCAGACCAACAGCGCACACCGCTAAGTTGAAAATGCCATTGCATATGTCAGTTATATGCCGAGGGAAATTTTAAAACTCAAAGTTCGACAATTTCTGGAAATAGCGAACAAAACAAATTTCAACTCTAAAGTTAAACCCCAAGTTGAGACCAACTCCTGAGTTGATCAACTCGCAGTTTTCCGGCAAGTTGAGCCAGAGTGAACTAAACGACACATAGTCTCTTTGCGACAATGATTAACCAACAATTCGATTGATGAAGTCAAGTTGACTTGTAATGTGTGACGCCAACCAGAGTTTGGTCACAACCGCTGATCAATGTTTTCCTGGCCCAAGGACTGTGCCCATTCCAGCGGACTTTTCAGTCACCTGCACTGAAACTGCGAGGCATCTACAATTGCCCCCAAGCAACGTTCCTCTTCTTCAACAACGTGGGCATGCACAGATCACACTAAAGATGGCAGCCACCGGCCTCTGAAAACAGCTGGTCCCTCCGATTCAGACGTTCACCCCGGACTATCAAGACGAAGAACCCTCAACCATCCCAATTAATAGAACTCGCTACCCACCTCTAAAAACTCCGCACAATAGCCTAGGATGGTGCCCCCCTCTTCAATTTCGTTCATCAGCAGCGTTCAGCAAGTGAAAGATCGAAATTAAAGATTTTCCGGGAACTTCTTGAAGTTGTAGATCCGTGTTGTTGGCTGAAAGTATATCGACATCTCTGGTATCGTTGAGGTGGAGTCAATGGTTCCAGTTGGCGTTGAGAATCCAGTGCCACCGTGTATGCTGCCATTTCCGCTGCCATTCGAGATCGGCCGATAAATGGCAGTTGCCGCATAGTAACTCTCCGTAGGTCGCGCTGGTACCGGTGGCGGCTTTGGGAATATGTTGTTCAGCGACTGTGGCGGTCTGGTGCGAACGTTCACATAGCCCCCCGGGGTTTTCGGAATGAAATTCTGCATGTGTGGCGAGATGTACTCCTGGCAAACGGCATCGGTTACTTCTGGAAATAATTTCACATTTGTTAGTCCGGTACATTGATCCGCCGTTGCGCGGATTCTGCTTACCTGTGTAATCTGGAGCAATGTGATGATGTCGCATGTCATTCATCGAACATGCACTCGCCGCACTCGTGTACATGTTCACGTTGAAGGGCTCATGGTACAGGCTGTTCTTGTCGATTGAATCGCTGTCATCTAGGCCAACCTGAGAGAGCAGAACAGAAGCGCGCACATGAAAATCCATTCACTGGCAGAGCCCTAAGCTCTGTCACACTGTGTCTGTGTGTGTGTGTGCTCTTGTTCTAGCGGCCTAACATCGTTTCACCGCAAAAACAAGCAAAAAAAAACCGATGCAATTTGCATAAAATTTCAATTGACCTACCTTCATGTTGGTGCTGCCGTGCAAGCGCTTCACGCCGCCCACGCTGCCCAGCGCATCCGAATGGAAATTCTGTTGGAATGCGTCCAAGACGTTGCTGCCGCGGGCCGCTTTCCGTTTATTTCTGGCAATTATCAGCAGAATAACAGCCACCAGGAGTAGTATAATTGTAGTCAACACGCCTATTATCACACCAACGAAACTCTCCTCGGGGTCCTGGTCGATGGGTCTCGGTGCTATCACTGCCGAGTGGAGAGTGCAGGAGAGGGGAGAAATTAATTTTCAATTAAGGAAACTTGTGTGTGGGAATAAATTCATAACTAGGACAATGGTGTGAGAGTAGCAGTTGAACCGGGAAGGTGTTCGAATTCGTTTTTGAAGTGGAACAATGCGGGGGGAGGAGGTTTCTTACCTTGTGGGATGCGATTGCGGTCTTTGTCGAATTTGGATTGAGTGCCCTCGCGTTGAAGTGGAATGTCCTGTGGCGGAGTGCTCTCGAGGATCTCCTCTTCGGTGAAATTACCCACGATTGGAGCTGAAATGAAACAAATGGAGAACGAGTGGTTAGTGGTTGTGTGGCCTGATCGATTGTGGTGTGTGGAGAGGATACGAGTACTGGCTGTCCACTGATGGCAGGACGTGGTGGTTTTTTTCCTTGCCCGTGGGAAAGCGAAAACGTGTTTGGCCCTGGCGGCAGGGGAGATGTATGTTTGACACGATGCGGTGTAGAAACACAGCCAAAATTTGCGCAGTTTGAGGGTAAACTTAAACAAGAAACTGGGTTTCTGGAGAATTAGGAATATTGCTGCGGCGACCTTTGGCTCATGACAATTGTGGCGAAGGAAAGTTCTTGGGCGTTTGAAAAGGCACGGCGTGCGACTGACGATTATGAAGACGATTGGGAGACTTGAAACAGGACGTAGATTTAGTTCAACGTTCGTACACATACGATGACTCTGGATGTCTACAACTAGGTCAGGTTAGGTTGAAGTGGTTGACTGTTAAACGGAATGAGAGCAGCCACACTTGAGTCAACATATGCCCATTGTGCTACCACGCGGATCAATGTGGGCCTATTCCGCAAATCAGTTTCAATAAAGCGAAGAAGATGACAGCTGACTTTGATGACTAAAGCTAGGAAGGTAGGTAGGCTATAAGAATCCTCTGAGACCTAGGTGGATTGTCACGAGAATCATTTTGGTATTGTTGTACACTTTATTAACAACCCCGCCAATGAATTGTGAATTAGTTGTCATTGAATAAAAAGTCAGTTTGTTGTCAACTGTCATCGAAGAAACATAACAGGTAACCATTTGTTGAAGATGAAGGGGGATGCGATTGCGATGAGTGTTCCTCTTAAATTGGATTGACAAAGGCTGTTAGTTTCCAAGTTCTGATCGCATGCACTGCTAAATGTCTGAGTGGAGTCAGTGGTTTCACACAGGAGAAGGATGTCTCAAAGATCCCGTAGAGATTTAAGCCAACCTTAAACTCAGACGCGCTGAACTCTTGTCAAGCTAAATCGAAGGTGCTCATCTTCCGAAAAGGAGCAGGTCGCATAGCGACAGCGGGACAATGGAAGTATACTAGAGTTGACCTGGAAGGGGTTAGGGCATATAAATATCTTGGAAACATCACAAACCCTGACTTTTCATTGAAAAAACATTTTAAATTAAAGCTTGACGAATAGAAAAAGGCTACAAACTCAACTTTGAGAAACCTAACATCGAATTCGAAGGTTGGGACACCATCTGAAAGAAATGTATTCGAAGCTGTTATGCGGTCAGTGATCTGCTATGGTGCACAAGTATGAGGAAGAAAACATTTCGAGGATGTAGAAAAGTTCGTTGTGTTCCTTTTTAAAAAGGTTGCTTAGACTTCCTCAAACAAATTGAGAATGGGATGTCACCCCTCTTCATCTACACTCTTAAATTGAAATAGTCTTTTCGTATTTTGTCAATAGATGTCGTTAGTGTCGTCTATCGCCAGTGCTACCAATCACATTGTGTCATGCTATATGGTGTTGTAAAGGTGACAGTTTAAGCTTCATTTAGCCAAAATTAAATTCTGAGAAGTTGAAAAAAAGTTACAGCTGTTCATAAATGAGTGAAAATAATAAAGAAATTCGCTATACAGTGGACCCCGAATTGTGACGGGATGACATAATTTGTTCGAGTTAGGGGGAGTTTGACTTAGAGAGAGGTTTTTGTATGGAAAGTTGAGGAAAATTTATGTAAAATATGTCGAAAAACTTCGAGTTAGAGAGAGTTTCGACTTAGGGAGAGTTCACTGTAATTAAAAGTCGAGTCGCCGTGGCTTGTGTAGTGGGTTAGTGCGTCGACTCCTACACAGAGGGTGCCAGTTCGACTTAAGGAGAGTCCACTGTATTTTGAGATTTTTGTATAAAAATGGGAAGAATGTCACGCAAGTCACCAATGAAATTTGTGAAGTTTACGCAAATGATGCTGTATCAGTTCGTGTAGCACAACAATGGTTCGCTCGCTTCCGTTCTGGAAATTTCGATGTGAAAGATGCACCTCGCTCTGGTCGACCTATCGTTGAAAAAGTCGATGAAATTAGAGAAAAGATTGACCAGGACCGTCGCATAAGCAGCCATGACATCGCCAATGAACTAAACATTCATCAACAAGCGGTTTCGAAGCATTTAAAAAAGACTGGCTATGGCTACAAAAAGAAGCTCGATGTTTGGGTACATCATGAATTGTCTGTAACATCTGCGATTCATTTGCTGAAACGAAATGAAATCGAACCACTTCTGAGGCGAATGGTAACAGGAGACAAATAGTGGATCAAATACGACAATAATGTGCGAAAAAGATCATCGAATGGTAAAAGGAGACGAAAAGTGGATCAAATACGACAATAATGTGCAAAAAAGATCATGGCGCAAGCGTGGTGAAGCTCAACAAATGGTCGCAAAGCCAGGATTGACGACTCGAAAGGCTATTCTGAGTGTTTGGTGGGATTGGAAAGGAATCATCCATGTGCTGCTCCAGCCTGGTCGAACGAAGATTGATTCTACACTTTACAGTCAACAATCGAAAATAACGGCCAGAACTGATCAACAGAAACTGCTTCGTCTTCCATCAGGACAACGCTAGACCACACGCATCTTTAATGACTCGGCAAAAACTGGGAGAGCTTGGCTGGAAAGTTTTGATGCATCCACCATATAGCCCTGACCTTGCACCATCGGACTACCATTTGTTTCGGTCAACGCAGAGCTCCCTTAATGGAGTAAAGTTGGCTTCAAGAGAAGCCTGTGAAAATTACTTGTCGCAGAAAATTACTATTTTTCGCCGAGAAACCACAAAAGTTTTACACTGATCGAATAATGTCTCTAGCGGAAAAATGGCAAGAGGTGGTTCAATAAAGTTATAAAAAAAAAATGAGTTGCAGTTTGATTAGAAATACGAAAAGAATTTTTCGACTACCCATTATGTGAGTAAGATCTTGAAAGAAGAAGGGAATAGGTTGACTAAAGCTCTTGTCAAAAAAAGCACTGAGCCCGCGAACTCTTTTTTTTAAAGATTAGGAGAATATCTCCATCGGATATAACATTGCGCTAGATCTAAGCAAAGATAATATTCCAGTGTTGAGTACCATTATTCGGAATTTTGTACGGGATGTGGAACAATCAAAGTAGAGAGCGTTGTACTACACGTTTGATATACAAACAAATCCATCAACAAGCGTCTACATGAATGCTGACCTTAGTACTGCCCAAACTTCAATGGCAATTCGAGTGAGAGGAGAGCTACTAAAGTCAAATTATATGCCCCACCGCGAAGATGTTCCGGTACGATGGAGCTTGGCGAGAACGAAGACGTGATTCACCTCCTTGCTACCTGCCCTATCCTGAAGGAAATTAGACGAAACTACTATGGAGTTGACCAAATGATGATGGATGATCTGATACGTGTACTAAGCGACACTGAAAATTGGAGCTCACTAGCATACTTTTGCCAAATTGCCCTTATGTACAGCAAAACAAGGAGAAGATCGTGCAAGACTCACACGGCAACACTAGAGGCACGATCTTCGAGAAGTCCGTCCAACTGTAAGCATACGCGGATGACATTGACGTGATTGGCAGAACACAGCGAGCCGTCAATGAGGCGTTTGCTGGCATTGAGACGAAAGCGGCTGAAATGGATCAAGTGGAGAATGAGGGCAAAACGAAGTACATGCTCTCTACAAGGAACAACATACAACATCAACGTCTTGGACAGAGGCTTCTAATGGGCAGCTATAAATTCGAGGTTGTCAAGGACTTCGTCTACTTCGGCGCCGCAGTAAATAGTACAAACAACATCAGTACCGAGAGTAATCGCAGAATTACTCTTGTCAATCGCTGTTTCTATGGTCTCACGAGGCAATTAAGTAGTAGAGCCCTCTCTCGAAGGACCAAGAGCCAATTGAGTAGTAGAGCCATCTCTCGGAGGACTAAGCTGACTTCATACAAGGTCTTGATGATACTAGTCCTACTTTACGGCACGGAGGGATGGTCAATCTCAAAGTGGATGAGGAAGTCCTTGGTCTCTTCGAGAGAAAAGCTCTGCCTGCGATCTTTTTAGTCCGGTGGAGAAGGATCTCAACCAACTTGGCGGGCGACACTGGAGACAGCTAGCCAGGGGCTGGTTGGAGAAGCTTCTTGGTTGAGGCCCAGGTCCACCCCGGAGACTGTAGCGCCAAATAAAGAAGAAGGCCGATAGCCAGAGACCGTGGTGGTTGGAGAAGCTTGTTGGTTGAGGCCCAGGCCAACCCCGGAGACTGTAGCGCCAAATAAAGAAGAAGGCCGATAGCCAGAGACCGTGCTGGGTGGAGAAGCTTGTTGGTTGAGGCCCAGGTCCACCCCGGAGACTGTAGCGGCAAATAAAGAAGAAGGCCGATAGCCAGAGACCGTGGTGGTTGGAGAAGCTTGTTGGTTGAGGCCCAGGTCCACCCCGGAGACTGTAGCGGCAAATAAAGAAGAAGGCCGATAGCCAGAGACCGTGGTGGTTGGAGAAGCTTGTTGGTTGAGGCCCAGGTCCACCCCGGAGACTGTAGCGCCAAATAAAGAAGAAGATAGGAAAATAATTATTGATGAAGTTTTTTAAATGTGTATAAATGCTTTTACTTTATTTGTTCGATAAATTGACTTTCCTGCCCTTTCTAAGTAATGCTTGTTATTGTCAAAAATTGTTGTCTTATCTCGGCAGACGGCTCAGTCATGCTTAATCGTAGATTTGAAAATAATTTTGCTTTTTTTCACATTTCGAGTGAATAACTCTTGTCAAGTTATGACACCCAGCATCGGTTTGTCGATATCACCACTTCCGTGCACTTAAGCAAGGAAGTAGACATCACATCACCCCACGAAGTGCATGATGGATGATAGAAATAAATTAAGAAAAAAATCTCACATTTGACCCTCATTCTGGCAACAGATACAATTACACATTCCACGGGGGGAAATTTGATTTGAGTTCAAGTCCAATACGAGACCAGTTCACGAGCAATCTATCGGCGGCCCGCATCTCAGTGGCACATCCAGTGGCCGTGCATACGAGCGCGCTTATTACTGCCATCTCAAGATGGACCATAACGTGATTTATTCAATTGCAGCTAATTAGCTTCAGTGACAGAATGACTGAAGTTGCGTGCGGCGAGATTGAAGAGCGGAAAATTTCAAAGAATGCCCCATTGACTGAGACAATGGCGGTGATGTGAGTTCTGGAGGAATGACGGGCGGGCAGTAAATGATGAGAGGATGACAAAGTCGTCACAATTTATGAAAACTCAGACACGCTGAACTCTAGTCAAGTTACAGTGGACACAGTTTTTTATCTTAACTTTTCTCCACTTGTGTGGGTCATCCTCTGTGGCCTTGTTCCACAGTCCGGAAGTTACCTGGACTTCCCCCTTGTCACATTAGAATTTGTGGCTTTTCTCTTCTTCGTTATTTGACCTCGTTCCGGTGCACATAAAGCGCCCACCTCAAAACGTGACAAAGTTCGAAACAAAAAGTAAAAAAAAAAACCATAGAACACAACTGCAAACTCATACACTTACCCGAAATGAAGGATATCTCGCTGAGCATTATCCATCGCAGCGCAAAGTAGAGTTCAACTTTTAGGAACCTTCCGATGCGGTGATGCAGCTTGATGGTGACATCTCTGGCATGGTCCAGGTATGTGTCTGGCATATACGAGAACTGCACTGGCTGTCCGGTGTAATGTCGTCCGCCCATGCTGAAGTAGACCTTCGCCTGAACGAACACCTATACAACATGAAAATAAAATAAAACAATTCACTCAAACTGAACTGAAACTGAAAAGGACAAACTTTCTTCGAAACCAGAACGAGAGACCACCAAAACATCCTCACGTTGGATTCCCATCACGTACGCCCCCCTCCCCGAATATTGATTGAATCAAGGACATACAAGGAAACTTTTTCCCCAAAGTAAGGCCACCACCACTGTCTTCCCGGGAAAAAAAAGGACAGCAAGCACCACCCACGCTCAACACTCGTTTGGTATTTATTAGAAAATTGATTCCAGTGATTCGCCGTGTGATTAGTTAATTTACGCATCGAAAACGCTTGAATGGCCATTGCGCTCGCTTTAATTCAATCACCGGATGGAAGGCCGA
This sequence comes from Eristalis intricaria, assembly GCA_964034865.1. Classification (NCBI taxonomy): domain Eukaryota; kingdom Metazoa; phylum Arthropoda; class Insecta; order Diptera; family Syrphidae; genus Eristalis; species Eristalis intricaria. Next base: position 11,359,286 of record OZ035877.1, read on the forward strand.
ACAGGACGAACGGATAACGGGTCAGGCACGGCCGGCCGTCCTGGCTGGATGGATGGGAACTTTTAACGAGATTTTGATGTCCGCCAATAAATAAGGTCGAACGGTTGAATGACCCATCAAAGCAGTCATGCCAGCGAGAGCGAGAGTCTAGCAGAGTGTGCGATGCGATATAAAAAGGATTTCCGAATCCATTCAATTCGATTCTGTCGGTACAAACAAAACACATTAACGCTCGCGACGGCCGCATCCCCTTCGTCAGCCTCGCATGGATGATCCAACAGGAGGCGCAAATAAAACATAGATAAGCAACGCGCCGAAGGAACACGACAATAAAATGTAATAACCTGCGTTATCGCATTGCCAAGGCGATGGCCATGGCGGTGGCGGCGGTGGATGGCGGTGACAGTAGCGGTGGCGACTGTGTCAGCTTGTTGGTGGTGGATTTGGGTCTGAATTCATTTGTGGGGTCATCAGGATACAGTCTGCGGATGAAAGTATTCGTTCGAGTGTGTGTAGCCCGCCGCCGCCGAGGGCACGGATGGGTGAATATGGAAGCGATTATTCCTGTAATCAGTTTATCTATTGCTTGTATCGTCGTTTGTGTATTGTTTTCGGTGTGATCGCTTTGTGTGCGGCTGTTTTATGGGAGCAATGAAGCAAGTGACAGCGGAGAAGATTGGAAAAGTGGTCGTGGAAGTGATTTTCATGGTTATTATGTCCTTCGTTGTTCTGTGGCCTCGCGAGAAAGTGAATATTTCTCGGATGTGTGGACTGGCGGGAAAAAGAACACTTTTACGACATCGACTGGCTGGAACTGGGGAGAGAGATTGGATTTGGAGTGTCAAATGACCAATTAGTGGGGTGGTTGACAGGGATGGAGTTAACCGGAAGCTGGAAAACGGGGCTGACTGCGTGGGTTGTTGACGTCTGGCTATGTTTTCATTAAATTTTGGAGTGTTAAATGGCCAATTGGTGGGGTTGACGGGGATGGAGTTAAGCCGAAGCTAGAACACGGTTGATGCCGTCTGGCCCTGGTTTTCATGCCTTTTTTCTCACAAGAAACACGACAGTTTGAATCTCATTGAACACGATTGCCTCGTGGAACTGTCTGTTTCTGGAGCAAGTCCTTTTGAGCTTCTCCTCCGGAACCCCTTCAAGAGGGAACAAACGAAAGAATGTCCTTTTTGTTCAGAGATCAGTTAAAAGTCGCTCTTACCTGTACATCCTTTGAGAACATGTTGTTGGTGTGCAAGACGATCGCACTGAAGTTTCTCACGGTGTCGAATTCAAACACGATTTCAACGGGCTTCCCCAGCAGATTTGGGGTGTCGTTCCTCCAGCCAACCCATTCGTAGCCTGAAATTAGAGAAAATTTAAAAATTAGTCAAATTCAAACACACGTCGTTACACTCGATAGAAGGTCGGAACTAGCTGAAGGAGATGGTGGCTTGAAAGCACGTCAATGTGAAAAAGAGGACTCAGTGAAAGCTTCTTTTACGGCCATACTCTTAAGCCGACAGTCCCCTTGATCAGACAATTTCTCACGATCGTGAATTTTGAATTGAAGTTCCATATATTCCCATGGACGGACAACTCCCTTGGCCTCCCTTGGCCGGGACCTCGCTGTCCCCGCCTTTGGGGGCTTTCACTGTAGAAGCTTCAGTGATTCAGGACTCTTTCAATTCACACACAAGCACCACGCTACAGCGATCAAATCTCTGAATTCAGTCACTTTTAATGCCAAGACTTCCCCTAATTGCCGCCTATCTCGTAACGAGATGGCCAAGTATTTTAACATCCAACTTATGTGGGTGCCGGCCGACACTGTGACATTCCAGAGAATTGCAAGGCGGACGAGCTGTACGCTGTAGTCTTCCCGGGTGGAGACCCACCCTCCATGTCTATCGCGACTATAAAACATCAGCTAAAGCTTGAAACGCTTGTCCAAACAAACCGCAGATGGACTTCTGGCACAGAATGCCTCATTACCAAACAACTCTGGCCTATGATCGAACCCAAGCGATGGCTTAGCTTGATCAGATTAAGCAGGCGTTTTAACAGGGCATTGTGCCATCGGAACTCAAGTCTCTAGACTAGGCCTTTCCAATTTTTTATTTTTTTTTTCTCCGTGAGTAGGTGCCAATCTTCGACAAGACTCTATGGCAAACGTTCGCACATAGAAGTGTGAGATTTTTACTCACTAAGCCCACCTCCCTGAATTTATTAAGACTACAACTAAGTGAAGCACTTAACCAGTAACTTGTATTTCATGATTTAGGCACTGATCGGCAGGTTACTCTCCAATGAAAGTTCCTACTAACACCGCAACCATGCGCGGGTGTAGACTATCGCACGAGATCAAGGGGTCTAGTCCTTTGTAGTCGGCGCATGACATTAGAGTCCTCAAGGATCGGGTAAACTTCGAAAAGGCTCTATGTGCTCTTCTAGGCGGCGCTTGTGTTTATAAGCAAAGTTCTTAACTTAATCTTGGAGTGGGATAAACTTCATCTTCCGTAAAATGACGAGGATGAGGAAGAAACCTTTGAACACTTCCTTTTCAGCTGCTGTGCTCTCTCATCCTGTAGATTCAAACTTCTGGGGCCCATTTCTTTGTTAATCTGTCTGAACTGAGCAGCATCAGAATTAGCCCTCTTCTTCCCTTTATCAAAAGCACAGATAACCCACAAGCTTTGCGAAATGGGTATCCCTTGACACAATAATAGGCCTTCGTTTGGCCTAAGTGTGTCTGCGTTCCGTATGCGCGGCAGTCGTCCACCTCAAGTTCGGTTAAGGAAGAAGAGTGTGATTGTAGAACATCGCTTCCACTCGGCGGCGATAGGGCCCATTGTGATACCCTTCAACCGTGGAGTAGACATTCGGAATAAACCTATCCTGTGTGGCTCTAACCACCCTGTACTCTTTACAAATCTTTTAAGATCCGATATATCCGCATTTGTTGGGTCCGCAGTCTCTGCGAAGAATCTTTGGTTCAGCGAAGCTAGGCGCCAGTTCTGGAGAGCGTAAAGGCCTGACAGAGAACGATACCAGGAATTTGATTGCTGCCTGGCTATCCATCAAGATACAAATGTAGCGGGCAGATATCACGTTCCACCTTGGCCAGGAGAGGGCTGCCCCAATCACCATTACTTCCGTTTGGAAGGCGCTGCAGTGATTTGGTAGACGAACAGATTTGTTCAGATGTAGACACTCCGAGGAAATGCCGCTTCCTACTCCATCATCTGTCTTGGATCCCTCTCTGTTAACATGTATGGCTCATCCAAAGGGTATGGTACCGCCGTACCACGGGTCTCTATCTGGAATCAGGCTTTCGAAGTTGTGAAGTGTAGTCCAAGTGAATCGAGGTGAGGTGAGGCACCAAGTATTTGATTTCCAAACATATCCAATTCAAGCGAATTTCCGGGACATTATAGGGAGTAGTTCCTAGGATTTTTTGGGGCAACGAGTTGCCGTTGGTGCTTGAACAAGTCTTGATACACACGTCGCAGTGGCATATTTAAGTCTTAAAGTATGCACCATCATCCTTTGGTTTTAAACAAACTGGGGTTCGAACCGAGGACCCCACAAGCCAGGGACGGACACTCAACCAACTGCGCCATCCAGTCGTCTGAAAGGAAGGGCACCAGTTCAGCACGCTTTCCAGGCGCACTGATACAGGGGCAAGCTTGTCTATGCACCTTCCCTACTCATTAATAGTGATTGATACTGCATTGGAACCAGACGAACCAGTCAGCTAGACTATGCTTATGGCGAACTGCCACTGTGGCCATCCTAGCCGTCACGAGTCGGAGTCGTGGGAAAAGCACCCTCTATTCCTGCATTTATCCCTCTTTTGATCTAGCTTCATACTCAACGCCTTGAGCTGTCAGTTGCTCAAGCGTCCGTTCAAAACTTTGAGCTAAGATTCTGGCAATCCGTTGCTTCCGTTTGAATTGGAAAACAGCATCATCGCATCAGCACACACCCTTTCCATCCGGGGACGCCGTGTTTGTCTTTCTCGCCCCCTTGATGGACATCATTTCTTTCTCTCTCTCTCTGCTTTTCCACTTCACGCCGGAACAAACAGAGTTCCCCGCCCAACGATAATGAAATCCGAGTGAAAATTAAATTCGCAAACAAAAATATTGACACACTAATTAGTAGTTATCCCAGTCGGTGGCGAGCGCGCCTCTAATAGACACCAGGTTCGTCCCGCCAACCCCCGCAGAGGCAACACCGTGTGTTCTTTTTTCGAACTCCATCTATTCGAAGGCCAAAGTTTCAAAACAATCGATTATCGCAAAGTTTTCCACACCCTTCGCCTTCTCCGCCTTGTTCCCACGAAAATGAAACTGGAGAAAATGGCAAAACAAAAACTCGAAAATAAAAGTTCCCAGTGCACAGAGAAAGTTTCCGGTCTCTCTCACTCTCTGGCGGTCTCTCACTCTCGCGCCTCGGCTTCTGTCGCCCGATGTCCTGTTGAATCCTGCGCCCAACTTAGTCTATAAACAGTGGAAAGTTATTTAACTATCGCAACTCTATTTTGGAAATCCGCAGATGATATAAAGTAGCGAAAAACTTTTCAAACTCTCGACAAAACAATGAAAAAAAAGGAATGGAAGCGGGGAAAAAAAAAAACAAATCACAAATTCCTAGCGCGCGGGGGTGGCGGGAATTTCCTCCTCCGTGGCCTGAGGAATGTGGGATCTGCAACAAACAGGGAAAGACACAAGTTGATTATAAATCATTTCGCTCGAGAGGGACTCGCTGGCAGGCAGTGACTGGAATGTGTGCTGTTTTTTTTTTTTTTGTTTTTAGCAATTTAGGACTTTTCAATTTAAAGCGGCGCACCAGATGGGGATCCACCTGAGAGTGCAGGAACAAGACAAGATGTCTGACAAGACTGAACTTCTTGCGTCTTCCTCTTGGTGTGGTGGTCGCCGCCGTGGGATGGTGGATAAATGCGTTGATTTTTCTGTTTTCGTCTTTGGATTGAAGTCATCTTGACGTGGGAGAAATTTACCACACGGGAGTGACTGGGATCTGTACAGACATTCATTTTGGCGACGCATATGACTAAGCAATGTGGACTGTGCTGGAACCGAAAGAGACTCCAAAGTGGGTTCAATGAAGGAAGTGGGGGGTGTCCATGACAGAGCGCGACTTAGATTGAGTTGCAAGCTGTGTCCTAGGATTTGTCCCGGGATAACGAGTTGCCGTTGGTGCTTGAACAGGTCTTGAAACATACAGTCGCGAGCAAAAAAAAAAATGCAAACGGCTACAACATCAGAAATGATTCTGCGTAGCTTCCTGTAAAGGTATCCATTCTGGTTCTTATTTTGATGTGTGTCTTTCCTTTGTGAAACCATTCGATTTTGAGTATCAGTTTGTGATTGGTCCGTCACTAAGTCATCAACATTTCAGTGTTCCCATCCATTTGTCGAGATTTACAGTCAATCGCCCTTCGGCCAGCATCAATCGACTTGACGCTTCAATTAGCTCCTGTAGCAGCCAGTTCAGGATACACTTGACTAATTCGTGAAGAGCTAGGATTTCCAAACAGCATTGTTTGCCCCACGTTCCCAAGGTAATTACACAGAAGTTTTGAAACGAGCCCTGATAGACGACAGTCGTAACGAGCGAGCCTCCGGATTTGAAATGAATCCTTCTGACACAGAACCTTCGTAAATCCATCAAATCGACTGCCAAACAAACTCGATCCGTCTAGAATCAGTTGCCGTCTTGTATACCCTAAGGAGGCACAGTCTTCAATTTGAAATTCATCGCAGTGCCCACTGCGCACAGCATCCTTCATCCATCGTGCAGCCACAAGCGCATAAATAACATAACAAACGATACAACGAGTCTATCTTGGGGGCACATCATCTCTCAGTTGAGTGCTTATTGAAAATTTAACCTCAACAACTTACCTTTACCGAATCCATGAATATCCGTGCGGAAGTTATCTTTGCCTTTTTGCCCATCGACCAGTTGACCAAGACCGCCAACGTATTTATCATCCTCCTCCTGGCCGTCATAAGTTTTATCTGATAAATCGATTTCAATTCCACGCTGAACACCTTTGGGTATGCTGTACGACACGATGCCCTCTGAAAGAAATGGAAAAAGAAGAAGACGAAAAAAATAAAGCATGATGATACGATTCAGGGATAGAGAGAGAGAGAGAGAGAGATACAAATTTATTCAATGAATGGAATGGAATGGAATCGATGATTGATCCTTTTTGTCGAATGAAACCAATGAGCAAACAACATTCGTCGGCACTGTTTGCAGTGCACACAGAGGGGGGGCAGGAGTGGGAGGGAGTCGGTTGGATTATGTTCGTGTACACAATGACCCAGATGCTGTAATGAGATGTACATGCTTGTGGATTGATTTTCAAAATCGGTATGGTCATTGCGTTCAATCATTTTTTTTTTCATGAGGAGGGGGGAGGGGTAGGTGGGGGAGGGTGTGTGCAGATGCGTAAACGACGAGCGGTGAATGCGAAGGTCATTCGGAGCTTGACTTAGTGGAGAAAGGAGAGGATTACCAGGAAATATTGTCAAACGTCGAAAGCGCGATATTTGAAAGGGAAATGCTGGCAATGACCAATTGGACTACATGCAGGGGCAAAAGTCAAGATGGATGAAAAATAGAGCACAACACTGTAAACATAAACATATCCCCCTTTACGGCAAACAAGTCAAAGGAAAGTGAAGGAATTCAAAGGGTTTTCACTGAACCCATCATCTCGGTGGTAAGGTTAGGTTAGGTAGGCGGGCTGCTAGTGCAATTACCAGCCCACTTAGACCATTGTCATACCCGATGTCAGACTACTACCACTGATTGACTACTCCAGTGATAGTGCCGTTAATTTGATCCCAACAGCAAATGGTGACTGGACCAGATTTGAAAATCAGATATAAGCGTATGAACTTTGCTTTCACTGGGATTCGAACCGGGGACCCCGCTAACCAGGGGCAGGCACTCTACCAACTGCTTCATCCAGTCGTCATCTCGGTGGTTACCATGCGCCTGATTTTTTCGCGTTGTTTCATACAATCTTCTGAACAATTTACAGAGTGAGTGTTGTCTCAAGACTGGGTTGGATTAAGCTTCAGCAGCAGAAGCAGGCGCAACATTATTTTAAACATTTCTTTTCGGTTCGGTAAGTTGCGGAGCTCCGTTGGGAGTTCATTGAGCACCATCTGAACTGCTACCTTAAACGTTCTTCTGCCGCACTCGGTCCAGTACCGTGGAACTTCATAGAGCTGCTTCTGTCGTCTTCTGTTGTCTGCCTTGTCTGCTGCGTCTGCATTCTGTAGCTGTAGTCGTTGCCAAAGTTCGCCAGTATTTCCAGATTATTTAGCTCCTTGTTGATCATCTATGCTACGTCCAACTCTTTGTACCCGCTTCTGAAGCTTTGCATGGACCCTACACTTGGGTCCGCATTTGCGACGATTGACTCGCCTGATCCACTTAAGGGGTTGCAGGGGAGAAGTGCGCTTAAGAGATCTTAGGCCGCTCGATCCTCCGTCATCGAAGAGCAACCAGCCATTTTGTTGAACTTACCCCGTCCTGGGTCTGATAAGCGGTGGAATGGAAAATTCCAGCTCTACAGGGTCTAAAGTGAAGTCGACTCTCCGCAAAAGTATGACGTCCTACCCTAATTTTATGGTTACTTATTTTCTGGCCTTCATAGAAGAATCTTGATCTTTACGTTTGCACAATTCGGGATGCTTTAAAACGACCACCGCTGTCGTCGTTCAGATTTTAGAAATTGGACGTTTGAACATTGGCAAGCTTATCGGCTTTGATTTTGACGGAAAGTTTTGTTCAGTGAATTGGTTATCACAAGCATCAGACTTAGAATAAAGGAATGCCAGTTGGGAAGACGAGCTTTGGTAGCAGGAGATCGGTGTTACTGTCAAGGTGTGTCCAGGACGGAGTTGGTTCCTGTGCTGGCTGCTATCCGTCTGCCGATTATATACGATTACATATATGGGCGAAAAACAGAGGTATGCACCTCTATGCTGGAAGCTCCACAGGAGGTTTGTTCTTAACGCTCCACTTGTATATACGCAATCGCTGTTCCTTTGGGCTCAAGACGGAATCGAGCAGTAGAGACCTCTCTCTAATAACCAAGCTAACTCTATATAAGACCTTGATCATCCATGTGCTGCCCAGGGAGTCCGGGCACAGAGGCCCGGACAATGTCCAAAGCAAATGAAGAAGCCCTTGGTCTCTTCGAGAAAAGAGTTCTCTGTTCAATCTTTGGTCCTGCTGGCGGTGATGGCTTTTGGAGAAGAAGATTCAACCATGAACTGTACGGGCTGTGCAGCGACATGAGCCCGGCCAGGCGTCTACGGATTCGACGAGAGTGGCTAGGGCATGTAGAGCCCATGCATAACACTGCTCCACGCCGAAGAGTCATCGACTCCGAACCAGCGGTCATCGAAGCAGCGACATGAGTCCGGCCAGGCGTCTACGGATTCGACGCTGGGGATGGCTAGGCCATGTAGAGCGCATGGATGACACTGCGTGCTTCAGGCCGAAGAGTCAATGACTCCGAACCAGCGGGACAACGCAATAGAGGACGCCAACGGAACCGGTGGCACACGCAGGTGAATAAGGACGTCGACCAACATGGCGTGCTAAAGATCGTGCCAGCTAGACATGCCAGTCGGTTGATGTCCAGGTCCACCAAGAAGAAGAAGATATATACGCAAGCCATTCGTTGCACACGACTTGCCCAACGACCACCAAAAGGTCACAGACAGCGCTTGACTGGGAATCATTGCCCAACGACCACCAAAAAGTGACAGACAGCGCTTGACTGGGAATCATTGTCGGTATCAACAATTAATTTTAGATTAGCTTGGAGCACCCGAATAGGAATAAGGCGGAATTTAAGCTCACATGCTTCAAGAAAACAATCTTGGATAGTGCTTCGCTTTTGAATGTGAAATAAAGCTAAATATCAGAATTCGGTTTTATTTCCAGTATCTAAAGAGAAGAAGACTACCGGAGACAAAACAGAACCCTGAGGTACCCCAGCACGTTCTTTGTTGCCCATTGACTAAAAGAGCTTCTAGGCGAAGTGTTGATTTCTTTTAGATGCCTTCCTGTCGAGCAAAGGCACAGGAATGTGTTGTGGCGTGGAACATAACTAAAAGACGAGGACTGTGTCCTCAGCGAAACCTTGAAGTGCAGTCATACACTAGCCCGCATAGCTGCGTTGCCATTGACTCCAATCACACTGTCTCACTTCACCAACAGCAAAATATTTATTATGGGACACAAAATTAATGTAAACAGAAATTTGTGAATTCTCAGATTCTTTAGTTGAAGGTGCAGATACCAAATGAACGCCTTGAGACCAGCTTTATGTTAGTCGCCCGGACCTATAAATGTTGCCCACATCTTCGAACTAATCCCCAACACCCACACAAGAAGCAGAGGCGCAATATGCCCAATCAAAGGTAACCCAAGGGAGGACGACTGAGGGCGTACGAACAAAGGACGTACTCTGACAGGCAGCCAGTATTGTTTACTGCGATTAATTCGAATTCATTAAACTCACAAGACACAGAGGCGACTGTCCAAAGATCGAGCGAATTCAAAAGAACACAAGGAAAGTTCAAGGAAGACCCATTTTGTGCCGACATTCATACAGAGATGACAGACGATGTAAAAAGGCTTAAATTTCAAATTCCACAAACCACCCCCCAAGAATTTTCATTATTCTCTCTCATAATTGACTTAAAGGCTCCACCATCCACCCCCGGCATCAACCGCCATCCATTAGGCAAGCTTTTTAACCAACAAACACTATTCAAGTAAATGACCTACTCTTCCACTCGTTCGCCTCTTTGCCCATTAACTGGAAAAGAAAATTCTTACACGAACAAAGAATTTTCTCTTCTCGAGCACAAAAGACTGTACGTCATCCCATCTCTGGGACGACAACGACAACGACGATGGCTAGGAAAACATTCCGCCCCGCCGCCGCCGCCGCTGCCGGTTATTGTGGGAAACTTCAACACCACTCCACTCGCCACCACCCTCGTTCATTGTGTGTTGTGCCGTTGTTTCGTGGCCATTCATCCACAGGCGATCGGCTCTTGTCCTTTCTGAGAGCAAAATTATTATAATGAGACGAGTTAATTGCTTGTGCATATGAAACTGACATCGAATCCAGTGTCTCCGACGAACCTGATATCCAATCTGAATGCTAAACGTTCCCACCATAAACCATTTCAGCCGACACAATGCGTTCCATTGTTTGGCGGGGCTGGTCGGCCGCACTCGGTGTGTGAGCGAGTAATCTCGCGCCGCTCGATGTGATGCTGCTTAGGTGGTTGTAGGTCAAGGCTTAGTCAGCCACCCATCCACCCATCCACCATCGGCGATCGACGCGACATTTTAATTGGATTCCGATACCTTCTCGGACTCGGGCTGTGATCAACTCGCCTGACATCTGGAATGGAATCCAGAGCACACAAAACGACAAGACATAAACAACGCCCATTAGGGCTGAAAACATTTTCGTTCACTTTTTCCTTTTTGTTTTGTTCTTGTCCAAAAATAAAACCCTGCGACGGAACGGACGACCGATCAAATCCAAATAAAATCCAAGAAAATGACTTGAGGTTTTATTGCACTTGTACGAGGAGCGCTAGTGTGTCCCAGAACATCGACGCGCCACTCCGTCGTCGGTTACGGTGACGGTGACACAGTGTATCGCACGAGTTATGGGACACGCCTGTGGCTACTGCCTCCACCTCGAAAGCGGCTCGGCACTGCAGTCGCACTGCCTATGGCACATGACAGTTTATGCGCTTCTCAAATCAATTTGGTGGCTTGGGGACTTGTCTCGAGAGTCTCTGGCTCTCATTGGGGAGGGAGCGCATTTATTGGTTTTATGTGTTTGTTGTTTTTTTGGGACTTTATTTTTAAATTAATTTTCATACACGTTTTGTTTCGTCTTGTTCTCGTTGAAATAATTCCGCGCTTAATTATTTATTAATTCAGTTCATCGAATTTGCATAAATAACCGAATCACGGAAAGACGACGACGCGACGGGGATAAATAATTGTAAATAATTAAAGCGAAATATTTATGGATTTTGTTTGAAGATTATTTCGTGGAATTTTTTCTGTCAACAATCGGAAACGGGATGGACACATAAAAATTTGGCATTTCTTGACGACATCGACATGGCAGATCAACCGGTGTTATGGGCGTGTTTTTTGTTTTTTTTTTTTTGGCGCCCTTTGGAATTTGAGGTGCTTGGGCGTTTATTGAGGTTGCTCAGGTTTTTTCTAGTATCTCTTGGTGATTTGGATAACTGAAGCAAATGAAGCTAGTTTTTTTTTAATTCGTTGGTATGACGGTTATCGGCGTATCGGAGTGCTGTGCGATGGGTCACGACGAAAATCCAGAGGGGGCTGGAAATAAGAAGCCTTAAATCAGTCTGAAGCCGGAAGTGGGGCCTGATCAACTTTAAGACAGTCAAACTGTTCCGTTCTGTGAATAAAGCTTCGTCGTGGATCGCATCAAGGCAAGCTAAACGCATGTTCACCCAGAGCGCTTATCTTAAAACGGCTGAAGACATTTTCATCTGCTGATCGATATTCTCCATGCCCTTGAGCCGCAAAGGAGGACTGGGCCGATGGTGGTTTTGTGGGTCTACTAGGTGCTTGGGAAAGATCAATTAAGCCCCCAGCTATGGGCTACCACAAAAAGGACGATCTACAGAGGTATATAATAAAATGCGAGATTTGGCGGTTGTTTGCTGCACGTCGACTGAGACGAGCCGGTTAGTTGCTGCACGTCGACTAGGTCGAGAATCAAAGTGTCAAAGTGTCAACGAATCAACGAGCATCCGCGGTTAATTTTATGACCGATGGCATGCTTGCCGTACCATGTCCTCTATGACAGACACTCGCCCACACAAGTCGTCTACTTAAGCGGGCCGTAGGTTACTAGACCCATGCTCAACGTCGCCTACAAGATGCTGTCCAGTGTTCTGTGTGAACGTCTAAAGCCGTTTTTTAGCATTACGATCCAAATCCGTGTGGAGGGGTCCATTGCAACTCGGCGATGTGACCCAAAGAGGTAAGGCAGGTCCCTCGAAAGCACAGGGGATTTACTATCTGAGACAATCTCAAAGCAGTGGTTCGGTGTCACTGGACCCACAGATGTACGGACAATGGAGTTCTGAGGGCGATCTTTGTTCCAACAAGACGACGCTGCACAGCGTGTTATACAAGTGAGGCATCGCTCGAAGTTGTGAAGGGGAAATTTGCCGACGGAGCTGCATCTCACGGCGAGCGTTCATGGATTGACTGCAACGAACTTGATTACAACGAACTGCTTGACTCGATGAACAAAACTCGATTATATTCCCCGGGGCTACATCAACTCCTTACGTAGCTAACACTTTGGACGAGCTCGAGGCCATCTATCGACAAGCTATCGCGGGAATAAAATCCATCATGTTGGACCGAGTTATCAAAAATTTGGCTGACCGCTTGAAGGAATGCCAGCGAAGCCGAGACAGTCATACGAAAAAATCTGATATTCCATTCATGATGGTGTGAATATATGTAGCTTCAAAATAAGGCATCTTCTTTTATCAAACTTCTTCTTCTGGTGGCGCTACAGTCCGGGAGGACCTGGGCCTCAACCACTAAGCCTCTCCAGCCGGAACGATCTTTAGCCAGCTGTCTCCAACTGCGCACACCGAGTCGATTGAGGTCTTTCTCCACCTGCGTGCGCCATCAGTTACGTGGGCATCCTCTATTGCGTTGTCCCAATGGTTTGGAGTTCGACTCTACGGACCGGAGGTGAGTTTGAGTTCTCCACACGCTCTACATGGCCTATCCATCTTAGGCGTTGGATCCGTAGACGCCTGACTAGACTCATATCGATGTATAGCCTGTACAGAGGTCGAATCTTCTCCTCCAAAAACCGTCAACATAAACAGCACCAAAGATCGCACGCAGAGCTTTTCTCTCGAAGAAACCAAGGACTTCCTCATCCGCTTTTGAGATTGTCCATGCCTCAGAGCCGTCAGGATGATCAAGGTCTTGTATAAAGTCAGCTTGGTCCTTCGAGAGATGGCTCTACTACTCAATTGCCTCTTGGTCCTTGGAGAGATGGCTCTACAACTCAATTGCCCCTTGAGCCGAAAGAAACAGCTGTTGGTAAGAGTTATTCTGAGTTTGATCTCGGTACTGATGTTGTTTGCACTATTAACTGTGCAGCCGAGATAGACGTAGTCGAAGTCCTTGACTACCTCGAATTTATAGCTGCCCATTAGGAGTCTCTCTCCAAGGCGTTGGTGTTGAATGTTGTTCCTTGTTGGCAGCTTGTACTTGGTTTTGCCCTCATTCACCGATATACCCATTTCAGCCGCTTTCGTCTCAATGCCAGCAAACGCCTCATTGACGGCTCGCTGTGTACTGCCAATCACGTCAATGTCATCCGCGTATGCTAACAGTTGTACGGACTTCTGGAAGATCGTACCTCTAGTGTTGGCGTGTGAGTCTTGCACGATCTTCTCCAGGATGATGTTAAAGAAATCACATGACACCGCGTCGACTTGTCCAAGACATTTGTCACATGACAGCGCGTCGCTTTGTCTAAAATTTTGACGTTGAAGGTCTCGGTGAGTTCGTTACCGACCTTGATGGAGGAGCGAGGTTTCTCCATCGTCATCCTGCACAACCTGACGAGTTTGGCAGAAATGTCTAAACTAGACATGGCGTTGTATTGCTCGTCCCTATACACGCTGTCGACGAATAGGTGGTGGGTGTCTTGTGTCGTTTTCAGGATCTGTCGTAGTGTGAAAATCTGGTCTATGGCAGACTTCTCCGGCCAGAAACCGCACTAATAAGGACCTATCAGGTTGTTGACGAATGGTTTCAGGCGGTCACACAAAACGGCAGAGAGGATCTTATAGGCGATGTTGAGGAGACTTATCAATCGGAAGTTGGCGCAGTACTTTCTTGTGGATCGGGCAAACTATACTGAAACTCCACTCGTCGGGCATGCTTTCCTCCGACCATATCTTACAGATGAGTTGGTGCATGGGCCTTACCAGCTCATCTCCAACTGCCTTAAACAGTTCCGCAGACATCCCGTCTGCATCAGCAGCTATCTTCGACTTTAGTATCGATATCGCTATGTTGACTTCGTCTAGGTCGGGAGGACAGAATTCTCTTCGATCATCGTCAATTGCGTGGAGTGGAACATTCTCTCTGACATCGTTCTTATCTGGTCACCCTACATTGATCACTGCTGTACGCCGGAGAGACATGGAACATCCGCAAGAGCGAATGAGGCAGTCCTTGGTTTCGTGGAGAGAAATGTTCTGCGAGCTGGCATCTAGAAGAGAAGACTCAACCACGAACTGTACGAGCGCCATGAGCCTAGCCAGGCGTCTGCGGATCCAACGGCTAAGGTGACTAGACCATGTGCATGACAAGGCTCTGACCCAAGGTCTTCCACTCCAAACCAGTGAGTGTAGAGGCAATAGAGGACGCCCGTGGCTAAGAAGGGGCTCACAAGAGAACAAGGACAACAACCAATTCGGCGTGCGAAACTATAAGCAAATAGACAGAGATCGCGTTTGCTGGAGAGCCTCGTTGATCAAGCCCCATGTCCATGCCGGACTGTACTGCCACACAAAGACCTAGCGCATGGCCAAATTGGCTCTGACCTGAAGTCTTCTACAACAATTTAGTGAGGCAATCTAAGCTCGTGCCTAGGATGGACACCCAAGAGGACAAGGACCTCAATCAATTTGGGGTGCAAGGCAAATACGCAGAGATCGCGTTACCTGGAGAGACTTTTTTGATCGAGCCCCATGTCCTTCCCGGACTGTAGCGCCACACAAAGAACGAGACATACACTTCCTCCTTTCTAAAAGATCATAACTTGAAGACAACAAATATTGACCCCTGAATTCTTTGCTTAACCTTACAATGTTGCTCAAAATTCACTTCATCCTTCACAAACGACAGAGAATCCCTTTCGACGACAGACACACATGTGTATTCTCCCAGCCCGCCTAAAGTCACCGAGACAACGACGACGCACGTGAGCAGCATAAATGACGAGACCATGATAGAGTAACTTCCAAGAACAGTTTCCAATAAATTTGATATCCTTAACCATTTAACCTAAAATACTTTGCGAAAGTCTCGTAAATAATCTCGTATCGTGTGCATTAAATCACCGCACCAGGACCCGGCAACGGTCGCTCCCCAACTAATTACAAACAAAATTGAGGTTTCCTGTGTCTTTCCTCCGCCCTACCACGACCGCTGCGAACGTCATCCGCTCAGTTTTGCAAAACGAAACACATGTACGTGGCTCGACGCGAGGCGCACGGCGGCAACAGCGATGGTGGCTTACACTGATCTAATTAAGTCGAGCCGGTCCAATTCAAATTCAAATTCAAATTCAAATAATTTGTGTAATAATTCGAGAAATATTCCAACACGCGTTAAGGACGCAATTTGATTTAAGATACTGCCGTCGTCGGTCTCGTACACTCGCCGTATACAACATCCGCTTCCAATTTTCCACCGAGGACGACAAGGTCCTTGGCTTGAGAAATTCACAAAATTTAAATGACTTGCCCCCGCCATGGCATTCCGTCTTTAAGGGGACTGAGGCGACGTTCTGTATACGGGTGTGAACTCGGCGATGGGGGTGCGGGAGTGGGAACAGCAGCCGAGGACCAGATGTACCAGATGACTACGTGCGTCTTCCTCGTCGTCGTCTTCGTCATCAGACTGTTGCCGACACTGGTAAGTGATTCCATGTACTTTGGTACAACTCCGACACTCAGTGGAACACCACCGCCACCATCAGTGGGACGGAGGAGGGGCGGGGAAAATTACATATTTATTTCCAAGTCAAAACAGTGACATGTTTTTAATTAAGAGGCGTGATAAATGGCAGCACTAAATTTCAAAATGAAAATGGTATCCTTCGGAGCGCGTCACATCAGTCACAAGGGCAGAGCGAGAGAGGAAGCACCGCACACACTCACGCAAGATGAACCTATTTTCTTTGGCTCTTCTTCGTCATCGTCATCCCGGTTGTAGACGTAGTCTTTGTTCGTCTTGACGTTGTCGCCGCCCCCCCCCCCCCATCTCCACCCACGATTCTTCGGCTGCTCTAATGATGGGATGTGGTTCGGCTACTGTGCCCCCATCGCTGAACCTCCCCCAATTTCAATGGAAATTAATGTGAAACATTTGAAGCAGGAATAGGGTCTCCTCCCCGGCAGGACGCGACGCAAGATGCTCATCTGAACGCGTCAGTGTTTAATTGCATGTGCATCCCGGTCTAGACACCTGTTTAATGACTCGGTCGCGCATCTGCATGCGTGTGAGAGGAGAGAGAGAGAAGAGGGAGGATACCCTTTTTTGTTGGATGAGATACGAGTCGAAGATATTTATTGCCCCAGCGAATGCCGTATGTCAAGAGCGCATCCGACACAGCCAGCGAGCATCTATTTCCAATCCCGATTGATTAAATTAAATTTTTCTCTTTCTCTTCTTCTTCAAAAAAAAAAAGGGGAGGCCTTGGGTGCATAATTTATAACCTCATTAGTGATTAAAAGTGACACAGAGAGACACTTAAGCGGACGCACATCACCTTCGGATGCGTTGTTGCTGCAGAACTCGTGTGTGTGCTGCGGCTGCAGATGGTTGGTAGCCCGCTGCGCTGACGAGTGTGGAGCCATCGCAAAGGGAGACAGAGGGAGGGAACGCGATTTCGATATTTCTCTCCACATCAGTGGATAGAGAGATGGATGTCGAGTAATGTGATACACACCAGAGGAGAGATCCATCGCTGAAAGTAGAGGATTACAGGCAGCAGCGACGAGAGTTAGCGTGGC
Source organism: Eristalis intricaria (assembly GCA_964034865.1). NCBI lineage: Eukaryota > Metazoa > Arthropoda > Insecta > Diptera > Syrphidae > Eristalis > Eristalis intricaria. The sequence goes on from OZ035877.1 coordinate 11,376,211, forward strand.
GGCCTTAGATGCTGTCAATACACGCAGCACAGCATAGCACCGCCCGAGCCGCCCCTCCATGGGGATAAGTCAGCCCTGGCTTAAGTGTAATTGAATATTTTATGGAGCTCTGTGCTTAAGCCTGTTTGTTCAGCTTATGTTGTGATTTCAAGTGCGTCGTATCTTATGAATAATTTCGTACCAAGTCCTCCTCTCTCTCACTCTCTCATGGATCCGAGAGATGATATTTAGTTACAATTTTATTAGATGCGAGGGGGGCCCCCGGGGGTGGGATGCGTCATGACAAAATGACGAGACAATCAGAATGTCGTTACGTGTTCACTTGTGACTTGTCTTTATGACATGTCGAGCTATACACAGGCACACACACACGCACACTGAGCACAGATGCCGAGTGTGGAACGTGCACTCAGATGGGTCATTCCAGAGAAATGATTACTCTCCCAGTGGGCGGTTGGGGAATCTTATTGCTTTAAGGACACTCAATGTCACTTGATGGTCTTGTGCTTGTGCACGACTTTGAGAATAGAATGACTTCTTCATCAGACGGCGGCTTTAAAGAGCGGTGGAGGAGGGGGTGGGTGGGGGGGGGGGGTTGAGGTGATTTCAAAGGCCAGTGCTCGAGAATCGACACCTTGTTGATGATGCTTAAGAGGTGAACTATTCGACTGACGTGAATTGTGCCGATTTTTCGACTAAGCGACGGATTAAGCGCGAGGACAGCAAGCTAGACACAAATGGGTGAGTGTACAGCGAGAAACTGAAAGAGTGAATGAGGGGTTAAGTCTAAGGCTGTGTAGAGGCGACGGGCAGCTGAGCCATCCAACGACGACGACAAAAGGTAAAGGCCAAGTAGTTGAGTGAGTGGTCACCGTGGCGTTGTGTGTACGTGCGTCACACTTCTACGCACTTGAACCTCGGTAACCCGGTTCGATTCCTGATACGACAAAATCAATTTTCACGTCACTTTTCGGGTCTCCTCAGTAAGTAGAAAAAGGTCTGCAAAAAGCTTCTCAAATTGGCCGTTCGGGTCGGCATGGAACTGTTCCTTCCACTCGTGAGTGAAAAATACCACGTAACACGCGAGCGGTTGCTATAGAATGTACGCCCTCTCCCTCTAAAGGCTGCAGCGCCACACATAGCTGAGTGAACACCGACGAGTTGTTAGGTGATTGAACGGTAACACCTAAGTCAACGAAGTGAGCAACCAGCAGCTGAAAAATTTAACGACGACCTAGAGCTATGCCCAAGTAGTGAAGGATGAGCTGCTAGGTGGTTGAAAGAAGACCGACTGTGTGATTGAACGTCGAGCTGCTAAGTGTAAAAGCTACGGTATACAGGCCACAGAGCGACCGATGGGGGACTGAACGAGTTGTTGACTCGTTCTTCAATTCCCAATCAAGACAAAAGAGGTAACCCTTCTGTCAATGAGTTGGCTCAGCCAGACCTTTTGCAATTTCTACATCATTTTTTATCCTGATTGATTTTGTGAAGGACATGGGCCTCAACCAGTAAGCCTCTTCAGCCGGCACGATCTTTAGCCAGCTGTCTCCAACTGCGCACACCAAGTCGATTGAGGTCCTTTTCCACTTGGGTGCGCCATCGGTTCCGTGGGCGGCCTCTATTGCGTTGTCCCACTGGTTCGGAGTCGAAGAAGTGAACTATTGAAGGTGGTAAATTCGGGTATCGATTTTATCGCACTTACCCACTACACCACGGCGGTGAATTACGTGCCGCAAAAAATCTTCTATTGTCAACAGTGACAATTATGACATCGAATTGGTTGGAACTGCAAGAAAGCCACAAGCAATTGTGTTCTACAACAAACATAAAGTTGGCGTTGACGTCATGGATCACATTGTTGATGACGAAGCGATGTCCATTGGCTTTCTTCTACAACATGTTGAATGTCGCAGCGTTAGCATCTTAACAAAACCAGTGAACGTTAACGATTTTTGCATTTTTTGATTGAGCAACTAGTGACACCTCAGATCACTAGTTGGGTGAAGGATCCAAGGACAAAGTTCGAAATGGCATCGAATCTCTCTTCAGAGCACCATTGCAAAATAAGACACCCCAGCCCAGCGGTAGCCAGGCGAGAAAAAGTCACGTAAAAACTGCAGAATAAACGATAAAATACAAAGATTTGCAAGCAGTTCCTGTGAAGAGCCTGTCTGTTTACAACACAGTATCCAGTTACAGAAATTCCACGAATGTGCAATCAAGAACATAATTCGTTATATCACGGTTATTTAAAACTTGTACAAAATAGTAAAAGAAACTTCAATTATAACATTGAGTTCCATCAATTTTCATACAAAATTTATCAAGGTCTAGCCAGACCTATTCCATTTAAGGTTTTAAGACATCCATTGACGACGATGAAGGCAGCTGGGTGGGGTACGATGAGCGCCTGAAATCGACGCCCTACGACGCGTCGGTGAGGTTTATAGTTCTTATTCGTCGGTCTGTTGTTCGTGGTTCATTTACTTGAACCCCTAATTTCGTCGTCGCGCAATCACTCGCCTGCTCGTCGCTTGAGACCTCAGTCACTCGTCTCTCACTTGTGTGTCCTGCTTAAGAAGCCTTAGAATTCGTGGAAGAATTCGATTGAATCGATAGCTGAAAGGGTCAAGGTCCTCTAGCACTCCTTGTAGTATGCTGAACAGTTTGACCATCAACCAGCTATGTACATTACCCTCATTCCAGTTTCGGTCGATTGCCGCATACCACACAACCCACAGATCGCCTGTTTTCCCATGGAAATTATTGCGCTCCATTTGTCAGAACCCCCACACCTCCCCGTGTCGAGCCTTTTTGCACTTTGCAACCATTCCACGCTTGTCTTAATGAACAATCGACCTCGCTAATAAACTCAAAAGACTTATCACGCCGCAGCAGTTCGAACGAATGTCTCCACATGTCCCGTCGGCAAAATATGCAAATGCAAGCAGGCACCAAAGGCCCACAGGCCTACACCTATCTCCGACCCAATCCACACACCAACGCGGCACAACTCCCAAGACATCGACGACGACAATTCCCCCGATACGAGCACATTTTCCATTAACCAATCTCCCACTTAACAATTATAATGCACTCCCAATCAGCCCGGCTAATTGCATGATTTAATTTTCTCTTAAGGAAAATATTACATCACGCGTGATTGCGAGAGCTGACTAGGAGTCGACTGCAACCAACGGCGACCACGACAACGACGGCGAGGAGACGCCCGACGACCACTCTACAAGCAGTGCGCACCGCACCGCATCGCACCGCACCCCTGGCTGCGTTTTAATTTATTCACGCGGTGTTCCTGCGCTCGGATTAAGAATTTTCGTGCACGTAGCGTGCGGAAACAGGAGGAGGTGTTGCCATTAGCCCAACTGGTGGGGCTCACAAATGCCGGTAACTATGTAAACTATTTACAAGGCGCGATCTCTCCCCCGGCCCGCCTGAGAAACAAACACACAGGCATGTGGGCTTGCCGGCCAAGACGACGGTCGATTTTTCACGAATGCTGTCGCGACAACGAACCAGCCCACCCACCTCGCCCCGCGCACGCCAACCACAGCACACACTCGCGAAGAGCCAGAAAGACCTTTGTGCGACTTAAGTAGGATTTCACTTCGATTTCGCGGGGCGACTTATGTCTGCACGGAGACCCAACCCAAACCAAACCAAACCCAAGGCGCCCTCAACAAATGACCACCACAGCCGCTGCCGTCGTCGTCGTCGTCGTCGTCGTTCGTGCAATGATAGAGGCCCATAACCCTCCCCATTAAATGGAAATTAATGAAACTTACCTTCCCAGGGACATCCGACCACCTCGGCCCGCATGCAGACTGTCCGGTCATATAGGCTGTAGGGATAGATGCGAACCTTCGATGCGAAAACGATCGGCTGTAGGAGATTCTCCACCTCGCTGTAGGTGTTGATGTTGCCCGGCAGAACCTGAAATCGAGAGTGGACTGTGTGTTCAGAGACTGCTTTTTTTTTTGGAATTAATTCCTCTCTCAAGGATACGCGCGAGCTCTTAACGTTTACGTTATTTTTGCTTTTTTTCGGTATATCACCCCTGAATGTGCAGTAAACGGAAATTGCCGCCATAAATCAGGACGGATTTAGCCAAGCCAAACACACACACACACATCCAGAGAGAGAAAGAGAGAAAGAGGTGTATGGGGTATTGTGTCACTCACCTCCTTTCCTTGAATGTTTTTCCAGCGAATCCATTTGTCCATGCCCGGCCGCCAGTACTCGAGCACATACGCCTCGGTATACTCCTGCCCTTGACCCTTGCCAAAGCGTCCCTGTGTGCGAACGGCCGTGATGACGTGAACCTTTAACAGATCGATTTGCAGATACTCCTTTAGGCCACGCGATACCATATGCTTGGGGCACCAAGCTCCGCCATTGTTATCGACTTTTAACCTGAAATCAAAAAAACACACAGATGGGGAGGCAATGAGAATCAAACAAAACGGTCGAACGAGGAGAGAGTGAGTGAGAGAGGAAGGGAATAGGAGGAGAATTGGAAAACACTCGCCGAGCTCGAAGTAATTAAAAGTTGTGCGGTTCGGTGGACCGCTGTCGGTTCGTTAAAACGCAAAATCAAAATAATTATAAGCACATCCGCGTTTTATGAACGCAATAAACTGAGGCAGACAACTGGATAAGCGAAGGACACTGGAATTTGCAATTTGTGACTGCCGGCCACTGCGGCGCTGAATGCAGACACAGTGGGGTGGTCGGTCGTGAGAGATTTGTGACTTGTTCATTTGAGCGGAACTTAATGGATGGTGTGGTTTATCAGTGAGTGGGATGGGCCTCAATGGAGGTCTCACTTTCACGTGCCTCATCGATTACATTGCGTCAGTACGAGCAGATGAACGAGTTTTGGTCTCGGCGCTGTTTAAACTTCTCATTCGATTTGATCAAAGGAGGTGATGCAAGGCCCTTGGACTTGACACCTTCTTCTGGTGGCGGCATAGTCCGTGAACAAAGGAGCCTCTCCAGCGGACACGTTCGATAGCCAACAAGCCTCCAGTTACACACGCCAACCATGTTGAGCTCCTTCACCATTTGCGTGCGCCATCATTTTCGTGGGTGTCCTCTATCACATCCGACACCATTTACATTACTCATTAAACCATTCCAGTCGCTTTTACTGAATAAGTAACGCAATGTTATCCGTAGTCATCGAATTTTATGTGAACTCGTGTGCGACTTGATCCTCACTGGATAGGCTGATGGCAACACCGTCTCCTGGTTCCACACGCTACGTGCTCGAAGGCTGTCTGCAGTCGGAACCCGGAGAATAATGTACGGCCAGTGAACCCTCGCAAGTACACACGGCAGCTCATTTTTCATTTTTAGAATGTTCCCACATCGAACATTCGCAGACAACAAATTAAGCTGTATTTTATGTCAGATGGTTCAAAGGAGACTAATTCCGTCGGACAGCAGCTCGTCTGAACGGAAAATCTTCGTTGCACAGAATATAGTTGTGGATGGCATGATTAGGATTAGCACTTCATCGTTCGATCCCGGTCGGGTGGAGCACTCAGACTCAAAAGCTGGCCCATTGTACTTTAGCAGGCACTTCTGTGACGGGGAACCTAAATCATCAGCTCTGACCACATCAGCACCGATAACGTGTACCTCATCCGAGCAAAAGCAGGACAGTGAAAGAGAAAGTGCTCTGCCCTGTCGTCTTCTTCTCCACAGCCGTCGCGGAGGGTTTCGTCGATTAGACCAAGCACAAGACGCGGCAGTGGCAGGGGTTCGCAGAGGATTTCGTCGCCTAGGTCAAGCTCACTTAGATGTTTGGGGGTTCGCAGAGGGTTTCGTCGATTAGACCAAGCACAAGACGCGGCAGTGGCAGGGGTTCGCAGAGGATTTCGTCGCCTAGGCCAAGCTCACTTAGATGTTTGGGGGTTTGCAGAGGGTTTCGTCGATTAGACCAAGCTCAAGACGCGGCAGTGGCAGGGGTTCGCAGAGGATTTCGTCGCCTAGGCCAAGCTCACTTAGATGTTTGGGGGTTTGCAGAGGGTTTCGTCGATTAGACCAAGCTCAAGACGCGGCAGTGGCAGGGGTTCGCAGAGGATTTCGTCGCCTAGGCCAAGCTCACTTAGATGTTTGGGGGTTCGCAGAGGGTTTCGTCGATTAGACCAAGCACAAGACGCGGCAGTGGCAGGGGTTCGCAGAGGATTTCGTCGCCTAGGCCCAACCGTCAATGGAAGCATTAACCAAGGACCTGCGTCCAGTCCCAGCGCAGGTTCAGGTCCTGAGAATGTCTCCTCTGATCCCTGTCTAGCAAGATCTCTTCCGCTGGAGGCCCGGGATCCAGACATGTCTTAGTGGCTTTTGTCAGAGGCATTCCTGAACTATTCTGGAAGTGGCAAGACAGCTTGGCTATCATAACAGACACAAATACATCTCCCCTTCCACATTTTCTTCACAATATAGGTCGTGGCCATTAGTATAGCCTCGGTTTTTGCTTGGAAATTCGACGCAAATTTAGCTAGTGAGGTGTGGAGTCTAAAGTTGTCGCCCTCCACGAAGGCGCCAGCGCCAGACCCTTCAGCAAAGATTCGAATAGATTCCTTTCCTGGCACGAGCCAGTCTTGAGAGTCGACTGTGTCTGTACGCCGCAGCTGAAGTACTGGTGTCCGTGCGTCAGACGGCACATTCACAAGACTGGGGGTCAAATGAAATGCGGTGCGCAAGGTGCTCCAATTCGTGTTGTGCCAAGGACCACTTCTTTTAAGACGGAGAATGGCGTATCCCATGATGTGAATATCAAGGAGGGGTTTCATCAGTGCATCAAGAGCAGAGCCAGGCGTACTAGGGAAGGTCCCTATGCAGCCCCCGTTCAGGTTGGGCAAGGCAAGAATATGTGCGGATTTTCTGAAAGGGGCCAGCTTTAGATGGGCCACTGGAATTTGGACTAATGTCGCAAGTATTGTAGAAATCATTTCGGGACACCGGCCTATAGACGTACATGAACCAAGTTGGTGATCCCCTGCAATGATCAGTGCCGTAGCTCTGATATCGTTTCTGAGAATGAGAGCTGGCATCACCGGCTAGAGCCATACATTGAGCTCTAGGAGAACATTTCATTGAATCTCTCGACGAAATAGCCAAGATGACCATCAAGTGATTAGTGATGTTCCTAAACTTAATAAAAAGTAACCTTTTAGCCACTATTTCGTATCCGTTCAAGGCTGTCGCATCAACACCGCACGTAGGCTTCCCTTACACACTCACATATTGTCGCAGAAAATAATGCTCAAACGTAAATCATGGGTTCGAGAAGGAGAAGGAGAATACCGAACTGCCGGTACAAAGACCTATCGCATTTTAGAAATGACATCTGTCCTAATCTGAATTTCTGCGACCTCATAATAAAAAAAAAAAAGTTCTCAGAGAATTATCTGATAGAAGGATCTATGACAATTACGTGTGAAACATAATATCGGCTAAATGCTCGACATGTCTTCGATGGCACACCTTTATCCATATTTGGTCGATATTTTCAATGACTCTGAGACAGAGTTGAGGTTCAGTGTGGTGAATGTGTCGAATTATCTCATCCTTTAGCTCTTGAATTGTCCAAGGGTGTGAAATCACATGATCATGGCAGCCAATTATTATCGCCACGACGTGAATGAATTCTCGCGCAAAAGAGCGTTCGTTGGCTGTGTGGCAAGTGGCACCATCTTGTTGGAAGCACATGTCTTCCAGGTCCATCTCAAGTTCCGGCCACAGGAAGTTCGTAGTCATCTCGCGCTGGCGAACAGAATTCACCGTAACTGCTTGGCCGACCTCATTTTCGAAGAAGTACGGCCCGATGACACCGCCAGCCCATGAACCGCACCAAACTATCACTCCTTGTGGATGCATTGGCTTTTCAACAATCACTCGTGGATTCTCCTTTCCCCACTGAGCTGAGAGTGCGTGCCTCGTCGTTGAAGAAAAAAAAAATCACGCATTTTGACTTGAACGGCCATTTTCGTAAAAGGCTTCATCAATCTTAACGCGATGCTCAATTGTGTACCTCTCCCTGGTTGAACTTGTCAAACATTGAAACAAAGAAATGTCAAATTAACTTGGGCATGAAAACTTGACGTTAAAGTGTGACTCACAATTAACATCGTTGGACCACGCTTTAGAAAATTAAATCCGTAGATCTAGCATCAAACTGGAATTTTCTATTTTTTTACCATTTCCAGGACTTTCGTTAATTTAACTCGCACTTGTTTGTTCCACATTCTGGTCCAGTCTTAATTTCATCTCTGATCTGAAGGCCTGTAAAGTCTTAGGTGGCTCAGGGTCTCAAACCTTCAATCAATGAACCACTTTCACTCATGCAATCGGGCTACATTGATGAACACACTGCCAGCTGGTACTTTAAGCAACAATTTCATGGTCACTTACTCACAATCAGAATAAGATGGATGGACGTAGGATTTCCAAAAACTAACGCGTGGTGTGACGTTATGAGCAATTGGCTACAGTAGAACAATTTTTTCTTGAACATGAAAAAAAGACAGAAGAGTTCAATCATTTAAGAAAGTGTTATAATTTTTTCCAATTGGAAATAGTTTCAATTTAATTAAGAATTTAAATCGTAAGCCGAAGACGGCAAGTTGTCCAGTTGTCGTACACAGCTTTGGTGTCATTTAAGTCTGGCACCAGTGTTAACACGTTCGCGCAAGTGCCTCGAAGTCAATCGACAGATTGCACACAGTGCCTTCTCTCACTCTGTTTCATCGCTAATTAGAAACGATGGACAAGTGAGCAAAGACATCCTTCTTTGCATGACCATCTCTTTAGCAACGGTTGACTAAAATCTAAATGGTTCACCAACGAACTAAAGTCGTTAACATGCTTGATGACTCAACTTTCCAATGGCATGAATGTGATTTCCGCGGAAAGTCGACGCCTCTTGTCAGAAAAACAAATCACAAGCCTCTCACAGCTCAACCACTTCAGAAGTGAAAATCGAATGAGTTTTTAAGTAAGCTCCAGCGCTTCACGAGCGCCCATGAATTCGTCGTAAATTTCCCATGTGATCGTTGGCTCGTTAATTAGAGACACTTTCATGGTGATAAGATTCGACATTCGATTTTATGCTCATCAGAGAAAGGGGCCGGAGTTTTCGTGGAAGCACCCAAAAAGAGAAACCAGCCGGGCTGACAGTTCTTTGACGAAGCCGTTTTGACAAGTCTCGTTCGCCTGACACATCCCTCCAATGATGTCAGAAATTAAGCATCTAAATGACCCACAACCCCTCGAAGTAGCACCACACCCAATTGGGAGGTTTAACGATGCAACTTCTCAAGTAGTCACCGACGCAACATGCCGGAAGGCTTGACTTAACTCCAACTTCCCGTCCTCACACAAATCGAACCGAATTTACGTAATTAAACCCGTAATCTTTATTGCCAAACCATAAACCACAAACAGTCGACAAGAGCACACAAGAGGCCGACACGGAAAGAGAGAGAGAGAGATCTGTGAGAAGGGCCTATCAACCCGCACTTTATTTATTGATTCCGTCGCACAGATGTCACTTGCTGATCAAGTGAGACCTCAAGTCTTTGCTTTGCCTTTTTTTTACATCAGCAAACAAACGATTCCGATGGTCCCACTGTAGACGAGAGAGCTCCCTCCCTCCCTCCACCACTTGACACAGAGATGTAGATAAATTCCTCCTTGCAGCAACCACCAGACGGAGGCGGAGGAGTAGGAGGCGTTCGTATCTATGACGACTTTAGGATAAAGCCAACGTCATTAGCATTTTAAATGAGATTTTATGGGCGGACATTTAAACTGATGACCATGGTGACGGCAGCAGAGAGACCTGCCGGACGGCTGGCCTGCTGCCTAGGCAACAAGTTACAAATCCGAATGGAGGATGATGTAGCGGCGAGCTTCAAATAAGAAAAAAAAAACAAAAAACTGTTTAGATTGCGACAATTGCAAGCGTTTAAAGGTACGACATTGTGCGGCTGGCCGAAGAGGAATTCCATTAAGTTGCCGCTGCCGAGTGGAGCGAGGACATGCAAGTGAAACACGGCCAGAGTGCGGACCATTGACAGGTCTTAATCGAATTGACCCACATTCGGTGGGGAGGACAGGTACTCATCAAGCTGCCGGTGGGTGGTGTCTCACAACAAATTTATGTCTCAAGCTGTGTCATTAAAAGCCAATGAAGTAGCCGCTTACTGTTGGTGTTTGCTTCTGCTGCCGCTGCTGATGCTGATGCATTCCAATGAAGGCGCTACGTGCTGCTGTCTGGTGTTCCGTTGGTCCACATAAGAGATAGCGCCAAGCACAGCCGACTGCCAGTCCTGAACAATTCGTTATCGCAGTGCTTCCATAAATAACACGATTAATGTGCATTCGACTACGCCGTGGCATATATGAGACACGAAGCACAACTAATTGCTGCGATATGTTCGAATCGATCGATTTAAGGACATTCACAAGCAGTCCGCTGTGAGTCGAGGCACTAAGCTAATTAGAAGATCAATTTTTCATGTTGGGTCATCGCTGGAGAAACATTAAGATAATCAAACGATAGATTATTTTTTTGGTTTTCTTTTGGTTTTGTTTTTGTTGCCACATTCGAATGTGCCTCGACCAAAAGGGGTGATAAACAGAACCAGACGGTCGCTTCTGACGCCGCCTTTGTTGGGCCTTTTGTTTTCCCCAGCCATGGGCATTAACAATGAATGATGGTCTATTGAATAGTTTCGATTAGTTGGGGAATTCGTTTCACTCACTTAGCACACGCGGTAGAGGAGGAGGAGCAGAGTGGTTTTCGTTTCGACTTATCGCGCGAACACAATTTGATTTGATGGGGTTCATGGCTCATGGCTATCGTGTCAGGAGTGGATGTAATTCATGCCTTGTGCGGCCACATCAGAGAAACTGGGTCGAAGAACGGATGGTTGTGGATGGTGGGGATTCTCAGAGGAGGTCTGGAATGTCTGGAATCGACCACAGATGCCTTTGGAGTCGAACGATTGTTTGTCTACGATTTGTTGCACTTTTTTGGTTCACCATAAAACTATGAGATTGATGAGCCACTTGTTGTCTGCCATGAACTCTGCAAGTGCCCCTTGGCTCCTTTGCACTCGCATCGCTTCAATTCATGAAAGTTTTAAACGAATCATACTTTGCATCAACTTCAACTAATCATATTCAAAAATTCCACGCAACGCAGCACCCACTCAAGCCAGGGAAAATGCAATTTTATCCATTCACTCTTCCCTCGGATCAGACTTCCAGATGCGATATCTCTCACAGTCCTCTGAACTTTTTCGCAACACAAATTTGAACTGGGTGCCCCCTCTTGTGTGTTTGTGTGTGTCAACACCAAGGAAAGACCGACTCAAGACACTTTCTTGCATTTTGTTGTGTTTTTTTTTTTTTTGAAAAACAAATCAATAGACAAGGAGGAAGATTGAAGATGTTGTTTACGCTTGCACTTATAAGCAAATTTGACGACAAATACGAATGTGTTTATATTTGCATTTCGATTCTGATTGAGAAGGGGAGTGAGAGTGGGCGGAAGGGGGGGGGGGGGGGTTGGAGAGATGTTGCAGTCCCCGGAGCGGTGACGGTGAATTTGTGGAAAAATATTTACTTTTGAAGCTGATTTGGCTTGGGCCAGACCTTGTTTACTTTGAATTTCCACCCAAAATGCATTCAAAGGGTGCACAGTTATGAGTTGCAGACTTGCCGACGAATGGGGAGGAGTGAATTTAGAATTAGATTGTTTGTTTTATTAGGCTGCGCTACTTCGTGGCGATGATGATGTGGACAGTGGCAGTATGGTTCGTCGTGTTGATTGGAGGCCCATTTGGAATGCAAATGCGATCGAAGAAAGTGGTAGTTTGTGCGTTTGTGACGAGTGAAGACACTGAAGGGGAAGATAAGGTGGCCAAATTTACCTGCTTTACATAGGACGTTGGTGGAAGGCGAACAAGGGATAAACCCAAATTTTCACACGAATTGAGAAGAGGTTGTGGGCACAATGGTCTGACCAACTCGATGTAAGCACTGGACACTGTAGGGCTCCTTTATAATTTGCGCGTGCTCAAGGGATTGCTAATACCCTTATGTGTCCGGGGTCAAGGCACAGCACGTCCCGAAGGTATAGAGGGAGAAAGGGCGAGGAGGTACCTGTGCACATAGGTTAGGTAGGCGGGTGCGAAACGAAAACCACTCTGCTCCTCCCCACCTCCTCTATCGCGTGTGCTACTGTATTCGCCAGCACACTTAGACCATATTGGTCCATTGCTATTACCCCTAGTCAGTCTACTACCACGAAATGACAACTCCAGTGATAGTGCCTTTAATTTGATCCCAACGGCAAATGGTGACTGGAACAGATTTGAAAACCAGATAAGAGCGTATTGACTTTGCTTTCACTGGGATTCGAACCGGGGACCTCGCTAACCAAGGGCAGACACTCTACCAACTGCGCCATCCAGTCGTACGTGTGCACATTGGTCTTAAATACCTGCGGGCTGTAGGCTGTGGGAAATAGAAGGTAGTCGAAAAAGACTTTCCGTATTTCTAATCAAACTTCAACTCATTTTTTTATATTTATTGATTGAACCAAATATGTACCATTTTGGAGGACCATCTTTTGCCATTTTTCCGCTAGAGACATTATTCGATCAGTGTAAAAGTTTTGTGGTTTCTCGGCGACAAACAATTTTGACGGGCTTCTCTTGAAGCCAACTTTTTAAGGGAGCTCTGCGTTGACCGAAACAAATGGTAGTCCGATGGTGCAAGGTCAGGGCTATATGGTGGATGCATCAAAACTTTCCAGCCAAGCTCTCCCAGTTTTTGCCGAGTCATTAAAGATGCGTGTGATCTAGCGTTGTCCTGATGGAAGACGAAGCAGTTTCTGTTGATCAGTTCTGGCCGTTATTTTCGATTGTTGACAGTAAAGTGTAGAATCAATCTTCGTTCGACCAGGCTGGAGCAGCACATATGGCTGATTCCTTTCCAATCCCACCAAACACTCAGCATAGCCTCTCGAGGCGTCAATCCTGGCTTTGCGACCATTTGTTGAGCTTCACCACGCTTGCGCCATGATCTTTTTCGCACATTATTGTCGTATTTGATCCAGTTTTCGTCTCCTGTTACCATTCGATGATCTTTTTCGCACATTATTGTCGTATTTGATCCACTTTTTGTCTCCTGTTACCATTCGCCTCAGAAGTGGTTCGATTTCATTTCGTTTCACCAAATGAATCGCAGATGTTACAGACAATTCATGATGTACCCAAACATCGAGCTTCTTTTTGTAGGCAGTCCGCTTGTTGATGAATGTTTAGTTCATTGGCGATGTCATGGCTGCTTATGTGACGGTCCTGGTCAATCTTTTCCCTGATTTCATCGACTTTTTCAACGATAGGTCGACCAGAGCGAGGTGCATCTTTCACATCGAAATTTCCAGAACGGAAGCGAGCGAACCATTGTTGTTCTACACGAACTGATACAGCATCGTCTGCGTAAACTTCACAAATTTCATTGGTGACTTGCGTGGCATTCTTCCCTTTTTTATACAAAATTTTCAAAATATAGCGAAGTTCTTCATTATTTTCGCTCATTTTTGAACAGCTGTAACTTTTTTTCAACTTCTCCGAATTAAACTTGGTTGGTTAACTTGGAAACTTGATTTTGGTGAAATGAAGCTTAAAATGTCACCTTTCCAACACCATATAATATGACACAATGTGATTGGTAGCACTGGAGATAGACGACTCCAACGACATCTATTGACAAATTACGAAACGACTTTTTCGATTACCTAATATAAGGCTGGGAAGGACAACTGTCTGTCCGAAAGTAGGCTTAAGGGTGTACTGATGGGAGTTCCTGGCGAGACGGGTATTGCGGGTGAATTCACGGAGAGGAGGAATGCAGTTGGCTAGCGCACTTGAGAATCGTTTGTTGAAAAAATGATGATTATCAAGGGTTCGCTTGAGGGACAGCAGACAAGAGTTTTTGAAGCATTGAATTCCACTCTATTGTTTTTTCCTAGTTAATTATGCTGCCAACTGGAGCTTAACATACGCTGCTGTTCCAATTCTATGGCCGAAGGCCTGAGGGTGCTGTCATCAGCGAAGGAATGGATTGGATTTGAAGGAGCAGACAAGAGATCATTTATAAAAATGAGAAAGAGTATTGGAGACAGAACTGAGCCTTGCGGAACACCAGAATTTATTTGGTGGATATCAGACTTGATGGGTCGTAGTGGTGTAGTGGGTAAGTGCGTTGACTCCTACGCAGAGGATGCCAGGTTCGATACCCGAATTGACCACCTTTCATATTACATGGCGATCCACCCATCATCGATACCATAGGCACGCAATTTCGACAAGAGAGCTTGACGCCAAGCTCTGTCAAATGCTTGAGAAATATCAAGCGCAACGTTCTTGCTTTCGCCTGCATTGTGCAAAGACTGGTTCCACTTTTCGGTGAGATGAGCTATCAGTGGACCTGTCGCTGCGGAAACCATATTGTCGGCCAATAAGAAGTTTCCGCGATTCAAGATATTTCATCAGCTGACAATTTATCAGCGTTTCCATGACCTTAGAAAGAAGGTAGTGTCAGATTAGGTTGCAGTGACTGACTTCTGGTACACGGCCGTCACCCATGGGCCAGCAAAGACCGGTTGGGTTACCACACGGATCTTCGAGGTAAGCTCTGGAGAGATCTCCAGGAGTATGGAATTTATGATCAGTCAGATAGTCCCAAATCCTGTTCATTCCCCTTCTTGGGGTGGATGCCCCAACACGTTGGCTAGATCTACAACCATCTTGGCGTCTGTCAATACAGAGTGTGTTGTACTTCATGCATTACCTCCCTTCAACCTCGGCAAAAAACTCACCGACGACAGTGCATCTCGAGGAGATTCACATTTGGCCTTCCCCGAAAGATTATTGTTTCAGAATGCACGTTGCAGCTGCTGAAGTCAATCCTCAGACAGAATATCGATTTAAATAAACACTCGTGAGGTCTGTGAACAGATGGTGCGTCTCAGTTTGATACGATCGCCCAAGTTTGTAAGGGGGAGTCTACCCAACAAATGGAGGTGCAAATGGATCTGGAGTAAAGAGAAAGTTGCCTTAAACATTCAGAAGACGGTTGAAAGATATGAGGCCATGAACACACTCGTCTGGTGAACGACTCTCAATGAGGCCCTTGATGGCGTTTCTCAGAACAAAATACACAATAGCAGATCTCTGGTCGACCACGAGTCCATGTGAAGTCCTGTCCCTTTAGTCTGGTTGGCTTCGATAATAGCCTCCTGTGTATATCCTTTCACCCACGACCAGTAGACATGACCATGGTCACAGGATCAGGTTAGACAGAGCTCCAACAAGCTTCAAATTGACCATTTTCCAGCAACAACCCCCTGCAGCCCACGACTGTCACCAATTTGCACCGCAAACCTGCCTTTTTCAGTTTGTTTTCAGCATTCCACAACGAATTCTTCCCACGAGCTACCCCACAGACTCACAGACTCGCCACACTCACCATTCACCATCGCAGATTGATCGACCGCTGAAGTGTAACCACTTAGTGTCCACAAGCTTTTGACACCCGATCTAAGCTGCGCTCAATGTTTATCCACGCCGACAACGAGCACTCGTTCGCCGAAATCCCCCAGGACCCGAGATATTTACACAGCAGCCACCCAGCTCACGCGGCAGACCTGCAATTATCTTAATCAATTTTCAAATCGATTTCATTAAAGCACGCTGTAGCCAGAAGCGGTGGGAGCACAGCAACAGCAGGAGCAGAAGCACAAGGAGGGGCGACTCGACTCTCCCCTTCTGCACTCTCAAAATGTGTTCACTCTTTAATGTGCCGTCCATGCTCGATTGTATCCAATCGCCCGTGGGGATTTGTAAGCGCTCCATTGAAGCAGCTGTTAACAGGCTTTTGCCAACAACAACAACTACAAAAGCAACAGCAGCAGCAACAAAATATTGCGTCCTCTGGAGCGTCGCAATTAATTTTCCAGCTTTCCCCGGTCAGCCCTGAGGGTTGACATCATTAATCACGTTTGCATTTCATATTTTCCACTTTTCCATCGGACACGGGACACGCCGGAAAAAAGGGGTTTTCGGCGGGTGGCCTTAGACAATTTGACGTCGAGAGTGTGTGATGACATCGGACGACGACGACGACGACGACGGTGGGTAGAAGACCACAGAAGCGTCGCTGTCAATTGCAGATGTCGTCGTTGGCGTCGGTGGACTCACCATCCGATGTTGCTAATTGCGACTTCGATTCAGTGGATGGAAGGAAGTCGCCCGCACAAGATAAGGGCCACATCCGTAGCGTACACTGGCCGAGTGAACGATTCAAAAACAAAAATATATTTTTATTCGTTAACACGGTTGTTCGACACGGGCGCACAAACTATTACAGGAAATGAATTGTGGAACTGACACCGCCCCCTCAAGGCTCTCCCCGAACTCATCCTGGGCGCGCTCTCACGGCTCCCCGGCTCTGGTTTGGGTCATGTTTTGTACTCTGCTCCACATTTTTGTTTATTACTTTTTTTATGAGTTCAACAAAACTTTTATGAGTTATATATGGAAAACGGGTGCATGCACAGCGGCGGCAGAAGCAGCAGCGTGTGTGACGGCGGGGGCGGAGGACGCAGGAAGAACGACACGAAACAGCAGAAAAGTTCGAATGTATTTTTTGCTCCCCTGCCCTGCGCTGGTCGGTGGAGGACGAGTGGTTTTGTTACTCTCAGTGGCAGCGGATGAATTGTGAATTTTCGTGTCAAGCGGGACGTATCGAATTGGTTCTTGTATTTTATCAGAGGCCTGGAAAAATTTGTGTGTGTTTTTTATTCGAAATGAATATTACTGTTGTTGGCGTTTTGAATAGATTCCCGAGCCGAGACGCATCTGGTGTGCGCGGCGGCGCTGCTGGCTGCTGGAAGAGGAATCGATTTAGGGATTCTCAGCGTACGAATGTGTTGTTTTATTTTTTTTAATGGACTTCATGTCGAATTTATGTGACGAAGAGGTCGAGTATGTTTTTTGTTCGAAGGGGCCAACAAAATGGAAAATGAAACCGATTATGGTGGTTTTTTTTCTGTCTTTCTGTGTCTTTTTTGTTTTGTTTCACTGGTTAGTAAGGGTTGTCGTGTTGCGGTTGCTCGTGTTTTCAATTTTTGGGGCAGTTATTGGGAAACTCGCAGAGCTCCACATCAATTTATGTGGTTGCAAGTTGACAAAGTTGTTCAATCAGTCAACTGGAAGAGCGACTTCTCTGCAAAGGACCATAAAAAATGGTACGAGGGAATTTTAATTACATGGCTTAGATGTCGTAAAAGAAAATGTAAGTCACAATCAATGGGCGTTTCCGTTGTTAAAGAGATTCAGCAATTTGTTAGAGGGATTCTCTATAAAGAGCGATTTTTTAAACATGTCATATAAAAATACTGGAAAATTTCAAAGGTTTATAGGTTAGGTTAGGTTGAGGTGGCTGACTGCCGCGCATAAAGCACTTAGGCCAAACATAGGCCCATTGTGTTACCACGCGGATCTTAGGCTACATATTCCGCAAACCAATCTGTGCTTTTGATAAAGCGAAGAAGAGGGCTGATTTTAATGCTGCTTAGTTCAGGCAGATTAACAAAGAAAGGGGCCCCCAGAAGTCTGAATCTACCGGAGGAGAGAACACTGCAGCTTCATAGCAAGTGATCAAAGGTTTCTTCCTCATCCTCGTTCAAGCAGCTTCTACAGAAATCATTTTAGGGAAGATTAAGTTCATCCCACTCCAAGATGAAGTTAAGACCGTTGCTTATAAGCACAAGCGCCGCCTAGAAGAGCACATAGAGTCTTTTCGAAGTCTACCCGATCCTTGAGGAAACTAATGTCTTGCTCCGTCTACAAAGGACTAGACCTCTTAATCTCATGCGATAGTCTACACCCGCGTATGGTTGCGGTGTTAGCAGGAACTTTCATTGCAGAGTAACCTGCCGATCAGTGCCTAAATCATGAAATACAAGCTACTGGTTAAGTGCTTCACCTAGTTGTAGTGTTAATAAATTCAGGGAGGTGGGCTTAGTGAGTAAAAATCTCTCACTTCTATGTGCGAACGTTCGCCATAGAGTCTTGTCGAAGATTGGCACCTACTCACGGAGAAAAAAAAAAAAAAATTGAAAAGGCCTAGTCTAGAGACGTGAGTTCCGTTGGCACAATACCCTGTTAAAACGCCTGCTTAATCTGATCAAGCTAAGCCATCGTTTGAGATCGATCACAGGCCAGAGTTGTTTGGTAATGAGGCATCCTGTGCCAGAAGTCCATCTGCGGTTTGTTTGGACAAGCGTTTCAAGCTTTAGCAGATGTTTTATAGTCGCGATAGACATGGAGGGTGGATCTCCACACGGAAAGAGCACGGAGTTTGTGCTCTTTCTAGCGAGCTCGTCCGCTTTGCAATTCTCTAGAATGTCGCAGTGTCCCGGCACCCACATAAGTTGAATGCTTAAATACTTGGCCATCTCGTTAAGAGATAGCATAGAGCAATTAAGGGGAGTCTTGGAATTAAAGATGACTGAATCCAGAGATTTGATCGCTGCCTGGCTATAGGAACTGATGACGTTATCTGTGCGCGATATTACATTGTTTGTCAGCCAGGACAGAGCTTCCTTAATCGCCTGAAAGACGCTACAGTGATTAGGTAGTCGAAAAGATAGCTGAAAATTTAGATCCTTGGAATAGACACCAGGGCCCACACCTGCATCCATCTTCGATCCATCTGTGAAGACTCGCAGTGGACTTTCCAGCGTCTGGTGTTCAGAATCCCAGTACGATTTGGGCAGCATACTGGTTGAGAAATTCTTTTCGAAGAGGAGTTTAGGTAGAGTGAGGTCTGTATCTATGGGTATAGAGGCATACCTCCGAAGGATCGTTGAATGTCCAGACTGCAGTTCTTTCCAGCTGCTCAGCGATCTTAATCTAATCACCGTGCTATCTGCTGTCTCTCGGCCAATTAGTTCTATCGGTGGCAGGTTGAGGAGTATGTTTAATGCTTCGGCGGAGGTAGTCCTCAGCGCACCGCTAATGCATACACAAGCCATCCTCTGCACTCTAGCGAGTGGGTTGATGTTGACTGTCTTGTCGTGCGACACCATATAGCGATATGGGTCTGACTACCGATATAAATAGCCAGTGAACCTGTTAGGTAATGTAGACTGGTCGGAGGAAAGCCTACCCAACTAGTGGAATCTCAGTACCGTTTGCTTGATCCACAGGAAAGGAGATACCTTTGACTGCGCCGACTATCCTTGGTTTGGAACAGAACACAAACAGGATTATGAAGTCATTACGGGCCATGCTCTTTTGTCTTTAAGGGGATGAGGAATCGATCGAGAGGTCTTGGTCGCATAATTTCAAAAAATTTAGTGAAACTGACTTGATGATCGAAACAAGGGATTGATGGGAGACGACGCTAAAGGGAGGAAGGTGGAAAGCGTACCACACACGCCTTTGCTCCTGTCAGCTCAAGAAAGCCCGCTGTGACTTATGACTTTAGCTCTACATCGTTCCCAATTCAGTACTTAATTATGAAGTAACTTTAATACGGCAGCGCATACGGCGTAAAGACAATCATTCTACGTGCCTCCTTTCAGTGCTTCAGGATTAAGAGCTAATTAGTCTTGCAAAGCAAGGAAAACTCGTTTAGTAGGCCTACTTTGAGATTTATCACTTCTAGGCGCATTTCCCCTAATTGCCCAACCTCTGTAGTCTTGCTTGCACGAGTGATGCCTTTTTGTCGGTCTGACGCAACAAGACTCTGGGAAGGTCTGATTAATTTCCCAGTCTTCACGGGATGTCACGATTAAAAAATATGCATCGACACAATATCACGGCCATTGGGTCAAAATGATGCACATAGCAGCAACTCCAGTCTTCCGTTGGGCGCCACGAACTGTTTCAAGCTGTATACCGCCAAAATGACACCGAAAAAGCATCCATTCCAACAGAGTTCGTGTATTTTTGGGTCACTCACAGCGCCGTTGTGCGTTCGAGCGTTCCTCCAACATCCGCTTGTTCCGGTCAATCTACCTCGATTCACCGATCGACCGAGCCCAACCCCATCCCCCCGCAGTATTACATCTTCCACCGGCTACACTCGTCATTCGTCCACTCAATTGACTACCAATTCAATTCGCAAGGTCGTCAAGTCCCCCATAAAATCATTTTCAGAACTCAATCTGCAGCAGGAAATCAGCAAATCGTTCCGCTTCGTCGTCATAACTCACAGATGTAGTGTGCCCCCACACAGCGAGAACCCCTTTTTTCGAAAGCCCAGCCACAAGAAACAGAAATAAAACACCAGCTCACCGCCGATCGAAGGGACTTACAAGACTACTTGTCGAAACCAATAAAGTCATTCCATCGGAAAACATTAGTCATCTCCACTGAAGGGTGCCTCCAGCTCCTCCTCCGACTTCACTTCCTCCTCCTACTCCACCCCCTCCCCCATCATCAATCCAAATCCAGAATGCCTCTCCCAGTCTCCCGGTTTCATCCGTTCGCAAAACGCTCGTCACGTCGGAGAGGCGCTTCAAGCCACCATCGCCACGAAACCACCGTCTGCGCCGCACCGAACCGCCCCCGCCGCAGGATCAATACGAATTTAAATATCTAAACATCGTCGTCCCGGAATCACGACCCAAACGTACTTATTCCAAGGTATTGACTCTGAAAAGCCCAATTAAATCCCTATCGCCCGGAATCACCATCGAGCCGTTGTTGTTTTTGTTTTTGTTTTTATTTTGGTTTTTCTTGCGTAGCATATCATTAAAATCAATAAACCGTACTCCGAGCGGTCGGCACGGTGGCGGACGGGGGCACAGTACGAGTACGAGCACGAGTATTAAAATTGCGCATGACATTACTGCGAATGCTGGGAGCGGGTCGAGCATTCGTTCATATTCCCACGACCATGCCCCTCCCTCCCCCGCTCAAACACAGGTACTCTCTGGCACTGCTCCTCGTATATTTTCTTCTTCAGGCAACAAATTACCGTTTGCCGTACAGATGGGGTGGTTGGGAGCACCGGCGAACTGTCGGCAAAAGCTTTTACGACTTTACTGCAGTTCCTCTCTCTCTCTCGCAGACGTCGCAAGCTCCACTACCTCTGGCTTGGTTTGGCGCCTGCAAATGGGTTGGCGGTGGAGTGCTGGCGAATACAGAGTCTATAACCCTTTACCGACAAAGCACTCGTATGCATTGTGCAGTGGCAATTAGGTATAATACCTTTTTCAGAGCTACTCGTACCGAGCTTGAGAGACTATTTTAGTTCTTTTCGACAACGAAACGGTCCGCTCGTGGGCCTCAATGAGCTGCTCCTGGAGCACGGGAGTGTGTGTGTTGTCCGTATTCAGGAATCCTCAAGTGGTCCTTGAACTGACGAAAATGTTTATGACGTGCACCGCGCGTATGTGTGCCGAACAAAAGCTTTAAACTGAAGTGGTTACTTAAATCGTTTGCTTGAGTGTGTTTCAAGATGGCCTGCCAAGAGGGTGAGGCGGGAGGTATTGGGTTGGTCGAGGGAAATTGCATTGTATTTAGAAACTGTCGACGACACAGACGTGGGCCAGCCAAAGACATGGGAAATGCCGGCTTCAGGAACTTTGAAGAGTTTCCCTCTCGAGCCTCGGGTCATGAGGATCATTTTGCAACTATTTGATGGGATTTGCAGAGGCTGTGTGTGCTGTGCGCACAAGAGGGGCTGCCTCCTCTTGTGAAATGAGACGAAGTCATTTTTAATAAATCTCCTCCTTTGTTATTGCAAAGCTGGCTGAAGCACTGGAGGTGCTTTGGATGAGGTGCTCCGTGAGTTTTGAAATGCAAAGGGGACCTCGTCGATTCGCTCGAAGTGCTGTTCCTCGGAAACTGAAACTCAATTAAAGTTCTCGTCTCGTTTGGTCGACGTTTGTGCTCTTCGAAGGATGGGCAAGTGTGGTCCTGAGACGGCTGGACTTGGATTGGAATTGTCTTCTCAAGAGTAAACCATTCAAAGTCGCATTTCTGACAAAGTTTGATTGATTCTGGGAAGATGCTCAATTTCGAGGGTTGCCGTGAATACTTGCTTGGATTTGATTCTGGGCAGGGGTTTGGCGCTATATCTAGCCACAGGCGGGGTTCAGGGCCAACTGGGCACAATGGCACGACTCAGCAGACGTTTGGGTTTGGTGCCATCTGTCGATTCCCCAGAAAAGAATGTCATGGCAGCTACAAGGCACTGCAGTTCGAAGTGGACCCGTGCTTGGATTCCAGTCGTATAGGTATCACTCGTTTGTGCCTTCGGTTGTTCTATTATGAGTGGCAGGAGGGATCAAATAATTTGATGCCAGCTCGGAACGGGGAGGTTGAGAAGATCTTGCTTGACTAATGCCCCTCTGATCATTGACAATGACTCGAGATAGCTGGAACCATGAATTTAGGAAGTTGTTCGTATCGAGAATCGAACCTAGACACGCAACAAAAAAATGCCCATGAGCATGGGTAGCACCTCGTACTCTTAAGGGAAGTCTTAAACATGTCCTTCGAGCGCGGTGCCTTCAGTATCCTAAAGGAAATGTGGCACAACGATGTGGCAGGTCCAAATGAGATGCCAGAAAGTTACTTGACGAGAGTGGTCTTTCGAAGGACAGAGAGTATGTCTTACATAAATCTTATTTTGTCAGTCTGCTAAACGGAGCCGAAAGCTGGACGCTAAGCAAAACTGCAGAGATGATTCTTGGTGCCTTCGAAAGAAAAATTCCAAGTCGGATATATGTTTCCGTCTCCGAGAAGGAGAAGACAAAACCGCGAACTCTGCGAGTTGTACCAGCACGTGAATGTAGTCCGGAAGAGAAAAATCCCTCGACTACACTGGCTAAGCCACATCGACCGCATGGTCACCAAAGCTCTAGCTAAGAGGGTCTTCGAATTCGAGAAGCAGAGGAAGACCAAATCTCCGCCACAAGGACCAAGTCATCGCGTGTGCAAGACAGCTTCGCTCTGATGACTAGAAGCAGCGTGACCAGGACCGTCAGCAATGAAAGGCAGCACCTGCTCAGGCTCTGACCATGGGTTCGCCGGCATGGTAAGTAAGTGGAAGGCTTTCAGTGAAACTGCATTTTTTTATTAAACCTTAGTCGTTTTTAATGGTTGTTGAAGAATATCGTGGCCTAGCTATTGTGGTTGTTTTAATGTTCCAATTATGCCGTACAAGGTCTTGTTATCGATCACTCGCAACGGATGTCAAATCCCACAGACAAGTGCCCCAGAATATGAAATGGCGCCCAATCAAAAACGACCTGGAAACGAAAAACCACCGCGTATAATGCTCACGGAAGGGAGAATCTCTAAACTGATCTAAAGATTCTTGAACATAGTCGATGCCCACTATCTTCTTATCGATTTTAAGGCCGCGAGATTGACGACTGGATGGCGCAGTTGGTTGAGAGTCACAGCGAAAGCAAAGTTAAAACGGTTTAATCTGGTTTTCAAAACTGGCCTATTCACCATTTGCCGTCAAGAGCAATAATTCAGATTGACCTTCCTTCAAAGCCTAGCTAAAAAAGAAACAAATTTTCTTTTTTTTTGTCAAAAATTTGCCCAAATGAAGGTACAATCGTGAATTTTCCAATTCCATTCACTAGATCAAGTCATAAGCTACAAACAACTATAGATATAAGTTGTCATAAATTCCATACGAACCGCCAGAACCCCAACAGATGTCAATTTTTCTACGTTGAAAAAATCATGATTGTTCGTCTTACTTCGCTTGTATCTCAAAAACCGTGCGTCCTACAGCAAAGTGACTGAGACAGATCTTTTAGCTCATGACTAGATCTAGAGGATGGCGCTGGGGAACGGACAAATTTACCGTTACAAGGGTATAATTTTTAACGGATAAGGCACTTTTCATGGTAAAATAACTTTAATCATTGCCTTGCCGGTGATTAAGAGTGAGGAAAATTTGCACAATGTGAATTCACGTCAAGAGCAACAATTCAGATTGACCTTCCTTCAAAGCAGATGTAAAATTTCATATAATTTACGCCGGAGAAACAAATTTCCGTTTTTTTTGAAAAATTTGCCCAAATAACGGTACAATCGTAAATTTTCCAATTCCATCCTCTAGATCAAGTCATAAGCTACAAAAAATTGTACTGGAATTTTCTCGTACGACGCACCGTTCTCGAGATATAAACTGTCAAAAATTCCATGCGAACCGCCAGAAACCCTACAGATGTCGATTTTTCTACATTGAAAAAATCATGAATTTTCGGTTTACTTTGCTCATATCTCAAAAACCGTGCGTCCTACAGCAAAGACCGATTTTGTAGCTCATGACTAGATCTAGAAGATGGTACAGGGGAACGGACAAATTTACGGCACCAGGGGTCAATTTGATATTCATTCTGACGGCAGAACGACTCTCCAATTAATACGTCGAAGCCCGGTAAGACTTGTGAAATGGAAAGAAAAAGCAGAAGTAATTGAGGCGAGTAGATGACAATTGGACGGGACCAAGGAGCACGAAACCGAAGCCAATTAGTCTATACATCCAATACCTGACATTCCTGGTTGAGTCTCCACTAGGTGCAAATTTCTTCTCATTTCAAAAGACAGGCGATCTGTCTTTGAAATCTATCGACCACCGTATTGCAGCATCCTAGGCCATAAACAACACAGTTTTTTTGTCGATCTCCTGTCCTTTGACCAGTTTTAGAACCTCAGCACTAAATTCGAAGCGTTGTTCATAAACTATGAAAAACACTAGTCAGTCGGGAAAAAACAATTCCACTAAAAGTGGTCGTAACGCCTATTTGTTTGAACGCTTTTATTGCCGCACACGCTTAATGTCCATGTCGTCTCCTTATTTCGAGATAAACATATTTGTGACGCGCTGTGCTGTGTGCTGTGAATAAAATTGAAACCTCCGATTGAATCACCCACGAGAACGGCATAAAATTTACGACAATTTCACACCAATCAGCGAGCAAAATTCCACCAACACCCACCCACCCAATGTACCGTCGCTCGCAATCAACGTTATGAATATTTTTATGTCAAAAATTCACATCAATCCAAGAACATGGAGAAGACTCCGGCCACCGACGATAAGGTTGAATCAAATATCCCTCTTGGAGGTCACTCGTGGCAGTTTGGTTGGGGTTTTTTTTTTCTGGTCGCCTAAAAGTATGCCCTTCGCATGAAATGGTAAATAAAATCGAAATCAAAAGAGGTTCCACAGTCTCCATGCGAGAGACAGCTTAGCCATCAAATCTTAAACCTCACCCACCGCCAACCCCCTCGGATTGACTGTGTAGGAAGTTCGCCAATAACTATCGCAGTTCGTCAATAACATAAAAATCAACCATTTCGCAGTTCAATAGAACGTTGGTTCGACAGTTTTGTTTTTTTTTTCAAAGGAAGTAGTTAATTCCTCGAGGAAAGGCGAGTGGATGGGTGGCGATGGATATTGATTGGGCGAAAGCTCTCCTCTAACCCGAATATCATTCATGACGGCATAGAGCGGCGGGCAGGGGAACACGAAAAAAAAAATCAACCCACCAGTCCAGTACAGGGAGCGACTGGGAGTAGCGCCTGCGAAAAAAAAGGAGCAACAAAAACGGCATTTCTCTGGCAGGACATGCTTTATATTTATTACTCTGGTCATAAAACGGGGGGAAAGCAGAGAAAAAAGCAACCGAGAATCGCCGGAATGCGAAACGAAATTTATTACAACCACACACAAGCCTCAAGAGCCGCCAACCGTCCGCCGCACCGCCTTGCTGAATAGAGTGGTGTTGCTGGCGGTGTGGCGGCCCGCCCTACTGAACCGAGTGGCAGGACAGCCTCGTGACAGAG
This sequence comes from Eristalis intricaria, assembly GCA_964034865.1. Taxonomy (NCBI): domain Eukaryota; kingdom Metazoa; phylum Arthropoda; class Insecta; order Diptera; family Syrphidae; genus Eristalis; species Eristalis intricaria. Next base: position 11,402,154 of record OZ035877.1, read on the forward strand.
CGAGCAGAGAGTGAACAGACCAAGCAGAGTCCTCGCGTCATTTTAATGTACAAATGACATTTCCCTTGGTTTTCGTTTCTTTTTTTTCTTTTTGTTTCGTCCTGTCATCGTGGATTTTTCTTGCTCCTGCTACGCTCAATCCCCGTATGTCGTTTGTCGTCTGTCTGCTGCTGGATGAGTGTCTAGTTTTTTTTGAGTACACGCCACTGTCAGTTGAAGCTCGCATTCGCATTCACAGTCGCATTCGTTCGAAAATTCTCAAAATTACTTACTCCCGAGACGTAAACATGAACTTACCTTGCATGCTGGGGGCCAACGTTCCCCATGTCATGGGCTGAGCTGGCTGTTATTTGAAAATCAGCAATAGATCCGGACTCCATGCCCAGGGGATTCTTGCATGTTTCTGAAACGAGAGAGAGAGAGTGGGGAATTTTGAAATTAATTTAGAAAAGTCAAATGTTTGCTAAATATGAAACGAGTTATGCTACGACTACGAAGAGTATTTCCCAGATGTGGGGGCACAGTGCACACTCGCATCACACACGTGCCTGCGGACTCGTATTTATGATTTAATTGAATACGACTCGGGTGAGGGGGAGCTGGAGTGTTGCTTTTTTGCATAATCCCCTAGATGAAGTACATATTTATTCACTTACATCTCATTCCTTCGCATCGATTGAACAGATGCATACGCCGAGGGCGTGAGGGAGAGAGGGAGGCAGATTCAGACGTAATCCGGAGCTCGTAGGCGGCTGTTGAACTGATTATATTGATTTTGAATTGACAGGGTGAGGGGAATGAGCGTGGGACGGATCAGGAAGGAGTTTAATGAAGCGATAAGCTGGCGAAGGGAAGTCTCTCAAACCAGTCATCCATCGAGAGGTCAAAGTCGAAGTTGCTTTCGCTTTAAGAGGCTTAAGACGATCTTTCGATTTTCTAACCAGAAGATGGATTTAATTAGAGTCGGGGTGTATAGTTTATTCATAAGTCCTTACTGCTAATGGAGAGCCTGAATGTTGAATGAAGTGGGGGGACTGACTGGGAAATGAACAAGAATGAAGCATGAACTGGAGATATTAGGGCAGCAGTGTAGTGCGTTGGTTCGTCGACTCCTGTCCTGAGGATTCTGGCTTTAACCGAGTCACTGAAAATGCTCAAAGAGTATTTCTGTCCAGAAAAAGCTTCTCAACTTCGCTGTTCGTAGTCGGCGTTAAACTGTAGGTCCCATCCCCTCGTGAAGGAACAATAGCACGCACAACACGAGTGGTTGCTGAGAAGCTAAAGCCCAGGTCCGCCTCGGACTGTCGCGCCACCAATATTATTAATATACCTGTTTGATATCAAACTTTTCGTCATTTGGTTGACTTGAATTAAGTTCCGATAGATTCGCAAAATAACACACTGGCTAGCCAGGCTAGACCGAAGTCACCAGGGGTCATCAATGCCTAAAGTCATCTTCAGAGCATCCAAGGACACTACTACGCAAATGCCATTTGAGCCCAAAGAAAGGGCGAACGACAAGAGTTATTCTGCATCTAATTTCGGCAGGGATGCCATTCGTACCGCTTACTTGACAGCCAAGGCTGATAACGTCCTTGACAAGCTCAGAAGTGTGTCTGCCTCTGACGATGAAAGTTGAAGACAACATTTACTCCGCTTTGCCCTTATTTACCGCATGTGACTTAATGCCAGCAACGGCCTCAATGCCGGCTGTCTGTGTTCGACCAATCACATCAATGTCGGTGTTGTCAATGAGACTCTTGACGTATAAAGAGCACTAAAATGTTCTTTCGATCACATTCTCTACAGAACACCCCCACCGAATGTAGAATAATAACATGGGTGGTGCTACAGCCCGTAATGGGCAAGGGCATAGCTTCGACAGTTCTCTCACGAGTGGAAGTGGCCTACAGTTTTATGGCGAGTCCGAGCGGCCAAGTTTGAGAAGCTTTTTCTAAACAGTTAGTATTCCTTGGCCGTGAACATTATTTTTGGTCTTCAGGCAGCGAGGTAAGGTTACGTAGGGATCGAGGCATATACCCACAACGCCATGGCCACCACTGGAATAGGGAATACGAGAACACCATCTTCGTACATCAGCTCCTCTTCTACTCGAAGGAAAATATAGATGGTGGCTTCCTTCTTCGATTTGTGGATACAGCCTTGAAAAACAGGGCTCCGACACATCAAGGCCGGAGCTATGAAAGTTTTCAAATTCGAAATAATTACCCAGGTTGCAGTTTATGTTCCAAATCGATTTGGATGAGCTGTCAGTTCACAGAGCGAGCCGAATTTACTAAGGAGTAGTTGAATGTTGCGGCATTATTTAGGCTGGCAGGCTATAGTCATTAAATGTGACTTTCGTCGTCCATGAACGGGGATCATCCAATGACGCCCAGATCATGACTCCAACTCGGCAGGTTGGTCTTGACAATTGCAAGGAGAGCACCGGAATCACCTTAAACTCAAACGACGAATGGGTTGCTCTCCACGGACGAGTACGTTTAGTAACCACATAAAAACCTATTTCATGTGAATGATGATCATTGGAACTCAATGAATTGGAAAGGAGTGCCATACGTATCTTGGCAGCATCAAGCCTAACCGTTGATCTAAAGATCACAAAGTCACCCCAAACCAGATTCACTCTTACAAAGAGGGTAAAAACTGTCCTCGCAAAGAAAGCGATAAATATCTCAGTGAAGAGCTGAAGTCCTCTATTCCCCAAGTTCCCGGTGAAATACGACTTAAAACCAGATCGAAAGCCACCGTTTAACTGGCTGAATAGGCAGCAAGTAAGTAAGTCGGTGTAAATGTGAAAGGATCAGCCACTCTTGACGAAACTCCATCGTAAAACGTCAATGCGACGACCCACTTTGGGGGCTCTTTAAAAACCCATTCAGAAGCCGAATGCGGTGCCGAGTATCCACTCACATCTGACTGTCATCAAAGCACCCATGAAATTGGTTTCACATCAATTAAACGTCTTCATGCACCGGAATTCAATCAAAACCAGCGCGCCACAAGCAGGACCGTCAATCGCAGCACTCGTCATCGAGACTAGTTTTTTACTAACCAACCAGCTGTCATGCGGTTATGAGTGGATCCAGGCGCGCTGCTGTGTGGTCCACTAATGAAGATAATCCATGACAGGTTTGTGAATGATTTTCCAAACATGCTCCACGCATCACAAGTAACTGAACCGAACATCATCACAAGTCGGTTGCGCAAACTTGATGCAGGCACTATAAACTGGGGGAAAAAATAAAACTGCATCCTCCGGCGGCTGTGGAAGCAGCAGCTGATGAACGAGTACCTCGAGGGTATTCGAAGCCAGAGAGCGGGAGAGTAATTAAAATTCTTTAATTGGGTTCGATCCATAAACAGAATTTTAACGTTTCACTCATAAAAGACCGTGTTCCATCGAGTGATGGGTTGCGCGTGTGATTGGTGCCGGTGCCGGTGCTGGTGCCGATGGTGGTTCACTCATCGTCCTCTTCCCCCGTCAAGGGTCATAAATCGAAATGGGATTTTAATTCAGTCCTTCAGAGTTGAGTGTCTTGTCGAATTGAAGAGACCATTTCGTGAATATAGTTTCTTTTTTGATATGAACCCATTTAGGGCGTGAGACAGACAGCGCAGGCGACTGCCACGACGGACCACAATAGTCGATTTGACGTGAGGAAGCGACTAGACAAACCGATGACTAACGACAGATAGGCGCACGACGTCGGCGAGTCGAGTTAGACCCCTCGAAACGAGCGCATCGCCTACACAAATGACTCGTTTGATGGTTCCACTTGCAGGCGCAGGTTAACATGATTCAGAGGCAGCTCCGGCGAGAAGAAACTCTGCGCATCCGCAGAGATCATACGGCGCCGACAAATAATGAGCTTACATGTCCGCACTCTTTCAGAAATATTGCGCCATCATGCGATCTCGTGATGGTTGCCTTTCTCTTAATTGTTCCACGAACTCATGTGAATCCTGTCGGAGTCGGTGCACTTGCTGCTTCGTGACTGAGATCCGTAGAGGTCACGTCGCCTTGGTGGGTACCTACTTGAGTGGGCTCCAATTCAGCTGTCAGCGGGCGCCTGTTTTGGATGCTTTAAGGAGCATCTTCAGCGATTACAGCGTCTCACTTAAATGTCAGGCATGCTCACAGTTTTGTGCAGACACAAGTGGGAAGATGGAGCGATCAGGAAATGAGTCATTTTATGTTCCTGGTCGACTTTGTTGGGCTGCCATTTTGGTCGCAATGACATCTGTCTACTGGGGGCACAATCGTGAGCAGCTGTTTTGTATAAGGCATCTCTCATAGAGCAACAAACGACAAAGCTCATCACGAACAAATTACGTCCTATTTGGTTAACGAAAACCCTCAACCGACTCGACTGGCTTTGTTTATGAACAGATTTGGGCGTCAGAAAGCTTGTTTTACCAAAAACTACTGCAGTCTCGTATGCCGGGGGTTCTTTGGGTATGCCGGGGGATATGCTTCTACAGTTACTTGTGACGACTGGATGGAGCAGTTGGTAGAGTGCCTGCCCCTGGTTAGCCGGATCCCCGGTTCGAATCGCAGTGAAAGCAAAGTTAATACCCTTTTATCTGGTTTTCAAATCTGGTCCAGTCACCATTTGCCGTTGGGATCAATCTATCACTAGAGTAGTCAATCAGTGGTAGTAGTCTGACTACAGGTATCACAATGGACCAATATGGTCTAAGTGTGCTAGTGAATGCTAGCAGTCCGCCTACCTAACCTAACCTACTTGTGATTAAATTACCCCCACTATCGACTTCGACAAGTCGGCAGAAAGCCGGTTTCCATCCAGAGAGGACTGAAACCCCTCCCACTTACCTCGGAATACGAATCTCTGATCAACTCAGACGAGTCTAAGCTAGACCACGGTGTAGGGTCTTTTCGAGGGATTTCAATGTCTCTAATTCTTACCGCCTCCCAGATCACTCGAGTGGTCCAGGAGTTAAAAGCTGAAGTGCTATCGATCAGAGAAGGGTATTAACTTCTTAGCACTACCTGCCTTTATGGCAGGAGCGCAGCTGTCTGAAGCGACAGCCAAGCAGTCATAAGGACTATCTAAACAGTAATCACTTCTCTCAATTATTGCAACAGTGCAAGGAAGAACTCAGACACGCCAGTGGCAGGTGCAAGATCACTCTCCAGTGAGTTCCAGGCCACAGCAACATAGAGGGGAAATGCAATTGCCGACGAACTGGCCAAGCAACGAGATACAACGCAACCACTGAAATGGTGGACCGCCCAATTAACCGCCTCAAATATATCATCTATCAATGTTTTCTGTCCTTAGCGAAAATAATCAAATTCCTAAGCTCCATAGGTTGGTTAAGCCATTCCAAAACAACGCAAGTCTACGAGGTGTGGCATCAAAACGATGAAAAATGCGCTGATTGTACCCAGGTTGTGCCAATTCGGGTAGCCATCCAATCAACCGACGACGCTACATCACACACAAATCATACTACGCTTCAAATTTTGCGAGAATTTATTGCAGACTCAATGGTGTCGTGCTCCACTCCACCACTGTCCCCGAGTCATTTCGACTTCTTCTGATGAATGTACGTGGAAGAGCAAGCCCACCTCAACCTTGATGGCTAAGGCCTACATTCGAAACGAAAAACACCACGCGTGTGAAATTCTTTTGAAGAATAGCCTGACTTCACGGGACATGCATCAGTGGCCGAAGTCATATTCCATAAAAATGCAAAGACCTATACATTCGATCAATGTTGCAGACGAAGTTCCCTTCCATTCAAAAGTTATTCCGAAAAAGACATCAAACTAAAACATAAACAGCACCCCAGACATTCTTCAAAACAATTGAGACGTGACACTTCTCTGTCAATGACTATCTCTGTCCCAATGTGCGTCAAGCTAGCTAAACTGACTCTAAACTCTTCTTCCAAGGCACACAACAGTGCCGACTCTGTATCCATCACACTCTCCGTCTCGCACCACCACCAGCAATCTTCGATTGCTTACCTCCATGCCATGACAAATGTCCACAGCACTTTGCACCCTCACACCACTCGGTCAACACATCAAGTCCCCCATTTGTCTGCCAGCAGCCTCCATCCCCCAAGACAAGTCAGATGCTGTTCCATGTGCTCCCAGTTTAATAATAAACTCATTTCACGAAACAACTTGTCGTTCGCTTCCACGTAAGTAACTCAAGCCCGTCAGTGCACACTGCACAGCCACCACCACCGGTCGCCCGATACACTTCTCAATAAGAATAAAAATATCAAGTGTCAAGCACCAGTCGGCGCGTCTCAGAGCAATATGCATCATACCCACTTTGCAAGTGACATCGTCTGTCGTCTGACGTCTGACAACTTGACGGCGCTTTTATTTTCATTGAAATCCGATATCGCACGGCAAAGTGCACATCCCCCACCGGAGCGCGGGGCAACCGGCACATGTGCGACAACGGTGGACCCAGGCTGAGCGCGTCGTGCTGACAGCAGTGTGGCTCATCTCCTGACGAGTCTGTCAAAGTGACGGGGGCGGGGTGGCGACCCCGGGTGAATGTGCGCTCATTTACAATTATCCCAGGGAACAAGTTGTCCTCCGTGAGATCAGGAGTTCGACAAATGATGCCAACGAGATACGCGCTCCATTGAGGAGGAGATGCGCACGTTGATAGCTCTGTGGATTGAATTACAAATTATGCGTGCTGCCTAGGGATGATGGGCTCTGTCATTGCAATTAGCGAGTGGCCGACGACCGGAGAGAGAGGTCTGTGGCGTGGGTTCGGCTGGCTTGGGATAATTTAGGACCGGATGTGGAGTGGGCAACGAGATTTGCGTAAGAAGTCTGATGGGGGAAAGCTATGCGCGAAGTTTCTTGGCGGGGGGAGTGGATGTTTAAGACTCGTGGCGGGGGAATCCTTGGTTTCGGTCCTTTTATCTCTGGGATCGACTTGACGACGATGATGACGCCCCATATGGGTTTTCGTTGCCAACAAGGTTTTGAGGGACTCGTCGCTATGTCCATAAATGGAAACCGATGCCCTCGGCTGGCAGGAATGCACGTCGAGAAGATGTTTACGTTGGCGGTTGGGTCAAAACTTGCAGCATTCTTTTGGAAGAGTCGGACCGAGACTCGACAATCGTCAGAACCCCTCATCGTGAGAGACAATAAAACTGTCACAATATAATCGTTTTAAAGGTCTTCCCGCAGTCCTTTCCCCCGTCCACTGGTCGAACACAAGTTCAAGTTCCACCCCTCCTCCAAAAATTTCGCATAAAATGTATCGAATTTTAGTTCCCATCGTCCATCGCCTTCACTCTCTGTCACGAGCGAAAATGGAAAATTTTCCCAGGCATCCATCCACGTCCCCTTGTTGTTCCAAAAATCGAATTACTACGTCATCTGGTATAATTTCCAAACAATAGACATCAAATTAGAAACTTCCGATCTGTCATTCAAGACTTCCGTAGAATTATGGACCGAAAATTAATAAGGGATGACCCCCGGCAGCGGCGGCGGCGACGGCAGCCACGGCTCATTCACTCTTGCGTGTGTACACACACAGTAGTATCTTTTGTCCCGTCACATCATTCCGTCAGAATGATGAAGCATCAACCGAGTCAATACCAGCGGCGAATCGAAGAAACGAAGGACAACACACAACGAGACCAGTGCTGATGAGCGAGAGGAGACTCTCCAATTAGGCAACAAAGTAGATGGTAGGTTTTAATTGGGTGTCATAACCTCGGGTAAGCAGGTGTGTGCGTATCCCCGGGGTGGATGAGTTCGTTGCTACTGATCTGGGAAGTGAATGCGAATGCGTACATCCTCCCTGGTGGATGGATGGATGAATTACCCCGGCAACCAGACGAGAGAGTGGTGATAGATCAATTTGGTCACAGATGATGTTTTGATTGATGGCAGTCGAAGAAGGTATCGCTCGCAGGAGCTGGAGCACGAGTTCATGTGTGCACATGTGGTTGAGAGGATTCGGGATGTGTACACGAACCCGAGCAGGATAATTTGCATTTTCTGTGAGATGCTTTCAAGGGAGCACCCCGCCGTTCCCTGTTGAATGGAAAACCGTCTGCGGCTGAATTCAGTGCAATGTTCGAAGGCTTGTGTGATGAGTAAGCGCATCTGATTGATTGACTGTCTGCAGCATATGCGGCGGGGAAGGGTGCTTCGATTCATGGTTCGGTCTTTAATTTGAGTCAGCTTTTGCGAGATCGTCCTCAGGGACCGTTTATGCTGATGGCGAGTCTGGCCAGATGTGAACATGTCACAAAAGATTGAGTGTTCCGAGAGATAAGATAAAACCACAAATGAGGCACACGAACACAGACGTGGCAGGCGAGAATGAGGAGTTCGCAAATTAAGGTGGGGAGTTTCCACGTCGATTTTTGGCAGGCATTAACTTCACAATGGAAACGAATTCAAGAACTTATGTTTGAGAGATCAAATGTGTGGCTTTGAGCAAAAATTATGAAATGCAATGTTTCTAGGCGTACCGCAAGGATGAGCTATTTTTAATTGATTGCCTCTGCTTTTGTAGTTTTCTTTGAAAATTTGTACCGTGGCCTAACTTCTACACATACGCTGCTGCACCATATTTTTTGAAAATATACATTCTGCAAATTTCGACCGCGGTCACCAATGACTGCCACAGTCTTCCCTCCGGCATCCTCAAAGAAATATGACACAACGATACGGCAGCTGAAAATGGCACCCGGTCATGTTCCTCTTCGAACTTCGAGGCTGAAGTGGTTTTTGGTTCATAAACTGAAGGCTTTCAGTCTCACAGTCGGGAATGTCCTCTTAACAGAGATGAGCACTTTCGTTGCCCCAATAGGACACAGCGATACGGCAGCCGAAAATGGCGCCCGGTCAAGTCCCTCTTCGAACTTCGAGGCTGAAGTGGTTTTTGGTTCATCAACTGAAGGCTTTCAGTCTCACAGTCGGGAATATCCTCTTAACAGAGATGAGCATTTTCGTCACCGCAATAGGACACAGCGATACGGCAGCCGAAAATGGCGCCCGGTCAAGTTCCTCTTCGAACTTCGAGGCTGAAGTGGTTTTTGGTTCATCAACTGAAGGTTTTCAGTCTCACAGTCGGGAATATCCTCTTAACAGAGATGAGCATTTTCGTTGCCCCAATAGGACACAGCGATACGGCAGCCGAAAATGGCGCCCGGTCAAGTCCCTCTTCGAACTTCGAGGCTGAAGTGGTTTTTGGTTCATCAACTGAAGGCTTTCAGTCTCACAGTCGGGAATATCCTCTTAACAGAGATGAGCATTTTCGTCACCGCAATAGGACACAGCGATACGGCAGCCGAAAATGGCGCCCGGTCAAGTTCCTCTTCGAACTTCGAGGCTGAAGTGGTTTTTGGTTCATCAACTGAAGGCTTTCAGTCTCACAGTCGGGAATATCCTCTTAACAGAGATGAGCATTTTCGTCACCGCAATAGGACACAGCGATACGGCAGCCGAAAATGGCGCCCGGTCAAGTTCCTCTTCGAACTTCGAGGCTGAAGTGGTTTTTGGTTCATCAACTGAAGGCTTTCGATCTCACAGTCATGAATGTCCTCTTAACAGAGATGAGCACTTTCGTTGCCCCAATAGGACACAGCGATACGGCAGCCGAAAATGGCGCCCGGTCATGTTCCTCTTAGAACTTCGAGCCTGAAGTGGGCTTTTAGTTCATCAACTGAAGGCTTTCGATCTCACAGTCGTGAATATCCTCTTAACAGAGATGAGCATTTTCGTCACCGCAATAGGACACCGCGATACGGTAGCCGAAAATGGCGCCCGGTCATGTTCCTCTTCCAGCAGATGAGCAGTTTCGTTACCCAGATAGGGCCTATTCTGTTTATGATGAGCTATGTTGTTCATAATGATTTGTTGCCAAATGTGTGCTTTATATAACCTGGCTGCTTTGCTCTCGCATTGCTCTACAAAAATTGTTATCAACCACTCTCTACGACTGGCTGACAGATGTCATTGAGATCTAAATGGCGCCCAACCAAAATTGACCCGGAACATAAAACCACCTTTCACTTGAAGGAAGTTCAATTCTTATGGAGGCCCGTCGATGATGTGGATGCCTTCGCCAGTATTTCCCCAAGATGTTTAAAGGGTCATAACAACACAACGAACTCCTTACAATTCGTCTCATCAGCCTAGTCCTAGAACCGCTCCCGCGATTACCCACCCACCATCCCCAGCCGCCGCCGCTCCGTGCCGGACGGCGCACAGTCATAGATGACAGGAAGTAACTCAAATCAGTCACGTACATAACGAGTTCCTCTAATCACCGAACTTTATTGCCAATCTGTCGTTCTGTGCTCACAAAATCACTCCGCCTTCGCACGTTCCCGTACGTCGTCGTCGTCTGCGTCTCTGCCGTCCGCGAGAGTTGAGCGCTCGCGTCAAGCTCCCCGATAGAGAAATCAACTTGCTTTATGACCGCCCTTAGCTGGATTATCATCGACTAATGGGATTGCTACGCATTAATCCGCCTTAAGTGCCACTAAACTCAATATCCGCGCATGCAGTGCACACGGGAGTGTGTGTACCAAACATCGCATGCTCGTCTTTACGACCCCGCCACCGCCACCATCGTCGTCGGTGAGGAAGGATGGAATGCAAGGAATGTAACTATTTTTAATGACCTCCCTTTCAGATACTAATCGCAGTGCTGAAACACACACAAAATAGAAACATAATCCATTCGACTTACCGATATCCAAGGACTGCGCCACCTGCAACAGCACCATAAACCAAACGATGCCAATCAAATGGCTGTCACTGGTGGGGAAACGTTCTCCGGAAAATTGTAGTGCGCGCATTTTCCGATGTTTTCACACACACACACACTCACAGAAACAAAGCACAGAAGAGATAGTTTATGAGTCAACCAGCAAACGCCGTCACTATGCTCCCACAATCATTCCCGGCGACCGCCGCCGAGTCGATACGTTTCGGGTTAATCTGTCCTCGTCCGGTGCACGCCACGGAACCGATTTCTGCCGACGAATACGTGCTGGATTCGTGTTAGATGCGTGGTGCTGTGAATGGGAAAGTAGCTCTCTGGTCACCACTGATGAAGGGTTCACGTCCTGAAAAGATACAAAAAAAAAGGAAGAGACTCAGTAAGGGGCCGTCGCTATGCAAATTTGATGCCGAAAATTAATTGTTTGTCGTTAAATGTGTAGCACACCCTTAATCAAGTGGCAGACATATGGACAGAGGTGCTTGCATTCGTGGCCGATGCCCTCGAGAGGAGCAGCGGCTGATGAAGCAATTACCCAAGTGAATTGAATATAAATCAAGGGTGGTGGCCCTCGCGCACACGGACACACTTCAGACCCCGGGGAAGCGTAACGCTGCGCGCCAGCCGGTCGGCGCTAAGGCAGACCGCAGAACAGGTTCGGTTGCCCTTTTTTTTTTGCGCCATCTGTCCACATGGGGTCCAGTCGTTCATCGTTGTTGCCATCATCGTCGTTGGCATCATCAACATCAACGTCGTCGTCGTCGTCATCATCGTCGACAGCAGTCAGCTAGACCTTCTGTCAAGTCACACTTGAGAGTTGTTATCTTTGATCATTCGCTCGCGGGGCGTTGCTCATCTCCCCCTGCAGTCGCTCGCTCGTTATTGAAAGTCTCGGTCTTTGGCCGAGGGCGGCTGTCGAAACCGAGATGAATGACAGGCCAAAGCGCAGATACATAAATGCTAATGATGCGAATGATGATCTCTCCGGTTTTATGGATTTCGCCCTTTCGGAATGTCTTGCGTGAAATGTCGGCACCGCCGCTTGGGATGTGTTCGGTAATCGGCTCGGATCAGAGATTCAAGCGAACGACAAACAACCAAACGGAATATGTAGTGTCAACTTTTTGAGAAACTTTATGGGGACCAGACCAAACGGACGTCAAACTCATTTAGACGGACACCACACGAGACCGAAAGGAATGCGGTCCGGGGTCGTCGATTGGTCAACACCCGATGACAGATAAACCAGATCAATAGATCAACGGAAAGTAATCCCACACGACCAGTTTGCTCGTAAATCAATGAAATCTGCGAGGAGAGGGAGGCAGATTATAGTTAAACTGGTGACAAGCTATCACCTGCGTGGTGTTTCAAAAGAGAGACTCCATAACAAGACAATGGAGATCTTGTCGCGCGATGTGATTGGGATCAGGTCTGTTTTTGGGCTGATCCTGTGTGAATGACGGTAATCCCAAATCAGTGTCCATCATCTTAACACCGACATTAGGACCGTGCCTCGTCTGAAATCAGATTACGAGAGCGAAGACTTGTTGTGCTGCGACCCTTTCGCCTTCGTTCTTGGAAGAGTTTTACGACCACGACCACTATCACCCACACACTCGATCCACTGTACCACCCCGTCATTAATCAATCTATCAAACAGAACTTCTCAACGTAATCTTGTTCTCTCACTTAACTCACAATTAGTATTTATGCGAAGGCACATTGCTTGTTGTTGCCCCGGGCACAATCCTTTTGTGGCCATTTTTGCGCGCTTGTTAAGCGTGCGGGCCTTTGTTAATTTATTGTGATTCGCCACAGCGTTTCTCGCAATAAATTTCAATTCAATTTCATTTCGTTCGTCGAGCGTCCTATCTAATCCCTGGGGTCGTTTACGTTTCGACCAGCAGATCAGTGGATCTTTCGAAACGGACTGGTCATCCAGCATCTTTTGTAATCCAATTGTATGCCTGGGAGGGGGTGGAGTTCTTGCGAAAATTGAATGGCCAAGGGTTGGCATTGTGATTATCTGTGATGAAGTGGTTATGAATGATGGACGATAATGTTAATCAAAGTGTTTTGCTTTTCGAGCAACTGGTGGGCTACTTAATGTGGGAGGGAGCTGTTGGTGTGGAATTTCATGAGAGAGCTGCTTGTAACGTATGCAGATCTAAGGGTTGTACCCTTTCTGTTACAGAAACTCCCATGATGGCATTGAAACATTTTCCATAATTCCCACCCACCTAACCTAACCTAGGTGTTTGAGGTTTACGGACTCCTGTTGCCCCGAATAGGAACAAATTTATTCTAGAGTATTCTCTCTAAGCCAGTTTCGTTTTGACATCTTGGAATGAGAGATAGTTCTAGTGACTTCGATTCTTCCTCTGAGGCTTGTTACCGCCTCAAAAGATTCTGCACAGACCTTCTTCTGATACTCCTAGTTTCCTTAGGTGCTCCCTCAGTCTGCAGTGCGCTGTTAGTGGCGGCCTGATATGGTACCGCGATTGTTCTTACTCATCATGATACATGCCTTAAATCTCTTTTGGTTATATTGACCCAAGAGTTTCTTGGCTTGCTTCATGCCATGAGCCCGGCTAGGACAACCATATACCCACCTACCCAACCACGAATGAGAAGAAAGCGACTACTCTCTCCCCACGCTTGATTTCGAAATACCCTTCAAAAACTACTTCCCAACATGGGGGGAGTGGAGCTCTAATGAACCCATCACTGACTCGAGTTCCATCCACGTTTATACGGACGGGTCAAAGATGGAAAGAGGAACAGGCGCGGGCATTTCTACGAATTGTTTAATATGCACTGCTCTATCAGACTACCTGATTACGGCAGTGTTTTTCAAGTTGAGGAGAAGCAGCCAAAATGATTTCAATTTTGGAAATACCACCAGCTGATATTACCTTCTTAACTGACAGTCAAGCGGCCGTTAAAGCAATTTCGAAATCAAGTTCAAGCTAGTCGCAAGCTGTCGCGAAGAGCTCAAGGTTCTTGGCACACAGCATTCGATTACTCTGTGCTGAGTTCCAGGTCACAGGGACATAACCGGTAACGAGGTAGCAGATGAACTTGCCAGGAAAGGGGCCGAATCCAAGGCATCCCAGGCAATCCCATGGCTTCCCCACCTCTGTCAGAAATCAAGAAAAAGGTGGACAGGAAAATCATGGAGCTAGCTAACGAAAGGTGGAGTTCCATCCCCACATGTGAGACCACTCGTACGATATGGCCTAGGTTCAACAGCACTAAAACCAATTCCCTCCTCTAATGTAGCAGGAAACTGCTGAGGAGCTGTCACTGGTCGAAGCTGTCGGAGCTGTCACTGGTCATAATGATTTGAAGTATCATGATCATTTGCCGAGGCTGCGGGGACGAGGAGGAGATTGAGGATACATCGCACAGTCTATGCAAATTGAGACAAAGAACCTTGGGATCATTTTTCTTCCATGACCTCCATGACATATCAGATATCCCAATAAAATCTCTTTACAGGTTTATTAGGATCTCTGAATGGCTGGATGGAGGAGGACGGTAACCAACACCCTTGAAGACGAGAGGTTCTTATCATCATCCGGCGAGTGAGATGATAGGAAGGGGGGTTTCACCCCATGGGCATCACAATGGGTCCAACAGGACCTCAGTGTTGCGCGGCTCCCATTCGTCAAGCCACTAATAACCTAACCACGAATGAGTGCAGAGACCAGACAAGATCCGAAGCACTATGAAGGTAGATTGCTGGTCTAATAGAGACACGGAAGTTAGCCTCTAGGCTAGCATGCCTCTCTGATCGAAGAGCTGATCCTTCTGATTTCAAGCTCAGTTTTCCCCCAATCAATTCGCGATCCACTCCAAGTGAATGGTTTCCAGGGAAAATGTATGAACAACAAATCAAATGGCGGACACAGATAGTCAGAGGCATGCCATTTACTGATTCTTTTCCTCAGAAGGAGGCCCTTTTAGCGAATTCTTTGTAAGACTAGTACCCGATAGCTTGTCAACGTCGTTTTTTGTTATTAATAAACTGATCATATGAGCATCCAAATTCCGTATATATTTCATATAAAAAGCTTATAATTTTCTAGAAAATTTCACACATTTTTCGTAATTGTAAGTGTCCCATTATAATGTTGAGCCACTGTAGCATTATCGTCTCGGATACAGCTTCGTATAATTTAAACTTACTGCTGTGCTGGATATTAGGATCGTGAAGCATTTCTTCCAGGCTACACTGATAGCATTTTAAGCCTTTGTATGTTTGTCGTTCAGATGCCTTTTTATATTTAAATTGCTTTTAAGCAGGACTTCTAGATACTTATACTCTTTTAACGACCTCTAGGTTGTTTTCCCTCTAAAATGCCACTTCTCGTTATCCCAATAATAAATGTACAAAAAGACTGTCCTCCTATCCTGCGAACAAACATAAACCACTTTCATACAAATCAACAAGAAGTGACAAGCCGTATATGACAGAGAAAAAGTCCACCATTGATCTTGTAAATATCAAAGACTCGCAACTTGTTTCACTGCCTTAGGACTTCAAAGCCCACAGACAGCTACTAAATCGGTTCCCAGTCAGGTCACAGCTAATGGAACTCCTATCATTCTGTCACAACGGCCCTGTCACCGGGTAGGTAGGTAGAAATATAATGCGAGATTAGCCTGTAAAAATCCAGCTCCACTTAGACCAGTTGGTCCATTGTGCTGTCACTATACGGCTAATCCTTCCAGTTTCTTCGCTGTTGTGATGCAACGGCTAAGCCTTCTAGTCTCTTCGCTATTGTGATGCAACGGCTACGCCTTCCAGTTTCTTCACTGACCTAGTTGTTGTGATGCATTGCATGTCCTATTAGGCTCATTTGGTCATGATTTCACTTGAACCCTTTATAGCCAGTTAGTGGCTACTTGCTAAGTCTTCAAGGCGCCTGAAGTAATGGTTGCCAAGTAATCTTCTTCTGGTTTCTTTGAGCATGTTCCTACATATTTTATTATTGCTTCCTCTACGTCTTCGTCCATGCAACTTCTGCAGAAGGCATTATAGGGTGCTGTCAGTCTTTTGGCGTAATTACCCACTAGACAGTGGCCAGTTAACACATCTATTAGGTCAAGTAGAGGGGCTTCTAGTGCATTCACCAGCACACTTAGACCATATTGGTCCATTGTTATGCCCAGAGTCAGAGTACTACCACTGATTGATTACTGCAGTGACAGTTAATTTGATTTCAACGGCAAATGGTGACTGGACCAGATTTGAAAACCAGATAAAAGCGCATTAACTTTGCTTTCACTGGGATTCGAACCGGGAACTCCGCTAACCAGGAGCAGGCACTCTACCAACTCTACCAACTCCGCCATCCAACCTATTAGCTTAAAAGTCTTCTTCCGGTTTATCTTCAGCATTTCTTTAATCTGCCTTCCGTCACCGGGTAAGAGTGCGCTCAATAATCATTCACTGCGCTTTCTCTCGATGTCGTCAAAATTGTGTGGCAGACATCTACTCGGAAGACCTTGCGTCAAGGACACTTGGAAGAGACTAACGACATTCTGCCAGTTTACATCGGCGTCTTGGCGTCCTTTATTTTTTTTAAGTCAATCGCTTGGTTGGTCTTCGTCTGATGTTTCAGTCCGCCGTAGACTAAGTCCCTCCCCAACTGACTTAATCTCTTCCTGAACCATCGTCTAAACTAGGCCGATCTCGCGAGTTGTCCCACTGCCTCACAGTCGAAGATGTCACTGCTGTCACCTAAGCTCCACCGTCAAACCAGGGCAAACCTTGTCGTCCATCCCCCTGGCCTCTCAGAGACTACATCCTCACCGCAGACAAGCTCAACAACGACACCTCAAATGCTCCCATCACCCTGTCAACCGTACTCGTGTCACCTAACTGAAGTAGTTTGAGATAAAATCGAGTCACTTACAAAGCGACTATCTGGTTACCACTTTCCATGTGTCGATCGCGGACCCACTTAAGCCACATCAAATGCCATTCGACGTCGGGCCACACTTACAGTCCATCACTCTGCCACTTCCCCGGCAGCGATGGAACAGGTGTGAGCACAGGCAAAGTAATCAACGATTCGATATCCCCGTCAAAGCTAATTACGTTCAGCAGAACATATCAATGTCCAGCAGCTGGCCGGGTGCGCTATTTCAGATTCAATCTCCTCTCACAGGGTGGTGGTGCTGCTGGTGATGGCGGCGTATCAGGGCACAGAGGGAGAGCGTAAAATTTCATTTCCACTTGTGTGTTTTTTTTTTTTTTTTCGACGTCCCTCTCCGCCATCCACCCGCTCAGTCGATCAGAGACTTAATTTAAATAAATAATTTCTCCATTTTCTGTTCATCGCTCCTAGAAAATCCATTTCACTGGAGCACATGCTACATCACGAGCGGAAATTGCAATTTGAGATGAAAAGGGTCGGTACAGCTAGAGACGTCGTCGTCGTCGTCGTCGTTGTCGTCAGTCGGTCGTTGAGTCGCTGGTCGTAGCCGTAACCGTGGCCGTAGCCGTAGCCATCAACGTCGTCGAAGTCGCCGAATCGACGTCATCTTAAACGTGTAACGAGCTCTAAGCTCTCTCGCTCTACATCGGGACACAGCGCGCACCCCAATACCGGAAGGCTTAGTTGGGGGCTTCTGGGCCGGTGACGACGACGACTGGTACGAGTGCGACAGCTCGAGCGTGTGTGTTCGAAGAGTAGGCAAAAACGAATGTGGGCACACTGAAAGAGTTCTACTCCATTTGATGCGAAAGATATTAATCATCATTAGGCGCGTGCAGGAGCTCGAGATGAAGGAGAAGAAAAGAACGATAGACACGAATCCACATGAGAGAGGTGGGTGTGGATGGGGTGAAACAGGAAACACAAACCGAACGTCGATCGGAAAAATACGTTTCGACAAAAAGATTGTCGACGAATTCAAGCGTAATGGGTTGTTTATTCGCTTATACGCCGTTTCGAATCCATTGCTCCAGTTTCCAGAACCAGCCTCCTGTTCGGCTGTAGACACAGATTAAGGTCCTCACTTTCACACACACACACACACACACACTCAAGGGGGGGACGAGATGTTCGGCCATAAATCAACCATGAAATTGTTTTGCTGCATATGCCATGCGAAAGGCTGTTTACGTTCACCTCCCTGGCTGGCAGAGTGCTTCGCCACACAAGCCCACCCGTTGCCAGAGTATTTTTTTTTCCTCAACCCCCCACTTGATGCGAGAGGTAATGGGGGTGGGTGGGGACAGGGGGTGTAGATGAGAATTTGCAAAACCCCAAAATGGCCAAAAATGGGGACAGACTAAAGCGGAGCAAAACAGATTATGATTTACTGGCAGTTCAATTTTCAACACAAAATCATTACGTGCCGGGTGCAGGGTGTGGGGGGTCTGTCTTTTCATGTGAGGCTTGATCTATGACATGGTCTATTAGGTCCAACTTGGGAAACAGTTTCAGGTCCAATTATCGTCCCTCTTCGTGGTATCGTGCTTAAATTAAAATCGCTTTTCTCACACACTCACAGCGGGCGACGACAAGAGCGGAACTCTTTACGCTTGCCTGAGACTACTGCTGCTGGTGGTGGCGGTGGTGAGTGTGTGTCCTTCAAAGGATATCTCCTCTCGGTCTGGTCTTAGGCTTTCCTGATTTATGGGCTCAGTTGGATCCAATTTGATATTGGACTTCGGCATGGCAGCCCCCCCGGGATGTGGAATCTATTTCACATTTTCATCGATTCACAAGTAAGTGGCTATCATGGGGATGGCCAAAGTGGATATCCACACGTCCAATGGAGAAGTGAAGTTCGCCTCGAGAACGAGGAGTGGGTGGGTGTACGTTTGTGAAAAGTTGGTGGTCTTCCTGCTGATTCTGTCAAGTCTGATGAAATGGGAAATCTGTTTCGAGTAAGGCTTACTTTTACGCTCTGAGTGAGTGTTGGACGAGCGTACAGTGGAGTGTGGGACACATTTATCAAGGGGATGGCTGTGGAGGCTAAGCTGTGGGTGACACTCAACTGGGTGGATAAGTTTGCCTTCAGTTTGACGGGTCTCTGCTGTGGGGAGATGGTTGTTATCGGATGAGCCCACCATTTAAGGATCTGCCGAATTTTGTGGTGCATCATTTCAGCAAACAGTGAATGTAAGCAAAGATGACTGTTAATCGATTGACTCACAGGTGTCCATTGAGACCTTTTTTGTGCTAAGACTTTTGGACAAAGATGCATAAAAACTAATTTATGACAAAAGCAGCGTACGGATCTCTCCAGAGCTTACCTCGAAGATCCGTGTGGTAACACAACCGGCCTTTGCTGGCCCAAGTGTGACGGCCGTGTACCAGAAGTCAGTCACTGCAACCTAATCTGACACTACCTTCTTTCTCACGGAACCGCTGATAAATCGTCAGCTGATGACATATCTTGAATCGCGGCAGCTTCTTATTGGCCGACAATATGGTTTCCGCAGCGACAGGTCCACTGATAGCTCATCTCACTGAAAAGTGGAACCAGTCTTTGCACAATGCAGGCGAAAGCAAGATCGTTGCGCTTGATATTTCTAAAGCATTTGACAGAGTTTGGCGTCAAGCTCTCTTGTCGAAAATGCGTGCCTATGGCATCGATGATACAGCTACAGTCCGAGGCGGACCTGGGCCTAGCTTCTCAGCAACCACTCGTGTTGTGCGTGCTATTGTTCTTTCACGAGTGTCAGGGACCTACAGTTTAATGCCGACTCCGAACGGCGAAGTTAAGTAGCTTTTTCTCGCCAGGAATACTCTTTGAGCATTGACAGTGACTCGAAAGAGGTGGAAGCCGTGAATTATGAAAGTTGGGGATTCGATCCTGGCACCCTCTGCGTTGGAGTCGACGCACTAACCTACTACGACCCACCCACGAATTTACCGACCTTCGTAATTCACAGCGCTACCTGAGAGGGCGCGGTGGAACAGTATAGAATATTTTTAGGATTTTGCAGAAGATAGGACGCGGCCGGATGAAAGTGACGGGGAAATAGTAAAAAAGCTTGTCAAACTTTTCTTTTCTTTACAGGACTAAGCACGGTCCATAATTGATCAAGACATATAATTAGTTATCCAGCTTCAAAGTAGGAAAATGTGTCAGGTGGCCGGTACACTGACCCTTCACATATTTATCAATATTCTGACAAGATGAGTGTCAAAAATGTCTGTCATCGACTTTCTCTATTCTATTAGACATTTGAAAAAAACGTGACGAACTTGAGAATCGATATAGAGAAATGTACTGGCTACTCGGACGACATTCCAAGTCAAGCGCGTATAGCAAACTACTAACATACAAGTGGAGTAAGCAGTAAGAGTAAATCAAATAACAGAGAATTCATACAGTCATTCCAAAACAAAGTCATAAGGGCTGTCGTAGATGCTCCCTGGAATCTACGAAATAATGATATACAAAGAGATCTAGGGATCGCAACCGTGGACGAGTAAGAATTCGACTTCATGGTCATTGTAACCATGCCATAACTCCAAACACTGGACATGAGAAACATTTTGCGCCGTCTCCAACGAATGATTTAGAGCAATGACTACAGGCCGCTATAAACAGTTCCAGCAGGTGATCTTATCGCTGTTGATGGAGTTTTTTCATAGACAGCAAGAGTTTTTTTTGTCTTGCTCTCATTCACTGCAAGACGCATCTTAGCCACTTTTTTTCTTGATGAAATGTCCCACTGCCGAAGGTCGTTGTTTTCTTCCGATGATGTCAAAGTCATCGGCGTATTGCGATCAATTGCACAAACCTGTGGAAGATCTGATGTCGACGTCTGAATTACGCATGATCTTCTCGATGGCAAAGATGGCAACTGTACCTCCTTGTCTAAATACATTGTTGATACCATAGTCACTCGCCTGAAGCCGTTTATAAATAACCTGATAGGTCCATTACAGTGTGGCTTCAGGCCAGTGAAGTCCACCATCGACCAGATTTTCACACGACACGGCAGATCCTGGAAAAGACCTAAGAAATGCAAATTGACACCCACCAAGGCCGCATATGACAGCGTGCATAGGGACGAGCTATACAACGCCATGTCTAGTTTTGACATTCCTGCCAAGCTCGTTAGGTTGTGCAGGATGACGAGGGAGACTTCTCGCTGCTCCATCAAGGTCGGTAACGAACTCACCGAGACCTTCAATGTCAAAAACAGTCTTAGACAGAGTGACGCGCTGTCATGTGACAAAAGTCTTAGACAAGGCAACGCACTATCATGTGATTTCTTTAACATCATCCTGTAGAAGATCGTGCAAGACTCACACACCAACACTGGAGCCACGATCTTCCAGAAGTCCGTACAACTGTTAGCATACGCGGATGACATTGTCGTCACTGGCAGAGCACAGCAAGCCGTCAATAAGGCGTTTGCTGGCATTGAGACGAAAGCGGCAGAAATGGATCAAGTGGAGAATGAGGGAAAAACGAAGTATATGCTGTCATCAAGAAAGGACACACACCATCGACGTCTTGGACAGAGCGTCACAATGGGCAGCTATAACTTCGAGGTAGTCAAGGAGTTCGTCTACCTCGGCTCCGCAGTAAACACTACAAACAACATCAGTACCGAGATCAAACGCAGAGTTACTCTTGCCAACCGCTGTTTCTATGGGCTCAAGAGGCAATTGAGTAGTAGAGCCATCTCTTGAAGAACCAAGAGCCAATTGAGTCGTAGAGCCCTCTCTCGAAGGACCAAGCTGACTTTATACCAGACCTTGATCATCACAGTCTTGTTGTACGGCGCGGAGGCATGGACAGTCTCAAGAGCGGTTGAGGAAGTCCTTGGTATCTTCGAGAGTAAAGCTCTGCGTGCGATCTTTGGTCCTGTTTGCGTTGACGGTTTCTGGAGGAGAAGATTCAACCACGAACTGTACGGGCTGTACAGCGACATGAGTCTAGTCAGGCGTCTAAGATGGCTAGGCCATGTAGAGCGTATGGACAACTCAGCTCCGGCCCGGAGAGTCTTCGACGTGGGACTACGCAACAGAGGACTCCCGCGTTTAAGGTGGCGCACCCAGGTGGAGAAGGACCTCAACCAACTTGGCGTGCGACACTGGAGACTGTTAGCCAGAGTCTGTGCTAGCTGGAGAGGCTTGTTGGTTGAGGCCCAGGTTCACCCCGGAGTCCGCGGCGACGTCTTTGCCGATGTTGATTGAGTAAAGGGCCTTATCCATCGTCGGACGAGCTCTGCAGGATTCCCAAAACAATTCAATGCGGTGTATAGTTGTAGAACTGTCACTCGGGACCTTTAAATCGATATGTCTTTTCCAAGATCTGCCATATCCCGAGTGGCAGGTCAAAAGTGTACTTCGTTGCCTTGAACCCGACCTGATGTCAACCAATGAACGAACGACGAACGGTTTTAGGCGCTCAGACAGTCCATCACCACCGGCTTCAGTTTGGCTACTGCTGTCATAACTTGATTGAAGTCGGAGGGGCACTGAACTTGGCGGTCAAAGCCTATGCTAGACGCTATAAACGGCTTCAGTTGGTGATCTTATCGAAATTCTACCTGCCTCACGCGGAAACAGAATGAAGTTAAGACTACTGGATAGGGAAACCTAGTTGTGTAGTATTACTCACGAATTTTTGCCGAAGATATATCTAATATTTCAAGTGTCACCATTTGGTCAATCGATGCAAGAATCAGGCCAAAAACATGTCAGATAAGAAAGCGACTTCGCCATTCTCTTCATCCTCAATCAGGCATGTTAAAGGGCAACAGGCTACCACCTTTACCATTCGTGAGCCTTTTCGACTTGCTAGCAAAGCCAGAGGACGAACGAAAGTCCATCCATTTCATGCCTTCGAATGTCCACCACCACACCGACCCTAGCCCCAATAGTTCGCTTCAATCACCAGCACTTCATCTGTCCGTGAAGAATTTGGCAACAACTTCACAAAGCATCCTCGTGAAAGACACCTTCAGCTGCTCCCTCCGCATTCGCACACTCCACTAGGAGCTAATTCCCCTTGAAAACTTCAACCACTCCAAGCCTCATGTTTGCTCAGTGTAAGCGGTGGAGTGTCCCTCATAAGGCATCTGCCACTTTGCAACAATCGCTTTGAGCCAAATCTCACTTCACGCGGTGATGCAGCGCAGATCCCTGTTTGCCTGCTGCTAGGTGGTGTTCCGTCAACTTCACCTCATCTCAAGTGTAATGAACTCTTAAAAAAGCAAATGTTGCGTTCATTCGTCTGACAGTGCGAACTGTGGCAGCTCGCGAGGCACTTCCAGTTCCGAAAGTTCTGCCGCGTTCTTTCGCAGCTCCTTCGCACACCAATCTTCGTCGCGAGTCTCAACGAGAATCTAATTACTGAGAAGAACCATGCGAAACTCCTTTGATCCGGCGAGTAAGAAGCCGCCGCGCCGTGACGTCCATCCCAGGCCGTTCGACGCTTCCTTCAACAGCACCATTCCACTTCAGTTCCACTCTGCACTCCACACCACTGATGCGCTGTTGGGTCAATAAATATTTATGTGCGCTGTCTTTGCGCCCCGTCACCAGCATCATCAAACGTGAAATGAGCACAGGGAACGAGCAGCTCGTGGAATCTCTACAGCCCCCACGGCACTCGTCCCCCTCCCCGACAGGCACACACAGACACACCGCCACCATCGACCCCAGCAGCAGTCGGGCAGCTGTCCATTCGTGGCGCGGTGGCATGTTTGCAGCATCGGAAGAGCTAAAGTGTTAATATATCAACACTTTTGTGAGCGGCTCCAAGGAAACACACACGACAGCCCGGAGGAAGGGAACCCCAGGAATGGGAATGGGAATGATTCGCGAAGAAGTTTCTGTTTGTTGTTTGCACGGTCTCGGTCTGTATGGACTGCGGCGGCGTTTGTTCCGTTTCAAGTGGGCCGTGGCAGCGGCGGCAGTCGTTCAACGAGGCAAGTCGACGCAGTCACACCAAAACGGTCGCCGCCGTCGCTGCCTGACAGTGCTGGAATTTTGACAGTTGGCGAATGTTAATTGCTGGCGCTTCACACTGCCACAGCGCGTGGGGTGCCTACCAAGCGAGACGCGGGAATGTCGTGCCTGATTGTGAGCGTTTCCTTTCTGATCTGAGGAGTCAGTCAGTTTGAGTCGATTTCGCGTCTGAAGTGTGATTCACTTTGCGGAGGATCGTGTGCGCGCGCTGAGTCGTGGTTGTCCGGTTTGGAGCTTAGACCTGTCTCGGCCGCTGCGGCGGACAATTAGCGGTCGTAACTTGTGGCATTGAGGAGGGATGAGCCGGCGCAGCCTGACAGGGGCCGGAGGCATTTGTCATTCGACTCGATGTGGCCAGTTTGACTGCGCCTCGAGGGCAAACATTGTTGCACTTGTCGACAACTTTATTTAGAGGAATGCCCGTGGCGGCGGATTTGCATTTAAAGTGGGATTTCTGAAGTACCTGAATAATGCGGACACATGGGGGGTGCTTGACTCTTGCGTAAGACTAGAAGAAGCCATCGAAGTGTTAACGTGTCCCGGGAATGTTTCCGGTTCGAGATGGAGAAGTGAACGTGTTTCGGATGAGATGATCGCCTACGAGAGGAGGATGATCGGGGATCACAAGGGAGTAGTCAAGAGATAGTAGTTCCAGTCAAGAGATCGAACTGAGAAGGATGGCAGGGACCTCTTCACCATCGCGACGTCACTGAGATTAACCCACAGACCACCATGGCAGCCGCTCTTCGTTCCGTGTCCCAAGGCCCGTGCCAGATGCTCAGAAAACAAAGGCAATAATGAAGTGAACCAACTTCCCGGCCACCTCTCAGTCTCTGCATGTCTGCCGCTCTGCCTACTCAAAGACTCCCCCGCTCGTCTGGATGTTCCAATCAAAACTCAGACCACCCCTCAGTCTGTGTCACAACCCGAAATGCATAAATCCATTCCACAGTGACTAGGTGCTCGTTACTCAGCCAACCAGTGCCTGGGTGCTTCGGCGGTACCCAGCAACCGATGTGATATCCAGCAACCACATTCAAATTGCCTAAACATCCACCCAGTCGGTCGCTCGGTGAAACATAAATTCACCCGACTTACACTCCCTCGCCGTCCCATCGAGCCCGAGTAAGCTGCTACAATCTCGCATAAATAACGATTATCCCCGTTGAGCTAAACGCATCCTAGTTTCACTCTCACAACATC
Organism: Eristalis intricaria; assembly: GCA_964034865.1. NCBI lineage: Eukaryota > Metazoa > Arthropoda > Insecta > Diptera > Syrphidae > Eristalis > Eristalis intricaria. Next base: position 11,427,106 of record OZ035877.1, read on the forward strand.
CACAAAACACCGCGTAGTCAATTTGAAGCCACAATGATGAGCTGCCGCCACTGGTGCGCTGCCTGTCTGCCTGTTCGCCTGCCTGCCTGACGCCAAATCTGTTCCAATATCAATTACCTCCCACCCGCGCACAATCCACGGAGAATACAAAATTTATTCCCGCACGTACGTACGTAAGTAACGCGTAAAGAGTTTCTCGCTTAATATTCGAAATCTGTGTGCAGCAGGAGCGCCACCATTAGCAGCATCAAATATTTATTCACGCAGCGAGCAGGATCACGCTTCTCGCGTATTGTGAGTTCGACGAGGCGACGAACCAACGACGACCGCCGTGGCGAGACGTCTCCTCTCTTTGAGCATCGGCATAAGGAGCGTCGGTATTGTTGCCATATTCAGTCACTTTCGGTGGAGCTAATCCGAAATGAAATCTCGGCAACAGCCACCCAACCAGCCGAGCGTTGAGCGAGGACCCAGCGACTACTGTGCTCTGGAATTCTGAGGCGGCAGAGCGTGAAATTTATTTTTTCCCGCCCATTTACATAATTCGCGATGAAAATTTCCTCTGAAATTACCAGAGATCCTTCATAACCTCATTATCGTTACAGTACCAGTGCCAGTGCCAGTGCCAGTGCACACAGCAGCTCTCGCCCTCTGGCTTGCTGAAGGATCCTGTTTGTCGTGTGTGGGGCGAGAACGTGGATGTGGCTGCTGCGAGGTGGGAGGCGTCAATGCACCAGCCCCGCTAGCATCATCATCATCGTCATCGTCGTCGTCCTGGACTGCATTGAGCCGAGACTCACTCACCCACTCCCGGCCCGACAGGGCCAGGATGGATGGATGGTTTTGTTAGCGGGTTGGCTAGTCGGTCTGTCGGCGGGCGGTCGACCGAAAGGAACATGTTGCGCAACAAGATATGAAATTATGTCGTAAATAGATGTGCATGCTACGTGTGCAGGGGGCTGCGGGGGTGATTTTGTGAAATAAATTTTGCTTTCGTTTCAAGGAGCAGCTTGTATTTAGGGCAGGCAAACATCTGCCGCCTGGCCGGGGGTGTTACTGCTTGACGCTGATTGAATTGTATCGCTTTGTTGGTCGACCGCGCCAGTCACGGACGCTGCGCTGCTGGCATGATGCTGCATGGGCGGTAATGGTGGAGCTAGTAGTTCGCGCGCGTTTCTGTTTGCTGGCACATTGCAGCTTCACGGGCGAATGAATCCTTTATGAGAGCGCAAGGCCATGTGCTGACAGTTAAACATCATTTTCGATGATCTCTGAACTGGCGGCGGTGGGATGGACTGCATTATTTAGCCACCCCACGCCACTCGCGCTCGCTGGGGTGAAAAACGATGGAATGCTGCGTTGATGGCTCGTGTCCGAATTGTCTGTTTATTTGCGGCGAGCTTGGCAGTACGTGAGCTCATTTGAATGCGGTTCTCGGGCGGGAGGGGGGTTTCAGTTTTAATGCGGGATTTCTGTTGGCAAACGAGTGAAGTCTGACCGATGCTGGCGGGCTTTTGAAAGAGCTTCAATCTTGCTCTGAAATTCGAGACTACCTACACACACGATCTATAAGGTGTCGCCTGAGAACCGATGGAAAAACCCACAAGTTGATGTGACAACTGAAGCACAACATCTTCGGGACGACCCCGGATTAATGGCTTATGAGCCGCAGTCGCAGTTATACAAAGTGGCCTTCTGCCCCGCGCTCAAATTTCCTGTGTGGGCTTTGGAAAATGAGATGGAAATTTACGAGTCAGCATTCATTTTGGGGAACTTTGTGTCAACACGTTCGACTTGGATGAGCTGAGGTCGTGGGAAAATCGATACGGAGACGTGGTAACAATCAAATAAATTATGACTGGCTTCTTGACGTGGGTTGCTTTCAAGTCGTGGATGGTTAAGATTATGAAGCCATCAGTGGTGTTGTAATCGGTGGGAGAGTTGGGCGAGATGGTGGCTGAAGGGATTGAGAAATGGGGCAGATTACTGCCTGCTGGCAGCCTTACTCCTATCCAAAGGAATGCCATTTAAATTCTTCATCTTTTGGAACAGGAGGAGATAGCTTAAAGCGTGTCATTGTGGCACAGGCGTATGCATCTAGCCTCTGTCAACGAACTCCTACTCTAACAGCTTCGACGGAAGATGGGGCACCAGGCCTCCGTGGGATGTCATTGGCAGCTGCTTACGAGAGAGGGTGGAGAGTGAGTGTGTACCAGGCGGTGGCGGAGGTGCTGATGAGCAAATTAACCATTGGCGACAACTGTGACCATGATTTTCTTGGTGTGCATGCTTTTTAGAGCCACTCTGATATATTCGAAGCTCGAATCTAAGAGGTTTCTTTCACAGGCCATGTCAGGGCCTTCGAGTAGAGTTGAAGGCGGACTAGCCCTACAATCTAAGGGGCAACGGCGGCCCTCATAGGTTCAGAGAGGTCCATACTCGTCGGGTCGAGGTTTCTTTCCCAGGCCAGGTCAGGGCCTTCGAGTAGAGTTGACGGCGGACTAGCCCTACCCCCTCTTATGGGCAACGGCGGCCCTCATAGGTTCAGAGAGGTCCATACTCGTCGGGTCGAGGTTTCTTTCCCAGGCCAGGTCAGGGCCTTCGAGTAGAGTTGACGGCGGACTAGCCCTACCCCCTCTTATGGGCAACGGCGGCCCTCATAGGTTCAGAGAGGTCCATACTCGTCGGGTCGAGGTTTCTTTCCCAGGCCAGTTCAGGGCCTTCGAGTAGAGTTGACGGCGGACTAGCCCTACAATCTAAGGGGCAACGGCGGCCCTCATAGGTTCAGAGAGGTCCATACTCGTCGGGTCGAGGTTTCTTTCCCAGGCCAGGTCAGGGCCTTTCGAGTAGAGTTGATGGCGGACTAGCACTACCCCCTCTTAGGGGCAACGGCGGCCCTCATAGGTTCAGAGAGGTCCATACTCGTCGGGTCGAGGTTTCTTTCCCAGGCCAGGTCAGGGCCTTCGAGTAGAGTTGACGGCTGACTAGCGGCCCTCATAGATTCAGAGAGGTCCATACTCGTCGGGCCTTCTCGGATCTAAGAGGTTTCTTTCCCAGGCCAGGTCAGGGCCTTCGAGTAGAGTTGACGGCTGACTAGCGGCCCTCATAGATTCAGAGAGGTCCATACTCGTCGGGCCTTCTCGGATCTAAGAGGTTTCTTTCCCAGGCCAGGTCAGGGCCTTCGAGTAGAGTTGACGGCGGACTAGCCCTACCCTCTTAGGGGCAACGGCGGCCCTCATAGGTTTAGAGAGGTCCATACTCGTCGGGTCGAGGTTTCTTTCCCAGGCCAGGTCAGGGCCTTCGAGTAGAGTTGACGGCTGACTAGCGGCCCTCATAGATTCAGAGAGGTCCATACTCGTCGGGCCTTCTCGAATCTAAGAGGTTTCTTTCCCAGGCCAGGTCAGGGCCTTCGAGTAGAGTTGACGGCGGACTAGCCCTACCCCCTCTTATGGGCAACGGCGGCCCTCATAGGTTCAGAGAGGTCCACAGCCGACGAGTATGGACAGACCCGATGAGTATGGATCCAAGAGGTTTCTTTCCCAAGCCAGGTCAGGGCCTTCGAGTAGAGTTGGCGGCAGAGGAGCCCTATTCTCTTATGGGCTCTTTAACAGCACCCCTTAGCCTCAAGGAGGCCCATACCCGACGAGAATGGACGTACATACTGTTAACGACCTCAGAAAATAAACCAAGCACAACGACTTTCGATTCTACATGTGGAATATGAGGTCACCTAACGCAACGTACACCCCTTGCTGTGGCCAAAGTCCGAACTAGGTTATCGAGGGAACTGAAGGAACACCGAGAGACCTGAAGGGGCACCATGGTTTGACATCCGAGAGCTATAAAGCAACGGACAACTGGGATCTTTGCCGATAGAGTATCTCAAAGTCTTCCTCTTAGTTCGACATGTGCAAGCAATCGAAAAAGATTGCAAGCATTGTCAAGTAGAAATCAAAGAAGCTGCCTCTTATGTGCTGGGGTCTTACGACACGTCGAAAAAACCATTGTGTGACAACGACGTGTAGGCAGGAACATGCAGTGAGACTGAAAGCCTACCAAGCAACACTCCAATGAGCAACAAGAGCTGTACATGACCTCTACGTACAGAGACAAAGGGAAAAGCCCGTCTTCTCAGGAGGAAAAACAAGAGCTGGAGAGGGACGCGGTCGAAGCAGTGGACAAGTGTAACGAAAGGAATGATGTTCAAAGGATAAGACAACTGTCTCGCGGAGACTGGAAAGAATGGCGCCGTTTAGAAGTGATCAAGATAACAATACAGAAACCAAAGTTGAACAAAGGTGATGGTCCAGGCGGACTGTGTGCAGAAGTCTAGCTGGAGCTGTAGTTGAGGAGATGAAAGGGTCTGCGGAAAGTCGATATGGAACCTCAGTATCGTCTGCTGATTCATAAGAAGGACTGACTTGACTGCAGTATCGATCAAATCTTTAGACTAGTGCGCATCCTGAAAAAAAAAACTCATGAAATGCAGATCGACACTCACCACAAGGCCACATACAACAGGGTGCATAGAGATGAGCTATACAACGACCTGTCTATTTGTGAGATAGCTGTCAAGCTCTCAGGTTGTGCAGGATGACGTTGAAGAATTCCCGCTGCTCCACCAATGTCCCTAACGAGACCCGAGACCTTCAACGTCATAAATGGATAAAGACAAGCCAAGGCGCTTGTACGTTGGTTCCTGAGAAGATCGTGTATAATCTAATCGCGAACACAAGAGGAGCAATTTTTCAAAAGATCGTACAATGGCTGGCATACGCGGACGGCCGCGGCTCGGTTGACCGAACACAGCGAGGCGTTTGCAGGCACTGAAAGGGGAGGCGGCCAAAATGACGTTTGCTGAACCTCGAGAAAGGATAGCGACTTGGGCACAAAGCCACCATAAGCAAGCAAACATACTGGTAGACGACCTCTATGCCAAACCATATAGACTCTTAAAATAATGAATCTCTTTATCACTTTTTTTTTTAAATAAAATAGTCTAATTAACTAACTAACTAAACAGACACTTTTCAGCTAGTCCAGGACTATCTAGGGTCCCAAACAAGTAGTTCGAGAGCGTCAACAGCAAGAATTAACTCCTGCCATCCTCTGTTCCTTTGCGCAACAGAGTAATAAATCTCTCACTCGAAGGACCAGGCTAATGATGGACGGATTTGAAAACCACTTTATCTGATGTGGCGAATAGCACCAAGAACAATGGAGCAAGGAGAGCCTCCACTCGATCATACCGTGTGAACAAGGACAGTCAGTCAGATGATTGCCAGAGTAAAAGGTTCCTGAAGGCTTAACTCACATCGAACACAAGTGTGCCTCTTCTCTTAAGCCCTCCACCAGTCAACCCTACGCCAGCATGCGACCACCATCGGCGATTGTCGCCTCAAAATTGATTACATTCACTTACACGCAGTCTTTTGTTGCCCATAATGACCCCGTTCACTGCTCCTCCAGACCCGTGTGGTGACGCAATAAATTAAAATCCCATTAATCCCTCTGTTCCGAGGTATCTATTCTCCACTTTCTCCTGGACCCTCCCACAAGAACCAAACAACAATTGCCATCATCAACGCCATGCAATTACAAAGACCGGGCCCAAGCACACAATAGCCATTCGACAAGCGCCACAAAGCTGATGGCAAACAAGTTCTGCGCGAGCTTCTCAAAGATTCCCACGATCGTTCCAAGCGCAGCGTGCCTCTGCGATCGATGGCAGTTAAAATGTTCATAATTTAACTCAATCATGCCCGCCAGAGATCAGACGGCGGATAAGTCCAAACCCCCTTCGGGACAGGCCACATTAGCCACCACATCAGCTGCAGCCACTGTCCCACATTTGGCTCGAGCTAAATCAATTTTATATCTCGCGTCCATATCTAATTTGAAGTTTCCACCTAATCAACTCAGAATGCAACCAAATTGTAATTTTTCAAAAAATAGACAAAAAATTAATTCACCCAAGATACGCAGAGAGCTTTTCCGGAGGGTATCGCCGCGCCGCCGAGCGCCCTAATGATCGAGGAGACGAACAACGCACAACGCACAAGCCATGTGTCTCATTAACCGAACACTCTGAATGGGAGGAAAAAAAAAATAACGAATCTCTAGCCACACAGCTGGAAGCCTAACCCTAAGGGCATTTAAATAATGTATCTGCACCTGTACCGCTGTGGGAAACATTTTTCACGTCGAAATTCCATCTTTCTCGATCTCGAAGCCGAACCGAGGAGGCAGCGCCGGGTTGGAGAAAATAGAAATCCGAGCCACGATGCATATGCATGGCCTGGCATGTGTGCGGTCGAGAGCGAAGGGCTCGAAATTAATTAAATCGTAATCAATTAACGAAGCAGGCCCCAGGTAGGAGGGACCAGGGCGACTGCAAAGAGTTATGCATCACAACCGACGGAGATATCTCATTCATACCGCCAAGTGACACAGATGAATGCCAGCCCGGGGCCCCCGGACCGAATGCAGAGAGAACAAGAAAAGCGCCATCTCTTGCGAAAGACAAAGAAATCAGAGAAAGATATTCTCTATGCTGTTCCCTCGATTCGATTCGAACATAAATATCTTTCTTCAGCGTCTGTCTTCTAGCCGCGACCCCATTGTCCACAATTACGACGAATGCCATTTATCACCAGCGGGCTACAAAGTGGTTAGCACTTAGCTCTGGAATCTGGTGGTGTTTTTGGGAAAATTGGAACGCGAGAGTCGCAGTCGGCCAGAGCTAGTCGTAAATTCGTTTGTGACCCTCGACCTTCAACCTCTCTTTAGCGTTCATTTGTAGCGAGATAAACCGAAACACAGAGAGAGCCCCTTCGCCCCGAGTGCCTCACAAACTTATTCATTCTCAGTGCGTGTGCATATGGGCAAGCGAGTGGATATCGTTTTTGTGTATCCGTTGATGTGCCGTGGATAGCCGCGATCGGTTAATAAATGTCAGAACCTTTCTATTTCGTAAATCAAAACCATTGATAAGGCTAATCGTGTGTCGTGCACACGCACGCACCGCACGGTCCTCGAGGTCTGTTCATAAGTCATTCCTTAGCGCGTGCCTAACACAAAACTCCTTTGCCCTCGCCCGAGCCACAGTCACCGACACACCGACACAACGTCACACCGCCACGCGAACTATTCGAAGGAGAATCCGAGAAATTGATTTCAAGTCACGTAGCCCCCCGGTACCCAACGTGATTACACGAACTACATGTACACACGCACACAGCGCGCAGATAATAAAGCAGCAGCAGCAGCCAGTCAGCCCCCGCGCGCCAGCCGAAGAACAAGAAATCAAGGGAAACACACGGCTCGAGCAACAACAAAATTATTCGTGGGAATATAATGAAACGTAATCGGATGACACCAGCAAAGGCAGTCAGGCAGGAGCAGCAGCCAGCAGTTAAGGCACTCTCACACATCGCACCACCACCGCACGCGCACATAAAAATGAAAATGAACGCCCAATAACGATGACATTCCTCGATGGGATACGACCATGAGATGGGGCTCGGTTCTGGGCTGTTACCTTGCTCCCTCCGACCACGACGCCTATGACAACGATGACGACGACACGACAAATGTGCGGCTTTTTATTTGAATTTTATGTAAAAAGGGACCAGCGCTGCTCGCGCTGCCAGCTAGATCACCTGTGCACGGCAGCGGCAGCTACAGTGCTGTTGTCGTTTGGTTAGGGTGCCCCCTAGTTCCGGTCCTTGGGCACAACTCACGAAAGGATGCCGGGCATAATGACAAATCGAGCGGAGACAGTACGACACATAAATCATGTTGCCGCCAAGCGAGAGAGCGAGAGGTGTGCGCTTATGCCCATCATCGATTAGGGATTCATTCCTTGCCAGCCGCTGAGGGTAACCGAGAACCGGCCAACGAGGGAGAACACAAAACAAAAAAAGGAACATCAGCCGGCGTGATCCTTTGTAATTGTAATCGCCCACTGTGCCATGCGCATTTGTCACCGGGCGACTGCAATATTAATAAATTGAATTCAAAGTGGACAACGCGCCGCCGCACCGATCCGATCGTACAATGGGGGTGTGGCTGCCATCATGATCGGGGCATCATTCATGAACGATCTGCACGATGAGAGTGCTGGGGGAGGGAACTGTGTCCCCTGGGAAGGGGAATTGCATTGAGACAGTGGGTGGATCGAGGTTACAAGATCACTTAGGAAATCCCCGAAAGATGAGTCGGCTGACTGCTGAGATCAGTCACACATAGAAGGGCCTCTAGCACGCCTATTGACTTCATCAGCTGCGCGGTTTGCGGGAATGTCACAGTGTCCTGTGGCTACAGTGGCACATGAGAAGAATACCAACTGTGGTCATCATTCAGAGATCAGACAGATCTGATCTCACAGCTTGGCAGCACTAAGCTGAACCAAGTCAGAGCTTCTTTGTACCTAATTGAAAGAACCCGTGTGGTGTATTCCTAGTTCCTAGACCCAGCCCTGAAAAGCTCTGCGTGCGATCTTTGGTCCTGTTTGCGTTGACGGTTTCTGGAGGAGAAGATTCAACAACGAACTGTACAGCGACATGAGTCTAGTCAGGTGTCTTCGGATCCAACGCCTAAGATGGCTAGGCCGTGTAGAGCGTATGGATAACTCAGCTCCGGCGCGAAGAGTCTTCGACTCCGAACCCGAGGGACAAACGCAACAGAGCACGCCCCCGTTTAAGGTGGCGCACCCAGGTGGAGAAGGACCTCAACCAACTTGGCGTGCGACACTGGAGACAGCTAGCTTGATGGCTTGACGACTGGAAGAAACCCGCATGAAGACGATTGTCAAAGGCAACCTTGGCTGAGGTTCAATCTCTCCACGCGTCGCAGATCACGTCTTTGAATAAGATCATGGGTTTTTTTTTAGCGTGCGGAGATCCTGAATTCGGCTTGCGCTCGCCAGGAAGACTCAGGGAAGACATATTATTGCAAACCAAGCAGTGCGGCGAACATGAAAGAACACCACAACCCACGCCAAGTGATCTTGGCAAATTCTTTTGCAACGATCCTTCACAAGATCAATTTGAAGGCAAGACTGCTAGTGCTGATCTGTGGCGCCAAATGAAAAGGGGCCTTCAGGGTCTCTGTGAAGATACCCAGAGATCCGTTCAGCATCTGATAACTAAGATCTAGACTAGAGTCAAAACATTGGTCAAAGTACTGGTCTACCGAACTCTCACTTAACCAGTCCTGCTGTAAGGAGCCAGACGATAACGGTGATTCTTGTTGATCTAGAGAAGACTGCCTGAGAGGAAAGACTCTCGAAGGAAAGTTGAGGTGGTAGGAGATCAGCGTACCGAAAGTCAGAGTTCCAGAATGTTTCAGAGTGTCCTCAGCGAAATACCGTCCGGATCTGAAGTCTAATTGGTATCCGCGGTCTTTGGGTAGTTGCCGTCTGGATCTGAAGCCTAATTGGTATCCGCGGTCTTTGGGTAGTTGCCTTCAGTTTCCCATGCCAAGTTGGTTGAGGTCCTTCTCCACTTGGGCGCCCCACTTTAGACGAGGGTGTCATCTTTTATACTGTCCCACAGGTTCGATGTCAAAGACTCTTCAGGCTGGAGCAGTGTTGTCCAGGCACTCTACATGACCCAGACATCTTACGCCTTCCAGCCTTAGACGGTCGACTAAGCTCAAGTCGCGGTACATTGGCAAGATCGTTACCAGATCAAAGTCAGTTATGAAGCACGATGCCTATACATAGAGGAAATAAGGATTGTGAATGGGAAAAAATTAGTCTGCCAACACTGCCCCCCCCCCCCCTCCCCCCCCCCCCCCCTCTCCCCACCCCAACCCTGCACCCAGGAAAAACTGTCTGCTGTCGAATATGGCTCTTTTGCGTACACATCGTCGTCTTCTTCTCATTGCCTTAAAGGACATGAAGTTCGTCCATTTCCGAGTCTGTCCAAACATGGAAACAGCCTGAAATAGAAGGTTCCACTACCATCGCCATGGTTGATAAGCGGAGGATCTACCAGTCCACTCTGCAACCCACCAGGCCTTCATCACAACAACCACCCATTTGCCGAAATCCGGTAAGAAATTCAAAACGATTGGCCGTCGAAGAGAGAAGTTAGAAGGATCTCTGATCAATAATCATGTGTAGTCGATCGGCAGCTACGTTGAGCTATAAAATGAGTTGTAGACAAACTTCGGACTCCATAAATAACATCCTTGATCCGACGTAGAATCGCCTTACAAGCCGGTGCTACTGCGGTTCATCGGAGCAATTTGGGTCAAAGCCTCTGACTGATCAGACTCGTGGTTTACAGGACTCATAGGCTGGCAGTCGTTGTACATGGAGTCGAAAATTGGAGGATAAGGAGCCTTAGTGCCTCCTCTGCCACAGATAAATGGGCTTGCCAGCTTGGAAAGTGAAAAGAAGAAAGTACAATGAACTCTGAGGTGTACATATTAAGCCAAAATCGAACGCCTGGAAACCAATGCTTCAGCTAAGACGATCTTCGACGAATCAGATCCTCCTGGTTGGAGATGCAGAGGAAAACCGAATCTCGGGTCCAACGACCACGCCATCCCGCACACAATAGAGCTTTGGCTTGATGACTAGAAGAAACCTGCATGAAGACGATTGTCAAAGACAAACTTGGCAGAGGTTCGACCTCTCCACGCATCGCAGGCCTAGTCTTTGCAGAAGATCATGGGTGCTTCAGTCCTTCGGAGATCCCGAATTCGGCGCTCCCCAAGAAGACTCATAGAAGACATTTCTGCAAATTAAAGAGTGCGGCGGACATGAAAGAACACCACAACCCTCGTCAAGTGATCTTGGCAAATTCTTTTGAAACGATCCTTCACAGGATCAACTTGAAGCCAAGACTGCTGCACACGTTTCCCATCGGCGCTCTCCCTTGGCTGCGAATGACTTCCCTTGGGATTGTAAAAAAAAACAACAATTACAGGTCAAAAATCACCTATCGCTTGATCTTTTCTTGTGACAGAGACCCAGAGACGCAGCAGTAGTTCCCCCTTATCCTATTCATGGAATAATCACGTTGGGTGAGATCACTTGTCATCCCAAACGATTCAAATTGAGCAGACCCGCTGCGACTGAACGCCAGCCTGTCCCAAGAAAATGCTCTTGAGACAAATATGATCTCAACTACACCCAGGTAGATTAGGATCTCCTCGAATCACTTGAACAACAGACCCTAATTACCCCCGAACTGCACCCGAAATCCAGTCACACACAATTCGTCTCCGGCTTAATTGCACTTTTGTCACTCATCCCCGACGAGACCTAAACTACTTCCTGAGTGGAATACGAGTAGGTTTCCTTCGCCCACCGCCTCAAGTGGACCCAAGCTGGCAGTTTTGTTGTTTTCTCTTCGGTCTGTCTGCGAGTGCGGTCACTTTGTGGAACCCAATTTGGCTCAAGTGCTGACAGAGTCGCCTGTCGGATGGGCGATTACACCGAGACCATGCACAAAAATACGACAAAAAGGCAAGCGACATCGGAACATGCATGCAACAACAGACAAGACAAAACAGAAAAAAAGACGACGCACACTGTCGGGATCGCCTTTTGAGTCTGCAGGTATTCCCATTCGCTCCTCCTCGCACGGCACAGCCAAGAGCCGATCCTCGGCCGAATGCACGTTCAGAGGTGGGTTATTTATTGCATCAGGGTGGCGCGCGGTTGTTCCCGGACGTTCCTGGGTCATTATTATCAGCATAACGATGACTGACCATTATCTGGAACATTGATTCGATTTGTATGTGCATTCGCATGCAGATGGGCGGGTACCCTCGAAATTGGACGCAGACTGAGGAGGACAGCATTTGTGCGAGGGACGACGAGGAAGACCCTAATTGCTAGTGCAATCCACAGCTGGTCCGAGAGAAGACAACAAAAAAAATAAAATAAAAGAAAAGAAAACAACAAAATCGATGACAGAGAAATATGTTCGTTTCGATATTTCGATGAGACGTGGTTGCATTGCACACACATCCAGAGACACACTGCAACATGCATCGCGCACATCCCTTCGCATGCGAACGAGGATGTGTTTTATTTATTTGCGATGCAGTTGTTCCTTTCGTTCCTCCTCGCCGCGGACCAGAACGTCGACGACGAGGACGAGGACGAGAACGATGGCGAAGCGAACTCCTCGTTTAGGTTCTTATCAGGACACTGTTTTTATAATTCATCGGGACGCTTGCGTTCGGTTCCTTTTTTTCAATTTCCGTTCCTTGTTTTTTTTTTTTTTTTTTGTTAATTTCAGAATAAACATCGTCGATTATCATCATCATCGTTGTCGTAGTCGTAGTCGCTGTCGTTGTGGCGAGCTGCGCAAGGATACCATCCCGATGGCATGTGAAAATTGCCAATCCACACGGCGAGCGTGCACACATCCAGCGCGATGTGCTACACCAGATCCATAGATAAGTACATATATGCATTATAAATTGGTTGGTAATTTAAGTGGAAGGAAGAAGATGCCGCTGAGAGTGGTGTTGGTTCCGCCGCCTGTGCAAGGATTATGACAACAACATCCATCCGTTGCCATATAAATATTTAATTTTGTAAAATTAAAATGACGCGCCGAGGCAAGGCAAACGAGACGCCATCACCAGCAGCCAACAGCAACAGCAACGACAGACCCAAACCGATGCACATTATAGCGCGCTGCGTCAACAATAGCTTAATAACTTAATAAATTAGACGGCGAGTCGACGATGAGCCAGCCAGGACGAGTCAGGGACGATGCCATATTTTCTGATGGGGGGGTGGTAGTAGCGCGGAAGCGGTTGTTTCACTGTTCGGCAAGTGATTAAAATTAATATCCGTACGGAATTAATAATAATTAGCTGGTAATTGGACACGCAGACAGTGTGACAGCGGCGGAAGCCGTTCGCCAGTGTGTTCCGAATCAATTTTGATGTCGATGGTACTTAATGTGCCATGATAATGATTTGTGGTGTTCGAAATGCTGATGGGAAATGCAATGCAATACAATTTGAGTGGAGCCGACGGCCAGGAGGAGGGGCGGGGGAGGGAAAAATAACACATCTGCAAATGGATGCAAGTCATATCGAATTTGGGATTAGTGCGCGAATGTGGGATGGGCGAGTTTGACACTTTCCGGATGTGGCGGCTTTTAATTTGGAATTTGAGGTGATTGGTGGAGGGAACATTCCATTACTGTCGTACAGTGTGTGCAGTCCAGTTGGAAAGGGAAACTCTCGAAAGGATGCGATTCCATTAGGCAGGCGGCCACTTGGCAGATTCAGGATGAGATGGTTGGACCAAGTCCATAAGCTCGCCTGGTAACGCTTGGGCATAGCTCCGGATGAGGAAGAGTCGAGGGCGGAGGATCGAGTTGCCTGGAGATCTCTCGTGCGCCACCCTCAAGAAAGACGACGTCTTGAAGAGAGCGTCACAATAGGCGGCTGTAGCTTCAGGAACTTTTTTACCTTGCCTCCGCAGTGATCACTACGAACGCAGAATGACTCATGGCTACTTAATTGGATTCAAGAGGTTTATTTTCAAAGGACCAAGCTGACTCTAAGTAAGACCGTGTCCTTGGCTTGTGGTACAGAGACATGGGCAGAATCTCAAGAGCAGATGAAGAAAATCTTGCGGTTTTCGAGAGTAAAGTTCTGTGTACTAGGAGAGGCAGTGCAGGGGAGGGAAGGGAGCTGCCAGCGCACCATGTTCGTCACACCCGCAGTCAGACTACTACCTCTTATCGACCACTCCAGTGATAGGGCTTTAATTTGATCCCTATGGCAAATGGTGACTGGACCAGATTTGAAAATCAGATAAAAGCGTTTTCGCTTGGGATTAGAATCGGGCAGGCACTCTACCCAAGGACAGGCAATTAACAGCGCCATACAGTAGTCGCGAGAGTAAAGTTCTGCGTATTAGGGTAGGGAAGGGAGCGGCTAGTAAAAGTCACCACCACACCATCTCCAGTCGCAAGACACCCACAGTTAGAATGGTGACAGGACCTGATTTGAAAACCGAATAAACCATATTAACTTTGCTTTCACTATAATTCGAACTGGAGACCCCTCTAGCCAAGGACAGGCACCATATGCGCCATCTAGTCGTCGCGAGAGTAAAGTTCTGCGTACTAGGGTAGGGAAGGGAGCTGCTAGTAAAAGTCACCACCACATCATCTCCAGTCGCAAGACACCCACAGTTAGAATGGTGACAGGACCTGATTTGAATAAACCATATTAACTTTGCTTTCACTAGGATTCGAACTGGGGACCCTTCTAACTAAGGACAGGCACTTAGTCGTCGCGAGAGTAAAGTTCTGCGGACTATCTTTGCTCATTGGTGGCAATTGGATGTGAAGATTCAGCGACCAGTTGCAACCATATCCTGTCATAAACGTAGACTAAGTCACAAAAACAGATAACAATGGAATGCACATGAGGTCGTCGCGATCCTAAACAAACACATGACCTCTAGGCCACTCCACCCGCCCTCCGTAAACATCGGAATAATAAGCGATCGTCTTTGCAAATGATGACGGCTAAAGCTCGCGCCAGATGGAGGGTGTTCCTGTGGGCCAATCCCGAACTGTAGCGCCATCAGAAGAAGAAAGAAACCAAGATAAAAACGATGCCTTTTCTGGCAGATCTACACCGAAGCTTCCGAATGGGCGTCATACGAGCTTGTGAATGCCTTTATGGCTCTTCGAGCTTTGGGATTACATTGGTTGCTACTGCACTCGACAGATGTCCACTAGGCTCGATTCAGGGTCCGTGAGAAGAACGGCTGTGTGCTTCTACTCTTTCGACAAATCTCGGCAGACTAGGCGTTTTACTTAGGTAGGGCTGCTAGTGCCAGCACTCTTAGACCATGTTGGTCCATTGTGATACCCACGGTCAGACTACTACCACTGATAGTGACGGTAATTTGAACAACGTGGCTGAACCCGATTTGAAAACCAGATAAAAGCGTGTTAACTTTGCTTTCACTGGGATTCGAACCGGGGACCCCGCTAACCAGGGGCAGGCACTCAACCAACTGCACCATCCAGTCGTGTCCAGGCATTTGTGCGTAACCTTGACAGATTTAAACTGCTGTACGAGTGCGAGTACTAGTCGATTTTAAACCAAAGTGGTCGCCAAGTTGAAAGAATTCACCAGACCGCCGGAACACGGTCCACTGTTGCATATCTCAAGACTTTTTGAGTTTGTCAGACGAAGTGCCGTCCCTCTCGTGAACTCTTGACTTGTTGGTTTTGTCAGGCGAAGTGCTACCCCCTTCGACGGTCAAACAACGACATCCGATCCCATCTTCAATCGCCAGGCACTTGTTTCGCAACCCATCGTGTCCACTCAATCCAACCAATAGCCCCGCACCAAGCGACTTCCGTCTTCCTGCCGTTGACAGAGAGTACAGTACAGCATCCATTCGGAATATGCGGCCAGGCAACCGGCTAGCCAAGCTGAAACTCAAAACAAAGACTAAATTAATGAAAACGTTTTCCTTAATGATCGCCTCTAGACAATTAAGTTTATTGGGTGTTTCGCTCGTAAAACAAATTACGTTAACGACCAGAAACGGGATGCATAGCATTAAGTATGTTAAAAGGTTATTTTCATCAAAAGGCCACAAAAGTAAAAAAAAAAAAAAACAGAGGAAAAAAAACGACAACCAAATAATAACAAGAAGAGCACACCACTGCCAGCGTCACAGGCGAACGCTTATCGATGATGTGCCCTGTGAAAGTTGATGGGCAACTTCTTGTTCCCGCAGGTTTATCATCCAAAACGGACGGTAAACGTTCGCGTTCGTTCGAGAGAGCTATTTTTTGATGGATTAGGTGCTATCGCTTTACGTGTTTCTTTTGGTTGTTTCCAGGAGATTTGGGTTAGGAATCGTTTATTGACACATAACCGTGATAAGGCTGAATGGAGAAACACGCAGATGATGATGTGAGGTTCGTCGTCGTTTTTATCGAGGTGCTAAACCGCTTCAGATGGGCGCCCCGGCACTGTGACCCAAAAAAAAAAAAAGAAAAAAAGCGAATGGGTTGCCGAGATTCAATTAAGCAGATGCCCGAACCCGAGATGCTGTCTGTTTTGGGTGGGAGTTGGTGGTGGCAGAGATCGGACTGCAGATGCGGGGCGCGTTCATTTGAATAAACGACTAGGTGCCCCATCAAGCGGGTTAAGAGCGTTGTTTTACGTTAACGATTTTTGAAGAACAACAAACTTTTTTCTCCACGATCCGTGGAGTGGCGAGCGGTTCGCGTAGTGGCGGGCTGGAGTTGTTAAAAAGTTTACTGGACGACATAAAACGAAATGGTCATCAAGGGGTTGGCATTTGATGGGCTGAACGATCGATGGAACCGTGACAATTGGGAGAGAGCGAGGAAAACATGAGTAATTCAGATCGGGCGGGAGTAAGATGTGATGGGAGCTTGATTGGCTTCGTCGAAATGGACAGATGAGGCTAGAACCTGGAGTTGGTGACGGGTCAAGCCGCATTCCACAAGCGTGAGTATTTCACCGTGAACTAGCTTTTCAGAGAACAGAGTAAGGGAGCACACACTGCTCCTCGTACTTGGAGAATGGGAGCTAGATTATGCACAGTTCGGTCCCTGGTCTTTGGCACTGTTTCTATCTCATGGCCAAATGGCCACAAGTAAAGAAGGGCCTCAACCAGTTTAGTGTGTGCAATTGGAAGCTGCAGGAGCAGGAGACTCTTTTTGTGTGAGGTCCAAGTCCTTCCCAAAATTTAGCGCCGCACAAAGAATATCATTGCCGCCTTGGGCTTGGTGTCTGATCCCTGGTTCCTGCTACATGGAGGGTCTTTGGTAACCGGTTGCGATTCCCCATCCCGACAAGCCCCAGATCTCTACTCTCTTGAGCCCTCTCTTGACCTTCTGCATGGGATCCCTGGCGACAAACCCCAGGTCTCTACTCTCTTTAGCCGGTTCTCCAATGCGTGGCGGTTCCAGATTCCCGATCTCTGATTCAAGACCTTCTGTATCGGATCCCTGGCGACAATCCCCAGGTCTCTACTGTCTTGAGCCGGTTCTCCAATGCGTGGCGGTTCCAGATCCCCGATCTCTGATTCAAGACCTTCTGCATCGGATCCCTGGCGACAAGCACCTGGTCTCTACTCTCTTGAGCCGGTTCTCCAATGCGTGGCGGTTCCAGATCCCCGATATCTGATTCAAGACCTTCTGCATCGGATCCCTGGCGACAATCCCCAGGTCTCTACTCTCTTGAGTCGGTCATCCAAGGTGTGGTCCATGAGGTTCGCCTTGCCTCAACGTATGACTAGTTCCAGTTGCCGGGTACCATCTTAGTTCAATCGAGTATTCTCCCTCCCTTGCATCGAGTCCACTCAATTTGATCAGATTCCTGGTGATTGAATGAGGTCCCTAGTCGATTGTGTTTCATCTCCGTTTGTTTCTCTATACCGACTAGTCTCAGATCCAGTGAATGGCCCCCGATCTCTGATCTTCGTCCTCTCATGATAACTGTCTGATCTTTGTTCCTGGACGTTGATCTCAGGTGCCTAGCCGCCGCTAGTGCCTGGTCTTCACGCTATTGCGTGCGACTGGTCTCTGGTCGTCCTTTCCTTATCCATGACCTCAATCCTCGGCTAGCCCTTGGTTCGTCGCTATCTAGTGCCTTTGAGTAGTCGATCGCGTCCTATCTCATGCCATTATGGAGAGTTGTTCCAGATCCTTGGTCCTCTCTGTACGATCTCCAGACTGTGATCCATGGCCCGTGCCTGGTCTTCGGCGACAGGTTCTTTATTCGTGGCATCCGATGCACAATTCATGATCTTCATTCATCCAATGACTTTTTTCCTGATCTTTTGCCTCCATAGTTTCATTCTTGCTGCCTAGTTTAAGGTGCCTGGTCTCCGATTTGGATCCGGGACCTGCTTCTTCACATCCCCGGCGACTGATCCCTGATCTCTCGTCGACAGGGCATAACCTCCAGTTCTTGAGCCATGATCGTTCTTTTCGGCTCACTGGCGAGTAGTCCCTGATCCTGGCCTTAGCTGTCTAGCCTCTTGTGCCTTGACCTCAATGCCTTAGTCTTCGGTGACTAGTCGATCATGCTTGATCTTCAGTCCCTCTCCTTTTCATGATCTTCCTTTCCATCCACCAAGCCGTTGATCCTCATCCTCTCCCTTGCCTGGTAGCAGGTGCCTACTGCCTGCTGCCCGAACTCATTTCCTTGGTTCGTAAATTGATGCCTACTTCCCTTCCAACATATCAGCAGATGCAAGTTTAGTCCAAACTAATACGCTGCATGGCACACGTTTCGGGGGGATCGTACGTGATGCTTCTAATGGCGCCACGCCAGCAACCACTGAAACTCATCGACTTGGAATTCAAGAGCAAAGTGGACGGCAATATCGTCATGACCCATCAGCATCACGTTTCGAGGGATTCACTGAAGGGGTTCCACGAGCGTGCTCATACAACATGATGAACGGCTGGGTCTTTATCGAGATGTGCTGCAGACTTGGCAGGAATTTTGTTCATCAGATGATCTGTGGTGTGACATCAGGCGATCGTGGTTTGCAACTTTGTTTGCTGGCCTCTGAGTGTGAGGGACAAGAGGACAAGGTTGAGTGGATTGGCGTGTGGCGAGGAGACTGGGGACAGTGGCTCTCTGGTTGGAAGTACAAGTGGTCCAAGGACTGGGTGTCTGGCCTGGAATACCACCAAATTCTGATGGTCGGTGCGTCGCTGTGAACAGAAAACCCTTTTAAGCTCAAAACTCGGAGTAAATTCACGGCACAGCAGCTAGCGAGCACAGTGCACCTTCATTGGCATTTCTAAATTAAAGCATGGGGCCACTGGAGCCTAGGCGATCAGACCCTCTTGAGAGGTCGAGACTCTGGCTGCTTGTAACGCTTCTTATTTATCCGACGGCGCTAAAGTCCTAGAAGGACGTGGGCTTTAAGCTGAAAGGGGACCAGTCCAAGAACGACGTGGGCTTTAAGGTAAAAGGGGCCCAGTCCGAGAAGAACGTGGGCTTTAAGGTTAAAGGGGACCAGTCTGAGAAGGACGTGGGCTTAAAGCCAAAAAGGGACCAGATATGAAATGCCTCTCGACATCCTTCAGATTGTGGACAAGTCTGTTGGTCCCAGACTCACCCAGGCTTGGTCCCAGACTCACCCAGGCTCACTGTAGCGCCTCTTCTTCATTCGACGGCGCTACATTCGCGGACCCTAACTTAGAAGCTTCCCTAGATGACACGTGGAAGGAGATGGGGTCTTCTTTCTTCTCTCAAGGATGTCTTCAAACATAGAAAAACGAAGAAACCCCAAGCAGGCGAGCACACAAAAAACTCCAATGGTTCCATTTTGATGGCGGAACTCTCTTGGTGATCGTCCGCCACTCAACCATGATCCACAGGTCCAGCTGGTTTGCCGTCGATCAGTGGCCAAGCCCCATCCACTTAAGGCCCGCCGAAAATGTGCCAACCCTTCCACACCACCCAGCGGTTTACATAAATTCCGTGCACCGATGCACGTCTAAGAATACATCGATGGCGCCGTCAAAACGCCATGTTATTTGCGAGAGACCGATGTCAAAGTGCACGGCAGGCCATTAGTGAAGCCGAAAATAAATTCGTTTCACTTAATCGTCCGTCGGCCGCGTCGCCCGCCACCGTCGGAATCCGGTGAAATTAAAAGCTGCCATAATTAATGGCTCCAAATGCGCCCCAAAAACACCACCGCAAACGACGGGACGATTTAGCAACTCCGGCGGAAGAGTTGAGTTCGAGTGGGTGTGGAAATAGATTTCCATTGGAGGTACACTCTTGCACTTCCCACTCTGTGGGTGGTTGGAAATAAAAGAAAAAAAAAATGACAAACAACTCCCTGAAGGTGGTGCTCCCCAGGACACAGTCGAGGACGCAGCAGGACTCGGCGTGCACAAATCATGGTCAATAGTCGTTTCTGGGTCACATGCCCATCTCGGCGAATTCCCACAAGACACAGATTAACCCTTATCCAATCAAGTTCGGGAACTTTCAAATAGTTTGCTGTTATCAATGAGGGCTTGGGGCGGGAGTTGGGCGGTCAATTTGAGGGAAATAAGTTCGAAAGTCGTCCTCGTCGTGGTTGTCGCCCATGAGGTTTACACAAAACTCCAAAGTCAGCGGAGGGGTTGTGCGAAAGTGGTTTAGTTGGTTTTTGGCTGATTGTTTGAATGGAAAAATGGAAGTGTGCTGGCCTGGTTTTGCCAATTCGCAACGGGAACGGGAACAAGGATGATTGGCTTAATGAGTCTGTGCACAGATTTCCTTTCTACAGCCAAAATCACTGTTGGGAGCAGCCCTTTCGCTTTTAGCTGGCAGAGGGGGGAGCCTGCGAGGGAGCGCCGGTCGTCGTCCATTGTGTGCCAAGACATGACGATGACAGAGAGTTAACATGTTTCAAGGGAGTTGACTGGCGCAAAGTAATGTTGGCCCTCGTGTGGATTAGCCGATGACAAGTGATAAATTTTAGTCTTTCTTCGGGGAAGCTCTCTCGAGGATGCCCAAGTCGATGGGATAAGTGGTGGTCGTGCGGTGACGGGTGTTATTCCCTGAACAAGATACATTGTGGCAAGAAGAAGTTGATTTTCAAAAAGAAGCAGATTACTGTCCAATTGTACAGAAATGTGAGGCGGAGGGAAGAAGGAGTGGATTGCGGAAGTCCTGGGAGCAAATAATTTCTTGGGTCTTCGAGCTTCAGTTTTGAAACCGCTGAGAGGTGAGATGGAAACGAGAGGCGATGATCTAAGGACACACTGTCTCGCCAAATGAGCTGGAGTCCCAGAAATGGGAACGAGAGGCGATGATCTAAGGACACACTGTCTCGCCAAATGAGCTGGAGTCCCAGAGATGGGAACGAGAGGCGATGATCTAAGGACACAATGTCTCGCCAAATGAGCTGGAGTCCCAGAGATGGGAACGAGAGGCGATGATCTAAGGACACACTGTCTCGCCAAATGAGCTGGAGTCCCAGAGATAGGATCGAGAGGCAATGATCTAAGGACACACTGTCTCGCCAAATGAGCTGGAGTCCAGAGATGGGAACGGGAGGCGATGATCTAAGGACGCACTGTCTCGCCAAATGAGCTGGTGTCCCAACGTCAGGAGAACAGCGACGAAGGGGCTTGGATCAGAGTACGATTTAAGGCTTTAAGGTGACAAGGTACACCCAGTTGAACTGACTTGCCGCTTACAGAAGCCAACCAAGGTCAGCCAAGTCCACACACAATCTTCACTCTCACGACGACTGTTTTTTGGTAGATGAATTTCTTGGTGAGGACCTGACATCAGTCGCAGTTCCCAGAGCCTTCTTCAGAAGAATCAAGGGACCCTCTGGTCTTGCATGTCCCTTTGACTAGGAAAGGCTCGTGACATATTTTAGTTCGACAGTCGTCCCGGATCTGAGCCGGAACAAGACAAATAAAGACGGGACACGACAAGGGAAAGAAGTCAATTTTGGAACAGCTCGTGTCGTTTACTTTTTTTTGTCATAAACCAAGCTATTGAATGAAAGGTACCTCCGACTTTGGTCTGTGCTCGGGAACGGACATACTGGGCTATGCTGTGATCTCAAGATTTTCCTTGAGTCAATTTCACAAAGATGTATCCAAAAAAGAGGGCAACTTGGAGTTCCATTGGATTGGGAAAGAATGCATTACAACGGTGAGCAACGCCATCAATATAAGACCACTTGGGCCTACTGGCCTCGACATTGTCGATCAATTCTAGTTGTGTCAAATTTCATAATTGGCAGTTACCCCATAGTGGTTGGCATTTACTTTGTGTCAGCTTGATAAAATGTAGAGGACCACGTGACATTTAATAAGACACACATGAGCATTGGCTATTTCCATGTCGTTTGAAGGAGTTCATCCTCCTTTCGAGACAAAAACGATCAACGTGCTACCTTTGGTCATGTTGGCGTCGGTGACGATTCAGGAAGATGACTGCATAGCGAATCAAACGGGGTGGGGACATGACACGAGTTTAGTGAGGCAAAGCCCATGTACCCACATATCAGCCCTGCGACCCATGAAGCGGCTGAGCCTCACCCACAGCTGCCCCCCATCGACGGTTCTGAGCCCGCTTCTTGCAGTCATCCAGAGTTAGCTGCTTTGCGTCTGCGAAGACCTGGTCTGGACTCTGTGCCCAAGACTCGGTTGAATGGAGCTCAATCTTTGTCGCCTAGGCTGTGGAACAGTGCAACGGAGGATGTGCACGATTTACATAAGTGGCGCATACAATTGAAGATGCACGGAGCAATGAATTGTGGGCTTACCATCGACTGACTGACTTGCAGAATAAAGTGGTGGCCAAAGAGGTTGGTTGGTTGAGTAAAATTGTTGTGCTTTGCGAATTAAATTAGGGCTGGGGAAAAGCATGCATTCCGAGGGAGATAGAGCTTAGCTTCTACAGCAGCCACTAAAGAATAGGGAAAATTGTGTTTTTGGTTACAAGTATATTGTTGTTCCATCATAGTCCATTCTTCGAGTGAAGCGAAGCTATGAGTAGCTCAAGATGTCTGTGCCGGGAGCTGAACCTGAAGTTTTTAAAGGTGATTCCAACTTAGTTCGTACCATCTGAAGGTAGAAGGGTTTTTGCTTCACCTGTCAAATCTCCTGGTTCGACGGGACCATGCCGAACTGTAGTGGCATAAGAAGAAGACCAACTCATGGCATTGTTTCACCAAGGAAAATTTCGCGAGATGGAAACACATTTGTACAAGTGGTTTCTTAAGCCGACAGAAGCCAATGTGCCCATTTAAAGGGGCGAAATCTTACGAAATTGAGCTTTAATTTCGTTTAAAATCAAGTACGGAGAAGAAAAAACATTCTCTGCCAGTAACGGCTGGATGACAAAGTCTGTATGCGGAGAGAAGTCATCGGCTCAGCCTGAACTTCTGTTCTTTTATTCAAGCTTGAACTTGAACGAAAAATGAAACAACTTGGACTAGAAAACGGAGCAAATCTATAATGCAGATGATTCTACTCAAACTCAGCTTCCAGGAGAAACATTTTTGTTTGCCAATAAAAAAAACTGACCCCGGGAGGAAGATTGCAAGAGAGCGCATAACGTTCTTAGAATTTACTAACGCTACTGGAACTACTGGAAAGGCCAAAAAACCAAAAGCGTTCAAACATTTTGAAATTCCATTTTGGTATGATAATTCAAAATCAGCGTGGATGAACGCTTCAATTTTTAAAAATTGGTTTCACAATCTTTGTGTGCATGGTAAATTAAAACTTTTATAAATCTTAACTTCTTACAAAGTTCATCAAATCATTTTCCAATTTTGCTTAAGTCCAAAAACATGGATATCCTCCAAAAGCATTGCTTCTTTTAGACAATAGTCCAAGTCATCGTCCTGCCGATGAACTGATTAGTGAAGATGGTCAGGTTACAGTTATGTTTCTACCACCGAACGTGACCTCACTAATACAGCCCATGGACCAAAATATAATAAGACTGACAAAGCTGTATTACCCCAATTTTTTGCTGCATAAGATTATAGCAAGACAGGAGGAGAGTACAGTGGACAAGTCGAATTGTCACGGGATACCATAATTTGTTCGAGTTAGAGAGAGTTTGACTTAGAGAGAGGTTTTTGTATGGAAAATTGAGGGAAGTGTATGGAAAATATAGCGAAAGAGTTCGAGATAGAGAGAGTTTCGACTTAGGGAGAGTTCACTGTATTTACGACCTTTTAAAAGCAGTAACTATTTTCATATTTAGCAAGTGCGTGGGAGAAAATCAAAGCAGAGAGATATTTTGCAATCCTGATAATCAAGACTTCTCAGAAGAAGATGATGTGCCTTTATCACGATACTTTCAAGTAATTCATCTCGAGCTAGCTGAGGCTGCTCATAAGTGCTTAACGATGATAAGAGAAGCTGTCCCTGAGCTAGCAGAGGATCCCATGCCAAACATAGAAGATACGGATGATGATGATGATTCATTCAACCATGATACTCCAGAAGATCAATCACCGAAAGGAGTTCACCTGTCAGAGGAAATGACAGCTCTTAATACACTGACAGATTGGGGTTCAGAAAATGAACTTCGAAAAACTGCTGATGCTGAGAAAAATCCGTGAAAGAGTTCGATCGATCTTGGATTTACGAAAACTCTTCAAGCAAAAATATCTAGCTTTTTTAACCGAGTTCAACTCAAAAAATATCAAATAAGTTACTTTAAGTTTTGTACATTAACTGAATTAAATAAATTCAGTGCGACCTCAATAAAAGCAACCCCCGATACGTGCAACTCCTCAATAAAAGCAACACCTTAAGTCTTACCACATTGTTGACTCAGTAATTGCAACTCCTCGAAAAAGAAGTGACTCGATAAAAGCAACTATTCTTTCATAAACTCTTTTTTCGTTCACTATTTCTATGTTTTTCTTCTTGTTTATTTTTGCTATGTCTGGGCTGTTATTTTACAGCTATTCGTTGTACTTTTTAGATGCAGATTCTTGTTAGACAATGTTTGCGTTTTGTATGACAGGCGTAGTTTTTCGTGTCTCGTCGTTAGTCGAATTACTGTGTACTATTAGTTCCTAAGCTTTCTACAAAGCAAAAAAGTGAAATTCTGGATCAAATTAATAAGTGTGTAACTGCTGAATCGCTTTCTGAGAAATATAAAGTAAACAAGTCTACAATAAGTAGAATGAAGAGGAGACAAGGAGCACTAGCAAAATTTGTTGTAAATTCAGAATGTGGACAGGGAAAACGAGTAACTTTAAGAGCGTGTGCGTTTCCACGTATGGAAAAAGCCAAGGAATTCGACATCGAAACGTGACAATTTCCATAGAAGTTTTAAAAGCACAGGCATATAAGCTGCACGACAGAATCAAGGAAAAACCAGGATCCTTTAATGCAAGCCATTGGCTGGTTTTCAAATTTAAAAAATTGGTATGGAATCCGCAGATTTAGAATTTGTGGAGAAAAGCTGTCAAATAAGTCGAAACTCATTGAAACGTTTTTGGTTAAGTTCAAAGTTCGGTCTGTCACCGAATCAAATTTACAACGCGGACGAGTCCGGCTTATTTTTTAAGCTTATGCCTGGGAGGACGTTCACAGAATTTTTTAAAAAGTCCTAGTGCGTTTGACGAAGATCTAGCGAAGTCTGCCTGACTCAAGAGTGTACTTCACTACGATTTTATTTCTTCATTGCGTTGGATGGAGACTCCGGGAGAGTGGCAAAGGAGGGGGACATTAAAGCCAGACGGTGTTATAAGGTTTTATGCAAGATATCGCTTTTTAAACGTTCCAAACAGCCTCAATTTCCGTCAGTGTTGAACACAAAAGTGGTAGAATATTGTGATAAAATGGTTGAATATTGTATACAGACAAGAAATTCGTCATGACTTCCCAAGCAATTCGAAAGAGGTTATCTTTAGTTTGCTCAACATGAAGAATTCGTGGCGAGAGGAAAAGCACTGAAAGTCAACAGATTCTCACAACAGGCAGGGAAACTTATGAAGTCAATATAGGAAGGTACCCAGGTACCATGATAAATCAACGCTCTTTGGCTCTGTTTTTTGAATAAAAAGTGACTGCAGATCTGAACTTTCTTTTAAGTTGAAACTAGAACCTCCAATTGAATCACAGTCTTTCTGGAAGATTCTCCGTCCCGTGGTGGTGAGTGTACAAGGACTCGGATGTTTAAGTAAGTTACCTGCGCTGTGCCTTCAAATTCGTAGAGATCATCATCCCCATCAGGACGACCACCATTCCACGGAAATCCACAAAAGTGTTGAATGAAGTGCGGAGGAACTGCAAAAAAAAAACGAACTCAAATTCCACCAAATTCCACACGACAGAAAAATCCAATCACCAGCAAGCATCTCAATCTCTTTAATTCATCCCCGAAAAAAGAGGAAGAAGAAGAAGAAATTGATTAAAGTAAACCCCAACATCACCCAATTCCACAAGGATCGACCTGAATTCTCAATCACATTCTCTCCGCTTCACCTCAGTGTGAACAGAGTGAAAGAAAACCAAGTGAAAGAAGAGGAACGTGCCACAAACACCAACCGGCAGTGACTTGGTAAACCTGCACCCACCCACCCACATCCTTTAATCCACACAAATTAGACGGATAATCACTGAACCTAGACTAGACCTCCTTTCACGTCTCTAACGAACTCACTTAATCATTGAACTCACAATTATCCATACGCAACACACTCACACTGAGCAGGAGGAAGCAAAAAAAAAAAAACCCAAATCAATCTTCCGACGAGCAACAGAAAGGAGTTTTGGCCCCCGCCATTCCAATTCGACAGGCGACACATCCTAACATCCATTTAAAATGGAAATCTCCAAATGGTGTCCCGTAGTCCCCCGCTCAGACGTTCTGGCAGCCGCTCGATTTGCCATCCGTACGTAACAAGTGGCTCGGCGAGAAGTGTTCCTGTGTTGAATCTATCTCTCTGCTCTGTTGTCTTTGTCGTGTGGGATATCCTCCACCAGCCCCATGCCACCCCCCGAAAACAAAAGGAAAACACTCACAGTTGGAAGATTTATTTCGCTGCTGCTGCATCCTCGCCCCCCACCAGGAGCAGGATGAACGCCGCCACAAGAAGGGAAGACAAACAGAAAAAAAAAAAAAAAAGAATTCAACATGTGAACTTAAGGGTCGAAGGTTCCAACCAGCAATCCGCACCGAAAAACTCTTAGCATTCAGTGAGAGACAAATGGTAATGGAAATCCTTGAGTTGAATGCAAATTAGAATTGCCACCAGAGTCTGTGTGCATCGGGGGGACGACGACGACGACGACGACGACAACGACGGCAGATGAAAAAGCACATCCCCATGTTAATTCAAAAATTGCAAATCACCTTCAAAGTGCTTGTGATGTATCCAAATTGGTTGAGATTCAAATCGCCGGCGAACAGCACGAATTCGAATTTTTTCTCGATTTCCTTCTTTTTTTTTTTTGTCACTCACAATTTGCACACAGATTCACTTGCTGGGTCACTCGCGATGTGCACATCCGTCCGCGGAAACTGAACGAGCCACACACAATTTGCTTGCTTTTTTTTTGTTTATTTTTTTGTCGTTTGTTTATATTCGCGTCGACACACAGTAGAGACACCGAAAGTGTTGTATGACCTCGCACGTAGGACGAACGAAAGGATACACCACCAAATGGAGTGTAGTTTGGAATGGAAAATTCATACGCTACGCAGTAAACACAGTCACAGAATGGGATGCGGAGGGAGAATTTCCTGCCCTTCGACAAAGATATTGTATCTTTACTTGCGAAAGAAAAAGCAACCAACCAACGATCAACGACAGACACCGAACGACGACGAAGTTATCCCGACGAAAGCCTCGCTATAACTGTTCAGTTGGATTTCGGTTTTTTCCCGTCAACCGTCCGACAAATCCGGGCCGGGGTTGATTCCACTCTCTACGAACGCACACACGCGCCGTTGCATGTGTGTGCGTTCGCTTACAGCGCCGACCGGCGAAAGAGAGGGCGAATGAACGCGTGCAGGGAAATGAATTCTTGTAAAATGAATCGAAGAGATGGTTGCTGGAGACGGAGTTGAGTGTCTCTCTTCGTTTGCCGGCGCTCTTTGGCCAGCGTGCAGAGGCAGACGGGATTTGATACGTGTTTTGGTGCTCGACGTTCACTTTGGGAACGTAGTGACTCCGGTTAGGAGTGGGTTTTTGCACGATGGTGACGCGGATTTTGGGATGTCGAGTGATGGGCCAACTTTGAGGGTGGGAATGTTGATCGGTCTGTGGAGAGAGAATTAATTGAATTATTAGAAAATAGAAAAAAAATAATTGTTCAAAATTAACTAAAAAAGAAGTGTTGATGCTGTGAAAGGTCCTATTACGGACAAAATCTTAGGCGGACAATCCCCTGCACATTTTCTCACGACCGGGGATCTTGATTTGAAGTGATTCCCAACGGACGGACGGACGACCTCCTTAGCCGGACAAAAGTGCTGCGATATTCGCTGTCCGCTTGTGGAAGCTTGCACTGTAACAGAATATAATCCAGTGCCGTAGGAGAGCTCGAGGCTGTAGCGGAAGTACTCAAAGTCAACCTAATCTGAGTTCCAGGGCTCAGCAACAAAGCCGACGAACTGGCCGAACAGGGAGCCGCGTTCTGTAGCTCGTCTGCTTTTGAGGTGTACACTTTTTTAGGCCCAGCTAAAGTACAAGTTTCACCACACTTCTTTAACCCTTGTGTCTACACCCACGCACTAGGGTGTGTTTCTCGTTTTCAAATTGATATACACTCAATGCGGTAGATACGTTTCAAAACTAGCCGCACGAAAAAAAAATCGCATGAAAAAATACACTAATGTAGTATAAAAAAAGGAATGTAACGCAAAACGAACTATTGACAACTCAGATGAATAAGAGAGATAAAGAGGTAAGGGAAGGATAAAGTCAAAGGGGGACACTGATTGTGACGTTCAAGCAAGACGGACAAAAATAATAAAAAGGTTTTTACAACATTAAAAGTGGATTTATTATTTCTAACTTTAGAAGAATGTGTTCCATTATTTTCAAAAACGCATAAAACGAAAAAATCATAGAAAAAAGGATATTAATTACATTATATAATTAGGGATACGTTAAAAAAATTTGTATAAGTTCATAGGACCAACAAATCGCAAAAATATTGCTTTTCTTTGCTGTTTTTGTTTTCAGCTTCAAACAAATTTTCATTTAAAAATTTAAAAAATTAAATTTCTTAATCAACCAAACGCGTCTTTACTCAACAAAAGCATTAGCTCAAGTGATAATGCCTGAAACATAATAGTGCTCTGCGCCAGCCGACTTTACGTTACGATGACGCACTGCGTTGAAATAAATACTCAATTTATCAGCTGTTCAGAGAGAACAGAACTCTCAGCTACTAGATGAAAAATATTTCCTCCTTTCTGCATACACTCATTTGAAATTACTTTTGTCGTTAAATTATTTTTAATCAGCTGTTTTCGTTTCTTAAATGACAGTTGATAAAAAATCCTCTCAATTTGGAAGAAAACTCTCAATCTGGGAGAAAATCTCTCTCACAGCGCACTCTTCTGTCAAAAAATATCCAACATGTTGAATAATGAGGTGTCATAAGCACTCTACTGTGGTTGGTCACAGCGGTAGATCTAGAAGATGAGATGCCGAAGGTTATTGGAGTGATAGATCTTGTGCATGTGCAAATTGAACGCCCTACTAAAGGTGCCGAGCCGTTTGAAACCTGCACCGGATATCGGCAAGGAGATGCTCTGTAGTGTGATCTCTTCAATTTGGAACTGGAGAGGATAGTTGAGCGGGCAGCCGTAAACACGGAAGGCACTATCTTCTACAAGTCACTCCAACGCCTGGGATATGCAGACGACATCGTCATCGTCGGGCGTTCCCAACTTGCCGTAGTGGAAGCATTTACGGCAATTGAAGAAGAGGCGAAGCGAGCTGGTCTGAAGGTCAATGAGGATAAAATTAAGTATATGCTGTCGACCAAAAAACGATCCGTCACACACCACCTATGACAAAATATTACAATCGACAGCTATCTCAATCGACTAGGGGCGCGCAGTTGGAGACAGCTGGCTAAGGATCGTGCCGGCTGGAGAGGCTTACTGCTTGAAGCCCAGGTCCACCCCGGACTGTAGCGCCACCAGAAGAAGAAGAAGAAGCTGCAATTTCGAGGTAGTAAAGGAGTTCTCGTCTACCTCGGGGCCAAACGTAAACTCCACAAACGACATCACTGTGGAGATCCGATGTAGAACCGCCTTTGGCAACCGGTGTTACTTCGGTTTGTCGAAACTACTGAAAATGGACTTCATATGCAGAGGCCACCGATGCTCCTTCGGTTTGTCAAAACAACTGGCGTCAAAACTCCTGACTCGAAGGACTAAGATCATGCTCTACGAGCCGAAAGCTGGACGATAAGCAAAACTGCAGAGCTGATACTTGGTGCCTTCGAAAGAAATATTCTACATCGGATATATACTCCCGTCTGCGAGGAAGGCGGATGGAGGAGAAGACACAACCGCGAACTCTACGAGGTGTACCAGGATGTCAATGTAGTCCCACAGGCATCAATCCGTCCACTGCAGTGGCTCGGCCACATCGAGCACATGGACAACAATGCTCCCGCTAAGAGGGTCTTCGAATCCGAGCCTCCTGGTTCGAGAAGGAGAGAAAGACCGAATCTCCGGTATAAAGACCAAGTAATCGCGGATGCAAGCACCTTGGTCTTGATGACTGGAAGCAGCGTACCCAGGACCGTCAGGAATGAAAAACTGCTATCGTTCAGGCTCGAACCCTGCATGGTGGTGTAGAATTTAAGTTCCTGTCGGGGTTTGGCCGCTCGTGGCAATGGATGAATCCAGAGCCCTCTGCAAAGGAGTCCACCCGCCTACCAACTACGCCACAGCAGCCACTGATCAAGATTGCACATTTTGGTATGACCAACGAGACCAAAGGAATTTCTTTGAGCTGTGAGTGACGACTGCGAACGTTCCTTTGCGAGTTAATTGAACCTTTTGGCGACAGTATGCCCACACACCGTCTTCCGATGGAGAGATGGAATACGAGTGTGAATTTCGCAGACAAACACTTTGTAGCCAGTTAAACACAATGTCCATTGACCCTCTCACATCGATCTCAGTGCGTCACGCCCTGTGCAAAGTTTCCGGTCCTCGAGAGCACCCACCGCCGCGCCGAGCCGCCAGTGCGATTGAGTGCATGTCGCAACCGACATTTCACTCTTGTCACTCTCAAGTTTCCATGTTCGGTGTCCGCACCTCTCGAGTGATCCGATAACCGCGCATACTGTTTCAAAATCAAAACTCGGACATGAAGGCACACATCGGCGCAGCGGTGGGCTACGCCCAGCCAATGGCTGTCGGCATCGTGCCTATCAGCCACTTCAGCGTAAGCCCGTGTAAGCCCCTTGAGTGCTCCACATTATTTGTTCTCGGGCAAGACCTAGATTATTACTGTCACATCAGTGTCATAAAGGCAAATACACGGCACACATGCGTTTTTCACACCTACTCTCCACGCCTATTGTTTGCCAGCTGTGCCCCAACACCGCCCCTCCTTTGGAGGTTTCACCCACAGACAAGGCACTCTGGTATCTAGCTTCGATCTGCGGCCTTTGATTGATTTATCTTTCGATCGGCGCAGTCTGACAACCGAGCCGTCACTCACTCGTCAAATCTATCCACCGGCGTGCTCCTGTGCCTGGCCGGGCTCGGGAGGGGGCTAAGGTTTGTTTGCAGACAAAAGCGATTACCTTTCGAGATCAAAGGACTGACAAGCCTGAAGGGGAGTCGCACTCAGCCCCTCCACCCCGGCCCGGCTTCGATGTTCGATAAGATTCGCTGCGGTCATCGACAACGACAGCGAAACAAGCGGTCGGCGTCTCGAGCCGCGGAAAAGCTCATAAATTGAAGACTCTTTTCCGAACAGTTCTTTTTCTTATTTATTGGCGTTGTTAACAAAATATTTGTCTAACCGAGCACATCGCCCGAGGGGGGGCTGAGTTGGGTTTGGAACGGTTTTGATCTTGTTGTCGATAACGTATCGACAGAGTTTATGAGTTGATTTATGACAAACTCATGTGGGTCTCGTTGCCGGGATAATTTATTGCTCGGACGAGTGTAATTTGGGTAAAGACAAGGTTTTCCGATTTCGGAACACCTTTACGGAGGTCCGTGTGTCTCGACTTGACGTACGATCTGCGGTGGTCGATCGAGGCGAGGCGAGTCGAAGTGGAGACAAATGATCGTGGAGATTGATTGTGTCGATTGTGATGAGAGCGGGGGAAAGGAGTGTGTATGCACAACGGACGGATGTGATGATTTGTTGATTGGGAGAAATTGTGGGAATCCATGGCTCATTGAGACGGTGGAAGGCGGGGCCTGCCTTTCAACACCTGTTTCTGGGCCGGCAACGTTGATGGGTTAAGGAGTCGCGGAAGCAAATTGCTCGGGAACTTGCATTTGATTCGACAAATGTCCGATCTGCTCAGCGAAATTATTGAATAGGCGATTATTCGACATCAGACACGGACGGGGAAGCTTATGACGTTGACCCTGGTGACGGAGAAGACCGGGATGATGCCGGGGTAAGAGCTGACCGAGACAGCCCGGATCCTGGATCGTCTCATGCACATGCATTGAATGAAGTACATTGCTGTGAAGTACATCGGGTTTTAGTGGTAAATATGTGCGTCGACCCCTCGCTGTCTGAGTTTGATTCCCGGCCGGTACGACCAATAATAATTTTCACGGTCCAAAGAGTCTAGAACTCCGTTCGGAGTCAGCGTAAAGCCTTAGGTTCCGTCCACACGTGGGAGACCAACACGAATGGTTGCTGAGAACTGACTTACGTGAAGGGTCCTCTTGGGACATTTGTGGGATTTGTAGACAGGAAGAAGAGGAGGAGAGGACCCTTGCATACCTAGACGCCTTACTTCAACTTGAAACAGCTAGAAATTGAAAGAAGATAAGGTAGACAGTCGTCCACTGGACTGGAGGATAAATCGGATGACAAGGTCTGTGACATGGTAAGGTTCATAAGCGATAGAGTCGTAGAACTAGCTAGATACAGGGACTGGCTACCACTGGCAGCCAATCAGAAAATATTCTCTTCTTCTTCGGGTGGTGCTACAGTCCGGGGTGGACCTGGGCCTCAAGCAGTAAGCCTCTCCAGCCGGCACGATCTTTAGCCAGCTGTCTCCAACTGCGCACACCAAGTCGATTGAGGTCCTTCTCCACCTGCGTGCGCCATCGGTTCCGTGGGCGTCCTCTATTGCGTTGTCCCACTGGTTCGGAGTCGAAGACTCTTCGGGCTCGAGCAGTGTTGTCCATGCGCTCCACATGACCCAGCGTTGAAGCCTTAGACGCCTGACTATACTCATGCGTGATTGAATCTTCTCCTCCAACAACCATGAACGCAGACAGGACTAAAGATTGAACGCAGTACTTTTCTCTCGAAGAGACCATGGACTTCCTCATCCGCTTTTGAGATCGTCCATGCCTCCGCACCATAGAACAGGACAGGGATGATCAAGGTGTTATCTTGGTCCTTCGAGAGATGGCTCTACTACTCAATTGCCTCAACAACAGAGATTGGCAAGAGTAAGTGTGCGTTTAATCTCGGTACTGGTGTTGTTCGTACTGTTCACTTGCGAGCCGAGGTAGACGAAGTCCTTCACTACCTCGAAGTTATAGCTGCCTATGGTGACGTTTTGGCCAAGTCGTCGATGATGTGCGTCCTTTCTCGATGACAGCATGTTCTTCGCCTTGCCCTCGTTCACCGCTAAACCCATTTTTTGGTCGCCTCCGCTTCAATACCAGGAAACGCTTCATTGACGGCTCGCTGTGTTCTGCCAATCACGTCAATGTCATCCGCGTATGCTAGCAGTTGTATGGACTTCTGGAAGATCGTGCCTCTAGTGTTGGCGTGTGGGTCTTGCACGATCTTTTCCAGGATGATGTTAAAGAAGTCACATGGCAGCACGTCGCCTTGTCTAAGACCTTTGTCACATGACAGCGCGTCACTCTGTCTAAGACTGTTTTTGACATTGAAGGTCTCGGTGAGTTCGTTAACGGCCTTGATGGAGCAGCAAGAGTTCTCCATCGGCATCCTGCACAACCTGACGAGTTTGGCAGGAATGTGAAAACTGGGCATGGCGTTGTATAGCTCGTCCCTATGCACGCTGTCATATGCGGCCTTGAAATCGACGAATAGGTGGTGGGTGTCGATCTGCATTTCTTGGGTTTTTTCCAGGATCTGTCGTAATGTGAAGATTTTGTGGATGTTGGAGTTCCCCGGCCTGAAACCGCACTGATACGGACCTATCAGGTTGTTGACGAATGGTTTCAGGCGCTCACACAAAACGGCAGAGAGGATCTTATAGGCGATGTTAAGAAGACTCGGTAGTTTGGCGCAGTTGACGGGGTCTCCATTCTTGTGGATGGGAAAAAACTCTCTTACAACAGTCAAAAGCTGATTAATAACAGAGCGATCACAAGCAGAAGATGGAATCAAATGGAAAACTGCAGAATGGCAAGGTCTTTGCTCATAGCCGAAAGGGACCACACAGAAGAGACATGGATAGAGGTATGCAGGGCCTTGTAACCACGTATGACTCGAGCTGTAAAGAGGATATTAGGATGTGAGAGTATAACGTGCCAGAAATGACTGCAATGCAACTATCTGACGTGTGAAATGCTCTTATGAGCAAAAGTTGAGGCAAAAAGTGCTACAATGTCCCAAGGGTAGCAACAACTTTTGGTCATTTGTAAAAAACATAAGGAATTCCGCCTCGTCTTCAATTCCCACGCTCATTTACAATGACATTCCAGCTGTCAGCTCCTTAGACAAAGCTAATCTGCTAGCGGCTCATTTTGCAGCCAGCTCAACACTGCAAGATTCCAATATGTCTCCACCTGCACTTGACAGTGTTGATTTCACCATGGGGCAAATCCACTTCCGCACTCGTTGCAAGAGTACTGAAAGATATCGACGTGCACATCATCCGCTGGCCCGGATGGTATTCCCCTTATACTTCTGAAGAGGTGTTCTTCTGTGCTGACAAAACCACTGCGTACAATTTTTCATCGATCCTACTCTTTAGGTCTCTTTCCGAGCAGATGGAGGCAAAAAGGGGGGAATCTTCGTCACCCACCTCGTACCGCCCCATAGCACTTACGTCCCTTCTTTCTAAGTTCATGGAAACGCTGAGGTGATTCTTGCTTAAGCTCAAAGACAGCAGAATGGACCTAGCTCAGAGTCCAACCGTTCATGTACGTGCAACTGATAATTCGGTTACAGGAACGTTGTCAATTGACCCACGCTTCCCAAACGAAGAAGGGTTCAAAAATGCATAACCTGCTGCTACCTCCACCATCTCAAAGACTTGTCTAAAAATATTCCAAACTTCATAATTCAGTGAAATATTGATTTAGCAACCCTGACGTCATTTGTATTATTTTCCAACAGCGACGGCTGATCATCACAACAACACTGTGTCCTGACGTCAATTTCAATTCATCTCCCACACCGTGTCGCACGTCATATGCGGCATTCCCTGCCAGTTCCTCCAGTGCAAACCCAACAACCGGCGATGTCATCCTCTCAACCTCGGCATCGACAGTGTGTGTCACCCGTCCCCCTGCCCTCGGTTCATACGACAGCACGTTCTATGTTCAATAAGCCAACGCAGACAGGTACATTAATTCCCTGAATGCCAAGAGAATGAAAACCAAACAAGAAGAAGAAGAAAAAAAAGCGAAGTAAACCCCAAGTTCCGCAGACTGGTTGAACCCATACAGGAACTTCACTTAATATGCATCCGCTATCACAATCTATCATCGATTGACCAACTGTTAAGACCTTTCCATCCTGATAAGCTAAATGACTGAATGACGCAAATAATGCAAAACAGCATTCAACGCTTTGACAGGTTACCTAGCAAGTGAAGTTGTGTTCCTAGTACAGTGGTGACGAAAAGTTTTCATTCAGCCTAGAATGTTGATAATGACATGGACAAAAGCAGGCAGCGGATGAAAAAGTGTTTGCGTGATCGAGTTTGTGTTGATGGCATCTGGAGATCGGACTAAGGGACTGTCAGACTAGACATCGATGGCAATTGACTACGATCGGGCTAGTGGACGACCGAAAGAGTGCACGGACTAAGGAATAATCGAACTAGAGGATCACGGACTAGGATCAGGCTAGAGAACTCTGGCTGTGGCTGAATTCATGTGCAGGGACGTGAGTCCAGCCACTCTAGGGTGTACAGTCTGATGTCAAAGAAAACAGAAGACACTTGATGGTGGAGATCCAAGTCCAACATTGTATGCTGTTCCATAACAACTACACCTCCAAGCACTTAGTATGACTACGCTGCAGATGTCTCATGTTGTAGGCATTAATTAAAAATTTAGATAAAAATCTAAATGTTAAAAAAAAGTAGGAAAATAAAATCCTACATTTCGCCTAATTTCACAGCACTCAAATCTACTTCATAACAGAGTTATGCTGAAACCTTAAGTTCTACTTTTCCAATTCAGCGTGGCTAGTAAATATTAAGTCGAATTCTACGCAGAGGGTGCCAGGTTCGATACCCGAATATACCACGGCTCCACCTCTTTCGAGTCACTGATAATGCTCAAAGAGTATTTCCTATCTAGAAAAAGCTTCTCAAACTTGGCCGTTCGGAGTCGGCATTAAACTGTAGGTCCCTTCCACGCGTGAGAGAACAATAGCACGCACAACACGAGTGGTTGCTGAGAAGCTAAGCCCTGGCCCTCTACGGGCCGTAGCGCCACCCATATTATATTATATTATTAGCTAAGATACGGTTGCGCACGCTTGGTGGTGTGTTCTCACGCATAGTAATCGAATCCGAGACTTTGGAATGCGTAGCGCGAGATGGAAATTTTCTCATACAATTTTTCCTATGCCTCGAGGTCGATTTTTAGCTATTTTTCCACATCATCTCCTGACCACCAAACCGGCCATGTTTGACCTACCGATGACTTCTGCGCTCGTTCAAAACGCGACCCTCAAAAGCAACGACCGAAAGAGTGCACGGACTAAGGAATAATCGAACTAGAGGATCACGAACTAGGATCCCACTTAAAAATTTAAGTTAGTTCATAGAAAAAAAATCAGAACGCAATCAAAAGTAATTGCTGAAAGATACAGTAACAAATATTAGGAAACACATATTAAAATTTATACCAGAATATTAAAATTTATACCAGAATATCAGAAATTTTAGATTCTAAAACAGTAAAATTGAAGCCGAAGAGCCACATTTTAACGCGTTTCATAAATGTTCCAGGTACTGATATTGCCCTGATCGACTGAGGAAATTTATCCAAAAGTCGATGAGATAAAATAGAAACAAAATTACGATACGCAGTGGTGCGGAATAAAGGTACAGATAACATGTCACAGAAGTTTCCCCGTAAATTATAATTTGAAACAAGCCGAAAGTTACGGTTACCAGATTTCATGAAAAACGTTTTTAACACTTTAAAACAGTGCAAGTGACGAACTGGAAGGATTTTTTGGTTGCAGAACAGAGTAAAGCTTGGAAATCTACCAGGTTTATGACAAATTTTCCTTAAAACATATTTCTGCAATATCAGCAGCGGTTGTATTTTATTTAGGTAGATACCTCCCCAACAAGTTATTCCATATTGCAGCTTAGAATGGAAAATTCCATAATAAATTGTCTTTAACAGCTTTGTTGAGCATACATTACGTAAAAAATAAAAAATATCTAAGCGTGTATCGAAAATACTTTTTCAGTGAGTCTGCGTGATTCGAACAACTCATTCTTGAATCAAGGGTGAGCCCCAAGTACATAAAGTCGTCAACTATTTCTATTAGAAAACATTTATCACTACAATTTAGACTGCTATAAAAAGTGGGAGATGGAGACGTACAATTACACTTACACAGTTTAACCCTCAGGTGCGCGGAAGTACACATTTGTCTCTAATTTGTGGACGGAAGACAAGTTAAAAAAAACGTTATTTTAGTTTTGGAGCTTATGACTAAATTATGCGTTGCAAACCAGTGTCTCAATAGATTTATATCCTAACTGATGTCAGACACCAGGTCCAAGGGACTGTTTAGGCCATATGAGAAACCGATGTCATCCGCAAATGCAGTAGGTGAACCTTTAAATTTGAGATCAAATACCGAATAGATATAGATTGAGAATAGGATTGGACCCAAAACAGAACCTTGAGGTACACCTAGATTAAAGAACTTGTGGTGACAGCCAGGAAAAAGTGTCATGTTAACAACGATTCGAGTCTCGTCCGCTAAGAGCTCGACATGCATGAAAACCGAGGCCTCGTGTTTGACAGGTTCCACGAATCTGTCTCTTTTTCCTTTTCGCCGTTCGACAATACGTAAGCTGCCGCTGTAGTAGATTTGGAGAAGAAGTTCAATAAAGATTTTATATAGCAATTAATTTTCTGGCTTTTATTCCTTAACATCCACAAACTTAATTTCGCTCCTAATTTCATCAATCTTAACTCTCTGCGACCTATTCTTCAAATATGACCTGAACCAATTTAGGACACGGAAAACAGCGTTCTCCAGTTTTTTCAACAAAATATTGTGGTTTATCATATCGAAAGCCTTGGTTATATCAATAAATAAACCAGCCGTAAATTTTGTTCGATCTAGATGTGACATTATTTATTTATTTATTCTTCCGTCTTTCAAGTACAGAGCTTTTTCAAGACTACTGATAATATTAATAACATTTCATTTCTTATTAATAATAATGCCTAGTATAAGCAGAATTTAACAAAAAATTTAAGATTTCATTTTTACATTTATCTCTACTCATATTTAAGTCTATAACATTTGCAACTAAGTTGAATTTTATGCAAGCATTAGTTATAGGATCATTTTGCCCATAGTTTGTACTATGCCTCGAAACATAAAAGAAATCTCTAGGCCTCAGATAACGAGACGGGGTGTAAACACTGAACATGGAAAGCAGCACCGGACAATCAATGTGAGCAGTAATGACGTCATGAGCGAAAAGAACTGAATAATAAGTCCTTCTTACATGCAGCTGCTTTAGATCGATAAGCTGACATCTAGCATTATAATCCGGCATATTTGAATTCCACGACATCTTTCGAAGAGCAAACCTAGTAAATCTTTTTTGTATTCTCTCAATACGAATAGCGCTATTGTTTTATAAAGGATTCCATATTAAACAACAGTATTCTAATATAGAGCGAATTAACGAAACATACACAGACTTAAGAGTGTAAGGGTCTTGAAAATCTTTTGAATTTCGAAACAAGAATCCTAGCATGGAGTTGGCCTTTGAAATAATATAGTCTATGTGCATAGAAAAAGTCAGTTGAACGTCGAATATAACCCCTAGATCTTTATGCGAACATACTCTTGTTTAGATTGTATTATCAATCTTATAATTATAGATTATAGGAGATAAAATTCTAAAAAATGTCATAACTGAGCATTTACTAATATTGAAATGTAGTCCATTCAAATCGCATCAATTCTGTACTGATGAGATATCATTTTGCAACTCCATTGCATCGGCCAATGATCGGACTGATTTAAAAAATTTTAAGTCGTCAGCGTATAAAAGGCAGTCGGAATGGGAAACATAGGAAGGCAAAACGTTAATAAAAAGAAGAAACAGAAGAGGGCCGAGGTGGCTACCTTGAGGTACCCCAGAGAAATTGAAAATTACTCGTGACAGATCATTACCTATTTTACAAACTGTCTGCGACTTGTAAGGTAGCTGGTTTGAGAACAATACTGTAAAAGTGCACCTTCCGTCGACTTTCCTTTTTGAAAACCAAATTGGACGAGATTAAAGAACATTGCTTTAGTTAAGAAACTCACTATCCTATTTCTCATTAGTTTTTCAAAAACTTTGCTGAAAGTCGGAAGCAGTGATATGGGTCTATAGTTGCCGATCTCAGTAGCAGAACCTTTTTTAAACAATGGATTGACATCAGCGCATTTGAGGTCATCAGGAAAGACACCTTCAAAGACGATGCCAAGACATCCACTATGAAACATCCAATTTGTTTAAGGACAGAGTTACAAATACCATCAGGACCACACGAATTCGATTTATTTAAGGTACCAATTACTTTTAAGACTTCAAGAGGAGTTATAGGCTGAAAAACAAAACTAGTAGATTGCAATGGCTCAGAACAAGCGGATGGACAGAGAGAACACGATGATTGGACTGAGCAAGGTTGTAAACTGCAGCCTATATTAGAGAAATAACAATTAAAAGTATCAGCAACAGCACGCTTATCAAACAAGTCACAGTCTTATAAGTCCGATAAGTCCTTCTTAACTTGTTAGGTGAACCTTAGATTGCTTAGTTAAGTATCAGCAAACGGCCCTTATTCACTTGTGCTTATGTACCCTTACTTTACTGTATAAAGCTTCTATATAATAATAATAATATAATATTGGTGTCGCTACAGCCCGTAGAGGGCCAGGGCCTAGCATCTCAGCAACCAGTCGTGTTGTGCATGCTATTGTTCTCTCACGCGAGGAAGGGACCTACAGTTTAATGCCGACTCCGAACGGCGTAGTTGAGACGCTTTTTCTAAACAGGCATACTCTTTGGGCATTGTCAGTGACTCGAAAGAGGTGGAGCCGTGGTAAATTCGGGTATCGAACCTGGCACCCTCTGCGTAGGAGTCGACGCACTAACCCACTACGCGACGGCGACCCACCAAAGCTTCTATATATTCTGTTTATTTTATGTTCCACTAGAGAGTGGATTCAAGTTGGGCCGTGTCTTACTAAACAACGCCAACCAAAACTTATGCAAGCTTGGGACCGCATTCAGATCGAAACACTTTCAACATTACCCAGATTTTGTAACACGAAGTGGCAGAGACGTAGGTTCTTGGCTCCTACAAATAAGACGCATGGAGGCATACACAACACTCGGAACTTGTGCTCTTCCACAGATCTTAGAAGGACTCCTTCTTCTTTCTCTGCTCCTGCAGCGGACTCACTTCCAGAAGG
Source organism: Eristalis intricaria (assembly GCA_964034865.1). Classification (NCBI taxonomy): domain Eukaryota; kingdom Metazoa; phylum Arthropoda; class Insecta; order Diptera; family Syrphidae; genus Eristalis; species Eristalis intricaria. Next base: position 11,467,688 of record OZ035877.1, read on the forward strand.
AAAAGTCACTAGGGCTGGATTCTTCCATTAAGTGAAGGAACTTAACAGCATCATCGTCGCATCGTCAAGGGCACCATCTGGCTTGTAGGAGTCTACGATCCATGTCTTCGCTCCACATGCCAACGCAGGCCTAAGTGTAAATGCTCTATTTCGGAAGTCAGCCACTTTGATGGGAACTACATATAGCAGAAATGAAGTATCACAGAGATGCCCGACTTCTACCTCTCTTTCCCCTTATAATGTTTGACCATTGTTTCTTATAATGTGTTCCTAAACCAAATTGACCAATTTAGAGGGCGGCATTTACTTTCTTTCGTGAATAACCGTCAAAAATTCATGAATATCTGTCAAAAAGGCACTCAAATTCGTCCATGGACTGACTTTGAAGTCGGCTATCTCGGCTATCTCTGTAATACTTCATTTCTTCTGTCCAGCACTACAATGGCAGGGCAAAATTTCTGGGTCTCAGCATCGATACCAAGCGCCAGGAAGACTTTTCAGCAAAAAAGACATTTTGACTCTGTGAGGATTACAGCCATTTATCTCTCTAGTTAGACCGATGCTGTACGACCTAAGCAAGCCATCAGCTGCAAGACACTCAACGCGTGCAGCGGCTGGCGTGCATGTGTGCCACCGGACCGATAAGAAGCACTCCAAATAATGCACTTAACATACTTCCCCACCTTCATCGGCTGGATACGTTCGAAAGACTTGTTTGTAGCCAGTGTGTATGTGTGGGATGTGATGGTTCTTAGAGAACCCAATTAGCATTGAGCGTGAAAGTTGGATATTGATATAGGGGGGTTCAGGAACATCAATTCCTTCATGGTCAGTCTAGATTTCTTACCGAGCGATTCAATCAATAGTTTTATTAGAGTCCGTGGCCTGGACATGAACAGAGGAAGTGAGTCAATGATACTGGTTCTGCTGTGTTTTTAGACCTACGTTAGTGTGTGTTATAAAGAATCCCTGGTCTAACTGCATGATCCCCTATCGGCCAGTGTCCCGTCCTAATCGCTGTACTTTTAGCAATGGCAGTGTGAAGATCGTTAGTCGGTGCTAAGTTGTACTCTGACTACGTCTTCCTAGATATTGCACAGATAGGTAACTGAGAGTATCTGAGGCAAACCATTTTCATGATAATGGCCTAGTCATAAATGCTGCCAAAATAAAAGTGATGCACATTCGCACTCCGTCGAAACCAACTGAAGAGATTCAAATATTCCATCGGAATGAACGCTGTGCGCTAACAAGAAATACCAACGCTATTGAGGTAGTCAGAAGATCGACGATCCATCGACGAGAATTTTCTTTGGCGTGAGCACATCAATGACCTGCGCCTACAACTCAAGAGCACCATCTTTGCTATGACCTATACCTTAAACGTTACACAAACGTAGACGTACTAAGGCAGGTGTATTACTCGTTAGCAGAGTCGCGCATTAGATATGGCAATCTGGCCTGGGGAAACGCAGCAAAATCTCACATGGACAAGATACCGAACCTACAGCATCGTCTTGCAAAAATTGTTAGACCTTTTAATTCAAAATTTTCAAGTTCTAGATGTCAAAAGCAATCTTCAAGATGACAACACTGCTGCACTACATGAGTGACCCACGATTTCAGCAACCCTCAAGTCACTCGCTAACCACAAGAAGACGGGCCCAAGGCATGCTTGAAGTTCCGGAAGCTTTCAACTTGTATGGAGACCGTGAACTACGATGCACTGTCCCCAAACTAATGAATTCGCTGTCACAGTTTTTAAAAGTCATTCCAAACTTCAAAAAAAGGGTTAAAAAGAATTTTATTGCAATCCATTACATATCTTAGATTTTTTAATTCGTAAATATTAATCTCGGAGGGCATGAGCCTGTGCATCCAGGGCAAAGTTGTTGACTGCTCTCAACTTGGCGAGATGCCAGCAACAATCCCTGTTAAATGCACAGGTCAAGTTGACATACAGCTTCCTCGCGGCGCCCTCTGGATAGCCTTTAAAGCAACCGCTTAGAGGTGAAGTAATGTATGCAGCGGCCCCCGTGTCCAGGGGCTTAAACCAGGACCCGGTCCTCCAGTTTCGGCGGTTGCGCGTGGGGTTAACTTCCCCACAGTGTAAAAAACTACTAGTTCCGATACGGATGACCCTACAGCTGACGACCATGAACAACGAAATAAGGACAACGATTTTCGGTTCTGCACGTGGAATGTGAGGTCCCTGAACAGACCACGTGCAGCCGATGAACTTGCGGAAGCCCTCGAATCTTATAAGGCAGATATCACCGCCATTCAGGAGGTACGGTGGGATGGGCCGGGCAAGAAGAGGATGAAAAACTGCGATATTTACTTCGGCGATTGCTACAAAGATCGAAGGCAGCGCTTATTCGGATGCGGGTTTGTTGTTCGAGGCAGACTTAGGCAAGAAGTCTTAAGCTTTAAATACATAAGCGAGCGCCTCATAACAATCCGCCTCAAGTCTACATTCGGCAACATCAGCCTGATATGCGCCCACGTCCCAACGGAGGATAAAGATGACGATAGCAAAGACGACTTTTACGATCTCCTAGAAAGATGATACGATCAATGCCTCAGCTACGACACCAAGATCGTTCTAAGAGATTTCAACGCAAAGCTGGGCAAGGAAGACGTCTTTGCTAGAGTCATCGGGAAACACAGCCTGCACGACAACACGTCCGAGAACGGACTCAGGCGTTTGGACTTCGTTACCAGGCGAAACCTCTTTGTCACCTCAACATCCACAAAGGGACCTGGCGGTCTCCTGATCAATCAACCGCCAACCAGATTGACGTCAGACACTCCTCCAGCATTCTCGATGTCCGAACATTCCGAGGAGCCAACATCGACTCGGATCATTTCCTTGTTGTAGCCCAAGGTAAGAACACGGATATCGATAGGACAACGGAGTAGAGCAAGACCAAAACAGTTTGACGTTAAAAACGCTTGAAATTTAATCAACCACTTGAATTAATGTAAACTCAAGACTAAGGAAAGCAAAGTCACTTCAAAACCTGTGATAACCACCTGCAGATACGCATTTAGCTTTGCAGGTAAATCATTGTATACGAATAACTTATGTAAAAAAAAAGAAGAAAATGACATGACATGACAATTCGTGCTTTTTGGGCTGGCCATGTGGAACGTGTACCTCCATAGTAGACGAGCTGTGGGGGAGAGCTCCTTGTTTGGCCAGTTCATTGGCTTTTTTGTTGCCAAAAACGTTTGTATGGCCTGGAACCCATATTATAATTTATAACTGCACCAAGCTCATTGCGACAATCCTGGATCAATTTTGAGGTTTGGAGGTCGAACAAACTGCCTTGATGGCAGATTGACTGGCAAGGAAGATAGATAATGTGTGAATTGGCATTTCTTCGGTTGAAGATACTCCTCTCTAGTATCGATGATTTGCGCTTGGAAGATGCTGGCTTAAGGAGCCGGTAGGCTGTAGATATGCTCAGAGTGCCGCGCCAACTTCGCATTTCAACTTTGATCCGTCTTATCCACAGATTCACTTCCGGGATGAGGCCGAGACGCTTTCTATCTCAGTCTGCTCTTGTAGGGAGGAGCACTTCGAATTATTTTGAAAAGACTAATTTGTAGCCAGTACTATCATCAATTGAAGACACTCAACTATTCTCTTGGAATTCAATTTTTCCTCCAACGACATCGACCGCCTATATTCACCACTACTTTTATAAATGATCATCTCAGACTGGACGGTTCTGGACGGATGAGGGGTGCAACTATCTGCTCCAGAGATCTGAACATTTCAAGTTCCATGTAACTTCCGTTTCCCTTTTGAAGGGTCTTACAGCGAGAAGCATTTCAAGTTCCTTGTAACTCCCATTTCCCTGTTGTAGGGTCTTACAGGGAGAAACAACAGCGCGTTAAGAGGCACTGTCCTGGCTCATCAGCAACAGAAGTTAATGTATCAGGAGTAGAACTACGGAGCCTATAATGTGTAGACGCAAAAACGTCTGCCATCTGCAGCCTCCCACTGAAAGCCAACCTAACATGCGTTTCTAATGCGAGCGATCTTGACACAACGTTAATGAAATTGTTAACGCATCCTCCAACGAAACAGTGCTGCACAAAACGTTGAACACATCCACGGGGATATGTCCATTAGTTCACACGACACACCAAGCCAAAGCAAAACTCTCGCATCCCACTGTTAAATGAACGTGTTACCGCAAAAGTGTCCCGAGCCAGTTCCCCATCCTTTCCTTATGTTCCATTCCGGCAAATGGGGGACCAACAACGATGGGGGGCCCTTTGGAACGTTTCACGTTTACCTGGGTGCGCACATTGCTGATTGAAAATCATCTTATTCAAATATTCCAATAAAACGCCACTGGTGCACTGTTGGGCTTCTGACTCCTTTTCGCCCGTATGGCTAGCACTTCGCCACACCGCCGCCTTCTCCTCCTCCCATTATTGGTAGCAACAATAACAAATACAACAACAACAACGATGAAGAAGACGTCGACGACGGCGAGGACGGTGAGTCAATTTATTTATAGACCAGGCAAGACGTGTAAAAAGGGCCCATGCCGCTCCTGGCTGGATGGCAGCGCTCGGTCGGGTCCTGGTGGTGCTCTGGTTGGTGGAGCTCACGCTGCTGCCACCTCGCAGGGTATATGGATTGGAAGAAGGGTTAATATAGTCATAAAACACCCAGACAGACGGACGCAAACATGTCGCAGGTGCTGTAGCCCCAGTGTGCAGAATTCAATATAACAACTCTTTTCCGAGGAGGCACAGTAACAGGAGGCGGTGGCAGGCGAACGGCGCGGCGCAGCGCGGAGCGGCCGGTGGCAGCATATGCCTATGGCCTATGGAAAGAACGTCGTCGTCGTCGTCATCGTCGCTGGAGTCGTTTGCCGAGATCCTGCCTGAGTTACACTCGTGTATACTCCTTTCGCTTAAAATTCTTATCATGATGCTGGCTCATGGTTGCTGCGATGGTGGTGGCGACGACGGTGGCTGGAGTTGTGCTGGCAGCGCGGGTGGTGGGTATTCGAATTCCTGGATTCGTTACTTTATTGTGGGCCGATGCAGTAATCAGGGTGAAGGTAGTTTACTTTTATTGTGAAGAGAATGAAGGCTCTACCGTTTCAATGATTTATATGCAAAATATTATCGGCGGCTGTGGCTCTGGCGGGGGGGGGACGACGATGATGGGGATGGGGCGGCTGCTCGATGGAAGCATAATGACGAACGTTTCCTTTCCTCCTAGACGGAGTCGGAGGAGTTGTGGTGTTTGCTACGAAATTGATTACTTGGCAATATTTCGACTCCCAGTCGACTTTTTACACCATATGGCGTGTGATACGCCATTGCATTGAGCGTCATCTGGGAAGAGAAGCAATAAGGCGTGGCTTTGCAAGCATCAGACTCGAGACTAGTCCGGGGAGGAAAGGGTATTCTCTTGATCGCTCCTTAATAACTAGTCTGGTTGATGTGGCATACGGCAGGTTGCCTTAAATCGATTCTGTTGAAGTCTGCATGAAAATTGGCCTGACTCCGAATGGACCCTCATTTGACAGCCTCCAGACGAGGTGAATTTATTTCGTTGCATCGCAGCTAATTAACGATGCTTCCACTTGCTTTTGCTCGATCCACCAACGTCTTTATTAAGCACGTCTCTTGCCCCATGCCGGTTCTCGCCTGATGCCACATCAAAAAATGACAGTCCTGTCTTCTACAGGGACGTGAGGAAAGGGTGCACGACTCTCGCCCCATGCCGGTTCTCGCCTGATGCCAAAAAATTGGGACGTGTGGAAAAGGGTTTTTTTCACGCAAGCAACCTGAAGCTGCCAAGCTCTCCGTCGATGGTTCTGTGTTAGGAGAACACTATCACGATCAGTTGGTCATCAAAGACGAACACAGGTGTTTTTTTTCCATTATTTGTTCAGCAATTTTTACATACAAGCCCATCTGATAATTTGCGTCCTACACATAGTCCTTAGCGTTGTGTATGTGTTCGAGTGACCACTTGGGGCAGTGAATTCTGCTTGATCTCTTTCAAGTTCCCATAATGAACAACAGATTGAAAGACGGAGTTCGATACCGTGGCAGATGGCGTGGCAGATTGAATATATATTCTGACCATAGTCCCAAAGCGACGCACAACTTTCATAAGCCCCGGCATCATTTTCGTGGACTCGCCGCATCGAGATGATAGACCACGCTCCTTGGCTCGTTCTACGATCAGTTCTACTATTTAGTTCTCGAGGTGTTCGTATTCGATCTAGATATGGTGTGCGTTGTGTTGGATTCCGCGGTCCCGGCATGTGGTCCTAATGAAGGAATTCGTCCACCCAGGAACTGATCATTATGTTGAAATGGAGTTAACCAGAGAACACTTGACGAGAACCGCGGAGCTCGCTGCAAAGTACCCCATGAACACCTTCCCACGTCAGATTCTGCGTTACATCCTCCCAAAGAACTGCGATAACTTGTGCTACTCGCCGGGAATTAACCAATTAGCCAGTACCAAGTAACCATTCAAATGATGATTAATTGGTGAATTTTCCAATTCTAGATAAAGTCATAAGCTACAACAAATTGGACCCACCGTTCCCGAGATATGGGCTGTCCAAACTTCCATACGAAGCGCCAGGGAAACACATTTCTCCGTTTTTTTGAAAAATTTGCCCAAATAATGGTTAGTAGGCGAACTTTTCAATTGCATCCTCTAGATCAAGTTACAAGCTACAAAAAATTGTACTGTAATTTTGTCGTAGGACCCACCGTTCCCGAGATATGGGCTGTCAAAAGTTCCATACGAAGCGCCAGAGAAACACATTTCTCCGTTTTTTTGAAAAATTTGCCCAAATAATGGTTAGTAGGCGAACTTTTCAATTGCATCCTCTAGATCAAGCTATAAGCTACAAAAAATTGTACTGTAATTTTGTCGTAGGACCCACCGTTCCCGAGATATGGGCTGTCAAAAGTTCCATACGAAGCGCCAGAGAAACACATTTCTCCGTTTTTTTGAAAAATTTGCCCAAATAATGGTTAGTAGGCGAACTTTTCAATTGCATCCTCTAGATCAAGCTATAAGCTACAAAAAATTGTACTGTAATTTTGTCGTAGGACCCACCGTTCCCGAGATATGGGCTGTCAAAAGTTCCATACGAAGCGCCAGAGAAACACATTTCTCCGTTTTTTTGAAAAATTTGCCCAAATAATGGTTAGTAGGCGAACTTTTCAATTGCATCCTCTAGATCAAGCTATAAGCTACAAAAAATTGTACTGTAATTTTGTCGTAGGACCCACCGTTCCCGAGATATGGGCTGTCAAAAGTTCCATACGAAGCGCCAGAGAAACACATTTCTCCGTTTTTTTGAAAAATTTGCCCAAATAATGGTTAGTAGGCGAACTTTTCAATTGCATCCTCTAGATCAAGCTATAAGCTACAAAAAATTGTACTGTAATTTTGTCGTAGGACCCACCGTTCCCGAGATATGGGCTGTCAAAAGTTCCATACGAAGCGCCAGAGAAACACATTTCTCCGTTTTTTTGAAAAATTTGCCCAAATAATGGTTAGTAGGCGAACTTTTCAATAGCATCATCTAGATCAAGTTACAAGCTACAAAAAATTGTACCGTAATTTTGTCGTAGGACCCACCGTTTCCGAGATATGGGCTGTCAAAAGTTCCATACGAAGCGCCAGAGGAACACATTTCTCCGTTTTTTTGAAAAATTTGCCCAAATAATGGTTAGTAGGCGAACTTTTCAATAGCATCATCTAGATCAAGTTACAAGCTACAAAAAATTGTACTGTAATTTTGTCGTAGGACCCACCGTTCCCGAGATATGGGCTGTCAAAAGTTCCATACGAAGCGCCAGAGAAACACATTTCTCCGTTTTTTTGAAAAATTTGCCCAAATAATGGTTAGTAGGCGAACTTTTCAATTGCATCCTCTAGATCAAGTTACAAGCTACAAAAAATTGTACTGTAATTTTGTCGTAGGACCCACCGTTCCCGAGATATGGGCTGTCAAAAGTTCCATACGAAGCGCCAGAGAAACACATTTCTCCGTTTTTTTGAAAAATTTGCCCAAATAATGGTTAGTAGGCGAACTTTTCAATAGCATCATCTAGATCAAGTTACAAGCAAAAAAAATTTTACTGTAATTTTGTCGTAGGACCCACCGTTTCCGAGATATGGGCTGTCAAAAGTTCCATACGAAGCGCCAGAGAAACACATTTCTCCGTTTTTTTGAAAAATTTGCCCAAATAATGGTTAGTAGGCGAACTTTTCAATTGCATCCTCTAGATCAAGCTATAAGCTACAAAAAATTGTACTGTAATTTTGTCGTAGGACCCACCGTTCCCGAGATATGGGCTGTCAAAAGTTCCATACGAAGCGCCAGAGAAACACATTTCTCCGTTTTTTTGAAAAATTTGCCCAAATAATGGTTAGTAGGCGAACTTTTCAATTGCATCCTCTAGATCAAGCTATAAGCTACAAAAAATTGTACTGTAATTTTGTCGTAGGACCCACCGTTCCCGAGATATGGGCTGTCAAAAGTTCCATACGAAGCGCCAGAGAAACACATTTCTCCGTTTTTTTGAAAAATTTGCCCAAATAATGGTTAGTAGGCGAACTTTTCAATTGCATCCTCTAGATCAAGTTACAAGCTACAAAAAATTGTACTGTAATTTTGTCGTAGGACCCACCGTTCCCGAGATATGGGCTGTCCAAACTTCCATACGAAGCGCCAGAGAAACACATTTCTCCGTTTTTTTGAAAAATTTGCCCAAATAATGGTTAGTAGGCGAACTTTTCTATTGCATCCTCTAGATCAAGTTACAAGCTACAAAAAATTGTACTGTAATTTTGTCGTAGGACCCACCGTTCCCGAGATATGGGCTGTCAAAAGTTCCATACGAAGCGCCAGAGAAACACATTTCTCCGTTTTTTTGAAAAATTTGCCCAAATAATGGTTAGTAGGCGAACTTTTCAATTGCATCCTCTAGATCAAGCTATAAGCTACAAAAAATTGTACTGTAATTTTGTCGTAGGACCCACCGTTCCCGAGATATGGGCTGTCAAAAGTTCCATACGAAGCGCCAGAGAAACACATTTCTCCGTTTTTTTGAAAAATTTGCCCAAATAATGGTTAGTAGGCGAACTTTTCAATTGCATCCTCTAGATCAAGTTACAAGCTACAAAAAATTGTACTGTAATTTTGTCGTAGGACCCACCGTTCCCGAGATATGGGCTGTCAAAAGTTCCATACGAAGCGCCAGAGAAACACATTTCTCCGTTTTTTTGAAAAATTTGCCCAAATAATGGTTAGTAGGCGAACTTTTCAATTGCATCCTCTAGATCAAGCTATAAGCTACAAAAAATTGTACTGTAATTTTGTCGTAGGACCCACCGTTCCCCAGATATGGGCTGTCAAAAGTTCCATACGAAGCGCCAGAGAAACACATTTCTCCGTTTTTTTTGAAAAATTTGCCCAAATAATGGTTAGTAGGCGAACTTTTCAATAGCATCATCTAGATCAAGTTACAAGCAACAAAAAATTGTACTGTAATTTTGTCGTAGGACCCACCGTTCCCGAGATATGGGCTGTCAAAAGTTCCATACGAAGCGCCAGAGAAACACATTTCTCCGTTTTTTTGAAAAATTTGCCCAAATAATGGTTAGTAGGCGAACTTTTCAATTGCATCCTCTAGATCAAGCTATAAGCTACAAAAAATTGCACTGTAATTTTGTCGTAGGACCCACCGTTCCCGAGATATGAGCTGTCAAAAGTTCCATACGAAGCGCCAGAGAAACACATTTCTCCGTTTTTTTGAAAAATTTGCCCAAATAATAATAATGGTTAGTAGGCGAACTTTTCAATTGCATCCTCTAGATCAAGCTATAAGCTACAAAAAATTGTACTGTAATTTTGTCGTAGGACCCACCGTTCCCGAGATATGGGCTGTCAAAAGTTCCATACGAAGCGCCAGAGAAACACATTTCTCCGTTTTTTTGAAAAATTTGCCCAAATAATGGTTAGTAGGCGAACTTTTCAATTGCATCCTCTATATCAAGCTATAAGCTACAAAAAATTGTACTGTAATTTTGTCGTAGGACCCACCGTTCCCGAGATATGGGCTGTCCAAACTTCCATACGAAGCGCCAGAGAAACACATTTCTCCGTTTTTTTGAAAAATTTGCCCAAATAATGGTTAGTAGGCGAACTTTTCAATTGCATCCTCTAGATCAAGTTACAAGCTACAAAAAATTGTACTGTAATTTTGTCGTAGGACCCACCGTTCCCGAGATATGGGCTGTCAAAAGTTCCATACGAAGCGCCAGAGAAACACATTTCTCCGTTTTTTTTGAAAAATTTGCCCAAATAATGGTTAGTAGGCGAACTTTTCAATAGCATCATCTAGATCAAGTTACAAGCAACAAAAAATTGTACTGTAATTTTGTCGTAGGACCCACCGTTTCCGAGATATGGGCTGTCAAAAGTTCCATACGAAGCGCCAGAGAAACACATTTCTCCGTTTTTTTGAAAAATTTGCCCAAATAATGGTTAGTAGGCGAACTTTTCAATTGCATCCTCTAGATCAAGCTATAAGCTACAAAAAATTGCACTGTAATTTTGTCGTAGGACCCACCGTTTCCGAGATATGGGCTGTCAAAAGTTCCATACGAAGCGCCAGAGAAACACATTTCTCCGTTTTTTTGAAAAATTTGCCCAAATAATGGTTAGTAGGCGAACTTTTCAATTGCATCCTCTAGATCAAGCTATAAGCTACAAAAAATTGTACTGTAATTTTGTCGTAGGACCCACCGTTCCCGAGATATGGGCTGTCAAAAGTTCCATACGAAGCGCCAGAGAAACACATTTCTCCGTTTTTTTGAAAAATTTGCCCAAATAGTGGTTAGTAGGCGAACTTTTCAATTGCATCCTCTAGATCAAGCTATAAGCTACAAAAAATTGTACTGTAATTTTGTCGTAGGACCCACCGTTCCCGAGATATGGGCTGTCAAAAGTTCCATACGAAGCGCCAGAGAAACACACTTCTCCGTTTTTTTGAAAAATTTGCCCAAATAATGGTTAGTAGGCGAACTTTTCAATTGCATCCTCTAGATCAAGCTATAAGCTACAAAAAATTGTACTGTAATTTTGTCGTAGGACCCACCGTTCCCGAGATATGGCCTGTCAAAAGTTCCATACGAAGCGCCAGAGAAACACATTTCTCCGTTTTTTTGAAAAATTTGCCCAAATAATGGTTAGTAGGCGAACTTTTCAATTGCATCCTCTAGATCAAGTTACAAGCTACAAAAAATTGTAGTGTAATTTTGTCGTAGGACCCACCGTTCCCGAGATATGGGCTGTCAAAAGTTCCATACGAAGCGCCAGAGAAACACATTTCTCCGTTTTTTTGAAAAATTTGCCCAAATAATGGTTAGTAGGCGAACTTTTCAATTGCATCCTCTAGATCAAGTTACAAGCTACAAAAAATTGTACTGTAATTTTGTCGTAGGACCCACCGTTCCCGAGATATGGGCTGTCAAAAGTTCCATACGAAGCGCCAGAGAAACACATTTCTCCGTTTTTTTGAAAAATTTGCCCAAATAATGGTTAGTAGGCGAACTTTTCAATTGCATCCTCTATATCAAGCTATAAGCTACAAAAAATTGTACTGTAATTTTGTCGTAGGACCCACCGTTCCCGAGATATGGGCTGTCAAAAGTTCCATACGAAGCGCCAGAGAAACACATTTCTCCGTTTTTTTGAAAAATTTGCCCAAATAATGGTTAGTAGGCGAACTTTTCAATTGCATCCTCTAGATCAAGTTACAAGCTACAAAAAATTGTACTGTAATTTTGTCGTAGGACCCACCGTTCCCGAGATATGGGCTGTCAAAAGTTCCATACGAAGCGCCAGAGAAACACATTTCTCCGTTTTTTTGAAAAATTTGCCCAAATAATGGTTAGTAGGCGAACTTTTCAATTGCATCCTCTAGATCAAGCTATAAGCTACAAAAAATTGTACTGTAATTTTGTCGTAGGACCCACCGTTCCCGAGATATGGCCTGTCAAAAGTTCCATACGAAGCGCCAGAGAAACACATTTCTCCGTTTTTTTGAAAAATTTGCCCAAATAATGGTTAGTAGGCGAACTTTTCAATTGCATCCTCTAGATCAAGTTACAAGCTACAAAAAATTGTAGTGTAATTTTGTCGTAGGACCCACCGTTCCCGAGATATGGGCTGTCAAAAGTTCCATACGAAGCGCCAGAGAAACACATTTCTCCGTTTTTTTGAAAAATTTGCCCAAATAATGGTTAGTAGGCGAACTTTTCAATTGCATCCTCTAGATCAAGTTACAAGCTACAAAAAATTGTACTGTAATTTTGTCGTAGGACCCACCGTTCCCGAGATATGGGCTGTCAAAAGTTCCATACGAAGCGCCAGAGAAACACATTTCTCCGTTTTTTTGAAAAATTTGCCCAAATAATGGTTAGTAGGCGAACTTTTCAATTGCATCCTCTAGATCAAGTTACAAGCTACAAAAAATTGTACTGTAATTTTGTCGTAGGACCCACCGTTCCCGAGATATGGGCTGTCAAAAGTTCCATACGAAGCGCCAGAGAAACACATTTCTCCGTTTTTTTGAAAAATTTGCCCAAATAATGGTTAGTAGGCGAACTTTTCAATTGCATCCTCTAGATCAAGCTATAAGCTACAAAAAATTGTACTGTAATTTTGTCGTAGGACCCACCGTTCCCGAGATATGGGCTGTCAAAAGTTCCATACGAAGCGCCAGAGAAACACATTTCTCCGTTTTTTTGAAAAATTTGCCCAAATAATGGTTAGTAGGCGAACTTTTCAATTGCATCCTCTATATCAAGCTATAAGCTACAAAAAATTGTACTGAAATTTTGTCGTAGGACCCACCGTTCCCGAGATATGGGCTGTGAAAAGTTCCATACGAAGCGCCAGAGAAACACATTTCTCCGTTTTTTTGAAAAATTTGCCCAAATAATGGTTAGTAGGCGAACTTTTCAATTGCATCCTCTAGATCAAGTTACAAGCTACAAAAAATTGTACTGTAATTTTGTCGTAGGACCCACCGTTCCCGAGATATGGGCTGTCAAAAGTTCCATACGAAGCGCCAGAGAAACACATTTCTCCGTTTTTTTGAAAAATTTGCCCAAATAATGGTTAGTAGGCGAACTTTTCAATTGCATCCTCTATATCAAGCTATAAGCTACAAAAAATTGTACCGTAATTTTGTCGTAGGACCCACCGTTCCCGAGATATGGGCTGTCCAAACTTCCATACGAAGCGCCAGAGAAACACATTTCTCCGTTTTTTTGAAAAATTTGCCCAAATAATGGTTAGTAGGCGAACTTTTCAATTGCATCCTCTAGATCAAGCTATAAGCTACAAAAAATTGTACTGTAATTTTGTCGTAGGACCCACCGTTCCCGAGATATGGGCTGTCAAAAGTTCCATACGAAGCGCCAGAGAAACACATTTCTCCGTTTTTTTGAAAAATTTGCCCAAATAATGGTTAGTAGGCGAACTTTTCAATTGCATCCTCTAGATCAAGCTATAAGCTACAAAAAATTGTACTGTAATTTTGTCGTAGGACCCACCGTTCCCGAGATATGGGCTGTCCAAACTTCCATACGAAGCGCCAGAGAAACACATTTCTCCGTTCTTTTGAAAAATTTGCCCAAATAATGGTTAGTAGGCGAACTTTTCAATTGCATCCTCTAGATCAAGCTATAAGCTACAAAAAATTGTACTGTAATTTTGTCGTAGGACCCACCGTTCCCGAGATATGGGCTGTCAAAAGTTCCATACGAAGCGCCAGAGAAACACATTTCTCCGTTTTTTTGAAAAATTTGCCCAAATAATGGTTAGTAGGCGAACTTTTCAATTGCATCCTCTAGATCAAGCTATAAGCTACAAAAAATTGTACTGTAATTTTGTCGTAGGACCCACCGTTCCCGAGATATGGGCTGTCAAAAGTTCCATACGAAGCGCCAGAGAAACACATTTCTCCGTTTTTTTGAAAAATTTGCCCAAATAATGGTTAGTAGGCGAACTTTTCAATTGCATCCTCTATATCAAGCTATAAGCTACAAAAAATTGTACTGTAATTTTGTCGTAGGACCCACCGTTCCCGAGATATGGGCTGTCAAAAGTTCCATACGAAGCGCCAGAGAAACACATTTCTCCGTTTTTTTGAAAAATTTGCCCAAATAATGGTTAGTAGGCGAACTTTTCAATTGCATCCTCTAGATCAAGTTACAAGCTACAAAAAATTGTACTGTAATTTTGTCGTAGGACCCACCGTTCCCGAGATATGGGCTGTCAAAAGTTCCATACGAAGCGCCAGAGAACACACATTTCTCCGTTTTTTTGAAAAATTTGCCCAAATAATGGTTAGTAGGCGAACTTTTCAATTGCATCCTCTAGATCAAGTTACAAGCTACAAAAAATTGTACTGTAATTTTGTCGTAGGACCCACCGTTCCCGAGATATGGGCTGTCAAAAGTTCCATACGAAGCGCCAGAGAAACACATTTCTCCGTTTTTTTGAAAAATTTGCCCAAATAATGGTTAGTAGGCGAACTTTTCAATTGCATCCTCTATATCAAGCTATAAGCTACAAAAAATTGTACTGTAATTTTGTCGTAGGACCCACCGTTCCCGAGATATGGGCTGTGAAAAGTTCCATACGAAGCGCCAGAGAAACACATTTCTCCGTTTTTTTGAAAAATTTGCCCAAATAATGGTTAGTAGGCGAACTTTTCAATTGCATCCTCTAGATCAAGTTACAAGCTACAAAAAATTGTACTGTAATTTTGTCGTAGGACCCACCGTTCCCGAGATATGGGCTGTCAAAAGTTCCATACGAAGCGCCAGAGAAACACATTTCTCCGTTTTTTTGAAAAATTTGCCCAAATAATGGTTAGTAGGCGAACTTTTCAATTGCATCCTCTATATCAAGCTATAAGCTACAAAAAATTGTACCGTAATTTTGTCGTAGGACCCACCGTTCCCGAGATATGGGCTGTCCAAACTTCCATACGAAGCGCCAGAGAAACACATTTCTCCGTTTTTTTGAAAAATTTGCCCAAATAATGGTTAGTAGGCGAACTTTTCAATTGCATCCTCTAGATCAAGCTATAAGCTACAAAAAATTGTACTGTAATTTTGTCGTAGGACCCACCGTTCCCGAGATATGGGCTGTCAAAAGTTCCATACGAAGCGCCAGAGAAACACATTTCTCCGTTTTTTTGAAAAATTTGCCCAAATAATGGTTAGTAGGCGAACTTTTCAATTGCATCCTCTAGATCAAGCTATAAGCTACAAAAAATTGTACTGTAATTTTGTCGTAGGACCCACCGTTCCCGAGATATGGGCTGTCCAAACTTCCATACGAAGCGCCAGAGAAACACATTTCTCCGTTCTTTTGAAAAATTTGCCCAAATAATGGTTAGTAGGCGAACTTTTCAATTGCATCCTCTAGATCAAGCTATAAGCTACAAAAAATTGTACTGTAATTTTGTCGTAGGACCCACCGTTCCCGAGATATGGGCTGTCAAAAGTTCCATACGAAGCGCCAGAGAAACACATTTCTCCGTTTTTTTGAAAAATTTGCCCAAATAATGGTTAGTAGGCGAACTTTTCAATTGCATCCTCTAGATCAAGCTATAAGCTACAAAAAATTGTACTGTAATTTTGTCGTAGGACCCACCGTTCCCGAGATATGGGCTGTCAAAAGTTCCATACGAAGCGCCAGAGAAACACATTTCTCCGTTTTTTTGAAAAATTTGCCCAAATAATGGTTAGTAGGCGAACTTTTCAATTGCATCCTCTAGATCAAGTTACAAGCTACAAAAAATTGTACTGTAATTTTGTCGTAGGACCCACCGTTCCCGAGATATGGGCTGTCAAAAGTTCCATACGAAGCGCCAGAGAAACACATTTCTCCGTTTTTTTGAAAAATTTGCCCAAATCATGGTTAGTAGGCGAACTTTTCAATTGCATCCTCTATATCAAGCTATAAGCTACAAAAAATTGTACTGTAATTTTGTCGTAGGACCCACCGTTCTCGAGATATGGGCTGTCCAAACTTCCATACGAAGCGCCAGAGAAACACATTTCTCCGTTTTTTTGAAAAATTTGCCCAAATAATGGTTAGTAGGCGAACTTTTCAATTGCATCCTCTAGATCAAGTTACAAGCTACAAAAAATTGTACTGTAATTTTGTCGTAGGACCCACCGTTCCCGAGATATGGGCTGTCAAAAGTTCCATACGAAGCGCCAGAGAAACACATTTCTCCGTTTTTTTGAAAAATTTGCCCAAATAATGGTTAGTAGGCGAACTTTTCAATTGCATCCTCTAGATCAAGCTATAAGCTACAAAAAATTGTACTGTAATTTTGTCGTAGGACCCACCGTTCCCGAGATATGGGCTGTCCAAACTTCCATACGAAGCGCCAGGGAAACACATTTCTCCGTTTTTTTGAAAAATTTGCCCAAATAATGGTTAGTAGGCGAACTTTTCAATTGCATCCTCTAGATCAAGTTACAAGCTACAAAAAATTGTACTGTAATTTTGTCGTAGGACCCACCGTTCCCGAGATATGGGCTGTCAAAAGTTCCATACGAAGCGCCAGAGAAACACATTTCTCCGTTTTTTTTTTGAAAAATTTGCCCAAATAATGGTTAGTAGGCGAACTTTTCAATTGCATCCTCTAGATCAAGCTATAAGCTACAAAAAATTGTACTGTAATTTTGTCGTAGGACCCACCGTTCCCGAGATATGGGCTGTCAAAAGTTCAAGCGCCAGAGAAACACATTTCTCCGTTTTTTTGAAAAATTTGCCCAAATAATGGTTAGTAGGCGAACTTTTCAATTGCATCCTCTAGATCAAGCTATAAGCTACAAAAAATACCACTGTAATTTTGTCGTAGGACCCACCGTTCCCGAGATATGAGCTGTCAAAAGTTCCATACGAAGCGCCAGAGAAACACATTTCTCCGTTTTTTTGAAAAATTTGCCCAAATAATAATAATGGTTAGTAGGCGAACTTTTCAATTGCATCCTCCAATCCAGAGAAACACATTTCTCCGTTTTTTTGAAAAATTTGCCCAAATAATGGTTAGTAGGCGAACTTTTCAATTGCATCCTCTAGATCAAGCTATAAGCTACAAAAAATTGCACTGTAATTTTGTCGTAGGACCCACCGTTCCCGAGATATGAGCTGTCAAAAGATCCATACGAAGCGCCAGAGAAACACATTTCTCCGTTTTTTTGAAAAATTTGCCCAAATAATAATAATGGTTAGTAGGCGAACTTTTCAATTGCATCCTCTAGATCAAGCTATAAGCTACAAAAAATTGTACTGTAATTTTGTCGTAGGACCCACCGTTCCCGAGATATGGGCTGTCAAAAGTTCCATACGAAGCGCCAGAGAAACACATTTCTCCGTTTTTTTGAAAAATTTGCCCAAATAATGGTTAGTAGGCGAACTTTTCAATTGCATCCTCTAGATCAAGTTACAAGCTACAAAAAATTGTACTGTAATTTTGTCGTAGGACCCACCGTTCCCGAGATATGGGCTGTCAAAAGTTCCATACGAAGCGCCAGAGAAACACATTTCTCCGTTTTTTTGAAAAATTTGCCCAAATAATGGTTAGTAGGCGAACTTTTCAATTGCATCCTCTATATCAAGCTATAAGCTACAAAAAATTGTACTGTAATTTTGTCGTAGGACCCACCGTTCCCGAGATATGGGCTGTCAAAAGTTCCATACGAAGCGCCAGAGAAACACATTTCTCCGTTTTTTTTAAAAATTTGCCCAAATAATGGTTAGTAGGCGAACTTTTCAATTGCATCCTCTAGATCAAGTTACAAGCTACAAAAAATTGTACTGTAATTTTGTCGTAGGACCCACCGTTCCCGAGATATGGGCTGTCAAAAGTTCCATACGAAGCGCCAGAGAAACACATTTCTCCGTTTTCTTGAAAAATTTGCCCAAATAATGGTTAGTAGGCGAACTTTTCAATCGCATCCTCTATATCAAGCTATAAGCTACAAAAAATTGTACTGTAATTTTGTCGTAGGACCCACCGTTCCCGAGATATGGGCTGTCCAAACTTCCATACGAAGCGCCAGAGAAACACATTTCTCCGTTTTTTTGAAAAATTTGCCCAAATAATGGTTAGTAGGACCCACCGTTCCCGAGATATGGGCTGTCAAAAGTTCCATACGAAGCGCCAGAGAAACACATTTCTCCGGTTTTTTGAAAAATTTGCCCAAATAATGGTTAGTAGGCGAACTTTTCAATTGCGTCCTCTAGATCAAGTTACAAGCTACAAAAAATTGTACTGTAATTTTGTCGTAGGACCCACCGTTCCCGAGATATGGGCTGTCAAAAGTTCCATACGAAGCGCCAGAGAAACACATTTCTCCGGTTTTTTGAAAAATTTGCCCAAATAATGGTTAGTAGGCGAACTTTTCAATTGCGTCCTCTAGATCAAGTTACAAGCTACAAAAAATTGTACTGTAATTTTGTCGTAGGACCCACCGTTCCCGAGATATGGGCTGTCAAAAGTTCCATACGAAGCGCCAGAGAAACACATTTCTCCGGTTTTTTGAAAAATTTGCCCAAATAATGGTTAGTAGGCGAACTTTTCAATTGCGTCCTCTAGATCAAGTTACAAGCTACAAAAAATTGTACTGTAATTTTGTCGTAGGACCCACCGTTCCCGAGATATGGGCTGTCAAAAGTTCCATACGAAGCGCCAGAGAAACACATTTCTCCGTTTTTTTGAAAAATTTGCCCAAATAATGGTTAGTAGGCGAACTTTTCAATTGCATCCTCTATATCAAGCTATAAGCTACAAAAAATTGTACTGTAATTTTGTCGTAGGACCCACCGTTCCCGAGATATGGGCTGTCCAAACTTCCATACGAAGCGCCAGAGAAACACATTTCTCCGTTTTTTTGAAAAATTTGCCCAAATAATGGTTAGTAGGCGAACTTTTCAATTGCATCCTCTATATCAAGCTATAAGCTACAAAAAATTGTACTGTAATTTTGTCGTAGGACCCACCGTTCCCGAGATATGGGCTGTCCAAACTTCCATACGAAGCGCCAGAGAAACACATTTCTCCGTTTTTTTGAAAAATTTGCCCAAATAATGGTTAGTAGGCGAAGTTTTCAATTGCATCCTCTAGATCAAGCTATAAGCTACAAAAAATTGTACTGTAATTTTGTCGTAGGACCCACCGTTCCCGAGATATGGGCTGTCAAAAGTTCCATACGAAGCGCCAGAGAAACACATTTCTCCGTTTTTTTGAAAAATTTGCCCAAATAATGGTTAGTAGGCGAACTTTTCAATTGCATCCTCTAGATCAAGCTATAAGCTACAAAAAATTGTACTGTAATTTTGTCGTAGGACCCACCGTTCCCGAGATATGGGCTGTCAAAAGTTCCATACGAAGCGCCAGAGAAACACATTTCTCCGTTTTTTTGAAAAATTTGCCCAAATAATGGTTAGTAGGCGAACTTTTCAATAGCATCATCTAGATCAAGTTACAAGCAACAAAAAATTGTACTGTAATTTTGTCGTAGGACCCACCGTTCCCGAGATATGGGCTGTCAAAAGTTCCATACGAAGCGCCAGAGAAACACATTTCTCCGTTTTTTTGAAAAATTTGCCCAAATAATGGTTAGTAGGCGAACTTTTCAATTGCATCCTCTAGATCAAGTTACAAGCTACAAAAATTGTACTGTAATTTTGTCGTAGGATCCACCGTTCCCGAAATATGGGCTGTCAAAAGTTCCATACGAAGCGCCAGAGAAACACATTTCTCCGTTTTTTTGAAAAATTTGCCCAAATAATGGTTAGTAGGCGAACTTTTCAATTGCATCCTCTAGATCAAGCTATAAGCTACAAAGAATTGTACTGTAATTTTGTCGTAGGACCCACCGTTCCCGAGATATGGGCTGTCAAAAGTTCCATACGAAGCGCCAGAGAAACACATTTCTCCGTTTTTTTGAAAAATTTGCCCAAATAATGGTTAGTAGGCGAACTTTTCAATAGCATCATCTAGATCAAGCTATAAGCTACAAAAAATTGTACTGTAATTTTGTCGTAGGACCCACCGTTCCCGAGATATGGGCTGTCAAAAGTTCCATACGAAGCGCCAGAGAAACACATTTCTCCGTTTTTTTGAAAAATTTGCCCAAATAATGGTTAGTAGGCGAACTTTTCAATTGCATCCTCTAGATCAAGTTACAAGCTACAAAAAATTGTACTGTAATTTTGTCGTAGGACCCACCGTTTCCGAGATATGGGCTGTCAAAAGTTCCATACGAAGCGCCAGAGGAACACATTTCTCCGTTTTTTTGAAAAATTTGCCCAAATAATGGTTAGTAGGCGAACTTTTCAATAGCATCATCTAGATCAAGTTACAAGCTACAAAAAATTGTACTGTAATTTTGTCGTAGGACCCACCGTTCCCGAGATATGGGCTGTCAAAAGTTCCATACGAAGCGCCAGAGAAACACATTTCTCCGTTTTTTTGAAAAATTTGCCCAAATAATGGTTAGTAGGCGAACTTTTCAATTGCATCCTCTAGATCAAGTTACAAGCTACAAAAAAATGTACTGTAATTTTGTCGTAGGACCCACCGTTCCCGAGATATGGGCTGTCAAAAGTTCCATACGAAGCGCCAGAGAAACACATTTCTCCGTTTTTTTGAAAAATTTGCCCAAATAATGGTTAGTAGGCGAACTTTTCAATTGCATCCTCTAGATCAAGCTATAAGCTACAAAAAATTGTACTGTAATTTTGTCGTAGGACCCACCGTTCCCGAGATATGGGCTGTCAAAAGTTCCATACGAAGCGCCAGAGAAACACATTTCTCCGTTTTTTTGAAAAATTTGCCCAAATAATGGTTAGTAGGCGAACTTTTCAATTGCATCCTCTAGATCAAGCTATAAGCTACAAAAAATTGTACTGTAATTTTGTCGTAGGACCCACCGTTCCCGAGATATGGGCTGTCAAAAGTTCCATACGAAGCGCCAGAGAAACACATTTCTCCGTTTTTTTGAAAAATTTGCCCAAATAATGGTTAGTAGGCGAACTTTTCAATAGCATCATCTAGATCAAGCTATAAGCTACAAAAAATTGTACTGTAATTTTGTCGTAGGACCCACCGTTCCCGAGATATGGGCTGTCAAAAGTTCCATACGAAGCGCCAGAGAAACACATTTCTCCGTTTTTTTGAAAAATTTGCCCAAATAATGGTTAGTAGGCGAACTTTTCAATAGCATCATCTAGATCAAGCTATAAGCTACAAAAAATTGTACTGTAATTTTGTCGTAGGACCCACCGTTCCCGAGATATGAGCTGTCAAAAGTTCCATACGAAGCGCCAGAGAAACACATTTCTCCGTTTTTTTGAAAAATTTGCCCAAATAATGGTTAGTAGGCGAACTTTTCAATAGCATCATCTAGATCAAGCTATAAGCTACAAAAAATTGTACTGTAATTTTGTCGTAGGACCCACCGTTCCCGAGATATGGGCTGTCAAAAGTTCCATACGAAGCGCCAGAGAAACGCATTTCTCCGTTTTTTTGAAAAATTTGCCCAAATAATGGTTAGTAGGCGAACTTTTCAATTGCATCCTCTAGATCAAGCTATAAGCTACAAAAAATTGTACTGTAATTTTGTCGTAGGACCCACCGTTCCCGAGATATGGGCTGTCAAAAGTTCCATACGAAGCGCCAGAGAAACACATTTCTCCGTTTTTTTGAAAAATTTGCCCAAATAATGGTTAGTAGGCGAACTTTTCAATAGCATCATCTAGATCAAGCTATAAGCTACAAAAAATTGTACTGTAATTTTGTCGTAGGACCCACCGTTCCCGAGATATGGGCTGTCAAAAGTTCCATACGAAGCGCCAGAGAAACACATTTCTCCGTTTTTTTTTAAAATTTGCCCAAATAATGGTTAGTAGGCGAACTTTTCAATAGCATCATCTAGATCAAGCTATAAGCTACAAAAAATTGTACTGTAATTTTGTCGTAGGACCCACCGTTCCCAAGATATGGGCTGTCAAAAGTTCCATACGAAGCGCCAGAGAAACACATTTCTCCGTTTTTTTGAAAAATTTGCCCAAATAATGGTTAGTAGGCGAACTTTTCAATAGCATCATCTAGATCAAGTTACAAGCAACAAAAAATTGTACTGTAATTTTGTCGTAGGACCCACCGTTCCCGAGATATGGGCTGTCAAAAGTTCCATACGAAGCGCCAGAGAAACACATTTCTCCGTTTTTTTGAAAAATTTGCCCAAATAATGGTTAGTAGGCGAACTTTTCAATTGCATCCTCTAGATCAAGTTACAAGCTACAAAAATTGTACTGTAATTTTGTCGTAGGATCCACCGTTCCCGAGATATGGGCTGTCAAAAGTTCCATACGAAGCGCCAGAGAAACACATTTCTCCGTTTTTTTGAAAAATTTGCCCAAATAATGGTTAGTAGGCGAACTTTTCAATAGCATCATCTAGATCAAGTTACAAGCAACAAAAAATTGTACTGTAATTTTGTCGTAGGACCCACCGTTCCCGAGATATGGGCTGTCAAAAGTTCCATACGAAGCGCCAGAGAAACACATTTCTCCGTTTTTTTGAAAAATTTGCCCAAATAATGGTTAGTAGGCGAACTTTTCAATTGCATCCTCTAGATCAAGTTACAAGCTACAAAAATTGTACTGTAATTTTGTCGTAGGATCCACCGTTCCCGAGATATGGGCTGTCAAAAGTTCCATACGAAGCGCCAGAGAAACACATTTCTCCGTTTTTTTGAAAAATTTGCCCAAATAATGGTTAGTAGGCGAACTTTTCAATTGCATCCTCTAGATCAAGCTATAAGCTACAAAGAATTGTACTGTAATTTTGTCGTAGGACCCACCGTTCCCGAGATATGGGCTGTCAAAAGTTCCATACGAAGCGCCAGAGAAACACATTTCTCCGTTTTTTTGAAAAATTTGCCCAAATAATGGTTAGTAGGCGAACTTTTCAATAGCATCATCTAGATCAAGCTATAAGCTACAAAAAATTGTACTGTAATTTTGTCGTAGGACCCACCGTTCCCGAGATATGGGCTGTCAAAAGTTCCATACGAAGCGCCAGAGAAACACATTTCTCCGTTTTTTTGAAAAATTTGCCCAAATAATGGTTAGTAGGCGAACTTTTCAATTGCATCCTCTAGATCAAGTTACAAGCTACAAAAAATTGTACTGTAATTTTGTCGTAGGACCCACCGTTCCCGAGATATGGGCTGTCAAAAGTTCCATACGAAGCGCCAGAGAAACACATTTCTCCGTTTTTTTGAAAAATTTGCCCAAATAATGGTTAGTAGGCGAACTTTTCAATAGCATCATCTAGATCAAGCTATAAGCTACAAAAAATTGTACTGTAATTTTGTCGTAGGACCCACCGTTCCCGAGATATGGGCTGTCAAAAGTTTCATACGAAGCGCCAGAGAAACACATTTCTCCGTTTTTTTGAAAAATTTGCCCAAATAATGGTTAGTAGGCGAACTTTTCAATAGCATCATCTAGATCAAGCTATAAGCTACAAAAAATTGTACTGTAATTTTGTCGTAGGACCCACCGTTCCCGAGATATGGGCTGTCAAAAGTTCCATACGAAGCGCCAGAGAAACACATTTCTCCGTTTTTTTGAAAAATTTGCCCAAATAATGGTTAGTAGGCGAACTTTTCAATTGCATCCTCTAGATCAAGTTACAAGCTACAAAAAATTGTACTGTAATTTTGTCGTAGGACCCACCGTTTCCGAGATATGGGCTGTCAAAAGTTCCATACGAAGCGCCAGAGGAACACATTTCTCCGTTTTTTTGAAAAATTTGCCCAAATAATGGTTAGTAGGCGAACTTTTCAATAGCATCATCTAGATCAAGTTACAAGCTACAAAAAATTGTACTGTAATTTTGTCGTAGGACCCACCGTTCCCGAGATATGGGCTGTCAAAAGTTCCATACGAAGCGCCAGAGAAACACATTTCTCCGTTTTTTTGAAAAATTTGCCCAAATAATGGTTAGTAGGCGAACTTTTCAATTGCATCCTCTAGATCAAGTTACAAGCTACAAAAAATTGTACTGTAATTTTGTCGTAGGACCCACCGTTCCCGAGATATGGGCTGTCAAAAGTTCCATACGAAGCGCCAGAGAAACACATTTCTCCGTTTTTTTGAAAAATTTGCCCAAATAATGGTTAGTAGGCGAACTTTTCAATAGCATCATCTAGATCAAGCTATAAGCTACAAAAAATTGTACTGTAATTTTGTCGTAGGACCCACCGTTCCCGAGATATGGGCTGTCAAAAGTTCCATACGAAGCGCCAGAGAAACACATTTCTCCGTTTTTTTGAAAAATTTGCCCAAATAATGGTTAGTAGGCGAACTTTTCAATTGCATCCTCTAGATCAAGCTATAAGCTACAAAAAATTGTACTGTAATTTTGTCGTAGGACCCACCGTTCCCGAGATATGGGCTGTCAAAAGTTCCATACGAAGCGCCAGAGAAACACATTTCTCCGTTTTTTTGAAAAATTTGCCCAAATAATGCTTAGTAGGCGAACTTTTCAATTGCATCCTCTAGATCAAGTTACAAGCTACAAAAAATTGTACTGTAATTTTGTCGTAGGACCCACCGTTCCCGAGATATGGGCTGTCAAAAGTTCCATACGAAGCGCCAGAGAAACACATTTCTCCGTTCTTTTGAAAAATTTGCCCAAATAATGGTTAGTAGGCGAACTTTTCAATAGCATCATCTAGATCAAGTTACAAGCTACAAAAAATTGTACTGTAATTTTGTCGTAGGACCCACCGTTCCCGAGATATGGGCTGTCAAAAGTTCCATACGAAGCGCCAGAGAAACACATTTCTCCGTTTTTTTGAAAAATTTGCCCAAATAATGGTTAGTAGGCGAACTTTTCAATTGCATCCTCTAGATCAAGCTATAAGCTACAAAAAATTGTACTGTAATTTTGTCGTAGGACCCACCGTTCCCGAGTTATGGGCTGTCAAAAGTTCCATACGAAGCGCCAGAGAAACACATTTCTCCGTTTTTTTGAAAAATTTGCCCAAATAATGGTTAGTAGGCGAACTTTTCAATTGCATCCTCTAGATCAAGCTATAAGCTACAAAAAATTGTACTGTAATTTTGTCGTAGGACCCACCGTTCCCGAGTTATGGGCTGTCAAAAGTTCCATACGAAGCGCCAGAGAAACACATTTCTCCGTTTTTTTGAAAAATTTGCCCAAATAATGGTTAGTAGGCGAACTTTTCAATTGCATCCTCTAGATCAAGCTATAAGCTACAAAAAATTGTACTGTAATTTTGTCGTAGGACCCACCGTTCCCGAGATATGGGCTGTCAAAAGTTCCATACGAAGCGCCAGAGAAACACATTTCTCCGTTTTTTTGAAAAATTTGCCCAAATAATGGTTAGTAGGCGAACTTTTCAATTGCATCCTCTAGATCAAGTTACAAGCTACAAAAAATTGTACTGTAATTTTGTCGTAGGACCCACCGTTCCCGAGATATGGGCTGTCAAAAGTTCCATACGAAGCGCCAGAGAAACACATTTCTCCGTTTTTTTGAAAAATTTGCCCAAATAATGGTTAGTAGGCGAACTTTTCAATTGCATCCTCTAGATCAAGCTATAAGCTACAAAAAATTGTACCGTAATTTTGTCGTAGGACCCACCGTTCCCGAGATATGGGCTGTCAAAAGTTCCATACGAAGCGCCAGAGAAACACATTTCTCCGTTTTTTTGAAAAATTTGCCCAAATAATGCTTAGTAGGCGAACTTTTCAATAGCATCATCTAGATCAAGCTA
Source organism: Eristalis intricaria (assembly GCA_964034865.1). Classification (NCBI taxonomy): domain Eukaryota; kingdom Metazoa; phylum Arthropoda; class Insecta; order Diptera; family Syrphidae; genus Eristalis; species Eristalis intricaria. The sequence continues at coordinate 11,493,627 of OZ035877.1, forward strand.
TAAGCTACAAAAAATTGTACTGTAATTTTGTCGTAGGACCCACCGTTCCCGAGATATGGGCTGTCAAAAGTTCCATACGAAGCGCCAGAGAAACACATTTCTCCGTTTTTTTGAAAAATTTGCCCAAATAATGGTTAGTAGGCGAACTTTTCAATTGCATCCTCTAGATCAAGCTATAAGCTACAAAAAATTGTACTGTAATTTTGTCGTAGGACCCACCGTTCCCGAGATATGGGCTGTCAAAAGTTCCATACGAAGCGCCAGAGAAACACATTTCTCCGTTTTTTTGAAAAATTTGCCCAAATAATGCTTAGTAGGCGAACTTTTCAATTGCATCCTCTAGATCAAGTTACAAGCTACAAAAAATTGTACTGTAATTTTGTCGTAGGACCCACCGTTCCCGAGATATGGGCTGTCAAAAGTTCCATACGAAGCGCCAGAGAAACACATTTCTCCGTTCTTTTGAAAAATTTGCCCAAATAATGGTTAGTAGGCGAACTTTTCAATAGCATCATCTAGATCAAGTTACAAGCTACAAAGAGAAACACATTTCTCCGTTTTTTTGAAAAATTTGCCCAAATAATGGTTAGTAGGCGAACTTTTCAATTGCATCCTCTAGATCAAGCTATAAGCTACAAAAAATTGTACTGTAATTTTGTCGTAGGACCCACCGTTCCCGAGTTATGGGCTGTCAAAAGTTCCATACGAAGCGCCAGAGAAACACATTTCTCCGTTTTTTTGAAAAATTTGCCCAAATAATGGTTAGTAGGCGAACTTTTCAATTGCATCCTCTAGATCAAGCTATAAGCTACAAAAAATTGTACTGTAATTTTGTCGTAGGACCCACCGTTCCCGAGATATGGGCTGTCAAAAGTTCCATACGAAGCGCCAGAGAAACACATTTCTCCGTTTTTTTGAAAAATTTGCCCAAATAATGGTTAGTAGGCGAACTTTTCAATTGCATCCTCTAGATCAAGCTATAAGCTACAAAAAATTGTACTGTAATTTTGTCGTAGGACCCACCGTTCCCGAGATATGGGCTGTCAAAAGTTCCATACGAAGCGCCAGAGAAACACATTTCTCCGTTTTTTTGAAAAATTTGCCCAAATAATGGTTAGTAGGCGAACTTTTCAATTGCATCCTCTAGATCAAGCTATAAGCTACAAAAAATTGTACTGTAATTTTGTCGTAGGACCCACCGTTCCCGAGATATGGGCTGTCAAAAGTTCCATACGAAGCGCCAGTGAAACACATTTCTCCGTTTTTTTGAAAAATTTGCCCAAATAATGGTTAGTAGGCGAACTTTTCAATTGCATCCTCTAGATCAAGCTATAAGCTACAAAAAATTGTACTGTAATTTTGTCGTAGGACCCACCGTTCCCGAGATATGGGCTGTCAAAAGTTCCATACGAAGCGCCAGAGAAACACATTTCTCCGTTTTTTTGAAAAATTTGCCCAAATAATGGTTAGTAGGCGAACTTTTCAATAGCATCATCTAGATCAAGTTACAAGCTACAAAAAATTGTACTGTAATTTTGTCGTAGGACCCACCGTTCCCGAGATATGGGCTGTCAAAAGTTCCATACGAAGCGCCAGAGAAACACATTTCTCCGTTCTTTTGAAAAATTTGCCCAAATAATGGTCAGTAGGCGAACTTTTCAATAGCATCATCTAGATCAAGTTACAAGCTACAAAAAATTGTACTGTAATTTTGTCGTAGGACCCACCGTTCCCGAGATATGGGCTGTCAAAAGTTCCATACGAAGCGCCAGAGAAACACATTTCTCCGTTCTTTTGAAAAATTTGCCCAAATAATGGTCAGTAGGCGAACTTTTCAATAGCATCATCTAGATCAAGTTACAAGCTACAAAAAATTGTACTGTAATTTTGTCGTAGGACCCACCGTTCCCGAGATATGGGCTGTCAAAAGTTCCATACGAAGCGCCAGAGAAACACATTTCTCCGTTTTTTTGAAAAATTTGCCCAAATAATGGTTAGTAGGCGAAATTTTCAATAGCATCATCTAGATCAAGCTATAAGCTACAAAAAATTGTACTGTAATTTTGTCGTAGGACCCACCGTTCCCGAGATATGGGCTGTCCAAACTTCCATACGAAGCGCCAGAGAAACACATTTTTCCGTTTTTTTGAAAAATTTGCCCAAATAATGGTTAGTAGGCGAACTTTTCAATTGCATCCTCTAGATCAAGTTACAAGCTACAAAAAATTGTACTGTAATTTTGTCGTAGGACCCACCGTTCCCGAGATATGGGCTGTCCAAACTTCCATACGAAGCGCCAGAGAAACACATTTGAGGTTTTTTTGAAAAATTTGCCCAAATAATGGTTCGTAGGCGAACTTTTCAATTGCATCCTCTAGATCAAGCTATAAGCTACAAAAAATTGTACTGTAATTTTGTCGTAGGACCCACCGTTCCCGAGTTATGGGCTGTCAAAAGTTCCATACGAAGCGCCAGAGAAACACATTTTTCCGTTTTTTTGAAAAATTTGCCCAAATAATGGTTAGTAGGCGAACTTTTCAATTGCATCCTCTAGATCAAGCTATAAGCTACAAAAAATTGTACTGTAATTTTGTCGTAGGACCCACCGTTCCCGAGATATGGGCTGTCAAAAGTTCCATACGAAGCGCCAGAGAAACACATTTCTCCGTTTTTTTGAAAAATTTGCCCAAATAATGGTTAGTAGGCGAACTTTTCAATAGCATCATCTAGATCAAGCTATAAGCTACAAAAAATTGTACTGTAATTTTGTCGTAGGACCCACCGTTCCCGAGATATGGGCTGTCCAAACTTCCATACGAAGCGCCAGAGAAACACATTTTTCCGTTTTTTTGAAAAATTTGCCCAAATAATGGTTAGTAGGCGAACTTTTCAATTGCATCCTCTAGATCAAGTTACAAGCTACAAAAAATTGTACTGTAATTTTGTCGTAGGACCCACCGTTCCCGAGATATGGGCTGTCCAAACTTCCATACGAAGCGCCAGAGAAACACATTTGAGGTTTTTTTGAAAAATTTGCCCAAATAATGGTTCGTAGGCGAACTTTTCAATTGCATCCTCTAGATCAAGCTATAAGCTACAAAAAATTGTACTGTAATTTTGTCGTAGGACCCACCGTTCCCGAGTTATGGGCTGTCAAAAGTTCCATACGAAGCGCCAGAGAAACACATTTTTCCGTTTTTTTGAAAAATTTGCCCAAATAATGGTTAGTAGGCGAACTTTTCAATTGCATCCTCTAGATCAAGCTATAAGCTACAAAAAATTGTACTGTAATTTTGTCGTAGGACCCACCGTTCCCGAGATATGGGCTGTCAAAAGTTCCATACGAAGCGCCAGAGAAACACATTTCTCCGTTTTTTTGAAAAATTTGCCCAAATAATGGTTAGTAGGCGAACTTTTCAATAGCATCATCTAGATCAAGCTATAAGCTACAAAAAATTGTACTGTAATTTTGTCGTAGGACCCACCGTTCCCGAGATATGGGCTGTCCAAACTTCCATACGAAGCGCCAGAGAAACACATTTTTCCGTTTTTTTGAAAAATTTGCCCAAATAATGGTTAGTAGGCGAACTTTTCAATTGCATCCTCTAGATCAAGTTACAAGCTACAAAAAATTGTACTGTAATTTTGTCGTAGGACCCACCGTTCCCGAGATATGGGCTGTCCAAACTTCCATACGAAGCGCCAGAGAAACACATTTGAGGTTTTTTTGAAAAATTTGCCCAAATAATGGTTCGTAGGCGAACTTTTCAATTGCATCCTCTAGATCAAGCTATAAGCTACAAAAAATTGTACTGTAATTTTGTCGTAGGACCCACCGTTCCCGAGTTATGGGCTGTCAAAAGTTCCATACGAAGCGCCAGAGAAACACATTTCTCCGTTTTTTTGAAAAATTTGCCCAAATAATGGTTAGTAGGCGAACTTTTCAATAGCATCATCTAGATCAAGTTACAAGCTACAAGAAATTGTACTGTAATTTTGTCGTAGGACCCACCGTTCCCGAGATATGGGCTGCCAAAAGTTCCATACGAAGCGCCAGAGAAACACATTTCTCCGTTTTTTTGAAAAATTTGCTCAAATAATGGTTAGTAGGCGAACTTTTCAATTGCATCCTCTAGATCAAGCTATAAGCTACAAAAAATTGCACTGTAATTTTGTCGTAGGACCCACCGTTCCCGAGATATGGTCTGTCAAAAGTTCCATACGAAGCGCCAGAGAAACACATTTCTCCGTTCTTTTGAAAAATTTGCCCAAATAATGGTTAGTAGGCGAACTTTTCAATTGCATCCTCTAGATCAAGCTATAAGCTACAAAAAATTGTACTGTAATTTTGTCGTAGGACCCACCGTTCCCGATATATGGGCTGTCAAAAGTTCCATACGAAGCGCCAGAGAAACACATTTCTCCGTTTTTTTGAAAAATTTGCCCAAATAATGGTTAGTAGGCGAACTTTTCAATAGCATCATCTAGATCAAGCTATAAGCTACAAAAAATTGTACTGTAATTTTGTCGTAGGACCCACCGTTCCCGAGATATGGGCTGTCAAAAGTTCCATACGAAGCGCCAGAGAAACACATTTCTCCGTTTTTTTGAAAAAGTTGCCCAAATAATGGTTAGTAGGCGAACTTTTCAATTGCATCCTCTAGATCAAGCTATAAGCTACAAAAAATTGTACTGTAATTTTGTCGTAGGACCCACCGTTCCCGATATATGGGCTGTCAAAAGTTCCATACGAAGCGCCAGAGAAACACATTTCTCCGTTTTTTTGAAAAATTTGCCCAAATAATGGTTAGTAGGCGAACTTTTCAATAGCATCATCTAGATCAAGCTATAAGCTACAAAAAATTGTACTGTAATTTTGTCGTAGGACCCACCGTTCCCGAGATATGGGCTGTCAAAAGTTCCATACGAAGCGCCAGAGAAACACATTTCTCCGTTTTTTTGAAAAATTTGCCAAATAATGGTTAGTAGGCGAACTTTTCAATTGCATCCTCTAGATCAAGTTATAAGCTACAAAAAATTGTACTGTAATTTTGTTAGTAGGCGAACTTTTCAATAGCATCATCTAGATCAAGCTATAAGCTACAAAAAATTGTGCTGTAATTTTATCGTAGGACCCACCGTTCCCGAGATATGGGCTGTCAAAAGTTCCATACGAAGCGCCAGAGAAACACATTTTTCCGTTTTTTTGAAAAATTTGCCCAAATAATGGTTAGTAGGCGAACTTTTCAATAGCATCATCTAGATCAAGCTATAAGCTACAAAAAATTGTACTGTAATTTTGTCGTAGGACCCACCGTTCCCGAGATATGGGCTGTCAAAAGTTCCATACGAAGCGCCAGAGAAACACATTTTTCCGTTTTTTTGAAAAATTTGCCCAAATAATGGTTAGTAGGCGAACTTTTCAATAGCATCATCTAGATCAAGCTATAAGCTACAAAAAATTGTACTGTAATTTTGTCGTAGGACCCACCGTTCCCGAGATATGGGCTGTCAAAAGTTCCATACGAAGCGCCAGAGAAACACATTTCTCCGTTTTTTTGAAAAATTTGCCAAATAATGGTTAGTAGGCGAACTTTTCAATTGCATCCTCTAGATCAAGTTATAAGCTACAAAAAATTGTACTGTAATTTTGTTAGTAGGCGAACTTTTCAATAGCATCATCTAGATCAAGCTATAAGCTACAAAAAATTGTGCTGTAATTTTATCGTAGGACCCACCGTTCCCGAGATATGGGCTGTCAAAAGTTCCATACGAAGCGCCAGCGAAACACATTTCTCCGTTTTTTTGAAAAATTTGCCCAAATAATGGTTAGTAGGCGAACTTTTCAATTGCATCCTCTAGATAAAGCTATAAGCTACAAAAAATTGTACTGTAATTTTGTCGTAGGACCCACCGTTCCCGAGATATGGGCTGTCAAAAGTTCCATACGAAGCGCCAGAGAAACACATTTCTCCGTTTTTTTGAAAAATTTGCCCAAATAATGGTTAGTAGGCGAACTTTTCAATTGCATCCTCTAGATAAAGCTATAAGCTACAAAAAATTGTACTGTAATTTTGTCGTAGGACCCACCGTTCCCGAGATATGGGCTGTCCAAACTTCCATACGAAGCGCCAGAGAAACACATTTCTCCGTTTTTTTGAAAAATTTGCCCAACTAATGGTTAGTAGGCGAACTTTTCAATTGCATCCTCTAGATCAAGCTATAAGCTACAAAAAATTGTACTGTAATTTTGTCGTAGGACCCACCGTTCCCGAGATATGGGCTGTCAAAAGTTCCATACGAAGCGCCAGAGAAACACATTTCTCCGTTTTTTTGAAAAATTTGCCTAAATAATGGTTAGTAGGCGAACTTTTCAATTGCATCCTCTAGATCAAGCTATAAGCTACAAAAAATTGTACTGTAATTTTGTCGTAGGACCTACCGTTACCGAGATATGGGCTGTCAAAAGTTCCATACGAAGCGCCAGAGAAACACATTTCTCCGTTTTTTTTTTTTAAATTTGCCCAAATAATGGTTAGCAGCTAAATTTTTCAATTCCTAAGCTAGAAAATTATATACTGCAATTTTTCGTCGGTTAAATTCGGTCGGTTAAGGCTCCAATTCCCTCAAAGTGTCCAACAGTCGTCGGAAGGAGTGTGGACGGAGTCTGCTGAGGAAATTCTTAAACTTCCGATCGACACTCCCATGCTCGGGAATAAGAACTTCAATGAAACTGATGGCAGTGATCTACCAATCGAACAGCATTACTATAGAACTATGTGCTCCTCCTCCAGTTCGGCTAAAGAGCAACTTCCGATTGAATCACTCCTCACTTCATTCCAACTTGCGGCAGATTCCCTCACAACCAACGAACAGAACTCGTTTCAAGGATGTCTCAACACCGGTAACCTTGGCAACATCCCTTGCCACTCCTCCAACATTCATGGACACCGTAATCACATGGCAATGGACAACCAGCTACACACGGCAAAGGAGCTCACTGATTTATGACATCATTACGGCGAACGTGTTGGCACATTCATAAGCTCTAAGTGCCTGCTCAACCGCAGGTAATCAGCTCGACCAGAGATAAAAGGGATAGCGACTGGACTGAGCTGTCTCTGGCACTGCCAGCGAGTCGCATGTTTCGAGTTCAAAGACGGGCTACACTCACTGGATAAGCTCTTAATTAGTGACTTCATTATGAATTCGTTCTTCCGCCTCGCACGAACAAAGGCCGCTACATTATTCACCAGATTACTAGAAAATACACTCGTAAACCAAAATATTTATGTAGGACGTAGGACAGCCAGAGGACAGAGGATGCGAGAGAGTTTGGTCGTGTTACTTGGCGTACTTGTCGTCGTATCACGCGCGTACCTCTGTAGCCAGCACAACGCTGCTACCGCTCTCCCACGCCAGGACCCTACGTCATCCCGTTTCCATATCGAAATCTGATTAATTATATTTTTCCGAATAATATCGATTGCGTGACCCAATTAAAGTCAATATTTTCTCTCATTAATTTCGCCTCGATTTTCCGGCGAAACAATTTTTGTGTGTTCCGCTTTTTTACGTGTTTCGTATTTCGGTTTGGTTTTTGGTTTTGGTTTTTAATTAAGAAAAACTCCGCTTTGGGGGTGGTGGGGTCCGTGCAGCAGGATCAGGATCAGGATCAGAGCGAGGACTGTGATTGTGGGGGGCAATTAAAATTTGTAACCAGGTGCGGTCCAGTGGATATCTATTTGCACATACTTTGTTCCGGCTCAATCGGGGGAAAGAAGATACAAATCCCTTGGCCTTGAGTACACCCCCCTTCGGATGTTTCTTTCGCTCCTTTGTTTGCCATCTCTCGAAGCTGATTACACGCCATCCGTGCGGTGCTCGTACCTGCCGCTGTAGGGGCTGGCGAAAGGTAAAGAAAATTTCAAATTTACGAAGCGGCAGGCGAATATTTGTGTTTGACTCTGGGGGCTGGACGGGACGGGCTGGATGGGCTAGATGGGAAACCCCAATATCAACATTTTACCCTTTTCTGTGGCAGGCAATCCCGGCAATCCTCGACAATCCCCATCGTCAGCTACACCACCTTTGGGTTCGCACTTTGTGCTGCTCCTAGACGGGATGCTGGGCTGGGCTGGGCCGAGTAGGAATCTGGGTCTGGGATCTCTGGCTCTCCACGGATGTGTGAGTGGGTTTGTGTGGCATTTCTTTTGTTTTATCCTTCTGATTATTGGATCGATAAATCATTTGTTCGGATAAAATGAAAGAACATTTCGAATTCGATGGCAAGAGGCACTGAAGGCAAATTGAATGTTGGTGCGGTGCTCTGCTCGGCTTCTCTGCATGGGGTCCCAATGCCACCGCAATTTAAAGAATTCGGTTTGTCCTTTTTTGCTTTATGGATATCTTCTTTTGATCGACGGAGAGTGGGGGCAGAGGGGGGCCGAGCCCAAATTAGGTATCACTGAGTGTGCACCAATCAAGTTGTGAATGGGAACTAGTGATGCGTTGGCGACCTACTAGAGAGATGATTTTTGAACTCACAGAGACAGGCATTTTGCATCTCGTATGAATTGAGTTGATGGGTCGTGATGGATAAGGCAGGGATGGGGCGTGGGTAGTCGTAGAGTACGTTGACTTATTGAATCTTCGGAAAGGAAGCCAAAGGAGGAGAGAACCCAGAGACTATGAATCTATAGGAGCTTCAAATCCGATTTATTTCACACAATTGTCAATGTTTTTAGGTTAGATTGGGCAGTTCATTGTTGTTGTACGAGCCGAAATAAATTTCCAACCTTGCAGGCTGACAGGTTGATTGTTGCTCTTGAGGGGGAATCTCAAAAATCTTTTCCAGAAAGCTTTTTATAAACCACTCGACTTTCAAAACCCCGTCATATCTCAAAAACTATGTGCCTGGAGCCGGACTTTGCTATGCGACATGGATGAGAAGCTTCGTTTCAGGGCAAATATGTTCCACTAGGCTCATTGGACTTTGGAGGAGCTGAGGTATGACGTTGGAAAGCGACTATCGCAGCAGACTGTCAGGGTCTTTGACGATCCAGTCTCTCAGAAACTCTCTGCACAAACAATTAAAGAAGATTGGAGACGTTGTCGTGATACCATCAAAGAAGTTGCCAAAAAACTCCATAGTTTGACAATGTGTTCAGGGTGGGCCATAAATCATGGCTTATTTGGATACTGACAGCTGTTTCCTGCTCGAAATCTTGACAGAAAGTCAGTATCATACCTCCGGGGAACCAAATGAACAAACAGTGCGGTGTACCCAAACAGTGCGTATCTTGAGAAGACGTTTTGGCCGAAACGAAGCACCAACCATGACTGTTGTACGCAAGTTTGTGGTAAAAAGGTAGTACAACTGGTTTGCTAGTGGACAACACTCATGCTACCCGTCATCGTCCTGTCGCCGAGAGTATAATTGGAACTTTTTTTCTTCGAAAATGAGGCTGTAAACAACGTTTTGGTCAATGGTGGGCATTGCACAACTATGTTAACCGTCTTTTTTGCTGAAATTGAAGAGATGGACTTAGACGACCTCTTGTTTATGCAAGATGGCGTGCCATGCCACACTGCCCATGCCACAATCGATCTTTTACGCACCTAATTCCCAAATCGTGTTAACAGCCGCCTTGGCTATGTTAATTGGCTGCCTCGGAGCTGCGAGGCTTTTTTTCATGGTAAACCGTGAAGGACTGATGTAATGTCAACCATCTGGAAAAGAAGCGGCTGGGAAAAATGAAATATGTTTTCCTTAAGAAGGGCCATGCAACAACGACGACTTGGACAGAGCGTCACAATGAGCAGCTAGAATTTCGAGGTAGTTAAGAACTTCGTCGACGTATCTCAGTAACGAGATAAGACGCAGAGTAAATCTTGCCAAACGCTGTTTCTCTGCGTTCAAGAGGCCATTGAGTAATGGGGCCGTCTCTTGAAGGACCAAGGTGACTTCATATAAGACACTAAACATCCCAGTCCAGCCCCTCCCCGAGAAAAGTTCTGCGTGCGAAGTATGGTCCTCGACAACTGGGGGATGAGATTCAATCATGAAGTCTACAAACTGTCAACGGGTGCAACGCCTAAGGATAATGTAGAGTGCATGGATAGCCGAAATTATGGGGCAAAGCATCATTATGCTCGCATCTAGGGCAGTACACGCAAGTGGTGAAGGACCGCTACCAACATGGTGTGTAAAACTGGAGGTTGTTAGTTAAACATAGCGCCAATTAGAATGGCCCCAGATCCATCCCCGGAATGCAGCCCCACCCAATGGAGAAGAAGACGGTCCAATGTTTGATCGGTAAAGAGGTGCGAAAAGCATTATTGCGATGGTTTGGCTTTTGTTACTGTTTTTAAAAAATTCTTCCAGTATGCGATGGAAAAATCAGACATATCTCGAAAACGGTGCCTCTGGCATTGGGCTGCACTCCAATTCTAGACTTAATCTGCTGACTCAAATGACATTGCCTGCATTTTCACTGATCTCGACAATCAGGGTCAGTGTTATTTTTGAGAGTATTATGAACATTCATTTACTATCGAAAAAGCACTTAATTTGCCATGTCACACACGGTGCGTTTGGCCCCTAGAGTGGCATGATATTGTCTAATGACGGGATCCACTTTCAGAGAAACACATTTCCTCTTCCCTCTTAACGCTCTGAACTACCTCCTTCTTTAAACAACATGTCAAACCTACCTTCCTTCCGAGTTCCATGACCCATAGCCGTGTGCGAGTGCAATTGAGAAGTTCATTGAAAAGTCTCGTGAAACCATTAATCCCTAGACAGGATCAGCTTCCCTCCATCAAAACCCGCGTATACATGCGTGAATGTTTATATATTGTATGTGTGTACATGTTTTTGGTCGTAATTAAATTATGGCTTCTCCGCAACTGAAGTTCCTGTTCCCATAAAATAGTTCATCAATCACTGGGGGGGATCCTTAAATCAATACAACATCAGACGTAATCCTCGACTTAAGCAGACGCTTAGTGACAAATGTGAAATTTAACGCCACCGCCACCGCTACCGCCGCGCCGATAATTAGAAGACACGTGTACGGTTACTAAGTACTGTTGGTGTCCCATTGGTGCGTCATAAAAGAAAAGAAACAATTCCGTGATTTGCGTCGCAGCTGGGATCGTTTACATGTGTGTGGTAACGCTGAACAAATCACAGCAAGGAGGGGAGTGTTTCTGTTGCCTTTCGTAATTCATGTAAGGTTCTCAACATTTGTTCTTTTCCTTTAAATAGCTGTGTCGCAACGCAATAGACTTTTGTTAGATTAACGGGGCAGATTTGTCATGCCTTGTCCGATTGTTTTGAATTAAAATTCCGTACGGTCGAGACCTTAATTTCTTTGATTGTTTAGCAATGTGATTCAATGTCCAGGAATTGATGCTTGACAACTTGAAGTCTGAAGTTGTTACTTGGTTTTGGTCCTTTGAGTCAGAAGTTGGGATACATTTTTTCGACAAACCGGTGTAGTCACTCTAGAAACTAGAGTGACGATAGCTGTCACCAGAGTGACTCTGGAAACTAGAGTGACAACTATAGCCACTCTAGTTTCTACATCGACTAACTGTCCTCACTCTAGTTTCTAGAGTGACTCTAGTTTCTAGACTGACTAACTATCGTCACTCTAGTTTCTAGACTAACAATCGTCACTCTAGTCAAGAGTCTCTAGTTTCTAGACTGACTACCTATCGTCAATCTATTTTCTAGACTAACTATAGTCACTCTAGTTTCTAGAAAGAACTCCAGTTTCTAGAGTGGCTCCAGTTTCTATTGTGACTCTAGTTTCTTGACTCACTAGTTTCTAGCGTGACAACTATCGTCACTCTAGTTTCTAGAGTGACAACTACCGTCACTCTATTTTCTAGACTAAGTACAGTCACTCTAGTCAAGAGTCTCTAGTTTCTAGACTGACTAACTATCGGCACTCTAGTTTCTAGAGTGACAACTATCGTCACTCTATTTTCTAGACTAAATATAGTCACTCTAGTCTAGAGTCTCTAGTTTCTAGAGTGACTCCAGTTTCTAGAGTGACTTTAGTTTCTAGACTGACTAACTACCGTCACTCTAGTTTCTAGACTAAGTACAGTCACTCTAGTCAAGAGTCTCTAGTTTCTAGATTGACTAACTATCGTCATTCTGGTTTCTAGACTAACTATAGTAACTCTAGTCAAGAGTCTCTAGTTTCTAGACTGACTAACTATCGTCACTCTGGTTTCTAGACTAACTATAGTAACTCTAGTCAAGAGTCTCTAGTTTCTAGACTGACTAACTATCGTCACTCTATTTTCTAGACTAAGTACAGTCACTCAAGTCAAGAGTCTCTAGTTTCTAGATTGACTAACTATCGTCACTCTGGTTTCTAGACTAACTATAGTAACTCTAGTCAAGAGTCTCTAGTTTCTAGACTGACTAACTATCGTCACTCTATTTTCTAGACTAAGTACAGTTACTCTAGTCAAGAGTCTCTAGTTTCTAGACTGACTAACTATCGTCACTCTAGTTTCTAGAGTGACAACTATCGTCACTCTATTTTCTAGACTAAATATAGTCACTCTAGTCTAGAGTCTCTAGTTTCTAGACTGACTAACTATCGGCACTCTAGTTTCTAGAGTGACAACTATCGTCACTCTATTTTCTAGACTAAATATAGTCACTCTAGTCTAGAGTCTCTAGTTTCTAGAGTGACTCCAGTTTCTAGAGTGACTTTAGTTTCTAGACTGACTAACTACCGTCACTCTAGTTTCTAGACTAAGTACAGTCACTCTAGTCAAGAGTCTCTAGTTTCTAGATTGACTAACTATCGTCATTCTGGTTTCTAGACTAACTATAGTAACTCTAGTCAAGAGTCTCTAGTTTCTAGACTGACTAACTATCGTCACTCTGGTTTCTAGACTAACTATAGTAACTCTAGTCAAGAGCCTCTAGTTTCTAGACTGACTAACTATCGTCACTCTATTTTCTAGACTAAGTACAGTCACTCAAGTCAAGAGTCTCTAGTTTCTAGATTGACTAACTATCGTCACTCTGGTTTCTAGACTAACTATAGTAACTCTAGTCAAGAGTCTCTAGTTTCTAGACTGACTAACTATCGTCACTCTATTTTCTAGACTAAGTACAGTTACTCTAGTCAAGAGTCTCTAGTTTCTAGACTGACTAACTATCGTCACTCTAGTTTCTAGAGTGACAACTATCGTCACTCTATTTTCTAGACTAAATATAGTCACTCTAGTCTAGAGTCTCTAGTTTCTAGAGTGACTCCAGTTTCTAGAGTGACTCCAGTTTCTAGAGTGACTCTAGTTTCTAGACTGACTAACTATCGTCACTCTGGTTTCTAGACTAACTATAGTAACTCTAGTCAAGAGTCTCTAGTTTCTAGACTGACTAACTATCGTCACTCTATTTTCTAGACTAAGTACAGTTACTCTAGTCTAGAGTCTCTAGTTTCTAGAGTGACTCCAGTTTCTAGAGTGACTCCAGTTTCTAGAGTGACTCTAGTTTCTAGATTGACTAACTATCGTCACTCTAGTTTCTAGAGTGACAACTATCGTCACTCTAGTTTCTAGACTAACAATCGTCACTCTAGTCAAGAGTCTCTAGTTTCTAGACTGATTAACTATCATCACTCTATTTTCTAGACTAACTATAGTCACTCTAGTCTAGAGTCTCTAGTTTCTAGACTGACTAACTATCGTCACTCTATTTTTTAAGACTAACTAAAGTCACTCTAGTCAAGAGTCTCTAGTTTCTAGACTGACTAACTATCGCAACTCTGGTTTCTAGACTAACTATAGTCACTCTAGTCAAGAGTCTCTTGTTTCTAGACTGAGTAACTATCGTCACTCTAGTTTCTAGAGTGACAACTATCGTCACTCTAGTTTCTAGACTAACAATCGTCACTCTAGTCAAGAGTCTCTAGTTTCTAGACTGATTAACTATCGTCACTCTATTTTCTAGACTAACTATAGTCACTCTAGTCTAGAGTCTCTAGTTTCTAGACTGACCAACTATCGTCACTCTATTTTTTAAGACTAACTAAAGTCACTCTAGTCAAGAGTCTCTAGTTTCTAGACTGACTAACTATCGCAACTCTGGTTTCTAGACTAACTATAGTCACTCTAGTCTAGAGTCTCTAGTTTCTAGACGGACTACCTATCGTCACTCTATTTTTTAGACTAAGTATAGTCACTCTAGTCAAGAGTCTCTAGTTTCTAGACTGACTAACTATCGTCACTCTATTTTCTAGACTAAGTACAGTTACTCTAGTCAAGAGTCTCTAGTTTCTAGACTGACTAACTATCGTCACTCTAGTTTCTAGAGTGACAACTATCGTCACTCTATTTTCTAGACTAACTATAGTCACTCTAGTCTAGAGTCTCTAGTTTCTAGAGTGACTCCAGTTTCTAGAGTGACTCTAGTTTCTAGAGTGACAACTATAACCACTCTAGTTTCTAGATCGACTAACTATCGTCACTCTAGTTTCTAGAGTGACAACTATCGTCACTCTAGTTTCTAGACTAACAATCGTCACTCTAGTCAAGATTCCCTAGTTTCTAGACTGATTAACTATCGTCACTCTATTTTCTAGACTAACTATAGTCACTCTAGTCTAGAGTCTCTAGTTTCTAGACTGACTAACTATCGTCACTTTATTTTCTAGACTAAGTATAGTCACTCTAGTCAAGAGTCTGTAGTTTCTAGACTGACTAACTATCGTCACTCTATTTTTTAGACTAAGTATATTCTCTCTAGTCTAGAGTCTCTAGTTTCTAGAGTGACTCCAGTTTCTAGAGTGACTCTAGTTTCTAGAGTGACAACTATCGTCACTCTAGTTTCTAGACTAACAATCGTCACTCTAGTCTAGAGTCTCTAGTTTCTAGACTGACTAACTATCGTCACTCTATTTTCTAAGACTAACTAAAGTCACTCTAGTCAAGAGTCTCTAGTTTCTAGACTGACTAACTATCGCCACTCTGGTTTCTAGACTAACTATAGTCACTCTAGTCAAGAGTCTCTTGTTTCTAGACTGACTAACTATCGTCACTCTATTTTCTAGACTTACTATTGTCACTCTAGTCTAGAGTCTCTAGTTTCTAGAGTGACTCCAGTTTCTAGAGTGACTCTAGTTTCTAGACTGATTAACTATCGTCACTCTATTTTCTAGACTTACCATAGTCACTCTAGTCTAAAGTCTCTAGTTTCTAGACTGACTAACTATCGTCACTCTATTTTCTAGACTTACTATTGTCACTCTAGTCTAGAGTCTCTAGTTTCTAGAGTGACTCCAGTTTCTAGTTTTCTAGACTAGTTTCTAGACTGACTAACTATCGTCACTCTAGTTTCTAGAGCGATAACTATCGTCACTCTAATTTCTAGACTAACTATCGTCACTCTAGTCAAGAGTCTCTAGTTTCTAGACTGACTAACTATCGACACTTTTTTTTGCTAGACTAACTATCGTCACTCTAGTCAAGAGTCTCTAGTTTCTAGACTGGCTAACTATAGTCACTCTAGTCTAGGGTCTCTAGTTTCTAGAGTGACTCTAGTCTCTAGAGTGACAACTATAGCCACTCTAGTTTCTAGATCGACTAACTATCGTCACTCTAGTTTCTCGAGTGACTCACTCTAGTTTCTCAAGTGATTCACTCTAGTTTCTAGAGTGACTCCAGTTGCTAGACAGACTAACTATCGTCACTGTAGTTTCTAGAGTAAGAAAATTAGAAACTAGAGTGAGTCACTCTAGAAACTAGAGTGAGTATAGAGTGAATCTAGAGTGACGATAGTTACTCAGTCTAGAAACTAGAGTGAATCACTCTAGAAACTAGAGTGAATCTAGATTGAATCTAGAGTGACGATAGTTGTCACTCTAGAAACTAGAGTGACGATAGTAAGTCGGTATAGAAACTAGAGTGCGTCACTCTAGAAACTAGAGTGACTATAGTTAGTCAGTCTAGAAACTAGATTCACTCAAGAAAGTAGAGTAGAAGAAACTAGAGAATCACTCTAGAAACTAGAGTGACTATAGTTAGTCAGTCTAGAAACTAGAGTTAGTCTAGAAACTAGATTCACTCTAGAAACTAGAGTAGAAGAAACTAGAGACTCACTCTAGAAACTAGAGTGACTATAGTTAGTCAGTCTAGAAACTAGAGTCAGTCTAGAAACTAGATTCACTCTAGAAACTAGAGTAGAAGAAACTAGAGAATCACTCTAGAAACTAGAGTGACTATAGTTAGTCAGTCTAGAAACTAGAGTCAGTCTAGAAACTAGATTCACTCTAGAAACTAGAGTAGAAGAAACTAGAGAATCACTCTAGAAACTAGAGTGAGTCTAGATTGAATATAGAGTGACGGTAGTTTGTCACTCTAGAAACTAGAGCGACGATAGTTAGTCGATCTAGAAACTAGAGGGAGTCACTCTAAAATCTAGAGTGACGATAGTTGTCACTCTAGAAACTAGAGTGAATCTACAGTGACGATAGTTGTCACTCTGGAAACTATAGTGACGATAGTTTGTCGATCAAGAAACTACAGTGAATCACTCTAGAAACTAAAGTGAGTCTAGAGTGACGATAGTTGTCACTCTAGAAACTAGAGTGACGATAGTTAGTCGATCTAGAAACCAGAGTGAGTCACTCTCGTAACTAGAGTGACGATAGTTAGGCCGGAAACTAGAGACTCTAGACTAGAGTGACGATTATAGCTCTAGCCCTAGATTCTAGCCCTGGCGGGCTAGGGCGAGAACTAGATTCTAGGGCTAGAATCTAGGGCTGGAATCTAGGGCTAGAATCTGGGGCTAGATTCTAGGGCTAGATTCTAGGGCTAGAATCTAGGGCTAGAATCTAGGGCTAGCGATAGGATTCTAGGGCTAGAATCTAGGGCTAGAATCTAGCCCTAGAATCCTAGCGCTAGCCCTAGATTCTAGCCCTAGATTCTAGCCCTAGAATCTAGCCCTAGATTCTAGCCCTAGATTCTAGCCCTAGAAATCTAGCCCTAGATTCTAGCCCTAGATTCTAGCCCTAGAAATCTAGCACTAGATCTAGGGCTAGCGCTAGGATTCTAGCCCTAGATTCTAGGGCTAGATTCTAGGGCTAGAATCTAGGGCTAGATTCTAGGGCTAGAATCTAGGGCTAGAATCTAGATCTAGGGCTAGCGCTAGGATTCTAGCCCTAGATTCTAGCCCTAGAATCTAGCCCTAGATTCTAGCCCTAGATTCTAGCCCTAGAAATCTAGCCCTAGATTCTAGCCCTAGAAATCTAGCCCTAGATTCTAGCCCTAGATTCTAGCCCTAGAAATCTAGCACTAGATTCTAGCCCTAGAATCTAGCCCTAGAATCTAGGGCTAGAATCCTAGCGCTAGCCCTAGATCTAGATTCTAGCCCTAGATTCTAGCCCTAGATTCTAGCCCTAGAAATCTAGCCCTAGATTCTAGCCCTAGAATCTAGCCCTAGAATCTAGCCCTAGATTCTAGCCCTAGAAATCTAGCCCCAGATTCTAGCCCTAGATTCTAGCCCTAGAATCTAGCCTTAGAAATCTAGCCCTAGATTCTAGCCCTAGAATCTAGCCCTAGAATCTAGCCCTAGCTCTAGGGCTAGCGCTGGATCTAGGGCTAGATTCTGGCTAGAATCTATTGCTAGAATCTAGGGCTAGATTTCTAAGGCTAGATTCTAGGGCTAGAATCTAGGGCTAGAATCTGGGGCTAGATTTCTAGGGCTAGAATCTAGGGCTAGAATCTAGGGCTAGAATCTAGGGCTAGAATCTAGGGCTAGAATCTAGGGCTAGATTTCTAGGGCTAGAATCTAGGGCTAGAATCTAGGGCTAGAATCTAGGGCTAGATTTCTAGGGCCAGAATCTAGGGCTAGAATCTAGGGCTAGAATCTAGTGCTAGATTTCTAGGGCTAGAATCTAGGGCTAGAATCTAGGGCTAGAATCTAGGGCTAGAATCTAGGGCTAGATTTCTAGGGCTAGATTCTAGGGCTTGAATCTAGGGCTAGATTTCTAGGGCTAGAATCTAGGGCTAGCGCTAGGATCTACGGCTAGAATCTAGGGCTAGAATCTAGGGCTAGCGCTAGGATCTAGGGCTAGAATCTAGGGCTCTAGAAACTCTCTAAAAACTTGAGACTCTAGACTAGAGTGACAATAGTTAGTCAGTGTAGAAACTAGAGTTACTCTAGAAACTGGAGTGAGTCTAGAGTGAATCTAGAGTGACGATAGTTGTCACTCTAGAAACTAGAGTGACGATAGTTACTAGAACTAGAAACGAGAGTGACGATAGTTTGTCGATCAAGAAACTACAGTGAATCACTCTAGAAACTAGACTGAGTCTAGAGTGACGATAGTTGTCACTCTAGAAACTAGAGTGACGATAGTTACTAGAACTAGAAACGAGAGTGACGATAGTTTGTCGATCAAGAAACTACAGTGAATCACTCTAGAAACTAGAGTGAGTCTAGAGTGAATTTAGAGTGACGATAGTTAGTCGATCTAGAAACTAGTGTGAGTCTCTCTCGAAACTAGAGTGACGATAGTTAGTCTAGAAACAAGAGTGACGATAGTTAGTCACTCTAGAAACTAGAGCGACGATAGTTAGTCGACCTAGAAACTAGAGTGAGTCACTCTAGAATCTAGAGTATCTAGAATATCTAGAATCTAGAGTGACGATAGTTGTCACTCTAGAAACTAGAGCGACGATAGTTACTAGAACTAGAAACTAGAGTGACGATAGTTGGTCGATCAAAAAACTACAGTGAATCACTCTAGAAACTAGAGTTGTCACTCTAGAAACTAGAGTGACGATAGTTAGTCAGTCTAGAAACTAAAGTGAATCACTCTAGAAACTATAGTGAATCTACAGTGACGATAGTTGTCACTCTAGAAACTAGAGTGGCGATAGTTACTAGAACTAGAAACTAGAGTGACAATAGTTACTAGAACTAGAAACAAGAGTGACGATAGTTACTAGAACTAGAAACTAGAGTGACGATAGTTGGTCGATCAATAAACTACAGTGAATCACTCTACAAACTAGAGTGAGTCTAGAGTGAATCTACAGTGACGATAGTTGTCACTCTAGAAACTAGAGCGACGATAGTTAGTCGATCTAGAAACTAGAGTGAGTCACTCTAGAAAATAGAGTGGCGATAGTTAGTCGATCTAGAAACTAGAGTGACAATTGTAAGTCTATCTAGAAACTAGAGTGTATCACTCTAAAAACTAGGGTGAATCTAGAGTGACAATAGTTAGTCAGTTTAGA
The DNA here is from genome assembly GCA_964034865.1 of Eristalis intricaria. Lineage (NCBI taxonomy): Eukaryota > Metazoa > Arthropoda > Insecta > Diptera > Syrphidae > Eristalis > Eristalis intricaria. Next base: position 11,512,908 of record OZ035877.1, read on the forward strand.
AACTAGGAACTCTAGACTAGAGTGACGATAGTTAGTCTAGAAACTAGAGTGACGATAGTTAGTCACTCTATAAGCTATAGTGAATCTGGAGGGAATGATTATAGAGTGACGATAGGTGTCACTCTAGAAACTAGAGTGACGATAGTTAGTCTAGAAACTAGAGGGACGATAGTTAGGCACACTATAAACTAGAGTGAGTCTAGAGTGAATCTAGAGTGACGATAGTTGTCACTATAGAAACTAGAGCGACGATAGTTAGTCGATCTAGAAACTAGAGTGAGTCACTCTGGAATCTAGAGTGACGATAGTTGTCACTCTAGAAACTAGAGTGACGATTGTTACTCCATCTAGAAACTAGAGTGAATCACTCTATAAACTAGAGTGAGTCTAGAGTGAATCTAGGGTGACGATAGTTGTCACTCTAGAAACTAGAGCGACGATAGTTAGTCGATCTAGAAACTAGAGTGAGTCACTCTAGAAACTAGAGTGAGCGTAGAGTAAATCTAGAGTGACGATAGTTAGTTACTCTATAAACTAGAGTGAGTCTAGAGTGAATATTGGGTGACGATAGTTGTCACTCTAGAAACTAGAGCGACGATAGTTAGTCGATCTAGAAACTAGAGTGAATCACTCTAGAAAATAGAGTGACGATAGTTAGTCACTCTATAAACTAGAGTGAGTCTAGAGTAAATATTGAGTGACGATAGTTGTCACTCTAGAAACTAGAGTGACGATAGTTAGTCTAGAAACTAGAGGGACGATAGTTAGTCACACTATAAACTAGAGTGAGTCTAGAATGAATCTAGAGTGACGATAGTTGTCACTCTAGAAACTAGAGCGACGATAGTTAGTCGATCTAGAAACTAGAGTGAGTCACTCTGGAATCTAGAGTGACGATAGTTGTCACTCTAGAAACTAGAGTGACGATTGTTACTCCATCTAGAAACTAGAGTGAATCACTCTATAAACTAGAGTGAGTCTAGAGTGAATCTAGGGTGACGATAGTTGTCACTCTAGAAACTAGAGCGACGATAGTTAGTCGATCTAGAAACTAGAGTGAGTCACTCTAGAAACTAGAGTGAGCATAGAGTAAATCTAGAGTGACGATAGTTAGTTACTCTATAAACTAGAGTGAGTCTAGAGTGAATATTGGGTGACGATAGTTGTCACTCTAGAAACTAGAGCGACGATAGTTAGTCGATCTAGAAACTAGAGTGAATCACTCTAGAAAATAGAGTGACGATAGTTAGTCACTCTATAAACTAGAGTGAGTCTAGAGTGAATATTGAGTGACGATAGTTGTCACTCTAGAAACTAGAGGGACGATAGTTAGTCACACTATAAACTAGAGTGAGTCTAGAGTGAATCTAGAGTGACGATAGTTGTCACTTTAGAAACTAGAGTGATGATTGTATTTCCATGTAGAAACTAGAGTGAATCACTCTAGAAACTAGAGTGAATCTAGAGTGACGATAGTTAGTCTAGAAACTAGAGTGACGATACTTAGTCACTCTATAAACTAGAGGGAGTCTAGAGTGAATATAGAGTGATGATAGTTGTCACTCTAGAAACTAGAGCGACGATAGTTAGTCGATCTAGAAACTAGAGTCAGTCACTCTAGAATGTAGAGTGACGATAGTTGTTACTCTAGAAACTAGAGTGACGATTGTTAGTCCATCTAGAAACTAGAGTGAATCACTCTATAAACTAGAGTGAGTCTAGAAACTAGGGACTCTAGACTAGAGTGACGATAGTTAGTCTAGAAACTAGAGTGACGATAGTTAGTCTAGAAACTAGAGTGACGATAGTTAGTCAGTCTAGAAACTAGTGACTCTAGACTAGAGTGACGATAGTTAGTCTAGAAACTAGAGTGACGATAGTTAGTCACTCTATAAACTAGAGTGAGTCTAGAGTGAATATAGAGTGACGATAGTTGTCACTCTAGAAACTAGAGTGACGATAGTTACTAGAACTAGAAACTAGAGTGACAATAGTTACTAGAACTAGAAACAAGAGTGACGATAGTTAATAGAACTAGAAACTAGAGTGACGATAGTTTGTCGATCAAGAAACTACAGTGAATCACTCTAGAAACTAGAGTGAGTCTAGAGTGAATCTAGAGTGACGATAGTTGTCACTCTAGAAACTAGAGTGACTATAGTTAGTCGATCTAGAAACTAGAGTGAGTCACTCGAGAAACTAGAGTGACGATAGTTAGTCGATCTAGAAACTAGAGAGAGTCACTCTAGGATCTAGATTGACGATAGTTGTCACTCTAGAAACTAGAGTGACGATTGTTAGTTCATTTAGAAACTAGAGTGAATGACTCTATAAGCTCGAGTGAGTCTAGAGTGAATCTAGAGTGACGATAGTTGTCACTCTAGAAACTACAGTGAGTTTCTCTAGAATCTAGATTGACGATAGTTGTCACTCTAGAAACTAGAGTGACGATAGATAGTCGATCTAGAAACTAGAGTGAATCACTTTAGAAAATAGAGTGACGACAGGTAGTCAGTCTAGAAACTAGGGACTCTAGACTAGAGTGACGATAGTTAGTGTAGAAACTAGATTGACGATAGTTAGTCACTCTATAAGCTAGAGTGAATCTAGAGGGAATGAATATAGAGTGACGATTGGTGTCACTCTAGAAACTAGAGTGACGATTGTAAGTCTATCTAGAAACTAGAGTGAATCACTCTAGAAACTAGAGTGAATCACTCTAGAAACTAGAGTGAATCTAGAGTGACGATAGTTAGTCAGTTTAGAAACTAGGGACTCTAGACTAGAGTGACGAAAGTTGGTCTAGAAACTAGAGTGACGATAGTTAGTCACTCTATAAGCTAGAGTGAATCTAGAGGGAATGAATATAGAGTGATGATAGGTGTCACTCTAGAAACTAGAGTGACGATAGTTAGTCTATCTAGAAACTAGAGTGAATCACTCTAGAAACTAGAGTGAATCACTCTAGAAACTAGAGTGAATCTAGAGTGACGATAGTTAGTCAGTTTAGAAACTGGGGACTCTAGACTAGAGTGACGATAGTTAGTCTAGAAACTAGAGTGACGATAGTTAGTCACTCTATAAACTAGAGGGAGTCTGTCAAACCAAAACTTGTACCAAACTGTCGTTAATTTCAATAAGAGATAGGAGACTTGCCGAAATTCAGGTTACTTCACCCGTCTCAAGAACAAACTCCGTACATAGTCCACTGAACCCGATTGTAACCCAAGCAAGCACATTTGTGCCGCCTCCAATGCAAGCAAGCATCAAACTCATTTTTTCTCGGTTTAAGGTTAATTTATTATCATTTCAGTTTGTTATCTGCCATCCGGATCCTGTAGTTCTTAGCATTCGTAACATAAATCACCAAATTTAAGTCCTTGTTTCACTTAAACACCTGATGCAACGGTATTCTCGTGTTAGCATTACTGCTTGTGTGTCTGTGCTCGTCCTGTGCGTGTGTACTCAGTTTAAATGTGACAACGGTTGGTGGTGGGTGGTAGAGAGTGTAATAAACTGAACTAATCCTAAGCAAGTTAAGGTGTTTCACTGTTGGGGCAGGTAAAGCTCTGGCCGATTATGTTGCCTCTGAAAATGTGTGATAAACGCAAATTTAAATTTGTTGGGTATCTTGTTGAACGAGGTTCTTGTAACCGCCCGATACTTGGGGTGAGGAACTAGTAATTTTAATCTGGTGCTTGTACCACTGTTGAGAGATGGTTGATGGTTGTCTTGAGATTTATCGAAGTTATGGATCACATTTATGGGATACAAGTGACTACTTATGTGGAGGGTAGTTCATTTTTTGATTGAGATTGTGTGGGCGGAGGGTGAGGGGGGGGGGGGGGGGGCGGGGGGGAATGGGGGGGAGGGGGGTGTTAAACGCGAAAGATAGTGGACTTGTTGTGAAAACGTATCAACTTGATGGACACGATGAATTCCACTGCAGTAAGAACGTCGTGATAAGGCATTCTGTGTCAGGAGACCATCTTAGAGTTGTATGAGCAAGCGTTTCAAGCTTCAGGAGTTCTTATGCAACGGCGGCATTTGCAGCATATGTAGCGTATGTACTTTTTTATGGGTGCCGCGACAGTTCGAGACGGACCTGGGTCTAGCTTCTACAGCACCCTCTAGTGTTGTAAGTGCTTTGTTCTTTCACGAGTGGATGGGACCTACAGTTTAATGCCGACTGCGAACGACGAAGTTGAGAAGCTTTTTCTCGCCAGGAATACTCTTTGAGGATTGTCAGTGATTCGAAAGAGGTGGAAGCCGTGAGTTATGAAAGTTGGGGATTCGAACCTGCCAGCCTCTGCGTAGGAGTCGACGCACTAACCTACTACGCGACGGCGACCAACCCAAGACCGAGGTAGTTATGGACTCGTTATAGCTGGGAATGAACCTCTGTCTGATGTTGTATATCCTTTCCATAAGAGGTATCGGTGATTTCGTTACCGACCTTGATGGTACAGCGTGAGTACTCCATCTTCATCCTGCACTCCGCACAATCTGACGAGTTGGACAGGGATGTCAAAACGGGAGATGGAGTCGGTGGTGTCGGTGGGTGTAGGGCTGCATCTCTTGTTCCGACAGGATCTGGCGTATTGTGAAGATTTGGTGAATGGTGCGAGCAGATTCCCTGGCCTGAAATCGAAAGAGGTGGAGCCGTGGTAAATACGGGTATCGAACCTGGCCCCCTCTGCGTTGGAGTCGACGCACTGCCGCACTACGCCACTGCGACCCACAAGATATACTTTACTTGGAAACCACCTTCCTAGATCTCACTGATCAAACCCGGAAACTTACTTGAAGCCGAGATCATCATGTCATCCACACATCCTATTAGTGGTTGGAGGGATTACAACCTCCTCAATCAGCCAAAGGCCACCCTATGCTAGAGACTTCTGAGACGTGGTTCGAAGTTGAAAATGAAGAGAACTATTTCTGTCAAAAGAATTAGAAAACCTCATTCCCTTGCCTCTATTGGTATCCGTGAAATCGGCAAATTTAATTGCCAACGTCCAAATTGCTCCCGCCAACAACAGGGAAAGATGGTGCGACACAAACCTCAAGGGCACACGACACCATTCGTATTTGCGCTTCGTGTCTGTGGCAAACGACTCAAAACGTTGAAGATAAACCAATGAACCAATAAACCATCGTTTACATTGTCGCTTCAATTATTTTCAGGTGATGATACATCACAGGCAATAGGTCACGCAAGACAATCGGCAGTCCCACCCCCAGGAGGCATCTGCTCGCTCGCAAAGTGACTAAACAACTCCGCTCCCCCAGCCACTGCTTTGTTCCCCTGCCAATGGAGAATAAAAGGAGTGACTTGAAATTAATATCCACCATTTAACCCCGTCGAATGCCGCAGATAGAGCCATTTAAGGTCTTTCACATCCACTCACCCGAAAGGAGAGCAACACAACAGAGCCACGTGTCCCCCGGCTCCTGCCACTATCGCCGCAATGACAACAATCACCCCGAGTGCCTCTTAGAACCCCATTATACGCACACTTCAGCTTACTTCACAATTTTGACAATAATTACCACCCACTCGACATTGCCGCTGACAGTCGCAGTTGATTCCGACGATTTATCCCAGTCGGCCCCGTCCCGTTCCCCCTTCCGAGTGAATCCTAGCAATTATCAATTAGATTTTTCCATGGACGTAGAAATGCTTTTGAGATTTGCTTCACTCACTCGCCAATCCCCGGCACAACAACGCGTCATTAATTCTCCGGCCCGCTGTCAAATGGCCAATGTTCGGTGCTCTGTATCAATTTGGAATTTTTGTTTCCTGTGTCTCTGGCCGGGCACGCTGATTGAATGCGAAACAGACGCTCGGGTTCGAACTTCAAATGCTCCACCCGTCTGTAGGCCGGCATCGGAGCATCGATGTCTGATGCTGAGATATTGAGGTGGACGGATTGAGGATTCGCATCACGTTCGGGCAGTTATTGAATACAGCTCATCGTAGCGTCTTCGTTTGATACACTTTAGTCCCATTTTCACTTCATTTTAATTTCCACAAAAATTCTTCGAGTCCTTTTTTCGTCGCCGTGTTTGTGTGTATTTTACTGTTGTTCCAAAGGGACACGAAAGCGATCGATAAAGGGCCGAGTGCCAGGCCGAGAGGTGGCTTTAATGTTTTGCAATAATTTTCACGCTGAAGTACGGCCTTACGTGCAGTTTTATCGGGCGGCAATAACTGTAAAGAAGTTCGGGGATTCAATTGGAATAAAATGGAGAAGATGGATTCCACCGAGGTGGGCTTTGCCGCCGTAATAATGGCGATTTATGGACACTTCATGTGGAGCGGAGGTTGAGGAGAGTCCAGTTCAATTACTTTCTGGACAAGCTTTGCCCAGAAACTCATTTCGGCAAAAATTACTTTCTAGCTTGTCCAGGGCTAGATTCTAGGGCTAGATTCTATCTAGGGCGAGAATCTAGCTCTAGAATCTCGCGCTACAAACTAGAGTGACGATAGTTAGTCACTCTAGAATCTAGCGCTAATAACTAAATATCGTCACTCTAGTTTCTAGAGTGAGAAGCTATCGTCACTCTAGTTTCTAGAGTGAGAAGCTATCGTCACTCTAGTTACTAGAGTGCCACTCTAGTTGACGATAGTAACATTAGTCACGCTAGAAACTAGAGTTCGTTGTCTGGCGCTAGAATCTAACCCTAGAATCTAGCCCTAAAATCGAGTGCTAGAATCTAGTCCTAGAATCTAGCCCTAGAATCCAGCGCTAGATTCTAGGGCGGAGCTTGAGGAGATTCCAGAGAGAGAGAGAGAGAGCGAGAGAGAGAGAGAGAAAGAGTGGGACCGAGAGAGAGAGAGTGAGAGGGAGGGAGTGATCTTATTCCGCATAGGATGTTTCTTCCTCCCCTTTGGCCTGAGCAAACGTCCAAGTTGTCATGCTCAGGATTTTGAAGTCTCAAGATATCTCCACAAATAGACAGTTGAAGGAAGTTTCGCTTTTTTCGCGAGAATCACAGCGACGAAGCTATTTTCGGCTTGAATCGATTGAATTCGATACACTTTTGCAATGTCCTTGTTCTTGTTGCGTTCTTGTTGACCACAAAAAGCCAAACGCTTAAAAACACGCCTCTTTGTTCCTCAAGAACACCATACGCTATTCGACAGAATCCCCTCACCTTACCGGTGAATCACTGACCTCTGTCAAGTATCGACACCCCACGCTGGGAGAGGAAACTCATCGATTTGTCAGCACTTCCAAGATCTTAACCAAGATGTTGGCAGGGAAAAATGCCTCGGACAACTTAACAAATGTTGTGACATTCCTGCGGCCACTAAGCACCAAGAATCTCATGTGATTCACAAATCTGGCTGAGGCTTAACAAGGAGTCGCCACAACGACTCGTTTCTCCATCCGATGACGATCGTCGTGCACAGCGGGCGCTCGCAGGGGGGTCACAAGGCACCTTGTGAACGTGATCACAATTAGTGTACGTGGAATGTCTTCATTTGGGAATAAAGGAAATATGCACGGCAATTAATGAAGACAATATTTTACGGACGAATAACAAGGCAATTACATTAACCTCAAATTAATGACGCGCTGTTTCAAGCGAGGCGTTGTACAGGTTTGACTGCGGGCTGTTGTACGAGGTGAAGGAGTGAGGCGAGTGAGTTGCAAATGACTATGCGATGGCCAGGCTTGTGCATGCAGCGGGGACTCTGTCATCACAGGGAACGAGCTTCCACAACTTCATCGAAGTCTAACCTGTTTCATCCAATCCGTTAAAAGTGGCTCGCTTAGACAAATTCAAATTCTGAATGTGTCTTGACGATCATAAGGTGGACTTTGACTGGATCAGTTTGCTGCATCACAATGCGCCATGCGCAGTACCACCAAGTTCCGTCCTACCTACTCCATTCAAATCCTTGAAGCTGCAAGACGTCACATAGTTTCTACCCGCCGAGCCACACCCTCTCCTCAGCACCCAGTGGAATCCTTGAAACATAGAAATAAATGCATATCCAATATCGAAATCCTTCCACGCAGGAATGCAGGAGCTTATCAAAACATTTGTCCTTTGAAGCCCATAAGCCCATCAGCGAGTGCGAATACCTCGACTCGGATATTAACTGACGACGTTCCTTTATTCCAGTTTTAATTTGGCCGCGCTTGACAGAAATTCCTTTGATGAAATACCTGCCCTTCCGGGGAGCAGGACACGCAGCGCCTACTGCTACTGCCTCGCCTCGGCAAGGAACTTCAGTCAAAGTGAAAAATTCTCAGGAAATTCCCTCCGCAGAGATGTCGTCAATCTTCAGCCTTCAGTCCGGTGATCCGTGCTCGGCAGTTATCGGCGTTTTAACCCACCACCCCCACACCCCCGTCAATTATGAAACATAAAGTGTGCGCACGTGGGGTGGGCGGGATATGCGGTGGTCCTTGAATCTGACGATGACATTCTCTTTGTCCGCATTCCTTGCGAGGTATGAGAGGGTCGTCCCGCCTTCGTCCCCGGTTCAATTAACATTTTCCAGGAAATGTGAAGGTAGACCCTCAGCACTCACTCGATTCTCATTAATACTCGTATCGCAGCACACTTCACCCCAGTCAGGCAGCCAACAACCCTTCTGCGGGCATGTGGCGCGTTGAGGTTCGCCAACGACGAAGACTAAGACGACACTCGATACGCACTGCGCCCAGTGAGGGCTGCCACTCGAGAGTCATAAGTCAGTTCTTCATTTAGCACATCCTAGGGTTTCGCCTGACGCAAGAGCACACAACTCCACTTCAACACATATCAGGGCCACAGCCCCATTTGCCAGTCGCCGCTCGCCCCGTCAGTGGCCGAAGGAGTTCGCCCGAGTGTTCTTGGTTTCTTCATGAACTGCCTGTTCGAAGACTCAAGTTGAACCCGACATGGAAATCAAGAGTGAAAAACAAAAGTTTCAAGAGCACTCCCCATCCTGCGGCTCCACCCTCTCGACTTGCCTGAGTGGGCCGCTGCCGATACGCAGGGTGGGTGAGGGTGGATTATTTATTCGTCGTTTTTTTTTTTTTTTGCGGCTCTGCTGTCCCTGAAACGGACAAAGTTCATCGAAGGCACTACTCATTCGCTTTTGGCACACACACACCGATGCACACTGAAGCCGGAGCCGATGATGGAGCGGATGAAGGAGAGACCACCACGACGACGACGACGACGACGACCAAGAAGCTGCTGACTATATGATTATTGAAAGGGTGGTGACCTTTAGCCGTCGTTTCTTGGTTCTCGGGTCAATTGTTGTGCTGTTTGCACATTTGTACGGATCCCCACAGCCAGCCGCCACCAGTTGGATGGAGAATTTCTTGTTTACCACCGCTGCGAGTAGGTTTTCCTTGGAGGACTGCCAAAGTCTGGAATGTGAATTATGTACTCATTTTGCTGTGAATTTTCCGTCACATTTATTCTGCGCTGCGAGCCCCCAGGCGACAGCCGAGGCCAAGCGGGGCCGAGGCGAAATTTCACACAACTCAACGAATGTTTTGCTTGCACACTGGTGGCGTGAAGGTGGTGGATGAGGATGAGAAGAAGAACAAAAAATGTTGAATCCTGAAAGCATGGTATTTGCATGCTATAATGGGCAGTTGGAGGTCGAGTTATTATTTAGGCTTCTGTGAAAACCCACCGAAGGAACGGGCTGTGAAAAGACTTGCGATTAGTTGTGTTTTTTTCAACGCCTCTGAGTAGTGGAGCTCTGTATGCGGATGTGAGTTCGGACGAATTCTGGGAGTTCAGGAGGCTAGCGGACACAAGCCTGGAGGAATCTAGGGACAGAAGATGAAATATGAATGAACTAGGGTTTAACTTAGAGGAAGACAAAGAGTACAAGAATGATCTGCAACTAATGACGTCCTGGACGACTTGTGAATAGAATTGTGCAGCGACAACTGGATTTCTTCATTTCTGTGCGGTCAGTGAAAAAGATGTGAGATCCAAGTGCACGTGAGGTTACCAGTCATTCGAATGCATTTGAAATGACTTTCAAGAAAACCCTCGTTTCTTAGCTTCGGCTATCTTGGACAGAATGTTATTATTGTCGAGGGTATATGGCACCGCGACCTTTAGAACTATTGTGCTCCCTATTCATACCTTTGCTTTCCTAAGGGCTCCCTTCCCATGCAGCTCTTTTCAGTGTGCGCGAAGGTTGAAGATATTTATTCTAGCCACAGTGGGTCGCCCTGGAGTTGTGAGTAAGTGCGTCGACTTCAGGGTTCCAGGTTCGATACCCGTATTTACCACGGCTCAACCTCTATCGATTCCAGGCCAGGGAATTCCACCATTCATCAAATCTTCACAATACGCCAGATCCTGTCGGAACAAGAGATGCAGCCCTACACCCACCAACACCACCGACTCCATCTCCCGTTTTGACATCCCTGTCCAACTCGTCAGATTGTGCGGAGTGCAGGATGAAGATGGAGTACTCACGCTGTACCATCAAGGTCGGTAACGAAATCGCCGATACCTCTAATGTCTAAATTTGATCTAGACAAGACGCGCTGTTATGAGACTGACTTAAACATCATCCGGGAGGAGTTCGTGCAAGACTAGAGGCACGGTGTTCCAGAAGTCAGTGCAACCGCAACTAATATGGGTCTAGTAGTAAAAGGGGGCAAAACGACGCATATACTGTCCTCGAGAAAGGATATACAACATTAGACAGAGGTTCATTCCCAGCTATAACGAGTCCATAACTACCTCGGACTTGGATGGGTCGCCGTCGCGTAGTAGGTTAGTGCGTCGACTCCTACGCAGAGGGTGGCAGGTTCGAATCCCCAACTTTCATAATTCACGGCTTCCACCTCCTTCGAGTCACTGACAATGCTCAAAAAGTATTCCTGTCTCGAAAAAGCTTCTCAACTTCGCCGTTCGCAGTCGGCATTAAACTGTAGGTCCCATCCACTCGTATAGCGGCATGAGCCTAGGCAGGCGTCTACGGATTCAACGTCTAAGATGGCCATGTAGAGCGCATAGACAACACTGCTCCAGCCCGAAGTGTCTTCGACCCCGAACCAGTGGGACAACGCAATAGAGGACGCCCACGGAACTGATGGCGCACCCAGGTGGAGAAGGACTTCAATCGACTTGGTGTGCTCAGTTGGAGACAGCTGGCTAAAGATCGTGCCGGCTGGAGGGGCTTACTGGTTGAGGCCCAGGTTCACCCCGGACTGTAGCGCCACCAGAAGAAGAAGAAGTGTCTGCTGTTCGTATGCGTGGCAGGCAGCCACCTCAATCTAACCTAACCTAGGTGCTTGCCCAGATATCTTTGTCTTTTGTGGGCTAGTGCCTCTCAAGATCTGAGATTTAATCTGATTCTCCGCATATCAGCAGAGACCATCTTCTGATTCTCCTAGTTTTCTTAGGTGCTCTCTGAGTCTGCATTAGGAAGGCTGATAGGATACGGAGGCTGTATTTGTTCAGCTTGAGACATGCCTCAACCCTCTTCCGATTATGTTGACCCAAGATTTTTTTGGTCTGAAACATGCCATGAGCTTCGTTCCAGATATCTGTCTGGTTCCTTCTTTCTGGTTCCCTGAATACTTCTCTGACTCTCGCCTTCTGTCCCTATATGACCAGCCATCCAGCAGAGTTGTACTCTGTTTCTCCTGCTCAACTCTTTAAGCCTCTGTAATCAGCAATGTAGTTGGCATTATTTTTGGTCATTGCCTATTCGGCACACACGCAAGAAGAATGGGAACCCTGTACAATGACTTTTGTAGGAACTGTAGGGACGAAGACTGCCTCGGCATCTGTCCAACACTTGCAAGTACAAGGAAAGCACGCTAGGCAGCTATTCATTCCACAGCCTTGAGGAAATGTCTGGCATTGATTTTCTGGACATTCAAAATTTATCAAAAATACTAATTGACTGTAACCCAGCAAAGGAGTGTATCATCCAGGATATGCCACTAGGTTGCCAGTAGGTAACTTCAGGTGTGTTAGTTAGTACCCAAAGAGGAACCGGCACGTAAGCTGTCGATTATTGATATCACGATGGCTCCAATCAGGATCTTAGTGGGCCAGAAGGAGTCTAGTGCCAAAATAGCCCCACTGATTGTCTGACATATGTCACAATTATTATAGTTCCCGTCAAGATTGATTTGAACGGCATAGACTTCTGCTTGAGAGATTGTGGTGGCGTTTGCCCATGGGTTCGTAGTACTTTGTCCGGGGTCCAAATACTCCTGCCCCTCGATCCACCTGCATACCATTTACCGTATTGTTGCTCAGTCTATGGACTACGGATTCATTGCTTGGTGCTGAGCTTAATGTAAACTCAAGGTGCATCGAGGCAATTCGAGTCGAGTCGAAATCGAGTCAAAAAACTGCCACTCTTGGCCAGTGTTTGTCGGTCGTGGTCAATTCGAACCGCCAATAGTGACAATTTTTTGACTCGACTCGAATTGTCTCGATTCACCTTTCTTTTCCTATCCTCTCTTTTGCCATTGCCAATACCAGGTCCATGGTAGCAGTTGGGCAGTTTCTCATAGCCCTCCTCATACAGAGGCATGCTAACCCTTAAGCTTTGTCGAGTGTCTCTCTTGCGCGCTGATCAGGTTGGTTCTTATGGATCATGCACGGTATCTAATTTTTGGTCTGACAATAGCTGCATACATCCACAAAAGCCTCGGAGAGCCTTCATTCAATGGACTCCTCCTCTTTTCTTTGCGAAAGTAAGCCTCCGAGTGCATTCATTCACTGAACTCCTCCTCCTTTCCTTGCGAAAGTCAGACTCTCCATGGTGGAGTTCGGGTTCCACATCGAGTATGAAAAACGCCCCGCCCCTCCCCACAGAGACTCACATCAATCTACTTCCCAAAGTCAAGCATAAAATATACTCCTTCTTGGCACCAATAACTCCCACCCCCGGCCCATGAGTTCATGTCAACGGAAATCCAAATTGCACACCATCTCCCTGATGGCCAAGACTAAAGAACACCTCTGACCAAGATGACCGACGGTCACTTCATCCCAGTCCCCGATGAGACTCCGCACGCAAAGCCCATCCGGAGATATTCTGCAACTCCTCCTCCTCTCGATGTAATCCAACTTCTCCCCATGGGAACCGATTAACGGCCTTGAACCCTTTCCCAGAAAGCCCCACAGAAAGCCCTTCGTGCTCCTAATCCACCTCGACATGATTGGATTCCAATACAAAGTGGAGCCGTCTTACTGCCACACTGTCGCACCCTTTGACTTCGCATAGCGTTCTTTTTGCAGCCGAAGTCATTCGAAATTTATGAAACCTCCTCCTTCAGGCCATAAATCAGATGATTCACGTGCTCTGGAGCAAAGGTCTCCCGACTCACACGCACACACACACAACACAAACGAGGTTTTTTTTCCTGTTTCCTGTTTTGTCTTACGTTCCGCCACAATCCTTCCTCTCGTAGATCTGCTCCTTTCTCGGCTCGGCGAAAGGAATTCAATCCAACAACTCAACATCGGAATGGCAATCGATTTATTCGATTAAACATACGAGATACGAGAGACGGGAGTCCAGAGTCCAGAGTCCAGAGTCGAGTCGTCGAGAGTCGAGAGATACTGGCCCCAGTGCCTTGGCCTCCAGCTCTCATGATGGAACTCCGGCAGTGTTTGACGGTCGTGGTCAATTCGTAGCTCTGGCCGACCGAACCATCCATTAGATAATTTTCGATGCCGGCAACTGCCAGGCACATACGAGACGATGGCGATGGTTATGGTGATGGAGGGGCTTAGCAAAAGGTAACTTGCATGTTACTCCTTTTCGATGTTCTGGACCCATATGGATACCGTACCGTACCGTGCCGTACCGAGCCAGCCAGTCAGCCAGCCGGGCCGGGAAGGTTAGATACATTTGCTTTGGGTATTGGAGCGTATCATTGCGTATACTTTTAGATTTCCCATGAGAACGGATTAATCCTCGTACGTAAATCTTACATGCTTCAGTCTTTGTACATAAACAACACGACGCTCCTCCGAACATCGTGGCAACTGCATGCTGCTGCTGCTGCTGCTGCTGCTGCCTCCACCCCCCTCTCTTGTCTGGCTGACTGACTCTTCAGCATCAGCATCTGACCAGGGACAGGAATCGAAGATACAAATATATTTGATTCGACGGCGGCTGTGTGTGTTTGCTGTTTACCAGGTACGGATAATCTAGGAACAAGCTTTTTGGGATTTGCTTACCTTGCTGGCTTGCATTGCTTTCCTTTGCATTAAGGAGCAGATTAAGATTCAAAAGCCGGAATACTGATACGGCAGGGGGCCCTCCCCCTCTTCTTGTATTTTGCTTGCAATATTTGCCCATTTGTTGCTGGATGGTGGTGGGTTTGTGATTGACCGACTGAGTGGGCGACGAGACCGAGAGTGGGAACACGAAGTCGGATGTCGGTCGAGGTTCAAAGGTGGGACACGAAAGGATATCCGTGTTCACTGGTGATTTTGTTTTAAACGAAACGAAATTGAAATGATCTCTTCCGGTTTGGTCCCCTTTGGGTCTTGTTAAAGATGATTTCGAGACGAGTGAGGAACACTGCTTCAAACAGTTCGGGAGTTGTGTTTCAATCCGGGTCCGGATTATCTGCGCTTAACGAATGTGTGCTTGCGCTTCACGGTCTATACGCGGAAGTTGTAGCAACCATCGGCAGTAAGGAACTTCCTTCACTGGCCGGAGGAGATGACTAATTTTCTTTTAACTCTCTCTACTCTACATCATAGCGTGCTCAGTATGCGCATTTCTTGTGAGTGCGCATTTTTCAATCGAGTCTTAGCAACGAGTTTAGACGAGGCGCTAGAATTATTTATTTGTCAGAATTATTTATACGCTTTCGTGTTCGCAATTAAGGCGCTCGAGAGAGGCAGCTGCAGAGAGAGAGAGCGCGCAAACGACCACGTTGCAGATGTTCGACAAAGACGCTGAAGGGGTTGAGCGTCGGGATGTGACACATTGCGCTCGTATCTTGGATTGTGTTCACGAAATTATTGAGGATGTGCACAAGAATACGCATGCAAACGATGTTTTTGGAGCCAAAAGCGGCTGGGTGCTTGTAAAATAACGATTTGGCGCTAATTGGGGATGAATTGGAATAATTTGCCTCGGCCGGTTCGACGGAGGACACTGGAGTGGGAGTGAGGTCGACTAATTAAGGCCTGGGTTCGACGGCGGCTCTGAATGATTGTGATGTGAATCGAAAGTCAATGCCTCTGGCTGGGGGATAAACTAAGGCCTCGAGGAGTTATCTGCCTTTGTGGCACACTGTATTGGCAATCTCGTCGAACGTTGAACCCGGTCGCGCGGTACTTAGCTAGATTTATCAGCCGGCGGCGACCATGGCGTGAAGTCATCAGCGCAACCTTGATGTGGCCCCTGGCCTTTAAGTGGTTTGTTGAAAACTTTCTCTACTCTACATCCTAGCGTGCTCAGTATGCGCATTTTTTGTGAGTGCGCATTTTTCAATCGAGTCTTAGCACCGAGTTTAGATGAGACGAGTGAAAATCTATGAATGATCTCCTTTTTTGAGCACCAATGATTATTCCTCAGAGAGCTCAGAGAGCAGAGAGCAGGGGCTTAAGAGTCGCTCATGTTTTTCGAACGGTTCATATTTTCAAAAAAATTCTCCATTTCGACTGATTTATCAGGCCTGTGACCCATGAATATCAGCCCAACTATAAAGGTATATCCCTGCTCAACGTCGCCAGCGTACTGTGTGAACGTCTAAAGCCGTTTAGCAGCGCACTAATCGGCACGAACCAGTCTGGCTTCCGGCCCGGAAAATCGACAATAGACCAAATCTTCACACTAAGGCCAACCCTGGTAAAGACCAGAGAGTTTCAATTCGCTACGCACCGCCTCTTTATCGTTTTTAAAGCCGCATACGACAGCATTCATCGCAAGGAGCTATTTGGTGCGATGGCCGAATTCGGGATCCCGGTAAAAACTGATCCGGTTGTGTCGCACTACGCTAACAAATACGCGATGTACCGTGAAGTTCAAGGACTTCCGAGCAGTTTGAAACCTGCACCGGATTTCGGCAAGGAGATGTACTGTCTTGTGGTTTCTTCAATTTGGTACTGGAGAAGATAGTGCGGCGGGCAGCTGAAAAAACACGGAAGGCACTATCTCCCACAAGTCATTCCAACTGCTAGGATATGCAGACGACATCGATATCATCGCGCGTTCCCAACGTGCCGTAGTGGAAGCATTTACGGCAATTGAAGAAGAGGCGAAACGAGCTGGTCTGAAGGTCAATGAGGATAAGACTATGTATATGCTGTCGACCAAAAAACGATCCGTCACACAATACCTATGACAAAATATTACAATCGACAGCTACCTCAATCGACTAGGGGTGCGCAGTTGGAGACAGCTGGCTAAGGATCGTGCCGGCTGGAGAGGCTTACTGATTGAGGCCCAGGTCCACCCCGGACTGTAGCGCCACCAGAAGAAGAAGAAGAAGCTACAATTTCGAGGTAGTAAAGGAGTTCTCGTCTACATCGGGGCCAACGTGAACTCCACAAACGACATCACTGTGGAGATCCGACGTAGAACCGTGCAGAGGCCACCGATGCTCCTTCGGTTTGTCAAAACAACTGGCGTCAAAGCCAGTCTTGCTACATGGAGCCGTAAGCTGGACGATAAGCAAAACTGCGGAGCTGATACTTGGTGCCTTCGAAAGAAAAATTCTACGACGGATATATACTCCCGTCCGCGAGGAAGGCGAATGGAGGAGAAGACACAACCGCGAACTCTACGAGCTGTACCAGGATGTGGATGTAGCCCGGAAGGCAAAGATCCGTCGACTGCACTGTATCGGCCACATCGAGCGCATGGACAACAATGCTCCAGCTAAGAGGGTCTTCGAATCCGAGCCTCATGCTTCGAGAAGGAGGAGAAGGCCGAATCTCCGGTGAAAATACCAAGTCATGGCGTCATGGCATGCCGATCAAGCAGCAGGGTGCCCAGGACCATCAGCAATACTCAGTCTCTAACCCTGCATCGCCATGGGCTTGATAAGAAAGTCAGTAAGAAAATAAGCACAATCGGGCATCGCCACGTTGACGCCAGTCAGTTCCTACCCGGTTCCCACTCACGATCGCTTAGCCGGCAACAAAAACTTGGTTGGAGTCAGTATAGGACTGTATAGGATATGCTTGGGTGATGAAGTCAGTCTTCATGTCCTCACTAGGTGCCCAGGTCTGACATCACGGCGATGCTTACACCCTAGAAGCCCTCGCAAAGGCAACCATCAGCAAAATATAGAAGTCCTTTCCCTTGTATAGGTCTCATGGCTGAACAATGAACCTGTAACCTAACCCATGTCAAATTCAGTGCTTTTCAAATCTGGACCTAAGCACAGACAACAATGAAAACTTCTGTGTTAAGACTTGAACAGACTTGTGTTTGTCAGAAGTGTTACCCATCGGTTCCCCTTCCCAACTATTCACCACCAATCCACGCGTCATCCCCACGAAACTCCAGCTCACTCATCTTCCTCGGTGGCATCTGGAAGAATGTGTGCCCAAAATGTTCACCAAAAAGACGTGGGCGTTCCCAGCCTCCAGATGTGATGCACTGCTCCAATACATCACTCCAACCGGCAGGCTTACATGACATCGGAATGCCATGCATGAAGTCGATGCTCTCCGCTCGTCGAACATGTTCCCGTCTGCACTCTGCCGATGACTCAAGCAAGTTTGCCCAAATTTTTCAACAAACCACTTAAAGGCCAGGGGCCACATCAAGGTTGCGCTGATGACTTCACGCCATGGTCGCCGCCGGCTGATAAATCTAGCTAAGTACCGCGCGACCGGGTTCAACGTTCGACGAGATTGCCAATACAGTGTGCCACAAAGGCAGATAACTCCTCGAGGCCTTAGTTTATCCCCCAGCCAGAGGCATTGACTTTCGATTCACATCACAATCATTCAGAGCCGCCGTCGAACCCAGGCCTTAATTAGTCGACCTCACTCCCACTCCAGTGTCCTCCGTCGAACCGGCCGAGGCAAATTATTCCAATTCATCCCCAATTAGCGCCAAATCGTTATTTTACAAGCACCCAGCCGCTTTTGGCTCCAAAAACATCGTTTGCATGCGTATTCTTGTGCACATCCTCAATAATTTCGTGAACACAATCCAAGATACGAGCGCAATGTGTCACATCCCGACGCTCAACCCCTTCAGCGTCTTTGTCGAACATCTGCAACGTGGTCGTTTGCGCGCTCTCTCTCTCTCTCTGCAGCTGCCTCTCTCAAGCGCCTTAATTGCGAACACGAAAGCGTATAAATAATTCTGACACGATCTTCCTTTGAGTCTCGAGCACTTCCTCCATTCCGCAGATCAAAAGGACTGGATGACACACCCGATCGCACATTAAAAGGCGTTTTTATCGCACATACTTGTGTTCGGTATCTGTGTGCAATTTAAATTCGGGGCGACGACAATGCAACATGAAATTTCAAAAATAAAACGCCTCGTCTCCGTCGTTGAAGTCGTTCGGTGCCACATGTGCTCATGATTATCGCGCTCTCCGGGATGCAAATCAAGAAAATTAACTCCACCAGCTCCGACTTCACTCCACGTCGGCCGCTGTGGCTGCCGCTGCCGCTGCTGCTGGTGTGGGGTGCTGTCGGTGCACTCTCACCGTAAACGGTTGAACGGACGGAGCCGTTTAATTGATGACGATTCGGCGGCCAAATTCCTCATGTGGTCTTCAGCGGAGCGCAGAAGACTCTGTGACATCTTGAGAAATTGGAGCTCTCATTAACATTTGGCTGCCCGATGTGCTGTGACCTGGAAAGCGCACATTTCGTGCGCTCGGTTTCGGCAGAAAGTTGCAGCTTTCGCCAGATTGCCTCCTCAAGGTTGTTGGGGGGACTTCCGGTCCACGAGAGTTGTGCAGTGCAAGAGGAGTGCATCAAAGCAAGTCGCTGCGTGGTGCGTATGGGCGGATATAAATAACTCGCTTCCTTCGCATGTTTTTCCAATCATCTTGCGCTAAACTTGTGATTCTAAAAAACAGACGGAGTGAGAAGATTAGAGATGCTTCTGCTGTGGACGGGTCGCTGGTTGCTGCTGTGTTGACTGAAGTAGACTCCTGGGATGCGACTGTGAATTTAAGTGTTTTTCCAGAACGCCGTCGGTAGCGGGCGAGGTTTGTGATTCTGTGAGGGGACACACTGCAGCCCGCACAACCCCACCGAAGGGACGTGTATTCGATGTGTATCAATATTAGCGGCACAGAAAGTCTTCAGACCGTCATTGGATAGAATTCGGCGAAAGCTAAACTTAGGCCACTTCAACAAAACTTGTCCTTGCTCCTTAGTCATCAACCGGCCGTCAAAAATAAGGGGGAGGACAAGAAAGGACGCATATTGTTGTGTAACACAAGAGAATTGAAATAGCTTGTGCATGCTTATCCTGTTTCTCTTCCGGTCAAGTGTGTGACATTCCTCTGATTGGTCAATTTGGTGTAAGAACACGTTATAAAAAGCAATTGTTCAAAAGAGAGGGGCGAGAGAGGTAGACGTCGGGCATCTCTGTAATACTTCATTTCTGTTGAAAACTGCTGCCCAATTTGGATTGACATTTCAAAGTATGCTTGAAGAACTACCTTTGTAAGGCTAAAACAAGAGCATACCCACTGTGCTTCTCTCTTGCAGATCAAGCCATCACGGACGCTAGACATGTCTTGATGTCTGAAAGCAGCTTGCCCAAGGCCACCAACGATGGAGGGGGCATCAAATGCACAACCTCAGACAATTCATGGGTCACTTACTTACTTACTTACTTATCAGGCTGACGACCCATGCAAGGTCCGGGCCTGAGCGAGAGCAGCTTTCCATTCCTGACAGTCCTGGGCACGCTGCTTGCATGCTGCTTGTCATCAAGGCCAAGCTGTCTTGCATCCGCGATTACTTGGTCTTTATACCGGAGATTCGGTCTTTCTTTCCTTCTCGAACCAGGAGGCTCATATTCGAAGACCATCTTAGCTGGAGCATTGTTGTCAATGCGCCTCGATGTGGAAGAGCCATCACAAGCAGGTACAGCTCGCAGAGCTTGCGGTTGTATCTTCTCCTCCATTCGCCTTCCTCGCAGATGGGACCTTATATCCGACGTAGAATTTTTCTTTGGAAAGCACAAAGGCTAGGCTAGGGTCCTGTCGCTGTACAGCCCGTACAGTTCATGGTTGAATCTTCTTCTCCAAGCACCATCAACGCAATCAGGATCAAAGATTGAGACTAGTACGTTCGCATTGGAATTTTCCCAGGATCCCGAAATGCGGCCATTGCTTCTAATAGTTCCTTTCTATGAACGCTGCTGTCGAATGCGGCTTTAAAAACGATGAAGGGGTATTGCGTATCAATTTTAAACTCGCTGGACTTATCCAGGAGTTGTCTTAGCGTGAAGATTTGGTCTACAGTCGATTTTCCGGGCCGAAAGCCGTAAGTGCCGATGGTACGTGCCGATGAGTGCGTTGCAAAACGGCATTAGACGCTACACACTGTTCTCTGGAGAGGGTCTTGTAGGTGACGTTGAGCAGGGATATAACTCTGTGAATGAAAGTTTTACCGAAGTCTATAGAGCGCGGACATAGTGGTAGAAACGCAGTCGATGTTGAGGATATTCAGGAACCCTTTTGCAGACTGTATCACAGCGTCTACCTCGGCTCCGCAGTAAACAGTACAAACAACATCAGTACCGAGATCAAACACAGAGTAACTCTTGCCAACCGCTGTTTCTATGGGCTCAAGAGGCAATTGAGTAGTAGAACCATCTCTCGAAGGACCAAGCTGACTTTATACCAGACCTTGTTCATCCCAGTCCTGCTGTACGGCGCGGAGGTATGGCCAATCTCAAAGCGGGTGAGGAAGTCCTTGGTATCTTCGTGCGATCTTTGGTCCTGTTTGCGTTGACGGTTTCTGTAGGAGAAAATTCAACCACGAACTGTGCGGGCTGTACAGCGACATGAGCCTAGTCAGGTGTCTACGGATACAACGCCTAAGATGGCTGGGCCATGTAGAGCGCATGGACAACTCAGCTCCGGCCCGGAGAGTCTTCGACTCCGAACCCATGGGACAACGCAACAGAGGACGCCCGCGTTTAAGGTGGCGCACCCAGGTGGAGAAGGACCTCAACCAACTTGGCGTGCGACACTGGAGACAGCTAGCCAGAGACCGTGCTAGCTGGAGAGGCTTGTTGGTTGAGGCCCAGGTCCACCCCGGACTGTAGCGCCAAATAAAGAAGAAGATCATAGCGACGAACAACCGAAGCCCGCTGGAAGAAAATACCCAAGGACCTTATTGTCCCAGTCCAGCTATATGATACTGATGCGTGGACCGTGTTTAGCAAGCAAAAGATGAAGTTCGTCTTGGCTTCTTTGAGAGGACAATTCTTCGGGTTCTGTTTGTATAGATGTTGAGTGGAGGAGCAGATATAAGAACTAGCATTACGACCTGTTCAGCGACATCGACTTAGCCAGGAAGTGGAGATGTTTAAGTCATACAGACCGAATGGAAACCAATGCGCCGATCTGAAAGGGCTTCGAATCTACTCCCGAGGCGCATTTGAGGAATTCGTGTGGGGTTGGCCAGTAGAAAGGGTCATCAACGAACTATGTGTGAGGAACTGGTGGCAGTTAGCTAAAGATTAGGCTGACTGGAGATGCGTGTTGGCTGAGGCCCAGATCCACCCCGGACTGTAGCGACACCATAAGTTTTGTAGCGTCGTGTCCAGAAAGTCATAGGGAGCACAGTTTCAACACGATCAAGACAATTTTAACAGAATCGCTTCGAGCTTTGGGACATTTTGTACGGGGCTTTGTGTAGATGGTGTTGTGTGTAGATCCATAACGCACCTCGCTTCCTGGGTAAATTCCACGGAGCACCTCTTTCTGTCTTTCTAGAAAAAGGTTCTCCGTTCGCAGTCAGTATAAAACTGAAGGTCCGTTTCACTCGGGAGAGAAGAATAGCACGCACAACACGACTGGTTAATACGGAAGCCTGGCCCTCTATGGACTGTACCGCCATCCAAATTATCATTAAAGCCTTTCCGCAGTCTTCTTGAACAGTTTTTCCGTGGATTGGGCACGAGATCACTTTCAAGGCGATGGAAGAAATTTTGAAAATAAATATAGATTTTCAAATTCATAAAAAATTCGTTTCCCTGTTTTCCCAGAGAAGCCGTGGGCGGTCTTGCCCCGAATCGAGAGCAAACGCTAAACTCCCACTTCTTCCGGAAATGGCAAACGTCCTTCAACCGACCGACCAGCAACCAGTCCCACGTCCTTCACAAGTATCATGTGCCCCCCCCCCCCCCCCAATCAGCCCCACTCCGCCTCGAATTCATTTTACCATTTTACATCCCTCAAGCCGGGCATCCGAACATCGTTTAGCTCTCATTCTCAAATCATAGATACAAAGATTACCTCCGATGGATTTCCCAGAAAACATACACAAAAAAAAAAGAAACCGAACGAGTGAAAACCTATGTTACTTAACATTTGTCGGTTTCACGTGCGGTCGACAGCGCTCGGTGGGAGTAAGACGCTTGTCATAGCCGAAGCCGCCTCAGTATGTCGATATCCATTTGTGAGAGGTACATCCGAAGCCGTCATTTAGCTGTCGGTTAACGTAAATGAAGATATTGGAAATATTGAAGAGGGATGACGTCTGTCCGGGCTCGGAAACAAACTATAATCCGCGTAGGATAAAGATCGCTGTAATGGGTTCTTAGCAGATAAATCTCCTAGAGGTCTCTTCTGTCTCTCCCTTCTCTCAGTCTCTGTCTCACTTTGGCATTGATTCTTATTTTTTTTTCTCCATTTTTTTGTTCTTATGGTTCGTCCAGTAGACGGTTGATTCGAAGAGTTACACGACGACGACGTCAAGTCAATCAGAACCGGGATGGAATTGCATCATCCCGTGCTTTCCGTCCGACTGGGAACCCTCTCGCCGGATAAATGCTTTCATCAATGAATTTGTGTCCAATCCTACAGATCCTTGTCCTTTTACCCGTCGGGGTTTTGTATTAGTATTTAATTTCGACGAAGTAAAGTGCTCTTAACCTGTCAGTTGGGTTTTATTTAAAAGTGTTCACAACGAACGGATAACTGATGTGAGTGGCAAGTGGTGGCAGCCGCCACTTGGAGTGGGCCGATGGGGGGCGACGGTATTGGGTTTTATTTTTAGACCGGCGACACGGGCGAGAACGAGAGAGATGGTTTTTTTGATCGGTTTATGAATGAAGCCGGGCAGTTAGAAGGCGTTCGCCGGAGGTTATCCGACATGTGATGGGGCTCTGGGGCTTGAAGGGAAATACGCCTAGCTATTTTCGTCACTGCCTTCTACATCAATCCTCTTAGGAGGGGGACTCAATGGGAGGTTACAATTAAAGCCTCGTGACGCAGGTCTTCTTTGAGAGACAGACTCGTTGAAACGTTGGTGTTATTGTCATCTGCCCATGATCCCAAGAAATGAATCCAGGAGTGGGGTTATTTCAGTGGAAACTTATTGCTTGTCCGAAATATTGACTTTTCTCACCGGGCCTACGAACCATGGAGAGTCTAGACCTGAGCTATACAAGCCACCCATCGTTGACGGTCGCGGACATGTTTCTTCAAGTCGTCAAGACCACGGCGTCCTGAGTCCGCATGCGTTGAGTTCAGTCTGCAGCCAATAAAATAACAATCTCTTCGTATCCGTCAAACAAACGGCGACGCATCTGTTGAAAGACTGTTAAAGACTGATTAAATAAGACAAGGACCCATTCCAGTCTGAGCTGCTATAGACGACGAGCAGTATTTCTGCAAGATGGCGCAAAATGAATCGTCCTAACGGAGGATGTTATAATTTTCGCAAATGGCGTCGTATGCCAAAAATATTTGACAGTTGTGAGCACATAGCTGCAGTATAAAAAGGCAAGAGCATGAAGTAATTGTGTCAATTTTTAAGCCGGTTGATGAACTTCGACCAACTGGGCAATCATTTCGAAGCTTAGCTACTCGACCCGAACCGACTGGAGACCATGCATGGGCGTGGCCGCAACCTGAATGCAAACAGTTATCACCGGAAATCTTGGGAAGCCATGGAAAATGCGATAAAATGGGCACAAATGAGTGTCAACAGTAGCGCCAGCCCCTTGACGGATATAATCTTTCCCAACATTGACTGGAACCATTTTCTTGTTGTAGCCACGTTAAGAGAGAACAACTGAGTCGAGAAAGAAACACCATGGTTTGAGGTCGGAAGTCTCCAGGAGTCTTTGTCTAAGTTTAACGTCACCTGCGCCATCAACCGATGAAGATTGGAGGCGTTATCAAGAAGCCCATAGAAAGAGCTGTTGGCAAGACTTACTCTGCGTTTGATCTCGGTACTGATGTTGTTTGTACTGTTTAGACGAAGTCCTTGACTTCCTCGAAGTTATAGCTGCCCAATGTGACGCCCTATCCAAGACGTCGATGTTGTGTGTCCTTTCTTGATGACAGCAAATACTTCGTTTTGCCCTCATTCACCGCTAGACCCATTTTAGCCGCCTCCGCCTCAATGCCAGCAAACGCCTCATTGACGGCTCGCTGTGTTCTGCCAATCACGTTAATGTCATCCGCGTATGCTAGCAGTTCGAAGATCGTGCCTCTTGTGTTAGCGTGTGAGTTCTTCTCAAGAATAATGTTGAAGAAGTCACATGACAGGCTCGTCGCCTTGTCTAGAACCTTTTTTGACATTCAAGGTTTCTCGCTGAGTTCGTTACCGAACTTGATGGCACAGCGAGAGTTCTCCATCGTCATCCTGCACAACCTGACGAGTTTGGCAGGAATGTCAAAACTAGACATGGCGTTGTATAGCTCGTCCCTATGCACGCTGTCATACGCGGCCTTGAAATCGACAAAAAGATGGTGGGTGTCGATTTGCATTTCTTGGGTCTTTTCCTGTCAGCTCCTTAGACAAAGCTAATCTGCTAGCGGCTAATTCTGCTGCCACCTCAACAAACTGCCAGATTCCAATATGTCCCCACCTGTACTTGAGAGCGTTGGTATCAGCATGGGACAAATCTCCTTCGTTGCAAGAGTACTGAAAGATCTCGACGTGCACAAATCCGCTGGCCCGGATGGTATTCCCCCTATACTTCTGAATAGGTGTTCTTCTGCGCTGGCAAAACCACTGCGTAAGCTTTTTCATCTATCCTACTGCATAGGTCTCTTTCCGAGCAGATGGAAAACAGCAGGCGAATCTTCGTCACCCATCTCGTACGGACCCATAGCACTTACGTCCCTTCTTTCTGAGGTCATGGAAACGCCGATGAATCATCAGCTTGTAAAATATCTTGAATCGCAGAAGCTTCTTAATGACCGACAATATCGTTGCCTCAGCGGCAGGTCCACTGGTGATCTGATAGCTCATCTCGCCGAAAAGTGGGACCAGTCTTTGCACAATGCAGGCGAAAGCAAGATCGTTGCGCTTGATATTTCTAATTCATTTAACAGAGTTTGTCATCAAGCTCTCTTGTCGAAAATGCGTGCCTATGGCATCGATGATGGGGTGAGTCGCCGTGGCGTAGTGGGTTAGTGCGTCGACTCCTATAAAGAGGATACCCTGTTCGAAGCCCTAATTTACCAACATTCATGATTCACGGCTCCACCTCTTTCCTTTGCTTCAAGGCAGGTGGTGGCTTCTAGCCACTGCTTAGTCTAAACTGACAGGGTGACCTCTTGATGTTTAAATTTGGCAATATTTCGTTTGTTTCAAGGCAGGTGGTGGCTTGTAGCCACTGCTTAGTCTGAGCTGACAGAGCGACCTCTTGATGTTTAAATTTGGCAATATTTCCTTTGTTTCAAGGCAGGTGGTGGCTTGTAGCCACTGCTTAGTCTAAACTGACAGGGTGACCTCTTGATGTTTAAATTTGGCCATATTTCCTTTGTTTCAAGGCAGGTGGTGGCTTCTTGCCACTTGTAGTTGTTTGCTCTAATTACATGGATTCTAAGGAGATTGTAGACTGCAGCGCTCGGCAGTAATCTCCTCCTGGTGTTAGAGAGGATGTTGTATTTGACTTTGAAATTGCTCTTTATGTCACAATGTCTCGACACCCAAATGAGATGGTCCCCCATCGCGTTAAGAGACAGTCTACAATTAAAGGCTGGTTTTGAATTGAACATGACATTGTTGTAGGCCTGATTGTCAGAACAGATGGTGGCATTGGCCTTAAGCTAGGACAGTGGCTCTTTTAACGCAATGGTTTTCGCCTGAAAAGTTCTACCGTAGCCCGAGAGTTTCAAGGAAATAGCTTTATTGAGGTCTTTGGAGTCGACTTCTGCACCTTCGTCCGTCTTCCATCCGTCTGTGTATATTTTCGCACGCGAGCGGCCAGTGTCTGCTTGCCAGACATCCAGAGAATGTCTTCTAGACAGGACAGGCTGGGGTAGCAGGCGATTGTTGACATTGTGAAATAAGTTCAAGTCAGAATGTTTGTGTTCAGATTAGTTTAGACAGTTTCCGTCGATAAAAGTGGAGGATGCCATCGTCCTGAGACACTTGCAAGGGTCTAATGCCTGATGCCTGAAACACAATCGTGCATTTGCGCTGGCGTTGGCTTCCAACACACACAATTCAATGGCCAAGCACAAAATACAGCGTCGACCTGCGTCAATGAATAATGAGAGAGATTGAGAGTATTGTAATAAAACGTAAAACGTAGTCCATCGCACGTCATTATTCAACATGTTGCATATTTTTTGACAGGGGGGTGCGGTGTGAGAGGGATTTTCTCCCAGATTGAGAGTTTTCTTTCAAATTGAGAGTATTTTGTATCAACTGTCATTTGAGATACGAAAACAGCTGATTAGAAATAATTTAACGACAAAAGTCATTTCAAATGATTGTATGCAGAAAGGCGGCAATATTTTTCATCTAGTAGATGAGAGAGAGAGAGAGCAGCTGACAAATTGAGTATTTATTTGAACGCAGTGCGTCATCGTAACATGAAGTCGGCTGGCGCAGCGCACTACTGTGTTCCAGGCATAACGCCCCCATCCGGTTGAGTGCATTACAGTTGACAGCTTTGTCCACCAAAGTGAGACTCCGTACATAAGTGTCGGCTGCAGACCCAATCGAGATGAAGATCCAGTGAGTGATGCGTAGTCACAGTCTGCAGTTGGATCCAATGGTTTTTTTTACAGCAAAAGAAGCCTTTCATGACCATTTCCTGAATGTTGAGTTTGTTTCCAGGTTAGTTTGCTATCGATGAAGGGACTGAGAAATTCTGCTCTGGTAGTGCGAGAGTAGTGCTGCACAGCATGGGTGCAGGATGTTGTATCTCCTGGTGAAGAGAGAAGGAGTAGTCCTGATGTAGCAAGTAAGTTCCCTTTTTGTGGGTTAACGCCAAGTCCGCAGGGTTTTTTAGGTTACGTCTCTTAGACTGGAGACACATTTACCAGGTGTTGCTTTGGGAACACGGTCCGCTCATGCAATGACTGTCGCATCCGCCCTCTTCTAGTATTAATTGCTGTTCGTTCACTGCTACGTTCCACAGAAGAGGTTGGACTAGACCTCCTTGCGGAGTTCCTCTGTTAGCTCCTCAGGGAATCATTTCTCAGATTCGCTGATGGATAAAGCCTTGAGAAATTTTTCAGACCCGATATTATTAAGCACAAGCGGGAATACCCTGAGGTCACTGAATGTCGATCAGCTGCAACGCCTTCAGCTCAAGCGGGAACACCCTGAGGTCACTGAATGTCGATCAGCTGCAACGCCTTCAGCTCAAGCGGGAACACCCTGAGGTCACTGAATGTCGATCAGCTGCAACGCCTTCAGCTCAAGCGGGAACACCCTGAGGTCACTGAATGTCGATCAGCTGCAACGCCTTCAGCTCAAGCGGGAACACCCTGAGGTCACTGAATGTCGATCAGCTGCAACGCCTTCAGCGCAAGTACTCACCTGCATTCATAACCTGCACCATGCATCCGACGCGATGTACTCACCCTCCCACCCCCACTCGTCATAAATAAGACACCAAAAAAAACCCCCAGTCTGTGACAACAATTTAATTAACCCCAAACCTGGGGGCGTGCCAGAAGGTGAGCAAAGAGAAACGAGGGAACTTGATAAAACACTACCAACGATGGCCTCAACATTAAAATATTTGTAAGCTTCAGGATTTTTATTTATTACACCATAAAGCATTCATTGTTGCAGGTACCAGCCGGTGAGGTGCCCAGCTCTGCTGTGGCGTCTGTTTCCTTTCACTCGAATTCAAACCCAGTCCGCCCATCGTGCTCCCATGGCAGCCAATCCATCAGTGCCAAGGGGGGAGAGAAAGTGAGTGTGAGAGCGGTACGGCTGGACAAATAAATGTCCTCTAAATCAAATTCTAATTTGTGAATACGAGACAAATGGCTGGCACGCGCCATCAAATGACCAATTGTGCCAGTGGCCATGCGAAGGCAAGTAATCCAACTCTGTTTCATGTCACGTAATTCAAACAAAAGAGAGAGAGACTCCATTTCGTCGGTCCCCTTTGGAGCAGCAGTCGCAGTGGCAGCACCAGCGGCAGCGGCAGGACCAGGAGCGGCCGACCGAATGGACTGCCACTGGGCCGGACACTCCAAGACCCGTGCGGACAGGTAATATTCATTAAATTTATTTGCTTTTTATGCTAAGGATAGTTAATGTGGGTGTGTGTGTGACTGCATGCAAAGATCCATGCGAGAGGGCACCCGCGCGGAGGAGATGATTTGACAAATGTCTCATAACTCACCGAACAAAGTTTACGAGCTTCTGTGGGAGGGATGCGATGCCTCGAAAACAAACACGAAGACGTACATATTTTCCGAAAAACTTTTCAACTCTGCTCCAAGATGGGCAGGATGCGGGCGGAGCAGACCGATGTGCGGGGATTAAGAAACCTGAAGTGAAGCTAATTAAACCGACTTCACGGAGACGCATAAGTTCGGTGCGGTTGAGTGGCGGTCGGAGAGGTCGGGAAGTTTTCGTTTGCAGCGTTTTACAGATCAGACAAGGACGCACGACACGAGGCGGTGATGGTGGCGAGTGAAAAATGGACTTTTTTGTTTGGTCACGAGAAGGATGTGTCGCTGAAGCAGAAGAACACGAGTAACGACAGGGGCACTGTTTTTGGTGCATTTGAATGTAAAAGCGTCTGTTTTACTGTAGAAGCTCCTGTAGCGATAAAATCCGGAAAACAGACGCTTTCTACATTCAAATGCACCACGGACAGAAGTTCCTCCTTCTAGCTCTCTCTAGATGTCAATGACAACCTCAAAGCTAGATCTGTCTATGAGGACGTTGTGGCCAAGTCGTCGATGGAGGGTGTCCTTCCTCGAGTGCGGCATATACTGCGTTTGGTTCTCATTCACCGCCAGACCTATTGTAAGAGCTTCTGTTTCAATGACTTACGATGGGTCTAAGTCTCATGCACTGCAAGGAGGAATGTTGTCAGAAGAATGTGAAAGAACCCAAATCCAAAGTAGAGTCAGGGAAGGTTACATCCTATCCCCAATATTATTGACTAGCTTAACTCTGCTGTCATCGAGAATTCCAGGAATTCGATGGACACCTTGTCAACTCTGACGACGTGTGCCTACTCTCTCATAGGCTTATGGGCCTCCAGCAAATGGCAAGAAATGTGGAGAGGAAGGCTAACGCCGTGGGGCTGAAAATGAACTCGTCAAAGACAAGGTTACTCAGCCACGCACATGAGTCTGTCGATCAAATAGGCTTTGCTGGACAACTAGTTGAGAGAGGCAGATGTCACAAACCAAATATTTAAAGCTGACTACGCTTTCGGTATGCGGTCCACAATATTGAAAAGCAATTCTCTCAACTTAAACACCAATCTAAACTCTTTCGCTCCAGCATTGAGTCCGTGCCTTTATATGGGTGCAGCACTTGGAGACTGACCACCAAGTGCTGCACCCATGGCCCAAGAAGGCTACAGGCCGTGCTTACTAAACATACTAAGAATCAGAGAATGCAGCTTAATCAGAGAATGGTTCAGGAACCTACAGGCACCACTATTCAATGGCGCAAGTGGCACTGGATTGGTCATACTAATGCCCTTCTAAAAGACGACACATCCAAAAGGAAACAAGCGAAGAACATGTCGCAGAGCTGTAGAGGAGGAGGCCCGACAGCTGGGGAAGAATTGGAGAGAGCTGAAACTCATTGCGAGAAGGCGGATTAGAGGCCCAAGGACCCGCAAGGGGATGTAGGATATAAGTAAGCGTTTCAACGAATTTTGACAGATCGCTGTATTTTTCCAATCGCGCCCATGTCATCGATGCATGATGTCCATGCAGCAGTTCTAAGGACTTTTTGGTTGATCTTGTGTTGGCGAATTAGTTTCGAACGATCTTCTCAAGAGCGATGTGGAAGAAGTCAGATGAACGCGCTTCACCTCGTCTGAATCCTTTTTCGACATTTAAGGTCTCGGTGAGTTTGTTACCGGACTTCATCGAGCAGCGAGAATTCTCCTTTTTCATCTTGCTCAGTGTGACAAGTTTGACTTCTTCTTGTTCTGGTGGCGCTACAGTCCGGGGTGGACCTGGCCCTCAACCAATAAGACTCTCCAGCCGCACGATCTTTTGCCAGCTGTCTCCAACTGCGTGGGCGTCCTCTATTGTGTTGTCCCATTGGTTCGGAGTCGAAGACTCTTCAGGCCGGAACTGAGTTGTCCATACGCTCTACATGGCCCAGCCATCTTAGGCGATGAATCCATAGACGCCTGGCCAGGCTCATGTCGCTGTACAGTCCGTACATTTCGTGGTTGAACCTTCTTGTCCAATAACCATCAACGCGAGCAGGACCAAAGAACGCGCGCAGAGCTTTTCTCTCGAAGAGACCAAGGACTTCCTCATCCGCTCTTGAGACTGTCCATGCCTCCGCGCCGTACAGCAGGGCTGGGATGATCAAGGTCTTGTATAAAGTCAGCTTGGTCCTTCGCGAGATGGCTCTACTACTCAATTGCCTCTTGAGCCAATAGAAAAAGCGGTTGGCAAGAGTAATTCTGCGTTTAATCTCGGTGCTGCTGAAGTTCATACTGTTCACTTGCGAGCCGAGGTAGACGAAGCCCTTGCCTACCTCGAAGTTATAGCTGCCTATGGTGAAGTTTTGGCCAAGTCGTCGATGTTGTGCGTCCTTTCTCGATGACAGCATGTACTTCATTTTGCCCTCGTTCACCGCTAAACCAATTTTTTGGTCGCCTCCGTTTCAATACCAGCAAACGCTTCATTGACGGCTCGGTGTGTTCTGCCAATCACGGACTTCTGGAAGATCGTGCCTCTAGTGTTGGTGTGTGAGTCTTGCACTATCTTTTCCAGGATGATGTTAAAGAGATCGCATGACAGGCTCGTCGACTTGTCTAAAACCTTTTTTGACATTGAAGGTCTCGGTGAGTTCGTTACCGACCTTGATGCAGCAGCAAGAGTTCTCCATCGTCATCCTGCACAACCTGACGAGTTTGGCAGGAATGTCAAAACTAGACTTTGTTGGCGTTGTATAGCTCGTCCCTATGCACGCTGTCATACGCGGCCTTGAAATCGACAAAAAGGTGGTGGGTGTCGATCTGCATCTCGGGTCTTTCCCAGGATCTGCCGTGTCGTGTGAAAATCTGTTCGATGGTGGAATCCCCCGGCCTGAAGCCACACTAATATGGACCTATCAGGTTATTTATAAACGGCTTCAGGCGAGTACACAAAACGGCAGAGAAGATCTTGTAAGCGATGTTCAGGAGACTTATCCCTCGGTAGTTGGCGCAGTCAAAGGGGTCTCCTTTCTTGTGGATCGGGCAAACGATACTGAGGTTCCACTCTTTCCTCCGACCATATCTTACAGATGAGCTGGTGCATGCGCCCAACCAGATCATCTCCAGCTGCCTTAAAGATTTCAGCGGACAGTCCGTCCGCACCGGCAGCTTCAGTCTTTATATTGCTATCTTGACCTCGTCTAAGTCGGGGGGACGGAATTCTCGTCGATCATCGTCCATATTGAGTGGAACATTCTGCCTGACAGCGGTATTGGTGTCATCATCGCCGTTTAGCAGTCTGCAGAAATGGTTCTTCCAAATTCTCAGTATCGACTGCGACTCTACTACTAGTTGTCCATTCTCGTCCCGGCAGGCTTCTGTCCGAACCGTATATCTCTCTCCATCTCCTCGATCGCGCGCTTCTCGTGCTCCTTCTTCTTTCTCCTGAGAAGCCGCGTCTCGTCCCTTCGTCTCTGTTCGTAGAGCTCACGAACAGCTCTCGTCGTTCGTTGCAGCGTTGCTTTGTAGGCTTACAGCTTCGCTGCATGTGCCAGCCTACACTCGTTGTCAAACAATGGGGTTTTTCTAGGTGGTGCCGTAAAACCCAGCACATCAGTGGCAGCATCTTTGATGGCTTCTTGACAACGCGACGAACTTAGAGAGAGATTCCGGGAGACTCGATCGGCAAAGATCCTAGCAGTCCGTTGCGATTGTAGCTTTCCGACGTCAAACCGTGGCGTCCTTTCTCGACTCCGTTGATCTCTTGATATCCGAGTTCTTCCCTTGGCTACAACAAGGAAATGGTCCGAGTCGATGTTGGCTCGTCGGAACGTTCGGACATCAAGAATGCTGGAGGAGTGTCTGATGTCAATATGGTTGACGGCTGACTGATCAGGGGACCGCCTGGTCCCTTAATGGATGTTGAGGTGTGGGAACCGCGTGCTGGCTACATAGAGATTACGTCACGTGTAACGTTTGCTGGGGTCGTCAACATTAATTCCGTCCGTATCCGAGGCAGTTGGTTGTCTCTGAACCATTATATTTTTACGTGGTGAGGGAGTTAACCCCACGCACAACCTCCAACTGGGCGGCCAGGCCATATTCTTTAACCCTCGGGCGGAGGGTCCGGGTCTATCCGCAGTCGATAACCTCGCTGAGGCTGTGAGCGCCGCCCTAGGGACAAGGGCGGCGTTCTATAGGGATCTTCCGCCGTCATCTCAATTCCAAGGCCCCGACCTGGCCTTGAAAGAACCTTCTAGACCTGTGCTCCGAAAATGTCGAAGTAGCTCTAGAAGGACTGCGCACCAGGTAACTCCTTCTGACTGGAGTTTCGGATGCCACCGTTGGCCAGACAGTTTCCAGCTCCTCCGCCGCCATCCATAAAGAGAGATGAGCCCTGTTACAGGCACACTCTCCCCCCTTTCTTGTCTGCAGCCGCCAACGACGTCCCACGGGGGTTGGTTACCCCGTCTTCGATCGAATGTGCTCGGCTCCCAGATTTCACCACGTGGAGGTGAGAGTAGGAGTTCGCTGATAGAGGCTAATTGCAGACGCTTGTGCCTGCATGAGACGCCATATCAACGCTTTGAAATCTTTTCAAACATCCGCCATTTCAAAGAAAAGTGTGAAAAATCACATTCTTCTTTCAATGAGAATGTATATCTGGCCACAGCCCTTCCTCTCAATCGTATGCAGTGACAGTTGGCGAACGCATCATTGCCAGAGCTACACTTTTAATGGGTTGTTCTAGTTAATTTCATCTTCTAGCTCTTTCACTTCATTTTCTAGTTAGAACGACGTGGGTCGCAGAAAGGCCACTGCAACAAATGTAGGCATCCTACCTGGACTCATACTTTCTTCTTTCTTCCCATCTCGTGTTGTTGAAGGTCCTCTAAAATGAATAGATTCGGAGAATAGTCATCTTCCACTTGAAACACAAAAAATAATAAACATCCATTCGTCAACAAACCACACACACAGACACGAGGTAAACCGTGAATATCTCAAGGGCTTGTGGAAAAATTCCAGACTTCTCAGTGCTTCATCCCAAAAAACAACGTATTGCGCAGCAACTCTTCGAGCCCAAAGGACAATTGCGAGCTGAACATCACAGCTGTGGGTCAGTGAAACACAACAACCACACGGTCACAGCAGCAGGGACCCCGGGACTCGCTCAGTCGTGATTCAATTAATTCGAAGTGATCCTTCAGATTATCCCAGGCTTTGTGTCGGTTCCCGTGCAGTGCGGCAAAATGCATTCATTGTTTGCGTTTGTGTGTCGATCTATTGAATCGAGTGTTTGTTTGCCCAGTGCAAGGACTGCGACTGCGAATCCCCTTTCGACAAAACGCACATATCACCCTGTGCACTGGATCCATTCGGGCGTAAAACTAACATCGGTTATTGTTAATTGCAACGAGGCCGAGTCTCATTGGCATTGTTGTCCACTCAATCCGTTTAGATAAGCACTTGAGATAAAATTCAGAGAACTCGCCGAGGTGCAGATGGAGATAGTGAATACCTCTCTCAGTGCATATCCTTGAAGGGGTACAATAGGGGCATTGTGAATGACGCAGAAAGGAACGGATGGGGTTCGTTGTGCGGAGGGTGATCGCATTTTTAGGGCAGTTTGTGGAACGTGAATTACGACTAGAGAAAATGAAGAGATGTTGTACTCATTCTGCGGTGGAGTGTTAGCAAAAGGCATGGTGACTGCTGATGCTCTGCTGATAATGGCGCCAGAGGAAGGTGTTTTCAATGTCTGACCAAAGTAGCTCCTCCATCCACCGACAGTTGGTCGTTATAACATGTTGAGTGGTCTAAATCTCCTTGTATTCGCTGATGGGGAACCTCTAAAAGACGTTCAAGAGCTACATTTAAATGCCATCACCTTCATAAGTCACCTTGAAGGGGTTCACTTCCCCTGACGTTCCCAAACGCGTTCCACTGTGGGTACAGAGAAGGACTACTCCCCGAACAAAATTGGTTTTTGATTACCGTGAACTATCCACCAGCCCATCAAACCGATCGAACGGTCGATACCGCGCGCTCTAATCAACTCTTCAAAAAAAAAAAAACAAACCAGCGGAAGAAGCAGCGAAGAGAAACCCCAACAGTGGCAGTTTAATTAAACGAACATTATGCACTCGGTCGTCCTTCGACCGACTCGCTGTGACCGTAATAGGCTTTTAATTCGATCGACTCCAATCAGGTATCTCATGCATTTAAAAGAACGCATAACTTAAAACCTCATTAGCAATTTAGAGCCGATACAGTGGGCCAGAGCCTATGGTGGACAGCCAGCCGTCACGGCGGGGAGGGGAAAAAAGGGACACTTCTCACGGATTTCCCAAATCCAGAGAAAATGAATGGAAACATTGAAAAAAAATAAGAAATAAAAACCGAAAAACAATCCGAAACCCAAACCCCAGCCATGGGCGTGTGTTATTCCATTCATTTCCTGTCTCGATGTGACACCGCACAGACGCAACCGCCATTAATCACCACCCAAATGAGTTTTCATTTCCTACTTGTATCTGCCAGTGTAGTCGGAGGTGGAGTTGCTGACGGTGACGGTAGCGCGGACGTCGTAGCGCAACGCCACTTGAAAGACGACGTGAAGACCAGTTTCTGGTGCTGAAACGCACAAGATTACACCGAAAGTCGACATTTGACATGCATTTCATTTGTGTGCGCACCCAAGGATCCCTCGCACTCACTCTCTCTCTCACACACACACACACAGGCGCACATTCAATTCCCTGGGTCGAGGTGAAGGGTGAAGTGTCGCAGTTTTTCTTTAATTTAAACCAAAGGAATGTGACTAAGCCGCACAGCCGTGTTGGGTGTTGTGTCATAGATTTTGGCGCTGCAGGGCCAGGCGGGCGCGGCGGCCCTATAAATTCTGCGACAAGCTGAGTATGCAAACGAAATTCCGTTTTTACGTATCTGCCACACGTGCTTGACCCATAAAACAATAAATGACAGCCAGCGTGTACGAAGCACCATTGCGTGTCTTCCCGAAATTAAAGTTGTTATCCCTTTTGCTTTCCTCCTCTTCCTGCTCCCTGTCTGGTGGCACGACACGACAGTGCCCTGTTGCAGCCCCCGAGCTGTGGGTGGAAGGAAATTTATCTCGCGCGGCGGTAACTACACGTAATCCGAAGTTCACAATACGATTGGGTTTGCCCTCTCTCTCTCTCTCTCTATCTCTCTCTCTCTCTCTCAGGTTGTCGTGAGGATGACGAGCGACGGACGGGAACAAGGACACCGAAGGTATTCCACACGCGACATTCACGAATTTGGGAATCAATTCACCCCGACTGACGACCGAACGATGGTGCTCCGATGGAGCTCCGGCAGCTTGTGGGACGAGACATCTCACGCGACCGCGACGTACACAGCGGAGATGTGAGTGGATGTTGCAGAGTCTTGCAAAACAAAACGCTTTTTCAATAAAGAAACCCGAGCAGGAGCGAAAACAAATAGATCGAGCGGTATATTATCGTTTGTAATCCTCGCAGCGACAAGGAACTGTTTCCATGGCACCTCGCACCCGCAAACACAAGAAGGGGTGGCTCTCGCTCGTCTGCTGCACAATGGCACAGCCATTGACGAAAATTTACGGGTGAACTTTTGAAAGGGAACAGAAAACCATCGGTGCCTTGGTTGTTTTTTCGTCGAGCGGAGAGCATCGGTTGACGAGAACGAATTGGTTCAATCAACCCTCGGAGCAAATGAGTCGCAATCACGCACCAAATTTGAGTGAACCTCATAACTTGTTTTCTTCGAGCTCAAGTGTATGGTTGGAGGGCGAGCATGTTCGGGAATGCGCCGCTTGGTGTGGGGTAATATTCCTGTGATTATGCTTTTGAGTCAGACTGTGGGGGAATGTTGTTTGCTGCCCGCGGAAGGGGTGCAATCAATCGCGGAATGACACGTCAGTCAACTACGTTTTGGGTTAAGCAGGGAGGCACCTTGAGCGAGCGTTAGTTTGAGCATCGGTTGAGCAACTAGATCCAGCAGAAGGAAGTCTAGAGAGCACCCAATTTCAAAAATCCATCTTCTCTCGAAAACGGTGAGTCCGGCATTAGACCTTACTATGGACCATTGATTCAGGGCGCCATGACTATTGTTTTGAGTCCAAACGCGTGCCCCTACACCCAACAGAAGGTCGGAGGAGCAGTCCTAAAAGGTCTTCAGTTTGATAAATCAGCCGTAACTCGAAAACGGTTCCTCTGGCGTTAGCCCTTACTATAAGCCAGTGATGCAGGATGCCATGACTCTTCATTTGAGTCCAAAAGCGTGCTCCTTCACCCAGAAGATCGGAGAAGAAGTCTAGAGAGCACCACGCCCTGCTGGATGCAACAACCTCCTCTCTGTGCCTTCGTTGCCAATTTTGAATACCAAGAAAGGGTACGTCACAAAAAACATGCACGGTCTAATCCATGACAAAAATCCTGGCACACTCTTTCGACTACGTCTGCCGCTACCAGATGGATTCAAAGTGATAGACTTTGCCGACGACATGGCAGTGGTCACAGTTGCCAAGGACGTCCCCAAGCTGGAGTCTGCTACTGATGAGGCGATTCAAAAAATAAAGGATTGGCTGGAGTCTGCCGGTCTAGAATTAGCTGCCCACCAGACTGAGGCTGCCTTAAGAACTAGCCGACAGAAGGTGGAGTCCGCAAACTTCCGAATCGGAAATCAGACAATAAGATCGAAGGAATCAGAAGGGCGATTACAGACTCAAATCAAAACTCGATCATTGAGTACTCCAGTAAGAAGGCATCGATGATGCGGATTCGGGAGAGAGCTTTCCAACATCGGCGACCCTGGATGCACTCGTAGGATTCCTCTGTCCAGAGTGGTCAGCTCAGTCCGTCTGTATGCTGCTCCGATATCGGCTGCTGCACTGACAATAATTGAGTGCAGGAAGAAGCTGTCGGCGCAGTACAGGCTCCGTGCAACGAGGGTCATCAGCAGCTTGCGAGCCATCTCTGACCATCTGTCTGCAGCATATGTTCTAGTCAAAGATACTAGCAATCGAGAGCCAGAGGGCGTACCTGAGGCGGCCCCTGAATCGACAGGAAGCAAGAAGAAGGATAGTGACGGAGGCAAGAGTGGCTTCGATGACCTTGTGCCAAACCACGTGGGATGGCTTCACAAAGGGCAGGTGGACCCAGGGGCTCAGAAGAAGAATAGGAAAATTTAATTTTTACCTTACGCAACTCCTGTCGGGGCACGGTTTTTTTCGAAAATACCTCCACAGGTTGGGACACGAAAGCTCACCTATGTGTCCGGTATGTCCCAACACGAATGAAGACGCGGAGCATGTAGTATTCTACTGCACACCCTTCACAGACGACAGAGCAAGCTTCCAAAGTCCGGAGGATATTGTAGGCTACATGACGAGATCGGAGAGCGAATGGACAGTGGTCTGCTCGTTCAAAGCACGAAGAGCTACGAAGAGCTGACGCTTTAAGAAGAGGTCAAGAGGCGGCCATACGGGCTAGAGCATAATTTCCAACAAGCCCCGCGAAGTAATACCTAGCTGCAGCGAAGTAATACTCCGCGGGGAGAGTGGTAGAAGAGTGCAGGGTGTGGGGTAGTACGTAGGCTAATTCCCGTCCAAGGGCTATTAGTATATCCTTGGACGTAACGAAAAATAAACACTCTTTCGACAGTGAATGGGTGAATCTCAACTATACCCGTACCTTTTGACAACAAGCAGAAGATGAGCTGAAGATGGTCACCTTCTTGGCTCAGTACGGCAGCATTGAGTGGGGATATTCCAGATGTTGCTGAGCTGCGTTAAATGTCCTCGTGCTGGGATTGGCCTGACGAAATGGACATCGATGGAGCATGCTACGAGTGGATTCACTTCGAAGGTTCAGTGAGACACAGTTGGGGACAAGGAAAGTCTTATCACAGATCTGAGGCCTTGGGGGATACACTAAACTACCAGCTGTCAACCAGAGTTGCCCAGACAGACAGGCAAGCCACCTCAGCTCAGGTCTACAGCCCAACTTGTCAAAACTCTCCCCGTCATGAATGGCGCTTCGACAACATCGCCTCCAGCGAGTTGATTCACTTTACTTACTATGAACTGCTCCTCCCAGCAACAGCAGGACCTAATAAACCACACAAGGGTTAATGGACTCCTCCGCGGGTGGCAGCGTGTCATTCCGTGGGAAAATACCATCGAATCGAGGGCACACCCAGCTGTCCTAACCCAGATCCTGGCCACATCTCGCTACTTCAACGCAACACAATTCACCGAGCGAGTGGGGTGGCGCGCAGTGGGGAGTGAAGTGAAAAAAATGTAAAATTTTAATAAAACCAAGTGGCAGGCAATAACCGCCCATCATCAAGCGCCACCCAGCCAGCCCCGTCAACACACTTCAACCGCAATTAATATAAAAATTAAATATGAATGCAAAATTAAAAGTCCTCTGCACACACACACACACCTCTCGCCCACACACACAGAGATGAGTACACAAGAAGCATTTAATTGTAGCGATTTCCGGTGCGGTGCAATTGCACTTGAGTCAGGAGCAGCTTTACACGTTCGACTTTTCGAGTGGCTCTCAGATGTTGTCGTTCTTTTTTTTCTGTTTTTGCTGCTCTTTACTTTGGTTTTTTTTTTGTGGGTTATTTTGTTCGTCCTTTTTGGAGGTGGTCCCTGCAGAATGAAAATTTAATTAAAGTGAAGTGAGGTGCAAAATTTACAAAATCCCGCTTTAACATCATACTCGAGTGCCTTTAACTGTGAAACTTACTTTTATCGCGAGGGCATGGCAGTGGCGGCAATGATTCCCCAGCATCAGAGAGGGGTGCCACCTACAGTGCTCAGTGCTCGGTGCTAATTTGAAACAGAACTTTTCTGCTTGAATTGAAATCGAGGTCTCGCTTATTCGCTGGCCGTTCCCGTCCCGCCAGCCCGTGCCCGGGTTGACTTGGTTCAGAGCGCACTTGATTTCGATTGCATCAAGTTTAACCGGGTAAGTTTCGGATTTTAAGTTAATTTCTTCAGATTCGGTGAACTGTGAAGTTCTTACCTGTAACGGAAGGTAGCGGGAGTGTCCAAGAGTGCAGCGGCAGTAGCAGCAGTTGGACATCATAACTGATGGGCTCTGAAGTTGAAGGATGCTAAAGGGCGCACTCGGTGAGACGGAAGGTGAAAAATGAGTCTTTCGAGTTGGGAAAGTAAGGTTTAGACAAATTATGTAGATCAAGTTGGGAGAGGGTGGATGAGGGCAGGTTGAGTGGGTGAAGCATCAAATGTGATTAGTGAGTGATCTTTGGCTGTGGACTGTGTCGTTGCGTGGATTTTTTTACAGCTCAAAGAGAACAGAGTTTTCGAAATATGACTGATTTTTCAAACTGAAGTTCTTGTGGACAGCTTCTCCGAACTTCTGTTGGTCGTAGGCCTTTGTTTTTTAGCTCAAACGAGGCGTCCACTCATTCTGCAACCGACTGTGAGGACTCTTGTTGGCGTTGTTGGGTTGTTTTAGTACGCGGATCTAGGCGATCCTTCCCCTCAAGCCAGTCCATGCTTTGGACCAATCGATGAAGATGGCTGACCCTAATGCTGCTTAGATCAGTGGGTCGATGAAACAAGCTTCTAGGTGACTTCTCGTTCGCTATTAGAGGGCGCGGCAAATGCAAATAAGGTGCCCAGCAACAACTTCTGCAGAAGTCATTGCATGGCATAGCCGATCGAATGGCGTGAGTTTGCTACTTTTTGTTATCAAATAAACATATCAATAAACGATGATTGTGTGTGATGAATACGTGCACAATGTGAATTCACGCCAAGAGCAACAATTCAGACTGACCTTCCTTCAAAGCAGATGTAAAATTTCATATAATTTACACCGGAGAAACAAATTTCCCTGTTTTTTTGAAAAATTTGCCCAAATATCGGTCCAATCGGGAATTTTCCAATTCCATCCTCTAGATCAAGTCATAAGCTACAAAAAATTGTACTGGAATTTTCTCGTACGACGCACCGTTCTCGAGATATAAGTTGTCAAAAATTCCATACGAACCGCCAGAAACCCTAGGGACGTCGATTTTTTTACATTGAAAAAATCATGAATGTTCGCCTTACTTTGCTCATATCTCAAAAACCGTGCGTCCTACTGCAAAGTGACTGAGACCGATTTTGTAGCTCATGACTAGACCTAGAGGATGGGTCTGGGGAACGGAAAAATGTACCGCTATAAGGGTATAATTTTCAA
This sequence comes from Eristalis intricaria, assembly GCA_964034865.1. Taxonomy (NCBI): domain Eukaryota; kingdom Metazoa; phylum Arthropoda; class Insecta; order Diptera; family Syrphidae; genus Eristalis; species Eristalis intricaria. Next base: position 11,553,918 of record OZ035877.1, read on the forward strand.
AGGATAAGGCACTTTTCGTGGTAAAATAACTTTAATCATCGCCTTGCCGGTGATTGAGAGTAATGACAAATTGCACAATGTGAATTCACGTCAAGAGCAACAATTCAGATTGACCTTCCTTCAAAGCAGATGTAAAATTTCATATAATTTACACCGGAGAAACAAAATTTCCCTGTTTTTTTGAAAAATTTGCCCAAATATCGGTCCAATCGGGAATTTTCCAATTCCATCCTCTGGATCAAGTCATAAGCTACAAAAAATTGTACTGGAATTTTCTCGTACGACGCACCGTTCTCGAGATATAAGTTGTCAAAAATTCCATACGAACCGCCAGAAACCCTACGGATGTCGATTTTTCTAAATTGAAAAAATCATGAATGTTCGTCTTACTTTGCTCATATCTCAAAAACCGTGCGTCCTACAGCAAAGTGACTAAGACCGATTTTGTAGTTCATGACTAGATCTAGAGGATGGCAATGGAGAACGGAAAATTGTCCCGTTATAAGGGTATTATTTTTAATGGATAAGGCACTTTTCGTGGTAAAATAACTTTAATCATCGCCTTGCCGGTGATTGAGAGTAATGACAACTTGCACAATGTGAATTCACGTCAAGAGCAACAATTCAGATTGACCTTCCTTCAAAGCAGATGTAAAATTTCATATAATTTACACCGGAGAAACAAATTTCCCTGTTTTTTTGAAAAATTTGCCCAAATATCGGTCCAATCGGGAATTTTCCAATTCCATCCTCTAGATCAAGTCATAAGCTACAAAAAATTGTACTGGAATTTTCTCGTACGACGCACCGTTCTCGAGATATAAGTTGTCAAAAATTCCATACGAACCGCCAGAAACCCTAGGGATGTCGATTTTTTTACATTGAAAAAATCATGAATGTTCGCCTTACCTTGCTCATATCTCAAAAACCGTGCGTCCTACAGCAAAGTGACTGAGACCGATTTTGTAGCTCATGACTAGACCTAGAGGATGGGTCTGGGGAACGGAAAAATGTACCGCTATAAGGGTATAATTTTCAAAGGATAAGGCACTTTTCGTGGTAAAATAACTTTAATCATCGCCTTGCCGGTGATTGAGAGTAATGACAACTTGCACAATGTGAATTCACGTCAAGAGCAACAATTCAGATTGACCTTCCTTCAAAGCCGATGTAAAATTTCATATAACTTAAACCGGAGAAACAAATTTCCCTGTTTTTTCAAAAATTTGCCCAAATATCGGTCCAATCGGGAATTTTCCAATTCCATCCTCTAGATCAAGTCATAAGCTACAAAAAATTGTACAGGAATTTTCTCGTACGACGCACCGTTCTCGAGATATAAGTTGTCAAAAATCCCATACGAACCGCCAGAAACCCTACAGATGTCGATTTTTCTACATCGAAAAAATCATGAATGTTCGTCTTACTTTGCTCATATCTCCAAAACCGTGCGTCCTACAGCAAAGTGACTGAGACCGATTTTGTAACTCATGACTAGACCTAGAGGATGGGTCTGGGGAACGGAAAAATGTACCGCTATAAGGGTATAATTTTCAAAGGATAAGGCACTTTTCGTGGTAAAATAACTTTAATCATCGCCTTGCCGGTGATTGAGAGTAATGACAAATTGCACAATGTGAATTCACGTCAAGAGCAACAATTCAGATTGACCTTCCTTCAAAGCAGATGTAAAATTTCATATAATTTACGCCGGAGAAACAAATTTCCCTGTTTTTTTGAAAAATTTGCCCAAATATCGGTCCAATCGGGAATTTTCCAATTCCATCCTCTAGATCAAGTCATAAGCTGCAAGAAATTGTACCGGAATTTTCTCGTACGACGCACCGTGCCCTTTCTAAGGAGTTCCACAACTTCTCAATTTTCTACAATGTCACATGAGATGAATGCTAAAGACTCGACTATCTCGTAAAGAAATTGACGGCAATTCAGGGATGTATTCAAGCTAAAATTGGATGCAGATAGTGACTTCAGCACGTCCTGGGTATCAGCACGTGACGATGTCTGTCTTTCTTCATGAGCCAAGTTCTGGAAAGTAGGGTTTGTCTGAAAGACGTTACAGTGATTCGACAATCGAAATGATATATGCGTACCTAGAGGATTCTTAGACTAGATGCCCGAACCCACGCCTATCTCCCATCCATGGGTGAAGATTCGCAGAGCACCTTGCATAGTCTGGTGGTCCGACTTCCAGTAGCATTTGGAGGGGATGCTAGCTGAGATTGAACAGGAGCTTTGGTGACAAGAGATCGGTGACTCTAAGTATATGCATCGTCCGAAACGGCCTTCTTTCACCTAACTGCTGTGCTGGCCGCTATCAATCTGTCAATTATACCTCTCGAGGGAAGATTGACGAGCAAATATGTACAGATCTGCGACGGGGGCTGTCCTTAACCACAGTCTACCATAGGTAGAACGTGTCTGACCACTGACAGAAAAGCCAGTACATGATGTGGGGCTATGGTCGCCACTTGCATCCTACAAACTTCTAGCAGCTATAAACGTCTAGTCAGGCTTTACTCATACGCTCGTGAATGTTGGCTTTTCAGCTTAGTTTGTTTTCGGTGATGGGACCCTTACAAGGCAGTCGTTCGGCCATACTTACTAAAGAGATCCCACACCTGGCCGATAGGAGACAGCTTGGCAGACCCAGAACAAGGTGACAAGTTAGAGTCGATGGCAGAGAATCAATCAGCCTTCCGATCACTCGTGCGTGCTCATACGGCAAACAGGACGGAGGGACTGATTCTTGACAGATCTTTTGTCGGTTAATATTCGGCCTCGGAAATTCAGTCCAATTCAAAGATGTGGACATAGTCCGTAGGGAAGGTCTCTTGATGGCTATGAAGGGAGGCTTATGTATCTGCCCGGATCTGGAAGAAATTCAACGACTGACGGTACATCAATAAGCCAGCTAGATGCGTGATACTTGAAGACAACATTCGATTTGACCAGGTTGTGGGGTCTCCAGGCATTGGACCTATGACTATTTTGCAAAGTGAATTAAGGCCATAATTGGATAAAAAGTTTCAACTAGGGACTGTATAGGCTGTACAGCGACATGAGTCTAGCCTATGATGGTGAAGCTACACTGAAGTGTACATACAGTGGACTCTCGCTAAGTCGAACTCCCCCTAAGTCGAAACTCCCCCTAACTCGAACTTTTTCGACATATTTTACACACATTTACCTTAATTTTCCTTACAAAAACCTCTCTCTAAGTCGAACTCCTCCTACACGAACAAATTATGTCATCCCGTGACAATTCGACTTAGGGGGAGTCCACTGTATATGTAGAAAGTATAGACAACTAAGCTCCCGCCCGAAGAATCTTCGACTTTGAGCCTGTCGGACAACGTAACAGAGGACAACTACGTGTAAGGTGGCGCACAAGAGTTGAAGGGGGGCCTCAATCAGCTGGTGAGGAGATCGGGTAGAGTGGAGAGCCATGTTTTGCTTGAGTCCGAGATGTGAATGGGGACTGTAGCGATCTAAGAAGAAGAAGTCGCCTTCGACTTGCTGAGTGGAAGCCAGCCCTTGGGTGGATGATCCTAATGGCGCTCTGGGCATCAGTCGTCTCCATGAAGCGGTTTCATGTTCCAGAATATGTCAAGCTGGATCCTTAAGCTAAGGCCATCAAAGAAGGCTTTGAACGGGTCCACAATATGTTGCTTTCTAGGAAGCATCCATTTAAATGCCCAATGTCTCGCCGAAGGAATTCTTCGCAAGCGCAAACTTCCTCGATGGAAGCAGACCAGAAAATTGCACAAAAAAGGCAATAGAACGCACGCCAGATGCGATTAAAATAAAAGAAGGTGCTTAGAAAAATTCAAAAATACTCAACAAAATTAAAGAAAACCTCAAGTAGGCAAATTTTACGCCGGACCTTCGTTTTATACGCACATAAAGTAACAGCATTTCGCCGTGCTTTAAAAAGTACAATGGCAGGGAATGGGTTGAAGACCAACCATCAGCCTGGCACATAAAAAGCACCCTGGACACCCACGAAACGCCCACAAGCCGTGAAGTGAATGAATTAATTTTCCCCCAGCTAAGCACAACATAAAGAATCCCATTCAATCATCCTCTCCGGTCAGCGGTCAGAACTGATGACGAGCAAAGTTTTAAATCGATTCTGTCGCAACAATTCGGCCACATCGATGCAGAGTAGTGTCCCACTTTCCCGCACGGCCCATTGCGGGCACAATGAGCCAGCGCATCTGCAGCAGAGTTTCTTCGGCCAATTTCCAAAGAAAAAAAAATATCTTCACTATTGTTCAGTCAACAGACCAAAGACAGGCACAGTCCGTCCTCCAGCGACACCCATGTGCACGCTACGTGTACACAAAGCCATTCAATCACGCCTCGGCACTTAACTGTCAAAAGATGAAATGTGAAAATGGGAAAATGGCGAGAAACCCCGTCATTGTTTTCCCTCAAAAGCCCATATTTCTGTCCCAAAATTGCGGCACACGCATAATTATTTGCGTTTTTTTCGCTCTCTGTTCTTCGCTCACCTCTACGTACTAAGTCAAGAGTGCCCCGCCAGGTGCCCCTCCCGCACAGTGTACCGCCCACTGCCGTAACGACAAATGACAAAAAGGACGACTGAAGCAGAAAAAACCAACCAAACACACTAAACAACCGACGACGGTTTTAATATCACTAAAAACGCCGAGATAAACATTTCTCGAGTCGGCCAGCACACAGTACACAGCGCACAGCGCACAGAGCACACACATTCCTGCTCACCTTTTAAAGATTTATACGCGATGTGACTGATAAGGCACAACCCGAACATTACGGCCGGGAAGCTTTATGGTGATGGCTCGAGAAACGCTTGCTTCTGCACGTGCCGCCATCCCCCGAAAAGCTGCAAAGACAAACAACATAATTCCCGTTGCCGTTGCTCACTCGTCCCTGTTCCCCGTTTTCATTTACTGAAAGATTGGGGGGAACGGTGGTTTTTATGAAGCCAACCCGGTTCGTCCTTCCTGTTTGACAGACACCATGCCAGCCCGGCCCGGTATTGTTTGCTCCTAATGTGCTGGCTCATGACCGTTAAGTTCATTATTTGATCCACTGTGCCTGTGCCAGCTTCGCCGCCAAGGCTGCTGGTGGTAGTAGTGAGCAGGCGGGGGAGGGGGCTGGGGGATAAGAACTCATTACAGGCATATCTAAATTATGAATAGTAGATGGTTTTGAAGGATATCGGGTGGGTGGGACGGCCCAGCTAATAGGACTGTGGGTCATTCGTTCATTAAAGGAAGTTAATGCGGACGACTCATACAGGGATGCTTGCGAGTGTGTGTGTGTGTGTGGGTTTGATGTCCTTGATATAAAATGTTCGGTCCTTATGTCCGTTTAATGTAGCCGCTGCATGAAAGGTTCTAGCCGGCCGGCGTCAGTGGTTTGCATGGCGGTGGGGGCACGGATGGGGATGGAAGCATATTTTCGTGTGCGACCGATGTCGGTGGGGGAGGGGGAAATTACCCCAAAACCCCTTAATTGCGTTAAGACAGAGCGGCTTAACGGGCTACGACGCACAACGCCCAACATGCACATGTGTGTGTCCTCGTTTAATGGTCAAGGAGCGTACGCCAGTTGGGAGACGCATAAAGGCGTCTAGGCAACGTCTGGGTCTGGTGGCCGGGGACGAGGATAAATGGCAACGCATGACTGCGTCCTGCTCTGAGGGTTGTCCTTTGGCCAGCCGAGGTGGTAAGTGCATTCCTGTGCAGGACTCTGGTAATTTGATGACCCATAATCGGCAAGGGGGACGCTTCAGCTTCTGTGAACAGGGAAAGCGGATTATGACAGATTATCGCCTCTTCGCATGCGACCGGGAGGAGGATTGACTGAAGTTTCTTTTGATCGGATTCGACTTAAGAAACTGGAGAAACATTTCTTTTGCTAATGCGAATTTGCTTTCATCGCTGCGTGGGCTTTAAGGTGGACGGCATTGTGAACTTGGAAGCGATTTAACTGGGGTCTAGCTTGAGTCGAGAGCCGAACTGATTCTTTTTCTTGACAAACAGGGGAATGATTCGACCGATGCAAAGAAAGAGGCAATTAGACGACAAACGGGCGAGCATGCAACTTGGCTGTTGATTAGCTTAGAAACGACATGAATGTGATCAGATTACTATCGGAAATCTCTGAATTGGAATCCCTGGCGACAACAGGAGAAGTGGAAATGTCTGCTTCTGGAAATTGACAACGGATGGAGTTCCTAACAGGCAGAGTGACATGGACATTGGGTACCAATCTTCCCTCACACCCTCGAAATCATAAGGACGTAAGCATAGGTTCTGAAGAACAAAACATCGAATAGTTGCCTAGCGTGTTTTTCCTTGTCCTTGCAAGTGCTGGGCAGGTGCCGAGGTAGTGAAGTATAGTTTCTTCTTGCTCTTCGTCCGGCGGCGATCGTGACGTTACTGTGAATCAGCGTTATCGCGCCATGATTGCTGATTATTTTTGACGCGAATTGGAAGATATGGACTTGGACGACATGCGGTTTCAACAGGATGGTGCTGCAAGCCACACAGCACAATCGATGTATTGAAGAGTCGGTATGGTGAGCGTGTTATCTCAAGAAATGGAGCAGCCGGTTGGCCGGCTCGTTCGTGCGATTTAAAGCCCCTGGACATTTTTTCTGTGGGGCTACGTATAGTCATTGGTTTATGGCGACAAGCCGAGGACGTTGAAAGAACTCAGAGCCAACATTGAACGCCAAATAGGGCTGTTTCGACCGAAATGCGTGGTCGAGTCGTTGAAAATTGGGTCCAACGAATTGACCGCTGTAGTCCCAAGCATGCAACTCTTTGCACTTTGGTGAGTTTCTCAATATTTTGTTTCTTTTTAAGAGCCGACCATCATCTAACGACCCGTAAGTGAGTATTGGACGTCCTACGGCAGTGTACATCCACTGAACCAATTTTTACGAAAGGTTCTGGTACAGTCATAGAAAGCTGTGCATGTTTCCTTGACCCCTTGATTAAGGTTGATCTCCCAGCTCAACTTAGGATCTAGGTAGACTCTAGGTACCTTGCGCTGGGTGAAAAAGACAGCTGTGACCCTTGAGGGAGGGGAGGTTAAAGCTGGGTATTATATTTTTCTTGGTAAAATGCGTCATTTTCCGTGTTTCCAGGCTTAGGCCACAACTTGTAGCCCAGATGTCATGTCTTTTTTGAAGGCAAGTCCCATGATCTGGCTGAACACGGTGGGAACATTTTCGGACACACAAATTACCAAGTCGTCCGCATTCGCCAATACTTTAATCATCTCCCTAGCCGTCAAGTCAAGAACAGGCAGATCCTGAAAGACTAAGCTCAGTCCCCTCAATGGAAAAAGGACCCCACAAGTCTACCAGTTTTGAGTCCTTTGCTCCCACAAACCTACCGTCGTGACTACAATCACCACAATAAACGTTCTGACATGCAAATAACCTTCAAATCAATGATAAACATAAGTTATTTGTGTGATATCCTGTCGAAAATAAAAAAGTAAAAGTAAAAGTAAAAGTAAAAACTCAGTGATAAATCAAAACTACGATGAAAGGGAACAATCAGCTCAATAAATTCAGCGAGGTAATAACAGCAAAACTAAAGGAACGACGTAATAAACAAATAACCTCGAATATAAAAGAATCCATGAACAGCCTAGAGCAGCAAGAGTTTATCACCCCCAATGTGGATTGTAAATGGAAACTGGGTCGGTACTTATAGCAGAAAAGGAAGCAATTTCAAACGAATGCTTTCAATTGACATTCATGGGGGATATGAAAAAAAATTCTTAATAATATCCTTGATTTCATAATGAACTGAATGACTACATAAATTAACACGGAGACCGCAGGAGGTGATCTCATCAGGTGCAGGGAAGGAAATTCATGAACGATTCGTTAGAGCATGTGTTAGCAGAAGTTAACGAAACTTGACGAAACTTGACGAAACTTAACGAAACTTTACGAAGGGCTTTTGTGAAGTATACTTACATCTGCGTATTCATTCCATACATCCCTTTTCAAAATAAAGTCATGCATCCATCATCTCTCCCAGTGTATGATCTAATCAGGTGCAGGGAAGGAAAGTCATGAACGACTCGTCAGAGCATGTATTTACAGAAGTTAACGAAACTTGACGAAACTTAACGAAACTTAACGAAACTTAACGAAACTTAACGAAACTTAACGAAACTTAACGAAGGGCTTTTTTGAAGTATTCTTACATCTGCGTATTCATTCCAAACATCCCTTTTCAAAATAAGGTCATGCATCCATCATCTCTCCCAGCGTATGATCTCATCGCTGGGGGAAGGAATTCATGAACGATTCGTCAGAGCATGTATTTGCAGAAGTTAACGAAACTTGACGAAAGTTAATGAAACTTAACGAAACTTAACGAAACTTGACGAAACTTAACGAAGGGCTTTTTTGAAGTATTCTTATATCTGCGTATTAATTCCATACATCCCTTTTCAATTAAGGTCATGCATCCATCATCTCTCCCAGTGTATCCACACCTCACGACCACACTGTACCCAGTTCGAATGCTGAACACCATAAACAAGATGCCAATCTAAATTCCCATTTAATCGCCTATTGTTCTTGTTTCCCCAAACAAGATCAAAGCCAGTACTCGCAGCTCGAAGTCCAAAACAAATTCAACAGTCATCTCCCGTTCGGAGGGTGCCACCTACAGGCACCGCCGCCGCCGCGCCGTGCCCAATTTAGTCCCCATCCCCAGGTGCAGAGCCCGACAGTCGTATATCCACGCCATTTGCCTGCCATGTTAAATTCATTAAAATTTTGAGTAAGGAGCTTAAACTACCATCGGTTTGCATGACATCCTCGGCACAATCTAGACGTTTACATCTAGCAATGCAACACGCGACAGCGTACCGAGCACGAGGAGTAATTAAAAGTGATTTCCTTTCACGAGCCAGCCAGAGCAGCGCTAAGGCAGCTTGCATTGCAACGCAGTATCGCATTACACGGTACAAAGGTATCGTAAAATGATCATAAAAATGGAGAACGAACTGTAAAAACCGTCTCGTATTGTTTGGCAGTGGAATGGTGTGTGTGTGTGTTGACAGAAGGGACAACGACTACGGACTAGGGTGGTGGATGGGGGAGAGGGGATTGGGATGTGAGAACAAGGACGACGACATCTTCATCTTTGGAATTTAATTCGATATTTCTCCTCTGGGAGTTTGGAAAAAGTAAACAGAAGGTAATTGGAAAAGGACACGGCAAATGCCTGCGAGCAATGTAATCGAATTATAATCACTAACATATGAGAGAGGGTTTCCTTTTCTGTCTGCCCTCCACCTCCTCCTGCTGCAGCCTCTTTTCCATTCACACAAAACAAACACAAGACGAAGATGTGGACGGAGTGTGGTGACGGTGATGGCAGAGTTGATGGATAAGATAAGAAGCGTCGAGGAGGAGGGGGGTGAAAAAAGAAAAACAGATTTCCAGCAAATCAGGACGATGTGAGGGTGTGAGCACTCTTCAGAGGCACAGCCACAGCCTGAGCCTGAGCCCGAGCTGGAGCGAGAGCCTCCTGCGACGATGGGGTCCGTGTCTCGATGGTGTGTTTGTTTAATTTTCGAAGAGCTTCCCTTCAACCCGAGGGCTAAGATAGCACTCGAGCTAAATTGGTCACACTGGTGAAGTGTCTGTGACGGATTGATTACAGGATGCATTTGCTGGCTGCTCCGTTTTGTGTGTCTCTCTCTTCCTCTCTCGGGGGATGGGCGACTGGTCGGTTGGGCGAAATTGAATCAGTGTGGGTACCCATTGGAGAGTGGACCTTAATTGATGGTGATGACCTCCCACGTGGCATGTGCGAACTTCAATGAGTGACTGATTGTTTGATAGTTTGGAACAAAAAACAAGTCTGGGGCAACTACTCTGCTCTGTCAAGCGAGCCATGAGGCTTTGTCAACAACGTGAGAAAGAGACGCCCTCGGTGGTGAAAAATGAATGAGGTCACATGAAATGAATTATGTAATCAAGTGCAGTGCAATCAGACTCAGAGAAGCACGGCCGTACGGCCATTGCAGAGGTCTGCAACTCCTGCCTTAGCACCTACAACCAACTCCCACAGACAACATTGTCGCCAGTATGGACTTAGACAAATCAGCACAATGCCGGTTTTCGTCCAGAGAAAACCTCGGAATACCAATTTCTGATCTACACAGACGGCTCTAAGCTTGACCACGGTCTGAGCTCAAAGGTCTTCTCAACGGATCGCAACATCTCTAATTCTTACCGCCTCCCAGATTCCAGACTGAAGAGCATGTAAGCTTCTTAGTATCACCTGCCCGTATGGTAAAGCCGCAGCCATAAGTTGGGACAACCCAGAAGCCATAAGGGCTTTCTCTTCAGTCTCCACAGTCACATCCTCTTAATTGGTGCACTAGTGCAAGCAAGAAGTCAAACTGGCCAGTGGCAGGGGCAATATCACTCCCCTCTGGGTTCCGGGCCACAGCAATGATGTCGAGTAGCCAATTAAACTCACCAACCAACGAAATGATTCTCGAGAAGTTAGGGAACCTTTTTCCTTCTCGTCTCCATTTTTTGAGACGACGCTTTAATAAAAATCGATGTTTTTGGACGAAAGACAGGATTTTTTCGGATGGAAGGAGTCTTCTGTTGGGCAATGTTCGACATCCCCATCCCCCGTCGTCACCCCTCGTCGTCTTCTTCTTAGGGCGCTACATTCCGATGGTGGACTTGAGCCTCACCCAACATGCAAGTCAGCACGATCTCTCGCCAGCTGCTTCCAGTTTCGCACACTAAACCGGCTGATGTCACCCTCGATTTGTGTGAAACAACTTGTACGTGGAAGTCCTCAGTTGCGTTGTCCCACAGGCTTCGAGCATAGAGAAAGAGCTCCTCATATCTCCTCTGCTTCAATTCATCACAGTTACACAAAGATAAAGGTCCAAAGGATGGTGTGAAATTTACACAGACGAATCTAAGACCTGTAGTGGGGCAGGTATTTACTCGGCCCATCTTTAGATCAGTCGGTCTTTTAGACTACCAGATTACAGTAGTGCCACTAAGTGGCTGTTGATGAGAACGATATCGAACGAGAGCAGCATCATCCACGTCGACAGTCCAGCAACGACCATAGCACTCGGATCGCCACTTTTAAGATCAAAATTGGTTAGACTCTGCCGTATCTCCTAACGAGATATCAAGACAATGCAGCCTAACGCTGTGCTATGTAGGTGGACATAGAGATATTCCAAGCAACTATGAAGCCAACGAACTAGACATAGACACAGAGCTAGCTTTGGGCAGGCCAAAAATGGACTTTCAAAGAACCACGGCCATCCTCAGCTTCGGTAGAAGAAACCTTAGGAGCGTAGTTGGAGTAACAAATAATAACTTATATACTAGACAAATTGCTTAAAACTAGTTGGACGAACAGTTTCTAACTTACTGGTCCTTGTCTGGTAGTCTACTCTGTTCTATTCTATGTCTTTCGACTTAACCTAATATCGATTATATAAAAAGAAAATTGTAACCGGACTAATAAATATTAAGAAAAAATTGTAAAACTTAATGACAGTACATTTTTTTTAATTACAAGCTAACTTACATTCTACCTCAAAATAAAACTTACAAGCTACCTTAAGGTATTCTACGTATATACACACGCGTATACGCAACGCAATATAATGCACATATATATATATCGTTTTGTATATATATAAATATTCCTTTTTTTTTGATTTTTATTTATTTATCTTTTCTATAGTAATTAACATAAAAATTACAGCTTACTCCCTACCTTCCAACTGCCCTTAGATATCTAAGTCTGCCATAGGTTACAGCTGATATATACATATATGTATAAAATCCGCTGCAAAACATGGACCGACTACACTTCCTAACCGGGGTCTAAAGCGTTCGACGATGGAGTTCTTTCGCATCCCAGCGACCAGAACTTTCTATGTTGTATAGCAAAATCCCGTATATCCCGCCTTGAGATCGGCATACTGAACCGGAGGAGGCCTTCCTTAGCTCGGTGTGTGACGGAGCGGTCGTGGTGAGTCGCCCATCCACAATTGATCTGGCGATGTGGTAAATGAGCGATATCGCATTTATATTTTGCATCAGACCGTGCTTATCCAAATGGAGGAATGCTTCTGGGGGAAAGAAGCCGGAGTGACGTATAAGTGGTATTGAGGATTGGGGTAGTAAGCCCCAGACATAAGATTGTTGACCGAGTTCATCGTTCTGGCAGTGTGACCTCGAATCAACTTCAGAAGAGCAGGAAGGAAACCACTCTTATCAGGTTTGCCCTATTGTATAACACTCCATTAGAAAAGAATGTTATGTACTGGGACTCTGGAGTTCGAAAAAGACGAAGGCAAACCCTAAGACAAGCCCTCCCAAACAACCGAATCTTTTCCATTAAGCTTGCACTCACGTTGAACCACACGGGATAACCATAGGTGAGCATTGGCCGAATGAGGGCCATGTGGCAGATAACCTTCACCCTCGCATCGAGTTGGCTGTCTTATTATATCTCTTTGTGAGTGCAAAAGCGCCTCGGGCCCTGGCCAGAGCAGCATCTCCATGTTTGTTGAAATATAGATACTGATCTAGCCAGATCCCCAGGTATCTGATTACAGTCTTTTGCGCCAGTGGTTCCCCGTGTCGTCCAACGATTGAGAACTTTCGCCAATTCCTTTTCGTATCTGCCGAGGCCTTATACAACGTCGTCCTGAACAGAATGGTTTCCGACTTCCTGAAGTTGATACTCAACTTCCAGTCATCGCAACTTCTCATGAATGAATCGAAGTCACCCTGCGTGAGGGTAGTGATTTCCTCGATCTTTTTGCCTGATCTGTACACGATCAAGTCATCGGCATATGCAATTGCATGAGAAAGAGAACTTTTTTTTATAATTTGCGCGTACTCAAGGTCATGTGTCCGGGGTCAAGACACAACACGGCCGAAGGTATAGAGGAGGTACCCGTGCACATTGGTCTTCAATATCTGCGGGTTGTAGTCTGTGGGAAATATTAGGCTGGGAAGAGCATTCCATATTCGTGCAGTGCGGCTGAAGAACGAGTCTCTGAATTTAACTGTGCGTCCGAAAGTAGGCTTAAGGGTATACTGATGGGCATTCCTGGCGAGACCAGTATTGCGGGTGAATTCATGGAGAGGAGGAGGCAGTTGGCTAGTTCACTTGAGCATCGTTTGTTGAAATAACGATACAACGCGGACAATGAAGAGACGGTACGTCGATGTTCTAGCGAGTCTAATGACTCTGCGATATTCTTGTCTCCTATAAGTTTTATCGCTCGCTTTTGGATTCTATCAAGTAGGTGCAGTGTGGTCTTGGGGGCACCAGACCAGGTATGAGCGTTATACTCAAGCTTGGGGCGGGTGTACGCCTTATAAATTAAAGCCAAATCAAAAGGGGTGAAATATTTCTTGCATCGATTAAGAAAGCCTGAAAATTTCGCAGCATTTTTGGCGACCTCGACTTTGTGATCGTTCCAACTAAGTGTTGTGTTGATACACATCACCAAAGATGGAAAGTTTTCCGAGACCATTCATGGATAATGGCTGATTATCAAGGGTTCGCTTGAGTGACAGCAGACAGCATTGAGTTTTTGAAGCATTGAATTCGACTCTTTTGTTTTTTCCCCAGTTAATTATGCTGTCAAGATCGGAATTCAATGTGTTTAACATACGCTGCCTTTCCAATTCTACGGCCGAAGGGCGGGATCGTGAGTCTGGGAACGAATATGAAAAGCTAAGGGTGCTGTCATCAGCGAAGGAATGGATTGGATTAGAAGTAGCAGACAAGAGATCATTTATAAAAATGAGAAATAGTGTCGGAGACAGAACTGAGCCTTGGGGAACACCAGAATTTATTTGGTGATATCACTTGAATCCACCCAACACATTATAGGTAATTCCTAATCCATAGAACAAAAGATTCATCGATACCGAGGCCAAATGCTTTAGAAATATCAATCGCAACGATCTTGCTTTCGCCTGCATTGTGCAAAGACTGGTTCCACTTTTCGGTGAGATAAGCTATCAGATCACCAGTGATCATCAGACATGTCGTTGCGGAAACCATATTGTCGGTAATTAAGATCACTCAAGTAAATGTTGGACAGGATCGCCGAATTGACGGCAGCCTGTTGGAGACCATTTTTTACCTCAAATATACCAGTGGAGGTCACGTTGCTATTCTTGACGACAAACCGTCTACCGGTAGGCATGTTACACAGTAGGTATAGCAGTGGTTTGCTAATGCCTAGCCGATTGAGCTTGTAGAAAAGTCTTTCTAACCATACGGTGTCCAAGGACTTCTCCCGGTCAATCAAGCAGGCACCCGTACCTTATTTCTGGCTCTTGTTCCATTGAATATCCGACACCAGTTTCGACGCGGCATGAATAGTATCAGGCCCCGTTTTGAAACCGGATTGCTTATCCGGAATAATATGTTTGTCCTCAGTCCATTTGATCAAGGCTCTATTGATCACTTTTTCGAATACCTTGCTGATGTTCGGAAGGAGACTTATTGACCGGAGGGTTGTGCTGGGTCCTGGGAAGAGTGATATGCCAGGCAACTGTGAAGCAAATGTACTAGGCACAGACACAGAGGTAGCTATCGACGGTGTCCGTGAAACAAGTATGGCCAAAAATGGACTTTCAAAGCACCACGGCCATTCTCAGCTTCGGCAGAACAAGCTTTAGGAGCCTAGTTGGAGTCCTTACATGACATTGTGCCCATCACACCGCAAGACTAGGATTACCCTACAACGACTTCTGTAGCAGATGCACGGATGATGAAGAAGAGGAAATCTCCTCACATCTACTCTGCAACTGCCCTGCACTGGCCTCCATTACGAGTCAAACCCTGGGAGAATCCTACTTAAACGAATAAACGAGCACGTCTGACAAGGAAGTCAAATCAATCTGGACATTGGTCCAAAAAACAAAATGGTTACAGGTCGGCAGAAACAGACGGCAATCGGCAAAGTGGCCATCCCTCCATCCCTCATGATGGTAGCCACATGACCAAACCTAACCTAACCTAATTCCATCGCTTCAATAAGCATCCTCGACCTAGGGCAGGGAAGTGGGTTGCTAGTGAATACACTAGCAGACCATGCGATAGCCATAATCAGACTACTACCACTGATCGACCACTCCAGTGATTAGACAGGAAAAAGCGGCTGTTGGAAGGATGGTGGCTGGGGACCTCCGCATAAATAGCCCGTCAGTCAAAGAGGGAGTCGGCGCCGGTGTCGTTAATTTGATCCCACGGCAAATGGTGCCTAGACCAGATTTGAAAATCGGATAAAGTGTAGTGGGGACCCCCTAACCAAGGGCAGGTTCTTAACCAACTCCGCCATCCAGTCGGTATAGTCGACCTAAATGTCCAAAGATTCATCCGTTTACATTTCAAGCCACCTAGAGTTGGCTCATCTCACTTCAACAGTCCGAAACTCCTAGCGACAACATGCCCCAATTCAAGTTGTAGCAAGTTAACGCCCTCGTTTCTCAACACAAAAGTCAACAAGGCACGTGCAAAACAAGCTCATTTCCCTTTGGAAAGTTTCCGGGAAAATTGATTTCCATTCAATCATCATTCAAGTACAAGCACCTCCAGCGCCCGTTCTCGGAAATCAAATCAACAAAACAAAAAAAGCTCAGCAATAAGCAGATATCCATTAGAGAGAAGCGCAAACGTCCGACAAGTGAGATTTCCGCGTATTGAAAGACTCCGATTCGATCGGATAAACAATTCGCACGGGCACGTGCTGAAGACACTCGCGCTGGTGTGTGCACAGCGACTGCTTAAAAATAGACACTCGCTCGCTCGTTAATCATCTCGCACATTCGCAGAACTCTGTGGACATCTGAGGCGAAGATTTACGACCGGTCCAACTGACACAGCTCATGATGTATCTAACAACTAAACAATTTCGGAATAAACCAATCTATCGCGACCCGAACAAAGGCCCACCGAGTCCATTGGGGCATCGATACGACAATGGGAACCAGGGTAACCGCTGCCGGGTGACAATGCCCGTGTAGTGTCAGTGCATTCGAGATGATTTACTCGAATAAATCAGTGAATTGTGTTCCACTTAACCCTTGGCTAGTGTGTGCCTAGAGATGCCGCGACACGGCGACGACATCGCCCGAATAGCGTCCTCAACAAAGCGAGCCACCAACCAAACCAATTCATTTCAATTATTCAATCAGGAGGCGGAGGTTCATCTCTCGCTCGCCTCGCCCATAGATGATTCCCAGAAATGTCTTTGTGAGCTTCGGAGTTGACGGCGACGGCGACGGCAACGGCGGTGGCGGTCTCGTCGGCCTGGCTGTTTGGTTGATGTGTTTGTTTTCCATCTAATTGGCGGGGCTTACTGGATTCATAATTACGAACGTGCGATGACTAATGGAGATTAACTGATTTGTTGTTGGCGCAGTTGAGGCAGGGAGTCATCTGGGATTCGGAGAATCGCAGCACCATTGTCTTACAGACCGGCGCGGTTCTGGACGGGAGTTTAGTGAGATGATGGGCATAATTGCGAATCTTGCTGAATTGTTTACTTCTGCTAAATGGGAATTCGCCTTGTTTGATCTTGTCCTTGGGAGTACGCCTGAATGACGCATTTCTAGGAATGCCAATCCTTCTTCTTCTTTATTTGGCCCTACATTCCAGTGTGGACCTGGACCTCAACCAACAAGCCTCTTCAACTAGCACGGTCTCTGGCTTGCTAGTGAGGCATCCGCTCAAGGTCATTCAATGTGGGAAACACTTCAAAAGAGCAGCCGTATCTGTCTGCTCGATCTGAAGGCTGAACAGAGTAATCCAATATGGTGTGTGTAAATTGAATTAAGCATTGACGCTGGTTCAGGACCATGTCGCTTTGGCCACTTTTCCCCCCTCTAAACATGTAAATATACAGATATGCTCCACTGTTTTGTTGAATTCCTTTTTCCATCTTGATGGTAATGCTGTAATACGTCTCTCATGAGAACCTTCTTCCCTGTTAGCGTAAAACTGAGAGAGTCTGTCTTGAGGGAAAAATCGTTAATCCAGTGAACCAGTTCACAATGTCATTTCGTTTTGAAAGGTTGAACAATGGCTGATGTGTGTGTACAATGGTGTGTTTTCCGGCGATATCGCAAAATTGGAGTCAGTTACCTTAAGTAGATTTCTTTGAGCCCTAAGCCATGACGCTGCTGGAAGAGGTAACCTCTAAGATTGCACTTTTAAAAAATCCCCCATATACCGAGAACGCTGCGTCCTCCGTCGGATCTTCCTTCAAGACATCGATAGAGAATCCAACGATGCATCTTTCCATGTCAAAATGTTGCCCCTACTCCCCATAGGAGACGACTGGATTGCGCAGTTGGTAGAGTGCCTGCCTCTAGTTAGCGGGGTATCCAGTGCCAATCCTAGTGAAAGCAAAGTTAATACGCTTTTATCTGGTTTTCTAATCTGGTACAGTCACCATTTGCCGGCACTATCACTGGAGTAGTCGATCAGTGGTAGTAGTCTCTCATTGAACCAATATGGTCTAAGTGTGCTGGTGAATTCACTAGCAGCCCAACTACCTAACCTTACCCCCATAGGAGCGGAAAAGGTGATCTGTAGGACGTCAGGTTCAAAAATTGCCTATATCGCGAATCGTAGGGCGTCGCATCTTCTGAGCCAGTTGCCTAAAAGACGCTTCTTTTAAGCCATCAAGACAAGCCGCTACGCCCGAAGTTAGGAACATGTGTCGCCAAAAAGTGACCTCTTGGATTTCATCTTGAATAGTCACCCGATATTTTCGACAATTGGCCTTCCTGAGCATGAGGTATCTTTAACATGGAAATAACCGGGACGAAATCGACGGTCCAATATCAGGATGGTTCAGTATAAGGATCGTAAGCAATATTCACCTGGCTTGCATTTTTGCAGTGCCCAAGGACAATTTTCGAATCAGGCGTCTTTGTCAAGTTTCCAGAAGTGCGCCCAATGAGCTTAAGTTATTTTATTTTAGTCGACGAAAGGGTCAAGTTTAAGCAACGCCTTGGATTGGTGATCAGAATTTTCCATCAGCATCATACGACGAGAATAATCCACTCTCATCAAAGTTGTTCGTTGGTAGGAATTGAATATAGTCTAAGCATGATGCCAACAGGCTAACAGTGGATTTAAGTTCAGCTTTATTTATGCAAGACGGATGATTTGCCTGGATTTTGAGAAAACCTTATACAATTGGCTGTCGCTGTTGTACTTCATTGAATGAGGAACTTGAAGACAACTCAACTAATAATATGATATGGGTGGCGCGACAGTCCGAGGCGCACCTGGGCCTAGCTTCTCAGCAACCACTCGTGTTGTGCGTGCTATTGTTCTTTCACGAGTGGAAGGGACCTACAGTTTAATGCCGACTCCGAACGGCGAAGTTGAGAAGCTTTTTCTAGACAGGATTACTCTTTGAGCATTGTCAGTGACTCGAAAGAGGTGGAGCCGTGAAATATGAAAGGTGGTAAAGTCGGGTATCGAACCTGGCACCCTCTGCGTAGGGGTCGACGCACTTACCCACTACGCCACGGCGACCCAACAAAAGACAACTCAACTAGTCTCTCTATAAAGCTCAGCTTAATCTTCGGTATGTATCATCCTAGACGAAGATAAGAATTAGGAGGCACCACATTTCTGACTCAGACTGTCACTTGCTCCACTGCACACTCATAATCACCATTTGCCAAAATGTTATCGATCAACTGGTGACTTCTCCAAAAACAGCGGCCCACCTCTTGGCCAAATCCCTGATTGAAAGCTTTCCCCAACCTAATGTCGTCGGCCCTCCCAAACCCACTTAAGCCTCATGTGCTACTTCCTTCATTGCCAGCAAGTGTCTAATCAACGCCAGTGTCATTTGATTCTACAGACTTCAGCTCGTTCCTCCTCTGCCACAGGTTATGACTACGACCTTCTCGGAAGATTATGTTAATCAGTTCGTGACGGAGACCTGTCGTACTTGTCGTTCATGGTTGACGTTGTAAGTCGTTGTCGTCTCACTGTCGACTCAAGCAGTTCCCACAGATTGTCAAGATAGCACTGAATAGACGCTTAAATTGGCCAGAAGGTGCACTCTTTCAAAAGCTGGAAAGGAATTACTTTTCCTGCGATCAGCAAGGAGTACAGGGAGCAATGTAGTCTCCTCAGGCCAAATTCCTGGCCACATCCTGGTGCGCTCTTTAAAGAGCTGGTCAGAAATTACTTTTCCTGCGATCAGGGAGGATCGCAAGGAGTACAGGGAGCAATGTAGTCCCCTCAGGCCAAATTCCTGGCCACATCCTGGTGCACTCTTTCAAGAGCTGGTTAGGAATTACTTTTCCTGCGATCAGGGAGGATCGCAAGGAGTACAGGGAGCAATGTAGTCCCCTCAGGCCAAATTCCTGGCCACATCCTGGTGCACTCTTTCAAGAGCTGGTTAGGAATTACTTTTCCTGCGATCAGGGAGGATCGCAAGGAGTACAGGGAGCAATGTAGTCCCCTCAGGCCAAATTCCTGGCCACATCCTGGTGCGCTCCTTAAAGAGCTGGTCAGGAATTACTTTTCCTGCGATCAGGGAGGATCGCAAGGAGTACAGGGAGCAATGTAGTCCCCTCAGGCCAAATTCCTGGCCACATCCTGGTGCACTCTTTCAAGAGCTGGTTAGGAATTACTTTTCCTGCGATCAGGGAAGATCGCAAGTAGTAGCCACAGGGAGCCATATAGTCCCCTCAAGCGGCCTCTCGTTGCACCCACCACTCGCCGCGGGTCCATTCACTTCCCATGATAACCATCAACAAAACGGCTCACAAGCTCTATGCCAACCTCGCAGTACAGTCAGAAGTCGAAAGACCACAGGAAGGTTTTATCTATCGTTATGTCAGCAATTTAATGTGTCCGTCTAATCACAGCGAGGGCCTTTCACATTCCATTAGCGGCCGCAGGAGCGCACAGCGGCTGCAGTAGCACGAGCAGTGTCGTTATAGCCGTCGTCGTTGTCCAGACAAAATTATATCTTCAAGTGTTCACACATACACGAGAGGCCACAAAGCGGCCGGCCGAGCGACGTTATCCGAGCCATAATTAACTTAATACCACTATGGATATTGACTGTAATTAAAATGCAAGCAAACTGTCTGCCACTTCACTACTGTCCCGAGAATTTAATTTACAAATTAAAAATTTATTGAAAACCGAATGGATACACAGCCGTTCGTGTTGCTGTTTTGCCGTGTCGCTGTCGCTGGAGCTAGAGTCCGATTCGGGGACTAAGTGGGTTGTCGAGGTTACGCTGACTTGGCCCTCTGCCTCGCTCGGACATGGACGGGCCAATTTAAATTAACGAACCTGCCGGTCGTCTGTTTCACTGCTGAGAGCAGAACGGCTCCTGCTCCTGCTCCTCGGTGCAGCTGCACACTCACTCACTGGTCGCACCTCGAAAGCAGCGAGGGGGCCTCCTCGCGCTCGATTTTCACGAAAGCGCATCGATGTGCGGTTCATGTGCCGTGTTTTGTTCGTTTAAAAAACCCAACCGCCGGGATATTGAATTATCTTTATTGGCACCGAGAGCGTACGTACGAGAGCGCACGGGACGCACGGAGAGTGATAAGCGCCGCGGCCAGGAACGAGGGGACGAAACAAATGCCCGATGCTCCGTTACGAGATGCATTCGATTGCATTATCTAGATGAAGTTTTTAATTTAAATCGTGATTAAATGAGGCAGCGGCGAGAGCGCTGCTATGCTGCTCAACGCCACCGCCACGGCGCGCCGTCGCGTGTGCGTGTGTTGGACGGACCATGGGGGCGCGATGGCTGGGATTTTCTCACGGAAGACGGAAAGCAAAACGTTGTGGGTCGGTCCATCAGATAATCAGCGCTGTATTTATTATTAATTGATTGATTATGTTAATCGGTTTGTGATGGAGTTTCTCTCGCTGGTCGTGGTCTTCTTTTTCGTTACCGTTAATTCTTTTGATTAGTTCAATGGCGCGGACGCTTGTGGCCACGGGGCGAGCGTGGAAGGGAGGGATTTTTAATTAAAAAAGTTTCCATCTCGGATAAGCGAGTTTTGGCATAGGGGAGGTTTTTCCGCTCTTGTTGTGGCTTGGGACAACAAAAAAAAAAGGGGGAGGAACTGACTTGCAGTGCTCGAGTTTGATGAGAACCAGTTGGCGAACGGAATGAAGGTGGATGTTTTGTTGGTGTGTACATCAGCTGGGACTGAACTGCTGCTTACATGGGGTTTGCCGACCGGGAAGAGCATCCGTGACTTAGTAGCGATTTTTGATGGAGATTGGATGGAAATGTAATCGTTTTCGAACACAATTATGTTTGCGGAGCACAGTTTCTGGACTGAGGGGGTCATGTTCATAAGACATGGTCCTCGAGAATCAATCTAAAGGAAATCCAAGAGTCCACCGTGGCTGAAGTCACAGGTAAGGCCTTAGCGGAGCGGAGAAGGAAAGCCTTCACTTTCGGTAATTTTTATGAGATCAGACTTCACACCAATCTCCACTGTACCTGAATTAGGTTAACCTAGAGAAATTACCACGAGTAGGCTTGCTCCTTCTAACCTCGCCTGCGGTGGAACGAAAGGCTGAGAGCTATGAACCCAAACTGGCAGGCTGATAACTTCACTCTGGTATTTTTCTTCTTTCTGCAAATATCTCCAAAACTACTACCTTTAGCCGAATGTGCTTGCCGAAGCCGATTTGTGGTGATATTTTCCAGATTTGTAGTCACTTTGGTTCAGAAATGGCAATACTTTGACTTACTTTGAGGCTTAATGTCTCTTAAAGCGGAACTCTGGACCGGCAAGTTGGATGGAACCCAGATATCATTCGATGGCTTGCGGCGGAACTTCAAATTACAGCCCAAGAAATCGTACAATGTATAATCGAAGTGAACAGTTGCAGTTGCTAAAAAATCACTGATTCACTTTTCTTTCCCTTTTTCCTTCTTACAAGCCGGAGTGGACATGGGCCTCTCCAGTCGGCCCGATCTCACGCCAGCTGTCTCCAGTTTCGCACACAGGTCTCCCTCAACTTGGGTGCCCCACCTTGTACGTGAACGTCCTCTGTTGCGTTGTCCCACAGGCTCAGGCTCAGATTCGAAGATTCTTCGGGCCGGAGCTAAGTTGTCCATACGCTCTACATGGCCTAACCATCTAAGACGTTGAAGGCGCCTGCCTAGACTCTTGTGCTTTGTACAGCCCCTATAGTGCGTGGTTGAACCTTTTTCTCCAAATGTCATCAACGGAAGTGAGATCAGAAATCGAGGGCAGACCAAGAGCCTCTTCATCCGCTTTGGAGATATGGTCCATGCCTCTGCTCCGTAGAGCACGACGGGGATGATCAAGGTCTTGTACAGAGTCAACTTGGTCTTCCGAGAGGCGCCTCTGTTCCTCAATTGCCTTTTGATCCCAAAAAAGTAGCGATTGGCAAGAGTTATACTGCGGTTGATTTTGGTAATGATGTTAATTGTACTGTTTATCGCGTACTTTTAAGTTACAGCTGCCTACAGCGCCGTTCTGGCCGAGTCGTCAATGTTGTGCGTCTGTTTTTGATGACAGCACTTACTTCGTTTTGACCTCATTCACGTCTAGACGATGGCAGTGGACGTGTGTCTGGCTAAAGAAGAGCTTGTATGGCCTGGCACAAACTTCAAGATGTTGGTATCTGAAATTTACTAAGCTTCTTGATTTTCGTTCAAGTGCGGCTGATTTGTGTGTTTTTGTGCATCAAGAGAATGGCGAGCTGATCATGACGGCGTTGCTGCAGATCTGATCATGATAAGGGCCTTGCTCTTCAGCTCTACAATATTTAAGGAAACATTTCGAGGCTAAGGTGCCCAACGCAGAATACTACTTGGGTCTTCAAATAGAACACAGTAGTGACGGTTACCTTTATTTAAATCAGCCAAGTTACTCGCTGCAAATGCTTAATATGTTTGAGTGTCATCCTGTCGCTGGCTGTGGAAGTGGATTCGTTCAAGTTCCCGTTCCGAGAAGCTGTAGGAAGCCTAATGTAACTAGTGGCTACCAGACCAGATATTTCGTATGCGGCTGGAGTTGTTCCTAGACATTTGGAGAACCCATCTACCGAACATGTTTGTGCAGTGTTTGAACTATGGTATATGCTTTAAAAATAACCTAAAATTTGATATTGTTTCTTATGGCGATACTGATTATGCTGATGATGTCAAAACAAGACGGTCGACAAGTGGGTTCTTGTTTCTCCTTAACCAAACACACCATCTTGGGCAAAAAAGCGTCAGTTTGTCGACTACAGAAGCAGAGACCATTACTGCATCCGAAGCAGTGAAGGAGCTTATTTGGATCAAGTCGCTACTGCTGGAACTTTCGAAGAAACGTTCCACCGCAGACAATCCAAAATTCCATAAAAGAACAAAGTACCTGGACATTCGCTACCACTTCATGAGGGAACAATTTAAAGAAAGCTGTTTTGATTTGGGTTATGTGCCCACACATGAACTTTTGGCTGATATTTTAACAAAGCCGTAATCAAAAGTTAAAATTTTTTTTTTTTTTTTTCAAAATTAATTTTTTGAGTTATTTATTTTGTTTAAAATTAACTTTCTTGAGTTATTTTTTTTGAACATGAATGTTTTTTAAAAATATGTTTTCAGTTGAAAGCCCTGACAGCTAGCACTAGCTTTAAGAATATTGATTTTTTGTAATTTAATTACGTGTCAATAAAATTATAATAATAATAATAATAAAATATGTTTTGTATGAAGAAATGGTACAGAATTTTCTGAAAATAATAATAAGTGGGAGTGTTAAGGTGTATTAATAATTTCACTCGCCACTGTGAAATTATATCATATCCATTTATATCATACACAAAATTGTCATTCTGAATCCCTACCGCTGACAGGTACAAACGTGTGTTTTTCTGTCACTAGCTCAACATCTCATAATTGCGTTGTGTGGGGTAGGGCGGGGCTAGTTGGGGCACTTTCCACTTGAAGTCTCATAAATGTCGACCTATTCAGAGGACAGAATGAAAATGTTTGATCTTGATCATGTAGTACATGACTGCAATGCAACTATCAGACGTGTGAAATTCTCTTATGAGCAAAAGTTGAGGCAAAAAGTGCTACAATGTCCCAAGGGTAGAAAAAACGTTTGGTCATTTGTAAAAAACGTAAAGAATTCCACGCTCATTTACAATGACATTCCAGCTGTCAGCCCTTTAGACAAAGCTAATGTGCTTGCGGCTCATTTTGCAGCTAGCTCAACACTGCCAGATTCTAATATGTCCCCACCTGTACTTGAGAGCGTTGGTATCAGCATGGGACAAATCCCCTTCGTTGCAAGAGTACTGAAAGATCTCGACGTGCACAAATCCGCTGGCCCGGATGGTACTCCCCCTATACTTCTGAATAGGTGTTATTCTGCGCTGGCAAAACCACTGCGTAAGCTTTTTCATCTATCCTACTCCTTAGGTCTCTTTCCCAGCAGATGGAAAACAGCATTTGTCCCAGCCCGTCCCTAAAAAGGGCGAATCTTCGTCACCCACCACGTACCGACGCATAGCACTTACGTCCCTTCTTTCTAAGGTCATGCAAACGCTGATAAATAGTCAGCTTATGAAATATCTTGAATCGCCGAAGCTTCCTTCGCTGATGACAGCACCCTTAGCTTTTCATATTCGTTCCAAGACGGAAGGAACGGCAGCGTATGTAAAGCATTGAATTCCGATCTTGACAGCATAATTAACTGGGGGAAAAAAATAGAGTCGAATTCAATGCTTCAAAAACTCAATGCTGTCTGCTGTCACTCAAGCGAACCCTTGATAATCAGCCATTATCCCTGAATGGCGCTTGTGTCGGAAAACTTTCCATCGTTGGTGATGTGTATCAACACAACACTTAGTTGGAACGATCACATAGTCGAGGTCGCCAAAAATACTTCGAAATGTTTAGGTTTCCTTAATCGATGCAAGAAATATTTCACCCCTTCTGATTTGGCTTTAATTTATAAGGCGGACCTCCGCCCCAAGACTGAGTATAACGCTCATACCTGGTCTGGTGCCCCCAAGACCACACTGCACCTTCTTGACAGAATCCAAAAGCGAGCGATAAAACTTATAGGAGACAACAATATCGCAGAGTCATTAGACTCGCTCGAACATCGACGTACCGTCTTTTCTTTGTCCGCGTTGTATCGTTATTTCAACAAACGATGCTCAAGTGAGCTAGCCAACTGCAATCCTCCTCTCCATGAATTCACCCGCAATACTCGTCTCACCAGGAATGCCCATCAGTATGCCCTTAAGCCTACTTTGGGACGGACAGTTAAATTCAGAGACTTGTTCTTCAGCCGAATATGGAATGCTCTTCCCAGGCTAATATTTCCCACAGACTACAACCCGCAGATATTGAAGACCAATGTGCACAGGTACCTCCTCTATACCTTTAGCCGTGCTGTGTCTTGACCCCGGACAAATAAGGGTATTAGCAAATTATAAAAAAAAAAAAAAACTTGCGGTTCTTGAGTAATTCGGGTGGTCTAACTTGCCCCGTAGTCCAACTAGCCCCGCCCTACGTTAACCCGCATGTGTTGGTGACTTGTCTGAAAAATTCAACACAAGACTGACTTGGTTACGAGAATATAAAGTCATTATAAGGAATTACAGAATTTCAAAGCGTTGATATGGCGTCTTATGCAGACACAGGCGTCTGCACTTACCCTCTCTGTTAATGAACTCCCACTCTCACCTCCACGAAGTGAAATCAGGAAACCTTCGAACGAAGCTGGGGTAGTAAGCTCATGTGGGGCATGGTTGGCGGTTTCCATAGTGAGTTCGGCATTCAAGACTCCAGTCAGCGGGAGCTACCAAGTGAACCCGCCCTATAGCCTTAATTTCAACGACGGCACTCAGAGCCTGAGCAAGGTTTGCTTCGTCCTTCGCTTATATATTTGGCTAGCTAAAGTCACACTCACTTGATATAGAGGGAAGGATATCGAAAGCAAATTCTAAACACAGCAATGGGTGCAAACGATCTAGAGCTGGAACTCAATGGGATGTCTGCTAGTCACCAGCATCAGCCACCGGGGCATGCAGCCAGCACCCAGTCACCAGTCAGGGACTCAAGCAACTCAGCAACCAGACACCAGAACCTCCACCCAGACCACCTCAGTCATTGGTTGAATCTTCTTCTCTGGGTCCAATTACAGAGGACCAAAGATAGTACTTTGAACTTGCTCATCGAAGAGACCAAGGTATCCTGCATGTCTTATTTCGGTCTCTTTCCAGGATCTGGCATAGTGTGAAGGTGGACGATGGTTACATTATTTTTAATCGGCTTCAGGCGAGCCCACAAAACGGCGGATAAGATCTTAATAGGAGACCTATCCCTTGACAGTTTGAGCCAAAGGGTCTCTCGGGAAGATCTATTTCTTCGTTACCATTAGAGCTATCACTTCATCGATCAGCCAGCTTATTACGTTCCCATGTTGTTGACAAATTCAACTTATTTCCGCCTTAAAACATGCCTCTGAGCTTACAAAACATGGCTTCAAGATTCTCATCCTTCATGTTTCAAAAACATTCGCATCTGAAAACAGCGAGTGCTTCGAAACGCCGTCATTTCTCGTAATCATCTTCCTGCCTTCTTGAGTTATTTAAGCGAATTCCTTTTGAATCTCGTCCTTCTGGTGGATTTTTGGTGTCACGGGCACCATTTTTGGCATTTTTCCCTGCACCCTGTGACTGTCATACCCGAGTTCGCACTCATTTTCATGGACCATCATCAGCATCATAACCATCAAAGTTAACTTCCCCCCAAAAACCCCCGCCCCCATTCACATTTGACCTCATAACCCTAAGGCCACCATTGTACGAGCACCTCCTTGCAGAATAATCATTTCAATAGATCCACCTACTCGCACCTAATCCACGGCAAATCTCCCATAATCACCATCTCGAAGCCCATTCAGCGGCAGATTGAGCCTCGTAGATTGTTGATGGGTGATTTTGGACAATTTTTGTAGCCACTCGAACGCATAAAGCGATCAAAATTGAATAACAAACAGGAAGCCTATTCAACGTCGAGCCACCCATTGCCATTGAAAGACGTCCATCGACGTCGTCGTCGTCGTTGACGTTGTCGTTCGGTCGTTGAATTAAAAGCACAATTTCCCCGCAATAACAATCGAAAGATACTCTACGTCGTCGTCGTAGTCGTAGTCGTCGTTGTCGAGGTTCCGTCGTCGTTTCAATCGTTTGGAAATTTATTTGCCTACTCTCCCCGGCAAATCCCATTGAAGACGAGCACAAAGGAGGACAACACTCTCCTCCGGACTCTCCTTCCGCCCAGATCAGAGTCTCCGGTCCAAGTGGCAGCAGGAGCATCCGTCAAGGAGGACCCAAATAGTGTATGCCTTGTTAGGAACTCATAGATGCCGAAAGCAGTGCCACATTTTATGACCCAATGAATCCACACACATACTCACATGTCCTTCATAACCTCCCTCCCCCCCCCCCCCCATGCCCTTGCTCTTGTTGTTGCTGTTGAGATTGAGATTGTGTTGTGCCGTCGACAACGACGTTTATCACGTGGAAGTATCTATCGGCTGTATTGTGAACGCCATCGACCGGAACGGCAAAGGATCGCCGGATATTGGGTACCGAATGAATACACTCACTCGTCCCGCACAATCCATGTTCGCATTTTTATCAATAACCAATTATTTTCGTTCTTTTTGTCGTACGTACTCTTGGCTGCAAATGCGAGAGTTGGAGCTGGCTCGACCACCACCACCACCGCCGTGCCGCGCCGCTGCTTGTGAATCGTCTGCAACATCATAATATCTCCAAATATTTACTTAGGCCCGGGGAGATACACAGATACACGCTGTTGGGGGACCGGTAATGAAACCGAGAACACATGACATGTCAAATTTGTATCGAATGCGAATGGAGGCAATCTGGAGTGGTCTGGCCTGCTCTGGCCTGCTCCGACGTGGGCTTAGTTCGGCGGCGACGGAGGGTGGGGGTCACTCTGTGTGTTATCGGAACAATTTTTCTTTCCCCCTCCTCCTTTGCGCTGGCTAAACCCATTTTTATATTAAACTTGGAACTCGACATCGTCGTCGTCGGTCTGCGTGTAATGAAATTGATGCTATCAATCGAAAGGAAATGTGTTCGGTGTTCCTTATGCAAACAAATAAATGTTGTAAGGGGTTTCCCCTTGGGGTCATTGTTGGTGGCGACGCGACTCGACGGGGCGGTGGTGGCGGAGGATTGAAATGACACACTAAATGAGGAAATAAAACTAATTGCGGTTGTACTATAGAGCGATAAGGAATGTGTGTTATCTGCCGTCGCAGCGGTAGGTTCCTCCAAGGGAGCAGGTACGCGTTGAATGGCGGCATGTGCAAGTACCCAAAGTCGATTGCTGGGAATAGATGGGAAAAAATATCGCAAAATGCATTGACCACAATAAATTACGGCGCTTCTGTGCAAAATGTAGACACAGCAACGAGCATTTTTTCAAATTAAGGGCGGGTGCGTGAAAAAAAAATACGAAGTCGACCATCTAACAAGTTTCAAGACAATTGAAAGTCAGTCAATTATTTTATCGCGGTCTCGTAATGGCATGTAGGTTGAATATCGATAACAATGGAAACAAAGAGACCGAAATGCTGGTACCATCGATGGCCCTTAGAATGTCTATTCGCTTCCTCTGCTTTGCATGTCACTGCAGACTGGAATTGACAGGGGGCCTTTCAAGTCTCTCAGAAAAGGTAGATACTACGGAAGTTTTCTTGGGGCTTCTTATTTACTTACCTGACTGGCCTGCGACCCATGACGGGTCTCCGCCTGAGCCAGTGGCCTCAAATGAGCGACTCTTTCCCTATTTGGTGTTTCAGGATTCTATTCTGCTCACTTCACTCGAAATTCGTGACACGTGTCAAAGTCAAAGATGCTAAGTAAGCAACGTCATTTTATCATAGGAAGAGACATATCCGTGAAACTCTTTCAAACTATTGCACTTCACTATTGAGATTCGCGTAACACTGAGCGTATGCACAACTTAGCTCCGAACGTGTGTTAGTTAAGCGAGTTAAGCGAGCTGTCACAGTGCGAATGCTTTGTTAAGGAGAAAATCTGCGAGTCAACCTCATCAGTATTAAGGTATCCTAAAGCCATTTCAAAGCTCCAAGCCACCTTGTGAAGACCACAGACTGAACCTCCTGGTTCGAGAAGGGGAGGAATAGCTCAGGCTCTGGGCGGTGGCCTGATAATTAAGTACGTAAGTAAAAAACCACACGGTTTCTGAGAAACCGTTCGAAGTTAATCCGACCTCGAGAGGTTGTCGAACAAGCCCACAGACTGAACGTTTTGGTGTTAATTTGCGCATTCTATCTCTTTATAGTTTCTGGTGTTCTCACACTATTATTTCCTGTCAACAGACAGCTGTTCCGATGGTCATTTAAAAATTGAGAGCGAGTGACATGTGTTTTGGCGGGCAATTGTAAATTGTAAACTGAGAGCGAGTGACTTAAAAATTGAGAGCGAAACCACTTCAAACTCGGTGGAACGGCCTATTGAGGTTTCAGTTAAAGTTCATCCGAACCCATGCCAAGCACACTTAGATTTAGCGAACGTGAAGTGTCCCGTCAGCACTCCCGTAAGGGGTGTACAAGGTAATCCCAGTGCAAACGACTGGGTGGCGCAGTCTGTTAAGTGTTAATTTAATACGTGCTTTATCAGGTTTTCAAATATCTTCCTGTCACCATTTGCCGTTTGGATCAAATTATCGGCACCATCACTGGAGTGGTTTTTCAGTGGTAGTAGCCTGACTGTGGGTATCACAATTCACCAACATGGCTTAAGTGTGACATTTGTTTTGGCGGGCAGCGCCTCTAGCTAACCAAACCTAGTCCCAGAGTAGGTTCAGGGCCTGAGAATGTTTTCTCTGATTCTTGTCCAACAAGTTCATCGACGATTTCATTTCCAGTGATTCCGTGTTGAACCGGAAACCACAGAAGTCTTAGTAAATTTTTACTGCCGTTCTAATTCAGAGGGGACTTGCATTACTGAACTTTTAAAGGGTTGAGAAAGGCTATAAGTTGTCACTACAGACCCTTCGACATATTCTTCACACGAACTGTATCGCAGAGGTTGGAAAACCGACGTAAATTTATCTAAGAGGGCGTGTTGTCAAATGTTATGGGTCCAGCAGCAAACCGATTCTAACCAGAGCCAGTACTGAGTGCTCCAACTGAAGTACTGGTGTCCGTGCGTCTGAAGGTACTCGAAACTCCAGTGCGTGTTGTACCAAAGATTAGACATACAGTCAAAACAAACAGAGTTCGACTTCACAGCTTGTCTACAACAAGGGTAAATCTGTACAGACTGCACTTCACTCCTTAATAGGCAGAGTAGAATATATAAAAATTCTAATTAAAAATTAATGCGACAAAGCCAAAGTGAACGAGAAAACGGAGATCAAAGTTCGAAGCCTCCATGCGCAGCCTATGAACGTACGGCTCTAGGCACTCACTTAGGACGAAGATAGCAGACAAGACATCGGGAAAGCAAATTGACTATCAAGTCAAGACATTTGCCTGAACGCTTTATATCTAAGCCTGATGAGAGATACATCCACTGGCTAAAAGATATTCAAGCAAAGCGCCCAGAAGTCTTTTCGGACAGGGAAGAGAAAGGCATTACAGCAAGTAATCAGTACAAATTCACGGGAAAAAAAAACCAGTTGGAGTTCCGCAAGAAAGGGCTGTTGGCCCACCCGTGCTTGTCACAAGGACACGTTGCCATTCTAGTACTACTGACTAACAACTCTGTTATTCGAGGACCACGATGAGTGTTTGTTCAATTGCACTTAAGTGCTTCGCAAGCGTCCACAAGTCCCCGCTCTCGCCGGTCGTCTCCCACTCGTCGCCACAACTCAGTCAACGCACTGCAACGATTGCGATGAAAAATTCAACAGACAATTCCAAGAATCAGATATAATGAATGTGTCCCCAACAAAATGCGACTGATTGCATTGTTTTGTCGTCTAATTGCCCCACCTCCGCCGCGAGCGAAGGACGAGCACTAAGTAAATGATAACATAACTCATGCAAGAACAACAAACTTTCCGCGGAACTTGCCGCACAGCAAATCCATCATCAACTCACAGAGAGGGTATATTGCACTTTTCCCTATTAGTTCGACGTACGACGACACATAATCAAGGTAATTACAGGGCTCTGCCCCGCCATCCGGCTCAAATTCGCATTCGCAGAGCGACAAACAGACAGTCAGACAGTCAGACAGAAAGTCCTAGTTAGCCTGGTCGTGTGTGCAAAATGATTTCAAACGAGTTTTAATGCAATAATAATACACAACAGGTAGCAATAAAAATCCGTCATTCCTTCAGGACCTGCCTGCTTCTTTCGATTCCGGAGTGGGTCGGTGACTGCTGCCGCCCTCCTGCCACCCCCTGCCGCGCTGTGTCTCTGTTGTGTTGTGTTGTTGTCAGTGACAGTGGGCCGGGGTGCCGGTGGGTTGGCGACAAACACTCCAGGTGTACATACAAAAGCCATCGGTTGTGTTTAAATATTAAAGAGCACGCGGGAGGACAACGAACAGCGACAAAACGGCAATCAGCCAGTGAGGCAACCAATCACCCAGCGCCACCCACTGCCAGCCAGCGTTAGCCAGCGTTACCTTTTCAGGTTCAGGTAGTAGCGAGTTCCGCCGCCGCCGCCATTCGCCCCCGTCCCCACCGTGACTGCTGGTGATGATGATGATGATGATGATGTAGTGGGCGAGAGTGCAGAGCTAAAGAACTTTCCCGGATCATGCGCCTTAGTCGGGTTCTCAGCGGTATTGATTTACAAAAAATTACACACACACACGAGCGACCACCCACCCACACTCTCGCACAGACGTGCACATCCACCAGCGGGTTGCATGCACCGAAGTAAGTTGTAAGAATGTTGTTTCCTTTTTTTTCGGGGGAATTTTTTCCCTGACTGGCGGTGGTTGTGCAGTGTTCCAGCACAAATGGGAATAACCGGGAAGATTAATAATAATTAATTTTAATTAACGAATAAAACCTAGGGGACAAGGGTGACGGCGCGGCGGCGCTGGCAGAGGGAGCGGGTGCATGGATGTGAACGGGTGAACGGAGCGAGCGGTGCCGGCGAAAGGGCGAAAGGGAACGAGTAAGTTTTCTGTCGCTCTAGGGGTATTTACCTCTGCTTCCGATATTTTTTTTTAAAACTTTGTATTTTGACGTGTTTTTTTTGGTTTTTTTTGGCGAATGCACGTGAATGGGATTAAACTTATGCCGGAAGGCGACGAGGCACAGCATAAATTATTACTGGAATACAGGGTTTCGGTGCTGCTGTGTGTGTGTTTTTTTTCGAGAAGCTAGAGCTCAGCTTGGATGCTGTTTTTGGTACGGTCGAGTGAGCAGACGGGTGGCTTGGAAGCTGAGGCGGTGCACCTGTCAACTGATCACGGGCAGACTGTGTTGGAAATTCGTTCTTGTGCAGATGGGAGGGTGGAAGAAGATTAGCTTTCGGTCTTTCGGTCGTTGTGAGGGCTTTAGCGAATGTGAAGGCGGTTCGAATAGGTGCAGAGGTCGGTTGAAAATGATGCTACAGTTCATCGTACTCAAGAGTTGAAGGGTGGCTTTTTCTTGAAGTCAGTACCTTACGATTTTCGTCGATTTTTCTGCATTGAAAAAATCATGAATGTTCGCCTTACTTTGCTCATATCTCAAAAACCGTGCGTCCTACAGCAAAGTGACTGAGACCGATTTTGTAGCTCATGACTAGACCTAGAGGATGGGTCTGGGGAACGGAAAAATGTACCGCTATAAGGGTATCATTTTCAAAGGATAAGGCACTTTTCGTGGTAAAATAACTTTAATCATCGCCTTGCCGGTGATTGAGAGTAATGACAACTTGCACAATGTGAATTCACGTCAAGAGCAACAATTCAGATCGACCTTCCTTCAAAGCGGATGTAAAATTTCATATAATTTACGCCGGAGAAACAAATTTCCCTGTTTTTTTCAAAAATTTGCCCAAATATCGGTCCAATCGGGAATTTTCCAATTCCATCCTCTAGATCAAGTCATAAGCTACAAAAAATTGTACTGGAATTTTCTCGTACGACGCACCGTTCTCGAGATATAAGTTGTCAAAAATTCCATACGAACCGCCAGAAACCCTACGGATGTCGATTTTTCTACATGGAAAAAATCATGAATGTTCGCCTTACTTTGCTCATATCTCAAAAACCGTGCGTCCTACAGCAAAGTGACTGAGACCGATTTTGTAGCTCATGACTAGACCTAGAGGATGGGTCTGGGGAACGGAAAAATGTACCGCTATAAGGGTATAATTTTCAAAGGATAAGGCACTTTTCGTGGTAAAATAACTTTAATCATCGCCTTGCCGGTGATTGAGAGTAATGACAACTTGCACAATGTGAATTCACGTCAAGAGCAACAATTCAGATTGACCTTCCTTCAAAGCAGATGTAAAATTTCATATAATTTACACCGGAGAAACAAATTTCCCTGTTTTTTTGAAAAATTTGCCCAAATATAGGTCCAATCGGGAATTTTCCAATTCCATCCTCTAGATCAAGTCATAAGCTACAAAAAATTGTACTGGAATTTTCTCGTACGACGCACCGTTCTCGAGATATAAGTTGTCAAAAATTCCATACGAACCGCCAGAAACCCTACGGATGTCGATTTTTCTAAATTGAAAAAATCATGAATGTTCGCCTTACTTTGCTCATATCTCAAAAACCGTGCGTCCTACAGCAAAGTGACTGAGACCGATTTTGTAGCTCATGACTAGACCTAGAGGATGGGTCTGGGGAACGGAAAAATGTACCGCTATAAGGGTATAATTTTCAAAGGATAAGGCACTTTTCGTGGTAAAATAACTTTAATCATCGCCTTGCCGGTGATTGAGAGTAATGACAACTTGCACAATGTGAATTCACGTCAAGAGCAACAATTCAGATTGACCTTCCTTCAAAGCAGATGTAAAATTTCATATAATTTACACCGGAGAAACAAATTTCCCTGTTTTTTTGAAAAATTTGCCCAAATATAGGTCCAATCGGGAATTTTCCAATTCCATCCTCTAGATCAAGTCATAAGCTACAAAAAATTGTACTGGAATTTTCTCGTACGACGCACCGTTCTCGAGATATAAGTTGTCAAAAATTCCATACGAACCGCCAGAAACCCTACGGATGTCGATTTTTCTAAATTGAAAAAATCATGAATGTTCGCCTTACTTTGCTCATATCTCAAAAACCGTGCGTCCTACAGCAAAGTGACTGAGACCGATTTTGTAGCTCATGACTAGACCTAGAGGATGGGTCTGGGGAACGGAAAAATGTACCGCTATAAGGGTATAATTTTCAAAGGATAAGGCACTTTTCGTGGTAAAATAACTTTAATCATTGCCTTGCCGGTGATTGAGAGTAATGACAACTTGCACAATGTGAATTCACGTCAAGAGCAACAATTCAGATTGACCTTCCTTCAAAGCAGATGTAAAATTTCATATAATTTACGCCGGAGAAACAAATTTCCCGGTTTTTTTCAAAAATTTGCCCAAATATCGGTCCAATCGGGAATTTTCCAATTCCATCCTCTAGATCAAGTCATAAGCTACAAAAAATTGTACTGGAATTTTCTCGTACGACGCACCGTTCTCGAGATATAAGTTGTCAAAAATTCCATACGAACCGCCAGAAACCCTACGGATGTCGATTTTTCTACATGGAAAAAATCATGAATGTTCGCCTTACTTTGCTCATATCTCAAAAACCGTGCGTCCTACAGCAAAGTGACTGAGACCGATTTTGTAGCTCATGACTAGACCTAGAGGATGGGTCTGGGGAACGGAAAAATGTACCGCTATAAGGGTATAATTTTCAAAGGATAAGGCACTTTTCGTGGTAAAATAACTTTAATCATCGCCTTGCCGGTGATTATTTGTGAAGAAAACTTGCACAATGTGAATTCACGTCAAGAGCAACAATTCAGACTGACCTTCCTTCAAAGCAGATGTAAAATTTCATATAATTTACGCCGGAGAAACAAATTTCCCTGTTTTTTTTCAAAAATTTGCCCAAATATCGGTCCAATCGGGAATTTTCCAATTCCATCCTCTAGATCAAGTCATAAGCTACAAAAAATTGTACTGGAATTTTCTCGTACGACGCACCGTTCTCGAGATATAAGTTGTCAAAAATTCCATACGAACCGCCAGAAACCCTACGGATGTCGATTTTTCTACATGGAAAAAATCATGAATGTTCGCCTTACTTTGCTCATATCTCAAAAACCGTGCGTCCTACAGCAAAGTGACTGAGACCGATTTTGTAGCTCATGACTAGACCTAGAGGATGGGTCTGGGGAACGGAAAAATGTACCGCTATAAGGGTATCATTTTCAAAGGATAAGGCACTTTTCGTGGTAAAATAACTTTAATCATCGCCTTGCCGGTGATTATTTGTGAAGAAAACTTGCACAATGTGAATTCAAGTCAAGAGCAACAATTCAGACTGACCTTCCTTCAAAGCAGATGTAAAATTTCATATAATTTACGCCGGAGAAACAAATTTCCCGGTTTTTTTCAAAAATTTGCTCAAATATCGGTCCAATCGGGAATTTTCCAATTCCATCCTCTAGATCAAGTCATAAGCTACAAAAAATTGTACTGGAATTTTCTCGTACGACGCACCGTTCTCGAGATATAAGTTGTCGAAAATTCCATACGAACCGCCAGAAACCCCACAGATGTCGATTTTTCTAAATTGAAAAAATCATGAATGTTCGCCTTACTTTGCTCATATCTCAAAAACCGTGCGTCCTACAGCAAAGTGACTGAGACCGATTTTGTAGCTCATGACTAGACCTAGAGGATGGGTCTGGGGAACGGAAAAATGTACCGCTATAAGGGTATCATTTTCAAAGGATAAGGCACTTTTCGTGGTAAAATAACTTTAATCATCGCCTTGCCGGTGATTATTTGTGAAGAAAACTTGCACAATGTGAATTCAAGTCAAGAGCAACAATTCAGACTGACCTTCCTTCAAAGCAGATGTAAAATTTCATATAATTTACGCCGGAGAAACAAATTTCCCGGTTTTTTTCAAAAATTTGCCCAAATATCGGTCCAATCGGGAATTTTCCAATTCCATCCTCTAGATCAAGTCATAAGCTACAAAAAATTGTACTGGAATTTTCTCGTACGACGCACCGTTCTCGAGATATAAGTTGTCGAAAATTCCATACGAACCGCCAGAAACCCCACAGATGTCGATTTTTCTAAATTGAAAAAATCATGAATGTTCGCCTTACTTTGCTCATATCTGAAAAACCGTGCGTCCTACAGCAAAGTGACTGAGACCGATTTTGTAGCTCATGACTAGATCTAAAGGATGGGTCTGGGGAACGTAAAAATGTACCGCTAAAAGGGTATAATTTTCAAAGGATAAGGCACTTTTCGTGGTAAAATAACTTTAATCATTGCCTTGCCGGTGATTGAGAGTAATGACAACTTGCACAATGTGAATTCACGTCAAGAGCAACAATTCAGATTGACCTTCCTTCAAAGCAGATGTAAAATTTCATATAATTTACACCGGAGAAACAAATTTCCCTGTTTTTTTGAAAAATTTGCCCAAATATAGGTCCAATCGGGAATTTTCCAATTCCATCCTCTAGATCAAGTCATAAGCTACAAAAAATTGTACTGGAATTTTCTCGTACGACGCACCGTTCTCGAGATATAAGTTGTCAAAAATTCCATACGAACCGCCAGAAACCCTACGGATGTCGATTTTTCTACATGGAAAAAATCATGAATGTTCGCCTTGCTTTGCTCATATCTCAAAAACCGTGCGTCCTACAGCAAAGTGACTGAGACCGATTTTGTAGCTCATGACTAGACCTAGAGGATGGGTCTGGGGAACGGAAAAATGTACCGCTATAAGGGTATCATTTTCAAAGGATAAGGCACTTTTCGTGGTAAAATAACTTTAATCATCGCCTTGCCGGTGATTATTTGTGAAGAAAACTTGCACAATGTGAATTCACGTCAAGAGCAACAATTCAGACTGACCTTCCTTCAAAGCAGATGTAAAATTTCATATAATTTACACCGGAGAAACAAATTTCCCTGTTTTTTTCAAAAATTTGCCCAAATATCGGTCCAATCGGGAATTTTCCAATTCCATCCTCTAGATCAAGTCATAAGCTACAAAAAATTGTACTGGAATTTTCTCGTACGACGCACCGTTCTCGAGATATAAGTTGTCAAAAATTCCATACGAACCGCCAGAAACCCTACGGATGTCGATTTTTCTAAATTGAAAAAATCATGAATGTTCGCCTTACTTTGCTCATATCTGAAAAACCGTGCGTCCTACAGCAAAGTGACTGAGACCGATTTTGTAGCTCATGACTAGACCTAGAGGATGGGTCTGGGGAACGGAAAAATGTACCGCTATAAGGGTATCATTTTCAAAGGATAAGGCACTTTTCGTGGTAAAATAACTTTAATCATTGCCTTGCCGGTGATTGAGAGTAATGACAACTTGCACAATGTGAATTCACGTCAAGAGCAACAATTCAGATCGACCTACCTTCAAAGCAGATGTAAAATTTCATATAATTTACGCCGGAGAAACAAATTTCCCGGTTTTTTTCAAAAATTTGCTCAAATATCGGTCCAATCGGGAATTTTCCAATTCCATCCTCTAGATCAAGTCATAAGCTACAAAAAATTGTAAAGGAATTTTCTCGTACGACGCACCGTTCTCGAGATATAAGTTGTCAAAAATTCCATACGAACCGCCAGAAACCCTACGGATGTCGATTTTTCTACATGGAAAAAATCATGAATGTTCGCCTTACTTTGCTCATATCTCAAAAACCGTGCGTCCTACAGCAAAGTGACTGAGACCGATTTTGTAGCTCATGACTAGACCTAGAGGATGGGTCTGGGGAACGGAAAAATGTACCGCTATAAGGGTATCATTTTCAAAGGATAAGGCACTTTTCGTGGTAAAATAACTTTAATCATCGCCTTGCCGGTGATTATTTGTGAAGAAAACTTGCACAATGTGAATTCACGTCAAGAGCAACAATTCAGACTGACCTTCCTTCAAAGCAGATGTAAAATTTCATATAATTTACACCGGAGAAACAAATTTCCCTGTTTTTTTCAAAAATTTGCCCAAATATCGGTCCAATCGGGAATTTTCCAATTCCATCCTCTAGATCAAGTCATAAGCTACAAAAAATTGTACTGGAATTTTCTCGTACGACGCACCGTTCTCGAGATATAAGTTGTCGAAAATTCCATACGAACCGCCAGAAACCCCACAGATGTCGATTTTTCTAAATTGAAAAAATCATGAATGTTCGCCTTACTTTGCTCATATCTGAAAAACCGTGCGTCCTACAGCAAAGTGACTGAGACCGATTTTGTAGCTCATGACTAGATCTAGAGGATGGGTCTGGGGAACGTAAAAATGTACCGCTAAAAGGGTATAATTTTCAAAGGATAAGGCACTTTTCGTGGTAAAATAACTTTAATCATTGCCTTGCCGGTGATTGAGAGTAATGACAACTTGCACAATGTGAATTCACGTCAAGAGCAACAATTCAGATCGACCTACCTTCAAAGCAGATGTAAAATTTCATATAATTTACGCCGGAGAAACAAATTTCCCGGTTTTTTTCAAAAATTTGCTCAAATATCGGTCCAATCGGGAATTTTCCAATTCCATCCTCTAGATCAAGTCATAAGCTACAAAAAATTGTAAAGGAATTTTCTCGTACGACGCACCGTTCTCGAGATATAAGTTGTCAAAAATTCCATACGAACCGCCAGAAACCCTACGGATGTCGATTTTTCTACATGGAAAAAATCATGAATGTTCGCCTTACTTTGCTCATATCTCAAAAACCGTGCGTCCTACAGCAAAGTGACTGAGACCGATTTTGTAGCTCATGACTAGACCTAGAGGATGGGTCTGGGGAACGGAAAAATGTACCGCTAAAAGGGTATAATTTTCAAAGGATAAGGCACTTTTCGTGGTAAAATAACTTTAATCATTGCCTTGCCGGTGATTGAGAGTAATGACAACTTGCACAATGTGAATTCACGTCAAGAGCAACAATTCAGATTGACCTTCCTTCAAAGCAGATGTAAAATTTCATATAATTTACACCGGAGAAACAAATTTCCCTGTTTTTTTGAAAAATTTGCCCAAATATAGGTCCAATCGGGAATTTTCCAATTCCATCCTCTAGATCAAGTCATAAGCTACAAAAAATTGTACTGGAATTTTCTCGTACGACGCACCGTTCTCGAGATATAAGTTGTCAAAAATTCCATACGAACCGCCAGAAACCCTACGGATGTCGATTTTTCTACATGGAAAAAATCATGAATGTTCGCCTTGCTTTGCTCATATCTCAAAAACCGTGCGTCCTACAGCAAAGTGACTGAGACCGATTTTGTAGCTCATGACTAGATCTAGAGGATGGGTCTGGGGAACGGAAAAATGTACCGCTATAAGGGTATAATTTTCAAAGGATAAGGCACTTTTCGTGGTAAAATAACTTTAATCATCGCCTTGCCGGTGATTGAGAGTAATGACAACTTGCACAATGTGAATTCACGTCAAGAGCAACAATTCAGATTGACCTTCCTTCAAAGCAGATGTAAAATTTCATATAATTTACACCGGAGAAACAAATTTCCCTGTTTTTTTGAAAAATTTGCCCAAATATAGGTCCAATCGGGAATTTTCCAATTCCATCCTCTAGATCAAGTCATAAGCTACAAAAAATTGTACTGGAATTTTCTCGTACGACGCACCGTTCTCGAGATATAAGTTGTCAAAAATTCCATACGAACCGCCAGAAACCCTACGGATGTCGATTTTTCTAAATTGAAAAAATCATGAATGTTCGCCTTACTTTGCTCATATCTCAAAAACCGTGCGTCCTACAGCAAAGTGACTGAGACCGATTTTGTAGCTCATGACTAGACCTAGAGGATGGGTCTGGGGAACGGAAAAATGTACCGCTATAAGGGTATAATTTTCAAAGGATAAGGCACTTTTCGTGGTAAAATAACTTTAATCATTGCCTTGCCGGTGATTGAGAGTAATGACAACTTGCACAATGTGAATTCACGTCAAGAGCAACAATTCAGATTGACCTTCCTTCAAAGCAGATGTAAAATTTCATATAATTTACGCCGGAGAAACAAATTTCCCGGTTTTTTTCAAAAATTTGCCCAAATATCGGTCCAATCGGGAATTTTCCAATTCCATCCTCTAGATCAAGTCATAAGCTACAAAAAATTGTACTGGAATTTTCTCGTACGACGCACCGTTCTCGAGATATAAGTTGTCAAAAATTCCATACGAACCGCCAGAAACCCTACGGATGTCGATTTTTCTACATGGAAAAAATCATGAATGTTCGCCTTACTTTGCTCATATCTCAAAAACCGTGCGTCCTACAGCAAAGTGACTGAGACCGATTTTGTAGCTCATGACTAGACCTAGAGGATGGGTCTGGGGAACGGAAAAATGTACCGCTATAAGGGTATAATTTTCAAAGGATAAGGCACTTTTCGTGGTAAAATAACTTTAATCATCGCCTTGCCGGTGATTATTTGTGAAGAAAACTTGCACAATGTGAATTCACGTCAAGAGCAACAATTCAGACTGACCTTCCTTCAAAGCAGATGTAAAATTTCATATAATTTACGCCGGAGAAACAAATTTCCCTGTTTTTTTCAAAAATTTGCCCAAATATCGGTCCAATCGGGAATTTTCCAATTCCATCCTCTAGATCAAGTCATAAGCTACAAAAAATTGTACTGGAATTTTCTCGTACGACGCACCGTTCTCGAGATATAAGTTGTCAAAAATTCCATACGAACCGCCAGAAACCCTACGGATGTCGATTTTTCTACATGGAAAAAATCATGAATGTTCGCCTTACTTTGCTCATATCTCAAAAACCGTGCGTCCTACAGCAAAGTGACTGAGACCGATTTTGTAGCTCATGACTAGACCTAGAGGATGGGTCTGGGGAACGGAAAAATGTACCGCTATAAGGGTATCATTTTCAAAGGATAAGGCACTTTTCGTGGTAAAATAACTTTAATCATCGCCTTGCCGGTGATTATTTGTGAAGAAAACTTGCACAATGTGAATTCAAGTCAAGAGCAACAATTCAGACTGACCTTCCTTCAAAGCAGATGTAAAATTTCATATAATTTACGCCGGAGAAACAAATTTCCCGGTTTTTTTCAAAAATTTGCTCAAATATCGGTCCAATCGGGAATTTTCCAATTCCATCCTCTAGATCAAGTCATAAGCTACAAAAAATTGTACTGGAATTTTCTCGTACGACGCACCGTTCTCGAGATATAAGTTGTCGAAAATTCCATACGAACCGCCAGAAACCCCACAGATGTCGATTTTTCTAAATTGAAAAAATCATGAATGTTCGCCTTACTTTGCTCATATCTCAAAAACCGTGCGTCCTACAGCAAAGTGACTGAGACCGATTTTGTAGCTCATGACTAGACCTAGAGGATGGGTCTGGGGAACGGAAAAATGTACCGCTATAAGGGTATAATTTTCAAAGGATAAGGCACTTTTCGTGGTAAAATAACTTTAATCATCGCCTTGCCGGTGATTATTTGTGAAGAAAACTTGCACAATGTGAATTCAAGTCAAGAGCAACAATTCAGACTGACCTTCCTTCAAAGCAGATGTAAAATTTCATATAATTTACGCCGGAGAAACAAATTTCCCGGTTTTTTTCAAAAATTTGCCCAAATATCGGTCCAATCGGGAATTTTCCAATTCCATCCTCTAGATCAAGTCATAAGCTACAAAAAATTGTACTGGAATTTTCTCGTACGACGCACCGTTCTCGAGATATAAGTTGTCGAAAATTCCATACGAACCGCCAGAAACCCCACAGATGTCGATTTTTCTAAATTGAAAATATCATGAATGTTCGCCTTACTTTGCTCATATCTGAAAAACCGTGCGTCCTACAGCAAAGTGACTGAGACCGATTTTGTAGCTCATGACTAGATCTAGAGGATGGGTCTGGGGAACGTAAAAATGTACCGCTAAAAGGGTATAATTTTCAAAGGATAAGGCACTTTTCGTGGTAAAATAACTTTAATCATTGCCTTGCCGGTGATTGAGAGTAATGACAACTTGCACAATGTGAATTCACGTCAAGAGCAACAATTCAGATCGACCTACCTTCAAAGCAGATGTAAAATTTCATATAATTTACGCCGGAGAAACAAATTTCCCGGTTTTTTTCAAAAATTTGCTCAAATATCGGTCCAATCGGGAATTTTCCAATTCCATCCTCTAGATCAAGTCATAAGCTACAAAAAATTGTAAAGGAATTTTCTCGTACGACGCACCGTTCTCGAGATATAAGTTGTCAAAAATTCCATACGAACCGCCAGAAACCCTACGGATGTCGATTTTTCTACATGGAAAAAATCATGAATGTTCGCCTTGCTTTGCTCATATCTCAAAAACCGTGCGTCCTACAGCAAAGTGACTGAGACCGATTTTGTAGCTCATGACTAGACCTAGAGGATGGGTCTGGGGAACGGAAAAATGTACCGCTATAAGGGTATCATTTTCAAAGGATAAGGCACTTTTCGTGGTAAAATAACTTTAATCATCGCCTTGCCGGTGATTATTTGTGAAGAAAACTTGCACAATGTGAATTCACGTCAAGAGCAACAATTCAGACTGACCTTCCTTCAAAGCAGATGTAAAATTTCATATAATTTACACCGGAGAAACAAATTTCCCTGTTTTTTTCAAAAATTTGCCCAAATATCGGTCCAATCGGGAATTTTCCAATTCCATCCTCTAGATCAAGTCATAAGCTACAAAAAATTGTACTGGAATTTTCTCGTACGACGCACCGTTCTCGAGATATAAGTTGTCGAAAATTCCATACGAACCGCCAGAAACCCCACAGATGTCGATTTTTCTAAATTGAAAATATCATGAATGTTCGCCTTACTTTGCTCATATCTGAAAAACCGTGCGTCCTACAGCAAAGTGACTGAGACCGATTTTGTAGCTCATGACTAGATCTAGAGGATGGGTCTGGGGAACGTAAAAATGTACCGCTAAAAGGGTATAATTTTCAAAGGATAAGGCACTTTTCGTGGTAAAATAACTTTAATCATTGCCTTGCCGGTGATTGAGAGTAATGACAACTTGCACAATGTGAATTCACGTCAAGAGCAACAATTCAGATCGACCTACCTTCAAAGCAGATGTAAAATTTCATATAATTTACGCCGGAGAAACAAATTTCCCGGTTTTTTTCAAAAATTTGCTCAAATATCGG
Source organism: Eristalis intricaria (assembly GCA_964034865.1). Taxonomy (NCBI): domain Eukaryota; kingdom Metazoa; phylum Arthropoda; class Insecta; order Diptera; family Syrphidae; genus Eristalis; species Eristalis intricaria. Next base: position 11,597,460 of record OZ035877.1, read on the forward strand.
TCCAATCGGGAATTTTCCAATTCCATCCTCTAGATCAAGTCATAAGCTACAAAAAATTGTAAAGGAATTTTCTCGTACGACGCACCGTTCTCGAGATATAAGTTGTCAAAAATTCCATACGAACCGCCAGAAACCCTACGGATGTCGATTTTTCTACATGGAAAAAATCATGAATGTTCGCCTTACTTTGCTCATATCTCAAAAACCGTGCGTCCTACAGCAAAGTGACTGAGACCGATTTTGTAGCTCATGACTAGACCTAGAGGATGGGTCTGGGGAACGGAAAAATGTACCGCTAAAAGGGTATAATTTTCAAAGGATAAGGCACTTTTCGTGGTAAAATAACTTTAATCATTGCCTTGCCGGTGATTGAGAGTAATGACAACTTGCACAATGTGAATTCACGTCAAGAGCAACAATTCAGATTGACCTTCCTTCAAAGCAGATGTAAAATTTCATATAATTTACACCGGAGAAACAAATTTCCCTGTTTATTTGAAAAATTTGCCCAAATATAGGTCCAATCGGGAATTTTCCAATTCCATCCTCTAGATCAAGTCATAAGCTACAAAAAATTGTACTGGAATTTTCTCGTACGACGCACCGTTCTCGAGATATAAGTTGTCAAAAATTCCATACGAACCGCCAGAAACCCTACGGATGTCGATTTTTCTACATGGAAAAAATCATGAATGTTCGCCTTGCTTTGCTCATATCTCAAAAACCGTGCGTCCTACAGCAAAGTGACTGAGACCGATTTTGTAGCTCATGACTAGATCTAGAGGATGGGTCTGGGGAACGTAAAAATGTACCGCTAAAAGGGTATAATTTTCAAAGGATAAGGCACTTTTCGTGGTAAAATAACTTTAATCATCGCCTTGCCGGTGATTATTTGTGAAGAAAACTTGCACAATGTGAATTCACGTCAAGAGCAACAATTCAGACTGACCTTCCTTCAAAGCAGATGTAAAATTTCATATAATTTACACCGGAGAAACAAATTTCCCTGTTTTTTTCAAAAATTTGCCCAAATATCGGTCCAATCGGGAATTTTCCAATTCCATCCTCTAGATCAAGTCATAAGCTACAAAAAATTGTACTGGAATTTTCTCGTACGACGCACCGTTCTCGAGATATAAGTTGTCAAAAATTCCATACGAACCGCCAGAAACCCTACGGATGTCGATTTTTCTAAATTGAAAAAATCATGAATGTTCGCCTTACTTTGCTCATATCTGAAAAACCGTGCGTCCTACAGCAAAGTGACTGAGACCGATTTTGTAGCTCATGACTAGACCTAGAGGATGGGTCTGGGGAACGGAAAAATGTACCGCTATAAGGGTATCATTTTCAAAGGATAAGGCACTTTTCGTGGTAAAATAACTTTAATCATCGCCTTGCCGGTGATTATTTGTGAAGAAAACTTGCACAATGTGAATTCACGTCAAGAGCAACAATTCAGATCGACCTACCTTCAAAGCAGATGTAAAATTTCATATAATTTACGCCGGAGAAACAAATTTCCCGGTTTTTTTCAAAAATTTGCTCAAATATCGGTCCAATCGGGAATTTTCCAATTCCATCCTCTAGATCAAGTCATAAGCTACAAAAAATTGTACTGGAATTTTCTCGTACGACGCACCGTTCTCGAGATATAAGTTGTCAAAAATTCCATACGAACCGCCAGAAACCCTACGGATGTCGATTTTTCTACATGGAAAAAATCATGAATGTTCGCCTTACTTTGCTCATATCTCAAAAACCGTGCGTCCTACAGCAAAGTGACTGAGACCGATTTTGTAGCTCATGACTAGACCTAGAGGATGGGTCTGGGGAACGGAAAAATGTACCGCTATAAGGGTATCATTTTCAAAGGATAAGGCACTTTTCGTGGTAAAATAACTTTAATCATCGCCTTGCCGGTGATTATTTGTGAAGAAAACTTGCACAATGTGAATTCACGTCAAGAGCAACAATTCAGACTGACCTTCCTTCAAAGCAGATGTAAAATTTCATATAATTTACACCGGAGAAACAAATTTCCCTGTTTTTTTCAAAAATTTGCCCAAATATCGGTCCAATCGGGAATTTTCCAATTCCATCCTCTAGATCAAGTCATAAGCTACAAAAAATTGTACTGGAATTTTCTCGTACGACGCACCGTTCTCGAGATATAAGTTGTCGAAAATTCCATACGAACCGCCAGAAACCCCACAGATGTCGATTTTTCTAAATTGAAAAAATCATGAATGTTCGCCTTACTTTGCTCATATCTGAAAAACCGTGCGTCCTACAGCAAAGTGACTGAGACCGATTTTGTAGCTCATGACTAGATCTAGAGGATGGGTCTGGGGAACGTAAAAATGTACCGCTAAAAGGGTATAATTTTCAAAGGATAAGGCACTTTTCGTGGTAAAATAACTTTAATCATTGCCTTGCCGGTGATTGAGAGTAATGACAACTTGCACAATGTGAATTCACGTCAAGAGCAACAATTCAGATTGACCTTCCTTCAAAGCAGATGTAAAATTTCATATAATTTACACCGGAGAAACAAATTTCCCTGTTTTTTTGAAAAATTTGCCCAAATATAGGTCCAATCGGGAATTTTCCAATTCCATCCTCTAGATCAAGTCATAAGCTACAAAAAATTGTACTGGAATTTTCTCGTACGACGCACCGTTCTCGAGATATAAGTTGTCAAAAATTCCATACGAACCGCCAGAAACCCTACGGATGTCGATTTTTCTACATGGAAAAAATCATGAATGTTCGCCTTGCTTTGCTCATATCTCAAAAACCGTGCGTCCTACAGCAAAGTGACTGAGACCGATTTTGTAGCTCATGACTAGACCTAGAGGATGGGTCTGGGGAACGGAAAAATGTACCGCTATAAGGGTATCATTTTCAAAGGATAAGGCACTTTTCGTGGTAAAATAACTTTAATCATCGCCTTGCCGGTGATTATTTGTGAAGAAAACTTGCACAATGTGAATTCACGTCAAGAGCAACAATTCAGACTGACCTTCCTTCAAAGCAGATGTAAAATTTCATATAATTTACACCGGAGAAACAAATTTCCCTGTTTTTTTCAAAAATTTGCCCAAATATCGGTCCAATCGGGAATTTTCCAATTCCATCCTCTAGATCAAGTCATAAGCTACAAAAAATTGTACTGGAATTTTCTCGTACGACGCACCGTTCTCGAGATATAAGTTGTCAAAAATTCCATACGAACCGCCAGAAACCCTACGGATGTCGATTTTTCTAAATTGAAAAAATCATGAATGTTCGCCTTACTTTGCTCATATCTGAAAAACCGTGCGTCCTACAGCAAAGTGACTGAGACCGATTTTGTAGCTCATGACTAGATCTAGAGGATGGGTCTGGGGAACGTAAAAATGTACCGCTATAAGGGTATAATTTTCAAAGGATAAGGCACTTTTCGTGGTAAAATAACTTTAATCATTGCCTTGCCGGTGATTGAGAGTAATGACAACTTGCACAATGTGAATTCACGTCAAGAGCAACAATTCAGATCGACCTACCTTCAAAGCAGATGTAAAATTTCATATAATTTACGCCGGAGAAACAAATTTCCCGGTTTTTTTCAAAAATTTGTTCAAATATCGGTCCAATCGGGAATTTTCCAATTCCATCCTCTAGATCAAGTCATAAGCTACAAAAAATTGTACTGGAATTTTCTCGTACGACGCACCGTTCTCGAGATATAAGTTGTCAAAAATTCCATACGAACCGCCAGAAACCCTACGGATGTCGATTTTTCTAAATTGAAAAAATCATGAATGTTCGCCTTACTGTGCTCATATCTGAAAAACCGTGCGTCCTACAGCAAAGTGACTGAGACCGATTTTGTAGCTCATGACTAGATCTAGAGGATGGGTCTGGGGAACGTAAAAATGTACCGCTATAAGGGTATAATTTTCAAAGGATAAGGCACTTTTCGTGGTAAAATAACTTTAATCATTGCCTTGCCGGTGATTGAGAGTAATGACAACTTGCACAATGTGAATTCACGTCAAGAGCAACAATTCAGATCGACCTACCTTCAAAGCAGATGTAAAATTTCATATAATTTACGCCGGAGAAACAAATTTCCCGGTTTTTTTCAAAAATTTGCTCAAATATCGGTCCAATCGGGAATTTTCCAATTCCATCCTCTAGATCAAGTCATAAGCTACAAAAAATTGTACTGGAATTTTCTCGTACGACGCACCGTTCTTGAGAAATAAGTTTTTCAAAAATTCCATACGAACCGCCAGAAACCCTACGGATGTCGATTTTTCTAAATTGAAAAAATCATGAATGTTCGCCTTACTTTGCTCATATCTCAAAAACCGTGCGTCCTACAGCAAAGTGACTGAGACCGATTTTGTAGCTCATGACTAGACCTAGAGGATGGGTCTGGGGAACGGAAAAATGTACCGCTATAAGGGTATAATTTTCAAAGGATAAGGCACTTTTCGTGGTAAAATAACTTTAATCATTGCCTTGCCGGTGATTGAGAGTAATGACAACTTGCACAATGTGAATTCACGTCAAGAGCAACAATTCAGATTGACCTTCCTTCAAAGCAGATGTAAAATTTCATATAATTTACGCCGGAGAATCAAATTTCCCTGTTTTTTTTTAAAGTTTGCCCAAATATCGGTCCAATCGGGAATTTACCAATTCCATCCTCTAGATCAAGTCATAAGCTACAAAAAATTGTACCGGAATTTTCTCGTACGACGCACCGTTCTCGAGATATAAGTTGTCAAAAATTCCATACGAACCGCCAGAAACCCTACGGATGTCGATTTTTCTAAATTGAAAAAATCATGAATGTTCGCCTTACTTTGCTCATATCTCAAAAACCGTGTGTCCTACAGCAAAGTGACTGAGACCGATTTTGTAGCTCATGACTAGACCTAGAGGATGGGTCTGGGGAACGGAAAAATGTACCGCTATAAGGGTATCATTTTCAAAGGATAAGGCACTTTTCGTGGTAAAATAACTTTAATCATTGCCTTGCCGGTGATTGAGAGTAATGACAACTTGCACAATGTGAATTCACGTCAAGAGCAACAATTCAGATTGAACTTCCTTCAAAGCAGATGTAAAATTTCATATAATTTACACCGGAGAAACAAATTTCCCTGTTTTTTTGAAAAATTTGCCCAAATATAGGTCCAATCGGGAATTTTCCAATTCCATCCTCTAGATCAAGTCATAAGCTACAAAAAATTGTACTGGAATTTTCTCGTACGACGCACCGTTCTCGAGATATAAATTGTCAAAAATTCCATACGAACCGCCAGAAACCCTACGGATGTCGATTTTTCTACATGGAAAAAATCATGAATGTTCGCCTTACTTTGCTCATATCTCAAAAACCGTGCGTCCTACAGCAAAGTGACTGAGACCGATTTTGTAGCTCATGACTAGACCTAGAGGATGGGTCTGGGGAACGTAAAAATGTACCGCTATAAGGGTATCATTTTCAAAGGATAAGGCACTTTTCGTGGTAAAATAACTTTAATCATCGCCTTGCCGGTGATTATTTGTGAAGAAAACTTGCACAATGTGAATTCACGTCAAGAGCAACAATTCAGACTGACCTTCCTTCAAAGCAGATGTAAAATTTCATATAATTTACGCCGGAGAAACAAATTTCCCGGTTTTTTTCAAAAATTTGCCCAAATATCGGTCCAATCGGGAATTTTCCAATTCCATCCTCTAGATCAAGTCATAAGCTACAAAAAATTGTACTGGAATTTTCTCGTACGACGCACCGTTCTCGAGATATAAGTTGTCGAAAATTCCATACGAACCGCCAGAAACCCCACAGATGTCGATTTTTCTAAATTGAAAAAATCATGAATGTTCGCCTTACTTTGCTCATATCTGAAAAACCGTGCGTCCTACAGCAAAGTGACTGAGACCGATTTTGTAGCTCATGACTAGACCTAGAGGATGGGTCTGGGGAACGGAAAAATGTACCGCTATAAGGGTATCATTTTCAAAGGATAAGGCACTTTTCGTGGTAAAATAACTTTAATCATTGCCTTGCCGGTGATTGAGAGTAATGACAACTTGCACAATGTGAATTCACGTCAAGAGCAACAATTCAGATTGAACTTCCTTCAAAGCAGATGTAAAATTTCATATAATTTACACCGGAGAAACAAATTTCCCTGTTTTTTTGAAAAATTTGCCCAAATATAGGTCCAATCGGGAATTTTCCAATTCCATCCTCTAGATCAAGTCATAAGCTACAAAAATTTGTACTGGAATTTTCTCGTACGACGCACCGTTCTCGAGATATAAGTTGTCGAAAATTCCATACGAACCGCCAGAAACCCCACAGATGTCGATTTTTCTAAATTGAAAAAATCATGAATGTTCGCCTTACTTTGCTCATATCTCAAAAACCGTGTGTCCTACAGCAAAGTGACTGAGACCGATTTTGTAGCTCATGACTAGACCTAGAGGATGGGTCTAGGGAACGGAAAAATGTACCGCTATAAGGGTATCATTTTCAAAGGATAAGGCACTTTTCGTGGTAAAATAACTTTAATCATCGCCTTGCCGGTGATTATTTGTGAAGAAAACGTGCACAATGTGAATTCACGTCAAGAGCAACAATTCAGACTGACCTTCCTTCAAAGCAGATGTAAAATTTCATATAATTTACACCGGAGAAACAAATTTCCCTGTTTTTTTCAAAAATTTGCCCAAATATCGGTCCAATCGGGAATTTTCCAATTCCATCCTCTAGATCAAGTCATAAGCTACAAAAAATTGTACTGGAATTTTCTCGTACGACGCACCGTTCTCGAGATATAAGTTGTCGAAAATTCCATACGAACCGCCAGAAACCCCACAGATGTCGATTTTTCTAAATTGAAAAAATCATGAATGTTCGCCTTACTTTGCTCAAATCTGAAAAACCGTGCGTCCTACAGCAAAGTGACTGAGACCGATTTTGTAGCTCATGACTAGATCTAGAGGATGGGTCTGGGGAACGTAAAAATGTACCGCTATAAGGGTATAATTTTCAAAGGATAAGGCACTTTTCGTGGTAAAATAACTTTAATCATTGCCTTGCCGGTGATTGAGAGTAATGACAACTTGCACAATGTGAATTCACGTCAAGAGCAACAATTCAGATTGACCTTCCTTCAAAGCAGATGTAAAATTTCATATAATTTACACCGGAGAAACAAATTTCCCTGTTTTTTTGAAAAATTTGCCCAAATATAGGTCCAATCGGGAATTTTCCAATTCCATCCTCTAGATCAAGTCATAAGCTACAAAAAATTGTACTGGAATTTTCTCGTACGACGCACCGTTCTCGAGATATAAGTTGTCAAAAATTCTATACGAACCGCCAGAAACCCTACGGATGTCGATTTTTCTAAATTGAAAAAATCATGAATGTTCGCCTTACTGTGCTCATATCTCAAAAACCGTGTGTCCTACAGCAAAGTGACTGAGACCGATTTTGTAGCTCATGACTAGACCTAGAGGATGGGTCTGGGGAACGGAAAAATGTACCGCTATAAGGGTATCATTTTCAAGGGATAAGGCACTTTTCGTGGTAAAATAACTTTAATCATCGCCTTGCCGGTGATTATTTGTGAAGAAAACTTGCACAATGTGAATTCACGTCAAGAGCAACAATTCAGACTGACCTTCCTTCAAAGCAGATGTAAATTTTCATATAATTTACGCCGGAGAATCAAATTTCCCTGTTTTTTTTTAAAGTTTGCCCAAATATCGGTCCAATCGGGAATTTACCAATTCCATCCTCTAGATCAAGTCATAAGCTACAAAAAATTGTACCGGAATTTTCTCGTACGACGCACCGTTCTCGAGATATAAGTTGTCAAAAATTCCATACGAACCGCCAGAAACCCTACGGATGTCGATTTTTCTAAATTGAAAAAATCATGAATGTTCGCCTTACTTTGCTCATATCTCAAAAACCGTGTGTCCTACAGCAAAGTGACTGAGACCGATTTTGTAGCTCATGACTAGACCTAGAGGATGGGTCTGGGGAACGGAAAAATGTACCGCTATAAGGGTATCATTTTCAAAGGATAAGGCACTTTTCGTGGTAAAATAACTTTAATCATTGCCTTGCCGGTGATTGAGAGTAATGACAACTTGCACAATGTGAATTCACGTCAAGAGCAACAATTCAGATTGAACTTCCTTCAAAGCAGATGTAAAATTTCATATAATTTACGCCGGAGAATCAAATTTCCCTGTTTTTTTGAAAAGTTTGCCCAAATATCGGTCCAATCGGGAATTTACCAATTCCATCCTCTAGATCAAGTTATAAGCTACAAAAAATTGTACTGGAATTTTCTCGTACGACGCACCGTTCTCGAGATATAAATTGTCAAAAATTCCATACGAACCGCCAGAAACCCTACGGATGTCGATTTTTCTACATGGAAAAAATCATGAATGTTCGCCTTACTTTGCTCATATCTCAAAAACCGTGCGTCCTACAGCAAAGTGACTGAGACCGATTTTGTAGCTCATGACTAGACCTAGAGGATGGGTCTGGGGAACGGAAAAATGTACCGCTATAAGGGTATCATTTTCAAAGGATAAGGCACTTTTCGTGGTAAAATAACTTTAATCATCGCCTTGCCGGTGATTATTTGTGAAGAAAACTTGCACAATGTGAATTCACGTCAAGAGCAACAATTCAGACTGACCTTCCTTCAAAGCAGATGTAAAATTTCATATAATTTACACCGGAGAAACAAATTTCCCTGTTTTTTTCAAAAATTTGCCCAAATATCGGTCCAATCGGGAATTTTCCAATTCCATCCTCTAGATCAAGTCATAAGCTACAAAAAATTGTACTGGAATTTTCTCGTACGACGCACCGTTCTCGAGATATAAGTTGTCGAAAATTCCATACGAACCGCCAGAAACCCCACAGATGTCGATTTTTCTAAATTGAAAAAATCATGAATGTTCGCCTTACTTTGCTCATATCTGAAAAACCGTGCGTCCTACAGCAAAGTGACTGAGACCGATTTTGTAGCTCATGACTAGACCTAGAGGATGGGTCTGGGGAACGGAAAAATGTACCGCTATAAGGGTATCATTTTCAAAGGATAAGGCACTTTTCGTGGTAAAATAACTTTAATCATCGCCTTGCCGGTGATTATTTGTGAAGAAAACTTGCACAATGTGAATTCAAGTCAAGAGCAACAATTCAGACTGACCTTCCTTCAAAGCAGATGTAAAATTTCATATAATTTACGCCGGAGAAACAAATTTCCCGGTTTTTTTCAAAAATTTGCCCAAATATTGGTCCAATCGGGAATTTTCCAATTCCATCCTCTAGATCAAGTCATAAGCTACAAAAAATTGTACAGGAATTTTCTCGTACGACGCACCGTTCTCGAGATATAAGTTGTCAAAAATTCCATACGAACCGCCAGAAACCCTACGGATGTCGATTTTTCTAAATTGAAAAAATCATGAATGTTCGCCTTACTTTGCTCATATCTCAAAAACCGTGTGTCCTACAGCAAAGTGACTGAGACCGATTTTGTAGCTCATGACTAGACCTAGAGGATGGGTCTGGGGAACGGAAAAATGTACCGCTATAAGGGTATCATTTTCAAAGGATAAGGCACTTTTCGTGGTAAAATAACTTTAATCATCGCCTTGCCGGTGATTATTTGTGAAGAAAACTTGCACAATGTGAATTCAAGTCAAGAGCAACAATTCAGACTGACCTTCCTTCAAAGCAGATGTAAAATTTCATATAATTTACGCCGGAGAAACAAATTTCCCGGTTTTTTTCAAAAATTTGCCCAAATATCGGTCCAATCGGGAATTTTCCAATTCCATCCTCTAGATCAAGTCATAAGCTACAAAAAATTGTACAGGAATTTTCTCGTACGACGCACCGTTCTCGAGATATAAGTTGTCAAAAATTCCATACGAACCGCCAGAAACCCTACGGATGTCGATTTTTCTAAATTGAAAAAATCATGAATGTTCGCCTTACTTTGCTCATATCTCAAAAACCGTGTGTCCTACAGCAAAGTGACTGAGACCGATTTTGTAGCTCATGACTAGACCTAGAGGATGGGTCTGGGGAACGGAAAAATGTACCGCTATAAGGGTATCATTTTCAAAGGATAAGGCACTTTTCGTGGTAAAATAACTTTAATCATCGCCTTGCCGGTGATTATTTGTGAAGAAAACTTGCACAATGTGAATTCACGTCAAGAGCAACAATTCAGACTGACCTTCCTTCAAAGCAGATGTAAAATTTCATATAATTTACGCCGGAGAAACAAATTTCCCGGTTTTTTTCAAAAATTTGCCCAAATATCGGTCCAATCGGGAATTTTCCAATTCCATCCTCTAGATCAAGTCATAAGCTACAAAAAATTGTACAGGAATTTTCTCGTACGACGCACCGTTCTCGAGATATAAGTTGTCAAAAATTCCATACGAACCGCCAGAAACCCTACGGATGTCGATTTTTCTAAATTGAAAAAATCATGAATGTTCGCCTTACTTTGCTCATATCTCAAAAACCGTGTGTCCTACAGCAAAGTGACTGAGACCGATTTTGTAGCTCATGACTAGACCTAGAGGATGGGTCTGGGGAACGGAAAAATGTACCGCTATAAGGGTATCATTTTCAAAGGATAAGGCACTTTTCGTGGTAAAATAACTTTAATCATCGCCTTGCCGGTGATTATTTGTGAAGAAAACTTGCACAATGTGAATTCACGTCAAGAGCAACAATTCAGACTGACCTTCCTTCAAAGCAGATGTAAAATTTCATATAATTTACACCGGAGAAACAAATTTCCCTGTTTTTTTCAAAAATTTGCCCAAATATCGGTCCAATCGGGAATTTTCCAATTCCATCCTCTAGATCAAGTCATAAGCTACAAAAAATTGTACAAGAATTTTCTCGTACGACGCACCGTTCTCGAGATATAAGTTGTCAAAAATTCCATACGAACCGCCAGAAACCCTACGGATGTCGATTTTTCTAAATTGAAAAAATCATGAATGTTCGCCTTACTTTGCTCATATCTCAAAAACCGTGTGTCCTACAGCAAAGTGACTGAGACCGATTTTGTAGCTCATGACTAGACCTAGAGGATGGGTCTGGGGAACGGAAAAATGTACCGCTATAAGGGTATCATTTTCAAAGGATAAGGCACTTTTCGTGGTAAAATAACTTTAATCATCGCCTTGCCGGTGATTGAGAGTAATGACAACTTGCACAATGTGAATTCACGTCAAGAGCAACAATTCAGATCGACCTACCTTCAAAGCAGATGTAAAATTTCATATAATTTACGCCGGAGAAACAAATTTCCCTGTTTTTTTCAAAAATTTGCCCAAATATCGGTCCAATCGGGAATTTTCCAATTCCATCCTCTAGATCAAGTCATAAGCTACAAAAAATTGTAAAGGAATTTTCTCGTACGACGCACCGTTCTCGAGATATAAGTTGTCAAAAATTCCATACGAACCGCCAGAAACCCTACGGATGTCGATTTTTCTAAATTGAAAAAATCATGAATGTTCGCCTTACTTTGCTCATATCTCAAAAACCGTGTGTCCTACAGCAAAGTGACTGAGACCGATTTTGTAGCTCATGACTAGACCTAGAGGATGGGTCTGGGGAACGGAAAAATGTACCGCTATAAGGGTATCATTTTCAAAGGATAAGGCACTTTTCGTGGTAAAATAACTTTAATCATCGCCTTGCCGGTGATTATTTGTGAAGAAAACTTGCACAATGCGAATTCAAGTCAAGAGCAACAATTCAGACTGACCTTCCTTCAAAGCAAATGTAAAATTTCATATAATTTACGCCGGAGAAACAAATTTCCCGGTTTTTTTCAAAAATTTGCCCAAATATCGGTCCAATCGGGAATTTTCCAATTCCATCCTCTAGATCAAGTCATAAGCTACAAAAAATTGTATTGGAATTTTCTCGTACGACGCACCGTTCTCGAGATATAAGTTGTCAAAAATTCCATACGAACCGCCAGAAACCCGTCCTACAGCAAAGTGACTGAGACCGATTTTGTATCTCATGACTAGATCTAGAGGATGGGTCTGGGGAACGGAAAAATGTACCGCTATAAGGGTATAATTTTCAAAGGATAAGGAACTTTTCGTGGTAAAATAACTTTAATCATCGCCTTGCTGGTGATTAAGAGTAATGACAACTTGCACAATGTGAATTCACATCAAGAGCAATAATTCACATTGACCTTACTTCAAAGCAGATGTAAAATTTCATATAATTTACGCCGGAAAAAACAAATTTCCCTGTTTTTTTCAAAAATTTGCCCAAATATCGGTCCAATCGGGAATTTTCCAATTCCATCCTCTAGATCAAGTCATAAGCTACAAAAAATTGTAAAGGAATTTTCTCGTACGACGCACCGTTCTCGAGATATAAGTTGTCAAAAATTCCATACGAACCGCCAGAAACCCTACGGATGTCGATTTTTCTACATGGAAAAAATCATGAATGTTCGCCTTACTTTGCTCATATCTCAAAAACCGTGCGTCCTACAGCAAAGTGACTGAGACCGATTTTGTAGCTCATGACTAGACCTAGAGGATGGGTCTGGGGAACGGAAAAATGTACCGCTATAAGGGTATCATTTTCAAAGGATAAGGCACTTTTCGTGGTAAAATAACTTTAATCATCGCCTTGCCGGTGATTATTTGTGAAGAAAACTTGCACAATGTGAATTCAAGTCAAGAGCAACAATTCAGACTGACCTTCCTTCAAAGCAGATGTAAAATTTCATATAATTTACGCCGGAAAAAACAAATTTCCCTGTTTTTTTCAAAAATTTGCCCAAATATCGGTCCAATCGGGAATTTTCCAATTCCATCCTCTAGATCAAGTCATAAGCTACAAAAAATTGTAAAGGAATTTTCTCGTACGACGCACCGTTCTCGAGATATAAGTTGTCAAAAATTCCATACGAACCGCCAGAAACCCTACGGATGTCGATTTTTCTAAATTGAAAAAATCATGAATGTTCGCCTTACTTTGCTCATATCTCAAAAACCGTGTGTCCTACAGCAAAGTGACTGAGACCGATTTTGTAGCTCATGACTAGACCTAGAGGATGGGTCTGGGGAACGGAAAAATGTACCGCTATAAGGGTATCATTTTCAAAGGATAAGGCACTTTTCGTGGTAAAATAACTTTAATCATCGCCTTGCCGGTGATTATTTGTGAAGAAAACTTGCACAATGCGAATTCAAGTCAAGAGCAACAATTCAGACTGACCTTCCTTCAAAGCAAATGTAAAATTTCATATAATTTACACCGGAGAAACAAATTTCCCTGTTTTTTTGAAAAATTTGCCCAAATATAGGTCCAATCGGGAATTTTCCAATTCCATCCTCTAGATCAAGTCATAAGCTACAAAAAATTGTACTGGAATTTTCTCGTACGACGCACCGTTCTCGAGATATAAGTTGTCAAAAATTCCATACGAACCGCCAGAAACCCTACGGATGTCGATTTTTCTAAATTGAAAAAATCATGAATGTTCGCCTTACTTTGCTCATATCTCAAAAACCGTGTGTCCTACAGCAAAGTGACTGAGACCGATTTTGTAGCTCATGACTAGACCTAGAGGATGGGTCTGGGGAACGGAAAAATGTACCGCTATAAGGGTATCATTTTCAAAGGATAAGGCACTTTTCGTGGTAAAATAACTTTAATCATCGCCTTGCCGGTGATTATTTGTGAAGAAAACTTGCACAATGTGAATTCAAGTCAAGAGCAACAATTCAGACTGACCTTCCTTCAAAGCAGATGTAAAATTTCATATAATTTACGCCGGAGAAACAAATTTCCCGGTTTTTTTCAAAAATTTGCCCAAATATCGGTCCAATCGGGAATTTTCCAATTCCATCCTTTAGATCAAGTCATAAGCTACAAAAAATTGTACAGGAATTTTCTCGTACGACGCACCGTTCTCGAGATATAAGTTGTCAAAAATTCCATACGAACCGCCAGAAACCCTACGGATGTCGATTTTTCTAAATTGAAAAAATCATGAATGTTCGCCTTACTTTGCTCATATCTCAAAAACCGTGTGTCCTACAGCAAAGTGACTGAGACCGATTTTGTAGCTCATGACTAGACCTAGAGGATGGGTCTGGGGAACGGAAAAATGTACCGCTATAAGGGTATCATTTTCAAAGGATAAGGCACTTTTCGTGGTAAAATAACTTTAATCATCGCCTTGCCGGTGATTGAGAGTAATGACAACTTGCACAATGTGAATTTACGTCAAGAGCAACAATTCAGATCGACCTACCTTCAAAGCAGATGTAAAATTTCATATAATTTACGCCGGAGAAACAAATTTCCCGGTTTTTTTCAAAAATTTGCCCAAATATCGGTCCAATCGGGAATTTTCCAATTCCATCCTCTAGATCAAGTCATAAGCTACAAAAAATTGTACTGGAATTTTCTCGTACGACGCACCGTTCTCGAGATATAAGTTGTCAAAAATTCCATACGAACCGCCAGAAACCCTACGGATGTCGATTTTTCTAAATTGAAAAAATCATGAATGTTCGCCTTACTTTGCTCATATCTCAAAAACCGTGTGTCCTACAGCAAAGTGACTGAGACCGATTTTGTAGCTCATGACTAGACCTAGAGGATGGGTCTGGGGAACGGAAAAATGTACCGCTATAAGGGTATAATTTTCAAAGGATAAGGAACTTTTCGTGGTAAAATAACTTTAATCATCGCCTTGCTGGTGATTAAGAGTAATGACAACTTGCACAATGTGAATTCACATCAAGAGCAATAATTCACATTGACCTTACTTCAAAGCAGATGTAAAATTTCATATAATTTACACCGGAGAAACAAATTTCCCTGTTTTTTTGAAAAATTTGCCCAAATATAGGTCCAATCGGGAATTTTCCAATTCCATCCTCTAGATCAAGTCATAAGCTACAAAAAATTGTACTGGAATTTTCTCGTACGACGCACCGTTCTCGAGATATAAGTTGTCGAAAATTCCATACGAACCGCCAGAAACCCCACAGATGTCGATTTTTCTAAATTGAAAAAATCATGAATGTTCGCCTTACTTTGCTCATATCTGAAAAACCGTGCGTCCTACAGCAAAGTGACTGAGACCGATTTTGTAGCTCATGACTAGACCTAGAGGATGGGTCTGGGGAACGGAAAAATGTACCGCTATAAGGGTATCATTTTCAAAGGATAAGGCACTTTTCGTGGTAAAATAACTTTAATCATCGCCTTGCCGGTGATTATTTGTGAAGAAAACTTGCACAATGTGAATTCAAGTCAAGAGCAACAATTCAGACTGACCTTCCTTCAAAGCAGATGTAAAATTTCATATAATTTACGCCGGAGAAACAAATTTCCCGGTTTTTTTCAAAAATTTGCCCAAATATCGGTCCAATCGGGAATTTTCCAATTCCATCCTCTAGATCAAGTCATAAGCTACAAAAAATTGTACTGGAATTTTCTCGTACGACGCACCGTTCTCGAGATATAAGTTGTCGAAAATTCCATACGAACCGCCAGAAACCCCACAGATGTCGATTTTTCTAAATTGAAAAAATCATGAATGTTCGCCTTACTTTGCTCATATCTGAAAAACCGTGCGTCCTACAGCAAAGTGACTGAGACCGATTTTGTAGCTCATGACTAGATCTAGAGGATGGGTTTGGGGAACGTAAAAATGTACCGCTATAAGGGTATAATTTTCAAAGGATAAGGCACTTTTCGTGGTAAAATAACTTTAATCATCGCCTTGCCGGTGATTATTTGTGAAGAAAACTTGCACAATGTGAATTCAAGTCAAGAGCAACAATTCAGACTGACCTTCCTTCAAAGCAGATGTAAAATTTCATATAATTTACGCCGGAGAAACAAATTTCCCGGTTTTTTTCAAAAATTTGCCCAAATATCGGTCCAATCGGGAATTTTCCAATTCCATCCTCTAGATCAAGTCATAAGCTACAAAAAATTGTACTGGAATTTTCTCGTACGACGCACCGTTCTCGAGATATAAGTTGTCGAAAATTCCATACGAACCGCCAGAAACCCCACAGATGTCGATTTTTCTAAATTGAAAAAATCATGAATGTTCGCCTTACTTTGCTCATATCTGAAAAACCGTGCGTCCTACAGCAAAGTGACTGAGACCGATTTTGTAGCTCATGACTAGACCTAGAGGATGGGTCTGGGGAACGGAAAAATGTACCGCTATAAGGGTATCATTTTCAAAGGATAAGGCACTTTTCGTGGTAAAATAACTTTAATCATTGCCTTGCCGGTGATTGAGAGTAATGACAACTTGCACAATGTGAATTCACGTCAAGAGCAACAATTCAGATTGAACTTCCTTCAAAGCAGATGTAAAATTTCATATAATTTACACCGGAGAAACAAATTTCCCTGTTTTTTTGAAAAATTTGCCCAAATATAGGTCCAATCGGGAATTTTCCAATTCCATCCTCTAGATCAAGTCATAAGCTACAAAAAATTGTACTGGAATTTTCTCGTACGACGCACCATTCTCGAGATATAAGTTGTCAAAAATTCCATACGAACCGCCAGAAACCCTACGGATGTCGATTTTTCTACATGGAAAACCGTGTGTAATACAGCAAAGTGACTGAGACCGATTTTGTAGCTCATGACTAGACCTAGAGGATGGGTCTGGGGAACGGAAAAATGTACCGCTATAAGGGTATCATTTTCAAAGGATAAGGCACTTTTCGTGGTAAAATAACTTTAATCATTGCCTTGCCGGTGATTGAGAGTAATGACAACTTGCACAATGTGAATTCACGTCAAGAGCAACAATTCAGATTGAACTTCCTTCAAAGCAGATGTAAAATTTCATATAATTTACAGCGGAGAAACAAATTTCCCTGTTTTTTTGAAAAATTTGCCCAAATATAGGTCCAATCGGGAATTTTCCAATTCCATCCTCTAGATCAAGTCATAAGCTACAAAAAATTGTAGTGGAATTTTCTCGTACGACGCACCGTTCTCGAGATATAAATTGTCAAAAATTCCATACGAACCGCCAGAAACCCTACGGATGTCGATTTTTCTACATGGAAAACCGTGTGTAATACAGCAAAGTGACTGAGACCGATTTTGTAGCTCATGACTAGACCTAGAGGATGGGTCTGGGGAACGGAAAAATGTACCGCTATAAGGGTATAATTTTCAAAGGATAAGGCACTTTTCGTGGTAAAATAACTTTAATCATCGCCTTGCTGGTGATTAAGAGTAATGACAACTTGCACAATGTGAATTCACATCAAGAGCAACAATTCAGATTGACCTTACTTCAAAGCAGATGTAAAATTTCATATAATTTACACCGGAGAAACAAATTTCCCTGTTTTTTTGAAAAATTTGCCCTAATATAGGTCCAATCGGGAATTTTCCAATTCCATCCTCTAGATCAAGTCATAAGCTACAAAAAATTGTACTGGAATTTTCTCGTACGACGCACCGTTCTCAAGATATAAGTTGTCAAAAATTCCATACGAACCGCCAGAAACCCTACGGATGTCGATTTTTCTAAATTGAAAAAATCATGAATGTTCGCCTTGCTTTGCTCATATCTCAAAAACCGTGCGTCCTACAGCAAAGTGACTGAGACCGATTTTGTAGCTCATGACTAGACCTAGAGGATGGGTCTGGGGAACGTAAAAATGTACCGCTATAAGGGTACCATTTTCAAAGGATAAGGCACTTTTCGTGGTAAAATAACTTTAATCATCGCCTTGCCGGTGATTATTTGTGAAGAAAACTTGCACAATGTGAATTCACGTCAAGAGCAACAATTCAGACTGACCTTCCTTCAAAGCAGATGTAAAATTTCATATAATTTACGCCGGAGAAACAAATTTCCCTGTTTTTTTGAAAAGTTTGCCCAAATATCGGTCCAATCGGGAATTTTCCAATTCCATCCTCTAGATCAAGTCATAAGCTACAAAAAATTGTACTGGAATTTTCTCGTACGACGCACCGTTCTCGAGATATAAGTTGTCAAAAATTCCATACGAACCGCCAGAAACCCTACGGATGTCGATTTTTCTAAATTGAAAAAATCATGAATGTTCGCCTTACTTTGCTCATATCTCAAAAACCGTGTGTCCTACAGCAAAGTGACTGAGACCGATTTTGTAGCTCATGACTAGACCTAGAGGATGGGTCTGGGGAACGGAAAAATGTACCGCTATAAGGGTATAATTTTCAAAGGATAAGGAACTTTTCGTGGTAAAATAACTTTAATCATCGCCTTGCTGGTGATTAAGAGTAATGACAACTTGCACAATGTGAATTCACATCAAGAGCAACAATTCAGATTGACCTTACTTCAAAGCAGATGTAAAATTTCATATAATTTACGCCGGAGAATCAAATTTCCCTGTTTTTTTGAAAAGTTTGCCCAAATATAGGTCCAATCGGGAATTTTCCAATTCCATCCTCTAGATCAAGTCATAAGCTACAAAAAATTCTACTGGAATTTTCTCGTACGACGCACCGTTCTCGAGATATAAATTGTCAAAAATTCCATACGAACCGCCAGAAACCCTACGGATGTCGATTTTTCTACATGGAAAAAATCATGAATGTTCGCCTTACTTTGCTCATATCTCAAAAACCGTGCGTCCTACAGCAAAGTGACTGAGACCGATTTTGTAGCTCATGACTAGACCTAGAGGATGGGTCTGGGGAACGGAAAAATGTACCGCTATAAGGGTATCATTTTCAAAGGATAAGGCACTTTTCGTGGTAAAATAACTTTAATCATTGCCTTGCCGGTGATTGAGAGTAATGACAACTTGCACAATGTGAATTCACGTCAAGAGCAACAATTCAGATTGAACTTCCTTCAAAGCAGATGTAAAATTTCATATAATTTACACCGGAGAAACAAATTTCCCTGTTTTTTTGAAAAATTTGCCCAAATATAGGTCCAATCGGGAATTTTCCAATTCCATCCTCTAGATCAAGTCATAAGCTACAAAAAATTGTACTGGAATTTTCTCGTACGACGCACCGTTCTCGAGATATAAGTTGTCGAAAATTCCATACGAACCGCCAGAAACCCCACAGATGTCGATTTTTCTAAATTGAAAAAATCATGAATGTTCGCCTTACTTTGCTCATATCTGAAAAACCGTGCGTCCTACAGCAAAGTGACTGAGACCGATTTTGTAGCTCATGACTAGATCTAGAGGATGGGTCTGGGGAACGTAAAAATGTACCGCTATAAGGGTATAATTTTCAAAGGATAAGGCACTTTTCGTGGTAAAATAACTTTAATCATTGCCTTGCCGGTGATTGAGAGTAATGACAACTTGCACAATGTGAATTCACGTCAAGAGCAACAATTCAGACTGACCTTCCTTCAAAGCAGATGTAAAATTTCATATAATTTACGCCGGAAAAACAAATTTCCCTGTTTTTTTCAAAAATTTGCCCAAATATCGGTCCAATCGGGAATTTTCCAATTCCATCCTCTAGATCAAGTCATAAGCTACAAAAAATTGTAAAGGAATTTTCTCGTACGACGCACCGTTCTCGAGATATAAGTTGTCAAAAATTCCATACGAACCGCCAGAAACCCTACGGATGTCGATTTTTCTACATGGAAAAAATCATGAATGTTCGCCTTACTTTGCTCATATCTCAAAAACCGTGCGTCCTACAGCAAAGTGACTGAGACCGATTTTGTAGCTCATGACTAGACCTAGAGGATGGGTCTGGGGAACGGAAAAATGTACCGCTATAAGGGTATCATTTTCAAAGGATAAGGCACTTTTCGTGGTAAAATAACTTTAATCATCGCCTTGCCGGTGATTATTTGTGAAGAAAACTTGCACAATGTGAATTCAAGTCAAGAGCAACAATTCAGACTGACCTTCCTTCAAAGCAGATGTAAAATTTCATATAATTTACGCCGGAGAAACAAATTTCCCGGTTTTTTTCAAAAATTTGCCCAAATATCGGTCCAATCGGGAATTTTCCAATTCCATCCTCTAGATCAAGTCATAAGCTACAAAAAATTGTACAGGAATTTTCTCGTACGACGCACCGTTCTCGAGATATAAGTTGTCAAAAATTCCATACGAACCGCCAGAAACCCTACGGATGTCGATTTTTCTAAATTGAAAAAATCATGAATGTTCGCCTTACTTTGCTCATATCTCAAAAACCGTGTGTCCTACAGCAAAGTGACTGAGACCGATTTTGTAGCTCATGACTAGACCTAGAGGATGGGTCTGGGGAACGGAAAAATGTACCGCTATAAGGGTATCATTTTCAAAGGATAAGGCACTTTTCGTGGTAAAATAACTTTAATCATCGCCTTGCCGGTGATTATTTGTGAAGAAAACTTGCACAATGTGAATTCACGTCAAGAGCAACAATTCAGACTGACCTTCCTTCAAAGCAGATGTAAAATTTCATATAATTTACGCCGGAGAAACAAATTTCCCGGTTTTTTTCAAAAATTTGCCCAAATATCGGTCCAATCGGGAATTTTCCAATTCCATCCTCTAGATCAAGTCATAAGCTACAAAAAATTGTACTGGAATTTTCTCGTACGACGCACCGTTCTCGAGATATAAGTTGTCAAAAATTCCATACGAACCGCCAGAAACCCTACGGATGTCGATTTTTCTAAATTGAAAAAATCATGAATGTTCGCCTTACTTTGCTCATATCTCAAAAACCGTGTGTCCTACAGCAAAGTGACTGAGACCGATTTTGTAGCTCATGACTAGACCTAGAGGATGGGTCTGGGGAACGGAAAAATGTACCGCTATAAGGGTATCATTTTCAAAGGATAAGGCACTTTTCGTGGTAAAATAACTTTAATCATCGCCTTGCCGGTGATTATTTGTGAAGAAAACTTGCACAATGTGAATTCAAGTCAAGAGCAACAATTCAGACTGACCTTCCTTCAAAGCAGATGTAAAATTTCATATAATTTACGCCGGAGAAACAAATTTCCCGGTTTTTTTCAAAAATTTGCCCAAATATCGGTCCAATCGGGAATTTTCCAATTCCATCCTCTAGATCAAGTCATAAGCTACAAAAAATTGTAAAGGAATTTTCTCGTACGACGCACCGTTCTCGAGATATAAGTTGTCAAAAATTCCATACGAACCGCCAGAAACCCTACGGATGTCGATTTTTCTAAATTGAAAAAATCATGAATGTTCGCCTTACTTTGCTCATATCTCAAAAACCGTGTGTCCTACAGCAAAGTGACTGAGACCGATTTTGTAGCTCATGACTAGACCTAGAGGATGGGTCTGGGGAACGGAAAAATGTACCGCTATAAGGGTATCATTTTCAAAGGATAAGGCACTTTTCGTGGTAAAATAACTTTAATCATCGCCTTGCCGGTGATTATTTGTGAAGAAAACTTGCACAATGTGAATTCAAGTCAAGAGCAACAATTCAGACTGACCTTCCTTCAAAGCAGATGTAAAATTTCATATAATTTACGCCGGAGAAACAAATTTCCCGGTTTTTTTCAAAAATTTGCCCAAATATCGGTCCAATCGGGAATTTTCCAATTCCATCCTCTAGATCAAGTCATAAGCTACAAAAAATTGTACTGGAATTTTCTCGTACGACGCACCGTTCTCGAGATATAAGTTGTCGAAAATTCCATACGAACCGCCAGAAACCCCACAGATGTCGATTTTTCTAAATTGAAAAAATCATGAATGTTCGCCTTACTTTGCTCATATCTGAAAAACCGTGCGTCCTACAGCAAAGTGACTGAGACCGATTTTGTAGCTCATGACTAGACCTAGAGGATGGGTCTGGGGAACGGAAAAATGTACCGCTATAAGGGTATCATTTTCAAAGGATAAGGCACTTTTCGTGGTAAAATAACTTTAATCATTGCCTTGCCGGTGATTGAGAGTAATGACAACTTGCACAATGTGAATTCACGTCAAGAGCAACAATTCAGATTGAACTTCCTTCAAAGCAGATGTAAAATTTCATATAATTTACACCGGAGAAACAAATTTCCCTGTTTTTTTGAAAAATTTGCCCAAATATAGGTCCAATCGGGAATTTTCCAATTCCATCCTCTAGATCAAGTCATAAGCTACAAAAAATTGTACTGGAATTTTCTCGTACGACGCACCGTTCTCGAGATATAAGTTGTCGAAAATTCCATACGAACCGCCAGAAACCCCACAGATGTCGATTTTTCTAAATTGAAAAAATCATGAATGTTCGCCTTACTTTGCTCATATCTGAAAAACCGTGCGTCCTACAGCAAAGTGACTGAGACCGATTTTGTAGCTCATGACTAGATCTAGAGGATGGGTCTGGGGAACGTAAAAATGTACCGCTATAAGGGTATAATTTTCAAAGGATAAGGCACTTTTCGTGGTAAAATAACTTTAATCATTGCCTTGCCGGTGATTGAGAGTAATGACAACTTGCACAATGTGAATTCACGTCAAGAGCAACAATTCAGATTGAACTTCCTTCAAAGCAGATGTAAAATTTCATATAATTTACAGCGGAGAAACAAATTTCCCTGTTTTTTTGAAAAATTTGCCCAAATATAGGTCCAATCGGGAATTTTCCAATTCCATCCTCTAGATCAAGTCATAAGCTACAAAAAATTGTACTGGAATTTTCTCGTACGACGCACCGTTCTCGAGATATAAGTTGTCGAAAATTCCATACGAACCGCCAGAAACCCTACGGATGTCGATTTTTCTAAATTGAAAAAATCATGAATGTTCGCCTTGCTTTGCTCATATCTCAAAAACCGTGCGTCCTACAGCAAAGTGACTGAGACCGATTTTGTAGCTCATGACTAGACCTAGAGGATGGGTCTGGGGAACGGAAAAATGTACCGCTATAAGGGTATAATTTTCAAAGGATAAGGAACTTTTCGTGGTAAAATAACTTTAATCATCGCCTTGCTGGTGATTAAGAGTAATGACAACTTGCACAATGTGAATTTGCACAGGAATTTTCTCGTACGACGCACCGTTCTCGAGATATAAGTTGTCAAAAATTCCATACGAACCGCCAGAAACCCTACGGATGTCGATTTTTCTAAATTGAAAAAATCATGAATGTTCGCCTTACTTTGCTCATATCTCAAAAACCGTGTGTCCTACAGCAAAGTGACTGAGACCGATTTTGTAGCTCATGACTAGACCTAGAGGATGGGTCTGGGGAACGGAAAAATGTACCGCTATAAGGGTATCATTTTCAAAGGATAAGGCACTTTTCGTGGTAAAATAACTTTAATCATCGCCTTGCCGGTGATTATTTGTGAAGAAAACTTGCACAATGTGAATTCACGTCAAGAGCAACAATTCAGACTGACCTTCCTTCAAAGCAGATGTAAAATTTCATATAATTTACGCCGGAGAAACAAATTTCCCGGTTTTTTTCAAAAATTTGCCCAAATATCGGTCCAATCGGGAATTTTCCAATTCCATCCTCTAGATCAAGTCATAAGCTACAAAAAATTGTACAGGAATTTTCTCGTACGACGCACCGTTCTCGAGATATAAGTTGTCAAAAATTCCATACGAACCGCCAGAAACCCTACGGATGTCGATTTTTCTAAATTGAAAAAATCATGAATGTTCGCCTTACTTTGCTCATATCTCAAAAACCGTGTGTCCTACAGCAAAGTGACTGAGACCGATTTTGTAGCTCATGACTAGACCTAGAGGATGGGTCTGGGGAACGGAAAAATGTACCGCTATAAGGGTATCATTTTCAAAGGATAAGGCACTTTTCGTGGTAAAATAACTTTAATCATCGCCTTGCCGGTGATTATTTGTGAAGAAAACTTGCACAATGTGAATTCAAGTCAAGAGCAACAATTCAGACTGACCTTCCTTCAAAGCAGATGTAAAATTTCATATAATTTACGCCGGAGAAACAAATTTCCCGGTTTTTTTCAAAAATTTGCCCAAATATCGGTCCAATCGGGAATTTTCCAATTCCATCCTCTAGATCAAGTCATAAGCTACAAAAAATTGTACAGGAATTTTCTCGTACGACGCACCGTTCTCGAGATATAAGTTGTCAAAAATTCCATACGAACCGCCAGAAACCCTACGGATGTCGATTTTTCTAAATTGAAAAAATCATGAATGTTCGCCTTACTTTGCTCATATCTCAAAAACCGTGTGTCCTACAGCAAAGTGACTGAGACCGATTTTGTAGCTCATGACTAGACCTAGAGGATGGGTCTGGGGAACGGAAAAATGTACCGCTATAAGGGTATCATTTTCAAAGGATAAGGCACTTTTCGTGGTAAAATAACTTTAATCATCGCCTTGCCGGTGATTATTTGTGAAGAAAACTTGCACAATGTGAATTCACGTCAAGAGCAACAATTCAGACTGACCTTCCTTCAAAGCAGATGTAAAATTTCATATAATTTACGCCGGAGAAACAAATTTCCCGGTTTTTTTCAAAAATTTGCCCAAATATCGGTCCAATCGGGAATTTTCCAATTCCATCCTCTAGATCAAGTCATAAGCTACAAAAAATTGTACAGGAATTTTCTCGTACGACGCACCGTTCTCGAGATATAAGTTGTCAAAAATTCCATACGAACCGCCAGAAACCCTACGGATGTCGATTTTTCTAAATTGAAAAAATCATGAATGTTCGCCTTACTTTGCTCATATCTCAAAAACCGTGTGTCCTACAGCAAAGTGACTGAGACCGATTTTGTAGCTCATGACTAGACCTAGAGGATGGGTCTGGGGAACGGAAAAATGTACCGCTATAAGGGTATCATTTTCAAAGGATAAGGCACTTTTCGTGGTAAAATAACTTTAATCATCGCCTTGCCGGTGATTATTTGTGAAGAAAACTTGCACAATGTGAATTCAAGTCAAGAGCAACAATTCAGACTGACCTTCCTTCAAAGCAGATGTAAAATTTCATATAATTTACGCCGGAGAAACAAATTTCCCGGTTTTTTTCAAAAATTTGCCCAAATATCGGTCCAATCGGGAATTTTCCAATTCCATCCTCTAGATCAAGTCATAAGCTACAAAAAATTGTACAGGAATTTTCTCGTACGACGCACCGTTCTCGAGATATAAGTTGTCAAAAATTCCATACGAACCGCCAGAAACCCTACGGATGTCGATTTTTCTAAATTGAAAAAATCATGAATGTTCGCCTTACTTTGCTCATATCTCAAAAACCGTGTGTCCTACAGCAAAGTGACTGAGACCGATTTTGTAGCTCATGACTAGACCTAGAGGATGGGTCTGGGGAACGGAAAAATGTACCGCTATAAGGGTATCATTTTCAAAGGATAAGGCACTTTTCGTGGTAAAATAACTTTAATCATCGCCTTGCCGGTGATTATTTGTGAAGAAAACTTGCACAATGTGAATTCAAGTCAAGAGCAACAATTCAGACTGACCTTCCTTCAAAGCAGATGTAAAATTTCATATAATTTACGCCGGAGAAACAAATTTCCCGGTTTTTTTCAAAAATTTGCCCAAATATCGGTCCAATCGGGAATTTTCCAATTCCATCCTCTAGATCAAGTCATAAGCTACAAAAAATTGTACTGGAATTTTCTCGTACGACGCACCGTTCTCGAGATATAAGTTGTCGAAAATTCCATACGAACCGCCAGAAACCCCACAGATGTCGATTTTTCTAAATTGAAAAAATCATGAATGTTCGCCTTACTTTGCTCATATCTGAAAAACCGTGCGTCCTACAGCAAAGTGACTGAGACCGATTTTGTAGCTCATGACTAGACCTAGAGGATGGGTCTGGGGAACGGAAAAATGTACCGCTATAAGGGTATCATTTTCAAAGGATAAGGCACTTTTCGTGGTAAAATAACTTTAATCATTGCCTTGCCGGTGATTGAGAGTAATGACAACTTGCACAATGTGAATTCACGTCAAGAGCAACAATTCAGATTGAACTTCCTTCAAAGCAGATGTAAAATTTCATATAATTTACAGCGGAGAAACAAATTTCCCTGTTTTTTTGAAAAATTTGCCCAAATATAGGTCCAATCGGGAATTTTCCAATTCCATCCTCTAGATCAAGTCATAAGCTACAAAAAATTGTACTGGAATTTTCTCGTACGACGCACCGTTCTCGAGATATAAGTTGTCAAAAATTCCATACGAACCGCCAGAAACCCTACGGATGTCGATTTTTCTAAATTGAAAAAATCATGAATGTTCGCCTTGCTTTGCTCATATCTCAAAAACCGTGCGTCCTACAGCAAAGTGACTGAGACCGATTTTGTAGCTCATGACTAGACCTAGAGGATGGGTCTGGGGAACGGAAAAATGTACCGCTATAAGGGTATAATTTTCAAAGGATAAGGAACTTTTCGTGGTAAAATAACTTTAATCATCGCCTTGCTGGTGATTAAGAGTAATGACAACTTGCACAATGTGAATTCACATCAAGAGCAACAATTCAGATTGACCTTACTTCAAAGCAGATGTAAAATTTCATATAATTTTCGCCGGAGAATCAAATTTCCCTGTTTTTTTGAAAAGTTTGCCCAAATATAGGTCCAATCGGGAATTTTCCAATTCCATCCTCTAGATCAAGTCATAAGCTACAAAAAATTGTACTGGAATTTTCTCGTACGACGCACCGTTCTCGAGATATAAGTTGTCAAAAATTCCATACGAACCGCCAGAAACCCTACGGATGTCGATTTTTTTACATTGAAAAAATCATGAATGTTCCCCTTACTTTGCTCATATCTCAAAAACCGTGCGTCCTACAGCAAAGTGACTGAGACCGATTTTGTAGCTCATGACTAGACCTAGAGGATGGGTCTGGGGAACGGAAAAATGTACCGCTATAAGGGTATAATTTTCAAAGGATAAGGCACTTTTCGTGGTAAAATAACTTTAATCATCGCCTTGCCGGTGATTATTTGTGAAGAAAACTTGCACAATGTGAATTCACGTCAAGAGCAACAATTCAGACTGACCTTCCTTCAAAGCAGATGTAAAATTTCATATAATTTACGCCGGAGAAACAAATTTCCCTGTTTTTTTGAAAAGTTTGCCCAAATATTGGTCCAATCGGGAATTTTCCAATTCCATCCTCTAGATCAAGTCATAAGCTACAAAAAATTGTACTGGAATTTTCTCGTACGACGCACCGTTCTCGAGATATAAGTTGTCAAAAATTCCATACGAACCGCCAGAAACCCTACGGATGTCGATTTTTTTACATTGAAAAAATCATGAATGTTCCCCTTACTTTGCTCATATCTCAAAAACCGTGCGTCCTACAGCAAAGTGACTGAGACCGATTTTGTAGCTCATGACTAGACCTAGAGGATGGGTCTGGGGAACGGAAAATGTACCGCTATAAGGGTATAATTTTCAAAGGATAAGGCACTTTTCGTGGTAAAATAACTTTAATCATCGCCTTGCCGGTGATTGAGAGTAATGAAAACTTGCACAATGTGAATTCACGTTAAGAGCAACAATTCAGATTGACCTTCCTTCAAAGCAGATGTAAAATTTCATATAATTTACACCGGAGAAACAAATTTCCCTGTTTTTTTGAAAAATTTGCCCAAATATCGGTCCAATCGTGAATTTTCTAATTCCATTCTCTAGATCAAGTCATAAGCTACAAAAAATTGTACTGGAATTTTCTCGTACGACGCACCGTTCTCGAGATATAAATTGTCAAAAATTCCATACGAACCGCCACGTCCCTGAGTTTGGGGATGATCGTAGAACTTTCCTGATTCCGAAGGCTTCAGGGACCTGCTCAGTTTTGCCACAGAAGAGTCTCTAAGGTGCTCGTTGGGCAAATGACTTCTTTCTGGTTCCACCAGAGAACTTGTGACAGTTCGGTGTTCCTTATTTACAAACTCAAACTCCTGCGAGAGGCATGGCATTCAAAATTTGTTCAATTTCCTGGCTTAAGAGCTGAGTGGGTGGCTTTTTCTTGAAAGCAGGACATGACATGGCGCTCTGCGAATTTGTGAAATTTTCGATTGGATGTACTGTTAAGTGTGGTTAATTGAGTGATTAATCAAATTAAATTGTTAATAATTTGGAGGCCAAGTGCCATGGAGTGGCAGTGTTATGCTTACATTACAAATAAGATGTTGCTGAAACAAGGATATCCACTCAAACTCCTTCTTTATCTGATCCACAACCCTCTTAACTTAAAAATGAACAGGTAATCACTTCATAAAGCACTCGTTTCACAACTGACAGAAGAAAGGCCTTGAACGTCCCTCAAACGCGTGAGCGTGAGCTTTATTCCCACGCAGGTACCAGCAGATGGATCCCCCTCACGAAACCCTGATGAATCACAATCACATGTTGTCACTGCATTGCCTGACAAGGGCCCACTTGTTGACCTTTATACGGGCAATAAGTTGACACCTCGGTCATGTAAGCCACACGTGTCGTCGTCCGCACTGGCACCTCAGCCCTGAACGCTGAAGTCATGCCCGACATGCTCGCCAGAAGCGGCAGAATCCAGAACAATTGCCTTGAAAGCCGTCTCACCCCCAGCACTCCAGAGACGGCTCGTGACAAAGTCACATAGTTGGCGCAACTTCTGCGACAAGTGCCAATTACTTTTGTTCAATTTGCCGACCATGTGGAGTTCCCTTTTAATCTCGTGATGGAGCTCCACCGCGGGCTCACTCACCAGCAACAGCCCCCACGCATGGCTCGCACTCCGAGCTCCTGACTGCTGACTGCAAACACAACCGACTGTCTAGACGTGGAAAGTTTACTTCTCGCGAGCTCCTGTTTCGCAGCCAAGTGCCTGGCAGCGATTTACATTTCAATTAAAAATTCCATTTGTGCCGCCACCCGAGGGTTCCATTCGCGGGAAGCATCCGCGCCCGAAGTACGCATAGTTTTGCCTAATCCTCGCGAAATTACGCTTAAGAAAATATTCATAACGCGCTGAGCTCATATAAATTTCGAATCGACCTAGTCCCCGGGGACAGATGAATCCCCACTCCCCGCATGCACCCGCACAGCATCCGTCTTACAAGGCGGCGCGCAAATTAACTCGGGCTCCACAACAAAAGCGACTACGTTCATCCCGAGCATATGCACGCATCAGATTACGATTTGATCACGAATCCTGTAAACATGCAGGATACGGATGACGACGGCAGAAGCGGCAACGGTTTGAGGGTGTGAGTGGCAAGTGGGTGGTGCTGCCAATCACGTATTCATTTGCACAGCCAATGGAACTTCATTTATAGATGAATCTCTCGGGGCAATTACTCGTGGATACACCGCAGCGCGCGGCTCTGAATTATTGACGCATCCCAAATCGTTCGGAGGCGGTGGTGGGGATAAATACTCATCGATTTTGAATCACATTAAGTGCTCAGATAAACAACAGCCGAGGCGCGGCGAAGCGGTTCCTGTAGAGGCCATGGCACCGTGCACAGCAGCCGTGTCTACCTTTGCGGATCTCCTCAAGGTCTTATCACCTAATTAAGTTATCAGAAACAGACGAAGTCGAAGTCACGAGGAGCCGATGCGGAACGTTCATTACACTTCGATCTGGTTAACCGACCGAATTGTGGGGCTCCCTTCGGGTACTGGCTGCAGAGGTGGGGTGGTTGAGTGATGCCATTAACTGATGGAATCGCTTCAGGGCGCGTTGAGCAGGAGGAGTGAGAGGCGGTGTTTGGAGTTCGCTCATCATCGCGAAATCGTATTGAGGCCAATCGAATGAGAATCAACAAGAACGATGGTAATCTGAGTCAATTTCGAAGGAATGAAATTAAAGGCTTACTCGGAAGGGAAGTCAGTGGATCTTGCGATGGCATTCGGGAGCGTTGAATTTGAGGCAGACGACGGAGATAGGCGTTCATATGTCAGAGCGGTGGTATGTGGATAAAGCAGCAGTCGCACTTAGGGCAGCATGAAGCTCATTGTGTTACGACGCAGCTCTGGTTGGTTGTATTTCGAAAACTGGTTTGTGCAAGCTATGGAGACCACTGAGTCTAATGCTAGCTAGTCAAGTAGAAGCCTTTGAAGAGTATTCTTCTATAGGAGGAGAGAGCCCTACAATTGCAGGCGATAGTTTCTTCCTTTTCCTCGTCTCTGTGGCTTCTGCAGAAGCCGTTGTGATGAAGGCCTAGTCTAGGGAATTCCAATGGCGCAATGCTCAGTTTAAAAGATGATAGGTTTGGTAAGGTTAGAAGTGGCATTACTTCACTTAGGCCAAAGTTGCCTCATTGTACCGCCAAGTGGGTGGAAGTCGAGGTTCGATGAGAATCTAATAAGCACTATGTGACATAGCTCTGTTAACTATAAATAAGGAAGGTGTAGGTGTATGAGATATCTCTAAATCCAACCTAAAGTCTTTAGGAAGGACATTATGCCTTGAATATCCTTCGCAGAAATGTCAGAAATGTGTCAAAGGGAATTAAAATGGGTCTACCAAGCGGTTGCTGTCTGGGTCTAGCAAGAGCCCGACAGGCGCAAAGGTAATGTGTTAGGGTCTCCCCCTCAGCCGTGTTGTTGCAGCTGAGAAAATGTCAATTGTGTGCCTAGTTTAACGGCATGACCTCCAAGCAGCCAGTGTCCTGTACAGACCGCCACTAGTCTAGCAATATCAGGCCGAGTTCGATGAAGGAGATCTTTTCGTTTTCGATTGTTTGTATTCAGGCCATATTTAGCCTGATGTTGCACAGTACGGCAGTTGGACCCATCTAAGGTTTGCTGTTTCAATGAAGTGTGAGATTATATTAACAGCTTCTAGTGAGATGAACACCCTCTCAGCAAGTGATCGCTGAAGGGCAGATCCCTGCCTAGCATGTTAATCGGCCCTTTCATTTCTTGGAGCTCACATTATTGAGAGTACCCGTGACCTATGACAACAAGTCAGTTTTCTCAACAAATTGTACTAGTGCGTTGACTGGAATTTTGCTGAAGTCGATTAGACTGTCGTAGTGGCTTTCGTAGCTGCCAATCGAATGAGAATCAACAAGAACGATGGTAATCTGAGTCAATTTCGAAGGAATGAAATTAAAGGCTTACTCGGAAGGGAAGTCAGTGGATCTTGCGATGGCATTCGGGAGCGTTGAATTTGAGGCAGACGACGGAGATAGGCGTTCATATGTCAGAGCGGTGGTATGTGGATAAAGCAGCAGTCGCACTTAGGGCAGCATGAAGCTCATTGTGTTACGACGCAGCTCTGGTTGGTTGTATTTCGAAAACTGGTTTGTGCAAGCTATGGAGACCACTGAGTCTAATGCTAGCTAGTCAAGTAGAAGCCTTTGAAGAGTATTCTTCTATAGGAGGAGAGAGCCCTACAATTGCAGGCGATAGTTTCTTCCTTTTCCTCGTCTCTGTGGCTTCTGCAGAAGCCGTTGTGATGAAGGCCTAGTCTAGGGAATTCCAATGGCGCAATGCTCAGTTTAAAAGATGATAGGTTTGGTAAGGTTAGAAGTGGCATTACTTCACTTAGGCCAAAGTTGCCTCATTGTACCGCCAAGTGGGTGGAAGTCGAGGTTCGATGAGAATCTAATAAGCACTATGTGACATAGCTCTGTTAACTATAAATAAGGAAGGTGTAGGTGTATGAGATATCTCTAAATCCAACCTAAAGTCTTTAGGAAGGACATTATGCCTTGAATATCCTTCGCAGAAATGTCAGAAATGTGTCAAAGGGAATTAAAATGGGTCTACCAAGCGGTTGCTGTCTGGGTCTAGCAAGAGCCCGACAGGCGCAAAGGTAATGTGTTAGGGTCTCCCCCTCAGCCGTGTTGTTGCAGCTGAGAAAATGTCAATTGTGTGCCTAGTTTAACGGCATGACCTCCAAGCAGCCAGTGTCCTGTACAGACCGCCACTAGTCTAGCAATATCAGGCCGAGTTCGATGAAGGAGATCTTTTCGTTTTCGATTGTTTGTATTCAGGCCATATTTAGCCTGATGTTGCACAGTACGGCAGTTGGACCCATCTAAGGTTTGCTGTTTCAATGAAGTGTGAGATTATATTAACAGCTTCTAGTGAGATGAACACCCTCTCAGCAAGTGATCGCTGAAGGGCAGATCCCTGCCTAGCATGTTAATCGGCCCTTTCATTTCTTGGAGCTCACATTATTGAGAGTACCCGTGACCTATGACAACAAGTCAGTTTTC
Source organism: Eristalis intricaria (assembly GCA_964034865.1). Taxonomy (NCBI): domain Eukaryota; kingdom Metazoa; phylum Arthropoda; class Insecta; order Diptera; family Syrphidae; genus Eristalis; species Eristalis intricaria. Next base: position 11,629,712 of record OZ035877.1, read on the forward strand.
TCAACAAATTGTACTAGTGCGTTGACTGGAATTTTGCTGAAGTCGATTAGACTGTCGTAGTGGCTTTCGTAGCTGCCAATCGAATGAGAATCAACAAGAACGATGGTAATCTGAGTCAATTTCGAAGGAATGAAATTAAAGGCTTACTCGGAAGGGAAGTCAGTGGATCTTGCGATGGCATTCGGGAGCGTTGAATTTGAGGCAGACGACGGAGATAGGCGTTCATATGTCAGAGCGGTGGTATGTGGATAAAGCAGCAGTCGCACTTAGGGCAGCATGAAGCTCATTGTGTTACGACGCAGCTCTGGTTGGTTGTATTTCGAAAACTGGTTTGTGCAAGCTATGGAGACCACTGAGTCTAATGCTAGCTAGTCAAGTAGAAGCCTTTGAAGAGTATTCTTCTATAGGAGGAGAGAGCCCTACAATTGCAGGCGATAGTTTCTTCCTTTTCCTCGTCTCTGTGGCTTCTGCAGAAGCCGTTGTGATGAAGGCCTAGTCTAGGGAATTCCAATGGCGCAATGCTCAGTTTAAAAGATGATAGGTTTGGTAAGGTTAGAAGTGGCATTACTTCACTTAGGCCAAAGTTGCCTCATTGTACCGCCAAGTGGGTGGAAGTCGAGGTTCGATGAGAATCTAATAAGCACTATGTGACATAGCTCTGTTAACTATAAATAAGGAAGGTGTAGGTGTATGAGATATCTCTAAATCCAACCTAAAGTCTTTAGGAAGGACATTATGCCTTGAATATCCTTCGCAGAAATGTCAGAAATGTGTCAAAGGGAATTAAAATGGGTCTACCAAGCGGTTGCTGTCTGGGTCTAGCAAGAGCCCGACAGGCGCAAAGGTAATGTGTTAGGGTCTCCCCCTCAGCCGTGTTGTTGCAGCTGAGAAAATGTCAATTGTGTGCCTAGTTTAACGGCATGACCTCCAAGCAGCCAGTGTCCTGTACAGACCGCCACTAGTCTAGCAATATCAGGCCGAGTTCGATGAAGGAGATCTTTTCGTTTTCGATTGTTTGTATTCAGGCCATATTTAGCCTGATGTTGCACAGTACGGCAGTTGGACCCATCTAAGGTTTGCTGTTTCAATGAAGTGTGAGATTATATTAACAGCTTCTAGTGAGATGAACACCCTCTCAGCAAGTGATCGCTGAAGGGCAGATCCCTGCCTAGCATGTTAATCGGCCCTTTCATTTCTTGGAGCTCACATTATTGAGAGTACCCGTGACCTATGACAACAAGTCAGTTTTCTCAACAAATTGTACTAGTGCGTTGACTGGAATTTTGCTGAAGTCGATTAGACTGTCGTAGTGGCTTTCGTAGCTGGTGCAAGAGCAGGCCAGTTGCAGAGAAGATGTTGGATGCTATCCTCCTCCTCTTCGTTTAGGCAACTTCTATAGAAGTCGCTGGAGAATAGGCCAAGTATTTATGCATGAGGCAGTGTCCAGTGACTATTCCCACAGCAGTGCTTAATTTGGATCTCTTTAGGGAGATCATCGAGAATAGGCCAGATTTGTCTTGAACAAGTGATGCCTGTCAATCATCTGGCATTGGTTTTCTTCTGGCATTGGTTTTCTTTGTGAAGCTACCTTCAAGGGGGGTACCTATTTTGCGAGGATGTCCATCAACTGGAAGTCTAGTGGCGCGTTAAGCGAGTTCATCAGCTGTGAAGTTTCCCGGGATGTGTCTATGGCCTGGCACCTAGCACAAGAGAATGTTGAACTCCTCGGATATATCGTTAAGAGATGCGTGGCAGTCGATTACTATAATAGCGTTTATGGAGAACGATCCCAGGGATTTGACACCGATCGGATATCACGTTCCACCTTAGCCAGGACAGGACTTCGCTAATCGTCATAACTTCCGCTTGGAAGACGCCGCAGTGATTTGGAAGACGAGCAGATTTTTTCATATTAAGACGCGCCGAGAAAACGCCACTTCATACTCCACTGATCCGTCTTCTATCCATCCATGCGGAGATGTATTCCTTTAGCAAGTCTCTGTCCAGAATCAGGGTGTCAAAGTTGTTCTCTCGGAACTGTCGTGGCGAAGTATAGTCTAAGTGGGCAGGATTCTACTCGGACACGTTGCACAAACAGGAATAATTTAGACTCCCTGTTATGTGTGTTATGTCTTCCAAGCAGAGATTCTGTCAATTGAGAAAGCCGACAAACACATACAAATAACCGATATCTCATCATCAGGTATCACCATCGTTGTTGACAGCTAGGCTGCACTAAAGTCAATAGGATCCGGTACGACGAGATCAAGGGCTGTTATGAACTGCCGCCACTAACTAAAGTCCATCAGTCACCACACGGTCAAACTCTAGTGGGTCCCGGGAAACAGCTCAATTGGCCAGACAAGGGTCTGAAGTGGATCAGCATCAGCAAAGCGGACACAACACTGCAGCCACCGATCAGTGCACTACTCCGAACTATAAGTGACATCATACTTAAAGAAGCCAACTCGCCTTTGCTCGCTCGTGGGCATAGCTTAACAACGGCAGAACAAGGAAGCTTCTACCGTTGGACTGTGCCTCGGTCCGTCTGCTCGTCGGAGTGTTCATAGGACACTGCCCCATCAGAGCAGTGCTCCGGAAATGGTATGCAGAATCCAGTGTCGCGAAACTATCCAACATCTACTTTGCCCCTGCCCAGCTTATGAATATAAAAGGTGCCTAGCTTCGCTGCGATTCAAAGATTCTTCACAGAGACTGCAGAATTAACGGTTATATCGGATCTTCTAGGATTTGTAAACAGCTCGGGGTGGCTTAAACCATCACGTGACACATGATGAAGGGATTCACAATGGGCCCTAAGCCTTCCGAGTGGAAGTTATGTTCTATCATCACACTCCCCTACCAAAACCTAAGCTACCCATAGTCAGTGTAATGAGGTGCCTGTCTGTTCGTGAAGGAATGTGTCCATAACCACGCCATTGAGACCAAGCCTTTAGACGGACTGCGCAGTTGGTTGCCGTTTGCTTACCAAAAATATCTAATGTTCAAGTGAATTTCCAGCGCATCAGTGAGAGTAGTTTTAAGGGCTCCCACTAGACATTCTCAAACTTGGCCGTTCGGAGTCGGCATTAAACTGTAGGTTCCTTCCACTCGTGAGAGAACAATAGCACGCACAACACGAGTGGTTGCTGAGAAGCTAGGCCCAGGTCCGCCTCGGACTGCAGCGCCACCCATATTATATTATAGACATTCTGATCAGGCTAAGAGAGGGTTTTCGATCGAGCAACTTCGCTTAGTAATGAGGTACCCAATGTTACGAGACCATCAACTATTTACTTGAGGAAGAATTTTGAGCTTCAGTTGGATGGTTTAAATTTGCGATATGCATGACTGGCAGATCGTCTTCCGTACCCTTCCTAGTCAGTTAGTCTGCTTCACAGGTCTCTGGAATGTCACTGTGCCCCGGCACCCACATAATTTGGATGTTAAAAGACTTGGCCCTCTCGTAAAGGGATAGGCGACAAATATCGGCAGACTTCGAGTTAAAGGCAACTGCACTTAGAGATTTGATTGCATGCTAAACAGAGTACAGAGAACAGAGTTGCAACATTTCCACACTGCTTCGAACATACATCGAAATATCGGATAGCTGGCGGTTTTGATCCTTAGAATCGACGCCAGCGCTCGCAGGTGTGGGCCATCTTTGTAAAACCGCAGAGGACCATCCAGCGTATGGTGTTCAAATTGTTCAGTATGATGCTGACTGTAAATCCTTTTCGAAGTGGAGGTTAGATGCCTTGAGGCCAGTGTTAATGGGTAATGATCTGTACCTGCCTAGAGCAGTGGTGTCCAGAACTAAGTCATTTCCACATATGCAGCGAATTTAGCCTGATTCCCGTACCATCAGTCTGACGGTTAGGTCTATCGGTGGGAGACTTAGGATTACGTTCAGAGCTGAGGAGGGTTTTGTCCTAAGTTCTCCGCTGATTCTAACGCGTGCCAGCAACGGTTAAGATGCTCTTCGAGCGGGGTGCACCAAATCGAGACATCATACAAAAGAATAGGTCTGACTACTGATATGAATTGCCAGTGGACTATGCAGGCTGTAGTGTCAACCTATAGGCCTTTTACAGCAGCTAAGATATGCGGATCCTTCTTGACATTTAATGTCGTGTCCAATATAAGATCTGTCAAATTTTCCGCTGTCATTCAGCTTTAGAGATACCCACTTATTGAGCGAGGGTCAAAGACGGCATTCTCTATACCATTCTTAGAGATCACGACGTCTTTCCAGTGACAGCAATATCGCCTGCAAAGGCAATGACATTGCATCCTGTCCTTACTTTTGTCAGTAGAACTTCGCTCACGGCTGAATTCCACAAGAGAGGGGAAACAGCACCGTCCTATGGTGTACCTCTGCTAATAGCTCTGCAGATTTTAGCCTCATCGAACTTCGACCATATCGTCCTGTTGTGGTGTATAAAAGCGATCTGGAGCCTCTTGAGAGGTGAAAGGCTCCTTCGTAGACATGAGAGGTGGCCAGGGTGGTGAATTCCTTGCACTTCCATTAAGCCTATCAACACGTGGAGGGCTGGTTCGAAGGATCTCCTGATCAGGCATCCTGGGAGATGGACATTTTGCTTGTGACTGAGAGCTATGGCGCTTGCATAGGAATTCCATTAAGAGCGATGAATGATGAATGAAAAAATGAATGTATAGACAAAACAGGGGAACAAATCGAGTCACAGTGTGTGCCGTCCTTCGAAGTCAGACTTCTTCGAACCCCCAATTCCCTTTCCTTATGCCACTGCATTTGAATAGGTGAAAATAAATCCTACTAGTTAAACTTTGATTTTCATCTTATTCCATCTTCACAATTGAATCCCATCCAGTTAATGATGCGAAATTGGACTCAAATAAAAATTGACAAAGGTACGATAGTTTTTGGCAGTCCATTAAGCAGCCGACATCCGTGCGACACAAAGTGATCCATCTGTTGCCAAGTTGAACCCGTGGCAAGACTTGATTTGACAGGGGTTCCACGTTTCATTACTCAACTGCCCGACATCGGGCCTGTGGTTAAGGTTATTTTGAGTGTTGTGGAAATAGTCGTTTTCGTATCAATTTGAACTCATCCCAGTTGGCGGGTCTTACGAATGGCCGTTCACAAGGCCAGCCACATTTCGTGAACGCAGACAGAGAATGACGGGACATAACAAATGATTTTCTTTTAGAGTAATTGGGGTTTGTGGAATTAAGGTGGACTCTGTGAGGGATTTGAAGTCATCAGGCGCTCTATTGACATCGCTTTGACTGAGTCTATAAAAATTACGATGGCGGGGTTTCAAGCGTTTACCTAAAGACCTCGATGTATCTTTGACTGACTGATTCATCAACTGATTACTGTTGGTCTTGACCACAAACTTAGGTTCTCATCTCTCTTCCGCGTTAGACCACATCCTACAAATTTCGTTGTCCATGGTCGTCAGCAGTAGGGTCATACGTATCCGAGGCTTCTCGTTGTCGATGGTCGTCAGCAGTAGGGTCATACGTATCCGAGGCTTCTCGTCGTTTCTGAACTCTTTTTTTTACACGGTGGGGAAGTTAGCCCCTCGCGCAATCTCCGAACCTGGAGGACCGGGTCCTGGTTTAAACTCCTGGACAAGGGGGCCACTGGATACATTGGTTCACCTCTGTAGAGGCTATCCAGAGGGCGCCGCGAGGAGGCTGTATGTCAACTTGATCTGTGCATTTAACAGGGATCGTTGCTGGCTTCTCGCCAAGTTGAGAGCAGTCAACAGCTTTGCCCTGGATGCACAGGCCTATACCCTCCACGCCTTTACCTCACCTGTATAATGAATGCTTGACTGACAATGTGGAACGCTTTTTCGACTTCAATCTCAGCAGTGGTCTACAATTTATTGCCATTTGATTAGGGCGCTAGTTTTCCATTTCATTTTCTTATCGAACAGCTCTCAATTATCTTTCAATTCTTGAACAGACACTATTCAGGGCGCACAAACGCCAACCCCATCGAGAGGAACCGGAAAAAAATGTCAAGATGGGAAAATGATGCACTGTTCCAAATACAGTAAGATTTGTTGGTAATTTCGAAAAAAAAACATGCACAACACCCCATTTTCTCTCTGCTTCCTAGCCGGCGAAGGTTAACCTCCTTGTCAGACAGCTTGCTACTAGTCTTACGTTGCTTTTACACCTTTTATCCTCGAGAGCATGTTTACCAGCAGTATCTCCTGCGTGTCAGCACAATGGACCGATGGGTCTAAGTGCACCCTTTAATCCACCGCTACCCATCCAACCTAATCTCGTTCCAGTAAAACTCATCTTTAATGAGATATCAAAGTCGCCTGCTCATAAAATTTGAACGTGTCCTCATAAACTCAGCATTTTCAAACAATTTTACAGATAAACGAACTGAAACTCCTAGTGTTCCACACGTTTTGAGAGACCTCTTCAGCTAATCCAAACGTGAGACTCATAACTCGAAAACCCATTGCGTTTCGTTGCTCACCCCCGTTTGAGCAACACGAACGTCGTTGTACCCTCTCAGCAGTGCGGCGCGGCGTAATAATATGTTTACCAACGTCCCAACCACGGTCATTAACGAAAAATATAGGTTCCACCTCGACTCAGGAAGACACCGTAAGTAATCGAAGAGTTCCAACACTTGCCACAGCAATTAAGTGCTGGAAATAGTATAAATTATATCCCGATACAGGTCGTCCTCCTCCTCCTCCTCCGTCGGTAACCATCATCAGCGCAACACCACAGGTAACGAAACGAAAAGAAACACACAATTTCGAATAGTCACGCAGCCAGGGCGGGAGGGAGCCGGACGGTGCGACGTTTTTACTATTTCAGACGACAGGTGGCAGACAAAAACAAAACGCAAACTTTATTACGATTGCGGTCCAGGCACTCGCATCTGCTCGGGTTGGCTTGGATTGGCTTGGCTGGCCATCATGCGCGCGTTGGCCTACGAGAGCGCACCAGGGAGGCACTCGCCTCTGCCAAACCGAAGCTTTTTACGTTCGCCATTCAATGATTGAAACAATTCCTTCGTCCTGGCATACAAGCAAACAATGGAGCAGCTGGGCGCCCAGGCCACCCACTGGCAGCCCATTTCGAGAGGCAAAGCACTTACCTTTGCGTGTAACAATGGAGAAAGTTCATCGGAGCCGAGGTGTTCTGTGTGCGGACTCTGACAGCGACGAGGTTGACGACGATGCGGCGGAGGATGACGAGGACACCGACGACAGATGAAGGACCAATTTGTGTGTGGAGGAGGTTAATATGCCATGCGCCGTGTGAATAAGTTCTCAGATATTGATTTTGATGTGAACCACAGTGGGGATCCTGTAAATAAACTGCAGAATGTATACAAACGAACAAATTTTGAATGTTTTTGTCGTTTGATGGTGGCTGGTTTGTCGATGGGAGGGTGAAGAGAGAATTAAGGCTTCCGCTTGCTGCAGACTCAGGTGAGACCGTGAGGGCGAGAGCGGATTTGCCAAAAGAGAGCGAAGCATTTTAACGAAGAGAAGCGATGGAAACTTATTAACTGCCGTTTGTTGCAGAGCACACCCCCGGAGATTGTAATTATCATCTGCAAATATGAGAGTTAAGCCGAGTCGCAGGCGTCCGTCGATGCACTCTCATCGGTTGGTTACTGTATGCGTTCTGTGCACGGATGCATGGCTGAATGGTTCCGACGAGTCGATTAACAGGCGAGCTTCGCAAAGGGGGCAGCTCTGCACTTCTCAGATCGACCAACTTAATGAGGGAATTCAGTGGTTTTCTGTTGCCGGAAGTGAGCTTAGAGTGAAGGATTGGGGGAGGATTAAGAAATCATGCGACGAGAGAGTGTCGACGGGCGAATGTTTGTTGAAAATGATTGGTTTAAGTGACCGTCCAACACTCAATTTGCTGTCAAAACCTTTTAAGCGCCGTAGCCTGATGGAGTGGTACCTCCGCTCTTTCCCTGGCTATCTATGTTCGAAACCGAACACGAAGTTACTTCTTTTCTAGACCAGTGACCCATGAGCCTGAACTGTAGCCTCCTTCCTGTCTTGACAAGCTGTTTTAAATTAAAGCAAAGACCATATAATACCACACATTATATGGTCTTTGGTTAAAGATACCAAGCTCTCCCGTCGTTTGCTCTCTTTACCGGAAATTGGGTGCTGCTCTTCTTCTGTTTCTATTTCGCCAGGCGGAGAAGGACCATCTAGCCAGTAGCTGGTTGGTTGAAGAGGTTTCTTGGTTGAGGCCCAGGTCCACCCCGGACTGTAGCTAGATGAAGGAGTTCCTTGAACTAAAAGATTGGGAGATTTGTCTTCTTGTTTTCTTGTGCTGACATTGTTTTACGAAGCAGCCCCTTTTGATATGGCTCGGAGGCTGTTTGGTATATTATCTCTTGGTTCGACTTACCGTGGGGGTTATAGAGCATATCCTAGAAGGGAAGCTCTATGACTCAGTTTGATCTGAGACTTTACTCAGGGATCGTTGCTAAAATCCCGACGAGTTTTCAGAGGTCCCCGTCAATATGTCACAGATGATCAGTCCCTTCAATGCCAACACAACCTCGTTCATCACTCAAATTTAACCTGATCCATGCGACAGATTTATCGTAAATCGCATCTGTCCTATACGCACCCATCGAATAACTCACAGATGAGTCGTTTTATTCAAGTTACCCTCTTAGGATCGCAAATCAATTTCATTGAAGAATGGACCACCTTATGGAACTGATCAGGTCACAAATGTGTCCATTGCCTCGCCTCACTCCACGTATGACTGACAGTAATTTTCCCCAATCGCCATCACATCCACCCGCCACGCCACGTCCAATTCCCCCATGCAATCGAGTCGACGAGTGTAAAGTGTATGTAAATGATGTCGGAACGCACCCCCGCACAGAGGTGCACCTAAGACCATTCGAATGACACACTCTTACCGTTCCCAGGACACTTTGCCGAGATCCGCATCCCTTGGCATGCTCGTGCTTATCTGCCGCAGATAAAGCCACCCCCAGTCCCACCCCCATCCAAATGAGCACCTGTCAGATTTCATAAGACAAGAGAGGGCACATAGCCAAGATGGCCAAGACGATCGTTTCGAAACTACTCGTATCTCCCCACTTAATGACAACCGCTGGGGTCCCCTTTGCCGTCCTGTTAAACGCGTCAATATCGAACACTTTCCCAGGTCGTATGCTACATGAACATCGATTTTAACGGTATACGTGAGTGTTACTGTGTGCCGTGCATTTGAGCCCCACTCACCGGCCGCACCTGCCCCCGCGCTCGGGTTTTACCTTCTTCCTGTTGCCGGGCATGGAGCACTCTAGCAATCCTGTTGTACCCGCTACTCGTCTTTCCATCATCCGCCATTACGGGAGACTACGACGTCGACGACGATGTCTATGACGGTGAGACGGGCGATGGGGGAGTCGAACGATAGGTTCCATTGCATATCTACAAGTTCTTCCCCTGACTGGCTGGCTGGCTGGATGGCTGGATGGTTGGTTGTCGTACGTACGTTTTCGGAGTAGTACTCCTGCCGTGGTAGTGGCAGCCACTGCTGGAGCTGCTGGTGTTTCTGCATTTACATCCAAAATATCGATCCACGTGTTTCGTTACATTGAAAACGGATATTTGCAGGATGTGAGTGAGTGGCGCTGTCAAGGGAATGAGCCCTGTGCGCGTTGGAATTCTGAAAGCAAGCGATGGCAAGGCAAGGCAAGGCAAAGCAAACGGGTTGAGACCGCTGTGAGAGGGGTGGTCGACTGTGTGGCAGTGGCAGGACATCGAAGAAAGGAAGGAGACCCATCATTTCGTTGCATGTCGACTACGATACGGTACAGGATGGCAGCACTACTCTTCCACTTGCCTATATATTCACAAGGGAAATGTACATCCATACATCTGTATGCACAATATTTTGATGAATCCCTCTCTGTGGGTGTTTGTGTGTGTGTGTGAAGGATTGTGCTTTTGCATTTACTTGCAAGGATATCGAACCCGATGCGAGTGATGGAATGCGGGCGGTACATGTACAAGCTATTTAAAATAAATAGTGTATCTACAATTGATGTAAATCAACAGACGTAGAGGCATAGCGGTGCAGAGGAGGTGAATGAAGAGGGAGGATTGTCCGGCCCAAGGGGGCCACTGGCTGGGCGGCGGCCGGGGGGGGCGATACGACTGCGGAAGAGGAAGCGAAAGAGATTAAGAAGAGGAAACAGATATTAAAGAGCCCGGAATCTGGTTCTGTAACTGAATGCATTGATATTGCATTCGGAGCGACGAGCAGATATTAATGTTTCAGAATTGAAGTTAAGGTTTCAATGGGCGGGGGGTGGTGGTGAAATGATTCATCACGGGATGATGGGCTGAGTGGAGTCGGAAAAATGAAGACAAGTCTTCTTTGCCATCAGAGCTCTGCAGTTTTGTCCTGTGAATAAGTTTGTTCGTCAAGGACTATAGTGGTGACTGATGGCTGGTGGGTAGTGGGTGGTGGGTGGTGGGGAGTTGAGTGCAACTCAATTTGAATTCTGGTCTACGTCTAAACGGTGCCAGTCGAGATGAAGTACTGAACGCATTCACTTCATGTTGACTGCTAATTAACATGTGACATTCCTGCTGATCAAGTTGAGTGAGTTTGAAGTGAATCGTCCTCTAATGAGATAATGGGAGTAAGGAAGAGAGAGAGAGAGAGAGAGAGAGATAGAGAGAGAGAGGGAGGGAGGCAGAGGGAGGGATGGTGAGTGAGGGAGGGGGCGGAAGGGGGGAGGGGGAGTGGGATCAATGAGAGGAAGAGCAAGACGAACAGCCCAGGTGGGCGTTCGGTACTCAATCCGGAAAGCTCTGCTTGGAACTTAAACACGGCGGTTATTGTAGTCAATCATCAGTCCTAGATACTTATACGTTGACACATATTCTATATTTCCGGTGCAGTCATTATCATATTCTGTTATTCCATCACATCCATGTATGTGCAAACAATCTACGCTGTGCATTTTTATCTTAAGTTTCGTTCTGGGAATATGCGGCGGGCGAATGTGTATAATCTTTGTCTTAAGTGCGTTGATAATTAATCCATGGTCATGACACCAAGCTGCGATTCTATTAAAATCTAGTTGCATAAGTTTCGCCGCTTCGTCCACGATCCTATGGCTAACTACGATCGCTGTGTCGTCCGCATACTCATACCCCGTACTATACTTCAGCACTGACAGTAGATCATTGAAATATATAATAAAGAGAAGCGGACCTAATTTTGAGCCTTGTGGAACACCATATTCGAGTTTTTCTTCATTGCTTGTGTAATCTCCAATTTTAACCTGGGATGATCTGTTACTGAGATAAATTGCAAACCACGTTAAGATGTGACCCCGTACACCAATCTTTTCTAGCTGCCTCAAGATTTGTTTGTGGGATAAAGTGTCGAAGGCTTTCTTAAAATCAAATCAACAGAACTACTGAGCTATGGTTTTTGTCCAAACTTGATAACAGAGATGAAACACATCACACATGGCACATTATTCAAAACGTGCCTCTGGCATTTTTTCAATTGACAACACAACTTACCTAAACCATTTTTGAAATTGCAGGGCTGGAGGAGTTCGTTGTCGACCCATCATATTGGGATTGTCCATCATAACCTGATGGGAAATATGTGCAAAACTGGGCATGGCGTTTTGAAGATTGTCACTGGGTGCACTTGGAATCCAAGCAGGGGTTGTCGATCTGCATTTCCGATTTATTTTGGCCCTTCTCAAGACCGGACGCAGTGTGATGATCTCAGTAATTCTGCACTAACCTTACCAAAAATCAATGTGATCGTTGACGAATGGTTTTGAGCATTTCGCATATAATTTTTTTTTTTCACGTTTTAGGGTGACTTGGTATATAAAAGAAGACTCCTTCCTTGTGGATTCCTTGAGACCATGCGCATTATTAATTGCAGCAGGGGGTCTTAAAAGATTAGAGGTTGTCCTTGAAATCGAAGTCCTGATTTACGCTACAGCAGGAAGATCTTGATCCATTTAACAGAACTATCTTAAGTGTAACTCTTGATTCAGTTTATCTTGATGGTGAGTGGAAAATAAAAAAAGTCTAACGTACACACGTTAGGTTAGGTTAGGGGGTGGTGCCTGAGCCTCACATAGATTAAACACATTAAGTCTAGTTGAAGTTTATTTTAAAATAAATTCCAGTGGCTCTTAGTGAATTAATGCTGTGTTTCGGACAGCTACATCGTTTTGTGATTTAAAGAAAGATTGACGTAGAACTTCACATAGAATTTTGGCTAAGGCCTGTCAGAAACAAAGGAGATGCACAAGAATTTAATCCTCCATTATTTCATTGTAGCAATCAGTGGCCTGTATCGATCCGTCCTAGTGCACTGCAGTTATTTCTAGTTACCCAGATTAGTAGTTTCGTTTTGGCGATGCTACATTTTGGCCAGGAAATCTTGGGTTTGAGGTATGTACTCTTCCACGTCAGTGCGTCATGGAATTTCCTGAATCAAGTCCTTCCAACTGATGGTTTACACAAATGACATGAGCACCGTTGCGAAGTTGACACTTGATGATAAAATAAAATGTACGCTAAAACGTTACACACCACCTGAGACGAAACGTCATGATCATCAACTCCACTACTGACATTCTAATGGGATGCGAACGTAGAAAATGTTGCGCCGAGCGAGTTCTAAACTCGACACTGAAGAGGCGAGTATCACGATACTCCTGCTGCAGTGAAAGTACCCCCAGGCGGACAGCGACGGTCGCATCACTTTTGTCCGACTAAGGGAGTTATCCGTTCGTATCGAATATTCAATTCGAGATCTACGGTCATGAGAAATTGTCCGCTTAAAGAGTGTCCGTAATCTTTGTGCCTTTCACTGTATATGGAGCCGCAAGCTGGACAATGAGCAAATCAAGAGAGTAGAATCGTGTTGCCTTCAAAAGAGAAATTCTACGTCGTCTGCGAGGAGGTCCTGTCTACGAGGAGGTCGAATGGAGGAGAAGGCATAATCGTGAACTATACGCCAGCGACAGGGTGTGAATGTGGTCAGGAAGGTAGAAATTCGTTGGCCACATCGGGCGTATGGACACAAGGAGGGTTCTCGAATCCAATCCGGTTATCGCCGTGTTATCGCCAAATCATCGTGGACTCCAATCAGCTGGGTCTCGGTAACTGGAAGCAGACAGGCACGGTGCCATCAACAATAGGAGGTATTATTAGCTCAGACTCAGATCCTTGACAACCTCAGACCATGTTTCCGACAAAAATAGTGATCTCAAAGATTTATGGTGTTCAAGACATTTTTTGAAGTCCAAAGTCGAACGAAGGCTATGACGACGTTTCGGAATGATGATCAGGTGAGCAGCTGCTCTTAAGTAAAATGCTGTCTTTACGTGCCTCTCTCAGCCGCACAAGATAATTCAATCAGAACTATATTTAGATGTGTACCAAAAATCAAATAAACCTTAAAGTTGACGACGGCTTTAATCCGGGATCAAATAGAATGTGATTTTATTGTTCAAAAAGTGTCATCGATCAACAAAGCCTCTTGAATTGCCGACTTAAATCCGATCTGTCGCAATATATGCTTTGGGGACTGATGTGCTGAGACTTCTTCAATTCCGTGACGGTGGGACGACTTGGTGGCGCTCACAAGTGAGGAAGGACTTCAACGAACTTGGTGTGCTTAACTGGCTGCAGGGGCTTCTTGCTTGAGGCCCTGGTCCATCCTGAACTATAGTCCCACACAAAAAAAAAAATAATATTCTGCTGAGTCATGAATTTTGGCACTTATTCCCCCTGACGGCTCCCGCAGGACCCATTCATCAACCCTTGACACTGAACTACTTTGTTACCCTTTCCGGCCGTGACCCAACAGTGTTCTCATGTTCTTTATTTATTTTTGCGAGTGATCCTTTTCTCCTAGATCTTCTCTGTGAATAGGTAGGAACGCGAGCCGAATCCCTTTCAAAACGGATTCTCTTCGACTTTTGAAGTGAAACCGATTTTGCACACGCTTTTGTGTCTCCGAGGGTCCCTTCCCCGGTGGCAACTCGATCCGACATCATTGGTTATCTTCATTCTCACATCTCCTTTGTCTTCGACTCCCTAATGCCTTCCGTGTTCAGTATCACGGAACAAGTCAATTGCGCACCCTGCAGCCGATCATGTCACCTACTCGCTGTGATCCCTAAAAAGTCACAGATCGATGAACTATCTCGTTACGGTCTTACGCGTCACACAGGCACCCAGAATACAGCGCACCCTTATGAGGCCCAACGCCAGCACGTCACCGATCCTGTCGCACCTTTAATCCATTCAACTCGAGCCCGTCCATCGTCCCCTGTGCGCATTGTTTACCGATCAGCCGACGATAATCTGTCACTTTCGTCACCCAGACCGCCCGCGTTTCCTTCTTTCACTCTGCGCGCCGAAGATTAGTTACCCTCGCCGCAACAAAACATATACAATCGGTTCCGGTCTCGTATCCTCAGCCGATGAATTGTCTTTGTTCCCTGCACACCACCTTCGGGTCTGCTTGTATCCTGCAGTGCCTGACTTCCGAGACAGCGCACAGCCCGTGAGTATTTAATTTATTTTTCCTTCATGAAATGGAACACCTCGTCGTCATCGTTGTCGTCGTCTGGAAGCAGTTCGTCTACAATAGCAAAGCAGAAGCGTTGCGCCACTTGGTGGCAAGTAACCCCGTGTCGTCTGCGCTAACGACAACGACAACGACACTGAAACAGACACAGAAACAGAAACTATTGTATTCAGGTTGGTTTTGCCGCCTAGGCAATGCCTTGGCTGGCTTTGTGTCTCTCTCGCCACAGGAGACACCGAATCTCCGGGGTCGCATTCTCGTGTTTATCGCTTCCCCCTTTGTTTATGATTAATTTTTCGGAATGTAATCTGAGATTGAAATTGTTTTGTTTTCGTTTCGGTAATCGCCTGTGTCCTGTGTGTGTATGCGCGTGTGTGTGTGTGTGAGAGTCCTTTCTTCCACCTAATTTCAAACAGATGTCAACGTTTATGTGGCTCTAAGTGACGTTGCAACATTAATGCTTTCCTTTCTCTTTTTGTTTTCCTCTAATGTTGTGTTTCATGTCTAAATTGGGAGAAAGGATCAGGGGAGCGGGAGGACATTTAGGATATGGCTTAAGGGCGCTATTAGAGGCAATGTACGATTCTGTTTGCCATTTGCGCTGTGTTTAGACATCAGGAATCATTAAAAATATTTATGAAACGGATGGCTGCCGAAGTCACTCCTTGGATGTTGGGAATCTGTGAGGAGGACGAGGAGCAGGAGCGAGGTTAACTGAACGATTTTGGTGGCGGGCGAGAAATGGAAATTGTCAACAAAATTGCGTAAAGTTGTTTGTTTGCTCATTGACACTAATTAGATGTCTGATTGACGCTTGATGGCTGAACACTGAACACATGTACACACAGTCGAGTGGAAATGGAGTCAAAGTGCCACGCCATCATTCGGATGTAGTCTTGAGCGGAGGTACGGAGCACCAACGCTGTTTGTTTTCGAATTTTTCCACGCAATCACGGTGTTTAAAGGTGCGATCTAAAGGGTGCGCTGTCGGTGGAGTTAGATAGAGATCCTCTGTGACGCGTTAGGACTTTTCAAATAAGACTCAACGACTAGTACATCTGTCAAGAATGGCAACATCAAAATGAGACCTTCCCGCGCTCTGAGTGTACAGTTTATAGCATGGGTCACTACAAATGATTGATTTGAGTTTAAAGCAAAATTAAAAGTTTGCCTATTTTTCATGTCTTTAGTCGAGATTGTTTGGGCTTATGGCAGATTACCGCCACAGTAGGGTATTTAAGCCCAGTTGATTGAAACTTTGCAATCAGAGCCGTAGCATCGGACATGCTAACATCTAAACTTGTCAGGCTACGTAGACACAGCTTCAGTAAGGTGACGGTATTCCTTCATTTATTTAAATCAATCACAGAACTGTCTTTCCAAAAATGGATCTGAACCTTAGGGGACGGTCGGACTAGAGGACGGTCGGCCTGGACGACGGTGGGCCTGGAGGGCGGTCGGCCTAGAGGGCGGTCGCCCTAGAGGCGGACGGCCGACGGTCCTAGAGGACGGACGGTCGGCCTAGAGGACGGTCGGCCTAGAGGACGGTCGGCCTAGAGGACGGTCGGCCTAGAGGACGGTCGGCCTAGAGGACGGTCGGCCTAGAGGACGGTCGGCCTAGAGGACGGTCGGCGTAGAGGATGGTCAGCCTAGAGGATGGTCGGCCTAGAGGACGGTCGGCCTAGAGGACGGTCGGCCTAGAGGACGGTCGGCCTAGAGGACGGTCGGCCTAGAGGACGGAGGGTCGGCCTAGAGGACGGAGGGTCGGCCTAGAGGACGGAGGGTCGGCCTAGAGGACGGTCGGCCTAGAGGACGGTCGGCCTAGAGGACGGTCGGCCTAGAGGACGGCCGGCCTAGAGGACGGTCGGCCTAGAGGACGGTCGGCCTAGAGGACGGGAACATGGGAACATGGGTACTCTGGTACACGGGTACACGGGTACACTGGTACACGGGAACCCGCGTCAGAGTACCCGCGTACCCGTGTACCCGTGCACCAGTGTACCCGTGTACTGTACCAAAGTACCCGTGTACCCGTGTACCAGAGTACCCGTTTACCCATGTACCCGTGTACCCGTGTACCCGTGTACCAGAGTACCCATGTTCCCATGTACCCGTGTACCCGTGCACCAGTGTACCCGTGCACCAGTGTACCCGTGTACCCGTGTACCAGAGTACCCGTTTACCCATGTACCCGTGTACCCGTGTACCAGAGTACCCATGTTCCGATGTACCCGCGTACCCGTGTCCCCGTGTACCCGTGCACCAGTGTACACGTGTACTGTACCAGAGTACCCGTGTACCCGTGTACCCGTGTACCAGAGAATGGGTACTCTACACGGGTACACGGGTACACTGGTACACGGTCGGCCTAGAGGACGGTCGGGCTAGAGGACGGTGGGCGTAGAGGATGGTCGGCCTAGAGGACACGGGTACAGGGGATGGCCGGCCTAGAGGATGGTCGGCCTAGAGGACGGTCGGCTAAGAGAACGGTCGGCTTAGAGGATGGTCGACCTAGAGAATGGTCGGCCTAGAGGACGGTCGGTGTAGAGGACGGTCGGTGTAGAGGATGGTCGGCTTAGAGGACGGTCGGCCTAGTGGACGGTCGGTCGGCCGTGCCTGTGCACACGGGTACACTGGTAAACGTGTAACCGTGTACCCGTGTACCAGAGTAGCCGTGTACCCATGTACCCGTGTACCCGTGTACCCGTGTACCCGTGTACCAGAGAACTTGTGTACCCGTGTATCAGAGTACACGTGTACCCGTGTACCCCTGTACCCGTTTATCAGAGTACCCGTGTACCCGTGTATCAGAGTACCCGTGTGCCCGTGTACCCGTTTATCAGAGTACACGTATACCCGTGTACCCGTGTACCCGTGTACCCGTGTACCCGTGTACCCGTGTATCAGAGTACCCGTGTACCCGTGTATCAGAGTACCCATGTGCCCGTGTACCCGTGCATCAGAGTACACGTATACCCGTGTACCCGTGTACCCGTGTACCCGTGTACCCGTGTACCCGTGTACCCGTGTACCCGTGTACCCGTGTACCCCTGTACCCGTTTATCAGAGTACCCGTGTACCCGTGTATCAGAGTACCCATGTGCCCGTGTACCCGTGCATCAGAGTACACGTATACCCGTGTACCCGTGTACCCGTGTACCCGTGTACCCGTGTACCCGTGTACCCGTGTATCAGAGTACCCGTGTACCCGTGTATCAGAGTACACGTGTACCCGTGTACCCCTGTACCCGTTTATCAGAGTACCCGTGTACCTGTGTATCAGAGTACCCGTGTGCCCGTGTACCCGTTTATCAGAGTACACGTGTACCAGTGTACCCCTGTACCCGTGTATCAGAGTACCTCTGTACCCGTGTATCAGTGTACCCGTGCACCAGTGTACCCGTGTACTGTATCAGAGTACCCATGTGCCCGTGTTCCCGTGTATCAGAGTACCCGTGTACCCGTGTATCAGAGTACCCGTGTACCCGTGTATCAGAGTACACGTGTACTCGTGTACCCCTGTACCCGTGTATCAGAGTACCCGTGTACCCGTGTATCAGAGTACCCATGTGCCCGTTTACCCGTTTATCAGAGTACACGTGTACCAGTGTACCCGTGTACCCGTGTATCAGAGTACCCGTGTACCCGTGTACCCCTGTACCCGTGTATCAGAGTACCCGTGTACCCGTGTATCAGAGTACCCGTGTACCCGTGTACCCGTGTATCAGAGTACCCGTGTACCCGTGTACTGTACCACGATACCCATGTTCGCTTGTACCCGTGTACCCGTGTACCCGTGTACCCATGCACCAGTGTACCCGTGTACTGTACCAGAGTACCCGTGTACCCGTCTACCAGGATACCCGTGTACCCGTGTACCAGAGTACCCATGTTCCTGTGTACCCGCGTACCCGTGTACCCGTGCACCAGCGTACCCGTGTACTGTACCAGAGTACCCGTGTACCCGTGTACCAGAGTACCCATGTTCCCGTGTACCCGTGTACCCGTGCACCCGTGCACCAGTGTACCCGTGCACCAGTGTACCCGTGTACTGTACCAGAGTACTGTACCAGAGTACCCGTGTACCCGTGTACCAGAGTACCCATGTTCCCGTGCACCCGTGCACCAGTGTACCCGTGCACCAGTGGACCCGTGTACTGTACCAGTGTACTGTACCAGTGTACTATACCAGTGTACTATACCAGAGTACCCGTGTACCCGTCTACCAGGATACCCGTGTACCCATGTACCCGTGTATCAGAGTACCCGTGTACCCATGTTCCCGTGTACCCGTGTACCCGTGTATCAGAGTACCCGTGTACCCGTGTACACGTGTATCAGAGTACACGTGTACCCGTGTATCAGAGTACACGTGTACCCGTGTATCAAAGTACACGTGTACCCGTGTATCAGAGTGCACGTGTACCCGTGTACCCGTGTACACGTGTACCCGTGTATCAGAGTACACGTGTACCCGTGTACCCGTGTGTCAGAGTACACGTGTACCCGTGTACCCGTGTATCAGAGTACACGTGTATCAGAGTAAACGTGTACCCGTGTACCCGTGTACCCGTATACCCATGTACCCGTGTACCCGTGTACCCGTGTACCCGTGTATCAGAGTACCCGTGTATCAGTGCACCAGTGTACCCGTGTAGTGTACCAGAGTACCCATGTTCCCTTGTACCCGTGTACCAGAGTACCCATGTTCCCTTGTACCCGTGTACCCGTGCACCAGTGTACCCGTGTATCAGGGTACCCGTGTACCCGTGTACCCGTGTACCTTTGCAGCCGTGAACACGTGTACCCGTGTACCCGTGTACCATAGTACCCGTGTACCCGTGTATAAGGGTACCCGTGTACTCGTGTACCAGCGTACCCGTGTACTCGTGTACCAGCGTGTACCAGCGTACCCGTGTACCCGTGTACCCGTGTACTAGAGTACCCATGTACCAGAGTACCCATGTTCCCGTGTACCCGTGTACCCGTGCACCAGTGTACCCGTGCACCAGTGTACCCGTGTACCAGAGTACCCATGTACCAGAGTACCCATGTTCCCGTGTACCCGTGTACCCGTGTATCCGTGTACCCGTGTACCCGTGTACCCGTGTATCAGAGTACCCGTGTATCAGTGCACCAGTGTACCCGTGTAGTGTACCAGAGTACCCATGTTCCCTTGTACCCGTGTACCAGAGTACCCATGTTCCCTTGTACCCGTGTACCCGTGCACCAGTGTACCCGTGTATCAGGGTACCCGTGTACCCGAGTACCTTTGCAGCCGTGAACACGTGTACCCGTGTACCCGTGTACCATAGTACCCGTGTACCCGTGTATAAGGGTACCCGTGTACTCGTGTACCAGCGTACCCGTGTACTCGTGTACCAGCGTGTACCAGCGTACCCGTGTACCCGTGTACCCGTGTACTAGAGTACCCATGTACCAGAGTACCCATGTTCCCGTGTACCCGTGTACCCGTGCACCAGTGTACCCGTGCACCAGTGTACCCGTGTACCAGAGTACCCATGTACCAGAGTACCCATGTTCCCGTGTACCCGTGTACGCGTAGTACGGGTACTCTGGTACACGGGTACACTGGTACACGGTCGGCTTAGAGGACGGACGGTCGGCCTAGAGGACGGTCGGTCGGCCTAGAGGACGGTCGGTCGGCCTAGAGGACGGTCGATGGTCGGCCTAGAGGACGGTCGATGGTCGGCCTAGAGGACGGTCGGTCGGCCGTGCCCGTGTATACGGGTACACTGGTACACACACGGCCTAGAGGTCGGTGGGCCTAGAGGATGGTCGGCTTAGAGGACGGAGGGTCGGCCTAGAGGACGGTCGGCCTAGAGGACGGTCGGCCTAGAGGACGGTCGGCCTAGAGGATGGTCGGCCTAGAGGACGGTCGGCCTAGTGGATGGTCGGCCTAGAGGACGGTCGGCCTAGAGGACGGTCGGCCTAGACGACGGTCGGCCTAGAGGACGGTCGGCCTAGACGACGGTCGGCCTAGAGGACGGTCGGCCTAGAGCACGGGAACATGGGAACATGGGTACTCTGGTACACGGGTACACTGGTACACTGGTACACGGGTACACTGGTACACTGGTACACGGGTACCCGCGTCAGAGTACCCGCGTACCCGTGTACCAGAGAACTTGTGTACCCGTGTACCCGTGTCAGAGTACCTGTGTACCAGAGTACCCGTGTACCCGTGTTCCCGTGTACCATCCGTGTACCCGTGTATCAGAGTACCCGTGTACCCGTGTACCCGTGTATCCGTGTATCAGAGTACACGTGTACCCGTGTACCCGTGTATCAGAGTACACGTGTACCCGTGTACCCGTGTACCCGTGTATCAGAGTACACGTGTACCCGTGTACCCGTGTATCAGAGTACCCGTGTACCCGTGTATCCGTGTATCAGAGTACACGTGTACCCGTGTACCCGTGTATCAGAGTACACTTGTACCCGTGTACCCGTGTATCAGAGTACACGTGTACCCAGAGTACCCATGTTCCGTCTGATACACGTACCCGTGTACCAGAGTACACGTGTACCCGTGTATCAGAGTACACGTGTATCAGAGTACACGCGTACCCGTGTATCAGAGTACACGTGTATCAGAGTACACGTGTACCCGTGTACCCGTGTACCCGTGTATCAGAGTACACGTGTACCCAGTGTACCCGTGTATCAGAGTACACGTGTACCCGTGTATCAGAGTACACGTGTACCCGTGTATCAGAGTACACGTGTACCCGTGTACCCGTGTATCAGAGTACACGTGTACCCGTGTACCCGTGTATCAGAGTACCCGTGTACCCATGTTCCCGTGTACCCGTGTACCCGTGTATCAGAGTACCCGTGTACCCGTGTACACGTGTATCAGAGTACACGTGTACCCGTGTATCAGAGTACACGTGTACCCGTGTATCAAAGTACACGTGTACCCGTGTATCAGAGTGCACGTGTACCGGTGTACCCGTGTACACGTGTACCCGTGTATCAGAGTACACGTGTACCCGTGTATCAGAGTACACGTGTACCCGTGTACCCGTGTACCCGTGTGTCAGAGTACACGTGTACCCGTGTACCCGTGTATCAGAGTACACGTGTATCAGAGTACACGTGTACCCGTGTACCCGTGTACCCGTGTATCAGAGTACACGTGTACCCGTGTATCAGAGTACACGTGTACCCGTGTACCCGTGTATCAGAGTACACGTGTACCCGTGTACCCGTGTATCAGAGTACACGTGTACCCAGAGTACCCATGTTCCCGTGTACCCGTGTACCCGTGCACCAGTGTACCCGTGTACTGTACCAGAGTACCCATGTTCCCTTGTACCCGTGTACCCGTCTACCCGTGTACCCGTGCCCCAGTGTACTGTACCAGAGTACCCGTGTACCCGTGTACCCGTGTACCAGAGTACCCATGTTCCCGTGTACCCGTGTACCCGTGCACCAGTGTTCCCGTGTACTGTACCAGAGTACCCATGTACCCGTGTACCCGTGTACCCGTGTACCCATGTACCAGAGTACCCGTGTACCCGTGTACCAGAGTACGGGTACTCTACACGGGTACACGGGTACACTGGTACAAGGTCGGCCTAGAGGACGGTCGGCCTAGTGGACGGTCGGTCGGCTTTGAGGACCGTCGGCCTAGACGACGGTCGTAGGGCATCATGGATCTACTGAAGCCACTCGTAGACGGATGTATGTTATAATGTAGTTGGGAAATATTGAGCTCATTCACAATTTTCTCAGTCTCGTCTCCGATCCCGAGCTTGAGGTACAATACAAGAATTATGTCCATTATACAGGTGGGCCATCTAGTGGTTTGTTGATTAAATCATAGCTTATTTTGACACCGACAGCTGTTTCCCGCTCGAAACCATAACAGAAAGTCAGCAACAAAGCTCCGCGGAACGAAATGAGTCGCTTTATACTTGAACACAGTTCGTAAATATCGAAAACGTATTTCCAAACTAAGCTAATGCCCACACAGTGCGTCTTTTGAAGATAAGTTTTGGCCGAAATGAAGCACACCCACGACTGCTGTATGCAACTATGTGCAAAAAGTTCGTGGACAACACTCATGGGCCCCGTGACCGTACGGTGCGCACAGATGAGAATGGGGCTTCTGTGTCCGAGAGCAACATTGGATCATTTTTGGGAACAACGTTTCAGTCAACGGTGGGCGTTACAGAACTATGTTTACAAGACCCTTTTTTCCTGAATTCGATGACACGGATTTGGACGATTTTTGGTTCATGCTGGATGGTGGGCCCTGCCACACAGCCCATGCCACAATCGATCATTTCCGCACCAAATTCCCCAATCGTGTCATCAGCCGTCTTGGCGATGTCAATTTGCCGCCTAGAAGCTGAGATTTGATCCCTTTTTTTCTTGTGGGGAACAGTGAAGGACCGATGTTATGCCAACAAGTGGGAAACGACTCATGCTCTTAAGGCCAATATCATCCAAGAATTCCATGTGTTTCAGTCCGAAGCCATCAGCATGATGTTGGAAAATTAGAGTGACAGCCGAGGCAGCCACTTGAAGAACATTGTATTTCATATTTAATGGAAATGTCTCTGGGCAGTGTCTAAAATGGAAAGTTTGTTCTTACTAATAAAGCCATAATACATGGACAAACTTTTAATTTTGTTCATCTTATTGCATTTTTAAAAAGAATCCTGTGTTCAGCCCTCTCTGTATATCTGTCTTCGACTTCAAGGGCACACATTGTGTGCAGCGAGTTAGCATACGATGATTGGTTTAAATCCAACCTCGATGTCATACCTATCAAGGCGAGTGACTATTTCAAATGTTCCACACACGCACAAAGCGAATTCGCTCCAGTCTGTAAGCATGAGCGAACAATTTTGAAGAATATCCGAAAAAAATTGATGGAAATCATTCACGCCTCCAAAATTGATTGGCAAAAAAATCCCCTTTATTCGCGACAGTTTATTGATCGATTGTCACCACTCATTCCACTCATCCCACTCACACCCGCTCGGCAACGTGTCCAACTCTCGCGCAAAAAAAAAAAAAAAAAACGAGTTAAAGCAATCCTAAGTACCGCCTAACTGCTGCGACACAACAATTCCAACCCTCGCTAATAAGCCCAATTCGCAAATCCCAAAATCCCCTAGCCCATTAGCGTCCAGGTGGACCAATTACTCTCGTAATCCTTTCAGTCACCATATGCACACATGCCAACCATTTGCTCACACTCTCTCTCTCTCTCACACACAGTCTCGCTCAAATGTAAATACACTCGCATGATGTGAAAATTGTGAAAAGAAAACCCTTTCAGCACACACAGTGCAGACCCAGTCCCACATACTGACAGACAGACAGACAGACGGATCTATTATCGCAACCAAAATTGAATTGAAGAGATAATCTCGTAGGTTCCGACATTTAATCCTCACATTTGTGTGAATAACTCTTGCAAAAGGATACCGTCTGGCTGCGCCCGCCTGGCCACTGTCACCGCCACCACCACCACCACCAGCGGCGGCGGCGGCGGCCTTTGTGAATGGGCTTGTGTCTCTGGCCAGTGTCTAATAATGGCCAGGATAACTTACTTGTTCAATTGAGCATCCTTAAGTAACAAAAAGGAGAACCCGAAGATAATCATGTACCACCAAATGGAATACACACAGGACTTGCACAAGTATCCAGGTAAATACTGGATAAGACATGATGAAAAGGTAAGCGCACCGGGGTATGTAAAGCAGAGAGGACAACAGACAAAATAAAAAGATGAGGGACACAAAGGGGAGGCAGCCGCACACACACACAGGAGCAGAAAAAACAAAACAGATTACATGTGTGTTGCCGGTTCTGCTGCCTGTGCTGCTGTGCCGGGGCGCTCCTGCTGCTGCACAAGAGGGTAATCCAGTCAGAATGGAATTACAAAATGTCACTGTGAATTTCTATAGATAATCCAGGTACTTTTAACAAACATGACGCAAGTGTATGTACACACCATTGGCGGTGGCAGCGGCGGCGAGGGCAAGCTGAGTTGGTGCGACTGCAAGCTACGAGCGAGAGTATGTGGGACGATGTCCTGACAAAATGGTAACCAGGTGAGTTCAACAGAGAGCTTAACTGCTCTCCGTTTCCTTCTGTTGGCATCCGAGGAGCGGCCGCGTTATCATGTGTGCGAGTGGGTGGTTGTTGTGACTGCAATCTGTGCGCCGCTGTATGCTGGGGGATCGTACTTAACGACTTTATCATCTCGTCAAACCGGCGATGGCAAAGTGCAGATACCTTCTTTAATTTGTGGAATACATTTTTGACGTAATAATCCACACGGTAATTATGGCGGTTTTATTATCTGTCAACTCAATTTGGCGCAGCACCGGATGAGGGCTGTGCATTGGCTGCCGCCATGTTGTCATACGTTCGCATGCATACACGCACTCGATTCAGCAACGGCAAAAGGAGAGTGTTTACGAGCCGATAGTTGGTAATTATTTGCTGAGGAGGCTCTCCTCCTGGCTTATGGGGCGAAATCAAGTGGATTTTATGGTCGGATGCAATGACTGTCGTTGAGCTTCCGATGATGGTCGCCGAGTGAGAGAGGTTCTTTGGGGCGACGACAATCTGCTTACTTTTGGCCAGACCACTCGGCTCGGCGGCTGTCGGGGCGGCAAAGGCTTGTTGGGTGGGAGTCGGCACGGTGGCATATAGGTGCAGGGGATCTAACTTTTATGGCTTGAGTCACTGCATGTAGAGTCCTCCGAAGCCCATGTTAGTACCCGACCACACCTCTGATCTTGTGGATGGCATTACCCGCGGCACTGGCATGGAAATGGTTTACGATACTGGCCAGGAAATAATTCTATTTTAACGAGGAGTTCTCCTCATCTCTGCATCCATGCCAAGCAAGTGCAGGCAGGACACTTCATAGGCGGTCTTTGGCCTTGTTATTTGATCTTGCCTTAGGGTGCATTGCCTGAGGTGTGACCAGTCTCCGCAATCAGCTATTAAGGCTAGGAAGCTCAACGAAGAATTAGGCTAGGAAGCTCAACGTGCTCGGACAGTGATAGTGCCGTTAATTTGATCCCAAAGACTGGTCCAGATTTGAAAACCAGATAATAGCGTATTAACTTTGCTTTCACTGAGATTCGAACCGAGGACCCGCTAATCAGGAGCAGGCACTCTACCAACTGCACCATCAAGTCGTTAGCGGCCACGTCTTACTTAGCCCCTGTTAAACCCATTGTGATGTCGATGGGGGAAACCATGTTTTGGCTCCTAATTCGTACTTCTCATGGGTTTGTGTCCTTTGCTGAACCATCCAGAGATCCTTCAACATTAGCCTGAACAAATATTTTAGAGGGATAGTTGTTCGGGGATTCGAACCGGGGACCCCGCTAACCAGGGACAGGTACTCTACCAACTGCGCCATCCAGTCGTTCACTTATGGTTACAAAGATAAGAGGGCTGAGATGATTCCCTTGGGGAACGCCCGATGTGGCTACAAAGGGGTCGTATATAGAGTAACTGAAGAGTACTCCTTAGGGGCGATTCTCAAGGCACGATTTAAGCCATGTGATGGTATGGGACGGGAAAGCAAGGGCCCTTAGTTTTAAATAGAATATTTGGTGGTTGATTTTGAAAAAAAGGCTTTACTGAAGTCTCTGGTTGCTCCAATGTTGAAAGGGTATTGGAGACAAATTCTCATAAGATAAGTTGTGATAGATCTGCCCTTGAGGCGTGGGAAATATATGGCTTTACAATAGAAGTACAATGAGTCATACACGATATTTGAAGAGTTTGTGGATAAAAGATAGTTTAGCTATCGGTTTGGAAATATCCTTACTTAAGCCTTTTTGTGAGTGGGGACGATGTAAGCATCTTCCTACACTAAGGGGAACGAAAAGAGCGAAAAAGAAAGCGAAATAGAAAGAAAATAGAAAACAAATAGAAAATAGAAAGCGGTTCGGAAAGCATGTTTGTACGGTTTTAAGGAATATGGATGGGATGCCATCAGGACCAAGAGAGAAGTCTTTTAGATTTTTTATTTTACGACGTACCTTGCCCTGATCAATTTTAATTTTGGCGATAGATGTTTGGCTGCAGTTTTTTATATACAGTCAATCAAATTCATATTCGTACAGTAGGTGTGAAATTATCTTAACACTGTTTTTAACCACAGCTATATTTTATTTCCATTTTATTTGAATCACCAATTATTCTTATTCATAAACTAAGTTTAATCAATTTATTCAAAATTAGATAAATAATGTCTTACCAGCATTATGTGTCATCTCAAATCAAATTCATATTCGCACAGTGTTTTTTATTCAAAACAATCATGTGCAAGGAACTGTTACAAGACATGTCAAATACGTGTTTGGCCTTCAAGGGCTTGCATAACTCGGTTGCGTGTTGAAACTAAGAAAAAAAGTACAAAATGGGACGAAAACAGTGCGAAACATCGAAAACTACAAGAACTACAAGAAATGTCGGACCTACTTTGGCGACCGCGATCAAAATTGTTAAGAGATTTAAAATTGAAAATCGAACAGTAAATATGCCGAGGAACACCGCACGTGAAATTTTCAACTCGCATGATAAACGTGTTATTATGCGTGAAATTAAGAAAAATCCCCGAAACAGTGCACCAAAATTTACGAAAAAGATGCGTCAGGGACTAAAGAAAGAATTTTCCACAGAAACCATGAGAAACTGCATTCGGGAGCCAATCCATGCCAAATAGGCTTAAGCATGTAATTAAAAATAATGGATATGCCACAAAATATTTAAATTTGTTAAATTTCTTGTTTCTTACCAATAAAAGTTATTTGTATGAATATGAATTTGTTGTCTGTTAAATGGTTTTTTATTTTGTGTTTGACAATAGACGCTCACCACATCTTTGATCTTACAAACAAATGACATTGGAAGTTTTAGTGTGTCTTGCATAAATCGAAAAATAGTTATTTTTTCCCTACTGTACGAATATGCGTTTGATTGACTGAAGCTAAAAAGTCAAGGCTAAATTATGGTTTCGGCTATTAAAAGATTTGATGAAGAAAGGGGCAAATAGATAAGCAATGGTATGAGGGTCGTCTAGTAGGTAACACTGTTCGTCCAACTAGTTTTAAGCATTTTTGTCTAGTATGTAAGTTTGTTATGAATTTGAAATAAAAATAAATTAAAAAAAAGGTCGTCAAGGGATTCAATGGATGAGTGGAAGGGAACCGGTTCTGCTGACAGAGGTGGTGTTGTTACAGCAATTTTGCTTCAAATGTTGTCCTTATGGGACTATGCTGAGTCTAGTTACCTCAATGCATTTCATTTCCTACACGTTGTCAAATCACGTCAGGCCATCATGATAGCTACTCTCCAGTTACTATTTACATTCTTCGCCTGTCCAGATATGCCCTAAGTCCATCGTTCGCTGATTGGTCCAATTGGGGTACGGATTGTGGTATTTTTCTTGGCCATGGCGTGGATGGGACGTATGCGGAAACTAAGCAAGATTATGCCTCATTATATTCTGTTGCGCGTGGAATTGGAGTCGCGTCTTTCTTTAATTTTTCAGAAAATCAAAATTGTCTCTCATCAGACGCTTGCCTAAATTTCACAATTTCCTCTGTGTATTAAAAATCATTTACATTGAGTGCCTAATTAATGCCAACACGGGTGCAGCTCCTCAATAAAAAATTGTTAATGATAGTCTTAGTCTTACAACTGTGAAGTCAACTAACAAATTCCATCGAAATCGAAACCAACCTCGAACGTATACGCGACCACTAATCAACGCTACCGGATGAAGAAGCCGATGATCGATGAGAGGTAACATGCTCTCCTTGCATTACTGACGACAGCAAGAAAAACATGTCCAATCACGAACCAGACACCGCGCCGTCACGATTTTGGTCAGTCGTGCATGGAACCAAGGTCTATTGTGACTATCCTCGCCATGTGGACAACGAGTAAGGAACACGACGTGGCGATAACGCTCACACAATTAGAGGCTAACCATCTGGGGTTCAGCTCAACGTAGACTAGCTAGACTCGCGACTAGCTGGAAGAATTTGTCGACAAACGCGCACATTTTGCTGCGAAATGTCAAAAGACAAGTCACTCACAAGAATCTCAGTCATCCCAAGCATCCCAAGACAGTGACCCATTTTCTCTCAGATTTCCGTTTGATCTCAAAAGCGCACGGGAAAGAATCCAAGCACACCTCCGCTGAAATTCCTCACATACTCGAGCCATTCTTCATTCAAAAATGATGTCCCACGGGGCCCACGATACGATCCGACACACGATACTCGCCGAAGGGTGGGAGTCCACTATTTATATCGGCTCTTCCAAAAATACAGTCAACGAGACTGAGAGAGAGGGGGTTTTCCGAGAATGAGCACACGATTCCAGGTCACAGGGGTTTGGGCTCCTTTCCCGATCCATTTCTCGCTCCAGCACTGGACCTAGGCACGCTGTGCATTCGAAGGCAGGAGATTGGTGTCAATCGCATGCAGCGACATGTGTACACCCATTAATCGGCGAACGCCTTCGCCTTGACACACCGCACCGAGCTGGCCGAGCTATTGACTCCGAGAGAGTCTCTCTAATCGCCTCGCCGAGCCGGGTGAAAGTGTTTCCATTTGATTAGCTCCCCGAAGGCAAAACAGTGTTAAAGGCAAATGTTTAGCCTGTGATTCCGTTCAATTAGAATTCTATAAAAACAATTCTAAATTACGACGACAGATGAATACTTTAGTGACACTTTAACGGCCGGCAACACTATCCTCCACTATTAAACCAAAGCATTTACATATCCCACCACTCCCGACGCTCTGCACTCTCTGCACTCTCTGACTGGTTTTATCTGCGCTAACAAACATCTCATCTCCTAATGGCCCCCAGAACACAGCCGAATCCGAAGACTTTTACGATCGGCCGTAAAAAAGCGACGTCTTTGTGTGCGCATTCCCTTTCCCTGAAATTTCTCCCTCCCCCCGAAAAAAATGAAGGCACAAAAATTCATTTATAACCCCATTGCCGGGAGAATTTGTAGATCATATATCACGACATATCGAAACGGGTTGTATATCAAACCTCTCTCGCACTCCTTTCCTCCTAAATTGCCGCCGCGAGGGGGAAACGCGCATAAAAGTGTCATCGATTGAATATAATTTTTGATTTAGCTTCCTGGCCGTCGAGGAATGGTCGCGTTTTTGAAAAGCAAAGTCAGTCAAAGTCTGGGTGCGCCAACAGCTCGACTCGGTCGTGTAACCGATCCGATGAATGGCCCAGTCCCCGACGTCGCGACGTCGCGGTCCACGCATCGCAGGGGCCAATGCAAATAAATTGTTTCTAGAAGCTGGATGCGCACCGCGCACCGCGCACCGCATAATTAGGTTCTTCTTTATTTTGTTTGAAATAAATATCACAAAACTGCGGCGGATAATTGTCAGATTCGGAGTAATTTATGTCCCGCCGGAGTCGGAGATGAGTGTGTTGTTTGGTTTGGTTTATGGCCGCGCGTCTATTTCGAGAAGGCTGTTGCAGATGTTGCGTCGCGGCCGCGCTGAGGAAATGCATGTTTGACAAATAATTGGAGCGCCGAGTGTCGCTGTACACGTGTTCCTCCAATTACACACACTCGCCCTGCATCCGAGAGGCCGCATCCTTGACAGTGAAGTACGGAGATTTACAGGCGTGTTATTAGCCAATGCGTAAACAGGAGCCTGCCCTAAAATTAGAGCGCCTTTTCGTTGTTGTCTTGTTGTGCTGTTGTTTTTGGTGCTGCGCCGGCCGCCGAGTGCTGGGCGGGCACCGCACTTCAAGGCTTTGTCGCTTTGATGTCTTGTCTGGAGGGCGGTAATAAATTTCAATGTAATTACGCTCCTGGCGTGGGGTGGGCTGCCGAGGGGACGATTGCTTGACTTCGTAATCATTCATGCTGATGAGGGACTCTTGTGGTTTATCGGGAAATTAGACAATCGGGTGGGAAACATGTTTTTTGATGGATGACGGGTCGGCTGGGGCGGTGCAGGTCTTGGATTGGTAACTAATGTCCTGCGTCGCCGTCGTGTGTGGTTCGGACTTTTTCGTTGTCCCTCATCATGCCATCGGACGCGACGCCATCAGGTGAGCATTTGTCTTCTGGCTTTCTGGGTCAATTCGTTACGCTGCTTATCTGCGCATTTGTGTGGAACAGGTTTGTGGGACTTTCCTGTGTCCATTGGAAATGGATGGTCGGCTCCTTGTTTTGTTGTGTGTTTCATCAAGATGGTGTTGGTCTTAAGGTCCCCCCCTCCCCCTCCCACCACCGACCCACCACCCTTCACCTCCTTCTAAGCGTCCTATTAACCATTCCCGAAACCAACTTCTATCCCTTTAAGGGCAGTTGCACAGACACGCCTTGATTAAGAGAACCTTTGATTGTTTCGCAAACTTCGAGGATTTGGAAAGATGACTCAGACTAAGGTTCAGTGCTTGTTGGAACATTAGTCCAGGAATGTTGCAATGAACAATATAATATTAGGTAAAGATATTGTCATCTGTTCAGACAGCCATCAAACCTCTGGCATCAGTCACATTTAACTCCAAGACGTGCCTCAAGTGCCGCCTATCTCTTAACGAGATACTTACTTACTTGCTTATCAGGCTGGCGACCCATGCAGGGTCCGAGCCTGAGCGATAGCTGCTTTCCATTGTTGACGGTCCTGGGCACTCTGTTTCCAGTCATCAAGACCAAGCTGTCTTGCATCCGCGATTACTCGGATACTTCGGTCCTCCTCTCCTTCTCGAACTAGGAGGTTCAGATTCGGAGACCCTCTTAGCTGGAGAATTGCTGTCCATGCACTCGATGTGTCCGAGCCGGTGCAGTCGACGGATGTTTGCCTTCCGGACTAAATCAACATCCTCGTACATCTCGTAGAGTTCGCAGTTGTATCTTCGCCTTCCTCGCAGACGGGACCATATATCCGACGTAGAATTTTTCTTTCGAAGGCACCAAGAATCAGCTCCGCAGTTTTGTTTATCGTCAAGCTTTTGGCTCCATATGGCAAGACTGGCGAAATAAGGGTTTTGTAGAGTATGATCATGGTCCTTCCAGTCAGGAGTTATGACTCCAGTTGTTTTGACAAACCGAAGTAAAGCCGGTTGCCAAAGGTGGTTCGAATCTGCACAGTGATGTCGTTTGTGGAGTTCACATTCGCCCCGAGGTAGACAAACTCCTTTATTACCTCGAAATTGTACCTGTCGGTTGTGATATTCTTAAACTCTGATTCTGATCTCGTAACTAGATGGCCAAGGATTCTAGCAACCAAATTATGTGTGTACAGTGACACGCCAGAGAAGAGCTCGCAATAAAGGGCTCCACCTCACCACTGCCATCGATGCCTATTCGCTACGACAAACCATCCATTAAAGGTTGAAAGGCTTGCTCACTCCAGACGTAGATGGTCTTCGGGGACCGGGTGCTTCATCACAAAGCAATTATGGCCTACTCCCCATCCAAACTGCTCACGCTACCTGATCAGAATGAGTAGGCCGAATTTTAGAACTCTGAAATTCACTCCTCACGACTAGGATTTTTTGCAAAAATTGCAGTGATGAAGAGGAGGAACCTTTTCACACCTTCTTTGCAGTGCCCTCTCAATACGCAGATTAAGTCCCTTTGGATGGTCTATATTTCTACGACCTGATGGAACTAAGGAATATCAGAACCAGTCAACTTTAAAAGCTCCAGTTGGTTCGCGGATTAGGAACTACTAGATCTTTGTTTACAAACAACACCAGTATCTCTCGAAGGACCAAGCTGACTTTATACAAGACCTTGATCATCCCAATCCTGCTGTACGACGCGGAGGCATGGACAATCTCAAAAGCGGATGAGGAGGTCCTTAGTCTCTTCGAGAGAAAAGCTCTGTGCGATCGTTGGTCCTGTTTGTGTTGACGGTTTCTGGAGAAGAACATTCAACCACGAACTCTACTGGCTGTACAGCGACATGAGTCTAGTCAGGTGTCTTCGGATGCAACGCCTAAGATGGATAGGCCATGTAGAGCGAATGGAGAACTCAGCTAGGGCCCGAAATGTCTTCGACTCCGAACCCGTGGGACAACGCAACAGAGGACGCCCGCGTTTAAGGTGGCGCACCCAGGTGGAGAAGGATCTCAACCAACTTGGCGTGTGACACTGGAGACAGCTAGCCAGAGACTGGTGGGAGAGGCTTGTTGCCAAATAAAGAAGAAGAATAACAAGATGTTTGTGGGCCTATTTATGACCTAAGTGTGGCTACCTTTAAGGCAGTCACCCGCTGTAAGCTTACCCAAATATACTCAGATTTTCAGTCCAATTTTGTTTCGACTCTGGGCAGGAATTTAAAAAACAGTCCAAAAATAAAGGAAAATGCCTCTAATCTGACCGGCGAACGACATCTTATGTGAGCATTGGGTCGTCTTGCAGTTTTACACTTCAGCAACTACGCTGTCTTCAAGTGCGCCTCAAACCTTCACCGTTGACGTCGTAGACCACCTGTCCCGTGGTTGTAATCGCTTACAGCTCATTACCACCCAAACAAGCCAAACATATCGTTGCCAACAGCGTGGCAAAGTCCACGCACTCACTCGGCACATCGCACATGCCTAGCATTCATTAATTGAGACTTACAGACAAATCGATTAATCCACCGACCCTCAGCACCCCGCAGTCGACTCTTGACTTCAACAAGCTCCTCCGCCGACGACAGTCTACAACGTCACCGAGGCATGAGTCGAAATTTCCTCCTCGTCGCAGTCAAAGGCGAAGAATCGACGACGACGGAACTCCGTTCCTTCGGAACACCTGCAGGGAGCGGAAGAACAAGTCTCTTCAAATGATTTCATATCACAAGGTAATAAAACTGACAAGGGGACTACTTCGTGCATTGTCGGTCTGCCGAATGTGAATGGAGAGGTTCCCTACACCACCGCCCCAGACACACCGCCGCCGCCGCTGCCGCCACCAGAATTCTCATCACGTGTGCATAACGAATCAATACCGCATACCTTTTTAAGAATTTATTGAATGTCTCGGCGGCGAGGCGGCGGAGTGCGGATATGAGGAACAGGCACAACCCCACCGCGCCACCGAGAACCCATCGAATCCACTTTACCAATTTTCAGATTCATTTCATGCCATCTTCGTCGTGCACGCTAGATGCTCGCACTGTTGTTCTGCTGTTCCTTGCTGCACCCCTGCCATGCAAGTCATGCTATTAATAACATTTCTTCTTCATTTCCTCCCCCTTTTTGCGGCAGTCCTTCGCGTCGGTTCGTAATTAGAAAATGCAATGTGAATGAATGGTGGTCCCGGTCCTTGTGTGCGAATGGCATTGCTATCAATTCGCTTTCGAAAACCGCACTCGGCACGGATGCGAGCCGATCGTCGTCGGCCATAAGACTGAAAAATTGACAGCGAGTGAGATGTAAGAACCTAAGACACCAGTGACACCGGGGGGATTTAGGGTCCTCGCCGCAGAATGGCCGCTTTCATAAGTGATTTATGGCGATGCCGACTTTAATTGCCCTCTTCAGCGATTCGGCCCGGAATCTCGCGGTTTTTCGTCCATCCTGTCGCTGTGCGCACTCGTATCGTCCGGAACGGAATCGAATTGCTATTAAAAATGAGATAAGACCGCAATTAGGGACGATTGTGATGATGTGGAGTCAGTGCGCGGTGGTGGCGAGCGGCGCGACTTGGTGTGGAGCCATCAATTTAATTGGGACATAAAGTTCGTAATGCGGACATGACGGAGTACTACCTCAAGTGCAGCAGGTACGTCTGATATTGGGATTCTAAATTACACTCAGTCGATGGCTTCACGTGGGACTACTGTGGCCGGTGCGAGGAAAGCTGATTACCTGGGCTGACGGACAACAGGTGTGGGTGTTGAGGCACAGGAATGACTTTGATTTATTTTGGACTGGGTTTGTGTGGTCTCTGGGCAGACTACCAGAATTGAAGTCTCATTGCGTGGATTGTGGTTTTATGTTAAAGGTCGATTTTAGTTGGGCGCCATTTCGATGCGGATGACATGGGTAGGCGGAAATCTTCGACAAGGCTCTATGGCGAACGTTCGCACATAGAAGTGTGCGAATTTTACTCACTTAAGCCACCTCCCTGAATTTTTTTAAGACTACAACTAAGTGAAGCACTTAACCAGTAGTTTGCATTTCATAATTTAGGTACTGACTGGCAGGTTACTCTCCAATGAAAGTTCCTGCTAACACCGCAACCATGCGCGGGTGTAGTTCAAGGATCAAGAAGTTGAATCCTTTGAAGTCGGCGCAAGACATTAGTTTCCTCAATGATCGGGTGAATAGCATTGTTTGTGTGCTCTTTTAGGCGGCGCTTGTGTTTATAAGCAATGTTCTTAACTTCATCTTGGAGTGGTAATATTCCAAGATCATTGTGGATATCGTCGTTTCTGATATACCATGGTGCATTAACGATGGTTCTAAGCACCTTATTTTGAAAAGTCTGTATTATGTTCAAATTACTTGCTTTGGTACAACCCCAAAGTTGTTCGCCATAGTCACGCCAAAGTCACTAGTATACAGTAGGTATAGCAGAGGGCTAAGAGCACTCCCTTGCGGTACACCAGCATTTGTATTTTTATTTATTTCCTTGCTTCACACGGAAGATCCTATCAGAGAGATAGTTCGCTAAATACTATACAGTTTTCCCGGTAGAGATCGGCATAGTTTATATTTCAGGCCTTCATGCCAAACTTTGTCAAAGGCTTGAGAAACATCGAGAAATGTGGGTGAAAAAACGAAATTTTGTTCTAATGCCTTTTCTATTACATCAGTTATACGATGTACTCGGTCAATAGTTGAGTGTTTACTTCTAAAACCAAATTGGTGGTTTGGTATGAGCTGTTTTTCTGCCACAATGGGACTTAAACGTCTAAGCAGGATTTTTCAATTTTTTTTTCAAAAACTAACCCTGCGTCTACAGCTGACTTTAGGCCAATTAGAATCTTGCCCTGCTTATCCAAAACCTTTGAGAAAATTATAGCGAATCTCAAAACACCTGTCTATTAATAATCTCCTTTAAAATCTGGTGTCAGAGCAAATCACAGCTGCTGCACAGCTATGATTAATATTCTCGAAGAGATAAGGTCTTTTTATGACAAAAAATTCATTTCGTATTTGTGTTTGCTGGATTTCTCTAAGGCTTATGACAAAGAATTACTTTGGTTTCAGGCCTTATCCTATACCGCACAAACACAGCCGCCTCCAAATGAATCCAATGGTCTCTGATTCTCTGATTCGTTCAGGCGTTCAGGAAAAACTGCACTCTTTGGACCTCAAGGAGTTAGTGTGAAAATCAATGCAGCCAAGACAAAACTGATGAGAATCAGCTCAAGATGTGAGACACCTCTGCCTGGGTTCAATAAATTCAGCTATCTCCGCAGCACTTAGTGCACAGCTAGAAATCCAGAAACTGACGTCGTGTCTCGAGTAAGAAAAGCCCACTTCACTTGGCAACGTCTGGATATCCACACAGCGCTCAAGCTTCGGATGCGCGACTTGGCAGACAAACAATATCACTGCTCGCAAGCAGTCTTCGTAAATAAATGAATCCTGAAGGTATTCTGGCCGCAATGGATAACAAACGAAGACCTGCTGCATAGAGCTTCACAGTTACCCGTCGGAGCAGATATACAACATCGAAAGTGGAGCTGGAGCTAAACCGAGAACACACATCGCAACGATGGCTCTCACTTGGACACCGCAAGGAGTGATCTGCAGGAATCGACCCCGCTCAAGTTGGAGAGGGCCATGGAGATAGAGCATCGATAGGCTGGCCAATCCTGGCCAGAAGTGACTATGATGGCCCAAGACATATGCTCTATGGGAGCAACCTTTCACTATGTTCAAATAAAATATGTTCTATGTTGAATTAATGTACATATTAAAGTCACAGGCCCATGGGTCGCCGTGGCGTGGTCGGTAAGGGGGTCGACTCCTACGCAGAGGGTGCCAGGTTCGATACCCGTATTTACCACGGCTCCACCTCTTTCGAGTCACTGACAATCCTCAAAGAGTATATCCTGTCAAGAAAAAGCTTCTCAACTTCGCCGTTCTTCTTCTTCTTTATTTGGCGCTACAGTCCGCTGTAGACCTGGGCCTTAACCAACAAGCCTCTCCAACTTGCGCTGTCTCCAGTGTCGCACGCCAAGTTGGTTGAGGTCCTTCTCCACCTGGGTGCGCCACCTTAAACGAGGGCGTCCTCTATTGCGTTGTCCCACGGGTTCGGGGTCGAAGACTCTTCGGGCCAAAGCTGAGTTGTTTATACGCTTTACTTGGCCTAGCCATCTTAGGTGTTGGATCCGAAGACGCCTGGCTAGACTCATGTCGCTGTACAGCCCGTACAGTTCGTGATTGAATCTTCTCCTCCAGAAACCGTCAACACAAACATGAACCAAGATCGCACGCAGAGCTTTTCTCTAGAAGAGACCAAGGACTTCCTCATCCGCGCTTGAGATTGTCCATGCCTCCGCGTCGTACAGCAGGACTGGGATGATCAAGGTCTTGAGTGAAGTCAGCTTGGTCCTTCGAGAGATGGCTCTAATACTCATTTGCCTCTTGAGCCCATAGAAACATCGGTTGGCAAGAGTTACTCTGCGTTTGATTTCGGTACTGATGTTGTTTGTACTGTTTACTGCGGAGCCGAGGTAGAGGATGTCCTTGACTACCTCGAAGTTATAGCTTCCCATTGTGACGCTCTGTCCAAGACGACGATGTTGCGTGTCCTTTCTTGATGACAGCATATACTTCGTTTTGCCCCCATTCACCGCTAGATCCATTCTAGCCGCTTCCGCCTCATTGACAGCTCGCTGTGTTCTGCCAATCACGTCAATGTCATCCGTGTATGCTAGCAGTTGTACGGACTTCTGGAAGATCGTGCCTCTAGTGTTGGCGTGTGAGTTCTGCACGATCTTCTCCAGGATGAAGTTAAAGAAGTCATATGACAGTGCGTCGCCTTGTCTAAAACCTATTTTGACATTGAAGGTCTCTGTGAGTTCGTTACCTACCTTGACGGAGCAGCGAGAGTTCTCCATCGTCATCCTGCACAACCTGATGAGTTTGGCAGGAATGTCAAAACTAGGCATTGCGTTGTATAGCTCGTCCCTATGCACGCTGTCATACGCGGCCTTGAAAGGTGGTAGGTGTCGATCTGCATCTCTTGGGTCTTTTCCAGGATCAGCCGTGGTGTGAAAATCTGTTCGATGGTGGACTTCCCTGGCCTGAAGCCACACTGATATGGATCTATCAGGTTATTTATAAACGGCTTCAGGCGAGTACACAAAGCGGCAGAGAAGATTTTGTGTGTTATGTGCAGGAGACTTATCCCTCTATAGTTAACTTCGCCGTTCGGAGTCGGCATTGAACTGTAGGTCCCTTCCACTCGTGAAAGAACAATAGCACGCACAACACGAGTGGTTGCTGAGAAGCTAGGCCCATATCCGCCTCGGACTGTCGCGCCACCCATATATTTGTTAGTAAAGTCACAGTCCCATCACGGCATCTTCTTGGGCGTTCCTGTTGAGTTCATTGGACTAAGCAACTTGCTGAAAGCTTGCTGGCGTAATTAACCGCGATTGCATCCGGCGTTCTCAAAGTCTGACCTGAACCAAGTGCATCCTCCAACTTGGTCCATCTCCAGCCACATCACACACAACAAACAGGAACTCCTTCGCAGGTGTCCCCATCACAAGCCACCACATATCCTTGACGGACCATCTCATTCACCTCTCTCCTCTCCAGAACATCAAACACATTTAATTTCCCGCCAGAGAGCTGCAAGGTCTCCTATCGCACAGCAACTGTTTCCCTCCGCGTCGCATATGTTTGTGCACCCGAACTTGTGGCCAATTAAAATTCTAACCATCTCCCGCGAGAGCAGCACTAACAAGGCCTCCTGCAGCTGATGAGCTGATGATTTGTTCCACATATTTGGCGCATTGCAAGTGTGACATTTTGATAAATTAGATTTCACAGGCGCAACCCTCTCGCGTCTATGGCAGAGATCCGGGTCTTTGAGTTTACGGCTGAGTGCGTGTGCATATGCCGCCGCACATGCGATTGCGGTGCTGCGCCGTGGATGATTCTAAAGAACTCCCGTCTATTTCGGGAACGACTTCCTTTTTGCGGTGCGAATTATTTTGTTTTTTTTTTTCATTTCGATCGTTTCTGTTTCTCTTCTCAGCCATCACTAAGATCAGGAGGTTAGTGACTTCGTGATGATTTTGCTTTGATCAGCGGAGTCGTGGGACTTTCGCATGCACCGGAACCGGAAACCGATTCAAAAGGGGGCAGTTGAGGATCTGTGGTAGATACTGAGGACAGTCTTCAAAAATCTGGTATGATGTAAAGTGATTGCAACATTCTTGACATCGCTGACGAAGACGGTAATATTCAATGTTACGTTTCATGGTGGGCATTTTTTGAGTGAATTCTGATTGAATTCTGGTTCTAACTCAGAATCATATAAGACCTTGAAAATATTCCATGGGGACAGGCAATTAAACGTAGTCTTCGAGGCAAACTTCCGACTCCAAAGTTGCGGCTGTAAAATTGATGATTATGTTTGAATTAATCATTCCTACTCCTGCTGGTTCTGTCTTGTTTGCGTAGATGGCATCTGGAGATGCACCCGTTGGACTGAGATAAGGGCCTAGACAGGCATCTTCGGAGCCTGGCTGGCTCATTTAGAAGGCATTGAGACCTTAGATCCGAGGCGAAGGGTCTTGGATCATAAACCAGACATCCCATCCAGCAGGAAAGGTAGAGGTAGAGGTAGAAAAAAAAGTTGAGATGAACTTTTTCTTTGGCGTAAAATAATGGCCGTCTTCTAGATCACAGGATTCCTATGTTTGGCCGGTTTTTCTCTTCAGCATCTTTAGAGTTACCTCTTGGGTTGTACGCACATTTTTGCCCATACCACAGCTTTATTGTGATGGCGATATGTAGGTAAGCGTTAGCTCAGCGTTGCCTAATATAACCAGCGGCTGCCACGATGTCATCTG
Organism: Eristalis intricaria; assembly: GCA_964034865.1. Lineage (NCBI taxonomy): Eukaryota > Metazoa > Arthropoda > Insecta > Diptera > Syrphidae > Eristalis > Eristalis intricaria. The sequence goes on from OZ035877.1 coordinate 11,669,392, forward strand.
AGTGTCACTGCGAATGGCGCCCGGTGGAGGGACACCTTCAACTTAGTTCCTGCTTCCACGCATTTGCTAAACCGTGGCAATTGACAAAATACAAGAAAAAGCCAGCTCTTTGTTCAGTGACAACCGCCCGGGCTACAGGTCTGCCTCCCACGTCACTAATTCATTGTGATTCAAGATTCAATGCCGGAAATTATTTTCCATCACTGACATCCTCTATTGAATGAGGTCATCATTGCCCCATTTGCTCATCCTGTGTTTACTTCACTCGCATTCCAATGGCCGATGTCTGGTTAATGGCAAAGGAACACAAGCTGACTGCCATTCTTTGCCGGACTCCATATCCCCACTTAATCTGCACAGAGCTCTGGCAAAACTCGGTTGTTTATCATGTGTGGCAAGCCTACGTCTTCAACACCTTTGTCCGGATACAAGTCACAAAGGCAGAGATATCATTGCAGCCACCTACAAAACGATTATCTCCCTGCTTTGATTGCCATTTTTGCCCGGTTCTCCCATTCATGCCACAGCCACTCGCCGCGTTACACTCGAGTGCAGGACAATAGTCATTCTTTGCGCGGCATCACGGCAACCTGTCGTGCTGCTTCAATCTCCAGAGCCAAATGGCTGGCCCTCCTCCAGAGTCGACCGTTCCAAAAATAGAACTGCCTCTCATGTGGTAGCACTCGGTGCTCATTTTTTATCTCCTCGGCCAGAGTGTTTATTTAAGACAAACAAGCTCCCCTCACCGCCCCAGACAATCTAAATCGATTAGATGGACACGGCGGACTGGAAGAGGGGACCAGGCGGGGGAAACAGGGTGCACGGAGCAGACAACTCCCAATTATTACACCTGAAAGTTGCGCACCACTCGTCGTCGAATGGTTTCTTTATTTGTTTCCCAAGCGCGTCGCGGGTGTCGGTGTCGAGATAGAGCGGGGGAAGAAAAAAGAAAGAGCGAAGCCAACCCGCGTGCAGAGTATTCGAGTCCAACCACATCAGGCGTTCGATTTTCGATTAACTCGGGGAGCAATCTGATTGTGGCAGACAGACAGGCGGCAGGCGGCAGCAGGCAGCCAGGCAGTTAGGCAGGCTGTTGGGGATACGAGTATACACATGTGGCTGGCTGGCTCATCGGGCGAGCGAGTGAGCGAGCGAGCGAACAAAGAAAGTTGAATTATCTCGCAGACACTGCACACTGAGTCCGCGGGGTGGCGACCCAGATTTCGAATGAAGTTATCCCCGGCTGCTGTGGGCGTAGACGGCCGGGGGTGATAGGGTTATGCACAAATTGATTTGATGGTGAAGAAGTAAAATTAATTAGATTTCTATCAACAAGTCGATTGAACGGAGCGCAGAGAATCTCCTCGCCTCCGCACATCCTGCGAGTGGCCTGCGGTGTGCGAGTGGATCCGGCGGTGGGCCGGGAGCGGGGGCGGCGGCGGCCAAGCAGGTGCAGACAAAGCGCGCACTGACGGTAATTTCTGTGAAAGTGTTTGTTTTGGAGTTGAGTTACCTTGTAAATGATTTGAGTTGTTAATTGCTGCCTCCTGCCGGGGAAGAGTGGGTCTGCCGGATGAACCACTGCAGTGTGATGGAGCATCATCGGCACCGAGCAGCAAGCCCAGTCAGTCTTGCGTTGGCGTGGAAATTGAAAATGTATTCGAATTGCTTGCTGAGGGTGTGGGTGTTGGTTTTTCTTATTGCTTAGTTGAGGCTTTTCTGCTGAATCGGTTCGGGGAGCTGTGGTGGGAGTCTTTTTTGACGTTGACCACCTCAAAGGTTGCTATTGCTTACGAATGTGTTAGAGACGAATGGTGGAGTTCACGATGAACACATGCGAAAATTCCATTTGGCCGAGACTAGAAAAATACCAGATCGCTTTAAGGAAGCAACTTTGGATCTCCTGTGCAAAAGACGAGTAGCAACTGCCAGCTGAGCTCTTACTTTGATGGTGAAGGAGGTGTAGCCACGATTTGCAACCACATGAATCTAGCCAAGAATCAGAGAACCGAATGCATTAGGTGGGAATGTTGCATTTCTTACTCTCGATGGTACTTAGCCTAGGCTTTAAGGATAAGAGAAATCTTGTCAAGCTTCCTTTAACTCTCGATGTCTGCCCGCTGAATTAATGAACATTGGATTCTAAAAACGACTCCTAGGACGGGCGGAACTTATTATTGTGCACGGCCACCAAGTGTGCAATGGTTTCTTCCTTATCCTTGTCTCTGTAGCTTCTTCGTTCTAGGGAAGGCCTTATCTAGAGGCGTGGGCTCCTGTAATAACGCCAATGAGACTTCCTACTTCATTTAACAGATCCAGGAATAAGAGTGACTTTACTAACTACGTAGTTAGCTGTCCCGTCCTTCTTACACCTCCCCTTCTTCGATAGTTTCAGTTGTAAATTAAAGGAGCCAGAAAGGGTCTGACATTTAGTAACACTCAACGGCAGGAAATTTGATTCACGTTACTGAACATGTTTCGTCAGACGCAATCACGCTCAGATAAGACCATGTTCAGGTCATCAGCACAGAACAAGAAAATTGATGGGATGTCATTGACGAACAAAACACTAAGATTAAGGGTCCCAAATGGCTACCCTGTGGGACACCACAAGGGATCTGAATGCCATCAGATAAGTAATAATCCATTTTTTCCAATCGGATATCGAGTCGTTAAATGGGATCCTATTAATTTCACTCAACTCAGAGGATATTCGAGGACTGGGACTGAGAGTTGATGTGGATTTAAAATGGTTGACATTGCGTTTTAATCAGTTTTGCCTTCGCTTAGATGAATGAATCTGGAAAGTTGTTAGAAAATGATTTGCAGACTCGAAACTACCAAAAAGATCTGACACGCTCATAGTATGGGTGACGCTACAGCGCGTAGAGGGCCAGGACTAGGCTAGCTTCTCAGCAACCACTCGTGTTGTGAGTGCTATTGTTCTAGACGGACGAATGGTTGGATGTAGAGGTTTGTAGAGGACACACCGAAAACTGTAGGGATTTTCAGGGAGAAACCAATACGACGAGACTGTCCTGGCTCAAGAACAATGTGATATCCTGTAGGCCTACTATTTGAACAGCCTCAGCCAACAGAATGGCGCCATTATGTTAGCCAAAGCGCTTTGTCACAAGAACAACAACCACACGTGGACTCAGCGTGACGAAACTTACCTAACCTAACTTTACCTAACACAACTTATGCTGGCTTCTTTAGTTAAACAATGCAGGTCGCAGAAACAACCTAGCTTTTGCCGTGGTGAGGTGAAGGACAGTGATGGACGATGGCCATGAATCTGATCAAGTCTCCATCGTCTATAGATATGTTGGCATTATTTCAAAAATATTATTTGATTAGCCAAAAATAAAGTAAAAGCAGTCAACTGCGTGTTTGTTTGGTTTAAAGACAATAAAGTACTTGGGAGAATGAAAGAAGGAGATCGTATAAATGCGATACGATCTAGAGAATACTTCACAAGCGCAAATGTCAAATTTACAACCACACTTGTGCTCAGGACTAACACATTACATTTGTTAAACACATTAAATTTAAATATTAAGACAAGAATAGAATATGCACATATGTTAAAAATAAAAAAAATGAATTTTCATGAATGTCGCTAAATAAAAGGTTGGGACTTGAAAAAAATTCTGTCTAAAGAGCAATTCATATGAGCTCACTACGAGCGTCACTTCGAATCGTGACCTTCGCAAACTCGGACACTTCATTCACATGGACTCTTCTCATTCGTAGAGTGCAATGGGTACAATTTGAGCAAACACACACATCATCGCGAATTTTTTGTTCGTAAAAGTGTTGTTTTGTTGATTTCAAACCGTTGATATGGCGTCCCATGCAGGCGCAAGCGTCTGCACTTAGCGAACTCCTCCTCTCACCTCCACGTGGTGAAATCTGGGAGCCGAGCACCTTCGATCGAAGATGGGATAACCAACCCCCGTGGAGGAGGGGGGGGAGTGTGTCTGTACCAGGCCTGTACCAAACGATCTTCCAGAAGTCCGAACAACTGTTGACATTGACATGATTGGCAGAACACAGCGAGCCGTCAATGAGGCCTTTGCTGGCATTGAGTCGGAAGCGGCTAAAATAGGTCTAGCGGTAAATGAGGGCAAAACGAAGTATATGCCGTCATCAAGAAAGGACACGCAACATCGACGTCTTGGACAGAACGTCACAATGGGCAGCTATAACTTCGAGGTAGGCAAGGACATCCTCTACCTCGGCTCCGCAGTAAACAGTACAAACAACATCAGTACCGAAATCAAACGCAGAGTAACTCTTGCCAACCGATGTTTCTATGGGCTCAAGAGGCAATTGAGTAGTAGAGCCATCTCTCGACGGACCTAGCTGACTTTATACAAGACCTTGATCATCCCAGTCCTGCTGTACGGCGCGGAGGCATGGAGAATCTCAAAAGCGGATGAGGAAGTCATTGGTCTCTTCGAGAGAAAAGCTCTGCGTGCGATATTTTCAGTCCTGTTTGCGTTGACGGTTTTTGGAGGAGAAGATTCAACCACGAACTGTACGGGCTGTACAGCGACATGAGTCAAGTCAGGCATCTTCGGATCCAACGCCTAAGATGACTAGACTTAGCTCCGGCCCGAAGAGTCTTCGACTCCGAACCCGTGGGACAACGCAACAGAGGACGCCCACGTTTAAGGTGGCGCACCCAGGTGGAGAAGGACCTCAACCAACTTGGCTTGCGACACTGGAGACAGCTAGCCAGAGACCGTGCCAGCTGGAGAGGCTTGTTGGTTGAGGCCCAAGTCCACCCCGGACTGTAGCGCCAAATAAAGAAGAAGAAAAGTGTGAATCGCGTTTGCCTGTCTGTGTATTTTGAACTCAGTTGGACAGCTCGCAAAGAGAATGATTGAACAAATTTGAAATCGTTAATTAGGATACTTAACTAATGATTTTTGAGATTTTAGTCAAAGCCTCAAGTCCCCATCTTCTTGCATGCCAAGGAGTATACAATTTTGGTTATATATTCCTGGAAATCGGTCGTTTCTAACAGTTCGTGTTCACAGTTCGCTGCCATTGCCATACGAATGGCACTTAATATAAAGGTAATTATGTTGTGCGAAGTTAATATCTGAAAACACGAAAATCAGTTGTATCAAATTAAAGGATACAGAAGCGAATTCTTCAATGGAAGCAACTCAAGAGGCGGAGGAATAGCTGTTTTTATTAAAATAGACTTACATGTATGAAAACGACTCCCTCAATGTTAAACGTGGTAATTTTGAGGCAAGTGTTAAATGTCCGGAACATGGAACATAGTTGTTTAACCGCTGAGTTGAAGAACGACTGCAAAGATCGTGACAGACTATACAGGCGCTATAAAAACAACAGAAACAATTAAATTTACCGCGGAGAATATGAAGAAGAAGATGGCAAGGGCAACGGTTGACTTCTAAAACACAAGTTTGAATATTGCAGAGGCAACCATAAATTTGATTTTGAAAAAGAAGAAAAGCAATCCGGATGGAAGCACAAATTTTTATGTTTCAGCAGATGACAAGTTGCAAGCTGCCTAGAACAACGGACAACGAACAAATACTGACTACAGCAGGTATTGATCCAGACAACGCCGTACTCGACGATAACTTCTTTGTGGTCGAAGATCCGCAAGAAAAAATGGAGGTACTAGGCGCAGTCTTCCAAGAAGTGTATAAGGTGAATGAGAGCGTTCGCCCGAACCACGACTTGGGTAACCGCGTACTGGCTAGCAATTCACAACTTCGAGAAGACATGCAACAATGGCGATCTAAGAACACTGGCTTTGTCGGGTTCTATGATGAAAACATGCCAGATAATGCCATCGCCGACGAAGGGGTTCATCCGCCGTTCATATCGAAGACAGAACTCAAAGTGGCCTTCGAATCACTAAGGAAGATCTCGAACATTGCGTTAATGCATCTCCCTCTAGGTGTGGTTAATATGTACACAATCCTGTTTAACAATGCTCGGAATAATGCACTTCGAATCCGTGCAACCGCCGGTCAATTAGTCTCCTTCCGAACATCAGCAAGGTATTCGAGAAGGTGATCAATAGAGCCTTGATCAACTGGACTAAGGACAAAAATATAATTCCGGATAACCAATTCGGTTTCAAAGCGGGGCATGACACTATTCATGCCGCGTCGAAACTGGTGTCGGATATACAATGGAACAAGAGCCAGAAACAATGTAAGAGTGCCTGCTTGATTGACCTGGAGAAGGCCTTTGACAGCGTATGGTTAGAAGGTCTTTTCTACAAGATCAATCGGCTAGGCATTAGCAAACCACTGCTGTACCTACTGTGTAACATGCTTACCGGTAGACGGTTCGTCCTCAAGAATGGCAACGTGACCTCGATGCCTGTCGATTCCAATTTAAAAATGGTCTCCAACAGGATGTCGTTAATTAGCCGATCCTGTTCAACATTTACTTGAGCGATCTGTTAAGTTCTCTTCCTCATGCAATTGCGTATGCCGATGACTTGATCGTGTACAGATCGAGGAAATCACTACTCTCTCGCGGGGTGACTTCGATTCATTCATGAGAAGTTGCGATGACTGGAAGTTGAGTATCAACTTCCTGAAGTCGAAACAAAAACAAAATAGGTTTTTCTTTACCAAAGAGGTTTAGGTTCTTCTTCACCCAATTGTTTAAGAATCGTTAAAGTTTACATCAGTAAGCATCGGTTTGAGAAGGATGATCGAAACTGAACCAATGCCCAACAGACGGTCCATAACCGCCACCGACAGCTTCGTATTTTACTTACTTCCTTACCGTCAACGACCCATGGAAAGTCTGAGCTTGACCCAAAGCTGCCTTTCGTCCTTGACGGCCCGCTGACGGATTGGTTTCTTTTGAGACTGTGTTAATTGGTCTATACAGACGTAAGATACTCAGAATCGAAGATCGTGCCCCAAAATACCTCAAACCGATTCGATGAACCTTCTCATCCCGACAGTTAAGACGACTGAACGACTGGACAACCAGCAGCAACGACTAAACGACCTCCTTGCCAGCTTAAGATCCACTGATCGCACCCCAAACCTCCTGCGTGTCCCTAGAGGAAGGCCATCGATCACCCAGAACTCTGATAAAACCAAGTTTCCAATTTCGAACCGAATCAATCACTCGACAAGTAATCAGGTCTCCTTGAAGATCCCCACGAAGGCCATCAAATGCATCCGCCCCAAGAGACTGACCGACTGACTGAACAGTGTCACACCCGGCAGATCAATGCATTCCAGGCTCCATCATGTCACTGTCAGCAGCTCTATCAGCCAAAGAGAAACGCAAACGAAACAAAACGAAAACCTCTGCAACTCATTTAATGGAGTGTCAAACCAATCGAGTGTGCTCAGGACGCCGTCAAAGAAAATCAATAATCAAATGAATCTCTCGGCTCGTAATCATCTCCCTCTGCCAAGTCAATGTAAAAGTTACATTCGTTTGAAGCGACTGTGCCTAAAGGGGCGCACCCCCCACCCCCGCCCCCTCTCACTGAAGGACTAATAAACTAACGGCAGTTCACAGAGGAACAAAAAAAAAAGCAAAAACCAAAATGAAAGCAGAACCGACTTCAAAGTTTGTATTCATCACAAATCGAGAAGAACTAATAAAGTCATGCGAAAGTAGACGCAGTCAGACAGACAGAGAGACAGTCGAAGACACATCGCATGTGCAGACAACAGTCACAACAAACACAGCATACTTAAGTGTATCTGTAGATGCAGGGATTCATATTGAATTGAAAGGTTTGTTGGCAATAAATTTTTTTTTATCGTGATTCAAACGAATCCATCCAAGGGAGAATATGCCATCGATGCGACTATGATGACAACACGCGACAGAGGACGAACGAACGACGAACGACGACCGACAACGATGAGACCGATGAACGATGTCGTCCGTCCGCACATCGGATTCCTCCTCCGGATTCACGTTATGGTTGAATGTTTATTATTGATATGCGAATCAACGACGCTTCTTTCAATCCAATAAAACGTTGTTTATTGTGCATTTTTCCTCGTAATTAAATTTTTGAAGATTGCCAGCGGTAAACGTCGGTCTCCATCTGCGTTGGGGGGAGGGGGACTGCTGGCTGTACATTTCGAAGATTGTGAAAATCGGCGGGGAAACGAGGGCACAATTTGATTTGACCGTTTCTGCGGTTTACGACGAAACGAACGAAATTCGTTTGATCATCATCAATTGGCGCAAGCATTCTGCTGCGTGTGTCTGCCGGGCGCCACTGAGAATGTCACACAAAGTTGCCCTCGGTTGCGAGGGAAATTAGTTTTGATTTTCCTCAGAATGTTGGTTTTTTTGGTTTTCGGGGAATTAACAGTTTTCCATTGGTTGGGGGAATTGGGTTTTAAGTGTGGATGCTGGATGCCGGGCTTTTTTATGTTCCAGGTCGAAGTTCTCGCTCGATGACTTTCAGATGAAATACGATTTCTTAATTTGTAGTTTACAGGTCGAATATATGGTCCTTAACATTATTTTTGGAATATGATGTCGGGCAAGTGGCCACCGTGGTCGCGACGCAATTGGGTATTCAGAGTGGCAGCAGCAGTGGGTGCTGTTTATGTCGCAGGTCGTTGTCTTCTTTGTGACTGTGGAATGCGATTTTTTGATTTATATTTTACAGGTCGAATGTATGAGCTTTAGCATTATTTTTGGGATATAATGTTCGTTGATCAGCCGCTAGTGGTCGCGTCTGGTCGTCGGTTTTACTTAAAACATCGGCCGACTTCTGGGTTTGTTTTCTTTCGAATATAGCAACATCCACTTCGACGGAACTCCAGCAGGCGCTAAATAGTTGTTGGTTCTTTGTGATGAAGCTGGGATGAAGGTTCGCCTTTTTGTACCACTCTACGTATTAGTGAAGACCACTTGAAGAAGGTGGAGAAGTTTGAGTATCTCGGAGTCTTTTCCACAAGTGATGGCAGGAGTAATACTGAGCTGTTCTGTACGACTAGCCTTACTGGGTCAATTTTGAAACTGCTTGGAAGATGTGTAGATAATCAGGAAGGCCGAGCTTGGTGTCAAAACCAAGCCAACTTTTCACCATAATGTACATTGAAAAAATCATGAATTTTCGTCTTACTTTGCTCGTATCTCAAAAACCGTGCGTCCTACAGCAAAGTGACTGGGACCGATTTTGTAGCTCATGGCTAGACCTAGAGGATGGGTATAGGGAACGGAAAAATCTACCGCAATAAGGGTATAATTTTCAAAGGATAAGGCACTTTTCGTATTAAAATAACTTTAATCATCGCCTTGCCGGTGATTGAGAGTAATGACAACTTGCACAATGTGAATTCACGTCAAGAGCAACAATTCAGATTGACCTTCCTTCAAAGCAGATGTAAAATTTCATATAATTTACGCCGGAGAAACAAATTTCCCTGTTTTTTTCAAAAATTTGCCCAAATATCGGTGCAATCGTGAATTTTCCAATTCCATCCTCTAGATCAAGTCATAAGCTACAAAAAATTGTACTGGAATTTTCTCGTACGACGCACCGTTCTCGAGATATAAGTTGTCAAAAATTCCATACGGACCGCCAGAAACCCTACAGATGTCGATTTTTCTACATCAAAAAAATCATGAATGTTCGTCTTACTTTGCTCATATCTCAAAAACCGTGCGTCCTACAGCAAAGTGACTGAGACCGATTTTGTAGCTCATGACTAGATCTAGAGGATGGGGATAAAGAACGGAAAATTGTCCCGTTATAAGGGTATTATTTTTAATGGGTAAGGCACTTTTCGTGGTAAAATAACTTTAATCGTCGCCTTGCCGGTGATTGAGAGTGATGACAACTTGCACAATGTAAATTCACGTCAAGAGCAACAATTCAGATTGACCTTCCTTCAAAGCAGATGTAAAATTTCATATAATTTACGCCGGAGAAACAAATTTCCCTGTTTTTTTCAAAAATTTGCCCAAATATCGGTCCAATTGTGAATTTTCCAATTCCATCCTCTAGATCAAGTCATAAGCTACAAAAAATTGTACTGGAATTTTCTCGTACGACGCACCGTTCTCGAGATATTAGTTGTCAAAAATTCCATACGAACCGCCAGAAACCCTACAGATGTCGATTTTTCTACATCGAAAAAATCATGAATGTTCGTCTTACTTTGCTCATATCTCAAAAACCGTGCGTCCTACAGCAAAGTGACTGAGACCGATTTTGTAGCTCATGACTAGATCTAGAGGATGGGGATAAAGAACGGAAAATTGTCCCGTTATAAGGGTATTATTTTTAATGGGTAAGGCACTTTTCGTGGTAAAATAACTTTAATCGTCGCCTTGCCGGTGATTGAGAGTGATGACAACTTGCACAATGTAAATTCACGTCAAGAGCAACAATTCAGATTGACCTTCCTTCAAAGCAGATGTAAAATTTCATATAATTTACGCCGGAGAAACAAATTTCCCTGTTTTTTTCAAAAATTTGCCCAAATATCGGTCCAATTGTGAATTTTCCAATTCCATCCTCTAGATCAAGTCATAAGCTACAAAAAATTGTACTGGAATTTTCTCGTACGACGCACCGTTCTCGAGATATTAGTTGTCAAAAATTCCATACGAACCGCCAGAAACCCTACAGATGTCGATTTTTCTACATCGAAAAAATCATGAATGTTCGTCTTACTTTGCTCGTATCTCAAAAACCGTGCGTCCTACAGCAATGTGACTGAGACCGATTTTGTAGCTCATGACTAGATCTAGAGGATGGGGATTGAGAACGGAAAATTGTCCCGCTATAAGGGTATAATTTTCAAAGGATAAGGCACTTTTCGTGGTAAAATAACTTTAATCATCGCCTTGCCGGTGATTGAGAGTGATGACAACTTGCACAATGTGAATCCACGTCAAGAGCAACAATTCAGATTGACCTTCCTTCAAAGCAGATGTAAAATTTCATATAATTTACGCCGGAGAAACAAATTTCCCTGTTTTTTTCAAAAATTTGCCCAAATATCGGTGCAATCGTGAATTTTCCAATTCCATCCTCTAGATCAAGTCATAAGCTACAAAAAATTGTACTGGAATTTTCTCGTACGACGCACCGTTCTCGAGATATAAGTTGTCGAAAATTCCATACGAACCGCAGGAAACCCTACGGATGTCGATTTTTCAACATGGAAAAAATCATGAATGTTCGCCTTACTTTGCTCATATCTCAAAAACCGTGCGTCCTACAGCAAAGTGACTGAGACCGATTTTGTAGCTCATGACTAGATCTAGAGGATGGGGATGGAGGACGGAAAATTGTCCCGTTATAAGGGTATTATTTTTAGTGGATAAGGCACTTTTCGTGGTAAAATAATTTTAATCGTCGCCTTGCCGGTAATTGAGAGTGATGACAACTTGCACAATGTGAATTCACGTCAAGAGCAACAATTCAGATTGACCTTCCTTCAAAGCAGATGTAAAATTTCATATAATTTACGCCGGAGAAACAAATTTCCCTGTTTTTTTGAAAAATTTGCCCAAATATCGGTCCAATCGTGAATTTTCCAATTCCATCCTCTAGATCAAGTCATAAGCTACAAAAAATTGTACTGGAATTTTCTCGTACGACGCACCGTTCTCGAGATATAAGTTGTCAAAAATTCCATACGGACCGCCAGAAACCCTACAGATGTCGATTTTTCTACATCGAAAAAATCATGAATGTTCGTCTTACTTTGCTCATATCTCAAAAACCGTGCGTCCTACAGCAAAGTGACTGAGACCGATTTTGTAGTTCATGACTAGATCTAGAGGATGGGGATGGAGAACGGAAAATTGTCCCGTTATAAGGGTATTATTTTTAATGGATAAGGCACTTTTCGTGGTAAAATAATATTAATCGTCGCCTTGCCGGTGATTGAGAGTGATGACAACTTGCACAATGTGAATTCACGTCAAGAGCAACAATTCAGATTGACCTTCCTTCAAAGCAGATGTAAAATTTCATATAATTTACGCCGGAGAAACAAATTTCCCTGTTTTTTTCAAAAATTTGCCCAAATATCGGTGCAATCGTGAATTTTCCAATTCCATCCTCTAGATCAAGTCATAAGCTACAAAAAATTGTACTGGAATTTTCTCGTACGACGCACCGTTCTCGAGATATAAGTTGTCAAAAATTCCATACGAACCGCCAGAAACCCTACAGATGTCGATTTTTCTACATCGAAAAAATCATGAATGTTCGTCTTACTTTGCTCATATCTCAAAAACCGTGCGTCCTACAGCAAAGTGACTGAGACCGATTTTGTAGTTCATGACTAGATCTAGAGGATGGGGATGGAGAACGGAAAATTGTCCCGTTATAAGGGTATTATTTTTAATGGATAAGGCACTTTTCGTGGTAAAATAATTTTAATCGTCGCCTTGCCGGTGATTGAGAGTGATGACAACTTGCACAATGTGAATTCACGTCAAGAGCAACAATTCAGATTGACCTTCCTTCAAAGCAGATGTAAAATTTCATATAATTTACGCCGGAGAAACAAATTTCCCTGTTTTTTTCAAAAATTTGCCCAAATATCGGTCCAATCGTGAATTTTCCAATTCCATCCTCTAGATCAAGTCATAAGCTACAAAAAATTGTACTGGAATTTTCTCGTACGACGCACCGTTCTCGAGATATAAGTTGTCAAAAATTCCATACGGACCGCCAGAAACCCTACAGATGTCGATTTTTCTACATCGAAAAAATCATGAATGTTCGTCTTACTTTGCTCATATCTCAAAAACCGTGCGTCCTACAGCAAAGTGACTGAGACCGATTTTGTAGCTCATGACTAGATCTAGAGGATGGGGATGGAGAACGGAAAATTTTCCCGTTATAAGGGTATTATTTTTAATGGATAAGGCACTTTTCGTGGTAAAATAATTTTAATCGTCGCCTTGCCGGTGATTGAGAGTGATGACAACTTGCACAATGTGAATTCACGTCAAGAGCAACAATTCAGATTGACCTTCCTTCAAAGCAGATGTAAAATTTCATATAATTTACGCCGGAGAAACAAATTTCCCTGTTTTTTTCAAAAATTTGCCCAAATATCGGTCCAATCGTGAATTTTCCAATTCCATCCTCTAGATCAAGTCATAAGCTACAAAAAATTGTACTGGAATTTTCTCGTACGACGCACCGTTCTCGAGATATTAGTTGTCAAAAATTCCATACGAACCGCCAGAAACCCTACAGATGTCGATTTTTCTACATCGAAAAAATCATGAATGTTCGTCTTACTTTGCTCATATCTCAAAAACCGTGCGTCCTACAGCAAAGTGACTGAGACCGATTTTGTAGTTCATGACTAGATCTAGAGGATGGGGATGGAGAACGGAAAATTGTCCCGTTATAAGGGTATTATTTTTAATGGATAAGGCACTTTTCGTGGTAAAATAATTTTAATCGTCGCCTTGCCGGTGATTGAGAGTGATGACAACTTGCACAATGTGAATTCACGTCAAGAGCAACAATTCAGATTCAAAGCAGATGTAAAATTTCATATAATTTACGCCGGAGAAACAAATTTCCCTGTTTTTTTCAAAAATTTGCCCAAATATCGGTGCAATCGTGAATTTTCCAATTCCATCCTCTAGATCAAGTCATAAGCTACAAAAAATTGTACTGGAATTTTCTCGTACGACGCACCGTTCTCGAGATATAAGTTGTCAAAAATTCCATACGGACCGCCAGAAACCCTACAGATGTCGATTTTTCTACATCGAAAAAATCATGAATGTTCGTCTTACTTTGCTCATATCTCAAAAACCGTGCGTCCTACAGCAAAGTGACTGAGACCGATTTTGTAGCTCATGACTAGATCTAGAGGATGGGGATGGAGAACGGAAAATTGTCCCGTTATAAGGGTATTATTTTTAATGGATAAGGCACTTTTCGTGGTAAAATAATTTTAATCGTCGCCTTGCCGGTGATTGAGAGTGATGACAACTTGCACAATGTGAATTCACGTCAAGAGCAACAATTCAGATTGACCTTCCTTCAAAGCAGATGTAAAATTTCATATAATTTACGCCGGAGAAACAAATTTCCCTGTTTTTTTCAAAAATTTGCCCAAATATCGGTGCAATCGTGAATTTTCCAATTCCATCCTCTAGATCAAGTCATAAGCTACAAAAAATTGTACTGGAATTTTCTCGTACGACGCACCGTTCTCGAGATATAAGTTGTCAAAAATTCCATACGGACCGCCAGAAACCCTACAGATGTCGATTTTTCTACATCGAAAAAATCATGAATGTTCGTCTTACTTTGCTCATATCTCAAAAACCGTGCGTCCTACAGCAAAGTGACTGAGACCGATTTTGTAGCTCATGACTAGATCTAGAGGATGGGGATAAAGAACGGAAAATTGTCCCGTTATAAGGGTATTATTTTTAGTGGATAAGGCACTTTTCATGGTAAAATAATTTTAATCGTCGCCTTGCCGGTGATTGAGAGTGATGACAACTTGCACAATGTGAATTCACGTCAAGAGCAAAAATTCAGATTGACCTTCCTTCAAAGCAGATGTAAAATTTCATATAATTTACGCCGGAGAAACAAATTTCCCTGTTTTTTTCAAAAATTTGCCCAAATATCGGTCCAATCGTGAATTTTCCAATTCCATCCTCTAGATCAAGTCATAAGCTACAAAAAATTGTACTGGAATTTTCTCGTACGACGCACCGTTCTCGAGATATTAGTTGTCAAAAATTCCATACGAACCGCCAGAAACCCTACAGATGTCGATTTTTCTACATCGAAAAAATCATGAATGTTCGTCTTACTTTGCTCATATGCGTCCTACAGCAAAGTGACTGAGACCGATTTTGTAGCTCATGACTAGATCTAGAGGATGGGGATGGAGAACGAAAAATTGTCCCGTTATAAGGGTATCATTTTTGATGGATAAGGCACTTTTCGTGGTAAAATAATTTTAATCATCGCCTTGCCGGTGATTGAGAGTGATGACAACTTGCACAATGTGAATCCACGTCAAGAGCAACAATTCAGATTGACCTTCCTTCAAAGCAGATGTAAAATTTCATATAATTTACGCCGGAGAAACAAATTTCCCAGTTTTTTTCAAAAATTTGCCCAAATATCGGTGCAATCGTGAATTTTCCAATTCCATCCTCTAGATCAAGTCATAAGCTACAAAAAATTGTACTGGAATTTTCTCGTACGACGCACCGTTCTCGAGATATAAGTTGTCAAAAATTCCATACGGACCGCCAGAAACCCTACAGATGTCGATTTTTCTACATCGAAAAAATCATGAATGTTCGTCTTACTTTGCTCATATCTCAAAAACCGTGCGTCCTACAGCAAAGTGACTGAGACCGATTTTGTAGCTCATGACTAGATCTAGAGGATGGGGATAAAGAACGGAAAATTGTCCCGTTATAAGGGTATTATTTTTAGTGGATAAGGCACTTTTCGTGGTAAAATAATTTTAATCGTCGCCTTGCCGGTGATTGAGAGTGATGACAACTTGCACAATGTGAATTCACGTCAAGAGCAAAAATTCAGATTGACCTTCCTTCAAAGCAGATGTAAAATTTCATATAATTTACGCCGGAGAAACAAATTTCCCTGTTTTTTTCAAAAATTTGCCCAAATATCGGTCCAATCGTGAATTTTCCAATTCCATCCTCTAGATCAAGTCATAAGCTACAAAAAATTGTACTGGAATTTTCTCGTACGACGCACCGTTCTCGAGATATTAGTTGTCAAAAATTCCATACGAACCGCCAGAAACCCTACAGATGTCGATTTTTCTACATCGAAAAAATCATGAATGTTCGTCTTACTTTGCTCATATGCGTCCAATTCCATACGGACCGCCAGAAACCCTACAGATGTCGATTTTTTTTTTTGAATATCGGTGCAATCGTGAATTTTCCAATTCCATCCTCTAGATCAAGTCATAAGCTACAAAAAATTGTGCTGGAATTTTCTCGTACGACGCACCGTTCTCGAGATATAAGTTGTCAAAAATTCCATACGGACCGCCAGAAACCCTACAGATGTCGATTTTTCTACATCGAAAAAATCATGAATGTTCGTCTTACTTTGCTCATATCTCAAAAACCGTGCGTCCTACAGCAAAGTGACTGAGACCGATTCTGTAGTTCATGACTAGATCTAGAGGATGGGGATGGAGAACGGAAAATTGTCCCGTTATAAGGGTATTATTTTTAATGGATAAGGCACTTTTCGTGGTAAAATAATTTTAATCGTCGCCTTGCCGGTGATCGAGAGTGATGACAACTTGCACAATGTGAATTCACGTCAAGAGCAACAACTCAGATTGACCTTCCTTCAAAGCAGATGTAAAATTTCATATAATTTACGCCGGAGAAACAAATTTCCCTGTTTTTTTTCAAAAATTTGCCCAAATATCGGTGCAATCGTGAATTTTCCAATTCCATCCTCTAGATCAAGTCATAAGCTACAAAAAATTGTACTGGAATTTTCTCGTACGACGCACCGTTCTCGAGATATAAGTTGTCAAAAATTCCATACGGACCGCCAGAAACCCTACAGATGTCGATTTTTCTACATCGAAAAAATCATGAATGTTCGTCTTACTTTGCTCATATCTCAAAAACCGTGCGTCCTACAGCAAAGTGACTGAGACCGATTTTGTAGTTCATGACTAAATCTAGAGGATGGGGATGGAGAACGGAAAATTGTCCCGTTATAAGGGTATTATTTTTAATGGATAAGGCACTTTTCGTGGTAAAATAATTTTAATCGTCGCCTTGCCGGTGATCGAGAGTGATGACAACTTGCACAATATGAATTCACGTCAAGAGCAACAATTCAGATTGACCTTCCTTCAAAGCAGATGTAAAATTTCATATAATTTACGCCGGAGAAACAAATTTCCCTGTTTTTTTCAAAAATTTGCCCAAATATCGGTCCAATCGTGAATTTTCCAATTCCATCCTCTAGATCAAGTCATAAGCTACAAAAAATTGTACTGGAATTTTCTCGTACGACGCACCGTTCTCGAGATATTAGTTGTCAAAAATTCCATACGAACCGCCAGAAACCCTACAGATGTCGATTTTTCTACATCGAAAAAATCATGAATGTTCGTCTTACTTTGCTCATATCTCAAAAACCGTGCGTCCTACAGCAAAGTGACTGAGACCGATTTTGTAGCTCATGACTAGATCTAGAGGATGGGGATGGAGAACGGAAAATTGTCCCGTTATAAGGGTATTATTTTTAATGGATAAGGCACTTTTCGTGGTAAAATAATTTTAATCGTCGCCTTGCCGGTGATTGAGAGTGATGACAACTTGCACAATGTGAATTCACGTCAAGAGCAACAATTCAGATTGACCTTCCTTCAAAGCAGATGTAAAATTTCATATAATTTGCGCCGGAGAAACAAATTTCCCTGTTTTTTTCAAAAATTTGCCCAAATATCGGTCCAATCGTGAATTTTCCAATTCCATCCTCTAGATCAAGTCATAAGCTACAAAAAATTGTACTGGAATTTTCTCGTACGACGCACCGTTCTCGAGATATTAGTTGTCAAAAATTCCATACGAACCGCCAGAAACCCTACAGATGTCGATTTTTCTACATCGAAAAAATCATGAATGTTCGTCTTACTTTGCTCATATCTCAAAAACCGTGCGTCCTACAGCAAAGTGACTCAGACCGATTTTGTAGCTCATGACTAGATCTAGAGGATGGGGATGGAGAACGGAAAATTTTCCCGTTATAAGGGTATTATTTTTAATGGATAAGGCACTTTTCGTGGTAAAATAATTTTAATCGTCGCCTTGCCGGTGATTGAGAGTGATGACAACTTGCACAATGTGAATTCACGTCAAGAGCAACAATTCAGATTGACCTTCCTTCAAAGCAGATGTAAAATTTCATATAATTTGCGCCGGAGAAACAAATTTCCCTGTTTTTTCAAAAATTTGCCCAAATATCGGTGCAATCGTGAATTTTCCAATTCCATCCTCTAGATCAAGTCATAAGCTACAAAAAATTGTACTGGAATTTTCTCGTACGACGCACCGTTCTCGAGATATAAGTTGTCAAAAATTCCATACGGACCGCCAGAAACCCTACAGATGTCGATTTTTCTACATCGAAAAAATCATGAATGTTCGTCTTACTTTGCTCATATCTCAAAAACCGTGCGTCCTACAGCAAAGTGACTGAGACCGATTTTGTAGCTCATGACTAGATCTAGAGGATGGGGATGGAGAACGGAAAATTGTCCCGTTATAAGGGTATTATTTTTAATGGATAAGGCACTTTTCGTGGTAAAATAATTTTAATCGTCGCCTTGCCGGTGATTGAGAGTGATGACAACTTGCACAATGTGAATTCACGTCAAGAGCAACAATTCAGATTGACCTTCCTTCAAAGCAGATGTAAAATTTCATATAATTTACGCCGGAGAAACAAATTTGCCTGTTTTTTCAAAAATTTGCCCAAATATCGGTCCAATCGTGAATTTTCCAATTCCATCCTCTAGATCAAGTCATAAGCTACAAAAAATTGTACTGGAATTTTCTCGTACGACGCACCGTTCTCGAGATATAAGTTGTCAAAAATTCCATACGGACCGCCAGAAACCCTACAGATGTCGATTTTTCTACATCGAAAAAATCATGAATGTTCGACTTACTTTGCTCATATCTCAAAAACCGTGCGTCCTACAACCGATTTTGCAGCTTATGACAACTTCTAGAGGCCTAATTAATTTTTTTATTATCTCCAACATCATGACAGACAGACAGCGCAGTTGCTCTGTGTGTTTTGGGATGTTGCCGTTTGTGTTTCGGGCTTTCATATCCAATAATTAGCAGACAGATGCAGTCGCATGCATGACAGCAATGTGCATTGTACATACGGTGGCCAAACCAAATTAACCTGGAATATAAAAATCACTCTCTGTACTCTCTCAGTGATTGCAGTGGTAGCATGGAAGTTGATCATATCCTTCGCTTGCAAGGTAATTTATTCTACCCACTTGTCAATGATGTCAAATGACTCAAATGAAATACAGTACATTCTCGATTATCGCAAGTAATAGAAACTGGGGTAGTTGCAATTATCGAAGTGCTGTCTACTTGAAAAGTTGCGATTACTTACTACTGAAAAAATATTAACTTTGCGAGAGCTTCGGTAACCGATATACGTTATAGGATCAAAACGAGTCGTGATAATCCCATGCGTCGATTGTCGCCCGGGACATGATTGTGAGTATGGATGTGCCTGATGCCTGTCGACAGGATGGCTTTCGTACGATAAAAGTAAACACATCGAGTTGTTGAAGGATGAGAACACATCGAGTGAAGGAGGATGAGACGAGGACGTGTCTCAATGCCGACCCAGCCACTGAATTGACTGAGGAAAGCTTCCAATGGGAGCATATAGCCAGAAATAGAACTGTGGACACAGTGTGCCGTAAGCCTGAGTTTGGTGTAAGGACACCTTTTTTCACAAGCACGAGAGTTAACAATTACTCCGTCCTCGAGTTGAGTGAGTTGAGTGTGTCGTAATTATTACAAAGTGGGTGGTTCTCCAGTCCGTGGTGGACCTGACCTAGGTAGGCAGGGAAAAATGGTACTCCTACGACCTTATGGCCGTGGTTCATTTAGATGGGTCTTTTCTGTCCTTAAAATGGCATTGCATCTACTACCATCCGACGTTTTGTTACAAAAACCATCCGCGTTCTTTAGAAGCTCCCAGAGGTTTTTCAGTTCTACGTCGCACACGTCAAGCATCAGCAATTGTTTTCCTATATATTCCGTGGGCACTCACAAAGAAAATTTCTTCCTCATCTCTGCCGCTTCTGCAAAAATCGTTGTATGGGATATCGCGTGAGTGCCTATGTGTCAGTACCCCGTAAGGGCATCCACTAGCGTTCGAACTTCCCTACGACTTAAGCTGATCAGTGATGTCGATCTCTTTTTGCTTAGCGTCGGCCATAGGCCCCTTGCTTTCAGGCTGAGCCAACATGCTCTGTCTGTCTCTAAGGCTTCACCCGTGCGTTCTGGATTTCCCGAGATTCACCCAAAAAAAGATCAATTTTTCGCAAGACTCTCCGCTTTTTCGATGCCTTCAATGCCACTCTGCCCTGGTACCCAGCATAGCGTCACCATATTTGTCAAGGATATTTCACTGACGCTCACTGCCTGCATAGGTTAGGTTAGGTAGGGGACTGCTAGTGCATTCACCACCACACTTAGAAAATACTGGTCCATTGTGATACCCCTAGTCAGACTACTGACTCAGACTCAGTCAGACTGCTGGCAAATGGTGACCGGACCAGATTTGAAAGCCAGATAAAGGCATATTAACTTTGCTTTCACTGGGACTCGAACCGGGGACCCCGCTAACCGGGGGCAGGCACTCTACCAACTGCGCCATTCAGACTTGTCACTGTCTGCATTACCTGACTAGTTTCCACGCCAAGACGTCCGATGCTATGGCCTTTATTGCCGCTTGGCTGTCGGAAAAGATGGAAATGGTCTGTTGCTTATGTTGAGTTCCTTCAGTACGAGCGCTGCTTTCTGTATCGCAGCCACTTCAGCTTGGAAGGCACTACAGTCGAAAAGGTCTCAGAAGACCCCTGAGCTTGTACCCGCATGCGTTTTTTAGCCGTCAGAATACACCTTCATCCCATTGTTCCCGTTCTGGAAGTGGGTGTGGACGATCTTCTCCTGGGCTTATGTTGGGGGCACTGCTTACCGCGTACCGCTTTCCATCTCTTGAAAATGGAAGCGTGGCCGTGTGGAAATGTCTAAGCTTATAAGGGACCCATGCGCGTCGATATCCAAAAGCACGATCTCTGTTCTCCATGATCATTGACGTTGTTAAGCTTCACCTTGTCAAGCCAAGCCAAGCCAAGCCAACAACGATCGATACTTCTTGACACAATCGAACATTTCATCCTTTTCAAAAAATCACCACTGTCAAAGTAGAGAATTTTAAACTCCCGCCAAACACTTTCCCCGGCAAAGTTAAGCTTCACAGTAAACTAACTACCAGTGTTACCCACGCCGCCTTTCCACTCCCATCGGGCCGTATCAATCTGTCAGCAAAGTCAACCGGCTTCTCTTCGTTTCGCCTCTCTTAAGTGTTCATCCAGTTCATTCGCCAGCACCTCTGCAAGTGCGCACAACTGACAAGCGCTCCTCGATTCCAGTCAACAGCGACAACCTTACCTTTGACTCTCTTCGAGGTCATTATCGCTCTCACTTTTCCCGATGTTCTGTAACATTTCCCATTGCTGCCTGTGTGTGCGCGCGCGTTTGGTTGCGCACCAACACATGGGCACTCGTGCTCCACAGCAGCAGCAGCAGCAGCAGCAACGACGGAGGCAACTGTAATCAAGCATGAACCAACGAAAGCGAAAAATCATCCCCGACACAGAACGTACGGTACGGCGTACTACAACCTATGGGAAACGGAAATCGAACTCAAAACAGTCACAGTGGAACTCTTGCCGAAGTAACGTCGCGTGGTCCCGTTAGATCTCAATTGGAGCAACCCCAGTATAGAAGTAGTGTGAAAGAAAGAAGAAGAAGACGTTGTAGTGAATTCGGTTTGGGCCATTATCAACCCCCACCCCACTCGCTCTCTCACACACACACACTCGGCACTCGGGGGGTTCGTGTCAAATCCGGAAAGGTTCATTTTCGGAGGGTTCAGCTAGTTCGGCGGCGGCGGACTCGATGTTTTTGTTTTCCTTCGGATGAATTATTCATTCAGGGCTGCTGCTGCACGAGCGTATGTAGGATCGGATGCGATAAACGGTGCGTGCGTTCGGTACTCGCTCTGTGATCGTTGTGAACGGACTCGGTATCGGAATCGGAATTGGAAGCGTATCGCGTTGCCTTGCCTTGCCGGCTTGTCATCAATGTGCGTGTGTACGTGTGCGGGTAGGATCAGAAATTCTTCTTCTTGACTACACCATCATCCGTTGCAAAGAGACATTATCTCGTTACCTGTAATCAAATGTGAAAAAGGATATAAGACGTGTACGAGTGAATCCCATTGAAGGAACTTCTTGTCTCCTTCTCTCGTGTTACACTGCCATCCCGCTTGGGCTTAAGGCTTAGACGTGTGTGTACCAGAAGAGCTTAGTTCTGTTTAACTTCAAGGCAATTACAATCAATTTTTGTTTCTGTTCTCGTTGTGAATGGTGAAAGTGTCTCGTGTCGGTGGCACTGTGATTGGTGAGTGAGTGAATACCAGGAAGTTATGCAATGAATGCCGATGCCGCAGTGCTGTGAAATTCAATAGAAAGATACACAACACAATTCTGTGCAGTGCGAGTGCAATCGGATTAAATTCTTGGATACTAGAGCCGACTGAGCTGATTCATCCGGATTCCGGTTAATTAAACGAAGTCCCGTAAGTGTTGAAATTCGAAATCGATTATTTGCCCCTTGCAACTATCGAGTGACACTTTTAGGGGGTGGGGGGATATGGGCTGTCTCATCAATGACCTTGAACCTGTGTTCACACTTAAGACACACAACCCATCCCCCCTGCGGCGCCCTCGTTCCATGTCGGTGGGTTCGAGTGCAAGCAGCCGTGTCCTCAGCCTCTGTGTTTCGTTTATTTTTTTGTTTTTTTTTTTTTATTTCCATCGTCAACGTCGTTGAGTGTCTCCGCTGTCGGCTGGCAAATCCTTGCAAAGATACGAAACAAATTTGTTCCTCTTTATCCAAATCTACGGCACGACATAAAGTATGTGTTGCTCTGTGTGCTGCTTGCGTCTGTTTTTTTTTTGGTCGGCAGGGATGGAGGATGGAGGAGGATTGTGGGTTGGGTAAACGACGATATAAAATGGGGAGGCAAAGTCACATTATTTCTTGTATCAGAAGATTCCATCCGTTCTGTGTGCCCAACAACATACCGTTGCCACTTGTTACGCACGCATGCAGAGCGAGAGAGACTTCATGGAGGGGGGCAGAGAGTAGTCTTCGTCCCGTTTAAGTCGCAAAAAGGGATCTTTTTCTTCTCCCCCCCCCCCGTCCCACACCCTTTAATGGGAGGAGGGATGGACGGGACGAGACGACGACGACGACGACGACGACGTCGAAGGTGATAAGTAAAATATGGGACTGGCTTTCAAATTTGAGTTTAATGGATGTAGGGATTTTGTTATTAGGAAAATGTTTTTCGGGGTGGCTTCTCGCTTCTTGTACAGGACAAGGGAGGCAGGAGGATGGCTGTTTTTTTCCCCACTCTCTCCTGCAATAATAATTATAATTCAGAGTCCTGCTGGTGTTCGGTTGTTGTGAACTGTTTGGCTTGCGGGGAGCGCCACGAGTGCTGGACATTAATAAATTGAAAAATTAGACGAGGATATTTGATACCCCTCACAGGAGAGGCAGCCCGCATAGCCTGGCTGGCTGGCGGGGGGATAGTCCAGGATGAAGGTGAACTTTTTTAAGTAGACTCTTGGGCGGTTAGCCAATGTCACAAACGATGGCATGTTTCCTGCTGTTTAAACACGGCTGCTGTTCGTTGGAGGAAATCAATATCAATTTAAAATCATTCCACCTTGGGTGAGGTAAGGAGGAAATGAAATGGTGTGTTTGTTGTCCGCTTGGAAAACCCTTAATTTGAGGCACGAACCAGAGTGTTTGAGTGTGTGTCGATTTTTTGTTCACCTTTTTTTTCCTCGTCGACCTCGTCGACCGATGGAAATCGATTCGGAATCTAATTTGAAACTTACGAATTCATGAAGTTTCAGGTGAGTTTTTTTCTCGGGAGGGTCCTGCAGTGTATTGTGTCGGTACGGCCCCAATTTTTGTCATGTCAATGTCATAGATTTGTCGGATGGAGGGGAATGCTTTCGTTCTGTGACGCAGCAGGTTATGACAAGTGGGCGTTTGTCATAAAAATTAAATTGCTATTTATGGTCACACAACTCGTACGCCCTCGAACTTGTCAAAGATTACGATTCAAAGTGAATTTCAAAAGACTTTGAGCTTCTTGTGGGGTTCGGAGTGGTGCTGTGTACGAGGGCTTATGGTCCAACGCCTTCTTCTTGTGGTTGGGCGGGAATGTTTTGGCATTTCTAATGTCTTGCAACTGGAGACAATAACAATGTGCTTGTAGATTAAAGGGAAAAGGCTTTTGTTTCACCTAAGCCCGGGTGGATTTTAGACTCACTGGCAGTGCAAAACTGATTGAATCCTGGGTCTAGCTTCTAAAGCACAACTGATTGAATCCTCGGTCTAGCTTCTAAAGAAAAACTGATTGAATCCCGGGTCTAGCTTCTAAAGCAAAACTGATTGAATCCTGGGTCTAGCTTCTAAAGAAAAACTGATTGAATCCTGGGTCTAGCTTCTAAAGCAAAACTGATTGAATCCCGGGTCTAGCTTCTAAAGAAAAACTGATTGAATCCTCGGTCTAGCTTCTAAAGCACAACTGATTGAATCCTCGGTCTAGCTTCTAAAGCAAAACTGATTGAATCCCGGGTCTAGCTTCTAAAGAAAAACTGATTGAATCCTCGGTCCAGCTTCTAAAGAAAAACTGATTGAATCCTCGGTCTAGCTTCTAAAGAAAAACTGATTGAATCCCGGGTCTAGCTTCTAAAGAAAAACTGATTGAATCCTCGGTCTAGCTTCTAAAGAAAAACTGATTGAATCCTCGGTCTAGCTTCTAAAGAAAAACTGATTAAATCCCGGGTCTAGCTTCTAAAGCAAAACTGATTGAATCCCGGGTCTAGCTTCTAAAGAAAAACTGATTGAATCCTCGGTCCAGCTTCTAAAGAAAAACTGATTGAATCCTCGGTCTAGCTTCTAAAGCAACCAATTTTTTTATGCGGGCTCTTGTTCTTTCACGAGTGGAAACGCCAAAGAGTTTTATTCTGTCTCCGAACGGCGTATCTTGAGAAGGTTTTTCCAGACAGAAGATACTCCCGACTTAAAGGATGTTGAGCAGGGAATTAAGAAAGATGTTCATGTCGGGAGCCGAGGACGCAATTTTTCAAAATTTGTAATGTCGTTTGGAAATGGTTCGCTGAGTCTTGTCGCCTTTTATACCACATGGCGGTGCAATAGGCCTACACTTTTAACCACAAAAACTGGAAAAAATTGGCTTAAAGAGTTGACCTAAACCTAAACCCAACGTTAACGCTGTCACCCATAATAATAATAATATGGGTCGCGCTAGAGCCCGTAGAGGGGGTCTGGGCCTACCTCTCCAACCACTCGTGTCCTGCGTTCTATTGATCTCTCTCGAATGGAACGTACCGTGAAAATTATTTTTGCTCGTACCGGCCGGGAATTGAACCCAGGTTGCGGGGTTTAGTTGGGCTGAGGTCGACACACATACCCACAACGCCACCACCACTTCCGAGTCACTGACAATGCTTAAAGAGTATTCCTGTCTAGAAAAGGGTTCTCAAACTTGGCCGTTCGGAGTCGGCATTAAACTCTAGGTCCCTTCCACTCGAGAGAGAACGCACACCACGAGTGGTTGCGGAAAGGTTATGAACAGGCCCCAGTCTACGGGCTGTAGCGCCATCCATATTATTGTTATATCATTATTATTGTTTGGTATGCAAAAGACATTGGCAATTGGAAGTCCCTCGGGTCTGTCTGCCCTCAGGTCTGTCCTTCCCTAACGTTCCTCTCGCTCAGGTTCGGAGAGCGAATGCCTACGACATGCCATCCAAAGTTCTTCTGAAAAGTCTACATTTTTCAATGTCGCAGTGAATTTACTCATCCTCGAAAGGAGCCCTATCCAGTGTTACTGTCCACGCTGCCGTTCGCAGCTAACTGCAGCTTTCTTGCTAAATAACCTTCCGTACTTACCAAGCCTGCCACCAATCTAGGATATCGCTGACGGTCCCGGTGAATAATCATACATAATTACAATCCAGGCCACTTTTTTGCAACAAATTTAAACAAAATATTCAATGGCGCCCGGTACTGGCCCTTGATCTTGACTTGTGGGTGCCGAGGCACTGCAATAAACCATGCAAAGCGGATGAACTCGATAAGCGAGGTACAACCTATTCTCTACCAGGAGTCTAAATACAGATTGTCATGTCATGTAAATACAGTGTACAGTCTTCTGTAGATGCACGCAATTAAATACAATCAACTGCAAGTAGCCAGAAGCTGCCAATTGGAAATATGCCGGGTACATAATCTCAAACGACAACCCTGTGTACTGAGACTAATCAGACCTGAGCTCAGGACTGTCATCAGCCGCATAGCGTGCAATTGGCACACAAACGCGCAGCAGAAGCTGCATGGACAATGAGGACGAGAAGACCGCAAATTCCTCGCAATGCCCATGCAGTCTAGTGGCCAACCAAAGGAGCATGTGAGCTAGGTGCCTACTTTGTTGAGAAGTTGAGCGAACTGGCCAACCAAAGGAGCATGTGAGCTAGGTGCCTACTTTGTTGAGAAGTTGAGTGAACTGATCGACATCACCATAAGCAGCATACAGCAGGTTTCAATGTTGCATGCATTCATGGACCTTGCCCGGGCGCCATGCCGTGCACCAAATCGCAACTCCTGGATTTCCTTTTTGGCGTGGCAATAGAATGCACCTCAGCTAGTCCGCGTGCATTCTCAAGCCACTTCAGTAGACACCATCAGCAACAGGACTGAAGAATCGAAAAGAATTTCAACACATTCCGTGTCAGACTTGTTCCCAAATCACCGGCGCTCGGTTGTCCCGTCCCACGGAGATGTTTATTTAGCGCGACCAGTTTGACAGCATCTTAATTGGCACCTTTAAAGCATTTCCAGTCGTGTTGCCGTGGTCCATAAAACCCCGTTCATGCATATGTAATCCCGGTCATTACCGAGTTCTTTCACTTCCTTCCCAAACAGAGCCATCACAACAATAGGTGTGCTGATACAAGCATTACCATACTAATCCGCGGATTAATGGCTTCGGCTACTGAATATTCGAGACTTCAAAATTCACAAATTAACCAGACAGACAAAATCGCACATCAGGCTACCGCGTCTATCCGCGGGGGTATCTCCGATCTAAATCCGTTTATTTATTCGCCAATATGTTAGGCCAAGTGTCAGAGCTCCTTTGTGGGGACCCAGGCGATCACCAATAAATACGCGAGTAGTTATAAAATTCACACCCAAATGCCGAGAGTCGCCTTCCATCAAATCAAATCAAACAAGTCCCAAACGATACCTCAGCACTGCGGCCGCCCCGGTGCAGGTGGAGGGCATGCAATAAAAAACGATGTTTACAATCGATCGCCTATCTTAATTAACTCAGCCCAACCGTATTTCATTTCTCGATCTAAACACACACGGCGGCAGGGGAAAATATTAAAATTCGTATCTTCTGATTGTTATTGTTGATTATGAATAAATTTGCAAGCCATTACTGGTGCGAGTGGTGCGAGTGGCGTGGCCCCTAATTAGGCGGGCCTCAAAACGATGGCTTTTCAATTAATTTCACAGACTCTTGCCGGGGGTTTCTTGTGTTTCAATACGTCTATTTTTAATTAATTAATTATTCATATTTAAACGAAACAAAACAAAAAAAAAAGTCGACAAGTCGAAGAATCCGAATTCGGTTTGGCTTGTTTTATGGGCTCTTGGACCGTTGTCAGAGTGTCGGTACCTGTCATTGTGTCCAATTAAGTTGCGTTCTCATTTGACGCGGCTAATGGTTTGCCCAGCTGATTGCTTTATGGCCGAAGGTGGTTGGGTCGGCTAGTCGATTGCCTAAGAGTGCCATGACACAAGATAGACACGGCAGATGAGCAACTTTGTGTGGTCGTTTGTGCGGCGCAGGGGGACATAAACAATTTGATTCATGCTGACACTTTGGTTAAGACTTTTCTCACATTTGATGGGCTGTCACACTTCTTTAGAACGCTCTCGCGGCGAGATGTGGAATGTAGCCTTTGGTGCATTTGAAGCTTTACGATGACAGCTCCGCTGCGAGATTTGAGTGAGTGTTCGTTTGTGATTGGAATCTGTTGGCTACCATCTGAGGAAGGGCATGTAATTGGAAAGTTCTGCTGTGGAACTGTTTGAATGGCTTAACCCTGGACGGAGTGGATGAGATGAAGAATTCTTCTGATGTCTTTTAAATTTTTATTGGTTATGCTAGCGCTTGTAACTGAATGAGCCATTCTTTGTCTTTGAGACTATCGATTGTCGTGGTCGTCACCTCCACTGCAAGGTGTTGTAAAAGTTTGTTGCTAGTATGCAACAGCCTTTGTGGTACTAAACAGTCAGTACTACACAGTCAGCTGTGGAAATCTAGGTCAGCAACGATTCCCCGTGCGACCAAAGTTCTCAAATGGGCAGAGGCTCCTTGTGCACACTTTCAGATAATTATGCTTGCTCAACGTGTTCAAGTTCGACCAGAACCTCGGAATATAGAAGTCTTTGAACTTTGAAGCTGGGAAAGAGACTGATGACTTCTTTCAAGTGATGTAAGACACAAATACTTCCACTATTGAAAGAACAATAGCACGCACAACACGAGTGGTAGCTGAGAAGCTAGGCCTAGGTCCGCCTCGGACTGTCGCGCCACCCATATTATTATTATATTAAACCACGAATACTGTACGTAAGCAAATATTGAGGAAGGTTGTGCAGGTTGTGGAGGTTGTGCAGTATGACGATGCTCTCGCTGCTCCATCGAAGTAGGTAACGAACTCATCGAGACCTTCAACGTAAAAAAAGGCGGCATGCTTTTACGTGACTTCCTTAATGTCATTCTTGAGAAGATCGTGCAACGCTCACCGGACTCACACACGTGACATGATCTTCCAGATGCGGACGAAATTGACGTGATTGGTCGAGCACAGCGAGGCGTCAATTAAGCGTTTGCTGGTACGGAAACGGAGTCTGCCAAAATGGGTTTAGCGGTCAAAGAGGGTAAAACGAAGTATATGCTGGAGGGTGTCCCTTAAATTTCAAGTTCGGTATATTTTTAGGTATACCTTCTTAAAACTATCGCAATAACCCCAAGTTGTTTAGAAAAGAATATCATACCGTTTTAGTAACAATTGCCTTGCGATTTAAGCCTGTCCACACAAGTTGCGGGGGTAATTTGTTTCATTTGTCATTTCATACGTGATTTTTAATATTATTACGGAGTGATAAAAATAGGCACTAGTCATGAAATAAATGCAAAATGACCATCTAATCGACAAGTTCTCTTATTTTACAATCAGTTCAACTGTCACTGAAAATACAAATCTTGTGATTATTGAGTGTATTATATCTTCAAACCATGCCAAAAAGGAAAATAATCACAATTAGTGAATTCTTGCTTTTTTCAAAATAAATGCAGTTGTAAAAAAAAATCTTTCAAGAACCGTGAATATATCACAATATTTTTAATTAGCCTTGATCACTTATTTGATCCTTAGAGTACAGTGTTGTACAGTGTGTACAGTGTATTTTGTAACATAAGGGACGGATTGGGGTCACTACATAGCGCCCAAAAAACTTTTTTTTTTATTTAAAATTTGGCATTATGAAATTGTAAATGATGTAGTAAATTAAAACTAATCTTAGTGGACCCAAGGCCCTTATTCCGTACTCTAAGTGTTAATACAGTCCTGCGAGTTTGTGGTAAATTAACCTTTTCGTGGGAAATTTCATCATTCATTCCACAAATTAGGTAAAAAAGTTTTTTCATACTAAACAAAAAGGAAAATTCCTTCTGAAGAAATGATCCTTTCATCTGCTTATACAATGGACTCTCCCTAAGTCGAACTCTCTCTAAGTCGAAACTCTCTCTAACTCGAAATTTTTCGCCATATTTTACATACATTTCCCTCAATTTTCCGTACAAGAACCTCTCTCTAAGTCAAACTCTCTCTAACTCGAACAAATTATGGGATCCCGTGACAATTCGACTTATGGGTAGTCCACTGTACTTCCTTTTTTTAACATTTCGTAGCGATAATTTCGAAGAAAACTTCCAATTGTTTCTTCATGACAGATCATTCACTGTCACATTCAAATAAAGCTCAAAGAATATTGACTCGTTGTTCATAAGCATGTGTACATAAGAAATACAATTAGTACAGGTGCTAGGGTAGATGACATTAATATGTGGAGTGGAGAAACCTCGCAATAGCAATAAGTAGTGAAGAAAAATCTAAACTTAAAGATATGCTTATAAATGAAATGTGGCACACAATAGGTTGAATGAACGACTACCAGCAAAAATGAATATTTCCTAATTTATGTGAAGCTGCTCGTTTTTGTTTAGGTTTGCCACATTCAAACGCAGATGCTGAGTGTATATTTTCCATTTTAACAGATGTCAAAAATAGTAAACGCAACAGTTTGAGTGATGATCTAGTTGGTAGTATTTGCAAAATAACATCTGCATTTCAAGCTACAACTACGACTTGTGTTGGCTTTGCTGTAGAAGAAACGCAATTGAATATATAGCACAATACAATGACTATGTACAATAAAAATACTTAATTCACATATTATTTAATAATAATATAATATGGGTGGCGCTACAGTCCGAGGCGGACCTGGGCCTAGTTTCTCAGCAACCATTCGTGTTGTGCGTGCTATTGTTCTTTCACGAGTGGAAGGGACCTGTTACAGTTTATTGTCGACTCCGAACGGCGAAGTTGAGAGGCTTCTTCTAGACAGTGACTCGAAAGAGGCGGAACCGTGAATTATCAAAGGTGGTAAATTCGGGTATCGAACCTGGCACCCTCTGCGTAAGAGTCGACGTACTAACCCACTACGCCACGGCGACCCACATATTATTTATATTTATACAAATATGAAACAGCTTATAGTTGTCTTTTTCAACTAGAATGGATTAAATATATTTACTAATTTGGTTATACTTCTTGAAATACATAGATTTTTTTGTGTTTTAAAATTAGTGTTTGTTTTTACATAATGCCCTATTTTAGCTTATAAGCCAACGACAGTTTCTAATATTCATATTGTTACACATTCGCGAGAGGGAGTTATTGTATTGGCGACACTTGGTGTTTGCCCAGATCAAACACCAAGTGTGCGTTGGCTTTACTTTCTCTCACACTCTCTCTCACCTCTCATTTTAGGAGATGTAGGGGGAAAAATGGTTAGAGGAAGTTAGTGGAATTTCGGACGTGTTCGATCGCGGATCATTTGAAAAAAAACCTTGTATGTTCACAAAGTTATGTGCTACATTTTAATAAAAAAAACAAATACAGAAAATTTGAGTGTGTTTTCTTATTTAATTATATAACTATATATTTCTCCTCCAGTGTGCTAAATTCCCCCACAAAATACTGGCAGCACTGCTCGGAAAGAATGAAAATAGAACAGTGGCAGCCAAGTCGACGGACAAAATTTTGGCAATGAAAGAAGAAAGTGGGAAGTCTGAAAGGCGATTGGCACTAGAGGAGAGGAATGTGCCGACAAACCGAATTGTTAGGTGTTGCATCTAAATCCACTACAAATAACTTGGGATGTCCAGAAGATTCGGACGATTTTGGATTTCAATTTTGAACTCAGCTCGCCCTCCCTGAAAAAAGTTCAAAGAGAGTCAAAGAGCATCTCATAACACCTAAGCTTGTAGCAGCTTTAGATCGATGGCAATTAAGCATAAGAAACTACGTTTACATTCTTCGTGCTATCGTAGAAGCGCTTGCTTGAGTAGCGGTGATTTTTCTAATAAGAAACCTTGATTCTACGAGTTTGTACTCAGACGAGAAAATCCAGGACAGAAGCAATTGAAAGTGATCATCAAAAGACTATTCCCAGAATTGCATGTTCGGCAATTTTTTCTTCATTTGTTGATAATAGAGAATAGCTTCTTGCTGTGCCAAATTACGTTATCTGGTTATGTCGTAGGGATCAATGGGTCCTTGGCCAGGAAATATAGAAGACTTTTCTAATTTCTGTCCACTATCTCTCGCACATGAATCAGACCAGCTAATCTGGTGTGCTATGAAACTTTAGAAAAAAAAAACACAACTATTGAAATCGAAGAAGTCGTTCCAAAGTTATCGCTTAACCAAGAAAACATGGATTAACTTGTGTATACACTGGTCAGCAAAAGTATTCGGCATAAGCAAAAGATTATTTAAATCCAAACGGCCCACCAAATTTCATTAATTTTTGATTCATTGTTTCAAGGCTATTCCTTTGCTCAAATTAAGTTCATTTTCTTCAGATCCTAAAAGCTAATTCATAACAAGACATCAGCAACTCAAATTTCGATTGGCCAAAACTATTCGTCAAGAACTGAACACCCTGATTATATTTAAAAAAAAATGCGTTTGTTTTCCCCTTTGATTCGAAATAGGTTGAAATCGGGTATGAATGGACTTTAGAAGAGGTTTTATTCATATCTCCAATACTTAGCTTACGTCGCTCTTCACCCAGAGTAATCATTGATCCCAAGCCTTCTTTTAATGTGGATCTGTAATGTGTCTCCAAAATGGAATATCTGTAACATCCACAGAAAAGAATGCAATCACATATGTACATCGGTTTCGCCGTTCTGATTTGATTACAACTTCGAGTCAACAGAACTCACGTGTCGCATACTTCTGCCCATCAGTGTACATAATTTTGCTTCTTTCAAAAAACAGCCTTCTGGTAAATTCACATTCATCCAAATTGAAACAGTGGCTTTTTAAAAAGGCAATTTTCTTAATTTTTCTTTCTCTACAAACCTGCTACAATGTATTAGAAAACCTATGAAAAATGTGATTGAAATCAGTGTTGCCAAACTCGAGATAAGAACGGGCAAACATATACCACACTATGAATTGCGAGTTAAATACAAAGTCCTTTATCATAAAGGGACACCCTAATATGCTGTCATCGGGAAAGGATGCACACCATCGATCGACTCTTCTGTTCTTTCATAGTAGGTTAGGTTAAGTAGGCGGGCTGCTGGTGCATGCACAACCACATTTGGACCATAATGGTCCATTGTGATACCCCTAGTCAGACTTCTACCACTGATTGACTACTGCAGCGACAAATGGTGACTGGACCAAATTTGAAAACCAGATAAAAGTAACTTCGAACCGAGACCCCACTAACCAGGGGCAGGCACTCTACCAACTGCGCCATCCAGTCGTTTTCTTTCATAGTAACGCCCTTAAGAGTCCTTAAGCATGACCTTCCCATAATCAAGAAAGAGACCATTCAACGACGCGTTCTTTGACTGTCCTTTCGAGGTTCAGTTCGAAAGAACCTATCAGCGCTGCTGCCACACAAATACCGCCTCCGTTTATGTGACTTAATAATTCCTCCAACGTCTTCATCGACCACTCACATTAATGCAAGCAAATGCTTTCCCGTTCCATTGCACAAGGAAGTGTTTAAGGACATCGGAGCGTCTTAAGCTCAGTCGGCCTTCTTGAACTTTGTCTCTAAATAAGTTTAGGAATCCCATGATCACATCCAAAACAGAAAATATGAAACCGCATGCCATTCAATCATCGTCCAGCAACTTGTAAGATTCTTTCAACCAACTAAGCCCAGCCAGGTGTCAGGAAATTCAAATTTCCATCTGCATCGGCGACAGTTTGGCAAACATTCGATTTCCCTTCCCTTATCCGCCGTTCGAAGTTTAATCACTTTATTTATCAACTAACAACATTTCAAATCCTCTTTCCGATGACAACTCAAGGACTCGACTCGTATCCAAGACAAATCTCAAAATACACACGCACACACACCTCAGACGCTTAGGCGCTCCTTATCATATGTTTGCCTTGAGTTCTGGCAAGGATTTACCATTTCTCCACGTCTATGTGCATGTGCGCACAGCCAAGGGATACACCTAAGCAAATAGAGAGAAAATCGCAAAATCAACTTCCATCGCTGCCGAGACCACATCTGCCTAAAGAGACACTCTCATGGAATTTCAAACATATGCTGAACTAATTGAAATTCCAGCAGCTCCTTGAATTGAACGCAAACGACAAACTCTGTGCGTCGTCGTCGCCCGTCGTCCGTACACACCCCTTTTCCCAAACCGAGCACATCCGAGCGAAACGAACTTCCCTCTGATTGAGGCAATTATTGAATATTAGGGGGCAATTAGGAACACACACGTTTTGAAGACGCTTCTCCTCGGCGAACTTCCCATCAATTCACCTCAGCTCCGCAGTCCGCACTCATCATCATCATCTGCTGTGTGTGTCCGTGTGTGCGTGCGTTTGTATCGAATCAATTTTCCGCATCATGATCATTGTTTGTATCCCGATAATGACCCCATGGGACTGTGCCCTCCCCGAGGTGCTCGGAGGACTCCGGCCGGGACAAAAGAACAACATCAAGATGGGCGCAGCAGATACCCCCCGGGACCAACGTGTAATTTCATGTCTTTATCATAAATTATTGGCAGGTAGGTGAAAGCAAATGAGACTCCTAATGCCTTGGATGGCTCTTCGGTCGTCAGTCGCCACCTACCTCGATGGCCGATCTGCCGATCGGACACAGTTTAACACAACAGAATGCGACGGCCTCCTAAGACGCATACATTATCCTCGGTTCCGTCGTGAGCCTGTTCCAGAGTGTGTCCACTCGGCCAGTAAAACAAAAGAAGGAAAACCAGAAGGAAAAGGGTTTTTCTTTTCCCCCCGTCTCGAAGCAATTAACCCTAATGCTCGTCGCGGCGAGTGAGTTGTGTGGGAATGGAGCGAATGTTCCACCGAGGGGCCTTCATTTAAATTTTGAACTAATTTTTGTTTTCCCGGGCCTTGAGTTATGTTTCGGGCGGTATAAATCATGTGCAATCGTGTTTTGGGCAGTTCAGCGGCCCACCCAGTCGGCCGGCTCGGAGGCGAACAAGTGCCATTAGGCGGGGGATCCGTGCAACCTGGTAGCACTCATTAGCATGGGAACTTCGGCCGTGTACATGCATATAATTTCGAGAGGATTTCCCTAGCCAGAGGAATGTCGTCTTGGGCCATTAAGCAGGACTGGGTCTGGTGACTGCCTCAACCACAGGTAGGCAGCGATACGAGGGAATTTACATTCAGTCGCTTTGTAATGGCTCGGGACAAAGTCCTTTTTCCCGACTCCACCAGATGACGGCAAGAACACGTATTCGGTACCAGCCCCGTGGCCGTAGCCGTCGTCTGATAATGAAGGTGACGAGATCCATTTAGTTTCACATTCGATTCGGTTGGGAATGACAATTCGATGAGTGTTCTGAGATAAGCTAGGTGTTCGCTTCGAAGGTGGGCCTTGGCCGACTCTCTGCTGGCTAAGGCCGTGTTTTCCTACTCATTGACATGCCATGCCTCGGAATGAGTTGATAAGGAGGTAGTTAAGATTGGGTTTCCTGAGTGCGGATGATGTCTTGAATTGTTTTCAGGAAACACTCGTGGTCGTCAAGCCTTTGATTCGACGGGAGGTTCATTTGAAACCTTCGGTAGAACACTTTAGTTCATTGCGGAAACTTGATCGTTTGTTATGAGTGCATTCCCAAATCCAGGGCATTCAACTGAAACGAGAGTTGGCACTCCATCTCGGTTGTCACTCACTAGGTAGCTAAGCATCTCTCACTAGGTAGCTAAGCTCTCTACAAAATGTTCATGAATACGTTATGTTCATGAGTACGTTGATTGGCACGTAGTGTTCTTCTCTTAGAACCACATATTGGTGGACTCCATATCGTCCGGTCCAGGCCGCAAGAAATCATCGATCCAAAGTACTCGTCGTTAACTGGGTCCTTCCGCCAGACTAGAGAAGGCCGTGGTGTTGTGGATCTGTGCGTAGAGGTCCTTTGCAACATAACCCCTTCCTCCATAACGCGAGTCGTTGCTGTAGAATCTAGGCTCTGGCGCTCTGAAGGCTGTAGCACCACACGTAATAGCATTTCGTCAGAAAAAAAATCAAGGGGAAGCAGTGAGCATTCCGGCCCACATTTGGAGCTCGAAATTGAATCGGGCCAAAACCGAAAAAAATGCATCTTCTCCTTTGCTGTCCGGGAACCTAGGCCTCAACCAAAACGCTTCAATATCCAGCTATGGATCCATGGCCATCCGCCTATAATCACGCACACCAAGTTGTTTGCGATCCTTATCCACCAACGTCATTTTAGACACGGGCCCCTTGTGTAGGTTCTTCCAACAAGCTCGGAGATCAGTTCTATTCCCACATCTATGGAGACCGATTTTCAGTGCCGATTCGTATAAATTTGCTATGAGCATATTTGCAACTGCGGAACAATCTCAGGGAAGCGATGTCTTAGCGAACCTTGCGTCGAATAGTCGATCTCACAGAGCGATGGTTGTGATTACGGCTTGTAAGCGATGTCTCAGCGAAACTTGCGTCGAATAGCCGACCAAGTTGCAAGCCGTAATCACAACCATCGCCCTATGAGATCGACTATTCGACGCAAGTTTCGCTGAGACATCGCTTCTCTAGGTGAGACAAGCCGTAATCCCAACCATCGCCCTGTGTGATTATAAGTCGTGCACCATTTGTCGATCGGAACACTAAGTTTGAGTTTGATTTGCACACAATGCTCTTTAGAGTTGACAGGAGGCCACACATGTTTCGTAAGATTAGTGGGATCGTTTCAAGCTGCAACCCTTAAACCCTTGTCCTTAACCTTGATTTTTTGTAGTAGACGGCGACATGAGTGCTAAAACTCCATCCAGGAAAAGTGGTGATCTGGTTCCATTTCTAGTGAGTTACACGGCTTTACAGCTTCGTAAAGTGCCTTCATCAAGCGAGACTGAGATGATCAGTGTCTGTTTGGTCCATCAGGAGACGGCTCTATTACTCTCTCTTACCTGTTGACCTTTGTTGGCAAGAGTTGTTCTGATGTTATCCGTGCTGTATTAGGCGAGGTAGACGAACTCTTTAACCACCTTTTAAGTATAGCTGCCCATTGGGACTCCCTGTCCAAGACGTCGATGTTGTTTGTCCTTTCTCGAGGGCAGCACACTTAGTTTTGCCCTCAATCACCGCCAGACCCCTTTTTGCCGTGTCAATCCCAACAAAGGCCTTATTGACGGCTCGCTGTATTCTGCCAATCCCGTCAATATCATTCGCGTATGCCAGCGGTTGCATTAACGTCTAGAAGATCGTGCCCCTAGTGTTGACGTGTGAGTCTTGCATGCTCTCCTCCACTGTGATGTTGAAGAAGTCACATGACAGCGCCTCGCTTTGGCTAAATCCTTTGTTGACATTAAAGGTCTGGGAGAGTTGGTTACAGACCGACCCACACAAGGTAGACCCTTAAATAGTCTGCCTTCAAGATGATCACATAAGTTGGACGCTAAAATAGTCTCCATTCACGTGATTGCATCTAGATTTTGAGGACAGATAAAGCTTCGTTAGTCGCTATGGATCTTCTCCTCCGTTTTGTGTAAGCGCTTAAAACCATTCGTGAATAATCTGTCCTTCTGAGGGTGATCTCACGCCGGGGAATTCCTCCATGGACCAGACAACGGCAGACCCTGAAAATACACAAGAAATGCAAATCGACTCCCACCACATTTTCGTCCATTTCAAGGCCGCATATAGCAACGTGCATTCAGCTATTGAACGCCAAGTATAGTTTTGACATTCCTGCCAAACTGGTCAGGTTGTGCAGGATCGTTCGTTAAATCTGTATCCCCTCACGGGGCCTAGGACCTCTACTACTCCTACGCGCCATCGTGTGCGGTTTCTCGCGATGAGTTTCAGCTCTCTCCAACTCTTCCCCAGCTGTTGGGACTCCTCCTCTATTATTCCGCTCCATGTGCTTCTCGGTCGACCCGCTCTTCTGCCGTCTTGGTTTAGCGGGTTCCACGGCTTCCACGATCTTCCAAAAGTTCCTTCAATTGCTGGCATGCGCGGATGACAATGACTTGATTGGTCGAACACAGCGAGCCGTCAATGAGGCGTCTGTTGGCATTGAAACGGAAGCGGCTAAAATGGGTCTGGCGGTAAACGAGGGCAAAACAAAGTACATGCTGTCATCAAGAAGGCACAACATCGATGACTCGGCCAGAATGTCACCGTAGGCAGCTATGACTTCGGGGAAGTGAAGGACCTTGTCTGCCTCTGCTCCGCTGTTCGGGAGTACCGGGATCAAACGGAGAATATCTCTTGCCAATCGCTTCTTTTTTAGGGCCAAAAGGCAATTGAGTAACAAAGCTCTCTCTCGGAAGACCAAGTTGAATCTGTATAGGACCTTGGTCATCCCCGTCCTCCTCTATGGCGCGGAGGCATGGACCGGTTTCTGGTCTTCTCGAGAGAAAAGTTCTGCTCTCGATCTTTGATCCTGTTTGCGTTAATGGCATCTCGAGAAGAAGATTCAACAACGAACTTTATGGGGTGTACAGCCACGTGAGTCTAGTAAGGCGTCTACGGATCCAACGCCTAAGCTGGGTAGGCCATGTAGAGCGCATGGACAACTTAGCTTCGGCCCGAAGAAACTTCGACTCTGACCTTGTGGAACAACGCAACAGAGGACGTCTGCATACAAGGTGGCGCACACAAGGCGAGGGTTACCTAGGTTAGGGTTAGGGTTAGGTAGAGGGGCGGCTACTGCATTCACCAGCACACAGACCAAGAATGATTGACTACTGCAGTGACAAATGGTGACTGGACCAAATTTTAAAACCAGATAAAAGCGTATTAACTTTGCTTTCACTGGGATTCGAACCGGGAACCCCGCTAACCAGGGGCAGGCACTCACCAACTGCGCCATCCAGTGGTCAAGAGGGGAACCTCAGCCGGCTTGGAGTGCAAAACTGGAGACAGCTGGGTTGAGTCGAGAGGCATGTTGAGTAAGGCCCAGGTTCACCCCGGGCTGTAGCGCCATATGAAGAAGAAGTACAAGTCGCTATGGCTTCCGCCTGGCAGTCAGTAGTTGTTTAATCGAAATCGCGATTTTCACGCGACCCTAGTGAAACCTCTCCAGTGTCTAGAGGTGTGGATTATAGTAGGATCTCTGGATAATAGCCGGATTCTCACCCTTTTTGCTTAAACAGTGCCACTCTCAGAATGTGCTTCTTAAACTACACCATTCACAGCCGGCTAAAAACTCGTAAGGGACCTAAACTCGTGAGAGACCTAAGTCGTCGTAGCACCGTAGCGCTACCAAAAAAGGATCTATAAATTGCATTCCACAGACTTCATTGGAGGAATGATCTCCTTAGACCACTACATTATTCGACGCCCGTCGAAGACTTAAGCCTTTTATTTCACCATTTATCCTAAGTGGGACTACAAAGCCCTTAGTCCCTCTCTGGCTCAGAGGTTTGACCGCTTAAAATGTCGCCACACACAAAAGGAGCAAAACCAGTGGTCAACGTAGTTTTTTCTCCAACCACTCGCCGCCAACTCACAAATTCACGTCTAATCGCCAGCGACAGTGACTCGTTTTTGTTTCCTTTTCAATTCATGTACATGCGCCGGATATGTTTAACTTTGCACTGGCGACAAATATCTGCCTCATTTAAGTAACAGCCCATTAAAGGCACGTTCGAAAAAACCAGCGACAACAGACGAATGGTAATAGCCCCCCGAGTTGGCTAGAGCTCCGCGGTTTGGCACCCACAACACTGCGAGCCATTAAATGGTTTCTATTCATATTGAAGTGATAAGCAGCCCATAAATTGCATGTAACCAGAACATATGGCGTGACAAATACTTGCCGCAATGACGAATGGGTCCCTACGGCGCCTAACCTACATTCTTGTGTAAAACGTCAAGTCATAAAACCGCAGTATGGCCTCTTTGTGTTGTAGGCCGTAGGCTATTCTGTTCCCTCCCCCACCCCCACACCACCTAGCGCACAGCATCATCTCAAGACTTTCTCTCCCGCACCACCCACCTAGGGCGTTAAGTGATTGACACATCAGTCGCGGAGTCTTTCACAGACTTTCCTCTCAGCTCACGCGGCTTTACGAGCTTGACAACTGCATACACTTGTCACTTTATGGCCTTGTGCGCTGCGGACTTGTCCAGAAATTGGAATGCACTCTGGAGCGCTGTTGTTTTTTCGGTCGTTTTGCATAAATAACCGGGGAAACCCGTCGAAACGCCATTGATTAGGCGGCTTTAATGGCTCAATTTAAACCGACAATTACCGCGTGTACCCGCGAGCGGCCGGTGTGTGATTCTCCACCTGACGGGGTTCCCGATGTCAGGGGATCATAATTTTGTTTAATTACAATGAAGCAACAAGGCGCCAGGGGCTGTGACTGAGAGCTCGTCTGCATGTGTGGGTTTTGTGTGAAACACACAAAATTGAGAGGGAAGCACCGGGTTGCGACAACACCACACATCCGCCGCTCCTTATTCCTTCGTGAGAATGCGTGAGAACGAAACGAGACGGCGGACCTAATGAATGCCATTCGTTATATGATTCAATAAAGGAACACACGCTTAGGTTTAATGCCCCGCAGTCGGGATAATCAAGGAGTTTAAATAGTTATGGCCATGCTAATTGGTTGGGCTAAGGGAGACTTGATATTGAGATTTTCATAAGGCGCTCGTTGTTGTTGCTGCTGCTGCTGATGTTGTAAAATGTTAATATTGTATGAGTTCCTTTGTTTCTCCTAGCGGAGGGAATTATTTTATAATTGTGCCAGTGCCAGGCTTGGTAATTAGCACTGCCTCCCTCTAAAGGGGGCTTTCACAGGGGGACTTGCTCGGGACCTTAGTTAGTCGGCTGTTCCTAGTCACCGGTGCACGTCGGCGATCAACAGTTTGATCTTAATGAGAGATTGCTGCAGTCATTGACGGCCAGAAATGAGATGATATTAAGGGAATGGCGTTTGAGTTTCGTTTGCTGGCTAGGGTGTCCCTTAAGCCAGAGCACGGAGACGTGAAACGCCATTAAAATCACCAACCGTGCAGATACCATCAATTTTACATTTCTGTCAAGACAAAAGGAAAAGCCAACGACGGCTTCAAGTCGGATGGAATATTTTCGACACCTGTCTGGATCGACAGGCAATTGCTCCTTTGATGGTAGGCACCCTGCAAGGGGGAGGAGAGGGTGGTGCCTAGCTAAGAAAGATATGTGACACCCATCTTAATCTTTCTATCAAAAGCGGAGAAAGGTCGTCTAGATCCGCGTGACTGACTACCTTAAGGGTAGCCACACTCATGCGAAGGTTGGCCGTTGCGCTACCACAAGGATTAAGCAGATCCCAATCCGCAAACCATCTAGAGCTTTTAAAAAAGCGATGAAGTTGAATATGCTGATGTTAGTTCTTAGTTCTGTCAAGTCGTACAATTATACAAAATGCGAGAGGGCACTGCAAGTGCAAGGAAGGAAGGTGTGAATAAAGTTTCTTCTTCCTCTTCATCCTTGCACCTTCTGAAAACATCATTGCAGGGGATACCTAGTCGGGAGGCGTGAATTCCATTGGCACAGTGGCCGGTTATGACGCCTGCAAGAGTTCCAGGATTCGGTTTGCTCATTCAACCGCCAAAGTAGTGCTTAATTGCTTTGTGTTGAGGCACCCAGTGCCAGAAGACCATCTACGTTGGGTGAGAGTAAGCATTTCAAACTTGAGTACATGCTTTGCTGGAGCGATAGGCATGGGTAGCCTATCTGTGTTCGAAAAGAGTGTTGAGGTGCTGTCCTTTCTAGCGAGTTAGGTGCTTAAGAATTCTCTGGGACGTCAGTATGTCCCAGCACTCAAATACCCCCAGCACTAAGGGTACCCCGCGTCTCAAGCAAGCATGCTGTACATGAGTAAAAAAGGGATGACGCATGTGTGAGAGGGGGTAGGAATCAGAAAAGGTTCAGCATTGAGATCTCAATTGCAGAGACTGAAAGATTTCCTGTGTAAAAGGGGCTTGAGATCACAAAAGGGAAATTGAAAGAATAGCCGACGAATCTTAGCGAGTGCGAAAGCAGCCTTAGTTGAGAAGCTTTATACCTAAGATTAAATTGTTATTCTTAGCCATGCTTCGGAGTCTCTGCCTGAACGCTGCAGTGAGAGGGTAGTCGGAATCGTCATCCTCTGACCCGCATGATCCCCTAAAGGTGTCGCGGAGGTAAAGCACACACGAGAGATCTCCAGGCAACTCGATCCTCCGCCATCGACTCTAACTCATCAGAATTTATTGCCAAGCTTAAGCGTATGGACTTGATCCAACCACTTTATTCGGAGCTTGCCAAGTGGTCACCTACCTGACGGATTCGACTCGCATTCAACGCTCGCCTCGGCTGTCGTGATTGTCGGAATGATGATTGAAAATTCAGATCCTTAGCGTAGGCACCCACTTTCGCCGTTTTTTCGATCCATCTCTGATAATGCGCAGACGAACGTCCAGCAAGAACTGGAGAGTGGGCTGGTTGAGAAATTTGTTTCCTGGTTGGGATAGTAGAGTGTACGGAAGTAATGTCCTTCCACATACGCAGGGATTTCAATCTGATCACCGTGCTGACAGCGACCTGCCTGCCGAAGGACTCTATCGGTGAAAGGATGAGGAGTGTATTTAAAGACAGTTCACATTGCTCCGCTTATGCAAATGATCGCCATTCGCTGCAGCCTTTCGAGTGGTTTGCAGTTGGTGACGCGTTATGGATCTAACTACTGATACGAATAGCATGAAGACCCAATTCGCACCCCACTGCTTTTTTACAACAATTTAGAGCCGTTCAGGCTTTATTGACGCGTTCGTGGATGTTCGGTTTCCAGCTTAACTTCCCGTCCAGAATGAGGCCTTGGAATTTGGCACATTTTTGCTTATTTTTAAAGTCCACTTCCCCCATCGAGTGTTGGGCCAACTGTAATAACTGGGTGCTGGCTGTCAGGCACCTCAGCCTCACATAACCTGCCGTAGACGGTGAGAGGCAAACTTAGAACAAAACCATCATGGAATGAAAGAAACAAGTCCTCTGTACAACCACTCGGAAAATTCCTGTGAGTGGCTGTACCCGACTTGGGAATGGTATTCAGCCTAAGTCACTTGAGTCTTTAGCAAATTGTACACCCGAGAATTTGGGTTTGGAAGACTTCAGTGCTGAGCAGGTAAGGTTCTGTCTCGTCTTTGGCCAGTTTGTAGCTAACCAAGCTATGCGGTCCAAAGAAAGCTTGGCGCAGAGTGAAGCAAGGGAACAGTTGAGGCACAGGAACTCAATGCCGCGTAGGCGAAGTGAGGAGGCCCTATGCCTCACAAGGGAATTCAGGAACCAAAGACGAAGAAAACCGAAAGTTACTTGCGTCAATGACCGACAATGACGCTCTCCTGCAATGTCAAAGATTTACTGGAGACTTCAAAAGGGAACACCCTCTAGAGGGTACTTGTTCAGGACAAAAGCTCTTTATGTTCCAAGCCGATGTGGTCATTCAAGAACTTTTTAATCACATTAAATTTTCAATCTCGTGATTCAATCATTGAGGGGTCTATCTTTACCAATATTTTATCGACAAGTGCCTGCCTGTGTATTTACACTTTTTTATAAAGTTCCTCAGATTTCAGTAATTTATGTGGGAAGAGATTCTTCTTCTTCTGGTGGCGCTACAGTCCGGGGTGGACCTGGTCCTCAACCAGTAAGTCTCTCCAGCCGGCACGATCGTTAGCCAGCTGTGTCCTACTGCGCACACCAAGTCGATTGAGGTCCTTCTCCACCTGGGTGCGCCATCGGTTCCGTGGGCGTCCTCTACTGCGTTGTCCCACGGGTGCGGAGTCGACGACTCTTCGGGCTGGAGCTGCCATCTTAGACGTTGAATCCGTAGACGCCTGACTAGGCTCATGCCGCTGTGCAGCCCGTACAGTTGGTGGTTGAATCTTCTTCTCCAAAAACCATCAACGCAGACCGGACCAAAGATTGCGATTGATTGCGGCATACACTTCGCATTGAAAAAAACTCAAACAACATTCCTTTTTGAAAAAGTAAAACGGAAACAAAAGCATACCTCCGCCGTCCATTGAACCCTTTCATCTGCCAACACAATGAAGGACCAGAAACAGACGACCTCACTTTAAGTGATAATCACTCCAAGCACCCAATCGGAGATTAAAAACTATTTCATAGCTCCCTTCGTTTGGCCTCCTTCTCGTCGTAAAACCACTTGCAAAGCACTTTGAACAATTTTCAACTGAAAAACTTTCGAATGTCCTTAACAAGCTCATGAAATCGCCATTAGCCATCGAATGGGTGACACGAAGGCGTCCCACGCGTCTCCCGCAGCGGGAACGAAATTTAAAATATTTACAAACAAAAAGAAAGCTTCCTGACAGCCGAACGGTCCCCTTTTCAAGTGT
Organism: Eristalis intricaria; assembly: GCA_964034865.1. Classification (NCBI taxonomy): domain Eukaryota; kingdom Metazoa; phylum Arthropoda; class Insecta; order Diptera; family Syrphidae; genus Eristalis; species Eristalis intricaria. The sequence continues at coordinate 11,713,621 of OZ035877.1, forward strand.
CAAACGTGTTCGCTCCTTTCGCAGGACCACGGTCACCGTGGAATGTGGCTCTTGTCAATACAACCCAACTTGTCCCCGTCGCCGCTTGTTATCCTTTCCCACATCTCCCGAGCAGGAAATGTCACAGACTTTCTGTCTGTCCGTCTGTTTGTCCTGTGAGCAGGCGTGAGTGTGCGGCTGCGAGGTCAATTCCCGCAAACCAGCTGCGCCAGCAGTGAAACATTTAATTGAGACAATTTGCATTGCAGACAACTTAATTTCATGGGCAAAACTTTAAGACCATTCCTCTCGGGCGCAAATGTCCATCCGGCTTCATAGATAACATGTCCACATCGTGGTGGGGCCATGTGTGTGAGTGAGAGTCCTCACAATCTCATGACAGCAAAACAAAGGGATTACGAATCTACACAAATGATTTATTTAGTACACGACCACGTTTGTCCGATGTGAAGCCAAGTGGATGGGACGTGGCATAGGCCACGTTCGAATGCAATGCACTGGGCTTAGCTATTCCACTGTGAGGGGGGGAATAAAAAATTCATTATGCGCCAATAAATCGGTTTCGGTTTCCAAAAGTCTAGCCAAAGGTGGGCTCGCCGTCATGGCCATTGGCAATGGGACTGGTGATGTGAAACAGATTTATGTGTCTCTCATCGGAAGAGATATGGCGGATTGCCAGGCATTAGGACCGCCTCATGCGGGCCGAGGTAGGAAATGCTTTACGTGATGTATAGGGCGGGCGGGTGTTTCTTTCGCTACAAAGGTTGGCACGGAAGTCGTCTTAAGGAGCGGCTTATACTTATGGGAAGAGAATATGAGGAAGTGTATCGGAAGGATGCGAACGCGAATTAATCCTTGATGATGGCACCATAGTCCCATGCTACAGCTTCTCTCTCATTCGCTGTGGTCTTATTGTTCACAAGCAACATGGTCTAAATCTACTCAATAACTGAGCCACCGATAAATGCCTAAGCTTAAGCGCACAGAAAACCGAGATCGTCCTCTTCACTAGGAAACATACTTGAGCAATTGAGCCCTGTACCAAACATACATACATGTACCAACATATATAAGCAAATGAGCCAAAAGCCATCGGGCACAGCCATGACACACTGGCTTTTAACAGCGCTGATCAGAGGCATAAGTGGAGTCTTGAGAGCGACTCTCACCGATGCACTTCAAACCATACTAAGCGTCCCCCCTCATGCGGCAAGTGGGACGATAGGAAGGCGTTCAAGTCATGGGCATCACAATGGGTCCAATAGGACCTCAGCGTGGCCCAGCCCCGCCGCGTCAACCCACTAACCGAACCTCCCCCCACTAGATATTCTTGGAAAGCAGATAGCAACCAACTGTTCAATCCGATTGAAAGCATGCTCCCAAGACTACACGTCCATTTTGTCTAGCATGTCATGAATTTTGAAATAAAAATGAATTGAAAAAAAACACGTCCGGACATGCCAGAATCCTAATAGAACAAGGACTTGCCTCTACTAACCTGGATTACACGTCACCCTACTTCACTTCTCAGAGAAAATCTTCAAGACCCTATTCCGGAAAGAGACCTTTGGTATGGCGGCAATATACTGTTCGGTATCGCCATACATTTCTACACAGACAGATCCAAAACGGAAGACGGAGTATTCAGTGGAATTTACTCTGATCATCAATCAATCCATTTACCTAATCTCTGCAGTGCTTTCCAAGCGGAAATAATGGCGATCAGCGGTCAGAGGTGGACCGTGATATCCGCCCGTGACATCTGCATCTTTACGGATAGCCAGGCAACAATCAAATCCCTAAGATCGTTCTCTAGAAACTCAAAAATAGTCATAAGCTGTCGCACATCTCTTAACGAGATATCCGAACAGTTTCGGATTCGCTCGTGTTGGGTCCCATAGAGTCCATAGAGACCTTATGGGAAACTGCGAAGCTGACAAACGCCACAACACTTCCTTCTGTAACTTAGGTACTCCTCTAGCTTCCTTTAAGTTACAACTCACTAACCAAAGCATACTAAAAATCAATGCAAGATGGAACAACGGCAATACTTGGCAAATTCCCAAACAAATCTGGCCCAGTCTTGACCCCAAAAGGTAAATTAGTCTGATATCCTTAAAAATTATCACAGCAGTGCCAGTACAACGGGCCTAATTTTGTCTAAGTGCATCGAAGCCACTTACTACTGATATCCTTAAAAAGATATAAGGTTAGCACAGTAGTGGGTATAATCAGAGGACACTGACTCTTGGGATTACACGCGAAAAGACTAAAACTAGACGATTTTCTAACAAGTTCTGCAGAAGGTGCCGAGACGACGAAGACCAGGAAAGTACACAACACCTTCTCTGCAACTGCCCGGCACTTGCCTCAGCTGGGAAAGCTACACTAGGCTCCTTATATAATAATATTAGTGGCGCTACAGTCCGAGGGGGACCTGGGCCTAGCTTCTCAGCAACCACTCGTGTAGTGCGTGCTATTGTTCTTTCACGAGTGGAAGGGAGCTACAATTTTATGCCGACTCCGAACGGCAGAGTTGAGAAGCTTTTTCTAGACAGGAATACTCTTTGAGCATTGTCGGCGACTCGAAAGAGGTGGAGCCGTGAAAATGAAAGGTGGTAACGTGGGGTATCGAACCTGGCACCCTCTGCGTAAGAGTCGACGCACTTAGCCACTACGCCACCGCGATTCACTCTAGGCTTCTACTTCTTCGATTCTCTAAGCGAACTGAGAGGGACATCAATCAAATCGCTATTAGACTTCATTGACAGACCTGGATGGGTGTCGTGATAACCCCGCCGGCCTTACTCCTCTCTTTTTAGACAAACCCACGTGGCAGTAGAACGGGCCTACTTTGGCCTAAGTGCATTTAATCCACTTTTTTTTATGTTTATATGAAATAACAATTCAACTTTTACAAACATAAGATTGACATTTGAGAATAGTTAGTGACATTTATATTAAGTTGAAAAAAATAGAGTTATGCCTGAAACACAATAGTGCGTTTGCGCTGGCGTTAGCTTTCAACGCACACAATTCAATGGCCAAGCAAAAAATACAGCGTCGACCTGCGTTAGTGAAAATATTTTTTGACAGAAGGGTGCGTTGTGAGAGAGATTTTTTCCCAGATTGAGAGTTTTCTTCCAAATTGAGAGCATTTTGTGTCAACTGCCATTTGACAAATGAAAACAGCTGATTAAAAATAATTTAACAACAAAAGTCATTTCAAATGAGTGCGGCGAGAATAGCTGATAAATAGAGTATTTATTTCAACACAGTGCGTCATCGAATTCTCTCCGTAACATGAAGTCGGCTGGCGTAGCGCACTATTGTGTTTCAGGCATTAATGTCACATCCTTTAGATAAATTCAGTGTGATAATTCAGTATGGGGTGAACACTACATTATATTATAGCATAAAAGAAGAAGAAGGAAGGACTCTCAAACTTACAATTTTAGTAGTATTATGATCGTATGATACCAAAAATAGATTAGCCAATGAAGTGCAACAAAATTTCGATTTCACAGTGGTCAATATCCAAAAGCCAAGACTTTACTTTAGACAAAAATTGATTTAACGTTCTGATGGTTCGAATATCTTCGGGAAGTGAGTTGAATAATTTGCAAGAAACAATAGAATAAAAATTTCTATAACAAGTGGTATGAAAAGACGGAATGGGTAACCAATGGGAGCTAGTATTGCTACGACTCTGTAAGTACCCACATCTAATAAAAAAGATCCTCAAGACTTTATAAAAGTACAAGTGTCTGACTGGCAGAAGTCTCAGCTTATTAAATAAAACTAAAGATGCGGTTCAGCGGGAAGAGAAGCATATTTTTCGAACAACATACTTTTGCAAAACTGATAATTGTTTAATTTTATTTAAGTGCGTACCACCCCAGCAAGTAGTCTTGAGTCGAATATTCCAAAGTAGATATTTTGCAAGGTACTTGAAGAACAGTACTTGCTTATCTCATAAAAAGATGTCAAGGTGGTTAGTAAATATTGTTTCAAAACGGAAACGTGATCATTCCAACTGAGACTTTGGTCTAAGATGACTCCTAGGTACTTATAACTCCTTACTATTTCAATTGAGAAGCTATGGGTATTACAGCACGTACTTTCATTGTATTGTATGTTACACCCACAATTAAGTAAGCTAAATTTACGGTAACTAGCTGCGTGAAACACAATATCAACCCCTGGAAGTTTCATAGCAACTAGGTTGTGCAGCATAAACTTATGTGGAGCCAGCCAGGAAAAAGTGTCACGTCACGTCAACACAACGTCAACGAATTCGAGCCTCGTCCGCTAAGAGCTCGCATAAAAAACCGAGGTTTCGTGTTTGACGGGTTCCACGAATCTGTCTCTTTTTCATTTTCGCCGTTCGAAGATGCGTAAGCTGCCGCTGTAGATTTGGAGCTGACTTTTTATTCCATAACATCTACACTTAGTTTTCTTGCTTACTACTAGCTTATCAAGCGCGAATCAGAGCCTTAACAGATGGACGTCATGGTTTAAATCTGAAATAAGGTTAAACAAGTAGTCAGAGCTTTGCGCAAACGCGAAGTCATCAGCTATCTACCTATTGTTCACGTCCTTTGTAAATCCATGGTTGTTTCTCAACTACTTATAATAATAATAATATGGGTGGCGCTACAGCCCTTAGAGGGCCAGGGCCTAGATTCTCAGCAACCACTCGTGTAGTGCGTGCTATGGTTCTTTCACGAGTGGAAAGGACCTACAATTTCTCCGAATTCGCCGACTCCGAACGGCAGAGTTGAGAAGCTTTTTCTAGACAGGAATACTCTTTGAGCATTGTCGGCGACTCGAAAGAGGTGGAAGCCGTGAATTATGAAAGTTGGTAGATTGGGGATTCGAACCTGGCACTCTCTGCGTAAGAGTCGACGCACTTAGCCACTACGCCACCGCGATTCACTTTAGGCTTCTACTTCTTCGATAATCTAAGCGAACTGAGAGGGACATCAATCAAATCGCTATTAGACATCATTGACAGACCTGGATGGGTGTCGTGATAACCCCGCCGGCCTTACTCCTCTCTTTTTAGACAAACCCACGTGGCAGTGCAACGGGCCTAATTTGGCTTAAGTGCATCTAAGCCACTTACTACCTAACTACCTATTGTTCACGTCCTTTGGAACTCCATGGGTCTCTCTGTATGCCTTTTCCAGATGAGTTTGCAGTTCGAAATTGCTCCTTGATATTTAACTTATTTTACTAGAGCCAGTGTTGTGCCCGACTGACTAATTGGTTTTAGTCGATCCAGCTTGGTACAATGGTGGTTTTTGCCGGACTTGGGCTTTACCCAGCTGTCAAACACCATTCCTTGTGAGAGTGGCCATTTGATGATGTCGCATAGGGTCTTTCCATTTTGGCATGGCGAGGGATCTGGCGGCCTGGAGAGACATGTTCGTTGAGCCCGAGGTCCACTCAGGACTATAGCGCCCAAAGAAGAAGAAGACAAGGAGCTGTAACCCATCACTTGGACGATGGTTGATTATCTCCCGTCTCTCGTCATGGAAAGATATGTGAATTGATTCGCAAGAAAGTTATTGGCAACCGCTACAGTTCGATGATTAGCTATGATCTGACATGTAAGTCAAACTCGTGGACGACGCGTGACACAGCGTCCAGCGAATGTTGCGATGTAACGCCTTTCGACTTCTTTCCTGGGGCTGCCCTCTTAAACCGCAGCTACATAAGTCTTAAACAACTTCCTTCCACGGCTGGGATCTTAAAAGGCATTACATTACACTCCGCGTCCTTTCAGCTGATTCACAACAATTTACTAAAAGTCTAGCCTCTTGTTGACAAATTTTTCGAACTCCTGCATGCATACAATCCACAAACAGAAGCAGTCCCACAACTTCGAACCCTCTGCGTGGATTCCCTGAGTGTCGGTCCACACGCCTTTCTCACGATAATCACTCAAGTAAACTAGCGCGCGCCCCTTAGGAACACGTCACACAGTCGCGTTCAAGCTCCAAGGCAATTCCTCAAGCATCACCCCGTCGATGCTTGACACCACCCCCACCAGCAGCCCCCACATGTGCTGAGTGAGGGATCTCCTCACTTTTATGGGCGCTCACCCAATTCATCTAAAATGCCTGCCGCTGAATGTTTTCATTTCACCGCTCTTAGTGGGCAAATATGTCAAGCATCCTATCACCATAAAATCCACCTTTTTGCAGTCGCCCCTCCATTCAAGGCCGTGCGCCCATAAAAACGAGAAAAAGAAAAACTCTCGCTTTTCATTCGCTCGCCAGATGCGCGCCTCGGAATTTTGGGCGAACTTCAACTTCAACTTCAACTTCACCTTCGCCCCTTGTTTTGTTTGCTCGCACTTAAAGGTGACCCCTTGCGAGAGCATAAAACTGAACAAAATGCCACTTGAATGAAGGCACTGTCAAAACCTTGGCTGATTCCCTACCAGGCACAGCATTCCGGGTAGTTTGCATTTTCATACATTTTTTAAAAGAGAATACAACTCACCCGATGACACGCAATAGGGGGAGCAGCATACACGCACAGAGTCACACAAGCGCCACGAGTGTGTGCGGCTGCCATTCAGCCCATTCATCCTCTCATACTCTGTCGCCTGCAGGCTGGCAAAACGAGGAGGAATAATTGAAAACATTACCAACTCCTCTATCCGCCATAGTTTTATCTCATCTGGCAAGTGCACAATTATATGAAAAGCTCTTTAAACATTTATTACATCACGCAAACAGTGCATATCTGCGAGGGGTGGACGTGGGGTGGCTTGGTGGTGGGCTTGAATAGGGACGACAACGACGATGCGGATGGGCGAGGATGTTGTACATGTATGCCATGATAATGGGGGGAGGGCACATTTTCATTCATTTGTACTCAAATTGGTGCGCGCTCTCAGCCCCTCGCCCCACTCACGCAGAAGCTTTGGCGTATAGAACCTGCTTTCGACGCAGTCAACTGCAGCGAGATGCAGCTGATTAAGCCTGAGAAGAATAACTGAGGGAGAAAAAGAGGAAAAGGCAAGCTCTCCATAGTCATCCTCGTCGTCACACTCCCTCAACTGCAGCTCTCCGCATGGCACTTGTTTAAAATTACACTTTTGTCTTGCGGAGCACATTCTCAGGCATATTCTCGGTGCCGCCACCTCGCCTCCGGTATCGTGTTTCCAGGAAGGTCTCTTGTGTGGGTGTGTGTGTGAAAGGTGGGCGAGGGGATATTAAACTCCATCCAAACCAGGCAGCAAAGGCAGCCTCCACAAGTTCGGAGTTAGACCTGGAGCTGGTAATGAACGTGTTAAATTCGTAATTCCCCTTAACAGTGAACCAGAAAGCTGGTGTGCCAAGGAGGAGCGCGCCACGCCACGCCGGCCAGGTACAACATCATTGTTCAGCTATTATTTTTGCGAAACGAAATTGGAGCTTGGCACACCCTCCTCAGCCCGGCCGAGTCTCGAAAAGAAATGAAATATTTATTTTAAATGTATCCTCCCACTCAGCCCACCCCACTCCCCGCCCCGCACATGTCGTATTCGTATCATTACTAAAACCGGCCGGGGATTGAGGGGGCGGCTGAAACTCTTCGACATTCCTGTGAAAAAAGGCAGAAAAACACACACGAAAAGAAGAGGAGCAAAAAAAAAAAATAAAAAGAAAAAAAACACACGAAATATCCTTCATCCGGCATCTTTAGGTATCCGTGTGCATGCAATATTCGTGTATCCTTTTGTGTATCTGAATATATGACGCGATCGATACTCGCTACGCTCGCTGTAATGGCTGTGCGGTGTGCTGTGCTATACTGTGGCGCTGTGGTGGCGCAGCGTCTGTTTCTGAATGTGTGTGCGGTGTTTTGTATATGGAATTGGATCTTAACTCTTGAAAGAAGTGGGTCTCCAATACCATTTGCCCACCGCCTACAAATGTGAGGGAGAACCACACCAGAGCACTGAGCACCCTCTGGTCTATATGAGGTTTTCTGTGCCGGCGAAGGGGGAGGGGGTGGATGGCGGTTTGTGAGGAGGAGAGAGGAGAGTCACACTGCAAGCGTTATGCAGAGTCAGGCCAATATTAGGAAAACACACACTTTGTGTTCATATTACGAAACTCTTGTCAGAAGAGAGAAATCCTTTCTGCTCGTTCGTTTTTGCCTCTTCACCTAACCTTTGCCCCACCACCACCCCACCTCACCCCCTTTGTTTCTAACTGCGAAGGAGTTCAGTCGGTGACGGTGGTGACGGGTGAACGCGGCGGAGGTGGTGGTGGCAGCGGCTCTGTATGAAGGCTAAGAATGCAGGCACAATATCTCGAATATTTTTGGAATTTTCAGGATGTTGCCTTATGCAGTGGTGCTGCTGCAAGTGCTTTGTTTTCTTTTTCTCCTTCTTTTTCTTAAAAAAAAATAACTTTTATGGGTTTTCTGATTAATATGAAGACGACGAGGACTAACTCTCCGTGTGTGTGGGTGTGTGTGTGTGTTCGGTGGTGGGCTGTTAAAGTTTCGGGTTATGCGGGCTGCTTGCCAAGAAATAATATTGAGTTTTTCAATTATTTGATCTCGGGATCAAACGGCTTACAATGTTCTTACGAGTTATTCAAATATGTCGTGTGTGGAAGATGTGAAGGCTCTCGTGTGTGTGTGTGTGGATGAAGGAGCGGAGGCTCCTATTCATCGCTGTTTGAAGTGAGAAATTTGAGAAGAACACAGCATGGGGGTTAGTTGTGTGATGTTGTTTCATGGAATTTGAGTGTTTACAACTTTGCCATGACCGACATCGGCTGATTGCTGCCGTCGAGTGAGGAGAGCGGTGGCACGCGTGTACTCGCATTGTTGAGATTTTGGATGCATTTTTAAGGAGGTTTAGTTGTGCCATAGCGTAGAGTATGAGAGAATTTCTGCATAACGCAGATGCTTAATGGCCATGGATGTTTCAGAGACTATCTCTACAGATTCGGACATGAAGACACCCCATTATTGTCCAAGGTGCACAGAAGCACTGGAAAACGCGAAGCATGTAATGTGGCACTGTCCACGATATCGTTATTACCGTAACCTGTTGGCGAACAGACTGGGCGTGAACCTAACCCCATATAATCACGCTGATGCTAAGCACACAAGAAGCTTGGGAAACAGTGAAACCATGGCCTTCATCATGAAAGCGCAACGGCGACAGGAACGTCATGGATTCGCAGCGCCGGTAGCTGTCAATACGAACGAGCCGAATGTATAAGCCCGAAGACCCCCCTCGCGATGAAATGCTTGACAGCAGTGCCGCGTGGACAAGGGGTAGAAGGGGAGGTGGGTTTAGTGGGTGGAAATCCCACACGGTTACTTAGCTCGGGCTGAGTTTCGTCAGGTGCATCCTTTTCTCAAAGAGCCCTCCATGATCTCGCTGATCACAGCCGGAAATTTAGCTGATACCAAGATCACCATAAAATCGGAGTACTCAACTTCTTTGATCCTGCCCGTATGTTGTTCATAACGGTAAGCCGATAAAAGGAGAGGAGATTTGACACCGCGGCGAATTTGGTTAAACCTTACTTGAATGCACTGAGTGCTAAGCGTGGCAACAAAATATCCATTTGCAAAGTTTTCTGTACCTAGTTCAGTTAAGGATTCAAAGATCGCTTCTGAAAGCACCGCCTATGTGTTAGAAGGCAGCTAGAGTGTTTCTTTATAATTCATCGCTTTTTCTGTAGTCTTTTCTGTGGATCTTCCTTTGAGATATTCGTCTTGGGATTTTGAAAGGGATGTTTCTACTTTAAGGGGTCCAAGTTAGCTTAGCGCACCGACAGTAAAGCGAAGCGGAAACTATTTGAATGGCATGAATGCAGCTTCAATTTAGATGAAGAAACAACATTTTATCCCAAACCGTTGTTGTTTTGTTTACATTTCTTTTCATATCGTACTTATCTGGTCACCCTGTATTTCCATTTTCGTACCTCGTTGTTTTCTGTTTTATAGCCAACCACCGGCGTAACGGTCAATGCCTGACGCATCGTTCTTGGAGACAGGGCGGATCCAAATAAAGTGCTCCCGTCAGCTTTCTGGTCAACTTTTTCGACCACAAAACCCTCAATTAGTCTTCGAAATACCATATCAAACCGGACTAACTGCCATAAGGACCGAATAAACGAATGGAAATGCCTCGGCAAGGTTTCCCCACGAATCTGCACCCGATGGCGAGGGAAAAACTCGCTCTCTGAATGTGATTCGGTAATTAAATGTAGCCCACCCTGTGTAAGGCTGATAAATGAGTTTACTCCGAATTAAAGTCATTTATCCAACTCATCTATTCTTCGGTCGGGATTAAAGCCATACGCCATCGGAACGAGAACACAAAATTATTCATTCAAATCGTAGCCAACCGATGTAAATCACAATCCGCCGGCCACCGTCCGCCACGACAGCTACGACTCCTCTTACGGTCGCCTTCAGTCCGTTGGCGTTGTCGTTGTCGTCCACAGACCAACCGACCGATCGACCGACCGCCGCCTTCTCCTACCGCTTTTATTCAATTATCAACAGTCCATCCATTAAGCAGATTTATTTCGTTAATTCCATTTTGCTTTTGAACGAGTATGCAGAAAAAAAAAACGAAGAAATCGTGTATAAGCCCAAAAGGAGGGACTACGAGGAGGGAGTGAAGTGAAAAAGAAAGGCAAAAAAAAAATATGTATTTCATTCGTTTTTGATTCATTACGGAATCCAATAGAATTTCTTCGTTCTTCCAGTCGTCCTCTGTTCGTTGTGCTCCTCCTCCAGTACTTCTTCACGTCTTGTTCTTTTTCTTCAGGTTTTTTCCTCTCCTAGTTGTTCTATCCAATTAAGAGACTTTTCCCGAATCGCCCCATTCATTGAAGCATGAAAAGGTGCATGAAACCGACCATCGCCGCCCCTGGTGCACCCTCCATCGGTGGCCCATCGCCATCACCCTAAGCCGTTCCTGATCTTATTCTTCGGAGGTTCGTTATGTTGAAACCATTTTAGTCCAATCATAAGTAATTAGTCCAAACTGAGTTAATAAAACCGGACTGCCGGAATGGGTGCTCCGAAATAGAAAAAAGATATATTCCGCCAGGAGAATGATTTCAATAATGCTCTCTCCCTCTCTCTCGGATTCGGATTCGGATTTCTTTCTTTTCTTCCACATCCTTTCATTGAGAGAGGATACTGGAGAGACCGGAGCCGGAGCTGCTGCTGCCGTTGGATTTCTAAGCGAAAGTGCCCGTCCTGCTGGTGGAAGAGACAGAAGTCTTGTGCTGCTCGTAAAATGCCTTTCAAATGTCCTCTTAACCACTGGCAGAGGGCCGGGGATCTCGTTCTGCCGCTGGAATGATGTTTTGTTGTGGAAAATCGTTTGCAAAGTCCGCTAGGGTTGCATCCACCAGCATCATCTACCACGGCGACGATGAATGTGGCTGCGCCTAAGCGAGGCAGTCCCAGTCGGTGCGATGGTACTAAAATTGCAAAAATTAAGGGGGTGAAGGTGCTAAGCGCAATTTAAAGAATACCACCGAGTTTCGTCCTTTGTGCGGTGCAAGCCATTAAGGACATGTCTTCAGCATGTTCAGCATGTCTGGGCGACTGTACGGCTGTGAGAGTGAATTATTATCAAGTCGGTGGGGGTGGGTGGGGGGATGTTAAGCACGTAATTATCATAAAAATGTATTTTACGAAGCAATGCATTGGTGAGGCACTGAGTGCTTCAAGGAGGATGTCTTCAGTCCTGAGACTTGATGCATATGGAAATCGGTTGTGAATTCAAATTAATTACGTACGCAGTCAGAGACTGGCTGAGGCGGTCTCTCTCTGAATGTCAAGGTTAAGTACTCGACTGTGACAATGAAGTGCTGATTCTATTGTGAGCGACGCTATAAACAAGCCTCACCTTCCTCCACAATGGAGTGCAAGTTGTGTGGGAAGAAGAGCACCTGCTGCATGTGCATAACCTTCCCTATGATTTTAGTCTAACAAGGAATCAGCACGCCAGACATCTCCGTAGGTACACCGAAAAATGGAGAGCACTTTCGGCATCTTCACGGGACCTTTGTGGATGCTGATAATTAGGCGCTCATGTTAACGACCATACTCTGCGGCAAAATTTTTTGGATTGCTGACTTTAGATGTGCGACACGAACTAGTCGATTGACGCTAGGCTCTATGTCTCTAATGCGGGCCAATGGCCATTTGCGCGAACCTGGCAAAGACTTCCACACTTTATGTACAACTGACGTCAACGTGAAGATATTTTGAAGAGCAAGTAAGTAATTCTGGAAGTGCCATTGGGATGGATAGGAATTTTGAATTTCCACTGTCGATGACCGAACCAGGCACAAATCGCCACACTTTATGGACGGCGGGCGTATACGCCACGATGTTGCAATTCGTGAAGACATTCTGAAGACCACCAGGAGTGACGAAATGCTATCGGGATGGACGGGACTTTTTGTTTTCCACTATCGATGGCTCAGTTATCGTGAGTGTTGATGTCCCTTTGACGAACTCTTGACAGTTGAAAAATATGGCCTTATAACTCTTTTGCAAAGTGACCATTTTTTTTTTATAATTTGCGTGCACTCAAGGGATTGATAAATCAAGACACAGCACGGGCCGATGGTATAGAGGGAGAAAAGGAGAGGAGGTACCAGTGCACATTGGTCAAGGGGCATAGAAGGCTGGGAAGAGCCTTCCATATTCGAGTAGTGCAGCTGAAGAACTAGTCTCTTAATTTAACTACGCCTTCGAAAGAAGGCTTAAGAGCATACTGATGGCCATTCCTGGCGAGACGGGGATTGAGGATGAATTCACGGAGAGGTGGAATGCAATTGGTTGGCTTACTTGAGCATCGTTTGTTGAAATAGCTATGAAACGGGGACAAAGAAGACACATCTAATGATCTAATGCTGTCTCCTAAAACCTCAATCGCTCCCTTCTGGATCATTCCAGATGTGAGCGGTTTTCTCGCGAATGGTGGTAATCGTCCCTTGCGTGAAGAGGCTCTTGAATTAATTTAGTAATGCATTATGTATAAGTTAACACGCTCCCAAAGTTGCAAAGTGTGTGAACAGCCAGACGCTAGCTCAGCGTTTTAAGCCGAGCATGCCAGATGCAGCGAAGGAATCCGACACCACCGTGGGAGCGCAGCCGACCATCCACCGTGGGACCGAACAACATCAAGGCCATCGTTCAACGACATCGAACGATTAGAATAAGTAGTGTCAGTTTAGTTTTTAGTTGACTTCGGGCTGAGTAACGTCAGCAATTTAATTTTAATAAATAAAATCCCTCATAGAAGGAAACGAAAAAGAAATCGTGTTTAATTTATATCCGATATTTCATAAATTTAGCTCCTAAAACGCTCACGACTTATTTTGTATGAAAAAGGATGTGCATAGGATACGATTTTTTGAAGCTAGACATTCGTTACGATTTTTTGAAGCTAAAAAGCCAAATGCTCTCTGTACGGCGTTCACATTGACGATTCGGCCAATCAATCACGGTTTTCAATTAAATTGTCGCGACAAATTGTTGAGGCAAACTCAATGCACTGCTTATAAGCCCAATTAAAACATGTGTGCATTGCTCTATGTTTCATAGTCCAGATTCTACATATTTATTTCCACACACTCATACAAAGCGTGCACCACTGTCAGTCGCGTCGATCCTAGGCAACCTATTTCTTTCATCTATTTATCCAAGACGCACGCTGCTGCCTGTTCTGGCGCTTCATCGTGTCCTGAATCGAACCTCTCAGGTGATCGTTCATTTCGCATCTGATCTGCGTGTTTAAACGTCCTTTTAAGGGACCCTCCCCTCTCTAGGGAACCCTCTGCTTATTTATCGCTTCTCTCACACTTCACAGATTGGCATGGAAATGAAACCAAACAGAGAGAGAGAGAGAGGGGAATAAAAAAAAAAACTTCAAAACAACCACAATACCAAAAGTTTGCTTAAAAGCCACACGAGCCAAGTATCTCCGAGCACACACAAGCAGAAATCTGCCATTCGCACAATGGGGAGCAAACTTTGATCATTTCTTCTAATTAGAACTAATGCCAGGGAGCATAGTTAAAGTAGTTTTGACAAGGATTATGTGTCTCTTCACCGCAGTCTATCCACACACACACAGAGACTCGCAAGCATGGAGGTACCCATTCTTTAGCTGCGTCATTGTCAACAAATTTCCCAACCTGTCTCAGCATATCCTCCGCTCTTCACTGAAAATGCCAACTAAAGACAGTTGAATTCCCCGCTTGAATTTCGTTCATGTCATGCCAGGAAGGGAGTTCTCACCCAAAAATAGCACACACACACACAGGGACACAGACGCGGAGACACGCGAACGGAGTGCAAAGTGTTGCTCTGCACCTTCTGACAGTCGGTCGTTTTTTGCTGGTTTTTTGTTTTTTTTTTTTTTTTTGTTCACATAATGAGTTGCTAGGATATTTTGTTGACATTTGCTCAAGTCACGCGAGCATACTTAAAAAGGATGTTCATGAACGGAGTTGACTGCGTCGACAGAGTTGCTGGAGTTCGGTGTCGGTCTGGGTTCGTGTCAGGAGGCAGTTGAAGCTCATGTTTCACGATTCCGACTGGGAAAATGTTGCTTTGCAATGCGATTTATGGTGGCGCCAACGTCAGTTAAATGTCAATTTTAAAGTTAACCTTGCGTGGGATGGGGGGGGGGGGGAGACGATAAATTGGACGACGACAATTACGGCGATATCGTTGATTTTATGAGAAGCGAAGTTTAATCTGCGACGCACTGCAATCAAATTGTGATGAGAGGGCGGGAAATCAGACGGAGGAGTGGGGAGGGGGCACAGCGTCAAATCGCAAGATTTTGCCCATCGATTTTCCCTCGCATTCGCACACATTAGCAAGCGATTTATGAATATCTACTTATCGTGCGCTTCACTTAAACGGCATTCATTGTTGAAGGTTGAAAGCTTTCCTAAGATAGTTTCCCTCGCTCATCTAATGGATCTCGGATGGCTATTGTCCATCGTCTTATTGAATATTACTATGGCTGAGTGGAGAACACAAGAAGCAGCCCTCTCTGGCGATGGGGGGGATGTTTCATCTCTTCTTGGCGTCCCCCTCTGGCATGATGAATAGAAAGGATGAAGAAAGCAAAAAAAAAAAAAAGAAAAAAAAAACATTATGACATTTCGAATGAAATTGCGTATCTTTTATGCTGATTGCTTTGATTCGTACAGTCGAACAGTCGTAACAGGCAGTCCCCACCAGCCCATCGCCAATCGTCCGCCACCCCCTCGAGCAGACAGTCACACTCCACCTTGTGATGAATGGGAGAAAACTCCTTCGATTTCATTCACATCCTTTCGAAGGAAATTGAATTTTTCTTTAAGATAAACGCGAGACCTGCACTCTGTCTTACGCCTCTCTGTGAAATGTGTCTGTTGTCGTTGTCGTCGACGCCGCCGTCATCTCCTCTGCCTCCCCTTTGCCGAGTGGTATTGATTCTTGGATTGAATTGAGTCGAATTCACCCCCCACAAGGAGGCCCCCCGCATTTAAAGGTGTTGACTTCAATTGATAGATAAACAGTATGCAATTTGAATATTATATAAGGGTACACTGCGAGCCTAAGGCGACGACATGTCATCAATGGTTTTGTAGTGTTTCTTTGCTTCTTCCTCCTTCGTCCTCCATCCACGACGGAATGGTACATGAGCCTCGCAGGTGTTGAACGGCGGCAGTTCTGTGTCTCGCAGGGGACCTGGAATGGTATCACTTTCATAATGGCGTTGTCATAGCCTAAAGAAGTAAAGAGGAAAAAAAAAAGGGAGAAGATCCTGCGTCAAACAAAACATGGCAATTTCCTTGCAAAGTGCTTATGGTGGTAACAGGAAATTCATTCTCATGCCACGTGCAGTGGCACCTCCTGTCACCGTGTGTACATATGTCCTCGCTGCTATCTATCATCATGGCTGTCGGCTTCTAGCTGGTGTGTCATTCCATTCCAAATGAGCTTTGCAAGAATAATCGATTTTTAATTTTACAAAAAGAAACCATCGCCCAGAATTCGTGTGCAAAATTGACTGTTTTACAGTCGAGTTTACAGGCAATTTGGCTGAAAAGGTGAACAACTCATTTGCAAAAGAATTCACTTAAATCGTCACAAAAACAAGATGTTCGCACTTTATGACAACTCACACACACGCGCGTAATGTTGAGCGCTTTCATTGTCAGCTGAAGGGTGGATTGATTGCATTTGATTGAAATTTGATGGCGAAACCTATAAAACGAGTCGTTCTGAGCCAGTTAACATCTTTGATTGCACTCGCTGCGAACGATCGTCGTTCGCCAGCAAACAAATGCACAAATGATGACCAAAGGCACTCAGACGTTTTGAGAAGTAATTCTGTATATTGGTTGGGGGTAAAACCTAGCGATGACTTTTGTAGGGCAAGCAACAAACTCATGCCATACGCTGAAGTCACTTTTTAAGCGCATTGCTGTTGATTGAGAGAAGCGATCTTAGTGGGGTCATGCTTGACTTTGTATAAGACTTTTGGGGAATAGAGCTTGATTGCTTGGTTATTTTAGACGACGATCTGAAGGTCATGAGTCTACACAGGTCTCTTAGCTCTGTACCATAGAATACCTAACTCCGAGAGATTTGACATGGTTCATCTGGGTCAGGCCACCATAGAGCCACGATCGATTCATGGGCGGTGCCCGGCTGAAGACTCTGCCCAGAGACCAGACCAAGGACCGGATTGCCACCAATAACCATTTCCACCATTCCACAGTCCCTCGTGGTATGCAAACTAATAATAGCAAAACAGATAACCAAACACCTATCCGTCAACAACGCGCTGGACTGTCAACAGTCAGGCTTTAGAGCAAACCACAGTTGTTCCTAAGCAGCTTGAAGAGATACGCCAATCCTTCGACGAAAACAAAGTTTCTCTTCTCTGCTTGCTTGACTTCTCGAAGGCCTTTGGTAAAGTAAACCATGATATTTTATGTTGGAACAATTTCGGCTTTAGTGAAACGACGTTCCGCATATTGGGAAGTTTTCTTTCCACAAAGGGTATATGTGGGAGAGCATTGTTCGTCCTTTTTGTATGTTCACTTAGGCGTTCCACAGGGGTCAATACTAGGGCCAATACTGTTCCGCATGTTGATAAATGATCTACCTTCTGTATGCAAAGACTCCTCGGTACATCTTTATGCTGACGACGTCCAGCTACTAATTTCCAAACCGTTCTCTGATCTACATGAACTTGCCTATCTAATGAATGACGACTTAAAGCGGATCTACTCTTGGTCAATCAAAAATGGATTGCTGTTAAACCCAACTTATTCCAATCTCAAAAAAAAATGTTAATCTCGATCTTTTACCTGACAAATATCTCAACAACTCTCAAATTAAGGCAGTCGATCTACTACCAGCCTTGGATATGTCGTAAGTCGTGATCTGTCTGGTTACTGGTCATTGGCCGTATTTATAGCTGTTTGTGAAAACTGTTGCTCTTTGCTTATTTTACTCCGCTTACGCGCTGTCATGTGATTTCTTTAACATCATCCTGGAAAAGATCGTGCAAGACTCACACGCCAACACTAGAGGCACGATCTTCCAAAAGTCCGTACAACTGCTAGCATACGCGGATGACATTGACGTGATTGGCAGAACACAGCGGGCCGTCAATGAAGCGTTTGCTCTTATTGAAGCGGAGGCGGCCAAAATGTGTTTAGCGGTGAACGAGGGCAAAACGAAGTATATGCTGTCATCGAGAAAGGACGCACAACATCGCCAAAACGTCACCATAGGCAGCTATAAGTGTGAATAGTAGTGAATAGTAAGAACAACGCCAGTGCCGAGATTAAACGCAGAATTACTCTTGCCTATCGCTGGCTTCTTTGGGCTCAAGAGGCAATTGCGTAGTAGAGTCCTCTCTCGAAGGACCAAGCTAACATTATATAACACCTTGATCATCCCTGTCCTGCTCTATGGTGCGGAAGCATGGACAATCTCAAAAGCCGATGAAGAAGCACTTGGTCTTTTCGAGAGAGAGGTTCTGCGTTCAATCTTTAGTCCTGTTTGCGTTGATGGTTATTGGAGAGGAAGATTCAACCACGAACTGTACGGGCTGTACAGCGGCATGAGCCTAGTCAGGCGTCTACAGATTCAACGCCTAAGATGGCTGGGTCATGTAGAGCGCATGGACAACACTGCTCAAGCCCGAAGAGTCTTCGACTCCGAACCAGTGGGACAACGCAATAGAGGACGCCCACGGAACCGATGGCGCACCCACGTGGAGAAGGACCTCAACCAAATTGGTGTGCGCAGTTGGAGACAGCTGGCTAAAGATCGTGCCGGCTGGAGAGGCTTACTGGGTGAGGCCCAGATCCACCCCGGACTGTACCGCCACCAAAAGAAGAAGAAGAAGCAACACGTAAAAAGCTACTGCTCT
Source organism: Eristalis intricaria (assembly GCA_964034865.1). Taxonomy (NCBI): domain Eukaryota; kingdom Metazoa; phylum Arthropoda; class Insecta; order Diptera; family Syrphidae; genus Eristalis; species Eristalis intricaria. Next base: position 11,732,081 of record OZ035877.1, read on the forward strand.
CCTTCATCGCTAGTGCACAGCGTACCGCTTGTAGCATATGCCGAAGTAGTATATAGTAGCCTTGACTCACTAAGTCTCAACGTAAGTTACAAGTAGCTTTCAATGATGCTATGCGTTGTCTATGTTATCTCTCGAGCATATTTCTGTGTACTCTCGTGATTTGCTGGGCTGTAACAAGCAGCAGTGCATCAACGCAAGGAATTGTATGTTTTTAAACAAAATAATTAATAATTGTGGTACGCCGTAGATTATATAACAGACTTTATTTCCCCCGGTCTCTTGGAGCCAATAACATTATACCTTTTCAATCATTTATGGTCCTCGCTCTTATTTTTCATTCACACTGTTAGAGTGTGGCATTCTTTGCCACCCCACAGAAGATCATTTTCAAACCCGCACAATTTTAAACGTGCTATCCTTCACCACTTTGCTACACATCAACAATGTACCTCAATTCCGATCCTTATAAATACACTAATTTTACACTTAATTTGAATTTAGTAAATAAACAAATAAAAAAAAGATGAATACCTTAATTTACGTTCCTATGAATAAATAAATGAAGTGAAATGAAATGAAAATCTTCACCTTCCGCCTCATAACTGGACGACTTCGTGGCAACTAATGGCAATCGTGGCAGCTATTGGAGGATACCGGAGCCGTAGTGGTTATCATCGGCAAAGTCTCAGCTGGCCACTAGTGGTCAAATAAATGACCGTACCTCCGGCTTGTTCCACTTAAAGTTTTATTAAAAAGATGAGGAGGACTCCGCGAATGCACTGATATAGCTGTTGCTCATCACAATGGCTCCAGCTGGACCTAAGAGTGACGTCTACACAACGATCTATCGGCATGAGTGCCACAACTTTGACGCCAAGCAATGTATATTCTGTACAGGAGTTAAAAACTAGCATTTTTTACTATGGGAGGGGGGAGAGTTCCATCTCGCCCCGTTTAGTAACTACTGGGAATTTTACGTAAAAATTACATAAAATGGAAAAAAAGATATATTAAAAATAGTGAACATTGATATGAATATATGAAATTGTTTTCATTCTTCAATTACTACAAATGTCAATTGAACTTCTTCCGGAAGCCATTTGTTTTCTCATTATTAAACGGTCTTGTCAAACACTTCATTAGCAAGCCTATCTAATCCGAATTTTTAAAAGTAATCCCTTGGTTTCTACGCCATAAAGTACGTTTAATAAAAGAATTTATGAATTAATTGTTACCACAAAATTTTCTTAGGAATTTTAACCAAACGTTTGTCAATTGAAAACCAATAAAGAGTCGTCATCAAATTTAGTTCTTTCATTGACAAGGATTCAAAATCTTCAAGAACCAAGGTATCGTCGGCGGCCTGTAAAGTGGACTCAAATAAGAGAAGGGTTGGAATTAATCCAATAGACAGACTGCTTATCTTATGGAAGAGTTTTTTTAGTTCGCCTGACGTGAGTATTCCTCAACCAGAGTAATGCTGGACAATTTGCATTCCATCCATTTTTGATACATGTGTGAGATTTCAGGGGATTAGTGTTGGAACACCATTCATCCTGTAGTAATAACCGACAACATTCAGCTTTGATAGTAGATCGCTGACTGCACTGTTCTCTATTCCATAATTTTACTCACGCTCGCCAAAAGTCAAAGCAAGCGCAAGCAGGTGATCGCGTGTACATTGCCAAACTCTTCAGAACTACTGATAAGGTTGGTTCCCAAGTGCCCAGACAGTGCGGCTTAGATTACGTCTGGAAATTGGGGCCAGACGCAATATGACACATATCAGGTTTACTACAATCCATTATTTCAACCTCAAATACCCTGCTGAAGTAATTCATTGCACAAAACATGTCTCTACCAGAATATACGGTCCCCTGTATCCCCGGAGTCTGCATTAAACGCCATCGCAGAAATTCTGTGTCTCATTTTATGATATAGGCTGGAAATCCAACATCCAGGAAAGGGTTTTCCTTGATCACCTCGACTGTCAGAACTGCCATAAATAAAGCTGTGCAGTTCACCAACCGAGTCTAGCAGGCCTGAATGTGTACAGCAGGCCTACTGTATGGTTTTTTTTTGTTTCTTTTTTTAATATAACGTTTTAGTTTCTCAGTGCAAGTGGCATATTTATGAATTCTTACTAGCAACATTTTTGGAATTGAACATATACGTGAAGTGAAGGGATGGGAAACAATGCACAGTAAGAAGCACCCCATCTGCTGAACTTTACGTACTTCTTTACGTCCCTTCGCTAGACATGTATGGAACACACCCAGTGATGCTATACAGTTCAACTCGAACCGAACTCAGCATCGGTCGGTCGTGTGGAGTAAAGGCCCTAGACCACTAGGCCATCTACGAAGAGTCCCTGAATCCTTCCACTAAACCGATGGCGTGGTTGTGGAGAAATCCTCAGCCGAAATGGCGCGTCAAAATGAAGGCAGCTGCCTATGTGTCGCACAAGATCAATTCAACCGATTTAATTTAATTCAATTTAATAACATAAATAATAAGGGATGCAATTAAGACAAATGTCTCTTATAGTACTAGGTTTTAACAAATTCAGCGTGATTAACAATAATATTAAACCAATAACTAAAATAACTTGACGGTAAAAAAGGATAAGAAAGAAGAAGGAATTAAAGAGGGAGTGCGAGGATTGGATGGGGAAATTAGGAAAGGGAGGAGACGTGTAGAAAGACACGTATAGTCAAGGGTTGTGAATTCCATAAACTTATTGCATAAATGAAAAATAGTCGTGATGAGTTTGTATATCGATGGAGAGACACTGGCGTCTTATCTTATATATAAAAGTCTAGTGTCACAGTGTTTGTAACAAAATGCCTCCGAAACGGCTTGACCGATTCTTATGAAATTTTAAGTGTATGTTCAGTAGGTCTGAGTATAGGGCGTGAGCTATTTTTCATACCCCTGAGTGATAAGCGTGGTCCACACCAAACATTTTTATTTTATGAACAAAATATTTTGTTTTAAATTTATAATGAATCGGTATTAAAAAATTTCATGCAATCACAAACCCTTATTTTTAAATAGCAATATTAGTACTTTAATAATTCCCAAACATCATATCAGTTACCACTCGATCACTTATTCCCGCTATGCGCTTACAGGTGCCACTTCTCCTCCTTAAATAGCACACAGTAGGGATGGGAACGACTCCGGTCTCCTATCTTTCTCGCCTAAACTTGAGGGCCCAACTTTTTTTTGACTTGCTTTTTTCTTTTTTTAATATAACGTTTTAGTTTCTCAGTGCAAGTGGCATATTTATAAATTATTACTAGCAACATTTTTGGGATTGAACATATACGTGAAGTGAAGGGACAACAGTATCCAACGTATAAAAATGCATTTCTTGCAATAGGGTTGCTGGAAGACGACAACCAGTGGGACTGTATACTTACTGAAGCGACATTAAAAAACTTTCGTCTACTATTCGCTCTAGTACCCTGCACACGTACAATATGTTAGTTATTTTTTTTAATTCAGTATCAAAATATTCGCTAGAAATCATTTATATGGCAAAACAATGTTTGCCGAGTCAGCCAGTTTACTATTAAATTATGGAAAAAATGCAGTTTCCTGCGTCTATGAAAAGTTCCAAAGAGGTTTCAAGGAAGTCTTTTGGTAAATTGAGAAACATGATCACGTCTTCGTAAAATAATGACAGCATCGTTGGAGTCAACCTTACAAAAAAGAACGTCAGCATGGTGATCAGTGACAGAATATGTGTTGAGACTATTTTTTTTTCTTGTATCAACTTAGAGGTAAGCCAGAGCTTGCGAAGGCAACCGTATATTCGTCTGATTAGGTGCCTTATATGGTCATATCCTGACAACATGGACCTTAAAGCATAGCCTTGACTGGTAACAATTTCTACGAACTCACGTTTGTCCTCGGCAAGAGCGATATTAGGGAGAGATATTGTTTTACTACAAATGGTAATGACCTGCGACTTTAAGTCCGCTTGTCGCTGACGAACAGTGGATACTGACAACATCAACATTTGTTTCTCTAAATCATTTGTGGGCTTGGATAGGTATAGTTGAACAACGTCAGCATATAAGTGGACAGTTGTTTGTTTACACACGAGTGGTAGGTTATTTATAAATAAACTGAAGAGAATTGGATCCAGCATTGAACCTTGACGGACCTTCCTTGACTGGTAGAAGTCCTGAAAAAAGAATCAGAGTTGATGGACCGTCGTGTTGATTGAACTCAAGGCAATCCGGGACTGGTAGTGCCTTAGGAAGAAATTTACAGACCACCGGTAGCCTTAGACCCATCAGTGCAGGCTGTTGCTATACACAACACATTGCTTTTGTGTTGTGTGTCTGGGATTAACGTTAGCTTGTTTTTATTTTGATGCTCATGATCGGTGATTTCTTCTTTCTCACTATATCTGTTGTGGCTTCAAAAATGTCTGCAAATTGTGTCTCTTTTGCGAGGTCAAACTCCAAACCAAGACATGTGCTCCGAACTGCATATCAAACACAGAAATTCGAACGGGCTCTGGTCCCCTTTCCTTCTTCCGTGGGACTGCCGAATATGCAATTTCGTGGTGAATCTTGTTCCCACCAAGTCACTTCCTCAATCCCAAGAAACCGACTCATCACCCTTAGACCGTCCATCTCAAATAATTCTTCCCCATGTCACTCGGTCACTTAAAATAACGACAGGATATGAATTTATGATGCCCCCGCATCGGCCATCTCTATCTCTGTCAATTTTATCGACATGCATTTATAAAGAAAAACGCAAGAAAAAAAAAAATCAAAAAAACGAAATAGCCAGAGAACAACGATTGAAACGTAATGAAACTGCAGTTTCCTTGCGACACGTATCCGTACGTGCAGGCCCATTTTGAAAATTGAATTAAATTTTTTTAAATCAAACTCGTTAACCCTTAAACCATTAAGTTGATTGCAGAGTACGCTGCGACAGCGATCTTTACACACAGCAGCACCCCAGAGTGGTGTTGGACCGCTGTGGAACCAGTGTGGAACTAGTAGTCGGAACTCCGTTGTAGTTGTCTCGTTTGCCACACATCGCCACCGTCACAGCTCCGCGCGATGCCTTGCCATGCCATGCCATGCCATGCCACCATCAGACGACACTAGCCATAGAATTATCCGATCGTTTGGAGTGATTTAGGCGAAGTGCACATAAAAGCGTTATACGCGAGTGAAATTAAATTTAATAGCGCGTTAGATTGTTTGGGAGAATGCCGGACAATACGCTTTAAATTGGTTTAACCAGCAGCTTCGGAGGACGACTGCATCACTGGCTATGGCTGTGTGTACGCCTGTGTGTGTTCGAAAGAACGGGCGGTTTTATGAGGAGGCTGGCTGTGTCTGGTAATTTATTGGGTTAAAGTGATTGTAGAAAAAAAAAAAAAAAACAAAAACGATCAAGCAACACGACTAAACACGCTCTGTGTTCCATGTGGAGGCAGTAGACTACAAATCATAATTTTCGAACGAAAATATTTGTTGTGTCTGTTCGTGTAATCAAGGTTCGGGTGCCGCGCGCCGCCTTGTAAGAGATTTGTCTTCCATCAGTGGAAACAGGTCCAGCGACTGTGGATTATCAATTTTTGCTCCGTCATGGAGAGAGGGTCTCTGTGGACGCTAATGGATGTGGCTTTGAGAGTACGAACAAATTCATCCAATAATTGCGGAGATCCACTATCGATTCTGAGCGTAATGGGAATGAATTGGCGTTTAGAGAGAATTCAGTCGGGGTTTATAGACCGCTTACATCGTCAATAAAACGCTGACTTATAGCACATTTGATCACATCGTGAGAAAAGAGACTTATTTCGGAATGGGCTGCAAAGTTTCAGAATTCACGTGAACTTGTGGCTCACGCGGCAACATGTTGACTGCTATACAGGTTCGCACGAAATGTGTACAAACATAGTCGAAGAAGGAGATTCGGGTATACATATGGTCGGCACGTTTCGAGTCTACTAGGGCCATCCTCCGCTTGTAGGTCGTCGATTTTACAGGACTCTCTCAGGCTGTTCAATGCCAGAGATCCCCTAGCATGAGAAGCTTGTTGGTTTAGACCTGGGTCCACCTCGGCCTGAAGAAGAAAGACGCAACTGAGCTGCTCATACGCTTTAAGGTCCGAGGTAACAATGGCGTTTAATCTTTAGAAACTTGTCAAGACTCATGTCCGAGATAGTGAAGTCGAGCAGATGGCCCAATGAGTGGAGTACACCAAGACGAATGATTCTGTTTAAATTTGTCCTTCTCAACTAGGTTGAGTTGGCCATGTAGAGCGCATGGACAACACTGCTCCAGTCCGAAGAGTTTTCGACTCCGAATCAGTGGGACAACGCAATAAGACGCCCACGGAACCGATGGCGCATCCACGTGGAGAAGGACCTCAATCAACTTAGTGTGCACAGTTAGAGACAGCTGGCTAAAGATCGCGCCGGCTGGAGAGGCTTACTGGTTGAAGCCCATGTCCACCCCGGACTGTACCGCCTCCAGAAAAAGAAAAGAAGACAAACAGTGCTTTAAGCCCTTAACAGCTTCACAGTCAATCCCAGGGCTGTCTGGGAATGTCACAAAACTTCGAACAAGCTGACAAAACTCATATGGATGCCAGGACCTGATAACAACGTGACCAATGAAAAGGCAGATGTATAAGCAATGAAGGGTACTGGAACTCTTTTTCCCTCCTCATGGATTCAACAATACATAAATAACTGCTGCATTTAATTCTAGACCAGACAGGTTGGACATCCACACTCGCAAAAATTTCATGAAGACAATCCAAGGAATAACCAAGGACACCATGAAAATCGGATCATGCCTGAACTGATGTGGCGCACTTACTGGTCACTTTTCACTGTGGGTAATCAAAGTAAACCCTGGAACACATCCTCAAGTGTCTTATCCAGAAATGAAGTATTACAGAGATAGCCGACTTCACAGCTGATTGCCCCCTAGTCCATCGACGAATTTGAGTACTTTTTTGACAGATATTCATGAATTTTGACGGTTATTCATGAAATAACGTAAATACCCTCCTCTGATTGGTCAATTTAAAAAATTTATAAAAAACAGTTGTCAAAAATCTTAAGGGGAAAGAAAGGGTAGAAGTCGGGTCTTAGTCCTGTTCAAATCATGGAGCATCTCAAATATGTTATAGCACGGAAACTTCAATCTCCTTCTGATTGGAGTTGGGCAATGGTGAGCTGATGGCGAGTAGATTCGATCAGCACCCAGCACAATGTGTACACCCTCCGACCAACTGTCGATAGTGGGAGTTCTAGAACGTCACCCAAAAGAACCGGGCCCCTTAGTCTGGTGTACTAAGACTGTTCCACGGACTAGGCTATTTACAGCATCCCCACAGAAATACAGACAAAATACAGTCGACCTGGAACTCCACTTCACAGTGTTTTTCTATAGGGCCGGTCAAATGATTCTTCTTCCGTTCTAGTGACTGGGTTGAATAAAGCCGAGCAGGCCTAGTGACTGGGATGAAAAGAGCAGTGTAAGCCTAGTGACTTCCGCTCTAGTGACTGGGATGAAAAGAGCAGAGCAGGCCTAGTGACTGGGATGAAAAGAGCCGAGCATATATTTTATAAGCTACATCTTTGGAAGGTTATGTAAAAAAGAAGAACAATCTTAGCAGATGAGAGACTTAGCTACACCTAAGCCATTGACATGAACCTTTACACGCAACAATTCTAGACACATTCCAAGTTTGGGTTTGTGTTTGAAGAAGCGCCAGCCAGTCGGCTTCCCTTTAAACTGTCCCGTAGACTAGCTTCATGATGCGGCTGCTTTGCTCTGGGCAGCTATAACTTCGATGGAGTCAAGTATTTCGTCTACCAGAGCAACTCTCGCCAACCGCTGTTTCTACGGGCTCAAGAGGCAATTGAGTAGTAGAGCCATCTCTCGAAGGACCAATCTGACTCTATACAAGACCTTTGTCATCCCAGTCCTGCTGTAGGGCGCGGAGGCATGGACAATCTCAAAAGCGGATGCGGAAGTCCTTGGTATCTTCGAGAGAAAGGCTCTGCGTGCGACCTTTAGTCCTGTTTGCGTTGACGGTTTTTGGAGAAGAAGATTCAACCCCGAACTGTACGGGCTGCACAGAGACATGAGTCTAGTCAGGCGTCTTCGGATCCAACGCCTAAGATAGCTAGGCCATGTAGAGCGTATGGACAACTCAGCTCCGGCCTGAAAGGTCTTCCACTCCGAACCCGTGGGACAACGTAACAGAGGATGCCCGCGTTTAAGGTGGCGCACCCAGGTGGAGAAAGACCTCAACCAACTTGGCGAGCGACACTGGAAACAGCTAGCCACAGACCGTGGTAGTTGGGGAGGCCCAAATCCACCCCGGACTGCAGCACCAAATAAAGAAGAAGACGAAGACTGCTTTGCTGAGAAGCAGTCGCTTCAGATTCGGCGTTATATGTGCACTGATTCAAGAACCACAGCTTGCTCCAAACCATTGGTGTCAGATTTGGGTCGACTGAACAGAGAGCTCAAACAGAGCCTCCTGGAATAGCCAAGCTAAACCATAAGGACGAAGGAGATTGCATTCGGTCCCTCTTATGTTTGCCACTTGACTCTTACGGGGTATGATGGTGAACCTGAGTTGAGCTGAGATTCGGGAATGATCAGAGTCCAGTTCGGCTCGCTGTTCATGATCTGTATTAGAGTTCCTAGCACGCGACAAAGACCTCATTTCCTCCAAAATTAGCATTTTTTGCCTCCTCTCTCCATTCGTCCTAATCAGGTATAGGAGCTACCAGAGTCTTAAGAGGACATCAGCTGAACAGCGTGAATCCACAGACAAAGAATTCCTCATTTTCCAAAAGCACGCCTGCTTCTTGCCAAAGTCCCCGATAACCTCCCCCAATTCGAACGATTTTCCTCACTGAAGCCCCCATCGTGCTTCGCGCCGAAACGATGCCCATGACTAGGCTCTCCTAATCCCCTTTGACAGCAGAAAAGTTCCTCGATTCACCATTCGTTGACAAAAAAAAAACAAGTCACATTCCTAGTCGGATTCCTAGTCAAAGTCAAAGTTATACCCTCTTTTCCAGTCTGGCGAGCATGTGGCCTGAAAAACTTCCTGCCGACTGCGGAAGGCAATCCAAAAAGCGGCTTGTGAAACAAAGTCGCCTCCCCGTCGCAACAATCCCCCCAAACAGGTCCTTTGTTGGCGATGAACTCCCAATCCGTGCCGTCAGCCGCCTCCCACGTAGGCACACATACACGCTCGCTTGTACCTGTTGCATGCAATTTTCAAATTTAAATCCGCTCAACTACAAGCCCCCAGCCTTCCCTTTGATTATAAATACCGGCCGGCGCATCTTATTTCATTCTCCACTCACTTCCTCCTTGTAATTACGTGGCCATCCTCCGCATAGTCAACTACAGTGCACACTTGCAAATGAATATTACACTCCGAGGTAGAGCTCCCACGTCAGCGTCAAGCAAACACCCGTGAGCGTCACGGACGGGCGGAAGGTAGGCAAAACAGTGAGGGACGAGAAAAAAAAAAGAGCCATCAAAGAAAAATGGAGCAGCAGCCAAGCTCCTTTCATCAAAGATAAATCTGTGGAGCAAATTTCTCCGGTTGTAGATACTTACAGTGACAGTGTGTCATTGCATGCCGCGCCGCGTCGCCTGTAACTTCCATCAGCAACTCGATCCTTTGATGTTCTCTAAAACACACACAAACACACACAGAGCGCCACACCATCGTAGACCGGGTCTAAACAGAGGGATTCTCTGTGTGCTGTGCATCGCTCTCGTCATGATTCATTTACAGTTTAAATTAATAATATCTCCTCCTTTATGCAATGGCAACTGTATCTACTCGTAGTCCGTGTGTGCTGCTGCTGCTGCTTGCTGTGGGGGACTGAGGAGCTTGTGCACAGCACGACGACTGCATCTTTGATGAATGTCCATCGATGTGGCTGTGGTGGCTGCTGTAAGGTGGAGTGTTCACTGTTCAATGGTTACAACACTGTTTCTAGATTAATTTGAGTGGGTTCTTGCCCACCGAACGGTAGCCGGTTGCCGTCTGAGTTGTAGACTAGGCCGATGATGGTGTACTGTCGCCCACGGCTCTCTGGATACCATGGATCTCCTCTCTCGCCTTGGCGAGGATGAAAATTACATTATTTGTGGCGTTTGTGTGCTTAGATTGATTTTTTGTGTGTGTGTGTGTGTGATGTGATGTGATCCAATCCCCCACCACTTCCAGTTCGAACTAAGTTACTTATTTTTTTTTCTGTTTTTCTTCTCTTTTTAGGTCACTCCACCGTCCGTAGTCCGCAGAGACGACTTCGCAGCGAAGGAGGAAGGCGCATTCAGCTCGAGTAGCATGTACACCAGGCGGTGTGCTGATGTGTCCAATGCCATTAGCAGTTAACCCATTGAATTAAAAAATAGAACAACAACAAATAAGACCGAAGAATAAATAAAGTGGGCTCACACCACAATCACCGCGAGCACCATTACCACCAGCAGCAGTGTCGGTTTGCGGGTTCCGTTGGCCTACTTAAAGCAGACCACGTTCACGTTCAGGTTGCAGCAACTCTCGACATAGTGCACTGGGCGGCAGGGCACAACCACCCCCGCCCCACCACCCTCCAGTGAACACCGTGAACAGCACACACCGTGAGTGATAAGAAAAAGGAGTCAAGCAATGGTTATGGTTGAAGGACTGTTATAGAGCGAGACTTGCGTTTCATTTTTCTTTCTGCATTCGGTTTGGTTTTGTTTCTGCGCTCCTCGCATCGGTCGGCGATAAAAATGCTATTCACAAGAACAGCAGCGAAAGCGTCAACGATAAGGAGAACGACAATGATGACGACGACGACGACAGCACAACCACCACCACCACCCCCACCTCCACCGCCAACCAGAGCAACAACAGCTGATGCAGAAGCAATTGGACCACCGTCATCAACGTCAATGTCGTCAACGACAGTCATAAGAACAAATCCGCCTAGAGAATATCTTCGCAATCGAATTGTCGACGGAGACGACAGCGATTGTCACAATGACAACGACAACGGCAGCGATGGCACCAGCAGCAACAAGGTCGGTAGCCATTCCGACAGGTCTGCTGCCAGCGTGAGGAGCAGAAGCAGGAGCCGCCGACGACATTTTCCACGGGGACTGGCGCTGCTGCTAACATGCGTCGCTGTTGTGCTTCATGTTGGACCGGCGGGAGCCTTGGATATTGGTAAGGATGTGTAGATTTTGCAGACACAGCCGAACGTGTGTGCATGCAATTGCGTGACGATAGAGCAGTCACGCTACCGTGGCCTTGTACTGGTTTGCTGGTTGGCTGGTTTGCGATTAATTTGATTTTTAAGCTGATTGCATTTAATGTATCTTGGAAATCTTTTTCGTATGGTTTGAGGATTAATCAAATTATACGCGAGCGGGTTTTCAAGGACACGCCACACGCCCAGCAATTGTGTGGGCCCCAGTGTTTGCTGGTCGATGTTCGTGGCAGGACCTCTTTTGTCGACGCCACATCCACGCAATCTCGCAATCAGTGGAACACGAAAAGAATATGTTCGCCTCATGGAAGTTTTCTAATCTATGAGCGAGTGTAAGAAGGGATGACGTTGAATTAATGTCTCGGGGAGTGGCATCGGAGTAGTTCTTGGTTCGCCTGCTTCTTGTTTACGATGTTACCCGATCGGTGAATGGTTGTGGTTCATGCCATCGCAGGTGGGTCGCCGCCGCCGGTTTGCTAGACGTGCAGAGTCACATGCTTATCAGCACTTAGTTTGTCTAGATCTCTTTCGGAATAGGAATCAACTGGGGAGGGAGTGGAGGTAGACACGGGGCCATCGGGTAGAGAGCAAGCTGGTGGTGGACTCGGGGCTCGCTGAGGTGTCCGCGGATTCGAGAAGATGAGACGATCGTTGTTGTTTATCTCCGTCAAGTTTTTTGGAGTTCGCCAAAGGCGTTGCTGCCAAATCGGCACTAACACTAAGACCAACAGGTCTATGTGAGGCTGAGCCGCCACCCCTTAACCTAACCTAACCTAACATGGTTCGAACGCGGGCACATATATTTTCTTAACAGGCCTACGGCCCAGACTATCTTCCATCGTCGACTATGCTGCTGCATGTCAACAAGCCCAAACTGTGTACTGCGTCCCCGATGACTTGGTCTTTAAACCGAAGATTCGGTCTTCCTCAAGCTGTATTGCGTCCCCGAGAACATGGTCTTTAAACCGAAGATTCGGTCTTCCTCAAGCTGTATTTCGTCCCCGATGACTTGGTCTTTAAACCGAAGATTCGGTCTTCCTCAAGCTGTATTGCGTCCCCGATGACATGGTCCTTACACCGGATATTCGGTCTTCCTCAAGCTGTATTGCGTCCCCGATGACTTGGTCTTTAAACCGAAGATTCGGTCTTCCTCAAGCTGTATTGCGTCCCCGAGAACATGGTCTTTAAACCGAAGATTCGGTCTTCCTCAAGCTGTATTTCGTCCCCGAGGACATGGTCTTTAAACCGAAGATTCGGACTTCCTCAAGCTGTATTGCGTCCCCGATGACATGGTCCTTACACCGGATATTCGGTCTTCCTCAAGCTGTATTGCGTCCCCGATGACTTGGTCTTTAAACCGAAGATTCGGTCTTCCTCAAGCTGTATTGCGTCCCCGATGACTTGGTCCTTACACCGGATATTCGGTCTTCCTCAAGCTGTATTGCGTCCCCGATGACTTGGTCTTTAAACCGAAGATTCGGTCTTCCTCAAGCTGTATTGCGTCCCCGAGAACATGGTCTTTAAACCGAAGATTCGGTCTTCCTCAAGCTGTTTTGCGTCCCCGATGACTTGGTCCTTACACCGGATATTCGGTCTTCCTCAAGCTGTATTGCGTCCCCGATGACTTGGTCTTTAAACCGAAGATTCGGTCTTCCTCAAGCTGTATTGCGTCCCCGATGGTCTTTAAACCGAAGATTCGGTCTTCCTCAAGCTGTATTGCGCCCCCGATGACTTGGTCTTTAAACCGAAGATTCGGTCTTCCTCAAGCTGTATTGCGTCCCCGATGACTTGGTCTTTAAACCGAAGATTCGGTCTTCCTCAAGCTGTATTGCGTCCCCGATGGTCTTTAAACCGAAGATTCGGTCTTCCTCAAGCTGTATTTCGTCCCCGAGGACATGGTCTTTAAACCGAAGATTCGGTCTTCCTCAAGCTGTATTGCGTCCCCGATGACATGGTCCTTACACCGGATATTCGGTCTTTCTCAAGCTGTATTGCGTCCCCGATGACTTGGTCTTTAAACCGAAGATTCGGTCTTCCTCAAGCTGTATTGCGTCCCCGATGACATGGTCCTTACACCGGATATTCGGTCTTCCTCAAGCTGTATTGCGTCCCCGATGACTTGGTCTTTAAACCGAAGATTCGGTCTTCCTCAAGCTGTATTGCGTCCCCGATGGTCTTTAAACCGAAGATTCGGTCTTCCTCAAGCTGTATTTCGTCCCCGAGGACATGGTCTTTAAACCGAAGATTCGGTCTTCCTCAAGCTGTATTGCGTCCCCGATGACATGGTCCTTACACCGGATATTCGGTCTTTCTCAAGCTGTATTGCGTCCCCGATGACTTGGTCTTTAAACCGAAGATTCGGTCTTCCTCAAGCTGTATTGCGTCCCCGATGACATGGTCCTTACACCGGATATTCGGTCTTCCTCAAGCTGTATTGCGTCCCCGATGACTTGGTCTTTAAACCGAAGATTCGGTCTTCCTCAAGCTGTATTGCGTCCCCGATGACATGGTCCTTACACCGGATATTCGGTCTTCCTCAAGCTGTATTGCGTCCCCGATGACATGGTCTTTACACCGGATATTCGGTCTTCCTCAAGCTGTATTGCGTCCCCGATGACAGGGTCTTTACACCGGATATTCGGTCTTTCTCAAGCTGTATTGCGTCCCCGATGACTTGGTCTTTAAACCGAAGATTCGGTCTTCCTCAAGCTGTATTGCGTCCCCGATGACTTGGTCTTTAAACCGAAGATTCGGTCTTCCTCAAGCTGTATTGCGTCCCCGATGGTCTTTAAACCGAAGATTCGGTCTTCCTCAAGCTGTATTTCGTCCCCGAGGACATGGTCTTTAAACCGAAGATTCGGTCTTCCTCAAGCTGTATTGCGTCCCCGATGACATGGTCCTTACACCGGATATTCGGTCTTTCTCAAGCTGTATTGCGTCCCCGATGACTTGGTCTTTAAACCGAAGATTCGGTCTTCCTCAAGCTGTATTGCGTCCCCGATGACATGGTCCTTACACCGGATATTCGGTCTTCCTCAAGCTGTATTGCGTCCCCGATGACTTGGTCTTTAAACCGAAGATTCGGTCTTCCTCAAGCTGTATTGCGTCCCCGATGACATGGTCCTTACACCGGATATTCGGTCTTCCTCAAGCTGTATTGCGTCCCCGATGACTTGGTCTTTAAACCGAAGATTCGGTCTTCCTCAAGCTGTATTGCGTCCCCGATGACATGGTCCTTACACCGGATATTCGGTCTTCCTCAAGCTGTATTGCGTCCCCGATGACATGGTCTTTACACCGGATATTCGGTCTTCCTCAAGCTGTATTGCGTCCCCGATGACAGGGTCTTTACACCGGATATTCGGTCTTTCTCAAGCTGTATTGCGTCCCCGATGACTTGGTCCTTACACCGGATATTCGGTCTTCCTCAAGCTGTATTGCGTCCCCGAGAACATGGTCTTTAAACCGAAGATTCGGTCTTCCTCAAGCTGTATTGCGTCCCCGATGGTCTTTAAACCGAAGATTCGGTCTTCCTCAAGCTGTATTGCGCCCCCGATGACTTGGTCTTTAAACCGAAGATTCGGTCTTCCTCAAGCTGTATTGCGTCCCCGATGACTTGGTCTTTAAACCGAAGATTCGGTCTTCCTCAAGCTGTATTGCGTCCCCGATGGTCTTTAAACCGAAGATTCGGTCTTCCTCAAGCTGTATTTCGTCCCCGAGGACATGGTCTTTAAACCGAAGATTCGGTCTTCCTCAAGCTGTATTGCGTCCCCGATGACATGGTCCTTACACCGGATATTCGGTCTTTCTCAAGCTGTATTGCGTCCCCGATGACTTGGTCTTTAAACCGAAGATTCGGTCTTCCTCAAGCTGTATTGCGTCCCCGATGACATGGTCCTTACACCGGATATTCGGTCTTCCTCAAGCTGTATTGCGTCCCCGATGACTTGGTCTTTAAACCGAAGATTCGGTCTTCCTCAAGCTGTATTGCGTCCCCGATGGTCTTTAAACCGAAGATTCGGTCTTCCTCAAGCTGTATTTCGTCCCCGAGGACATGGTCTTTAAACCGAAGATTCGGTCTTCCTCAAGCTGTATTGCGTCCCCGATGACATGGTCCTTACACCGGATATTCGGTCTTTCTCAAGCTGTATTGCGTCCCCGATGACTTGGTCTTTAAACCGAAGATTCGGTCTTCCTCAAGCTGTATTGCGTCCCCGATGACATGGTCCTTACACCGGATATTCGGTCTTCCTCAAGCTGTATTGCGTCCCCGATGACTTGGTCTTTAAACCGAAGATTCGGTCTTCCTCAAGCTGTATGGGTCCCCGATGACTTGGTCTTTAAACCGAAGATTCGGTCTTCCTCAAGCTGTATTGCGTCCCCGATGACTTGGTCTTTAAACCGAAGATACGGTCTTCCTCTTCTCGTACCACGAGCTTAGGATTCGAAATTGCTCGAAGCTGGAGCATTGGTGTCTTTGCGCTCCATGTGACTGTACCCAGACATCTCGATACAGCTTCTAGAGCTCGCCCCTTCTAGCCTCTAGAGCACCCCCTGGTTGACAGACTCATATATCCGACACAGAAAATTGTATTCCCTTGGACCAAGAGTCAGCTTCCGTATGATCTTTAATGTTCACACCACCACTTCTTCAAGGCATCGATCATGCTCCCTGCCTTTGGGACTTTGAGACCAGCTCGAACTCCCACCCAGTCTCTCCGGACTACAGCACCAGTTCAAGAAATAGGGTGGTGACCACGTCTGTCATTCCATCCCGAATCCATTCCTTCATCCTCTGTCTGCATGCAAAACCGAGAAAGCCAATTAGTGGCCAGTCAACAACGAGGACGTCTCCCCCCCGACATAACAAGGACACCTCAAACAAAATGCATTAAAATTCAATTTGTGGTAATTCTAGCTGACCCCCAATTGCACTCGGTTTCACCCTCGAGCAAAATATCAATTACCTCACCGATCAGTTGCAGTTCCACATACCGCACACCGTCACTGTCGCCCATCCAAGGAATCATTTCCATTGCAAGTCATTCAATACCGGTCCGTTGAGCGGCCAATGGGTCCCCTCCACGGTGCACGGATTGCATGCATTCCATTCACATAAATTCAGGTGCCCGTCATCTCGGTTCATTCGCAAACAATTTGCGAAATTCCGTCATCGACAGATGCGACGTGTCCTGTCCCTGATCACCCACCAGCCACTACACTCCACTCCAGTTACAGCATCCTTATCCAATAATACCCTCATTTTGCTGCAGCTTTGTTTTTGTAAATATTTCAAACTATTTTCTTATGTATATCTTTTTTTGTGTTTTTTTTTTTTCGTTTCAGCGACATGCAAAAATCCTCTTGGCATGGAATCCGGTGCCATTGCCGATTTTCAAATCACAGCCAGTTCAGCACATGACATGGGCAACGTTGGTCCCCAGCATGCAAGGTAAGCCAGCACCTCGCGATATACTCGCATAACCCATCATCTCTCGTCTCATCTCGTGGCGGTGGCGATGGTCCTCGGTGGTGGGTCCCTCAAGTGGATCCTCAGTACATTTTTCCATCCACTGGACAACTATCCGAAAACCGCACGGAATTTTCATTGTCTACCGTCCGTCCGGATATGACGTCCGATGCTTTATGGCTTAGTTTTTTTTTCGTGTGTCGTGTGTGAGTGAGTGTGTGTTTTATTAAAATGCAGGACATATTTTACAACAGGACACACGGGGAATGTGTGTTGGCAGGCGGCAAACTTTGTCCAGGATTTGTATCTGAAAGGAAGGATGATGTAATGGAATGTGGGGCGAGGACAACGATAAAATTTCTCACTTTTCAGAATGAAATCAATTTCGAATGCGCTCGAGAGAAAAAAAACGTGGGGGCGGGTGTGGATTCCACTTCCCGAGGGGGCGGGAGGAGGTTCGGAAGATTTCAGGGAGAGTTAATCGAATTTACTAAATCTCTCTCGTGTTTTTTTTTTTTTTTCTGCTGCTGCCCTCATCCATTTCGAAACAGCATTCCTTTGTTTAAATCCTGCGCTGTGGATGGTGGGTGAGGGCGAGGGTGGGGGGAGGGGGGGGGGGGCTGAAGATAAAAATGTTTCATTTCAAAAATTGCTGAGCAGTCTCACTGGAGGCCATGCAATTCACAGGGTCACATCAAAAAATTACTTTTTAACAGATACATTTCACTTCCGATTTTCAGCCATCCCACCACCGCCCGCCTGCCCACCACCCACCGACCGACGGCTTCCTTCCGATTTGTTTGCTTGTGCCGAATGTCAGTGCGCGGGGGGAGGCATTCATTATTCATGGATATGGTCTTTTCATGTCGTCCTGTGCCGCTCTGTTGTGCCCTCATCCCTCCGTATGCGTGGGAGTCTTTCTCCCCGCTCCTCCGCTCTGCCTCATGTCTGTGTTTGCTTGGCGAATGTATATGCCACGCTTGAGGCATATTAATTATGCCATTTCTTTGCCGCTGATACCCCGTCTCGCAGACAAAAAAAAACAAACGGCAGCAACTGACAAAACAGCAAACGAAATCTCATCGACCGCCCTCCAGTTGCTCCACCCCTCGTAATGGACCGATGGGGAATTGCTCCAAAGGAACAACACACAGTACACACAACAAAAAAAATTATAAACATTACAATTCACTTTATTTACTACACAATTTTGTGCCTCATCAAAATCAATATCCTTGGTCGCTAGTACATGCGCATGCCAACCAAGTGCTCCATACCCTCCCCCTCCAACTTACAGACATGGTGGGTGGGGGGGGGGAGGGGGGTATAGTCGCCTCCTGCCCTGTGTGACCTGTACAGGTAGGAATGAATACTTGGTGGTGACTGTGCCCGACTCTAACGGCCAGGCCACGCCAAGCAGCAGAGAAGTCAATTTTTAGCCCTTCTGCTGCAGTGGCAGTGGCATTACCGTTCGCCCCCATCCCTCCCTCCATCCCTCGTCCACCCACTCGGAATTCTTTGAAATTTTTACGACGAAAAAGCTTTTATCCTCGAACGTTGCCTTTTTACGCCGAAGTCAGTGTTGCTATATGTGTGTGCCCTTCCACACCGGCTGTGTGGGTATGTGTGTGGAGGGAGAGTAGAGAGAGGGGGTTAATTGTAATGTGTATACAAATAATTATGCCCATAAAAGTGTTGTGACCTTATTCGGCGAATAGCACCTCGCCACCACCTGTGTGCGATGTGCGCTTGGGCTCCCCATCTCGTCCTTTCTCGCCTTCGAATGGAAACTAATATGCGAAGGGTCCCGATAGTAAATTTTGTTGATCACCAGTGAAAGTGGAAAATTGTCCCCATTCTCCAGGCGTAGCGGATTGCGATTTACGACGATGATCGCTCACCTACTACAACACGAGGCGAACTAAGTAATAAAAGTTTGTCTTTCGAAACAGCACCGCGCTGGGGACTTACTCCATCGCGGTGAGATTCAGTGACATCTTGGAGACGCCTACGTGAAGCTTAACGACTCCTTGCGCACTTGTGTGGTTGGTGGTTAATGTTTTGCGGCACAAATTATTCATATCCTGTTTTTGCTATCGCCGCTGGGTCGTGGGCACGTGCCAAGCGCAAGCACCCATCCAATTTGTCTTCGCGGCCGGGTGGGAGAGGCGGAATTGCGATTATGGTCTGTGTTCGGTTCGGTTCGGTTCGAGTTGGACCAGCCTGTCGGTGTCGTTGAGATTCATTGGCGCTCTGGCAAAGATGTATTCTTGCCAACGCCGCGCCGTCATGATGGAGCACAGACCTAGTTGCCTCGATATAACGAGGACATGAAGCGAGGGAAGGACGTTGGAGAAAGGGGGACTTTTTCAATAGCGCGTCCCAGAATGTAGTTCACACGATAAGCAGCCAAATTTGCAAATAAATGATGTTGATGGCCTGGTTTTGTTCTTCTGGGGAAACTGAGAGTGGGGTGGCGTGGTGGAAGTCAGGAAACGGGGAAAACAGGGCTTTTGTTGTAATAGAATATTTAATCGCTTCGAATGAGCAATAAACAATGGAAATTACTTTCAACTTGTGCTTGCGCTGGTTACTTGCAGGTCGTTGAAAATTGTTGGGTTTGAAAATGTTGTTCAGTCGGGAGATTTCGTGCACCTCTTCAACAGCTTGTCCTTCTGTCGCTCTCATTTAACAGCCATCGGTCTTGCCATTCGTTGAATATGGTGACTTCATCCCCAACAGCGACTCAACATCGCTCAGTTTTTCCTGAGATCAATAGCTTCGTAGCCACTTTTTGCACTCTCAGGTTATGGCGACAACCCCAATCTCCTTTGATTAACGGCATCAAGGAAGACAGGTTTTTGTAGCCTGGGATGGCACGCAAGAATGTATATTCGTGAGTGAGGAAATGGGGAGCTGATGCGAGAGGAATGATGTCCGGCATTTCTTCCAGAGGATGCGTGGATACAACATTGCGGACAGAAACCTGCCGGAGTCTGGATCAAGTCGCAGACGAAACCGAGAACTCAGTCATATCATGACGAAGATCCAATTACACCCGTTAGGAAACTTATTCATCTCAAAGATGATCTATACCGCCGGGATGTAAAAGAGGTACGGATTGAACTGATTCAAATAGAGCCGGTGCGCCTGAAATGTTTGAAGCTGCAGGACATGGTCCAGCTTGGTTGTGCACGTGCTGCTATACAATTTGTTTGAAGCAAGAGGTCATTATACATAATATACGGTCATTGAGTGTTTGTGGACTTATGCATATAAGGCATAAGTCTCCTGAACATCGCTTACAAGATCTTCTCTGCGGTTTTGTGTACTCGCCTGAAGCCGTTCATAAATAACCTAATAGGTCCATATCAGTGTGGCTTCAGGCCAGAGAAGTCCACCATCGACCAGATTTTCACACTACAGCAGCTCCTGGTAAAGACCCAAGAAATGCAAATCGACATCCACCATTCCACATCTCCATCACACGACATCCACGATTTCAAGGCCGCATATGACAGCGTGCATAGGGACGAGCTATACAACGCCATGTCTAGTTTTGTCATTCCTGCCAAGCTCGTCAGGCTGTGCAGGATGACGATGGAGAACTCTCGCTGCTCCATCAAGGTCGGTAATGAACTCACCGAGATCTTCAATGTCAAAAAAGGTTTTAGACAAGGCGACTTCTTTAACGTCATCCTGGAGAAGATCGTGCAAGACTCACACGCCAACACTAGAGGCACGATCTTCCAGAAATCCGCTCAACTGTTGGCATACGCGGATGACATCGACGTGATTGGCAGAGCACAGCGAGCCGTCAATGAGGCGTTTGCTGGCATTGAGGCGGAGGCGGCTTAAATGGGTCTGAATGAGGGCAAAACTAAGTATATGCTGTCATGAAGAAAGGACACGCAATATAGACGTCTTGGACAGAGCGTCACAATGGGCAGCTATAAGTTCGAGGTAGTCAAGTACTTCGTCTACCTCGGCCTGCAAGTGTAAACGCAAAGTAACTCTTGCCAACCGCTGTTTCAATGGGCTCAAGAGGCAATTAATTGAGTAGTAGAGCCATCTCTCGAAGGACCAAGCTGACTTTATTCAAGACCTTGATCATCCCAGTCCTGATGTACGGCGCGGAGGCACGGACAATCTCAAAAGCGGATGAGGAAGTCCTTGGGCGCTTCGAGAGAAAAGCTCTGCGTACGATCTTTGGTACTGTATGCATTGACGGCTGTTGGAGGATAAGATTCAACCACGAACTGTACGGGCTGTACAGCGACATGGGTCTAGTCAGGCGTCTTTGGATCCAACGCCTAAGATGGCTAGTCTATGTAAAGCGTATGGACAACTCAGCTCCGGCCCGAAGAGTCTTCGACT
The DNA here is from genome assembly GCA_964034865.1 of Eristalis intricaria. Lineage (NCBI taxonomy): Eukaryota > Metazoa > Arthropoda > Insecta > Diptera > Syrphidae > Eristalis > Eristalis intricaria. The sequence continues at coordinate 11,753,224 of OZ035877.1, forward strand.
CCGAACCCGTGGGACAACGCAACAGAGGACGCCCGCGTTTAAGGTGCCGCACCCAGGTGGAGAAGGACCTCAACCAACTTAACGAGCGACACTGGAGATGGCTAGCCAGATACCGTGCTAGCTGGAGAGGCTAGTTGGTCCGCCCCGGACTGTAGCGCCAAATAAAGAAGAAGGGTGTTTCTGGTTAACCGAGTCTCCATTGGGTGTTCCGGTATGTGTTTGGCCTCTAACGTTTGGAGCGCTTAAAAACCAACATAAGACATTTTTGCGTGGTTTGTCTTTTTTTAAATTAATTTGGCGGGGTTTGAAATGGCATCGGTTTCTGAAGGCTTGGGCTGAAGAAATAATAATAGTGGAATACTGTACGATGTGTTTTGTTGTTTTGACTAAACAACAAGTGATGGCACCCGCCCAGTGCCTGTTTTTCTCTTTAACCCCCAAAATAAAATGGATGATTTGTTTACGTTCCCGACCAATCCCAGCGCTAGTTTTTTTTTTTTTTTTAATTTTGTACCTTAAGATTTCTGCACCTTTTTGCGCCTTACAGAGTTATTTGAAATTTAGTGAGGCCTGTTTTTCGTGCTGTTCTATAGTACAAAAGGCAAGAAATATATAAGTCGTATGTTACCCAACATAGCTATTGAAGTTTTTTCCCCCTTGGGAAAATCATATGTAAGTAAAGAAACAATAAGAACGGTTACAGTAGTCTCAGTGACGAAGGATACGGTCATATATTCAAATTGGTTAGAATTAGGTCTTAAGCGCATTGGTTAATCTGGATGATTCTGAGTTGAAAACGAATTGGAAAAAATTAAATTTGTTACCTATCCCCCTACGCCCACCGCCCACCCACAACATCCGACCTGTCCAGGACCCCATTAAATTTACTGTAGTTACAGGAAAATATTTTAGGCGCCATAAACAGGTGCACAGCTCAAACTGGAGGTTTATACCATGTGGTCAAACATCCTTCTGTGCGACGTGAAGGCCTTGTATATGACTTAAGGGAATGCTGGGTAGGCTCATTACCCTTGAGCTTCTACTAAGGTTTATCAAAGTCAAGCACACTGTATTCAGGATATTGCGAATTTTCCAAAATGGAGAGCTTCTAGGCAGCTTTCTTGTAACCTATTCGAAAACGACAGGATATCGCAGTTGGTAGAGTGCCTGACCCTGGTTAGCGGTGTCCCCGGTTCGAAGCCCAGTAAAAGCAAAGTTTTTACGCTTTTATCTGGTTTTCAAATCTGGTCCAGTCACCATTTACCAATTAACGACACTTATATTGAAAGGACTGAATAAATCCTCTGTTATTTGCTTTGGTACAACCCCATAGTTGTATGCCGTAAGTCCATATAGGCTTCAGTACTTGCTTGTATAATAGCAGTTTGTTGTACATGCCTTTTTCATTCTGTACACCTGGTCAATTGTCGAATGTAATCGACGGTATTAGTTGCTTCTCTTCGATAAGCTTTTGACAGTGTTTTAATAAGAGTTTTTCAAAAATGTTGGATATTACTGGTAGAAGCGATATGGGTCTGTGCGACTTTTTGTTGTTCAACGGTTTGCCCGGTTTTGGAACCATAATCACTTCTGCAACCTTCCATGAGTCTGGAACATATTATAGCCCAATGAAAGCCTTATTTAAGTAGAGGAGTTTAATTGGCGCCTTTTTCGGCAAGTTCTTCAGGATTTGGCCGGTTATTAGATCGTAGCCTGGAGCTTGGAGATTTTTGATTGCCTGGCAGAGTTCGTTTAGCGATACTCTTTCTATACTAGAGCTGTCAAATATGGATCATCTTTCAACATTTGTCCATCAAAGGGTTGGAATGGTTCATCCGATTGTTCGGCAAATAGATCCGCCTTTTCTTTTTCACTTTTTGCCCACTCATCATTGTTTTTCTTGATTGGCGCGGCCTGCATTTGGGGCTTCTTTATATTTTTTACTTCTTTCCAAAGTAAATAGTTTGTACATTTTTCCTTTGTTAAGCCTTCAAGACAAGTCGATATCTATATAAACTTTTTTTTTAGTTGGTTGCACAGGTGATTTAGATACGTTTTATGTTACAGCTGCCATTTCTTGGGTGCTTTTCTTTTTTCGAGGATAAGTTCTTCTATTTCTGGCGGAAGATTCGTTTCATTAAATTTGGGTATTTTTTTTCTGCGCGGAGTATTTTTCCAGGCTGCTTTCTGGATGTTACTAATAAACTTTTCAAATTCGAGTTCTAACTCTAAAGTTGTTTTTAAAGACCCATTTAGGCTAATATTTTCCTCATAGTCATGTCTAACACTTTCCCAGTCAATTTTGTTATCTGTCAATCTCGGCACACCTTCCACTTTCCTTAATTTATTGCTTATGGTCAAGATTACATAGACATGTGAAAATGAAAAAAAAAAAGAAAGAAATCACTTCAATCTTCGCTTCTGGCTGAAACCATCGAGCCGGCTGCTCTCTTCGCTGGTCTCATTCATTCCCTCCCCAAAAACCACACATAATTTCACTAATCTCCTCATGGAATCTAAATCGATGCTAATCACTTTCCCACCACAGGACGCACAACTTCCTTCCGATTAGCAGTCCATAGCTACTGTCCCACCCTCTTTCGCCACTAAATAAATTCTTCGAATACATTGATACATCGTGGACTTCACCCCTTTTTTCCTTAATTCCCACCATTCTAACGTGACCATTACCCAACCGCCCACTGTGCGGAGATTCCAGATATATCCCATAACATTTTCCAACCGCTCTCTCAGCGCGCGGTACGAACAAAGCCCCTTTTGTGTTCAATCGACCTATAATTTTGCAAGCTCATGTACCTCGTTCCGCTCTCGTTAGCAGCACCTTTGAGGCAATGCACCTCAATTATCCGTTTAACTCACCCCCAATTGAACGAATAGAACCTATTATATTCCCATCCCTTCACTCTTCTTAAACACGAGTGAAGTTGAAAAAAAAAAAATCCACACATCCTTTCAGGCAACAAAAACCTTCACTTTGACTACAAATATATTCCCTTCGTCGTTTTTTTAGCACATCACTTCAGATTCACTAGATTTAACCCTTATTCTCACTTCCCTGCAATATCCCCCATTTAACCATCTTTACAAGGACTGTTAAGCCATGACATCCTTCTCCGGAGTTGGATTTTTTTTCCATTTTTTTTTTTGTTTTTTGCATGCGCTGTGGTCCGTTTGCACCGATCCGCGTGCGCTCTGCGCCATTATGTCCCTCTTGAGTGTATTTACTTTGATTAAATTCGTTAAAACCGACCGTATCAACTTATACAAAGTATACATTGCGCTCCAACCATTCCAGGGGGTGAGTGGGTGTTGGGGTGCTGAGATGTGCCCAACCAGCAGCAGCAGTACTCCAGTTCCCCCATTTCTCTGACAGTCGAGCAGCAGCAACAGCAGCAGCGCGGTGTTTTCGACGAAAAGCACTGAGGACATGCACACTAGAAAAAAAAAATAAATATCCGAACACGAAAAAAAAAAAAAAAGAATATATAAGTAAAATCCCAACCGTTATAAATTTATTCCTCCAATAGAGAAAATATGACCCAGTTCTTCTTTATCACAATATCCTGGGGGTACCATTCAAAACGTTGAGGATTAAACCGCATGCATGTATGCATGCATGACGTCCAATGCACTGCACTTCAGTTCAGGAAAATCGCAACGCTCCACTGGTGCCGCTGCCGCTTCTGCTGCTGCTCAGGCTGCCGCAACTACTGCATCCCCCTTGTACTGTGTGTGTATGAAAAGTATCTGTGATTTTATTTATGTCATGACTTATTTGTTTTTCTCCCTTTCTTTTTTGAATTTACATTCGTATTTGCAATTTATAAGAAATTCGAAATGGAAAAAATATTTTACCAAGGAGGGGGTGGGGGTGGGGATGGTCCACCCACACCTCCTCAAACCCAACCCCCATCCGGTCGAGCACAAATTAACCAATATCTTGACAATTTAATTGCAGACTGAAAATCGATAACAATGGCGGAGCATGGTGCCCCAAGCATATGGTCTCGCGTGGCCTTAAGGAGTATCTGCAAATCGATCTTCTTCAAGTTCACGTGATTACGGCAATCCGCACCCAAGGACGTTTTGGCAAGGGTCAAGGACAGGAGTACACCGAGGCGTATGTGCTCGAGTATTGGCGTCCGGGCTTCACCAAATGGATTCGCTGGAAGAACATTCAAGGCAAAGAGGTGAGCAGCACTCGCCAGCACCCATTGTCCTGCTCAAGTTGTGCTCATTTTTTTTCTTTCTTTTGTTTCACAGATTTTGCCGGGAAACATCAATACGTACAGCGAGGTGGAGAATGTGCTGCAGCCAATTATATTCGCGTCGAAGGTCCGCATCTATCCGTACAGTCAGTACGATAGGACGGTGTGTCTGAGGGCCGAGGTGGTCGGATGCCCTTGGGAAGGTGAGTGAGTTCGAAATAGGATTAAGTATCGGCATTAATTTAATTGGTGCGCCTATTGTGTGTGCGAGCCGCACTCTCGCTGTGCGGCTGCGGCAGCGGGGGAGTGTTTATTTTAATGGCAACGATGACATTGCCGATGTGGTGGGCGAGACCCATTCGGGGGTGTGAATCAGCAATAAAGGCTAGTGAGAGGCAATAGATGGCTGGATGGCAGCCTGACCTATTTGGCTCTCGAATGGGCACTTAACTTGAGTCACAAGTTGAACGCCGGGGCATGGCGAGTGTGTGTTAGCGCGTGGGGGGCGAATTTACACGGAGAAAGTTTCCCCCCAGCGGGCGTGACTAGTGGTTAAGCTGTTGCAGGGGAGTGTAAAACTTTGCCAACGATTTCACTGACGGATATCTTCGATTTCGAGGGACGGCGGTTGAAGGATTGTTGTGATGTTTTGGGTTGTGGGGGCATATTCCTGAGATTCGTCAGGTTAACCCTGAATGAGTGAATGGAAGGGTGATTGTGGGGAACGAAGACATGACGCCTACACTGTTATAAGTTTTATTTCTGTCCCTGGCATGCATTCAACATGGCACTGGAAAGCAGCTCATTGTCAACTGAAAACGTGGCCTTCAAATGAATCGCCCTTTTTTTCTTGTGATTTCTTGATTGGTAATGACTTCCTACTTGCCAAGCCTGAGCCTTGCCTTGGGCGTAGCCGCAACAGCCAATAACTCACGATCGAAGAGACGAACTAGAAGAGGATAAGGCTAAGGCACGATAGGACCATGGTGCTACAGGATGACAAGTCCAGAGAATAATTAAACTAGATGAGAATCAGACTTAGTAGCGATCGGACTGGATACAGGTTAGTTAGTCTAGGCCAGAGAATGATCGGTTCAGTGGACCATAGAACTACAGGACGACCAGACTAGGGTACGATCGGTTTAGACACCACCTTCTAGAATTTACAGTACCATCGGGCTATAATAAGATCTCTACAAAGAATGATCAGAGTAGAGGCCGATCTGAGTAGAGGACGATAAGAGTAGAGGCCGATCAGAGAAGAGGACGATCAGAGTAGAGGACGATCAGAGTAGAGGACGATCAGAGTAGAGGACGATCAGAGTAGAGGACGATCAGAGTAGAGGACGATCAGAGTAGAAGCCGATCAGACTAGACGAAGATCAGAGAAGAGGACGATCAGAGTAGAGGACGATCAGAGTAGAGGACGATCAGAGTAGAGGACGATCAGAGTAGAGGACGATCAGAGTAGAGGACGATCAGAGTAGAGGACGATCAGAGTAGAAGCCGATCAGACTAGACGAAGATCAGAGTAGAGGACGATCAGAGTAGAGGACGATCAGAGTAGAGGACGATCAGAGTAGAGGACGATCAGAGTAGAGGACGATCAGAGTAGAAGCCGATCAGACTAGACGAAGATCAGAGAAGAGGACGATCAGAGTAGAGGACGATCAGAGTAGAGGACGATCAGAGTAGAGGACGATCAGAGTAGAGGACGATCAGAGTAGAGGACGATCAGAGTAGAGGACGATCAGAGTAGAAGCCGATCAGACTAGACGAAGATCAGAGAAGAGGACGATCAGAGTAGAGGACGATCAGAGTAGAGGACGATCAGAGTAGAGGACGATCAGAGTAGACGACGATCAGAGTAGAAGCCGATCAGACTAGACGAAGATCAGAGAAGAGGACGATCAGAGTAGAGGACGATCAGAGTAGAGGACGATCAGAGTAGAGGACGATCAGAGTAGAGGACGATCAGAGTAGAGGACGATCAGAGTAGAGGACGATCAGAGTAGAGGACGATCAGAGTAGAGGCCGATCGGAGTAGAGGACGATCAGAGTAGAGGACGATCAGAGTAGAAGCCGATCAGACTAGACGAAGATCAGAGAAGAGGACGATCAGAGTAGAGGACGATCAGAGTAGAGGCCGATCAGAGTAGAGGACGATCACACCAGGGGAACGAGTGGACTAGGCACAATTGTCTTAGCCTATGAGAAGATCGGACTAGAGAACCAAAAGAGCAGAGAATGGACTAAGAGATAATCAGGCTAAATAAAACTGGGCAAGAGGGTGCTCAGACAATAGGACGAACAGACTGGAAGTCTTCGACTCCGAACCAACTCAATAGAGGACGTCCATGGAACCGATGGCGCAGGCAGGTGGAGAAGGACCTCAACAAACTTGACGTGAGCCATTGGAGACAGCTGGTTAAGTATCATGCCAGTTGGAGAGGCTTGTTGGTTGAGGCCCGGGACTGTAGCGCCACCAGAAGGAGAAGACTGCGGAACGATCAGTTTATATACCATATTATAGGGGACCATCGGCCCATGAGACGATCGGTATAGAGACGATCGCATTAGAGACCATCCGGCTAGGGGAAGATCGGTGTAGAAGAGGTTCGACCTAGGGGGCGATTGAATGCCTTAGGTGGGTGGGCCATGAGCGCATGGACATCGTGTCTCAACTGAATGTCAAAGTGTAGTGGAATGTCTAATCAAGAGCACTGATTGTGCTTTATTCCTGGAATTACTCTTTGAATGACAACGAGTTCAACTTGAAAGTTGCTGCATTAGAATATATCGTTGTTCGCGTCCAAAATAAAGACATCACCGCGTAAGGGATTCTACCGAAGTTCCATTGTTATTGTCACCTTTTCACAGTCATCTAGAACCACTTGCGACTCTGGTCCTTCACAGTGTTTTTCCCAATCGAATGAGGGCTTTTTTACGTTCATTGTTTTCCGACCGAAAAAAACCCTGCGCGTGCATGGAATTAGCGATCCATCCCACTTCCCACGGCGTAGATTCAAAGGATAACCCAGAGATGATATCCATCCTTTCCAACATATTGTCAGACATAATCTGTGTGCGTGTGAGTGACCCAATTCCCAGGAGTTCCCTTCAATTTGTAGACTCTTGTCTTTCCCAACTGGTCCCTTGTCAAGATTGATAGCGCACTCAGCCTAAATCAGATTCTTGTAAAAGGTAGCCAGCCCGTCAGCTGCACGTGAAGCAGCCCCCCACCACCGCTCAACTCGTATTTCAACCCAGCCAGAAGTAAACTTTCACACAATCCCGTCTGCTCGTCAGGGTCCCATGATGGATGGCCACTCGTTTTGCTTCGAAATTCAGGTCACTTCGCATAAACCAACCACCGCCCGTTGAACCAGTACCATTACCAGTACCAGTATCCACGTTCAAGTGCGCAGCAGTACAACTATCTAACGGATGGCGAGGCATTTGTAATTGATACATCGCATAACAATTATTGTACGTGTCCTGGAAAATGACAGATGAATGCCACTATTGTGTGCTGGTGCACGCTCAACCCTTTGAATAACAAAGCAAAGCAAATAATCCACGAGCGCTAAGCCAGATACTCGTACAACAATGCCAAGGGGGTAAACATTAAAGCGTATCTGACGAATAGATGGATGACATTCCACAGAGGGGCAACAAAAAAAAAAAAAGAAATCCACACAACCGAGAGTGAACTCAAAAGACATTTAATCGGATTAAAATTTAACGGCGCAGAATGGAGTCCCTTTTGAGCCGGCACTTGTGTCGTCGCCGCTGTCGTGCATTCCCCCGAAAACAATCACAAACATTCAACTGGAATGCGTAAGCTGGATGTCACTCCATATCATCCGCACAGAGGGACTGTTTCCCGGAATCGCATTTGATTTTCAAGTGTGCTTCTGTGTCCTGCTGGTGGTCGGGGCAGCAACGCGACGCGGTGTGCCAGCGATGGCACCGGATTCCGCCATGAAATTGGGATCATGTCGTAATTTAAGGGAAGAATTCCAATTGTCTATTGTAATTGTGTACCTTTTAGGACGGGGTCCGTCCGACCGTCCGTCCGTCTGTTCAGTTTGCGCGCTCTCGCACTCAATCATTCAGTGCTCGTCCGTCCCGCAGAATGAAATGCCAATCGAGCGGAGGGTTCTTCTGCACTGTCCGCATGTGGAATGGCATTCGGATGAAGTGCGCATTTGTGCATTGTTGGGCCTGTGCATGTACTCGTACGTGCTTACACTTTCCGACGGGTGAATTAAATAAGGGATATAATATGACGTTTGTTGGAACTCCTGCTGGATGTTTTAATGCCAATTGAGGTGCCTTAGGGAGAGATCAAATTAGGCAGCAACCATAATGGAGGGTGACTTTGTCTCTCGGCGTGTGTTTGGTTTTGAGATTGAACAGATCGGCCGGGGTGAGGGATGCAGCTTCGAATTCAATAAGAGGATCAACCAAAGCTGATGACGGTTGTATCATGCCGAAGGAGGGAAAAACCTTTAGGGTTTCCCTGATCACGGAGAGGGGCAGCTTTTGTAATCGATGCCGTCATAGTCTTGTGCAAATAGCTAACGTGGAAGTGAAGCGCCAGCTAAAAAATGGGAGAAGGGGTTCGTGCAAGTAACGCGATTCGAGGACATACCATTAAGTAGATACGTCATCCTAAGGACTCACTTCTGCCAAAAAGAATCCTTGCAAGCCCACAGCAACTTTTTAAGGCCAAGAAAGCAAATTTTTAAACAAAGCCGTCTCTCGAACAACCAAAGGGATCCACTATAAGACCTTGATCGTCCCAGTTCTGCTAAATGGCAGGACATGGACCTTGTCAAAAGCGTGGTTGCTTTAAAGGGAAAATTCTTCGGGTGATTTCGTCAGATGGTGAGTTGAGGACGAGATATAACGAAGAACTGCGCGAGCTGTTCAGCGACATCGACTTAACCAGGAGCGTGAAGATGCAACGATTGAGATGGTTGGGTCATGTAGAGCGGATAAAAAGAAGTCCTCCGGCCCAGAAAGTCTTCGAATCCTCTCCCGGCGGCGAAGAGGAAGACCGCGGCTCAGGTAGCGGACGCAAGTGGAAAGGGACCTGAACCAACTGGAGGCAGCTGGGAAAATATCGAAATGACTGGAGACGGTTGTTGGTTGAGGGAAATTTCCGGACAATGCACAGTTTAGGTCACATGGCAATAATCAAAAATGCGAACATACCAAAGCACACTGATTTTATCGCGTCCGTTGTAGGCTCATCCCAAATAGAGAAGACTGGCCATCAGGCGTAGTCAGAGAAGCTACCCATCTGGAGGTATACACAGACGGATCCAAAACGGGAGAAGGCACTGCACTAGGAGTATTTGCGTCATCTCAGGAAATATCCTTCTCCCTGTCGCGCCGTTTCTCCAACCACTGTAGTATATTCCAGGCAGAAGTAAAAGCTATCCAAGAGGCTGCACGCTTACTGTCAATGAACCCGAAAGACGGACTATCTTTACATAGACAGTCAAGCGGTCATCAAAGCTCTGGATGCACCATCAATCAAATCGAAGATGGTAAAACTTTGCCGTCTATCTCTTTGGGAGATAGCGGTCAGATGCAACCTTACCCTATGCTGGCTTCCTGGGCATAGCGGTAGTCGAGACAACGAAAGGGCCGACGAGCTAGCTAGAACAGGGCTGGTACTGCCAATGGCAAGTAATCAAGACACCCCATATCCCTCACTCCAAATAATAAACACCATGTCACTTGCAGATGCTAACAACGCCGCCAATCGGAGGTGGAAGGCAGGACTTCAGGGCTAATATGGCCCTCAATAAATCCCAAAAAAAAAACAAAGCACACTCCTAATTCTAAATAGAAAGGAAAAAAGCAATGTAGTTGGCATTATTACTGGTCATTGCCTATTCGGCACACTCGCAAGGAGAATGAGAACCTCCTATAATGAGGAGGGGACGAAGAGGAAGAAGTAGGGACGAAGAGGAAGAAGAAACTATACTCGGCACCTGCCCAGCACTTGCAAGGACAAGGAAAAACAAGCTAGTCAGCTATTTGAGGAAATGTCTGGGGTTAAAATTGTGGACATAGCAGAATTTATAAAAAAATGCTAATTGGCTGTAACCCAGCACAGGAGTGCATCATTCAGGATATGCCACTAGGGTGCCAGTAGGTACCTGCAGGTGTTTTTTAGTTAGTAACCAAAGAGGAACGTAAGCTGCCGACTAGTCAAATCACAATGGATCCAATCAAGAGATAAGTGGGACAGAACTGCTTTAGTTGGGGTAATCACATAAACATAACCTACCTAACCTAGAGCCACGTTAAATAAGTAAGCCAACAGTAACGCTTTGCTTTGTACAGTGCAGTGGTAGTAGGATTGGGCAAGAGTTAAAGTCTTCCTAGGGTTGCTGGGCCATGCCATGCAGTCGGTGGTATTTCTCTTCTTGGTAAGTAATTCCTATCAAGAGATGACCGCGACGCATTGGGGACCCCAAGTAACTTGGGCCACACAGCAGCTAACAGGTCGGCCTAGCCGAATATCTTGTCGGAAGATCCACGATCACCCTGGTCTATGGCGATGAATAAATCGGGTCGACGAAGTGGTGATTGTGTCTAGTTTCTGATAAAACTGATTCAACCGTGTGGCGTTCTTAGCTTTCCTTTAAAGGATGGTTTGAAATTCTGTAAATTCAGAATCAGGAATTCCGAAGTCATAATACTCAAGTCGAAAGAAGCAAACAATGTCTCACGTTAGCTGGTAAATTGTCAACAATCTTGCTCGAATCGGACAGCCACTTGGAAGTTGGATGTTACCATAAATATGCGAGGTAATGATACTAGTCAGTGACTTCTTCGTTGCAACTTTAAATGCAACTGTTACTAGGTTTTGAGCAAGCTGCATAATTTAGTTTGTGTTTGACAAGACAACCTCTTGATGTTTAACGAAAATTGAGGGAAAGTGAAGTTCCTGATTATTGATTGTGCATTATTTTCGACATAAGATGAATCACCGAAACTGAGGGGACTAGGCTAGCAATAAACTTAATATTTAAAGAATGGTCATAGCAGCGCCAGTGACCACAAACGTTAGGGTCGCTCGGAGAATTAATGTTGAGGTTTGAGGTTGGTTTGAGAAAGTACATCGAAGTGAGTCACAGGCACAGTTTGGTGTATTTATCACATGTGGAGCTTTCGGACATACAGTGATTACGGACACTCTCTTAGGCGGACAGTCCCCTTGACCGGAGAATTTTTCTCGACCGTAGAGAATGTAAGATCCATACATTCTCATGGACGGACAACTCCCTTAGCCAGACAAAAGTGGTGCGACGGTCGCTGTCCGCCTGTGGGAGCTTTCACTGTATTCGTTCTTTGACGCAAGACCAGCTTTTACTTGAAAAAGTGCTGTGCCATTAAGACAATGCACAACAGCAAATTTGCTTACTCAAGAAAAGTGTTCTAGCTTCTACTCCATCCCAGTACTTCTCCCGACTATTTCCTGTTTTCAAACCTCGAGAAATGGATGCGTGGTTAGATGTCTGAGAAAACCCATTATTTGGAGAGAATGAACAAAATTTGCACTAGTCTTCATTCTAACAGACACGCAGAGGCCCATTCGGTGTCCAGCATGTCAAGTGTATCGGCCTCAATTTGTCGCTATTCGCAAGACAAGACATTAGAAGTTGAGCTCTGTTAAAACATATGGACTCTCCCTAAGTCTCCCTAAATCGAAACTCTCTCTAAATGGACAGTTCGGCGTAGGGAGCACTGTAATCGGAAACCTTGCTCCATTTGAAAAAACACATTGTTTTGTGTGTTGCTCCTCAACAATTTCAACAACATGACGTTTGTATAAGTGAGTCACCACCAAAAACCACCTCATTTGAAATACGAAGGTATACATGAAAATTGATCTTGGGGCCAAAGTTTCATGGTCCAACCTTTCATGCAAATCTGCTTATAAATGTACGAGCTAGGGCGGAGGGCCAGATGGAGTGTACTTAGGATCGACGGAATCTTATGCCCGGTCTTACAGTGAAGGTAAAACTTAAATTCAACTGGATCAAATGGCGCGTCAGTCCGTGGCGGGCTTGTGTCCAGCTTCTACAGCAACCACTCGCTTTGTGTGGATGGGACCTACAATTTAATGCCGATTCCGAAAGGCGAAGTTGAGGCAGGAATACTTTTTGAGCTTTGTCAGTGACTCAATGAAAGAGGTGGAGCCGTGATTAGGTTAGGCTAGGTTAGGTTAATGTAGCTAGCGTTACTGTTGACTTAAGGTGGCGCTAAGTTAGGTAGGTTATCTTTATGTGAAGCAGTTCTGGTCCACTTATCTCTTGATTGGATCCATTATGATTTGACTAGTCGGCAGCTTACGTTCCTCTTTGGTTAATAACTAAAAAACACCTGCAGGTACCTACTGGCACCCTAGTGGCATATCCTGGATGATGCACTCCTGTGCTGGGTTACAGCCAATTAGTATTTTTTATAAATTTTGATATGTCCACAATTTTGATGCCAGCCATTTAATAAAGGATCTTGAATGAATAGCTGACTAGCTAGTTTTTGCTTGTCGTTGCAAGTGCTGGGCAGGGCCGAGTAAAGTTTCTTCTTCCTCTTCGGCCCTACAGCCCTAAAAGTTCAAGAAAATAACCTGGCATCCTCTGCGAAAGAGTCCCACAATTTTAACAAGTTTTCATAAATAACTTGCATTTAGGTAACCCTCGAACGGACGACAATTATGATGGTCCTAGTGATTTGTAATACCTCCCCAATCAACATCCCACTAAATTGAAATCCAAAACTTGTCAAACATTTTAACTGGTGTCCCAAAATGAATGCCATATTGGAAACGTCTTTTATTTGCGTCGTAGAGCAGGCCTGTTCAGGGCATAATCATGCGAGTCCAATTGGCTTTGAAGGAATTTTTGTTTCAATTTCTGCTTAATCTTACCACCAATGCAAGCCGACCCTTTCTCCCTTTACATCCGGGGAACAAGAATTCGCAAACAACTAATGAACCTCCCTCCGCCTACAGGAAAAAAAAAAACGCGGCAACCTTCCCTCAATCATTGCCAGACAACAATCGATGGCTTAAGCGCTTTTTGGATTGAGTTCAAGTTGCATTAAGCTAATCCCTGCCACAATCACCAACGTTATAAATGACCCTGGATTCCACATGGTGTGAGAAGCCATCGAAGTTTAAGGGTATCAGCCAACAGAAAATCTATAAGACTCTTAATGAAGCGGGGGGCAACTTTTAAAGCATTCCGTTTTTGGATATGCCAATGGGTTGGGGAGGGGATGACTTTGACTATGACTGACCTCTAGTCATGACGTTGATGGCCTTGGAAGGGTTCGGGAGGGGACATCTCGATTGTTGTCTGAAAGCTTAGACTCAGTCATCTATGGTAGACGACTTGGGACTGAGTTGTTAATCTTCCTCTTTTTCTCGTACCAGAATTTGGAGATGGACCGAACTGTCCGATGTGGCTCTGGCAATCTCCGGTGTGCTCAGGCATCCTATGTCAAAACGTAGTAAGTGTTGTCTAAGGGCTAACAGCCCCCCTACCTAACCCTTGACCTCCTGAATGTTTGCATATCCAGGATTGGATTTGGCGCATGCCTTGCGTCGGTCCAGTTGGCGGTCCGACCATCCGGAGATCGCCAGGTTGCTGTTTAGATTCTTTTGCAATGGAACCTCGTGCTACTCATGACCATATTACGTTCCATCGCAAAGTCTGAAGCCATTATCTGTTGTCGCGTCGTGGAGGCTGTGCCTTGCGAATACTCATCTCCTTTGTGTCTTTGAGCAGCTCGTTGAGTTCCCAATGACTGATAATGACGAACAGCTACAACTCAGCCAAAAGGCCTTCCAATAATTTCACCGCCTGTGTGTACCTCTGCCGTATCGCATTCCACCACAAATTGCACATAAAACAAAGCAAAAATAAGAACACCTCTCAAAACTTTCAACGATCGGCAAATTGCTCCTCAACCCGGCATTTGACAGTTATGCCACGCATCCTGTCACTGACAAAAATGTCTATTAACATACTTCTCCGTCGGCTGACTTTAGATAAACTCGATCCTTCACGTTGTCATTTCAATTAAAAACAAATTCAAAGGAACAAGCGAAGGGTTCGTTGCTACTGCCGATGTGGAAAGGCGGGCGCGGTGCGGGCGGCATACAAAAGCAACCCCCATCGTTGTCAGAGCGAATACGAGTAAGAGTGCGCCCTTTGACAAGTGGATCTCTGTCAGCACTCTGCTCTCAGGAAACGTTCATATTTCGTTTTATCTATGCGGGACGGCTGAACAGCACTGCGCCGCCACTGCGTGTATTGAAAATATTCCAAATTCCCCGAAAATTCATATGTTCCTGCCGCGGCTGTGCCTGTGTGTGTGTGTGAGTGTATCCTCATCATCATCCACACATCCTTTATCAGAAAAAGAAAAAACAAAAAAAGAACGTGTTTTGTTCGTCGAGTGTACGCGTCCCCACGTCAAACATGAGCTGTGTTGACAAATTGAATCTTTAAGACGAGCCAAACAAACCGCCGCTCCCCCGACGCGGCTTTGATCGCAGTGGGGTACTGGTACTGTGCTGTGCTGAAATATGAGCACATCAGGATAATAATTTTGAAAAGTAAACAAAAGCGCTGAATTCATCAATACGACGCGTCGAGAGGAGGCTGCGTTCGTTGAGAATGTTGTTGGCTTTGACGTTCGCAATCAATGCAGCCTCCGCTGTGCCGTGTTAATAAATTTCTACCCGCTTGCGAGTGAAAACACTTGAATTGACTTTCTGTTTTGTATCTTTTTTTTTTGCAGAAGGCATCGTCTCGTACAGCATACCGAAGGGCGTCCAACGAGGTATGGAAATCGATTTATCCGACAAAACGTACGACGGCCATGAGGAGGGCGACAGATTCGTGGACGGCCTGGGTCAGCTGGTCGATGGCCAAAAGGGAAAGGATAACTTTCGGACGGATATCCATGGATTCGGAAAGGGTGAGTACTGCAAAAAAGGGGGTGACTACTGTGGGACTTGGCCTTAAGTCAGATTTATGCTTTGCCAAACTGAAATGGGATACCACGAGTGTGATATGGGGACGAAAACTTTTCAGATGAAGATTATTAACCTAGTAAACAATGGCCGGTGGCTAATAGCTCTTAAACTTTATTGTTGGTTTCTAATTAAATATATTTTCACAAGTGCCTAGGGCGGGGTGCGGGATGAGTGTAATTAGAAATGTGACGATGCAGATGATAGGGTGCTCGGCCGTGCTTTCTTTGGGCATTGCTCTTCAAGTAGTTTGGAAGCGGCAGCCCTTGGGTCTCCCCTCCATCTCCCTCTTGACATTGAATAGCTTGTGAGGTGATCCAAGATGCAAAACTTTTTGAAGGGCCTTCTCGCTCTTGGCAGGGGTTCAGGTTTAAGGGGGGAGGCTTAAACAATGACTGCGACTGCCAGTGATGGGTTTTGAATTTCTTTTTTAATCAAAGTTTGCTCGCTTGTTTTCATCCTTCTTCAAATGCAGGACGGATGCCTTCGCTGATTTTGATGATGGTTTTTGTAACTTCCGGAACACTGCCTACGTCCTTCTTAAAGGCCCTATGAGACTAGGTTTTATTCTTGAAACAAAAACATATGATGTCTAGGATTGTGAGAGGTCTTGTTTTTTTAGATTGGCTTGTGTGTGTCAAACACTGATCTGGTAGAGAGGCTAGTCAGTAAATCAGTTGAATGCCATCGATCGTAGTTCGAACCCGTTCAGGAGCCTTACAGTCCATAGAAGCATGCAAGGAACCTAAAGAAGTGATTTGTTTGATGGTTGACCAAGTCCAAAAGCTCCCCGGGGTACGTTTGGGCATAACCCCTGATGAGTTAGTGTCGATGGCGGAGGATCGAGTTGCCTGGAGATCTCTCGTGCGTGGTGTACCCCTGCGGCCCCTTTAGTGCATCATGCGGGTCAGAAGATCATCATCTTCTAATGAACCACTATTGGTTGTCTGTTGCAAAGTGTGAGACCTGTTCCTTGTATTGGTTGAATAAGGGAACGTTCTTCTTCTGATTGCTCTACAGGCAGAGATGGAGCTGGTCTTCGACCACCAGCTGCCACGATCTCCTCAGACAACTGCCTCCAATCTTGCGGGCTAAGGACCTTCTCCGCTTGTCTGTTCATCATGTTTCGGAAGCGTCCTCTATTGCATTGTTCCATGTTCCTTAATTATTTAGTGTTGTCAATTTAAGCCACAGAGTTACCCGACGGGAGATCTCTCCATTAAGACGAACCAAGTTTAAGCCCGCACCACGTGATTTTAGACAGCCTCTTCCAATTTGAAGACCAATTTAGAACTACACAGCACTTGACACGGAGACATGTGAACAAGTCCGAATGTTGGCAAAATTCTTAGACCGGCAGATCAGAATTCAGTTAAATTCTTTGCTTAAGTCGTCTATTGTTTTGGTAGTTGACGATAGAATCACTCTGGATCCCAAACTTAGTTGGAAGCTAAATGTAGACCAGCGAGATAAGAAGGCGTGCATAGCCTTTTACGCCTGCAGTAGAACCGTCGGAAAAAAGTGTGACATCCAACCTAAGTAGACCCTATGGATGTATACGGCGCAAGTTCCTTCCTACCTTTGGACCTACACATTAGGCGCTCCACGGTCGACTTCGTCAGACGCTCTGACGGTAATGCTACATCTCCTACCTTTGGACCTACACATTAGGCGCTCTCCGGTCGACTCCGTCAGACGCTCTGACGGTAATGCTACATCTCCTACCTTTGGACCTACACATTAGGCGCTCCACGGTCGACTCCGTCAGACGCTCTGACGGTAATGCTACATCTCCTACCTTTGGACCTACATATTAGGCGCTCTACGGTCGACTCCGTCAGACGCTCTGACGGTAATGCTACATCTCCTACTTTTGGACCTACATATTAGGCGCTCTCCGGTCGACTCCGTCAGTCGCTCTGACGGTAATGCTACATCTCCTACCTTTGGACCTACATATTAGGCGCTCTACGGTCGACTCCGTCAGACGCTCTGACGGTAATGCTACATCTCCTACTTTTGGACCTACATATTAGGCGCTCTCCGGTCGACTCCGTCAGTCGCTCTGACGGTAATGCTACATCTCCTACCTTTGGACCTACACATTAGGCGCTCCACGGTCGACTCCGTCAGACGCTCTGACGGTAATGCTACATCTCCTACCTTTGGACCTACACATTAAAAGCACTACAGCCCAGAGCGCCATCAGGTTCAGGAAGTCTGGGTGCTGGACATCAAAACCCTATAGTCATAGTACCACCTTAGATCTTGTACCAAAAGATGTCGTAACCTCCTCCACGGATTATATAATCCATAAAAATAAGCTAACAAACGGCTGTGACTAATTCCTGAAAGAAATGATTGGCATAGCGTACAGGGATTTTAACTGGGTGATCTACACTGACGGTTCTAAAATCAGTTGCGGAGTCGGAGCGGGTACCTGAGCATTTCTAAAGCCTACAGCTAGCCTGACATTTGCAATATTCCGGACAGCATGTCGTCAAGTCAAAGAACACCCAAAATATCATGCCGCGACAGAAGATGGCCATTTGTGTTGATAGCCAAACAGCCATCAAAGTTATTGCCTCCTGTACTTCACACTCACCTGTAGTCGTACAGGTTTGCCAATCTGAGCTAGCCTTATTAGAAGACCAGCACGAAATCTCCCTCATCTGGGTTCCAGGTCAGAGTGACATCCCAGGAAGTGAGAAGACCGATGAACTAGCTAGGCAGGGATCTTCCCTTCAGTGCTCGCTTTGAGAGGAGGTGCTCGTCCCCATCCGACTTTAGCTAGAGCCAGACAGCGAGCGCTTGATAGAGTCATCTTTAACTCCCTCGATGAGGTTCCTGCTATGGATATCAAGGAACCAATGTCCTTCCTAAGTACCCCAGACTTGATTTAGAGATATCCCAAATACGCCTACACTTCCTTATTTGTAAATAACAGAGCTGTGGCATTAAAATGGCCCATAGCTTCACATGGACCCTTAACCAATTTTTCACATTTTTTCCTAAATATTTAAACTTAAACACATTTTCATTCACCTTTCACAGGATACGAATGGGTTGGCTGGAGGAACGACACCCCAGGACTGGTGGGCAAGGCTGTGGAAATTGTTTTTGAATTTGATTCCGTTCGAAATTTTAGCGCAATCATTTTGCATACAAACAACATGTTCTCCAAAGATGTTCAGGTAAGTCTTACAACTACTAATTTAAGTCAATTTTGTGGCTTAATTGTTTATGCACAGCTCTTCTTCTATGTATCCCCGTAGCAACTGTGGCGATACTCCACCATTGCATTTAATGATTCCACCGCGAATAGTATCTTTCAAAATGTGGATTCTAGCGCGGAACGGTGTGTCATGCACCGCAGCCTGATTAACATTAGATTACTAGAGGAGTCCCTATCAAACAGCCTAACGGACGATCGTTTAGAATTACAGAGAAAAAAAAGAAGGAATAACAAAAAGACGAAACACTATACATGTGGTCAACATTAACATAAGATAATCTTTAAAAATTTAAATGGCAGATATCGACTCGTCTCATCACCCCAAATAAGAATTTGTTCATAGTTTTGCAATTTTCTTGTAATTTTTTGAAAATTTAAATCCATATGTTTAAGAGCGTGATCATTTTGGTGTCAGTCGTGTCATCTCTAAATCGTCAGCTTTGTGTTCTAGAATTAGGTTACGTAAGCGAGTAGACGGATATTTGCTGCGTTTTATTGAGGTCTAGCTGGGAGAGAATTTCCTCTTGTTGTCAGAGCAGGAAATTCTGTTTAAGATCACTGCCATGATCAGGGTCAGTCTGACTGAGCATCCCTAGTTTAACATTTAGAAAACAAAAAAAATTCCCGCGCCTGTCAAGTTCTTCGATCCATCAGTGGTTTGTGTGCATAGTGTACATTCCTTCAGACACAACGTATTCAATTTTGTGCCTCAATGAAAGAGGTGTTGCTTTTAGCAGAACAGGCAAAAAGCCAATACAAAGTACACACACTTTTTAGGAGAAAATAAGAAATAGAAAATAGATAGATATACCGATATTATTGTCATTAAAAATATACAGTATGAAATTGCGTAAAACTTTGATTCTTCTTAATCTAGTTCATCGGCTTGCCAACGGTTGCCAACGTATTCAATTCTCGAAACTATTGTTAAATTCGAATCGGAATATCGCCAGTGATTCGATATTTTCTTTTCAATCGCGTCGAAAGGTTGAGCCCGGAACAGTTTTTAGAATTAAGAAAATAGACAGAAATCAAACGATCCAAAATCAAGCGATTATAGTGGCTATGAGTTGAATTTTTGGCGAAAGGGTATCGAATAATGCGAGTATTTTAAAATATACTATATTTTTTAAAAAAAAAACCTTATTTTTTGATTACTGATCACTTACAACCGTATTTTTGGATAAAGTAAAAATTAAGGACAATGAGCGCAAAATTTCTCACGACAGTGGATTTTTGATTCAAATTCCATACATTCTTAGTGAACACTCTTTGACTCTGACGCTAATATGAACATCAGCCACAAATTTTTGTAAATTTAATTCCCTAAGACGGGCAACTTCTTTTTTTTTTTTGAGAAAATGTTCCAGCAACTTTTTTTGCATAGTATTCGGAAGATAAAGACAAAATAACTGACTTTTCATGAAAATCAACAAAATACCAATAGCACATTGTGAATATGGTGCACGTGCCATCGAATCATTGTCTCTTCTTGGACTGCATGTGATTTAATTTTTTTTCGGAATACGTCCTGTCCGCCTGTGGGAGCTTTCGCAGCAGTTGAATGTGTTGAGACATCAAACTTGGCATAGATGATGTGGACTCTATATGGTCTCCAAAAAATATGTATCAAACCAGTTCCTTAATAGAGAGAGTATACAAAATGAAACAAGTGTCTTTTCCTTCTGTAAAAATTGTTCAAAAACAACAAACAAAATCAGGTGATAAGACATTTTAACAACAATTTAGTGGAACCTGCGGCTCACTGAAGATTAGATGAGATTAATTAATAAGGTTGCGATAATCAATGCATTCGCACACAAGGGGAGGATTCTTTGGTTTGAGGGAGAGACTTGTTAGTTTGGCCATCGGTCGTCGATATAGTCTTTTTGATTTTCTGGGGGCTCCTAGACCAAACCTCAGACCGAAGACCACAGACGACAAAGTGGAGATCAGAAACTAGACGCCAGGGACGACAGAGTGGAGACAAGAGACTAGAATACACAGCTCAGACTAGTGCCCACAGACCACGGACGACAGACTAGATGCAACAGCAGAGACAGTCAACAGCCTCCAACGCCCTTAAGACCACAAGCCTGAATGAACATTCTAAAAAAAAACAGGCATTTTGTTTGGGAATGTATCGTGTAATGATTAAAGACTGTTCACTGACGCCAAGGGTGCATGTGATGTGAGTGAGTGCATGAAGAGGAGTTGTCGAACTTTCTCGCAAGATGGCAATGAAGGACTGTTCCTGCTCCATCAGGTACCAAGTCGAAGGCCCATTGAGATCGTGGCTCCTAAACTCCCAAGACTCACCAGCCCATGACTCACCTGCTCACAGGCTCACATGTCCAAGACCCTTAGTGATGGCTTTGATAATAATAATAATAATAATATGGGTGGCGCTACAGCCCGTAGAGGGCCAGGGCCTAGCTTCTCAGCAACCACTCGTGTTGTGCGTGCTATTGTTCTCTCACGCGTGGAAGGGATCTACAGTTTAATGCCGACTCCGAACGGCGTAGTTGAGAAGCTTTTTCTAGACAGGAAATACTCTTTGAGCATTGTCAGTGACTCGAAAGAGGTGGAGCCTTGAAAATATGAAAGGTGGTCAATTCGGGTATCGAACCTGGCACCCTCTGCGTAGGAGTCGACGCACTAACCCACTACGCCACGGCGACCCACAGATGGCTTTGATAACAATGCCGAAATTTCCCTTGCCCATACAGTACATCAAGGTCTGTTGCGAACGCCCAAATTCAAGGCTCACCGAGAACCATGTCCCACCTATGACTAGACACCCTGTTCCGACAACGGATATCAAAGACCCACTGACAAGAGAACACACCCTGTGCTGCCGATGTATAGCTCTCGCTGATCTATCAGATTCTGTAAAGTTGGAGCTTACTTTTTTGCCATACCGAACGACATCAGCACAAGCCATGTAAATAAGGTTGTTGCAAGCCATAATTGCTTCCAGGTATAGGAGTAAGTCACCCGCTTGGTATTACAATATGCCTACACCGTTGCATTTGGGATCCACAGAAACAGTAGTTGCCGGATTGCAAAAAGGTGCCCAATGACGTAAAACCAAATGTATTCTTTCAAATGAATTTCCACATCTGTCAACCGTACAAAAAGATAAAAGTTGATCATTGTGATGGATTCCACTTGTGGGCTGCATTTGATGTCTCTCTCTCCCACTTGGCTTATGATTTGTCAATTTGACAGAATGCAACGGATTCTATGGGTTTGGGCCTAAAGTGTGACTTCTGTATACAGCCACTTTAAGTCACTTTAACCTAATCTACTATCAAGCCTTAAAAGACACGCAAAGACGAATTTGTATCAAGTCATTTTTCGACAGGCGAGCAAGTCCGAGTCGGTCATGGCTCTAGTTTCAGTAATGTTCTTTCACGAATGGAGGGGAACGTAAAATATTATGCCGGCTTCGGAATTCGGTTTTTCTAAACCGAAGATAACCCTTCAGCATTGCAAATGACTCAAAAGGTATGCAGATGAATTATGAGAGTTGAACCCAGATACAATCGGAGTGAATTCGAATAAAATTCCCCCCGAACTTTATGCCTTTTTGCCTTCCAATAACAGAATAAGTTTGGGGGAAATTAATATAACATAAACTAATAGGCATGTATAGTGTTGGATCGCCAAGATGGACATTGGTCCCATCCCATCCCAGTTTACTGAGCTTTAACAGAAGAAACCACTTAGGCCTTTATCAACAAATATTTAATTCTCCTATTTTAAGGAACATTCTTATTCGGATTTTGTATCTTTTATTTATTTGCAGGTCTTTGTTCAATCGAAAGTATTCTTTAGCATTGGCGGGCGTCATTTCACCGGCGAACCAGTTCAGTTCTCCTACATGCCCGACATCGTGATGGACCATGCCAGAGATGTGACAATCAAACTGCACCACCGAATAGGACGCTACCTACAAGTGCATTTATATTTCGCCACCCGATGGATTATGCTAAGCGAAATATCATTCATTTCCGGTAAGTCTCGGTTTGTGTGGGAACGACGACGACGAGAAGTTTTCATTTGGAGACAATGAGTAGAAAATTCTTTTTTGAAGGTATGTCAAGCTTTCAGAGAAGCAGTTTTATTTCACTTAGTTGGGACGCATATGAACGCCAAAATGAAGGGGAGCATGTTCGTCCCTCGAGATACCGATGAACTCCATGCCCGTGCACCAAAGACGGATAATCTCCATGTTTCCACCGCATTCCCCCGGAGACAGTCGTTCACTTCCGTGAACGCTGCGAGGGGGTTGAGATAAAAAAAAAAACCCAAAAACTGATTGATCCACTTGACTGGAAACCCTTACAGAGCTTAATACCCGCCCAATTTTGTCAACTTCACCATTTTCTCACCCATTGTGCGAGTGCAGAGCATCGCTCTCCTCTCACGTCACTTTCGTCACTCCGTGCGGCACTGGTTGAAAGGATCAGCACAGCACCCGGAGCGGCAACATTGTGAATTCGCAAGCCATTGCAGTGGCGGCAGTGGCTGTGTTCTAACGCCATCCACCGGAAGGGCCACACTTGAACTGCGAACAACATTTCCCGAATCTCCATTCAGGTTTTCCATTTTTCATTGCCAACTCCGCGCAAACTTTTCACAATGAATTCAAAAGAAAAATCCTTCAAGTTTCCTTCAACCCTCTCCCTCGTGAGCCTTCTGCTTTGGGTGTACACACACTCTAGCCCCGGTTTCTTCAGTCAGGACACACATGAATTCATCTCCTGCAGGAATATTGTGCTCCTCGTTGTGTGGGCTGTGTGTACGGCTGCTGCTTCTGCCGTCGTATGCTGTCATGTAAGGGAGTAAGACGACTTTGGGAAATCACGTCTGCAGTATAAATCCCCTTACACACAGCACAACGGAGCTCGGCGCGGCGCGGTACGGTGGCGAGGACAGGATAAATAGGTAGAAACAGCTGCATTCTGGAAACCTCATGATTTATAGAACGAAAGTGCATTCGCGCATCACTGGGCGCACATCAGAGTTGTGCCCTCGCTGGCACAACACACGCTCGAAGGACAACCCAGCACCACTCACAACATCAAAATCGAAATTGACGATGATGAGGACGACTGCCACGCTGCTGATGATGATGATGACGAGCACGAGGACGAGCACAAGCACGAGGACGAGGACGACACAATGATGATGATGATTTGGGGAAAGGAAGGTGGTTGCTGCCGCTGAGATGGGACAAAATCCGCACTATGACACTTAAACATTTTACGCTCCATTCAATTCTACCAATGGGTACAAAGTACTCTCTCGTTCTGTCCCCCCTCCCAGATGTGCCTCGCCACGGTGGAACGACTGCGGCATTGAGAATGATGCAACGTACTCGCATATCATGTCACCTCTGATGTGGCCTCACTGGTTGTGGGACAAAGCGAGGAAAAAAATGAATAACCCACCCCACAGTTGTTTTCAATTACGCGTGAATGTTTTGGGCTTAAAATAATCCTTTCCTTGGGAATCACACCACACCCCGGCGGCCAGCGCCCCGGCTCGGGGTGTCTGCGGAAAGTCACCGAATCGTGTCGCAAGCCATTATCACCTACCCTCGAGTAATTTATCTAGTGTCGGAGCTTTATTTGATAGTCAGTGGTTGGTGTGGCAAATTTGTGTGATTTCTTTCCGTGTTGAGGCGGGGTTGTTGCCTCTTGAATGGATCATAGCACATTTCCACTTAGTTGAATGAATGCTGTGTGTGTTGTTGATCCTGCAGACGATGCATGACCCGAGCATCAATCACTGTGAAGTGGAAATGTGCAAAATTTACTGAATCCATCGCATCTGCTTTGTAAGCACGCGAGGGGGTGGGGCAGATGGGTGAGATTGTGTGGAGCAATTCACTTCAGATTGAGCTTGCTTCTGCATGGAAGGCGAGAATATGATGACAGACGTAGTACACTCTGCTCGCTTTGAATGCTCCTAGACCGAGCGCTGCTGTATGGACGGCGAGAGCTTGGGGATTCTCGGTGGATTATAGCGGGCGAAATAATGAAGAAGACGTGGCATCATCTGGGAGCGGTTCATCTGGGGTCCAATGTATTTGCGTGGAAATTCAGTTAATAACGCCGCAAATTTCGTTCACTCTCGTCGGTAGACAATGACCTTAGGTGTAAGGCGTTTCGGAGTAAGTACGATAGTCACCGAAGGTATAAAGTGTCCACAAAGCCATCGATGGGTGCATTTAAAGCGTAAATTGCATACCATCTTTCAGAACAACAATTACATGCCTTCCCTCAAATACATGCCAACTATCTGTGGACTGTGTGCGCGGCGCGGACATCCTCCGTTGGAATGTATCCACTCTGGTCACTTCCGAATCTCACAGCAGAGGAATCACACCGCTGCAGGATATTAAGCATCTACCGCCTTATCGCACCTAGAGTGCCAAGATACCAGGGAACGCAAATAGCTTGAAAACTTTTCTACGTGCCTCGCCGCCGACCGTGCCGGTCCCGGCAAGCACCAAAGCACCACGGGTAATGGATCCGTTTTATAAGGGAAGTCGTAGCAAAACTTGGTGGTGCAGCGATAAGAGCGTATTGCCGTAACTAGCGAGTTAAATGCAAAACAAGGGCAATGTGAGACGAGTTGTGCAATTGAACGAGGTGGGGGAGTGAGCTGAGTGGGGGAGGGAGTTGTCGAGAAGTCAAAGGAGTCAATGATTAGGTTGGTGTACTTTTTTTGTGAATTTTGGTTGGATGAGAGAGGCTGAGGCCATGGATAACATTCGACTCCGAACCAGTGGCAATAGAGGACTCCCACGGAACCGATGGCGCACCCAGGTCGAGAAGGACCTCAATCGACTTGGTGTGCGCAGTTGGAGACAGCTGGCTAACGATCGTGGCGGCTGGAGAGGCTTACTAGTTGAGGCCCAGGTCCACTCCGGACTGTAGCGCCACCAAGAAGAAGAAGAAGAAGATGAGAGAGGCTGAGGACATTTGGTGAAGCTACCTTAAACACATTTAATGTGTCCAACATTACCTAACCTAGTGCCCAGGTTGATAACTAGCCCAAGCTCAAGCAGGAAATTCTGTGGATTCTTTAATTAACTCAAGTGAATGTCAATTTTGAGCAGTTTTCCAAGAGAACAGTCTTACTTGCTCCTCACCAATAAGAACTGCAAAGCCAAGCCATCATGTACACTAGATCGCACCGTGCTCTGGAGTGGCGATTCTAATGACCTGCGGGAACTTCATAGGGCTTCATCTTGAAGTCTTATATACTTTAAGATCGAATCGTACTTGAACCGTCCACCGGAGGCAGAAACTTTTAAAAGTCGGTGCAACTACTACCGGACGCCGACGGTATTTATTTCAGCTGAGTTTATGTTCTCTTCCTCTTATGCTTACGAGCAAAATTCGTAACTTCATCTTGGACTGATGAAATTCAAAGATCTCTCTGGATATCGTTGTTTCGTATAAACCAGGGCGCGTTGACGATGGACCTTAGCACTTTATTTTGAAAAGTTTGTAGTATGTTTTTATTACTTTCTTTGGTACAACCCCATACGTCCAGACGGGTTTTAGCACTTGCATGTAAGCAATTTGTTGTCAGTACTTAGCTTGGAATATTTTCCAATAAGCCAGTACATGTCTTTGTATCTTTATTGGAGGTCCTTACGTTTCTTTTTGACGTGCTCCTTCCATTTAAGCTTGACATCGAGAGTCATTTCGAGGTTTCGAGGTATTTCGCTCCGAAGGGTATTTGAACATTATTTATAAAAACGGGCAAGTTATTCACGGTCTTACACGTAAAATGTATATGAACGGATTTAGCTTCGTTAAGCTCAATTCGCTGAGTAATTCGCACATTGCAATTTTCTAGTTGATTCTTCGAACGTTTTGACAGCTACCAAAATGGCGATGTCGTCAGCAAATGTGCCTACGTCCTGCGGTATATCGCTGCTATGCAATAAGTAGAGGGGACCAAGAACACTTCCTTGTGGTACTCCAGCTTGTATAGATTTAAATAGGGAGTACTCTTTCCCATAATTCACACGTAAGATTCTATCCGATAGATAGTTCGATAAAATAGTGCAAAGTTTTCTCGGGAGCAATTGTTGAAGCTTGTGTTTCCAGCCTTCGTGTCAAACCTTGTCAAAGGCTTGAGAAACGTCGAGAAATACAGCTGAGCAGACTTGCTTTTGTTCAAACGATTTTTCTATAACATCAGTTATGCGATGTACTTGGTCAATAGGTGAAAGCATCAGTTATGCGATGTACTTGGTCAATAGGTGAAAGCTTGCTTCTAAAACCGAACTGGTGGTTAGGAATAAATCGTCTTTCTTCTACAACCGGGCTTAAACGTCTGAGTACTATTCGTTCGAACACTTTAGACATTGTAGGACGAAGTGAAATCGGTCTATAAGACATTTTGTCTGTTGGGGGCTTACCTGGTTTCGACACCATTATTATTTCCGCTACTTTCCATTGACTAGGGACATGTTCTAATCTAAAGGCGGCGTTAATAACATAGAGAAACATAAGAAGCGCTGAGGTAATTCTTTCAGAACCTCTCCCGTGATTAAATCATAACCAGGAGCTTTCTTGGGTTTGAGTTTTTTCAATTCTTCCTTAAGTTCTGTCAAAGCAGCATTTCTTATAGAAAAATTGTCATTATTTGAGTCTGAACCGAAGGAGTACACAGGAGGTGTCTGTCCATCGCGTGATTTAAACGTTGCTTCCAAATGATCTGCGAAGGGATCTGCTTTCTCTTTATCGTCTTTGGCCCACTCGTGTTGTTTTTTTCCGAATTGGGGCCGTAAGTGGTTGGGGTTTTCTTAAACCGTTGGCCAAAAATAATGCCAACTACATTGCTGATTACAGAGGCTTAAAGAGTTGACCAGGAGAAACAGAGTAAGACTCTGCTGGATTCCTGGTTATACAGGGATAGAAAGCAGTGAAACGGCTGAATCCCTCGCTAGGAAAGGAGAATCGGAATCTTTTATAGGACCCGAACCATTCGGCGCTGTAGGAGACCATATTCTCAGAGAAGAATTCTGGAAACTAGAAAGAAGGAACGAGGCAGATAACTGGCACAACGCCCATGGTTTAAGGCAGGCCAATAAACTTTCGGGTCAACATAAACGAAAGAGCTTTGAGGCATGTATCATGATGAACACATACAGCCTCCATATCCTATCAGTCTGCCTAATAGGACACTGCAGACCCAGGGAACACCTAAGGAAACTAGGAGAATCAGAAGATGGTCTCTGCAGATTTTGCGGAGAATCAGATGAAATCTCAGATCTTGAGAGGCACTAGCTAACAAAAGACAAAGATATCTGGGCAAGCACCTAGGTTAGGTTAGGTTAAGGTGGCTGACTGCCGCGGATACGAACAGGAGACACTTCTTCTTCTTCTGGTGGCGCTACAGTCCGGGTTGGACCTGGGCCTCAACCAGTAAGCCTCTCCAGCTGGCACGATCTTTAGCCAGCTGTCTCCAACTGCGCACACCAAGTCGATTCTCCACCTGGGTGCGCCATCGGTTCCGTGGGGGTCCTCTATTGCGCTGTCGCACTGGTTCGGAGTCGAAGACTCTTCGGGCCGGAGCAGTGTTGTTCATGCGCTCTACATGGCCCAGCCATCTTAGGCGTTGATTCCGTTTGGCTAGGCTGATGTCGCTGTACATGGTTGAATCTTCTTCTCCAATGACCATCAACACAGACAGGACCAAAGATTGAACGCAGAAGTGAAGTGAAGTGCTTCTTCATCCGTTTTTGAGATTGTCCATGCCTCCGCACCATAGAGCAGGACAGGGATGATCAAGGTGTTATATAATGTTAGCTTGGTCCTTCGAGAGAGGACTTTGCTACTTAATTGCCTCTTGAGCCCAATGACCCATCGATTGGCAAGAGTAATTCTGCGTTTAATCTCGGTACTGGTGTTTTTCGTACTGTTCACTTGCGAGCCGAGGTAGACAAAGTCCTTCACTACCTCGAAGTTATAGCTGCCTATGGTGACGTTTTGGCCAAGTCGTCGATTTTGGGCGTCCTTTCTTGATGACAGCTTATACTTCGTTTTGCCCTCGCCTCGGCCTGTGTATCGAGGACAAAGTTGTTGACTTCCCTCAACTTGGCAAGATGCCAGCAACGATCCCTGTTAAATGCACAGGTCAAGTTGGCATACAGTCTTCTCGCGGCGCCCTCTGGATATCCTTTACAGCAACCGCTTAGAGGTGAACCAGTGGATGCAACGTCCCCCTTGTTCAGGGGCTTAAACCAGGACCCGGTCCTCCAGGTTCGGGGGTTGCGCGTGGGATTAACTTCCCCACCGTGGAAAACACCAACAGTTCAGAAACGACGAGAAGTAAGATAATTCAGGCCACATTTTTATGCTTTCCTTGCTGAGACAGAGGATCAGAGGAATATAGCCTGGTTAACGTTGAAGCATTTGGATTGCCTACGACCATCCTCGTTGGTCTCTTGGTCTAGGCGAAGTTTGTTCGCCTGTGCTGTGTACGTGTCTGTATGGTTCACGACCTATGAACACAGATTTCGAGCAAGACCTCCCTTACATCATCTACGGATTCTTTGCTAGCAATCTACATGTGTCCAGGGACCCAACCTGGTATAGAAAAAGCTGTTTGTATCTTAAGCACAATTATTTCATCGACTGTACACCCGTGGGACAACGGAACAGAGGACGTCCGCGCTTAAGGTGGCGCACCCAGGTGGAGAAGGACCTCAACGAACTTGGCGTGCGACACTGGAGACAGCTAGCTAGAGACCGTGCTAGTTGCAGAGGCTTGTTGGTTGAGGCCCAGGTCCACCCCGGACTGTTGCCCCAAATAAAGAAGAAGAAGTACACCATTTCATCGACTCAGCAAAACTGGACAGTGGGAAAGACTAAAAACAAGCTTGCTGTTTACGGAAGAACGGCAACAGTATCTAAGGGATTCAATGGGCCTTTGTTTGGCAAAGTGTGTCTGCTGCTCGTGTGCGCGGCAGTCAGCCACTTCAACCTAACCTCATGATCACATGATCCTTTGAGAAACAATGTAAAATGTAAGCCGACAAATTTCAAAATTAATCGCATTTGTGGATTTGCTTGATATTTAGTCAGTAATGTCAGTTTGTCAAATCTTTATTCTGGCATTCAACATTTCTCGATTTGCCGAAAATAAGTGAGTTTCATCGCAAATTGAAATTGTAGCCTCCAAATGGATCACGACACGAGTGTCGTCGGGAGAGTGTAAATTTTATCGTAGTCTCGTATAAACAGCACAGAACCAAGCTCCTTGTGCTCGCGGTGTGTGTCAAAAACGACCAAAGCCCCGATGGTCGAATCACTGTCATCCACAACCCATCAAGTTGGCTCGCCAAAGAATTCATCCGCAAGCAAACTTCTTACTTTAAAAATAATTAAGCCCTAACCACTGTCAAAGTGAATTAAGCGCGTCCACCATTCACAACAAAAAATAAGAAAAGAGTGTCCACAAAAATTATAATTCCTCACAGGACATGCCACGATGGCTAACTGAAAGGTCTTACTGTCCACTAATAATCCTCGCACCGCTTGCATTCACTTAACTCGAACGGCAACGTCCCTCCCTCACCCGGCGCGCCAGCAATTCATTTCGAACCCACCTTCCAACGGTTCCAACGGACAGCAGACCGCAGTGGCATGAGAGCAGCTTCTTTCAGCCTCTCTGCTGGCGTCTTTGAAACTTTATAACGCTTCGCTTGATTTGAAAATATCTCAAAATTTAATATCGCCAAACTGCAAAGTTTCTCCACACAATAGCTGTTCATAATTTCTCATAATGTTGCCACTATATGGTGGGTTTTGCCATTCCTCCTTCTGCTCGCCTTTGTGTGTGTGTGTGTTACGAGGGGGAGCGACGGGCGTCAAGTCATTTCACAGTTTTTCTGTGGGAGGAGTCCTATCTTCACTTTTACATTACTTTCCTCTGTGGGTGGGGTTGTGGGTCGTCTTCAAGAAAACTACTCATGGTCCTTGTGCCCAGCACCAGCTCGTCGTCGTCGTCGTTCGTCTTATTATGATTTTCTACGTCTTGTGTTGCCTTTTCTTAACCGAAAAACATATTTTTCTTATTTTCTTCTCGTTTCATGTACCTCCACCGAAAACCGAATTCTTTTGAACGTGAATTTTCTTCGCCTTGGTCGGTGGTCGTGTGTCCATTGTCGTCGTTCTTGTCGTCAACGCGCCGTTGTCGCTTCTCATAATAGTGCCAGTAGTGGGAAATTTCACGGACGAAGAAATAAGCGGAAGTACGTCGCCCCAAGACACACCACCGGAGTACCCACTGCAGAGGGATGAAGTTCAAACGAACCCCAGCAAAGGAGAACGCAGCCATGTACCACAAAGTAAGAATCTTTTTTTCTGTTTTCTTTTTCTCCCTTTTGTTGACCTTTTTTTTTTTTTTGGTTGTAAGTCCTTCCTCTCACCTTCTTGTGTTGTTTCTGTACGGTCCCTTCCAGCCAACCCATTTAAGTTTTCTCCTTTTCCTTCGTGTTTTCCAACCCGAGGCTATCCAGCGGCATTCACTCCTTTCTTCATTGTTGCACGCCATCATCATCGTCACCACCACCACCAGCACGAGCAGCGATGCCGCCGCCACCACTACACCACCGCCACCACATCGTCATCGTCGTCATCGTCACGATCCTTTGCTACTATTACCCGGACAACACATCCGCTATCTTTTCCTCTGCTCCTTCTTATCACCGCCATCGTTGCCTTTGTTGAGCTTCATAATGATGCACACATAGCCCCACCCGCTACTCCTTGGCAAAACAGAAAGAACGAAAAGGATCAACAAAAAGATGTGTCCTAAAAGGAAAAATTCCATTTGGAGCGGTTTTTCGGGCTGTTTTTTTTTTTCGACCTCGCTTCATTTTCACTCACTTTATACATTTTTGCGGTCTTCCATCATCGCTTCCTCGATTTTACAGTCCTCTCTCCATCACCTCCTCCTTCCATCACTTTCTACTTCACTAACCGTATCTATGTGTATCCTAATTCGTTGTGTTTTCTTTTTTTTTTTTGTTCTTTCTTGTGTTTAGTCATCTCGCCGAAACCTATCGACCAGGAACCGGAACCGAATTTCGTCGGAGTGATAATAGCCGTGCTGACTACAATCATTCTCCTGCTGGTGGCTGTCATCCTGTTGATAATTGCTAAGAACAAGCGGGCGAGGGGCAGTAATGTGTTGGATGCATTCCAGCACAATTTCAATCCGGACACGCTGGGAACTGACAAGCGTCTGAATAGCAATATGAAGGTAAGTTCTGGGCTGCAGAGTGTTCAGAGTGAGGGCAGGGACAAAATGGTTTCGGAAGTATGGTAATGGGACTGACTAACTAAGGGCCGCTCTGATTGAGATTGACGTGAGGAGTGGGGCGTATTTTTTTTTTTTTGTTTTTACCTCCTTTTGTGTTTTGTCCTGAGTTTTGATGCGTTTTTTTTTTTGTTCGGACTGCAGAGTGGATTTGTCCATTTAGCAAGGCGTCAAGAGAAGCATCCGTGAGGGAAACTGATGGGACAAAGTGAGTTCATTCTGTTCATTAGGCGCGCAGTCACCAGTCAGTCAGGATCAGATGCAACCTAAATGGAATGCCAAACTGCAGGTCTTTGAGAGGAGATCAACGGAGGGGTTGGTGTTTGTGAGTTGGGCGTGATTTTAATCTACTTGTGGCGAAATACGAGGGAGGACAGGTAACTGACTGACTGATTGAATCTCTGGTGAAGGACCATTTCTCTATCGCAATTCAAAGAGAATAGATACGCAAGAAGTAAATCCGACGTCCTTCTTCTAATGGCCTTCCGGGATGGACCTGGGTTCGGGTGCGGGTTGGACTTCGTTTAGAACCAACAAGCATCTCTAGGTGTCATGGTCCTTAGACAATTCTTGACATTGTCCACCTTGGACGTGCGAATCAGTGGTCTACATTGTCTATACGCCACGCGACGACGATTTGATCAAGCTCTTGGAACCCAGTCATTCACTCTTAAGAATTGGTACCATGTACAGAAAGTTCGGCCCTGTGGCATTTAACCTAGAATCTTGTTGACAGCTGATCCAATTACTTACTTATCAGGCATATGACTAGTGGAGGATGTGAGCCCGTCTTGCATTCGTGATTGGTCATTATACCGAGACAGCTTATCACTTAAAAAAAAATATAATTGTTCAAGTAGTAAAGTCAAGGTCATCGGCCTTGCTGACGACATCGCGGTCGTGACAGTGGCCAAGCACATCCACGAGGTGGAAGCCAGAATCAAGGATTCGATGGAATCCGCCGACCTAGAACTAGCTGACCATAAGACTGAGACTGTCTTAATAGCCAGCTGAAGGACTGTGGAATACGCGATCTTCCCGACCGAAGGAGTCCCTGCAATATCTAGAGGTAATGTACGACACCCGGCTGAGCTTTAAAAATCACGTCGAGTACTGCAACAAGGATGCAGGCATCGCTTTCCGGAATGCTGCCCAACATTGGAGGACCTGGATATCCTGCTTTCCACAGTGGTAAGCTCAATCCTTCTTCACGCTGCACCAGTATGGGCGGGGCCATGGCGACTACGGAGGCAACAAGGAAGCTTTCGGCAACATACAGGCTCTGCGCGATAAGAGCAATCGCCGGTTTCCGAACAATTTCGTAAGAAGCAGCCTGCGTCATTGCGGGTATGGTCCGCCACCGAAATGCAAAGGATCTACCTACGGAGAACTGCAAATCACGCGAAGACTAGCGCAAGAGATTTGAACAACGAAGAAAGGCAACGTCAATGGCAATGTGGCAATCCAGATGGAACACCACAACCAAAGGTAGATGGACCCACACACAACGACAACGAGAGCTCACGGGAACTGCAACTACCACCTAACGCAGTTCTTGTCGGCCCATGGAGGCTACCAGAAATACCTCCACAGATTCGGTCATGACAGCTCACCCAACTGTCCAGAATGCGCGGGCAAAGATGAAGACGCAGAGCACGCAATATTCCATAACTATCTAAGAAAAACTCGAAGTCGCCATAAAACAGGGACCTAATCCACTCGCGAGAGACAATATAACGCACAGCACTTGTTTGCTGAGCAGCTAGGCCCTGGCTCTCTATGGGCTGTAGAGGCACATTCGTTTTGTTCAGAGAGTCACAAAAAGTCTCTCTAGATAGCACGGTCCCTAACTAGTTTCCTCCAATTGCGAGTACTAAGTTGGTTGAGGTCCTTCTCCACTTCTGTTCGTACCTAGTTTACGTTCTTATCCCAGACGCTCGAACTCGACCAGGATAAGGACAGAAAATAGACTATGTCCCTTTACAGAGAACAGATATTCTAGTTGATAGCCAAGCAGTCGTTAAAGCTATAGAACAAAGCAATTTGAAGAAACAACGAAGAGGGATAAAAGAGAATACGGAAAATCCCAAGCAAACCTGAGAGCACACGAGACACAGTGTACTCCTAACGCGTCTCATCTCCTGCATCACATCCTTGCATACAACATTGGAAAGTCGGCGACAAATTTAGCGCATGTAAAAGCGGCCTATGTTTTTAATGTGCTATACATGACCCAGACACTCTATGCGTTGGATCCGTCAGTGCCTGGCTAGGTTCATTTCTTAGGACAACCCGTACAGTTCATGATTGAATCTTTCAGTTGAGGTTTCATCGTTAGACAGATGAGAACTTTCCTTCTACATCCGCTTCTGGATTGTCTTGAAGTTCGCGTTATTCATCTTTTCTCAATTGCCTCTTGTACCCCCAGAATCTGTAATTGCCAAGACTTATTCTGCGTTTGAGGTCGGTACTGCTGTACTATACTGTTCTCTGCGAAGGAAGACGAAGACCTTGACTTCCTCGAAGTAAAAGCTTGCTCTGTCCTAGACTTCCGTGTTTTCGATGAGAGGATATAGCACATATGTTAGGTTTTGGAAGGGGAGTGTGGTAATACAACATCAGTTCCACTCAGAGGCCTTAGGGTCCATTGTGAATACCTTCATTTGTGGAGTATACATTCTGATGAAAATTATCCTGTGTTACGTGATGGTTTAAACCACCCCGTGCTCTTTACAAATCTTAGGAGATCCGAAGTTCCGCATTCGCTAAGTCCGCGGATTGTCCTTACGGCCTTTGCCGTTGCAGTCCTAACGGGGGAACGTCGAAAAGAAATCCACAGCTGTTAAAATGAACCGATAAACTCTGGTTGACCTTGGCAAGGGACCCACGTAAATCATCTCCCAGGGTTTGGTGACCGAGGTCGTAGATGCCAGTAATCTATAGGGCTTCCGAAAATTGGGCTTGGACATTTAATAAACACCCACGTGAAGAATGTTTGGCCCAACGAAGCTAGGCGCCATTTGCTGGGCAGTGACGACCGACCACAATATCTTCAAAAATAGTTCAAGATTGCCACGAAGAGCTAACTTAGCAGAAGGACTCAAGATACCCATTATTTGGCGCGATCTCTGGTTAGCTTCTACCAGTTAAGCGTAATTTGGTTGAGATCCTTTTTCAAATGTGTGCTCCACCTTATCTCTGCTACGGTGGTCCCAACTATTCAGAATGAGAAGATTCAAAGCCCTTACCCAGCCGCCATCTAGGCATAGGAAGTTGAAGAACACTCACTCCTCTTAATCTAGACTCGAATCAGGTATACCTACAGCCAAGGTGTTTGTTTCAAAAAAAAAATTAATTCACCAGAGACAGATTTTCTCAAAAGTAAGAATAGTATGCAGTTAGAGGGTGTAACGTGAGACTCATGGCTAGAATAGGTCTCTCTCTAGTCTCTAGACACTGCAGTGCATTGTAGACACTATCGAAAGACAGTATCATCTTGTTCATCTTCGAGTAGCACCAATATCCAGACTGGAGTTAAGCCCAGCCTTAAGCCGTTCAAGTGGAAAATATTCATCGATTTATGCCAATATCGAACAAAGAGTCTAAAAGTCGTGGTCTCTGTGAAGTCCCAGTCAGTTATTTTGCCTGGAATTGGACTGTTGTCTTCCAGAGAAGAGGCACCACATTTATTTCCTACGCCAAGGTGACCAAATTAGGAACTTGCTAGGCCCTTAGCAAGCGTGGGCCATTAAAGGGAACACTCACTTGATACCACAGTGGGCCTATCCTCAAAGCGATGTATTGGCTTAAGACTTTCCTGTGTGAGGTCCAGAAAGGGGCCAGTGCCAGTCTATAGAACTCTTTTAGCTTGCCACATTCTAAAGAACACTTCTTCCTTGAAAACGACAGTAGTGGCTAGTCAATCAAGTTGGCCATCTGATGCTTCTCAAGGATCAATCAAAATCAGCCGAATGACTATAACCTACGAAAGTCATTCCTAAACTAATCTCGGGTCGCCTCCAGTTTAACTCCTATTCATTCCGACGGTACACTCCCTAGAACGATTTCTATAAGCCTGCCTTCAGAATCTCTCAAGGGTGGTTGACCCAATAACTGAAGGCAGTACAAGACCCCTGACAAATCTTAAAACTCCCCCTACAGTCGGGCAGACACACTGCATCAGCAACTGCCGCCAAGCAGAGCATCCCATTCCCTCCCAGGAAAACTGAATAAGCCCAGCGCTGAGGGGATTCCAGGAAGGGTTCGCTTTGAAAATAATTCTCAAGATTACAGTCATTAAACTCGGAGAAAGCGGCAGCAGCCTGCAAGTCCCTTGACGTTACCGTCCATTCCATCGGTGGTCTCCTAGGATTTTTTCCGGGTCGGGAGGGTGGGGGAGGGTGTTTTCTAACCAGAACGCGTGAGCAGATAGTCAATCTCAACTCCCTAATGTGCACCACTAGTCCCATTACTGTATCCCCCCCGAAACCACATGAATCTCTCGCTCATTTGTATTCATGAAATAATAACCATCCCCCCACCAACAATTCATAAAAAAAAATATCTATATACTTATATCTCAAAGTAGAAAATACTAGAAACTAATCCCAAGTTGAATCAGAATTGCCATCTATTTCAGGTTGCAATGGACGACAGTGAGTCGATCGATAAAAACAGTCTCTACCATGAGCCCTTCAACGTGAACATGTACACGAGTGCAGCCAGCGGATGCTCGATGAATGACTTGCAGCGACATCATGTAACGCCCGACTATACAGGTACGTGTGGTGTATGCGCTCGTGTGTTTGAGCAAACACGAACGACAGTGGGTGGGGGAAAAAAAAGACTTTTAATTTTACTACTAATTACTAATTAAGGGATGGTTGGCAAATGAATTGAATTACACGCCCGGTAATACCGGATAACTGCATTCAACTAGTTACCCGAATTGATGATGATATAATGTGCGCAGTAATGTTCGCGATATTCGGATTTAATTAATGAGTGCACATTTTAATTGTACCTGAGGAACAAAATAAACGTTGTTTTCCCGGTCCTCATGTTTAAATAACATTTCATTTGTTTGCCGAACAATTGGGTTATTGTGCGGGACAACAAGATAAAAATGAACATGTGGCGATTAAAAATAACACGCTGGACTATCATGAGTGCTGGAACAAAAACAGCGAGCGAATTAATTGAGCTTCATCGAGGGATGAAGTTTCATTTGTTTTTCAAAACCTCCTAACTGGGGATTAGCTCAGTGGAATCGGAGGCGATTGGTTATTGGTTCTGACGAGCCATTGCGTTGGACTGGCTGTTGGAGAGGAGGGGTATGTGCGTATCGAATGACAGGTGCAGTCAGGTGATCCGATTGTAATTTGATCCAGCTTTTTAATGCGTCAGCCACAGTCATTGTCTCTTTTAGAGTCTCTCAGGTTTGCATTCGGGATTGTGTGAAGCCCACAGTCCAATCATATTTGAATTCGCAAAAATATCGGGAATCTGGGGACAAGCTGCCAAGTTAGGAGAGTGAACGGCGCGTCGCCACCACGCACTTGCACGTTGTTCTGGGTGATCATGACACATACACCGAATCAGGCCTCCCATGAGAGATTGTCCGCAATGAACTTAACTATTGTAAGATGGATGATTTATTGGTAAGTCAGAGGCTCTTTGAGCAAAAGATATAAGGAAGGTTGCCTGGAAGTTGCCACCGACAAAAGTGACCGAAGTGTGCAAACTAGTGTGCCGTGTATGGTACCCTTTACATAAAGTAAACAGACAAAACAAGGTCGTGCATTCCTAGACCACTCAGGAAACTGAACGGCGCCATCAGGTTGCCACACGCTTAGCATGATCACAAGAGAATTACATGGACAGCTGGTATTGATCGTATGGAACTTTGTTCTCAATGAACTTCTGTTAATGGGAGGGTTAGAGTCGTTGACTTTTTGGATAGAAGATATCATATGCATCAGAGAAAGATGAAGGCTTCATTATTTCTCTCAAACTTCGCCTGAGGCTTTGTCAACTGATCTCTCTGGACTGAGCCTAGGTTATGTAGAGGGGTTGCTAGTGCATTCATCAGCACACTTAGACCATTTGATTGGTACATTTTGATACCCCTAGTCAGACTACTACCACTGATTGACTACTCCAGTAATAGTGCCCTTAATTTGATCCCGACGGCAAATGGTAACTGGACCAGATTTAAAAACCGGATAAAAGCGTATTAACTTTGCTTTCACTGGGATTCGAACCGCGGACCCCGCTAACCAGGAGCAGGCACTCTACCAACTGCGCCATCCAGTCATCCTCACTGTGGACTTAGTCACGCTTTAAAATGCATCCTTGAAGCCACCTCAACCTACTTAGTCAACTCATGGCATCTGCGTAGCCTTCAAGTGAAGTGAACAGAAGAAACTGGTACCATTCCTTCAACGAGGGCATTGCAGTGCAATATTGGCAGCTGAGATAGACAGTCCGACATCAGGACATATTGGGTATTGACGCTAGTCATCAGACTAATATGAGTGCCGTAGCAGCCAAGTAAAATAAGTCATCTTCACATTCCACCTGAAGAAGTGGGTCGCAAAAGAGTGCTCTTCGGAAAATTATGCGTGTGTCTTGCGGTGGAGGGAGACTTGCGGCTCAGTGAGAATGCGGATCCGACATTTTATAAAAAGTATAACTGGAATTTTCTCGTAAGACGCATCGTTCTAGAGATATAAGCTGTCAAAAGTTCCATGCGACCCACCA
The DNA here is from genome assembly GCA_964034865.1 of Eristalis intricaria. Taxonomy (NCBI): domain Eukaryota; kingdom Metazoa; phylum Arthropoda; class Insecta; order Diptera; family Syrphidae; genus Eristalis; species Eristalis intricaria. The sequence goes on from OZ035877.1 coordinate 11,791,886, forward strand.
GAAATCATGAATGTTGCCTAAACTTGCTCATATCTTAAAAACCGTGCGTCCTACAGCAAAATGACTGAGATGGATTTTGTAGCTCATGACTTGATCTAGAGGATGGGTATGGAGAACGGAAAATTGTACCGTTATAATGGTATAATTTTTAATGGATAAGGCACTTTTTGTAGGAAAATAATTTAAATTATCGTCTTGCCGACTATGGAGGCTGATGAAAATTTGCACAATGTAAATTCACATCAAGAGTTACAATATAGATGGACCTTCCTTCAAAGGCGATGCAAAATTTCATATAATTTACGCCAGAGAAACAAATTTCCCTGTTTTTTTCAAAAATTTGCCCAAATAACGGTGCAATGGTAAATTTTCCAATTCCATCCTCTAGATCAAGTCATAAGCTACAAAAAAGTATACTGGAATTTTCTCGTAGGACGCACCGTTCTAGAGATATAAGCTGGCAAAAGTTCCATGCGACCCACCAGAAATCATGAATGTTGCCTAACCTTGCTCATATCTTAAAAACCGTGCGTCTTACAGCAAAGTGACGCACGCCGATTTTGTAGCTTATGACTTGATCTAGAGGATGGGGTAACTTGCTTAGTTCTTTATCTGATATTTGGATTTCTATTCAGCTTGAAAGAAACATCAGACATTTTTCGCACTTTTTCAGGCATTTTCTAAATTCAAACGAAGTTAGTCAAGAAAGATTGATGCTCAAAGAAAAGATGTAATGATACAAGAGGCCCCCCAGAAACGCCCTGCAACGCCAACCAACTCCTCAAGTCACAACGGAGAGGTAGAAGACACAGACTGCGACCTGTGAAAGAAATCCCGCTTGCGACCCAAAACGGACCCCCTCAACCAACCCGACACTGGCAGAAGTGTCTCTCAACCTCTTCTCGAAGACATTTTTGACAAGATAATCAAAACGAGCACTCACCTGTTGAACACTGAAGCGGACTAGAGCTGCTCCAACGCTGGCTGGCTGGATGTCAATCAGACTGAAGACCTACCTGCTTCGCTAATCCAACGATGGCGGGTTGGAGACACAAGCACACTGGCACTTCACACGCGTCACACTTCACACACAGGCAGGGAAAACACTCGCGAGGGACTTTGAGAATGATGGAGACGCACACAAAACCGAAACCGCGAAAGAAAAACAACACAAATCAATCTTTTCGTGACGAACGGCACTTGGGGGAGCCACGAGACGACACGGAAAAATAACACTTCCTCGCACGAACGGCAGACAGCACAGATTTACCATTAAACACCAGCGACACTCGCGATACACAACCGACGCACGTAGCCTACCTCAAAATGGTGGCCAGCTTGAAGGGGAACGCATAATTTGCACGAAAAAACGACACAACCTCACGAGATTTCAACACAATCTGATGGAATTTATGGAATTTTACACATCCGCACTGATTTAAAGATGTTAACTAATTTGAAGCCACTTTGCCGATGCAATTCTATTTCTTTACGTGATCACTGTAAATTAGAAAAGCTCCCACGAGCGCAGCAGACCGGTGTGACCGAATACATTTCACCGCAAAAAGCACTAAAATCGGTCGTCTTTCATTGAAATTATATGCAATTCGATGAATTTAACACTTTAACCACACTTTGCACACATATTTCAGGAAATAACACAACTTTTTCGATTTTTAAACAATTCACTTGCACCGGAAGAACACCTTTTATTCTTGCTCACTCGCTGATTTCACCGACACTGGCAAGAGAGTTGGCATAATTTGTGGTGCGTTTGAGAGATGTAACGGGATCGTGAAGAAGAGTGAATGCATGACAAGGAGAGATTGTTGTTGGTTTCTATGGAGAGACAAATGATTTGAATTTTTGAATTTTAACTGTCGTATGATTGGAGATGGTTCTTTGGGATTTGTGTTCTTTTGTTGAACTTACACTGGCAAGGAATGAGGATGGATATGTGGTGTAACTGGACCTAAATTAACAAGTTGGACGGGATTTAGGTAGCTGCCTCTAGTTGGGCACTCTGGTTGAGATCCCCTTCAACTTGTGCGCGCCACCAAAGGCGAGGTCTTAGGTTAGGTAAGAGTGACCTAAAAAGTAGCCACACTTAGGCCAAAGGTAGGTCCGTTGTGTTACCACAAAGATCTGGTAGATCCTAATCCAAGAACCATCTGGAGATGGACAAAGCGATGAAACCGACTGATGCAAATCTTACTTAGTTCTGTCAGGTCAGACGAGGTCTTCCTGCGTTTACCCTCCGGGTGAGATTCGAAGACTCCACACGCCGCAGCATTGGAGTCCCATCCCTCTACATGTCCCAGCCATCTTAAGCGACTGATGGGCAGTTTATTTCCTAAGTCGACAGCTCGTATAGTTCGTCGTTGAATCTCCTCTTCCAGACTAGCGTATTATACCTCTAAACAATCACGCTGGCTCATCAGACTGAGCGAAAAATCCCGTCAGGGCTTGCGTCCTCTTAGGCTAGGGTGATTGCCACCACTGTAGCAGTTGCTAGATCCTGGTTGGATCCTTTGTGCTATCACTTCCCGGTGCTTTCCACCGCCTCCTCATTAATTCAAAGGGGCCACACTAAGGAAAATAGAATAAACTTGGGGACTACCTAATGGTATTCTAGTGGCCTACTCTGACAAGTCCACTTCGCGGGGCGAGGATGTGAAGTTCATTGGAATAATGGCAAGCGTTGCGGACGGACGTCGGCCCGTTGAAGGGAGTCGAACGTAACGAGGGTTAGGAGGTAATTAAAGTCGTTTGTTTTAGAGAATGATTAAATCGGAAAGAGGGGAATCTGTAACAGAGACGCTCGCGGAAAATGGAACAAACTGTGCGTCATCTGTGCAGTTTGGCAGCCATTGTGAAACAGGGTTTAGATCATCATGGGTTCTTGCAATGATTGAAAATCTCGATGGAGAAGCACTTGGACAGGATTGAGATTTGATGTAGGGTGACTGGAGGCATAGGACCGTCGAACTAGATAACAAGATGAAGGGTGGCTCAGTCCATAGAGGCTCGCTCGCTGCTCAGCTTCAAAAGACCTCTCGCACAGGGCAGAATAATCCTAATCGGCCCATTTAGACCTGCTTTTAACTTCTGCGCACGTTTGGTGATGTTTTCTTACGTGTATTAATAGAGACAAGTGACTCCAACTCCAGACAACTCCAGGTTGTGGTATCAATATGACTGAAGCTGGAACTACTTAACTCACTGAAGTTGTTGAACATGCATCCTCCAAGTGCCTTCTTGGTTATCTCAGGGTCAGCGCCTCGGCAATTACTAGAGCAGCCTTTGTAAGGGAGACCAATCCAGAAGGCCTGGCACAGTGCACCATTCGATTAAGCACACTACTGTCCCAAATTAACGCTCGACCATCCGGGCATCTCCAGATGAAGATGGCATTGAGCCTCCCACTCTGTGACGATGACTAGGTCCAGCCATGAGTAGGCGGAGAACGGATGTCCTTGTTTGTTGCTGGGCACTTAAATTTAGTCGATGAATCAGATTTCCATCTCAACATTGTCTATTCATACCGCAAGCATGGTTTTTTCCAAAGTTTCTAAAACTGTAACACCTTGACCCAGCCTAACGACTTCATTGCGCTGCCTTGTTGAGGGCTTGAGCTTATTGTTGTTATTATTGTTGGGGGTATATTGCGTTACAAACTTCAGATATATTGAGCCCCCTTTTGATACTTTTGCTCTCTTAAGAGCTCCCCTCCTTCTTCTTACAATCCGGGGTGTACCCGGGCCTCAACCAACAAGTATCTCCAACTAGCACTGTCTCTGGCTAACTGCCTCCACTGTCGCACGTCAAGTTGGTTGAGGTTTTGCTCGCCATCGGTTCCATGGGCGTCCTCTATTGCGTTGTCCCACAGGTTCGGAATCGAAGACTCTTCGGGCCGAAGCTGACTTGTCCAAACGCTCTACATGATCTAGACATCTTAAATAAACCTGGAGACTGCCTAATGGTATTATAGTGTTCCACTCCTGTGTTGATTTACAGCCAATTAGTTTTCCTGATAAACTTAGCTATGCCTTGTATCATTAAGTGTGACACTTCCTCTAGTGTCTTTTCTAGTTTTTGCAAGGGCTGGACAAGTGCCGAGGAGATGAAGCGTATTTTCTTCCTCCTCGTCGTCTCTACAGCTTCTGCGGAAGTCGTTGTGGGGGGCTCCCATTCTTCTGGCATGGATACCGAGAAGGCAGTGGCCGGTGATAATGCCCACTACGTTCCTTATTACAGTGTATTGGTTTTGTTTGGATTTAGTGAGGGCCAAATAAGCCTCGAAGTGTAATTATATCCATCTCCGATTAGCGGAGTCGAAGGCCTCTGTAAGTAAAATGGTGTTTGTTACTTGGAGTGAGGGATATGGGGTGTCCTGCCAGTGGCTGCTCCACCCCTCTTCTTGCTAAATCGTCGGCCCTTTCGTTGCCTGGAAAACCACAATGCCCAGACACCCAGCATAGGGTTAGGTTGCATCTAATAGGCAACCTAAAGGATGGCAAAGTTTAACCATCTTCGATTTAATCGATGGTGTAGCCAGAGCCTTTATAGCCGCCTGACTTACTCATCAGGCTGACGCGATAGTTGCTTTCCATTCCTGACGGTCCTTGGACACGCTGCTTCCAGTCATCAAGACCAAGCTGTCTTGCATCCGCGATTACTTGGTCTTGACCCCCAATGAGGGCGGTCAAGGGACGAGACAGAGACAGAGTGGTAGTAGAAGTAAGCAGTCAAGGCAAGGAGACTTTCAGGAGACGATCTAAGCCCAAAAAGATGTCTGTTTTGATTGAGTTTGAGTACAAACTTTAATGGCTTCCCATTGACAAGAAATCAGCAACAAAAGGCCATGTAGGCTCGATGTGGCCGAGCCAGTGCAGTGGACAGATCTTTGCCTTCCGGACTACATCCACATCCTGGCACAGTTCGTAGAGTTCGCGGTTGTGTCTTCTCCTCCATTGGATGACCGCCTGACTATGTATGTAAATGGCGATAGATGGCCGGTCTATCGGGGTTCATTGACAGTAGGCGGGCAGCCTCTTGGATAGCTTTGACTTCTGCCTGGAATACACTACAATGGTTGCGTCCACTTAACTGTGGGCTTATAAGTGCTGGCGCCGAATAGTCGTACAAGCTGGAACACAGAGAATCTGGAGAGCACTTTTAAATCCTCCTTGCCTTGGTCAATGTTAAATCATCACCGTCATCAGCATCTTCTGACCCACATGTTCCACTAAAAGGGCACGCACGGGAGATCTCCAGGCCACTGGATCCTCCGCCATCGACTGTAATCCATCACGAATCATGACTTGGTCTAACCACACCGTCCTGGATCTTCCAAGAGGTGGCCTGCATGCTGGAGTCGCAGTCAAGCCACGACTAGGAAGAGGCTGAAGACTCAGAATAAGGCTAGATCCATTGTCCTGTCACGTTCTTTGGTAGCTAGGCGGAGGCTGAAGACTCAGAATAAGGCTAGGCCCATTGTCCTGCTACGTTCTTTGGTAGCTAGGCGGAGGCTGAAGACTAAGAATAAGGCTAGGTCCGCTGTAGCTAAGAAGAGAGGGCTGTTCCCAGCATAATGCCCGCCAGCATTCACTCTTCGAAGACTTTGTCATGTAAATTTTGGCCACAACTACGTTTTAAGTGCTCTGTAGGGAGAGTTCAATTTCGAGCCAATTTTTCGAGCAATTGAATGATATCTCGACTTCCTCTCAGCCCAGAGTGGATGAATCTTCGAATCGGAGCTAGCCCATGCAGCTTGGAAATAACTCGTGTCCGCGATGGGCTCTTCTGCTTTACATGGCCTACATGGCCTCTTATTGCTGATTTCTTGTCCATGGGGAGGCGTTAACTTTTGTCACACTCCATCACAACAGACATCTCTTTGGCCTTAGATCGTCTGCTGAAAGTCTTGACTTGACTGCTTACTTCTACTACCACTCTGTCTCGTCCATTGACCGCCCTCACAGGGGGTCACCCTCCCACCGACTCCCAGCGACCTACGAAGGGTTTGAGTCTGACTAAACTGCTCTATCATCCTGCTTAAGGTCCGAAGTCAGAGTCTTCAATGAGAGTGGGAAGAGTGAGTTTCAGGATTCAAGCTGCTGGACTGGATAGATTACTGAAGCCGGTACCTAGTCTTTTCTACCAGTTTCCTCTCGTCACACAAAAAGGCCTCCCATCATCTGCCACATATCCTCAACCTCCCCGTCCTCAGTTCAAAGACCGAAGCTATTCTTCACTGACAAGCTATTCATTCGCCCAAGACGACGACACGAGTCCTACAAAGCTGATGTTTCTGCCTCACCTTGAACCTCGCCGCCCTAAGCACAGGGGGATGTCTTTAGAATTTCCCAGAGACGAACATGTAAATCAAAGAATCGCCTGCATGCCTAGCTTCTTCTGAGGAAAGCTGCTCATCTGTCAAATGCGAGGACCTTCAATTTTCAATCTCCCCCGAAGCGTCATAACTTTGACTTTCAAAGCAAACAACTCATCAACTCGTTAAGTCCAAAAAGAAAACAGAAAAACCCTGCTAATGGCATCCAAAGACCGGGATGAACTGAGATGAACCGCCGTGAACCTGCATCTGAAGAATTCAACCTTTCAGAGGCAGTCCCTCGTTTTCTGTTTTTTGCTTGTCTGAGTTATTCTATTGAAGCTGATGAATGGATTTAACAGAGTGCATATGTTAAAAGCAACCTTCCAACCCTTTATTTTGGAGTACACCACACTCACTTGAAAGCTGGGGGGGTTTGCCCACCCCGGTGAGCTCAGTAGACTCCTCTCGTTGTGTTTGAATTTAAATTGCATTTACTGCAAGACTCCCAACCCTCCCATGCTATTCATTAAACTACTTCTCTACCTTTGACTCACAGAACTGCAAAACGCTTAAACAGAATGAATATTCCACAGAGAGAGAGAGAGAGAGAGGGAGAGTAGTCCTGAGTTGGGTGCACATCCCAGGTGAAGGCACTGAGTGGGTGGTGGGTGGTGGAATCCATGATGTCATTGGTCCTTTGGCCAAATTAAATTCATTGTTTCACATTCAGCAAGATGATCACAAAACAGACGAGATGGAGCAACGGATGAGCAACAACAAGGAAAGAGAAAGATAAAAAATAGGAAACCAAATTTGCAGAAACTTTTCCCATTTCAAGTATCTTCCTGTCTATTGCTAGACGAGGCCAAAATTCTGCCGCCCCCTCCCATCACCACCATCACCATGCCGCAGCCGATAGTTTTGTATTCCAACAACCACGACAACGACAACGACGAACAACGATGATGCTGAAAGGCAAAGAAGAAGAATGACCCAGATTACGTCGCGAAAATAATATTAACAGCAAAATAAGAGACCGCAGAAAAGGAAGATCATTTCCAAATAAATGTGGTGTTAGGCAAATTTCTGAATGAGGGGGTGGATGTGGCAAACGCACACACACACACACACATGTCATGTGAAAAATCTTTTCATTACTTCCAATGGGAGGCGCAAAACACAAAGTTTTTCGATTTGCCTCCACTCTCTCTCTCATACACACACACACACACACACACGTTCCCCTCATGGCGGAGGAATTTATAGTGTTTCAACTTAACGCTGACGCTCCACTCTCTGCACACTCGTTCGCCGCCCCACATGTCCTTGGAATGATTTTTGTCGCAAAACGAACGATAACCGCATGAGAATGGGGAAAACTTTGTTCCGGGGTCGGAATCAGAGCCCGGAATCTCACAATCCCCCTCCCCATCGCCATCGCCATCACCATCTACCAGCCACAATGTAAAATTCCATTAAATTATAACTTTGATACTACCACTCTCTGTCTCTGTCTCGCCTCTTGGCCACCCTCATTGGGGGTCACACCCTCCCACTGGCCGTGGGGGCCTACTCCGACTGAGTGAGTGTGTGTATGTGTGCGCTGTAATGAACCGGGGATTAAGTAAACTCAGTAAAAGTGCAGAATCCAACTGCAATGCAATATGGTGTTGTAACTCTATCTCTCACGCTACCATTTGTTGTTCTGCTCTTAACTCTCTTTTCATTTTCATTTTTTTTTTTCCAGATGTACCGGATATCGTATGCCAGGAGTATGCGGTGCCACATATGCAGGATCTCATACCAAAAATTCCAGGCGGATATGTTGGTGTACGCATGACGCCACCGCCGCCACCATTGAATAATATATTTCCAAAACCGCCACCACCGGTCCCACCGCCACCCACTGAGAAATATTATGCAGCCACAGCGATTTGTAAGCCAATACCAAATGGAAATGGCACCGGCAACGCTACTGGCAATGGTGGCAACAGCAACACTAACAGTCTCGGTCCGCCCGGCACAATTGGAACGAGTGGAATGAACACGGCAGCCACAACACCGACCGGGACGATAAATTCAACCCCAACAGCGCCACCGATGAACCCTTATGGTGATGTCGATGCAATTTCCACCGACGACGATCTAATACAGCTGCAGGAATTTCCAAGGCAATCCTTAGTTATTGTCGAGAAATTAGGCTGTGGTATCTTTGGTGAATTACATTTATGCGAAACCAAAGGATTAAGGTAAGCAGTACGTACACACCACCCTCACACCCCTACACATACCCCCACTCCTTCCATGTCGCATCCATATTCATTGGGAGAGATAAAAGTTTTTCTTTTGTCTGTTCCTTCCTCCTTCGCCTCACCACCCACTCACTCGACCGTGTGCACATCCTTCCTGGAATTTCAAGATTTGGTGTGTTTGTCTGTGTAGTGTTCTTGACTTTCATATGCCTGATGGTGGTCCTTAAATGAGGATGCGAGCGCACCAGTGGAGATTGCGGTTATTGAATACCAAAGATGAAGTCAATTCCTAAATTGACAGCACATCCAAGCACACTCTACACACACACACACACACGGAGGGAGACAGAGGGAGAGTCAGTGGAAGCAAAGATTGGTTAACCGAAGTCTTAATTTATTCGGACAATGATGTTACAATTTCGGACGTAAGGACAATTAAGACGGACAACTGTAATGAGTGAAATCTGATGTTGTCGGGGCGAGGGAGGATAGTGGGGGAGAGCTTGGCAGTATTTAGATAAGCGTTTACACAAAATCTCTGCCTTCCCCCTGGACTCCTGGATGAGCATTTTAATCGAATTATTTTCAATTCAGTATTGAATGACGAGGGAAATTAGTTGGCAGTGCATTTGGAAGCGCTGCAACATAGCCCAATGTGTCAACTCATAGTTGACACAGGCACTTGTGGGAGGATGTCCTTATCTTGCGAGAGACTGGACACATTGCCCTTCCTATCTGGACAAAGTAGAAAGTAACACTCGACCTCTTTTGATTTTGTTTGACTACTCGATGCACAACAAAATTAGTTGCTGCAGGATAGGTTCATGTCCAAGGCTGTGTCGTCAGGAATAACGAGTGGCCTCTCATTTAATTGAAGAATGCTTTGAGGGGTCTAGCCGATTATGTGTGCAGTCAAGACTATGAGAAGATAGGAGCTTTGTGTGGAGTGTTAGGGATCCTGCTTGGTGTCGCTACAGGGGTCGTTACTTGAGTTCATGTTCTTTTGATGGTGCTACAGTCTGGGAGGGAGTAGTTTCTCCATCTTTAGCCAGCTGTCGCTAATTACGAACGCCAAGGTAGATTCTAACTTGTATGCACCATCGGATGAGTGGCGGCCCTCTAGCTCGTTGCCCCCTGCCGCGGATAGGTGGATGGGTTCCTACTGAACTTGTATGCACCATCAGATTAGTGGCCGTCCTCTAGCTCGTTGCCCCTTGCTTTGCCTCATAGATGGCCTAGAAATCTTAGAAGACGAACCTACAAACGCCTGTGCAGACGCATGTCGCTGAAGAGCGCATACAGTTCGTGGTTAAATCTGCGTCTCCAAATGTCCTGGACGCACAACCCTGCCAAGGATTGAAAAACAGGGAATTTCTCTCGAAGAAATCAAGGACTTCATTTTTCGAATTGGGTTTTGCAGATGTCTCCGCAACGTACAACAATACAGGCTCGTAGTTGAGTGCAAATGGCGGTCAGCGGACACACAAAAAAAAATATGAAAATGTTTATTGAAGATTAAACCACCCGAGCGGAGGCGGTGGCTTGAAGAATAGGTCGTGACAGCGGGGAGGAAGTGGCGCCAAATCAGCCATGAAATCTGACAGATGCATAAATCATATCTTGTTGCTGCAGGTTGATAGGTTTTAATTTTTCATTCGAGCAGCCAAGAATTCACGAATACCCCGAAGGTCCGTAGTGACGCCACTGGAGCCGACTTGGGGGCGTTGCTCTTGCAACTAACGGGTGGGTCTTTAGACCTTGTTTTTTCAAAAGGTTTTTTTTGACCAGTCTGTCCTGTATTGTCTGACAAAGTGATCGTGGCAAAACTCAAACTTCAACAGTGTCTCCAAATTATTCAGTTGTATTACAAAAATCGGTCCTTTCTGGGCAATCTTTTTCTTGCACTTCGCGCTAGACGATTTGTGCAACCATCCGATTTAAATCTGAATCTCAGTGTGCGTTACTGGAAAAGTACTTACTTCATTCGCTAAAGTGAATCAAGTCAGCTGGAATAGACAAGATAGGGGCAATGGATCGAAGGTTGAGTGCAGAATACCTTTCGCCCTTGATAACCAAGCTTATTAACAAGAGTTTCGACCAAGCAACGATCCCGCACCTTTTGAAAACATCAGAAATCGCGGAATTACTCGCCGGGATGGGGTGAGAAACACGACAGTGCGCGGAGGAACTCAACGTTGAGCAGCTGCTTCTTCGAATGGAGAGCGCTATAGTTCGCTGAATTGGTCACGTAGAACGAATGTCCCCACCATCACGATTTCCGAGGCGGGTCTTGATTGAAAACTTCCCACGCTCTCACGCAGCACGTCGCGCCTGTGATGGAGAACTAAGCTTACTAAGCTGAAAATTGGATCCTTTAGAAGAAAAATAAGAAAAAACCACTTGGCAGACCCAAGATGGGATGGTTGGACCAAGTCCATAAGTTCGCTTGGGCATAACCGCTGATGACTTAGAGTCGCTGGCGGAGGATCGAGGCCTGGCCTGGAGATCTTAGAGGAACATGCGGGTCACCGACGACTTACGAATGCATGTCTGTAAGTTTATTAAACAATCACAGATAATTCTGCAAGAGACTCGGGTTGATTTTACCACGAAACAGTTCCGAAATCATAGCCAATTCAACGAATTCAGTGCGACAAAGTGGGTCACCTCAAACTTCTCTCGTAAACATCCAACCAACGCACTCCCTTACGAAAGTCTTTACTTATTCCACATCTACATTCAATTTCCTATCCATTGAGACATCCCCCAAGCTTAGAGTCATCCTATTTATCGAGAAAATCGTTTCACAAAACTTGGCATCCATCAAATCCACTCCGACGAAAATGCGTTCAATTTCAGCAAAAAAAATGCAAGTCCATTGTGTTGCCGGTTTACTGCATTTTTTCGTGTGAAATGTGTCAATTTCTTAAAAGTCGATTTTCTGTGTGTTCAAACTGAAATTTCACCTCAAATGTGTTTGACTGAACGTGGAAATGATAATTACAGTTAAATCAAGCAAACATTTCATTCGAAATCCTTGAAAATGGGAGAAAAGTACATAATTCATTTTCTATGACGTCAGAGTTGAACACAGACGTTACTGCCTAGCTGGCAATGCTTGATTGGAATGCAAGCTGAGTGGAAATGTCGTTCATCGTCTGCCAAGGAAAGATCCAAGGGAAATGGATTAAATGAGGCTTTAGACTCTTGAAATCTTTTTTCTCTCGAAGAACTGCTTATTTCGCACAGACACTCACCTTCGCCTGTTGCTCCGTGGAACTATGGAGTTGGCATGCATGGTGTGGATTATTGTTACAATAATTTGATCGACATAGCATATTGCCATTTAAGAAATCGAATGTGCTTAGTTCCAGCATATGTTTTGGTTATAAAGCGAAAGGGTTCATACAAGCTCAGGAGATGGCTAGATCAGAAGTGCTGTGGCAAGTGGTGGACCAAAGTACCTACTCAAATGCAGACAAGACTGTTACAAATTAAACACTGGTTATACCTTACTTAAATGTTCTTTTTATTAAGATGCTTACACGTCAGAGGTCGTAAGGGAAAAGGGCCGATAAATTCAACTTAAAGCTAATAGACGTATGAACTACCAATCGATTTCTGTTCTCACAGTTGGTAGTAGGTAAAGGGTGACATGGAAAATTAAGTAGCTACACTGTTTCAATTCTACTACATAACAAAGACATGCCCGGAATATCCTGTCTTGGAAGAGAGTTGCGGAGCACTTGATGTTTTCCTGTCGACGCGGAGAAGAGGACTGACCTGGCAAGTTAGGAGAACAAAAAACAGAACCGAGGTCTGCACAAACGGACAATCATGATGGTCTCGCTGCTGTCCGCTAGAGAGAAGCTTCACAAAGTGAAGGAAAGACTTCGTGTCTGGAACCATTAAGACTAAGACCTTGTTCATTATGGGAGCATTTGTGGCAGCCAGCCGTGCTTCCTAGTTAAGTTGCCCAAAATGTCCACAACTCAGGACAGAGCTTCTCCTCTTTGATGGCAATTCCGAAAACCGCATTCTGACACTCCACGAGAGTTTGATCCTAGTTACAATTATGTGAGAGCAGACTATCTGCCTTAAGCCGCCTATCTCCCCCTGCTTGTGGCCAAGTTGATACTGGATTCATTCTCCTTAATCTCTTCTCTCCTGCTACCACTAACAGCACACACAAAGTCCAGCTGCATGCTTATGACAACAATCCCTTGCACTGACCTCTCCATTCCATTGTTCGAATTCTCTATCCCGAGCTGACTGCAGGCAGTCCCTAATGAGATGTGTCTCTACGTGACATTCAATTTCACTAACTCTGCTCCCAGGTCCTTTGTCTGCTCACCCACACACGACCTCAATCTGAGACGCCCATCCGCCCGGACCTAGTTTAAAATTCAAATGTCCCACAGTGCACAAGCCATCAGTCAAAGATGACCACATTACTTTGGGGTACCGGCCCCAGACACACGCACACGCACACGGCCGAGTCCTCATCTCGCTTGACCCTTTCATTAAGGGCAACGCACACAAACAACGCACACACATCAAGTCGTAAATCCCCAAAAGTCCTTTCAAATCCATTCTAACCGCGAATACGCTCAAATAGACCACACCACCCCACACTCAGGGTCCCCAATTTAAAATGATTCTCATGTCAACACCCAGACCACACCCACCCACCCACCCACCCATCCACCCGTCCACCCTATTTAATTAACAAATATGTACACAGATTCAGTCATGTAAATAAATCTGCTTAATGATGAAAATTCGCTCACAATGTGCATCTGTCTATCGCTTCTCTCGCACACACAGCTCGAATCTAGTTGCGGTTGCAACTTTACGTCCTGGCGCTCCGGACCACATGCGAAAGGAATTCCGGTCGAAGGCCAGGCACTTGGCACATCTTAATGATCCGAATGTGGCCAAAATACTGGGCGCCTGTCTGCGGGACGAGCCAATTTGTATGGTCCTCGATTATAGCAATTGTCTGGGCGATTTGAATCAATTCCTTCAGGAGCACATTGCCGAAACGGGTCTAAAGGGTGTGCCCAACAAAAGTTTGAGGTAAGTGCGATCAAAAAAAAAAGGAGTGGAATGCATAAAATGGAAATCCCGAACGGATAAAACAGATAAACCTACCGAAGGAGCTTGGAGAGATGGGAACATGGTAGAAAAACGGACGGTCGCCGGAGATAGTCGTCTGGCTGCAGGACGACGCGACGCGCCGGGCGCAAAACAACACGAAAAAAAAAGAATAAGCGAAACAAAACGAACGAGGAGAAAACTTTCTCCGGATGTTATCGGAAAATATATACCAAAACGAGAACGAGGACGAAAGAGTATATCCATATTCCCATCTCTTCTTCTTCTTCTTCTTCTTCTTCTTGTTCATCTTCTCGCTCGGCGAGGACAAAGTTTTATTGGAAATGTTAAGCACAAACTTTACCCGTTTCTTCCTTTTTTTTTTCTCTCTATGTCTTCTTCATCATCATCACAACACTCGATGGGGGGGCACCACCACCAACAACAACAACAACACAACTATCGGATAACAACCACGATATGTCCTCACAATCCTGCACATCCTGCAACCAACCGACCGACCGACGGACCGTCCAACAAACAGCTACGGATGCTTAGTCTATATAGCAACACAAATTGCATCAGGAATGAAGCATTTAGAGCAAATGAATTTTGTACATCGGGACCTTGCAACAAGGTAAGCTTAAACTGTTTGTGCCATCGCTTGTTCCTTGCAGGTGTACGAGTGTAGTATGCGCATCCTTTCAGGCTTGTTGTTGTATGGATTAGATGCAAGCATCGGAAGAGCAATGGATGTCTGGCAAGCCCTCACGCTCACGATGCTTGTTTAAATTATTCTCATCCTCCAGCTCGTCCTGTGAGAGAAACACACTCACACACCCACACGCCCGTTCAATGGTTGATCTTAGTTATTCGGAGTGATTTGAAAATTTCATCATTTGGCAAACGAAGCGAAGCTGTTTTAGTGTTTTCGAGTTAAAACTGAAAAATTGAAGTAGATGGGGTGGGTTGGGGCAATCTTTTTTTTTTTTTTGGTAATTTGTTAAGTTCAACCTGTCTGCCTCTCGTCGGTCCTAATCGGGTTTTTGAAACTCGGTTTATTGGTGTACTCGTTCGAGGAACGAGTGTGTTTCGAGGAATGACGTTGCAGACGTAGTTGCATTAGTTTTGATGAAATATGCATAAACGATGAGTGGTTTTACTCAATTCGAAAGTTTCTCTCTCTTTCTGTCTCTCTCATGAAAGCCGGTTTTTAGTTAGGCTAAGATAATGTGAGGCACTCAAGTTAGGAGGAGGTTCTTGTAAGTGCATGTCTCTCCGCAAGTGGCGCGGCGTGGATAATTTGAAAAGGTGAGTCGCTAAAAATATTCGCCTGCAAACGCTTTCTGAAATTGTATTGTGTATCGCTTTTTTGCTAATCACATACAAGGTAAGCAATTCAAGCCAAATTTGTATTCTTCAAGTAATTTTTAAAACAGAAATAAAAATAGAAAGAACAAGTCTGAGAGAAAACAATACAAAATCCACAAATAAGTCGATGAAAAGTGAGTTTTTTTTGCCTAAGAAACCGTGTGTTGAACAGGGAGAGAGAGGAGTCAACTACAGCGAACGATGAAGGCAAACAGAGAACCAATTTGTTCTAACTAGCTAGATATTTTATAACCCGAGATTTTTCGGGTTACTATGATTTTTCACTCTTTATTTTGCTGTCGCTTTGTGGGTTTTTTTTTTCAGTAGACAAAAAATGACCAACACTAGCTTAACTAACTTTTGGAATCTAACTTAGTGGCCCTCTATAGGCACTCTAAGCTAAACTTAAACCTTAACTATGTCTTTCGACTGATCCAATGTCCTTTTACGCATTCATGGGAACTTGTTACTAAGAAAATGATGAACTTAGTACATGAGCTATTTGCTTAACCTAAACCTAAATAAGACTTTAGGCTACCTTAAAAATAAATCTTAACGCTATGTGGAATACATTCATGTACGACCATGGAAACTGATATCTTGGTCGACTTGCCGAAAGTCTAGCCCGGGTCCAAAGGGATCGACGAGGGAGCTTTTTCATTTAACCATCAGTACTTCTGGTGTTGCCTGCCTCACATATTTGACATCACGGATGGATACCGATCTGTTGAATCGGAGGAGTTCCTCAACTGTCCTCGACTGTAGTTGAGTAGCGTATCCGAGGTTGTCCGAGCAATGTGGAAGATTAATGGAGCTGCTCATTTATCCTGGATCAGGCCTGTCTGCTCGAAATAGACGAATGCTTCAGGGGGGATAAAGTCGTTAAGCCGAACCTTTTCATGGTACTGTAGCAGCCCTTATAACGAATTCAGGCACTCTTCTAAGAAAAAGAGATAAACATGTAAAAGAGACTACCGGTGTGAGAGCAGTGAACATGAATAAAGATCACTCTTGTGTAGTTGCGAAGCGAAAGTTGATCAGAAAAAATATATTCAAGTGTTTTATTATTGCTACTTCTATCGGTTAAAGTACCCGTGATTGGGGCAGTAAGCCACTGAGATTAGGCTGCTCGCCGAGAGCATAGGCCATGCAGCATGTCTACGCAGATGATCTGATATGTCTACGAATCATCTTGAATAGGAAATTGTCCACTCTTGTCAAGTCAAGTTCGTTATATAGGACCTCATTGCGATAGAATTTTTTTTACTGCGACTCTGGGGTTCTGTAAAACCGAAGGCAGGCCCTAAGACAAGCTCTTTCAAACACCGAATCTTTTCCATCAAGCTTGCTCCCACGTTGAACCACACGGTACAGCCATAGGTAAGCATCGGCCGAATAAGGGCCATGTGGCAGATTACCTTCACTCTTGCATCGAGTTGGCTGTTCCAAAACAGTATCTTTGTAAGAGCGAAAGCCGCTCGAGCTCTGACCAGAGTAGCCTCTATACGTTTGTTAATATACAGATACTGATGTAGCCAGATCGCCAGGTATCGGACTACACTTCGTTGGACAGCACGGGTAACCACTGGCGCAAAGAAGTGTAGTCCGAACTTAGAACTTTCGCCAATTCTTTTTGGTATCCGCTGAAACCCTATATAACGACATTCTGAACAAGATGGTTTCCGACTTCTCAAGGTTGATGATCAACTACCATTCGTCGAAAGATCGCTGAATCGTCTCGTAGTCACGTTGCAAAGGTGCTACAATGTCCACGATCTTAGGACCTGACCTGTACGCTATCAGATCATCTGCGTACGCGTGCTCAAGAGATCCTTCAGATCCGTGGTATGAATGTTAAGGAGTGTCGGTGAGTTAACAGCTCCCTGTTGCAGACCATATTTAAATCTTGAACGTACCAACAGAAGTTCTTAACCACGAACTTTTTCTAATGCCTGGCCTGCTCAATTTCTAGAAGAGCCCTTACTTTACGGTTGTTCTCTTATGGGCTATGGAGTATGCTGGAGAAAAGGCATGCAATGATGTATATAGTCTATGTTTACGTATAGTGTATGTTTCTACGTACGTTCGAGTAGAATGATATAAAACGAATGTCAATCAGGTTGTGGTTGTGGACTTCACTCGATGTGCAGGTCCAGGAAACAGACAAAAATTATGTTTATATGCAAAGAATTAAAGATTCATGTTGCTTGTAATATCTATACATTGTTGAAGAGTGGAATTTGAAAAGATAACTCGGTAGGAATCGGATTGTATGGAAGCCACGCCACTGGCTCCACACGTTAGGAAGGTAACAAATCGATATAGACTGCTGATAGGAACCTCTTCACAGAGGTGTAAAAGATTGCCAAGGAGGGCGTCTCGTGCTTTTTTTTTGAAAGAATTGTCTAAGTAATCTGTGAAACAGGAACACGACTGTTGGCAATTCAAACTTAAAGAGGCATCCATTAAAAATGTATGATCATCCGACAAGAGGTGTCATTGTAGAGCAGGCAACATTTAGCTAACTTATCTCGTCAAAAGTTTCACTAAAGGGTTTGCCTTCTTCTTGAGCAGTCGCTACAGTCCGGTGGTGATCGGTGCCTCAGTCAACATGCCTCTGTAACTTGCACGGCTTGGAGCACTGCAACTACATAGATAGTGTTCAGTGGTTTTTTCCTCATCCTCGTCCAAGGACCTTCTACAGAAGTCGTTGTATGGAAGGCCCAGTCGAGAGGCGTGAGTTCCTATTTAGTTAGAGCGCCAATGAGAGATCTCAGAGTCGGCCTGCTTATTCTAATCAGGTTAAGCGATCGCTTATGGTCGATCATTGGATAGAGTTGTTTGGTAATGAGGCATCCTGTGCCAGTTGTCCATCCGTGGTTTGATTGGACAAGTGTTTCCAGCTTTAGTAGTTGCTTTATAGTAGCGATAGGCAGAGAGGGTGGATCGCCAACCGGAAAGAGTACAGAGCTTGTACCCTTTCTAGTGAGTTAATCAGCTTCGAAATTTTCTGGAATGTCCCACCCGGCACCCACATGAGTTGGATGCTAAAATACTTGGGCATCTCGTTAAGAGAGAGGCGGCAATTGAGGGAAGTCTTAGAGTTAAAAGTAACTGAGCTCAGGGATTTGATCGCTGTCGGAACAGATGACGATATCTGTGCTTGACATTACATTGTTTTTTAGACATGACAGAGTTTTAGCCTGAAAGACGCTACAGTGAACTGATAATCGAAAAGGGAGCTGGATGTTAATATTCTTGGAATAGACGCCATCTTCGACCCATGTGTGAAGATTCACAGTGGACGCGTCTTATGTTCAGTCTTCCAGAAAGATCTGGGGTATGCTGGTAGAGACATTTTTCTCGAAGAGGAGTTTTGGTATGGTGAGGTCTGGGGTTTTATTTTGTATCACTTTCCGATTTGTATTCGGAAATGAAATCGGTTACTACAATCCATATTTTGTATCACTTTCGGATAGGGGGTTGAATGCTGCCAACTGTTTACCAGTAATTTTTGAGAAATGAGCTGTCAAAATAAAATAAACAAAAATTCAAATAATAGGTCAGTTGCAAACAGAACTCAAGTATTACAGAGATGCCCGACTTCTACTTCTCTTGCTGCTTAAAATGTTTGACAACTGTCTCTTATAACGGGTTCTTAAACCAAATTGAGCAATCAGAGCACGGCATTTACGTTATTTCGTGCGTGAACTGTCAAAAATTCAATATCAGTCAAAAAAGTACTCAAACTTATCGATGGACTAGGGGGCAATGAGCTGTGAAGTCAGCTAGCTCTGTAATACTTCACTTCTGGTTTGCAAATCGATTCATTTCAATTATTATTTTCATGGCACTTTAACACATTTAACAGATAAATAATATTTTTTCAAAAAAAGAATATAATTTATTATTACAATGAATTCCCATTTTTAGATTTAATCCATGTTTTTTCCTCTGATACCGAGCAATATCCTTTCAGGATTTGTTCATGTCTGTTAGCAGGCGTACGACCTCCTTCTGAAATTGGATTTGGCCGTCCAAAAAGCATATTTTAGTTGATGTTTGGCGATTGTGAGTATTTGAAGATTATTCGGAGCAGAATGGTTGTCCATTGTCTATAACTTGCAACGTTGCTATTTTCAAGTCTTCCACTCCAGTATCGCCAGTCTCTTCCTAGACAGTGTGTGGAGGATATCGCAAATGATTATGTTTTCGGTATCCCTATCGGATTCCTCTACCAGCTTTTAACCAAGCTGGTTGGATTTCTGCCTAGCATCTGCATATGGAGGAATTCCGACCTTCATGGTTGCACGTAAATCCATCTTCAACCAGAGAGTCCCTTATATGAGACCAACTATTATTATTTGATTTCTGCTTCTGTTCAACTGTTCAGTCTTGTTATGGTCTGTCGTTTTTGCTTGGCTTTGAAATCAATGTTTGAATAAATAACGACAAATATTACACAAAGAAAATATACTCACATGTTTCACCAACGCTCAGCTGCACAAATTTATATTTATAAAAAATGGCCCTGTATCTATGGGTATATAGCTTTACTCTTGAGGATCGTTGAGTGTCCAGACCGAAGCTCTTTCCAGTTGTATAGCTATCTTAGTCCGATCGCCGTACTAGCTGCTGACTGTCTGGCAATTAGTTCAATCGGTAGCATGGTTAAGGAGTATGTTTAGAGCTTCGGAGGAGGTTGTCCTTAGTGCTTCGCTGATACATACTAACGCCATCCTCTGTACTCGTTCGAGTGGTATGAAGTTGATTAACTTTTCGAGTGCAGTCCACCAAATTGTGACGCTACTGAAATAAATATCCAGTGGACCATAGCGTGCTGTAGTCCACCCTATGGCCCTCGTACAGCAGTAGAGAGCCGTGGAGGCCTTCTTGACACGTTAAGCTTCCAGCTTAGCTTCGTGTCTTTAAAGGAGTCGCACATAATGAGGAGGGGTCGAAGTTTGAGGGATTTTGTACTTCCTAGTGAAGAGGACGAGGGCCGGTATTTTGTGGATTCGCCCATCAAGCTTGCCAGAGCAAGACTTGGAATCAAACTTAATTGACAGTCGTTACTAGGGCACATTCGCTAGTGCATTTCACTTTCTTAGAAAGAGCAAATTGCATGATATCTCTGATCGTGGATACAAATTCACGAGGGAAAAACGAAGTATATGCTGTCATCAAGAAAGGGCGCACAACATTGACTACTTGGCCAAAAGGTCACCATAGGCAGCTATAACTTCGAGGAAGTGAAGGACTTCGTCTACCTCGGCTCGCAAGTGACAGTACGAACAACACCAGTACCGAGACTAAACGCAGAATTACTCTTGCCTATAGCTGGTTTCTTTGGGCTCAAGAGGCAATTGAGTAGCAGAGTTCTCTCTCGAAGGTCCAAGCTAACATTATATAACACCTTGGTCATCCCTGTCCTGCTCTACTGTGCGGAGGCATGGACAATCACAAAAGCAGATGAAGAAGCACTTCACTTCACTTCTGCGTTTAATCTTTGGTCCTGTCTACGTTGATGGTTATAGAGCATAGCCAGGCGTCTACGGAATCAACGCCTAAGATGGCTGGGCCATGTAGAGCGCATAGACTCACTGCTTCAGTCCGAAGAGTCTTCAACTCCGAACCAATGGGACAAGGCAATAGACGACGCCCACGGAACCGATGGCGCACCCAGGTCGAGAAGGACCTCAATCGACTTGGTGTGCGCAGTTGGAGACGTCTGGCTAAAGATCGTGCCGGCTGGAGAGGCTTTCTGGTTGAGGCCCAGGTCCACCCCGGACTGTAGCGCCACCAGAAGAAGATACAAATTTTCGAGTTACTACAATAGCGACATCACTGCTCCATCAAGGCCTTTCCTACTTGATTCCTTTGCTTTGGAATTCACCTGCTTTTCCAGAGTCCACTGAAATTCACTGCGAACAAGACCCCTACCCCTGGATCTGATGCCGATTTCGACCACTGTCCAGCATCGCTTATTCATAAATGCAGTCCCAGGGGGGATCTCCACCCTCCACCTTGACGATGGCAATCAAATCACGGCACAACTGGGCACCCTGCCAGAGGAAGACTTGGAATCAAACTTAATTGACAGTCGTTACCGACTATAATCAGCAATAAAACTCTTATTGCCGACGAGATGGAACTGGAAACAATTGCAGTTGCAAGCTCCTTGTCTTGTAGTGCACATAAAAATTAAACCTTCCTTCAGAAGTGTCCGAGGCGAATGTGTCTGCAAAGTTTGGGTCGTTTCGCCCAAAGACTCATCCCGGCATCCTCCCGGCGCACAGGATAATAACATTCGTAGCCATCCACTTCGCAATCCAGTTTCAGTTCCCTCCGGTTGCAGATATCGCCAGAGCAGCGGCAGCGTCGGCGGAGACGTCGTCGTTGTCGGCAGTAAAATGCTTCCTAGAAGAAGAAGAAGAAGAAGCAAATCGAGAACGAGAACAAGAACAAGAAAAAGAAAAAAAACCAAAGGATTGCCAAGTAATTTTAACAAACATTTTTAAAATTCATTTGTTTGCCCACAGGATATTTGAATTTTGCGAACGAAGCAAGGCCACACCACTGCCCGGGGGTGCACACTAGTAGTTGGATTTATTCAACCGGAATAATTCTGTCGACAGAGAACATTAAACATTTACATTTCCTTTTAGCCAACTCTCCTCGTTCTACGCTCCGTCTCCGGGCTGCTGCCGCCGACGAGGACGTCCATTCGGTGTCATCCACTGGCTGGAAGAGGTGGATGGCTGGTGAATGGAGTGAATGTAGTGTATTTTGGTGGTTCTCGTCGTCATTTTCTGTCAACACACACACACACATACCCACGCTCACCAGCAGCACGTACACAAAGCGAGCAAATGTCAAAACGAATTCAAATTTCGAGACATTTCGGAGTTGGATTTCATTTTTGTGGTTGAACTCGGTTTGTCTGTGTCTGGGGCTAACCTGGGTTGGCCAGCCCTAATAAAGTGAACGGATTTTCCCTTTGTTTCTGTCACGCAAAGACACCGGGAGCTGGGCATACTCTGACATTGCTTTCAGTTTAATTCATCCATCGTCCCCCCCCCACCCCTCCCCCTAAATGAGGGTATATTGTGTGCACGTTTTGCAACGCCTTTGTGCGCGTGGGGTGGTTTTTCAATTTGAGTGGAAAACAATTTTGAGGTTGCATGATGGTTTCGTGTTCGATTTAAACAAAAAGAGAAACAAAAAAAAAATGGAAGGATATTCTTCTTCCTGATCTTTGGGGTAGACGATGAGTCTGTGGATGCATGGGTTTAGGCGACGTTTTGTGCGAGTGAGGGAGGAGAAGGAGAAGCAAAGGTGTACGAGAAGGGGGGGATGATGGTGGCCGGCTGTTCGGTGTCTTCATTGATTTTTCTTGAACGAGCTGTGAGCCTTTTTCTCCTTAATCTGATGGGCTTTGCTAAGATGTGGTTTATAAATCATTCAAAGAATTTGTTTGTCAGCTAGACTACAAGTCGTCACGTTTCGTTGCGTTGCCGGAACCTGTCTTAACGACTTCCTGGGAATTGCGAGCTTGTGAAACCGACTGGACGCTCTCAAGCTTTGCCAGTTCACGTCGCTAACAAAATTCTCAAATAATTAAGTTTATCTAGCACAGGAAGACGTGTAGATGACCAGCCAGCGTTTGCTGTCATAAAAGGCTTACTCACCAGCCGAGCTACAGCCTAAGAACTTTTCAATTGAATGTGGGCATCGGTTCATCTTCTGACTTGCAAGATTGACCGGCAGGGGTAAAGCACACAGACAACTCGATCCTCGACTCCAACTCATCAGGTGTTATGCCCAAGCGTAACCACTTGGTCCAACCATCTCATCCTGGGTCTGCCAAGTGGTCGGCTACCTGATGGAATCGCATTCACGACGCGCCTCGGAAGTCGTGGGTGGGGTGGGGACATTCGTGCTACGTGACCAAACCATCGAAGCATAGCTCTTTCCGATCGAAGAAGCAGCTGTTCAACGTTGAGTTCCTCGCCGTGTTTCTTACCCTATCCCGGCGAGTAATTCCCACAACGCCACGAAGAAATCTCATCACAGCAGCTTGTATTCGCGATCTTCTTCTTTCGGTCATTACCCAAAGAGAGAGTTGGAACAAATACTGACACGCTAACTTGGCCTTCACACCAAGCTCGGCCTTCCTGATTACAGATCTCCCAAGTTGTGTCAAATCTGACCCAGCTTGACGAATCCCACAGGAAAGTTCAGTATTACTCCTCCCATCACTCGTGAAGAACACCCGAGCTACTTGAACTTCTCCACCTATTTCAATTTGACTCCACTAACATGTGGAGTGCATTCAACAGGCGTTCTGCCATAACTTCTGATTTGTCCACGTTAACCTTCATCCCAGAATCAGCACACACGGCGCGCTAGAGTTCCGTCTGTGAAGGTGTGAGGATAACTAAGTCATCCGCAAAAAGAAGACGACTTACCCTCAACTCTCCCAATGTGGAACATTCCTCGCTTCGGCTGCGCTGCAACATGCAGTCCCCACGAACAATGAAAAGGAGTGGTGACAAGACGCACGCTTGGCGAAGTCCAACGCCCACGGTGAAAGGTGTTGAATGGCCCTCAAAAGAGGACGATCAATCCCAAGGACCTACAGAACACACCAGAGTTTACCTCGAGGGACTCAGTCATATGCCTTTTCCAAATCTACAAAATATCTGTAGATGGGTTTGGCATACTCCCAAGCCTTCTCAAGTACCATCCTTAGAGTGTTACTTGAATATTTTTTTAGAGAGAGCCTTTTGTATGGAAAATTTAGGGAAATGTATGTAAAATGTGGCGAAAAGAGAGAGAGAGTTTCGACGTAAGGGGAGTTGGACTTACGGAAACTCCACTGTATATTGTTTCTAATGATTTTCTATTCTGTTTCGTTTTTCACTTTTTCAGATAGGAGATACATTTTTGTTGACTATTATTTTATAGAGAGAGAATATTATTATTATTATTAAAAAAGCTAACATATAATTGTTAAAATTACAAGTTAGCTGTAAAGCCAGAGCGATGTTTGTTTATGCGGGTTGTTCGATTTTTTGAGATGAGCTCGGTCCCGAGCATCCCGTTTAATCGACTGTCAACCGTACATGTATTCATTCACCGGAAGTTTACTCATGCCTTTGGGTAGAGCCTATGGACTTGCACATATTGCTAGCTTGTTTAAAAAAAATGTCTAAAACCATGAAGTAAGGATTAAAAAAGGAAAAAAAAATTGCGATTTTTGTCTAACAACGGAAATTGAATTAGTGGCTCCTAGAATTGGAAAACCACGTAAATTGATGTCGAATCTTCGAAGGGTACATGTAACCAATGCCACTAGCATGCACCTGGCATGGACTATATCCAAGGAGGATGAAGAGGCTCTTGGTCTTTTCGAGAGAAAAGTTGGAGAAGAAGTCTCAACCACGAACTATACAGCGACATAAGTCTAGACAGGTGTCTACGAATCCAACGCACGTAGGGCGTATGGACAACTTAGCTCCGGGCAGAAGAATCTTCGACTCTGAGCCTGTGGTGGCACACAGGGTAACCTCAGCCGACTTGGTGTTCGAAACTGGAAACAGATGGCGAGAGGTCGAACGTTGTGTGAGGCCCAGGTCCACCCGGACTGAAGCGCCATATGAAGAAGAAGAAGTTTCAAAAGTACCCATATGACGTGGTAGCGAATCTCAATCCTTCTACTTTCCGAACAGTATTCATTTCTGGATATGTCTGCGTGCCTTCTGTCGATTGACTGCAGATGGCTACAAAAATCCAGTTTACTCTGGGATTTCCTCTACGTTTGAACATTCCGGACAAAAGGACAACTCCTTGGCTAAGGTTGCAGTATGGTCAAAATTCCTATCTCGATTACGTTCCACAATGGCCTTAGAGGAGAATGTCATTGACAGTCCAAAATCTCGTATCATGCCTCAGCGGATAGACCTCACTGGATGTCGCATAGCCTGTATGGAATTGTTGACAGAAAGGCGTAAAGTAGATGTTTTTAAGGAAAGGCTTAAGACTTAGAAATGGGTCGCGTTAGGTAAATGGGTAAGTCCGTCGACTCCTACACAGAGGGTGCCAGGTTAAATACGCGAACTTACTACCTCTTTCGAGTCACTGACAATACTCAAAGAGTATTCCTGTCTGAACTTCCCCATCATCAGAGTTGGCATTAAACTGTAGGTCAAGAACAATACCACGCACAATAAGAGTGGTTGCTGAGAAGCTAGGCCAGGTCCGCCTCTAACTGTCGCGCCACCCACATTATTATTGAGACTTAGAAAGAATCGACAGCAGTTGGGAAATAATGCTTCAATCCATCCGGGGCTTTGGAAGCAAATGTAATCCACTTATTAATAGTGTGGTCTAACTTGATTCTTCATCTCTCCAGAGGCTTCTAGCATCGTGCTGATGATCACAGGCACACTGGAGGAGGAAGGGAATGAATTCCATAATTTTTGCACGAAACTTGAGACTGTATTGACTGTAGTTGAAAGGTCGGCCTTAGGTCACATGTGCGCCGTTTGGTTGGATTATTTGATGCCATTTGATGGAATTTTTCACAAGCAAAATCGTTCGTCATGGACAGGAAGTGGAGGTAATCACTTGGGGCAAGGTCCGGACTATAAGGTGGATGGATACATGAAGACCTCCTAACCAAGCTGCCGCCGCTTCTGGCGAGTCGATATTGATGTCTTTGGCCTGCCTTTGCCCTGATGGACAACAATGCCTTTCCAATGGACCAAAGTTGGCCCAATTTTTGACAACACAGGTCCGAATTAAGAGCTTGGCCGTAAAAGATCAGCTCACCGCAAATGAAGCCGCGCCAATTACACCAAACACACAGAAACCCCTTCCTGGGCGTCAAACCTGGCCTGGCCACAGTATACTCCGACTCACTGCGCTTTGGTTACGACCATTTTTCCTTGACGTTGTCCTAAGTCAGCCAAGTTTCTTCACCAGTCACCATGCGCTTCAAAAATGGGTCGATGTTGTTGCGATGATTAGCAGATGGAAATTCAATCCATGAAGTTCATTGGCGTTAACCCATCTGTTACCCATGCATGGGCCATCTTTTTGTATCCAGACTTGTTCTAGCGGTTAAGGCAATGGGAGCAGTGCTTAAATGACAGACTCGATGATTTCACTGATTTTATCGACATTCTCGACGCTTGGCCTTTCATTGACGAGCTGCACTCGTGACATGGACTTTACGGGAATTGAATCGCCGGAACCAAAAGTGCGCATGATTTACTGTTTCTGTATCAGGACCATAAGCATTATTCACATCTTCAGCCGCCTGGCTTGCTTTTTCGAAAAAATGTAAAATTTGGTGTACTTTCTCTTTGCTGGTGTCCATCTTTGAAGCGAGCACTGTTTACTCGTTGCCAGTCTTTGAAGCGCGCTCAAACACTTTTTAATCCCCTCCAGGAGTTCTCCCTTACCAACTCACTTTGCTGGCACTGGATGCCTGAGCATCAATGAGTTCAAGATGACGACCAGACAACGTTAAGTGCATATCTGACGACATCGACGACACAAAGTCTGGTCTCTTAACACTGCCTCTTCCCACCAAGACCGACGAGGACGAGAAAATACATTCCCCGTCGTATCGCCTTTCACAATCTACTCCGTTTTCCAAGAACACCTGATTCTCCATATCTGCCAGAGTCGGACTTCAAATCACAAACACCGACTTGACCTTCTTTGATCCACTCAAGTGTCAACTTTCATGGCCAGCATCCACTTTGATCCGAGAGAGCGAGAGAGAGAGGGTAATTGAAATGAACCCCCGCGCAGATGTCTGTGTCCAATTACCTCCCACTTACGCGAGCCTTCTTCAATATCAGCCATCAATTAGCCTAAAAATCCATCAAATGAATGCCACTCGCTTGATTAAGGGTCCTTCCACCTCTCGTCAATATCTTTTATGTGCTCCTCTGCCGCGCCGTCTGCAAAGGCCCCGATTTTCCACTCAAATATGAAGTCGTTAAATTTGTTCTTTGTTTTTGGAAATAAATACCAAGAAACCAGCAACATCAACCGTCATTCAAATCACGTCCATAAAACTCAAAAAATACCCCGGCCCAGTACATTGCTTGTATCTGCAGAATTTTATTTCACATTTACTTCGACTCGAGTGCCGAAGGAGGGCGAGGACGACGAGACTCCTCTCTTCAACAATCAAACGCATTCAAGGATTTCCATTCGAGAAATTTGAGAGAAAAATTTGACGTCAACTTTATGCTTGCCATGGTCGTACATTCGAGAGTGAGGAAAAGGAAAGAAATTAGCTAAGGCATTTCCTTAAATTTCACTGAAGGGTGGTGGGTGGAGGGTGAAGGTCCTTTAACATCGAGAAACGGTTGCGACAGCATAAAAGCGAGTTAGCCTAGCCTTTTGGCCAAACGACAACTGGACAGAATATAGGATACTCCACTTCGAGACCCCTCCACCATCCACAGACTCACAGGATCCACAGCCAATGCGAGCAAACGACGAGGTGAAGAGTTATACAGCTGGACATCCGAAAGGGGACACGGTGCTACTTCACTGCCTTCAGTTTTAATTCCAATCGATTGAATAATGTATGCTTGTTGACCGTAAGTGTTTGCGTTTGTTATACACACACACACACACACACACAACACACACATCCCCATGCGCCTAGTCGTGGAAATCTAGGAAACACCGGCTAGTCGCACCGACATTGGAGGCGGTGGACAGGCAAAAGAGAGCAGAAAAATAAATTAAACGCTGTCACTGTATACGTATAGACAAGTGTTTGTATTTCGGTTAAGAGTAAGGTCGCAACTGCCAGTTGGTGTTTGTTGAACCGAAGATCCTTCAGGGGTTAAGTGAAATTGAAAAAAAGGACAACAAAAAAAGAAAGAGTAGCCAACAGCCGAACGAACCGAAAATAGGCAACAGCAAGGATAAGTGCTGAATCGGGGCAAAGCTCCCCAACCCACCCAGCCACCCACCCCAAACCGTCAACTGGCCCGGCCTGGAAGCGAAACTCTCAAGGAATTCAAGAGTTTCAGACGTCGTGTGCCACCGTTTTCGGGTGTTTTTTTTTTTCTCTGCGCTGCTGTGTTATGTTTGATAAATTATGTTGGAAACCCTCCAAAACTGCATTAATAAATCGACGTGCCACCCCACACATAACGGGACTTAATTTGCTGTGTAATATGCCGCGAATCTTGAGATATCTATAAGATACCCCTAGTCGAGGGCGAATATAAAAATTTCATGGCTCGTTTACTTCAGTGGCGGCAGCAGCAGCCCAGGATACCAGTTGCGTTTAAACTCCCACCTCTCTTTCCCCCCCCCCCCCCCCCCCCCCCTTCACTCTCTCCGTCTCATTCTTTGTTCATCCAATTTACCCCATCCCACCCTTCCAGGAGGGGGTGTCGGCGACGATGACGGCGCGCCGGTGACTCTCTCATGGTGATAGACACCCCGTTGCTCCGGCAAAAAAAAAAAAAATAAATAAAGAAAGTTGAACGTACGTTACCCAAGCCAAGCCGGGTACTCGTACTCGCACTCGTACGTAGCCCGTCGTAATTGAAATGAAAGAGCATTTTTCAAAATCTCATTAATTATATTCATGGGAATTTTGAAGGCGACACGTGGCGTGTGCTAAAAACCTCTGCACACATTCGCCCGGCAAGGCCACGGCGTCGGGGTGGTTGGGCCACGTAGGAAGAGGAAATTTGTAAGCAGTCATCGCAAGTCTTGCGTTTTATTTATTTTTTTTTTGTCGCGTTTTTTTTTTTTTTGGAACTTCTGCGTGGTGTGGCAGTGACATTAAAATTGTCACCTAGGTTTTAACTTATACACCGCCGCTGTCAGAGAGTTAAATTGCTCGAGGGGTTGTGAGAGAGAGAGAGAGAGAGAGAGAGAGAGAGAGAGAAGTGGAAGAACATGCATTACGGTAATTGGCCGGAGTTGGATTGCGTGTCAGGTACACGCCTTCGGGGGAAAGTGGCAGTGGTTAACACCCGAGAGAAATGTTGCCACTATTTGTAGGCAGATCGTTTCCTTGAGAGATGGGGGATGATGATTTGATGTGTCGGCTTTTTTTTATGCTTGAGTGAACGGATTGTGTGGGGATTTTCTAATGAAATGAAAGCAGCCACACGCAACTTCAAGCTGATTTTGACTGGATTTAGAGAGAATTTTTGAGAAAGGATGAATAGTGAATGTATGCTTTCTACACTTTACGAGGGCAGCCTTAAGTGACTTTTTGAACACAACATGGTCTACTTTTCGCTCGATGTACTTATTATAGGTCTTCTCTCTTCATTCCGGATTGGACAAATCTCTTACCGATCAGGTTCGGAGACAGAAAAAAAATAGTGGGGGCAAATCTGGGGAATGCGACGAGTGGGGTAATAGTTCATAGCCTTTTGGCACTCTTCCGCTGTATTGAGATACAACTTTAGTCGCATCACGTACTTTTTTTTCTCCAGTCGTTTAATAGCCGACTTCTGGCTTCTTTCTTCTTGGCGACCTCAACGTTCGTCATCGACCTAAATTGATATAAGGGGACCCCCCAGAGACCCTCCCCTCATTCTCGATTTCAAATTTTGGCGATTTTCAACCTGCTGGTAAATGAACATAAATTATTTTTTATAACTTATTTCTTAGGCTTGTGACTTTGCGTACATTTATTTGAAGACTTAAAAAAGAACAAACAAATTTTGATGATGAAACGGAATTAGAAAGAGTACATGTTTGACTCTGGTATGAACTAAACAAAATGGCGGACCTTTGAATTATTTTTTTTAATTCACCTTTTTTCAGCCACAAATCGAGTGAAAAAGTAAAGACGGTCTCCATCGGTTTGATTTATCCTAGTTCATACCATAGCTAATGGGTCGCCGTAGTGGGTTAGTGCATCGACTCCTACACAGAGGGTGCCAGGTTCGATACCCGAATTTACCACCTATCATAATTCACGGCTTCACCTCTTTCGAGTCACTGACAATGCTCAAAGAGTATTTCTTGTCTAGAAAAAGCTTCTCAAACTTGGCCGTTCGGAGTCGGCATTAAACTGTAGGTCTCTTCCACGCGTGAGAGAACAATGCTGGTGTTCCCCAAGGCTCAGTTCTGTCTCCGACACTCTTTCTCATTTTTATAAATGATTTCTTGTCTGCTACTTCTAATCGAATCCATTCCTTCGCTGATGACAGCACCCTTAGCTTTTCATATTCGTTCCTAGACTCACGACCCAGCCCTTCGGCCGTAGAATTGGAACGGCAGCGTATGTTAAGCACGTTGAACTCCGATCTTGACAGCATAATTAACTGGGGAAAAAACAATAGAGTGGAATTCAATGCTTCAAAAACTCAATGCTGTCTGCTGTCACTCAAGCGAACCCTTGATAATCAGCCATTATCTATGAATGGCGCTTGTGTCGATGAAACCGGAAAACTTTCCATTCTTGGTATGTGTATCAACACAACACTTAGTTGGAGCGATCACATATTTGAGGTCGCCAAAAATGCTGCGAAATGTTTAGGTTTTCTTAATCGATGCAAGAAATATTTCACCCCTTCTGATTTGGCTTTAATTTATAAGGCGTACATCCGCCCCAAGCTTGAGTATAACGCTCATATCTGGTCTGGTGCCCCCAAGACCACACTGCACCTACTTGATAGAATACAAAAGCGAGCGATAAAACTTATAGGAGACAACAATATCGCAGAGTCATTAGACTCGCTCGAACATCGACGTACCTTTGTCTTCTTTGTCCGTGTTTTATCGTTATTTCAACAAACGATGCTCAAGTGAGCTAGCCAACTGCATTCCTCCTCTCCATGAATCCAACCGCAATACTCGTCTCGCCAGGAATGCCCATCAGTATACCCTTAAGCCTACTTTCGGACGCACAGTTAAATTCAGAGACTCGTTCTTCAGCCGCACTGCACGAATATGGAATGCTCTTCCCAATCGAATATTTCCCACAGACTACAACCCGCAGATATTTAAGACCAATGTGCACAGGTGCCTCCTTTCCCTTTCTCCCTCTATACCTTCGGCCCGTGCTGTGTCTTGACCCCGGACACATAAGGGTATTAGCAATCCTATGAGCAGGCGCAAATTATAAAAAAAAAAAAAAGCATACAACATCGACGTCTTGGACAGAGCGTCATTCCCAGCTATAACGAGTCCATAACTACCTCGGACTTGGGTGGAACGCCGTGGCGTAGTGGGTAAGTTCGTCGACTCCTACGCAGAGGGTGGCAGGTTCGGCTCCACCTCTTTCGAGTCACTGACAATGCTCAAAGAGTTCCCGCCTAGAAAAAGCTTCTCAGCTTCGCCGTTCGGCATTAAACTGTAGGTCCCTTCCACGCGTGAGAGAACAATAGCACGCACAACGCGAGTGGTTGCTGAGAAGCTAGGCCCAGGTCCGCCTCGGACTGTAGCGCCACCCATATTATTATACCATAGCTATATATATTATGTGCCTAATAGGTTTTCGTTTGGGCGCCACTTTCATTTGACTACTCTTTGCTCGTTCGCATTTGAAATCTGCACCTATCTTCTGTTACCTACCTGAACTCGAGTTTGTATTTGGGCAGTATATAGAATAACGTATTAAAATTTGGAACCGATTGGATGAATAGTTTTTGTGTAAAAACACTGTTTCGAAAAAAACGCGTTTAAAGTTTTGAGAAACAAATTCTTGGGTACAAAATCTGCTTACGTTTAATCAGCTATGCCATATCCATCTTCATTGGCTTGATTTTCTTCGGCTCGTTGGTATCCACGAGCAATTCTGGCCTCAATGAGGTCGTCCTCAGCCTGCGTGATGCGTTGCTCATCACGCGTCTCTTGGAGTTCGGCTGCTGCCCATCCAATGTTGACTCCCATTGTCTCCATTATTTTCCAAATTGTGACAAAACTTTCGTTAAATATACATACCGTTGTTTGGGCAGCAATTTAAACAATGTTTCTAGCATTACAGATGAACGACTCCTTGTTGTTCTGCGTACTATTCCCCAGACATCGGTGAAGAAGTTCATCTGGTGACATCTTGTGAAGATGGGTTTGATGACTTCGGGAAAACATAATTCAAAATTAAACGAACAAATTCAGGCATTTCTTGGTGAAGTTTTTGACCATATCCGGACTATTCTTAACGGCACTACACATTGCTTCGAACGGCAACAATATTTTTGTTCATTTAAAATCAAAAATGTACTTTCTATTGTGCCAAATTATCCTTCTAGAAAATCCGCAGCCAATTCGACTCGGATTGAATACGTCACAAAATGTATGGAGTGCGGATGATTTGCGTTTTCCATCACTCCACAGCTACTCCACCGACATCCGCTCACTTTCCCGATTGTTTTCTAACCAATAGGAAAACACTCGGATGCGAAGATATTCCCTCCGCGGTCAATCCGCCGTTTTCCATAATCGGCATGAGTATCACTCCTCCGTCGAGAATAACTCGTACTTTATCAGCCGTCTCTCAGCCTGTAGTTGTTAGATTCCAGCTGAACTGGAACGCATGCAATCCAGCTTCTTGAGAATAGTGGGGTAGCCGGTGCGAAATTGAGTCGTTGATGAAAGAATTTTGAGAGACTGAAAAGAAGAAAGCCTGATAGACTGAGAAGGTCTGATCAAATTGTGATTCTGTACATTAGCATCAGGTTCAGGTAGTGCCCATTGACATTGAGATCCGACGTCGATTTTGAATTTTACAGGATTCAACGCATTGAAGATACTGATATTCTTGTTTTTGAGAAATAGTTTAATCAGTCCAGTTCGGTTAAAGGCTTCAATATAACTTCTATCTCTTAACGATTTAACTTAACACAGGGCGCAAGCTACCTCAAATCAGTGTCCAGTGCTTAAGACGTTCATTCACTTTATGAGAAGTATTTTTATTGGAGGAGGAGAAGGACATCAATACACACTCCCTCCGTTTGGCCTACAGCCTAGTTTCTAGCGCAAACAATCGTGATGTGCTATTATCCCGCTTTACTGTGCAAGTCTCGACTGCAAAGGACCCTCAGTTGTAACTCAATATCAGTTCTGTTGCACTGTTGGTTTTTATGTGCCTCATCGGTTTTGGTTTGGGCGCCACTTTCATTTGACTAATATATTTGCTCGCTCGCATTTGACAGTCGAGAATGTGATCGATAACAATATCTCGTGTCCTCCCCGAAGATATGTCTTTCTCGTGCTTCTTGGCCAGACTACCAGTTGTTGGTCTCAGCTTCTCTATCTTCTTCTGTTACCTACCTGAAATTGAGTTAACGTTTGGGCAGTTTTCATTTTCAAGGTTAGGAGGCTGATTTTCACTTCTTTTCGACAGTGCGGCTGGCTCTTTATCTACGTTATCAATTTGTTGGCTTCTTTCGATGACGTGTAGAACGCGTTCTTCTTTTTCAATGACTTTATTAGGTCCATAAGGTTGGCTGTTCACAACTGAAGTGAATGTTTTTGTATCGCTGTCGCCGATATTATATCTGTTCTCACATGTAGATCTTCTGATCGCTAGAACATTTCGGTTATGGTTGGCAGAACATTTATTTTTATGCTGAGACCAAAATGACTCGTACTGAACAGGGTTCTCTTTACCTTTCCATGGTCTGCACACAATAAAAAATCTCAACTTTACAACGAGGTCTATAATTTTGTTCATATATTTACCATCTAACCATACCATGCCTACAAGTGATGAAAAGCCTTTTTTGGCCCATGAACCATCACCTGAAACCGCCATCTGCCTTTCTGGATGACCAGCAGCTTTGCTCTTTTCTTTTTCCTCATTGGTAGCTTTCTTAATAACTTTTCTAAATACAGCACCAACTGCTAAACTGATGTGATCAATAATCTCATAATACGTTCGTTCGCTGATGCCTTTGCCTAGATCCATAAGCCCACAGAATGTGTTCGTTCCTGCTCCAACTCCGAGTAATCTCATCACATATACAAAGCGCCTGTTTACTTCGTATGCTTTCCCAATTTTGTGACACGATTCAATGAGCTTTTCATGAGCAAATTTACAAAGCCTCTTTCATCTTTCTTGTTGAATTGAACATCACCGTTACACTCTTTGTATTTTACCACAGGTAACAGAGGTAACAACTGCACAATACAATAACTAAAATTAGGATCAACGCTTGGTTAGAAATTAGATGCTTTAGAAAGTTTTCAGCGGATGTGCTCGCATAACTTTGGTCAAGCTCACCAGTATGCCTATTTCTAGGGAAACTCCGTTTACGACTTACACAAGGACCTAGTCGTACCATGTTAACCATGTTTCTTATCCATTTTCTACAGCGAATTTTTGAATATGCGACTCTCGCAAGAGACGCAGTGAGACTGAGCATGCCAACGTATTCTATATCCCTGCCCTTATTGCCTAAATCTTATATCTCACGTGGCTGTGAATTCTCTTTCCTACTAGGTTTCGGTAAATCTGGGGAACTAGAAGCAGATGTTTCAAACAGGTAGTTACAAAATATGCCGATGAAGGGACAGGGACCCTAATGAAAGCTAGTTACCTGCGAGGTGGCCCTGCCTGATGCTTCTACCATAAATCGACTATATCTTCAACAGTTTTTGAAATTTTCACTTGAAATTTTAAACATTTTTAAATAGATATAGGTTCGAATTCAAAAACCGAAAAAATTCAAAAATCCGATTTTTTGAAACCGTGAATGGGGGGGAGGGGGTCCCCTTAAGCCATTTCACCGACATGTCTTCTTCTTCTTCTTTACTTGGCTCTACAGTCCGGTGTGGGCCTGGGCATCAACCAACAAGCTAGATGCTAGATGTCTCCAGTGTCGCACGCCAAGTTGGTTGAGGTATTTCTCCACCTGGGTGCGCCACCTTAAACGCGGGCGTCCTCTGTTGCGTTGTCCCACAGGTTCGGAGTCGAAGACCCTTCGGGCCGGAGCTGAGTTGTCCATGCGCTCTACATGGCCCAGCCATCTTAGGCGTTGAATCCGTAGACGCCTGACTAGGCTCATGCCGCTGTACAGCCGGTACAGTTCGTGGTTGAATCTTATCCTCCCTCTATCCTGTCAACGCAAACAGGACCAAAGATCGCACGCAGAGCTTTTCTCTCGAAGAGACCAAGGACTTCCTCATCCGCTTTCGGGATTGTCAATGCCTCCTCACTATAAAGCAGGACAGAGATGATCAAGGTCTTGTATAAAGTCAGCTTGGTCCTTCGAGAGATGGCTCTACTACTCAATTGCCTCTTGAGCCCATAGAAACAGTGGTTGTCAAGAGTTACTCTGCGGTTGATCTCGGTACGGATGTTTTTTGAACTGTTTACTGCGGAGTCGAGGTAGACGAAGTCCTTGACTACTACGAAGTTATAGCTGCCCAATGTGACTCTGTCCAAGACGGCGTTGTGCGTCCTTTCTCGATCACCGCTAGACCCATTTTAGCCGCTTCCGCCTCAATGCCAGCAAACGCCTCATTGAAGGCTCACTGTGTTCTGCCAATTACGCCATTATCACCCGCGTATGCTAGCAGTTGTACGGACTTCTGGAAAATCGTGCCCCTAGTGTTGACCCTCAAAACCAGTACAGATACAGTGCCGAGTATACATGAAACAAGTTCGTGTCAGATGGACCAGATGGAGCCACATCACTCCTGTCAGCCGCTGTCAGACAGTTCGCTGGGCCCTAGAATATGGTGATGAGGGCTGACTCCAATGATTCCCGATCTCTTCCACAATCGAATGACATCAATTCTCACGCATCCTTGATGCCCAACGATCTTTGCCGAAATAGGACCAGAAGTCAAACGCATTTGAAAATGAAACCGTGCTTAATTGAGCTTGACTTTGCACCAGAGTCTATTCACAATGCTTAACACCACATACCAATTGAATTTAAATTACAAAACTGTATTATATTTCAACACCAACATCAAACATAAACAACATCCTATCTACATGCAAAGCCTAGTAGCTGACCATCCCGATAACCCCGACATTCAGTGCCTTGTTAAAGCCAGCAGCACGTATTTAAAAAAAAAATCAACAACTGCTAATGCATGCGCACGACCTCACCTATCACACCCCGCCAGCATGGCAAACCAAATTAAATGAACGCAATGTGGAGACCAAAAAAAAAAGGCTCCATCGATTGTGATGAGGTCATCAGCCGAAGTTGTCACATTGAAACCGAAACTCACGTCCTTTCGATGTGCATTTTCAATTACAGAGCATTATCATTCATTCATTCATTTTTTTGTGCGCTGCAAATCCTCTGTCATTCAATATCCTCCCCCCTCCCCGCACTCGGGTTGTAATCCGGTGAAATTATGCCCCAATCGCACATCACCGCCACCGCTGCTGCCGGCTGCTTTGCACTCGTTGCTGGCTTATCCGCTCACCGAAGATTGCCATCTATGCGCCGCAAAAATAATTTTTAAATTTAATTAAAATCTAAATAACAGCCGCGATGCATGCATGTAACCCTCGCTCGGGCAGATTGCATCGAATTCGTTCGGCCCATCCCAAGATGACGGTGATGATGATGATGGTGATGGTCTAGGGGCCGCCCACCAGTTTGGGCAGACACTCAATTTTCACCGTCGCCTCTGCTACCGCGCCGCCACCATTCACCTTCGATTTGACATTTAAATTACAAATTCACTGCAGATATCCCGGTTTACCACACATTGCACATCAATCGATTTAACGTCATCAATCTCTGCCAATGCCCATATTAATCGGTCCACATCCATTTCGCCAGCATCCTGCTCATGTCAAAACCATCAGCCATTGTCGAACGACGAGCGATGAACGAATTCCTTCGGCCGCCACCCATCCAGTGGGAAC
Source organism: Eristalis intricaria (assembly GCA_964034865.1). Classification (NCBI taxonomy): domain Eukaryota; kingdom Metazoa; phylum Arthropoda; class Insecta; order Diptera; family Syrphidae; genus Eristalis; species Eristalis intricaria. The sequence goes on from OZ035877.1 coordinate 11,828,796, forward strand.
AAAAATGCTCCGTCACTTGTCATTGCCATTGTCTGGCAGGCGGCGGGGACGCGACACAGAGTGTGTGCAGTGAGCGAGAGAAAAACGACCTTCCATGCTGTCCTCAGCCATTGGACCACTAAATGTGATAACAGCCATTCAATAATGTCAATCTCTTTTACAAATTCAATCATCCGCACGTATGTCGTTGTCTCCGTCATATTGTGGGCTAATTTCGCCCCCCACCTTCGGCTGCTGGTCGTCCTGCATCATCATCATCATCATCATCGTTCTCCCTGTCGTCGACGTCCTCATTCGTCGCCCTTCGGTGGAACCCTAAAATATGCACAATTTTCAATCATCGAATATTTACCCAGGCAGGGAGAGTCGGCTTTCTCCAACCGCCACCCTCCAACCACCACCCGCCATCCTTCAATCCGCTCAATCTGGTGCTATCTTCGGTGAACACACGAGATACATTCCTCCCCGCCGTGTGGGTGGCGGACGGAATGCCGTCGCTGATGCTGCTGCTGCGTGATCAGGAAAAAAAAAAAAGAAACACAGAAAGGACATACCTCGCAGGGGGTTTATTATCGTCGGCCAATGAGAGTCATTGTGGTGTGTATCATGTAAGGAGCACGGGCACATGGGGTGCCTGTTAAACCGGAACGGCAGAGATTTTATCTCCAACTTGATGACATTCCGGCCGCCCGTCGCCCCAGACACACCGCATCGACGAGAGCGGATAACGCTTAAAGCCAAAAATATTGTTTCCGCTGCCGGGACATGTTTTCTTTCCGGTCGGTCCAAACTTCTCGTCACCGCCACCGCCGACGCAGCCACCAGGCGTCGTGTTTTTTGATCATGATCACAGCAACGGCTACGGCAACGTCAGCCACGAGTGGAGGCCTGTCGACGAGTAGTGTACCCTTGTGCATGGGGGATGTGAGTCGAGTGCACAGACTCTCGCCCCCTGGAAGCGAACACTCAACGTGTGGGTGTGAGCAAATGTCTGGAGGCAGCGGCAGGCAGTGGGCGGTGGGCGGTGCACAAGAGAAGTGCTCTGATGGTTTAATAAGGAGATAAGCAAATAACGCTTATCGCACCCTTAGTCACGTCCCTATTACTTCGAGTGTTGATGGTGGCGCACTGGTGTGTTGATGATGGAGACGCGCTGCTGGTGTTGGGTCCTGTGTACACAATTTGGCGAGAAGAAAAATACGATATGTAGGAACGTGCAATACTGCAGCGCTAAGTGGGTCTCGCAAAGTGGAGCAGCAGCAGCAGCAGGAAACAGGGCCGGAGCCTGTGCTTGGAAAGTTCCTTCAGAGCGCATTCAATTTCAAACGCGTTCAAGGGTTAACTAATTTTTGAAGACGCGGGGCAGCACTCTCCTGCGGATGTGTATTTATACTGAAGGATTTCCAGGGAAGTTCTTGGAAAGCTGCTGCTGCTGCTTGTTCTTGTGGATCCCAGGAAATAAGGTTACCCTCTTGGGAATTGACATGTGATGGGCTCCTCTTCAGAGGTTCTCATGTTTTCATGGAATGAACCGTGTCGGGCAACCATTCATCTCACGAACCACGAGGTTTTCATTCTGAAAGTGATATTTGTTCAGTTCGACACTTGGGTGCAGTGACGAAGTGCTCGCCGCAAGCTGGCTCTTGCCTGTGGTCGATCAAGGGGTGATTCAATTGAATGTTGCACTTTCAACTTGGTTTGATGCCTTGAAGGTTAAAGACGGGGCATCTTTAAAAGGGGGAGGACGAAAAGATGTTGACGAACGTGAACTGAAAGACTGACAAATGGTCTAAAATGCAAGGAAACCGCTTAAATTGGCTTAAATTTCAAACTCAACGAGCAGTTTAAAGGTTAACGAAAAAGGCGGCTGTTGACTCTCTTGCTGAGGATTCATTTGCCGATATCTTACAAAACGTTTCCCTTCAGATTGGATTCACGAATCTGATGTAGAACCTACTAGATTGCATTGCATTACCTACACCCTTCTGATTTTACTTCCAACTCAAGCAAAGTGGTCAGTGATTGATTCTTTCCCCCTGGCAAAGTGACACAGAATCACTCTTCTCCTCTACTCTCGTCATCTTTCTTCAGACTAGTCCAACGCAAAGCTTTTGTTTTTTTTTTTTTGTCGGAGGTTAGACTACACTGGAGCTCAGACTTAAAAACTGGTACAAGCAATGGACGCAAGGCTCAGTCCGCCAACTGAGGCTGGCGGCTCCAAGAGTTCACATATCCACCCTCATCGAAGTCCAGCTTTGCCTTGTAGCATGATAAAAGATGAAAGAAGAGTATTGAAATGGGCAAGAATTTCTTCAACAACCGCAACTTTACATAAGGCTAGCCTTGACTTTTTTCTTTTTTTCTTTGGTCCAACTTTTCTTGGCTTAATCTCTACAATTTTCGGTGGTTGCACATATATTTTTGAGCCATTCTTCGTCCATTTCTGAGCCATTTTGATGCAAAGACAACGACACATCTTCGTAAAACAAGCTAAGGACCATTGTTGTCTTTCAGTAAACACAGAACGACGAGGGCTTCCTCTTCAAGTGCCAGTTGCATTCTTCTTTGAACATCGCCGTGTAAAATAAATGAAGACGCTTTTTTTTCCTTAAGAACTGATTACTTTTCAATCCAATGTCACCATGCTGCTGAAGTATATGCTGTCATCGAGAAAGGACGCACAACACTGACGACTTGGCCAAAACGTCACCATAGGCAGCTACAATTTCGAGGTAGTGAAGGACTTCGTCTACCTCGGCTCGCAAGTGAACAGTACGAACAACACCAGTGCCGAGATTAAACGCAGAATTACTCTTGCCAATCGCTGTTTCTTTGGACTCAAGAGGCAATTGAGTAGCAGAGTCCTCTCTCGAAGGACCAAGCTAAGATTATGTAACACCTTGGTCATCCCTGTCCTGCTGTATGGTGCGGAGGCATAGACAATCTCAAAAGCGGATGAAGAAGCACTTCACTTCACTTCTGCGTTCAATCTTTGGTCCTGTCTGCGTTGATGTTTATTGGAGAAGAAGATTCAGCCACGAACTGTACGGGCTGTACAGCGGCATTAAGCTAGTCAGGCGTCTACGGATCCAACGTCTAAGATGGCTGGGCCAGTTAGAGCGCATGGACAACACTTCTCCAGCCCGAAGAGTCTTCGACTCCAAACCAGTCGGACAACGCAGTAGAGGACGCCCACGCAACGGATGGCGCACCCAGTTGGAGAAGGACCTCAATCAACTTGGTGTGCGCAGTTGGAGACAGCTGGCTAAAGATCGTGCCGGCTGGAGAGGATTACTGGTTGAGGCCCAGGTCCACCCCGGACTGTAGCGCCATCAGAAGAAGAAGAAGAAGTCACCATGCTGCTCGATGTCCAAGATCTAGCAAGGGCCACTAACCTTGTCTGAAATTGGTGCTGCAATATCTGTCGTAACAGCGACTTTAGTAGTCTCCTTAAAGTCGGATGATCTCTTCTAGTCCGCCCCCCTATTCTGCAGTTGAACCATATTCTCAAGATAAGAACAACTGGGCTCAACGTGAGACGGAAACCGACGAGTACTTCGGAAGGAGGCAGGCAATAAACCGATAAAAGGTTCCTGGCCTAAGCAACAGGAACAAAAAGGTAACCGTCTGAACAAAGGCAAGTTGAATTAACTTCAACAAAATGGGGCGTGGTGAATGGCGCCTTGAAGTGCCTAGTAGGAGTCGCCAAGTCAGGGCAACTCCACTCCTTCTAGAAACATGACGATTGCCGAGCCAACAAGACCAACTCAATACTCGTGATTTAAGACAAGACAAACTCGAAAATGAAGCTACCATTCAGAAGTACACTTGTTGAGGAGGGAACAAGCTATCAATCGGTGGGAATTGGTCCATCATTCGATTTCTTGTGAAAATATCGAAAAACTCGACTTTTACAAAACATTGCCACTTCTCACACGAAAATATGCCGAAAAATGGGAAATGAGTTGGATGGACTTTGGAATTTTGATTTTGAGAATACGGAGGATATTGTGTGGATGGAAAGTGAGTACAAAGTAACAGATTTAGGAACAAATAAATAACGGGAGTGTGCATTCGAATGTTTTTTTTACTGATTTCTTTACATAGTGCCAGATCCAAGATATTATATGATGGCAACGGCAACTGTAGTTGGTGGCTCCCAAATCTCGGTCTCTCGCTGATTTAAATCAAAACTTAATTTGCATTGACAGTTTTCAACAGATTCATGGACGTGTATGTCACTACAGACGTGGGCGTCCCCTGTTGCGTTGTTCGTCTGTTTGAAGTCGAAGCCTCTTCGGACTGGAGCCGAGCTTCCATATGCGTTGAGCTTGTAGACTCCAAGGTAGATTCATATCGCTGTCAATGCTACTCGTTGGTAGGTTAGGTTAGGTAGAGGGGTTGCTAGTGCATTCACCAGGCCACTTAGACCATGTTGGTCCATTGTGACACCCACAGTCAGGCTACTACCACAGATTGACCACTCCAGTGATAGTGCCCTAAATACTAGATAGAAGCGCATTAACTTTGTACACAATTTTTACTGGGATTCGAACCTGGGACCCCGCTAACCTGGGGTAGGCAGTCTACCAACTGTGCCATCCAGTCGTTCATCCGTTGGTAATCATGCACAGAATGTACTTTACATTCCTTTCCGCTGTAGAGAAATATTTGACTCATCAGGATCTTGTATACAACCAGCGCTTATATTGTACTGTTGCTCTTCATGGTGTTCCCCATGCACTTTCAGTGCAGTCAGACAAGATTGGAATACTTCTTCGACAAAGGTCGTTATAGCTCAAAATCCCCCTGAGTCCTCTAGCGATTGTTGAGAGCAACTACAGTGGACTTCCCCTAAGTCGAATTGCCACGGGATGACATAATTTGTTCGAGTAAGGTGGAGTTTGACTTAGAGAGAGAAAAATTGAGGAAAATGTATGTAAAATATGTCGAAAAAGTTCGAGTTAGAGAGAGTTTCGACTTAGGGGAAGTTCGACTTAGGGAGAGTCCACTGTACTTAGAATCGAAACTGTTGCTCCTCGTACTGCTCATCTCATAGTCTTCAGGCACTCCGAAGCCCTCCACTATACAAGATTACCGGTGTTTATTAAAACAGCCTACTCAAACCATGGGCGTCTTCCGCCTTCTTGGAAAACAACACACAATTTATCTTATTTCAGCCACTGCCCTAGCAAAGTTAGCAACTGCCTTACCTAGTATCAATGTGGTCAAGTGTGACCTCTACTATCCACAGCCATCTTCTTTCTTCTTTATTTGGCGCTACAGTCCGGGATTGGCGTGGGCCTCAACCAACAAGCCTCTCCAACTAGCACGGTCTTTGGTTAGCTATCTCCAGTGTTGCACGCCAAGTTGGTTGAGGTCCTTCTCCACCTGGGTGCGCCACTTTAAACGCGGGCGTCCTCTGTTGCGTTGTCCCACGGGTTCGGAGTCGAAGACTCTTCGGGCCGGAGCTGAGTTGTCCATACGCTCTACATGGTCTAGCCATCTTAGGCGTTCCTTTCCACAGCCGTCAATTTTTAATCCTCACTCTGTTCACTTAGACTGAGCAGTGCATAATTAGACTTAATAAAGGGTACTGCGCAATTGGCACGAATGCCTGGAGGATGAGTCCTTAGACCATGAAGACCATTTCGTAGAAGCTTCGGAGACAAGGAGGAAGAGGAGACCACATACAACACGGACCTATTTCCGTCAAAATTTTCAACACCGCGTAGGTCTTCGACTCCGCGCCAGAAAGACAACAAGAAACCAATGGCGCAAGGACCCGAAGACGAATCTCTGCTTGTTCTTTTAGGCAAAGATCCATCCCGTTCTGTAGCGCCATCGGAATAAGAAGTCAGCTTTGTAGCAGGCGCAGACTGGTTCCAGGGGAAGGAGGAATTGAATCCTCATAGAATTGTATTCTTCTTCTTCTTCTTCTAAGGGCGGGCGTTATATTCCGAAGTGGACCTAGGCCTCACCCAACATGCCTCTCTAGTCAGCCCAGCGGTCTCCAGTTTTGCACTCCAAGCCGGCTTAGGTCCCCCAGCCTTGTGCGCGCCACCACCTTGTACGTGGGCATCTTTTGTTGCGACGTCCCAGAGGCTCAGAAGTGAAGCTTCTAAATCCTCCGGATTTATGTTGGTCTAAGTATGACATCTCTGTCTGTAGTCAGCCAATAGCACGAGACATGACCTTCACTTGCTGGACGAGGGTGTCCTACTCCCATTTATGCCTCTTGATGCCTTTCAGCAATGTTCTCAAGGATTTTGTCATGCTTTTCTTCACAGATTAAGGTCTACCACAAACGACTGGATGGCATAGTTGGTAGAGTGCCTGCTCATGGTTAGCGGGGTCCTCGGTTCGAGTCCCAGTGAAAGCAAAGTTAATACGCTTTAATCTGGTCCAGTCACCATTAGCCATTGGGATCAAATTAACGGCATTATCGCTGGAGTGTTCAATCTATGGTAGTAGCCTGACTGTGCGTATCACATTGGACCAACATGTTCTAAGTGGGCTGGTGAATGCATTAGCAGCCCTCCTACCTAACCTAACCTAAACTTTGCCCAAGGGTTGTTAACTGACTGCAACTAGTTCACTTCACCTAGTTCGTCTGGTTATTTTCGTACACCTTTTGACTCGTTGTGGAAAACTAACTAGTAATGGATGTACTGGAACTTAGCGGTCCATAAACTAAACTATCTCACGTCCCTGTACAGTCCGTGATTCAGTCTTGTCATTAAGTCGCAACAAGGCTTAACTCAACAAAGACCGTGCTTAGAAACCTTCTCTCAAAGCAAGCCAATATTGCTGCATCCCCTGATGATACCACACGACTTGAGTTATCGGGGTCTTGTGCCAACTTGACGATCACTCTACCTGACTAGATTAAGCAGGCCTCTAATGACTCTAATGAATCCTCTTTAATGACACTCACTCCACCTGATGTGTGGCCGATCTAAAACCTCTGCTGCTCTTTGAGTCGCAGCCCCCGGTTGAGATCTGCAACTCAACATGATTAACTCCAAGCCATGTAGGTATAGTCTCCACCTCTCCCCGCCTTGGGTGGTAAACCACAGGCACCACGATTCTCCCACTTGAGGGCCCACCTCAAGCGATCAGGCTGAGACCTATGCGGGTCTCAGGGGAAATCCTGATCTCCCGTGGAACCAGAATATAGCCTCTGGTGAAGCTACCAGTTGGATGCCATAACCTCCCAGGACTGGCCGCCAATGTTTTCATTTCATATGATGCAATCTATTAGCATTAAACCTTTGCGATAGCATTTCTAAGCGCTTGATTATGCCGCTATCTATAAGCTTATGCATAAACATTCAGCATTTTCAACGCAAAATATTTGTATGAGCTTTTGCGGTCAATGCCGCGAGCATTGGAGTAGGGGACGTGTCCTAAACCAATTACTCAAGCTCTGGTATTGTAGTCGCCTTGTACGAGAGGCATACCTTACCAAGGGTATATTCTAACTTAAGCCAATGTGTTCGTCTCCGGGACGTGAAAGGTATATGATCCAAATCCGCAGGGGGATGTCCTTCCGCACAGCAGTCAGCCACTTCAACCTTACCAACTTACTCTTAGTTCATCTACGCAAGAGGTCTATCCACATACCTCTCCGTGCTGTAGCTCTTCGTCAATCAAGTAGTCCAAACCATGAAATTACCTCTGTCCATTATGACAGTCTACTCAAGGCTGCCAGTTGTGCTTCTTTATCACCAAACTCGTTTTATCCACTTCAAGGCTCCCTCTGTTGAAGCACGACCTCGTCTTCCCAAAACCCAAGTTGCAGAGGCAAATGCCAAATGATTAGCCTTCACAACAACCAAACAGCATCCATCGCAACTCAGTCAATCCCGCTGAGATGTCCACTGCAAGTTGTAGCCTCCAAACGAATCACCCTTTCTGTTGCATTATGTATACCTGAATTCAATTTCAAGCCATACCTGACCCTGCCTCCCCCCGCAAGCGACGCCTCTCTACCGGCAATCCTCTCAGTGCATTGTCCTGCAAAAGAAACTCTCCTACACGAATTCGATATCCCCGCTGGGACGAGCACTTTGAAATGAATTGCTAAAACTTTGCCCACCCAGCATGGTAGGGCCCCTTACCTTTGGGCCATTAATTGCAAACCAAATCCATCCCTGCCATCTCAAATTCACCACCACCACCACCACCGTCGTCATCACCACCGCCAACAATCGACAGTGGCTTGCAACATTCACTCGCTTCCGTTATCCATCCTTGCACTTGCCTGTTTTTTTTTCTCATTTTTTGTTCATTTTTCGCCTCGTCGCGCCCCAACTCAAAACTTTCCGATTGCAATGTTTCCTTCGCCCAAGCAATATACATATTTTGCTTCGGAATGCTCCATGGGATCGCTCCTTTCGTGTGCATGCCTATGCAGGATGATGGATAAAAATGACCCCCATTCTCTGGCGTTTGCCGTGCCAGTGCCAGTGCCAGTGCCTCAGTGCATACAGCAGTTTGGGCTTCCGGGAAGATTACATTGAAGTTCATCTCGCTCGTTCGGCATTTTGCGACTACCAACGACGACGACGAGGACGATGGTGGAGAGGATGAGGCAGAAGGCAACGACTCGGTTGGGTACATGGTTCCTGATGAGGCTGCAGATACGACTATCCGTAGTTTTTGCTTAGAGCTTAGACAGAGACTTTTAACACTCATCTATAAGCAAACAGCAGCAGTGTCCCTTGAGCTAAGCCCATTCCCATGCTCCATCCATCCAGTGGCGCGCAAACCGAATATGCTTCTGTTACAGCTCCTGCTCCAACTCCCACTCCAACTCCTACTCCTACTCCCCAAGCAAGCGAGACAGAGAGAGCGAGCGAGTAAGTAAGAGTTCCATCTGTAGTCTCGGCGGAGGAGCAGACTGGGAGTAGTTAGTTACTCGTTAGGGATCTGTGTAAAAACAGGACAATAGATAAAACTAGGCGAGAGAGTCCTTTCTCGCCGTAGGAGTTTTGATGTCCCCTTGCCACCACCTATGCACCTTTTTGCATGTCATGTGCTTTCTTTCATTTTCGTCCTTTTTTTTACCACTGCTGCTGATTCCTGGAGTGATCTCCATTTTTTTTGTGCCTCTCTAGTCTCTCTCTCTCTCTGTGTGTATGTGTGAGTGAAGAAAGGACTCGTTGTTTTTACTGCAAATGTTGATCTAAAAATACGATATCCTTACGTTACACGTTTGGTTTTTGTGTGCTGTGCAGTGCACCTCCATCGGCGTTGGCTCTACTCTACAGTTCTCATCTCGTGTCGTTATTCTTGCTCCGAAATATAAATGTCCTTCGAGCAGCAGAAGGTCCAACAGTGTGTGTGTGTGTGTGTGTGCGAGCAGCGATAGAGAGGAGTAAAAGTGTTTTACATCACTGCAGGACATGGATAAAACAGGACATAAGATTAATTTCGAACAGTTGTTCATCTTTGCTTTCACCAAACCCCCAGTTGTTGGACTACGTTCGAAGGACTGCTACTGCGGACTGCGGAGCACTGAAAGCTGCAAGCATCATCATGAGGACACGAGGAAGGACCCTTGCTTTTTTTTTCCTTGTTTTTGTGTGAGCTTAGGCGTTAACAAATGTGCATGTGGGAATTTATTCTGGCTTCGGGCCAAGTTCCATTGTACTGTGTGAACTACTGTCGAGTGGGTGGTGGGGGTGGGAAGACGCTGGAGAATAGTGTGTTTTTCTGTCATCAAAGATTTTTGCTGTTACCATGTTTACCTTGGTGGCACCGACACGAACGGGGACCCGGCATGCTGGCCGGTGCTGGCAAAGCGGAGCAGGCACTCTCTGGAAAGCGGTTACAATTGATTTGAATCAATATTTTCATTTCCTATTATTGAACCTGAATCCATTCGATTTTAGCATCAGCCCCCTTGGACAGGGTGTTCCTTCAAGGATCATATGAAGCCATCCGAATGATTCGGTTTAATCTGAGAAAGGATATGCTTGACAGGAGGGCTCAGGTTACTTGGAAACGATCCATATTGTGGTGTTTTCCCTGTTGTTGATGTTGTGCACGAATCCTTCCAAGTATCCACCAGCTCTGTGTGTGTGTTCAGTGAGTGAGTGGCACAGCTTGCGGGCATGCAGAGACCTAATGAGACCCCCGGACCACGGTCGATGCCAGGAGATTTTCGAAGAACTGAGCGTCGTAATCTACCCTCGATAATCCGCAACGAGTCGCGCGGTGTCACATCCACTGGCCAACAGAAAAAAAAGGACCTTCGCCTCGACGGCAAATTAAATTATCCGCACTCGAACCCCTCGGCTGGTGGGTTGCCGGCTGCTTTTATTGTTTCTCGCTTGATAATTTGCACCAGGAGCAGACTCTCTGCCTCTCTCACTCTCTCTGAAGTAATAAAATCCAGTCGCAAACTCGGCAAGGACATCCTGGGGACGGCACGGCGTACAACGCCGCGTCGCTCGTTCAAATTATCAACCATCTGTTAAACCATCAAGCATCAGACGCTCTGAATTTAATTCTCGGCACAAGGACCCAAGGGATTTAGTTCCACACTGATTTTCCCCTTCACCTCGACGACGACGCTCACGACACCGGGTACGCCAAACGCGCTGATGTGGTGGGATGGGGATGGGGGGTGGTTGCTCGAGGAGTTGCCGGAGCACACGGCGACGATGACGATGGGAAAGGTGACGATTTTCATTGATTTTGAATATCGCGCCGTGCTTGAATGGCTGTCAATATGTGGCACATCGAACGGGCTAGGCGCGAGGGTGTGCAAGTAGATTGGAACAGAAGTCACCAAGCGTACGGGCGGCAGTTAGTCTCTAAATTGGTGGGTCTATAAATGGAAATGGGTGTCCCGCTGGATGGTGGAATATTCGAAAGTCATTAATTTTCGTTGGATACGAAGCGACTGTAGACACCTCCGCTGGAAAGGCGTGATGTCCTTGAGACATGGATCTTATTTCGACAGATTGAACGGCGGGGCTTATGCGATTCAAGGATCACGACGATGAGGGCTTCAAGGCGCTACGTGACTCCGCGGCGTGGCGGTGACTTGGTGATGAGGCGAACGTGGGCTTATCATGGATTCAATACTCACTCATAAATTGTGAATCCGCGAAGGATCTCCGTGTAATCGGAAAATTTGTTTTCTTGTCAACGAGCGGTGTTAAATGATCCTTTGAAGACTTGAAGGCAAATGATGATACGTTTTTCAAGAGTCGTTGAAATTCAAGGTCGCTCTTCTTTTGCGAGGCTTGAGAGATGGTTGAACGTGTCTGTTTACTCATCAAATGGTTCTCCTCCTTTAACTTGAATGCGCTATGGTTCTTCATAAGCTTTAGAGAGAAAGACCACTTGCATAGCCTCAAATTGGCCCAAACTTAAAGTTGCTTCGATCGGAGCATAAATTCAGACAGCGAGAGAAAGCGGAAGGTCTATACTGAGTGCCATTACAAGGACTCCTTGGAAATTCATTACTTTTTGTACGATGAGAATCTATGTCCCTCTCAATAAGACGGCTCGCCACAAGCTCTCCAAATAAGGTGTCAAGTACACTCCACCTTCTTGGTCGTTCCCACTGTTACATAGTATACTAAAAGTATAATAAAAGTATACATTCTAGAGATATAAGCTGGCAAAAATTCCATACGCACCGGCAGAACCCCTACTGATGTCGATTTTTCTACATTGAAAAAATCATGAATGTTGTCTTACTTTGCGCATATCTCAAAAACCGTGTGTCCTACAGCAAAATGACTGAGATGGATTTTGTAGCTCATGACTTAATCTAGAGGATGGGTATGGAGAACGGAAAATTGTACCGTTATAATGGTATAATTTTTAATGGATAAGGGACTTTTTGTAGGAAAATAATTTAAATTATCGTCTTGCTGACGATGGGGGCTGATGAAAATTTGCACAATGTAAATTCACATCAAGAGTAACAATTTAGATGGACCTTCCTTCAAAGGCGATGTAAAATTTCATATAATTTACGCCAGAGAAACAAATTTCCCTGTTTTTTTTTCAAAAATTTGCCCAAATAACGGTGCAATGGTAAATTTTCCAATTCTATCCTCTAGATCAAGTCATAAGCTACAAAAAAGTATACTGGAATTTTCTCGTAGGACGCACCGTTCTAGAGATATAAGCTGGCAAAAATTCCATACGCACCGGCAGAACCCCTACTGATGTCGATTTTTCTACATTGAAAAAATCATGAATGTTGGTCTTACTTTGCGAATATCTCAAAAACCGTGTGTCCTACAGCAAAATGACTGAGATGGATTTTGTAGCTCATGACTTGATCTAGAGGATGGGTATGGAGAACGGAAAATTGTACCGTTATAATGGTATAATTTTTAATGGATAAGGCACTTTTTGTAGGAAAATAATTTTAATTATCGTCTTGCCGACGATGGAGGCTGATGAAAATTTGCACAATGTAAACTCACATCAAGAGTAACAATATAGATGGACCTTCCTTCAAAGGCGATGTAAAATTTCATATAATTTATGCCAGAGAAACAAATTTCCCTGTTTTTTTCAAAAATTTGCCCAAATAACGGTGCAATGGTAAATTTTCCAATTCCATCCTCTAGATCAAGTCATAAGCTACAAAAAAGTATACTGGAATTTTCTCGTAGGACGCACCGTTCTAGAGATATAAGCTGGCAAAAATTCCATACGCACCGGCAGAACCCCTACTGATGTCGATTTTTCTACATTGAAAAAAATCATGAATGTTGGTCTTACTTTGCGAATATCTCAAAAACCGTGTGTCCTACAGCAAAATGACTGAGATGGATTTTGTAGCTCATGACTTGATCTAGAGGATGGGTATGGAGAACGGAAAATTGTACCGTTATAATGGTATAATTTTTAATGGATAAGGCACTTTTTGTAGGAAAATAATTTTAATTATCGTCTTGCCGACGATGGAGGCTGATGAAAATTTGCACAATGTAAACTCACATCAAGAGTAACAATATAGATGGACCTTCCTTCAAAGGCGATGTAAAATTTCATATAATTTATGCCAGAGAAACAAATTTCCCTGTTTTTTTCAAAAATTTGCCCAAATAACGGTGCAATGGTAAATTTTCCAATTCCATCCTCTAGATCAAGTCATAAGCTACAAAAAAGTATACTGGAATTTTCTCGTAGGACGCACCGTTCTAGAGATATAAGCTGGCAAAAATTCCATACGCACCGGCAGAACCCCTACAGATGTCGATTTTTCTACATTGAAAAAATCATGAATGTTGGTCTTACCTTGCGCATATCTCAAAAACCGTGTGTCCTACAGCAAAATGACTGAGATGGATTTTGTAGCTCATGACTTGATCTAGAGGATGGGTATGGAGAACGGAAAATTGTACCGTTGTAATGGTATAATTTTTAATGGATAAGGCACTTTTTGTAGGAAAATAATTTAAATTATCGTCTTGCTGACGATGGGGGCTGATGAAAATTTGCACAATGTAAATTCACATCAAGAGTAACAATTTAGATGGACCTTCCTTCAAAGGCGATGTAAAATTTCATATAATTTACGCCAGAGAAACAAATTTCCCTGTTTTTTTCAAAAATTTGCCCAAATAACGGTGCAATGGTAAATTTTCCAATTCCATCTTCTAGATCAAGTCATAAACTACAAAAAAGTATACAGGAATTTTCTCGTAGGACGCACCGTTCTAGAGATATAAGCTGGCAAAAATTCCATACGCACCGCCAGAACCCCTACAGATGTCGATTTTTCTACATTGAAAAAATCATGAATGTTGGTCTTACTCTGCGCATATCTCAAAAACCGTGTGTCGTACAGCAAAGTGACTGAGTTGGATTTTGTAGCTCATGACTTGATCTAGAGGATGGGTATGGAGAACGGAAAATTGTACCGTTATAATGGTATAATTTTTAATGGATAAGGCACTTTTTGTAGGAAAATAATTTAAATTATCGTCTTGCTGACGATGGGGGCTGATGAAAATTTGCACAATGTAAATTCACATCAAGAGTAACAATTTAGATGGACCTTCCTTCAAAGGCGATGTAAAATTTCATATAATTTACGCCAGAGAAACAAATTTCCCGGTTTTTTTCATAAATTTGCCCAAATAACGGTGCAATGGTAAATTTTCCAATTCCATCCTCTAGATCAAGTCATAAGCTACAAAAAAGTATACTGGAATTTTCTCGTAGGACGCACCGTTCTAGAGATATAAGCTGGCAAAAATTCCATACGCACCGGCAGAACCCCTACTGATGTCGATTTTTCTACATTGAAAAAATCATGAATGTTGGTCTTACTTTGCGCATATCTCAAAAACCGTGTGTCCTACAGCAAAATGACTGAGATGGATTTTGTAGCTCATGACTTAATCTAGAGGATGGGTATGGAGAACGGAAAATTGTACCGTTATAATGGTATAATTTTTAATGGATAAGGCACTTTTTGTAGGAAAATAATTTAAATTATCGTCTTGCCGACGATGGAGGCTGATGAAAATTTGCACAATGTAAATTCACATCAAGAGTAACAATTTAGATGGACCTTCCTTCAAAGGCGATGTAAAATTTCATATAATTTACGCCAGAGAAACAAATTTCCCGGTTTTTTTCAAAAATTTGCCCAAATAACGGTGCAATGGTAAATTTTCCAATTCCATCCTCTAGATCAAGTCATAAGCTACAAAAAAGTATACTGGAATTTTCTCGTAGGACGCACCGTTCTAGAGATATAAGCTGGCAAAAATTCCATACGCACCGGCAGAACCCCTACTGATGTCGATTTTTCTACATTGAAAAAATCATGAATGTTGGTCTTACTTTGCGCATATTTCAAAAACCGTGTGTCCTACAGCAAAATGACTGAGATGGATTTTGTAGCTCATGACTTGATCTAGAGGATGGAGATGGAGAACGGAAAATTGTACCGTTATAATGGTATAATTTTTAATGGATAAGGCACTTTTTGTAGGAAAATAATTTAAATTATCGTCTTGCCGACGATGGAGGCTGATGAAAATTTGCACAATGTAAATTCACATCAAGAGTAACAATTTAGATGGACCTTCCTTCAAAGGCGATGTAAAATTTCATATAATTTACTCCAGAGAAACAAATTTCCCTGTTTTTTTCAAAAATTTGCCCAAATAACGGTGCAATGGTAAATTTTCCAATTCCATCCTCTAGATCAAGTCATAAGCTACAAAAAAGTATGCTGGAATTTTCTCGTAGGACGCACCGTTCTAGAGATATAAGCTGGCAAAAATTCCATACGCACCGACAGAACCCCTACTGATGTCGATTTTTCTACATCCAAAAAATCATGAATGTTGGTCTTACTTTGCGCATATTTCAGAAACCGTGTGTCCTACAGCAAAATGACTGAGATGGATTTTGTAGCTCATGACTTGATCTAGAGGATGGAGATGGAGAACGGAAAATTGTACCGTTATAATGGTATAATTTTTAATGGATAAGGGACTTTTTGTAGGAAAATAATTTTAATTATCGTCTTGCCGACGATGGAGGCTAATGAAAATTTGCACAATGTAAATTCACATCAAGAGTAACAATATAGATGGACCTTCCTTCAAAGGCGATGTAAAATTTCATATAATTTAAGCCAGAGAAACAAATTTCCCTGTTTTTTTCAAAAATTTGCCCAAATAACGGTGCAATGGTAAATTTTCCAATTCCATCCTCTAGATCAAGTCATAAGCTACAAAAAAGTATACTGGAATTTTCTCGTAGGACGCACCGTTCTAGAGATATAAGCTGGCAAAAATTCCATACGCACCGGCAGAACCCCTACTGATGTCGATTTTTCTACATTGAAAAAATCATGAATGTTGGTCTTACTTTGCGAATATCTCAAAAACCGTGTGTCCTACAGCAAAATGACTGAGATGGATTTTGTAGCTCATGACTTGATCTAGAGGATGGGTATGGAGAACGGAAAATTGTACCGTTATAATGGTATAATTTTTAATGGATAAGGCACTTTTTGTAGGAAAATAATTTTAATTATCGTCTTGCCGACGATGGAGGCTGATGAAAATTTGCACAATGTAAACTCACATCAAGAGTAACAATATAGATGGACCTTCCTTCAAAGGCGATGTAAAATTTCATATAATTTATGCCAGAGAAACAAATTTCCCTGTTTTTTTCAAAAATTTGCCCAAATAACGGTGCAATGGTAAATTTTCCAATTCCATCCTCTAGATCAAGTCATAAGCTACAAAAAAGTATACTGGAATTTTCTCGTAGGACGCACCGTTCTAGAGATATAAGCTGGCAAAAATTCCATACGCACCGGCAGAACCCCTACTGATGTCGATTTTTCTACATTGAAAAAAATCATGAATGTTGGTCTTACTTTGCGAATATCTCAAAAACCGTGTGTCCTACAGCAAAATGACTGAGATGGATTTTGTAGCTCATGACTTGATCTAGAGGATGGGTATGGAGAACGGAAAATTGTACCGTTATAATGGTATAATTTTTAATGGATAAGGCACTTTTTGTAGGAAAATAATTTTAATTATCGTCTTGCCGACGATGGAGGCTGATGAAAATTTGCACAATGTAAACTCACATCAAGAGTAACAATATAGATGGACCTTCCTTCAAAGGCGATGTAAAATTTCATATAATTTATGCCAGAGAAACAAATTTCCCTGTTTTTTTCAAAAATTTGCCCAAATAACGGTGCAATGGTAAATTTTCCAATTCCATCCTCTAGATCAAGTCATAAGCTACAAAAAAGTATACTGGAATTTTCTCGTAGGACGCACCGTTCTAGAGATATAAGCTGGCAAAAATTCCATACGCACCGGCAGAACCCCTACTGATGTCGATTTTTCTACATTGAAAAAATCATGAATGTTGGTCTTACTTTGCGCATATTTCAAAAACCGTGTGTCCTACAGCAAAATGACAGATGGATTTTGTAGCTCATGACTTGATCTAGAGGATGGAGATGGAGAACGGAAAATTGTACCGTTATAATGGTATAATTTTTAATGGATAAGGGACTTTTTGTAGGAAAATAATTTTAATTATCATCTTGCCGACGATGGAGGCTAATGAAAATTTGCACAATGTAAATTCACATCAAGAGTAACAATATAGATGGACCTTCCTTCAAAGGCGATGTAAAATTTCATATAATTTAAGCCAGAGAAACAAATTTCCCTGTTTTTTTCAAAAATTTGCCCAAATAACGGTGCAATGGTAAATTTTCCAATTCCATCCTCTAGATCAAGTCATAAGCTACAAAAAAGTATACTGGAATTTTCTCGTAGGACGCACCGTTCTAGAGATATAAGCTGGCAAAAATTCCATACGCACCGGCAGAACCCCTACTGATGTCGATTTTTCTACATTGAAAAAATCATGAATGTTGGTCTTACTTTGCGAATATCTCAAAAACCGTGTGTCCTACAGCAAAATGACTGAGATGGATTTTGTAGCTCATGACTTGATCTAGAGGATGGGTATGGAGAACGGAAAATTGTACCGTTATAATGGTATAATTTTTAATGGATAAGGCACTTTTTGTAGGAAAATAATTTTAATTATCGTCTTGCCGACGATGGAGGCTGATGAAAATTTGCACAATGTAAACTCACATCAAGAGTAACAATATAGATGGACCTTCCTTCAAAGGCGATGTAAAATTTCATATAATTTATGCCAGAGAAACAAATTTCCCTGTTTTTTTCAAAAATTTGCCCAAATAACGGTGCAATGGTAAATTTTCCAATTCCATCCTCTAGATAAAGTCATAAGCTACAAAAAAGTATACTGGAATTTTCTCGTAGGACGCACCGTTCTAGAGATATAAGCTGGCAAAAATTCCATACGCACCGGCAGAACCCCTACTGATGTCGATTTTTCTACATTGAAAAAAATCATGAATGTTGGTCTTACTTTGCGCATATTTCAGAAACCGTGTGTCCTACAGCAAAATGACTGAGATGGATTTTGTAGCTCATGACTTGATCTAGAGGATGGGTATAGAGAACGGAAAATTGTACCGTTATAATGGTATAATTTTTAATGGATAAGGCACTTTTTGTAGGAAAATAATTTAAATTATCGTCTTGCCGACGATGGAGGCTGATGAAAATTTGCACAATGTAAATTCACATCAAGAGTAACAATTTAGATGGACCTTCCTTCAAAGGCGATGTAAAATTTCATATAATTTACGCCAGAGAAACAAATTTCCCTGTTTTTTTCAAAAATTTGCCCAAATAACGGTGCAATGGTAAATTTTCCAATTCCATCCTCTAGATAAAGTCATAAGCTACAAAAAAGTATACTGGAATTTTCTCGTAGGACGCACCGTTCTAGAGATATAAGCTGGCAAAAATTCCATACGCACCGGCAGAACCCCTACTGATGTCGATTTTTCTACATTGAAAAAATCATGAATGTTGGTCTTACTTTGCGCATATTTCAAAAACCGTGTGTCCTACAGCAAAATGACTGAGATGGATTTTGTAGCTCATGACCTGATCTAGAGGATGGGTATGGAGAACGGAAAATTGTACCGTTATAATGGTATAATTTTTAATGGATAAGGCACTTTTTGTAGGAAAATAATTTAAATTATCGTCTTGCCGACGATGGAGGCTGATGAAAATTTGCACAATGTAAATTCACATCAAGAGTAACAATTTAGATGGACCTTCCTTCAAAGGCGATGTAAAATTTCATATAATTTATGCCAGAGAAACAAATTTCCCTGTTTTTTCAAAAATTTGCCCAAATAACGGTGCAATGGTAAATTTTCCAATTCCATCCTCTAGATCAAGTCATAAGCTACAAAAAAGTATACTGGAATTTTCTCGTAGGACGCACCGTTCTAGAGATATAAGCTGGCAAAAATTCCATACGCACCGGCAGAACCCCTACTGATGTCGATTTTTCTAAATTGAAAAAATCATGAATGTTGGTCTTACTTTGCGAATATCTCAAAAACCGTGTGTCCTACAGCAAAATGACTGAGATGGATTTTGTAGCTCATGACTTGATTTAGAGGATGGAGATGGAGAACGGAAAATTGTACCGTTATAATGGTATAATTTTTAATGGATAAGGCACTTTTTGTAGGAAAATAATTTAAATTATCGTCTTGCCGACGATGGAGGCTGATGAAAATTTGCACAATGTAAATTCACATCAAGAGTTACAATATAGGTGGACCTTCCTTCAAAGGCGATGTAAAATTTCATATAATTTACGCCAGAGAAACAAATTTCCCTGTTTTTTTCAAAAATTTGCCCAAATAACGGTGCAATGGAAAATTTTCCAATTTTATCCTCTAGATCAAGTCATAAGCTACAAAAAAGTATACTGGAATTTTCTCGTAGGACGCACCGTTCTCGAGAAATAAGCTGTTAAAAGTTCCATGCGAACCGCCAGAACCCCTACAGATGTCGATTTTTCTACATTGAAAAAATCATGAATGTTGGTCTTACTTTGCGAATATCTCAAAAACCGTGTGTCCTACAGCAAAATGACTGAGATGGATTTTGTAGCTCATGACTTGATCTAGAGGATGGGTATGGAGAACGGAAAATTGTACCGTTATAATGGTATAATTTTTAATGGATAAGGCACTTTTTGTAGGAAAACACTTTTAATTATCGTCTTGCCGACGATGGAGGGTGATGAAAACTTACACAATGTAAATTCACATCAAGAGTAACAATTTAGTGGACCTTCCTTCAAAGGCGATGAACAATTTCATATAATTTACTCCAATGAAACAAATTTTTTTTGTTTGTTAAAAATTGACCCAAATAATGCGCGTGTATACTATTTCTGTGCGCCGCACAGTGGTTCACTTTGTATGGGAGCACGGAAAAAACTCCAAGTAAAATCTAAGCCACAAATGTTGTGTGCTCGTACCATGGCTCAAAAATTGTAGAGGTAGCCCAAACATTAAAATACATATGAAATCAACCAAATGAATGAAAAATGAGAGTTAATTTCATATCTAATAGAATGGATACACTTAGAGCGTATATCCCAAATTTTGGGAAAACATAGGCCAGGTATATATGTACAAAAGAATCCAACAACTCCGTAATACAAATTTAATTTTTGGTATTTTTTTTTTCCGATTTTGAACCGAACCACTGTGCGTCGGACGATTTTCAAACTTAAGCTCATAAAATCGCTATTGTCTGGCTTGAAAATTTCAAAGAAAATTCACAGGCAATGGAAGGGTTTCCTTTTACTAACTCTTCGCGATTCCCTCAAAACACATCGATGTCACCAACAGACGGACGGACCCTTGCTTCAGAGTTCATCATTTGCATGAGAATCCACTCCACTTAAGAGGCAGAGACTCCATTGAATCACAATTCATCTTGTTTCACAACAAAAAACGTTCTTGCTACAATCCTTAAAGCACAATAGATCTCAAACTTTCAACTCAGTTGAACCTTTTATCCCCCTTCACTCGGAAGATTTGTCATCCCCAACTAGTCCCAGTCTCAGTTGGAAACTTCAAAAACTCCATGTCTCTTTGAATCCTTAATTAGCTATCCCCCTCCCGTCACCCACCAGCCACCACCCACATCACCCATCGCATACTTTTGTTGATCCAGAGGTCCGCAGGCCTTCACTCCATCCACTCGATTCGCTCCCATCCAAGGGTCATGTCCGCAAACTCGAATCTCGTTTTCCCACTTAAAATTTAAATCTAATTATTCGCAAAGAAAATAAAAAAAAAAACGCACACACAACCCATATACTCGCGCACACTTCACTCACTTATCTCATCATAAAAAGCAGGAAAAAAATACACAAAAAGGTCGTCAAAATAAGCACAGCCAAGTATGCGAGGACTCCAACTCCGACTCCGACTCCGAGAGGATAGCCAGCAACCACCAGAAGGGCAGCCAAACGAACGCACACGGGAGAGAGACACGAAAGACAAAAAAAAAAAAAACTGAAAAAAATATTTGAAGTACCAAATCTGAATGCATAATGATGGACGGGCGAGCAAAAGTGCTTACTCATTCATTTCCATTACAATGATGATTATGAATCCTTTTATTTATTTATTTTCTTCTTGCTGTTCCTGTTGTTGGCTGGGGTCCTCCTTTTCGTTGTTGCTCGCCTGCCGCAGCCTGGCTGTTGGTTCTCATCAAATGTGGGTCGCAAATGAGTTTGTCCTTTTTGTCATTTTTCATAAAAGATGAAAAGCTCAAAGGTTTTTTCTTCTCGTCCCGATGTCGCCATTATCAACAGCAAAACCGGCCCCCTTCACCCCCTTCGCCACGTACGCCATTATCAGCCTGCGAGCGTAAACATAAGCGAGAGCAGCACTCTCTCTATCTCTCTCTCTCTCCCTCTCCCTCCTCTCTCGCACCTAATGCAATAATAATGATAAATGAACAATAATGAGTTTGTGGACAACTGAGCGACACATTGGCCTCTTCTAACACAATAAGGACGAACCCAGGGACTCGCTCTATTCATTGTCAAAGCCCACCCACCCACCCACCGCCCCCCCTCGTTGGTACTGTCATCGTCGCCGTCGTTTGTCGTCGCCACCCTGACCTGGTCGCCCAATTTTAATCGCATTTTCGTTGCCCATTGTCGCTGGGGACATTCATACTAATTACGCATTAAAAATGTTCACTTTTTTCGCCTTCGTCGTCCTTTATTCGCGCCGAATTATTTGTGAGCGAGCATTGTTGCTCCGGCCGTTGTCTTTCTCTCCTCAAAACCCATTCCGCCGCCACCGCTCTCGTCCTGATTAATTATTCAATCTGTGTGGCAGAACATTTTTTTTTCGTTGCTGTCGTGCGCGCCAGGTACAAAGCGCAAAGGTGACTTACAACGAATTTGATTAAGTTCCCGAGGCGGGGCCGGTACTTTTTTGTTCGATGGTTGCTCGTATTTCTCGTTTTTTTTCTTCTGTCGAAATTAAAGTGTTTATTAAATTTCCCCCAGACCCCCGGGGAGGTGGGGCGACGGTAGGCGGGATGACAGGGCGTATTGATTGCCTTGGATAAATATTATTTTGACGTTGAGCCTGTGCGCCGATTTGGGGCCGGAGGGAGGAGAGCTTTGAACGGGCGACTCGCCCTTGACGAGCCATGATGTGATGGCTGAATGGCACGATAGACGCTCGTAGAGAGTGTGGAAAGTTGGAAATGTAGGTCGTGAGTGATTTTTAATGTTCACCGGTTCGCAGTTGTGAATCAAGGGCAGGAGTCGAATGAAATACGTTTTCGATGTTTCGCTTTATTCTTTTATTTTGCTTCTTTTCTTTATCATTACCTACTTGGGCTTGACCTCGATTTACGGTCATGAAGATTGGGATGGCTTTTGTCAGATGGGGGATTTCTAAGTGGGACACGTTTTGGACGATGACTGAGGTTATGGTGACTGAGAAATTTACTCAGATTCTTACCTCACGGCTCACGGGTTTTTGGAGTCATTCTTGTGAATATGGAGGCCACAAGAATGGGGCAAGTTTCAAGAGTTGAACAAAAACTGGCGGTTCATTGAGCCAGGGGTGGACATTTGGTGGGGGAATTGGAGTTCTTGATTCTCCATAAGAATGCATGCATGTAAAAGTGTCCGTATTAAAGGAAGTCTTGAATGAAGTGGGTGGCAAGAGGTTAGGTTAGTGGATCTTACAGGAAAGTTCTCGAGATATAAGCTGTCAAAACTTCACTACGAAACACCAGAGAAACAAACAAAAGTGTTTTTGCAAAATTTGCCCAAATAACGGTATATTGGTGAATGTTCCAATGCCATCCTCTAGATCACGTTATAAGCTACAAAATATCGTTCTGAAATTTTGTGGTAGAACGCATTGTTCTCGAAATATAAACTGTAAAAAAGTCCATACGAAACGCCAGAGTAAAAAATTAAATTTAGTTTTTTCAAAATTTGCCCAAATAACGGTATATTGGTGAATGTTCCAATGCCATCCTCTAGATCAAGTTGTAAGCTACACAATTTCATCAGTCTTTTCATCCGCATTGACTTAAGTCCGCTATTCAGTCCGGGATATGCGGTGGTATGTTGCAGTGCAGTGACGCACGATGAAGGGCAAATTTAATGGCCACAGCCCACGTTGAACAAGGACCAGATATGTCTCTAGTCAAGGCCATCGTAGCAGGGTGGTCATTTTTGTGCGTAAAATGAAAATGCCATTGAAGTGAGTGTCCACCAAATGAGTAGGATCCCTTTCGCCATTTTCCAATGCTTGTCTCTTGGTTGTTCCCTCGATTGGTGGAGGCCATGAGCGACCGGACATTATATACATTCCCATCAGTTATGCAATAAAAGATCGGTCAACTATCTGCCTTGGCTGAGTTCCCACTAGCGCACCCGTGACCCTAATTTACCAAGATCTTGTTGATTGGCTTGAATCGTTTCTGGATTGTTGGCATAACATCGGTCTTTCACGGCACATGTTGAGAGCGGATAATCGTTGAGACGGGGAAGTTGGGTATTTAGGTTCTTGTGATGAAGGGCTTCAGTTCAGTTTTGCTTTATTTGAAACGTAGACCGCGTTTGTAGCCGAGGTGCTAATTTTCTGCACCCTCTCCGTGTCTCCCTGATTACAGACAGAAATTTACTTGATACCCAGATCAACTATATCGTCCATTTACCCTACTTCTTTAACCATTTTCCTATCAAGTAATAGTACAGTGAAACTTCTCCATAGCGGGGACATCACAACTGTCCGTTCTGTAGAGGTGACCGTTCTGAAGGGTTTGAAATGCATGAAGCCTTTGATGGCGGTACCATGGTGTGTTGTCCATAAAGAGAGGTTTCCGTTATGGAGGTGTGTCCGTAAAGACATGACAATAAGCCTTTCTGGCATATAGAGGGCAGATGACACAGCCCGGTGTTCGGTTACTGACGAATTTGATTGTACGATGTATCTAGCTCACGGATTAAATGATTTGAGAGCTTGAAGCATACAAAAAAGGACATACACAGAAGCCAAGTGTTCTCCTCCTTGGACCCACCAGCGCTGGACACTACAGGAACGTCTCATCTTCTTCTCATGAAGGTGGCCTTGAACTCACGTAACCCGAACACCGGTGGGACCAGGAGCTTCGAAGCCACCATTTTCACGGACAAACAAGTCCATCATCCCCTTTAAGTGTCTACGATATTTCGTGGTCAATCCATCGTCTGCACGTTTGCCGTCCATCCCAGAAACCAATCCAATCACCCGAGAACTGACCACGACTCGTTCGTTCGTCTCGCCCCATTGCAACAAACCGCTCAACCTCTTGCCTACGTTCACAACAAAGCATTTTAATTATTCGAAATATAATTCAAGTGTTCCGTCGAGCGCCACCCTCCCCTCGACAGCTCCTCGAGGACGTGTGAAAGCCAAGTCAACAGAAAACTAATAAAATCGAACTCCGTCCGCTGTTGGCATTCCTCAACCTCAACCTCCACCGAAACCAATAGCGATTCTCTGTGCTGTGCAGCACCTACACCCCTTCAAGGCACAAATAAAACTAAGAAAATGAACATTTTTCAAAATTGCGGTCTCGCTTGAAAACCCCTTAATTGCCATTGGAAGCTGAAAATCCACTCGGGCAAACACCGACCGACGACGTCCACCCACCACCACCCAACGCAGTGCCCTGGCGAGTGGCTTCAAAGTCAAATCATTCTGATTTATTGTTATTGTTATTGGCGGCAGGGACTAAAATCAAACCCTGCGACCAACGACGGACAGGATTTAATAAAAATATCAACCACCGCGCCGCGTCTCGTGCCATGAGCGGTGGCAGCAGCTGCCTCTGTCATTATTAATATCTGTTAATTATTCACTTTAATGTATCCCCCTTTAAGGGATCGACAAGCCTTGTGTGTGTCCATTCGAGGGCTGGATGCAAACGCATAAAACTTTCTAGTCCTCGACTAGAGGATAAACTCCATTAGAGGCGAAGAAGAGAATCATTTGTTTATTTTTGTTTCTTTTCGCCTCGACACACACACAAAAAAATGTGCAAAGACGCTGAGCGGATGGCGGTGTACCTTAAAAAAGTTTCCTCAAGCCGAACAAATTTTCGAACTCATTAAAAATGCACAAAGCACTCAGACGGAGCCGGAGAATCCTTGGCAAATGCCACCGCGAAGTAATAAGGACACAAATTATTGAGGCATATTATAATATGACGAATAATGATAAAAGTTGTTTTCATACCGAGGCAGGCTGCGGGTGGACGCGGGTAACAAAGCGCCTTCAATGTGACAGATTGCAGCGGAATGTCAGCGTCATTGTGTGAAGCTATCGTGGCGGAATGAAAGGCTGACATAGGAATGGATTATTCGGGCGAAATTTTTGTCCGCAATGCCAACATGAAGTAAGCATCAATTTGGAGACGATGAGGCGGCAGGGAGGCTCGGCATTGTTGGATTTTGAATGCGAAGAGACCGAGAGTCTAGTCGGCTAAAAGTCGCAGCCATTGTGATGCATCTCGTCGTCTTGCGAGGACTTGGAGGAGATTAACAGAGTCGCTGGCAGCATGCTGGGCCATTAGAAGATTCCCACGGGTGCAGTTCCATTCATTAAATTCGTCGCGGACTATGATTCGCTTTGTGGCTGATGGAAGTACAAAGCATTCTCCAGTTTGGTCCCCTTATGTCCTTAATTTGTCAAATAGAGCCCGTGCCCGTGCCCAGGAAAACCGAGGCACACACAAAAGTAGAGATGGACCTCTGGGCCTGGTCTGAGTAATTGGAGGCAGCTGGATGAAGGATCTTGTCCGCTGGAGGGTTTTTTTTTAGTTAAGGCACAGGTCTATCGAGGACTGTAGGTGCAGAAGGAATCGGAGCCACTGTCCTAAACTGGAGGATGTTTAGTCAAACTTATTATTTCAAGCCTTATGTGTGCCATGGGGCCTCATTCGAATATACGTCGTTGTCTTTGTTGAGAGGCCCAGTTTTGAATGACTGGTGCGTAGATCAGGCTGCATTTGCCAGAGTTATCGTAGCTCATTGGCATTCCACTGGACCCCACAGGACGAATCTAACAACGCCCGACTCAAAGTTCAATCATTCGACTGCTCACTTCGCTTCTGCCTGAGCTAGCCATGACCTCAAATCAGTTGCTCCATTGTGGCTCTAACTGAGTGGCATATAGCCACATCCCTTTAGACCTACTTGTCGTTGTTATTTACTTATCAGGCCGGCGGCTACCCTTGGAGGGTCGGCGCTACAGTCCGAGGCGGACTTGGGCCTAGCTTCTCAGCAACCACTCGTGTTGTGCGTGGCTATTGTTCTTTCCCGAATGGAATGGACCTACAGCTTAATGCCGACTCCGAACGGCGAATTTGAGAACCTTTTTTAGACAGGAGTACTCTTTGAGCATTGCCAGTGACTCGAAAGAGGTGGAGCCGTGATAAATTTGGGTATCGAACCTGCCACCCTCTGCGTGGGAGCCGACACACTTACCCACTACGCCACGGCGACCCACTTGGAGGGTCTTAGGCCTTAGCAATTGCTGCCCTACATCGCTGAGGGTCCTGGGCATTCTCCTTCTTCTTTATTTGGCGCTACAGTCCGGGGTGGACCTGGGCCTCAACCAACTAGCACGGTCTCTGGCTAGCTGTCTCCAGTGTCACACGCCAAGTTGGTTGAGGTCCTTCTCCCCCTGGGTGCGCCACCTTCAACGCGGACGTCCT
This sequence comes from Eristalis intricaria, assembly GCA_964034865.1. Taxonomy (NCBI): domain Eukaryota; kingdom Metazoa; phylum Arthropoda; class Insecta; order Diptera; family Syrphidae; genus Eristalis; species Eristalis intricaria. The sequence continues at coordinate 11,855,513 of OZ035877.1, forward strand.
CTGTTGCACTGTCCCACGCGTTCTGAGTCGAATACTCTTCGGGCCGGAGCTGAGTTGTCCATACGCTCTACATGGCCTAGCCATCTTAGGCGTTGGATCCGAAGACGCCTGACTAGACCCATGTCGCTGTACAGCCCGTACAGTTCGTGATTGAATCTTATCCTCCAGAAACTGTCACCGCAAACAGGACCAAAGATCGCACGCAGAGCTTTTCTCTCGAAGAGACCAAGGACTTCCTCATCCGCTTTTGAGATTGTCCATGCCTCCGCGCCGTACAGCAGGACTGGAATGATCAAGGTCTTGTATAAAGTCTGCTTGGTCCTTCGAGAGATGGCTCTACTACTCAATTGCCTCTTGAGCCCATAGAAACAGCGGTTGGCATGAGTTATTCTGCGCTTGATCGCGATAGTGATGTTGTTTGTACTATTTACTGCGGAGCCGAGGTTGACGAAGCCCTTGACTACCTCGAAGTTATAGCTGCCCATTGTGACGCTTTGTCTAAGACGTCGATGTTGTCGATGTTGTGTGTCTTTCCTGTCCGTTCACCGCTTAACCCATTTTGGCCGCCTCCGCTTAAATATCAGCAAACGCTTCATTGACGGCTCGCTGTGTTCTGCCAATCACGTCAATGTCATCTGCGTATGCTAACAGTTGTACGGACTTCTGGAAGATCGTGCTTCTAGTGTTGGCGTGCGAGTCTTGCACGATCTTCTCCAGGATGACGTTAAAGAAGTCACAAGACAGCGCGTCGCCTTGTCTAAAACCTTTTTTGACATTGAAGGTCTCGGTGAGTTCGTTACCGACCTTGATGGAGCAGCGAGAATTCTCCATCGTCATCCTGCACAACCTGACGAGTTTGGCAGGAATGTCGAAACTAGACTTGGCGTGATATAGCTCGTCCCTATGCGCGCTGTCATATGCGGCCTTGAAATCGACGAATAGGTGGTAGGTGTCGATCTGCATTTCTTGGGTTTTTTCCAGGCTCTGTCGTAATGTGAAGATTTGGTCGATGGTGGACTTCCCCGGCCTGAAACCGCACTGATGTTGTATAAATTTTTATACAACATCACTATTTGTGCAACTGTATCCCCTACAGATCCAACACCCAAGATAGCCACGGCCGCAAGATCGTCAGGACACCCATACCTACCTACCTAAACAGGGCTCAAACAGACAAGGACTCAACATGTTACCCAATTAGGAAGGCAAACCGTGGTTAAATAACACTCGAGATTCAAAATTGCATTCAAACAATCAGGTCGCTTTGCTGTTCAGTCAGATCATTGTCAACCCAGTCGCTTAAAAAAGGTTTGATGATTGATTACAAAATGTTGGACACCGAAAGCATTCAAAATGTCGCCTTCCTCCCTCGACAGCACTTGTCACCTCTTGACTTTGTTCCCCCTCCAGCGCACTGGTCACGGCAGTCGGGGAATCCAACCGTGGCATAATTTATAGGCTCCCACGGCAAACCTCATTTTGATACCTGACACAGCCAGACAGGCACATTACACCGCGTTCGCCTGCCTTATTGAAACAAAGTGAACCGTCAACTTAATGACGTCCCAGGAAATGAAATGTCACACATTACCTCCAATTCATCCGGGCGAACAAAGTTTCTTCTCTTGTTTTTTTTGTTTTGCCTTAGTCCCGAAAAGCAAATGACTTCCAGAGGTCCCAAACGAAGCAGGATGAAAGCAATTTCCATGAAAAACGAATTAATATCGCTGGGGATGGGGTGGGGGTGGGGGTGGGGGTGGAGGAGTCGACTAGGGTCTACGGCTCAGCTCGGGTCGGTTCGTAATCAATTTTAATTTACTGACGCCCCGGTCATTTATCATTATTTTATTTCTGTCAAAAAAGTTTCGCTTCCCCATCATTAGTAATTATGTCGAATACCTATGAGTAAACAAAATCAATACACAAACACACTCCCCCCCCCCCCTCCCCACAGCCGCCTCACACGTGTGGGTGGTCATGTGTGCGCGGGTGTGTGTGGTGCCCGTGGGGATCCTGTGACTCTGCGGCAGGAGCCGAAAACAAAAGGGAATATGAGCCCCAAAAAACTACACACAGAGAGAGAGAGGAAGTCAGAGAAAACTTTTTCTTGTCCACTTTACTAATCAAACTTTGACATTTCTTGTTTCTTCGCATTGCCTGGCGTTTGCCATGACATGGCATCCCCCACAACTTCAACTCCCCTCCACCCTCCCCCCCTCTCGAAAAAAAACCATTAACGCAAAACAAAGGACATGAGAGGAGAAAATCCATTTTGTCCTCGATGTTATCTGTAGCTGTGTGTCTATCCAACTGCGAGTGTATCCCTTGGAACAAATCATTCCAGAACAAACTCACTCACACACACATAGCCCCCCCCCCCCCCCCCCCCGCATTTTGAAAACATTCCTGAAGAGTTGGCATTGTCTGCCCATGGCCAAAGGTATTTCCTTAGATCTGATGAATGAATGGATCAGAGATTAAGTAGGTAGAGGTCCTTTGGATGTCCTTCAGTTCTTATCTCCGAATGTCTCTGTTCGTTTTGTAAAATGCCAGTGCAAAGGCGTGTGTCTGGGGAGCGGAGGGTGAAATGTTAACAATTAAGGATCGCTTTTGGGTGGTACGTACCGTCAACCAATGACAGGCGCTCGTCCTTCCGCCGCAGAGTAGCCTTTTCTTTTTGTTAATTCAGGAGTAAGTTAAAATCTTCTTAATAATCCATTGGACCCAGGCGACGACGCGGGGCATGGATGTGAAGTTCAATGGAATAGTGGCTAGCTTGGCGGGAGGACGTCGGCCCGTTGAAGGGAGTCGAACGTAACAAGGGTTAGGAGGTAATTAAAATCGTTTGTTTTAGCGAATGATTAAATCGGAAAGAGGGGAGGGAATCTGTAACAGAGACGCTCGCGGAAGATGGACCAATCTGTGGGTAATCTGTGCAGTTTGGCAGCCATTGTAAAACAGGGTTTAGATCATCATTGGTTTTTGCAATGATTGAAAATCTGGACGGAGAAGAACTTGGACAGGATTGAGATTTGCTGTAGGGGTGGAACAAGTGACTGGAGGCATAGGGCCGTCGGGCTGGACGGGTGGCTCTGCAGTCCATAGAGGCTCTGGAATCTGCTTCTAAAGAGCTGTCGCACTTAGGCCAGAATAAGCCTAATCGGACCGGTAAGGTATCTCGGTTTCCAGTAGGCGTTATTACCAATTTTTGAAGCCCTTAGAGGTCTATAGTGACTATCAGCATAATTTCGATTATTTATTTTTTTATTTATTTATTTAATTATTTACTTATTTATTTATTTATTTATTTATTTATTTATTTATTACTTAATTAATTAATTAATTAATTAATTTATTTATTTATTTACTTATTTATTACTTAATTAATTAATTTATTTATTTATTTATTTAAAATCCAAAAATATCGATTATTGTGGTTTAAGCCCGGATTGGCTAGTTAATCTTAAATAAAAAACCTGAACTACCTTCAATTAAATTGTTGAATCCGTTATTTTGATTTTAATTATTTTTTTCTTTGAAAATTTAATCAAAAAACACTTAAAAGTAAAAGATTTCTCGCGAAATATGTTAACATATGGGTTTGTTTGATAAAATCACTTCACGACAACGCTTTGAAGTAGATACTAGTTATAGGCAATAATATGAGAACAACGAGAAGTTAAGGTGGGCATTTTGATTTAGAGCCGATTATAACTAAAGTTGACTTTAGGCGCTGAGCTGACTATGAATTTGCACTATAAATAATAAAGTTGATCGTAGTGAATCAGATTTGAGTCTTGGAACAAAACCCTCACTGCCTGGCTTTTGTCAGTCGTCGATCCAACTAAGGAATGTTCAACTTTATCCTAGAGTCTTCGTTGGTAAGGCGCTTGCTTGCATTAAGACCGAAGGTGTTAGGAAGGGTCTGGTGATGCTTCCTTCTCTTTCTCTTCTTTCTCTTCAACGACGTACAACTGAGACCTTTTAGAACAACTCAGTGTGCTATGAGTTCGCGGTGGTCTGATAGACATGTCGTGGTGGAGTCCTTTTATTTGTTTAAAGCCCCTTCCCCCACCCTCCCCCACCCCCTCTCACTCAAGAGGGATCACGTCCACAACGGAAGTCTATCTTGACACGACGCCCCATCCGCCCTCATCCCTGACGCAGTGGTCACCAGCATCAGATCCATTGATTTCGAAGACATTGAACTTGTGACTTCCAATTCCTGGTTGCGTGCCTCGCATCAGCTTAGCCAGCAAAAGAAATAATTCCCAGGAAAAAAAAAGCAGCCCATCTCTTGAATTTCCCAGTACTCGTCCTCTTTGAAGATTTGCTTCAAAAGGCACAGAATCCAGACCCTCCTCCAATGAAAGCGAAAAGAAAAGCAACAAGAAATCTGTAAACCAGGAGAGGAGATCCCTCACCGTGATGGCGATGGGCGATGGTGATGGTTGTGCCACAGTCGTGGTTTCGTGTAAGACACAAAAAATAATTTTCTAAAAAGCACAATCAATCATCCTCATAAGTTTTCTCTCTCCTTCGCTCGGGAGGGTACACGTAGAAAGTAGACTCCTCTCGAGCTGAAGCGGGGCGGACTGGAGTGAGCACACAATGACTTTTCCTCCCGTCGCGTCGACGTTGCCGCCACCGCCACCGCCATCAGCCGGGAACACCTTTTCGAACAACCCAATATTTTTATACGATGTTTGTTGAATTTTTCACACAAAAAATAAACAGAAAGAAGGAACGAACCAAAAAAACAAAAAAAAAAAGGCTAAGCGAAAAGAGAAAAGAAAAGCAAATGAACATCTTTTTTCTTTTCTTCCTTTGTAGCTGGGAAACTTCAGGTTGCTAATGGTGTAAGAAAACGTTCGGCGCTGGGGGTGGGTGTGTGAGAGTCGAGGACAGGTACAACAGTATACCACAGGAGCAGACATTTTGAGTGTACATGGTGGCTAACGAAGATGTACGACCATAAGAATGGGGGCCATATTGCTGATGGTTGCTATATGCGTTTGCCACAAAGAGAGGGGGGGGGGGGCACAGAGCTTCTCTCGAGGGTAAAGTTTTCGTTCGAAACGAAAGCAGATATGATTCGGTTTTGCTGTTACTGCTGCCAAACCATTGCCAGCCAAGAGAGAGAGAAGATGCATGACGCAATAAAAATGTTAAATATTAATTTTCGACAACAAAGGAAACGAAAGTCGAAGCAGGCTGACGAGGATGGGACCGCGATGGCAATGGCAATGACGATGACGCTGAAGACGAACAAAGAGTCCACCAGGATGAAGAATGAAAAGTTTACATTCTGTAAATTTTCGGACTCAAATCTTGTTATTAAGTTGTGCGGCGGTCTCCGGGCTGGCCGGAGCGGAGAGAGGCAGCCCGGGGGGAGGGGGAGAGTCCGCCTTTGGCAGGATATTTACCTTTACTCGCCGTGAGCAGACAAATGAAGGGAGGTTTGCTGTTTGTTTTTTGCTTTCTAAATCTGAAGACCGATTGATGGTGGGTTTTTTGTGTTCTGTTTGAAGTCTGGCAGATACTTTTCGTGTTTTCATTATTTTACATGCAACGTCTTGAGGAGAAGAAAAGTTTGTACTTCTTTTTTGTTGGTGAGTGTTGTCTGCCAGTTTATTCGTTCGTCGGCGAAAAATTGTCTGAAGGTGGTTGGGTTTAAGAAATGCGAGTGCTTGTGGGGGGAAGAGTGGTAGTCTTTGTTTAAGGGGGCTTAGTGCACTGGAGGACGAGGACATCTTCACGGAGTTGATAAATGAAGTAATTCCTCCGTGGAAGCCCTTGAAAGCAAGCCAAGGTGACATAGAACTGAGCTGAGTCAAGACCAATTGACAGTCTCGCTGAGTCAAATCAAAGTGGTCCATCGGAGGTCTTTGAAACTAACCGAAAGTAAGGACTTACTGTAAGGACTACACGTTTCATAGACACTTGCTTACTTAGGCCGATGACCCATGGAGTGTCTTTTTTTTTCGTGGGTAGGTGGGCACAAAAAAAAGCTTCTCAAATTCGCCGTTCGGAGTCGACATTAAACTGTAGGTCCCTTCCACGCGTGAACGAATAATAGCACGCACAACACGAGTGGTTGCTGAGAAGCTAGGCCCAAGTCCACCTCGGACTGTCGCGCCACCCATATTATTATTATTATTATAGGTGGGCACCAATGGTCCGACGTCCATTGGTAGTGCCAGACTCTTACTGACTAAAACCACCTCCCGTCGAACTTCCTCGCCGAACTACCGCTAGGTGTTACTCCGCGAGGGACGGATACAAGCTTTTTGCTTCGTCACTTATCGTATAGTGAATTCACTTTCCGCTGCCGTTCTAAAGTCCTTAGATCGCCCATTATTCGTCCTATTGTATCGTTCACAGCAGACCAAAGGTCTTCAGAGTTCAACATATGTTCGACAATGTTTTCTGGTGTTGGCGGTTGACCAAATACGTCCCGCAATACAGCTCGAAGAAAACGTGTTCCACGTTCTCTACCGCGTTTACGCAGTGAAGACAGGACGGACTCGAGTCACGGTTTCGCTTGAATAGACAGTCAAGAACTGTGTTCAGTTCAATTCGCCGTGTTTTTGATTTATCCAACTTTCAATCCGTGGGACTTTTTTGGGACTCGTTCCATTGTTGTTGGCACGCTTCAATACTGCGGCTTCTTACGAATTTCTTCGCATCATTTCTTCGATTTGTGCTTGGCCCGCCTTGCACGCGATTGTCATAGAGTCGTGTGGCTTCTAAGGCTAGGATATCGATTGGTGCCATAGAGGATAGTACCAATATCGCGTCGTGGGATACCGTTCGAAATGCACTGCTAACTCACAGAGTCTGTGCACAGATCTGATTTCCTTCAAGCGAGTCTCTTTATTCGCAACGTCAAACCGTATTTGTGCCCCATGCAGCTGTATGGATGCCACAACTCTCGCAAGCATTAGACATCAGTCTTGAAAGAGCGCCAATCGCTTTTGACGATTTCCGAGGTGATGCTAGAAATTCAGCCGAGCATCAATCATCACTCCCCTATAATAATAAGGGTGGCGCGTCAGTACGAGGTGGACCTGGGCCTAGCTTCTCAGCAACCACTCGTGTTGTGCGTGCTACGCGTGGAAGGGACCTACAGTTTAATGCCGACTCCGAACGGCGAAGTTGAGGAAGCTTTTTCTAGACAGGAATACTCTTTGAGCATTGTCAGTGACTCGAAAGAGGTGGAGCAAGGTGGTAAATTGGGGATTCGAACTTGGCACCCTCTGTGTAGGAGTCGACGCACTTACCCACTACGTCACGGGGACCCACCCACATGGGTGGGTTATGGTCGTTATGGTCTCTAGCATTTTTCTACTCGTAATGAGAACGGACTCCGTTTTGTGATCCACGAGGTCTTAACTCTATCGCGTAGCCAGTCCTTTATCAGTGCAATTGCTTCGTTGCTATACAACTCGATTCCTTCAAGCCGTTTCGCCACGACCACAACAGCAATATCGTCCGCAAAACCTACGATGGATACTTCTCAGAGGACTGGAAGTCGTAATACATCGTCATACATCACGTTTCACAGTAAGGGACCTAACACTGATCCTGGGGGCACGCCCCCTGTAATTTTATGCAATTTCGTCCCGTCGTCGGAGGCGTAAAGGAGCACACTATCGGTAAAGTAATTCGGTACATTTAATCTTTCGAGGCAATACAAAATACGCGACGCATTTTTCACGCCAAGTGTAACCACGGCGCAGTACTTTTTATTGCCTCCTTTCCAGCGGCTTCCTTCTGTAGCCGATTGGGCTTTGTCTATTACGACTCGCGTCGATTGTCGATCGGCGATATTCCGCGAACCAATGGAGTGTCTGAGCCTGAGCAATCGTTGCCCTCTGTCATTTGTTTAAAGTCTACTTCTCTTAAAAAGTGTGAGTTATCTTCTGCAATGCCAATCACTTCATTTCTTTGTCCTTAATTGCAGAGCAGAATAGAGGATCGAAGTCTGACCACTATACCCTTGGCAAGGTTTGTTTAAAATCAAGTTCTTTTCTGTACTTAGCCACCGTCTAGTCATTACCACTGAATCACAATATGGAGCAAGCTTTTCTTGGCTTTCCTTCCCTCATGGTTGCCTCTAAGGATCTGACGGAATCTAAGGATCACAAGGATCTCACAAAGATGTCTTTTATTGGGAAGGAATTATTTGCAAAGATGCCTTTTATTGGGAAGGAATTATTTGCCTTTTCTCTGAAGGGTTTCTTGTCTTGTCCAAAGGAGATTTCTTACAGTTTAGGGAATTGAGCTCTAGGTGTATGCTCTATACTGGGTGCGTTATATGCTCCTGGTCGATATTCTTACTGGTCGAACTTTTAAACGAAATGGGATTTTCTAATTTGTATTTTACAGAGCTTTAGCCTTACTTTTGGAATATCGTGTTGGTCGAGTGCCCACATCTAGACTATCGAGGTCCTTTAAGCATATTTTGTGTAAGAATTTCGCAGAGTATTCCTTGGCACTCGAGAACGACTGGATGGCGCAGTTGGTTGGGAGTCCCCGGTTCAAATCCCAATGAAAGAAAAGTACGCTTTTATCTGGTTTTCAAAATCTGGTCCAGTCACCATTTGCCGTTAGCAGTAGACAATTAGTGGTAGTAGCCTGACTGTGGGTATCACAATGGACCAATATCGCCTACCGAACCTAACCTAACCTATTTCGCCTCGAATCGGAACGAGGCCGAGTACTATTAAAATTGATTCACTGGAAGAATATGATCATGAATCCATCATGAAAAGCTTCCCAGATGAGATTTCTTCTTGCTTTTGTGTGAGTTACTCGTCATGATAGGCTGACAGGATGGCAGTGCTCAAGGAACTCAATGTTGAACAGCTCCATCATCACGACTTCCGAGGCGTGCCTTGAATGCTATTCCATCGGGTAGACGCCCTCTTGGCAGATGCATGAGGAGGTTGTTGTACCAAGTCCAAAGCCTAACGTTTGGCATAGCTTTTAATGAGTCGATGGTGGACCATCCAGTCACATGTCGATCCCCCCGAGACCCCGTTAGTGAATGATGAGGGCCACTGAAGATGGGATGAGATGAAAATGTGATCAACCATCAATATTGTCAAAAAATCGAGGAAGAGATCTGGTGATCCTGTGAAATATGCAATATCACCCCTTTTCCATGTTGTAGACCCATGAACAATTACCCTCAATCACCTTGCTGAGGCTTCGTCTTCAGAACTTCGGGGGCTTGACTTGTGTCACTTAGGAACTGAACACTAGTGGTCGATTGTCTATTGGCAGCGCCAAGCTAATTTTCTTCTGTCCATTACTATTACATCACAAAAGCACTCCTTGCCTGAACGTGCCGTAACTAGGCCTTTATACGTCCGGTGCAAGCTTCTATATTCGCGCCCGTACAGACGTGTAATTAAAATTGGTGTTTATTATTTTTGCTCGCCCAGGGCTTACGCTCTGTGACTGGGCTCCACCTTAGTTACATCACTGCATCTCCAGATAATTGCCCCGGAAGGTCGAGGGACTATTTGAGTCATATCATGTGCTTCCTTGTAACGACTTCTATAGCAATTGTTGATTCAAGGACGACACACTAACACGATAACCGAGGGATTTGGGCTTCAGCTTCGATTTTTAGTTCATTCACTACTGGCCTACTGGCCCAGCAGATTTGGTTCTCTCTAAAGAAACAAATTAGAGGTCGGTGCAAAAAGAGTCATGAAAGGCATTCAGTGGGAGCGTAGAAAATGGTGTTGTAGTGCCGTCTTACTGGCACCACATGTCACCCATGTTCAGCTTGTGAATTCTGTGGGAAGAATGTGGAAATCATTGAAAAATCGGGTGAAGGTTCTTTGGGAAGTTATGCGAATGGACATCATGAAAAGATTGGAAAGAAATCCAATGATTGGGGTGGAACATGCCAAAGAGAGCATTTGTTCGTGTCCATTGGCAGCTCTTGTATTCCCTGCGGTTGATCATCGCAACAGTTTCGTTCATTTACATAACCATTCTATCAGAATTGAGCTTCATCGCTGAGAACAATTTTTTCAACAAAAAATCTGATCTTCTCCAGCTTGCCTAAGACTTTGAGTCATCGAATTTGGCTCTGCGGATGGTCACTCTGTGTAAGTATTTTCAAGAAGAAATGGCACAGCTTGAGCATGTTTAAATTTGTCACGTCTCGAACCTCACCAGAATAGAACACTGGACGAAGCAAACACTCGATATTTCTTCCTTAAAGACGAAGAAGCAACTTTTTCACTCTCAACGAAGCTGTTTCTTATCCAGATCGATTGATTATTTCGACAGACTAAGCTGAAGCTAGGACTCCGACTTGGGCCACAATTGGCACTCAATGGCCGGCCAAGAAGTTCAAGTACCTGCCTCAAAAACTTATGTTTAACACTGCAGTCAGTAATGGGGGCCTTGTCACATCGAATGACCTTGTTGTGCGACGTACAGAACCAAGCTCTTGTCCAGACCCTTCCCGCCACAGAGCAGTCCTTGAAGACTGCCCCAGCCCCTGTCTTCTGTCACAGAGCAGTCCTTCAAGACTGTCCCCAGTCAACCGCTTTTCCATTCTTCAAAGAGAATCGAATTTCTGCGCAAAAAAAAAAGAACAACCAACCCCCTCCCCTCATTGAATTCCTAACGAGGACACACAAGCAAGGACGCAGCAAAAAAAAAATCAATTTACAACATTTTACGTAATCCTTAGGTCATTTAGCCAAACGTCAAGCAGAGTTAACGACATCGACTTTGCACAATCCCGAAATAGCCGCCGCTCCGCCCAGCCCCTACCCAACACGGTAATCCCAGGCCAGGTCCTGTTCGCCACCAATTATGCCACACGGCAAAGACATTATTCAAATCGTTACCCTTTTTTTATGACCAAAAGCAATTAGATTATAACCTGACATGGTGACATAAACTCCCGCGCTGCGCACTGGCAGCAGGAAAAAAAAGGACACCAGTCGCGGCGCGGCGGTTCTCGCCGTCAACAGCGAGCGTACAACAACACGCGCAGTGTCAGCGGAAAAAAAAAGACGTGAAGAAAAATATGTCTTTATTTTATGTATCCTAATTATAGCGAGCAAAACACACGAGAGACTGTCCTGTCCACACAGCGAGCGACTCAAACCCCTCGGTCGCTGATAATCACCGTAATGGAATATGCGAATTACTCACGAGAGTTAGTTGTGTGTGCGCGGTGTGGTCCGTGGTCCTTGGACTGTTTTTTTTTTATGATCGCACACTCTGATAGAGGAGCGATAAATTCACTTACACCAACACAAATACCACTCACGGCGAATTCATAAAAATTGAATGGGCGGTGGTGACTGGTCATAAATCGAATGTAGTGCTAAGAGCCCATCCAGACCATCCGAAGGGACCCGCCTGCAGAAGGTAACAATAATGATTGCAATCATAAAGGACAAACAGCTTCTCAATGTCTCGTGTCCTTTTAAGTTTTCCTCGTCCTTTTTGTGTTCAATGTGCAAAGGTATCTAGGATGTTAATCTCTTTATGGTTTCCACTAGTCGCAGAGTGCCGACGGCGACCACCCCCATCATCTGCTTGGGCAACGATTCAATAAAGTGTAGTGTGGTGTGTGTGTGTGTGGCCCACATGTTGCAGGAGGGCGGCTACCGGATGGACATCCTGTGTGTGCGGGTGTGAGTGCGTTCGCCTCATTTAATGGAAACTAAAAAGCATTTCAGCCTTAAGGGCAAACCATCATCATCGACATCCGCAACATGGACATCATCGTTCTCGTAGAGTCGTCCTCCGATGGCCGTCGTCGTCGTCGTCGTCATCCGTGTCCTTCTCCATCCTTATCATTGACGTTGTCGTAGCCATCAATGCCCAGATGGTGGTGTTGTGTGTCTATTCAACTGTGTGACGAAAAAATGGACTTTCTAAGAGAGAGAGACAGAAACTTACTTCCGATCGTCGTCGTCGTCGTCGTCGTCGTCCTTGCTATCATCATCATCGCCAATCAAAGCGGGCTCTCATGTGTGTGAGCGATTGCCGTGGACTGAGTGGAGTGCCACAAGGAAGACTGTGCGGGTGCGAGGCTAATTTTAGTCGTAAATGACTCAATTCGTTCGACGGGGGCGCCCCTATTAATGCTCTGCGACGACCTTTTAGCACCTGATGCGAGTTTTAATCCTATCTCAGTGGTCCCACTGGCCACCATCACCACCACCACCACCACCACCAGCAGCAGCAGCAGGAGCAGGAGCAGGAGTAACACTGACTGGTGGCCAGTGTGTCCAGTTGGGTGAGGAGTAATTCAATTGATTTTTGTGGTTTAATTTCGATCGGTTTCTCTGAGGCCGTACGCTCTTGTCTGCCGCTGCTGCTGTTGCTTCTCCTGCTGTCGAGCGTTGGTGTGGTCCGGTGTCATAGGGGCGGTGGATAATGGGTTGGGCGGAGGGTGGACTTTTCTTTTATGTCGGTTGCCCAGCTCCAGCAACTCGTTTTTGCGTTTTAATTAATTTCGTGAATGGACCAGGTAAAGTGGTCTGAGGGTTAGTTGGATGATTTCGCCGGTGTTAGTGTTTTATTTGAGTTTTAAATTAAAATATACACTTTATGCCTCAGGCTGCAGGCATGCACTATCACCCTCACCACACACACACACACAGTCTACAATTTCGTAATTTACATTTGGGTCAAGTGTTGTTGTTGGTCTCTAAACAGTATGAGGTCGGCAAGTGCACAAGTTTTGTGGATTAATTACGCCTTTTTTCGGCACGGAGGAGGGGGGGGGGACTGTATTTTAGAGTGCGGCCATTGTTTGGGGTGGAAAATGTGGGGGCGGTGGGGGCTAATTATTAGCGCATTTTGAAGTTTAATGGTGCATTATGGTCTAAGTGGATAAGTGCTTTAACAAGGCAAACTGTTTTAAATGTTGTTTATCGATTCAACAAATGACCTCAAACAGGATCCATTTAGTGCAGCGGAAATGGTCAAAACAGATTTTTGGTCAACGCATCAATCAGGTGTGTTCTGAGCGGTTGGTCGTGCCTCGTTGTGATGGTTGAGAGAGTGGGAGAGAGAGAGAGAGATTTGGTGGCTTTTTGGTTGCAAAATTCTGAATCAACGGATATTGTTATTAATCGACGTGAGCTTACAAAACGCTTCGCCACTTGAAAACTGAGTTAAAAGGGAGGTTGCGGCATAATTCTGAACCGTCCTTCCAGGACGATCGCGATTTTGAGAATGTGTGTAGACACCACTATGTTCGCTGGTGCGTTGTGGACAAGGTGTAAAACTCAGTCTTACCAAATACAGTCTGCTGTCTGGATAGCGTCAACTATTCATCGCACAGGCCGTACGGACGCAAACAAGATTGTTAACGTTGTCCAATAATGTCTACTTACCCAAAAAATACATTTGCGTGGTAGTTTTATTGATATTTCTTAAGATTCAATTTCTATTCAAAGAATCGTTAATACTCTTCTGTTTATTTTTTTTCTTTTGTTGCAGTACTATCTTTTTCAAAAAAGTATGCAAAAAATATGTCGGAATACTCCGCGGTATTCGGCCTGTCCTTCTTCAACCACACTGATGCCTTGAGACAATATTTCTGCTCTACACTCAGACAATTTTATTATCTGCGTGATGTTTGTTCTCGTAGTCTTCTGAAAATAATTTACTATGGAATTTTTGACTCAAAATTGCAGTCCCGCAATAGTTGCTGGGGTGGCACATATTTTAACAAAATCAAGCCCTAATTGTGGAAGAAATATCGTTTGTATCCAGTTCGGCATTTATACCGCTATAAAGTGTTAAAGATCTTTTACAAAAGATTTAATATATTAGGTAATTGAAAAAGGCTTTTCGTATTTTGTCAATAGATGTCGTTGGAGTCGTCCATCTCCAGTGCTACCAATCACATTGTGTCATACCATATAATAATGAATAACACGTTCAATAAAAAGACTTTTATTAATTATTAAACATTTATTACACCTTAAACTTGATTGAATAATAACACGCGTCCGAACTCCTTGACGATCCCAATCAGAAGAGGAAGCTAATCTCAACTCTCTGCCTGAAGTAGAAGAAAGTGAGGGCTTCATTCATAAATGAGAACAAGAGGTAGAGAGCGGTAAGAGTTTTATAACAATTTGTATAACAATATTATGTGTATAACAATATGGTGTTGGAAAGGTGACATTTTAAGCTTCATTTAAATTTCGAGAAGTTGAAAAAAAGTTACAGCTGTTCAAAAATGACTTCAAACAAAGAAGAAATTCGCTATATTTTGAAATTTTTGTATAAAAAAGGAAAGAATGCCACGCAAGCCACCAATGAAATTTGTGAAGTTTACGGAGACGATGCTGTATCAGTTCGTGTAGCACAATGGTTGGCTCGCTTCCGTTCTGGAAATTTTGATGTGAAAGATGCACCTCGCTCTGGTCGACCTGTCGTTGAAAAAGTCGATGAAAATATGGAAAAGATTGACCAGGACCGTCACATCGCCAAGGAACTAAACATTCATCATCAAATGGTTTTGAACCATTTTAAAAAGGCTGGCTACAAAAAGAAGCTCGATGTTTGGGTACCACATGAATTGTCTGTGAAAAATTTAATGGACCGAATTAACATCTGCGATTCTTTGCTGAAACGAAATGAAATCGAACCATTTCTGAAGCGAATGGCAACATAAGACGAAAAGTGGTGCGAAATAATGTGCAAAAAAAAAGATCATGGTGCAAGCGTGGTGAAGCTCAACAAATGGTCGCAAAGCCAGGATTGACGCCTCAAAAGGTTATGCTGAATGTTTGGTGAGATTGAAAAGGAATCATCCACTATGAGCTGCTTCAGTCTGATCGAACGCAGAGATAACCTATAATAGAGATATCCAACTTCTACCTCCCTTGCCCCTTGATTTCATCTGACAGCGTTTTTTATACGCTTTTTGTGCCCTGTCTTTGAATACGTGTGAGCTCTTGAGAACAGCTGATACCCTTCCCCACCTTAGTATTGGGGTGAATTAGAGTTCTTATTTGAAAATTCGCTCGTTATTTGAACGTTTTTTTCAAATTTCGGTGTTCAATTTTCAACACAGTATGGAGGGGTAAACGAACGAACAAAGCTTATGTTCATGAAGTCGATTCATTAAAACTTTGAGCAATTTACAATCTGAAATACTTGGACATAATTAATGAATGCACAACATAGTGTGAATTGTTTCATATGAATAAAAATTAATAATACATTCACACGTTCAGTTAACCAATAATAAAATTATTATTGAAGCGTGAATCACAAATAAGATGTTTTGACAACCATTTTTTAGCATTAGTAAAAGTTGCAATATATTGCCATTGTTCTTATCAAATTGTTTAAATTGAATTCATGAGTTTTTCAGAATTCATGATTTAAGCGTATAAAGCGGGCTTCATTTTTTGAGTTAATTTGTCAGGTTTATGAATATGCTATATATACACTTAAGAATTAATTAAAGGTCAAATAGTTCCAGTTAAATGGACATTGCAATACATTGTTATTCACAAAAGTCCACATAACAATGTAAGAAAATTTCCTTAAAACTACTAGTCAACTTTTGAACACCCTCCGAACAACATACCCATGTACGTTACATGGAAAGTACATGGATTCCCACTAAATTCATGAATCTGCCGCTTTTTTCCCACAAAATTCACGAATCGGCCGCCATATTGTGGTGAATTGACGAGCGTTGTAAATGTATAAGTGAAATACAAGGGATTACCACTACATCTTCGTTGTTGGCTAGGGGAAAAAATGGCCGAAGTTGGATATCTCTATCATTCATTATATCTGGTCGAACGATTGATTCTACACTTAACTGTCAACAACTGAAGAGACTGAAGCAAGCAATCGAAAAAAAATCGCCCAGAATTGATCAACAGAAAGGGCTTAGTTTTCCATCAGGACAACGCTAGACCACACACATCTTTGATGACTCGGCAACAACTGGGAGAGCTTGGATGGGAAGTTTTGATGCATCCAACATATAGCCCTGACCTTGCACGATCGGACTACCATTTGTTTCGGTCAATGGAGAACTCCCTTAATGGAGAGTAAAGTTGGCTTCAAGAGATGCCTGTGGAAATTACTTGTCGCAGAGAAACCACAAAAGTTTTACACTGATGCAATAATGTCTTTAGTGGAAAAAATGGAAAAAGGTGGTCGACCAGAATGGTACATATTTCATTCAATAAAGTTCATTATAAATGTAAAAAAAAGAAATAAGTTGAAGTTTGATTAGAAATACGAAAAGACTTTTTCTACTACCTAATATATTTTATAATTTTAAGTGTCAATTCGTTGCATCTTGTTTCTGTTCCCAACTTGCGTACAACAGCTTCTCGTAATTCGTTTACTGTAACAGCGTGCTGATTATTTAACGAGCTTCCTCTTTACATCAGATCACTAAGACATCCTGATGCGCTTACAAGAAATCTTAAAAAAATTGGCTCTTGGACGTAATGAATTTGGATTATATACTTTCGCTCCAGTAGTACATTGTTTAAGTAGTTTTTCTTGTACTGTGGTTTAGTTTATTTATTTTACTTCTATCTTATATCTTTTTTACTGTGAACTTGCTCTCGTAATATTGTGTTTTTTTTTTTCAATTCTGTAAATACTTTCTGTATAATGCGGTATTTTAGGGCCACCCACCCGTCACAAAATAATAACGTACAACAGTTGATGTGGTGTAGTACTCTATTTTTTGTATAAAAATAATTTATGCCATTTATTTTTCTCATATTCTTATTCTTGTTAAATTATTAAATCATGTTAAGTCAAATTAAATTAAATTAAATTAAATCATAAATAAAATCATGTTATTATATATTGTATCGATTAAGAAAAAAGAAAATCTATCTAATCTATCTAATCTGATGATCTTAGTTTAAACCCACATTTTTTGCTCTATCAAATATTGGAACTTTAGCGTTTCATTAAACGCTAATTAAAATTCGGCCGAATTATCATTGATCGGCCGATTTTTCCAACAATTCAACGAGGTTTTCTTTGCCTTGCCAATAATTAGTGGCTTTAAAAATGTAGGCCAGTTGCATTTGTACACTCTGAGAACGTAATCCGTAAACTTTCTCTACTTTCCCATCTGGAGCCCATTTTTCATGCAACTTTAACGAAAAAAAACCCACTCACTCACCCACTCAGCTCATGAACTATTTTTTGAATGGCGCAACTGAACCACGATCAGATGAAAACTTATTCTGACAGGTTTTTTTTTTAAATCCGAGCTCCATAACGTGGCTTGAACCCACTAAGCCCACCAGAACTGGCATTAAAGGCCCCTTCAAATATAGTTTCGCTTTTTTCTTTCAGCATTTCTCAGCCAACTGTTCGTGTTTTACGACGTTGCTTCAAAAACCATTTAAATAAGGCTCGTTCCATAAGCTTGCTTTAAGGTTTTTCTTTTCAACGAATTGATTTGGCTAGTGGTGACTACTTTAATGAAAAGAAAATAGTGGATTCAATGATAAGAATTTTCGTTTTTAAAAGAAATTTTTGCAAAAAGTAACAACCCAAACCCAAACAACCCCGTGGGACAACGCAACAGAGGATGCCCGCCTTTCAACCAACTGGAGACAGCTAGCCAGAGACCGTGCTAGCTGGAGAGGCTTGTTGGTTGAGGCCCAGGTCCACCCCGGACTGTAGCGCCAAATAAAGAAGAAGAAAGAAGAACAACCCAACAAACGAACGAATGCACAATCGTGTGCATACATTTTTGGTTCACATTATCGAGCACTCTTTAAAATGGGTGTTCACGCCAGCGGAGTTTTCACGCAATCAGGGGATCACGCTACCCAGGCACTACTGCACTCCACCTGTTCTCATGACACCTGGTAAAGGATCTTTAAATAAGAAAGGCGCTCGCAAACTGTTTGATTACAGCATTCATTTAGAAAGAGCAACATCTATCAAAGTTTGCTGTGATTTCACCAAATTAATGCTGGTGTTCCCCAAGGCTCAGTTCTGTCTCCGACACTCTTTCTCATTTTTATAAATAATCTCTTGTCTGCTACTTCTAATCCAATCCATTCCTTCGCTGATGACAGCACCCTTAGCTTTTCATATTCGTTCCTAGACTCACGACCCAGCCCTTCGGCCGTAGAATTGGAACGGCAGCGTATGTTAAGCACGTTGAACTCCGATCTTGACAGCATAATTAACTGGGGAAAAAACAATAGAGTGGAATTCAATGCTTCAAAAACTCAATGCTGTCTGCTGTCACTCAAGCGAACCCTTGATAATCAGCCATTATCTATGAATGGCGCTTGTGTCGATGAAACCGGAAAACTTTCCATTCTTGGTATGTGTATCAACACAACACTTAGTTGGAGCGATCACATATTTCTGATTTGGCTTTAATTTATAAGGCGTACATCCGCCCCAAGCTTGAGTATAACGCTCATATTTGGTCTGGTGCCCCCAAGACCACACTGCACCTACTTGATAGAATACAAAAGCGAGCGATAAAACTTATAGGAGACAACAATATCGCAGAGTCATTAGACTCGCTCGAACATCGACGTACCTTTGTCTTCTTTGTCCGTGTTTTATCGTTATTTCAACAAACGATGCTCAAGTGAGCTAGCCAACTGCATTCCTCCTCTCCATGAATTCACCCGCAATACTCGTCTCGCCAGGAATGCCCATCAGTATACCCTTAAGCCTACTTTCGGACGCACGGTTAAATTCAGAGACTCGTTCTTCAGCCGCACTGCACGAATATGGAATGCTCTTCCCAATCTAATATTTCCCACAGACTACAACCCGCAGATATTTAAAACCAATGTGCACAGGTACCTCCTCTCCCTTTCTCCCTCTATACCTTCGGCCCGTGCTGTGTCTTGACCCCGGACACATAAGGGTATTAGCAATCCCTTGAGCACGCGCAAATTATAAAAAAAAAAAAAAAATTGGTCTGTAGTGTCCTAAATGAAAGGTTCCAACATAAAACGCCGTGGGCGGATACATCTTGTGAGCGAAGCTCGATCGTCCTTCCCCCTTGGACTTGGATGTCTCATGAACTCCCTTAACTGATGCGTCTGTATTTCTGATCTTGGCCACCTCCACCATTTCCCCATCAGTATGCCTTCATCCCAGATAGGACGCGATATCCGACGCAAGACAACCTATGTGGAATCTGCACTTTGGAGTCCCACTACAGCAACTCCTTAACCACTTAAAGCTGTCAATCAGACGACTGGATTGCACAGTTGGTAGAGTGCCTGCCCCTGGTTAGCGGGGTCCCCGGTTCGAAGTGACAGCAAAGTTAATACGCTTTCATCTGGTTTTCAAATCTGGTCCAGTCACCATTTGCCGTTGGGTTCAAATTAACGACAGTATCCGTATAGTAGTCAATCAGTGGTAGTAGTCTGACCAATATGGTCTAAGTGTGCTGGTGAATGCACTAGCAGCCCCCCTACCTAACCTAACCTAAGGCTGTCGATTGAATCGCGTTTTTCTTGACCACATATGATTTGTAATATCTTGATTTACTTTGTTTTCGAATCAAGGGCTCCTCAATCATCGATGAAGCTTCTTCAAATGCGTGCTTAAACCTGAGAATGCGATGACATGGATTCGTGTGCATAGCTCAATCAGATAGACTTGGATTCATGCTGTCCGCCGAACTATATAAACGTCTTCTAATCACCGTGGCTAGGCCATGCAGAACTTAGATCCGGAGTCCGAGACTGTGGGACAACGAGGATGAGCACATACAAGGTGACGCCACAAGTCGAGGGGAACCTCAGCTGAAGCTGACGAGAGATCAGGCCGGCTGGAGAGGCATATTGGTGAAGCGGTGTCTAGGTCTCCTTTTTTGAGTCACTGGTAGTCAAGGGTTTTAATAATAGTGTGACGTCAACGCAATCGAATAAAAGAATATTCATCACAATCCTTTAAGAAAGTGAATGTCAAATGACAAGGAGCGCTACAGGTGACAACGTGTGGCGACGAGTGCTGACAGCTGAAAAGGAGGAGGGAGTTTGTGTCTTTGGGAGAGTTTGGTTAGAGACTCTGGCGATTGCACACACACAAAAACTAAAAATTAAATAAAGATTTATAACAACAGTATTATGGGTGGCGCGACAGTCCGAGGGGGATCTAGAGGCCTAGCTTCTCAGCAACCACTCGTGTTGTGCGTGGATATTGTTCTTTCCCGAGTGGAAGGGACCTACAGTTTAATGCCGACTCCGAACGGCGAAGTGGAGAAACTTCTTCTAGACAGGAATACTCCTTGAGTATTGTCAGTGACTCGAAAGAGGTGGAGCCGTGAAGTATCAAAGTTGGTAAATTCGAGTATCGAACCTGGCACCTTCTGCGTAGGAGTCAACGCACTTACCAACAACACCACGGCGACCCACTCAAAGAGTACTACAGTCTAGAAAAAAAAGCTTCACACACTTGGCTGGTCGGAGTTGGCATAAAACAGTCGCCACCACTCCTGAGAGGACAGTAGCTTGGTTCCTGTCGAAGTTAGGCCTTATTAAGAGCCTTCTGAGAAAAACATGAGATGCCCTGTCCAAAGCTGGTCCACATTTTGAACAGCCGAGAGATTACAGAAATGAATGACGGCTCGAACTGGTTTCATGAAAGATGCTTTGCACTTGTGTTGATTCGACTCCCTGCACTCTTATTCAAGATTTATTGTGTGAAAACATTATTTCGTGATTTGAACATTCGAATGTGGGATCAGAAGGACCACTAGACTCGCCAATTTATGCGGCACTGCGCCTGGACACATGGGCTTTAGCAGGAACCTCTCTCGATGGCGATAGATGTTGCTTATGGAAGTGTATATAATAAAATACGAGATTTGCCGGTTGGTTGCTGCACGTCGACTGAGACAAGAATCTGGCCCAGGGAGAGACAGCGCGACCACACGCTGTTCAAAATGTGCAGAGTTGCATTAGAAACCGAGAAGCGATAGGCAACCAACAGACGACGAAGTAAAAGTGTCAACGAATCAACAAGCATCCACGGTTAATCTTATGACCGATGGAATGCTTGCCGTATCATGTTCTGTGATAGACACTCGCCCACGGGCCGTATGTCACCATATGCGACCAACAGAGCTGAAATAGTTATTTTTTCGGTTTCATAGACGATGGCTGTTTAATGAGAGTTCAATTGGCAGTAAACAGCATTTTAGTTTAAGAACCGTCGAATTCCACTCTAAACTCTTCTCGTCCCTAGATCGGAGTTCAATGGGCGTGATCTAAAACTGCAGCACTCTGAAGGACATACAAAGTAAGAGTCTCTAGATCTTGGCCTGATATAGGAACGATTGGCAGGTTCTGAGAGGAGAGAGCCCGAGTTAGGCACTAGGTGTTAAGGAACGGATTAAAGACGATTACTGAGCAGTTGGACACTCAGAGCTCTTATCAGCATTATCACTGGGCACTGTATCATTTGAATTCACGCCTTGGGTCTGCTCTATAGTGACTTCTGCAGAAGATACAGAGATGAGGAATAGGAGGAATCTTTGGGGCGCCTTCTCTGCAAAAGTCACCTAGGGGCTTTCTTGAAAGAACTGATCAACTTGAGTGTCGGCCATCTTGAGAGCTTTGCGGTGTATGATCGACGGGGTTCGTTCGCATGGCCCTTTGCAATAAAGCCCTATGCTTGCCTAAGAGTGACCGCTACATGCTTCCAGTCAGACACCTCAACCCAACCTAACCGAGCCCTCTTAACCCAAACCTCAGAAAACTAAGATCAGACACTTACTTTCCATCTCCCCCTGCGTTCCCTGTGTTCTGCCAAGGGAATTCGTAATTCATTTACAGCGCGGATTATATAAAAACAAGACTGTCCTCATCCCTTACCTTGGGGCCATTTCGTCTTGACTAGTAGATTGTTCTTTATGCTGGAATTTGATCCACTTCCACGACACGAACTCTTCTTGCAACTTGCTCGTCGCCCCACAAAGCCCCCGCTCTTTAAGCAGCTTTAATATCCTCCCCCACCTCAACCTCAACCTCATTCCAATTCTTCATTAATTTTTGGTTCGGCAGGCGGGCGCACTACACTCCCCATCGCCGTCAGATTTTATTTGACGCCGAAAGCAGTACCCCTTCGTGTGCAAATAAAAAACACACTTGCGCTGCGAATTTCCGTTTGAAATTAGCGAACAAAAAAAAAAAATATGAAACGCAAACCAGAAGAAAGAAAATAACTCCCAACACAATCCCCAGTCATAAACAAATCCTTGTGACAATTATAACTCCGACCAAAAAACCAAAACAAATAAAGGACCTCTCCTCAGCTCAAAACCACCGCCGTCGCCACCACAAAAAAAAAGCACCCCTCCTTCTCCCCCAAAAAAAAAAAGCATAAGCCAAGCCACATAACTGATAATTTCGAAAACATTCCCCCAACCTCGGGGAAACCTCTGAGGACCCAGGGATGGGGAAAAGGATCCCCGTCCTTAGCGGCATAATTACCATTTAGCGTGTGCACGGAAAAGCATTTAGAAACCCAAAGGCAGACAAAATAAAAAAAAAAAATCTGAAACAGACCAGAAGAATTGAAGGAAAACCCCGGGAATAAGGGACATTCTCGGCGCAAGCGAGATCGAGATCCCCCGTGGTAGATGCGACGACGCGGCGGGGGGGTTGAAGCGTATTAAAGGACGCCAGAACACAAACCCACGCACTCAACGTATCTATGCGCACAGCACCGAGAGATAATTACGAACATTTTCGTTCCATTTATTCATTTTATTCATTGTTTAAACAATTATAACACAACAGTAAACCTAATCTGTGCTCATCTCCATTGCTGGAGAGAGAGATGCTTTTTGGTCCTTTTTTTTCCTGCTTTTTGGTCCTTTGGTCCTTGGTTACTTGTTTTGTTGTTGTTGTTGTTGTTGTTGTTGTTGTTGTGAGCAAACACGATGCGCAACGTAATGGAATCTAATGTTGATGGCTGCCGCATCATGGGTCCTTAACTACTGTCTGTACACTTTGGTTCTGTCGTTTGCAGACATATTGCGGCCAGGGTCATTACAGCGGCCAAGGACGAGCGGGGGCGTGGAGGGGTATGCCTCGTTCATTCTTCATCTCATTTCCGTGCGTCTATTGTTAATTTTCTAGAGCACAAATGTTAATAAGATGCTCCGACGAAGATGGGGCGAATGGGAGCTGCTGCTGCTGCTGCTGCTGGACGGAAGGAAACAAACCACTTTTATCTGCATACAATTTTTTCGAGGGATGGTGGGTGGCCGTGTGGCCGTGTGGCCGTTTGGGTGGAGCGACCACTTGGGAATGCAAACAATGAACGAATGGAGTGATTACTTTGTTTTGTCCCACAAGTGCCTGTGCTCTGTGCTCTGTGCTCACTGCTTGGCAGGGAAATTAATATTTCTTCAAAAAGATAATCAAATCTTGTGGTGTCTGTGGGTGGGCTTAGAAGCCGAAGACCATGAGACAGAGCAAATATTGATAAGGGAGCCGCTGGATGTAATGCTTTTGGCAATCTATCTCAACGCAATTAAGGCATCACAATTGGATGTCATATCTTGCCATCGGTGGGAGTTGGATTTGGAGTTGGGAGTCAAGTGGCTCCGGTGTGTGCACAGATGTCTTCATTTCGTGTGCGATGACGACCATGCTTGCGGTTGACGGGGCTGATGGGGTCTTTGATCTCTGGAATTATCTTCTGGTCGCGATGGTCGACTTTCGGTCATCTCTTTGATCCATTCGGTGTGGACCACCGAACGAGCTCTGCTAAGACAATAGGCGTTTTCTTCCAATTCATTGTTTGAGGTTTTGTGAAGGTTTTCCAAGAAGAACCGCAGACAACATGGCCTTGTCATCACAAATTCTTCAATCGTGGATGTGGCCACTTCATCTCGTCGAATCAGTGAATTCTGAGATTGAGATTGATTGAGACCAGATTGATTCAGGTCCATCCACGTGAACAGATCGGGAATTGTTTTGATAGTGAGCCAGATGTGCTGAGCAATACTTGGAGAAATAAGCTCCTCCTCGTCGTCTACAGATCTAGCACCAAAGGCACCGCAAATGGTCACCTTAGTCCAATGAATCTTTGCCTCTGAGTCTGTGGAACGTCCACAATTAAGAAGATCCACACATGTGTACAAGGAACAAATTCTTTGACTGAAAAGCAGTTGAAATGACTTGTTGCTTGACGGTGTACCGAATCCAACCTCCGTGTTCCCTCGTTTCGTCCAAATTCCACGAATCCACTTAGTCAGGAAGACTCCATGGATTTCTTCACAGTTCTTCTCTGATCTTGATTTCTCGTGGAATGGAAATCTGTGTGTGCTTGTGATTAGTGGTTAGGTTCTAAATGAAAAGCCATCAGCACTGTGCACCGTTTTGTTACCACAGCTCTGAAAGGAGTGGAAATGGAGTTTATAAGGTTTAGACAGATGTGAACCATCTTGTAGAATTCAGGAGCATCACCAATACCCTGATGGGCTCTTTGGACACTGCTTCAAGAGATTCTCTATATGACTCGATGTCTGGTTCTTACAATCGCAGTGCCTCACTTTCTGGAGCGACATCACAGAGTGGTCCCTGAAATGGAAGATTTCTCTCCATGACAACTCAGCTGCGACCCGAAGAGACTTCGGCTCCGAACCTGTGCTACAAGGCAACAGAGGACGCCCGCGATTAACCCTCTCATGCCTTATCTTCTGATTCTATCCAAATTTTAATAAAATACGAGATTTGCCGGTTGGTTGCTGCACGTCGACTGAGACAAGAATCTGGTCCAGGGAAAGACAGCGCGACCACACGCTGTTCAAAATGTGCAGAGTTGCATTAGAAACCGAGAAGCGATAGGCAACCAACAGACGACGAAGTAAAAGTGTCAACGAATCAACAAGCATCCGCGGTTAATCTTATGACCGATGGAATGCTTGCCGTATCATGTTCTATGATAGACACTCGCCCCCACAAGTCGTCTACTTAAGAGGGCCGTTATCAATTTCACGGTTTCATAGACGATGGCTGTTTAATGAGAGTTCAATTGGCAGCAAACAGCATTTTAGATTAAGAACCGTCCAATTCCACTCTAAACTCTTCTCGTCCCTAGATCGGTGTTCAATGGGCGTGATCTAAAACTGCAGCACTCTGAAGGACATACAAAGTAAGAGTCTCGTTCAAACGTTGGTAGCTTGGCCTGATATAGGAACGATGGACAGATTCTGAGAGGAGAGAGCCCGAGGTAGGATTAAAGACGATTACTGAGCAGGCAGACACTCAATCAGCATTATCACGGGGCACTGTATCATTTGAATTCACGCCTTGGGTCTGCTCTAGAAGAAGACTCACGGCCATGTGAAATTTTGTAAAGAGCGAAGTGTTGCTGATAATGTTGCATCATTTTTCTATTTTTCTTATTCGTTTTTTTGGTCGTAAACCTTGTCTGCACAAAAATATTTATTTTCGTCCAAAATTTGGGTTTTTTTTTACCTTAAACGAACTTAGCCTGGAAACAAAACGCACTAAAGCCATGAAATAAATTTGCAACGGAAACTGCAATGTTTTATCTAAAGGAAGGCTTTTAAAGTTTACCTTTACCATTACCTCTTCATACTTACAAAAGTATGCGCCGCCTAGAGGCGGTGGTGGGCATTTGAGAGTTAAGGTGGCGCACCCAGGTGGGCAAGTACATCAACCAACTTGACGTGCGGCACTTAAGCCGAAACTTGCAGCTAACAAGGGACCGTGCTGTAGTTGGAGAGGCTTGATGATTGAGACAAAGGTCCATTGTAGCGCCGAATAAAGAAGAAGAAGTTCACCTTTTGGCCAGTGAAACGTCATGGTCCCTACATCGATCCATGTCCTGAAAAAAATTAAGTCTTTCTATAGCCAAATTATTATCTAGACAAGTTTTCCTAGCTCTTGCACGATTGCTCAAACAACAACGCCATCTAAGGTAGCCAACCTTCAGAAACACGCTGATGTTCATGCCTTGGTCAACCCAATCGGGATCGGCGCATCCATTGCGGTCGAACGATGAAGTCCGGACCCTAATCTTGTCATTTCGTCATCTTTCTCATTCCCCAAAAAAAGCTTAGGTTGTCCTGGAACTCAAACTATGGTGATGCTGCCTGCTAATTAAGGGAAGTCAACTTAAAGCGATATAGCCTGACTATCTTTGAGGTAATGGTGGCCGTCTCAATAGCGCTAATTGGAGCTTGAGTGTGAGCATGCATACGTACGTATATAACTAGTCTAAGACTAAAATCACGCCTGTAGAATAGAGACGATTTGGAAAACACTACCATAATCCGCAAGTCTGAAAGAAGTGGAAATTTTAAGATCTTCCGAGTAAACACTCGCTCCGACATCGTAGTCCATGCTTGAGTCCACATCTGGAACGAGACCGAGACATCGTTCTTCTCATGCATCAGTATGAGAGAAGGTTGCATCAGTAGGTTTAGGTTAGGTTAGGTTAGTGGGTTGACATGTTGGACCCATTGTGATGCCCATGGGGGGTGAAACCCTTCCTATCGTGCCACTCGCCGGATGATGATAGAAACCTCCTGTCTTCAAGGGTGTTCTTCTAGCGATACACCAACTTTGTCCTCAGAACAGACCGCACCGTCCAAATGACTTAAGTCGTCTCTTCTCTTCATAGTTGCATTATTTGCACTTGATGTTGTTCAACCGAAGGAAGTTCTGACATGGTACATCCTTTATCCTTTCCTTATTGGTATATTACTTCGTATAGAGAAATAGAACCCCGCTAACTAGGGGCAGGCACTCTACCAACTGCGCCATTCAGTCGCTGTGTAGAGAAATAAGTCTAGACATTTCGTCGATTTCACTGCGAAATTTTCTCTTAAATGAGCCTCCTCCTGTTCCCTCACACTCTTTTAAAATTGGTAAAATAGTGTAATTATATCTAAAAAGCAAACAAAAGTTACATTTTCAGTTAACTCTTACTTGGAGTCGTTAAACGCCAGATTTTGTCGTTTATGTAGTCGTTTTGTGACACTTAATCGACTGCCGTAATACCGTAGCCATGACAAATGTGGGAGACAAATACGTTCCACAGACCTAAAAGACTGTTGTCGCTTAGTGGCGTTAAACGGCAACCAGAATACCGATCTCGAACAGTTGTTTAATGGCATGTCCTAGGATAGTAATAGGGATGATTATTATTAAGTTCATCAGGTGTCATCAGTCAACCATCGGGTCTAAAGCACTACATCCACTTCCTAACAAGCAGCCGTTTTCAACGACGTTTGAATGTGGTTCATCAGTCAAGCCTATTGAGTTGCATGGGAACCGAACCCCTGTCGATCGACCAGAGAACATGGTTTATCAAAACCCATGTACCAGCAAAACAAAAACACAAGTTCTTCCGGCTTTCCCAGGCTATCTCCCGCCGATGTGCACCGCCACATCCCCCTTGGCCATTCGATTACATGCAAAAAGTGGTAATCAATTTCATTACAATTCATTCATCAAATTTTATTAAATTCCTCCCTCGCCTGCACCCCGGGCGAACCCCCTCGCCGCATTTCGGACAATGACGAATTCCAAAAATTCTCATGAATGACTGATGTTAATTTATTACACGATCTCCGATCCAATTATGATTTCGTGTTCGTTTTTCTACAACTGTTCTGTTCGCTTCCCATCCCAAGTGTAATTACCGGAAAATTTTCGGGGCACACGGGGAAGCATGAATGTTGCGGGAAATGGTATCCGCACTGCACGTGCAAAGCATCATTCAATCATACTCGGGACACGCACTCATCGTTGGTCGGTCGCATTTCAACTGCAGCAGCAGCAGTAACTCTGCAAGCGGTCCATCCCTCATTTTCACCAACACCACCGGCTCTACCACCACCACCACCGAGAATTGGCATCATTGCAATCATCTCGGAGTCCTTTCATTCCCTGGCCAATATGTTGATCCCCCTCCGCGTCACCATTGCCCATGATCACAATAGTTTTTCTCGCGTTCTCGGCGCGGCGGCAATACACGAAGAAAAAAACAACATAACCTAACCACCCTCTTAAACACGCTGCGCAATATCGCTCGTCGCTCGTCGCTCGTCCACCCCTTTGCCCACCGCCCACCGCCCGCCCCCTGCTGGCAACTGTGCAAATGTCCTGGGAATACATCGGATGACGAATTACCCGCCATTGCCACTGCCACTGCCGCCGACACTACTGTTCGTCGTTCGGCTGGTGTTCTGCAGCTCTGCAGCTCGTCACTCTCGACGTCTGCCTTTTGATTGTATATTTAATTAAATAAACCCCGGAGGGTGGGCGGCAGCAGTGGCGGCCAACCGTAGACCCAGGGACGACGAGTAATATCCTCCTCTCAGCTCTGATGGCTGATGGAAAACGGCACAGACATACGTTCCAAATAATAACAATGCCTGTGGCGAGTGTGTGGGTCCCGGGTTGCCGAATCCTTCGCCCATTATAATGCAAAAGCGCGCTGTTTTTCGTCGGTCGGTTTCGGGTGTACAATTACGCTGATGGAATCCTTCTTTCCGACTGTGCTGACGCTGACGCTGACGCGGACACTGACGATGACGATGACGCCGCCGAACGGACAACAATGCCACGGAGACCAATAGAATTTTGATCCCACATGTAAGTCGGTTTGGCTCCGGTATGCTATTTCCTAAGGTGAGTGCAGGCAGCACACACGAATCCGGGGATAAATGCAATCGGCACCGAGACGACAACGGGAGGCGGGCTGAGTGGGTTTGCCAGGCATGCTCGGCCATTGTGTTCCGCAGCATAAAACACTATGAAACACTGGATATGACGAAACAATGAGCTATTGTAGTCCCGCTCTGTCAGGGTGATTCGAAAATAAAAACGGAATTGGATTGCCGTGTGCGAGAGTGCATGTGCGCTCGGAATGCTCGGATCACTCATAAGAGACCTCCCCTGACAGCCAACCATGCGACGGCTGCTCAGGAGGGGGATGGGCACACATTAAAACAATCATATGATCCAGACAATGGCATGTATGAATTGATGTCATTTGGGGACACATGCATGTATCATGGACGGGCGGGATTAATGGGAGCCGATGGGTGCATTTATAATTTCATTCCTGATGTTTGTCCGGCCCGGCGGATGGGTTGGATGGGACCCATAAACGAGTCGCTGACATGACAAGGCGGTTGGCATTAAAATTTTCGACAGTAAAACTTGTAACATCAAAAACGGACACAAAGGCCGGGCGCGGTTGGATGGTGGCACCGTCATCGCCAGGATATGAGCGTTTAATTTGGATATGGAGCCGACACTTTGTTCGTGGGAGAGGCAATAAACATATTAAATGACAGTAGCTGTCAACTGGCCAATATGACGACCCCTAATGTGATTAACTGTGAACCCACTTCGGCTCGAACTCATTACTCACAGCAACATTGTAAGACATCTTGTGTGTGCCTTGTGTTTTGGCATTGTTTTCAGAAATGACTCGGTGGAGGGTGGGTGGGAAGGTACTTGATGAATTTGCAGTCATAGACAAAGACAATGGCGGAGGGCAAAGAAATTGCTTGAATGCGCCAGTCACACGTATCCTTCTTCTTTATCTGTCCCGGGTTCACAGGGATCTGTGTCGCTTCTTCAGCAACCATTTATGTGGTACGTGTCATTGTGAAGTTGGGATACAGGGAGTTCTCTCAAAAGCTTCGAAGAAAAATTGTCCCGCTATAAGAAAGTTTGATTATAAGAAGCAGAAATGAAGTGTCACAGAGATGCCAGACTTCTACCTCTCTTGCCCCTTAACATTTTTGATAACTGTTTTTTATAATGTATTCTTAAACCAAATTGACCAATCAGAGTTATCTCATGCCAACCGTCAAAACTTCAGGAATATCTGTCAAAAATGTACTCAAATTCGTCGATGGACTAGGGGGCAACCAGCTGTGAAGTCGGCTTTCCCTGTAATACTTCATTTCTGATAAGAAGAGTGGTGTCCCTTAAGAAAGAGTACACTGGTGTAATGCTCTCGGACAGTGATGGGACTTCTACCACTTAAGTGGTAGGTTTAATGTTGAAAAACCCACCAAACTTCACTCAAAATCTACCACATTTTGCCCATTGCTCATCATAACCCTTGCATTGTTGTGATTATGTATTAAGGTTCGATAAAACTTTGGTCTGTTAGACGCTAAAATTAAAACTGAGATCGAAAAAGGTGGTATTTTGAACAATGCCACCAGTTGTGGGACTTATCAGACTTGTTTCCACAAACCACAGTGAATATTGAAGATCTTAATGTAGAGTGGATGAAATTTATGGCCGAATGGAAAATAATAGGAACGACTGATGATGACAACGTGCCTTAAATATTGTATAACTATCCCTAAAATCCTTGCAATCTGTTGCATGCAACATGTTATTGTTAACGGTACCTTGTTCTCAGTAAAAAGGATACAATGAATGTTTGATTCAATAAAACAAATCTTCCGCTAGAAATTAAAGGAACTAATCCTCGAAAAAAGAAAAGCGCGCAAGAAATGGCAGCAGTCTCGCGCCCCGCCACATAAAACATACCTAAATCGACTGTGCAATCAACTAAAAGCAGCTTTACAAGTTTTTAAAACCGACGAGATATCGACTTATCTTGAAGGCCTTACAAATGAAAAATGTACAAACTACTCACTTTGGAAAGCAGTAAAAAATATCAAGAAGCCCCAAATGCAGGCCGCGCCAATCAAGAAAAACAATGATGAGTGGGCAAAAAGTGATCAAGAAAAGGCGGATCTGTTTGCCGAACATTTGGAGGAAACACTCCAGCCTTTTGATGGGCAAATGTTGGTACATGATCCAAGTATAACTTCTATATCTGACAGCACTGGTATAGAAAGAGTATCGCTAAACAAACTCTGCCAGGCAATCAAAGGCTGCTGGCTATGATCAAAGAGCCGGATAAATCCTGAAGAACTTGCCGAAAAAGGCGCTCATTAAACTCCTCTACTTAATTGGTTCCAAAACCGGGCAAAAAGTTAAGCAACAAAAAGTCGTATCCAATATTTTTGAAAATTTTTTATTAAAACGCTTTCAAAGATTTATCGAAGCAACTAATACCTGACCATCAGTTCGGGTTTCGAGCGAAACACTCGATAATTAACCAGGTATACAGAATAACGAATGAAGTTGAAGGAGCTTAGAGGAGAAACGGATCTGCTCCACCGCCCTACTTGACGTTTCCCAGGCCTTCGACAAAGTCTGGCATGAAGGCCTAAAATACAGGCTAAGCAGGTTTCCACCGACAAGCTTATATAAGAACTAGAATCCTTTCTCGATAATTGGATATTTAAAGAAATCCGAGCAGGAGTCCCTCAAGGGAGTGTGCTTGGCCCTATAAAAAATTTTTTTCAGTAAACTAGATCGACCTACAAAATGGTGCCGACAAAATAATAAGACCGGGATACTTGCTTTTAATTTTTGGTTTGTGTCGGGTTATTTTTTATTTTGTTTTTGAAGTAATTTTTAATCGAAGTTCGTGGTTGAATCTTCCCCTCCAATAACCATCAACGCAGACAGGACCAAAGATTGAACGTAATAACTTTTCTCTCGAAAAGACCAAGTGCTTCTTCATCCGTTTTCTTCCTCCGCACCATAGAGCAGGACAGGGATGATCAAGGTCTTATATTATGTTAGCTTGGTCCTTCGAGAGAGGACTCTGCTACTCAATTGCCTCTTGAGCCCAAAGAAACAGCGATAGGCAAGAGTAATTCTGTGTTTAGTCTCGGTACTGGTGTTGTTCGTACTGTTCACTTTCGAGCCGAGGTAGACGAAGTCCTTCACTACCTCGAAGTTATAGCTGCCTATGGTGACCTTTTGGCCAAGTGGTCGATGTTGTGCGTCCTTTCTCGATGACAGCATGTACTTCGTTTTTCCCTCATTCACCGCTAGACGCATTTTAGTCGCATTCGCCTAATTTAGCCGAGGCGCCTAAGTCTGCCTCGCACAACAAACCTGCATCCGAACAAGCGCTGCCTTCGCTCTTTGTAGCAATCGCCGAAGTACTTATCGCAGTTTTTTATCCTCTTTTTGCCCGGCCCATCCCACCGCACCTCCTGAATGGCGGTGATATCTGCCATATAAGCTTCGAGGGGCTTCCGCAAGTTCATCGGCTGCACGTGGTCTGTTCAGGGACCTCACATTCCACGTGCAGAACCGAAAATCGTTGTCCTTATTTCGTTGTCCATGGTCGTCAGCAGTAAGGTCATCCGTATCCGAGGCTTCTCGTCGTTTCTGAACTGTTGGTTTTTTTACACGGTACGGAAGTTAACTCCACGCGCAACCCCCGAATCAACCCCAGGACCGGTTCCTAGTTTAAACCCCTGGACAAGGGGACCTCTGCATACATTGGTTCACCTCTAAGCGGTTGCTGTAAAGGCTATGCAGAGGGCGCCGAGAAGAGGCTGTGTATAAAAATGCATCATGTCACTATTACTTTATGTACGCAATTAATGTAATATTTTAAGCCCTATACTTAAGCAAGAATAGAATATGGACCGTCGAACCGATGGTTTCATTGCGAACACACTTGCCCACTAATCTACAGCAGCAATTCGTTAAATTGAAGACATTTGTGCTTACTTTGCTACAGTGCTACAGTGAAGCTGGTGAAATGGACTCAACCGACAAAAAACAAACATAATACAAGCAGTAGAACATCCCTAACTTCTATCCTCCCTCATTTTGCGGGACTCCCTTAAAGCTTAAAGATAGCGCGAAATACTTAGGTCTCATATTAGACGCGAAGCTTAATATCCAGGAACGTGTCAAGAAGGCCATCACGACGCTCTGCGACTGTAAAAGGGCCTTAGGGTGAAAATGGGGACTACAAACAGGTCCAGTGGCTATTTGTTTCAGTAGTCATACCCGTCCTGCTATATGGTGTCGCAATTTGGTGGACCGCACTCGACAAGAGAATCAACATCACTCCACTCGCTAGACTGCAGAGGACGGTGTGCGTATGTATCAGTAGAGCATTAAGGACTACCACCTCCGAAGCTCTAAACATACTCCTTAACCTAATTGGTAGGCAGGTAGCAGCTAATCCGGCACTAATCAGACTGAGATCGCTGCACTCGAGTTGCCTCAGCAGGTACAGCTCTTTACCCATAGCCACAGACCTCACTAACCCTAAGCTCCTCTTCGAGAAGAACTTCTCAACCGCCCAGATCTTATTGGGAGTCTGAACACCAGACGCTGGATGGTTCACTGTGACTCTTCATAGATAGATCGAAGATGGATGCAGGTTTGGGTGCTGGTGTCCATTCCAAGGATCTAAATTTCCAGCTACCCTTTCGACTACCTAATCACCGTAGCGTCTTTCAGGCTGAAACTATAGCGATTAAGGAAGCCCTGTCCTGACTGAAAAACAATGTAATATCGCGCACAGATATCGTCATCTGTTCCGACAGCCAGGTAGCGATCAAACCTCTGAGCTCAGTCACGTTCAAATCCAAGACTTCCCTTGGTTGGCGCCTATCTCTGAACGAGATCTGCCCCATCTTACGTGGTTGCCGGGACACTGTGATATTCCAGAGAATTGCGAAGCGGGCGAACTCGCTAGAAAGGGTACAAGCTTTGTATTCTTGCCGGCTAGCGACCCAACCTCCATGCCTATCGCTACTATAAAACGTCTGCTAAAGCTAGGGTCGCCGTGGCTTATGGGGTTAGCGCGTCGACTCCTACGCCAAGGGTGCCAGGTTCGAATGCACAATTTAACAACTTTCTTTCAAGCTATCGCTTAACCTGATTAGACTGAGCAGGCGGAATCTTAGTTTGGCATTATAACAGGGCACTGCGCCATTGGAAGTCACACCTCAAGACTGGTACCTCCTTACAACGACTTCTGCAGAACCTGCAGGGACGAGGATGAGGAAGAAATCATTGAACACTCGCTGTGCATCTGCAGTACTCTCTCACTCCGGAGATATAGACCTCTGGAAGCTCACTATTTTGATCACCTGGCCCTGATGGCTGAATTAAGCATTATTAAAGTCTTACTTACTTATTTATCAGGCATATAACCCTTGAAGGGACCCAGCCTGAGATATGGCTGCCTTCCAGTGTTGACAGTCCTGGGCGGTCTGCTTCCAGTTATTCAGGCCAAGCTTCATACCAGAGGTTCGGTCTTCTCGAGCCAGGAGGCTCTGATTCGAAGACCCTCTTTGCTGGAGCACTATTGTCAATGCGCTCCATGTGGCCGAGCCAGTGCATTCGACGGATTTTTGCCTTTCGGACTACATCCACATCCCGGTACAGCTCGAACAGTTCGTGGTTGTGTCTTCTCCTCCATTCGCCTTCCTCGCAGACGAGCTACAATTTTTCTTTTGAAGGCGTCAAGCGCATCAGCTCCTCAGTTTTGCTTAGCGTCTAGCCTTAGGCTCCATACAGTAGATCAGGGAGAGCATGATCTTGGTCCTTCGAGTCAGGAGTTTTAACGTCAGTAGTTTTGACAAAGCGAAGTAACAACGGTTGCCAAAGGCGCTTCTACGTCGGATCTCGACAGTGTTGCCGTTTGTGGAGTGTACGTTGGCCCCGAGGTAGACAAACTCCTTTATTACCTCGAAATTGTAGCTGTCGATTGTGATATTTTTCCTAGGTGGTGTGTGACGGATCGTTTTTTGGTCGACAGCATATACTTTGTTTTATCCTGAAACACAATAGAGCGCTACGCCAGCCGACTTCATGTTACGACGACGCACTGCGTTGAAATAAATACTCAACTTATCAGCTGTTCTCTCTCTCTCTCATCGACTGAATCCAGAGATTTGATCTCTGCCTGGCTATCGGAACAGATTACACTGTTTTTTAGCCAGAATAGGGCTTCCCTAATCGCTATAGTTTCAGCCTGAAAACGCTACAATGATTTGGTAATCGGAAATGTAGCTGGATTTGTAGATCCTTGGAATAAACTCCAGCACCCACACCTTCGATCCATCTGTGAAGATTCGCAGTGAACCCTCCAGCGTCTGGTGTTCAGACTCCCAATAAGATCTGGGCGGTTGAGAAGTTCTTCTCGAAGAGGAGTTTAGGCAAAGGCATACCTGCGGAGGATCGTTGAATGTCCAGACTGCAGTTCTTTCCAGCTGCTCAGCGATCTTAATCTAATCGCCGTGCTAGCTGCTGTCTGTCTGCCAATTAGTTCTATCGGTGGCAGGTTGAGGAGTATGTTTAGTGCTTCGACGGAAGTAGTTTTTAGCGCCCCGCTAATGCATTCACATGCCATCCTCTGCATTCTAGCGAGTGGGGTGATGTTGATTCGCTTGTCGAGTGCGGTCCACCAAATTGCGACACCATACGGCAGTGTGGGTCTGACTACTGATATAAATAGCCACTGGACCTATTTGTAATCGCCATGTGCACTCTAAGGCCATTTTGCAGCAGTAGAAAGTCGTTAAGGCCTTCTTGACACGTTCCTGGATATTTAGCTTCCAGCTTAACTTCGTGTCCAGGGTAAGGCCTAGGAATTTAGCGCTGTCGCTTAGCACCAAGGGGGTCCCGCATAGCGTGGGAGGATCAAAGTCAGGAATTTTATACTTATTAGTAAAGACATTAGATCAGGGATTTCATTTTGTCCACCTTCTTTCCTTTGAGTGGTTGCCTCTTGAACACAGCCAATTCTCTGTCAGCGTTGTACGTGTTGCTAAACACAAACGGTCTGAGAATCGACCCCTGTGGCAGTCTTGCAAATAAGGCGTGTATACCGTCTTCAGCGTCAGAAATGTCTCCTTTTCCTCCGCATTTGGAAAAATACGACGTCAAGGCATCAATAGACGTCGCCTACTCCCAAACTAAGCCGACACCCTTTGCACCCAATATTCAAGTGAACTGAAGGCCTTTCATGAATTAGTCATCACTTGGAACTAAAAGAAACATCATCACAAACTCCTGTTCAACGCAGCCATTCACCTCCTCTCCTAAGGTAATCACAAGGCTGTCGAAAAGACAAGCAACTCAATATGGCATTCACCAGCACAGTTTTTTGCGTATTGACACCTCGGCCTCATTCGGTAGTCCATGTTCCCTAGCTTGGATAGGGCAGATTGCATAATATCTCATTCTTCTTTGAAAGTAGGTCCAATATCCTTATCTTTTGTGATCTACTGGCTTTCAGTGCATGTTCTGGGATTTCGTTAGATTCTCTGATACTCCTAGTTTCCTTATGAACACCCTGAGTCCGGCCGATTACATTGACCGTTTGAACCGAATCGTAGGACACTCCTTTTGAATCGGCAATCTCCTCAAAAAAATGTAACTTTTCCTTTCTCCGTGAGTTTACAAAGCGACGCACGCACGTAGTCAAGCAACAGCGAAAACAACCCCAAATTGTGTCAACGACTTAACGATGTTTTTTGTTGGTCAGTAATTCTAAGGCACCCCCCCCCCCTGCCTTTCGGAGTCTTCAAAAGATTCAGCCCAAAATTGTCCTTCTCAGTAAACTCTTATCCGGGATCATGTACACAACAACAGTTTGGAAACCCTCCGTGGTTACGGAGAGCACCCAACCAACCACCGCTCGGGACAACCTCAGCTCTAATGAAACACAGTTTCGCCATCAAGCGAGCACACAATGCCTTCTGCCGCAGTGGCAACCGTCGTCGCCGCCACCACCACAAAGCCCAAAACCGAATGCTTGGAAATTCAGGCTCGGTAAGCACCTCGGATCGCTTCAAGCAGACCACAAATTTCCATCATTAGACGGGTCATTCTATGGGCCAGGACAAGGGGAGCAGTTACATCATATTTTATAGACACTCCCCCCACTCCACCCTGTAATCTTAATCCGGTTAAGTAGTCGGCACCCACCACGAAACACAATACGAGAACAAGGACTCTGCAACTATTAGGGTTAATTAACTGAAAATAATGTTTAACATCAACATGACAGGACGATTCAAAATGGAACGGCACAAACGCGCCCGTCCACGAGTGTGGTTAAACTTGTGCCAACCACAATGAGGTACAAATATTTAAACTCTTTGTTTGTGTCGTCGGTCGTCTGTCGTCTGTCGTCTTCCGTCTGGACGGGGTGGCGCAGGACGCACACGGGCCCGGTACCTGTGTGGAGCCAAAAACCACCAGGATGTCCTTCTCGTTTGACGTCATTTGTTGGGTAAATACTGTCGCCACCACCAATCTCGGGGGTGGCCAAGGATTCGTCATAAAGCACACGACGTCTGCGAAAAGTTAACAGATGGTTGCGTTCTCTAAGGACTTACTCACCCCACCCAAGTAGTCGTGGACGTCGTTGTCGGGGTGAAACAAGGTGTAATTGAAAACAGAAAGCAAATAATATTCCTCCTGCGAGACGGATTAACGAATTATCATCAACCCTTGAATGCGACGGGGGTCGGGGCTCGGGGCAGCGACGAACTGAACTGAAATTGGATATGGTAAATAAATATCCTGGCCCACGCAAGAAACCGTTAAAATGCATTGCAAACACGATTCGCTATGCACACGTGCGTAGCGCGGGCTTCCATCTAGTGTCGAATTTCCATTTCAATTTCGACGAAGAACCTCGCCAAGACGGGGATGGGGACGAGCACGAGGTCATGGCATTGTTGTGTTCGCAACCAAAATTTGATTTAAGTCGGCCCTCATCCGGCCACCCCCTTCGAGTGCCAATCGCAACAGAGTTATAAATGGATGTATCAATTGTTGTTACTCCCCCTTGCCGGGCCAGGCGCAGCACCATCTGCTTAATGCCACCGTACTTTAATCTGCTCTCACCCTGTTTCGCTTTCCCGGAGCATCGATTGTCCGTCAGGACGCAGGACTCTCGTATTCCTCGCAGTCCTTGCCGTCACCATTGTCGTCCGTGTCCCGGGTCACAGTGTTTTCTTGTTGAATTGATTAAACGATATCATTAGGGGTTTTATTTAAGGGCGGTGTTCTGTGTCCTCTCCGCTCCCGCACCGTGCACCGTGCACCGAGTGCCGTGTGATGTGGTTAATCCGCTGCGGAGGTTACGGAGGTCCAAGGATATGGCGAATTTTGGGATTATTGAATGGCTGTGTGTGTCGTCGTCGGTGTGGTCCGATTTTGTATTCATTTATTTGCCCTCTGGCACACAAAAGAGTTGTCATGAAATTCAATTTATTGTCTTGTCACTTGTTCCTTCACCCCACACACACTGAGATAGAGAGAGAGACAGAAATGATAGAGCAAGAGTAAGTAATGTTAATTTCATGGCAATTTATTTCGGGCTAAACACGTGGTAAAGGTCCTTTCGTTTGTCTAGCAGCACACATCCGATTTTGTTATCCATCCTCGAGGATACGCTACGCGCTATCAATTACATTCGCCCCGCCCTTGCCCTGGCCGATCATCATCATCATCGTCGTCATTTCGACGTGCTTCCACAGAAATGTGTCGATATACTTGTCAACGAGCGTATGTTGATTAATGGAAAGGATTTCGTTGCGACGTTGTTTTGCGTAAATAGAATTCAAACGATGACAGTGACAGGTCCTTGGCGATATGGCGCAACAAGGAGATCTAATAGTTAATGCTTGCGAATCAAAGTGACTGCAGAACGGGTGGGGAGCAACTGTGTCTGTGCGTGTGTCACATTAGGGAGGGAGGGCTAATGATTGGAAAATGTCATGTCAACATGTCGTGCACTTGTCGATTATTTTTCTTTTTTGCTCTGTGTTGTCATTTTGTGGAGAATGCCAGGAGCTGGCAATAGGAATAACAATTTAATTATATTTGCCCACAATGTCGACTGTTGCTGTCACGCTGCCAGACTTATGCTGTCAAACTTGTGCGACACGAATTATTTGTGATCTGAGAGACTGTTCGAGGAGGAGGAAGCTGCTTTTGCCTTGAGTTGTAGATGAGTGTGAGGAAGGATGTCAGAGGATTGCAATGAGTGACTTCTTTGAAGATTTGAAAACCTCTCAGAGCTCTCAAGCCACTTATGATTGAACACATCCCCTTTCGAAGCAGACGTAGGCTTAGTTAAAGAGTGTGACCAAGTGGAGCTGTAATTTTACAGAATGCGAGAAATTCTTCTCGAAGAGGAGTTTAGGTAGAGTGAGGTCTGTATCTATGGGTATAGAGGCATACCTGCGTGGGATCGTTGAATGTCCAGACTGCAGTTCTTTCCAGCTGCTCAGCGAACTTAAACTGATCGCCGTGCTAGCTGCTGTTTGTCTGCCATTTAGTTCGATCGGTGGCAGGTTGAGGAGTATGTTTAGTGCTTCGACGGAGGTAGTCGTAGTAGTGTGTCGTAGGCGTAGTTAAAGAGTGTGACCAAGTGGAGCTGTAATTTTACAGTACGCGGAGTTTCGCATTGGAAATGTATGTATTCCGTCATATCGAAAGCTTTTGATTCAATTTTCCATCTGATTGGTGTCAAAAAGTGACAATGCCGGAAGCTCGGTTGACCTAGACGATCCACGATTTAGCTTGTTGTCTAAACTTCATCGGTGTTCCGACAACAGACCATGGAGACATACCTAGAAATTGGAAAGGGCATTAAATTACCAGCCTATTCACACCTGAATCTGAGCAACATATGTCTGCACTAGAAGCCCGCCTACCTAACATAGGTTGACATGGGTTTTCACATGTGGATTGCCAGGCCACCACTTACGGCGTTACCGCCGCGGATCTTCTTCTTCTTTATTTGGCGCTACAGTCTGGAGTAGACCTGGGCCTCAACCAAACAAGCCTCTCTAGCTAGCACGGTCCCTGGCTAGCTGTCTCCAGATTCGCACGCCAAGTCGGTTGAGGTCTTTGTCCACCTGAGAGCGCCACCTTAAACGCGGGCGGCCTCTGTTGCGTTTTCCCTCAGAATCGGAACTGAAGACTCTTCTGGCCGGAACTGATTTGCCCATACGCTCTACATGGCCTGGCCACCTTAGGCGTTGGATCCACCTAAGGTGACCTCAGACGCCTGACTAGGCTCATGTCGCTGTACAGCACGTACAGTTCGTGGTTGAATCTTCCCCTCCAAAAACGAAGACTCTTCAGGCCGGAGCTGCATACGACCAGCATACGCTCTACATGGCCTAGCCATCTAAGCCTCCGAAGACGCCTGACTAGACTCAAGTCGTAATTCGTGGTTGAATCTTCTCCTCCAACAACCGTCAACGCAAACAGGACCAAAGATCGCACGCAGAGCTTTTCTCGCGAAGAGACCAAGAATTCTTCATCCGCTTTTGAGATTGTCCATGCCTCCGTGCCGTACAGCAGGTCTGGGATGATCAAGGACTTGTATAAAGTCAGCTTGGTCCTTCCAGAGATGGCTCTACTACCCAATTGCCTCTTGAGCCCATGGAAACAGCGGTTGGCAAGAGTTACTCTGCTGTTGATCGATCTCGGTACTGACGTTGTTCGTACTGTTTGCTGCGGAGCCGAGGTAGAGACGTCAGTGGATCACTTTAACTTAAAAATGTTGTGTTCATCATTTCCTCGAAATGATATTGCATTGACTACCATGAAGCCTTTTGTCACCAAAACCATCCGTGGCCGCGTACACACAGGAAAGTTTTGTCGGCGATTTTTCCATCTTGTTGGCAAGGGAGGTGAAACGTGGTAGTATCGCGGATGTTGGCTGCATTCAATTTCTTCCACATCTCTGCAGCTTCTGGAAAAAACGTCATGTGATTGCCTATGGTGCAGTACCCGGTAAGGGCACCTACTAGCGTTCTCTCTTACGACTAAAGCTGATTTGTGATGTGGTTACCTTCTTGCTTAGCGTCGGCAATAGGGCCCTTGCTATATCTGCGATTTCCAAACTGAGCCAGCGTGCCCTGGCTGTATCCAGGGCTTCGTCGTTTTCGATTGCCCCAGAATCAGCCAGCTCAGATCCATTTTTATCAAGGCTGTCCGCTTCTTCGTTTCCTTGAATGCCAGTGTGCCCTGACACCTATCATAGGGTCACCATGTTTGTCAAGGATATTTGACTGACGCCCTGTGTGCGTAACCGGATTAGTTTCGACGTCAAGATGTCCGATGCTATGGCTTTTATTGCCGCTTGGCTATCGGAAAATGTGGTGGAAATCGAACTGCTGGTTGTGTTGAGTGCTGCTTCGTGTATCGCAGCCACTTCAGCTTGGAAGAAACTACAGTCGTCTAACAGAAGATCCCTGCGCCAGTACCCGCACTTGCACTAAACAAATCAGGTTTCTTCTAATGGCGCTACAGTCTGGGATAGCGCCTTGGGCCTTAATCAAAAACCCTCTCCCGTCCTTCAATGCCTCCAAGTGCACACATAAAGTAACCAGAGGTCCTTATCCATTCATGCGCGCAATCTGTTTACCGGATGTCCTCTGTGGCCTTGTCCCACTGTCGTAGAGTCGAAAAACCCACATGACCACTTAGAATATTCCCGAGATCAAGATCACTAGCGTAAGTTGGTTGTATCTCCCCTCCAAAAACCATCATCGCAAGCAGGACCAAAGATCGCACGGAGAACCTTTCACTCGAAGAGACAAAGGAGGAGAGTTTAATTAAACTCTCATCTTTTCACAACTATAAACGGCGTCAAATAACCTGGCTCTTGACTGGATGCAGGATAATCGTTAAAAATCACCCGTGCACCTGCCTGGCTCTGGCAGAAGACTACATCACCTCCGAGCCACATTTTTCTCTTCCATGGATTTACTACATTGCTACATCGAGAACTCCAGTTGCTTTCGTACCTGGGTTGACATTAAAATCCCTGCGCGCGGCAGCACAATGGATCTTACCTTGTCTAAGAGCATTCTCAAGCCTCTACCAACCTGTCGAAGTGGTTGCTGCACCACTTGAGTTGCTATCGTGAACGGGACGAGAACTGCAGTTTTATGCTTCGAACTTCCTTCCAAAAATGACTCAAAAACCAGTTGCAACTCACAACAAGCCTGCCTCTTTCAAATTTTTGTAACTTTATTCCTGTCACTTTCCCCTCCTCCGCCGAAACCTTTCTTTGGATGACCATTGATGTATGTGTCCAATGTGCACCCAATTTCCTTCCTTAATCCCCACCTTATCTCCCCCCACCGCCTGTCTAAGTCACCTCAAACCATGCAGAAAGCCCATCACTTTAAGTGACAGACGCTTTTGTCCCAATTGTTTTTCTGACCAAGCCTTATGCCACCGTCACCCACCCTTCGTCAGCGCCACGGTTCACTGGCGTTCTCTAAGATCCTACGCATCGTCCCCAGCCTCGGCCGGCCACCCCTTGACAGCCTGTCGAACATGACGTCTTCATTAAATCTTCCACAGAAGTCGCTTGTAACCCCATTCAATGGCCGCCTTTAAGTTTCGCCGCAATGAACTCAAACATTATCACTCAGTCAGATGATTTCCACGACGAGGACGACGGCGGCACGATTTCATCAAAATCCAATTCGACAACCATGAAGTCGCAAATCCCATCTCGTCTCCTGCCCCAGTCGATTGTCGTGTTGATAGCTTTCAGACTTAATCCATTCGAAAACCCTGTTGCAAGCAAATTCTAATTGCATTCCCCAACTGTGGTCGAGGCTTGAGTAAACGTACCGGCG
Organism: Eristalis intricaria; assembly: GCA_964034865.1. NCBI lineage: Eukaryota > Metazoa > Arthropoda > Insecta > Diptera > Syrphidae > Eristalis > Eristalis intricaria. Next base: position 11,898,057 of record OZ035877.1, read on the forward strand.
CTGGCGTCGGCAGCCGTTGCCACCGCCCATGCCACCACTGTGTCTTCGCAGTGCCCACGTTGGTTGGACCTCTTCAAACAACCACAGCATGTTGAACATTTCCAGTACGTTTACTTTGGAAATCCTTTCAAGCCAACTCATCCGTGTAAATCCGTAAAATCATGTATTTAGCCAGCAGCAGCACGTGTCACGTCATTGTCAATTGATACGCATGAGGAGACAGCTGTTCACAATGTGCTGTGCGTCCGGACGACCGATTCAAGGATTACCGTGCCAGGCCAAGAATCCCCCTTTTAAAAATCCCTTCACCGAGGCTTCGGTCTCGCAATCGCAATCGCAGTCACAGTCACAGTCGCAGTTCGTCCCTCTGCATCCCTTCGCTCGCTCCTCGTCGGCCGTTTCCAACGCACTCGCATTGACATTTCGAGATGTGCGTGCGATGGCGGGCCGGAACGCATTCTGCGGAAAGTAACCATTAATTTCGAGAATCCACTGACCGTTTGCTTGTGCACACACACAAAAGAGTGGTGGTGCACTCCCGCCAGGACGCACCGAGGAGGAGTGCATTCCGGCCAGGAATTGTAATTTTCTAAAGCCAACACCCCGGAGGGTGGCTGCTTTCTTTCGGTTTGTCCAAGGATGCACAAGAAGAAGGGCGATGCATGGCGATGCAATCATATTGCATTTAATTATTTTATCCAACCCCGCTCTCTACCGTACTGCAGGGTGAAACTTATCCATTGTTTCGTTTTGTTTTTGTTGTCCTTGCAGGAGCTGTATAATCGGACCAGAACTCGAAGTCAAAGTGTGCTCCATCGGAACTGTGATAAATCGCTCGGCATATGTGGCCGACTACTGCCAACTAGAAGGTACTGGAAGACAATCACAGCCAATGCCTATCAGATGGATGTCGTGGGAGAGTGTTTTATTGGTAAGTAGTGTGCCGACTGCGGTCGCTCGTACGAGGTAAACTTACTCAAAATGTCGGATGTGCACTGTAATTTGATTTCATTTGTTTTGATTGTCTCGTATTGATGCATCCGGGGTCGAATGAATTTAGAGTGTTGCCGACTTTTAATTGCAAAGGTATTTCGTCGTGCTTAGATTGGAGCAAGCAGTTTAAACCGACAGGATTAAGTGTCAACATCGAGCCATAACCAGAAATGAGATAACAGAGATAGCCGACTTCAGAGCTGGTTGCCCCCTAGCCCATCGACGAGTGCCTTTTTGACGGATATTCATGAATATTTGACGGTTATTCACGAAATAACGTAAATGCCGTCCTCTGATTGGTCAATTTGGTTTAAGAACACGTCATAAAAAACAGTTGTCAAAAATTAAAGAGAGGTAGAAGTCGGGCTTTTCTGTGTAATACTTCATCTCTTTCCATAACATAGTTGTGGCCTTTCTTTATTTTAGGCGACTTTATTTTATTTTCAAACATCCATCATTTTCAAAAGACGTGTGAAAAAAAACACATTTTTCTTTCAATAAAAATGCATGTCTGGCAACACCCCTTCCTCTCAATCGTATGCAGGTGACAGTTGGCGAACGCATCATTGCCAGAACTACACTTTTAATGGGTTGATCTAGGAAATTTTCTATCACTAATGGCTGACGTCATAGCGACAGAACAAGGACGTTTTATCGACTTCTTAGCATTTTAGAACGAAACTTTGGTTGCATCTCGGTAAAATAAAGATGTCCACACATGGCCCCAATGATTGCAAGTTAAATTTTTGTTTAGTTTTCAAGAAAAACTGATTCGAAAGAAATGACACATTTCATCGAAGAAAATGCAGTAACAGGTGTACCCATTTGGGTCGCCTTTTTTTCCTCAAAATTGCACAAATTTGGAAAGTCATGGAATTTTTAATTCCGATTGTTGGCGAGTACATTCTTACACACGGAAGAAGATATTGGGACTAGACAATGACGTTCATAGAGATGGAAGGATGGTAGTTTATACCAGCTGCATATTGAAAAGTGAAAGCAAGTAGACATCTATCATGTATTGATACGTAAGTAAGGTGATTGGTGAGATGAGATCTTAGAATGATGTCCACTCATAGAGGTCTAGGCACCAGGGAAGACTTAATGCAGCTCTGCATAGTATGGACGAAAAGAGTTTCATCATCAGCATAGTTTGGCCGACTCGCATTGGAAAGACTCGACTACAACAGAGAAACAAATTTCCCTGTTTTTTTCAAAATCGATTTTTCTATATTGAAAAAATCATGAATGTTGGTCTTACCTTGCTCGTATCTCAAAAACCGTGTGTCCTACAGCAAAGTGACTGAGATGGATCTTGTAGCTCATGACTTGATCTAGAGGATGGGGATGGAGAAGGGAAAATTTTACCGTTATAATGGTATAATTTTTAATGGATAAGGCACTTTTTGCACTAAAATAATTTTAATTATCGTCTTGCCCAAGATGAAGGGTGATGAAAACCTGAAAAATGTAAATTCACATCGAGAGCAACAATTTAGATCGACCTTCCTTCAAAGCCGATGTAAAATTTCATACAATTTTCGCCAGAGAAACAAATTTCCCTGTTTTTTTCAAAAATTTCCCAAAATAACGGTACAATCGTGAATTTTTCAATTCCATCCTCTAGATCAAGTCATAAGCTACAAAAAATTCTACTGGAATTTTCTCGTACGACGCACCGTTCTCGAGATATAAGTTGTCAAAAATTCCATACGAACCGCCAGAAACCCTACAGATGTGGATTTTTCTACATCGAAAAAATCATGAATGTTGGTCTTACTTTGCGCATATCTCAAAAACCGTGTGTCCTACAGCAAAATGACTGAGATGGATCTTGTAGCTCATGACTTGATCTAGAGAATGGGTATGGAGAACGGAAAATTGTACCGTTATAATGGTATAATTTTTAATGGATAAGGCACTTTTTGTAGGAAAATAATTTAAATTATCGTCTTGCCGACGATGGAGGCTGATGAAAATTTGCACAATGTAAATTCACATCAAGAGCAACAATATAGATGGACCTTCTTTCAAAGGCGATGTAAAATTTCATATAATTTACGCGAGAGAAACAAATTTCCCTGTTTTTTTTCAAAAATTTGCCAAAATAACAGTACAATCGTGAATTTTTCAATTCCATCCTCTAGATCAAGTCATAAGCTACAAAAAATTGTACTGGAATTTTCTCGTACGACGCACCGTTCTCGAGATATAAGTTGTCAAAAATTCCATACGAACCGCCAGAAACCCTACAGATGTCGATTTTTCTACATCCAAAAAATCATGAATGTTGGTCTTACTTTGCGCATATTTCAAAAACCGTGTGTCCTACAGCAAAATGACTGAGATGGATCTTGTAGCTCATGACTTGATCTAGAGAATGGGTATGGAGAACGGAAAATTGTACCGTTATAATGGTATAATTTTTAATGGATAAGGCACTTTTTGTAGGAAAATAATTTAAATTATCGTCTTGCCGACGATGGAGGCTGATGAAAATTTGCACAATGTAAATTCACATCAAGAGCAACAATATAGATGGACCTTCTTTCAAAGGCGATGTAAAATTTCATATAATTTACGCGAGAGAAACAAATTTCCCTGTTTTTTTTTCAAAAATTTGCCAAAATAACGGTACAATCGTGAATTTTTCAATTCCATCCTCTAGATCAAGTCATAAGCTACAAAAAATTGTACTGGAATTTTCTCGTACGACGCACCGTTCTCGAGATATAAGTTGTCAAAAATTCCATACGAACCGCCAGAAACCCTACAGATGTCGATTTTTCTACATCCAAAAAATCATGAATGTTGGTCTTACTTTGCGCATATTTCAAAAACCGTGTGTCCTACAGCAAAATGACTGAGATGGATCTTGTAGCTCATGACTTGATCTAGAGAATGGGTATGGAGAACGGAAAACTATACCGTTATAAAGGTATAATTTTTAATGGATAAGGCACTTTTTGTAGGAAAATAATTTAAATTATCGTCTTGCCGACGATGGAGGCTGATGAAAATTTGCACAATGTAAATTCACATCAAGAGCAACAATATAGATGGACCTTCTTTCAAAGGCGATGTAAAATTTCATATAATTTACGCGAGAGAAACAAATTTCCCTGTTTTTTTTCAAAAATTTGCCAAAATAACGGTACAATAGTGAATTTTTCGATTCCATCCTCTAGATCAAGTCATAAGCTACAAAAAATTGTACTGGAATTTTCTCGTACGACGCACCGTTCTCGAGATATAAGTTGTCAAAAATTCCATACGAACCGCCAGAAACCCTACAGATGTCGATTTTTCTACATCCAAAAAATCATGAATGTTGGTCTTACTTTGCGCATATTTCAAAAACCGTGTGTCCTACAGCAAAATGACTGAGATGGATCTTGTAGCTCATGACTTGATCTAGAGAATGGGTATGGAGAACGGAAAATTGTACCGTTATAATGGTATAATTTTTAATGGATAAGGCACTTTTTGTAGGAAAATAATTTAAATTATCGTCTTGCCGACGATGGAGGCTGATGAAAATTTGCACAATGTAAATTCACATCAAGAGCAACAATATAGATGGACCTTCTTTCAAAGGCGATGTAAAATTTCATATAATTTACGCGAGAGAAACAAATTTCCCTGTTTTTTTTCAAAAATTTGCCAAAATAACGGTACAATCGTGAATTTTTCAATTCCATCCTCTAGATCAAGTCATAAGCTACAAAAAATTGTACTGGAATTTTCTCGTACGACGCACCGTTCTCGAGATATAAGTTGTCAAAAATTCCATACGAACCGCCAGAAACCCTACAGATGTCGATTTTTCTACATCCAAAAAATCATGAATGTTGGTCTTACTTTGCGCATATTTCAAAAACCGTGTGTCCTACAGCAAAATGACTGAGATGGATCTTGTAGCTCATGACTTGATCTAGAGAATGGGTATGGAGAACGGAAAACTATACCGTTATAAAGGTATAATTTTTAATGGATAAGGCACTTTTTGTAGGAAAATAATTTAAATTATCGTCTTGCCGACGATGGAGGCTGATGAAAATTTGCACAATGTAAATTCACATCAAGAGCAACAATATAGATGGACCTTCTTTCAAAGGCGATGTAAAATTTCATATAATTTACGCGAGAGAAACAAATTTCCCTGTTTTTTTTCAAAAATTTGCCAAAATAACGGTACAATCGTGAATTTTTCGATTCCATCCTCTAGATCAAGTCATAAGCTACAAAAAATTGTACTGGAATTTTCTCGTACGACGCACCGTTCTGGAGATATAAGTTGTCAAAAATTCCATACGAACCGCCAGAAACCCTACAGATGTCGATTTTTCTACATCCAAAAAATCATGAATGTTGGTCTTACTTTGCGCATATTTCAAAAACCGTGTGTCCTACAGCAAAATGACTGAGATGGATCTTGTAGCTCATGACTTGATCTAGAGAATGGGTATGGAGAACGGAAAACTATACCGTTATAAAGGTATAATTTTTAATGGATAAGGCACTTTTTGTAGGAAAATAATTTAAATTATCGTCTTGCCGACGATGGAGGCTGATGAAAATTTGCACAATGTAAATTCACATCAAGAGCAACAATATAGATGGACCTTCTTTCAAAGGCGATGTAAAATTTCATATAATTTACGCGAGAGAAACAAATTTCCCTGTTTTTTTTCAAAAATTTGCCAAAATAACGGTACAATCGTGAATTTTTCGATTCCATCCTCTAGATCAAGTCATAAGCTACAAAAAATTGTACTGGAATTTTCTCGTACGACGCACCGTTCTCGAGATATAAGTTGTCAAAAATTCCATACGAACCGCCAGAAACCCTACAGATGTCGATTTTTCTACATCCAAAAAATCATGAATGTTGGTCTTACTTTGCGCATATTTCAAAAACCGTGTGTCCTACAGCAAAATGACTGAGATGGATCTTGTAGCTCATGACTTGATCTAGAGAATGGGTATGGAGAACGGAAAATTGTACCGTTATAATGGTATAATTTTTAATGGATAAGGCACTTTTTGTAGGAAAATAATTTAAATTATCGTCTTGCCGACGATGGAGGCTGATGAAAATTTGCACAATGTAAATTCACATCAAGAGCAACAATATAGATGGACCTTCTTTCAAAGGCGATGTAAAATTTCATATAATTTACGCGAGAGAAACAAATTTCCCTGTTTTTTTCAAAAATTTGCCAAAATAACGGTACAATCGTGAATTTTTCGATTCCATCCTCTAGATCAAGTCATAAGCTACAAAAAATTGTACTGGAATTTTCTCGTACGACGCACCGTTCTGGAGATATAAGTTGTCAAAAATTCCATACGAACCGCCAGAAACCCTACAGATGTCGATTTTTCTACATCCAAAAAATCATGAATGTTGGTCTTACTTTGCGCATATTTCAAAAACCGTGTGTCCTACAGCAAAATGACTGAGATGGATCTTGTAGCTCATGACTTCATCTAGAGAATGGGTATGGAGAACGGAAAATTGTACCGTTATAATGGTATAATTTTTAATGGATAAGGCACTTTTTGTAGGAAAATAATTTCAATTATCGTCTTGCCGACGATGGAGGCTGATGAAAATTTGCACAATGTAAATTCACATCAAGAGCAACAATATAGATGGACCTTCTTTCAAAGGCGATGTAAAATTTCATATAATTTACGCGAGAGAAACAAATTTCCCTGTTTTTTTTCAAAAATTTGCCAAAATAACAGTACAATCGTGAATTTTTCAATTCCATCCTCTAGATCAAGTCATAAGCTACAAAAAATTGTACTGGAATTTTCTCGTACGACGCACCGTTCTCGAGATATAAGTTGTCAAAAATTCCATACGAACCGCCAGAAACCCTACAGATGTCGATTTTTCTACATCCAAAAAATCATGAATGTTGGTCTTACTTTGCGCATATTTCAAAAACCGTGTGTCCTACAGCAAAAAAAAAAGAGATGGATCTTGTAGCTCATGACTTGATCTAGAGAATGGGTATGGAGAACGGAAAATTGTACCGTTATAATGGTATAATTTTTAATGGATAAGGCACTTTTTGTAGGAAAATAATTTAAATTATCGTCTTGCCGACGATGGAGGCTGATGAAAATTTGCACAATGTAAATTCACATCAAGAGCAACAATATAGATGGACCTTCTTTCAAAGGCGATGTAAAATTTCATATAATTTACGCGAGAGAAACAAATTTCCCTGTTTTTTTCAAAAATTTGCCAAAATAACGGTACAATCGTGAATTTTTCGATTCCATCCTCTAGATCAAGTCATAAGCTACAAAAAATTGTACTGGAATTTTCTCGTACGACGCACCGTTCTGGAGATATAAGTTGTCAAAAATTCCATACGAACCGCCAGAAACCCTACAGATGTCGATTTTTCTACATCCAAAAAATCATGAATGTTGGTCTTACTTTGCGCATATTTCAAAAACCGTGTGTCCTACAGCAAAAAAAAAAGAGATGGATCTTGTAGCTCATGACTTCATCTAGAGAATGGGTATGGAGAACGGAAAATTGTACCGTTATAATGGTATAATTTTTAATGGATAAGGCACTTTTTGTAGGAAAATAATTTAAATTATCGTCTTGCCGACGATGGAGGCTGATGAAAATTTGCACAATGTAAATTCACATCAAGAGCAACAATATAGATGGACCTTCTTTCAAAGGCGATGTAAAATTTCATATAATTTACGCGAGAGAAACAAATTTCCCTGTTTTTTTTCAAAAATTTGCCAAAATAACGGTACAATCGTGAATTTTTCAATTCCATCCTCTAGATCAAGTCATAAGCTACAAAAAATTGTACTGGAATTTTCTCGTACGACGCACCGTTCTCGAGATATAAGTTGTCAAAAATTCCATACGAACCGCCAGAAACCCTACAGATGTCGATTTTTCTACATCCAAAAAATCATGAATGTTGGTCTTACTTTGCGCATATTTCAAAAACCGTGTGTCCTACAGCAAAATGACTGAGATGGATCTTGTAGCTCATGACTTCATCTAGAGAATGGGTATGGAGAACGGAAAATTGTACCGTTATAATGGTATAATTTTTAATGGATAAGGCACTTTTTGTAGGAAAATAATTTCAATTATCGTCTTGCCGACGATGGAGGCTGATGAAAATTTGCACAATGTAAATTCACATCAAGAGCAACAATATAGATGGACCTTCTTTCAAAGGCGATGTAAAATTTCATATAATTTACGCGAGAGAAACAAATTTCCCTGTTTTTTTTCAAAAATTTGCCAAAATAACAGTACAATCGTGAATTTTTCAATTCCATCCTCTAGATCAAGTCATAAGCTACAAAAAATTGTACTGGAATTTTCTCGTACGACGCACCGTTCTCGAGATATAAGTTGTCAAAAATTCCATACGAACCGCCAGAAACCCTACAGATGTCGATTTTTCTACATCCAAAAAATCATGAATGTTGGTCTTACTTTGCGCATATTTCAAAAACCGTGTGTCCTACAGCAAAAAAAAAAGAGATGGATCTTGTAGCTCATGACTTGATCTAGAGAATGGGTATGGAGAACGGAAAATTGTACCGTTATAATGGTATAATTTTTAATGGATAAGGCACTTTTTGTAGGAAAATAATTTCAATTATCGTCTTGCCGACGATGGAGGCTGATGAAAATTTGCACAATGTAAATTCACATCAAGAGCAACAATATAGATGGACCTTCTTTCAAAGGCGATGTAAAATTTCATATAATTTACGCGAGAGAAACAAATTTCCCTGTTTTTTTTCAAAAATTTGCCAAAATAACGGTACAATCGTGAATTTTTCAATTCCATCCTCTAGATCAAGTCATAAGCTACAAAAAATTGTACTGGAATTTTCTCGTACGACGCACCGTTCTCGAGATATAAGTTGTCAAAAATTCCATACGAACCGCCAGAAACCCTACAGATGTCGATTTTTCTACATCCAAAAAATCATGAATGTTGGTCTTACTTTGCGCATATTTCAAAAACCGTGTGTCCTACAGCAAAATGACTGAGATGGATCTTGTAGCTCATGACTTGATCTAGAGAATGGGTATGGAGAACGGAAAATTGTACCGTTATAATGGTATAATTTTTAATGGATAAGGCACTTTTTGTAGGAAAATAATTTAAATTATCGTCTTGCCGACGATGGAGGCTGATGAAAATTTGCACAATGTAAATTCACATCAAGAGCAACAATATAGATGGACCTTCTTTCAAAGGCGATGTAAAATTTCATATAATTTACGCGAGAGAAACAAATTTCCCTGTTTTTTTTCAAAAATTTGCCAAAATAACAGTACAATCGTGAATTTTTCAATTCCATCCTCTAGATCAAGTCATAAGCTACAAAAAATTGTACTGGAATTTTCTCGTACGACGCACCGTTCTCGAGATATAAGTTGTCAAAAATTCCATACGAACCGCCAGAAACCCTACAGATGTCGATTTTTCTACATCCAAAAAATCATGAATGTTGGTCTTACTTTGCGCATATTTCAAAAACCGTATGTCCTACAGCAAAATGACTGAGATGGATCTTGTAGCTCATGACTTGATCTAGAGAATGGGTATGGAGAACGGAAAATTGTACCGTTATAATGGTAAAATTTTTAATGGATAAGGCACTTTTTGTAGGAAAATAATTTAAATTATCGTCTTGCCGACGATGGAGGCTGATGAAAATTTGCACAATGTAAATTCACATCAAGAGCAACAATATAGATGGACCTTCTTTCAAAGGCGATGTAAAATTTCATATAATTTACGCGAGAGAAACAAATTTCCCTGTTTTTTTCAAAAATTTGCCAAAATAACGGTACAATCGTGAATTTTTCAATTCCATCCTCTAGATCAAGTCATAAGCTACAAAAAATTGTAATGGAATTTTCTCGTACGACGCACCGTTCTCGAGATATAAGTTGTCAAAAATTCCATACGAACCGCCAGAAACCCTACAGATGTCGATTTTTCTACATCCAAAAAATCATGAATGTTGGTCTTACTTTGCGCATATTTCAAAAACCGTGTGTCCTACAGCAAAATGACTGAGATGGATCTTGTAGCTCATGACTTGATCTAGAGAATGGGTATGGAGAACGGAAAATTTTTCCGTTATAATGGTATAATTTTTAATGGATAAGACACTTTTTGTAGGAAAATAATTTAAATTATCGTCTTGCCGACGATGGAGGCTGATGAAAATTTGCACAATGTAAATTCACATCAAGAGCAACAATATAGATGGACCTTCTTTCAAAGGCGATGTAAAATTTCATATAATTTACGCGAGAGAAACAAATTTCCCTGTTTTTTTCAAAAATGTGCCAAAATAACGGTACAATCGTGAATTTTTCAATTCCATCCTCTAGATCAAGTCATAAGCTACAAAAAATTGTACTGGAATTTTCTCGTACGACGCACCGTTCTCGAGATATAAGTTGTCAAAAATTCCATACGAACCGCCAGAAACCCTACAGATGTCGATTTTTCTACATCCAAAAAATCATGAATGTTGGTCTTACTTTGCGCATATTTCAAAAACCGTGTGTCCTACAGCAAAATGACTGAGATGGATCTTGTAGCTCATGACTTGATCTAGAGAATGGGTATGGAGAACGGAAAATTTTTCCGTTATAATGGTATAATTTTTAATGGATAAGACACTTTTTGTAGGAAAATAATTTAAATTATCGTCTTGCCGACGATGGAGGCTGATGAAAATTTGCACAATGTAAATTCACATCAAGAGCAACAATATAGATGGACCTTCTTTCAAAGGCGATGTAAAATTTCATATAATTTACGCGAGAGAAACAAATTTCCCTGTTTTTTTCAAAAATTTGCCAAAATAACGGTACAATCGTGAATTTTTCAATTCCATCCTCTAGATCAAGTCATAAGCTACAAAAAATTGTACTGGAATTTTCTCGTACGACGCACCGTTCTCGAGATATAAGTTGTCAAAAATTCCATACGAACCGCCAGAAACCCTACAGATGTCGATTTTTCTACATCCAAAAAATCATGAATGTTGGTCTTACTTTGCGCATATTTCAAAAACCGTGTGTCCTACAGCAAAATGACTGAGATGGATCTTGTAGCTCATGACTTGATCTAGAGAATGGGTATGGAGAACGGAAAATTTTTCCGTTATAATGGTATAATTTTTAATGGATAAGACACTTTTTGTAGGAAAATAATTTAAATTATCGTCTTGCCGACGATGGAGGCTGATGAAAATTTGCACAATGTAAATTCACATCAAGAGCAACAATATAGATGGACCTTCTTTCAAAGGCGATGTAAAATTTCATATAATTTACGCGAGAGAAACAAATTTCCCTGTTTTTTTCAAAAATTTGCCAAAATAACGGTACAATCGTGAATTTTTCAATTCCATCCTCTAGATCAAGTCATAAGCTACAAAAAATTGTAATGGAATTTTCTCGTACGACGCACCGTTCTCGAGATATAAGTTGTCAAAAATTCCATACGAACCGCCAGAAACCCTACAGATGTCGATTTTTCTACATCCAAAAAATCATGAATGTTGGTCTTACTTTGCGCATATTTCAAAAACCGTGTGTCCTACAGCAAAATGACTGAGATGGATCTTGTAGCTCATGACTTGATCTAGAGAATGGGTATGGAGAACGGAAAATTGTACCGTTATAATGGTATAATTTTTAATGGATAAGACACTTTTTGTAGGAAAATAATTTAAATTATCGTCTTGCCGACGATGGAGGCTGATGAAAATTTGCACAATGTAAATTCACATCAAGAGCAACAATATAGATGGACCTTCTTTCAAAGGCGATGTAAAATTTCATATAATTTACGCGAGAGAAACAAATTTCCCTGTTTTTTTCAAAAATGTGCCAAAATAACGGTACAATCGTGAATTTTTCAATTCCATCCTCTAGATCAAGTCATAAGCTACAAAAAATTGTACTGGAATTTTCTCGTACGACGCACCGTTCTCGAGATATAAGTTGTCAAAAATTCCATACGAACCGCCAGAAACCCTACAGATGTCGATTTTTCTACATCCAAAAAATCATGAATGTTGGTCTTACTTTGCGCATATTTCAAAAACCGTGTGTCCTACAGCAAAATGACTGAGATGGATCTTGTAGCTCATGACTTGATCTAGAGAATGGGTATGGAGAACGGAAAATTGTACCGTTATAATGGTATAATTTTTAATGGATAAGGCACTTTTTGTAGGAAAATAATTTAAATTATCGTCTTGCCGACGATGGAGGCTGATGAAAATTTGCACAATGTAAATTCACATCAAGAGCAACAATATAGATGGACCTTCATTCAAAGGCGATGTAAAATTTCATATAATTTACGCGAGAGAAACAAATTTCCCTGTTTTTTTCAAAAATTTGCCAAAATAACGGTACAATCGTGAATTTTTCAATTCCATCCTCTAGATCAAGTCATAAGCTACAAAAAATTGTACTGGAATTTTCTCGTACGACGCACCGTTCTCGAGATATAAGTTGTCAAAAATTCCATACGAACCGCCAGAAACCCTACAGATGTCGATTTTTCTACATCCAAAAAATCATGAATGTTGGTCTTACTTTGCGCATATTTCAAAAACCGTGTGTCCTACAGCAAAATGACTGAGATGGATCTTGTAGCTCATGACTTGATCTAGAGAATGGGTATGGAGAACGGAAAATTGTACCGTTATAATGGTATAATTTTTAATGGATAAGACACTTTTTGTAGGAAAATAATTTAAATTATCGTCTTGCCGACGATGGAGGCTGATGAAAATTTGCACAATGTAAATTCACATCAAGAGCAACAATATAGATGGACCTTCTTTCAAAGGCGATGTAAAATTTCATATAATTTACGCGAGAGAAACAAATTTCCCTGTTTTTTTCAAAAATGTGCCAAAATAACGGTACAATCGTGAATTTTTCAATTCCATCCTCTAGATCAAGTCATAAGCTACAAAAAATTGTACTGGAATTTTCTCGTACGACGCACCGTTCTCGAGATATAAGTTGTCAAAAATTCCATACGAACCGCCAGAAACCCTACAGATGTCGATTTTTCTACATCCAAAAAATCATGAATGTTGGTCTTACTTTGCGCATATTTCAAAAACCGTGTGTCCTACAGCAAAATGACTGAGATGGATCTTGTAGCTCATGACTTGATCTAGAGAATGGGTATGGAGAACGGAAAATTGTACCGTTATAATGGTATAATTTTTAATGGATAAGGCACTTTTTGTAGGAAAATAATTTAAATTATCGTCTTGCCGACGATGGAGGCTGATGAAAATTTGCACAATGTAAATTCACATCAAGAGCAACAATATAGATGGACCTTCTTTCAAAGGCGATGTAAAATTTCATATAATTTCCGCGAGAGAAACAAATTTCCCTGTTTTTTTTCAAAAATTTGCCAAAATAACGGTACAATCGTGAATTTTTCAATTCCATCCTCTAGATCAAGTCATAAGCTACAAAAAATTGTACTGTAATTTTCTCGTACGACGCACCGTTCTCGAGATATAAGTTGTCAAAAATTCCATACGAACCGCCAGAAACCCTACAGATGTCGATTTTTCTACATCCAAAAAATCATGAATGTTGGTCTTACTTTGATTTCAAAAACCGTGTGTCCTACAGCAAAATGACTGAGATGGATCTTGTAGCTCATGACTTGATCTAGAGAATGGGTATGGAGAACGGAAAATTGTACCGTTATAATGGTATAATTTTTAATGGATAAGGCACTTTTTGTAGGAAAATAATTTAAATTATCGTCTTGCCGACGATGGAGGCTGATGAAAATTTGCACAATGTAAATTCACATCAAGAGCAACAATATAGATGGACCTTCATTCAAAGGCGATGTAAAATTTCATATAATTTACGCGAGAGAAACAAATTTCCCTGTTTTTTTCAAAAATTTGCCAAAATAACGGTACAATCGTGAATTTTTCAATTCCATCCTCTAGATCAAGTCATAAGCTACAAAAAATTGTACTGGAATTTTCTCGTACGACGCACCGTTCTCGAGATATAAGTTGTCAAAAATTCCATACGAACCGCCAGAAACCCTACAGATGTCGATTTTTCTACATCCAAAAAATCATGAATGTTGGTCTTACTTTGCGCATATTTCAAAAACCGTGTGTCCTACAGCAAAATGACTGAGATGGATCTTGTAGCTCATGACTTGATCTAGAGAATGGGTATGGAGAACGGAAAATTGTACCGTTATAATGGTATAATTTTTAATGGATAAGGCACTTTTTGTAGGAAAATAATTTAAATTATCGTCTTGCCGACGATGGAGGCTGATGAAAATTTGCACAATGTAAATTCACATCAAGAGCAACAATATAGATGGACCTTCTTTCAAAGGCGATGTAAAATTTCATATAATTTACGCGAGAGAAACAAATTTCCCTGTTTTTTTCAAAAATGTGCCAAAATAACGGTACAATCGTGAATTTTTCAATTCCATCCTCTAGATCAAGTCATAAGCTACAAAAAATTGTACTGGAATTTTCTCGTACGACGCACCGTTCTCGAGACATAAGTTGTCAAAAATTCCATACGAACCGCCAGAAACCCTACAGATGTCGATTTTTCTACATCCAAAAAATCATGAATGTTGGTCTTACTTTGCGCATATTTCAAAAACCGTGTGTCCTACAGCAAAATGACTGAGATGGATCTTGTAGCTCATGACTTGATCTAGAGAATGGGTATGGAGAACGGAAAATTGTACCGTTATAATGGTATAATTTTTAATGGATAAGGCACTTTTTGTAGGAAAATAATTTAAATTATCGTCTTGCCGACGATGGAGGCTGATGAAAATTTGCACAATGTAAATTCACATCAAGAGCAACAATATAGATGGACCTTCTTTCAAAGGCGATGTAAAATTTCATATAATTTACGCGAGAGAAACAAATTTCCCTGTTTTTTTCAAAAATTTGCCAAAATAACGGTACAATCGTGAATTTTTCAATTCCGTCCTCTAGATCAAGTCATAAGCTACAAAAAATTGTACTGGAATTTTCTCGTACGACGCACCGTTCTCGAGATATAAGTTGTCAAAAATTCCATACGAACCGCCAGAAACCCTACAGATGTCGATTTTTCTACATCCAAAAAATCATGAATGTTGGTCTTACTTTGCGCATATTTCAAAAACCGTGTGTCCTACAGCAAAATGACTGAGATGGATCTTGTAGCTCATGACTTGATCTAGAGAATGGGTATGGAGAACGGAAAATTGTACCGTTATAATGGTATAATTTTTAATGGATAAGGCACTTTTTGTAGGAAAATAATTTAAATTATCGTCTTGCCGACGATGGAGGCTGATGAAAATTTGCACAATGTAAATTCACATCAAGAGCAACAATATAGATGGACCTTCTTTCAAAGGCGATGTAAAATTTCATATAATTTACGCGAGAGAAACAAATTTCCCTGTTTTTTTCAAAAATTTGCCAAAATAACGGTACAATCGTGAATTTTTCAATTCCATCCTCTAGATCAAGTCATAAGCTACAAAAAATTGTACTGGAATTTTCTCGTACGACGCACCGTTCTCGAGATATAAGTTGTCAAAACTTCGATACGAACCGCCAGAAACCCTACAGATGTCGATTTTTCTACATCCAAAAAATCATGAATGTTGGTCTTACTTTGCGCATATTTCAAAAACCGTGTGTCCTACAGCAAAATGACTGAGATGGATCTTGTAGCTCATGACTTGATCTAGAGAATGGGTATGGAGAACGGAAAATTGTACCGTTATAATGGTATAATTTTTAATGGATAAGGCACTTTTTGTAGGAAAATAATTTAAATTATCGTCTTGCCGACGATGGAGGCTGATGAAAATTTGCACAATGTAAATTCACATCAAGAGCAACAATATAGATGGACCTTCTTTCAAAGGCGATGTAAAATTTCATATAATTTACGCGAGAGAAACAAATTTCCCTGTTTTTTTCAAAAATTTGCCAAAATAACGGTACAATCGTGAATTTTTCAATTCCGTCCTCTAGATCAAGTCATAAGCTACAAAAAATTGTACTGGAATTTTCTCGTACGACGCACCGTTCTCGAGATATAAGTTGTCAAAAATTCCATACGAACCGCCAGAAACCCTACAGATGTCGATTTTTCTACATCCAAAAAATCATGAATGTTGGTCTTACTTTGCGCATATTTCAAAAACCGTGTGTCCTACAGCAAAATGACTGAGATGGATCTTGTAGCTCATGACTTGATCTAGAGAATGGGTATGGAGAACGGAAAATTGTACCGTTATAATGGTATAATTTTTAATGGATAAGGCACTTTTTGTAGGAAAATAATTTAAATTATCGTCTTGCCGACGATGGAGGCTGATGAAAATTTGCACAATGTAAATTCACATCAAGAGCAACAATATAGATGGACCTTCATTCAAAGGCGATGTAAAATTTCATATAATTTACGCGAGAGAAACAAATTTCCCTGTTTTTTTCAAAAATTTGCCAAAATAACGGTACAATCGTGAATTTTTCAATTCCATCCTCTAGATCAAGTCATAAGCTACAAAAAATTGTACTGGAATTTTCTCGTACGACGCACCGTTCTCGAGATATAAGTTGTCAAAAATTCCATACGAACCGCCAGAAACCCTACAGATGTCGATTTTTCTACATCCAAAAAATCATGAATGTTGGTCTTACTTTGCGCATATTTCAAAAACCGTGTGTCCTACAGCAAAATGACTGAGATGGATCTTGTAGCTCATGACTTGATCTAGAGAATGGGTATGGAGAACGGAAAATTGTACCGTTATAATGGTATAATTTTTAATGGATAAGGCACTTTTTGTAGGAAAATAATTTAAATTATCGTCTTGCCGACGATGGAGGCTGATGAAAATTTGCACAATGTAAATTCACATCAAGAGCAACAATATAGATGGACCTTCTTTCAAAGGCGATGTAAAATTTCATATAATTTACGCGAGAGAAACAAATTTCCCTGTTTTTTTCAAAAATGTGCCAAAATAACGGTACAATCGTGAATTTTTCAATTCCATCCTCTAGATCAAGTCATAAGCTACAAAAAATTGTACTGGAATTTTCTCGTACGACGCACCGTTCTCGAGATATAAGTTGTCAAAAATTCCATACGAACCGCCAGAAACCCTACAGATGTCGATTTTTCTACATCCAAAAAATCATGAATGTTGGTCTTACTTTGCGCATATTTCAAAAACCGTGTGTCCTACAGCAAAATGACTGAGATGGATCTTGTAGCTCATGACTTGATCTAGAGAATGGGTATGGAGAACGGAAAATTGTACCGTTATAATGGTATAATTTTTAATGGATAAGGCACTTTTTGTAGGAAAATAATTTAAATTATCGTCTTGCCGACGATGGAGGCTGATGAAAATTTGCACAATGTAAATTCACATCAAGAGCAACAATATAGATGGACCTTCTTTCAAAGGCGATGTAAAATTTCATATAATTTACGCGAGAGAAACAAATTTCCCTGTTTTTTTCAAAAATTTGCCAAAATAACGGTACAATCGTGAATTTTTCAATTCCGTCCTCTAGATCAAGTCATAAGCTACAAAAAATTGTACTGGAATTTTCTCGTACGACGCACCGTTCTCGAGATATAAGTTGTCAAAAATTCCATACGAACCGCCAGAAACCCTACAGATGTCGATTTTTCTACATCCAAAAAATCATGAATGTTGGTCTTACTTTGCGCATATTTCAAAAACCGTGTGTCCTACAGCAAAATGACTGAGATGGATCTTGTAGCTCATGACTTGATCTAGAGAATGGGTATGGAGAACGGAAAATTGTACCGTTATAATGGTATAATTTTTAATGGATAAGGCACTTTTTGTAGGAAAATAATTTAAATTATCGTCTTGCCGACGATGGAGGCTGATGAAAATTTGCACAATGTAAATTCACATCAAGAGCAACAATATAGATGGACCTTCTTTCAAAGGCGATGTAAAATTTCATATAATTTACGCGAGAGAAACAAATTTCCCTGTTTTTTTCAAAAATTTGCCAAAATAACGGTACAATCGTGAATTTTTCAATTCCATCCTCTAGATCAAGTCATAAGCTACAAAAAATTGTACTGGAATTTTCTCGTACGACGCACCGTTCTCGAGATATAAGTTGTCAAAACTTCGATACGAACCGCCAGAAACCCTACAGATGTCGATTTTTCTACATCCAAAAAATCATGAATGTTGGTCTTACTTTGCGCATATTTCAAAAACCGTGTGTCCTACAGCAAAATGACTGAGATGGATCTTGTAGCTCATGACTTGATCTAGAGAATGGGTATGGAGAACGGAAAATTGTACCGTTATAATGGTATAATTTTTAATGGATAAGGCACTTTTTGTAGGAAAATAATTTAAATTATCGTCTTGCCGACGATGGAGGCTGATGAAAATTTGCACAATGTAAATTCACATCAAGAGCAACAATATAGATGGACCTTCTTTCAAAGGCGATGTAAAATTTCATATAATTTACGCGAGAGAAACAAATTTCCCTGTTTTTTTCAAAAATTTGCCAAAATAACGGTACAATCGTGAATTTTTCAATTCCGTCCTCTAGATCAAGTCATAAGCTACAAAAAATTGTACTGGAATTTTCTCGTACGACGCACCGTTCTCGAGATATAAGTTGTCAAAAATTCCATACGAACCGCCAGAAACCCTACAGATGTCGATTTTTCTACATCCAAAAAATCATGAATGTTGGTCTTACTTTGCGCATATTTCAAAAACCGTGTGTCCTACAGCAAAATGACTGAGATGGATCTTGTAGCTCATGACTTGATCTAGAGAATGGGTATGGAGAACGGAAAATTGTACCGTTATAATGGTATAATTTTTAATGGATAAGGCACTTTTTGTAGGAAAATAATTTAAATTATCGTCTTGCCGACGATGGAGGCTGATGAAAATTTGCACAATGTAAATTCACATCAAGAGCAACAATATAGATGGACCTTCTTTCAAAGGCGATGTAAAATTTCATATAATTTACGCGAGAGAAACAAATTTCCCTGTTTTTTTTCAAAAATTTGCCAAAATAACGGTACAATCGTGAATTTTTCAATTCCATCCTCTAGATCAAGTCATAAGCTACAAAAAATTGTACTGGAATTTTCTCGTACGACGCACCGTTCTCGAGATATAAGTTGTCAAAAATTCCATACGAACCGCCAGAAACCCTACAGATGTCGATTTTTCTACATCCAAAAAATCATGAATGTTGGTCTTACTTTGCGCATATTTCAAAAACCGTGTGTCCTACAGCAAAATGACTGAGATGGATCTTGTAGCTCATGACTTGATCTAGAGAATGGGTATGGAGAACGGAAAATTGTACCGTTATAATGGTATAATTTTTAATGTATAAGGCACTTTTTGTAGGAAAATAATTTAAATTATCGTCTTGCCGACGATGGAGGCTGATGAAAATTTGCACAATGTAAATTCACATCAAGAGCAACAATATAGATGGACCTTCTTTCAAAGGCGATGTAAAATTTCATATAATTTACGCGAGAGAAACAAATTTCCCAGTTTTTTTTCAAAAATTTGCCAAAATAACGGTACAATCGTGAATTTTTCAATTCCGTCCTCTAGATCAAGTCATAAGCTACAAAAAATTGTACTGGAATTTTCTCGTACGACGCACCGTTCTCGAGATATAAGTTGTCAAAAATTCCATACGAACCGCCAGAAACCCTACAGATGTCGATTTTTCTACATCCAAAAAATCATGAATGTTGGTCTTACTTTGCGCATATTTCAAAAACCGTGTGTCCTACAGCAAAATGACTGAGATGGATCTTGTAGCTCATGACTTGATCTAGAGAATGGGTATGGAGAACGGAAAATTGTACCGTTATAATGGTATAATTTTTAATGTATAAGGCACTTTTTGTAGGAAAATAATTTAAATTATCGTCTTGCCGACGATGGAGGCTGATGAAAATTTGCACAATGTAAATTCACATCAAGAGCAACAATATAGATGGACCTTCTTTCAAAGGCGATGTAAAATTTCATATAATTTACGCGAGAGAAACAAATTTCCCAGTTTTTTTTCAAAAATTTGCCAAAATAACGGTACAATCGTGAATTTTTCAATTCCGTCCTCTAGATCAAGTCATAAGCTACAAAAAATTGTACTGGAATTTTCTCGTACGACGCACCGTTCTCGAGATATAAGTTGTCAAAAATTCCATACGAACCGCCAGAAACCCTACAGATGTCGATTTTTCTACATCCAAAAAATCATGAATGTTGGTCTTACTTTGCGCATATTTCAAAAACCGTGTGTCCTACAGCAAAATGACTGAGATGGATCTTGTAGCTCATGACTTGATCTAGAGAATGGGTATGGAGAACGGAAAATTGTACCGTTATAATGGTATAATTTTTAATGGATAAGGCACTTTTTGTAGGAAAATAATTTAAATTATCGTCTTGCCGACGATGGAGGCTGATGAAAATTTGCACAATGTAAATTCACATCAAGAGCAACAATATAGATGGACCTTCTTTCAAAGGCGATGTAAAATTTCATATAATTTACGCGAGAGAAACAAATTTCCCTGTTTTTTTTCAAAAATTTGCCAAAATAACGGTACAATCGTGAATTTTTCAATTCCGTCCTCTATATCAAGTCATAAGCTACAAAAAATTGTACTGGAATTTTCTCGTACGACGCACCGTTCTCGAGATATAAGTTGTCAAAAATTCCATACGAACCGCCAGAAACCCTACAGATGTCGATTTTTCTACATCCAAAAAATCATGAATGTTGGTCTTACTTTGCGCATATTTCAAAAACCGTGTGTCCTACAGCAAAATGACTGAGATGGATCTTGTAGCTCATGACTTGATCTAGAGAATGGGTATGGAGAACGGAAAATTGTACCGTTATAATGGTATAATTTTTAATGGATAAGGCACTTTTTGTAGGAAAATAATTTAAATTATCGTCTTGCCGACGATGGAGGCTGATGAAAATTTGCACAATGTAAATTCACATCAAGAGCAACAATATAGATGAACCTTCTTTCAAAGGCAATGTAAAATTTCATATAATTTACGCGAGAGAAACAAATTTCCCTGTTTTTTTTCAAAAATTTGCCAAAATAACGGTACAATCGTGAATTTTTCAATTCCATCCTCTAGATCAAGTCATAAGCTACAAAAAATTGTACTGGAATTTTCTCGTACGACGCACCGTTCTCGAGATATAAGTTGTCAAAAATTCCATACGAACCGCCAGAAACCCTACAGATGTCGATTTTTCTACATCCAAAAAATCATGAATGTTGGTCTTACTTTGCGCATATTTCAAAAACCGTGTGTCCTACAGCAAAATGACTGAGATGGATCTTGTAGCTCATGACTTGATCTAGAGAATGGGTATGGAGAACGGAAAATTGTACCGTTATAATGGTATAATTTTTAATGGATAAGGCACTTTTTGTAGGAAAATAATTTAAATTATCGTCTTGCCGACGATGGAGGCTGATGAAAATTTGCACAATGTAAATTCACATCAAGAGCAACAATATAGATGGACCTTCTTTCAAAGGCGATGTAAAATTTCATATAATTTACGCGAGAGAAACAAATTTCCCTGTTTTTTTTCAAAAATTTGCCAAAATAACGGTACAATCGTGAATTTTTCAATTCCATCCTCTAGATCAAGTCATAAGCTACAAAAAATTGTACTGGAATTTTCTCGTACGACGCACCGTTCTCGAGATATAAGTTGTCAAAAATTCCATACGAACCGCCAGAAACCCTACAGATGTCGATTTTTCTACATCCAAAAAATCATGAATGTTGGTCTTACTTTGCGCATATTTCAAAAACCGTGTGTCCTACAGCAAAGTGACTGAAATGGATTTTGTAGCTGATGACTTAATCTAGATGGCATATCCTAAGTTAAATGCATTCTTTCAAGGCTCTACCCAACAAAAGCTCGAACTATCTCGTTCAAGGGAACTCTTCTTTGCAACAGTGAAAGAAGTCCCTGACGCGTCTTATTCGTGGCAATGTACCCGACGAAGTTCCGACTGTCCTAATTCCCTTGATCTCCACACAAAACTTGCTTCCGTGTGCAGGGAGATGAGGTGCTTAGAGAAAACGCCAAGGATTTAGACTCCCGTGTCTGCTTCTAAATCGTTCGTATACAAAACAAATGTATGGAGACCCTGCATGGGATGTGATTGTTGTCACGAAGGTTCCTGTGGGTCTCAGCATGGTTTTTTTTGTGAGCGAAACGTCTATCTGAGGATCTTAAGGACTGTCGATTCGAAAGAAGTTATCTGCGTGTCATCTTTGGTTCGCATTGATGACGATTGAAGGAAAGGTTTGGAGTGACAAATGTTTACCCGTGTTGACGGATCAAACCTTCAAAGTGGCATGATTTCCTCCAAAGTTAGGCATTTTAAAACTTTTTGTCCTAGGCTAGCTTACATAGCAATGGCAACCCTACTCTGAAGGGACTCAATCGTGGCAATGTTGCCGTCTTGGGTCTTCGATATCTCATTTCGCGGCATTGGACTCAAGTTGCATCTAACCAATATCTCCCTGAGAGATAGACGGCAAAGTTTTAACATCTTTGTGGGTTTTATCGACCCAACACCGAAGTGAGGGCCACAATGTCACATCTTCTTTCCGTACTTAGTCAACTACTCATGGAGTGGAGATTGTGTGTGTATTTTGACAATCCTGTCCCCGTTGCTACCTACAGACCAAGCCTTGTTGCAACTGCATTTTCCCTATCTATTCAATAGTTTGCCCCCAATTCGTCTCACCACAGGGAACATGAGCTCCTAGAGAACTAGACGACCCAAGAATTCAAGAACTGGCCTCGAGGTGTAAGGCGCCACAGGGAACATCAAACATGAGCTGAAGACAGAGTTCAAACCCAACTCCATGAGAACACGCCCGAGGCCAAATCCCACTCTCGCTCTGATCCGGTCTAGAACTCCGCTCATTGAACTTCTTTCCCCACAAAAGAACCACGAGCGCACTTCGTCACTTCGGACTCGCACTCGACGCGAAGTGCCCCCTTGAAATCCACATGTCGTCGTCCAAGTCAATTCACACATCTGCGCTCGCAGTGTCGCCGCGTGAACTTCCTTCCCAAACGTCAACCGATGCCAACTGAATTGTCACTTAAATTGAAATCAAGTTCAAGACGACTTCCCTCTTCTTCGGCTCTGCCGGTCGCAGTAATTCCACGCTAAGCCGAACAATCAGAAGTACATAGGTTGCGCAACGTGTCCTTCCACCCTTCTCCCCCCGATGAAGGTACACCGCGTGCAAGCGTTTTCCACTGAAATGTTGTTCCACGCGAACTGGTGAGCCTTTAAACAAATACCCAACCATCATTGCTGTGCACCGCCAAAGGCTAAAACCGGCAAAGCCGAGCCCTTCCCGAGTTTGCAAGCACACACACACACTCACACTCGCACAGAGGCAGGAGAGAAAATAAGAAGTAATCATAATGAAAAACACTCAAGGGTATTCTTGGTGGTTGCCACGGATCGAGTTCCCCGGATCCCCGTGATTGCGGGAGCGAGCGAGAACACGAGTCCTTGTCGTGTATTATTTTTCATTAAATTCGTTTTGAAAATCTATACAGGGACTTAGAGACTTTGACTGCTTTTACACCGCCGCGCCGCGCCGCGCCACCGCTACCGCCGTCGAGTGTAAGCGGAACTATTACCATACTCCGGCGATGTGCACTCAACCCCCGCCATTCCGCGGGGTTGGCGTGTGTGCCGATGGCAGTGGCTCCTGTTTACCCGCTCGTTCTGTGCTGCGCGTGTTTGTTCCTGTGTCGGTATCGACTGCCAATTTAGACACGAAATGTTTTACTAGTGCCATCTGTTTCAATTTGTGATTTGTTTTGTTTTACTTTGGCTTTCGCTTTGGCTATGGCTGTGGCTTTAGCGTTGGCTTTTCCATTTTCATTTCATAAGCATTGTTTTCTCTTGTTTCTTTTTTCAGGGAAAATTCACTTCAAAGTCTGATGTATGGTCATTCGCTGTTACCCTTTGGGAAATTCTAACTTTCGCCCGAGAGCAGCCTTACGAGAATATGACTGATGAAAAAGTTATCGAGAATATTGGTCACATATATCAGGACGATAAAAAATACGTAAGTACACCCGAATACACTTTGTTTGTGTGTGTGTGCACGCGTGAGAGAGCGAGAGAGAGAGGTGTAATTTATGATGTTTCTGAAAATGGTGGATTTGCTTTGATTTATTGAACACGAATGTTCGAGTGCACACACATGAAATTGGATGGGTCCTGCGGGAGAGCGGGGTACTTTGTAATGACGATTAGGAGGTAAATCATTGCAATGGATGTGTAAATGTTAATCTCCGCGCTCTGCGTGCGGGGCAGATGGTGATGCAGGCAATCCTCCCGAGGTTTCACCCCACGACACAACGGATGAGGAACATATGCACTTTTCGCTTGGGGATGTCATTTCGAACAATACAGCAGTTGTCATCGTTTTATTTGAAGTTTCCAGAAATAGGGTCACCGGGGTGAGGGATTCGATGAAGACTTCAAAAGGAGCCACGATGTTTGATCTCCTTTAGCGAGTCAACGACTGATGGAGACGACAGGGACTCTCTTGGCTTGGTCTAGGCCTTGTTTCATTCATGTTAACTTGAGGACGCATATTTGGACCGCTACACCCAATAGAAGGTCGAAAAAAGTAGTGAAAAACCAGCCATACCTCGAAAACGAGGCGTCTGCCGTTTTCGCTTGGGGATGCCATTTCGAACAATACAGCAGTTGTCATCGTTTTATTTGAAGTTTCCAGAAATAGGGTCACCGGGGTGAGGGATTCGATGAAGACTTCAAAAGGAGCCACGATGTTTGATCTCCTTTGGCGCGTCAACGGCTCTAGGAGGCTTGTCTAGGCCTTGCTTCATTCATGTTAACTTGAGGACGCATATTTGGACCGCTGCACCCAATAAACGGTCGGAGAATCTGTCCAAAAAGCTCAAACCATCCATACCTCGAAAACGAGGCGTCTGCCGTTCGATCTCAAATGCAATGATGCATCTTTGCAGGTCCAGTAAGCTTGGAAAAGTTGGCAGGAAAGAAGCAGAAGAAAGTACAGAATACGAAATTTCCTGTAAACAGTGCTTCCAATTCACCTTCAATCCAATTGATCCAAAAATGAGGTGACGCTACGTGTCTTGATGGCGCTAATGCAGGCAAACTCGTTTATTAAACGTATATCTTGAACAATGTTTAATACTAATTTTGTGTCCATTCGGCACGAGCACGCGAGAATAATTTTCGCCTAATTCAGTGAGTTGACGAAAAGCCTACTAGGAGCGTATTAGTTTGTGTTAAAATTCAAATGGAATTCAAATGCATGATGTCAGGAACTTAAAATTTTAAAAGAGTAAGCAAATTTATAATTTTTGGGACACAACACTACGTTGGAGACCAAGAACACCCAACAGAAGGTCGGAAAAGCTGGTAGATCAGCACTTAATTTTCAAAAATTAGCCGTGTTCAAGTTTCAATTCGGTTGCCCCTGGTCTCGGACTCGAAGAGGGTGGGTAGAATTTGATGCCCAACTTGCTGTCAATCCACTTCACGTGAACTGAGTCAGTGTCAACGCGCTCCTATTTTGTCGAACTTGGTTGCGTTCGACTTCCTCTCATCGAAGGAGAAGGGACGAATTTCTGGAGGTCCATCTTGCTGTTACGTCATTCGACTGATAGTGACTGAGTGTCTGTTGCATTTACTCGTTTTCACAATTGGACGTTCGACCTTCCCCCTTGGAAAAGAGAGTCTACAATTCAAGGACCAACTTGCTATTATTTCACACGTCACAGCGTCAGTGATGGCGTTGAGTTAGTGAATACCGGATAGCTCGTAGGATTCCAGACTCCGTCTTAACCTCCATACGCTACAGCACATAGGCATAGACATCACCGCGATCGGAAAGGGATTAGAATATACTCTAGGTAAAGCATGCCTGTCGTAAGAGGAGACAGAAACTCATTACACAGTCCTAAATCTATTGGTTTTGGATACGTCCCAACTCCCTTTAAAACTCAATTATTTAGATGGTTAAAGCTTAAGCAGACAGGATTTCCACTGACTATGCCAAATCTTTATCATAGATTGGGGTTTATCCGTCTTATCCTGGATGTTCTGGCATCCTACTGGTAGAACCCATTCAGTTGTAACAGGGGCTACAGTCTGGTGCCACGGAAGATCAGAAGAGCCCCTGAGAAGTGAATTAATGCATACGGGACAGCTCGTCGGATTCCAGACTTCGCCTTAACCTCCAAAGGGCACTGTTGATAGACGTAGACACCTTCCCTCATCGGTTAAGGGTTAGAACATGATCGAGGTAAGGCATGCCGACTAAAAATCTTTAAGAATACTCTAAACTATTGGATTATAATACTTGCCTACTTGGTAATGCTAGTCATTTTACTGGATGAAGCTCGAGCAAAAAGGATTTCCACTGACTATGCCCAATCTTTATCATAGATTGAGGTTCATCCGTCTTATCCTGGATGTAAAAGCTTCACCAGAGTCTATAGTCTAGTGCCACAGAAGATCAGGAGAACCCCTGAGGCCTGACTTGGTTTCAGCCCGATTGGTTGAGGTAAGGTTAGGTTAGGCGGGTTGATATTGCATTCACCAGCCCACTTAGACCATATCGGTCATTGTGATTACCCACAGTCAGACTACAACCACTGAACGACTACTCCAGTCACAGTGTCATTAATTTCATCGACTTTTTCAACGAAACACTGGGAGAAATTAATATAGAGGCATAATAAATAATTAAGTAAGATCATACATCCGAATAAAATCCTTTGTTGCACTTTAATGTCTGCCCAACGAGAGACTAAAAGTACGGAACAAAAATAAATTTGATCAAATACGTTCCGTAAAAACGACCATTTTAAAGAAATTAGTGCGAAATTACAATAGAGGCACAGTTGTCCTGATGGTTTTTGTTAATTTTTTTTTTAAATTTGTTTTACAAATGTTGTATGTTAATAATGCGTACTTCCCCCCTTGTTTCTGATGACCTCAAAAATTCTGCTAGGCATCGAATTTATGAAAGAATGAAGGTATTCCGCATTCAAGTTCCTCCAAATATCTTGAATGGATTGTGTTAGTTCGTGGACCTCCCATTCATGTAAACTTTTTTTGCCATTATTCCCCATAAATTTTCGACTGGATTCAAATCGGGGGATCGCGATGGCCTCTCTAAAACAGGTGTATTTGTCTTAAGAAAATACTCCTTTACCACTTTGGCAGAATGGACCGAAGCATTATCTTGTTGGAAGATGAAATTCTCGCCTCCAATTTCATCCGCGACATATTCCAACATTTCTAAATATTTCATAGAGATCATTTTTGGGGGAACGTAGAGGATAGGCATTTTTCCGTTGTAGCTGAAAGCGCCCCATATCATCACACTGCCTCCTCCAAAGTTGCGGCTCATTCTCACTTCCGGTTTATCCCGCAAATCATGCCAATAGCTGTGAAATCCGTCTGGTCCATCCAAATTGAACTTCTTTTCGTCACTAAAAATCACTTGTCTCCATTCTGTGGTCCACGACATGTGATTTCTAGCGAACAAGAGTCGACTTTCCTTGTGCCCGGGAGTAAGTGGAGGTTTTTTCAGTTTTTTTGGTGAACACCAATGTTGGAGTTGCTTGCAATAGCTGTTGGACACGTCGTACACCAATTTTAAGGTCTAATTTCGCCTTTATTTGGGAAGCATAGAGTTTGTTCGCGCGTGCTTCTTCAACAATTTGGTTTTTTTGGCGGTTTGTCACCTTTTTTGGAGCTCCTTTTGCCGTTTTTGTTCCATAGCTCTCACTCAAATTTATAAAATGATCTACAACGTTAGGGGATATTCCTATTTTAACAGCAATTTGCCGGTTGGAATAGCCATTTTCTTTTAGGAGTCGGATTTAAATTTGTTCCTTTTTTCCACGTCCCATTATTTTAAAATAGTTATTCAGCTCGGTACTGTAAAATTGAATAACTCTAAATAACTCTGAATACCTATTGCTAAACTAATACCGAACTGAACCCAAAAATTGATATTTTTCGAAAAAATGTAGTCGCCTCTATATTTATTTCGCAGTAAAATTTATAAAAAGCACAGTGATGGTCGAAAACACGCGTGATGGTTGAGCACGACAACTGATATGGAAGTGAACATGGTACGCACGATCTCATTAGCACAAAAGCAAATGTGGAAAAATACCGTTTTGTATTGTTGTCATGCCATATGTCCCATTTATTGCGTTGCCTCTATATTAATTTCGCGCAGTGTAGGTCGACCAGAGCGAGGTGCATCTTTCACATCGACATTGCCAGAATGGAAGCGAGCGAACCATTGTTGTGCTACACGAAGTGATACAGCATCGTCTCCGTAAACTTCACAAATTTCAATGGTGGCTTGCGTGGCATTCTTCCCTTTTTTATTCAAAAATTTTAAAATATAGCGAATTTCTTCATTATTTGAAGTCATTTTTGAACAGCTGTAACTTTTTTTCAACTTCTCCGAATTTAATTTCTTTTTTTGGTTAAATGAAGCTTAAAATGTCACCTTTCCAACACCATATTGTTATACACATAATATTGTTAAACATATTGTTATAAAACTCTTACCGCTCTCTACCTCTTGTTCTCATTTATGAATGAAGCCCTCACTTTCTTCTTCTTCAGGAAGAGAGTTGAGATTAGCTTCCTCTTCTGATTGGGATCGTCAAGGAGTTCGGACGCGTGTTATTTATTATTCAATCAAGTTTTAAGTGTAATAAATGTTTAATAATTAATAAAAGTCTTTTATTTGAACGTGTTATTCATTATTATATGGTATGACACAATGTGATTGGTAGCACTGGAGATAGATGACTCCAACGACATCTATTCACAAAATACGAAAAGACTTTTTCGATTACCCATTATTTGATAACTCGAATGAAGTCGGTTGGCAATAGCGCCAAGGTTGAGATTTGCATGTAATTTGACTTCGCTGATTCGAACTTCGATTACTCGAAGGTCTTGATAACGCGAACAGATTATTTGGGGTCACCTTCGATAAGTCGAATTCTGAAGAGGAATTCCTAAATTCTGCATATTCTACAAGTTCGTTTTTTAAAGGAATCGCTTTCGGGACACCGCGATTGTATGTTCCTTTCATCTAGTATAAGCGGAATCGTGCGTTTGGTGAATAGTCTGAGAGGGAGGAAGAGGATGAAATTCCTTTGATTTTCAGAACTGAACGCCCAAACGAAAGAAGTGATGGATGGAGAGGTGGAATTTAAAACTTGAAAAATTCCAGAAATGTACAAGGTGTTAGGTTAGGTTAGGTAGCAGTTAGGTCCTATTGGACCCATTGTGATGTCCAAGGGGTAAAACCTTCCTATCTTCTCACTCGGCGGATGATGAAAACTCCTGACTTCAAGGTATTATTTGATTAACGTCCTCCTCTCTCTGGAGAGGATTAGGATCACCATCTGCAGATGGTGATCACCATCTCTGGATAGTGATCCTAATAAACCTGCAAAGAGATTTTAGTGGGATATCTGAGATATCATGGAGGTCATGGAAGAAAAATTCTCCCAGGGTTCTTTGTCTCAGTGTGGTCTGATGATTTTTTGCAGGTGGGTGGAGGTATTGTTTCTCAAGAGTTGCCCACAGATGAAGATATTGTCGAGGTATTTCTCTCTCTCAGCTCGGCAAATACGAGGACAGCGAGAGTCAGCTAATAGGGAAAGCCTTTAAGTTAATTGAGGATTTTCTAATTCACCTTCAAACGAGTTGGTTGCAAATTCAGTACTCATTTTGCGTTTATATGGACCTCAACCAGTAAGCCTCTCCAGCAGGCACGATCCTTAACCAGCTGTCTCCAACTGCGCTCACCAAGTCGATTGAGGTCATTCTCCACCTGAGTGCGGCAGCGGTTCCGTGGGCGTCCTCTATTGCGTTGTCCCACTGGTTCGGAGTCGAAGACGGAGCTGAGCTGTCCATAAGCTCTACATGGCCTAGCCATCTTAGGCGTCGGATCCGAAGACGCCTGACTAGACACATGTCGCAGTTCGTGGTTGAATCTTCTTCTCCAGTAAATCATCAACGCAGACAGGGCCAAAGATTGAACGCAGAACTTTTCTCTCAAAAACACATACAAGTGCTTCTTCATCCGCTTTTGAGATTGTCCATGCCTCCACACCAGAGAGCAGGTCCGTCCTGATCTGTATACCTACAATGGTTTAAATCCAATTGCAGATTGCTTTTTGAAAAAATCCACTTTTCAGTCATGTGTAACAGGCTATTTTAAATTAATTGGTGGCGCGACAGTCCGAGGCGGACCTGGCCCTAGCTTCTCAGCAACCACTCGTGTTGTGCGTGGCTATTGTTCCTTCACGAGTGGAAGGGACCTACAGCTTAATGCCGACTCCGCACGGCGAAGTTGAGAAGCTCTTTGAGCATAGTCAGTGACTCGAAAGAGGTGGAAGCCGTGAATTATGAAAGTTGGTAGAATGGGGATTCGAACCTGGCACCCTCTGCGTAGGAATCGACGCACTAACCCACTACGCCACGACGACTCACGCTATTTTAAATTATAATAGAAAAATAAATGTTTATATCAATTTTGTATTTTACTTGATAACTCGAATTTTGTTTGTGGCAAGTGGTGGTGGTGTAATACTTTTAAAAAAATAAATGCAAAGGCTTCGCTCAAGTGAGGCAGTCTGATTAAAGCTCTCACTGCAATGAAAGGTCCTGTCTGACTCTAAGTGCTTGATGGACTCACCTCGCTCTCGTGGTTAATCAAAAACATACTTCACTTGTTCTAGGTTCACATTATCTGATACAATCAACTTCTATCGTCAAGCGAATTCTATCCTCATTTTCTAAGAAACATCTCCTAAACTCTTCACGTTCTCTCATTCCTTCCGACAACTAAACTGATTTTTTTTTCTTAAATTTCTTCCAACAGGTTCTTCTTCCAATGCCAATGAACTGCCCACGAGAAATCTACGATCTGATGTGCGAATGCTGGCAGCGCAACGAATCGAATCGCCCCAATTTCCGTGAAATCCATCTTTTCTTACAACGAAAAAATCTCGGCTACAAACCGACCTCGACGCTTTATTGAAAATTACCCAACGGCTTCATGCATTAACTTCGTCACCGTAGCACCGCGTGAAGCCGTTCAATTATTGTTTTCATGTTTTTTTATTTTGCCGTTCCGTATTCCACTACTTTATCGTCTGTGACACACATTTCCAAACACACGTAACCCCTTCGAAGAACCACCGCGCCGCGCGATTCTAAAGCCAACTAGCGCTAAGCTGGGAAAGGGACGACGCATGAATGAAGCGAAGGGCTTCTCGGAATGGGGCTGAGGAAGTGGCGAGACAGCAACGGACAGATATGCAAAATTAAAGGGTCCCTGCGATCCGCAGATCTGCGAAGATGAAGTGCTTGACAATGAACGGGGCGAAAGGATGTAATATTATAGACTTAAGGTATATATACAGATATTTAAGGAACTTATGTAGGGTTTTAAGTTTTTTTTCATACATTTATCAAGGATTTAAGGTGCACACATTGAGTTTTGTGCTTTTTTTTCGTCTCCCCTCGAAGAATTCGGCGAGGACATGTAAATAAATATCTTACTCTATAGTGAATTGTTTGTAATGAATTTAATGATGTACATATATATTTTGTAGGAATTTAATTTTTGTTTTGTCCTCTAATAGACTGCAAATTTTTTTAAGGTATTTATATTTTTGTTTAATTTGATTGGATTTTTTTTAGTTTTTGTTTGGCTTGAAGTTGAAGGGAGATGGGATTCGAGAGATAAAATGTGGATTTGGAGGGTTGGAGGTTTGGCCGTTTCGGGGACTTTTGGGTTTTTGACTTCGAAGGAGCGATGGCAGTAGTTTCTGCATTTTTTTTTTAATTTTGAATGAGATCAGTGGTGGCGTTTCGAAGCTTGTGCATGGAGTAGGTGAGGTTAGTTTTTTGGAAGAGGAGTGTGATGACACTCTTGACTTAACGACACTCCCGATGCCGATGTACCCGTGCATGCATGCAGTCTTCGACTGCAACTGCACTCGCTCACGCCACCAAACAACAAATTACGCATCCGCACATCTGCCGCAACCGTCAGTAACGGCATTCCAATAACCAGACGCACAAATTTCCGTTACAAAAAAAATTAAAATTCAAAATCCCCCCCCCCCATGGAATGCAATTTCTACTTTGGCCAACCGCAAAATGGCTGTCATCTCATATAAAATAAAATTATTTTCACGAAATAACACCAAAATCCATGGAATTTCGGTGAAATCTCATGCAATCCATACCAAATAACTCTCCAGCATTAGTTTGGGCATGCTTTTCAAATCAAATTCGGCGATTTTACACGATCTCTTTGCAGTTTTCACTGTACTCATGCCACGAAACGAGCACCGGCCTGGTGTGGCTTAGTGTGAGCAACTAATTTCAACCAAAAAGCACTAAAATCCGTGGAATTTCACTGAGATTTGATGGAATCCGATAAATTGAGCACTTGAACTTCACTTTTCACACAAATTTGAGGAAGCATATCGACATGATCGATGTGAATCCCTTCCTGTTAACATATCCTGTCACGTGATGGCTTCAACCACCCCGTCGTCTTTCGAACGTCGAATGTTAGAAGACCCGGTGTATCTGCAGTCGCTAAGTCCGCGGTCCCTGTGAAAAATTGTTGGCCCATCGAAGCAAGGCACCGATTATGGAGAGCTGGGCAGTGGCAAAAGTTGGGCATGAGGTTAGGTCTCATAATCCATAAAACCAACAACCCATCACACTAAGAGTATTTCTTTATGAAAAGTGCTCACTTCCTGAGGCGTTGTGACCAGCCAAACGGGCCACGAAAGTATGAACGAAGTTATGGCCTCCAAAACCGTCAAGAATCTACAGTCTTTCTTGTAAAGAAAGGGACGGCAGTGTGTCTTAGCACTCGTGTATCAAGATTTGTGTGTCCGAAGTGTGAACATACATTTACACTTCCTTTACAGTTGTCTTACATCACTATTGTGAAACTTTCAATATCAATTGAGATTTTAGGCAAAACGATGTCCTGTCCAGCAACTCCTCATCATCATCTTCTGACCAGCGTGATCCACTAACGGAGTCGCGGATGTAAAGCCCGCACGAGAGGCCTCCAGGTAACTCGATCCTTCGCCATCGACTCTAACTCATGAGGAGTTGTGCTCTAGCGTATCAAGGCCAGCTTATGAACTTGGTTCAACCGCCTCATCCTGGGTTTGTCAAATGGTCAGCATTCAATCAGCATCAACTCCTTAAACATCGAATATCGTGCAAAATTCACGGAAAAACCGTAATAGTTTCCAGACTAAACGTCCGGCAACTCACGCTTCAGAAGGAGTAATTTGTCTTAGATGTAGAGACCCTGAATCAAAAGCAACTACACTTAGGAATCAAAAGCAGACTAGCCAGAGTTCCTTCAACTGGATTCAACAGTAAGACCTGCCAAACTCATTTATCATCTTCTTATGGCATAATTGTGCCTTCTACGAATGTGACGACAACATCTTCCTTCAAAGCCGACATGAAGTAATGAAATGAAGATGGCCGATTTCACAGCTGAGTGCCCCCTAGTCCATCGACGAATTTGAGTGCCTTTTTGATGGGTATTCTGATTGGTCAAGTTCGTCTGAGAAAACGATATGAAAACAGTCAAAAAATTGTAACGGGTAAGGGAGTTAGAAGTCGGGTATCTCTATAACACTTCAGTTCTGCTTAAAAGCTTAGAAGCATCACAAGCTTGTGGGGAGCACACTTATTCGACTGCCCTCAGTTTCCAGTTTCAACGTTTGCAGTTCCCTCTCTTGACTAACAGTGTATCGGCCCTCTAGTGTTTAGGAGTGGCCTTAAATTGGAAAAGGTTAACAGAAACGAAACAAGTTGAGGGAAAAGAGAGGTCTGACTGTGTACAGCCTCTTGCTTATCCTGTAAAAAGAAGGAGTAGTCAGGCGGTTGAGATGTACCCCTTTAATCAAGTCAAATACTTTACTCCGAGGCTCTAGATCATTAGTCCGTGAGTTGAGTTGAGATTTTGGAATGTTGTCAGTTGCTAAGTCGTTCATTTTCTTACTAACATTGTTTATTTCCCTTCAGCAGTCGTTGGACGCAGAAGTCAGCTGCAAGAGTGAAGGTAGAGTGGCCAGTAAATTAGTCAGTCCTGGTCTTCGAAAGTAAAGAAAAAAATGAATTGTAATCTAACCCACTGAACTAGTCCTTGAAGTGCTTCCTTTTATTTTTAATGATACCGTGAATTTATTTTTTTGTCGATCGTTGGGCGCCATTTGTGTGTAAAACAAAATGTTGCTAAAAAGAAACAAGCGTGTTTTCCCACGAGTAATGAAAACCAAAAATTCACACAAGCCTTCGCCAACAAAAGGTATTCGAAAAGGCCACGATGCTTTTGAGATGCGATGAGATTCTCTCAAGAACAGGAAATGTTATAAATCAGTATGGCAACAAGATCATGTGGGTCGTCGTGATGTTGCGGGTTAGTACAACGACTCTGGGTGCCTGGTTCAAATCCCCAATTTACCAACATTCATAATTCACGACTTCACCTCTTTCGAGTCAGTGACTGACAATGCTCAGAGAGTAATAACAGTCTTAAAAAACCGTCTCAAACTTGGCCGTTCGGAGCCGGCTTAAGACTGTATGCCCATTCCACTCATGAGAGAACAATAACACGCACAACACGAGTGGTCTCGGAGAACCTAGGCCTCTGGGTCCACTTCGGACCTAATTATAAATAAGTAAAACTATGAATAAATAAATAAATAAAAAATATTATTATTATTATGACATATTTACTCAAAACTGATCAGAATCTGCTGAAAACAAAACTGCTGCTTGATGAATAAACGTGTCCCATTTCATGTCAATCAATGAACTCTCTCTTCCTTCGAAACCACGTATAGTAACTCTCAGAAGCTAGTCCCAATCTCAATTCGAATCAACTAACCAACCCTTCAACTTCAAAGCAAGCCATATTTGTGAACTAAGACCACAGTAAACAACAGAACAATCGGCCATAAGCTAGTTAGTACTCATATCTGAAGAATTAATTAAATCACTTTGTCATTAGTTCTTGCCTAGTCTAGACATCTAGAACAGTATGTACTAAATGCTAAGACACTGCATTAAATGTAGGGAAAAGAAATCCATCTTTGATTCGGGCTTACACAAAACTAAGAGAAGCAATTAACGACTGGATGGCACAGTTGGTAGAGTGCCTCTCGAATCCCAGTGAAAGCAAAGTTAATACGCTTTTATCTTGTTTTCAAATCTGGTCCAGTCACCATTTGCCATTAGCAGTAGTCAATCAGTTGTAGTAGTCTGACTATGGTCATCACAATGGACCTAGTGTGCTGTAACCTAACCTAAGACAAGTAATTACAAAACTCTCCGAGAAGTGTATAAAATACAAAATCACAGAGATCACCAACGCTATCTGTTCGAAAAAACTATGGATTTCTTTTTACTACACTTATTTTTTTTTAAATAAAACATCAAATCGTGCACTTTGCTCAAGACCGATGTAGTTTTATACCCTTTGGATATAAAATAAATACATAATCTTATTAAAAAAAAACTAAGCACACACAACAATTGCATTCGCCTATATTTTGTGAACACATCCATTCTTATTTTCGTTAATTTATATAATTTTTTGTGTATGAAAATAATTTTTTTATGTTAAATTAAGTTTTAATTAAATTAAGTTTCAATAAACGACACAACATTACATAATTTACACGTTTTTTGTTTCATTTTCAATGTTTTCATTTTTTTAAGGCACTCGTCTGTTCTGTTCTTTAAGTCCTTTTGAAGTGATATTGGCTTGAAGGGATGTACATTTTTGCTTGTCGGTGGGGTAATGGAATCCTGCCTGATGAAGATGTGAGGTCTTTGACGTCAATAAGGTCTTAAGTCAAACATTGAATGACTGAAATTTAGACGTCAACTCCAAGGCGCTTACGCATTTTTCTGACAGCCTAAAGACCAAATTAATACGATGCGAAGTACTTGTGCTAGTTTTAAGTCGTCGAGAGCGAAACCAATAATATCCAAATAAAATAAATCCAAATTCAATTTATCAAATAAATTAAATCCAATTTAAATTTCTTGACTTAAGACCTTTTTGCCTACCGTCAATGAGTTTAGCTCAACACTGTAGCAGACATTCCACAATTTCTTCGTTACAAAGGACATCATTTGAAAGGATCAATCAATCTTCTCAGGCTTGTGTTTGTACCAGACCTAAAACTGATTGGGAAAAAACTGGATCTTTTTCTGCAAGAGCAAGACTCTTTCGGTTGGCTTATGAAGCATGGCTGAGAATGCACTTAGACCAGCCAAGGATCAGTGGGCTGCCACGTGGAACAATGTTGATGAAAAATATCCCATGAATTGTCGTCAAGAAACCAGCTAGAATTATCAATTTAGCCAAGTGGAGATTCTATAGGTCTATAGGCAGATCCCTAACATCAGTGTGATGACCTATAGAAGGGTGCTGCGATGTAT
This sequence comes from Eristalis intricaria, assembly GCA_964034865.1. NCBI lineage: Eukaryota > Metazoa > Arthropoda > Insecta > Diptera > Syrphidae > Eristalis > Eristalis intricaria. Next base: position 11,934,856 of record OZ035877.1, read on the forward strand.
CGTAGTCTGGCGCTAGCAAGAGCCCAAAGGAGGTGATGGACGTTTTCAGTTTCCTTCAGCTTCTGCAAGAGGCATTGAAGGCAAGTTTCACGATAAGGCAGTCTTCAGTCCAAACCCATTATTTTCCTCAGTTAAGATCGATGAAGATATAGGAGTTTTACTGAACCTTTAAAAATTTAGCCAGGGCCAGATCAGTCTTGTAGCTTGGGGCCTGCTGTGCCTTCAGCGTTCCTAAATGAGATTGGACAGTTCCTAATTCATGACCTGAGGATGAAGCAATGGGATAAACCTACGTCAGATTTAAGGGGTATGGTTGTTGAGCCTAATAAGTCCTCTCAAAAAAAAGCACGCTATTCATTCAACAGCCTTGAGGAAATGTCTTGCATTAAAATTCTGGATATAGCAAAAATTTATAAAAAATACTAATTGGCTGTAACCCAGCAAAGGAGTGCATCATCCAGGATATGCCACTAGGGTGCCAGTAGGTATCTTCAGGTGTTTTTAGTGACATCCGATTAGTGACATCACAATGGATCCAATCAGGATCTAAGTGGGCCCGAGCTGCTTCAGTTGTGACAATCACATAAACCTTACTTAACCTAAGTCCTCTCCACAGTTTCCAGAAAGGCGTCGCTGGCAAGGTACCCAACACAGAGCATCTCGCCTAGAGACAGGCGACAGTCCAATACCACTTTGGATTCTATCGATGTCAATCAGGGAGCCTTGGCTTACACTTCGAACAGTTCTGTATTTCCTAGGAAATTGGATAAGCGAGTGGATGGCGAAGTTGGTAGTGCCTGCCCTTGGTTAGCGGGGTCCCCGGTTCGAATCCCAGTGAAAGCAAAGTTAATACGCTTTTATCTGGTTTTCAAGTCTGGTCCAGTTTCCCTTTGCCGTTGGCAGTAGTCAATCAGTGGTTGTAGTCTGACTGTGAGAGTATCACAATGGACCAATATGGTCTAAGTGCTCTGGTGAATGCACTACTAGCCCTCCTACCTAACCTCACCTAACCCAGCAGATGCTCAAAGTAAGGTCATTTCACTGCCATTCCTTCTGCCAAACGTGCCTGTTCAGTGCGAGTCTTCCTCTTCTTCTTCTTCTAGTGGCGCTTAAGTTCGTGGTGGATCTTGGCCTCCGCCAATAAGCCTCTGGCAGCGGATGAATCCAGTCCACCCGCCTACCAACTAAGCCACGATAGCCACTTATCAAGAATGCACATATAGTGTAAATAACCATCGAGACCAAACGATTTTGTTTGAGCTGTGAGTGACGACTTCGAGCATTGCTTTGCGAGTTAATTGAAAGTTTTAGCGACAGTATACCCACCCTTTAGCTAGCTGTCTCCAGTTTTGGCTTGCAGGCTGGGTTAGTTTGAAGTGGCTGACTGCTGTGCAAAAGGACATCAGACACACTTGCGCCAAGCATAGGCTCACTGTGGATCTAATGGTACCTATTCCGCAAACAAATTAGCGCTTTTAATAAAGCGATAGAGAAGGCTGATTCAGATCAGCCAGGTTATCAAAGAATTGGGACCCCAGAAGTCTGAATCTACGGAATGAGAGAGCACTGCTGTTGCATGGCAAGTGTTCAATGGTTTCTTCCTCGTCCTCATTCATGCAGCTTCTGCCGAAATCATTGTAAGGAAGGCCTGGTTCCGATACCACCATGCCCTGTTAGAACACCAATAAGAGATCTAAGATTAGATAGGCCTGCTTAATCCGATCAAGCTAAGCGAGCGGCTGGGATCGATCATAGGCCCGAGTTCTTTAGTAATGAGGCATCCTGTGCCTAATGTACATCCGCGGTTTGTTTGAGCAGCGATAGCAGCTACAGGCGTAGGGGGTGGAGTACAGAATTTGGCCCCTTTCTAGAGAGTTCGTCCGCTTCGTAATTCTCTGGAATGTCACAGGATTGTTGTTCCACTTGCGTGCACCACCTGATTCGCTGTCTTTCGGTATAATTACCGGACACAGCCTTTTAGGATTACACGCGACCACGCCAAAGAATATTTTCTAACGATTTCTGCAGAAGTTGCCGAGACGAGGAAGAAGAGGAATGTGTACAACGCCAACAACCTAACGATTTGAAAGTTTGGATACCCAGGCCTTGCCTGTGCTTGCCATAGCCTGACAATGGGCATTGTCCTTTCCTCTAGTAAAATATCTTCGACCTCAATGAGATCTCCAACAGAAGGATCAGGGAACTAATCGTCTTTCCGAATAGTTTTGGGCTGAACTTAGTTGCCCCCTTTCCGATTGAGGCTTGTAAAAATATCACATCTCTCTAAGAGCTGCCAAAACCGAAGTTTCTTCTGACATCTAGGAGTACAAGAGAGACGCCCTCTCATTGTTCCTCAATTGCATCTGTTTCAGTATTTTGAATGCCTTCCGCCACTAACTTCAATTATTGCTGGAGTGCTCCTCCATCTCCTCTCAATCCCACTCAACTTAATCGCCATCCACTTCGGCTATCCGCCGCCACCTGGCCCACGCCATTGCAGATCCAAAACCCATCCTCTTGTGTCCCCGAACACAAGCTGTGTTCCGTATCAATTTCAATAACAGCGCACCGACAACTTAAACATTTCGAAATCCATCCAAACGATCCTCAGCCCAGCATGATTATCTCAACCTTCACCTCAAGCCGGCCAGCAACCACTCCACAACAACACTCGGTCCCCGTTCCAATTTGTGCAAACTTTTCAATTGAAATCTAACCCAGTTTCAGACACAGTTAACACTTTAAGTCTTCAAACACAAACAGCCAGCAGCCGGGGCCCGTTCCTGCCCCGGTCTCAACTCAAAAAAAAAAAAAAAAACAAACAAAAACGAATCTCAAGAAAATAGAAAAATCTCAAATAACAATTCAAAGTAAGTGAAACATCCATTTCTCCATAATGCTTTCGGATCCGAAGCCTGCCCCGGTCGTTGTCGACATCGTCGTCGTCGTCGTCGACGTCCTAGTCGTCCTAGTCGTAGTCGTAGCCATCGTTCCCCCTTAAAGACGGAGCGAGCGTCTTCGGCGGATGGTGGGGTCTTGTGCATTTCGGCTGAAACATAATACTTCTCCATCAAACGCAATCCACCGGGAAGGGAGTGCCAGCCGAAGCGAAGGAGCAAGAGCATGCAGGGATTCGCAACAAAAGCAGAAACTGCACGAGAAAATATGAAATTCAATTCATTTGAAAGGACCTCCTCTCCATGGAGAATGAAAGAAAATGCTTATCTGAAATTCTCTGTATTTGAAAAGGGAATTACCAACTACCCCGGTTCGTCCTGTCTGCTCTTGTGCCTTGTGCCTCGCTGCTCCTTCAGTGTTTTGTATGTTTCTGCATAATTCATTGTTATCCCTGTTGGTGTATTTAACCTGAACTAATGCACAGGTCCTTGTTCTCGATGAGGGAACTGGTTGAAGGGCCAAAAGTTTATGGCTTGTTGTCCGACCATGTTTCTATCGAGAGGTAGGTGCAAGTGGGTGGGTCGTTCCTTCTAAATGATTAAGAAATGACAGCTCTTTTCCTTCATTCTTCTTACATGAATCTATTAGGCTGCGGATGGGCTTAGGTGGATAGAGAGGCAATTGCAGTCGAGGCTGTCGAAAGTTAAGGGATCACCACGGAGTTGCTGCTTAATGTTGTTTGGGGAAGGAAATTATTCATGTTTTGGAGATGTTTTTCTGCAGCTTTTAGTGGGCTGCCAGGGATGGTGGATTGTGACACCACATTGACCACAGACGAGAGAACTACGAGCAAACCGATGTTGGTTGAGTTACAATCTAAGTGGACCTTGCCATCTTACTCCGAACACATTCCTCGTTCTCCAGGTCACAGCCGAATGACGCTGCGAACTCTGTTGACGATTGATGCCATTTAAGCTATTACTTCGTCTACCACAACTCTGAAACTCTAGGGTCACTGGTTCACCATCTAAGACCCAAACTTGTCACAGCTTTAGTCAGACCCGCACGACAGGTAGCCAATAGCATCGTCAAAATACACAGTATGTATAATTTCTTCTAGAAACTCGCTCACAATTTCAACACCAACTGCAAGTTTCTAGTGTCGCTAAAGTTCGTGGTGGATCTTGCCCTCCGCCAACAAGCCTCTGACAGCGGATGAATCCAGTCCACGCGCCTACCAACTACGCCACGATAGCCACTGATCAAGAATGCACATATAGTGTAAATAACCAAAGAGACCAAACGATTTTGTTTGAGCTGTGAGTGACGACTTCGAGCATTGCTTTGCGAGTTAATTGAAAGTTTTAGCGACAGTATACCCACCCGCCCTCTTTAACTAGCTGTCTCCAGTTTTGGCTTGCAGGCTGGGTTAGTTTGAAGTGGCTGACTGCTGTGCAAAAGGACATCAGACACACTTGCGCCAAGCATAGGCTCACTGTGGATCTAATGGTACCTATTCCGCAAACAAATTAGCGCTTTTAATAAAGCGAAGGAGAAGGCTAATTCTAATGTTGCTCAGGTCAGCCAGGTTATCCAAGAAGTAGCCCCCAAAAGTCTGAATCTACGGGATGAGAGAGCACAGCAGCTGCATAGCAAGTGTTCAATGGTTTCTTCCCCGTCCTCGTGCATGCGGCTTCTGCAGAAAACATTATAAGGAAGGCCTGGTTCCGATACCACCATGCCCTGTTTAAACACCAATAGGTATAAAGCTAAGATAAAGCTAAGCTATCGTTTGGGATCGATCATAGGCCCGAGTTCTTTAGTAATGAGGCATCCTGTGCATAATGTACATCCGCGGTTCGTTTGAGCAGCGATAGCAGCTACAGGCGTAGAGGGTGGAGTACAGAATTTGGCCCCTTTCTAGAGACTTCGTCCGCTTCGCAATTCTCTGGAATGTCACAGGATTGTTGTTCCACTTGCGTGTACTACCTGATTCGTTGTCTTCCTTTATTGAGCCTTCGGCAGTGGGCATAATTACCGGACACTGCATATTGGGATTACACTCGAAAAGACTAAGACTATTTTCAAACGATGTCTGCAGAAGTTGCCGAGACGAAGAAGAAGAGGAAAGTGTACAACACCTTCTCTGCAACTGCTCGACACTTGCCTCAACTAGGAAAGCTACTCTTGGCTCCTACTTCTTCGATAATCTAAGCGAACTGAGAGAGACATCAATCTAATCGCTATTAGAATTCATCGACAAATCTGGCTGCAATACTTCCACTTTCTTTTCAGCCAAACCAACGTGTCAGTACAATGGCCCTACTTTGGCCTAAGTGCATCTAAGCCACCTACTACCTTCCTTCCTACCTCCCTACTGAGCCTTCACGAGAACGGATTCGAGAACTTTCCGCCTTGCAGCCTAGCCATCTCAATAGTTGGACCTTTACTCTTCTAGCTCGATTTCGCTTAACAATTCCGCCCGTTTGTTGATACGTCCTCTGTTTCAATCACCATCTATGGAGACGGGACCGAAAATTACCCGAAGAATTTCCCTCTCAGAGCATCCAAGAGCTGCCTCATCCGCTTTTGACAAAGTCCATGCCTCTGTGTCATATAGCAGGACTCAGACGGATTAAAGGGTTCAGAAAACAAAAGTTAACGAAACTCAACGAAACTTAACGAAACTGAACGAAGAACTTATTCAGATCGCACGATTGTTTAACTTGACTAAAGTCTCCTTAACATATCTTCCTCCTTAACATGTCTTCCATCACGAAACTGAACGAAGAACTTATTCAGATCACTCTGTGTCACAGCTTATCCGCACGATTGCTTAACTTGACTAAAGTCTCCTTAACATACCATCATCATCACAGAATGCTACCCCATTTTGAACCGGGATACACTGGGAACAATCGCATCGAGCTCTGCTGAAATTCCACTTCAAAAACCCCTTCAATACAAACCACAGTCTCACCAGGTTGAGTACAACCCCTTCAAGTCTAAAGAGTGTCAAACAATCAATGTATGACACAAGCTTCAAAACCATTCTCAAGCTACTTTCATAAGGACTGAGTGGACATACCCCCATTATTACCCTATTTCACTTTCCATCATTTAACTTATATTTTCCATTTTCCTTTGTCTAAATATAAATTAAAAACGATTATTAAATACTTAAGCTAATCAATATCATCCTCCTCTGTACTGAAACCTGTTTAAATCATTTTTGACAATAACAAAAAACAAAAAATAAATTAATAAATAATTAAATCTGTACCAAAAAAAAAGAATAAATTATCTTAATCTTTAATGGATGATGAATTATATTGTAGTTATAAATATATTTAAAACAAAATCACTATTCTTATTCATAATTCAACTAAGAGAAAAAATTTAAAAAATCTGTGTAAATGAGATTGGGTAGGGAATGCTGGATAATATTTGAATACACGCTATCGCGTGTTGTGCGATCCGAAGTGGGTTAGAGCTTGTCTTTGTGTGGACACATTTTTGTTTATGAATAAGTTTATTGACATCTGGGAGATGTCTTTACTGTCAGGGGAATTTTTTCCGGGGTTGTGGTTGGGTTTCCCGTTGGCAAATTTGTTTCGTTCAAGATGGATTCTGCTTTTAGAGAACAAAATGTCACTATTCGAGGGTATGCCAATGTCCGTCGTATGAAACCATTATTCAGTCACTGTTTTCAGCGTCAGCCCATACCTCCTGAAATGGAAAAAAGCTTGAACGTTGACAGAAGCATTATGTCAGAATCGTTAGTGGTTTTCGCAAATACTAAACACTACCTGTCGTCATACAGCATAAGAGCGAAGACTATCTGTCATACAGTATAAAAGCGAACACTATCTGTCATACAGTCCAAGAGCGGACACTATCTGTCATACAGTATAAGAGTAAACAGTATTAGAAGTTGCAGGCAATCTGATCATCTCTACAAGCTAGAAAGAATGCCGGAGACAGTAAAGAGCCTTGAGGGACACCATAGTTTATTTGGTGGATAGCAGATTTTAACGAATGTCAATATCTAATTCTTAGAAGGAGAGATTTATTGGTGCAAATGCACATTCTCAATCATCTCTTAGAAATGTCAAGCGGAACAATTCTGATTTTATCTAGATTGGTTTCAATTTTCGAAGAGAAATGCCATCAAAGAACCAGTCGAACAGTGCCGGTCATAATGAGGCTTTAGCTGACGATTTATCAGCGTTTCGATGGCCATGGCTAGAAGGGACGTTAGTGACATGACTCGGTACAAAGAAGGAGGCGAGCATTCGTCAGTTTTAGTAACTCAAAGCAGATTTGTTTGGCTCTCGAGAGGGTCTTTGACTGTCACCAGATTCCCATGTCTTTGTATTTTTTTTTTTTTTTTGACGTAACGCAACTGATATTAAAATTATGTCACAAAATACTTCAATAAATTCTTTCAAAAACAAAAAAAAATACATCCCCAAGTCCCACTAACCACTCATTTCCCCACACATTCATATGAAAGTATTTTTGAACTCCATTTTAATGCGATCAAATGAATTATCAAATATTACTGCCAGTCACTCCCTGCGTTACAAAGCAGCAATCCTCTTAATAGCAAACACCCATCCCGCCGCCACTTTCGACCACAACCCCAATTAATGTGACAGTTAGCCTCCCGGGTATAAACAAGCACAGTACTTATTGGTTAACCAGTTTTGTTTTTCCACAAAATCGCTTTCATTTATGTACATTAAGTGTCAATTAAAAATTTATTAACAACCGAATAAATGTCAAAAGAAATAAGAATTTAAAAAAAAAATCTATATATACGATAAATTAACCCAATTTGTTTGCACACACTTCTGTAAATAAATACACACACTCTCCCCGTTTACAACACACGATATCCTATCGCAGCATTTCACATAAACAAACAATGATGATAAAAAAAAATTAAAAAAAAGAAAAACAACATAAAATTACGAATTAAAAATTAAAAAACAAAAAAAAAACGTATAAATACTCGTTTGTATATTTAACATAATTCTAAACTATCCCGATTTCCCTTGTGCCTTTTCACAACCGCTGTTCGTGTTGTCTCTCAATAATTTATATACACAAGAAAAAAAAAAAGAAGATAAACAAAAAAAAATGTATGAAAAAAAATAAATAAAATATCCTTTTTGTTGACGCATTGAACTCAATCATATTGAACACAAAATAGAACAGTAAACAACAAAATTAATAAATAGCAGCAATAATTAAATCAGGTCGCGTCATAATGCAAACATAAACCTTAACAAAATGAAGATTGAAAAAAAAAGAAAAAATATAAAAACATGTTTAAAGAACTTCAAATGCCATTGAGTCCACAGCACACTCTGTGCTTCCGTTTCTAGGATATTAGCCGTTTTCATATATGCTATATGCGCAATCAAGTGACATGCAAATATCGATTGATCTATGTGTAAACTATAATTTTTATTTTTTTGTCAAATGTCCAGATGTCGATGGGTGACTGTTTGAGTTCATTTTTTCTGGTATGTCTCAATGTTCGATTGTTATCGTTTAATTTTTCAGGAAGAGTGCTTTTGGTCCTTGAAGATTGTAGCGTAGTGAAACCAAAATGTGTATGTTCAACTCGGAGGAGAACAACAGAAGGGAAGTTGTCCCTTGTGTACTTAGAGAGAGAAATTACTACTTTTGTAGGAGCTGCAGAGATGACGAGGATATTGAATCTATCCAACATCTGCTAAGCGAATGCCCAACCCTATCAAGGAAAAGAATACAGTGCTTGGGAAAACACTTCTTTATGGAGCTGGAAGACCTATGCGGTTTAGAGATGCATAGCCTCCTGAAGCTTTCAATTGAAGGACGATGAAAGAAGTCCTAGAATATTACCTTTTAGGGCACAATGGACCCACCTTGCTGAGCCACGGTCGCAATGCCGCAAGAGCACTCATATCCTACTTACAGAAGTTATATTAATACATTTTATAACAGCAACTATGATGTGTAACAGCTCTAAGGCTAACTCCTATTGCATCAAGTCGAATTTCTTCAGCTAGCTCTGTTTCCCGGATCCGGTATCATTATTACTAGCCCAGGTCTTCAAGTCTTAAACTAAACTAACCAAAAAGCCTCTACAGAGGTTTGATTGACGGTTTCTCAGACATTGGAAACTGCAGATCATGCTGATGGTGCTGCAGGGCAATGACTGAAAACTCCAGTCTAACTTAGTGGAGGGGGGTGAGCTCAAAATAAACTTGCCTTTCACCGTTTAATGTCTTTACTCTTAACAACTCGATTTTATTTCGTTCACGATCAGTTGGGGTGCAAGTAGGACTTTCGGTCGTCCTCTCCTTCAAACACCCCTTACCTGATGGATTGATGTCCACCACGAGCAAACTTAGTCGACGTCTTTTATTATACCTCTAAAAGGTAGATCGGCTGTGCATCCATAGTCCTTACATTCGGCTTGACGCATGGCAACTCGCTCTTTCTCGAAGTCAGTGAGTTCTTTACAGCGTTCCTTTTGTCAAAGACTTGTTTGATGCGTGACGAGGAGGAAAACGAGTGTCTAAAGAGTGACAGCAGGGAACAACAAAAATTAACAACTGGATGATATAGAAATGTGTTCTCCCTTTTCATCGCGAAGCTTCTCTTCTTTCTCTTTTTGCATACCCAGTTGCAACCAATATATAAGCCGTCGACTAAGTTTGCCGGTAAGAGGCCTTCAAATTTGAGGTTCCTGTTTCAAGAAGGAAAGCAAGCCCGAAAATCGTACTTATTCCAACGTTTAAGTACCTTCAGCTCTCAAAACGAAAAGTCACAAGGACCCACATGTAAGGTCAAATAATATCAAAACCAACAAAGAGCACAGACTCACTCGAGAACGTATCGCCTTTACAGAGTTAATTCGTCAGAGAGCGTTAATAACATCGATCAGTCTTTTTATAAAGTTCGTATAACACAGTAGTATAACACAATGAGTATGACATGAGAACATAATCTGATTGAAGGCATACAATGTAAAAGGAACATTCATAATTATACTATAGATATTGAGAGCATAATTGTACATCGTTGAGAGGATTATAGCTGAATTGCATTAAGAATGATTGTGCATGTTTATGTGAAAGCATACAGGGTGACACGATATTTGTTTTTCGATAATAACATAATGCTAAATTAAACGCTTACACACATCAGGTGAATTCGGATTTTGCGGAACGGTATAAATGTTATTCTCGTCAAATAAAAAAAGTAAATAATCAGGTACAAGATGAAATGTATGAGCCGGTGCATTGTAGTGGGAAATTAATACGATTTTTGAACTCTCATGACTTAAGCCTAGTGTATAACACTTTACACTGATCGAAATGAGACACCAAAAGTGGTTGCTACCTGCCTGAAGATAACACGATCTGCGTTGACAATTTCCTTAACTATTCTGAAGCGTTCGTCGTTGATACTAATGGATGGACAACCGGAACGACACATCAACCACAGCTCTAAACTCCTTGTGTCACTCGTATGCTTGTGTTTTCGACATCGACAGACACAATTTCAGGAAAACCCTTCGTTCAACTAAATGTGATGTTGCACACTAAAGGCCAAACCTATAGAATCCATTGCGTTCGTTGCGATTGGAATCCACTAGAATCGTAGTTACCGGATTGCAAAGAGATGCCCAATGACGTACGTTGCGTGCACAATTCACTCTTGTATAAATCTCAGAAACTTGAAATTTTCAAGTTCCAGAATTATAAGGAATTATCAAAAATAATTTTAAACAAATCAAAACGTGTTCTTTCATTCATAAAACATCGAAAAAACAATCAAATAAGGAACACCCGAATGTCAAACGCAGCGTCCTTGTGAATTCCACTTGTGGGCTGCATTTGCTATCTCTCTCCCTCTCATAAGACCTTATGAGTTGTACATTTTTTGATTCCACAGATTTGGGCCTTAACTTTTATACAAAGCTATCAAACTCAAACTTCTGACAGACAGACAGATAGCTAAAAGAGATATTTGAGCGTCAGGTGACTGATGACAGCTGCCCAAAAATCAACTTTGTTATCTTGTTTCATAGAGACCGCGGCCGTGGCGTATATGTGACGAACCCAAGCTGGCTAGATTCTGTTCCCAACAAGAAGAACTTTAACCACTCCACCACTCTTTAGTCAAACAATGAATGTAGGCCTACCCAATAAATTTTAGGACACAATCTCACGCATGTATCTACATATGAGGGCTTAGAACCACTGGTAGACTAAAGAAAGGGGTTGCTTATCTGGCCTTAAGCCTAGAAAGATAACCTTATTTTATAGTACTGAAAAGATAAACATGCGCCTGAGAAGCACCAAATTTAAAAAAAGATTTATTTCAAAAGTTAAATGAATTATTCTTTTTCTTATAACTTAAATGAATTGTTGCATTATTGAACAAAACCGATTATCCACTAAGTTGGCTAAGAAACACGTGCCTTTACGCGCGTCCGTTAAAAGATGACAGCATATGTACATGACAGCGGGCGCCTCTTGGGCGAATGGATGGGGAATTCTGGTTACTGCCCTCTTTGATGCGACTCAGTTCTGTTAATTTATTCCATAATTAGTCTTTGTAAAGTTCATTGGTCCCGAAGAATGATTGGCAATGGGACCGAATACGGCTCTTAATTGTCAGGCAGTACATCCTTCTGAACAAGCTCAGATCGTCTGTTTCTTTTCCAATTTTAAGTGTCAAACATCGACATCGTGGACACTAATAAGCCTTCCTCTAATACTTTCTCAACGTAGTGTTAAGCATAAATAAGAGTAAATTAGAGAAAAAAAAAACAAAACAAGGTTTCGCTTATCTTAGTATACACATAAATTATATACTAAACCCTAAGCTCTTCACTTTACCTCACCACTCTTGCCCCAAACTAGAACGCAGTTCCTTCTTTCCTCCTTTCCTTTCCCCTCAACTAGATAAAGTTAAAATAAAAAAGTAAAAAAATTTCGCAAAAGCCCTTTCATTTGCAGATCTTAAAAAAAAAAAGAAAAACCAAGAAATGTTTAAAGAATGAAGAAAAAAAAAAGATATATTATACACAGTCACACAAGTCATATCATAATGTCTATTGCAACGATAAAAAGAAAAAAACAAAACATAATAATAATTAGTTAAATATTGAATACACATACTAGGCGATAAGAATGGATATTAATTTAAGAATTTAACTAGAGGTAGGTCACTAATTTTTGATTTCTGATCTTTGTTTGTTCTTGAATTGATTTTTTTATAAATAAAACAAACAGCTATAAAATTTGTATAAGAAAAATTGATGAAGAAAAAAACAAACGAAATATAAATATTGGAATGACGGACATTGTCTATTTATACATGATAACGTAATTGTTGGGAGATATTTTAATCGAAAAGAGATACAATACAAAAAAGGAATTTATTAAATTTAAGGATAAATTAATGAAAATTGGAGAAGAACGATGCGCAGAGGAGAATAAGAATTGAATTGAATTGACTAAAATAAATAAAATTACAATATATACTACTAAAAACAAAACAAAACAAAACAAGATGAGCACAATCACGTTTTAATAAAACATTTAAAAAAGAATTATATGAAAAAGTTGAAAAAAAAAATAAAAAAAAAAAAATAAAACAGAAATACGAATAAACTATATTATATATATATACATACATATAGTATATGAATTCTAATCACAGGAAACGAAATGTATTTTTAATGTATAAGAGATATTTTCCAAATGCAATATTATTCAATGTAAATATATTTGAAAAAGAAAAGAGAAAAAATAAGAAACACATTTGTTAACTTAAAACTAGAATGCTGACAGCAGGCAGGATATGTATTTTTTTCCAATTTGTTTAGAACTGTAAAATTTGAAAAACAAAAAAAAAAAAACAGAAATACTTGTAGATGTGATTGCTTTTGAATTAAGTTTTAATAAAATTTGTTTTTTTGTAAAATTAATCTTAGCGAATGCAAGACAATTATAATGAATACAACTTGTTATAAGGTAGAAATGAAAGTCCTGAAATAATTGAATTTTTTTTAGGAACGGACCAAAGCCAATGTAGAATCCAAAAACAAAAAGAAAACACAAAAAGAATAAATAAATACGAAATAAATATATATTATACATGAAGAAATGATGAGGAATTCTCTACCTTAAATGGTACCTTATTTAAAACAAATAAATAACAGGAATAAAAAGAAAATTAAGAATACTCGAAAAAATACGAGTGTCACCCCTTAATTTAAAACTACAATTAATTTATACAAATTAAAGGAGGGGAAATGATAAAACTATACAGAAGACGGCATTTGACATGTATGAAGTCAAAACAAGACACATGCAACTATGCGAATAGATAAAATGATAAAATGATTCTTTTCAGTTGTTTAGTAGGTACTTTTCTTTTGATTTTTGTTTTTGTATAACTTATAGAAATATAGATTTTTAGCATAAGGCAAATGCAATGATTATGAAATTAATTACTATTGTAACTGAAAAATGAAGAATAAGCATAAGAGAAAGCTGAGAAAAGACAAAAGCATTTCATCTGGTATTTCCTGAGTTCATGTTTAAATGTACAACCACTGACTATAACACTTAAAGAAAGATATGAATGAAAACAAAAAAAAAACGATCAAAGAAACAATCGAATGTAAACTTTGAATTGATTTAGAAAACCAAAGGAAATACAAAACTAAAAAAAGAGAAAACAAAATAAACAAGATACTTGTATCCAAAAATACATGAAAATAAAAAAGGCTTCTTAATAAAAAAAAATAAACTTAAAGTGTTTTTTTGCTACATTTATCTGTCAAATTTCCACCATGTTGTCTAATAAATAGATGTTAGGTTAGGTTAGGTTTGGGAATAGACGTAATAGGAATATTGCGCTCACCACTTTGCTAACGCAATATTTATTGTATATTAAAATACCGTTCAGTAATTTGTAGAACGATAAATTTATTCGATAGTTTTGAATTTTCCTTCAATAAAAGAAAAATATTTCCTGTCTAGATAATGCTTCTCAACTTCGCCGTTCGGAGTCGGCATTAAACTGAAGGTCCCTTCCAGACGTGAGAGAACAATAGCACGCACAACACGAGTGGTTGCTTAGAAGATAGGCCCTGGCCCTCTACGGGCTGTAGCGCCACCCATATTATTATTAATAAAAGAAATGAGTGACTGTGATACTCGAAAGTTTATTCTGGAATGAATTGACAATCTATTTACATCGATCAAGTAAACTTACATATATCTTACATCTTTTCCTTGCCAACGAGCCCGACATTTACACTGCGATAGCATCTTCCAGAGTACAGACGCCATCTATGCTCGAGCACAATTGCTAGTGTGTAAGATACACAACAGGACCATGTCCCGTTGGACCCATTGTTGTACCCCATATGATGGAGAACTCTCGCTGTTCCATCAAGGTCGGTAACGAACTCACCGAGACCTTCAATGTCAAAAAACGTCTTAGACAAGGCGACGCGCTATCATGTGATTTCTTTAACATCAACCTGGAAAAGATCGTGCACGACTCACACGCCCACACTAGAGGCACGATCTTCCAGAAGTCCGTACAACTGTTAGCATACGCGGATGACATTGACGTGATTGGCAGAACACAGCGAGGCGTCAATGAAACGTTTGCTGGTATTGAAGCGCGGTGAACGAGGGCAAAACGAAGTATATGCTGTCATCGAGAAAGGACGCACATCATCGACGACTTGGCCAAAACGTCACCATAGGCAGCTATAACTTCGAGGTAGTGAAGGACTTCGTCTACCTCGGCTCGCAAGTGAACAGTATGAATAACTCCAGTACCGAGATTAAACGCAGAATTACTCTTGCCAATCGCTGTTTCTTTGGGCTCAAGAGGCAATTGAGTAGGAGAGTCCTCTCTCGAAGGACCAAGCTAACATTATATAACACCTTGATCATCCCTGTCCTGCTCTATGGTGCAGAGGCATGGACAATCTCAAAAACGGATGAAGAAGCACTTGGTATTTTCGAGAGAAAAGTTCTGCGTTCATTCTTTGGTCCTGTTTGCGTTGATGGTTATTGGAGCGGCATGAGCCTAATCAGGCGTCTACGGATTCAACGCCTAAGATGGCTGAGCCATGTAGAGCGCAAGGACAACACTGCCCCAGCCCGAAGAGTCTTCGACTCCGAACCAGTGGGACAACGCAATAGAGGACGCCCCCGGAACCGATGGCGCACCCAGGTGGAGAAGGCCCTCAACCAACTTGGTTTGCGCAGTTG
Source organism: Eristalis intricaria (assembly GCA_964034865.1). Classification (NCBI taxonomy): domain Eukaryota; kingdom Metazoa; phylum Arthropoda; class Insecta; order Diptera; family Syrphidae; genus Eristalis; species Eristalis intricaria. The sequence goes on from OZ035877.1 coordinate 11,950,065, forward strand.
GAGACAGCTGGCTAAAGGTCGTCCCGGCTGGAGAGGCTTACTGGTTGAAGCCCAGGTCCACCCCGGACTGTAGCGCCACCAGAAGAAGAAAACGTATCCATTCTGTCTCACTCGTAAGCAACAGATGTTGTTGCATTTCTCCTTTCCAGAAGCCTCGACGAACCTGCAAATATATTTTAATGGTATCTTGCAGGTATTGGCAGAAGAATTCTCCCAATGTTCTTCGTCTCAAGAGGCAGTGACTGGGGCATCGACAAAAATAGTGGGAAGTGTCCTGAATTTCCTCGTCGTCCCGCAACCTGTGCATGAACAAAAATTGGGACTTAGCCTTGACACTATGATAAGTCCCATTTTTTGTTCATGATACATGGCCTGTTAGCGCTCCGACTGCCACCCGCAGTAGCTTTTTGCTGCATTGAAGAAGGATGTCGGTCTTTGTGCTATCGAACTTGGGCCATAACGAGAGGTTTTTAAAGTGTTGGGAAAGCTCCACCTTTCATTTGTTAGCGCAATGATTTTTTTACACACTATTTTCTTGCTTTCAGAGAGGAGTGGATTAAACCACGGGATTGCCTGTGTTGACTCGGCTTCGGCTCCTTTCCTGACAAGTTTAGCTGCTACCTCATTGTCGGCTATGTCCAGCCATCCTGAGGTATCCTGTCGCAATGACCTTGGACCCAGCATAGAGTGATCGAATGCTGCGTGCCAAGATCCTTGAGCTCTTCGCGACAGCTTAAGACTAGCTTGAACTTGCGACTAACTTGAACCGTTTGACTGTCAATTAGGATCGTAATATCAGCCGCTGGTATTTCTAACCATGAAATCATATTGAACGGTTCCTTGACCGCCAGGACCTCCCCTTGAAGAACACTGCCGTAGTCAGGGAGGCTGATAGAGCAGTGCATGTTTAACAATTTGGAGAAAATGCCCTTTTTCCATCTTCGAGCCATCCGTATAGACATGAATGGATCGAATTGTTGATGGGTTCCTTTGAGTTCCACTCCTCCCTTGCTAGGAAAAACATTGGAATGGTACTTCGAAGTCAAGGGACGGGAGTGAGTACTCACGAGATTATAATCACTTGGTGCATGTTCTATTTGCAGTCTATCCAGGATGCGAGTAGCCTAATGGGACTTATGTGCCAACCTAATTATGGCGCTTTCTTCAGCTGGGTTTAGCATATAGAGGTCTAGTGACACTGTGCCACTTGGGCATGTGAGTCTCTGTATGCTCGTTAAGTTGCTCGTTTAAGTTTTAGGTTGAAGGTTTTTTGGCAGGCCTACCAACACACTATGTTGCCATATGTCAAGATCGCCCTGGCGGTTGCTGTATAAAATAGCTGTTCTGTTGAAAGTCCGTCCTTCTGTTGAAAGTACACTGGTGTTTTATCAACTCGTAGTTCTATCTGATTGTAGGCCAGCCAGAGACTGCGATAGTTGTTGAGGCGTGTTGGCTGAGGTGCAGGACCACTCCGGACTGTAGCGCTACATAAAGAAGAAGGCCAGTCTTTTGTGTTGGAGTACCCAACCTATTTCAATGGAATTTTAATGCCCGTCATTCAACTCTGGTGTAAAATAGTGTCCAACCAGTATTTCACTCAGGTCAGACAGGATGAGTGGCAAGTGTGTTAATAACCACTCATCTCATAGAACCAACTCACGGCTGGATGGCGCAGTTGGTAGAGTGTCTGCCCCTGGTTAGTGGGGTTCCCGGTTCGAATCCCAGTGAAAGCAAAGTTAATATGCCTTTATCTGGTTTTCAAATCTGGTCCAGTCACCATTTGCCAATGGAATCAAATTAACGGCACTGGAGTGGACAATCAGGGGTAGCAGTCTAACTGTGGGTATCACAATGGGTGTACTGGTGAATTAACTAGCAGCCCCCTTACCTAACCTAACCTATTAACACTTGGTGCTAGGTCCGTACAACAATTAAAGCTCGAAAACGCGGACAGCGACGGCGCAGCACTTTTGTCCGGCTGAGGGAGTTGTCCGTCCATGGGAGTGTATAGAACTTAAATGCAAAATCCACGGTCGTGAGAAATTGTCCGCTCAAGGGGATTGTCCCCCTAAGAGAGAGTCCTTAATAAGACCTTTCCCTGGTTAAGGTGGATGCACTAGGAGCTGTCAACCAAGCTCTAGAAGCTTCTGGCGAATAGCCGCAGTTGTGTGTGGCCTGTCGTTGAACTGATGGAACACAAATCCTTTCCATTGGGCAAAGCTGAGCAATGCTTCTCAGCGATTGCTTGCTTCAGACGGTCCAATTGGTGGCTGTATAGGAACGAATTAAGAGTCTTAACGTAGGAGACCAGCTTATAGTAGACGTTTTCCTGACAATCCCACCAAAAACACATCAAGACCTTCCTGGCCGTCAATCCTGGCTTGACCACCATTTGCGCCTACTCACCGCGATTCGAAAACATGCAATTTTGTTTGACGTTGTCTCCACTTCTCGTCACCAGTCACCATTCGATTCAAAAATGGGTCGGTTTTCTTGCAATTCGCAGATGGAAATTCTGTCCATGAGGTTCTTTGGCGTTAACTGGCGTGGTACCCATCCATCGGGCTTCGTTTTTTATCCAGCCTTTTCCAAACGGCTCTAAACGGTTTTTTGTGCAATGGTTACCTCCTGGACAATCGAAACAGTGCTTACATGACGGTCAGACTAGACGGTTTCTATAATTTTATCGACATTTTCGCAAGTTGGCTTTGCATAGTCGAGCGTGATGTATCTTCGAAGGAACCAAAACGGCGCATGATTTTCTATCTTAGCTGAGGACCATAAATATGGCGTGTTTACCCTTTGCTGGTGCCAATCTTTGAAGCGCGCACATATAAAACTGAGACAATCAATCACAAAATCATTCGTAATGTTTTTTAGTATTAGTTTCTAACCGCACTTACTTTTTACTGGGGCCGGCTTCTTCTCGGACACCTTGCACAAACAAGAATCATTTAGACTGCCTGATGTGTGCAGTGTCTTCCAAGCAGATATTCTGGAAATAGAGAAAACAGCCCAACACATACAAGCAACCGATACCACCAGATGGGCTTCACTGAAGGAAAGGGCTGTTATGAACTGCCGCTACCCACTAAGGTCTATCAGTCACCCCAAGGTCAAATTAATCTGGATCTCGGGCCACAACTCATTGGCAGGGAATGAGAGAGCGAGAACGAATTGGCTAGACAAGAGTCTGTAATGGACCTCAGCGAAGCGGACGCATGACAGACCAAAAAAGCCAGCTCGTCTTGACTCGCAAGAAACGGCAGCTGTCCAGAATCGGCGTGTAGCTTCGCTGCGCCAGATATTCTTAACGGAGACTGCGGACCTAGCGAATGCAGATATATGGGATCTTCTAAGATTCCTTTAGTCAGCCTTGGGTTAGGTTATTTGGTTGAGACTCAGCCTCACGTAGAGCTGTTGGTCTTATCCATAAAGATAGTCTACATTGTAAGAAAACGAACGAATGGTGGTGTTAAAAAAAAACCGAGTTAACTCGGGTTACACCTAAGCCGACTCAAACCGAGTAACATTTATCTCAAACCGAATTGGGAAAACCGATGAAACGAACCGAATACATAAAAAAAACTGTAGACGGTTCAACCCTGTCTGAACATTTGGTTCCGAACCGAAACCAACCCCAAATCGAATTAGACAATACAACTCGACTTGCCCCATTCCAAAATCCATAATCCGAGTTCCTCAACACGATTTACAACTCGGGTTGTTTATATTTTAACCCGGGTTGACTCGGTTTGCAAAACTTTGGGTTGGCACACCACTAGTTACGATCTCTCATTTTTGTGTATCCGCTTGCTTTCTTGATTTTGATTGACTTAAGTGTCCTTACGTTCATTATGGTTGGGCAGTCACAAAACTTTATTTGTTGTAAATGTTTAGTAAATGCCTGTATAGAAGTGGTCCAACGATGAATCCCTGTGGCACTGTAAGGTTATTGCAATTCCATGTCGACCTGTCGAATATTTGTCCTTTCAGAGTACGGACCTTCACTCGTAGTTGGAGTTATCCCTGAATCCCTCTGGAAGTTAATGAATACTCCCCATCAGGATGGAAAATTCACCAGTCCAGGGAAAGAAGGAGCCTGTTTAAAGTGCCTGGAAAAATGAAAAAGGGCAACCGCAAGCCAGTAATACAAAAAGAGCACTCAATCTTTGCTCGTTCTTTTGACCCAACTTCAATAGAAGTGGATCACCACAAAAATCGTGGCATGCGAACTTAAAAGACCCCAGATTCGTTTCTTACTAATTAAGCCTACTCTTGAAGCGACTTAAGAGAGGCAAATCAATTTCCCAACGACCACAACAACTGTCCTTCAGACGAGCTCTTGAACTTTTCACCCACGCCACACCTGTGCACCACACAATGTCTACCAGCGAAACTCTAATCCCACTTGGCGCAAACTCTAACACCATGGACAAGGTGTGCAGCCAGAGTTTCTTAATTTATTTCATAAGCCACCGGCATCCAATTCTATTAATCCATTTTGCGGGACATACGCCTCTGTGTAAACACGCAATCAAGGAAGTTATCCCGGAAAATGCCAGCCATCCACTGGCACTATGCAATGCTAATTGAAACGGGATTCTTATTAAAATTACAGTCTGATAGATACAAATGAAAGAAGCAACAAGGACTCGTGCATTTGTGTCTGCCTGTGCCTCGGCGCTCTGCCATAACCATTGGAAAACATCAACATTATTATCCTTCTCTTTGCTCTTCCATTCACCTCACCCATGGAGTGGCAATGTTCGCCTATTTGTAACCATTCCAATTCGCACCCGCAGAGTTGCAGGCGGGATACGGCCAACCACTGCCACCAGCGTCACCCCAAGCAGAGCATTTAAAAAGCAAGAAACGAACCAACGCACACACACACACACATACAGAACAAAATGGGGAAAAAAAGAAGGAAAAACTACCAAAGCTAAACCACAGCAGTGACATTTACCGCTCTTAAGAGCCTAAATGTACCCATTCAGGATACGACTGCTGTGGCTGGGGACGACGCCAATGGCACTCCACTCCAGTCCGCTCCACCCGATGCATGGGTGTGTGCCCTCCATGACAACGAGGATGGCAAAGGAAGGACGAAAGAAACGAGCTCGCACACAGAAACCAACAAACGAACGAACGAACGAATATCAAATGAGAATTTGATCCCTTTATATCCCCCAATGGTTATAAAACAGATGAGGCCCAGGACTTGTTCGTCTTTCCCACTTTTTTCCCGGCCTCTCTACTGTTATTATTTCTGGATTACTTGGGCCGCAGAAACGCAGCAACAAGCTTCTGAAATGGCAAACTACCAGCAACAGTATCTGCCCTCCGCTAGGGGTTGCCGTGTCGTATACGAAAAAATTATACGGCCACGGTGAACACACACACGTACACATAGCGTTGCGAATTTTATTCCACTTTTTCATCCGTTATTCCTTCTTGTGTGTGTGAGTGTTCAACCGCAGAGTGAATCAGAGCCACGAGATGTGAGTGGTTTTTCGCCGAACAGTGCGGCCAAATTTGTAAAAAAGCCTGCAGATTAAGTGCAAGAGCAAAAAAAACAAGGTTTGACACTAATGGCTGTCGAAATGTGGCGCTGTTTCTTGTGAAAATCAGCCTCAGTTGGGTAGGTTCGCACAGCAATAAGGGGTCAGTGATAATTTGCGGCCTTCTCTCTGGGCATTCTTTTGAAAGCAACATTCGGGGAAAGCGATGGACAGTGTTAATTCGTGATGGTTCATATTCGGGTTCTAAGTTTTGCCTTGCGAATCGAATATCGGAATAGCAGTAATCGCTAGGATGGCATCCAACAACACACAGTGGTTCCCTCATATGGAAGCGATAGAAAAAAAACTCAAACGAATGCCCCGATCTTAGCTGACCAGATATAGACGACAGGAAAATAAATTGAAATTGGACGACAATCTTGAGAGATGTGTAGACTTGATCCTGGCTATATTTGGAAGCTACATTCATGCCATTATGTGTGGCACTTTATACCAATGGCCGCCTCGGCTTTGCTGGCAGTCCTTGTCATTTTTTGATGACTCACTTCAATATGGCCGACGTTCTTCTTCTTTATTTGGCGCTACAGTCCGGGGTGGACCTGGGCCTCAACCAACAAGCCTATCCAACTAGCACGGTCTTTGGCTAGCTGTCTCCAATGTCGCACGCCAAGTTGGTTGAGGTCCTTCTCCACCTGGGTGCGCCACCTTAAACGCGGGCGTCCTCTGGTGCGTTGTCCCACGGGTTCGGAGTCGAAGATATGGCCGACGTTAGTCCAGGAAAAGCATCCCATAATTCCAGGCTGTTTCTGTCTTGAGGTGGCGGAGTAACATATACATCGTCTGGGTGCCAGGACATTATTACTTACTGGACAATTGCAAGGCCGATGAACTCGCTAGGTTTGGTACATCTTTCTCTCTAACACTAGGAGGAAGTTCGTCTTCCATCCCAATCGCTACAGTCTACATCTACTCAAGATACGCACAGTCAGCGCTAGCCATCTAGTAAATGACTAGAAGGCATCACATGCCTTAAAACAACATATGGCCATCCCTTACTCGCTCATGTAGGTAGGTAGTAGGTGTCTTAGATACACTTAGGCCAAAGTAGGGCCATTGTACTGCCACGTGGGTTTGTCTGAAAAGAAAGGGGGGGATGGGCCGGCGTGGTTACTACGACAACCCGTCAGATTTGTCGATGAAGTCTAATAGCGATTACATTGATGTCTCTCTCAGTTCGCTTAGATTATCGAAAAAGTATGAGCCAAGAGTAGCTTTCCTAGCTGAGGCAAGTGCCGGGCAGTTGCAGAGAGGGTGTTGTACACTTTCCTCGTCTTCCTCGTCTCGGCAACTTCTGCAGAAATCGTTAGAAAATATTCTTAGTGTTGAGCGATATTGCACGAGGAATAAAAATTATCCCTTTTCTCAATCGACTCCACCATCAACATAAACTACCCTCCTGAGTGAAAGAGAGGGTGGCCAACGATCGGGTGAATCAGAGATTACATGCATGGGCAATCGTCTTTGGATCGCGAAAGGGTACGGTCGTTGGTATACCCGTGGTAGATATATTTCTAATTTCATATTAGTCTTTTCGCGTGTACTGCCGCTCTAACTTTGAGTCTTCTTAATGAAATCAGACTAACAGATATTTTCGGGTCTAGACTGGGCTAGATTTGTTTAAGAATTTGCCAAGTATTACCTGTGTTCCATCTGGCATTGACTTCTAGTATGCTTTGTTTAGTGAGTTGTAACTTCAAGGAAGCTACAGGAGTCTCTGAGTTACAGAAGGATCTGTCATCTGGCAGTGTTGTGGCGATTTTTGCTTCTCAGTTTCCCATAATGTCTCTATGGTCCGGGACCTAACACAGGCGAATTCGAAACTGTTCGGATATCTCGTCAAGAGATGTTCGACAGCTTATGACTATTTCTGAGTTTGTGGAGAACGATGTTAGGGATTGGTTGCTGCCTGGCTTTCCGTATAGATGCAGATATCACGTTCCACCTCAGCCAGGACAGAGGCTTCGCTGATCGCCATTGTTTCCGCTTGGAAAACGCTGCAATGAATAGGTAGATGGATTCATTTTTTTAGGATTAAGATGATCAGAGAAAATTCCACTGCCTACTCCTTCTTCCGTTTTGGATCCGCCTGTGTAGACATGCATGGCGTTACCGAATGGTATATTGCCGCCATAACACTGGTCTCTTTTCGGAATTAGGGCTTTGAAGTTTTTCTCTGAGGAGTAAATAGGTGAAGTGTAATCCAGATTAGTGGAGGCACTTACTCGCTTAGACCTAGCAGATCTTCGTTACCGTACACTGCGCAATTGCCTGCCGGATAGGTATCCCTTAGAAGCTGCATGGATGAAGAAGAGGTGGAAACCACAGATCACCTACCCAGCTGCTACATGAAGTCTACAGAGGTCTGATAAGTCAAAGGTACCTGTTCCTAGCGGCCTTCTTCCAAAAATTTTCTTCATCATCGTCATCTTCTGAACCGCATGATCCACGAAAGGGGCACGAGAGATCTCCAGACAACTCAATCCTCCATCATCTAACTTATCTAATTCATCAGGTGTTATGCCCAATCGTAACCAGGCGAGTTTATGGACTTAGTCCAACGACCTCATTTTGGGTTTGCCATGTGGTCGCCTATCTGGTGGGGACATTCGTGCTACGTGACCAAGCCAACGAAGCATAGCTCTTTACGTTCGAAGAAGCAGCTGCTCAACGTTGAGTTCCTCGCACACTGCTGTGTTTCTCATCCTATCCCGGCGAGTAATTCCCACAACAGCACGAAGAGGTCTCATCTTAGCAGCTTATATCCGCCATCTTTTTCTTCCCCCTCCAACTGACACAATCTTTAACTGGGCATCAGACGTAGTCAGAGAAGCTACCTATCTTGAAGTATACACAGATGGAACCAAAACGGAAGAAGGCACTGAACTAACTATCCTAACTATCCCTCTCTCTGTCCCGTCGATTGTCCAACCACTGTAGTATATTCCGGACAGATGTAAAAGCTATCCAAGAGGCTGCCCGCTTACTGTCAATGAACCGGATAGACGGGCTATCTGTCGTTATATACATAGACAGTCAAGGCGAATTTAAAAGTGACAGTTAATGTGAACTTTTCAAAATGACTTTCAAATGATTTTTTTTTAAGGAAAGGTAAAATAAAGTGGAATTAATTACAAGGTACCACATTCGAATTCGTCATTTCAAATGAAAGATCCAATTTGAAGTTTTTTGTTCTTCCCAAATCAGCCTAGTTCTTTCTGCTCCAGTCTTCTCGACCGGTACTTCTCGTGCTCTCCTTTTCGTTGCAACACCTTTTGGTATGCCTCGCCTGTTAAACGTTTCTGTGGCTCACACTTCCGTCGTATCACGGGTGTCTTGCTTAAGATGGTAGGTAGTCTAAAGTGGCTTCTGTCATCTCTTTGCTGGCCAAGCGGCAATGCAAACACAATCTCGTTGCATATCGGAGAGTCCCACACGTAATTGCTCTTCGTGGGCTCTTTCAATCTCTGATATGCTCAGGCGTCCAGTGTTAAGGGTCCTTTTTGTTGGCTGCTGCAGCTTTCTGAATTTAGAAAGTCTAGCACTAAATCGTGCTGCAACGAAGAAATGGACAGAGTTGACGTATGCTCCCCTGAATGCTCTTACATCCAGGATATTTAACGCATGTCTTGCGTCAACGATTTGGTTGACAGTTCGACCATCCGGAGATCGCCAGGTGAAGGCACATCTTCATCGCTTAAAAAAAAACTAAGACCAAATCGACATGAGGCCCTTTTTTGTTTTATTATCCGTCCTAGACCGTTCAAATGCATAGGGACGAGCTATACAACACCATGTCTAGTTTTGACATTCCTGCCAAACTCGTCAGGTTATGCAGGATGACGATGGAGAACTCTCGCTGCTCCATCAAGGTCGGTAACGAACTCAACGAGACCTACAATGTCAAAAAAGGTTTTAGACAAGGCGACGCGCTATCATGTGATTTCTTTAACATCAACCTGGAAAAGATCGTGCAAGACTCACACGCCCACACTAGAAGCACGATCTTCCAGAAGTCCGTACAACTGCTAGCATACGCGGATGACATTGACGTGATTGGCAGAACACAGCGAGCCGTCAATGAAGCGTTTACTGGTATTGAAGCGCGGTGAACGAGGGCAAAACGAAGTATATGCTGTCATCGAGAAAGGACACACAACATCGACGACTTGGCCAAAACGACACCATAGGCAGCTATAACTTCGAGGTAGTGAAGGACTTCGTCTACCTCGGCTCGCAAGTGAACAGTACGAACAACACCAGTACCGAGATTAAACGCAGAATTACTCTTGCCAATCGCTGTTTCTTTGGGCTCAAGAGGCAATTGAGTAGTAGAGTCCTCTCTCGAAGGACCAGGTAAAAAGTTCTGCGTTCATTCTTTGGTCGTGAGATAGTTGAGATCGTAGGAATTTCACTTTCCTGCGTGAAGACTTGGACATGAAAACCGCGTTTGCCGACGGCGGACCAAAAGTACACTTTGTTCAACATTTCAAAGCAAAAATTGGAGCTCTTCAAGTGCAATTGCATTTGTATCGTAACAGTTTCGAATCCTGGATGAAGGAGCAATCAAAACAACGGCGAACGTACTCCAAAAGGTCCGACAAGTTAGCCACTTCTATTTTTATCACCGCACAGCAGACAGACAAATGGGACACGTTTGTACCCACGATCCGCTATGGATAGAGCCTCCGTCCTAGCCAGGTATAAGTCTGTTTTAGATTCCCTACGTCAACCTTCAGGCTCCACTGAAACAAAAACGCACCTTCCGTCCTCCTTTCTCTCTCTCTCAAACACACACTCACTAGCGTCACCAGGAGATGTGCCGTGTCGGCGGCAACGCTCCCTCTCCAACACGCAAGGGTGAATAAACAGCTCTTTACTTTCTTTTTTGTCATCATGCCCTTTGTTTGTGTATTTGCTTTTTTACTACTATAATTTTTTTTTTATTGAAAATAGTTTCTCCCGTGGGGGATGTGCCCAGCAAGAATATGCTTGCTTGTCGCCTGCCCGATCCACACAGTCAGAGTCACAAAAAAAAACGAAAAAAAGCGTGAAGGGGAACCCGAAATCATATGCAGTTCAGAGTTCAGCACGGCAAAAGCGCCCGGGACCGGGACCGACGAGAGGTGGGCTCTGAATTTGGGATTCACTCGAATTCCCATAGGTGTTACAATGGGATTAGAGGGGAGTTAGTTCTCTGTGCATTAACGTTTCCCTTTATGCTCGTGTAACATGGCAAAGAGATAAAAAAAAGAAAAAAAAAAACATAACACCCAGCAACAGAAGTGAATGCGACACGTCGCTGAGGGGTGTCGGATGGGCTTTAGTTGTGTGTTATACACCCCGACACTCGGCGGCAGTCTAACAGGGGTGCTTGCAGAGATCTTTGATTATTTTTTATTGCAAGGAATTTGTTTTCTTCAGCCGCAGACATAGAATCTCCCGGGAAGGGGTGCTGCTGGTGCCATAATACACTATCTCGCGGATTACGTGTACGAGTATGTGCACAAGAAGAATGCTGCCTTTTGATAGTCAGTCAGTCGCAAGGATAACGAGGCGAACACGTAGAGTCGCAACGCATCGCACCACACCGCACTACACAGCGCTGTACGGGTAATGGGAAATCGATTATTACAAATCACAAGGATTAATAGATTCAATGAAAGGGAATAGCATCGCACATGATGTTCATCAGCAAACATATTTAATTTAACGACTCTGCCTTCCACCCATGCGAAGAGCTGTGGTGCGCTGCAGGCTGGGTGCAACGATAGGCGTGGCGGTTTTATTAATTTGTATAGAAGTGAATTTATGCAAGGGTAGCATGTCTCGGGCGTGGTGGAACACATTAATGTTTTTTTTTTTTTTTTTTTACTATCTCTATGACACATTATTTTCTTTGGTTTTTTAATGGCAGGTAGTTGAGGGCAAGGCAGGGCTTTGCTGGCTCTCAAAAGCAGAACGACACGTGAACGCGTGAAGTGAGTAATCACCCGGCTTCCACGCTTCTTCGTGCATTTCTGACACAAATCTTTGATTTACTACCGCCGAAAACTTTTTGTACAAATTAACCCTTGATTGCACTTTTGCATGTCTTAACCTCAAAGTGATTGAAGGTGAAAGGATGACGTTTGTGGGACTTGGTCAGGTTACTGGTGGAAGAGTCATATCCGCAATAAAACGGGGGTTTTTTTTCACACTTATGCCTTTTTTCAAGCTTTACAACGATGACGTTTCGTTTGAGACCAAAAACTTGTAGTTGCAACCTAAAGAAGGGCGGAAAAGCTTTCGAAAAAAATCCAGAATGTACTTCACTGTAAAACAAAAATCGGCCGTACTCAATAACGGTGTGTCTGCCATCTGACCTTGTCCGATGAGGCATCTTTTCAATGCAAACATTTGCTGCTACACCCAAGATCGGAAGAGTGGCTTGCACTACAGCCCGTAGACAGCCAGGTTCTAGCTTCTCAGCGTGTCATGTGTGATGTTCTCTCACGAGTGGAAAGGTTTTATGCTGACTCCGGACGGCCAAGTTTGAGAATACTCTTTAAGTTGTCAATGATTCGAGCCGTGAATTATGAAAGGTTGTAAAATTCGGGTATCGAACCTGCACCCTAAGCGTAGGAGTCGACGCCCTAACCCACAATGCCACGCGGAAGCACACACCGGCCCGGAACGCATAACATAGTATGTTAACATAGTAAAATGCTGAATATCTAAAATTCTGAATACCTCTTTAAAAAGACTGAAAATGGGGACTACAACCTCGCATGGCATTAGTTGTCACAGACACGACATAGTGGACTGCGTTGGTTAAGGACATCAACTGTAAACCACTAGACACCACTAGGACAACTCCCTCTGCAGCTCTCCTTAGTCTTCTACTGATATACATACTCGGCAGATAAGGGCTATGTGGAAGGTAAGTGGAAATATCATCTTTCTGATAAAAATACCTGGAGGCACCTATTCGAGAGGATCTTTTTAATCAGCATCCCCTCCAAATCATACTGGAAGTCTGCCCCGTCACACGCTAGATGGATCTCGTATATACATATACGTGTTGCGTGGACGTCTACTCTTCTTCTTCTTCTTCTTCTAGTGGCGCTACAGCCCGGGTGGACCTGGGCCTCAACCAGTAAGCCTCTCCAGCCGGCACGATCTTTGGCCAGCTGTCTCCAACTGCGCACACCAAGTCCGTGGCGCCATCGGTTCCGTGGGCGTCCTCTACTGCGTTGTCCCACTGGTTCGGAGTCGAAGACTCTTCGGGCTGGATCAGTGTTGTCCATGCGTTCTACATGGCCCAGCCATCTTAGGCGCTGAATCGGACGTCTACTCTATGGATCTAAATATACAACTATCATTTCAGACAAGAACTGTAGCCAGTAAGAGAGCCTAGTCTTGGAATAAGAACAAAGTGATATCAAACACAGATATCGTAATTTGTTTTGGTAGCCAGGTAGCGATTTAATTTCTCGATGCCTTCACAAAGATTTCCTTTTACTGCCGCCTATCCCTTAACCAGATGGCCGAGTTTTTTAGGATCAAACTTGTGTGGATGTTCGGGTAAACATTCTTAATATTAATCGGTAGTCTAATAACAGAGAACACACACTACAAAATAATTCCGACCTACTTTCAATCCGAGACACACCCTTTTCAGAATGAGTTTTGCGAATCTCAGAACTCTTATCGACGAAATCAGTTGCCACGGCGCCATTGAAACTCCCGTTCCGTGCCCTACAACGACTTATGCAGAAGCTGAAAAGATGACGAGGAGGAGAAGACTATTGCGCACTCTCTGTTTCCATCGCTTTATCAAAAGCATTAACAGTTTTGCCGGATTGAATTGACTAGGTTGGCGTATAAACACAACGGGCTTACATTACAGCCAATCTTATCTAATCCCTTTACAAATTGGTGCAGGATACGATGACTCTTGGCCCCGAAATCTTGCCACATAGCACATCTGGCGCTATTACTTACATTGACTGGTACTAAAAGTGATCTTTCCTCTGGCTTAACATTTCAATTAGCTTTATTAGTTGAAGACTTCCTGCACCCTAGACACAGGAGGTGAAGGAAGTCTCACATATTAGAACTGATGACTCAAATAGATGTACATTCTTCCTCTTCTTCTTCCGCTGCAGGTGTGGGACCGGGTCTCAGCCAAATGTTGTCACAATCTTCAGGGCGCTGCCCCCCATTTATACACTCCCAGTTGGCTGAGATTCGTCTCCACTTGTGTGCCCCATCGTCTTCATTTGGCGTCTCTATCACGTTGCCCCACTGGTGAGGAGTCGAAGACTCTTCGAGCTGGAGCGGTGTTTTCCATATGGTCTTGAATCCGTTTTCTGAAAACCATGTTCGTAGAGAACCATGTTCGTAGAGAACCATGTCCTGTAAACGCCACCAAAGCAAAGAGGGCCAAAGTTCGCACGAGTTACGTTCGGGAGCGAAATGAAATAAAAGACTGTATATATAACAAGAAAACAAATTTATAACAATATATTCTATTAGAACCGACTTCGTCGGTGGTTTACTAATTACTGACTTAGTATATATACACTGCGGACAAAACAACAAGATATCAAGATATCAGTTAACAATAGGCTTGACAAAAACAAACAGGTGGAGATAAAGAAAATGAAAAGGACGCTACTCAATTTAAACGTAAACAAATATAGGGAATGAGGGACTAGACAAAGACAAGTGCATAGATGCAATGTTCCTTCAGTGGAAGTTGTAGTGACATGTTGCGACACGTAACTCACGCACAAATAGATCTAGAACTTCTTCATCCACTTTAATAGGATTGGCATGATCAGTATCTTATGTAAATTCAGTTTTGTCCCTCGAGAGCCGTCTCTATTAATTAATTGCGTCATGAGCCTAAAGAAGAGAGAGTTATTCCGCGTTTAATATCGGTACTGATGCTGTTCGTACTGTTTACTTGGGAACCGAGGTAGACGAAGTATTATATCCTTAAAACTATATCTGCCTGCGGTAGCTTTATGTCCAAATCGTCGACAAGTTATGTCCTTCCTTGTATCGACAGCATATGTATCGCTTTTGCCCTCATCCGCAGCTAAACCGATTCAATGCCAACAAACTCTCTGTGTTCGACTTATCAAGTCAATGTCATCCGCGTATGCCAGTAATTGTACGGACTTTTAGAAGCTCGTGCCTCTTTTGTAAGCGAGTAACTTATTCACCACCTTCTAAAGAACGATGTTGGAAAAGTTATATAACTTCACGTCGCCTAGTCTAAACTTTTCTCACATTGAAGGTCTGCGTTAGTTCACTACTACAGATGCACGAGCATTTTAAATTTTTCAGGATCATGGTTACAGGGAAATCGTTAAGACCTGAAATGAAGTATCACAGAAATGCCCGACTTCTACCTCTGTTTCCCTTAAGATTTTTGACAACTGCTTTGTATAACGTGTTCTTAAACCAAATTGACCAATCAGAGGGCGGCATTTACGTTATTTCGTGAATAACCCTCCAAAAATCATGAATATCTGTCAAAAAGGCACTCAAATTCTTCAATGGACTAGGGGGCAATCAGCTGTGAAGTCGGCTATCTCTGTAAGTCATTTCTGGTTAATTTGGCAATTTTGGTTTGTCGAAATGGCACTTCGTTTTGGAATGCAAAGACGCTTAGTTTGAGTCCAAAGAACATACCGATACTCTCAATGAATGGTCAATGGAACAAACGCCAATTACAGAGGCAACTGCCCATCGAATGCGGAAGCACAACGCGTCAGAGAGAAACAGGAGAGAGCAAGATTTCCTCGGCTGTAAAGCTGTGTAAACGCATTAAAGACAAACTAATTTTCTTATCAACAATTTATTACAATCAACCAAGCGTAAAGAATTAATGTAAATACTATTTACTTTCACAACAATCTTTCTTAAGCAAATATTTGTAATTTGAAGTCAAACAAAAACATAAAAAAACATTCAATCCAGAGTGATGGTCCCACCATTGGAATTCTCTACGTCTGGAAGATAAAAAGAAACCAAATGTTTAACAAAATGAATGAAATTATGACTAAGCAAACAAAGCAACTAAAACAAATTTCAAATTCAAACAGTTTGCGTCTGTAACAAGGGCAAGGCAGGAGAACGTCTACTGGTCCGCCATGTCTTCTCTAAGGCGATCCTTTATGGCTTTCATGCGACTTAGGACATCTGGCGCGATTGCCTTTGTCAGGCATTGAAACGGTTGTCTGTACAAGGGTTTTACCCTCTCGCAGCTAGCATATGGACTGTGACTGTCGACTGTCAACTTTACATTCGCCACTTGCGACGCGGATTCGAAGAGGTACCGCAGGACTTTGTGCAGCGGCGTTGCCGCCTGATAATTCTTCGCAGCCACCCGCTTGTACTCAAAGTGATCAATTTCTCGCAGCACCCTCAGTATGTCGCACCAGGTGGTGGGCGAGAAATTGAACAGCGCGTGCGCCGAACTGTTGCACACGGTAAAAGTTTGTTTTTTGAAGGTAAAGCGCACTTCCATTGACATCTTTTGCCTCGCCCTCCAGCTGAGGTTCACTTGCCAGATTCTCCGAGCCATCAACCCTTTAGACAAAGAAATACGATCAAAAGTGTTTACCTTAGGTTTGGCCGGCGTCTTTCGTTGCTCTTCAGGAGGGCCCTGGATTGCTGCTGGCTGAGCGGGTGCCTCGATATTTCGAAGCAGTTGTGAGCCCTCGAAGTACGTGCAATCGGTGCCGAGTATTTGTGATGCTGTCGATGAAGCAATGGCTTGGGAGACGTCCTCAATGTTGTAATTTGATTCTTCTGTCTTCGGCGGTGGTTCTTCATTTGTTTGAGGCTTTGTGCGTGTCGCTCTGGCGGAGGCCTTTTTAGCACCTCCAAGCGTCAACGATCGGAAAGCGTGGGTTTTCTGAGGAACAAAATCGAGAGCAGAAGGCTTTTTCACCACCACCTTTCTCGGTGACATTTTTTTCTTTCGGTTTTTCGTCGACTGGGTTGGTTTCGATTGTTTGACACGCAGAGTTGGGCCTTCACTGTTCTCGTTTTCAGAAAAAGATTTGGATCTCCTTGTGCTTGTGCTCCTTTGTTTTGCAATTCGACAGACCTTAGAAGGCACAGGCTTGGGTATACTTGCAGTGCAGCCACTTGGATCATCTGCGGCTGGGTTCTTTTGCTTCGAAGCGTCTTCAATCGGCTTAAGGGAAGCAACTGCTCCGCTTTTACTGCCCACAGACCCGGCTTTTGCTTCTGGAACTCTCAGTTCTTGAAGGCAAAATTCTAACTTCGATCTCAACGCGTAAATAGTGGATTCTTTTGTGGTCTGCCGGATTTGCTGTGGAGTGACTAGATCAAATGGAAGCATTTTGATGAACCGTCGATTGATAAGAACGGGCACTTCGACTAGGTCATCATTGTCGTCACTGATTTCTGCGTCATCTACGTGTTTAGCGTTTTCGATGAACTCATCGATCTTGTCGCTCTTAAACGCGGCAATGGGTAGAAGGGCTGGGAGGGCGAATGTCTTTTTATTGCTTGGCTTTGATGATTCAGTTGCCAAGATCAAAGCTGATGCTTCCTCAAGACTAACTGATGGACTTTTGTCGTCAGAGTTGGACGCGCCCTCAGCCTGATTGTCTGATACTGCTTCTGCCGAGCAGTTGAAACTTTGTTCGCGAGACGTGTCGGCTTTGCTGCCAAGCGCAGGCAGATTTGATTCAGATTCCACGGCATTCAGACCTACGTTGGGACACACATTTGTCTCTGTTGACTTTTTGTGAATAGCTTCTTCCCCTACTTCTACTTCCCGTATAGAAGATTCAACTTCATTTAACACTGCATCAGTGGTCACAGGATTTCCTTCGGTGACAGGGATGGCAGAAGTCCTTGTCCCTTGTTCTTCAGAAGCAATCTCTTCTCTGTTCGATTCAGCGTCTGCACCATCTCTTGCATCTGCTGCAAGAAGCACCCCAGAGTGATGATCCTTCGCTGCGTCGCTCTTTCCTTTGTTATCTTGGGTCATTTCCACATCACATCCCCTTGCGGGAGTCTCTACTTGTGATAAGTTTGTGTTCACCTCTAGATTGCAACCCACGAATAATTCATTCTGATGAAGCGTTACACCGGAAAGCTCCCCAATGAAAGCAGCATTAATTGGGACCTGTTTAAGAATTATTTCTGGCAGATTTGGAGAAGCACGCACTTCTTCATTCATGTCTATGTCCGGAAATCCAGGCAAGTGCAATGGTTCGACTGGAAGGTTATCATTTTGGTCCTTCCTCGTTGTTTCATTCTTCTCAGACATGACATCGCCCTCTAAATGCATCGACGCCTGCGTCGCATTCAATGCCGCCTCTGAGGGATGATTGGATTCATTGATGGGCTGGTGTTCTTGCACCACGCCTGCCAGATCCACATCCGGCGGTTGATTAACGTTCTGCTCAGCAGGACCGCTCTGGCTCAACATCGGTGGATCCAAATTCGTGTCCGCATGCCCTCCTGTCTTACTTGTCGGGGATTCATTCAACCTGGCAGAGAGGGTAGTGGTTCCTTCGAGTGACTGGGTGACACTTTTCAAAGCCACTTCATTTATTCTCTCGTTAGTGACTTCTGCCACCACGGAAGGTTCAGGATCCTCGTGTTTATCTGCAATCACATTCGCCTTCGATTCCTCTAGAGTCGAGTCCTGAACAGAAATCGTACTCACAGTGTTCGATTCCTCTAGAGTCGAGTCCTGAACAGAAATGACACTCGCAGCGTTCAGAGTAGACTCGAGCTCTGAGGAAATTCGTTGCGCGGGAATGAAGACACAGATTGACTCAATCGCTGACCGTCTCTTATCCTCTTGAGCCTGAGCCGAATAAGAATGTTCGTCATCGTTTGCTTTGGATTGGCCTTCCTTCAGACACACAGTGCTTCGGAGAGACCTTAGTCCGGACAGACTTTGTTCACCCGATTCCTCGGTATCAGTTTTAAGAGTGTTAATAATGAGATCAATGTCAATGTGTTCTCCTTCACCTTCCACATCTACTTCATTCTCTCTCTTTACCTCACTGGCAGGCTCCTCGCCTCCCTCGCCTTCTGGGATGCTGGGCACTTTTGTGACGTCTTCATTCAATTGCGAAGGATTCAGCTGGCTTTGCGTTGAACTCAGATTCGATGGCATGCGCTGAGCATGCACAAAGGTATCCATGCAAGCCGACGACTGTGTTGGGGGCGAATTTGGTGGCACGAAAGTCGAATTTTTCGCCATCGGTCTCATTAGAAGCATGTTCAGAAGTTCTGGTGCACTCTCTTCGTCCTCTATCGTGATCGGCTCGGACGGGGGAATATCGAGGATTTGAACGCTATCATCGAACGGATTGTAGGAGTTCTGAGTGTTGTTGTCCGACAGTGGTTCTGAAAAAAAGAAAACACGTTCAGATAAAGCAATAGCAACCGATGATGACCAACCTTTCTTTACAAGAGCGTCCAACAACGCGGCAGCGTCCTCTGTCGCCGCTTGCACTGGACTGCCATCTAGGCGAGCTTCTGGATTTTGACTTGCAAACGGATCGGGATTATCGTGATCAACGCTCATCGCGGTCATGTTGTTCTCCTCTGTGTTGAACGTCATACTCCGATCACATGGAATGAACACCGCTTCTGGTGGACGAGGCTCAACTGGTTGAGATTCGATGATCTGAGTTCTCTGTTCGCTTTCGCCACTTGACTGGAAAAGTGCCGGCGAAGGGGGTATGTAACCCATCACTGGCTGGGATGCTGGAAGCCGTTCAGATGCCGGAGCCTCCAGTGAGATGTTTGACTGTTGCTCTGCAACAGCGGGTTCTGCTGGGGTTTCCTTCAACTGTGGCACTTCTGGCTGGGAGTCAGCGAACATTTGATCCATCATTGTTTCAATGTCATTCTCCGAATGCTTCGTTGCTGGATTTGGTTCCGTATTCGTAGGCGGGGTCTCTTGAGTTTCTGCTATGCACACATTGCCAGACAATTGATCCGGTACATCTCGGGAGACTTGCTTTTCATCGGACGTGCTTCCATTCATGTCCAAGCTATTGTTTGTGAATTGCTAGACGAAAGAGAACGATAAGCCAACGAAGTAAATTTAGTTTCATTCAGTCACTTACATCTGCTGGCTCCGTAGCACCGCCTACATTTTCTAAAGCCATGTTTATGCTCTCAGAGAGTTCCTATAAGGAAATTGTCAGTATCTACAAGCCAAATGAGTCCCCTTCATGTTTACCTCTTGCCGATTGTTTGAATCGGTGAAGTGGAGTCCATCCACCCACACCCCTTCCGCGCAGCAATTCAGATAAGCATTCCTGCACAGGTTCAGAAGTTGTTTGTAAGACCCCGGCGGTTCTGGTCGACTGAGACTTGTCCACTCTTTCAGATTCGTATGCTCTAAGGCCTCCTCAAAACTCAAAAGTCTTGGCGGAATGCTTTTCAAGTCTAGTCTGTCCTTGAAGCCCTTTGATTTTAGATAATCACTTAACGTTGAAAGCTTGACGTGTTGGTCCCGAGGCCACGCCCTTTTGCCGCTGACAATGGCTTCGTGTTGGGCTCTCAGATCGGATGTTATTTCTTGGGCAGTCTTCCTTTCCGACAGTCCTTGTGAATACAATTTTTCCGCATTTATGAGGACCTTGTATTCAATGAATGTCATTTCACGAAAAGCAGCAACTACCTTCGATTTTGATACACCTCCTCGCGTCTCCGGATTTATATTCTGAAAGGGACGAATACGAACATAGACCATGTGCTCAACAGACCAGCAAACCATATAAACCCACCCCAATTCTCCGTCTTTGGATTTCTGCGTTGAGTAAGTACCTGATGTAGTTCCTCACGTCGTTTGGATACTTTTGAATCGCCCTCAGCTTGTCAATAGCTGTAAACTCATCTTCCAGGAAACTAGGGACACCCTCATCATCGCTTTCGCCTTGCGACGGATTACCTTTGCTCAACCAATCTTGAATCTCACGTGACACTTGAACCTGCAAGGAAATGAATCACTGTCGAAAACCATGTGAGAATAAGAAACAACACTCACAGTCGTTTTTTTGACAGCTCCAGATAGGGACAGCAAAGCCATCTCCGCGTCGGAAGAACTTAGTATCTGTTCGGAACCCGATTGTGAGCATTTTTTTGGAGTAGACTTTCTGGGAGTGAGGGATGGCTTCTGAAAATCTTCGGTCCGATTGCGTTTCGGTAGAGGCGACTTATCCAGCGCTAACGGTGAGCATTTCAAAGAGGCAGCTTTTCGATTGGCAGTGGTTTGCGTTTCCTTCACATCAGCATTGGAATGAATATCGGAGTCGTCGCTGATGAAATTCTCAACTGAACTCTTTCGAGCCTTTCTTCGATTCTCATTGTTCTTGTACGTTTTCATATGCTTTTCGCGACCCTGCATTCGACCCTCAATGGTTTTCCGTCTTGATTTGGGACCCATTGGTATACGATTGACCACAGCAAGGGGTACTTTGTCAGCGTGGGGGGAGTCTTTTGATCGATCATCCTTATGTCGTTTCACTGTGGGTGAAGCTTCGCTGGTTTCAGGTTTTCTTTTTCGCGTTTTTTCTTGTTCCTGGTTGGACGCTAGAACATTTTCTAAATTCCTCACTAGCTTCAAGGCGGAAAAGAAATTTGTGATCTTTTGTGCGTCCGCGGGGCTGTTTCTGACATCTTGTCCAAGTGAGGGTTTCAACTTTGATTTCCCTTTTGTTTTCGTAGTATGCCTTGTGGGTGTGTCCTTCCCGGATGGTCTTTTCGTGGATTTTTTGCTCTTTCCTGATGATATCTTATAGGAAGGACTGAAAGCTGTTTGGCCTTGTTTCGGTGGAGCAAATCTAACTTTGATATCAGCTTTGTCCTGCTTTTCTTTAGTTTTGTGGGAATTTGATGTGTCTTCACCTGCAATGGAAGCGATGTTAATTATTGTAAAGGCTGCAGTGAATTTAGCTGCAGATTCCGAGATTATGACCTTGAAAACCGATCAAGGACTCACAAAATTCTAACCATCACCCTTCACATTCCATTTCAAATTCTCTTGGAACAACAATAGCAACAAACTTTACCTGGCATTCGCAGCAACTTTTCCTTCAGAAATTTCGGTATTGGCTTAATCGTCAATCCACGACGCATCATTTTCTCGCGCACCGACTTGCTCTCATAGAATTTCTTATAAACAATTGGAAAGTACTCGTGTCTGATACTATAGTTGATCCTGCATATTTCAGGTCCGGAGCGCTCCATTTCGTTAATAACATATTCCTCAACGTTAGTGAACTTTCTAAACTCATCAAAGGCCACAGGATACTTATTGCAAGCATTTAATTTGTCTATAAAATAAACAAATAAACAAAAACAAACATTAAAGGTGTCACATTAGTTGCAAAGGAACTCTGCGAGATTATCCATACCAGAAGCATGTTTCAAGTATTTAGCTCTTTTTGACGTTGAAGGAACATTGTCTGAATCCATTTGGGGAAAAAAACGATAATTTATGATACTAAACAATGATCATTTAGAAAAATGTTTTAACAAACAATTATGCCCTCGAATTTAATGCAGGAATAAATTGTTTTGGATTCAACGACGAAATTCCTTCAATCAAATCAGACGCAATTTTTGACAATGAAATACAGATATGGCTTGAGGTATTTTCAGTGATGCCAAGTCAGCCGGACTCAACATTGAGAATATATTACGCAGTTGAAGAAAAATCTTGGATATCAACCAATTAACGGATGAATTGAACAAAATGTGGGGAATTAATTGCGTGCATATTATGACTGACTTAATGGGCGCTGTGGCGGTGGGCCATGTGTCGCCTCCAACGCTGGGTGTATAGACTGAATTCCTGTAACGATGAAGGATACAAAACCCCGAATAGGAAAGCTAGTAGGGCACTAGAGGTAGGTCTAATAGGACCGATATGCAAGTCGGCCGATGACTGGACAAAAGGACGAAAAGTTACCGTGCCGGCTAGGCAAAATCTAGTAAAAATTCTGATGCCACTGGATTACTGTTCAGACTTCCTTTTTGAAGCTGCTTGTCCTGTGGATACAGAGTGTAACACAATTTCAACAGTTGCTTGCTTCGAAACCTAAGATCGGTATTAATTTTCTTTACAATGAATATACAGTAATACTTTATCAATGTTTGCCTCGCATACATGAAATATTCAAGAATTGTCACTTTTCCAAAAATAAATAATAAGCACATTCTAAGAAACACACTTCGTTAATTTGATAAACTCCCCAAAAGTGTAACGCACCCACAATTCAGCCATGGCATCACATTTTTCGTGCACTTCGGCATACTTCGAAGTTTTTGACTTCCTCTTCACCTAGCGCATCGACCATCTTTCTTTTTACATCGTGCTGTGTGTCTACAAGGTGGGTAACTTTTCCTCTGCGATAATTTTTCTCAAAAAATACAATTTTAACTGGTCAATATATCTCAAAAAAATCAAATATCATTACATCCAATGTTTTCAATTACCGTGTGACATTTTCAGTGCTTTAAAATTGTGTTTAAGTCGTTTTTTCACGCTTCAAAGAAAAACCGCGTGTGAATATTTTCTCGTCACGAACAAATTCTTATGCTAAATTGTGCCAAGTGTTAAAGATTAATTTTTTGGTGAGTAATGCAGGACGTTATCGACTTCAGAATATAGTTTTTATCAAGGCAGCTCATCGACTACACTCTGAAACAGATATTCGTCCTGCTTAAAGGAGAGTCATTGATCGATATTCTCTTTTCTGCTCTTTCTTTCAGAATTTCTACATAACATCGACGACACCAACGCACCAATATGCCGCAGAACGAATATATGGAACGCCACCGTAAACTCTACGGTCGGCGATTAGATTATGAGGAGCGTAAGCGCAAAAGGCAGACGCGTCTTCCCAAGAAAATCGCAAAGCAGGCCCAGAAATTGAGAGGTATCAAGGCCAAGCTGTTCAATAAAGAACGCCGCAATGAAAAGATTCAAATGAAAAAGAAGATCCAAGCGCACGAAGAGAAGAAAGTCAAGAAACAAGAAGAAAAGGTCGAAGATGGAGCACTGCCGCATTATTTGTTGGATCGTGGTGTACAGTCCAGCGCCAAGGTACTGTCTAATATGATCAAACAGAAGCGCAAAGAAAAGGCCGGCAAGTGGGACGTTCCAATTCCCAAAGTTCGTGCTCAATCCGACGCGGAAGTCTTCAAAGTCATTACGAGCGGCAAGACGAAGCGAAAGGCCTGGAAGCGTATGGTCACTAAAGTCACCTTCGTCGGGGATAACTTCACAAGAAAGCCGCCAAAGTTCGAGCGATTCATTCGTCCCATGGCTCTGCGTTTCAAGAAGGCACATGTAACACATCCGGAATTGAGGGCAACATTCCACCTGCCCATCATCGGAGTAAAGAAGAACCCAAGTTCACCTATGTTCACATCGCTCGGCGTCATCACCAAGGGTACTGTCATCGAAGTCAACATCTCCGAGTTGGGTCTCGTCACACAGACGGGCAAGGTTGTCTGGGGTAAATACGCCCAGGTGACAAATAACCCAGAGAACGACGGCGTGATTAACGCTGTACTCCTAGTTTAAGTATGTAGCCTTAGTAGTTGTGTAGATGTGTTTGGTACAAAGAAAACAATAAAGAATGTGAACTGAAATATCGTGTGTTTTATCCTTTCATATTACATAGGCGATCCTTTTTAACTTGACTGTATGATTAACAAACTTTATCTTCTCTATATTTTCAGAGTGTAACCTTCTGACACAAACAAGATGCAGATTTTCGTTAAGACCCTCACGGGCAAGACTATCACCCTTGAGGTGGAGCCCTCTGATACAATCGAAAATGTTAAAGCCAAGATCCAGGACAAAGAAGGAATTCCTCCAGATCAACAGCGTTTGATTTTCGCTGGCAAGCAGTTGGAAGATGGTCGCACTTTGTCTGACTATAACATCCAAAAGGAGTCAACATTGCACTTGGTGCTCCGCCTTCGTGGTGGTGCCAAGAAACGCAAGAAGAAGAATTACTCCACCCCAAAGAAAATTAAGCACAAGAGGAAGAAGGTCAAACTAGCCGTGCTTAAGTACTACAAGGTCAGTTGAAACAAAACAAAACTGGATTTAGATTGTCGATCTACAGGAATTCTCGAGTCTTGTTGATCTTGCGCTTAGACACAACCGCTAAGAGCACCATCTTAACATAATCCGGTACATGAGTTGAAGTGCATAAATGATTTGAAAATTATTTCCTTTAGGTTGATGAGAATGGTAAAATCCACCGTCTGCGTCGTGAGTGCCCCGGAGAGAACTGTGGCGCTGGAGTTTTTATGGCTGCCCATGAAGATCGCCACTACTGCGGCAAATGCAACTTGACATTCGTCTTCAGCAAACCAGAAGAGAAGTAGACGTTGGTGAAGGGGATTCATGAGAGGGAGGAGAGAGATGAGAAATTATTTTTCTCAATTTTTATAAAATGATTTGAAATCCAATAAAGGAGGATTTTTCATCGTATTTCTTTGATGTTTAATTTTATATTGTCATCTGTTCTGACTTTTGGGATCGATTGATGATGTCCATGATTTTGATTTATTCTCATGCTGAATGCACTGAGTGATCAATACGTGTTGGTTATTTCCTGTAATTCTGCATGGTTGATGTTTTAGGAAGTGGAACTTCTGTATCCATGGGGCATCAAGTTTGAATTAAGAAACTCGCGAACCGTAATAGCTCGACTTGATACATTCGCCAACAGTTCGGTAGCAGGCGAACGTTCGACTCGCCATCGGTAATACGGATATAAGCGGCATACTTCTGCAATTTCACCAGCCAAACTTTCCAAAGAGAGCGATCGGTATCTAGTCTTGCAAGCCATCCTCCTGCTAGAAGGGGATCCTTATCGAGGCTTGTTCAGTGGAGTGGGAGGGGTAGAGTTGTTGAATTCATGCCCGAACTAGTTTCAAATTCAGAACTTTCTTAGGCAAGAGCAAGCTTCTTTTTTCCAACTTCTGGCATCATTTCGGCTTCAAGGCATCTATTTGCACGTGCATCTTATAGAAAGCTGTAGCTAATCGAAGCCAAGCGTGTCAATCAATTTCTGTTTAATATGTGTATGGGGTAGAGAATAAGGAAAGAATTGTTGACGTGTTGATCAGATAAGTTCTGTGTAAGCGCATTGAATTGAACTTGGTACAGCGATACGAGAGTGGTTGCAGGTTCCCTGGCTTTGCTTAGGCCTACGATGGATAATCCCGCTGTTATTGAAATATTTTCCTTTAATGCTTATTCTGTTGCTTGTGATTTGTACTCGAACGCACTTGCAGCTTCTTAATCCGATATAGAGTCGTCCATGAATACATTCATTTGCTCCCTGAATACACTACATCAGTGTTGTAATGGAATGCTCCTCGGTAGGACCATTGGTAACGTAAAGCTAAAATATGGAATGTTAGTTTAAAGAAATTGATTTCAAGGCATTCATTTCAGTAATTTTCCTTTAGTAAAATAAAAGGACGTACATGGGTACCTATATGAACTTAATCGCCTGTTACGTCTTAAACGCCTCACTTAGGTCCGGTTGGACCCATTATGATACCCAGTTTGGGATAAGAATCCACTCTTGTTCCTACTCGTCCACCTTCAGGTAATCGTAGCTCATCCCAGCCATCCGGAAGTCCTGATGAACCAGCAAATAGACATTAAAGGAAATGATATCCCAAATGGTTGTCTCCGGTCAGCGCACCGCTACCAGTGTTTTACTACATTGAAGGAGTACGTCGGTTCTTGCGCTGCTATAACCTGACCAAAGCATTCCAGAGATAGTCTTTTCTGTCGGGAGATACACAGACTGCCGCGGATTTTTTACATGCGTTTGGGAGCATGCGCTTGGTCTGTTTGCATCCTGGAGAGCTATGCTACCTCCAGCTATACTCTCGATAGGTCCAAACATTGATGAAAGTCCTGAGAAATTCTCCTCAGATCCTTGTCTAGCAAGTTCATCTGCGACCTTATTTCCTGCGAACTCGCGTTGCCCCGGCACGCAGACAGGTCGTGATGAATTTTGACTGCCGATCGAATTCAGTGTGTTCAAGGGTTGAGTGAGACCTTAAGCATCGCTTGGCTGTCGCTACAGAAAAGTACGAAGGTCCCTCCCACCTGTTGCTCATGATAGTTCGGAAAACCGATGCAAATTTCAATGAGGACTGCAGTTAATATTGTCGCCTGTTGGAGCCATCCGCGAAGATTCAAATACATTCCTTTACTGGTTAGGTTAGGTTAGGACTGCCGCAACAGACACACTTAGGCCAAACATAGGCCCATTGTGTTACCACGCGGATCTTAGGCTAGAAGAAGGCTGATTCTGATGCTGCTCAGTTTTAACCAAATTAACAAAGAAATGGGCCCCCAGAAGTCTGAATCTACGGTATGAGAGAGCACTGCAGCTACATAGCATGTGTTTGATGGTTTCTTCATCATCCTCGTCCGTGCAGCTTTTACGGAAATCATTATAAGGAAGGCCTAGTCTAGAGGCGTGAGTTCCGATAGCACTGTTAAAACGGCAATAAGTGATCTGAGGTTTGGCCTGCTTAATCTGATCAAGCTAAGCTATCGCTTGGGATCGATCATAGGCCATAGCTGTTTTTTAGTGAGGCATCCTGTGCCAGATATTCATCCACTGTTTGAGCAAGCGTTTTAAGCTTTAGCAGATGTTTTATAATAGGGTGTGCCTCCACCAGGAAAGAGCACGGAGTTTGTGCCCTTTCGAATTCGCTACGACCGCTTCGCAATTCTCTCGAATGTCGCAGTGTCCCGGCACCCACATAAGTTGGATGCGAAAATACTTGGCCATCTCGTTAAGACATAGGCGACAATTAGAATATCTACAGTTCATCAACATTTGTCTGCCTATCATGGACATTCTCATAAGAGCAGTAATAGTGTCAGAAATAAAACAAATCAATTGCTTCCAAAACTACATGGCTGAACATCACCTTGTCGGATCATAATTAAATAAAATTGATTTCTACCTCAAGTCACCAAAGCCGTTCAATTTCAACACACAACCGAGCGATAAAATAATTTCTGTTCCAGAATGTCTCAGAGCTTGCGCTCTCTGAACGCGTCCACAGCCATTGAGAGGAACACAAATGTCACAAGCAGCTGATCTCAGTCGTGAGCGAAGAGTTTGTTGATTGTTTAGAAAGAATTTACCTAATGAATTTCATTAATACCAAATAAACTAATTTATCTGTGTCACCGGAATGTTTTACGGTTTTTGAATGTATTGGTCGCAGAAACAAACCGAAACAACGGTCACCTTACGCATAGAACCCGGATCCAGTAACCACTAAACGCCTATGTGGCCACCGCTCGATGAAACAAATAAGGAAAAAAAGAAATCTCGTCGAATGACAACATCGCAATTAAGTCAATCGGGTATTGAGGCGAGGTGTTGAACGGTGAAATGTTTAAATATTTTAAAAGGCCCGGTCGGACGGCAAGTGAAAGTTCGCAACCGGGCAGAAGTGATTCGAAAAGGCATTCCCTGTGTCCATCGACAAGTTCCTGTGATGAATTCTCCTACATCGACGAAGTCTATGACACGGATGAAAAAGAATATGCGTTTCAGAATAGTTCTCGACTCTCGATGAATTTAAATGCGATCGTCAACGAAAAAAATTGCCTCATCTATTTTGTGCAGTTCTTGGAGTCGAAGAAAGCGTTGTCACTGATCAAGTTTTTCCTGGATACTGAAAATTTCAAGACAGCCTCGACAAGCTCATCGAATGAAGAATGCTGCTGTTGTACGTTTTCGGATGAGTTCCTTCACGGCGACGATATCTCTCTTCAAAGTCAACAGTCAACAGTGAGTGAGACTTTTAAAGACGACGACGATAGCATCGAGACCCACAAAAACAACAGCAATACTGTACCTGCCTTGAAAGCTCTCTACGACCTGTCCATGCAGAAGTCGCTAACGGATGATGAGAAAAGCCAGATCTATGCCGAAAAGAACAAACGCCAGCTGGAACGGTCCGCGAGTTCCGCATCGAATTCCAAAGCGGATGACAAAAACCCCGGTTTTGCCGAAAGGAGCAAACGCCAACTAGAACGGTCTGCGAGTACTGCATCAAGCTCGAGGCTTGATGAACGAATGCAGATGAACAGTCGCCAGCTGGAACGTTCTGTGAGTACCACATCCAGCATCAAGCATACTTGTAAGACAACGGATGCCATTTGCATCTACAAGAAGTACTTCATGCCGGACTCGGAGCACTATGTGCCACTTCCAGTAGGGATTTTATCTGAGATCTCCCTAGTTCTCTGCTCCGATGGGCAGTCGTGTCAAACAAGGAAAATACCTACAAATCTCTTCGAACAATCGCAGAAGTACGTTCTGGATAAATTGGAGCACGAGTACTTGTATGAATTCTTACAAAGCAGTTTGTACTGCAAATACTGCATCGAACTGCTCGGCAGTTCGGAAATAACCCTCTTCGACGTTCTGTACAGCGAATCAGCTCTCTTTTATTTCATGGAGTACCTTGAGCAGGAAAACAAGCGCAACTGTCTGGATTTCTGGATGGCCGCTATTAATTTCCGCAAGCACTACGAAAGCAAATCCATTTCCAGTTTTAATCGCAACGAAGCTCTCTCCGACGCAATGATTCTCTACGAAAAATACTTCTCTCTACAAGCAGAATGTCCTCTAAGAATCTCCGATCGCATCCGCAGCACCGTGGAGGAGCACATGTGCAGCAATGACACAAACTCGATAATCAGCCGCTGCTTCGATCGCCCACTGAAAATCATAGAAAACTACTTAGAAAAGGAATTCTTTCCTAGCTTCCTAGAATCTCAACTATACTCGAAGTACGTCCATGAGCTGCAATCAAAGGTGGGCGCTCACAACCGTGCCGAGGATGGCAACATCGTTCAGCAAAAATTGCAGAAAATCACAAAACATCGCAAAACCATGTCGGATTGCACATTCAAAAGCACCAAGGATCTGCGAAAAAGTTTCATTTCACAGCACAACACTTTGCTTGCCATGGAAAGCCACACGGCTCATTCACACAAGAGTGCCTCGGCGAATAGCCCCCCAGACATGCACATCGATTCCAGACATTTCGTCAATCCCGACATGTTGTGGCAGCGACGTCAAGCGAATGGTCTCAAATTTGGTCGCGTCAACGCACTTGGACGTTACGAAAGGGACTTTGACATCTGTCCGGCATCGAAGAATTGGTCCCTGGCCATGGGTAGTAATACAATCAAAAGTGTCGTCAGAAAGTTAGCTAACATTCCAGAGGATAAAATACAAGAGGAGATTGCGTGGCAAATTGCCGAGATGATTATCGATGATGTTATGAGCATAACCATGAATCGAAAGCTCTCACACACGTCCGCATAGCTCTGGTGGATGCGAATGATGTATGTACTCAAGCGTGTATGGAAAGTCTTGTTAGGATGTTTCTTTTATTCTCGGCAGGCCGACAGAGTGTTTATTAAATATTATACATATTTCTCTTTTCTTTTATGCTTAATTTGTTATGAATTTATGTATGTACGTACGTTACATGGAATCAAATAAAGTTAAGTCAATGTGCTCAACTTTGCGTTAAAATGTTTTTTTGCTTTGTTTTGTTTTGTTGGCCCTGTGCTGTGACGATTGGAGGCGTTCGTGAAAGCGTTCTAGAAGCTTTATTGATGTTGGCAAGGTTATGAAGATAAGCAAAGCTAGCAACGGACTCTACGTAAGTACATACTTTTGGAAGGTCTCCCCAAGGTCATAGCTCACTTTACTACAATTCGACCATGCATTCGTGCATGTAACCATCGGATATAGACTCCGGCATTTACTGGAGCGCTGTCTGATGGGGAGGACGACATGGCGGAAGCAAGAAGAGTGAGTTTGTACCCGAGTTTCCGCCTACAACGGAGATGAATAAATAGTTTAGAAGAACCCGTGTCCCTTACCCTCATCTGAACCAAGCAGAAGAGGTGTTTGAATCTCACGCCCTCCAATAAGACCAGGATCCGTCCCAATCCAACCGATCCTACAAACCATACCAATCCAATGTAACGGTTTTAATTCGGCCCAGTGAAAGTAGTAGGTACCTCCTCGACAACGAGGGTGAAAGCCCCTAATCCAAGGCAAACGCCGACACATGGACGGCTTGTTGGCATCTACCTCCTCGTGGCGGACGCTCAGTAAGGTAAATTCATAAGTGTTGGTTGGCGACGAAGGTGGAAACCCCTTATCCAAAGTATACGCCGACATATTGACGGCTTGTGGGCTTCTACCTCCTCGTGGTGGACGCTCAGTAAGGTAGCATCAATAGGGTTGGTTGGCGACGAGGGTGAAAGCCCCCTAATACCATGTATACGCCGACAGATGGACGGCTTGTGGGTTGGTCAAGTGTGCATACTAACGATTACATGCCAACAAGCCCTCCATCTGTCGGCGTATACGGGTGCTCGGCGAAGTTTATCATGATCATCATCTTCTGACCCGCATGATCCACTAAAGGGGTCGCGGAGGTAAGCCACCCACGAGAGATCTCCAGGCAACTCGATCCTCCGCCATCGGCTCTAACTCATCATTATAGACTTGGTCCAACCATCTCATCCTGGATCAGCCAAGTGGTTTTGTCTTATCTTTCTTCTAAAGGATCCACTCTTTCTCCTATAAGCGCTTAGTTCCCCATCACATACGCGACATGTTGCGTGAGAGCGTGGGAGGTGCTCTTCGATATGTCGGCTTTCATTAAAGGCCCGCCTCGGAAGTCATGATAGTGGGGACATACGTGCTACGTGACCACACCAACGAAGCATAACTATTTCCGTTCGAAGAAGCAACTGCCCAACGTTGGGTTCCTCTCACACTGCTGTGTTTCTCACCCTTTCCGGGCGAGTAATTCCCATAACAGCACGAAGAAGTCTCATCTCAGCAGCTTGTATTCGGGATCTTAATCTTTCGGTCATTACCCAAATTTCGTGACCATATGTGAGAGTTGGAAAAAAAAATACTGAGTTGAAAACTGCTAACTTGGCTTTCACACTAAGCTCGGCCTTCCTGATTACAGATCAACCAGGCTGTGTCAAAACTGAGCCAGCTTGACCAATCCTACAGAAAAGTTCAGTATTACAGTGAAGAAGACCTTGAGATACTTAAACTTCTCCACTTGCTACAATAGGACTCCACTAACATGTAGAGTGCATTGAAGAGGCGTTCTGGAAATTACCATAACCTCTGATTTGTCCACGTTAACCATCAACCCGGCTAAGCTCTATTTAAAGAAATGCCTATGTACCCGAAACACTGCAACAATTCGCAAGACACAATCATAAAAGCACGGTGATGCCTTGAAGCTAAATAGGCATAACAGACAAATGCAGACGCTGTAGGTATGCAAAAGAGGCTACTACAGCGTTAAAGCCTAGATTTAAACAGAAATTCTTAAATTAGTGAACAACTGATTTCCAAAGCACACCATCTAGAGAGGTTGAGCGAAGACCTAGATCAAGGAGGCGCAATAGATCCGTGAGGGGTAGTGAATGTGATTTACAACACACCCCATTATCTTCAACACAATACAATATACAGGTGATTAAAGCCGATTGGTTGTCGTAAAACTTAAACGCTTAGGAAACAAGTTTTGTCTCGCTAAATGGGTGTACGAAAACTGTGTGACGTCGAGTATCATAAATTTTCCCCGCCGACATTTAGAGTCTATTATGATAAAATCTATAATTTCCTTAATGATCATCTCACGTGCATTTACGAGCGTGCAGAATTGTTGTTTTGCTTGCCTGAGTCATTCTACACCAGTCGTTGGCAGACATAACCTCGGCGGGAACAAAATCTCCAAGCGTCATTGGACAACAAATTACGTTGCATTATTCCGAGCTATGAACTGTGCATATGGCATGTTGCGCAATGTTGTTGAAAACAGAAAACGATGACAAGCCAAGATGACACATACTCGGTGTCAATTTGCAATGACTGCAGCAATGTTTTTACCTACACAAGATAACACACTTCCTGCGCCACCAGCAACAACTTGGATCAGCGAAAATCGAGTGAAAACCCAGAAACGCAACCGAGGAGATAACAGAAAACATTCGCCGAGTCAGATCACAGATATTCCCAGTTTTATAAGTAAAAGCAAGTTTATTCATAACACGCAATATTTATCAATAATACAAAATGTTCTTTTTCAAAAAAAACAAAAGTTGAATTATACTTGTATATATATTAAAATATGGCAGAAATGCTTTAAATGTTTTATTTTCACTTATAAACTCATCTTAACTACCGTCCTTACAGATTGACAACGTCCACATTCAGGCTCTTGTACATGAAAGTCAAGATGTCGGTAGCTTCTTCGATGCGTTTGGATGTTGGTTTACCAGCTCCGTGACCAGCTTTACTGTAGACTCGCAATAAGATTGGTTTCTTTTGGAATTTCGATTTTCGAACCGAATCCTGTAAGGCGGCGGCGAACTTTAACGAATGCAATGGACTCACTCGATCATCGTGATCGGCGGTGAGGATAAGAGTTGATGGATATTCTTCAGCAGCTAAGGAAAAAAAACAAACACAATATACTTGTCGTCTAGCAGATCTCATTTCTGATGAATGGGAGTAGGATTGCTTACCACAGCTGGGCGTGTGTACATTATGTAGCGGGGAGTACTTGTACAGATTATCGAATTGCTCCTTTTCGGAAGGATTGCCATAATCCGAACACCAAGCATGGCCAATGGTGAACTTATGGAAGCGCAACATGTCCATAACCCTAGAAATGTACTCGTAAACTGAGAATCTCTGCCATGAGACAATGATGGTGTTCGGAAGAACGTTTCTTTCAATGTCGGCTCGATCTCATACTCCCTCGTAACCCTATGCGTATCCTTCTGAACACCATCCTATTCTCATCACTTACCCCACTTGTGCAACAGCAGCACCAAACAGATCCGGACGCTGATTGATGCATGCACCAACCAAAAGGCCACCGTTGGAGCCTCCCTGAATGACAATGCGATCTTTGCTTGTGTAGTTGTTGCTTATCAAGTACTCAGCTGACGCTTGGAAATCATCGAACACGTTTTGTTTGTTCAACAAACGCCCACCGTTGTGCCATTTTTCGCCGTATTCTCCACCCCCACGGAGGTTTGGATACGCCAGCACACCATCGAACGTGTCGATGAACATCAAACCGGTTATACCGAAGGCAGGCTGAAGACTGATATTAAATCCGCCATATCCGTAAAGAAGGCACGGTCTTGGTGTAACTGTATCTTTGTTTTTGCGAATTGTAAACATTGGAACGGATGTACCATCTTTGCTGTTGAAGAACGCCTGCTCGACAATGTAGTCGTTTTTGTTGAAACCCTCCAAGTTCAGAGTTATCTCGCGGAAAATCTTTGGTTCCTCATTGGGTTTCGCAAAGTCAAAGCGATAGATTGTGCCCGGTGTCAGGAACGAGGTGAAATGATAAAATATCTCGGAATATTTCTTTTCACCCGATATGCTGCCAATGGTTCCAATGTCAATGTCGAAGGTACGTATCAGTTCTCCGGTCGCAAGCGAATGAGCTTGTAATGCACTCTAAAACGAAATTCAAGAAAATACTATTCTCTAGACTTGGACTAGGTGGTAGGACAAGCGTTACCTTGACATCTCGGATGTACTCAAGCAGCAGTTTATCCTCATTCACGCACATTACTCTGTCGAGCACATCCTTCTCGTGTTCCTGCAAAAACAAAAGAATAAACGTCAAGACGGAATCTTCTTGTTGAGTGGTGTCCAAATCATACAGGAATCAGTGTCGTCCAGTTCTCCTCAGCGGGGGATTTCAGATCAATTGCAATGACTCTGTAGTTTGGCGCTTTCTTGTTGGTTCGGAAGAAGACTACGGATCCCGTGTTTGTAATGTACTAAAAGAAAATGGACACAAATATAGACTCTATGAGCGTTTGCTAAGGACACGCACATACATCATAGTCTGACTCGAACTTCGTGACGATTTCGTGGATTTCCAGCTTAGAATCTATGTTGCCAGCTTTCTCGAGATCGGCATAGAAGACTATATTGTCGCGACAGTCTTTCACGATCAAGAGAAGAAGGTATTTCCCACAGTCAGTTACGGCACAGTTTCTAATAAAGAAATGGTCTCATTAACACTCTCTCTCTCCCACAGCGCAGTTTCAGATTTTACTCACATCCTCCATGAGGGTTGTTCAGGGAATTCAGCAACCAAGACGTCTTTCGCTTGCGGTTCACCGATTCTGTGATAGTAAAGCTTTTGATTTTCATTTTGCTGAGTCTCGGAGCCATCAGTTTTGCCAACTTGATCCGGATACCGCTAGAAGCAAAACCAAAAAACTCAATTCCATTCCATTACGTAACCAGAGTAGATCCTTACGCCATAGAAGAATCCCTTGTTGTCCTTTGTCCATTCCATTGGAGAGAACTTAACCTTTTCCAACGTTTCGCTGAAATCCTCTCCTGTTGCAACGTTGCGGATTTTAATCTTGATCCAATCTGAACCGCTTTCACTTAAACCGTAAGCGAAGTAATTCCCATCTTCGGAGAAGGATGTTTGAGATAAGGCAGTTGTTCCGTCTTCGGACAGAGAATTTGGGTCTAAGAACACTTTTGGCTCGCTAGTTAATGATTCTTGCTGGTAAAGAACACTAAAATGGAGACGAACGATAAGCTATTAGAAATTATGAAAGAGGAAATGTGATGAACCAACAAGAATTGTTTTGCTAAGGAAATCGGACCTACGTCCATCCTGAGCTTGAGTGATTTTCGAAGATGTGCAATTCGTAGGATAAATTTTACTTATTGATTGCTTTGCTTCCAGAGGCTGTCCAGTGGACTTAGAGCTCTTTGCTAACGATGCTAGCTTTGTGGATTGTTTTTACTTTCGTGGAGAGTTGATTAGAGCTGCAGTTGATGGATGGAAACTAGGAATCTTAGAAACGATTCTTTGTAATTTCTTTGGGAAGTGCATAGATAAAATAAGCGGTTATGTACGGCCTTGTTTGCGGTGATGACAATTAATAATAATAATAATATTTATAGCGCGATGATCGCCTAGCTTCTCAGCAACCACTCGTGTTGTGCGTGCTATTTCTTTGTTCTTTGCCGAGTGGAAGGAACAAATTTTGAGAAGCTTCTTCTAGACAGGAATACTCTTTGAGCATTGTCGGTGACTCGAAAGAGGTGGAAGCCATGAATTATGAAAGTTTGTAGTTGTTATGAAGTTTGGTAGATTGGGGATTCGAACCTGGCACCCTCTGCGTAGGAGTCGACGCACTAACCCACTACGCCAGGGCGAAGTGCAGAACAAGTAGAAAGCGACTACTTTCTCCCCATCTTTGACTTCGAAATACCCTTCAATAAGTGTTTCCCTACAAGGGAAGAGTGGAGCTCAAATGAACTCATCGCTGACTCGAATTCCATCCTTCCATCCGGGTTAAAGATGGAAAAAGGAACAGGCGCGGGCATCTTCTCCGAATTTTCGATCAGATTACCTGACTACGTTAGTGTTTTTCAGACGGAGGTGCTTGCGGTCAAAGAAGCGGCAAAAATTGTTATCCTTGTTGGAAATACCACCAGCTGATATTACCTTCTTAATTGACAGTCAAGCGACCAGCAATTTCGGCTACTGATATCAAATCCAAGTTAGTCGCAAGCTGTCGCGAAGAGCTCAAGGTTCTTGGCACACAGCATTCGATCACTCTGTGCTGGGTCCCTGGTCACAGGGACATAACCCTAAACGAGGTAGCAGATGAACTTGCAAGGAAAGGGGCCGGGTCTGGCCGATCCCAGATTTTCCTTTGACATCACGAGAAAGGTGGACAAAAAAATAATGGAGGTGGCTCATGAAAGGTGGAGTTTCTTCCCCACATGTGGGACCACTTGTACGATATGGCCTAGGTTTAACAGCGCAAAAACCGACACCCTCCTCCAATGTAGCAGGAATCTGGTCATAACCATCTGAGGTATCATGAACGCAAAATGGGACTTACCCATGACACCACTTGTAGAGGCTGTGGGGACGAAGAGGAGATTAAAGACACATCCCACTATCTTTGTCAATGCCGCAGTCTCCAAAGAAAGGGAGAACAACGAAAGATTGAATATATCGGAAAATCAATGGAATTACATAAACTGTGACATTAGTAGGTTCATTTATACTTTTTCAATGCCCTCAGATTGCATGGAAGCTGTATAACGTGATCCAGCATTTGGCTATGCAGGTGATTGTATACTGAAATCATTGACAGGAAGATGCCATGTATAAAAATGCGTTTACTGCTCATTTACGTAAGACATGCTAGTTGCTC
The DNA here is from genome assembly GCA_964034865.1 of Eristalis intricaria. Taxonomy (NCBI): domain Eukaryota; kingdom Metazoa; phylum Arthropoda; class Insecta; order Diptera; family Syrphidae; genus Eristalis; species Eristalis intricaria. Next base: position 11,987,022 of record OZ035877.1, read on the forward strand.
ATCACACTTTCAGGATGATTTGTCTTCTACTAATCTTAGATAATCTGAAGAAGCCTCTTTACGAAAATATTATGACCTACTCTAAACTCTTAACGTTGAGATCAGAGTGAGGTCTTCCATCTGCGTTGTCAGTGAGTTAACACCATAAACATGAATCTCCACGATAAACCACTCAGAAGCTTACTGCGAAAGTAAACAGAAGCATCCGCTGCTCGTCTTCCAGGAACACAAGCATGTTTCAGATGTGAGGAAGAGGAGAAGCTAGGGTAAGAGCTGCTCTTGGAGCGGTTTCTCCTCTCGAAGGAAAAGTCACTTAAGGGCTTACTTTTCGACTACCTCGCCGAAGCAGAAAGAAAAACTAGCGCCAGCTGTCAATGGCGCTTTCCTATAAGCACTAACGGATCGACTAGATATTTGGTCAGATCACAATTGGCACAAGAGAGACTGTAACATAGCTTACATGTGCCTCTTAGGTATACAGTTTTCGCTTTTCTCACGTGTCAGTTGGTATAGTAGGCAAGTGTGAAGTAAGATTGTCTGGAATTGCTCTCATTGATGCTATCAATCAATGATTTCGACTATGAATTGAATTCGTTGCGGAGAATCATGGTGTTGGTCACACTATTCTTTCCTCAATTTCAGTGCTAGACTTCGACATATCAGTACAGCATTTTTGCTTGTCACCTTCCTTGCTTATTTAACCGCAGAAGGATGTACTGCAAGCAAATAAACTTCACGCTGCTTGGACTCGAAAGAGACTCATTCCGAATCAAACAGATTCACGTCACGGCTATTTAAAATGCATCAAAATCCTCTTCCAACCACTATGCCTAGTAGTTAAAAATTGATTAAGTTAAAATAAAATAAAGCCACCATCAATCAAAGCGCTTTGTTTAGAGGAAGGGAGAATGCTTGATCCACAAATGCTTTTTTTAGGAGGTTATGAAACCTGAACTGGTCGATAAAGTTTACGTTTATTTTTGGGGAGACTCCAATATACATCAGCTGGGTATAAAGTGTTCTCTAAATTACAGTTTATTGATCTATTTTAGGGAACTAGAGGTGAGAGACTAAGAATATGCTTCCTCCACATCACCCCCATTAAACGGCTTTCGCGTATAAACGTCGACCAAGGAAGGGTGATGGACGGTTGTAAAAACTGCGCGGTATGTGTGGAAAGTAAAATATGTTATTGAATATCACTTTCGCGACCATGAATATATTTTGAATTCTTTTAACATAAAACATGCGATACTACTTCCGTTCTTTTGAATGATGGATTATGCTAACCTCTCTTGTCCTTATTCTCGCTACACGATTCATGCAAAGTTGAAAATCAATAAAATTGTTATTTTTCGATCACAAGTAAAATCAATATTTAATGTACCGCTCGCAGGGAATAGACATGTGCACAAGATCCTTTCAACACCCACCTTAAGGTAAACATCGACTAATCTTATCAGAAATGCTAATCTATAAAGAAATCTGGATAAGTTACTAGACAATTGACATGATACATTTTCGCAAAGAAACCAAACGATGAAAATAATACTGCGATGTAAACTAGAGAAAGGGAATGTACTCCCAAATTCGGTCAACTACAATAAACCAGTTAAGTACAGCGAAAGAAACATATATAAATCGAATCCTGTCCTTCCTTTTCATGGAGACGATGAAAATCAAACATAATCCGATGGAAGGTTTGATGAAAACAGCTCACAACGAGCCCCCGTAGAATGCGCGCATTGAACTAGTCATTATGCGGGTCTTTAAACTCACAATGTGAAAGTAAAACCAATTGACATTTGACTTCTCGCTTTTGCTACAATCTAATTTTGTTTATGCCAACATTTGGATGGTTGGCAACCTTCGCAACCAATCTATTCGCTAATAAATGCATCAGTGATTTTGATTTTTTCCACCCCAGTATCTCTGCAAATTACTGTGGAGGCAACGAGATGTTGAGTGATAATTGGTAATCATTTGTTTGCGTTGCCTTTAAACAGAGAGAGAGAGAGGGGACAATGTGACGTGTGATGTTAGCTGTTTATCACAATTTTTACGACACAATGAATATCCATTTTAGAAGCTAAGAATATGATTGTCGTGACAGAAACTACGAAACTACGCACTCTTACCTATGATTTTGGAGTCCTGAATTTTTATAGAAATAATAGAAGTCTCCATGCTTTACAGGTACGCCAAACTTTGGGAAATTCCAAAGTTTCGTTAGCTTGGTGTTGAATTTCTGCCATTCTTCGCAGTTCTCCAGAAAGGGTTGACTTATTTTGTTCTGCTCTTCAACATATGCTTGCGTCTCAGGCGCATCAGGATCTTCTAGCCAACGATAAACATCTGTCACCTTAAAAAATTGCATTGAATCAATAATTGCTTCACTTCATAGCAAAATTATTATTTATCAATTACTTTGGTACCGTGAAAATCATCCACGATTGTCTCGTCCTTATGCGCCACGGGATAATTGAAAGTTTGATCATTGCCCATTGTTTTTATTATTGCTGGTTCTCTAGAATATTTTGCTAATGAAGATATGAATTTCTTTTTTCTCAAAATGATATAGAAGCTTTAAATGCTTACAGTAATAACGTGAATTGGAAAATAAAATTTGTGGTAATTGTTTTTGGTTATATCTACTGCCACCGATTGTTAATAGTCGAAATGATGCAGCGCGAATGACGGATTTCATTTTTTCCCCAATTTTGACCCAGAAAGTAAGGAGAAAGAGATATCAAACTTTCCAGCAGAAAACTGTTTGCGAAAACATGTGTTTCCAATAGAAAAATGAATTCACACATACATACCTTATCAGATTGGTCAATTCACCACAATGACTTTTCGTTTTTCTGTGCGAAGTGGCTGATGTTTCAAGGAATTGTCGAGACTATCGTTCTTGTTGGTTGTTTCATTCACATTTAACGATTGGAAATGAGTTCTTCTATTAATTTTAACAATGCAATATCTGTCCCATCTCCATATTCACGCGGTGTATTGCAATAGCAAAACGCTTTGACTTGGCATCACTTAACCAATGTTAGCATTGCCATGTAAAAGACCGTTCACCATCTGACTTTCGCTTATGTACGAAATGTCAAAACAAATGGAAATAGATTTCACTCGTGGTATGGTTGCATATAAGGAAGGAATTCCCTATCGCCAACGTGCACTATATGCAATATCTATTCGAAAGCATAAAAGACGATTTAACTTATTCCATGTGACATACTCTGCGCAAGATTATTTGAAGGTAAATGACTCAAGCTTGTCTTTCTCAAGCAGATGATAATAATGATGCAATTTTATATCAGTTAATAGAACAAGTGCCAACATGTCTACGAGAAGACCCAGGATTAAGGCCTCAGCAAATATAGCCTTAGCTTCAAAGCGTAAGTCAAAGGCCTCAGCTGATTCCGCAGCGCCCTCGAAGCCAATCGAAGCTGTAGTTAAGGTAGAGAAGATCACTGAAGCCGAGCCTGAGGAACCAGTTGAAGAAACTGCATCAACCATCACAGCTGAAGAAGCTCCAGTTCCGATAGAGGATCCTGCAATCCCTTCACCACTGAGTGCTTCTCTCAAATCTCCAGATTTCAACGCAGAGAGCCCAACCATAAGCAATGGATACGTTGAGACTGTTCATAAGCCTCTCGAAGATGCATTTAAATACCCACAGAATCCCGATCACAAGCGCTGTCCGGCAGTTGTTCCAGTCGACGAAAATACAGCTTCAGACTTTGAAGACAATATACTTCACATGGACCTGCAGAAATCACCTGGTTTTCCGATGTCGCCAACGAAATCGCGTCAGCGAATAAGGCCTACGCCCATATTTGGACAACGACGTAATAGTTTCGTTGGGACGAGCCCTTCGCCGCACACAGAGGACGAAACAGCGGAAAGAACGCGTCAGAGAAGCTCCAACAGCACGTCATCGGATGTGCCAAACAGCTTCATTATGAGGAAGCTAGCGGCCGGCAATCTGGGTCGAATACGAACCGAATCAGGTTGCTCAACAGTTTCCGAGTCAAGAGCTATGTCACGCAAGTACGCCGGTGATGACCATCGCAACATGTCCAAGAGAGAATACCAAAATCGCTTTAATCGCAAGGTCGTCGACAAGTCCTCGTTGAAAATGTTTGATCTCATATATTACAATCCGACGACCAATCCCATGGAGCAAAGATCAGCGGAGACCATACATTCTGCTAGTAACACAGACACCACAACCACCGAGGCTGGAGCTGGAGCTGAAAACGCGGCAGAAGCAACCCCGCCTGAGCCCAGTTTACCATCGGCGATGCCAGTACCGCAGTTGAAACTCGGTTCCAACGGTGAGCTGATGATCGACGAGAAGAGTTTAGAGATTGAGACAACAGCCGAAGTGGAGGCACGCAAGGTACTGGCGAATTCGAGCCTGATATACCACGATGAAAACACGGGCAGTGAAGGATTCTACAGAAAGCACAAACGCACAAAAGACTGGCTCCCCGATGAGACGATAAAGTTTTACAGATGCCTACAAACGGTGGGCACCGATTTCTCCCTAATGCTTACGCTTTTCCCGAACAGAACGAGGCGGGACCTCAAGTTAAAGTTTAAAAAGGAAGAACGATGTAATTTGAATTTAATCAACAAGGCGTTACTCTATCCCGGGACATTTAACATCGAGGATTTGAAGGAGCAATTGGACGCTGAAGAACTCGAGAGACAAGAGCAGGAAAAACGATGGCAGGAGATAAAGGCTAAGGAAGCTAAGGAAATTAAGAAGGTAATTATTTATCAAACAAGCTTCATCGTGACTGATTTTGTCTTGTGATCATTCTTAATCTCCAAATTGAATGTTTGTCCGAAGATCTAAATTTCCGAAGGATGAATTTGAAAAGATTCACAAGTCACAGCTCACTGCGTTTTTCACATTCGCGAGCCACTCTCGTCATGCTTTCTGTTTCAAGTTTGCTTGACCTTGAACCAAAGTAACTTGTTGATTGATTCGTAAAGTGAAAGTGTTTCCCCATTGCTTGTCGAGAGAACAACACAACAACATCCAGCTTTGAACATTTTTCTCAACTTCAAAATTGTGGTGTGAGAAGGCTCGTTGAACTCGTCACTTAACCCTCTTAATACCACTGTACCCGCTTGGGTACGAAAAATGAATCAGCTTCATCTTAGCTCTTAGGTATGATATCAAATTAATCTTAGATGATGCATTTCTTGCAACCAAGCGGTTAGCGTTTCTGCTATTCTTTAAGAATGCTATGCTATTGCCAAATGACCCGCCACGAAAAAGGCCATTCCTAGAACAGACAAAGCTGAAGTCTTGCTCTTAAATTACTCCTATTTAATCCATTCAAAGTCAAACAACAGCATTTCCAAGATCAACGCGGACACACAAATAAAGGGGAATCATACAGCCAAACTGATGTGTGACGCTGGATGTTCCTCGTTTTGTAGTCACAACTGTCCTTTAGATACCTAGTCAACGACAAAGAATTATTTATGAAGTCTGCGCCCAGTCAATGTAGCAATGCTTTCCTTTAGTCACTCACACTCTAATCCTGGCGATACGGACAGATTTGTTTTTCTTTTTTTTTTGTTTAAACAAATAAATTGTAATTCTCTTAAAATAGTTATTCAAATTTTATTAAAGTAGCTTAGCACAAAACCATTACATTCTTATAAACCTCCGCGACCCCTTCCAGCTGATGGAGCGCCTCCTTGCCAAGAGCCTCTTCCCGACGGCGGTGCTCCTCTGCCGCCGACACCGCCTCCACGACCTCTGCCTCTCGCTAAAAACAAAAGCAACCATTCATTACACAAACTTTCAAACATAAAATCAATTCCATACCTTGTGCTCTTAGTATAGCCGATTTTCCTCTGCCTGCCGTGCCACCTTTACCCGACTGTTTTTTAAACATTGGAGCATTCTTCAGCATGTCAGGCAAAATCAGGAACCTTATTTTCGAACCACGAATATAGACGTTTTCCAAATTTGTTGTGCGTCCATCGCGATAGGTCACAGTTATTTGTGTAAGTTGGCAATTCATATTATCCTCAGCTTCAATTAATTTACCGCGATAAACTTCGCCGGTGATTGTTTCACAGGTTACGATATGGCCCTCTGCCTCGTGCAATACTTTAATCGGAACACCAATCGACATTGTGATAGTTTAAACTAAACTGAGTGTTTTAAGAGAAAACTCGTGTTGATTACTTTGTTAAAATAAACGTATTTATTAAAGTGTATCACTAGAAACTTTCTTTAGTTGTGATTCGATCAACACAAGGAGATGAAGGAAAACGTTTTGATTGACGGAACGCCATTTTTTCGCACTTATTGTTGTCTCTTTCGGCGATTAGTGTCGGTGCTGTCCTCAAGTGATGCCAAGTCACTGGGATTTGTCTCAAAACTAGTTAAATAAAAATTATATTTAAAAATGATCATCTTCACAAATTAAATGTAAAATTATTAATTCATTATCCTTTAATTTCTCGTTGCAGATGAAGAATGCACCAAGTTCATCATCGCGGATTCTTCTCTCCGGTGATGAGATCTATCAAAACGAGAACGTAACCAAAGGCAAACTATCAAAACGCTCAGTAAGCAGCATCCCTGTCAATCAACCGAGGAAGAAAAAACCTAGGACCACAAATGCAGTTGCGGCTTCACGATCTTCCGTTTCTGGTGACGAATGTGTATCACTTGAAAGAGAGTTGAATGATATACTGGTGGATTCGTCGATAGTTTCCGGTGATACGATGGATTCTCTGCCGGACTCTGCAAGTTTAAATGAGGCTAGCATAAATCTAATTCTAAGCGAACTAGCAAATGGAACATTAGCTTTAGTATCAAGTGCAGATCCAGAGAATCCTGAGAAGGTTTTCAATGAGATTTACATCCTTTGCAAGGAAACCGGTGAGCTGAGTGATAAGCCGTTGGATCTTCCCGAGGAAATTGTCGACGCTATCCGCTCTGTCATATCCAGCTAATTCACAGAAGCTCATATATGCACTTACTGCGTATTCTGTAGATAATACTCCCAGACACAAATGTTTGCTTAAGCTGCTTTTATTTATCGGTAGGTTATAAGGATGTTACAGTTGTATTTTAGATATTAAAAAAATATTAAATTACTGACATGCCACACACGAGATGGTTGTATTTTATGAATGTTAATCTAACTGCGGTTGTGACGATTGCCATCACCCCTTCGCACAACATCCTTGTATTCATCCATACCACGTTGTCGCTGTAAATACTCGGGATCATCATTCTCGACCAGAATCTCGTTTGCAGCCTTTTCCTCTTCCTCCTTTTCGTCGGGATTTGTGAGAGCAAGCTGCGCGAGCCTCTGCTGCTGATTCATCTTTTCTATTTGCTCCTGATCAGGGAAGATACCCTCGTGCACGCGTTGATGATAGAATTCATCCACGGTCATCACAGGCAAGCTAGGATAACCCAATCCGAAGACGGCTTTCTGGGTGTTATCGCGGGTAATGATGAACGGCTTCATCGGTGGCCTGGCTGGTGCCTGAATTCTGTTGTGTTTATGAGGTTCTGCCGTCGATTTGGCATGCGAGGCACGCATTTGGACCATTTGCTTTTCCAGCTGAATGCTCTCTAACTCCTCTTTCGATTCGAGTATGCTGCGGTTAATGAATTTCAAGAAGAAATTGCGTTTAATTTCGTCATCCACAGTTTCATTGAAAACCGCTACACGTAGCAGTTTGATTTCCTCATCGAGGTCCTTCTTCTTGCGAAACTGTGCAATTTTATTGTTCCTTGAATGTGCCGCATTAATAAGGCTTGCCAATTCGTTTTCCGGGGCACCGCTTCTCTCAACTGCTGTACTGTTCTCGTTCTTTTTTGGTGCTTCAGTGAGTTCGTAATCAGCACAGCGTTGTATGAAGTCACTGAAATGCAAATATTTACACACTCTAATTGATTTGACAAATCTACGAACTTGTAATAAATTTCAGCCAATTCTAGAATTCTCAAACGGTCTGGATCATTCGATTTTGTGCTTAATTTGGCCAAAAAGAATGGCAGTAGCAAATACTGCAGATGTTCGGTGGGAACTTCATCAATCAGTTCATTTGGACTGAACATGGATATTTTGTTAACGACATTGGTGCTTTTTTCAAATGTTTCCATAGATTCCTTCACTTTACTCTGCAAGGAAGGTGTTGCTGAAAAACGCGATAAAGCTATGGAATCTGTTTGAAAATTACTTGATATTCATGACCTGCAAAGGGCAAGCTGGTAGTTTCCAATTCTTCAAAGAGTTTCCACCCATCCTGGAATATATCATGGAGTGTTTTATCTTCTGATTGTAAGGACTCAGCCATTGTTTTCGTTAGTTTTTTCGCAAATTGCACCAGGTCAACTGACAGACGTCAACTTGTATGCGGTTTGATTTGTCTCGCAAATTCAGTCACGAATGAGTGCGTTCAGCAAAAAATTCAAATGAGATGGCATTCACTTTTTTGAGAGGTAAATTTATTTGTTTTCTTTTGATTTATTTCAGAATGCAGCTCAGTTCGATTGCACATCAATTAGGGAAATTCTGTAATAAAATAAAATTTCATATACGCAAGCGAAGTCTTTTCAAACGAATTTAAACCGCGATTGATGTGCCACCTGTCAGCAAATAGATTCCTCAAACCGTCCAATTGGTTCAGCTACCGTAACTCAAGCACAAATATTCTTGATGTCGCGCTGCTGTCATTTTCTCCGTCGTCGCATTCTTCCTTTCATAATTTTTTTACACTAGTTTCTAAAAAAATTTCACTTTATTTACTCGAAAAGAATCTAATAAAAATCAAATTTCTCTCGGCAAGTTCTTTGAAACTCACCTCGTGACGTGTTTATGAATAAATCTACAACATATATCCCCAAGCAGCAGTTTAATCGTCTAAAAAATTCAGTTCCTTATCCGTTCGAACACAAAAAAAAATTGCAGTTCTATATATTTTTTTTTTCGTAGGAATTTTCATTTCACTTGCATTTTCCTTTCTGTTATTCGTCTTGAATTTTGTGCACTTGTCGTTTTTTCCGTTTCATCGTTTGTGTCGTCGTTGTCGTTTCTAAATGCCGTGGATATTTGTACATTTAGTGCATAAATGTTTCAGTTGAAGGCGATATAAAGCAACAGATAATTCTCCAAAGGAAAACTAAAGAATGCCATTAAAGTTTTTAAAGAAATCTCGCCACTATAATGTTACTTCGAAGAGTCTCTTTGTTATTCCTGTTCATCATCTGCTAGGTAAGTTAAACATTCTTATATAAAACATAATTAGATAACACAGTTATTCAAATTAGCCAATAGGCAAATACGGCTATGAGAAAAAATACCAAAAAAAAAAGAAAGATCTAAGAATTCCAGGGGCGGATAGCCTTATCAGAACACACGTTCTTCTTCTTAAATCTGTACGCATCTTTTCTCTGTATTGTCTTCGCCGCTTCAGCAGCAGCAGCAACAGCAACAGCAACTGCCGCCGCCGCCCCACTCTCAAATGGCGTTAATAAAATTCACATTCAACAACATTCCATCCCAATGAGTCGAACTCCCTCCTTATCCATTCTGTGAACTGAAATACGCACACACAAAGCAAAGATACTCTACTCAACAGAGTCCACCACGGTACACAATCTATCTCCGGTAACCTGTGTGGTGCTGATCTAGGTGTTACGGCGCGTTTTTTTTTTATTTTTTTTTTGTTTTCCACTTTGCTGCTAGGGCTACCTGTGTGACTTGTACTCTTATCGTTGTCGCCTTTGAGCGGTTCACCTCTGGTGTGTGTGCGTGTTCGACGTCGCTATTCTCTTGTCGTATATATCATTCTGCTTCACCTGTATTCTTATGAGTTATATTCCAACCGCTGTTTGTTTTGTGCAAAAATAATAAAAGAAAAAAACAAAAACAAAAACTATGCAATAAATGATATTAATTGTATTCCTCTCTTATCATGTGTCATATCTGCTATCTGCGTCAATCAAGACCTCTACCATGATGTCGACCATTCCTTTGGGGAGCGATAAGATAAATCTGTATTCATGCGATGATCTGTAGAAAGTTCCCATCTTCGCTGACTGTTGGAGATCTCTAGTCACTTGGCGTAGATATGTCACATTTGGATGTCAGTCTAATGCCGGCTAAATAAATGCCTCGGTGGCGGAACTTATGCCATTTAATATTCAAAACAGCTCTATTCAGTGGAAAGCACGCAGTACGCGAGAATATTATGTTCTCTCTGTGAATTCCTTTGGGGTTTTTGTTTGTTTATTGTTTATCGTTGGGAGGCTTCGTTCGTTCGTTGAATGTTTTTCCTTTGATTTTGCAAAATGTTGCCACCGTTGCGGTCATATTTTCTATCTTTCTCTATTTTTTGAATGTTTAAGCGTCAAAAATGTTTTCCAATTGACATTTTGAGACGTTGCCAATAAATTATAAATTTACGCGTATTTATGCTCCATGTGGATGTAGGTACGTGTTGTCGTGTAAAAATCGCGGACGGAAAAGTATTTCTATTTACATACTGGTAGAGAGGATAGTTTTTGGGTGTTGCCTTCAATTCATGCTGGATGGTGGGCATACCTCCGAGAACATAAAATTTGCATACAACTTAATATGCATCCACAACAATAAAAAAAAACGAAAATATGGTTTCATTGAATTTCATTTGCCGTTATGTTATGGAGTACTCCGATGTGATGCCTTGTCTTCGACGTGCGGTCTCTGGTAGTGAAGCGTTTGGCATGGATTTATGAACCTTTATGCCTGTAAATGGTTGTTAAATGGCCATGGTACGTGGAAGAGAACCATTAGCGTTGTTCTTAAGCTCACGCAATGTTGGCGATATGCTATGGTAGATCAATCTATGGAGACGGGACGGAGATTAATCATGTCGTTTGCCTGACTAGTGGACAATGTGCATGAATTGTGTGTCTTTTTGGATTTGGCATTGTCTAACTGTGTATGGTGCTGTACGACGAATATGGAGATTGAAGTAAATTGACGGGACACTCTTCCAACGCATTTGCACATTTGTGACCCCATACAATTGCTTCAATTAGAATATCTGCACTTGGTGGAAATTCATTAGATTGCATGGAATTTCATGCAATTGGACAGATGTCTATCGTAAGCTTTCCTCTTTCGGTAAACGGAAGCATTGCAGTGTGGTTACATGCAGATGTGTGGGATGTCTAGCTAGGCCGTCGTAACACGATGCAACAATGTTGCAGGAAATGAGGAGGATGTGAGATGCCTAGGCAGATCTACGACGTCTCTCCCCCGTTGGTGCACACTTCTTATAAGACCTCTTATTAGGAATTGACGAGGCTGCCATATTTTCAAAGTTTATAGCCTTGGAAAATAGATTGCAGTTGCCAGCAGTTGTCATTAAGATGTCTTCGCTTTAGACTCTGTGGAATAATGTAACAGAGGGTGCGCTTCCCACACAAAGCGAGAAAGGCCACAGCCAACTTGTGGGGAACTGGAAGCAGCTAGCCAGAAATCGCGCTAATTGGAAAACTTTGGTGGTTGGTGTCTGTGGAGCGGGCTGAAGAATATGAACTCTTTAACGACTAACACTAGGCCTGAATTCGTGTGGAATGTTTTGGTTAAAGCACTACGCAAAGAACTTTAATGTGACCAATGCAATCTCTTTCAATGAATTTATTGGTGGTCACTGCTTACTAGGCAACTCCGTGGCATCAAAGGTAGGATTTCCTTTCATACAACGGCTGCTGTAAGTGGTGATTGAATGGTTTCTTTGTATATTCCAGCATAGCTGATGAAAAAGAACTTGTTTGAGGTACCACCTGTCGTACATACAATTCGACATCTGAAATATCAGTTGGAAGAACGCCATAGGGTGTAAATGGGGACCACAACCCCCGACTATTTGTATCAGTAGTCTGACTCATACCGCGATTTGGTCGACCATACTCAAAAATAATATTAACCTCAAACTGCTTGCCAGAGTTCAGCGAATGGGTCGCTTAGGTATCACCGAAGCATTGAGTACAATCCTCTCCGCAGCCCTAAACATACTCCTCAATCTCCTACCGATAGAGACCTAGTTGGTAGACAGACAGCAGGTCATATCAGGCCAAGATGTCTGGATATGTGGAAAGATTTCGGGTTTGGACACCCAACGATCCTTGGCAGGACTAGGTCTTTACGCAGACACACTGGCCTTAGATACCTAAACTCATCTTCGAGAAGAACTTCTAAACCAGCATCCCTTTACCCAGTGCGAATCTTCGCGACGGATACAGGTGTGGGTATTGGCGTTTTTTCTAAGGACTTAATATCCAGCTGTCTTTCCGATTACGGAATCACTTTAGAGTCTTCCAATAAAAAAAAATGTACACATATCGTCATATGTTCAAGATGAGTCCATGGCAAACCTATCTCCCCCTCTGCCTGTGAGTGCCGAGACACTATGACATTCCAGAGAATTGCGGCACAGACGAACTCGCTAGAAACGATACCAGTTCCGTACCCCGAATGGTTATCCACTGTCCATGTCCATCGCTACGGTAAAACATCTACTGAAGCTTCAAACACTTGCGCAACCACGTCTCCTGTCAATAGTCTTATGGTAATGGTTTCATTGCCGTCAGCTGGCTACTGACGTTTGCAGGTTAAACTCGATGTCCACAACCGAATGTCACCTGTCACACACGTTGAAAGACCGGTGGGTCAGAAAATATTTTCCCAGGAGGCCACATGACGCGCCGGTGGTCATTCGCCTCAAACACTAGAAGACAGCACCCTTTTGGATAATAAAAAAGAAGTGATAAACATAAAACAAAACCTACTTAAAGCGACTCAGGTCATGTTTGATTTGCACGCGGACGAACAACGTGTTGGAATTTGTGTAGATCGTTAAATGTTCTATTCCATATAACCCAAGAGAGATGCCCAAACAAAGCACTCATCAGACAGTCGTTGATCTTCTTTTCCCCCAATTGCTTTGAAGGTTAATGGTTGCGTGAGAAATATTTCCCATAGATGCCTGCCTCACTTCCTTCCGCTTGACGGCCCATCCACACACACAAAAATATTCAAATTGACCCTGACCTTTCATTCATACGCTACTTAACACGCCACTTAACCATGCAACTTTCATTTTCACATTCTGACTTGGGATTTTATTCTATTTCTTGCAGACACATCAACAACAGTTGATTGTACGCTAAGTGCGGAAAGCAATGGTCAAGACTGCCTCGATAATGTCTGCCAACGTCTGTCAATCAGTCAACCAGAACTCTTCGGCCTTAGGTACATTGTAAAAGGCAAGGAGGATGAACTCAAATGGATCGACTTGGAGCGGCCGCTTAGCAGACAATTGGAAAAATACGCCGCCGGACATAAGATATTTTTGCGTGTCCTTCACTATGTAACGACAGGTGTGAAGCACCTCAGCGATGAGGTGTCGCGATATTACTACTTTCTACAGCTCAAAAACGATGTGGTTGAGGAACGCATCGCATGTGATATACGGACAGCTATACTGCTGGCACTCTATTGCCGGCAGGCGGAATACGACAGCTATCAAAGAGACAAACATACAAAGGACTATCTAAGGACACGATTAATACTCCCAAAGAGTCTCATGCATGAAGGCTTGGATGAGAGTCTAATCGATGAAGTGCAGCAGCTGAACCCGAGTATTCAGCACCTCAGCCAGAGTCAGGCTGAGGAAATGTACATTAAATGTTGTCAGCGACTGGATGGGTATGGCGAGGAGCGGTTCTCGGCGAAGGACTCCTTAGGCAACGACATACAGCTGGGTCTGACGATTAATGGCATTGTGGTGAACTCGCAAATCGGTCGTCACTACTACCCGTGGAAGGATTTCCTCACAGTGGTGAATGCAAAGCGGTCGATAAATATCGAGCAGAAGAAGGACGAGCAGATATACACGCTGGCATCGTTTACACTGCCAGATGCTGACATCGCGAGGTATATCTGGAAGCTGTGCGTGACGCAGCACATGTTCTTCAAGAACTACATCGACGAGGAGGCTGACAGTGAGAACGGTGGCCATCACCCCGAGTCGATACAGAACATGGCTCATGATTTCGGTGACAGCCGAGAGGACTTGTTGTTGGATCAGCAACGAGCCATTTACACCCCGGAGTTTCAAATGGTCGGTCCCGGAGGTGTCCAGAACTCAATAATGTCCTCGAACATATCCCTGGCGACGAGCAGTCACCAGCAGGCGCGCACTCCAAACCAGAGTTGGGCGAATATCCCCCAGGAGTATGCTTCATCCACAAATTGCAGCTTCACGAACATGGTTGTCGATCCTCTCGATAATCGCATTCAAAGCACATCGTGCTTGGATCTGAGCAACAATAACAATTTTTCTCAGGAACGAGAGCGGCTCAAAGCTATGCTGCCGACATACAGACCCGCGCCCGACTACGAGACGGCCATGCAACAAAAGTACCGCGCCAGTGCTAACGAGATTAACAACATAAATCAGCAGACCATTGCGGCATCAGCTGCTGTGCGTGTTACATCGTCCGGAGCCATGCTGTCAGCTGATCCGAACTTCTACTCTGGAAGCCAGCCAGACGTGCACAACATGTCCGCCATGGTCACAGAGAATATTCTGCATCAGCTAGCGCCTCACCGCTATCCCGACGTCACTCAAACCGCTCAAACGATGCAGAATCACTTAAGCAGGAACAACGTCTACACAAATATCGACCTGGCGCAGCGTCTGCAAATGATGAGGGTCAAGCCGCCGCCACCTTATCCGGCGAATCGGTTGAGTTCCACCTCCACACCGGACCTCGCGGTGGCTAGTCATCGTACATTGCTGGGCTGCCGTTCTTATGTGTCTGGGTCTAGTCCCGATCTGGTGTCCAATCGAAATCTGCTCAATACTCAGTATCATCCCATCCATTATCCATATATGAACCATATTGGTCATTCGCAACCGTATTTGCCACACGGAACATTCGAAAACTTGAACATGATCGAGGAGCAACCGTCTTTGGTGCTGCCAATTCCTCCTCCCGCTCAGCCGCCTCCGCCGCCAGCGCAGCAAATCTATCGGCCGCCAAAGTTCCAGGAATCTAACGGGGGAGGGCTTCAGCGGTCGGCCATTAATGGCTCCATAGAGCCGATTTACGAAAACGTCCCACTACCCCATTGCTACACAACGGAGAACGCCACAGAAATGCGAAACAGAACGTCCAGTATTCAGTCAGCGCCTGGTGGAATCCATCAGGGCACCCCGATCGCACAGATGCACTCAGAAATTGACGGGATAACCCTCAATATGCAACGCTTGCATACGGGAAGCAGTGGAGGAAACGGTGGCATATCCCAGCTGGAGGCAACCAACGAGGCACTTATCCAAATGAACATGCATAAGCCGCCAACGCCGTCACTGCTGTCACCGCCACACCGCGAACATCGGTCCTCATCATCGCCGATTGAGCAGCCGCGAAAGACGAATCTTGTGAAAACAACGTCGGATGTACTGCCACACTCGTCCAAACCCTTCACCGACGATCACTTCAACGCATCGCACTCGTCCTCATATCTGAACTCAACGCAAACAACCCTCAGCACTACACTCGATTCAGTGAACAGCTCAACAGCCAGTAGCGGCACCAAAGAGAAACGGAAAAAGCGTTGGAATATCCTGGGTCGAAGCAAGAACTCTGTCGAAAAGGAACGTAAGAGTGCCACCCTGGGAAGGGATAAGAGTAAAAATCAAGTGAAGGTGGAGCTCTCGCAGGAGGAGCTAAACCTAAGGCACAGATGGTCAACAGGACTGCCAAGGCATCAGCCGATATCGGCCACCTACAGCAAGGATAAGTTGGTAAGGTTATTTTTTTCCTTTTTTTCATAACCTCATTCATAATCTCAAATGTATGCTTTTAGTGTCAGATTTTGGATGCAAAACTGAATGACTCGCAACTGTTTATGGAGTTCGAACGAATACCAAAACGAAGGGAGAGTGCCCGGTACGACTGCGCACTCCTAGAGGAGAATCTGAGGAAGAATACTGATCCGAACTTTCTGCCATACGACGATAACCGAGTCCGAATAACGCCAACGATGGAAAATCGACATGGATACGTGAATGCTTCGCACATATCTGTATGTCATGCTAATGCCCTTACCCTATCCCCGGATTCACGTGTGATATTTTTTCTTGCAGGCTACAGTGGGGACGAAACAGAGATTCTACATCGTCGCTCAAAGTCCCCAAGTTGAACTGACGAAAATGGTCTTCTGGCAGTGTGTATGGGAAGCTGATGTGTACTTGATTGTTCAACTCTCCGAGGATCTGAACTATATTCCGCCCGACACCAATCAAAGATTAGAATTTGGTCAGGTATTTAACCGTCCTATTGTGTCAACGGCACAGTGACTCAATCCATTGTCTCATTACAGTTTCAAGTGTATCAAGAGTTCTCGCAAACCACAGATCGGTGTGTAACGAGTAAGCTGCGCTTGTATCACGTACAATCGAGACGTTACAGATCCGTGTGGCACTTGAACTATACGGATTGGGCGGAGCAGAACTGTCCGCGGGATGTGAATCATTTCCTGGACTTCCTCGAAGAATTGAACTCAGTTCGAATGGCGTCGATAAACGAAGTGCCGCCTGGTCACAATACAAATCCACCAGTACTTATTCATTGCTTAGAAGGCGGTGGCCGGTCTGGTGTTACGTTGACTGCTGATCTTCTATTGTATACTTTGGATCATAACGAGGTAAGTGAAGAGTGACGTTGTTGTTTGTATGTTCTAGCATTCAATACTGTTTTGATAAGCAACTCTGATAGGTGATTGGAAGCTTTAATTTTATCAGGCCGCCTTTTATTATAGCTGCCTTCCATCACCGACGAGCCATGGTGCAGAGTTCTTTGATTAGAACACGTTCGTCGTAGATCCAATGCAATGTTGTTGACTGTGTACAATTTATTTCTGAAGCGGTATCAATGACGTTCACTGTGAATTGCCTTATTGAATAGCAACAAGACGATTTGAACGGCGTAGGTCGTGTGTTCCATTTCCACGTAGGTTATGTAGCGGATCCGAAACGAGGTTGAAGTTGCAAGCCTTTGGCTAGAAGCGATATCGGCGACGAACTGTGCAGCCGATATTATTTCGATGACATAGGTCAGGTATTCAAGGCTATCTCGACAAGCCGCGGACATACTGGAAGATAAACGGACATACTTGAAATACTAAGGTTATGTTAGGTTGAAGTGGCTGACTGATGTTAGGAAAGACAGCAACAACACTTAGGCTAGCATAGGCCAAGTTTCCCACTTTCCATAACCTAACCAGTGAAGCAAATCGAAGGGATGGTTATTGAAACAGCAGGCTTCCAGCTTGGCTAATCTCAAAAGCAGATGAAGAAGCGCTTGGACTTTCCGTGAGAAAAGTTCTGAGTTCAATCATGAACTATGCCTAGCCTCGCGTTAACGGATTCTACGCTGTATGTATATGATGGCTAGTCTATGACGCCCGAAGTGTCTTCAACTCCGAACCAGTGGGACGACGCAATAGAGAACGCCCATTGAACCGATGGGGCGTACAAGTGAAGAAGGACCTCGGACAACTTGGCGTGCAAAATTGGAGCCAGCTGGCTAAAGACCGTGCCTGCTTGAGAGGCTTGTTGGCTGACCCCCAGGTCCCTCGGACAGTATCACCCTTAGAGCAAAAAGCAGAAGGGTTCCAAATGTCTTTTTCTATGGGAGGCGAGTAGTTGCTTCCTCCTAGTCTATGCAGCTATTGCACAAGTAAGGAAGGCCTAGTTTGGAGTGTGAGTCCCAATGGCGCAGTGCCCAGTTATAACGCCGATGGGAGTTCCAATATTCGGTCTATTCTTTCTGATCATGCTAAGTGACCATTGACCATTTATATGAGCAAGTGTTACGACTTCAGTCACCACTTCAGATCACCATCCGGAAACAGTACGAAACTGGGACCAATTCTAGCGAGTTCGCCCGCTTCGCTTGAAATAATTCATCGGAGCAGGAATTCAGTCAGAGACCAATGCGAATTTGACCAGATACATCGGGAATTTAAGAGAACACTGCTTAATAGGGTACAATCGACCCAACTTGTTGGTCTAAGCGATGCATGGTCGTGAATATGGTCAGCGAGCCCATATCTACCCACCTTATATGATTACATGCCAAAAGGCCCATCCTGAATTTGTTTGCTCAAACTAGCTATGAAGAAGAAAAGAGGAAGAGATTGCTCTCCATATAAGCTAAATCTGTTCGGTCTTTACATCTGTTTGTGAACAATGACAGTTCTTTATTGCTTCGCGATTAGACTCCTTGTAGATGTAGAAAAGCATTTGTCCTAGTTTACTTCTCTCACAAATACAAAATTTCCTGAATTCAAACATACTTAATCAACAAATCATATCAATTTATTTGCAGGATCTAGATATACCCAGAGTCATTGGGCAACTGCGACACCAGCGTGATAGCATTATTCCGTCTCTGGCGCAATACAAATTCATCTACGCACTTCTAATAACCTACTTGAAACGAACCAGATTAATCTAGACTGGCAGTATCTAGCGATTAACTATACATTATTTTTTTTTTTCTGATTAAATTAAATTCATTTAACTTACATTAAGGAAAACAACAAAACTAGCGTGGACGTAACGAAAGTAACAAAAGGGTATATTTATACAATTAAAGTATTCATCATTGGTATTTGAAGAATAGTCTAAGCGAAGCGTATGCCCTCAATAAGATAAACAGACCATAAAAAGGTTGTAAAACGGGTATGCAAATCTAAAAAAACAAACAAACAACAACAACAAAAAAAAAAACAACACGTGATCAAAATGCAACTAAGAGCAATTTATAAAATTGGAAGATATTATGTGCCTTAATAATTTACTTGTGCGAAAGTTTAATCATTTTTTTACTAGGTATTAAAGTATCATTATGTTATACATATACATATAAATATATATATATATCTTGATTTTTATATTTAATGCCAACTCCGACTCCGATCCGACTTCATTATTAGATATTGTACTGTTTTATTTTATTTTATGTTTTTTTTTCTGTGTCAGACATACACATATACACACTTACATTCTTTAAGCGTTGTTTTTCCTCTTTGTTGATAGAGTTTACGCATAAAAGTATATTTAAGTTGTTTCTTTGGAAGAAGAAATTAAAATTTGTATGTATAGAATGCGATTGATTTTTAATTTCCTGTGTATTTCTCTGATTTTTTATGATTTACAGACAGTATCCTCTTTCTGATTGTTTTCTCCCCGTTCTTTCAGAGAAGCGTTTATTATATACATGGACTGTGTAACAGTAATAAAGTAAAAAGTGCCCTTATTTTTTTAAATAAACATTTACATTTTACAGAAAAGAGTTTTCGTTTCAATAAACCCTAAGAAATATGGAATGGATCGTGGTGTCCACTTGTGACACCAACTTGTCGTGTAGACACGACGTGTTTGCATTGCCGGTGCGATACGTACTCCTCCACAATGGAAGCGTTATTACCACACGAGCGACGACATTGAGTAGTTGAATAAGTCCACAAATGGAAATCTGGGATGCTTGCAAAGCTTAGTAAAATTTGTTATGTTTTGAAAAAGCCGAATGAATCAGAGACATTCTACGGTCTAGGTCCATGATATAAGGGCAAAGACAGATGCACAACATTTGCAAAACAGACTCTGAACGCGAATAACACACTTATTAAAAGAGCTCACTTTGAGCAAACTCGGTACTGCGACATCATGAATATTTCGAACTAGGGTAATCAATCCAAACAATCCACCACAGCACCGAGCTACCCTTGAGTCATTTATTTACTCAAAGGGGGAAAAGATCTTGCTGCTGAGACAGATTTCCGTTTTTTTTTTTGACCGTAGATAAGAACACTCCACACAATTGACGATGATCGACGAGAAGTGATATCGAGACTAAAGTCGAATAAACCTGGTGGTGCAGACAGTCTGCGGAACTGTTTGAGGCAGCTGGAGATGAGCTGGTAAGGTACATGCACCAACTCACTTGTAAGATATGGTTGGAGGAACGACGAGTGGAATCTCAGTATTGTTTGACCGATCCACAAAAGAGACCCATTCAACTGCGCTAACTACCGAGAGATAAGTCTCCTCAACATCGCCTATAAGATCCTCTCTGCCGTTTTGTCTGAGTGCCTGAAACTACTCGTCAACAACCTGATAGGTTCCTAGCAGTGCGGTTTCAGACCGGGGAATTCCACCATCGACCAAATCTTCATATTGCGGCAGATCCTGGAAAGACACCCACCACCTATTCGTAAATTTCAAGGCCGCATATAATAGCTTGCATAGAGACGAGCTACACAGCGCCATGTTTAGTTGGACATTCCTGCCAAACTCGCAGGTTATGGAGAATGACGATGGAGAATTCTCGGTGCTCCATCAAGGTGGGAAACGAACTCACCGAGGGGATCGCCCTAGGGTGACAAAAGTCACATCAGCGACTAAAAGAATACAAATTTGTCAAAGTGACACATATTTTTGGGTACCAGGACGAAGAGAATGAAAGGGATTATCCCCTAAACCAGTCACATCCATATAGGAGGGTTTTCAGTTCAATCCTATTAAAGCTTTTGGACACAAAGGCTTTATTCCTTGTTAAGGCAGGGCTCTCGGAGAGATTCTACTTCATCCTCTTCTCTGTAACGTCTACCAGTTATGAGGAAGGAGAACGGTGGGACTAAAATGGAAGGGGTATATGCCAGTGGTGGTCCTTGCGACTGATTCCGATGTCTGATGTTCTCCGTATCTCTTAGTTAATTCGATGTTCGGAATCAGCCATCGATTTCTAGATCTATGTAATGCTTCTTAACTAGTGTTGTTGTCTCATAAAACTTAGCGTTGTGTTGCTAGATATTCTCCCACATCAGAACATTTTTAAGAAGACTCCCATTTTCATTTCCTTCGCTTTACCTGACCACTCGTGGTATGAACACCGATGTTGAATGGTCTGGAACCATTAATTGGTTTGGGCAATGTTATGGTTGAATTCGTCCGTAGAAAATGAACCTTGACGGAAAGGTAAATAGGACAACGGTCAGAATCCGTATCCCTCCACGGTACGGCACATCCATTCTTGCTTATGCAACTTGGGCATTCAATTGCACTGCGTGTACCAAGGAAGTAATTGCTTTTGATGTTTCCTGGTCACCTGAGTGATCCATCTTTATTGGATAAAATTTCGTAACTGAAACCATGACGATATCTTTCAATTGTGAACTGTAAGGAATCTTAAGTGCCAAGCAGTCATTATTCATTATCTGAAAGTAGAGATAGCCTCAGCTCTAGAAAAACAAAAAAATATATGACACCCTCACGTCGCGGGGGCAAAGCATGGATGATCTGCAGCATCATTTTTAATATAAATCTCTTATGTGTAGAAGAAGAGGGATTCACAGTAATTCCCATTCAATGTTCAAAACCATCACCTGAATTTATTTTTCTCGACTCTACTGTACTCGCAGACGCCCTCTATATCTATACAAGAAAATAAAAGCACAGACAATGAACAGCGACATCGGTGGAATTGTGTACTACAAGCAATTAGTCTGCTGTCAGATAAATTCGGCCACAGATGACAGTTTAAAATTTTCCCTTCGTGTCAGAGAGAATTTCGTAGTTTTTCCGCAATCAGTGTTTGCTTTTCTTTTAGAAAATATTCAATTAAATTCGTAATTTAGTTACAATCTTGTAAAATTGTAAATCGCTCGTAATCTTGTGTATCGAAGATCAACAGAAAAAAGGCAAACAAAGGTCAAAACAGGGAATTTTAATGAAGGAATGCATACAGCTCCTACCGGACGCAGCCGAAATGCCTTGCTGGTATTATGATAAGAAGGCCCTGAAAGTTACACCGTCCATCGTTGATGGAATATCATTCGAGACGGAACGGCGCTATCGCAAGGAAGGTGCTCGCTTCATTATGAATTGTGGAACACAAATGGGACTTGGTCATAACACAATGGCTACAGGTGTAGTATATTTCCATCGATTCTATATGTTTCACTCGTTCAAGAGTTTTCCGCGCTATGTGACGGCGTGTTGCTGCTTGCTGCTCGCTGGAAAAGTTGAAGAAACACCAAAGAAATGTCGTGACATCATAATGACTGCTCGAGGACTCTTGACGGACAGTCAGTTCTACTCGTTCGGGGAAGATCCCAAGGAGGAGGTCATGACTCTTGAGCGAATACTATTGCAAACGATAAAATTCGACCTGCAAGTGGAGCATCCTTATAGTTTTCTACTAAAATACGCCAAGTGCATCAAAGGTGACCAAGCGAAACTCCAGAAAATGGTTCAAATGGCGTGGAACTTTGTCAATGATTCCCTCAGTACGGTTGTGTGTCTGCAATGGGAGCCGGAGATAATTGCTGTGGCTCTCATACATTTGGCCAGTAAGCTGAGTAAGTTCACGGTCGTCGATTGGGTGGGACGTCAACCTAGTCATCTGAAATGGTGGGATATGTTTGTTTCTGATGTGACCATGGACATCCTGGAGGACATATGTCACCAAGTCTTGGATCTATACCAAACCAGTCAGACGGGCAACAGCGATAACAACAGTCCACCACAGAAGCCACCCAGCCGGGCAGAATCTCCAACCAGCATACCTCAGCCCTTGCCGTCATCGACATTGCGTGATGCATCGCCGGCTGCTGCCAAAAATTCGATACCGCCGCAACCCTACACAAAGCCCATTCATGATGATAAGATAGAAGTGAGTACCATACCAAGTACATCATCGCTGAAACCATTGCAGCCACCACCCGAAGCTATGCCGTACATGTACGCAGAGAATTACATGCAAATGTACGCACATGCTCCGCACTATTCGACTCAAATACCGGGATCATCGCAAATGGTTCCTCCTACAGCGGCTCCTCCACCTCTGCCACCGCCACCGATGTATGGCGCACAATTCCCGATGTCTTCACAGCCGATTCCTTCTCATTATGGTGGAGCCGCTCCACCCCCACCGCTACCTTCGCATAGACCTGCGCCACCTCCACAGCACATTGGAGCACCACCGCCCGGTAGTTGTTACTATCCCAATTACGGTCGGCAACGCTATCAGCCTCCGACGTAATGACGACTGACAGATTGTCCTTAGGAAAATGTAAAGAATAACAGGCAACTGTAAAAAAAAAATAAAAAGTTGTATATGATCAATTTGATGGTTTCTTTTACTACTCAGTTTTTTGCGAAGTCGAGCTTCGGTTTGTATCTAGTGGTTGCGAAGTCGGGCTTGTCCACCATTGGATACTAATTAATTGCTCCTGCTTATGCTTCGTGGTGATCGATTGGCTTTGAATTCTTAACCAAAAATAACGTGCGGGGAGCTGTATAACGATTTCATGAAAAGCATTACATCTTCGAATTGGTAACTGGAGAAATTGTTGACAAACCTTGAGAAGCACTTCAGACTTAAGGGAGAGTGTGTGTCTGATTTTGATGAGGCATGGTTTCCATTGGTCCTAGTCCATTTATACACGGCATTGGCACATAGGTTAGGGAGGAAAGTGTGATGGTAGAACATCATTTCCTTAGGGCCCACTGCGAATCCCTTCATCTGTGGAGTACACATTTTGAATAAACCTATCCTGTGTCACGTGATGGCTTGAACCACCCTGTGCTCTTTAAAAAACTTATAAGATCCGATATATCCGCATTCGCTAAGTCCGCGGTCTCTGCGAAGAATCTTTGGCCCAGCGAATCTAGGCGCCGCTTTTGGAGAGCTGAGCAGTGGCAAAGCAGATGTTGGATCGTTGCGGTCTCTTCCTCGTTACTGCAGCTCCGGCAGAGATCGCTGGATTCTGCATTCCGTTTTCGGAGCATTGCTCCGATGGGGCACTCTGATCACTCCGAAGAGGACACGGATAGAATTGCGTTCC
Organism: Eristalis intricaria; assembly: GCA_964034865.1. Lineage (NCBI taxonomy): Eukaryota > Metazoa > Arthropoda > Insecta > Diptera > Syrphidae > Eristalis > Eristalis intricaria. The sequence continues at coordinate 12,011,003 of OZ035877.1, forward strand.
AATGTCAGGAGTTTCTTTGTTTTGCTCTGGCCACATTGATCTTGTCATGTGACAGTCATATCTTGCGAGTCAAGACGAGTACGTTAAGAATGGTGTCACTTATAGTTCGGAGTATTATACTGATTGGTTGACTATAGTGACGTGTCCGCTTCGCTGATGTCAATTTCAGAAACTTGTCTGGCTTATCTGGCACTGCATTGGCACATATCTAGTCAGTTTTAGCTGTCATGTCATGTCACGATGGGAAAACAGTTTGAAGGCACTACGATTGTGGACGGACACTTTCTTTATAGTCTGATACAGAGAGGAGAGGTAATCCGACACTTTAAAAAACAACCTCTTCGACCGGCAGTTACGTCAAAGGATCACACTTTACATGAATATTCACCGAAGCGGTGGCGACGGCGTTAACGATGCACACATCTGAAAGAACGAATACGCTGAAAAAGTGATGATGAATTTGCAGATCCATTGAGTTTTAATATAGTTCCATCTCATTTTATACGGAGTTGATCCGCGACATCGACGGACTTTACTGAGTGGCGTGAGAGTGAAGGAATCCGATAGACGCATCAGCTATCGCATATGCATAGACAGTCACGCGGCCCTCAAGGCTCTGGACACACCATCGATCAGGGAGAGGGTGTCATCTCTCAGAGAGATATGACGACTTCTGTAGAGTCTGTAGCGATTAGGAAGAAGAATAAACAACGCTTCTTCTTTTTAGGGTTCCTCCCCGCTCCGGAGGTTAGAATCTCTACCCCGGTAGTTGCCCAGCTCTTGCAAAAACAATTATTAACAATATTCATTTAGCAGTCCAGTAACAGGAAACTATTGACTCGAACGACTATGGTCATGCTCTACAAAAACCTTATTTTGCCAGTCCTGCTATATGGAGCCGAAAGCTCGACGATAAGCATAACCGCCGAGCTATTGGTGCCTTCGAAAGAAAAATTCTACGTCGGATATATGGTCCCGTCTGCAAGGAAGGCGAATGGAGGAGAAGACACAACCGCAAACTCTACGAGCTGTACCAGGATGTGGATGTAGTCCGGTAGGCAAAGATCCGTCGACTGCAATGGCTCGGCCACATCCATGCTCCAGCTAAGAGGATCTTCGAATCTGAGCCTCCTGGTTCGAGAAGGAGACGAAGACCGGATCTCCGGTATAAAGACCAAGTAATCGTGGATGCAAGACAGCTTGGTCTTGATGACTGGAACCAGCGTGCCCAGGACCGTCAACAATGGAAAGCAGCTATCGTTCAGGCACGGACCCATCCGGATAAGTAAGTCCAGTAAAAGAATTGTCAGACATCAAGATCTGGGGAAGGTAAAATGCATAAGATAACAAATTGGCTGCAATCCAGCTGTGGAGTGGATCATGTTAAGATGGACTACTAGAACAAGCAGATACTCCTTAGGTGTGCGCTAGTCACTTTGGCTAACAAGCAATCGGTGTATAAACTGCAGAATAGAGACAGCACAACGGATCCAAGCAGGATCTAAGTGGGCCACAAACTGATTCTGCTGAGACAATGACTTTAACCTAACCTAATCGAGAGTCCGGCTTGAAGTGAGCAAGTTTTTGATGGGCAGAGTGAGCTGTCTTAGATTCGATTTTAATTCTTGTCGACAGAGCAAGTATTGACAAGAGCCACTCGCGATGCTCCTACGTACGATGTTTGAAACAATCAATGTTATCTAATTCCACGAGAATCGAGAGAACGATGTGCAGACCCTGTGATTAAACAGATAAATGTGGCCTAGGAGCATGTGTGTCGTTGAACTGGATAACAAGACAACTCTATGAACAGTCAGTTTTGTGCACCCAGCCTGATTTGGTTTCAGTATCAACATTGCTATCGAGAGAACGGATTTGTTTTCACTACGCTTCATTCTATCGTGAAAAGCATTTCAAAAGAATATATGTACTCGAATGGGTTCTAGGAAAAGTATTTTATTATATTTACCATATTTACTACTAGGTAGAGACAGTTTAATGTTTTATGTGGTTTTTTGTTTGCTTGGTTTCATGTGTTTTTTGTTTTTGTTTTCAATTTTTGGTTACAACAGAAATGTATCCAGACTTATAATACTGCGGAATTAAAATATACTCTGCGAGTGGCTTTGCGTTATTTCTTTGCTGTGCTTGTCTGATAATGTAGATTATTTTTCCTAAAAAGAAACCAAACAAAACGACATGTCGTGTGAATCAGTTCGCACTCGGCAAGCAGTGATGGACTCACCTAAAATATTACTGTCAATGAATCGTTTGTCTAGTTGCTTGAGCAATTCGAGATTGTTTTTCTTTGTCCACTGGTGTAAAATATCAGCCACTTGAACTTGAACCTGTTCTGTATGTGAAATGTGTGTATCCTGTAAAAAAAAAAAATGGTTTCCATGAGTTCATTGCAAGTCACACAAATTACTGAGCCAACTTACCGGCTGGTATTCCACGTTGACTGCGCCATTGCATGCGAGTTCTATGAGCTTCTTCAATTTTGGATGGTTGCAGTTTTTCTTGGATTGATGCAGAATGAATTGCTTGAGATTTTTAAAATCCGGAGGACTTGCTTTGAAGTATGACGTGATGAGCTCTTTGTTATATGAAATTTTGAGTTTATCCTGGAAATGATAAAATTTTCAAGAATCAGATAAGCTTGTTGAGTGCATTTATCTAAAGACACTCGTCTTTTTGGAACAACACAGCAGAGAACGCCCGCTTCAAATGTGCCGCACCTATCCACTGACTATCCAGATCCTTTGCCTTTGTCTGCTGGGTCTGCTTAACTGGAAGCTAAGAGATCGCGTGAGCTGGAGTGACACATTTGTTCAGTACTAGATCCTACTGCCGTTCGAAGATTTCCCTTGCGAATTAATTAACTCGACTCTCAATGGTAAGTTAGTAGATTATTTTAGGTTAGAGTGGCTGACTGTCATGGGTACCAGCCACACTTAGGCCAGAGTAGGTCCGTGGTGTTACCACGAGGATTCAATTGCTCCTTTTCTGCAAACCACTTACATCTGTCAGCAATGCTGCTAAGTTCTGTCAAGTCATGGGAGTTAGGGGCGTCCAAGTGACTAAATCCACAAGGGGAGAGGGCGCTGCAGTTGCATAGAAGATGGTTTCTTCTCTTCATCACTGAATTTTCTAGAGAAATCCTTGTAGGGGAGACCTAGTCTGGAGGCATGAGTAACGATAGCGCAGTGCGCGGTTGTTACGTCGATGGGAGAGACTTTAGACTGAGATCCGGCGTACTAACACTGATAAGGTCGCGTGAGCATTCGATCGAGAGTAGACCATTATTGTTTCGTGATAAGGCACCCAGTGGCAGTGGACCATCTACGACTTGTATGAGCAAGCATTTCAAGCTTCAGGAGATGTTTTGCAGTAGCGCGAGGCATGGAAGGCAGATCTCTATTCATAAAGAGCACGGAGCCTGTACCCTTTCGTCTGCTTCACAATTCTCTGTGATGCCCCTGTGTCCCGACACCTACATAAGTAAGATGTTGAAATACTTGGTCGTTGAGTGATAGGCGGCAATTAAGAGACGTCGAAGGTGACTGCACTGAGATTTGATCGCTGCCTGGCTGTCAGAACAGATGTCAATATCTGTGCTTGATATGACAGTTGAAGGACAGCTTGGTCTAGATGACTGGAAGCAGCGTGACCATCAACAATGGAAAGCAGCTCAGGCTCGCACCCTGTATGGGTCGCCAGCCTGATAAGTGAGTATTCACAGTTGAATATTCAGGTTCTTAGAGTAGCCACCCGCATCCACTCCTTCGCCTGTCTTTGAACGATCTGTAAAGAGTCGCAGATGACAGCCCGGCGTCTGGTGTTTAGACGTCCAGTAAGATCTGGAAGATATGGAGTGATGTAGATAGTTACCAAAGCTAAATTAAAATTGCGCTAGGAGTGGCACAGTCTCTTTACTCCTTCCAAAGAGAAAACGTTCGTGCAAGTGTCATCATCCACAACAAATGGGACATGCACTAAATAAATCTGGTCCGTGCTTAACATTGAACGACTGGATGGCGCAGTTGGTAGAGTGCCTGCTCCTGGTTAGCGGGGTCTCCGGTTCGAATCCCAGTGAAAGCAAAGTTAAATACGCTTTTATCTTGTTTTCAAATCTGGTCCAGTCACCATTTGCCGTTGGGATCAAATTAACGGCACTAAAACTGGAGTAGTCAATCAGTGGTAGTAGTCTGACTGTGGGAATCACAATGGACCAATATGGTCTAAGTGTGCTGGTGGATGCAGGCTAGCAGGCCCTCTACCTAACCTAACCTAACACTGAACATGACAACACTCCCATGTCATGCAAACATGTCCATAGAGTGGGTCACCCTGGTCATAACGAGCCCAGGGGACATTATACAGATGAGGGATAAACCACTTCCCACATCCTATCGACCACGATGACTGGCAACACGACTTACTACATCCTACTCTAACTCTATGAGCGCGCTTCTCATTAGTCACCTCAACCAAAACAACAAACCCGTACCTGAATATAACCGGGTTTCGTGAAACGGAAAATAAATACGTCGCGGATACAATCCTGTACCAGGTGTTCGCCACGAAGTGTACGTGGAAACAAAAAATCGATCCAATCGTTAAGGTGAAAGGTTAATAAACTGTATGAGTGATTCCTTAACTTATTACCACGAATTTAGATTCAACCCAGACTGGCCGTATTAGTCACTCGACACAATACATTTGCAAAATCAACGCCGTTAGTCGATGTCGATAAGAGGTTCTCACACTTCAATCACAGATTACGTAAAGAAAATAAATGCTTAAAGCATCATAAATGCAGCAGCCTGTGCTGCTTAAGTGAGCCTTATTGAATCACACCTCCCCTTCCTCAGTTTTATTTTATTTAATAACTACGTCTGTCGGGTTATTCCATGACACATCACATCCCCACGAGTGTCGCGCCGCTCCATCAAGTGTATAATATTCATAATATTCAATCTATTTAAGGAAGTTATTTCACGTCGTTAGAGCAATGTAAGAAGGGGATACAATCTCAGATGTATGAGAGGGTGTACTTACCAGTGCCTGCACTAGGGTATTCTCATCTACATTCAATGTTGAAAATGTGGAAACTATTTTCTCAGTCATCTTTAAGCGCTGTAAAGAGAAGAGAAATGATATCATGCGTCTATGAGGTATGAGTAGACAGTACTATATGCGTACTTTATCTGCATCAAAATTATCACACGATGATCTTCTTTGGTAATTCTTGTGCGTCTGTTGCTTCTTCTCAGCATCCTTGCGTCCATTCTCGCCACGAATTATACTACCATTGCCTCTGTCAGCATTCTCCACAGTTGTGTCTACTGTTGCCTTCTCTCGCGCCGTGGGCAGCAGATCATTCAGATCGAAACTCAATGAAGATGAAGGTGGCTTACTACACAAAACACTACTACTGCTACTTAGGCATATGCCCGTATTACTACTACTGCTGCGACTGCTGCCACTGCTGTTGCAGTGTCCGAATGCCATCAGGTGGTGGTGGGTCCGCTTGTTCTTGCATTTTGGACATTCGGACCATTCAATGGGCTTGCCAATGGTGTTTGCGAGGAATTCCTTTTCCAGGCAGTCTAAGCAGGTTTCATCGGAGAGATCTCGTCTAGTGTATGCGTTTGCACTGTGAAGTGGTGGGAAGCCGGCAGCTCCACCTCGCTCGTCCAAACTGCCCACCGAACACAGAGACGTTGTGGTGCCACAGGCCTTGTTCATTTTTGAGTATAAAAACTGAGTTTTACGGTTTTTTGTCATGGAAATGCTCCGCTCTGTGATCCTTTTTGGCTTGGCACCGGTTATCTTTGATTTCGAATCGTCTGTGGTGCATGACACTGTTACTGGAGATGTGCGTAATTCGTCACCGTCCGTCGAAGAGGACTTAATTTGTGTGAGGTTCAACGATAGATTTGCAAAGTCCTTATTCGTCGGACAGCGATGGCAGAGGGTCCCTTCACCGTCCTCAATGGGTGAGCTGAAAAGCTGTCGCTCTGGAAGTCCTGGACCGCCACCGACACTCACTGAACCACCGCCCATCGAGTTGCTGTGGAATATCGAGGGCGGATACTGAAGAGAGCGTAGTTCCATAGACGGATCCACTTCGGACGAAGGGTCTGGATCGAAGTCCATTTCCAGAAAGTCGGTCTCATCGTCCACATTGTTGTTTCGCGTCTCTAGGGCAATGTCAAACTCTGCCCCTCCACGGTAAGCGTAAATGCAGTCATCCGAATTCAATGAGACCTCTTCGTCGGACAGTGTGTTCTGCAGTACGATAAGCTCGTCAACATAATAATTGTCACTGTTGTAGGACAAATTATCCGTGGAATTGTTCACCGAAGTCCTGTTTGAATTCGGTGGCGAGTGTGCTGCCAGTGCTGTGCTCAAAAGATCATCCTCCTCATCGATAAAATCACTGCCATTTGTTGCTTCTGTCTCAGACGTTTTTAGACTTCCACCACCGTTGTTGCCACTGACACCGAGACCACCTCCACCACCCCCATTACGTCCCCCACCGGCTTCGTCACCCGAAACGCTCTCACTCGGTGGCAATTCTATGACCGGTACTTGCGGCTGTTGTTGAATGCGCTGACACTGGCATTTGGGGGAATTCGCCTCTCCACCTTCATCACAGTAATTCTCTTTGTCATTAAAGATATTGTTATTATTGCATTTTGCCTTTTCCAGCCACGGTGGATGATTGAAATCCAAATTTTTCTCAGTCGTCTCCATTTCAAGTCAAAACCCCTCCGTCCAAAGGACAGAAGAGCGAAAATTTTATTTGTTTTTCGGTTTTTCCTTCCCTATTGGCGAGCGACTACGCAGAGCTCGTCTTACATATTCACCGAAGATTATTATCCACTTATTCACTGTCTACACCTGTCCATTTAACGGTCTTATTTTCAATAAATTCTTCACTTTGATTTTTAACTTAGAAAAAAAACACCACCACGATAAAACACACTTTTTCGTTCCTTCTTTTTGGGGAAGACGAAGAAAATTGAATTTTTCTCTCCTTTTGAGTTTTTTTTCCTTTCTTCCCACAGCTGACAGTTTTTGGTTTATTTTTTCATTTCTTCTTTTTGATGTTTATTCAGTGCGTTCACAATGGCTAGGCGATTGTGCGCATTGTGAATGGACGCGATGTGGTGGATTCAGAGACAGTATTATGAACTTAAATTGAAAGTGGATTTATACCGAGTGTATAAATGTATGGCTAATGCATTTGATGTGTGAAACTTAAATTAAATTACTCGTCTGTCCGTTTTTTTGGGGCAATACATTCGAAAATAGGGTCAACTGGTGTTTAGTTGTATGGGATGTCTTTGTGATTTGATGATTCGTATTATTTGTTGGTTTCATCCGACTTTAACACTAGATTTGCCAGAAAATAATGTATTTGTTACTAATAGATACAAAGTATAGAGATAGATACATTATAATAGATATATTAAGTTCATAAAATGCATCATTTCGAAAAGCAAATGTTATTTTTAATAGAATTTAAGTTGAAATTGCATGACCAGTCAAAATATCTGGTCTGGTAAAAAAGAGAGAAGAGCAGGAAGACCACTTCTTCTGGTGGCGCTACAGTCTGTGGTGTACCTGGGCCTCAATCAACCCGTACCTCTCCAGCTGGCACTATCTTTAGCCAGCTATCTCCAACTGCGCACACCAAGTTGATTGCGGTCCTTCTCCACCTGTGTGCGTCATCGGTTTCGTGGGCATTCTCTATTGCGTTGTCTCACTGGTTCGGAGTTGAAGATTCTTCAGGCTGGAGCAATGGTGTCCATGCGTTGTACATAACCCAGAAAAAATCCCTTGTCTGACAACGAGTGTAGGCTGGACAGAAGGACGACAGCGGTTAGTGAGCTATACGTTCTTAAGAGAAGGGAAGCGCACTGGCTGCTCAGCAGGAAAAAGAAAGAGCACGAGAAGCGCGCGATCGAGGAAATGGAGATGTGTTACTACCAACGTGTAGATAGTTGTCCAATGAGTACAAAATTCGGACAGAAGAATGTAGCGAATGTAGAGAAACTCTGGAATGTGGAAAAATCACTTATGTAGACTGCGTCGACTTCACTGTGTCAATCACATTGATGTACACCAATGCTCTAGCTAAAGCAGTGCCCGAATCCGATCCTCCATGTTCGAACTGGAGAGGAAGACCGAATCTCTGGTGTAAAGACCAATTAATCGCTTAAACAAGACGGCTTGGAATGACTGGAAGTAGCCTGCTCAGATCCGTCAGCGATTGCTTAGCTTTAGACCCTATACGGGTCGCCGGTCTTGCAAGTAAGTAGGTAGGTAGGTAAGGAGACTGCGAGATTATCCGGCTCCGCTTGGACCAGTTGGTCCATTGTGCTGTCACTATACGGCTCATCCTTCCAGTTTCTTCTCTGACCTAGTTTTTCTGATGCATGTCCGATTAGGATCATTTGGTCATGATTTCACTTGACCCCTATTTAGCCAGTTAGTGGCTTTGAGATGCTCTTAGATACCTAAAATTCTTTTACTTGCTATGTCTTCAAGGCAGCTGAAGTAATAGTTACCAAGTAATCTCCTTTTGGTTTCTGCGAGTGCTGGGCTGGGTATGTTCCTATGATTGTTTCCTCTCCTTCTTCGTCCATGCTACTTCTGCAGAAGTCGTTATAGAATGCTCTCTGTCTTTTGGCATGGATTCCCATTAGACAGTGGCCAGTTAACACACCTATTAGCTTACTAATGTTCTTCCGGTCTATCTTCAGGAGTTCTTTGGTCGAGTGCAGGCCAAAGGTCTACAAGTGACCATTTCTGCATTCTGCATCTTCGATTTGTAAAGCAAGTTGGCAAGTAAGTAAGTAATTTGTAGATCAGTATCAAAGTCCAATCCATACTGATCGAAGCATGTCATAGGTTTCTGTGATGACTATATTAGCCTATTGATTGAATGGATGAGCTATAAAACGCACACGAGAACAAGTCCCTGGTTGACCTCCCGCACAGATACCTCACTTACTAGTTACAAGACTTCTTGCCCTCGTGATGTCTTTTGAAAAAGATAATCTCATGACATAACCTGAGCTCCCATGCGTTCCAATTGTAGCGCACGTCTAACGATCTAGTCACAAGCAGAAATGAAGTATTACAGAGATGCCCGACTTCATAGCAGATTGCTCCCTAGTCCATATACGAATTTAAGTGCGAAATAACGTAAATGCCGTCCTCTGATTGGTCAATTCTAAGAACACGTTTTAAAAAACAGTTGTCAAAAATGTTAAGTGGGCAAGAGAGGTAGAAGTCGGGCATCTCTATAATACATTATTTCTGTGAATAACCGTAAAAAATGCATGAATATCTGTCAAAAAGGCACTCAAATTCATCGATGAACTAGGGGACAATCAGCTGTGAAGTCGACTATCTCTGTAATAGTTCATTTCTGATCACAAATACGCTTCCACTTCCCGCCTGATCACACCCCCTAATGCCTTGAATTCTCCGCCAGATCTCTGTCTCGTCTGACAGCAGAAATGTTTCAAAATCTTCTTTATTCAAGCCTGAAATGGAGACGCGATCTAAAATCTGCATCTGCTACATAATAAGTGCCCTTCTGATCACCACTTTCATCTACTCCCTGATGTCCACGTATATTTCATCCTTGGCCAAGCTGGAGCGACTCCAGTTCGAAGTCGATGAGATAACTGTGAGAACAATTCAATTTGGCATTTCCCTCGACGTTCTCATGCGAATCTTTCAGAAAGTAATTCTTGGACGAAGACCCGACGAAGCATTCCTGCCGACAATCGATGGCTATGTGAAGAAACGCACCGAAGGTCTGTGGGATGAGTTGGTGATTATAAAGAAGAAAATCGAATTGCTTGACAGTCGATCGGGCAGCAGTGGTGGTGCAGCGGGTGAGACATGTGGCCTTTGCAAGAAACCCGAGACGGACTTGTCGCATGTCAGTCGAGAGGAACCTAGCTATTCCATGGATTCACTTGGTACGAGTTGCTGAGGCGATGGTGGATGAAGTGAAATCAAATAATGAATTTTGGAATTTTAGGAGCGTCGATAGTTCATGTTGATGACACACCCCTTCATCCGACGAGCTTCTTTGCGGGTCTCTTCGGTGTCAGACATGCGACGAACTATCCTGGGAGAATCCTGGAATCGTCGATGCAGCTTGGCCATTGTTACGCATTCAGAGGGAAGGAATCTACTTTTACAATAAAGTTGTCACATAAGGTATGCAAGGGATATAGATTCAAGAAGTTTCGTTGCTCATACGCAAGGGGAATAGAATCTCTGACAGCTCACAGGTGTAGCGGTTTCGAAAATGCCTTCCTTCATGTTCAGAGCCTACACCTCCATTCAGTCTCCCTGCTGAGTTTAATTCAGTTAATTTTTAAGCATTCAGAGCGCTTATGCATCAAATCGAAATCGCGTGGTTGGGATGAACTTTTACTGGAACCTCAATAGGCTGATCCCACCGAGTTTAATGTGCTTTCAAGTCCCATTCATATTATAAAAGTAAAGTCCCTCGTGTTATTAAGGTGGCCTGGGAACGCGGGCAGTCACCTGGCGATTGGCAAACTGGGGTAGGTCCTCTCTGGGGTCCCTCTTTTTAAGAAGGCGACAAAAGAGACTGCTCCAGCTCCAGAGGCTTATCCCTCTTAAGTCTCCCCGGAAAAGTCTAAGCTAAGATTTTGCAAGCGCGCTCTAGAGCTATGGTCGAGCCAAGTGCGGCCTTCGTCCCGGCAGAAGTACAACCGACCTGCTTCTTACTCTAAGAATGGTATTTGAGAAGGCTTGGGAGTATGCCAAACCCATCTACAGCTGTTTTGTAAATTTGGAAAAGGCATATGACCGAGTTCCTCTAGGTAAACTCAGGAGTATGGGATTGAGGGTTCTCTTTTGAGGGCCATTCAATCTCTATACACAAACTGTAACAGCTGTGTTCAGGTCAACGGTGCTAAATCAACACCGTACACGGTGGGCGTTGGACTTCGCCAAGGGTGCGTCTTGTCACCTTTCCTTTTCATTGTTTATATGGATTGGATGTTGCAGCGCAGTCGAGGCGAGGAATGTTTCCTATTGGGAGAGTTTTTTGCAGATGACTTAGTTATCCTCACATCTTCCCAGACGGAACTTCAGCGCACACTCGATAGGTTTGTGGCCGTATGTGCTGATTCTGGGATGAAGGTTAACGTGGGCAAATCAGACGTTATGGTAGTTTCCAGAACGCCTGTTCAATGCACTCTACATGTTAGTGGAGTCCCATTGAAGCAGGTGGAGAAGTTTAAGTATCTCGCGGTCTTCTTCACGAGTTATGGGAGGAATAATACTGAACTTTCCTGTAGGATTGGTCAAGCTGGGTCAGTTTTGACACAGCTTGGGAGACCTGTAATCAGGAAGGCCGAGCTACGTGTGAAAGCCAAGTTAGCAGTTTTCAACTCATGATGAATCATGACCGAAAGAATAAGATCGCGAAAACAAGCGAATACAAGCTGAGTTACTCGGCGGGATAGGGCGAGGAACGACAGCGACAGTGCGCGAGGAAGTCAACGTTGAGCAGCTGCTTCTCCGAACGGAAAGAGCTATGCTTAGTTGGTTTGGTCACGTCGCACGTATGTCCCCGAGGAAGGCCTGTTAGAAGTGGTTTTGTGCTCCAAAACCGAAAAGGGGTGTCTTTCGTTAATGGCATTCCCGTTTTTACTCTCTGTACGGCGCTACAATCCGAGTTGAACCTCGGCCTCAACCAATCAAATCCAAACATCATCTAAAGCTAGTTGCTTCGAGTTGGCTGAGGCCCTTCTCCAAATGTGGTGTCCTCTACTGCCTCGGAGGCTCGTAGTCGAACAGACTGCCATTGCCTATTGACAGAGAGTGACCCTCGAAGTACCCGTAAAATAAAAATCGCCTCTAAATAATTTTCTCAGATAATCATTCGATCAATTACCGTTGAACACATAGCAGCTCGTGCGTCATTAACAGGGGACATATCAAACGCACCGAAGGACTTTCACGTCTATGTAAGCCATTTCGACTTTTCTCATTTTGACGAATATTTGAATTCACATCTTCCACAGGGTGTTCCAAATCCCAACAGTGACAGTGATGTGTTCCTGGGCACCTTTCAGTACAACAACTTATTGGAGAAAAGAGCACAGACGTTCTATCTTCCGAATGAGAGCGCTTACATTTATTGCAAGATCAGAGTCTCCTCAAACCATGGCAACGAGGATCATACCTGCATCTACAGGTACGTAGGCATGACTGACAATCGCATCTGTGTTTTACAAAGAGTGTTCATTCAAGGATTGCAATTCACGGGAGACTGGTTTGATGTCCAGAGCTTATTTATTCTCAAGATTCCTCAATGTATTTATTATTTAACAGAGAGGCTTTTGTTTTGTAAGAACATGTCCAATAAATGTGGTATTCTGCTGTTGTTCATTCTATTGTATGTCTTTTTTGATGTAAATGACCCCGGACGAACATTTTCCTAGCCCTCGAGGTTGATTTTGAGCCGTTTTTCCACCACAGTGTCCAGAAACAATTTGCGGTACGGGGCGCAATATATTTCTGGACACCACAGTGCCTAGAACCAAATTGCAGTTCTATCTTAAACCACACTGCTGCCAAGGCACACCCGATATCCCCCGACAGCTCACTAGTCTCCCGACAGATCACTAGTCCACATTAAATGTCTCACGTTGTCTCGAACTGACCTCCCCATGGACTCCTTGAAGACCACATCCCTTCCACACACCCTCGTTGAAAGCAGCACAACCATTCCCGTCCCATTTTGGATCCCCCCGCATTTTGAATCTAAATTAAGCATCGGTTCAATTAGTGACGTCATGAAAAATAAAGATCCCACTTTTCTCTAAATTCCAAGGACTCTGATCGAATTTTTTGACTGAATTAACTTCGATTATCCTTTCCCCACCCAGGCCCTTGCATTCGGGGAGAAATATCCGAAGAGGAACTCAAAAAAACGACTTTTCAAAAATTGACACATTTTACACGAAAAAATGCAGTAATATGGCATCGCATTCAGGTCGCATTTTTTTGCTGAAAATAAACGTATTTTCATCGGAGTCAATTTCATCAGAACACAATTTTGTGGAAGAAATTTCTCGGGAACTAGGACGAATCCAAGGATGTGGGGTACCAGGATGGAAAGGAAATTTCATGTAGATGCGGAGGGAGGCGCCACTTTTTGAAGTGAAAGTCGGGGACGAAGAGTGTGAGCCAAAATATGTCATAACCTCTATTTTCACATTGAAATTAAGGAATTGGATGATGTGATGTTTTGTGGAATGAATTTCTCGGAAACTAGATCGAGCCAATGGTTAGAGGGTACCATGATTTCATGTAGATGTGGATGGAGGTAAGGCTTTTAAGTAAGAAAGCCGTGGTCGACAAGTTTGAAGCCAAAAACCAGATGCTCCCCTCTTGCCAAGGAAATGTGATAAGTTCGAAGATGTGTTATTTTGTGAAACGAATATCTCGACAACTAGGCTAAGCCCATGATTGGAGGGTACCTTGATGAAGAGGAAATTTCACGCAGATGTGAAATAAGGTAAGACTTTCTAGTGGGAATGCTGTGGTTGACAAGTTTGAAGCCAAAAACCAGATGTCCTCATCTGGCCATCGAAATGTGATGAGTTCGAAGATGTGTTGTTTTGTGGAACGAATATCTCAAGAACTAGGACGAACCGATGGATACACGGTACCCTGATGAAGAGGAAATTTCATGCAGATATGAATTAAGGTAAGGCATTTTAGTGGAAGTGCCGTGGTTGACGAGTTTTAAGCCAAGAACCAGATGTCCTCTTCTGGCCATCGAAATGTGATGAGTTCGAAGATGTGTTGTTTTCTGAAACGAATGTCTCGGAAACTAGGACGATACCGACAAGAGTTTCTAGACACCTGGTGTCCTGAATTCCCGACTTTACACCGAAACTATAGCAAGAGAGCACGTTGTTAGGCGTTACAGAAAACAAATAAGCTAGCTCGCCGCCCTATCAAAAACTATATCCTCCATGTAGCTGACTACATATATACCTAACGACCCTTGTCATTGTTGTGTAAGAAGCTAGCTACCTATCCATTTATCTGAGCTGATGTGTGGTTTAAGTCATCTGAAACCTAACTACCTCTTACTTTCCTAGCTTGGCAATCTAAGGAGCGAGTCTACCAAACCTGGTTTGGGTTTGTCCACTGTCACTAAAAAAAGGAAAATGTGTCCCTACCTACCGAACTAAGCCTACTTTTGGAGAGTCTAAGCTAAGCTAAGTGTATCTAAAAATATGGTCAACTCAGCTCAGGTCCGTCAAGGAGGAGGGAGCGATGAAATGGATTGTAATTGAATTAGTCTAAAGAAATACAAGAGGGTCTGAGCTGATGAAGGACGCTGGTGTCTCATCAAAAATGCAAACTTGCGGTGTACAACTAACCTTGTGCCGGAAACGAAAGAAGACGAAGTTCTAGATCTGGGAAATGTGGAAAACTCTTGTATGACCGAGCAAGTGACGAGCTCATTCCAATTAAATGCGATGCTTGGAAAATCGTAAGGAAGTAACGTCCGACCGGCATTCTGGAACAGTTGAATCTGGAGTTCCAGCTGCTTTTATTTAAAATATAAACGCTGCGAATCTACTCAAACTACAAAGCAGACAGACATGTATGTTGGCTTAGACATGCTTACGAGCCACGTCCACAAGCATAAGCGGCGGCGGGTGTGAAACTGCCCGAGAACAGAGACGTCCTAACGCCCAAAGAAAGACCCGAATCAAGCTACGAATGCTTTTGAACTGTCCAAGGGTCGATTCGATTCAGGGTCCGCTAATAACGGAGGTGCACCTCTGTACAATCTGAATCTAAATTAAGCTTAGGTAGAACTATTCAAAGCGACCAAACCGAACAGTTGCCGTGGGAATGATTGAAATGGTTTAGAAAGAACCACGATAACTCACCGAGCGACAAAACACAAGTCAAGCAGGCAAGTTATGACAAACAAATCATAAACGCCGCAGCAGAACCAAGTGTAAACAAGCCTTGACCAAGACAAAGATTGTTATATGCATAGTTTCACTTCAGATCGAGTTCCGTGTTAGTGTCGCTCCTCCCGTTCAGATGCTGGGCATGATAGTAGGATGTCATCATATTACTCCACAGTCGTCATAGCACTCCGAGTCCAGCTCGGGCTAGATTTTATTTTTTTTCCTTGCAAGCAATATTCCTTCGGGGAATATACAGGAATAAGTAACCGGTAGCTTAGTTGGAGACTTAGGGGAAAATAGGGGGATTAATCTCAGCCGATATCCAGGACGGCGGGTTGGGAAAAAGTTGGGATTGATTGAGGAGTTTAGTGGTTGGAGGGCGAGATCACGGGTGGTGGTGTTGAAGGGACATTTGGAACGTAAAGGGAAAACGCCTGCCTCGGTTGGCAAACGAACAAAGAAAGTGATAATTTGATACGGGAGGGAAATTGATAGATATGTACATACAATTAGAATTGGGCTCAGTGTTTTCGGTAAACTGTTTGTGTCAGTTTTTCTTTCTCATCACGCATGAATTGGATTAATTAAAATTTGTAGCTCGTCGCTGTTCGACGATATAAGGCTTTCGAGGCATATAACTAATCGCGTGGTGCCCACTAATGTTTTTTTTCTTGAGCCACGACTATTATTCCACAGGCAAGTAGGCAATCATTGATACCGCGGAGGAGAAAATGATGGTAACAAGCAAAGAAAAAGCAACCTTGTGTACAAAAAATAAAAAAACAGCTTTGTGAGCAACATTAAATTTCCAACACGTCCGACATGCCATTACTGGCAGTGTACCAGAGAAGAGAAGAGCAGATAGAAAGGAAAACCTGAAACGAGAAGAGCAAGAGACCTGCCTAGTCTCAGGACACCTGTGTGGATTCTGGGTTCCTCTACCTATCCTCAAGGACACCAGTTAGGGTCCTGAGGGGTTTCGGAAATATATGAAAAAGGCTAAGTATGCACAGTTAGACAACCCGAAACCGTATTCATGCTAGTGGCCCAAAACACAGACAAATCGCCGGACCAGTAGTGGCTGACAATCGAGTACAAGAAAATTAAGTACCACCCGACGACAACCGATGCAACATCAAGATGTGACTAAATTCGATATGAAAATCCTCAAGTCACTTCCTAAAAAAAAAAAGCTGTGGCACCCATTGTCAGAGGTCGCAGATGCTCCCCTAGACTAAATCACGTCACTTCAAATCATGTGTACAAGTGTCTATAGACTTCAACGAAAGTCCGCATGTCCGTTCCGAGTAACAGAGTTCTTGTCTCTAACCGACCATGGTTCAAGGGCCTGACCATTCTCAACCATGCACACCACAGCGTCTTCAAGCCAAGACTCCAGAACCAAAACAACAGTCGGCAAAAGAAAAATAAATATCCCACCCGCCGACAGTTCAAGACCACTGAACGATCGCAAGAAATATCATACCTCATGCTCTCCACACGGTCCAGCATCCATCATCAAGAAAGTTCCCCAAAATCGATCAACATTTCGGAAAAAATCGCAAAGAAATTGAACCATAAGTGGTTGGTATTGATGAAGGGGGGGTGACGTTGTCGCGGGGGAGATGGGGTCACATATGTGCGAGCAAGTGTATGAGAACCAAGAGAAAAAATATTCGAAAAAAAAAATTTCTCCCCGATGAGCACCCTCCGGCGGCTACCGACAGACTGAGCTCGCTCCCCCGCCTAGTACTCCCTTATATAGCCACAGGCCCCCATCCAGAGTGCATTCAAAATTTTTCGAAAATTTCTCAGTTTCGGGTATTTTTTGTCAGAATTTTCGGCGACTTTTGGATTATTTCAGATTTTCATGGTCATTGACTATTGTGGGCGATGGAAGGGGGGAGGGTTGAACCTTGATTTGGGAAATTTTTGGTCTTTGAGAGGGAGTTTGAAGGGGTTTTTGGAGGGTTTGAAGTATGTTCGCGTGAATAAGTGACGAATCGATTTTTGATTATTTTACCTAGACACTGCAGATTCTACTGAGAGTGTTGGACGCATTCTGTGGACTCTGGGATGTGTTTGCATTTGTGAGTTTGGCTTTGCGACGTTATGACGAGTTTATCTTTAGAAAGTGTTTGCCATTCCGGTTGGTCTTCTGTAGGTGCGATGAGGAGAGGCGATGAGAGATCAAATGAGCACCAAAATGGCGACAACAAATTTACGAATTCAAAGGTTGCCGAGACATGTGTGCTTAAGTCCTGTCCGCAGGTTGCCCCTTGACTGTTTCAACTCATGGTTTACCCTCTGTATATGTTTTTCATGTGATCCAACCGCAATTCCCAAAGAAGAGTGTGAGTTTTCAGCGACTTTTCAAAGCACTCCATGCAGCCTCTATGTCTTGACTGAATGTTTGATGTTTCCTTAGAATGATCGTTTCTTTTCGACTTGGTTACCTGGAAATACGTTTCCACTTTGCTCCCTCGCATCCTGGCTCATCTGTAATCTGTCACATGTACAACAGGCGATTTTGAAGTACTACAGCCAGTTTGAACTGCCCGACCGAAGACAAGAACCACTCGATTAATTACAAGTCGCTGATCCCACACCTCCCCCATATCTCGGATTATCACTCTCTGTCACCAAACGGACACTGTGGTATCCAGAAATATATTGTTTCTGCTCTGCTCAATGCCGAACAAGCAATTTATCAACGAAGAGACCAGATCAGCATAGTCGTCGCCCAACCTCTCAAAGAGTCAGTCGTTCACACACCACTGAACAGAACAGTGCAGTAATAGTTCGTGTTTACAATGAAAGGGTAATATACTGCAAAATTGTGATAGACAATAAGTAGAAAAATAACCAACAGATAAATGAAAGAACAAGTTTGTCGTTGGACTAGACATTGGGTGATTTGGAATACAAATTGAGGATGATGCAAGCATGCCGCATGCCGATGACAGAAGCCGAAGGTTTCTGAGTATCCATTGAATGCCAGTTGAAGTGGAGGACTATACGACCGCATAGGAGCGGGTGTCAGAGAGTTTCCGAGATATTCGTTTCAGAAAACATCACATCTTCCAATTCCTCAATTTCAAATTTTCCAATTCTAATCTCTAGGTCATGTTATAAGCTACAACATTTTGTACGGTAATTTTTTCGTAGGATGCACCGTTCTCAAGATATAAGCTGTCAAAACTTCCATACAAACACCCGAGAAACAAATTTCTTTTTTTTTTTGAAAAATTTGCCCAAAATAACGGGAAATTTGTAAATTTTTCAATTCCATCCTCTAGATCAAGTTGTAAGCTATAAAATTCTGTACCGTAATTTTTTCGTAGGACGCACCGTTCTCAAGAAATAAGCTGTCAAAACTTCAATAGGAACCACCAGAACCCTTGCTGAAATTTCTGGTTGCCTGGTGTACCAGACCTTGATGGTGTCTTACCTTGCTCATATCTGAGAAACAGTGCGTCTTACAGCAATGTGTCCCAGAAAATTTTTTGCTACAAAAGCAGCGGCCCTGTCAGACCTACCGATGACTTCTGCGCATGTAGCCCAACTTAAGAGTCGCACGGTGTAACTCAGACGAAGACTCCGTGTCTCTGATTTTAGTCTGACTGCCTCTCTTTAGTCTCGTATTTACTCTTTGGCAGCCCAAAGAAACAGCGCGTGGGAATTGGCAAGAGTTATTCTTCTGTTACTCAAAATTTTACTTTCCTGATTTTCACCTCGCTGTAGAGAGGTGGATAGAATAGGGGCCGCAAAAAATAAGAAGAATTACCCTAGACGGATAGTTACTGAATAAGATTGCCGTTGATATAACAAGACTAAGTTTTTTCTTGAAGTATTTTATGTATTTATTTATTTATGAGCTGGTATACAATATTATAAGAAATATTTGTTGAGCCTAACAAGCGAGGGCAGTTTGTAATCTTCACCATCTCACCTTAAAACCAAATTTCGTGTTTTATTTTCAAAACGATTACAACTTGATCGATATAAATGCATTCAAACTGACGAACTGTAAAAAAAAATAATAAATCTACTCAATCGAATGTGCTTCCACCCTAAAACCAACTCAAAACACCGCACGACAAGAAGTTATCGCATTTCGACATCGAAAAGTGACACCTCTTTTCTGATAGAAAAAATTCCAAAATGGCTGTCTAGGGCAGTGTTTTGTATACAGAGAGAGGGAGATAATAATTTTTTTTTTGTGATTATTCCCGTGGTTATTGTTTAGAAAATTTAACCAGAAATATGTTTTATTAATTATTGTGTGATTGTGTAAAGAATTTGTTAAATCAAAATAATTAACTATGATTAGTACAATGGATAATCGGTCTTACGGTGCGATTGCAAAGTCGAATGGCCGTGGCGAGTTTGCAACCCCAGGTTAGTGTTTGTTTCGTGAAACCCTTGTCTGATTTGTGATTCATACCACTTAGGGACTGTATGTCTGAATTAAATAATTGAATTGACATTCAAAGATTTCAAATCGAAAACCCCATGCATGTGATGTTGTTTAGTATTGATTTGCAAAAAAAAAAAGAATCAAGAAAAAATACGCCCAATAATCTTCGGTGACGGAGTGAAAGTATCTATGGATAAAGAATTCTGAAATAAAATAGCAATCTAATCGAGTAATTATTCGTCACCAAGCTAACTGTTGTTTACTATTTGTGCGATGTCCAAAAATATGATCACTCCCTTCCGTCCGCGGTGCGATTATTCAATTAAAACGTTTGTGCTTCACTTGATCGAAATGGGGTGTCGTCAATTGGACACAACCACGATGACGGAACTCTGTGTAGTTTAGTTCTTCCACTCGTCCGAAGTTATTTGTATCCTCACAAGTGTCTCATTTCTTGTATTTCAGAACTAACTCCGGAACAACAGAAGCTACTGATAGAATTGAAAAGGCGAAAGCAGGAACTTTTACTTGAAATTCAGGTAAGTCGAGGGCGAATATACAATTAGTTTCCTCCATACATGGCCTTGAGGCTACATTTTGACTGTGGAACCATTCATTGTTTAGTGAATTTGGGCCAGAGTGGGTCAATGACATATCTGACAACCAAAAGTTAACCTCTCTCAGCCACAACGTGACAGAATCACGTTCGCGTCTTACCAGTTTTCGAGTCTGTCTTTTGTCTCTCATATTGGACGTATGGTCGCATGTTGTCGAAGCGTTTCTTCGAGTGTCCGTAAGTCGATAATACTTTGTTGTTAAGCACTTGTGTCCTGGATGATCTCTCAAGACAGAAATCAATAAACAAAAAAGAAATACATTTTAGGTCAATGGACTTCAGTGTCTGCCACCGTCACAACTACCGGTATGCGGTGGTGGTGTGAAGTGCATTGACTTGGAAACGACAAACGAACCAACGAACGAACGTAAAAGTCACCAAAGTACGACGAGTATGCACACAAGCATGGCATGTCCGGTATTGGCCGCATTGGATTGGGAGCGCGCTATGAGCTAATACGGTTTCTTTGTTTTTATTCCGTGTGTTATGTCGGTCTGTAGCCTTCTTGTAATTAAATTAGACAACAAAACTTGGCGCTTGTGTTTGTGTTTAGAAGATAACTTTTGGTTTCTCATTGGCGGGCGGGTGGAATGCGTCTGCATTCCTATGACTTGCTGGATCTGAATAAATTATAATAAATTAGACAAAAGGGAAAACTTGCATGCTTGTGAACTCTTGTGTGCATGACTCTGAAAAAAAAGGCTACTTGGTTGATTCTTGAGTCTTGCTCTGTTGTGGATAATTGGCTTAAGAGTTGGTGTGGTGGTTTTAACAACAGATTGTCATGGTAGCTGTGAATGATTGAAAGAAAAATTCGTATTTTGTCCAATACAGTCGACAATGGATCACATCTTTGATGTCCAATTGGATGCGAGTGGTTTGTCTTATCTTCGTGCGTATGGATTCCACTTAAGCAAAGTCTGGAAAAACCTCAGCACTTGACAGGGTTTATAGTTTGTAGGGAATTTAGAAGAATATCTCTTCTTTTGTGAGTTTGTGATTTCCATGAGGTTTGTAGGGAATTTAGAAGAATATCTCTTCTTTTGTTAGTCCATGATTTCCATGACGGTTTCTGTTTATCGTTTGAAAAGGCCAGTGACACGAAGTTTGTTTGCCATGCGTGGACTACAGTGCATCCGTTGTTACTTGTCTATGGTGTTTCAGAAGTTTTCGTTGTGTTCACAATCTATCGTAATCCAACCAGAACATTGCTGTGCAAGTTAGGTTCCGTTGAACGTTTGATACGAAACGTGACATGACATTGTTTACATATCTCAACGAAGCCGCTCCTTCTCTGTTTCTTACATTAATGTTACTTGTTATCCTTGAAAGGTTATCCTTTTTTCTCTTTGCTGCTTTTGAAGAAGCTGCCGAAGAAGAGCTTAATTTTGACTCCAGTTCTTATATTTGCCACACGGCAGCATTCAAGGTACTCCTTGGTGCCAGAAGATCTTACTCTGTTTAATTTCTCGAATGGCGTAATACTTGGTTCATTGTAATTTAAAACTTCCACTTTAGCTTAAAAGAATGGGCTTTGACTAAACGATCCAGGGTGAAGCCAGGCGCAACCAGTTCGTATAAGCCAACTATTCATGCAGTTTCTCTGTAGGGATCTTGCTTGGGTAGTACAGCTCCTCTCAGAGTTCTTAATCTGTGCGTCCATAGAGCTAAGCAATGTCAAAGAAGTTGTGATGTAATCTCAACTTCCTCTTCATCGATGCAGAACTCGTTAATTTGAGTTTGCAACCTTCTAGCGTGATCTCCAAATAGTCTGTGCCGACAACATAATGACACCAACTATAGATATATGACCAATTAGTTGCAGTGGGTTGGTCTATCGACTCCTATGCGTGAGATTCTGGATTCAATCCTGGGCTTTCATGATTCACGGTTCGAGTAACTGACAAGAAAACTTCTCAAAGGTCGGTCGAAGACTGCAGAAATAGGGGCGATAGGTTCCTTCCAGTCGTGAACGAACAATACCACGCACGACGCGAGTGATTGCTTGAGAGATGTAAGCTTGATACAAGTGGGGATTAGGTTAGGTTAGGTAGGAGGGCTGTTAGTGCACTCACCAGCCCACTTAGATCATGTTGGTCCATTGTGATACCCTCAGTCAGACTACTACCACTGATTGACTACTCCGTGATAGTGTGTTCAGACCAAATCACCCTTGTAGCCACGGTTCGCTCTATAATCTTATGTCGGACATGTGGGGTGTTGCCTCCTGCAGTAGAAGCTAACAGGTGTTGAGAGGAATCCCTGTGTCCTTTGCTCTATGCTCTACCATTCTCTCTCTTTCACAACTCAGGCGTATTTTAAAGTGAACTCATCGATAGATGAGGAGCAGCTTGTGGGTTTATAGACATCATACACAGAGTCTATCAAGCTAGTCCTTCATCCCGATTATGAAAGTCGTTTACAGCCTTGTCTCGAAACGCTTCCATGATTTCGGCATTATGATTGTCGTCAAAGCAGTCGTTATTCGTCGTAAACGACATCTGGCAATTAACCTCATGCGGAACGTATTTAAAATGGAGTTGATAAAGGTTCGCAAATGGTTATAAAGGGACTCGACGACTGGATGGCGCAGTTGGTAGAGTGCCTGACCTTAGTTAACGGGGTCCCCGGTTCGAATGCCAGTGAAAGCAAAGTTAATACGCTTTTATCTGGTTTTCAAATCTGGTTCAGTCTCCCTTTACCGTTGTCATCAAATTATCTATCACTGGAGTGGTCAATCAGTGGTAGTTGTCTGACTAGGGGTATCAAATTGGACCGACATGGTCTAAGTGTGCTGGTGAATGCACAAGCAGCCCTCCTACCTAACCTATAAAGCGATTCGACTCTCAAAACGTCTTGTGTCGGTTTACTACATCGACTCTCGTAATAAAATAAATATGACGGCAATAAACTGCTGTAGAATATAAGGGTCCCTCAGGATGGAATAAGTGACACCGGGAACCTTATTGGGTTTCTACTGGCCGCTGTCTGCTAGGTGTTCATGCTTAACAAGATTGCGGTCGATGCATGACAAGAGTAAAATCCCATACGTCTTCTCTGTAATTGCCCGGCATTGTCATAAGCAAGCAAATATGTTTATTTTGGGAGAACACTCCCACAATGAGCTGACTGCTGCCTTCGGCATGAACATTAAGAATATCTGGAGACTTATCCATAAAGCAAAATGCTTCCAGGAGTTATGTTCCCTCTTTGTCGCCTCCAGTGGTAGCTAAATGGGTCTTCCAGTCATAGGTATATCATCTTCGTTGCAATGGAGGTTGGCGGAGCCACCTTACCTAGCCACCTCACTAGACGCCATAATCTCGTCTTGAAATACACACCTAAGGAGTTGGCCTTTCTTGATTTGGTTTACTTGCAGCAACTTTCTTTGTTGTGGCATGCTGATCGGTCTCCGTAAAGAGCTCCTTCACTTTCCAGAGGCTTTCTTACTCTTTCGATACTCATAAGGTTTGGAGCAACAAGGATGCCGAGGGATTCCCGTAAACGATGTGTGTCATATTTCATAATCCTCAAGTAGAATTCAGAGGACTTTTAGAGACAGTTCCAATTAGATGTATGTACACAAATGAAACTCCCTGAACAAATTCAGTTATGAGCCTCATTTCGTTTTTCAGAAAATGTTGGCCAATCCGTCCAGTGGAAGTTCTAAGAGACTCCGTCATTCTCAATTTTCCCCAATCAGTCAAAAATTAACCTCGTTTGTAACTCATCTAGTTTTATTCACATTCCCCTTGTACACCTTCACCACCAGGAAATGCATGCAGTCCATGCTCCCTGTCTATTGAGCGTTTATCTTTGAAATCAATTCTGAGCGCTATAAAGCGTCGGCAGTCGCGTGTTTGTTGCGTGTTCAACTGTCCTTAAGAGAAATTCTACGCGCAACGTCCTTAATTGAATGTAGTTCATTATATTACATTACCCATTACAATTACAACTGAGTTTACATACTTTAAGGGTGCACCTAGACACGAGGGCACACACAGACGTCGTTAGGCCTCTGAAGAATGTGAAACTCCATATGCATGTGAATGCGTTGCATGACAATAAATTACTATTATTTCCTCGTTTATTCCACGTTCATTTTGTCCAGTGCAAACAATGGATTCCCCCGTCGATTCCTGTGTCCTCGGACTTATTTCGAAGGCGGACGACTACTCGCGGGGGACTTGAGGACAAGTACACCTGCTTTTAGTCGTAAATTGTATGTATGTCCTTAAGCTCATTTTAAGTAGGTTTGCATTGGGGTTGTAAAAGGAAATCCAATTCCATGTTGTGTCGCCCTTCTAAAGAAGCCAAACACTAACCTTTCTTTGTCTTCAAGCGCCACTGCATTTGTGTACTCAAGGATGGTCTGCAATGAAGGCATTTCATGGTTGAACGCCCATTGACACAAAAGATTGAACTCAGAATGCACCACTTACCAGTCGGCGAATCGTACGAGTTGCAGTTTCTATGGCTCTACGGAGGAGTAGCCAAATTAAGCCTCGATCTAGTTAGGGTATATATGAGGTCAGGTTGAGACCTATTGGCTGACGTATTAGGGAACCCACGCGGATTGGATAACTCGTACTCGTGACATCAGTTGACGGTTGCTACGAAGCGAATTAGATGGGTTAAGCTGATGTTATTCTGTCAAAGCGTGTGATCATACGAGAAGCGAGGTTATGTGTGGTCTCTTTCTCCTCGTCCATGCAGCTTCTGTAGAAATCATTGGAATAGAGACCCGTTCGACCGGCTTGTGTGGTGACAGTTGCTTAGTGTCCTCAAAAGACGCCGGTCAGTGTGCCGAGTGCTGGCAGACAGACTGGACGTTTGAGGTTAAATATTGGCCATGACTGCTTTGTGTCAAGGCACGTGACTTAAGGGATTGCCAGCTGTTGCAAGGGTCATGCGATAAAGGCGACTTTCATATTTTTGAGAGAGAGGGAGAGAGGAGGTTGTACCGACTAGTGAGTCACAATGTCCTCATATCGGTGAGAGAGAGTACCGACTAGTGAGTCCCCTGCATTTTTGATGTGTAGAGCCAACTGTCAGTTGAGGGTTATGTATCGATTGAAAAGAATCTGGTCAGGATAAAGGGACACTTCGGTACACTTGGTATGTAGTGAGAGATTGGATGCAACTTGAATAGTACATTCATACGAGAGAGGGGGGTATGACTAGAACAGATTGGACCTTGTTCCAGTTAGAACTTTGCTTGTGTCTATGGTCTGTGACTACCCAGCGTGAAGGCCTTGGGTATTCGTTGGCTTTCTACCGATGCTTCTTATACATCTGCTTTAGCTTCTCCTTCTACTTCTTCCACAGCTACAGCTTCTCTTCCACGTGTTCTTCGGTCTCTTCCGCAGCTTCTCCAACAGTTGGGAATTATTGTGAGGTTATATTTTGAGTCTAATTAGACCGGAATTATAATTTATATTCACTTTGGTCTAACTAGGCTGCAGTTGGAGACTTGGCATATGAGATGACATTCATACTTGTTCTCTGACAAGTTCTGAATATTGTCAGTGTCTCCAAAAGGGTTGGGTCGTCTAAAGTTACGCGATGAGAGCCCTGTATAGCTAGTTTTTGTAAATACTGTCATAAGCGGCTCTAAACACGATAGATAGCTAGTGGGTATCGACTTGTTAGGAGTAAAGTGGACGTTGTCTATGAACTCGTCGTTAATTCTTGCAGAAAGACATCATTAACCAGCGCGAAAAAAAGTCTCTAATCCACTAACGAACAGCACCACCCACTAAAAGCGTCATTCGTCGAAAATGGTGGGCTTCCATTTTGTTTTAATTGATTCCTAATGTGCTCCCTCTCCTCGCTCCATAAAAACTGAATCAGAATCCCTGATTGATGCCTAGAGAATTGTTGTTCCTACAAGTCTTTAAAGTTTCCCACTGGCGATGGAGTGATATATGTTCATCCCCCCAAGAGACTGAAGTTAAATATTTGAGTGCGTTCATTCATTCATCACGAACTCATCTCGAAACATATCACTGGGAAGCTTGCGTCGTTAGATGCACAAGGGACGACACGACGGTACCTCCCAACTGCGAAGTTGAAAGTTTCTGCTTATAGTCACAAACTTTTCATCGCCCAGGGAAATGTGTGTGAGGGGAGCAGTCAGTCATTTAGAGGGTCAGGGCCAAATCAAAAATGCAGCACCAATTGCTTAGCGTTACTCTTCGTTGAATCCGCGCTGGAGCGCGCAATGAACAGAAATGTACATTTTCCATTTTAAAGATGAGTGAACTAAAAAATTATGTGTTGCCTTGACTGATGGATGAGGGTGCGTGTGTGATTTTGGATGTTGAAAGAATCACTTTGTTCGGATTGATTTAATTTGAAGGAATGGCTCTCTCTGCACGATGCAGCAACGGCGGTGAGACCCCGTGACTGCTAGTACGTCCCACCATCATTTGCATGACAATCGAGGTGCATCGCCAAGGGAAATGCAGTGACTTCGGGGCTGGGACGCCAACTCTCATGTGTTGCCTCCATTGCCATCACATCTCCATTGTGGTCGTGGAAAGTGGGTCAATCCATTCGAGGCTGTACCTCCGACCGTGTATTTTCAGAAATAACCAATTTTCAGCCAAATCGATCTTGCCTAAGTACAATGGCACACTGGTTTCCAAGGCAACGAAAAAGCGGACAACCTGTAAAAATTAATGGATCTGTGCTAGGAGAATGTCTGGCAATCCCTTTTGCAAACACACCACTAAGCTCTAAGCTCCATAAGAAAGAAAACTGGAAGACGATGCCCTGGATAGAGCGAGAGCTCGATGGCTCAGTCTGGCCATTGCTCTTGCTATTGGAGCATTTGGTTGACTCTGAGCAAAAAGATTTCAACATCACTGATCGGCTTTAGTCGTAATGAAGTGCGAATGCTCATAGGAGTCCCTACTGGGCACGGATGCATAGCAGCTGTATAGACAACACAACGAAGAATGAGCTGCAGGAACTGCAGAGATGAGGACGAGATGGAATCCATCCAGCCAAGGATTCCACGTTTACCTATTGAGAAGTCTACACAACAGCTAGCTTATAGTATATTCTAGTTAACACAATGGGATCACGCTGGCCTTTTTGACAGTTAACCTAACCTCATTGTTAACGTGGATGTTTTCGCCTTGGTGACTTGTCAAACTGAAACCGTGATCCATAAAGTTCAGTTCGAGGTGGATTTGGAAACTAAACTAGCCCAACATGCTTCCCGAACCAGTCCAACTCTCGCCAGCTGTCTCCAGTTTTGCACATTAAGCCGCTTGAGGTCTCCCTCGGCTTGTGTGCCCCACCTTGTACGTGGAGGTACTCTATTGCGTTGGCTTACAGAAATTTGAAGAAAAAGGAACTTAGGAGTACTTAGGAGTAATCTTAGACAGCAAGTTAAGCTGGAAACCAAGCAGCCGTTTACACATGTAAGATAATCCTTCGCCCTAGTGTGGAGAGTGGTTCAAGACACTCATCCCAGACAGAGAAGACTGGGAAAAATATCTAGAAACAAGGCTACCTGGAGATCTACACAGATGGCTCAAAAACAGACGAGGGCACCGGACTAGGAGTATTCGCGCTATCGCCGGACATATCCTTTTCCCTGTCTCTTCGACTTCCCAACCACTGTAGTGTATTCCAGGCAGAAGCTAAAGCTTCCCGAGAAGAACCCGATAGACGGGCTATGTATCGCCATCTACATAGATAGTCAGGCGGCCATAAAGGCTCTGGACACACCATCAATTAAATCGAAGATCGTTAAACTTTGCCGTCTATGTCTTAGGGAGATAGCGGTCAGATGCCACCTAACCCTATACTGGGTCCCTGGGCTTAGCGGTTTTCCAAGCAACGAAAGAGCCGACTAGTTAGCAAGAAGATGGGTGGGACTGCCACTGGCAAATAATGAGGACACCCCATATCCCTCAGTCGAAGCAATAAACACCATGTTACTTACAGATGCCATCGGCTCCGCTAATCGGAGATGGATGATATTACATATACATGCAGGACTTCGAGGCTTATTTGGCCCTCACTAAGTCCAAACAAAACAAAATACACTCCTAAAACTAAACTAAACTTCTTCTTCTTCTGGTGGCGCTTCAGTCCAAGTTGGTTGAGGTCCTTCTCCGCCTTGGTGCGCCATGGGTTCCGTGGGCGTCCTCTATTGCGAAGTCCCTCTGGTTCGGAGTCGAAGACTAAAACTAAACAGGAATGTAATAAGGAACTAACTGGCCACTGCCTTCTCGCTATTCATGCCAGAAGAATGGGAGCCCCGCACAACGACTCCTGCAGAGGCTGTAGAGACGAGGAGGAGGAAGAAAATACGCTTTACCTCCTCGACACTTGTCCGGCCCTTGCAAAAACTGCAAGTGATATACTAGTCCACTACTCTTTCAGAAACCTAGAGGAAATGTCACACTTAAAGATACAACACATAGCTAAGCTTATCCGGCAACAAATTGGCTGTAAATCAGCACAGGAGTGGACTTGTAAAAGTAGGCCACTGGAATACCATTAGGCAGTCTACAGTCCTATTTTATTTTCTATAGTGTAGTTCGAATCCCCAATCCACCAACTTTCATAATACACGGCTTCCACCTCTTTCGAATCAACGACAACTCTGAAAGAGTATTCCTGTTTAGAAAAAGCTTCTCAACTTTGCCTTTCGGAGTCTGCATAAGACTGTAGGTCCCTCCCGCTCGTGAAAGAACAATAGCAGGCACAACACGAGTGGTTGTTAGTAAGCTAGGCCCAGATCTGCCTCGAACCGTCGCGATACCAATATTATTTTATTATTATTATAGTGTAGTCCCTTTAAGAGGAACCGTTGTAAAGCACCGGGAAGTGATAGCACAAAGGATCCAACCAGGATCTAAGTGGGCCACAACAGTTACAGTGGTGGCAATCACCCTAACCTAACCTATTGCTCCCTAGTTGGCGCAGTCGAAGGTGGATCGTACGAACGATCCTCAGATTCCACTCGTCGGGCATGCTTGCCTCCCACCATTTCTTCAGGCTGTGCTTGTAACCTACCAGCTAATCTCTAGCCTGCCTGCCTTAAAGAGTTTCGTTGGGTCAGCCGCTTTATTCGATTTTAGTCTTGATCTTGCCTTAGTCTAGGTCGAGGGGGCGAAATTCTTGTCGATCGTCGTCTCCAACTGGGAGGACGTGTGTAGGTAGGACCTCGTACGACAGTTTATTCCAGAAAGAGGTCGTACATATGAGACCTCAACGAAGAATTTAACAGTTAACGATAATTGAGAGAAGATTAGACGATCAGGTTGGCAAAAAAAGTACTCATGTGCAGGATTGAGAGCTGAATAAAAACTGATCACCCAGTTACAGTATTGTATACAAAAATGCGCCCGACAGAATTTTCTTTTCGTTAAGTCCTACACATGTCCATTTGCTTAGCCTCCGGATAAAGGGGATATGGTGTCGGTTGCCTAGGCCCTAAGAAAATGGCTTACCCCCGCCGGCCCTATTTCAGGCTCCCCAACCAACCTGCGACAGTCCACAAATTCGCGAATTCCACCCATCTGACTGAGATGTCAAAGTGAGCGCTCATGTGTGCAGCCCCCACAGTCGTCCTCCATTTCTTCTCAATCAAGTCCCATTTGGCCACCTCCCTTTCATCGAACGTTAATCTTTCAAAATGCCATCTCAAAATGTATGAATAAATCAGAAATGCCATATAAATTTGTCAATGAGATCAATAAAACGAAAAACAAAAGTCACAGGAAGCATCCCTTGTCCCACATTCGTTCATTAGCACGTCAAAACATCTGAGGAATGTGTGTGTCCCACGCTCGCTTTGTTTAGGCATCACAGAACGTGCTAAACAAATTGAATTTGAAATTTCTTGTGACTTGTCTATTGCCTCTTGTGTTTGCTTGGATATATTATGGCGGCGCATACAGAACGAACCGCTGCTGTGTGCATAAAATTACACAACACTGTATCCACACAAAAGTGATTTGGTAATTTTATTACCCACTCATCCCGTAAGTACAGCCGCACTGCTGTAATGTGCGCCGTCAAGACTCAAGATCCACACGGCCAATGGGGGGATTCCCGTATCGATCGACATGTGTCTAGCAACAAAAGAAAACAAAAGAGAAATCTCTTTATTCAGCGCATGGCGGATAAGAAACCGCGAGGAGGTCATACAAATCTCTCTCTCTCTCTCTGTCTCCCTCGTTTACTCTTTTGTCAGCACACACCCCGACACAATGAAGTCGACAAGCGGCACAGCACAGCCACAAGTAGTGTCAGCGTAAAAGACAACCGCGCGAGTAGTGTGACAACCGCCGAACACATATCGAATCATATATATCCACTTGGGGATTCTCGCTGTGTGTGCGTGTGTGTTGGTTGACTGCTGGCACAGCCCGTCTGACTCTGGCCAAAAAAATAATCATCACAAACACTGAATTCAGTCTGATTGAGCAGCTCTAGTCGTGTGTCGAGTCGAGTCAACTGTGTGCGCAATAAGCGAGAGGTTATGTGCCGCTGCCGCAACGAGCACTTCTCGTCCGGTGGTTCGAATTGTGTAAACGTTTTACTTCTGTTCTTTCCGTGTTGTGCTCTATATCGCGGCAAATAAATTACCCGCTTATCTTCGCAGAATTGATAACAAAAAGCCACGGCAAAATTCGCGAACAAAAAAAAAAAAAAACACGAAGAATATTTTAGTTTTCTTCTGCTTTTCGCATCATTCACAGTTAAATCTTTCGCTCGCTCGCTTGCTGGCGTGCTCTCTCTCGCGCTTGGTGTCCGTCCCGTCCGTGTGTTGTGTTGGCCGAAGTGCTAGTTCTGATTTCTCGAGACAAGACCCCATACAACTAGCTGGTCTAGTTCTAGATCTCCGCGAGTGCACATCACATCTTTACGTAATCTCTGTGTGTGCGGTATGAAATAAAATAATCTGCAATCTGCAATTCGATACAGTGCGTGTCTCCTTTTCAGTTTTCTTGGTCCATCCGACGCGGGGATAACCTCTTTGTTTCGGATAGTCTCGACTGTAAGCTTCCCTCCCCTGCGCCATTGTCTTTTGTCGGGTCGGGGCGTCGCGCATCGTCGTGTATCCATTACAATCCGTTGTCTAGTGTCACTTCATTATAATTGCATTGAGGCTAATAGCTAAACACAGCTAGCATCAGAGCCATCTCACAGACGGCTTGTGGATTTGTTGTACACACGGATAAAGAAAGATAAATAGGAGTGCCAATTTGAATACAACGACAGCAAACGAAACGAAGCAAAAAAAAAAGTTAAAAACAAATGCAAATCATCATTGCCTCTCGATGAGGAGGAGTGCTGTGTGTATATTTGTGTTGTGGTGTAGAATAATTTAAAATTCTTTGCATTCAATTACACGTGAACAGCACAACAGTGAAACTCAAAAGCAAACCAACTCGTCGGCAAAAGGAATAAATCGTGCAAAATTGGAACTGAGTCCGCAACGATTCAACGACAACGGTTATTGGTGGAATATACATATCTTTCGACTTCGAGTCTTTCGAAAATCTGCAGGCCTCTAGCGCACATCCTGCGAAAGCCTATAATCATCTATAATTGAACAGTGACGTTGGTCATAATGTAAGCAACAACTTGGGGGTGTTCGTCAACTGTGCGTACCTGCAGTGAAGGTCGGTTTGGAATGTGTTGAGCGGGGGGAGGCAACGGGCAACTGATGTGAGCCGCCTTGGATAAGTGATATTTTGAACGTTAACGGCTGTGCATTGTCTGCTGGCCTCGTCTGTCGTCAACTGCTAATATGAATAATTGTTGTTGGAGGTTAATTAGGAAGTTGCAAGTGTGATTCACTATTCAAGGCATGCGTGTGTGCGTGTGTTTGCATGCAATGACTGCAACGAGTGCATTTCAATGCGCACCGATCGACGGTCGATAGTCGAATGCAAATTTGAGTTCAGCATTTCAATTGCATTTTGGACTATTGTTGTATTTCATTGGTCTGATTACAAATTGTGTAGTCGTTGTGAAAAATTGCGCAGAGGTCTGAATTCGATGAGGTCTCTGCGATGGTGTGTGCGGAGAACTTCTCGAAGACAGTAGTTCGTCGGCGCCGTGCTCTTTCGAACTGCACGTCTTTTGAAATGCCTGCTTTCAGTGGAACACGGGGCAAGACGAGACAAGAATTCCATTAGCACACTTGACAGATTGCTTTCTGCAGTTCAAGTGTTCGAGTGGTCAGAATGGACGACACGTGCTTTGAAGAAAATTTCTTCTCATGATTTAGTTGCCTACGCTGGGAGCAACTGTATGACTGAGCAGGCAGACTCTCAGAACTCTTATCGGCGTCATGACTGGACACTGCGTCTTAGAATGGGTCTGGCCTTTGTCTAGAGACAAAGAAGAGGAGGAAACTATTGTGCACCCGCTATGCAATTGCAGCGCCCTCTCCTCACGAAGGACGAGTCACCTCGGGGACTTCTTCTTCGGTAACCTGGCAGCATTCTCGTCAGCCTGGCAGCATTAGTATCAGCGTGGCAGCATTGGCGTCAGCCTGACAGCATTAGCGTTAGCCTGGCAGCAATATCGGCAGCCATCTTCATCGCTGCGTTGAAAGTGTCAACTTGATTGAATCTTGTCGCGTGGTATCACACCCAATGGTCATAAGCTGTTCTGGCACTCACCCACTGTTACCTAACCTAACCTAGTAGTCAAAAATTTCTCAGCTTGGTCTTGTTTGCCTCGCCACTGGTCTCGTAGTCAACGATTCTTGAGTCTACAGTTGCTTACCCAGGCCTTTGTCTATATATGCTTTGTCCTGCGCATACGATTCATGATCCCTATCAAACAGTGCTGTCAAATCATTAAAAAAGACGTGAGAAATGTTCAATTTCTTCAAACAAGCATACCTGTGGTATTTTTTCTGCTGCACGCCACTGCAACTCAAACAGGACCGAAGACCACATGATGCAGTGGACAATGATCGATTGTTCAAATGAGCCTTTTTCAACATCTTTGACGGATCCGCTTTAGAACAGTCCCTTTGCCCTTGAATTGAAAATTCCTCCGTGTTGAAGACCTCATTCATTTGCATTGTGAAAAGCTCTTCGGGGTCTTAAGTGCATTTTAATTAACTCCAGTCTATTTGCTTTGTTCTAGCGACGCGACGGCGACAAGCGCTCCAGACTGTGCTCGAGGCACAATGCACAAAAGTGGTTATTACTTAACTGAAGTGGTCGTTGCGAAGCAGCTGCAACCTGTTGCATGGCATGATGAAATGTCAGGGAGCCATCTCATTCGCTTTGACAGTCTCTTCAGCTTAGTTCTCGGTTTACAGTGGCAGTGTCTGTTTTGTGCATGAGACATGAGAGATCTGTTTGTTTGGAGGAATCAGGTTACTCACTGTGTATTGTTTACGTCACATAAGGGTTGACAAATCATTTCCAAAGATGTTGTCATTGTGGTTTTCATGGCGGAGTGGTGGATGCTTGAGTAGTTCCCTCTTGTGGTGGTCACTTTAAAGACAGTCTTCTTTACGCTTTAAGTACTTCTTTGACAGACCGCAGCCTTTTCATCCGTCAATGACAGGTAATTTGAAGGTTTGGGGGATTTGTGAACAGTGACGGTTAAATTTAACGTCTGCTGTTGATGAAGTTGTTGAAGCGGCTTTTGTTTGCTACCTTAACTTGTGACGGTCGTGGCGTGTAGTACATTCAGTTTCCTTCACAATTCACGGCTTCACCTCTTGTCAGTCACTGACAGTTCTCTCGGGTCTTGAAAAAGTGTATCAAACTTTTACTTCGGAGTCGGCATTGAACATTATGTCCCTCCTCTTCTGAGTGAACAGTAAAACACACAATACCAGTGCTTCCTGTAAAAGCTAGGCGAAGGATCATGCAATGAAGGTTTTGTGTGAATTTGAACCTGATTGCCGATTCAAGCGGTTCAACTGTTTAGCAAGAGACCCGAGTCTTATCCAACGAGCTTAGAAAGGCAAAAGTCCACAACTCTTACCTTTTTGATCTTGTTTAAGGTTGAAGCCCATAGAATCCCTTGCGTGCGTGCATTTAGATCCCATGGACACGCCTCTATATGGGACACCTCTCTTTACAGACAATTCGTCCTGCCCCCGGCATGAAAATATTCGTGTGTTTCAATCCCTTTACAAACGTCAATCATGACGGTCCGGCTGCTGTCCGCTTTAGAGAAGTTTCCTGTATCGTGTATCAGAAACGGTGGCCATCTTCACTGTTAGATATGGCGGCCATCTTCACTGTCAACTCTGTCAGAAACGGTGGCCATCTTGACTGTAAACAGTGTCAAAAACAGCGGCCATCTTCAATTTTTAACAATCTCAGAAACGGTGGCCATCTTCAGAGCGTACATTTCGTCGTTTGTTGAATTTGTTGACAGTCTTGTGTCTAATACGCTCAAATCGCCAATTATGACGACCTTGATCTCCGGGACATCTCCCTTCCTCGGGATCACTAAATTTCCTGCGATTTTTGACAACTTCGTGGTTCAGTGATTGTAACTAAACAAACAGTCTCTCCCACGACAGTTCAGTTTGACACATGCGATTGCTACAGCGATGTCAAATCCTCACCACGAACTGCATGACCTTGTAGCATGGTGCACGATATCACATGCCTGCATTAGCACTTCTTAGTTTTGTTTCACGTGTCTTTTACACCTCCCGAATGAGATAATGAGTCTGGAGTTCACACCTCGGCGAACGATAAAGTAGTTCGCACCCGTCGACCTTGGCTTAGAATCTCCAACAGCTCCGAAGGTTACAGCTGCTCAGAAGATATAAGCCAGTTCGTCTCTACAGGCGGCAACAATGTCTCAGCGAGCAGGGATATGAATAGGCAGAGAGTCCCTCGTCGCTGCGACATTGTTGCACCGTGCAGAGACGGTGAATGATGTAAACTCCCCGCCTAACTTCAAGCTATCACACCAACAATCCTAGGGTTCACTCCACAAAAGAAAAAGAAACAAATTTCCTCAAATGGGTTCGCTGCAAACGCATACCTCACCGATCTTCACCGCCGGCATACGTAATAAGTAGACAACATCATGGAATTCCAATCACAACAAACAAAAGAATTGAGAGAGAGAGAGAGAGAGAGAGTGAGAGAGAGGAGAAGGAGAAACAACACACGTCCGACTGCAAATGTTTTTCTTATGACGAATGACCAATGCCTCAGCTCGCGTGCTAATGAAGCCCGGAAAGCAGTCGTGTCGGGTCGGGGGGGCAATTGTCCAAAACATCTGAGGGGACTCATCATCACTCGTGTTGACCGCGAATAATATTTGTGATTTTCTTTCGTGTGTTTTCTGTTTGATTTTCAGTCTTTAACATTTTTCTTTTAATTGTCGTTAATATCTTTTTTCATGTTTTTTTTTGTTGATTTACTCGGGGCATTTGAAAGGCCGAGGGGGGGATAAGTTGCGGAGACGGATATGCCATTAACTTGTAGTTAATTGTCTTTCATTTTTCTCCTCCTCCGACCCGCCGCGCCGTAGATACTGTTGGTAATGTTAATTGCTTTCAATAAGGAAAGGAAAAGGTGGAGTTTAAGTGCATAATGGTAGTAAAATGAAAATATAAACAGGAGAGGAGCGTAGAGGAGAGGATGTTGTCTCGGCAAAGTAGGGGCTGGCGGTCGACTGACAATGAATGCCTTACTGCCAGGAATGGGGGTCTTTTGTTCTGTTTTGTTGGGCTTAACACGAGAACACAAGAACTTGCATGCAGGTTCATTTATTTCCTGTTTTTCTTCGACAATTTGTGGGGGTGTGTTCGTGGAGTCGAATTGACGTTTGAAGGCGTCATAACAAAGATGTTTATTCGGAGTTTTGGAAGGGTTGTGCTCATGTTCTGGTCAAGTCGCGGGCTTTCTTGATGACATCATGTACTGCGGGTTGTCCTCATTTGCCGATAGAGCTGTTTTAAGTGTTGGCACTTGACGGACGGGTCTGTCACTTCATGTCAATGCGATGGACTGTGGTGCTTTAGAGACTTTTGCACGACATGAAAATAAATCCCTTTTTTAGTTTTTGTTGACATTAGCCGTGTTTTTTTCATCGCTATAGATAGTGAAGTGAAGTAAGATTCAGAAAAACGATTCGCAGTGGCTTTGCTTTTTATCTGTCAAAATATATGAACAAGCAATTTATTTGTTCGAAATTAATGTCAAAATGCATGGAAAAACATTCGAAGTCGAATTTTTATCGGCAGCCACTTTTTTACTGCCGATACTATAGGCAGTAGGTTGTTGTATGCGCTTTACGTGCAAAATACAACTCCACTGTTTATAGATTTTTGAAAGAAAAAAACAGAGCTATTGAAGACATTGAAAATGGACACCATTCATTCTCATCTCTCTCTTGGTGTCTTCCAGAAAACGGTTCTATTTCGCTCAACCATTGTGCGAAATCCAGAAGGGTTTCTGTTTCTGCTTTCAGAACTCCTTCCCTCATTAAATCCCTAGCTTTACCTCCTTTCATCCACAATCAGTGTCCCGCGACATTCGTTCTGAATGGCAAACCGGGTCAACGGGTAAAAACATAACCTTGTTTGCCTATTCCTCTGTGCATTTGAATGAAACTAAATTGGAGTCCCCAGCCAGAGGACTGGATCCTCTTCACCTAACGCGTTACATATTTCATCGCACCATTCAGAGGCGCCTAATAAAAATGACAAACAAGCTGCAGTGCATCTGCCAGACAAAAGAGTGCTCTCATAAATATTATCTCGCAGTCAGGACCCAGAAATGAGTTCATCCGTTCCGGCGCAGCTGTCCAATGCATTCACAATGTCCAACCACTTAAGCTTCGACATGCACAGTTTCACCCTTTTCAACCTCAAAACGGAGCGAAGGCAAAGAATGGAACGAGGCCAAACAAGGCGGTGGAAAAGGGGGACCAGGGATATTGCCGCCCCTACAATGTGCGCAATTAAGTCACCTATCCCTTAAGTGCGCAAGCACTCCTCTCTTCTCGTGCAGCTCGTGCAAACACCACGAAGGGTTAGAGCAGATGATTAATTAAGCATCGTCTCGCGCAAACAACACACAGCATTACCCGCCCAGGTTGCAATTAGTGCCGAAAAGGGTCAAGTGTTGCGAGCTGATCCACTCTATCTAGACGACCCCTCGCCGTAGTTGCAAAACGCAATTAACTTCGCAAAACATTGAATAATGAAATGGCACGCCACGAGGGAGGGCACGAGGGGGCCAGATAGACACTGGCTGGCTGGCTGGCTGTACACTTCGCTGTTTGCACTCTCGTGGAACTTAATGCCAGAGATAACAGTCTCAGCACGATAAAGAGAGAGGTTACATTTTAATCTGCCCCATTAGCCGGTCTGAATGTGCTTGTGCTTGTGGCAGTTCTTTGTGCTGCTTTCGCGGCTGGTGGCGATGTGCGCTCGCCGCTCGCCGCTAGCTGCTCGAGCTGCGTTTTGCGTTTCCTCGTCGAGTTATGCATGATTTTTAGGTTGGCCACCGCTGTTTAGCCTGTGGAACTTCGCCTGTGGTCATGTGTGCGTTGTTTTTTTCCTCTTCATTTCGCGTCACATCATCACATTCCACCTGAAGAAGTGGAACGAGTGCGGTTGGGAAATTTCTGCGTGCGCCTTGGGATGGGGTGAGGCGGAGACTTGCAGCGACTGAAGAGTGCAGTGACCCGTACCACAAGACGGAATGCGTCACACTCTGCGAACAGAGGACTGTGCTCCGAGATGACTGGAGACGAGCTGTGGATTTTGGCAACCAACACAGTCGTCGTCTTCCGGCTGTGATAACCTTAGACTCGATTCGATTGGCATCGCGGTGGCTTCTCCTTGATTTGAGGGAAATAAATGTGACGTGAGCGTTGTATATCAGCGGCGACGATGGCATTTGAAGCGATTGTCATGAATTTTCATGAGACGCTTTGCGATTGACTGCGCGGCGAGCGATTGTGGTTCATTGCCGCCCTGCCTGCCTAAGCTTGGAACTGGTTGTGACAATCCTGATTTCGCCGCCAATAACTTGTTGGATTTAACGATGTCACTTTTGAAGGGGAGGGGTGTTTTAATTGAGACGCGTTTTTTGTTTGCCTGTTTTTTTAGGCAAAATAGTCAAATTTTGGAATTTTTGCCAATTATTTTTGTGCGCACTTTTCGCACATCTTCAAGGTTCCTTGCTCTTCTTTCGACTCCATCGTCGTTTTTTCAACACTCGCGGTTCTTTTTCGGATTTCTTCGATCTCTTACGGGCTTCTACGCTGTTGTTCTTTCAGACGGTTGTCTCAGTCCTTCGGACGTTTATTCGCAGCCTTTTAGATATTTTTTTTTTTTTTTTGCAGTCTTTCAGATTTTTTCCTTGTCATTTATGCCTTTTCTCACTTTTTCCTTGTCCTCAAAGTTAGTCAAGAGGGTCGGTTGCCGCCACTAAGAGCCTCATTAGCAACACGTTGCGAGGTGACCTCAACTCGTGTCTCGGACGGGCGACGGAGACTGGGCTCTGTTCTTCTGAACTCTGTTGCGAAGGCGTGGACGGGTTCATAACATGACAAGGCTAGGACCTCAAGACATGTCTTAAAGGAAAGACTGTCGGTCGAAGACGTGGACATTCAACTTGGGGTTCATGGAATGACAAGGCTAGGACCTCATGACATGTCTTAAAGGAAAGACTGTCGGTCGAAGACGTGGACATTCAACTTGGGGTTCATGAAATGACGAGGCTAGGACCTCATGTCTTAAAAGAAAGATTGTCGGTCGCTTCTAGCAGTCCGGGTGCAGCTAGCTTATAACTTAGCAAGCAACTTAGGTCACTGGCCGATGTAGGTGCCACGCAAGAGGCGCATTCTGTAGCAGCAGACAAAGGAGCGCTGACTGATTCCTTGTATGTCTGTTCCCCACTTAACACAATGGGCCTATGCTTGGCCTAAGTGAGTCTGCTGTCCGTATGCGCGACAGTCAGCCACCTCAACCTAACCTAACCTAACCTGTTTCCCACTTCCAAAAGCCAAATATCGAGGGTAGGTAAACACATACATTTGCCATTTGCCCTTTTTTTTTTACCATTTTCGCTCAAGTCAGATTCTGTTCGCACTTTAAACAAACTTTTTTTGGTTCACACTCATTCTTCTCTTATTCGGAATTTTTTTTGGAATGTGTTCGTCACTTTTTCCGGACTTCTCGCGCTTTACCGCCAATCTTCGCACTTGTCCGGACTTCTGGAAGTCTGAAGCCGTGGACTGAGGTGAATTTTGTGCTCACCTCGGCACACACGACCATCCAATCACGGATCTATGTCTGGAATCCATTTATCTTCATTCTTACGAGGTGTGACAAAAATTAATTGCTCCAATAGAACCCGCTAAAGTGTGATCCACTTAGCCATCGTTAAACAGCACACAGCACAGTCCGGTTAATTCCCACGATCAGATCATCCGTGGAACACATCTCTCCGTCTCCCTTCAAATTCCACTCCACCCACGCCACTCGTTTTCCAAGTCACCAAGGAGAGCTCGTAAAACGCGTCTCCCGAATTAATGGAGGACGCTTTCGGAATAATTTTCCAACGCTGACTGCGTGTGGATTCTTTTTGGAAATTTACGATTCAGGTGAACACTGAACATGGAAATGCCGCCTTAAATCTTTGCTAATCGCAGCGTGCCATATTCCGCCTCGTAGTTAGACGCCGCCGTTGCCGCCGCGTGCCATGCGAGGGTTTATAAAAATTGAAAAAAATTCTATTTACGTTTCTAGAGAGAATTAGAGTTGAGAATTATTTATAGTTGCACCCAGTCGGCGATGTGTTCGAGTGTGATTCCCAGGGATAGGCATAGACTCAGTGCCCGCATCGTCTCCCCTCGCATAGGATAAAGGCATCCCTGAGTACTCGCCTCGAACTTATCTTATTCATTCCACTTGGTAGCCACGCAGTAAATAGGCGCACCGCTACCGTCCGCGGACTGGCGGACTGTGGGTGGGGTCTTCCCCTCACACTCGCGGTGTGTAGCGTATTCTCGTGTGAACGTGGCGAGGTCAATGAAGTTGTAAATTCTCCAAGTGTCCATACACCCTTCGAATATTAAACCCGAGCTGGATCGGATGGTGCGTTACAGCGCTCCGCGACCGCCACTTTACAAATTGAAACAATAAATTACAGTTTTTAGAATACCGAGGGGCGTCCCCGCTTTTGTTCGCGACACTTCAGCCGTTGGCGTATGAATTATAGGAGATACTTCATTGATGACACATGCTTGTGAACGGCGGGCTCCCTTAAAGAGCGGATTCACATTGTAGAATACGCGAACGTACCCGTCTACAGACACACACACGCAGTGAGTCTCTCGTCGTCAGATGGATGTGTAACACTTGCGCGCTGCGATCACGTCGTGTTGTGTGGATGGTCGGCTGTTTGAGAGATGTCAGCAGATCACAGAGTCTTGAGATTCTTAATTGGACGACAGGACAAGGATGAATGTGTACAAGTTGGTGACTTCTCTCTTGTGATCTCTGAACTGCATTGGACAGCGACCAATAGACGACAATAACATTGTAATTTGGATCAAGTGGAGGAAATGTATCGCACATGACGCTAAGACGTTGTTTAGACAAAGTGATCCGCTGTGGGCATGAATTATGAGCTCTGCGCCTCGAACGTGGGTGGGTCAGTGCGTTTGTCATGGACAGTGATACACTGGAAATTACAGATTACACGATTTTTGTACATTGAAAAAATCTTGAATGTTCGCCTTACTTTGCTTATATCTCAAAACCCGTGCATCCTACAGCAAAGTGACTGAGGCCGATTTTGTAGCTTCTGACTTGATCTAGATGATGGACCAGGAGAACGGACAAATTTACCGTTATAAGGGTATCATTTTCAATGGATAAGGCACTTTTTGTGGTAAAATAATTTTATTGATCGCCTTTCCGTTGATTAAGAGTGATGAAATCTTGCACAATGTGAATTCACGTCAAGAGCAACAATTCAGATCGAGCTTCCTTCAAAGCCGATGTAAAATTTCATATGATTTTCGCCAGAGAAACAAATTTCCCTGGTTTTTGTCAAAAATTTGCCTAAATAACGGTAAAATCGGGAATTTTCCAATTCCATCCTAAAGATCAAGTCATAAGCTACAAAAAAGTGTACTGGAATTTTCTCGTAGGACACACCGTTCTCGAGAAATAAGCTGTTAAAAGTTCCATGCGAACCGCCAGAACCCCTACAGATGTCGATTTTTGTACATTGAAAAAATCTTGAATGTTCGCCTTACTTTGCTTATATCTCAAAACCCGTGCATCCTACAGCAAAGTGACTGAGGCCGATTTTGTAGCTTCTGACTTGATCTAGAGGATGGACCAGGAGAACAGACAAATTTACCGTTATAAGGGTATAATTTTCAATGGATAAGGCACTTTTTGTGGTAAACTCATTTTATTGATCGCCCTCAGCTTTGGGCTAATGAGTCAAGCAACAGAAGGCGCATCTACAGGCGCACACACAAATGAAGGGGGAACGTCAATCAGAGAGAGAGAGATCCAGCTCAACTCCTAACCGTAGCCCCACACAAAGCAAAATTAAGTACTCTAGCCGCCACGACACACTAGAAAAGTCACTGAATTCAGACAAGTTCCAGTAACTCGATGTCATTGTTGGGTCAGAGGCATTCGTCTAGGCAAATATTATCTCGTCACAGACATTCCTTCAGCCGAATGAATAGCTAAGATCCAATCTAGAAGCTCACGTTACGAAATTCCAAGGCTGATAGCGGCACTCACGTGCCCCATCAAACTTATATGGCCTTCGCTGGGTTTTAAGCACTCACTCAAAGTGGAGAGATCGGCAATAAATGCTTGGAGATAAGCGTTGTTATGAAGCAGTATCTCATTGTTTGGCATGACATTCCACTGGGCTTCCTTGGTAACGACTAGCGGTGTAGTTGAAGGGGAGATGATGAAGAAATGGACATCGGGAAAGGGTTGAAAAACTTGCTGTCATCACAAACAATCCTCAGATTGGTCTTATTTGCATTTCCATTACGAATTGGATGCAGTCTTTCCTCCGGGCCTTCCTTTAAATCGCGCAATCGGTGTTGGAAGCACCCAATTCCGTTGATGGCCCATGCAGGCTCAGCCCATTTCTTCATCCCTCAGCCCAGACTCTTATCACAAGGGAACAACTGGGTTTCCCATTCGCAATCTCAGCACTTCCTTTGCGGAGTAACAACAGAAATTCATGAGTTGCTCAACAGCTCCGCCTTATCGCCAACTCGCTGTTTGTTAGTTGAACGCAATTTATGACTTTTTTAGTTTATTTTCGTCCAAGCAGCATATCGTCGACACGCCATCAAATGGTTTCGCGATTAGCGCGCAGCTTGTGAAAAGGCCTTACGAGGCCTGTTTCGAAGCGACGTTATCTCGCGAAGCTTTCGACCACTGCCAGCGGACTGATTAATTATCATTATTCTCGCGGTTTAATTAATTAGAGGCAGTC
This sequence comes from Eristalis intricaria, assembly GCA_964034865.1. NCBI lineage: Eukaryota > Metazoa > Arthropoda > Insecta > Diptera > Syrphidae > Eristalis > Eristalis intricaria. Next base: position 12,053,540 of record OZ035877.1, read on the forward strand.
GATACCAGAAACCACTTCGAATCGTGAACTCACGGAGAATCTGATTCTGTCGCAGTCAAATTCTGAGGAAGACCGTGTGCGTGTGGTGAAGGATGTCGGTGACCTCTTCGAGTAATGATGCCCTTCGGAGGCGACTCACGAGTCAATTGACATTCAGGAAAACAACTCGAAGCCGGTTGAGGTTGTGGAAAAGGATTGAACGGGCCCCGTCCCGCTGTTTGGGTCGTAATTATTGTGAGAACCGATTGATACACCTGAAACCCGAAATGGTTCCCACGAACTTAATCGATGACTTCACAGCAGGTAGAGGTTGGAGCCGGAGTGTGGGGATGCCGTGTGCCGAAAGAATACCAATTAGAAGGTAAACAAACCGAGAGGGAGAGGAGGAAGTCAGAAATTGGTGGACAATCAGATGGTTGTTTGGTTTTGTGGGGAAAATGGGTTCAATTGGAGCAAGGGGAGAGAGCTTAGTGTTGTTTCAGTATCGTCGGGCAGAAGGGACCACTGAACAACATCTGAAGGAGGAAACCATGCACCTTTTGACAATTTTAGACTCAATGATCGGTGCCTACAGAACCACTGCAGTGACCAGTGTACTTCAGGGTTAAGTAAAACCTGTTCAAGAGAGACCCCTTTTTGCTATCGAAGATCCATTGTTTTCTTCATCGACAGTCAGGCGGCCATGAAGTCTTTGGAACCACCATCGATTAACTCCAAGATGGTAAGACTTCGCCGTCTATCTTTGAAGGAGTCAGCGGATAGACGCAAAACGTACCCGTTTCTGGGTCTCTAGACAGATTGATATCCCGGGCATCGAAAGAACCCATGAATTAGCAAAGCGAATTTTCCAAAGTCTCCCGACTTCCGTTTCCCTATCCCGCACTGTAAGTGATCATATCAGCCATTCTAACCATTGATGGCACTTGGCTGAAACTTGGTACCTGTGCTGGCTCTCGGAACTATGTCTTCCTTAGGACACACAACACAACCTAAACATGTCCATGTCCCCAATTTGTGTACAAAAATTCTACACAAGCACACACAATATTGTACACACAAGGGCATAAAGAACCACGGTAAAGATCCTGGAGAGCATCATATACGGCAGGCTAATCGGCGTGGCGGAGGAGCGAGGAGCCTTGTCCAACCATCAGTTCGGTTTCAGGAAATCGCGCTCCACCGTCGACGCCATCAAAGAGGTGGTAGACACATCAAGCGAAGCGATAACGGGTTCAAGATGGAGGGGCGGTACAAAAAAATACTGTGCCGTAGTCACGCTGGACATCAAAAACGCGAACTGGTCCTGCATCATGAGAGCCTTGAATAGGATGAGCAGACCGCAGTACTTGAGGAAGATTATCGTCAGCTCTTTCACCAACAGGAAACTTAGATACCAGACTGACGACGGAATGAAATACCACGAAGTCTCGGCAGCCGTTCCACAGGGTTCAGTTCTTGGACCCCTCCTGTGGAACTTAATGTACGACGGAGTACTGAGAGTCAAGGTGATCGGTTTTGCTGACGACATCGCGGTCGTGACAGTGGCCAAGCACATCCACGATCGCCAGGATCAAGGATTGGATGGAATCCGCCGACCTAGTACTAGCTAACCACAAGACTGAGGCTGTCTTAATAACCAGCCGAAAGACTGTGGAATACGCGAACTTCTGGGTTGGTTCCCAGATAATTCGCTCGAAGGAGGCTCTAAAATACCTAGGGGTAATGCTCGACAACCGGCTGAACTTTAAAACTCACGTCGAGTTCTGCAGCAAAAAACAGCAAGGATGCAGGCAGCGCTGGAGGACCTGGATATGCGAGAAGGATCCTGCTTTCCCCAGTGGCAAGCTTAATCCTTCTTGCCCTGGCGAACACGGAAGCAGCAAGGAAGCTCTCGACATCATACAGTCTCTGCGTGATAAGAGCAATCAGCGGTTTCCGAACAATTTCGTACGAAGCAGCCTGCGTCATTGCGGGTATGGTCCCGATGGACATTCTCGCCACCAAAATGCAAAGGAGCTGCAAATCACGCGGAGACTAGCGCAAGAGGCCTGAAAAATGAAGAAAGGGCAACATCAATGGCACTGTGGCAAGCCAGGTGGGACACCACAATCGAAGGCAGATGGACCCATAAATTGATACTCAGAATAGAAGCCTCGACAACGAGAGCTGCAACTACCACCTCACTTAGTTCTTGTCGCGCCATGGAGGTTACCAGCAATACCTCCACAGATTCGGTCACGACAGCTCACCCACTTGTCCAGAATGCGGTGGCGAAGATGAAGACGCAGAGCACGCAATATTCCTTTGCAGACGCTTTGCCATGGCGAGAGGAAGTCTACCAACTCCCGAGCTCCTAGTTAGCCATATGACGGAGTCAGCCGACAAATGGCTGGTGACCTGTTGGAAGGCCAACTTGGCAAATATAGATCACATAGCGTGATATGCTAACCAGCCCCGCGAAGTAATACCTAACGACAGTTCCTCGAAGAGAGTGGTAGAAGTGTGCAGATGTGTGGCTTAGGACGTAGGCGCGAGGAAAAAGGAGAATAATATCCTGTGATACCAGGGTTACCAGTATCTTGAAGAAGATTCCGCATCCATTGGCGCAAACCATAAAAAAAAGGGCATAAAGAAGGGGAGTCTAATGGTAGAACATCACTTCCACTCGGAGGCCAATGGGTCCATTGTGAATCCCTCCATCTGTGGAGTACACATTCTGAATAAACCTATCCTGTGCCACGTGATGGCTTGAACCAGCCTGTGCTCTTTACAAATCTTCTAAGATTCAATATACCCGCCTTCGCTAAGTCCGCAATCTCTGCGAAGAATCCTTGGCCCAGCGAAGCCAGGCGCCGGTTCTGGCGAGCTGGACAGTGGCAAAGCAGATGTTGGATCGTTTCGGTCTCTTCTCCGTCACCGCACCTCAACTCTTGAGCCGACATATAGAAGCCAACATATGCATAGCCTTACTTAAGCGGGCGTCACATTTTTATCTTAAAAGCCTCGTCATCTGACGTGACACAAATCGTGCCTGTCTGCAAAAGGGAATAATGGTTCTCTAAGTCCGTGACTCGCCAGGGACCGTGCTAGCTGGAGAGGCTTGTTGGTTGAGGCCCAGGTCCACCCCGGACTGTGAGAAGAAGAAGTCCGTGACAACGGAGAGGTTCCTGTCCTCCCGTGGGCTTAAGATTCGTAGAACGATGATGCCCCCATCTTCATGCGTGTAAACATGAAATAAAGCGGCATGTGTCTTCCTTGGCCTCCGAATGCTCTGAAAGAGATTCAAGCGAACACCATCTCTTCTGTTACCCTCGACGTGACAGTCGTTCTTTTTAATTAAGACAGACTTTGTAAATGTGACGCTAAAAATATCCGAGCGAGGAGTGGTCTCTCTCGACACAACCTCTCTCTCCATCAACAGCCGTTCTCATCTAATTAGCTCCTCGCCCAAATGTCATCTCTTACATCAAGGAAATGCTCACACAAAATCCTTGTTATTCAATTTTGTAATTTTCTTGGAAAATCTATTTTTTGTACCCCTTGGCTTTCCTCGCGACGACACGCCCACGCGTTCCGGCTACCTTCCCGTTCTCACTGTCAGCCAAGGTGACTGCCACGTTTCGGGTTACTTGCTACTATCAACAGAATCTCATCAAACGCTACCGTGTGCCGCGGGTACGAGTGTGCCTCTTGAAATAGATTGGTCATGTGAGCGAAGTGCCCTCAAGGGGCTTCCCTTCGTTCTTGGTTGCCTGAGTGTTGGTGGTGCATTGTCTGCATCGCGGATGCAGTCCGTCGATTTGTGTGTGCTTAGCTTGATTGATGGACGAGAGAACATTTTACACTCGGGACCATCATTCACAGTCACAGGCGTGCAAACGAAAAGGGTGCCATTGAAATATGACGTCTAAGAGAGCATGACAAGACATTTTGAGTGTTCCCCAGCGGCGGACAGGTAAAGACGAGGAACACACTTCACGATGACAGCAATGCCAATGTCGCGGGTCAATGCCTCCATTTATCTGACGGGTGCTCTTCCAAATCACCTCCAGTTCAGTGCTGCTCAGCGATGTGTCTGCTCTTCTGCAGACATTCGGAAGTTTCAAGAGTGAATGGCGAGTTGTGTGAGTTGTGCATGGATGATGAGCAGATGATTTTACGTGGCGTATCGTAAACACACAACGAGACGTGCGGCAGTGAGTTTGCGGAATTCGTGGGTTTACGATGGCGGGGAGTGGATTTAGACGGCATTTTTGAACTTGTCTCACGTCCCGCGCTCCTCTCCAGTTCGCATCTCTTGCAAGGGCAATGAATGTTGCCGCTGCGGACGGAGTGGAATTGGGGCGGTGACAAAAAGCGACACGAGGAGGAGGAGGAGACGACACAACGCCGCTGTTCGTGCAGGGCTATGACTCGACGACACATCAACGGGCCCACTCTTTCAATAACTTGAGCGAACTAAACCACGTGAGCACAAGCTAGCTAAGCCACTCTGTTACAAGCGCTATTTGGTTCCAGGTTTCCAAACATCGAACCTCTTCAGCTTGATCCTCTTGCTTAGAGTCGATGGATTCATACCACGCCGAGGCTGTGGTTCAACGTGACGGAGGAGACAAAGCAGAAGGACATTGGTTCAGCTTTGTCTCCTCTGTCACGTTGAACCTCAGCCTCGTCGTTGAAGATTCCAAACCATGTCTTGCCACGCAGGCCTCCAATTTGGTCGTCAGAAGGACATTGGTTCTGCTTTGTCTCCTCTGTCACGTTGAACCTCAGCCTCGTCGTTGAAGATTCCAAACCATGTCTTGCCACGCAGGCCTCCAATTTGGTCGTCAGAAGGACATTGGTTCTGCTTTGTCTCCTCTGTCACGTTGAACCTCAGCCTCGTCGTTGAAGATTCCAAACCATGTCTTGCCACGCAGGCCTCCAATTTGGTCGTCAGAAGGACATTGGTTCTGCTTTGTCTCCTCTGTCACGTTGAACCTCAGCCTCGTCGTTGAAGATTCCAAACCATGTCTTGCCACACAGACCTCCAACTTGTGTGTCCCACCATAAACGTGCACGTCCTCTGTTGCGTCGTTCCACAGCCTCAAAGGTTAAGATTCCCTGTACCCAGTCTTACGTCAGAGACCCGTCCATGAACCCAATAAAAGAAAAACCCGGTTACGTCCTCCGTGAAGACTACGTCGCGTCATCCCGTTGCGGTCTTCCGCTTTCGCCCTCGTCGTGGACTTTGTGACAGACAGAGAGCGTCATGGCTGAGAGGAAACCACAAAAGCACAAGGAGTGATGCTTAAATAGTTTGGCAATTCTCCAATTGGCCACCGGCCCACACCGACGGTGGCTGTGATGCTTAATGCATCGGGAAGGGTTGTGTTTATGAGTTCGATTGGAAAGTCGAACAGCTCCCCCTTGTCTGTGGAGCCACTCAGACGTGGGCGAAAATTGGATGGATGCACTGAATAGGAGTTCAACTGCCTATCAATTTGAGCAAAAACGAACCAATTTGTCCTCTGTCGACATCAGTCTGGCTGAAACTCTTATCGTCGTTCCTTGGGCGCAGAGAATGATTCAGAATTTTGTTGTAAATCCCAGCAGAAGGTTCCAATTCGGAGAAGTCGATAAGAGGCTGTTGATCATGGGGCCGGATGGCCTAATTAGCGCGTTGGTCTGATGATTCACAACTTAGATGGTTTAGGGTTTGGCGCTGTAAGTAGATTCGCGTCTTATTTGGAGTGTGAATGTTTGTTTTCGAATTCGAGTGGCCACTTTTAAGATCGTGCGCATTTAAACCGATCGACACTAGAGGCACGATCGTTCGTTAGACTGCTGACATGGACGCCAATCTGAGATGGCTGATGGAATGCACTTTAGCCTGGCTGGTCCATTGGTCTGACGCTCATGTCACATGGAGGTGATCCATTAACCACTGGTGGGGAACCAACTGGAGATGAAGTTGATGAGAAGAATGCACTTGAAAAAGTGAGCACTTTCCACTTTCAACAATTCATTTGGAACCTTCAATGTGGAACCTTAACCAATGTATCCGTCCTAAATCCTAATCCACATTGGCTAACCTGGGCTCCAACTTGGTGACGTCTACTGAGAGCTGTGCACTCCTTGGAACATCCAACTGTCGGTGGAGGTGATACCCCTATCGACACTCTTTCCAGCGAGATGACAAGCATTTTTCCGTCACTTGTTCCATCCCGACTCACTGATCACAGGGAAGGAAGACACTGTCAACATCTCCAGTGGTTGCTACACGATCGTTGATTTGGTCTTAGGCAGCACCCGCAAAATGGCTGATCAATGTACTTTCCTTCCGGGAGTCTTCATCAGTCTGATTGGGCTGTGTGATTGTCTCGTATTGAGAAAGACTCTTTATCATTGTTTGGTGAGACAACGTGTGCTATCAGACCATCTACGATTGGTGGGAGCACCCGCTTCGAGCTTTAGATCACCACCCAGCGCTGAACTAGTCCCTCAACTACTCCCTTCCGTTCGTCAACTTCGCAAACCACAAGTAATTGCCCATCTCGTTGAGAAGCAGGCGGCAGTTCTAGGAAGTCTTCAAGGTAAATGTGACAACGTGCAGAGGCCTAGTCGTCGTGTGCCTATCAGGAAAATTGACAACACCTGTCTTTATGATTCCATTGTTTTTTAGTGAAGACAAATTTTCCATGGTTTGTCAATCGATTGATTAGGTCTCTGCACACATTTAACTTGAAGACTTCCTAGAACTGCACAAGATGGTCGAGTACTTGTGGTTTGCGAAGTTGACGAACGGAAGGGAGAAGTTCAAGGACTAGTTTAGTGCTCTTCGCGGGTGGTGATCAGAAGCTCGTAGATGGTTTGATGAGTTGGATATTGAGATCCAACGCGGGTTTTCATCAAATTTCTCCAACCTCTCGCTTTCGGCGAAATCTACTTGGAAACCCACTTGGGTTCATTGGTCCTTCCGTGAGAGGTTGTCAAATCAAGTGAGCCTAGGTTCGAGTCTGGTTCGAATGCTTCGTACAGTCTTTCAATATGAAGTCCAAGGTGGCGTTCGCACACTTCTATCGGATTCTATTAATACCCACACGAACACGTCACCAAAAGTGTTTTTAAGGCGTAGATGGGTCTAATAGGCCGACATGACAGTTGGAGGGTGACCTTCCAAAAATGTTCAAGACGACGATGCCGGCTATGTCGAAGTACCCAAAACTTCAGATGACCTGATAGACTCACTCCTAGCCCATGAGTCCACAGCTATTTTTGAACCCTGCCCAACTTTATCTTGACCGAACTCTTTGGAATATTCCGACTGCTCTCTCATTGTGGACAATGAAGGCATCTGCAACATTTGCCTTGTTGGACCTTGGAAATAGAACGTTTAAGGAACACCAGCTTGAGACGTTTGATTTTCTCATTGATTGTGTCGCCCATCAGCAGTTCCCTGCGTTGACTCGACTGAAGTCCAGACCCTTACAACTGGCCAATCCACTCCAATCGGCGAAGCATGGGCTCGTCTCGATCTCAAGTTTGATTCGATACACGCCAAGAGTGTCTTCGTTGGAGAAGGTAGGATTTTTCTGTTCTCGGCGGGTGATCGACATGGACTCCGGCGATGACGAAGACGAGGACGAAGAGTCAATTCAACGACTGGATGGCAAAGTTGGTGGAGTGCCTGCCCCTGGTAAGCGGGGTCCCCGGTTCGAATCCCAGTGAAAGCAAAGTTAATACGCTTTTATCTGGTTTTCAAATCTGGTCCAGTCACCATTTGCCGTTGGCATCAAATTAACTATCACTAGAGTGGTCAATCAGTGTAGGCGGACTCTGGGTATCACAATGGACACAAGATGAGTAGTCGCCCAGGTTGAGTGCAACATTCTGCCTGGCAGCGGTATTTAGGCCGTCCTCGACACTGTTTAACAGTCCCTCGAGATGTTCAGTATCAACTGCTGTCCATAATCGTCCAGACAGCCGGCTTCACCCAAGTGCTTGCTGACGCGCTTGCCTTGATTTGTTCGTACGGCCTATTCACCATAAGGCCTATTCACCGAGCCAATGCCTGAGTCTGTCCTGAAGTCTACTCTGAATGTGGAAGCGGGTGTCGAATTTTTTCACGCAATAACTCGAGTGTTGCTTGCCATTGTTCCCATAATCGCAGAAGGGCCTACACTCTCATGCCAACTCAGAACGGGGAAGTTTGAGAAGCTGTTTTCTAGACGGGTATACTCGCTGGATATTGCCACTCGAAAGATGTAGACCCGTGAATTCTAAAAGACCGACCACGACGCCTCTTGGTCTCTTCGAGAGAAAAGCTCTGCGTGCGATCTTTGGTCCTGTTTGCGTTGACGGTTTCTGGAGGAGAAGATTCAACCACGAACTGTACGAGCTGTACAGCGACATGAGTCTAGTCAGGCGTCTTCGAATCCAACGCCTAAGATGGCTAGGCCATGGTAGAGCGTATGGGCAACTCAGCTCCGGCCCGAAGAGTCTTCGACTCCGAACGCGTGGGACAACGCAACAGAGGACGCCCGCGTTTAAGGTGGCGCACCCAGGTGGAGAAGGATCTCAACCAACTTGGCGTGCGACACTGGAGACAGCTAGCCAGAGACCGTGCTAGTTGGAGAGGCTTGTTGGTTGAGGCCCAGGTCCACCCCGGACTGTAAAAAAGAAGACCACAACGCCAACAATGATCTACCAGAACTCATTTGTTACTCATACTTTACTGGCCATCTGCAGGCCATCTCAGGCATCTTGTCTTGTCTCTCGTTCAACGCGACGACAGTGAAAGGAACCCTCTCAAGTCTGGGAGAGGATTGTGCTTCACAAGCTAGAGTGGCTAGTGCGGGTTCACTCCGAACAAAGTTGAGGCACAGGCTTTCTTCGAGCTAGGTATAGGGTGATGACGTTCCAGGCTCTTCAATCACTTTGTTGAGTTCTTGGTAGAGAACGGAGTTCTTTTCTTTTTTCCTCGAATTTCTGAGATTCCCTGAGGCTCCCCTTCCCCTTGAGCTTGTTCTTCCGGCAGACTCATTTTTTCGAAAAAATGCGACCTTCATGGCGACAGGCCACGTTGACATGAATTGATTGCAATGAGATTTATAAAAACAAGTGACTCTCCCCAGAATCATTTGAGTCGACTTCAGAAGAGAGCGGATTTTTCAGTAAACCTTGGCTCCCACGTTGGGTATTTCCTTTCAAAGTCCACCTCATCCAATAATTGAAGCCAGCTAACCACGGGGAGTATGAATCATACGCCGCTTGTTGCGCTTGGAAATCAGAAGAATTGATGACAAATTTGGTCACACACTACGATCTGTAGGGCCACACAGGGATGGCGCTGATGGCAACACTGTCAAGTCAGCAAGCGAGGAGTGTGACACTAGAGACGCTGGCTAGAATGGTTTGTGAGTGTCACCCTTCACAGGTGATGTGCTCAAGCAAGGGAACAGCTACAGACTGTCTGGAGACGTGACCGTATTTGTTCTCATTACAACACGAGGAACACTGTGGCCGTGGCTTCTAAGGACTACAATCCTTCGGTCCCATTTGAACGACTATTGGTGAAGAGCCAAGTTGGATTACTTACTTATCAAGACTACTGCGCCCCATGAGTGGTTCAAGCTTGCGCCGACAGTTAATTAGACACACAACAGCCTTCCCAGTGTTCGCCAACGAAATAGTTTCTCTGGCACAACCGATACACAGAAGAGGAGAATTTAAACGTCCGCTGTCATCGACGTTGATTGATCAGGAGACCGCCAGGTTCCTTTGTGGATGTTGAGGTGAGGGAACCGCGTACTGGCTACAAAGAGGTTTCGCCCCGTTACGAAGTCCAACAGACTGAGTCCGTTCTCGGACGTGTTGTCGTTGTCGTGCAGGCTGTGCTTTCCAATGACTCTAGCAAAGACGTCTTCCTTGCCCAGCTTTGCGTTGAAATCTCCTAGAAGGATCTTGGTTTCGTAGCTGGGGCATTGATCGTATGTTCTTTCTAGGAGATCGTAAAAGTCATCTTTGCTGTCGTCATCTTTATCCTCCGTTGGGGCGTGGGCGCAGATCAGGCTGATGTTGCCGAATGTGCTCGCGCTCGCTTATGTATTTAAAGCTTAAGACTTCTTGCCTAAGTCTGCCTCGAACAACAAACCCGCATCCGAATAAGCTCTGCTTTCGCTCTTTGTAGTAATCGCCAAAGTATATATCACAGTTTTTCATCCTCTTTTTGCCCGGCCCATCATCCCACCGCACCTACTGAATATATCTGCCTTATAAGCTTCGAGGGCTTCCGCAAGTTCATCGGCTGCACGTGGTTTGTTCAGGGACCTCACATTCCACGGGCAGAACCGAAAATCGTTGTCCTTAATTCGTTGTCCATGGTCGTCAGCAGTAGGGTCATCCGTATCCGAAGCTTCTCGTCGTTTTTGAGCTGTTGGTGTTTTACACGGTGGGGAAGTTATCCCCCAACCTGGAGGACCGGGTCCTGGTTTAAACCCCTGGACAAGGGGGCCGCTGCATACATTGGTTCACTTCTGAGCGGCTGCTGTAAAGGCTAAGGTAAGGGCGCCGCGAGGAGGCTGTATGTCAACTTGATCTGTGCATTAAACAGTTGCTGGCATCTCGCCAAGTTGAGAGCAGTCAACAACTTTTCCCTGGATACACAGGCCCATGCCCTCAGTCTAATTAAATCATTTACTCTGATTATATCTGTCGTTTGATCGTATTTTTTTTAAAATATCGGGTTCTTATCTTTTAAATATCACGATTTTTAAATGTGTATTTTTAAATATGGGGTTATTAAACACCGGGTTTTTTTAAATACAGGGGTCTTTTAAAATATCTGGTTTTTTTTTAAAATATACTAGATATTCGTAAAATTCCGAGTAAGACAAAAAAATACCATTGACTCTGATTATACCTGTCGTTTGATCGTATTTTTTAGAATATCGGTTTCTTATCTTTTAAATATCGCGTTTTTTAAATATCGGGTTTTTTAAATACCGGTTTTGTTAAATACCATTTTTTTAAATACCATTTTTTTAAATACCGGGTTTTTTAAATACAGGGTTTTTTAAAAAATATAATAGATATTCGTAAAATTCCGTCAAGGACATATTTTTGAAATTATATTTACAAAAAACAATTACTTTTACATTTGCGACCTTGAGTCTTTTCCGCTCTTCAGTCCACTGACTCGTTATCGAAGAAAATATACGCTCAACATTAACGTTATGTGCAGGAATTGAAAAAACCAACTGCTCACAAAACCCCCGTTCATGATGTCTCTCGATGATGTCAATGTCATCGGAATATACGAGTAGTTGCACAGACTGCGACACCGATGCAACGTTTAAATGAAAGAAAACCTAGACCAACTTAGATTGCGCGGCGCTTGTTACTTGGTCCATCCTAGACACTGGAACTGGTTCACGGCATCTCCCTTCTCCTTCACACATTCGGAGTCCTTCGCCAAGCCACCAAGAGGTCTTTCATTAGTTTCGATTCCTTCCACAGTTAACTTGCAATCAGAACTGCGACTCCCTCGACTCCTTCACATGTGCCTGTCAATCGTCACTATTCCCCAGCCAACCTCGCACCGACCTACCTACCTGCCACTCATCTATCTCACAGTCTATGTGTTTGAATTGTAAACAAGGCGATCTAAAACGTAAACTGCCAAGCAGAACTTTGTTTCTCTCTCCGACAACTGCTTCGGTAGAAGGGACCGACTTAGTCGAGCACCACTTGGCACGTGAAGCACAAACAAAGCATTCCAGCGGAGGGCGATAGGCTCCAGGTAGACGCCATCAAACCCCGGCCCAGACTGGCTTTCGAAGAGGTGTCAAACAAAGTCGATCACATGTCAAACATGTGTCCGTGTGAGCACTGAGCACTGCACGTCGACAATTTGTATTTTGCACGCTATGAGCGATAAAATTGGTCGGCGAAGCATGGTCTGGAATTAGGTAGTGTCCGTCGTCAGATGGGTGACTCATGGCACTCACATGAGGAAGCACAGTGCGCAAATTCGTTTGGCACTCGAGTGCGAATAGTCGCCGCTGACACACACTCGTCGATAGCTTGAAATCGAAAGGCATGGCCTTGCATAATTTAGTTTTTAGGCGCGCCTGGGACATGTTCAAGTTGTGACACAGGGGCGGACTGTTCGGCGATCAGGCGGGCGTACTCGTGTTTTTAGGCGCTTTTGTGCGTCTGCACTTGAATGGCTGGTTCGCGTGACTGAAGTGGATGTTCTATATCTACTCTGTGACGATGAAAGTGAAAAGCTATGGATGCCTTGCTTGCCTTGCCCGGCTTAATCATTGTCTACATGAACGGTCTAGAAACAAAATCTGTATTTTTGAAAATGATAAATTATATTAATTTGACATAAACTTGACGTAAACAGACAGCAGTTGCTTGTACCGATCGGGATCCAGTCTCGCCCAGAACAATTTAAAGGTTCATCTTGTCATGGAGGAGGGAGGGAATCCAAATGCCAAGTTCACTTGAGCTTCCTTTGATCGTGACTTGGTTCAAGTGAGTCTGTTGACTTTGTTGCGAACTTGCTGTCTTCTTCCTCTTCTTCTGCTTTATTTCCGCTTCTACAGTCCGGGGGGGACCTGGGCCTCAACCAACAAGCCCCTCCATCGCCTCTTCTTCTAGTGACTCTATAGTCCGGGGTACACCAAGGTCTCAACCAAGAACAAGCTGTAAGACGCCTCCAATTCCGCACGGCAAGTTGGTTGAGGTCCTTCTCCACTTCTGCCTGCCATCGGTTTCGTTGACGTCGTCTATTACTGGTTCGGAGTCGAATTTGCTGTCTTCCATAAGTTAGCTTCGCTTCATTTTGCATTCTAAGCATCTAGCAAACGCAAGGAAGACCTTAAGGGGCACCCCAACGAAGTCGGATCTACAGTGGCGAGCAAAACTGTGCATAATCTTATTTTCTATGGTTTTTCATGAAATTTTCCGAGCTGTTTTCTTGTTTAATTACGAAAAGAAAGAAGTATCGCTGAAAGAAGTCGCACAAATACAACGGCTGGAATAAAATAAAAACCATGAAGATCACATGATTTTAATTTTGTGCATTTCAATTTTTGCTTTCTTTTTTTTATGCATTCACCGTTAGGTCTAAACTTGACGAATCATACGTTGTGATAAATTACGTCATTATGATCTTGGCATCATACTTAGCGCTAACAGCGACGTTCTAGTTGAAAAATCGGATTTTTATTTCTAAATTTTTATAAATTTAAATTTAAAAAAATAAAATAAGTAAAAATATGTAAAAAATACTCACTAAAACATCGGGTTGCTATTTCAAAAAGTCTGTTATCATGGGAAATAAGGTCTATTAGGTCTATGCCACCGCAACGTACTTATGGTACAAAAGAATTCAGATCGTGCATAATTTAGGTGAGTGCCCAAAACTCTTAAACCGCACCTTATTGAGGTCGGTGGGGCAAAAGTGGATTCCACAACACCAAAAGCAATTGCGAACATTACGCGAGATGACTTTTACAAGGTCCCTGGGTACAAAATTGACTGGTGTCCGCCATTTAAAAATTAAAAAAACAGCACAGTACGGAAAAAAATAAAAATATAGAAAAAAAATATAGGCCCGATCCAATTTCGGCAGAGAAAATTAAAACTGAGTTGCTGAAGACTATAAACGAGTCAAAATGAACAGGGTCGTCCCGAGTCGTTAGAATCCCGAGTCGTTAGGCTCCCTAGTCCTTAGGCTCCCTAGTCGTTAGGCTCCCGAGCAGTTAGGCTCCCGAGCAGTTAGGCTCCCGAGCAGTTAGGCTCCCGAGTCGTTAGGCTCCCGAGTTGTTAGGCTCCCGAGTCGTTAGGCTCCCGAGTCGTTAGGCTCCCTAGTCGTTAGGCTCCCTAGTCGTTAGGCTCCCAAGTCGTTAGGCTCCCGAGTCGTTAGGCTCCCGAGTCGTTAGGCTCCCGAGTCGTTAGGCTCCCGAGTCGTTAGGCTCCCGAGTTGTTAGGCCCCCGACTCGTTAGGCTCCCGAGCAGTTAGGCTCCCGAGCAGTTAGGCTCCCGAGTCGTTAGGCTCCCGAGTCGTTAGGCTCCCGAGTCGTTAAGCTCCCGAGTCGTTAGGCTCCCAAGTCGTTAGGTTCCCAAGTCGTTAGGCTCTCGAATCGTTAGGCGGACAGCGACTTTAAGAGCACTTTTGTCCGGCTAAGGAAGTTTCCCGCTCACGGGAATGTATGGAACGTCGCTCCAAGACCTACGGTCGTGAGAAATTGCCAATTCAAGAAGACTTCGCCTAAGAGGGTTGTCCGAGATATTAGCTTCCATTGTACCAGGCATGTACTGGCTTTCGGTTTCATCGATACAAGCGTTCTAGGCCTTTACTTAAGTCGGCAACAGCTAGTCACTCTTGTTGGTGAACAGAACTGAAGCTCCAAAAGCCTCGCAAAAGTCACCAAATTCCCGTTTTCGGAATGTCTAATCTCTCGTTGGTACACCCGTCGTACATATGTTGCCCCAATCGCGTTGAGAACCATCGCAGGCATCTTGCCGGAAAAGGTCTTAACAGCGGGAGAACAACTCGCCGTACGGTGGCCAGCTGTTTTCCAAGAACCCACTCGACGGACGTCCATTTGTCTGCCGTTGACCGTCGCAACACAGAATCCATCTGGAGGACGGCTGGCGGGTGTGAGAAATGCGAGAGAATTTTCCTTAATTTGCATACATGTGCTGTCCAGGCGTCTCATCTGTTTGTGCGACATTTGAAATCCGCCTTCATTGCCTGAATGCGAGGTACTCTCTTGTCACATGCGCCAGAGAGCACTGTCTTGTCCTAAGTGCTGACATCGCTCGACCTGCCCCCATCCACGCCTGTCCCTATTCCTCTCGAAGACCAATCAAGACATAAATTGAACACCAGTCCCAAAGTTCGCTTGACCTCACATCAATTCGGTGGCGTCGTTGACGTTCGTTCTCCAATTCCAGACGCAGGAGTGCACACACACGCTCAATTGTGGTCCAATCAATCAGACATCGGTTTCAAATCGAAATCATCAACTCTGATCGTTGCCCGTGGTGTGTGGGAAAGCGTCAAAGCACAGAGGCTAAGGAAAACAACTTCTCGTTAGTCATTCACCTTGCCCCGATCTCATTATCAATTCCGTTGGTTTGCCGCCGTCCTCTCTCTCTGTTGGCAAAAATGTAAACAACAACATGCGGGCATGCGGCTGAATTATTTAAACGATTTCTGGGTTCTTTTTTAGCACGTCTTGTCTTAGATCGGTCAGCATAAAATCCGAAACGTGTGTGTGCGCGGCGCGTAAAATAGCTAAATTCCTCTCAAAAGTTGCGTCATCTCCAGATCAGGACCGATGAACTGTGTGCGTTGTGCTCAAGAGCGTCCGTTTCGTCGTGGCGGCGCGTCGGAGGCGGAGTGATCAAGTGTGACCTTTGGCGCTTACGAGTGCGGCTTCCTACGCAACTCCACTCTGCACAGAGCAGCAGCTAGTCGGTCGTTTGGTTTTGCAAGTGATACGGTACGTATTTTAAAAATAGCAAACCACCGCCATCGCCATCGGCAGCAGCGTTAGTCAGTAGCTTCCTCCATTTCGGCTCGGAATGAGTCAAGTGGTGATTGACTGACTCGCTTGTTGTCGAGAGTCCATGAGTCGTCAACAGACGCCTGTCGAGGCTGCCGCCAGTTCGCTGGAGATAAGGCCTTCTGCTCTGACTCTTGATAGTTTCCGCCCACAGGAAGTGCCGTATCGCGCATGGCTATTTGCGGATAAATTTTGTACCGAGTTCGTCCTCTGCTCGGCCGGCTGAGTGCGTTCAAAGATAAAACTGCGACGTCGGGGGATTGTTTTTTTCCGTGGTCAATTTCTCAGATAAACCATTGTGGACTCCGGGATTTCGTAGTCAATCCGAGAAGTGGACTAGAAACCAGAAACCGTGAAGTGAACAAAGCGAATTGAGCTTATTGATTGGCAACGACGAACAACAGCGCCAACGTGACCCGGATTCCAGTTCAAGCGTCGCGTCGGTTTCGCATGGAAATCGAAGTGCTGCTGTGTGATAAGTGGAGTGGAAGTTTCCCAGGCTGGGTGCCCCCGGCTCCGATAAAAAGCACAAAGACTGGATTATGCGCTGACAGGCATCAGGGCTTACTCGGAATTAGTTGTGACATGTGCATGTTCTGAGCGTGGTTTGCGTTGCCATGCGGTTTGATTGGGTTTGATTTGGTTTCTGTGAGCTAAGTGGGCCGCGGAGTGGTCTTTCGATGGCCTACTTGGTTGGGAGTTGTTTGGTGGTCGACGAAGTTATCGACCTTTTCGCACGGGAAGCTAGCGGCCGCAGTTGACGGCTTCGAATAAGACCTGAAATGCTTTATCTTAGTTGCTTCTGGAAAAAAATTAACGGAGTCTGTGGTGAACTTTTGGAAAATGAGAAATGTCTCGAAAACGTGCATTTTTTTGGAAAACGACGGAGGATCGAGTTGCCTGGAGATCTTTCGTGCGTGATTTACCCCCGCGGCACCTTTATTATGATGATGATTCAGGATACGATGATCAAAAACCTGGCCCTACACCCAATGGAAGGTTGGAAAACTTGTCAGAACAAAACCCTTCGGAAAACCCTCCTCCTTTTCTGTACGTCGGTATAGTTCGGAGCGAACCTGGGTCTAAACCAACATGCCTCTGCAGCTAGCTGCCTACAGTTTCGCACGCCAAGTAGGTTGAGGTCCTTCTCCACCTGCGTGCGGCGCCTTAAACATTGGCTTCATCTGTTTCAGGATCGAGTCCACACAGTCCTTCATTTTGGCAAATCAGCCACATCTTGCAAACAAAGCGTCTGACGCTGCAATTCTCTTTGGAGCCCTTATATAGACGGTGGCACATATTTTGAGATCAACTCCGTGGCACAAAGGTCCAATGGAAGATCACAGAGCACAAAGGTCTGCACGTTTGTTACTTTTTTAAGCCGAAAGCGTTGCATCCTTACTGGCTTGTACTTGCAGCTGTTCGAAAGTCCTTCACTACCTCGAAGTTATAGCTGCCTATGGTCTCTTGCCAACCCTTTATGATCTCTTGAGTGGGCCCTTTGGCGGAGAAAACATGCTGTCATCGTCGCTGACAGACTGGGCTTCACTGTTCTCGTTTCGCGACATAAACTTGTGCGATATTCAAACAGCGCCCACGCTGCTCCCAACTGTCCGCAGTCATAACTCTTATCAGCCAATTGTTCCGGGGATACATGTGAACTCGCGCGTTTCCTCCGTCGCAGTCGCATTAAAAAGAAAACCTCCCAAATCACCTCTTCGGAGCTCGTGACCTCTTTCCAAATGCCATGAAAATGGCATTTTAACACTTCCTCGGCTCGCTGACGACGAGCAACGGCAAGCAATTAAAGGCAACAGTGCCCAACTGGTGGTGGTCTCCGCACAGAAAAGGTCACTTCCATGGTGACTGCACCGCCGCAGCACAGTGGATTGGTTGACTTTTTCATGCCCGCCGAGGGTAGGGGGATAAAGTTAATTACTTCTGTGACTCCCTAGCCTTTTGGGACATTTGTGCTGTTTGGCCAAAGGACCGACTTGCGTTTAAAGCGACGTCCACTAAATGCATCCGGACGCACCCTTCCCAAACATCACGTTAACTTGTAAACAATCGGAAAAAATTGACCGCTCCTCCTCTGCTCTCTCCGCAGTCGATGACAGCGAGAGAAGAGTCCTAACAGACAGACATGTTGAATTGCGTGCACGGCGAAAGCATTTGTCCGCACGCATGCTGACAATTGTTCACAACTGTCTGCCTGCCGGGAACCACAGAAAAGAAAGGTCACATGCCGGAATTGTTTATTTATTTAATTTATTTCACCAAGGCGACGCCGGGACGACGGGTTTCTAGGGAAAATCAGAGCCAATGACAACAGAAGGGACAATGTGGCGATTAACAACCAACCCCTATAATAAAAATATTATTATTACTTGCACGACGAGTGCGCGATTCCCTTTAAGAGGCGGAGGATTAAATGCACACGTTCATAGAGGCAGCGACGCGCCATTGTGCCGGCAGCCGAGATCTGAGACATTGGTTGGTGCACTCGAGTGGCTGACGCGGCTTAACTACGAGTTTCAACAGAATTTTGTGAGCAGTTAAAGGAACTTCCGCGTGCAATGACTGCTGAGGGACAGGTTCAAGAGCTTGTGCAGCTTGCACGCTCTGAGTCGTTCTGCTATGGACTCTGATCAGAGTCGCCGTTTGCACCCCTGAATGTTCGTTGGATTTGCTTGGCAGCGCTTTCAGTGCTGCAATCCAAGCCTGTTCTCGCGACCCACTAACCTGGTATCCATGTCCATTCACCTGAGTTTGACAGATTTCGGCGACCAATTAGAGTTCATTTGCCAGCAAGGTCTTAGCACTTTGTCCCTGATCACCAGCCGACCAGCTCTGAACAGAGTCCAGAACAACAAACCTCTTTTGTTCAGTCCCTCGTCGTGGACACAAACACACACGAAACAAGATCCCTGCCAGTCTCGTCATCGAACGTGAAGAGATTACCGACAATTTGAAGCATGAATGTGGGTTTTCTTTGTACCAACTTCCGGTATTCATGTGCTACACTAATTGGCTTACTACACTGCTTGCCAACTGAGTCGTGAATACTGGTTCGAGGAACTGGTGCCATCCTCAAAAGCACTTCACGCCATCGCTGACACAGAGCGCAGTAAACCGGCAAATCGCACTAGTCACCTGCCAACACGTCATTATATTTGGTATTCCCATTGGAATCGCAATCGAGGAGTCGCTGGCCTCGCCTAGGTGATGGTAGCCGTACGCAAACACTATTGACGACGTGCCACCCTTTTGAGTTCGAACTGAGGAGAATCCGAACCGGTTCATCTTCCTCTGCAGTGAAAGTGCAGTCGATTGATATTTTACGATGATTTTAATGTCATCCTAGCCTGACACCAGGGCCGGCTCGGGTTACAAACACGCTCACAAGGTAACCCAATGCGCGACCAGTGTGAGAAGCCAAAGTCTACCCGATCCATCATAATCGACGGACGTGGTGGCGGTGTAAACAATTCCATGGGAATGCCGATGGGTTTCCTCTCCTTCGGTACAGTCAGCGCGACACACACACACACACCCACTGACACTCCCGTGTGGCGGCGAAAGGAAATGCAACTCGAAGACGCACAGAGGCAAACAAAAAAACATATTTGCGGTCGCCTCGTTTGTTAATGAGATCCACAGTATTTCTTGGATATCATTCAGCGCAACGAGATATGCTCGCTTCCACAGACAGACGGGGTGCTTCAATGAGCTGTGGGCTAATTGCCCTTGTATTCGGTTTTTACGAGTCTCATTTCGAAAGGTAGTCGCGTCGGCACTCGATCAAAGCTCGACCAGCACACAGCCATCGTCGCGGTCGGGGAACTTGTGATGAGCGCCAGCAATTCAGCTCAGGCCATTAAGATGATAATTGCAGTGGAATCTTTTTCGAATTATTGATAAGACCTTTGTAATTGATTAGTCGTTAGTGTAAGACCGGCATGCGATGAGATCTAATTCATCAATTGCACTTGCCGCCGCCGCTGCTGCTGTTGCTGCTGCTGCACTGTGCTGCAAGCGCTTGTAACTTCGGCGCGGGTCGTTTGAACGCTTATTCTGTTTTTTTTTTTAGTGCCATGCATTTGGTGACAAAGGCCACACGCTGTGAAGGAAATGTGGTGATAAACAAATTCTTTGGAAGCCAGTTGGGGGGTGCAGCATTTGATTTGGGACATGATTGGAGTAAATTAACACAACATGCCTTGTCGATGATTTGTTTGACTCAAGAAACGATTTTCGGCAGATTTCGTCTAATCTCATGGTGGCCCGGTGTCGAAATGGGTGACTTCTTGAAAGTAGATCAGCGTTGCCGGAATAGTGCCACCTCTGATATCAAAAAGTGACATTTTAAGGCTCTTCAAACTTTGATTTGAAGATCACACATATTCGCCGTTTAACTATTACCCAATGGAAGACGTCAAGACGGTGTACGGACCCAACGCCTAAGGTGGCTGGGACATTTAGAATGCACAGCTTAGCTCAAGCTCGATCTGTCTTCGACGAAATCTACAACAGAAGACGCTGGAGTCCAAGTGGGGAAGGCTCTCGTCCACTCAACCTTGGTGCACGTAACTGGAGACAGAATCAGAGACGAGGTGTCCCCAGACTTTGTGCCAGTGGCCTCTTCTTTGCCAAATCGATGATCTAGTGCCAATGGGCTCTTCTTTGCTAAATTCTCTCCCATTTTGTCGCAAGGAACACAGCAGAGAATACGGTTGCATGCACTCGCGGCCTGGTTGAAGTTTATCGATGAAGCCTCGGATAGCCTTTATGACCTACCTTCCGTCTATCGGACTCACTGATCGTAGGAAGCCTCCCTCGTCTGCCTGAAATACACAGCAGTGGTTTGGTAGGCGGAACTCTACTTCCTTTCGCGTTCTTATCCGCTGCAACCGTTTCCAAGGAACCCAAGCAAAGAGTAGGTAGATAATAAACATCATGTCATATGGTTCCTCATAAAAAAAGGAACTACTCGCGAGGGAAATAGACGTTGCGATCTGTGAAAACATCACCCGGCTTCGTGTGGAGTTGAATTACACCACCGGGTGCGCTCGGTCGACAGAGACACGCCGGCTCAGTCGGGTGTTGTCGAAATCCAGTCGTGTGTGGTCTTGTCAGTTGTTTGATTTGATGAGTGTCGAGTAGGCGGTCATAAGTCTCTTTTTCGAAATGTCTGAAATTTGAGTAGTCTGTGAATAAGTTGTACATTGATTAGATGTCGAACAGAATTAGATCGTGTCCGTCGTGTGAAGTGTATGTGTCATGTTTGTGGAGTTCTTTAAAGTGTGAACGGTGTTTACGGTGTATTGACTGGAATGGATGTTTGACTAGTTTACTTGGGTCACAATACTCCTCGTTACAAATTGACGGTTGTGGAACAGATAAGTTTGGAATTTTCCTTAAGGCGTTAACCTTCATCAAACATCTAAAGGCGCAACCATAATGGACGTCAACTTAAGCAATCAAGCCAGAACATACTCCTTGTGATACACTGTGACCATATTAATCACTTCATTAAGGTTCGTTGGGTTTTGTTAAGTTTCGTTTTGGTTCATGAGGTCCCAATAACTTTCGGTATGTTCCGATAAGTTTCGTTAAGTTCCGATAAGTTTCCTTAGGTTCCGATAAGTGTCGGTTTCGTTAGGTTCCGTTAGGTTCCCATAAGTTTCCTTAGGTGCCGATAAGTTTCGTTAAGTTTCGTTTTGTTTCGTTAGGTTCTGATAAGTTTCGTTAAGTTTAGTTGGGTTTCGTTAAGTTTCGTTTGGTTTCATTAGGTTGAGTTTCGTTCCGAATGCTCTTTTCCTAGCGAGGGAGTCGGTCATTTCATTGCCTCCTATCCCTGTATGGCCAGGCCTGCTCAGATTCTTATTTCTTAAGCTTCTATAGACATTCCCGCACGAGCTTGGAAGGCCGCTTAAGGACCGCTTTTTCCTGTTTGGGACTTTTCGTGTCTCGTGATTAATCTCGTTGTATCGTCTGAACTTCCAGGCTGTGGAGTCGCCGGCCTATCTCTTGCGGGGCCTAGGTTCGGTTAGGTAGGAGGGCTGCTTGTGTATTCACCAGCACACTTGGACCATATTGGTCCACTGTGATACCCCTAGTCAGACTACTACCACTGATCGACTACTCCAGTGATGGCAAATGGTGACTGGATCAGATTTGAAAACCAGATAAAAGCGTATTGGCTTTGCTTTCACTGGGGTTCGAACCGGGGACCCTGCTAACCACGGGGCAGGCACTCTACCAACTGCGCCATCCAGGAAGTCTTGCGGAGCTTAAAAACATTGACAACAGTCGTGAATTTGTCATTTAATTGCGCTTTCAACGTCTTCGCCCCTACTTCTCTTTCAATTTCCTCACGATTGGAGTCACCTCTGGATTTCTGTCGCCTTTGCCGTGCTTACCTGCGTCATGCCTTCAATATTTGACTTTGTCTTTAGAGCACGAGGAAGAAGCTTGTTTGTCCATGCATGCGCTAAGTGATCCAAATTTATTCTACACACCGACGGATCAATCAAAATGTGATCGAAATACAACGCAATTTCGAAGTGACGACCTTAAAATGCGATCGAAATTTGATCTTTTAAGATTTCTGGAGGCGTTAACCACCATACTACGTCATCGTCGATCAGGAACGATCGATTAAGCTCCGAGGAGTGATCTAGCTCCAAGGACGTGATCTAGCTCCGAGGACGTGATCAAGCTCCGAGGACGTGATCTAGCTCCAAGGACGTGATCTAGCTCCGAGGACGTAATCTAGCTCCGAGGACGTGATCAAGCTCTGAGGACGTGATCTAGCTCCGAGAACGTGATCTAGCTCGATGCACGTGATCAAGCTTCAAGGACGTGATCTAGCTCCGAGGAGTGATCTAGCTCCGAGGACGTGATCTTGCTCCAAGGACGTGATCTAGCTCCAAGGCCGTGATCTAGCTCCGAGGACGTGATCAAGCTCCGAGGACGTGATCTAGCTCCGAGGACGTGATCTAGCTCCAAGGACATGATCTAGCTCCGAGGACGTGATCTAGCTCCAAGGACGTGATCTAGCTCCGAGGACGTGATCTAGCTCCAAGGACGTGATCTAGCTCCAAGGACGTGATCTAGCTCCGAGGACGTGATCTAGCTCCGAGGACGTGATCAAGCTCCGAGGACGTGATCTAGCTCCAAGGCCGTGATCTAGCTCCGAGGACGTGATCAAGCTCCGAGGACGTGATCTAGCTCCGAGGACGTGATCTAGCTCCAAGGACGTGATCTAGCTCCGAGGACGTGATCTAGCTCCAAGGACGTGATCTAGCTCCGAGGACGTGATCTAGCTCCAAGGACGTGATCTAGCTCCGAGGACGTGATCTAGCTCCATGCACGTGATCTAGCTCCGAGGAGTGATCTAGCTCCAAGGACGTGATCTTGCTCCAAGGACGTGATCTAGCTCCAAGGCCGTGATCTAGCTCCGAGGACGTGATCAAGCTCCGAGGACGTGATCTAGCTCCGAGGACGTGATCTAGCTCCAAGGACGTGATCTAGCTCCGAGGACGTGATCTAGCTCCGAGGACGTGATCTAGCTCCAAGGACGTGATCTAGCTCCGAGAACGTGATCTAGCTCGATGCACGTGATCAAGCTTCAAGGACGTGATCTAGCTCCGAGGAGTGATCTAGCTCCGAGGACGTGATCTTGCTCCAAGGACGTGATCTAGCTCCAAGGCCGTGATCTAGCTCCGAGGACGTGATCTTGCTCCAAGGACGTGATCTAGCTCCGAGGACGTGATCTAGCTCCGAGGACGTGATCTAGCTCCAAGGACATGATCTAGCTCCGACGACGTGATCTAGCTCCAAGGACATGATCTAGCTCCGACGACGTGATCTAGCTCCAAGGACGTGATCTAGCTCCGAGGACGTGATCTTGCTCCAAGGACGTGATCTAGCTCCAAGGCCGTGATCTAGCTCCGAGGACGTGATCTTGCTCCAAGGACGTGATCTAGCTCCGAGGACGTGATCTAGCTCCGAGGACGTGATCTAGCTCCAAGGACATGATCTAGCTCCGACGACGTGATCTAGCTCCAAGGACATGATCTAGCTCCGACGACGTGATCTAGCTCCAAGGACGTGATCTAGCTCCAAGGACGTGATCTAGCTCCAAGGACGTGATCAAACTCCAAGGACGTGATATAGCTGCAAGGACGTGATCTAGCTCCAAGGACATGATCTAGCTCCGACGACGTGATCTAGCTCCAAGGACATGATCAAACTCCAAGGACGTGATCTAGCTGCAAGGACGTGATCTGTGAAGCACAAGATCTTGATTGACATTCAAATTGCAAACTAGATTTGGAGCAACAAAAACTCAATGAATTCATTTGCGGTCCAAGCGAACGCTTGAGACAGAACTGGATCTCATTGCCAAACCCCGTCCACTCTTAATCTTTGAGTCATCGTTCACAGAATCGAGTTAATTAATTAATGCAGTCACAATGATGATGGCGGTCTTTAATTGTCTCGATCTCCTCGAATTGTTTTTGCAGGTTTCTAAGCCGGTGCTAGACCGGAAGCTGTATTAACTTCTCATAGTCCACCTTGTCAGATCCTTATCGTGTGTGGCATTCGTTCTCGGCACTAAACAAGTCCCCATCTCTGACGACCAAGCTTGTGGTCACTTTTGCTGAAATGAACCACGAACCGTGCGAACGCGATCGCCGTCCCAAGTCAAGCACAAGTGTCAATGGTTTCGCGACAGCAGATGTCTCTCATGGATGGGGACCGGAAACGTGACTCTCTCAGGTTGAAATAATTTATTACTCTTGTAGCTCTGTAAAATAATAAGCCAGCGCGTCAAACAGAAAACAGGAAGCCCCGCGTCGACGATGTGTATTGTGTTACACTCTCCCCACTCACTCTTTCTCTCTCTCTCTCTTTGCATTCGAGTAAGAGCGTCTTAATACAATTTTATCTCGAATTACAGTGCAGATACCTCAATTTAACCACACAACAAAAAAAGAAACATTTCAATGTGTCCCCCTTGCCTTTGTCCGCGACACCAAACTCGAAAGGCGACATAACAAAGAACACAAGAAAAAAACAAAAAAAAAAAAAAAAACAGTGTAACCAGTGTAAACAGTGCTAAAGATAACAAAACGCTAGAGATAGTGGTTTAATAATGTCATCAGTGCAACAGAAGAGGCCCAGCGTCTCTAACTGGTTCTCATCGCTGCGCCGCCAGCCGAAGGGCAGCAAGAACAAGTCCATCCAAGTGGACAAGAAATTCCAGAGAAGTTGCATTGACCTCTCGTCGCAGAGCACCTTCTACATCGATCCCTCGGACGGCGGAGTGCATTCGCTCGCGTACGGCCAGCTGCCGCCAGCCTCGCCATTGTCTTCCACATCGACGACCGCCACCGCCACAGCATCCAGCAGTGATAATCTCGACGATGACGACAGACAAGGCCTCGTTACCGGCCAGAAAGTTAGTCAACTCTGCTCGCAGTGCTGCTGTCACCTGCAGTCAAAGCCGTCGTCGCCACTGCCGCCACCGTCGTCGTCGTCGGCGGCGGCAATCATCCGCCGTCAGCAGAGTCTGCAGCACGAGACCGATGTGGACGAGACGAGCGATGTCAGAATCACGCGCCTGCCCTGTGCAGACAATAAAACCGCGCTCTTCAACAAGCGATCCGAGTTCAAACGCACGACCACAACAAAAACCACACGCACCGTCATCATAACACGACCGGTGGAGCTGATCCTCAACGATCGCGGTCAGATTGTGGCGCGGAAGGAGAAGAATCGTTCCAGCAGTCTGGGCTGTGTCCTGGACGACAGCGATGACACCTCGTATTCGGTGGGCTCCACCGATGCCCTGGAGTGCGGCGACTTCAAGTTCATCGATGACAGTTCCACGTCGCACAGTGATACGAATGTGAAGGACACCCGGACACCGGCGGCGCCGTTCAGCAACAACAACAACAACAATGACTTGTGTCAAAACTGCCGTAATGTGATGCAGCAGAACAGGAACAATTGGAAGAACTCGTCCATGCGACGCGGACAGGTATGCTTTTGTGTTGAGACGTACTCGTAATTAAGTGAATTTAAGTGGTCTTCATTTGAGCCGCCAGAAGATAAGCTTAGTTGGGCATCCATTGTCGGGGGAGAGCTTAGGTTTTATGCTTCATTACGGGCAGAGATGGTGCAGAAATGGAAAGTTCGAAAGTTGACTGGTTTCCATCGACCGGGGGGTAAGGGAGGCCGAGCGGGCGGGCGGGCGGGAATTATGCTTATTAAAATCGAAAGTCGGCAGTAGTCTCCATGGGAAGAGAGTACTGAACTCTGTAATTGAAATTTTAACAAACATTCCAACTGTGAAGCTATGAAATTGGATATCCCCCTGCTGACTGCGTCGTCGGTGATCCGATTGAGAGTGTGCTTCTGTTTGTGAGGTGTTCACAGAGACCAGTCGGCACTGCGCTTGGATGGTGGCTAGGGTTTGTGTTGCACTTGGCTTTTGTTTGTATCCATCTCCAGCCGATGTAGGGCCAAGTGGTGGCAATAAGTAGGGGGGCTTTGCGCCCGATGAAGTCTATGAGAAATTTGAGGTGTTCTTGTCGCTCTTATTCGCCCAATTTTCCTTCCTGTAAATTTGCCAATGCGTGAAATTCGTCGAGTGATTGCCGACGACTTTGGAAGCTTCCTTCTCTTCTTTGTCTAATTTTTGGGAAACTATGAATCATTGGATCTCAACTTTTGGTATTTATGTTTAAATCCTTTAATGCGTTAACGAATTCTAACCTTCTGTCGAGCGGTTGTTTTAATTGCCCAGCCGATTCACTGGAACATTCGCTCTGATTGAGTAGTGCCAGGATCTGGGCATTTACCAACAGCCTAGTGTTTCCGGGTCTGTTTATCAGCATCTCCCTAGCAGTTAGATAGCTGCTGTCTACTATCTGAAGATGCGCTTCTCCGGTGAGGTTTGTCTTTAAACAATGCAGTTTTTGCGCATTACCAAGTTGTTCGTTTTTGTGTTTGATTGTTTGCTCGAACAAATCTATGAAAGATTTCCATTGTTGATAGTCTCCTCGAAACGTTGTCAGTTACATTAAGTGGAGAGTTTAATATCATTGTGTGATACCCCATTTCCCTCCTCTCCTATTCGCTTACACTCTTCGTTTTTCGTCATAATGGGTAATGTGAATAAAAACTGAGTGTGAGCTTTGCCTTAGCATTTTCGAGGAAATGCTCCATCTGGAGTGAATAAAAATTTATTTCGTTAAGTTTAACGAATCCTCTCCGGTCACATATTTTAACAGCTGAGTCTTTCTTCCGTTTTGGTTTGAATAAAGATGGAATGTGCTCAGATATCGCTTGTAGAAGTTGAGTGTGCATAGGAGGTGACTTCAAGAGAGAAAAGAGTGAACGAAATTTAAAATAATGGAAAATACTGCATCGTTAAAAGGAAATCTGGAATCGACGATGACGATTTCATCAAGTGTTTGCAATTTTATCCGTGCTTGCTGGAAGAAAGCCAAACGCCAGACGTGAAAAGTAAAAAGCGCAATCTGGGTTGAACATCTCGCAAAAAAAGAAACAAATTGATAACACGATGGCCCGCGTCAAAGCAAAAGGCGATCAGAAAAGAAGGGCAATCTTTCCATTGCATTAAAAGACCAAAAACAATCAAAGGTATGGCACCACCTCTGGCTTCTTCAGGGATATCGAAATGAAAATGAGTACTTAACCATTCCATGGTATCCAACTCGACTCTATACTCGTTCTTGAAATTATTCCCTTTGTCCCCGAAAGGACATGAGTTATGGATTTTTGTTTTTCGTGTTTATATGTTTAAAAACATATAAACGGGTCGCCGTTGCGTAGTGTGTTAGCGCGTCGACTCCTACGCAGAGGGTGCCAGGTTCGATACCCGAATTTACCACCTTTTTTTTAATTCACGGCTCCACCACTTTCGAGTCCTGTCTAGAAAGAGCTTCTCAACTTCGCCGTTCGGAGTCGGCATTAAACTGTAGGACCCTTCCACTCGTGAAAGAACAATAGCACGCACAACACGAGTGGTTGCTGAGAAGCTAGGCCCAGGTCCGCCTCGGACTGTCGCGCCAACATTTTTGCATATACTTTGCACCCACCTTTACTTTGCACTCACCCTTAAACGCCAAGAACCCTAGTTTTCAAACGTCAACTGAAGGGAGGGTACCTACTTTGAGGACATTTTTTATTCACACCAAATTGAGTATTTCCTTTAACGAAGATACTCGACTCATGTGTTCTTACTCGGAGTCTTTTCTCAGTTTTAATTCACACCACACAATATCGATGTCCTCTTGAAGCTTCACCATGGTATCTTCATATATTCGCTCGAGCTCTTCGTAATCGTTCAGCAGCTCTGTGTACGTGCCTCCTTTTACATTGGCGTTCTCCCACAGGTTGCTAATGAGCATCATTTTTTGTTTGTAATACGCCTTTGTTCCGTGGTCTGTCTTTTTCATCCGACCATCGAAACAATCGCTTGTTTTTGAGCTTCTTTTGTCGTTTTAGTCTTCTCGTTTGCTCGTCATCTTGGCCGATAGTATTGGTTCTTGGAACTTTCTTGGACCTACCTTAATTTCTTTCGTTTTTTCTTCTTCTTCCAACTCTGTAAGTTTTGTCTCTAGCTTTGGTTTAGTTGCAGGCGCGTTATCAAAGTACTTCGTTTGCAGATATAAATGACTTTCGATGTAGTCTTTGTGCGATTTTATTGTGCTGTCTCGTTCTTCGAATTCATTCCAATCAAATGCCAGATCGTCCAATTGTTCTTGAACGAATTTCTTCTGACCTCTGGCTATTTGGTATACTTTTTTTTATCCATTCTACCGTTTGCCTTTGCTTGTCAACTAAGTCGTCAAGACTTTCCATTTCGATTCTTCTTTTTGTTCTTTCACCTCGTGCCCAAAATGGTTCTTGAAATGCTTGCAATGCTCTTGATGATCGTCTCATCGTTCATCGTCTTTCCGTTAAACAACTTCACTTCACTGATTCTATACTCGAAGGACCAAAATGTTAGACTTGACCTTTTACCACCTTACCACTGGTGGGGGATAGCAATAGAACAAGACAAACTTGAATAAAACAACGTATTTTTCCTTAAGTTTGTTGTTCGAATTCGTCGATATTTAATTTGTTTCGTCTTTTTATACGACTCGTGATTACAAATGAATGCTGACTCACCGCCTGGAGTCAATATTGCAACTAGGGAAATGAGAGAGAAATTGAAACGTAGGCAATTATAAGAAAATGGCAAAATTGTGGACACTGCAGAATGGCTCCAAGTACAATTCGTACACTGTCTCTTGAAACTTGCTGGCCTATTCGATATTATCACGTTGTTCGGCAACCTGGACAGTGCCTCTTTGATCTTCAAATTGCTATAGGAGTTGGGAAGTTGCAAGGATAAGTTCTCAGATCTTTGAAGTTAACGCCTGTACTCACGTGCTCATCCGTCTTTAATCCGTCTGTCAGACAGATGTCAGACAGATGGACAGGAACGGAGTTCCAATTTGCTAACGAGGAAGATTTTTTTCGAAAGAATTGAGTTCGTTGCGATTAGTTGAGTAGCTGATGCTGAGTTCGGTATCTTGTGTCTCATGGCTGTACTGTCGTCTTGCTAAGTCAAGTCAAGCAGATGGATTGGATATTCTCGGTCAGCTGATACACATGCAGGCATAATCGTTAGATTTTGAGAGTGTTATAGTTGTTGACAGATTTTTTAGAGTGTCCACCAAGCTGAGGCGTCTGACTATTCAGGTGAGCTGTGCGTGGATAAGTGGGGACTACATGCACGCACTGCTTTTTAATTAGGCCTTCCAACAGTAGAAGAGTCTACAAGGTACACGCTGAGCCTTTCATAGCTTCATTTTGAAGGTTTTTGAGAGTATCCTTGCAGGCGTCCTAGTCTGTAGCATCATGTTCGCTTTCTTGGGTCATCTCTGCAAGGGGTTCAGATTTTTATCCCTTGCGGAGATGACACATTTCCATTGTCATCACACATCATCGATGGCTTAGACAAGGAAGCTATAAGTTGCCAGCTAGTCAGGTGCTTTGATGACTAGGACTAAAAACAGCAACACTGAGGTCAAAGGCAGACATTCTCTGTTTGGCCTCAAGAGGCAATTGTGTCCACCTTCTCTCGAAGAACCAAGCACGGCACTGATCGTCCCTGTCCTTCTCGAAGGCGCATGGGGAGGCTCAAGACCAGAAGTCGACGAAACCATCTTTCTGCGTGCGAGGACATAAGAGAGCTTAACTCATCCAATGAAACCAAGACCAAATGAATTCACCACGCTGATTTGTTCATGGTCAACCTTTACTCCAGCGTGAATGTGAATAGGATCGGGTTGAGTTCCGCCGAAGTCATGACCACTGAGTCAAAGAAGAAGTTGCAAAAACAGCATTTCTGCTTCAAGTGACAAGATGCACCTTTTGGTGAATTCCCCATGTGTCCACAGTGAAAGTTTGTTGAATTTATGCGATCCACATCCACAGCCATGCAGTCGCCCAACTCGGTCAAAGCGATTCCACTCTCCAGCCAATGGTTGGCCTCGTTTTCGTTTCGAAACATTTTGGAACCCATTTCGCACTTCGCGAGATAAATCATATTCACGTCGCATTAGAACCGACTTTGATTCGTTTTGTTGGTCGTAAAATGCTGGTGAGAACCGAGAAAGCTCCTTGTTTCCTTTCTCTTTTGCTTTCTCCTTGAATCGTCTGCTCGACGGCCTTCTGAAAGTCTTGAGAAATGCCTAAGATGTCTGAAAAATGTGCCCATTCGCCTGTCATCGACTTGAAAGTGTCATTAGTCAAGAGTAGTTGTCATAGTTGAACGTCAAGGTTGAACAAAATCGAACAGAGTATGCCTTCAGAACTGCCAGCCAATTAGAATCAATTAACGTGTCGCCGAATGTAATGAGCAGTTGTCAAGTGAAACTCGCTTTGTTTGCGGACATTCCTCTTGTGCGACTGCTTTCTGAGGCATTCGCGGGGGAATTGCATAAAGGTGGAATGCGTTAGTCATCGTCGGCTACTTAAGGTTTTCCTGGCGGTTCGATGTGCTTTGCTTGAAGTCATGGGTGGCGTTAGAGTGTCGTCGTGGACTCGGGTTTAGCTGCAACAGGAACCACATGTGTTGTGCGTGGCATTTGCTTTCACGGGGGCAACTAGGTGTTTGTGTCAATTTCGAACCGAAAAGTGACTCCTTCCACGCCAATTATTGAAGTTAATCAATCCGTCTTCCTTACGCAACCACTTAATGCGCTTAACCGACAACCACGTGTGGACACATCCACCCACTTCACCAGAGACATCAAAGAGCTCCTTCCTTCGAACGTTGCTTCATCAAAGGAAAATTGGATAATTTCATCAAAGCTGAAGTATTGACATGTCTGATTGGCTCGGTGCACTTAAGAGTGGTGCGAATACCCGGAATCTCGGCACCTCCCTCCCAGAGCATCTCGTTTCGCAAGAACACCATTCGTTGGATCACACATTGTCGAGCGTTGTTGTGGGGAAGCAGCACTCTCTCCGTGTCGAAATTCAGTTCCATCTTTTCATGCACGGAACTAATTTGAATTCTGTTTGATTTATGGAGGCCTTCAGACTCTGGTGGCGCTGTCCCCAGACGTGTTCTGAAGGCAGCAAGTGAACTGCGAAATAACCGACATCCGACAGCCTTGCGAGTTTTATGTTCTCAGCTCGGCAAGCAGGTGTGTGAGCATGAGACAAGTCGTGTGTGTGCGCCGCCCATGTGTGCCGTCGTGTCAAGATCACTTCCAGACACTTAATCTCTGCTCGTCATTGGATAACGAATTCAATTTAGCGACAAATGAGCAAAAAACAAAAAAAAAAGCGCGCACTTGCTGCAGTTAATGTTCTTGTTTGCATCATCTCGCCGTCCTCCTGTCCTCCGCGGGCTGCTGGAATGACATGTGCAGTCATCACATCACAATTCACCGCCTCCGAGGGTCGTTAAGACATTCTACTGCGCTTGTCAGTCGAGAGAATTCAAAACTTAATTGCCTTTGAAGAAATTAAGAACTTCGAAGCGCAATGCACAGTGCTTTCGTTGGAATCAGTCGTGTGTCATGCGGGGGAGAGATGCTTAGATCAAGCGATGCATAAGCAATTCGCGAGCAAGCGTACCGGATGCGCGAGAGGCGACGGCGGCGCTGTACGTGTCTCTTCTACGTGATCTCATCTTATTGAATTTTTCCCTCCCTCTGGCTGTGTGAAGATTTTACGAGATAGTCTACACTTGTTGATGATTATTCAACAATGGCACTTGAATGTTTTGTTGTTCGAGTGCATGACGCGCTATTGAATCGCGTTCGCTGTCATCGCAGCTGTAACTGTGGTTGGTTTTGCGTCATTTGTGTTTCTCGGGGTGTTTTATCGTGTTTTCCATGTGCTTTCGATAAGTATTTGCTAAATGACACATGATCATTTATGACGCACGCAAAAGGGACCGAGTCTATGACATTTGTCGCATACAGGGTGACCTTCATGTTTTTTTTTTTAAACAATTTGTAATTTACTCATTGGGCAAATTTCGTGATCATTGTTGAGAGTTGGAACGAATGAATAAAACAAAAAGGAGTTACTCAAACCAACCAAATGCCTCAGGAGCCTCATGAGCTTTCCAGTTTAATCCTACTTGCAATAAATCTGCTAGCGTTACAAAGAAGAGAGCTCCCAGAATCGTTGGTGAGGCTGGGCACTCGAATGTTGAACGTATTCGAATAGGTGACTGTTTTTCAGTGTCCCACTCTTGACAGCTGACGTGTGTGTCGAAAGATGTGTCTAGCTAGCTCATGAAAAGGCTTTCACCCGAACAAAGCCTAGGTTAGGTAGGTGGGCTGCTAGTGCATTCGCCCGCACACTTAGCCCATATTGGATACCCACAGTCAGACTACTTCCACTGAATGCCCACTCCAGTGACAGTGCTGTTAATTTGATCCCAACGACAAATGGTGACTGGACCAGATTAGAAAACCAGATGAAAACGTATTAACTTGGCTTTCATTCGATTCGGATTCGAACCGGGGATCCCGCAGGCACTCTACCTACTGCGCCATCCAGTCGTTCGAACGAGGCCTACGAATTACATTTCGTTCGTTTAGTCGTGCGATTTGACGCCTCTAGAGTATTTTCTTGCGGTTACGTCAATGCACTCGTCTATGCAGAAGAAACCAGATGAAAACGTATTAACTTGGCTTTCATTCGATTCGGATTCGAACCGGGGATCCCGCAGGCACTCTACCAACTGCGCCATCCAGTCGTTCGAACAAGGCCTACAAGTTACTGCATTTCTTTCGTTTAGTCGTGCGATTTGACGCCTCTAGAGTATTTTCTTGCGGTTACGTCAATGCACTCGTCTATGTAGAAGAGCCAGTCAAACTTACACATGTTATTAGGCACTTAAAACCATGTCGCGCCCAACGTTTACATACAAAATTTTCTTTAGAAACTAAATGGCAAGCATGCAGTTCTTCTTCTAGTGGCGCTACAGTCCGGTGTGGACCGGAACCAACAAGCCTCTCCTGATGGCACGATCTTTAGCCAGCTGCCTTCAACTCCACTCGACTCCACTTTTGTGCTAAATCGGTTGTGGGCCGTGGGCGTCGTCTATTGCGTTGTCCCACTCGAGGGGAGTCGAACGCTCTGGAGGGCTCGAGTAGTGTTGTATATGGGCTCTAAATGCCTAGACTAGCCATCTTAGGCGGTGTTGAATCAGTTCATGGTGGAATCCTCCGCACCATCGACGCAAATAGAGATTGACCGCAGAACTTTTCTCTTGAAAAGACCAAGACCGTCTTCATTTGCCTTTTACTTCTTCTTCTTCTTTATTTGGCGCTACAGTTCGGGGTGGACCTGGCCCTTAACCAACAAGCCTCTCCAACTATCACTGTCTCTTGCTAGCTGTCTCGAGTGTCGGTTGAGGCCCTTCTCCACCTGGGTGCGCCACCGCCATCGCCGTTCATTTATTTATTGCATCAAAACAGATACAGTGCGATCTCGATTAACGCAACTACTCGATTTTTGCAACAGCCAAATAATTTAATTAATTTTTTATCAATATTGACGCAGTAATCGCCTTGGCCAGAAAAAAGACCGAGTACCTGTGCTGTCCATTCTCCGATCCACTCAGGCCTATTGAAGACATTTATTTGAATGGAATAGTGCTTCCCAAGTGTGAAAAGTTCAAATATCTGGAATCTATGATCAATAGCGAAGGAATCTGTGATGACGATATCAATCATCGCGTAAGCTTAGGGTGGATGAAGTGGCGGAAAAACTCAGCCATCTTCTGTGACCTAAAGATGCCCCCTAAGCTCGAAGGCTCTACACCGCAGTTGTACGTCCGGCGGTTCGCAATGTTGGACAGCTTACAAAAAGTATAAGGGTAAATTAACGGCAAGTGAGATGAAAATGCTTCGCATGACAGCAGGAGTAACGAAGCTCGATAGAATTAGAAGTTCAAAGATCCGAGGAAGCCTCCATGTTAAAGAACCCATCTCTAAGAAGGTTGAGGACGACCGGCTCAGTTCAAAGGATGAGATCCTTCGAACCCCGTTAAAAAGGCAATATCAATCAACGTACCAACGCAAGCGCGAAAGAAAGGCAGGCCTAAGAACTCCTGCATCAGGCAAATGCAAAAAAACCAGCATTTAATCGGCCTCAGTGATGAAGTGATCCGAGACAGGGAGGCCTGTCAATATTTCTTGAGGTCGAATCGGCGAAGGTGGGTGGGTAATAATTCTCATAATTCGGATCATAACCTCGTCGGAAAAGAGAAAAATTGACGCTTTTCAAGTACACACAACTTCGCTAATGGCAACTACCCAGAGTTTAGTTAGATGCAAGAATCGAGAATGTACTGTACTTGTTTTCTCTTGTCTGTGGTTTTGTCGACCTCTACTAGAGTCGCTATTAGGAACTCTGAGATGCCACATAAAATGCATGCCTTATTTGACGCCTTGACGCTTCTATTCAGCTCAGATGTGTACCCCTTGATTTATTGCGTCATGTTGCTGATGACCTCTCCTGTCTCGTTATTCATCTGATGTTCGCATTCATTCATCGACTTCTGGCTATCTTATCCAAAGCTAGGGAATGAGAGCGGAATGGAGCTCGGCTCCCTGTTTGGCCAGTTCGTTGGCATTCTCAATACCGAGACTGTGAACCAGATTAAGGTTGCTTTGAGTATTTCCGCTACGGCATCAAGCCCATTGGGGTATTCCTGAACAAGTTTTGAGTTTACGGTGGAAGGAAATGGCCGCTTGACTGTCAACGAAAATGTGTATGCTTTCCACAGTCCTTGTATTCGCATAGGATCTGATAATACGGCACAATAGTCCTTATAGACCTTGGCAGTGTGTGTACATAAGGAACTGCTAGAGATTCCCCTCAGTTAAGAGTCCGCTTTCGCAAGACTATTCACTCCTTTACTTCTTTGAATACCATTATGCCCCGTATGATGTACCCGTACCATATGAGCGACAGTTCGAGCAACCGATCAATGGATTACTGTGCGGTCCTTCAGCGCTAGGTCTACTTCATAACCTGATTAACGCTCAAGTCGTTTCCTTGAACAAAAGTCTTCAGAAAATTGGTTAGTTGGCACAGTTTCTGTCATCGCCGTCCACTGTGACCCACGAGCCCATTGTGATGTCATCAAACCGACAACCCCAACCGGAAACTCTAACCTGTCAGATTTTACAGCACCAAGCCTTGGAGTTTTTCCCAAAGGGATTTTTTAACTCAAGTGTTTAATCACACCCACTTTGTTGCGTTGGAGTAATTCAGTGGGCAATAAATTTCTAGTTGCTCCGCCGAATGATGGACAGGTGACAAGGTTTAGTTCCCGTCGTTGTAGGCGACTGCCATTCCCCTCGCGTGTCAATGGCCTATTTTGCTGTTTTCCGGTAGAAGTTATAAACTATCCTCTCACATGATGTGACACGGGTTATGGTTCTTTTTTTTTTTTTGTTTGATTCGAATTACTAGCGCCTCGTCGAGGTTTTTCTGCCATTTTTTTTTTGTCGACTATGGTTGAGTGCTCCTTCAAATTGGTGAGCATTTTTGCGAATTGCCGTGAGTTTATATTATTTCCGGGCTTAGTCTTGGCCTGGGAGTCTTCCGCTGTGAGTTTGTAGGGCAACGCTGCAGAGGACGCTGGCGTTTGGGTGGCATGCCAAAGTTGAGAAGGACGTCAATTATGTTGATTTAACACAAATGATGGCTAGGACTTGATAACACTGCGTCAGCCGGAAGGGTCTTTGACCAGAGATAAGGGATAACAGAGATATCCAATTTCTACCTCCCTTGCTCCTTGATTTCATCTGACAGCGTTTTTTATATGATTTTTGTCCCGTGTCTGTGAATACGTGTGAGCTCTTGAGAACAGCTAATGAATAGCTGATACCCTTGCCCAAAGTGGAGTGAATTAGAGTTCTTATTTGAAAGTTCCGAGCGTTTTTTTTTTTTCAAATTTCGGTGTTAAATTTTCAACACAGTATGAAGGGGGTAAACGAACGAACAGGGACATTAAACTAAGACATTCAACTCCCATTTGAACAAGTTACGATCTAAAATACTAGGACATACAGTAGACTCTCGATAACGTGAACACCGGATAAAGTAAACATCGGATACAGTAAACACCGGATAAAATGAACAGATGTGTTTTTTGCTTGACATCTCAAAAACTTGAACAAGTTATGAACACTCTAAAACGTGAACATCAATTTTTGCTTCAGGTTAACAGTCAACTGTTCGAGCAATCTGTATTTTAGCTTGAAATTCCTTATTTTTGAGAATGCTTTTGGGGACGAAGAATTAACTGATTTTGTCCATTTTATTACATTTCGTATCGGTAATTCCCGTGTTCTCGTCGCGCATGGACAACAATGCTTCAGCTAAGAGGGTCTTCGAATCCGAGCCTCCTGGTTCGAGACGGAGAGGAGGACCGAACCTTCAGTATAAAGACCAAGTAATCGCTGACGTAGGGCTTGATGAAAGGTGGCAGCGTGCCCAGGACCGTCAACAATGGAAAACAGCTAT
Organism: Eristalis intricaria; assembly: GCA_964034865.1. NCBI lineage: Eukaryota > Metazoa > Arthropoda > Insecta > Diptera > Syrphidae > Eristalis > Eristalis intricaria. The sequence goes on from OZ035877.1 coordinate 12,090,211, forward strand.
CGCTCAGGCTCGGGCCCTACATGGGTCGCCAGTCTGATAAGTAAGCCAGTAATGCCCGTGTTCAATATTTAATGTTGAACTTTTCATGCCATAGTGGGTCGCCGTAGTGTAGTGGGTTAGTGCGTCAATTGCTACGCAGATGAACCTCGCTGACTGGGTTCGAATCCCCATTTTTAACGGGCCTACCTCTTTGGAGTCACTGGCAATTCTCAAAGAGTATTCCTGTCTAAAAAAAGCTTCTCAAACTTTCCATTCAGAGTCGACATAAAGTTGCAGGTCCTTTCCCCCCGTGAAAGAACAATAGCACGCACAACACGAGTGGTTGCTGAGAAGCTAGACCCAGGTCGGCCTCGGGCTGTATATTATTAAGTGACGCATAGAGGGAGGTGGCCTGTCTTGTTGGTTGAATGCAACACCTTACCACGGACTGAAGTACAGTGAAACTTCTCTATAGCGGACAGCAGCGTGACCATCATGATTGTGAAGGGGTTGAAAGAGACGAATATCTTCACTCTGGGATTATACGATTTGTCCGTAAAGAGAGGTGTCCCTTATAAAGAGGTGTCCGTAAAGAGAAGTTTCACAGTCGTAGCCTTTTCGTCCTGCAAAACTTCATCTATCTACAGTTGTGATGGCATCTGCTAGAACTCAGCTTTTGATAGATTTCAAGGCCTTGAGAAAAACGCAGTCAGGTGGAGAAGGACATCAACTAACTTGGCGTGCGCAAAACTCTCCCTTACTCGAAGTTTTTCGCCATATTTTACATACATTTCCCTCAACTTTTCATACAAAAACTTCAAACTCTCTCTAACTCGAACAAATTTTGGTATCCCGTGACAATTCGACTTAATTTGGGGGAGTCCACTGTAGCAAGAATGCGAATGTGCCAGTTGGAGTGGTTTTTTTGTTGAGGCCAACGTCCACCCAAGAAGAAGAAGAGAAAACAAGCATTCCCTTGACCTATCAGACTCTAAAACCTCCCAGACTTCTCATTTGAAGAAAACAGTCTCACGTCAGCTGCATTTTAAACCGAGCTTCTCTAAGACGTCGTCGCTTGATTGAACTCGTGACTAACAAGATTCAAATCGGCCGACTTCATTCCGGCGAAAGTCGTGCACACGCTTGGCCGTGAACACCAAGGCAATGCCGCCAACCGCCGAGACGATAATTAGATCTCCTTGCCCCGGCAAGACATGACGTTATTCTCAAAATCTGATTTGCGACACTGCGCCACACAATCGGCCATCGATTGGCACGAGCTTCAGTTGCAAACGCCGTTTTTATTACCGCCACGAGGCAGTACTGTCCTCCATCCATCGTACGAGCGTACGCATATTTGCTCCAAAAAAGCACAAGTTTAGTAGTTCCCCCCGCGGTCACATCACGGCTATTTTTACAACGATTCTCCATTTATTCAAATTCAAATCAAATAATTTCGTATTGATCAGATCACCCACCCAATGCGTCGCGTCGCGCCCTGATTTACGAAAAGAGGAGAAACAGCACTGAAAAGGTTTCTATTTCAAGCGGACCATCAATTTCGCACCAGCCCGCCCGCCCAGCCGCTCCGCATCCGCTCTTTGAACGTTCTCCCGGCTGTCAGCTCTTTTGGAGAAAACACCAGAAATAGAAACCGCTCGAGGAGCACGAGAATAAACTTTCGCTTCAAGCATTCTCGCGCACTTCAAGTGACACACGAAATCGTCTTCTGTCCATTTGCTTCCAATCCGCGATTTGCGATTCATAGCTGGCTTCGTGGAAATATCGTTATGTGTAGTTATTTTTATCGCCATTGTCAATTAGCAACGCACAACAAAAACCAGAATCAAACCGCGAAACTTACACAGACTGCTGCTGCTGCTGCTGCTGGTCGGTCGTCAGAGAGGGGGAGGGATAATCGCGTAGATGTTTACACTGCCACTGTAGCTAGCGCAGTCCGCAGCCGCTGGTTCGCCCTGGTGCCAGTCGCGCCGTTTGAATTGATGATATCATTTATTTTAGCAGAGGCCCTCTGCCCTCCCTCTCTCTGTGTGTGCATAGGAGCACAGGCACAGAGAGGCTTGTTTGTTGTGAATTTGCATTTTTAATTCACTTGTTTCGAAGTTCATTCACACGGGTGCTGTGCAACGGTGGGGAAACTGCCTATCGCAGCGAAACTGGTTTCACTTCACATTCGACTGGCGAAGATGATAAGAACACGATGCTTAGTCACCCCGGGAAGAGCCATGTCAACAAGTTTTCGTCTAAATTTGCTCAGCTTATGCAAAGTCAATGAGTTCCAGGGAAGCGCGATGACTGATCGCTTCAAAAATTCGATTTATCTTGCGAATATGCCAGTGCTTGTAGCTGAGCGTGGAGTAACGACGATCAGGATCACGTAGGCGTCACAGATTCATTAAGGCGTTCCATCTTTATGTCTAGATCTTTGGCTTTTTTTTAGTTTGTTTTTGTTCTTGGGCAGCTTTTGGAAGGTCAGACCTGTTCCCTTGAACTGCTTGATCTCGTATATTAATCGTGAGCCGAACGACTTATGGCCTTATGCGACATAAAATCCTAAAGTGTGGGGGATATGGGGTTTTTGCTCCCACGCCCGGATTGATAACTGCGTCGTCTGTTGTTCCAGCTTGATTTTAAGAGGCTTACATAAATTAACCGAGCTGTGAGATGTGTGTTTTTTTTTAAGATAAATCCTCTGAAATAGGATCTGGAATGCGAATCCCTAATTAGGGGCCCTCCCCTGACGAAGATTTTGATGGAAGAAGGAAGGACAAATTTCCCTGATTTTTGTCAAAAATTTGCCTAAATAACGGCAAAATCGGGAATTACCAATTCCATCCTAAAGATCAAGTCATAAGCTACAAAAAAGTATGCTGGAATTTTCTCGTAGGACGCACCGTTCTCGAGAAATAAGCTGTTGAAAGTTCCATGCGAACCGCCAGAACCCCTACAGATGTCGATTTTTGTACATTGAAAAAATCTTAAATGTTCGCCTTACTTTGCTTATATCTCAAAACCCGTGCATCCTACAGCAAAGTGACTGAGGCCGACTTTGTAGCTTCTGACTTGATCTAGATGATGGACCAGGAGAACGGACAAATTTACCGTTATAAGGGTATCATTTTCAATGGATAAGGCACTTTTTGTGGTAAAATAATTTGATTGATCGCCTTTCCGGTGATTAAGAGTGATGAAATCTTGCACAATGTGAATTCACGTCAAGAGCAACAATTCAGATCGAGCTTCCTTCAAAGCCGATGTAAAATTTCATATGATTTTCGCCAGAGAAACAAATTTCCCTGGTTTTTGTCAAAAATTTGCCTAAATAACGGTAAAATCGGGAATTTTCCAATTCCATCCTAAAGATCAAGTCATAAGCTACAAAAAAGTATACTGGAATTTTCTCGTAGGACGCACCGTTCTCGAGAAATAAGCTGTTGAAAGTTCCATGCGAACCGCCAGAACCCCTACAGATGTCGATTTTTGTACATTGAAAAAATCTTGAATGTTCGCCTTACTTTGCTTATATCTCAAAACCCGTGCATCCTACAGCAAAGTGACTGAGGCCGATTTTGTAGCTTCTGACTTGATCTAGATGATGGACCAGGAGAACGGACAAATTTACCGTTATAAGGGTATAATTTTCAATGGATAAGGCACTTTTTGTGGTAAAATAATTTTATTGATCGCCTTTCCGTTGATTAAGAGTGATGAAATCTTGCACAATGTGAATTCACGTCAAGAGCAACAACTCAGATCGAGCTTCCCTCAAAGCCGATGTAAAATTTCATATGATTTTCGCCAGAGAAACAAATTTCCCTGGTTTTTGTCAAAAATTTGCCTAAATAACGGTAAAATCGGGAATTTTCCAATTCCATCCTAAAGATCAAGTCATAAGCTACAAAAAAGTGTACTGGAATTTTCTCGTAGGACGCACCGTTCTCGAGAAATAAGCTGTTGAAAGTTCCATGCGAACCGCCAGAACCCCTACAGATGTCGATTTTTGTACATTGAAAAAATCTTGAATGTTCGCCTTACTTTGCTTATATCTCAAAACCCGTGCATCCTACAGCAAAGTGACTGAGGCCGATTTTGTAGCTTCTGACTTGATCTAGATGATGGACCAGGAGAACGGACAAATTTACCGTTATAAGGGTATCATTTTCAATGGATAAGGCACTTTTTGTGGTAAAATAATTTTATTGATCGCCTTTCCGGTGATTAAGAGTGATGAAATCTTGCACAATGTGAATTCACGTCAAGAGCAACAATTCAGATCGAGCTTCCTTCAAAGCCGATGTAAAATTTCATATGATTTTCGCCAGAGAAACAAATTTCCCTGGTTTTTGTCAAAAATTTGCCTAAATAACGGTAAAATCGGGAATTTTCCAATTCCATCCTAAAGATCAAGTCATAAGCTACAAAAAAGTATACTGGAATTTTCTCGTAGGACGCACCGTTCTCGAGAAATAAGCTGTTGAAAGTTCCATGCGAACCGCCAGAACCCCTACAGATGTCGATTTTTGTACATTGAAAAAATCTTGAATGTTCGCCTTACTTTGCTTATATCTCAAAACCCGTGCATCCTACAGCAAAGTGACTGAGGCCGATTTTGTAGCTTCTGACTTGATCTAGATGATGGACCAGGAGAACGGACAAATTTACCGTTATAAGGGTATAATTTTCAATGGATAAGGCACTTTTTGTGGTAAAATAATTTTATTGATCGCCTTTCCGTTGATTAAGAGTGATGAAATCTTGCACAATGTGAATTCACGTCAAGAGCAACAACTCAGATCGAGCTTCCCTCAAAGCCGATGTAAAATTTCATATGATTTTCGCCAGAGAAACAAATTTCCCTGGTTTTTGTCAAAAATTTGCCTAAATAACGGTAAAATCGGGAATTTTCCAATTCCATCCTAAAGATCAAGTCATAAGCTACAAAAAAGTGTACTGGAATTTTCTCGTAGGACGCACCGTTCTCGAGAAATAAGCTGTTGAAAGTTCCATGCGAACCGCCAGAACCCCTACAGATGTCGATTTTTGTACATTGAAAAAATCTTGAATGTTCGCCTTACTTTGCTTATATCTCAAAACCCGTGCATCCTACAGCAAAGTGACTGAGGCCGATTTTGTAGCTTCTGACTTGATCTAGATGATGGACCAGGAGAACGGACAAATTTACCGTTATAAGGGTATCATTTTCAATGGATAAGGCACTTTTTGTGGTAAAATAATTTTATTGATCGCCTTTCCGGTGATTAAGAGTGATGAAATCTTGCACAATGTGAATTCACGTCAAGAGCAACAACTCAGATCGAGCTTCCCTCAAAGCCGATGTAAAATTTCATATGATTTTCGCCAGAGAAACAAATTTCCCTGGTTTTTGTCAAAAATTTGCCTAAATAACGGTAAAATCGGGAATTTTCCAATTCCATCTTAAAGATCAAGTCATAAGCTACAAAAAAGTATACTGGAATTTTCTCGTAGGACGCACCGTTCTCGAGAAATAAGCTGTTGAAAGTTCCATGCGAACCGCCAGAACCCCTACAGATGTCGATTTTTGTACATTGAAAAAATCTTGAATGTTCGCCTTACTTTGCTTATATCTCAAAACCCGTGCATCCTACAGCAAAGTGACTGAGGCCGACTTTGTAGCTTCTGACTTGATCTAGATGATGGACCAGGAGAACGGACAAATTTACCGTTATAAGGGTATAATTTTCAATGGATAAGGCACTTTTTGTGGTAAAATAATTTTATTGATCGCCTTTCCGTTGATTAAGAGTGATGAAATCTTGCACAATGTGAATTCACGTCAAGAGCAACAACTCAGATCGAGCTTCCCTCAAAGCCGATGTAAAATTTCATATGATTTTCGCCAGAGAAACAAATTTCCCTGGTTTTTGTCAAAAATTTGCCTAAATAACGGTAAAATCGGGAATTTTCCAATTCCATCCTAAAGATCAAGTCATAAGCTACAAAAAAGTATACTGGAATTTTCTCGTAGGACGCACCGTTCTCGAGAAATAAGCTGTTGAAAGTTCCATGCGAACCGCCAGAACCCCTACAGATGTCGATTTTTGTACATTGAAAAAATCTTGAATGTTCGCCTTACTTTGCTTATATCTCAAAACCCGTGCATCCTACAGCAAAGTGACTGAGGCCGATTTTGTAGCTTCTGACTTGATCTAGATGATGGACCAGGAGAACGGACAAATTTACCGTTATAAGGGTATAATTTTCAATGGATAAGGCACTTTTTGTGGTAAAATAATTTTATTGATCGCCTTTCCGGTGATTAAGAGTGATGAAATCTTGCACAATGTGAATTCACGTCAAGAGTAACAATTCAGATCGAGCTTCCTTCAAAGCCGATGTAAAATTTCATATGATTTTCGCCAGAGAAACAAATTTCCCTGGTTTTTGTCAAAAATTTGCCTAAATAACGGTAAAATCGGGAATTTTCCAATTCCATCCTAAAGATCAAGTCATAAGCTACAAAAAAGTATACTGGAATTTTCTCGTAGGACGCACCGTTCTCGAGAAATAAGCTGTTGAAAGTTCCATGCGAACCGCCAGAACCCCTACAGATGTCGATTTTTGTACATTGAAAAAATCTTGAATGTTCGCCTTACTTTGCTTATATCTCAAAACCCGTGCATCCTACAGCAAAGTGACTGAGGCCGATTTTGTAGCTTCTGACTTGATCTAGATGATGGACCAGGAGAACGGACAAATTTACCGTTATAAGGGTATAATTTTCAATGGATAAGGCACTTTTTGTGGTAAAATAATTTTATTGATCGCCTTTCCGTTGATTAAGAGTGATGAAATCTTGCACAATGTGAATTCACGTCAAGAGCAACAACTCAGATCGAGCTTCCCTCAAAGCCGATGTAAAATTTCATATGATTTTCGCCAGAGAAACAAATTTCCCTGGTTTTTGTCAAAAATTTGCCTAAATAACGGTAAAATCGGGAATTTTCCAATTCCATCCTAAAGATCAAGTCATAAGCTACAAAAAAGTGTACTGGAATTTTCTCGTAGGACGCACCGTTCTCGAGAAATAAGCTGTTGAAAGTTCCATGCGAACCGCCAGAACCCCTACAGATGTCGATTTTTGTACATTGAAAAAATCTTGAATGTTCGCCTTACTTTGCTTATATCTCAAAACCCGTGCATCCTACAGCAAAGTGACTGAGGCCGATTTTGTAGCTTCTGACTTGATCTAGATGATGGACCAGGAGAACGGACAAATTTACCGTTATAAGGGTATCATTTTCAATGGATAAGGCACTTTTTGTGGTAAAATAATTTTATTGATCGCCTTTCCGGTGATTAAGAGTGATGAAATCTTGCACAATGTGAATTCACGTCAAGAGCAACAACTCAGATCGAGCTTCCCTCAAAGCCGATGTAAAATTTCATATGATTTTCGCCAGAGAAACAAATTTCCCTGGTTTTTGTCAAAAATTTGCCTAAATAACGGTAAAATCGGGAATTTTCCAATTCCATCTTAAAGATCAAGTCATAAGCTACAAAAAAGTATACTGGAATTTTCTCGTAGGACGCACCGTTCTCGAGAAATAAGCTGTTGAAAGTTCCATGCGAACCGCCAGAACCCCTACAGATGTCGATTTTTGTACATTGAAAAAATCTTGAATGTTCGCCTTACTTTGCTTATATCTCAAAACCCGTGCATCCTACAGCAAAGTGACTGAGGCCGATTTTGTAGCTTCTGACTTGATCTAGATGATGGACCAGGAGAACGGACAAATTTACCGTTATAAGGGTATAATTTTCAATGGATAAGGCACTTTTTGTGGTAAAATAATTTTATTGATCGCCTTTCCAGTGATTAAGAGTGATGAAATCTTGCACAATGTGAATTCACGTCAAGAGCAACAATTCAGATCGAGCTTCCTTCAAAGCCGATGTAAAATTTCATATGATTTTCGCCAGAGAAACAAATTTCCCTGGTTTTTGTCAAAAATTTGCCTAAATAACGGTAAAATCGGGAATTTTCCAATTCCATCCTAAAGATCAAGTCATAAGCTACAAAAAAGTATACTGGAATTTTCTCGTAGGACGCACCGTTCTCGAGAAATAAGCTGTTGAAAGTTCCATGCGAACCGCCAGAACCCCTACAGATGTCGATTTTTGTACATTGAAAAAATCTTGAATGTTCGCCTTACTTTGCTTATATCTCAAAACCCGTGCATCCTACAGCAAAGTGACTGAGGCCGATTTTGTAGCTTCTGACTTGATCTAGATGATGGACCAGGAGAACGGACAAATTTACCGTTATAAGGGTATAATTTTCAATGGATAAGGCACTTTTTGTGGTAAAATAATTTTATTGATCGCCTTTCCGGTGATTAAGAGTGATGAAATCTTGCACAATGTGAATTCACGTCAAGAGCAACAATTCAGATCGAGCTTCCTTCAAAGCCGATGTAAAATTTCATATGATTTTCGCCAGAGAAACAAATTTCCCTGGTTTTTGTCAAAAATTTGCCTAAATAACGGTAAAATCGGGAATTTTCCAATTCCATCCTAAAGATCAAGTCATAAGCTACAAAAAAGTATACTGGAATTTTCTCGTAGGACGCACCGTTCTCGAGAAATAAGCTGTTGAAAGTTCCATGCGAACCGCCAGAACCCCTACAGATGTCGATTTTTGTACATTGAAAAAATCTTGAATGTTCGCCTTACTTTGCTTATATCTCAAAACCCGTGCATCCTACAGCAAAGTGACTGAGGCCGATTTTGTAGCTTCTGACTTGATCTAGATGATGGACCAGGAGAACGGACAAATTTACCGTTATAAGGGTATAATTTTCAATGGATAAGGCACTTTTTGTGGTAAAATAATTTTATTGATCGCCTTTCCGGTGATTAAGAGTGATGAAATCTTGCACAATGTGAATTCACGTCAAGAGCAACGACTCAGATCGAGCTTCCTTCAAAGCCGATGTAAAATTTCATATGATTTTCGCCAGAGAAACAAATTTCCCTGGTTTTTGTCAAAAATTTGCCTAAATAACGGTAAAATCGGGAATTTTCCAATTCCATCCTAAAGATCAAGTCATAAGCTACAAAAAAGTATACTGGAATTTTCTCGTAGGACGCACCGTTCTCGAGAAATAAGCTGTTGAAAGTTCCATGCGAACCGCCAGAACCCCTACATATGTCGATTTTTGTACATTGAAAAAATCTTGAATGTTCGCCTTACTTTGCTTATATCTCAAAACCCGTGCATCCTACAGCAAAGTGACTGAGGCCGATTTTGTAGCTTCTGACTTGATCTAGATGATGGACCAGGAGAACGGACAAATTTACCGTTATAAGGGTATAATTTTCAATGGATAAGGCACTTTTTGTGGTAAAATAATTTTATTGATCGCCTTTCCGGTGATTAAGAGTGATGAAATCTTGCACAATGTGAATTCACGTCAAGAGCAACAATTCAGATCGAGCTTCCTTCAAAGCCGATGTAAAATTTCATATGATTTTCGCCAGAGAAACAAATTTCCCTGGTTTTTGTCAAAAATTTGCCTAAATAACGGTAAAATCGGGAATTTTCCAATTCCATCCTAAAGATCAAGTCATAAGCTACAAAAAAGTATACTGGAATTTTCTCGTAGGACGCACCGTTCTCGAGAAATAAGCTGTTGAAAGTTCCATGCGAACCGCCAGAACCCCTACAGATGTCGATTTTTGTACATTGAAAAAATCTTGAATGTTCGCCTTACTTTGCTTATATCTCAAAACCCGTGCATCCTACAGCAAAGTGACTGAGGCCGATTTTGTAGCTTCTGACTTGATCTAGATGATGGACCAGGAGAACGGACAAATTTACCGTTATAAGGGTATAATTTTCAATGGATAAGGCACTTTTTGTGGTAAAATAATTTTATTGATCGCCTTTCCGTTGATTAAGAGTGATGAAATCTTGCACAATGTGAATTCACGTCAAGAGCAACAACTCAGATCGAGCTTCCCTCAAAGCCGATGTAAAATTTCATATGATTTTCGCCAGAGAAACAAATTTCCCTGGTTTTTGTCAAAAATTTGCCTAAATAACGGTAAAATCGGGAATTTTCCAATTCCATCCTAAAGATCAAGTCATAAGCTACAAAAAAGTATACTGGAATTTTCTCGTAGGACGCACCGTTCTCGAGAAATAAGCTGTTGAAAGTTCCATGCGAACCGCCAGAACCCCTACAGATGTCGATTTTTGTACATTGAAAAAATCTTGAATGTTCGCCTTACTTTGCTTATATCTCAAAACCCGTGCATCCTACAGCAAAGTGACTGAGGCCGATTTTGTAGCTTCTGACTTGATCTAGATGATGGACCAGGAGAACGGACAAATTTACCGTTATAAGGGTATAATTTTCAATGGATAAGGCACTTTTTGTGGTAAAATAATTTTATTGATCGCCTTTCCGGTGATTAAGAGTGATGAAATCTTGCACAATGTGAATTCACGTCAAGAGCAACAATTCAGATCGAGCTTCCTTCAAAGCCGATGTAAAATTTCATATGATTTTCGCCAGAGAAACAAATTTCCCTGGTTTTTGTCAAAAATTTGCCTAAATAACGGTAAAATCGGGAATTTTCCAATTCCATCCTAAAGATCAAGTCATAAGCTACAAAAAAGTATACTGGAATTTTCTCGTAGGACGCACCGTTCTCGAGAAATAAGCTGTTGAAAGTTCCATGCGAACCGCCAGAACCCCTACAGATGTCGATTTTTGTACATTGAAAAAATCTTGAATGTTCGCCTTACTTTGCTTATATCTCAAAACCCGTGCATCCTACAGCAAAGTGACTGAGGCCGATTTTGTAGCTTCTGACTTGATCTAGATGATGGACCAGGAGAACGGACAAATTTACCGTTATAAGGGTATAATTTTCAATGGATAAGGCACTTTTTGTGGTAAAATAATTTTATTGATCGCCTTTCCGGTGATTAAGAGTGATGAAATCTTGCACAATGTGAATTCACGTCAAGAGCAACAATTCAGATCGAGCTTCCTTCAAAGCCGATGTAAAATTTCATATGATTTTCGCCAGAGAAACAAATTTCCCTGGTTTTTGTCAAAAATTTGCCTAAATAACGGTAAAATCGGGGATTTTCCAATTCCATCCTAAAGATCAAGTCATTAGCTACAAAAAAGTATACTGGAATTTTCTCGTAGGACGCACCGTTCTCGAGAAATAAGCTGTTGAAAGTTTCATGCGAACCGCCAGAACCCCTACAGATGTCGATTTTTGTACATTGAAAAAATCTTGAATGTTCGCCTTACTTTGCTTATATCTCAAAACCCGTGCATCCTACAGCAAAGTGACTGAGACCGATTTTGTAGCTTCTGACTTGATCTAGAGGATGGGCTCGGACATCGGACACATTTACCGTTATAAGGGTATAATTTTCAATGGATAAGGCACTTTTTGTGGTAAAATAATTTTATTGATCGCCTTTCCGTTGATTAAGAGTGATGAAATCTTGCACAATGTGAATTCACGTCAAGAGCAACAACTCAGATCGAGCTTCCCTCAAAGCCGATGTAAAATTTCATATGATTTTCGCCAGAGAAACAAATTTCCCTGGTTTTTGTCAAAAATTTGCCTAAATAACGGTAAAATCGGGAATTTTCCAATTCCATCTTAAAGATCAAGTCATAAGCTACAAAAAAGTATACTGGAATTTTCTCGTAGGACGCACCGTTCTCGAGAAATAAGCTGTTGAAAGTTCCATGCGAACCGCCAGAACCCCTACAGATGTCGATTTTTGTACATTGAAAAAATCTTGAATGTTCGCCTTACTTTGCTTATATCTCAAAACCCGTGCATCCTACAGCAAAGTGACTGAGGCCGATTTTGTAGCTTCTGACTTGATCTAGATGATGGACCAGGAGAACGGACAAATTTACCGTTATAAGGGTATAATTTTCAATGGATAAGGCACTTTTTGTGGTAAAATAATTTTATTGATCGCCTTTCCGGTGATTAAGAGTGATGAAATCTTGCACAATGTGAATTCACGTCAAGAGCAACAATTCAGATCGAGCTTCCTTCAAAGCCGATGTAAAATTTCATATGATTTTCGCCAGAGAAACAAATTTCCCTGGTTTTTGTCAAAAATTTGCCTAAATAACGGTAAAATCGGGAATTTTCCAATTCCATCCTAAAGATCAAGTCATAAGCTACAAAAAAGTATACTGGAATTTTCTCGTAGGACGCACCGTTCTCGAGAAATAAGCTGTTGAAAGTTCCATGCGAACCGCCAGAACCCCTACAGATGTCGATTTTTGTACATTGAAAAAATCTTGAATGTTCGCCTTACTTTGCTTATATCTCAAAACCCGTGCATCCTACAGCAAAGTGACTGAGGCCGATTTTGTAGCTTCTGACTTGATCTAGATGATGGACCAGGAGAACGGACAAATTTACCGTTATAAGGGTATAATTTTCAATGGATAAGGCACTTTTTGTGGTAAAATAATTTTATTGATCGCCTTTCCGGTGATTAAGAGTGATGAAATCTTGCACAATGTGAATTCACGTCAAGAGCAACAATTCAGATCGAGCTTCCTTCAAAGCCGATGTAAAATTTCATATGATTTTCGCCAGAGAAACAAATTTCCCTGGTTTTTGTCAAAAATTTGCCTAAATAACGGTAAAATCGGGGATTTTCCAATTCCATCCTAAAGATCAAGTCATTAGCTACAAAAAAGTATACTGGAATTTTCTCGTAGGACGCACCGTTCTCGAGAAATAAGCTGTTGAAAGTTTCATGCGAACCGCCAGAACCCCTACAGATGTCGATTTTTGTACATTGAAAAAATCTTGAATGTTCGCCTTACTTTGCTTATATCTCAAAACCCGTGCATCCTACAGCAAAGTGACTGAGACCGATTTTGTAGCTTCTGACTTGATCTAGAGGATGGGCTCGGACATCGGACACATTTACCGTTATAAGGGTATCATTTTCAATGGATAAGGCACTTTTTGTGGTAAAATAATTTTATTGATCGCCTTTCCGGTGATTAAGAGTGATGAAATCTTGCACAATGTGAATTCACGTCAAGAGCAACAACTCAGATCGAGCTTCCCTCAAAGCCGATGTAAAATTTCATATGATTTTCGCCAGAGAAACAAATTTCCCTGGTTTTTGTCAAAAATTTGCCTAAATAACGGTAAAATCGGGAATTTTCCAATTCCATCCTAAAGATCAAGTCATAAGCTACAAAAAAGTATACTGGAATTTTCTCGTAGGACGCACCGTTCTCGAGAAATAAGCTGTTGAAAGTTCCATGCGAACCGCCAGAACCCCTACAGATGTCGATTTTTGTACATTGAAAAAATCTTGAATGTTCGCCTTACTTTGCTTATATCTCAAAACCCGTGCATCCTACAGCAAAGTGACTGAGGCCGATTTTGTAGCTTCTGACTTGATCTAGATGATGGACCAGGAGAACGGACAAATTTACCGTTATAAGGGTATAATTTTCAATGGATAAGGCACTTTTTGTGGTAAAATAATTTTATTGATCGCCTTTCCGTTGATTAAGAGTGATGAAATCTTGCACAATGTGAATTCACGTCAAGAGCAACAACTCAGATCGAGCTTCCCTCAAAGCCGATGTAAAATTTCATATGATTTTCGCCAGAGAAACAAATTTCCCTGGTTTTTGTCAAAAATTTGCCTAAATAACGGTAAAATCGGGAATTTTCCAATTCCATCCTAAAGATCAAGTCATAAGCTACAAAAAAGTATACTGGAATTTTCTCGTAGGACGCACCGTTCTCGAGAAATAAACTGTTAAAAGTTCCATGCGAACCGCCAGAACCCCTACAGATGTCGATTTTTGTACATTGAAAAAATCTTGAATGTTCGCCTTACTTTGCTTATATCTCGAAACCCGTGCATCCTACAGCAAAGTGACTGAGGCCGATTTTGTAGCTTCTGACTTGATCTAGATGATGGACCAGGAGAACGGACAAATTTACCGTTATAAGGGTATAATTTTCAATGGATAAGGCACTTTTTGTGGTAAAATAATTTTATTGATCGCCTTTCCGTTGATTAAGAGTGATGAAATCTTGCACAATGTGAATTCACGTCAAGAGCAACAACTCAGATCGAGCTTCCCTCAAAGCCGATGTAAAATTTCATATGATTTTCGCCAGAGAAACAAATTTCCCTGGTTTTTGTCAAAAATTTGCCTAAATAACGGTAAAATCGGGAATTTTCCAATTCCATCTTAAAGATCAAGTCATAAGCTACAAAAAAGTATACTGGAATTTTCTCGTAGGACGCACCGTTCTCGAGAAATAAGCTGTTGAAAGTTCCATGCGAACCGCCAGAACCCCTACAGATGTCGATTTTTGTACATTGAAAAAATCTTGAATGTTCGCCTTACTTTGCTTATATCTCAAAACCCGTGCATCCTACAGCAAAGTGACTGAGGCCGATTTTGTAGCTTCTGACTTGATCTAGATGATGGACCAGGAGAACGGACAAATTTACCGTTATAAGGGTATAATTTTCAATGGATAAGGCACTTTTTGTGGTAAAATAATTTTATTGATCGCCTTTCCGTTGATTAAGAGTGATGAAATCTTGCACAATGTGAATTCACGTCAAGAGCAACAATTCAGATCGAGCTTCCTTCAAAGCCGATGTAAAATTTCATATGATTTTCGCCAGAGAAACAAATTTCCCTGGTTTTTGTCAAAAATTTGCCTAAATAACGGTAAAATCGGGAATTTTCCAATTCCATCCTAAAGATCAAGTCATAAGCTACAAAAAAGTATACTGGAATTTTCTCGTAGGACGCACCGTTCTCGAGAAATAAGCTGTTGAAAGTTCCATGCGAACCGCCAGAACCCCTACAGATGTCGATTTTTGTACATTGAAAAAATCTTGAATGTTCGCCTTACTTTGCTTATATCTCAAAACCCGTGCATCCTACAGCAAAGTGACTGAGACCGATTTTGTAGCTTCTGACTTGATCTAGAGGATGGGCTCGGACATCGGACACATTTACCGTTATAAGGGTATCATTTTCAATGGATAAGGCACTTTTTGTGGTAAAATAATTTTATTGATCGCCTTTCCGATGATTAAGAGTGATGAAATCTTGCACAATGTGAATTCACGTCAAGAGCAACAATTCAGATCGAGCTTCCTTCAAAGCCGATGTAAAATTTCATATGATTTTCGCCAGAGAAACAAATTTCCCTGGTTTTTGTCAAAAATTTGCCTAAATAACGGTAAAATCGGGAATTTTCCAATTCCATCTTAAAGATCAAGTCATAAGCTACAAAAAAGTATACTGGAATTTTCTCGTAGGACGCACCGTTCTCGAGAAATAAGCTGTTGAAAGTTCCATGCGAACCGCCAGAACCCCTACAGATGTCGATTTTTGTACATTGAAAAAATCTTGAATGTTCGCCTTACTTTGCTTATATCTCAAAACCCGTGCATCCTACAGCAAAGTGACTGAGGCCGATTTGGTAGCTTCTGACTTGATCTAGATGATGGACCAGGAGAACGGACAAATTTACCGTTATAAGGGTATAATTTTCAATGGATAAGGCACTTTTTGTGGTAAAATAATTTTATTGATCGCCTTTCCGGTGATTAAGAGTGATGAAATCTTGCACAATGTGAATTCACGTCAAGAGCAACAACTCAGATCGAGCTTCCCTCAAAGCCGATGTAAAATTTCATATGATTTTCGCCAGAGAAACAAATTTCCCTGGTTTTTGTCAAAAATTTGCCTAAATAACGGTAAAATCGGGAATTTTCCAATTCCATCCTAAAGATCAAGTCATAAGCTACAAAAAAGTATACTGGAATTTTCTCGTAGGACGCACCGTTCTCGAGAAATAAGCTGTTGAAAGTTCCATGCGAACCGCCAGAACCCCTACAGATGTCGATTTTTGTACATTGAAAAAATCTTGAATGTTCGCCTTACTTTGCTTATATCTCAAAACCCGTGCATCCTACAGCAAAGTGACTGAGGCCGATTTTGTAGCTTCTGACTTGATCTAGATGATGGAGCAGGAGAACGGACAAATTTACCGTTATAAGGGTATCATTTTCAACGGATAAGGCACTTTTTGTGGTAAAATAATTTTATTGATCGCCTTTCCGGTGATTAAGAGTGATGAAATCTTGCACAATGTGAATTCACGTCAAGAGCAACAATTCAGATCGAGCTTCCTTCAAAGCCGATGTAAAATTTCATATGATTTTCGCCAGAGAAACAAATTTCCCTGGTTTTTGCCAAAAATTTGCCTAAATAACGGTAAAATCGGGAATTTTCCAATTCCATCCTAAAGATCAAGTCATAAGCTACAAAAAAGTATACTGGAATTTTCTCGTAGGACGCACCGTTCTCGAGAAATATGCTGTTAAAAGTTACATACGAACCGCCAGAACCGAACCCCTGCTGAAATTTCTGGTGGCCTGGTGTCCCAGAAAAATTTTTTCTGCAAAAGTGGATTTATCGTATTACCGACTGATTACAAAAGTGACTTTTCAAAACAATCGGCCACACCATAAAGTGCATGAGCATGGCGTCAACTCATTTATTTCTTTATTGCAGACCTTGTCTGTTAATCACTTTTTACGACCTGAACCGTTTTTCACTTTCTCACCCCAGAACCAGACCTTGGATGGTATTCTTATGAAACCTGTGCGAATTGCTGGTATTTTCAATGGAATCCACAGGTTGTTTGTGAATGTCACTCAGGGGGGCTGCACTGAGATCAAGAAAGGTCCATTCTGCGAAACGATCTCAACAACCCTTGTCGAATGAATTTTGCGCTACGACTCGGAAGACTTGTGCTCAGTGTCATGTATTCATTTGCCGAGTGGCAATCGTTGTGAGGTGTTGTCTGTTTTGAACGAACATTTGATTGTGATCGCAAAGAGCCCGCAGCCCATCCCTTTAAGTGTGAATAATATTTGACAATTTTCTTGAAATGGTTAAGAAGTGCGTAAACTTGTTTAAAGCGTCGATCAATAAAGTGCCGATAGAACAGTTTGGGAATGCATGGGTAAGGAAATGCTTTGGATAAGAGCCGCATGTTGCGAGGAGTGGTGGAAGTTTACCTCAAATGTGCTTGATTTACGGATTTGTGAAATTTTTCAAATACAGTGGACTCTCCCGAAGTCGATACTCTCTCTAACTCGATACTCTCTCTAACTCGAACATACATTTCCCTGAATTTTCCATACAAAAACCTGTCTCTAACTCGAACAAATTATGGTATCCCGGGACAATTCGAGTCCACTGTCGAGCAGATCCGTCTTGAAGTCCACTTCTCCAGTGGAGATAGCGAAGATTCCGTTACTGGAACACTCCGTGCTCTCTAATGACTGCAAAAAGCAACGCCCCAGAGCTCTGTCCAGTCACATGGCTTTCACGACTGGATGGCGCAATTAGTAGAGTGCCTGCCCCTGGTTAGCGGGGTCCCCGGTTCGAATCCCTCTGAAAGCAAAGTTAATACGCTTTTATCTGGTTTTCAAATCTGGTCCAGTCACCATTTGCCGTTGGGATCAAATTAACGGCACTGTCACTGGAGAGGGCATTCAGTGGTAGTAGTCTGACTAGGGGTATCACAATGAACCGATATGGTCCAAGTGTGCTCGTGAATGCACTAGCAGACCCCCTGGTGGTTTCCATGGTTTCCAGTCGTCTGTATTTTTTCAGTTGCACACTTCACTGAACCTCTCAGAGTTAATGTTAGAAAAGGTTTTAGGCCGACTCCGAAGATATGATCTTCCAGAAATTCGCACAATTGATAGCATGCACAAATAACTTTTAAAGTGATCGGTGGAACTCAACGAAGGCGAATGCGACGTAAATAGAAGTGTCGAAATCTAGTGTACCCTAGAAATCTAGTGAAATAGACCTCATCTTGTAATTCTTCCCCTGAAACCGAAACCCAACGTCCGAAGAGATGACAAGACTGTCTGAAATCGTCCGAAAAGATGAGAACACTGGCTCTTGACTGGTTTCATTGTTCCTATACCCACTTCCTCCTTCCAATCATTGTACCATCTTGCTCCTAGATGTGTAGACATTAATTAGTTGTGTTCGAGCACAAGTTTACTGTCACGTCAAGTTGTTTAGCTGGTCTAGAAACGACTTCTATATGAGGACTGTGGTGATTGGCTGATCTTTCAGCAACCTGAGCATCTATGACACATCTTGTCACAAACACTAGAAGAGGACCCTTGACTCATAATGGTCTCAGACCTATAAAGTATAAAGTTTTGGTTTTTATTTAAGTTAAAAGTTCCGCCTAATTGATTTTCGAAGCATCCTTTCCTTCAGTAGACCGCATGGACAACTTGACTCTGACTCGAGACGTTTTCGACTCTGAGTCTATTTCGGGACACACTGCTGCACAGAATGTCCGAGTCTTTGACTTTGAAACATCAAAGTCGTAGTCAAGTTATGAAATATCGAAAACAGAGGCTTTTTATGTTTCTCATCTCTCTCATCTACATCTGACTCTAAAACTGTTGCGATTTATGCACCCTCGCACTTTTCGCTTTGTTGCCATGGAATGTGTGTAATTTGACCATAGACGAGCTTGTGACAAATTTCCTGCGTTTTTGACATGGTGTCCATGCATTGCCTTGACGGAACAGCTTCTTCGCCAAATGCAGTCGTTTTTGCTTCAAATAAATGTCCAATCTGTCCGGAAGCGACGGTGATCGTTTAAACCTTTTGAAGCGAATCGGTGATCCGACGGTGACAGTGATCGTTTAAACCTCTTGAAGCTAATCGATGTGAAGGACAGTGCTTGGGAAGCAAACAGATTTGACAAACCAACTTGGCGCTCGTGTGTGCACACTGTCTTGATTGTTCCTTGGTTTCTAGTGTGTGTTTGGTTCGCAACACGTTCTACTTTGTGGACTCTTCCCCAAACTAGACAAAAGATCGCATGCATAACTTTTCGTGAAGAACTTCTTTATCTGCTTTCGTTTTCTTTGTCCAGTATTCATCATTATCGTTAGTTAGGGTAAAACAAAAACAAGGGATCTCCAGACAACTCGATCTTCCGCCACCGACTCTAACTCATCAGGCGTTAACCAGGCGAGTTTTTAGCCTCGGTCCAACCCCCTCATCCTGCATTTCAAAGTAAATTTGGAGCACCATCACGACACCCCTCTTGAAGGGCCTTCAATTCTTAAAAATCTCTCTTGACTCAAGAAACAGAGATTAAGTATAGAAAGGTTGGTTTAGTCGCAACTTTGGCCAGGATTTGCGTATGACGCAATAATGACCGCTCATGAGAACGTTCTGGCCAAGACGCTGGTGGTGGGCCCACTGGAACTGAAACAAATTCCCCTTCACAAAATGTGGATCACCGAAAGCAGGTTCGTGTGTGGGCAGCGATTTTATTGCAGAAACTGGTTTCTAACTCAAAATCTGTTCTTAACAGAGGCAAATGCTTCGTCAATAATTTGGGAATACCCCCAGCAGACGATAAGAAACAAGAACTGATGCGGTTGAGCTGGAAAATCCACCCATGACGCAATTATTAATCTGAATGCATGCTTTGCCTTTTGTGACTCTAAAACCGCTGGCAGCAGGTCTGCCTGTCAATCCCCGGTTTTATAGCTTGATCTCGCTTATAAGGAACTGGTTGAATCAAGTGGTTAGAACGACTTCTGCATGACTTTTAACAAGATGGCCAAGTAGTTAAGCATTGAGCTCATGTGGGTTTCAGGACACTGTGACTTCTCAGTGATCTGTGAAGCTGACGAACTCGCTAGAAAGGACACTGGCTCCGCACTCTTTCCGGATGGAGACCAGCCATCCGTCGCTATTGCAAACCATCCACTAAAGCTTGAAATGGTCACTCACACAAATCGTACATTGGTTGCCTCATTACAAAACAGCAATGTTCTACCTTTCATCCAAAACGCCCACTTAGCCTGATCAGAATGATTAGACAGAACCATTATCGGCGTTCCAGAATCGGGCAGTGTGCCATTCGGGAAGGAACACATGCTGCCAGATAAGGGCAGACATCGTCTGCGCAACTCAAAAACGACTGGATGGCGCAGTTGGTAGAGTGCCCGGTTTGAGTCCCGGTGAAAGCAAAGTTAATACGTTTTCAAATCTGGTCCAGTCACAATTTGCAGTTGTGATCAAATTAACTATCACTGGAGTGGCAATCAGTGGAAGTAGCCTGACTTTGAGTATCACAATGGGCGAATGTGGTCTAAGTCTGCTGGTGAATGCACTGGCCGCCCCCCTACCTACCTTGTATAGGTCTTGAGTAGATGGTGGGCTCTAGCCATTGATTCCTCCTACTTTTCGAGGGGAGGATGTATCACCAAATGTCCGGTATGTCACAAGGTCCCGGCACCCACACGAGGTGTGTATTCAAATGCTTGGTCATCTCTTTAAGATACAGCCTACATTTAAATTATGGCATAACAGTGTCCTGGGAGTTAATTGCGACCTGACTGCCCGAACAGATGCTCATACCTGTTTTGGATATTACATTGTTCTTGAGCCGAAAGACGCCTGGAAGACGTTACAGTGATCAGGGAGCTTCAAGGAGCTAGCAATATTAAGGTCTTTGGAATAGACCGCCCCTACTCCCTCGTCAGTCTGCGAAAATGCGCAGTGGATCAGCCAAGGTCTGGTTATCAGGGATCCAGTTTAAGCTGGATGGAATGCTGGCTTGGGGTAGAAGGCGCTCGGGGTCGTGAGGGACAACGTTAAATTCGTTCAAAACAGTTGAGTTGCCGAAGTAGAGTTTGCGCCCGATTAAGTATCGGCCAGTTAGCTGCTTTGAGACGTCCAGAGAAGTGTCGGTCTGACAATCGTGGTAATGACAAGACACTACAGGCAATGCGTGGCTGTAGCAGAAGAAGCCTTCCTTTGACCCTTTCCTAGATGTTGAGATTCCAGCTTAGCTTGCTGTCGATAATTAGTCCCAACAATTTAAGGACTAACTTGAATATAGTGTACTAAAAATAAGACAATGGGGAGTAAACCTTAACCTTAGCTCTAATCATATCTGGAAGCGAATTTTGCCGTCTTCTTTTACAAAGAAAACCAAGTCTCCCAGGCCAATTCATTAAATATGCTGATTGGACGCATATTTAATGAAAAAGAAATTAAAGCTCTCTTTTGTAGAAGCCACAAACTAGTGCCTTCCCTATAAACTCCACACAAATTCCCCCATCCAGTCGTCTCAGGGAAGTTCATTGTCAAGTCTTAAACAGTTTCCCAGATGACAAACCACAATTTTCCATTCACATCGCGCTCAAAACGTTCTCGTTTTGCTGTAAAAAAGAAAAAAAAAATCCATGTTGTGACTCACTTCAGACCACAAAGGAGAATATCTTAATTGTGAACTACATCCGGCCGACTGGTGTGTGAATACTGAATACCCGACGGACTGCAGTGCAGTTTCACCTCTTTGCGACCCGCCCGAGTTTAATGAGGTCAATGCGGTTTACCTTTGAAATTCCTGTTTGCTGCGGCGGCTACTGTCCCAACACACCGGCCATTTCCATTCACTCTCCCTCAACCGAGTGCGAGTGCATGCATACTTGTTGCATTGCTTTGAGAACTCTCCCCACAGTGAGCTGAACCAAATGCAGTGTGTGTCAATTGAAATAATTGAGTCGGTGTCCTCTGCGGGTCAAATATGGACTCGTAAAAAGTGCGGCAAACGAACCATAATTGTCGCCTTACACATCCTCCCATCCTCCCATGGATCCATTCATAATGAGTCCCAATTTAGACCCCAATGCACACGGAGTTCGTTCGTTTAATGACTTGGAACTGTAAACTTTTATTGGTCTGTAATATTTTGAGCAGGGAGAGGAAGACGAGGAGGACCTAGGCGCTACTTGAGAGCTCCACAAAATTGAGTGATTCATTAACATAAAACATTTTATAGCCGACGAAAGCAAGGCGAATTTCTCTCTTCTCTGAAGCTGCTCAGGCACTCGACTGTTTTTTCTCGGGATTACGTCAGGGCACCGTGTGCCAGACCACAATTAATTAACCGAATTCCATCTAAGACAAGAAGCAAAACAACAGACAGAGTCAGAATTATTCCATAAATTAAGGCGCAGTCAAAAAACACAGCAGATGCTGCTCTTAACCCACTCCAAGCCGATGCATCCGAGCAACTGCTTGCATGCAGTTAATTGAGTGCAATGAGATAAATGAATTACTTCCTAACGTGATGTGTATTTACTCTGTTCTGTTCCAGATACTCAATGTACGGGTGTTTTCTTTCTCATTTCAGCAAATCAAAGATGAACTGTGCGAGGTGGTGTCGGAAATGGAGGCGCTAGATGTGCCCGAAGATTGCAAGCATTCCAACAAGGATAAACAGATGTCGATTGGACGGAAAAAATTCAACATGGATCCCAAAAAGGGTGAGCAATTTGAACCGAGGCCGCTTTTGGAAGCGGAAAGAGAAGCGGCGACAGTCACAATCGTGTCAGAGGTGCACTTCCACTCCTCCTCATACTCTTCCTCATACTCCTCCTTCTCCTCCTTCTCCTCCTTCTCCTCCTTCCCATTTCGAATTCACAGTGTGTCACGAGTTATGGTATGCGACATTTTAACGACCATTGTGTGCAGCCGTTGGCATTTGCCCAGCGGATTGTCGATGAGCCATGCCATGCCCTTCGTGTCGCCAATGAATCGAGGATGGGCGTCGACGCAGGCGGCTGCTCTAAGTATTGCCAATTCAATTTGATAATCTGCAGTCGCCCCGCGATCGGAAAGTTCGATCCCCATCACAAATCGAAAAAAAAAACAAAACGTCATCAAAGGAGAACGAAGAGAAGGAGAAGACGTCCATCCAAATCAGGGTTGGGTAACAAACCCGACTTAGCCTGGCTCGCTGTGCGTGAACCGAACGATTACGTTCGTTTACTTTATTGACGATTAATTTCCGGTCTTGTCAATCGGCTGAAGCGCGGAGGGCTTGCCCTTTTTTCGCTCATTGTTTAGCTCTCTTTCCGGTTGTGGCTCAGTGATTTGATTAATTTCAGTTTTTGATTTTATTTATCTTTTTTTTATCGTTTCTTTGTTTCCCTTCCCATGTGTAGGCATCGAGTATTTGGTGGAGAATCGTTTGCTGCGGATGGACCCTCAAGATATCGCACACTTCCTGTACAAAGGCGAGGGACTTAACAAGACCGCGATAGGTGAGTTCAATTTGCATTCTGTGCGTGGGGATATGTCATTTCTTGCGCTTCTTGCACAATCGGTTTGTATTCACTTCCTCCGGCGACTGATACCATTTTGGATCAGTGATTGTCGATTGATCTTGGTGCGAATTATGCAGAAATGTGGCTTTCACCATTTGTGCCTCTCCTTTAATGTCGCAGCTCACGAAACTGTTTGGGTTTTTATGCGCGCATTAATGTGCACGAGATTGGGAATCGATTAAATGCGACGAATGGGAGAATCTACATAATTCGGGGAACCCTTTATTTTAGGATGTGTCCCAGATGTCCTCATATGGACTGGGCGCATCGTTAAATCGCCGCCGAAATGAAGCTCGTGTCCCCGTTCGTGGGGGACGCCCGTCGGAAGAGAGACTGTTAAGCTGGTGCCGTATTTGGATATTTACGACGCTCATTTTGCGTAAAAGGGACGCATGGTGAACACGTTTTGTAAAAGATTAGCTAACTAATTGAAGAAAAAACACAAGAAACGCCGTCTGTGTCTGCTGGCAGAGCAAATGTATTCTAGAAGCTTGTTGCTCCAACGTCCGAGACCTTGGAGGTGTAATTTCTACTGCTACTGCTGCCAGGTAGAAGACTCCACTCAAAAGACGAGAGGCAGATTCAGGGTCCAAGACTATTCTGGATGAGCCACAAGAAACAGCGATTGGCAAGAGTTACTCCGACCTGATGTTGTTCGTACTATCTACCGCGGAGTCGACGTAGACGAAGTCCTTCACTACATCGAAATTAAAGTGGTCTAGCGTGACACCCTGTCCGAGACAGCTAAATGCTTCATCATGTGAGTGCCTCAACAAACATTAAATGTCAGCAACTTCCAAAGACAGGACAGTCCGAACGAGCTCGACGTGAAACGCCTTGTCAAAGACGTTGATGTTGTACGTCTTTTTCCTCCTCTCCCTATCCTCTAGCAAAGCACCGTGTGAAGACAGGTTGGAATCCGCTGAAATCTTCGAAGGAGCTGAAGCTGGTCTGGCTTCTCTGACCCTTGCACTGGCTCATATGTAATCTATCGTCCAAGGAAAGCGTGCCAAATGAGTGGAATCTCAGAATCATTTGTCCACTCCACAAGAAGGAGGTCCATTTGACGGCGCCATCTATCGAGAGACAGGTCTGAGAAAGCGTGCCAAATGAGTGGAATCTCAGAATCATTTGTCCACTCCACAAGAAGGAGGTCCCTTTGACGGCGCCATCTCTCGAGGGACAGGTCTCCTTAACGTCGCGTGTATGATTATCTGAGAAAGCTGCCAAATGAGTGGAATCTCAGAATCGTTTGTCCAATCCACAAGGAGGTCCCTCTGACGGCGTCATCTATCGAGGGACAGGTCTTCTTAACGTCGCCTGTATGATTATCTGAGAATACATGTCTAAAGGCTGTCACTGAAGTCCGCAATAGACCAGTTTCAGGCAAAAGTCGTCGACTTTATCGATTAGCTGTACCCCGCCATGTGTCAAAATCTGCCAAATTTGTCAGATTGTCCAGGAAGACCGTAGAGAATTCCTGTTCCATCAAAATCGATAACAAACTTCTAGCGGAAGCCGCAATGAAACTACATTCAGTGCTCTGGTAAAAGATAAATCAACGACGCTGAATAACTCACGGACTCGGAATGTAAGGAGCTGTCAAAAGTTGACGGTGGAATCTAAGATGGAGCAGCGAAATGGAGAAAGATCTCAACCAACTTGGCGCATGAAACTAGACACAGCTAGCCAGAGATCGCAGTAATTGATGAAGCTTCTTGGTTGTGGCACATGTCCACCCCGGCATCCCGGACTGTAGCGCCATACATCCACCATTGTGCAAGCATGAGTTAAAAGGGATTCACTAGAATTCTCCCATCATTGCGTGAATTATCAATGTGTTCACTGCTCAGACTGACTGTTCTCAACTTCGTCTCGTCTCGTATTGCGTCGAGGAATGCACTTTGAGGAGACAAAGCGTCCACCTTGCCACCAGGTCTTCTCATATGAATCTCCCTTTACAGCTCAAAAGCAATAAAACATTTAACCAACTCTATTCTCTTTCAGGTGACTATCTTGGCGAAAAGAATGATCTCAACGAAGATGTGCTCAAGGCGTTCGTAGCCCTGCATGACTTCACGAACCTCATACTAGTACAAGCTCTAAGGTAACACCATCCGAATTCTAGTCAAAACAAACAAAATAAGCTAATGAACATTTTCTCCATTGCAGACAATTTCTATGGTCATTTCGATTGCCGGGAGAAGCACAAAAGATCGACAGAATGATGGAATGCTTCGCTCAGCGTTACTGTCAACTAAATCCTGATATCTTCACTAACACAGATACCTGTTACGTCCTTAGCTTTGCAATTATAATGCTCAACACATCCCTGCATAATCCATCGGTAAGTAGTGTGCACTTTGGAGAGGCAAAGCGAACAAGCATGTAACTCGATTAGACGACAGATTCAATGATGTTGACACAATTGCGCCCCCGCACCAGCCACAGTCTATTTTTGGTCAAGACCTACCCTAAAGCTAGCAACACTGATTCTCGCCATATTGATAGAAACACGCGGCGCGCACATTTTCTGCCTTTCATTTGTTTGTTTATGTTTTCCGCTAAAAATAGGTCAAGTATAGAATAGTTGCGCTGCCTGCTGTGGCGGTGATGGTGTGCTCAAAAATGTTCCAAAGAGTTTTCGGATTGAATTTATCCCCCCCATTAATCTGTTAAGAGATTGTGTTACATTCATGCACGCTTTCAATGAATCGGGTACTCAGGGTTTTGTTTCATGTATGGTCTCTGCATTGAATCTAATTGTGGTGGCGTATTTTTTGTTTTGTTTTTTAGGTGAAAGATAAACCAACCGTGGAGCAATTCATATCAATGAATCGTGGTATAAATAACGGTGGTGATCTTCCTCGAGGTCTGCTCGAGTCGTTATACGAATCAATTCGAACGGAACCATTTAAGATACCGCAAGACGATGGAAACGACCTTATGCACACATTCTTCAATCCAGACAAAGAGGGATGGCTTTGGAAACAAGGCGGCAGGTTAGTTGTTATATCGCTTTTGTTTTTGATGTGAGGACGGTGTATTTACATTCTTGTTCTGCAGGTACAAATCGTGGAAGAGACGGTGGTTCATATTGAACGACAATTGTTTGTACTATTTTGAGTACACAACAGATAAGGAGCCGCGGGGCATAATCCCACTGGAGAATATCTCTGTAAGTTGATTTATTTTCCGAACTGAGTGTTTTTATAATGTACGTCTTCTTTTCGGTGTGTTGACAGGTGAGAGAAATTCATGACAGAAGTAAACCTCACTGCTTTGAGCTGTTCGCTACGGGTGGAGCTGATATTATTAAGGCATGCAAGACTGACTCGGAAGGAAAAGTGAGTATTCGATGTTTATACTATGAATGAAATGTGTCTGAAGTGAGCTGTGGCTGTCAGGGCGCCCAAATTACCTTTAGTTTAGTCTCTGTGATAATTTGTTAATCGAATCCAGTGTGAAATTACTTGTGACCCGTTCTAATCGTTCGACAAACCCACTAACTATTCTCCACAAAAATGCTGTCCACTCGTCCGTGCTTCTGTTTGCTCACCGGAATCTTAATTGGAAATACATTACACACAAGGCGTTTCATTAAATCTATTTATTGGGCTTCTGATTGCTTCGAGCAGGAATAGGAGGTTTCAATCTCACGAATGTAGCAATCCCCGCTTTCAGAAATGCCTTACGAAAGAATGTGTGTTTTCACAATTTTGCGATCAAGTAACACGTACACCATTGGTGAAGGTAAAGTCCAACACAAGTGATTACTTTGCAGCTTGTGATATTCAAGGATAGAGTGGTTGGGCACCCGTCTACATAGGCTTTTCTGTAGGGATGGTTATACACTGATGGACAAAAATAAAGACACTTGAAGTTAATAAAGGGTTTTTCCCTAAGTGCGCTTCAACTTCTTTTTTTAAATAAAACGAAAACGGATTTATGTCTTATGTGTTCAAGAACATTTAATGGCAATTATGTCTCATCATCATCATCATCTTCTGACCCGCATGATATACTGAAAGGGTCGCGAAAGGGCCACGCACGAGAGATCTCCAGACAACTCGATCCTCCGCCATCGACTCTAACTCATCAGGGGTTATGCCCAAGCGTAACCAGGCGAGCTTATGGACTTGGTCCAACCATTTCATCCTGGGTCTGCCAGGTGGTCGCCTGCCTGATGGAATCGTATTCGAAGGCCCGTCTCGGAAGTCGTGATGGTGGCGACATTCGTGCTACGTCACCAAACCCACGGAGCATAGCTCCTTCTGTTCGAAGAAGCAGCTGCTCATCGTTGAGTTCCTCGCGTGTTTCTCACCCTATCCCGGTGAGTCATTCCCACAACAGCACGAAGAAATCTCATCTCAGCAGCTTGTATTCGCGATCTTATTCTTGACCATAGGTGACAGTTGGAACAAATACTAAGTTGGAAAGCGCTAACTTAGTTTTCACACTAAGCTCGGCCTTCCTGCTTACAGATCTCGCCAGCTGTGTCAAAACTGACCCAGCTTGACCAATCCTACAGGAAAGTTCAGTATTACTCCCCCCATCAATCGTGAAGAAGACCCCGAGATACTTAAACTTCTCCACCTGCTCCAATGGGACTCCACTAACATGTCGAGTGCATTGAAGAGGCGTTCTGGAAATTACCATAACCTCAGATTTGTCCACGTTAACCTTCATCCCAGAATCAGTACATACGGCCACAAACCTATCGAGTGCGCGCTGTATCCTGGGAAGATGTGAGGATAACTAAGTAAAAGAAGATGACTTACCCTCAACTCTCCCAATGTGAAACATTCCTCGCCTCGGCTGCGCTGCAACATCCGGTCCATATAAACAATGAAAAGGAGAGGTGACAAGACGCACCCTTGCCGAAGTCCAATGCACACGTTGAAAGGTGTTGATTTAGCACCCTTAACCCGTCATGGCTGTAAGAAAAATGGTTAATTATTTTAACTACAAAATTTGAATAGGTGAAGATTTGGGTCCGTATTATTGAATTATGAAATGGGGGAGGGACCAATAAAGGGTATCTGAGCACCTGCCTTGGCTTGTATATCAGCCTTTTCCTTACCTTCCTGGTTTGTATGTCCTGGCAGCCAAATCAGCTTTAGTTTGTTATTCCCTGCCAGCGTTTTTAGTCCTTTGTGACATTCCCAGTTAGCCCTAGAGTTGAATATGTCTTTATCTCTTTATTCCGGCTGCTTCACCAGTGAGCCCGTTCCCTTCCCGCCAAGGAATCCACATCATTTTAAGTCTGTATTAAATGATTTCTTTTTTGGGTAGGCATTGAGTGAAGTTAGATTAGGTGCCTGTGTAAACGTGGGTAGCTCCCCATTTTATTTGGCGCTACAGTCCGGGGTTGACCTGGGCCTCAACCAACAAGCACGGTCTCTGGCTAGCTGCAGTGTCGCACGCCAAGTTGATTGAGGTCCTTCGCCACCTGGGTGCGCCACCTTAAACGCGGGCGTCCTCTGTTGCGTTGCCCCACGGGTTCGGAGTCGAAGACTCTTCGGGCGCTCTACATGGCCTAGCCATCTTAGGCGTTGGATCCGAAGACGCCTGCCTATATTCATGTCGCTGTACAGCCCGTACAGTGGTTCAATCTTCTCCTCCAGAAACCGTCAACGCAAACAGAACCAAAGATTGCACGCAGAGCTTTTCTCTCAACGGTACCAAGGACTTCCTCATCCGCTTTTGAGATTGTCCATACCTCCACGCCGTACAGCAGGACTGGGAAGATCAACGGAAACGTGGGTAGGTCACGTCTCACTTATGTCCTGCTGGACCTTGTGTGGGAATTTACCTTCTCATTGTTGTTCTCATGTTGCCAACAGTAGCAACTTTTTGTCGCATTAAAGGAGTTTGTCTGTTTTTGCACTATTAACCCGTCGTAATATTTCCATTTTCTTCTGAAGAGGTGGATTACTGCATAGGATGGACTTGTGAAGGGTTCCGATGGCGATGAGGCGACCAGTTCATTGTCTTCCGTTCCTCTATTGCCATGTGTCCAGCCTCTGTTTTCTACTCTTTGCACTTCTCACACAAACTTGGATTTGATGATGTAGAAGTCTCGAGCCTAAATAGCGGCACGGCTGTTCGACATTGCTATCTCGCAGTTGGTATAGTTCCTTTTAACATTAATTTGAAAGCATCTGTCTACGCCCTACGGCATAGATTTCCGTTCAAAAGATGCTGGGGCGGTTGCTCATGGCTTCGAAGTACTTGCAGCTGGAAGTGGTAGCTTTTTGACGAGTGCATCAAATTATCTCAATGTAATGGGCAAGTTCGCATGGCTCCTGTAACACAGACGCATAGGTTAGGTGCGGTTGTAGTGGCTGACTTCCTTGAAAAGGTACCACACTTAGTCCAAGAGGCATGCCAACCTTTGAACTTAATTGAGTGTCTCTCTTGCGCTGATATGGTTCGTTCTTCTGGACCATGCTATTACAACACATGTGATTGTTGGTCAAAAAATTGTTATATACATCCTTGGACTGCATCACCAGGATTTACCAGCCAAGCTTCAACAAACAATATCATTAAAGTACGAGTCACTTTCCTGGTTACCTGTTCTATGTGCCTTCCCAATGAGCTTGCTGATCAAGATTACTCCTTGATCCAGTGTTGTGCCCGCCAGACTTATTGGTCTCAGGCGTTCTAGTTGCCGTTCACTCGGGAAAGGTATTACGGTGGTTTTTGTCGGAATTAGGCCAGCCGAGAAGCACCATCCATTCCTTAGTTAGTGATGTCGCTAAGGGGCTCCTCCTTCTAGCCCCTGACTGTGATGACATCTGAGTATGCCGGACATCTGATCACGTGGCTTGTCGGTACCTCTAGTCGGCTCCAGATGAGAGGAGATAAGACTCCTCCTTCTGGGCTTCCTCTAGTTGTGTTGACTTTAATGTGCCTCCTGATGAGGGAGCTCATTCACTTGCTATATTTAAGAATTTGTATGCCACAAGCACGTACTGGGAATCACCAGATTCAAGTGCTTTGTGTGTCTGCTTATGATTCATCAATTGGATTAAAGTTCCCCCCCAAAGCATGTGTAGACCTGATTTCTCCTGAATCGAAGTCAAAGCTTGGACATATTCTGACAATCGAACAGAAAAAATAAACAAAAAAAAAAAATTAATCAACTCAACAAACGATCACAAGTTTACATATCTGTCGGTATCAATCACACAAGAAAATGTTTATTTCCACCAGTTTCCCAGCGCTGCGGTTGCCATGACTCAATGTTCACCAATGAGTGTTAGTGATCCCATCCAGCTGCTGGCACATTTGGGAAATCCCCATTCGCAGCGAGCAAGAACAATTCATATCACATTCTCTTGCTAGTGAGCTTGAACACATTCTCCTCACAAATTGTTTACTCATAAATGTCTTTTCCTCTATTTCTTTTCTTTCAGGTGGTTGAAGGCAAACATACTGTCTACCGAATGTCCGCAGCAACCGAGGAGGATCAACAAGAATGGATCAAGCGCCTGACACAGTCCATCAGTCACAACCCATTTTACGATATCCTAGTACAAAGAAAGAAAAAAGCACTGAGCAACAGTTAGTATTAGTCCAAACAAACGCGAGGCTAATCATCTTTCATCTGGTCTGGTTTCCTGCTAAACGCCGCCGCCAACTCAATATATCATAATTCAACACTCAATCACCACCGTCGATGTCCATCGCACCCTCAGCTGATGGGACGGACATCTCCTCCCAATCCCAAATATTATTCGTAACATTCTTCCAAGTTTTTTTTTTTTTTTTCATTTAATGTATACTTTTCCCCCCCACGAGATATAAACGAGGAGATCCTGTAAAATCCACTTTATGCATGCGACAAGCAACAAACAACATAAATCCTGATATACATTATATAGAATATTGTAAAACTCCGTTTGTGTCTCTATTGTGATATAATTTATTTTGTTTAGAATTTAATGTAAACGATGAGCGAAGATACTAATTTTGTTAATAGATGTGCGTGTGTGTGTGTAAATGTCGCGTGACAGTGAAGGCAATGAAGGCCCCGCAAACAAATGATGAATCAAAAAATCTAAACTCATACAAAAAAAAACTATTAAAACTCAAAGAGAAAACATATCTTTTTTCTAATCAGTTGGAGAATGCTTTGAAGTTGCTAGTAGGGATCCACATACGAGCACATTACACGCGTGCCACCACTTCGTAGACCTTTTGTAAAATATGTTAATTGTAATTAAACAAGTGGAATACTACTTAAGTTGTCAGAGGCTCGTAACAATATTTAATTTAGTGTGTTGCGCTCGCACTACAACAGGCCCCACGAAAGGTGGCGACAGCGGCGCGGACAAAGAGAAAGAAGAAAGGGGGATAAACTGTTAATTTTCTTAAATGTGATATGTTTTGGTTTTAGAAAATGTCTACGCATACGTGTAGTGAACTCCTCTTTTCTCGAATAAATTATTTGTTGGCAGGGAAGTGTAAACTACTAGGCAGGCCAATATGCAGCGATTTAGTTTTGTATAGTTCTGCTAGCATTGAATTGTTTTTTTTTCTTTTTCATTTGTTAAGAAGATTGCATTGTGCCTCAGCTGCTTTTGGTTGTGTTGAAGAAAGAGAGAACTCGTTTGAGACGAGAACTGTTATTGAGTGGATTTGGTTAAGACGAAGGTGTTTCCTGTGCGTGAACAGACTGCAAGACAGTGCGATCTTCTATCGAATTCACGTGATGGTTGGGTGGTCTTGGAGTTAGTGCTGCAAACTTGACCTTCAAATTCTTCTTTAGCGTCCTTCATGAACCTTCGTCTTTCACATGAATGTTGGAGTTTATAAATCGATCCAGCAGCTTGGGTGTCGCCGACTTACGCCCGTCTTCCTTATATGCGAGCGTTGAAGGTTATAAATAGTTTCTGCGGCGTCTTCCTCATAAGCGAGCGTTGTAGGTTGTAATTTGGTTCTGCAGCTCTTTCTTCCTCATAAGCGAGCGTTGGAGGTTATAAATGTCCTGCAGGGTTTTCGATTTACGACTACCTTCTTTACACGCGAGCTTTAAAAATTAAAAATCGTCCCGGTCCTGCAGAGTCCGCTTCGACGACTTTTGGCAACCTTCCTTACACTCGATCACTGGAGTTTGTAAATCTGTCATACATCGCCTTTCTTCCGCACACGCAAGCGTTAATCTTATAAACCGATCCAGCAGCGTGTGTGCCCCCGACTAACGCCTTTCTTATTGGAGGTTGTAAATCGGTTCCGCTGCGTTTTCTTGGTCGACTTTCTTCCTAGCGTTGGAGGTTGTAAATCGATTCTGCAGCATCTTTCTTCCTCATACGCGAGCGCTGGATGTTGTAAATCAGTTCTGCAGCGCCTCTTTGGTCGACTTTCTTCCTCATACGCGAGCGTTGGAGGTAATATATATAAATAAATGTGTCCGGTGCTGCAGTGACTTTGATTTACGAATACCTTCTTTACACTCGATCGCTGGAGGTTGTAAATCTGTTAGAGTCTTGCTTCCACACACGCGAGCGTTGAAGGTTAAAAAGCGCTCCGGTCCCGCAGACTTCGCATCGTCGACTTTCGTCAACCTTCTTTACACTCAATCGCTCTAGGTTGGAAATCGTTCATGCAGAGTGTCCTTCGTCGACTTTCGACTACCTCCATTACACAAAAGCGTTGTAAGTTACAAACTAGTCCTGCTGCACCCACTTTGTTGTCTTTTGCGAATATTAGAGGTTATAAACCGTGTTATGTTCCAATCTCGAAAAAGTTGGTAATGCTGATGCTGAAATTGTGAAATTTAGTCCTTAATAGGTCCTCAACTCACTTCAGCAGAGGAGGTATTTGAGTCAATCCCACTGGACAGACGGATGCTCTTTTGTCAGTCCAGTCAGAAGCAGAGTAGATGCGTTTAGTCGTCGTCTAGACCAAAGCAAAAGCATTCGGTATTCATTTGATATTTGAGCCAAATGTTCAGTCCTTTGCTTACCTCTACAAGCAGCAATCAGCTCGTTAACTCGGGCCTTTCATCACAAAGGAGGTCCAGCAACAAATCTCTGAAGAACTGAATCTGGTAGTTGTTCTTTTTGATTTCTCCAGATAGCTGACACCTCAAATAGGGGTTGGGACACTACTATCTCAAGAAGACCTTGTTGTCAGTATCTGCGCGTTGGTATTTGTCCAGGAAGATATGACTTCAGGAATAATTGAGTACCTTGCTTCTTGCAATAAGTCTTCTCATTTGATGCATCTCCATCAAGAGCCTTCAACAATGAGGTACATTTTCGACTGGCTTACACTCGACCCCTTTAGACAGACCTCTAGACACGTAAGCTCAGTCACAAGCGAAGGTTCTGCAAATCGACAGGCAGGCAATTATATTTTTTACTGCGCAAACTGCCTGACGCCCACTTGCTTGCTGTGTACCTCTTGATTGCACAATCTGTCTGACGACGACTTGAAATGTGTGCAACTCTCACGAGCATAGATGACGCCGATCGCCTTGCGTTCATTATTTGAAAATTGATGGTATGAACGCCATACGCTGAAGTCAAAGACTGACAAACTTGACCATATAGGACACCAGAGCTGATGAACAATGCCATAAAATGACCAACAAACTTCTCTGTCCATGCGGCAGTCTTCACGTTTTCGCACAGGAAGTACAACTCCTTATCTGAAAAAGCTCAGTTCGACTGAACTCGTGGTAAACATAACTCAATCTGTTGACTTTGTTACAAGGAACACACGAGAAACCACAAGAATCTGAACCGACCTGATAAGACTTTCACACAAAGAGAAAACAAATATCGAAGTGAACACAAATGAGTACCCTTCCTCCATCAAAGATCCATTGTATATATTTAAAATCATCATCTCAGACATAAGATAGATCAACATCACTCAAAAAAAACAAAAAAAAAACATTTTAGTTAAACAAATTTGATTTAGGTTAGTTGATTTTCCTTAGTTAGAGATACACACGCTTAGTTTGTAATGGAGATTTCCTTTCGCTTGTGTATTTATGTATGTATATGTTTTATAGGAACAACATTTGTTGTTTTGTATTTTTCTTTTTTCTAAACGAAAGGAAATACCAGAGAAAGAGCGAGAGAAACGAAAGCAAAACGATATCAAAACAAATTAAACATATTTAATGCAATATTTAAAAGTTATTAAAAAACAAAAAAAAGAAGAAAAGAAGAAGAAGAAGAATATATATACATGTAATCCGTACGAATTAGAGTGGAGAGAAATTACTCGTTTTCCTCAAAGTTGTAGTGTCTAGACGTAGAAGAAAACTAAATAAGATTGTATTGTAAATGATATTGCTTAAGTATGAGAATTGTAAACAATTTACTTTATAATTTGTATTATAATTTAATTTCTTTTTATATAAACCTATATATATATATGTACGCATACGTAAAACAAAACAATTTATGATAAAAGAATACATTTATACATAAACAATATAAATTGGTGTGGTTATTATTGGAACGAGTGATTGGATGCAATTGAAGTGCGGGCGGACATGCACGTTGAGTTAAGAAGTTTGTCTAGACCAACGCGGAGCCAAGATCTTGACGATGGTATGCGGCACTGACACAAGTCTTAGCAGGGAATAACCCGTGCTAGTCACTTCTAGGAAGATACTTGATAGTGGACTCCAGTTACGCACGGCAAGTTTGTAGAGATGGGTGTCCTAATCCTAATGGGTTTAGAGTCGAACAACTTTTAGCCTGGAGTTGAATTGCTTACGAAGACGTGTGTGGATCTGAATCTTTAAATTCGCTCTAGTATTTGCACAAACCAGATGGAAGATAGCATGGAAAACAACCCAATTCTTCTTCGCCTGTTTTCATTATTGGCAAAGCCTTTGGTTTGTAAAGTAAAGTGAAATGATAAGCAAGTGTAAAGATAAGCCTTCCGAGAGAAGTCGGGGGATAATACAGCTGTGTCCGGAGAGCGTGAACCCCTGATTACATGCACACTCCGTTGGTGTGAACACCCATTTTTTTATTAACTATACTCTATAGCATTTTTTTTTTCGGGGTAGGAAGGAAATCTTCGAAAAGACTCTATGGCGAACGCACATAGAAGTGTGAAATTTTTACTCACTAAAACCACCTAACTGAATTTATTAACCAGTAGTGTGTATTTCATGATGTAGGTCGGCAGGTAACACTCCAGCTAACATCGCAACTATCGCACGAGATCAAAGTGTCTAGTCCTTTGAAGTCGGCGCAAGTCATTAGTTTCCTCAAGGATCGGGTAAATTGCAGAGTTTGTGTACTCTTCTAGGCAGCGCTTATGTTTATAAGCAAAGTTCTTAACTGCATCTTAGAGTGGTAATATTCTAACATCTCTGTGGATATCATCGTTTCTGATATACCATGGTGCATAAACGATATCTTATTTTGAAAAACCTGTATGTTCATATTACTTGCTTTGGTACAACCCCAAAGTTGTACGCCATACTCTATAGGATGAACAATAGAAACCTCGATAACGTGAACGAAAAATGCCCACTATTGGACATGTTCATTCGTCCGTTTGCTGGGTTGTTAGTTTTTGCATACAATTAGAACACTGCAATGTACATAAATGTTTCTTTGCAAAAATTTCTTTGAAATTCCTATCATTGAAAGAAAGAAGAGGAATTGGAAAGTGGTTAAGATGCGTTGGGTTTGTCTCAGCAGTACGGTATAGCCAAATTCACAATTTCAGCGAGAAAACAAGACAAAATCATAAAAGCAGTAACGACTAGACAAATCAGTTCGTTGAAAAGAAAAACCTTAACCCTCATGTCGGCAGCACCGACGATATTTATGCCAATTGTGACAGTCAGGGAGATCGTGTAAGGTGATAGTTGATCGTTAATGGGCACAATCTTCTGTAGCGTGACCATCACTTCAAAAGCAAAGTAACTTAAGCGGATATATGATCTGTTGTTAGTGTATTTTACATGCAAATTGAAAGTTAAGCGTATAAACGCTTGCAAAACAACACAACTGTTATTTATTCAAATATTCGTTTCAAAGGCAAGCAAAGAAAGACAGGACATACCAAGACTGAACAGTTGCACAGAAGCAGAAATCAACTAATAATAGTAGGTCGAAAATTAGGTCATCTCTGGCTGAAGTTGGATTCATGTGCAAGCATAAAGGTCGGAATTCTTCCATACGCAGATGCACGATAGACATTCAACCAGCTTTGGGCTAAGCTGGTAGAGGAATCAAATTTTAAAGGCCCATCGACGCGGATACCGAAACGGTCATCATTTTGGATATTCCCCACACAAGATCGTGGAAGACTTGAGCCTTGTTGTAGACAATGGACAACCATCCTGCTCTGGACAATATTCAAATACCCACAATCGTCAAACAACAACTAAAAGAAGCTTTTTGGAAAGATATGTGAAAAGAGCTGAAATTTCAACAAAACAAGAACACACTCCTTAATCGTTTATTTTTATTCCTTATTTATCTAGAGCTTAATATTTACTGACTAAGTTAATAAGTCACTACAAACTAAGATCTAAAGCAAAAACTGTCTTAACCGAACCAGAATTGCGGCAACCATCAGGGTGCACAGGCGTCCCCTTGGCCGTACAGGACCTTATACTCGGGAACAATTTGTTTCCGAATCACGAGGTTCATCTTTTGAACGAAAACCTCGCGTTCCGGGTCTCGCTTGTAGACCTTGATGCCCGGGCTATGGACCAGGAACGCGTTGTTCAGGACATGGAACTCGTAGTTCAGCAAGCACATGGCGAAGCCCTGAAAGGAAAGAAAAAACAAACTGAGTGACGGCCCTCTACGAGCGGATGTCAAAGCATTCACCTGTATGCGTTTGTTGCTCTGTCCCTCCCACGTGACGCGCTCGTCGAAAAGCGGCTCCTCATTGTCACTCACGTAGAATGGCTCCCAGAACTTGTACTTTGCCTTCCTCTCACCCACACTGAACACCGCCAGGCTGTCGGTCTCATTGGCCTTCATCCATTCGGCGAGCTTCGGGACATTGTGGCAGCTCTTGCAAACCTTCATATGGAAGGGTACGGCGGTTTTGTTCTCCAGGAGCGTCTGCAGTTCGGTTTTCGTGTCTGGGATACTCACTGACTTGTGCACTTCGAAGACAACCAACGGGAACACTCTACGGGACAGACGTTAGACAGGGACTCGGAAATGATTGGAAAGTCTGGCTTACTTTGGCCGGCGACCGGAGAGGACACTGGCGTTGTTCACGACCATCTCTATGAACTGTGCCACAAATCCCGGATTCGGATAGAGTTCGATGTCCGAGGCCAAGATGAAGTGGGTGATGGCAGCCTTGCGGGCGATGTTCCTCCCCACGTTGATGGGGTACAGCAGCTTGGATTTGTATCTGTACATTTCGGTGCGGTTGTAGGTCTCATATGGCGGCAGGTCTGAGCAGTTGTACGGCCACTGCATGGCTTCCGCTTCCGTGAATGGAATGGACGATGGCATGTGGTTGTTCTCGAAGTAGATGTGGAACGTCACGTAGTATTGAATCAAATCGCTTTCTGGAAGGCAGTTCCGGACGTACTGAATGGACTCGAGCGTTTGGTAGAAATCTGTGCCGGGGGCGAAGAGCGCAAAGCTCACCGATGCTTGCCATCTAGAAGGGGAACAAGACGAGGGTTAGTGTTTGGAATGTATTTCTTGGGACACCTAGTCGACAGTAAAAAGAAAAAAATCGTCGACAACACCGAGGTCTTTAGGGCGACCATGCACCAACTTAAAAATGATCCCTTTTCTCAATCGACTCAACCGTCCATATAAACTACCCTCTTGAGTGAAAGAGAGGGTGGCCAACGATAGGGTGAATCAGAGAGGACATGCATGGGCAGTCGTCTTTGGATCGCGAAAGGGTACGGTGGTTGGTTTACCCGTGGCAACTTAATACGTGTTAAATCCGCAAAAAATGCTACAATGTCCTAAGAGTAGAACAGACAAGATATGCAAAATTCCACTTCGCCTTGATTCCCAATGCTTCCCACCCTCATTTGCGATGACATCTGTCAGGTCTTCGGACAAAGTCAGGAGCACAGTCTCAAGACAACCAGTAATCGCATCTTGCATCAATAGCTCTTAGCAATGACGCCAGATGGACCCATTTCGCAGTCTGTTCAAAACTATTGGCTGGCAGCATTGCCTCCGCTTGTACTTCAGACCATTGACCCCACCATGGGACTGATCCACTTCTGCACTCGCAAAGTTGGAGGAGTTAAAGTAAAGATCTCCGCTGGCCCGGAAGAAGGCACTGGATTAGGAGTATTCGAGCAAGAAATCTCCTCTTTTCCGTCGATTGCTTAACCATTGTAGTGTATCCCAGCAGGAGGTAAAACCGGTCTAGGAGGTTATCACTGTCTATGCACAGTCAGGCGGCTGTTAAGGCTCTGGATCAGTTAAATCAAAGATGGTGAAACTTTGCCGTCTATCTCTTAGGGAGATAGCTGTGAAATGCAGCCTTATCCTATGCTGGGTCCCTGGGTATTGGCATTCCAGACAACGATAGGGCCGACGCGTTAGCTAGAGCAGGACTGGGTCTGCCATTGGCAAATAATCTGGACACCCTACATCCCTCACTTGAAGTAAGAAAGACCTTCTTTCTCGATAGCCATGTTTCTCGGATTAGGGCGAGTTCTTCTCCGTCTCTTTGGAGACAGATCAATCAGTGCAGATTGATCTGGAAAGCCCTCATTCTGAGGCTTTTCTACCACTGTGACATTACTCACATGTATTCGTCTTTCTTCGTCTTTGGCTCCCTCTGTAACAGATGGCGTGACGTTACTTTTTTCCGCAGTAATGTCCAGGCTTCCGAAAGAGGCTAAAGTTTTCAACTAGCAATAATCGCACCTCGGTAGGACCCCATTGGTTACGATATCGCCTCTGCGCAAAGCTGAGAGAGCCTGCCATACTCGAGATGTTATCATCTCTTTCCTGCACCTTCAAGGAGACCTGCGACATGTGATCTCCTTTCCCTTCATCAATTCTAGAAACTCCTCGTTGATTAGGAAGGAGACCAGCCTGTTTGACTCCTGAGGTTTTTCTGCTTTAATGATTTTCCAGTTGTCCATGGGGACACCTGGATTTTGGCCTTTCAACAGCCTTAGAATGGTCCGGATAGGTCGGACTCGGTGGCAACTACGCACGTGCTCTAGGCCTGATGGGTGCCTTAGTATCTTAGTCCTGTCCAAGTACTCTTAATTTTCGGTATGACCTCTGTTAAGACGTCTACCGAACATTTGTTGTGGCACTCTATCGTTTTGGAGTCGCCAGCGTGCCAACCGACTTCAGTGAAGGTAGGTGGCGTTGCTGTCGGTTTCTCAGTGCTGTGCCTGAGTAATTCTTCAGCAATTTTGATCGTTAAGAGGCTCCAGTTCTCCCGACTGGGTCTGCCTTCGGCGTTCTGCATGTCAGAGATCCCGTATAAGAGGTCACTTTTGACGACAGCCTTGAAGGGAACACCTTGTTGCTTACAGATGCCATCAACACCGCTCGAATCGAGGATGCAAAGAACTGGACTAGAACAAAAAAAAAATAAAAACGCTCCTAAAACTGAACAGGAATGAAATAAAAAAATTTGGCCATTCTCACGGTCCCACAACGACTTCTGCAGAAGTTGTGGACACGAAGAGGAAACAACGCTTCACTTCCCGGGTACCGAGTACCGGGTTAAGAGGAAGAGGAAACTACGCTTCACTGCCTCGGTACCTGTCCAGCCCCTCCAAGAACAAGAAATGATATGCTAGGCAAATACTTCTTCAGCAGCCTAGAGGAAATGTCACACATTAAGATTCAGGACATAGCTAAGTTCACCAGGAAAACAAACTGCTTATAAACCAGAACAGGAGTGGATTATTCAAGATAGGCCACTAGGATACCACTTGGAGACTATCAGGTGTTAGTGTAGTCCCTTTGAATAAACGAGGAATCGGTTTAAAACAACGGATCCAGTGGGTCACCACACGTCACGACATTCACCTTAACCTAACCTAACTATCTCGTCAAACACTTGGACTTGGAAACCACAATTCAAAGCCTGGTTTGCTGTGGAGACTTTGTGAAATCGCAATGTGGGACTATCTTGTGCCAAAATAAGACTCCAATTCTGCGTCTGCATTCTGATAATGTTTCCAAAGTGTGTTGTGATCAACAGTGGATGTGCCTAAACGAGTCCCGGGTCAACTGGATTGATTGTAGACTAGATTAGATTAACAGTAAGGATCGTAAAACGCGTGCAGATAAGAAAGTGCCCAAAGTTGCGGCGTTCGGTGCTTAATCGAAGAACGAACGACGAAGGAGACGCTACGTCGTAATTGATTTACTTTAACAACGAATCAATCTTCAATTCTGATTGCCTTTGTTGAAATGTTTATACAGTTTTTTTTTTATTGAGCCATAATTGAACAATGGGCCATGGGTCTGGACAAGGTCACTGATTGCATGGACGTGGCCTTAATGTCTGAAACACAATAGTGCGTTGCGCCAGCCGACTTCATGTTACAGAGAGAGTGCGATATATTCAATTTATCAGCTGTTCTCTCTCTCATCTACTAAATGAAACATATTGCCGCCTTTCAGCATACACTCATTTGAAATGACTTTTGTCGTTAAATTATTTTAAATCAGCTGTTTTCATTTCCCAAGTGACAGTTGACAGAAAATACTCTCAATTTGGAAGAAAACTCTCAATCTGGGAGAAAATCTCTCACAGCGCACCCCTCTGTCCAAACATATCCAACATGTTGAATAATAACGTGCGATGAACTACGTTTTACGTTTTATTACGATCCTCTCATCACTCTCATTTTTCACTAACGCAGGTCGAGCGCGTTGAAAGCCAACGCCAGCGCAAACGCACTATTGTGTTTCAGGCATAAGCCTTGTATTACGATGTTTATTCAACATTCATTCATTCACTTGACTAGATTATCACTTGATGTCATGTTTTATGGACAGTTACTTCACTTTGTTGAAGTGTGAGGTCGACCATTCGTGCAACCGTTCAAGTCTTAGAGTCCCACGGGACTAGCCAGTTGTGCTGAACTGCAAGACATCCTGGTGTAATCTCCATTTCTGGAAAGCGTGGGCTTCAGGCCAGGTGATTCAGCCTCTGGTGAAGCAGTCGCCACAAAATAGTTCATCCCAGTTGAAGTCTTAATGCTATTTCTATTCATCACAATAGCCCTGAGATGTGCAGGTGCTTACTCACTACAATGACCCACAATTCTAAGAGAAACTTGAGAGAGAGAGAGTTCTTGTGACATTGAAAGAATCGATCATTGAAGTAGCGACGTGTCTTAAACCAATGGC
Source organism: Eristalis intricaria (assembly GCA_964034865.1). NCBI lineage: Eukaryota > Metazoa > Arthropoda > Insecta > Diptera > Syrphidae > Eristalis > Eristalis intricaria. The sequence goes on from OZ035877.1 coordinate 12,131,836, forward strand.
CCTAGCTCAAGGAAAGGCAGGAAAGGTGAGTAAGCACCTGCACATCTCAGGGCTATTGTGCAAAATCGGCAAATACGGAGATTAACCCTTGCCTCCACACGCTAAGTAGGCTAATGTCCTTTTTGACTAGAGTGCGACATCAGTTTCGTTGTCACACGAGTGTGGAGGCGAAGATTTTTCTTCGGATGATAGGCTTTCGATGCTAACTGAGCACGTTTGACTTTAGCACGCGTCACAAATCACTCGTGAACTGGTCAAAGCAGAGCAGTGAAAAACCAAACAGGAACCCTTACTAATTCCCTCCAAAAATCGAGGCATCATTGCCTGCAACAACCTTTCCTCTGTGAATTCTAATAATAATAATAATATGGGTGGCGCTACAGTCCGAGGCGGACCTGGGCCTAGCTTCTCAGCAACCACTCGTGTTGTGCGTGCTGGGACCTACAGTCCGACTCCGAACAGCCAAGTTTGAGAAGCTTTTTTCTAAAAAGGAAATACTCTTTGAGCCTTGTCAGTGTCTCGAAAGAGGTGGAGCCGTGATTTATCAAAAGTAGTAAAAATTCGGCACACTCTGCGTAGGAGTCAACGCACTAACCCACTACGCCATTGCTACCCAAGCTATTAATGTGAATTCTGCACAAGCCATTAAGCCCGGAAGTGCGCCTTGACTGACAATGCCCTAAATGTGAATTTGAAGTGCCACGGAAGCACTTCACATGGATGTCACAAGCCACCGATTATTTGACAAGAACATTCCAGACAACGGCTTGTCAACACGTATATGAAGTGCTTACAGACATCAATGCCGCACAGCGCGCCAGTTGTAAAAGCGCGAACATGTTCCGGGAAAAAAAATGGAATTGCTTGCCGCTTTGGCCTCTAATGCAAATGAAATGTAATCGTTATCGTCCATCGGCTAAAGAACTAATATTTCGATAGCTCTGCCTGCCTCACACCAGTTCTCGGTATCGTAGACGGGAACGCGGAGATATGATATATTGCCCCAAAAATTTGTTAAAGTGCGATAATGGCGGTTTGCCCACCATTTTCGGAGCACTAAAGGCTAATAAAGATTAATAAACGCATTTATTTATTCATCAGGGGGGCAGGCGAAAGCCATGACGCAGGAGTTAATTGCATTACAGAAATTGTTTTACTGATGGGTATTCTTCTTCTCTTATATCTGGGACGCTCTTAAGCGTTCGGAGTTAAGACACAGCACGTGGGCCTTAAATGAAACCTATTCCTATTTATGATTAGCTTAAGATATGATCTTTATTGGACTCTTGTTGTATAACGGTTTCCAGGGGTTCCACCAAATGAGTCTGTCGGGCACAACATGAGTTCCAAGAAACAAAGTAAAGTTCCTAGGAGCCATCGGAGACAGGATATTCATTGGAAACAGCACACAGAGGCGATAACCAGGAAAGCAACGCTTGCCCTAGTGATTTGTCGGAGTTTGGCGGGTAAATCCTGGGGATGCGTTCAAAGTATCCTGAGAAGGATGTCCATAGCAATTGTACGACCAACAATCACAGCATGGTCCAAAAGAACCAACCTGATAAGCGCAAGAGAGACACTCATTCAAGTTCAAAGGTTGGCATGCCTCTCGGTCTAAGTGCGGCTTACTTTCAAGGAAGTCACCCATTACAACCTAACCTAACCTATGCGTCTGTGTTACAGGGTCCTTGAAAACTTGCCCAGCTGCTGCCATGGGTGTGCTTTAGGCCCGGACTCCATTGCATATAGCGGTTGTAGAATGTGCAAATAAGGAATGTGCAAAAAAGGAATGTGCAAGAATCATATCATTCATTTATTTTCAAAATTCATCGTTTTTGAAGCTTCGGGGACTCCTAAATAATTTAACTTGTGGTAACACCGCCTGATCCACAAGAAAGGAGATCCCTTCAACTGCGCCAACTACCGAGGGATAAGTCTTCTCAACATCGCTTATAAGATCCTCTCTGCCGTTTTGTGTGAGCGCCTGAAGCCATTCGTCAACAACCAACCTTAGTCCTTTTCAGTTTCAGGCCGGGGAAGTCCACCATCGACCAAATCTTCACAGTACGGCAGATCCTGGAAAAGACCCAAGAAATGCGGATCGACACCCACTACCTATTCGTCGACTTCAAGGTGGCATATGACAGCGTGCATAGGGACGAGCTATACAACGCCATGTCTAGTTTTGACATTCCTGCCAAACTCGTAAGACTGACCAGGATGACGATGGCTATCTCTCACTGCTCCATCAAGATCTGTAACGAACTCGCCGATACTTCAATGTCACAAGAGGTTTTAGACAAGGCGACGCGCTGTCATGTGACTCCTTTAACATCATCCTTGAAAAGATCATGCATCCTGGAGAAGATCATGGAAGACTCGCACGCCAACAATAGAGGCACGATCTTCCAGAAGTCCGTACAACTGTTAGCTCACGTGAGCGGACATTGACGTGATTGGCAGACCACAGCGAGCCGTCAATGAGGCGTTTGCTGGCATTGAGGCGAAAGCGGCTAAAATGGGTCTAGCGGTGAACGGGGGAAAAACGAAGTTTATGCTGTCATCAAGAAAGGACACACAACGTCGACGTCTTGGACAGAGTGTCGCAATGGGCTGCTATAACTTCGATGTAGTCAAGAACTTAGTCAGGTAGTCACGAACAGCATCAGTACCGAGATCAAACGCAGAGTAACTCTTGGCAACCGCTGTTTCTATGGGCTCAAGAGGCAATTGAGTGGCAGAGCCCTCTCTTGAAGGACCAAACTGACTTTATACACGATCTTGATCATCCCAGTCCTGCTGTACGGCGCGGAGGCATGAACAATCTGAAAAGCGGATGAGGAAGGCTTTGGTCTCTTCGAGAGAAAAGTTCTGCGTGCGATCTTTAGTCCAGTTTGTGTTGACGGTTTTTGGATGAGAAGTTTCATCCACTGTATAGCGACATGAGCCAGGCCACGCGTCTGCGGCTCCAACGCCTATGATGAACGAACTGTACAGCGACATGAGTCAGGCCAGGCGTCTACAGAATCAACGCCTAGGAGAGCGAGGCCATGTAGAGCGTATGGACAACTCAGCTCCAGCCCGAAGAGTCTTCGAGAGGACGCCCGTGTTTAAGGTGGCACACCCAGGTGGAGAAGGACCTCAACCAACTTGGCGAGACAGGAAGCGAGAGTCCCTGCTAGCTGGAGAGGCTTGTTGGTTGAGGCCCAGGTCCACCCCGGATTGTAGCGCCAAATAAAGAAGAAGAACGACTGACAACAAATTGCTTAAATAAGTTAAGTCGCAAAATGTTTCCCTCCTCCACACATGTTTCACGGGGTCACGGCATCAACAACGTTCCCACGAACCCACGAACAGCGAAACGCTGACCTAGCGTCTGGCGAACCGGAGACACGGTGTTACGGTAAGCCGCATTCTACCACGTACGGCAGCCGGAAATCTGAGTGCACCTGTGGGAACATGTCATCGCTCCAGCAGCACGAAGTATTATTTAAGGCAGTTGTAAGAATTTGGTCAGTTAGTCTTAAGTTTATCGTGTAGAGGAAAAATAAAATATTTTTTTTTTAAACAATCTAAACGCATAATAGTTTAATTTATACAAGCAAGTGCTCAAGCCCGTCTGGACGTATGGGGTTGTACCAAAGAAAGTAATACAAACGTACCACAAACTTTTCAAAATAAAGTGCTAAGGGCCATCGTCAACGCATCCTGGACCTCACCCTGGACTTCACCCTAAATCCATAACAGAACATGAATTCCCCCTTATCATAGATCCCCAACACTGCATTCGGGATTGTCTCGATCCGGCGTGAGCTGTATCAGCATTTCTGCAATACATTTGTTTATTCCAAGACCGAATGCAGATTGTTGCACAAATGCTGTGTAAGTACATTCCATCACGTATCGGGGAGAGCATCTTAGGGTGCATGAATGGTTGTGGGATCAACCCTGATGCAGTTCAGTTGCAGAGAGTTCCCCGATCGGAGCTGAAGGATGCACAGATTAAAAAAATAAAAAAGTAATAAAAATATAAAGCCACACGTCTCTCATTTTCACTATATACGAAACAACGATATCCACAGAGGTCTTGGAATTGCATCAGTCCAAGATGAAGTTACGAATTTTGCTCGTAAGCATAAGCGTCGCTGGAAGAGCACATAAACTCTGCTGTCTTTCCAATTCTCGACGAAAGAAACTCTTTTCGCCGTCTTCAGAGGACTTCAAGAGAGAAAAGAGTGAAAACTATTTAAAATAAAGAATAAATAGAATAACCTCATTTCGCCGTCTTCAGAGGACTAAACCCCTTGACCTGAATTCAACCCGCGCTTAGCTGCGGTGTAAGAAGGAACTCTCAATGGAGAAGCTCTTGCCAAATGCGTCTAAACCATGAAAGAAAATTTGCTGGATAAGTGTAGAACTTAGTTGTAGTGGAAATATATTTTAATTGAAGGGAGGTGTTTTTACTGGGAGCTATGTGGGAACGGTCTTTTGACGATTTTCGCCTACCCTCGCTAAAGAAAAAATAAATTAACGTTATAAACATCACAATCCTTGGCACGCCATTCCACATTCCAAGTCCCCAAAAAAGCCTTGCAAGTGCGTTCAGCCTCGATAGTCGAGGCCAAGGCCAAAGTTCCAAACCATCGAAAATGCACCACCCACCAAAAATAACCAAGAACAGATAACGGTCGTTCAAAGTCAGGAGCTGAATCTCAAGTTCACCCATAAGACACTCAATACCAGAATAGACGGCATTTGCCACTCGAAAAACGGAATGAAACTTCACGCCGCAGTCACTTATTGATAACGACGATGGGTAAATATCCGCGCTCTTAAGAAAGCACTTGTATCCCCAACGAGAAGGACACGCACAAATGAAAACAATTACAATCACCTTTGCACCAACAGCGGCAAGTTATCGAAAAACGTGTAGTCCCCGTGGGTGGTGTAAGTGATGCCATCGCCGCAGCTCAGGGGACCGTGCTCGGCACGAATGTAGTTCTTCAGTATCCAGAACGAGCCGTCCTGGATCTTCTCCAACTCGAACGGCTTGTCAACACAATTCACTATCAACTTAAGACCGTCCTTCAAGCTGATCTCCTCGACGACAATCGACTGCATCGCATAATCGCTGTCATTCGTATAGAATATCACAACACAGAGCAAGGACACGAACACCAAAAATGACAGGATGTTGTGCACACTCCTGATACTTCGCTTAACGTCCCTTTTTACCGAACCCATTGAAGCTATGCGAGAACGAACAAATCCATGGGGCGGGCAGACCGATGTCGACCCAAGCACTGGCGCGCGAACTTGTTACTGGCGTGGATGGTCGGCGTGAAAATGGCTAGTTAGACGCCGCTAGCTAGATTGCCTACGCGGTGTGTGGTGTCAGTGTGTGCGAGGGCTTTTTGTAAATGGCATAGGGTGGCACAGTGTGGCTGGAAAGAAGGGCAACGCCGTTTTGCGAGGCGATTAGATAGGCGTCTATGGATGGGCGATAAGGTTGATTTCAAATGAAGATTGGTCGACCTTTACCTGGAAATCGGCAATCTATGTGATGTGTCGCTTATCTAATGACCGTCGTTGTTGATATCCGGCCGTGTTCACTTCTCGATTGCCAGCCTCTTGAGTCGTAAGGTTATCGGTCGTAAACAAGTCGTAGTGCCGCTACCATTTACGGGGAAAAAGAGAGGAAATTAAAAGAAACATTGGCTACGAGTTCTTAAGTGATTGCCTTAAGATAAGCTTAATGCGTGCTTGAGGGTGCGCATTGGTTTTTTCGGTGCATTGTCTGGCCCCTACGTTGTCCACTGATATCTGAACCGGCTCTGAAAATAGGTTTGACGCTACTGGGTTAGGGTCGAAACTGGAGAAGCCCGGGAGTAAGCTGTTGGAGAGGCTTATTGGTTAAGGCCCAGATTAGCCACGAACTGTACTGTCAGATAAAGAAGATGAAGATGGTTGGAGTAGCGAAACGTCATTGAAACTTGAAAGTCGGACGAGGCAGAAAACAGAGCCAAGATTCAAATAGCCACTCAGGAACTTTCAGTCCCAGATCGAGGCCATTCAACTATAATACAACGACGTAGCTTGCATTTACATCTAATCAGGCAGCTAAAGGGGCCCTGAGAGAACTGAGAGAAGAAAAACTAGACTGAATGATGGCCATTGTGCTCAATAAAGGCCTAGGTGGCGCTACAGTCCGAGGCAGACCTGGGCCTAGCTTCTAGAGCAACCACTCGTCTTGTGCGTGCTATTGTTCTTTCACGAGTGGAAAGGACCTACAGTTTAATGCCGACTCCGAACGGCGAAGTTGAGAAGCTCTTTCTAGACAGGAGTACTCTTTGAGCATTGCCAGGGACTCGAAAGAGGTGGAGCCATGAATTATCAAAGTTGGTAAAAATTCGGCTATCGAACCTGACACCCTCTGCGTAGAGTCGACGCACTTACCCACTACGCCACGGCGTCCCATTGTCCCTTGCCATTGTGCTTACAGTTGTATTAAGACCTGTATACGCTGAATCCATGACATCGACGTGCTCTTCTACTCTCATGCTATGTCCACAAGCAGCCTTCTCCAACTTGATGGCGAGTAAGTGATGTCAACTGGTTCGACAGCAGGGATAGAAGCAAATTTTAACATCTCTGACTACATCCAGACTGAAGCTGCAAGAGAGCAATGGAAGCACTTGTATGAAGGTTGGAGCCCAACAATTGTACACCTTCCACCTTATTAGGCCGACGATCCATGGAGGATCCGAGCCTGGGCGGTCCTTCCATCAATGACAGTCCTGACTGCTTCCAGTCATCAAAACCAAACTGTCTTGCGTCCACGATAATTGATGCCGAATTCGGTCATGCGTCACTGGAGTAGTCAATCAGTGGTACTAGTCTGACTAGGGGTATCACAATGGACCAATATGGTCTAAGTGTGCTGGTGAATGCTGACAACCTGACAAAGCCTCCAATCTCCTTCGATTGCTTGCACAGGTGGCGACGAACTTAGAGAGAGATTCCGGGAGACTCGATCGGCAAAGATCCTAGCTGGCCGTTGCGATTGTAGCTTTCCGACGTCAAACCGTGGTGTCCTTTATCGACTCCGTTGATCTCTTGATATCCGAGTTCTTACCCTGGCTCCGAGTTCTCCGAGTCGATGCTGGAGAGTGTCTGACGTCGATCGCAACATGATCAATCTGGTTGACGGTTGATTGATCAGGGGACCGCCAGGTCCCTTTTGTGGATGTTGAGGTGTGGGAACCGCGTGCTAGCTACAGACAGATTACGTCCCGTGACAAAGTCCACCAGCCTGAGTCCGTTATCGCAGTTTTTCCAATGACTTTGGCAAAGATGTCTTCCTTACCCAGCTTTGCATTGAAATCTCCTAGAACGATCTTGGTGTTGCAGCTGGGGCACTGATCGTAAGTCCTTTCTAGGAGATCATTGAAGTCATCCTTGCTGTTGTCATCTTTGTCCTCTGTCGGGGCGTGGGAGCAAATCAGGCTGATGTTCCCGAATTAAGCCTTGATGCAGGTTGTTATGAGGCGTTCGCTTTTACAGACGAAGCTGAAGACTTTTTGCCTAAGTCTGCCTCGAACTGCGCCTCTCCCTGTTGCAATCAGCGTAGTAGATGTCGCAGTTTCTCATCCTCTTCTTGCCCGGCCCATTCCACCGCACTTCCTGGAGTGCGGTAATGTCTGGTTTGTAGCAGTCCAGGGCTTCCGCGAGTTCTTCGGCTGCACGTGGTTTGTTAAGGGACCTAACATTCCACGTGCAGAACCGAAAATCGTTGTCCTTGTATCGTTTGCTGGGGTCGTCAACATTAATTCCGTCCGTATCCGAGGCAGCTGGTTGTCTCTGAACCATAATATTTTTACGTGGTGAGGGAATTAACCTCACGCACCCACGCACAACCCCCAACTGGAAAGCCAGGCCCTATTCTTTAACCCTCGGACGGAGGGTCCGGGCTTATCCAGTGTCGGTATCCTCGCAGAGGCTGTGAGCGCCGCCGTTGTCCCTAAAACTATAGGGATCCTCCGCCGCCATTTCAATTCCAAGTCCCCGACCTGGCCTTGAAAAAACCTTCTAGACCTGTGCTCCGAAAATGTCGAAGTAGCTCTAGACGGACTGCGCACCAGGTAGCTCTGGTACCTGCCCTGGTACAGGCACACTCTCCCCCCTCTCTCGTCTGCAGCCACCAACGATGTCCCACGGGGGTTGGTTACCCCATCTTCGATCGAAGGTGCTCGGCTCCCAGATTTCACCACGCGGAGGTGAGAGTAGGAGTTCGCTGACAGAGGCTATGTGCAGACGCTTGTGCCTGCATGAGACGCCATATCAACGCTTTGAAATCCCCCCTTTCCAATCAGTCTCTCAAAAACCCCCGATCTCCGATAAGATAATCAATTCGAATTAAATTTGTTAATCTCAATTAGCCTGATGGATGGCACTTGAACTGTGACAACCTCTAACTTTGTAGATAATCTTGATTAGATAAGATAGCCCAAGCTGATATAACATAGGGCTATTTAAGAGGCAAGAATTAATCCAAATCCAGTAATTTTAAGGGAAGTGAGCATGTGCTCTATATGCAGAGCCTTTGATAGGTCAGTGACTTTTTGAATCTCCGGTGTTAGTTAGGTTCAGGTGGCTGACTGCCGCGCATATGGACAGCAGACACAGTAAGGTCATGGACAAGCGAAGAACGACTGGATGACGCAGTTGGTAGAGTGCCTGCCCCTGGTTAGCGGGGTCCCCGGGTCGAATCCCAGTGAGGTTTCAAAGTCACCATTTGCCGTTGTAATCAAATTAACTACACAGTCACTGGAGTAGTCAATCAGTGGTGCTAGTCTGACTAGGGGTATCACAATGGACCAATATGGTCTAAGTGTGCCTAACCTAACCTATATCTGCATAGGCAATGACCTTACACACCCAGTCCCCTCAAGTATCACAAGCAGTTCGCTGACCACTATGTTCCACAGTAGAGGGGAGAGTACACCACCCTGCGGTGTGCCTCTGTTCACAGATTTGGGGATCGTGGTATCACCAAGCTTCGAGCTTATCACTCTGTTATTGAGAAGCCGGTGGATTAAAGTCACTATAGGCTTTTCGATCCCGAGTCTGTTGAGTGCTAAGGTTATTGCGTGGGATTCTGTGTTATTAAAGGCTGTCTCGATATCGACAAAGGCAGTGAGAGTAAATTCCTTGAAATCGAGGGATCTTTCTACAGCCCCAACAAGAGAGTGCAGGGCTGTCTCCGCAGATTTTCCCTTGTTGTAGGAATGCCGAGAGATCGAAAGTTTATATGTGACTATGTGTCGGATGAAGTCCACCATCGACAAGATTTTCATACTACGGCTGATCCTGGAAAAGACCCAGATCGACACCCACCTCCTTTTTGTCGATTTCAGGGCGCATATGACAGCGTGCATAGTGGCGAGCTGTACAACGCCATGTCTACTTTTGACATTCCTGCCAAACTCGTCAGACTGACCAGGATGACGATGGCTATCTCTCACCGCTCCATCAAGATCTGTTACGAACTCACCGAGACCTTCAATGTCCAAGAAGGTCTTAGACAAGGCGACGCGCTGTCATGTGACTTCTTTGACATCATCCTGGAGAAGATCGTGCAAGACTCACACGCAAACACTAGAGGCACGATCTTCCAGAAGTCCGTACAACTGCTAGCATACGCGGATGACATTGAAGTGATTGGCAGAACACAGCGAGCCGTCAATGAGGCGTTTGCTGGCATTGAGGCGAAAGCGGCTAAAATGGGTCTAGCGGTGAACGGGGGAAAAACGAAGTTTATGCTGTCATCAAGAAAGGACACACAACGTCGACGTCTTGGACAGAGTGTCACAATGGGATGCTATAACTTCGAGGTAGTCAAGAACTTTGTCAGGTAGTCACGAACAACATCAGTACCGAGATCAAACGCAAAGTAACTCTTGCCAACCGCGTTTCTATGGGCTCAAGAGGCAATTGAGTAGCAGAGCCATCTCTCGAAGGACTTTATACAAGACCTTTATCATCCCAGTCCTGCTGTACGGCGCGAAGGCATGGACAATCCCAAAAGCGGATGAAGAAGGCTTTGGTCTCTTCTAGAGAAATGTTGGGTGTGCGATCTTTAGTCCAGTTTGTGTTGACGGTTTTTGGATGAGAAGTTTCAATCACGAACTGCACAGCGACATGAGCCAGGCCAGGCATCTACGGAATCAACGCCTAAGATGGCTAGGCCATGTAGAGCAACTCATCTCCGGCCCGAAGAGTCTTCGACTCCGAACCCGTGGGACAATGTAACAGAGGACGCCCGCGTTTAAGGTGCCGCACCCAGGTGGAGAAGGACCTCAATCAACTTGGCGTGTGACACTGGAGACAGCTAGCGAGAGACCGTGCTAGCTGGAGAGGGCCGTTCGGTTGAGGCCCAGGTCTACCCCGGACTGTAGCGTCAAAAAAAGAAGAAGAAGATGAGTCAGAAGAAAGGAAGATATTCTTAAAGGCCTTAGATCCTTTGACATGTAAGCATGTGAGCATTTCCCAGTCTTAGGCATGAAGACGCCAGTGGTCGTTCTCCAAGTTGTGGCCAAGATCTAAACATCCTTCAAAGATGTTGGCTAGCCACGTCGAGATTAGGTTTGCAACTTTTTGCAGTTCTGCCGGAAAAAATGCCATCAGGTCCTGCCATCTTGCCGGAAAAATGCCATCTTGTACGGCTTAAAGGAGCCGATGGCCCACAGGACTGTGTTTTTGGTCACCCTTAGGGAGCTGAGCTGATGGTGGGGATGACTGGTTGAAAGGGGAGGGGTGTATGCCTCCCCATCAATGCAGCCTGGGAAGTGGGTGTAAATAAGAAGACCCAGGCCAGGTTCCATCGGCCCTTTGCATCAGGGACGGCATTTTGGGCTAAGATGCTTATATTTTTCGCAGCCTGCAAGTCTCAGGGGCATCTTGGATCTTCCCACAAAAGTGTCTCCAGGGCGATCTTTTGGCTGTTCTTAGCTCATATCTAAAGCTACTGAGAGCTCTTTTATAAGAATCCCAGTCGGCATTGATTCGGATTGCCTTGGCTCTGTTGAAGAGTCCTGCCCATATTATTATTAAAAAAGTAACTAGCCTAAGTTAAACTTAAAAGAAGCCTGCGGTGGAGACTGTATGACAATAGTCACAAATGGAATAGGGTCGGGACCACACCTCACTGTCATAACAAATTAATAAATTCATTGGACTCCACAAAACCGCCGGGGTTTGTTGACGCTGTTATGTTAATGTGAGCATATAACTATCCAGATGCTTTCAAGAATTCCGACTTTCTCCGTAACAGTCACTTTTTTGACGACCCCCTATCGCAGATTCTAAGCTTCATTGTCGATGAATTCACAAAAAGTGTTCTGACCACTTACTGACGTACATCAACTAATCCACGAGTGTTTCCTTAAAGGCAGTTGGCTCAGTGTGTTCCCTGTTTTATCGCCACCAACAGAAGCTCTGTCAAGTACTTTAGAGATAGTCGTCTTTTATAACGTGTCACGAACCACTCGGAGAATAATCTTTATTTACTAATTCGTGATTAACCATAAAAAAAACTCATTAATGACCGTCAAATTCGTCAGTGGGCACTGCGGACAATCACCTACGAAATGGCCGAATATCTTAAATATTGGATCTGGTCTAAATTTAGAGCCTAATCAGAATACAAAAAAAAAAACCTCGTATTCCACGCAAAGGAATGATAAATTTAAGACATTAAATCGAACCGAACTTAATGAACGCCTTGTCAACTTGATGGGGGCACCCGTCACTGTTTGTTGACGTTGTTTGAACAAGCATTCATTATTTTAAACTATTCAACTTTCTACGAGTCCGAATTTAATAATCGATGCGCGTCAGAAACTTCATAATTCACCCGCTCTAACAACTGGGCTTCATTCGTGACTGTATTCATGTAAGTTTTTTTTTTTTTGTTATAACATTTTGCAGATTATGGGCCATTAGTATAATAAGCTGCTCTGAAACGTGGGTAAATATCAAACTTGTGTCAATAGTTTATCATCGGCATTAGCCGCTATTTCCACTGTGGTCAACTACCTCACGTAATCTGTGCCTACTAAATTGAAACTGGTTGTTCGTCGGCCAGTTAAGAGTTGGAATTAATGAGTGGATGGCTACGACGTTACAAGTTCTTTGTTTTGCAGCTTCTTTGACGTCATTAAGTGATACTATAGTTTTGTGGGGGCATAGACCCCGACCAAGAATTTTAGTTTGGCAGCTATTTGCCGTGGCGTAGTGGGTAAGCGCGTCGATTCCTACTCCTACACAGATACCCGAATTTTTGAAACCTTTAATAAATCACGGCTCCATCTCTTTCGAGTCCCTGACAATGCTCAAAGGGTATTCTTCTCAACTTCACTGTTCGGAGTCGGCATTAAACTGTAGGTTCCTTCCACTCGTGAAAGAAGAATAGCACGCCCAACACGTGTGGTTGCTGAGAAGCTAGGCCCAGATCAGCCTCGGACTCTCGCTCCATCAATATTATTATATTAGCTATGCACAGGTCCACATTCCAAGTTGATTTTAGATAAGCTTATTAGAAGAAATGAAGTATTACAAAGTAGGCCGGCCTCTACCTCTCTTGCTCCTTAAAATGTTTGACAACTGTTTTTTACAACGTATTCTTAAACCAAATTGACCAATCAGAGAACGGCTTTCACGTTATTTTGTGAATAAACGTCAAAAATTCATGAATATCTGTCAAAAAGGCACTCAAATTCGTCGATGGACTAGGGGGTAATCAGTGGTGAAGTCGGCTATCTCAGTAATACTTAATTTCAGCCCTCTACTCATAGAATCCATTGCGTGCTTTGCGTCCTGTCAAAAAACTGACAATTCAAACACCCTAAGGAACAGGAGAGGGAGACAGCTAACACAGCCTACGAGTGGAATCCATCACGACGGATGGCTGCGCTACAGTCCGAAGAGGGGCAGGACCAGGGTTCTTCTTCTTCTTCTTTATGTACCGCTACAGTCCAGGAGTTATGTTACAGTGGATAACGGTTAAGAATCAAAACACCATATTACGTTAAAAAACTAAAGTTGACTTTAGCTGTGTTTTTTTTACAAGCGTACATTAGCTTAAATTTCATTTGCATGTAAAATACACTAAAAACAAATCCTATATCCGCTTAAGTTACTCATCATATCTATCGCCGCTTATGAAAAAAGCGCGGATAAGAACAATGCTTCCAATCATTATTTTCTGTGTTCATTCCTGAATTTATTCATTCATTGTTTAGGTTGCTGTATGTGGCTTACATTTGTAGGTGTGGTTGATGTATTAGATCAGTTTTAATTGTTTTGGCATCCATAAGTATGCAATTTTTGGTATACCCAGAGTGTCTCTGCTACACATTCCGTTTAGGTTTCGTAAACGATTCTTTTCATTTGATAAACATTTTTTTTATTTTATAATTATTAAGTGTTTTTGCTTTTAAAGTGATGGTCACGCTACACAGTCACAAAACGAAGATTGTCACCATCAAAGATCAACCATCACCTTCCACGACTACACCCCTGACTGCTTAGCAAATGTCATAAATGTCGTCGTTGCTGCCAAGATTTTATGATGAATCATTAAGCGCCGATGATCGTTTTTTTGTGCACATCAAAATAAAGCGTCTATACGCTTGCAAAAAAACACAGCTTTTACTCTTAGTCGTCCAAAACTCGAGTGAACTATCTTTTCTTAAAACCTAAACTAACAGCTAACACAAACATAAGCAATACCGACAAAGAGAGACAGAAAAGGACGCTCTACTTGTTGCAGCGGCATCATTTGTTTATCAAGCCTGCTTGGCAACAGGTTGCTTGTGCTTGGGTTTGGGCAGACTGTACCCGAACTTTGAGGACTAGGAGACACTTGTTTGTCTTTTCCTTATGATGCATCCACTAAGAGACCTTTGTCTATTTATGCATGTTTGTAAACATATTAAAATGTTGATATGCTGCTGCTGGAAAGCATGTCACTCAGGGTGGACCTGGGCCTCAACCAACAAACCTCTCCGACAAGCACGGTCTCTGGCCAGCTGCCTCCAGTGTCGGACGCCAAGTTGGTTGAGGTCCTTCTCCACCTGGGTGCGCCACCTTAAACGCGGGCGTCCTCTGTTACATTGTCCCACGGGTTCGGAGTTGAAGACTCTTCGGGCCCGGAGCTAAATTGACCATACGCTCTACATGGCCTGGCCCTCCTAGGCGTTGATTCCGTAGACGCCTAGGCTGGCTCTTGTCGCTATACAGTTCGCGGTTGAAACTTCTCCTCCAAAAACCGTCAAGACCAACTGGACTAAAGATCGCACGCAGAACATTTCTCTCGAAGAGACCAAGGCCTTCTTCATCCGCTTTTGAGATTGTCCATGCCTCCGCACCATAGAGCAGGACAGGGATGATCAGGGTCTTGAATAACGTCAGCTTGGTCCTTCGAGAGATGGCTCTGCTACTCAATTGCTCCTTGAGCCCATAGAAACAGCGGTTGCCAAGAGTTGCTCTGCGTTTGATCTCGGTACTGATGTTGTTCGTGACTACCTGACTAAGTTCTTGACTACCTCGAAGTTATAGCAGCCCACTTTGACGCTCTGCCCAAGACGTCGGTGTTGTGTGTCCTTTCTTGATGACAGCATATACCTCGTTTTGCCCTCATTCACAGCTAGACCCATTTTAGCCGCTTCCGCCTCAATGTCAGCAAACGCCTCATTGACAGCTCGCTGTGTTCTGCCAATCACGTCAATGTCATCCGCGTATGCCAACAGTTGTACGGACTGCTGGAAGATCGTGCCCCTAGTGTTGGCGTGTGAGTCTTGCACGATCTTTTCCAGAATGATGTTCAAGATGTCACATGACAGCGCGTCGCCTTGTCTAAGACCTTTTTTGACACTGAAGGTCTCGGTGAGCTCGTATTGTATATTGACTATATATATATATAGTCTACCCCTCCTTACACATTTCCCTGGGTGACGTGAAATAAGGCCAAAGTTTCCATTTAGAAAAATGGGCAAATTGTTTTTATTTCCAAATCGAAATGTTTGTCTGAAAGATGTTCCCATAGAGGTTCATTCGGCACCTCCCCCATGTGATTTTATGAAGGAATAAATACTTACTTACTTAAGGTGACGATACAGTCCGGGGTGGAGCTGCGCCTCAACGACGAAAAGCGTCTCCAGCCAGCTCGATCTTTAGCTAGCTGCCTCCAGTTTCTCACGCATAGTTGTTGTGGTCCTCCTCTATTGCGCCATCCCTCTAGAGTGGATTCGAGGACTTTCCGGCCCGGAGCCTTGGTTTCCACCCGCTCTACATGACCTAGCCATTTCAATCGTTGGATCCTTACTCTTCTGACTAGGTTGATTTTGCTGAACAGCTCGTACAGTTCGTCGTTACATCTCCTCATCCACATCCACTCACCATCCATGCAAACGGGGCCGAAAATCAACCGAAGAATTTTCCTCTCAAAGCAACCAAGAGTACCATCGTCTGCCTTTGACAAAGTTCATGCCTCTGCGCCATATAGCAGGACTGGGGCAATCAAGGTCTTACAGAGGGTTACTCTGGTTGGTCGAGGGAGTGCTTTGTATCAATTATTTGTTTGATTAGCCAAAAGAAGCAGCGATTGGCAAGAGTTTTCGTTTGGTTTCGTAGTCTGAAGTAATAGCGGTTCCTAGACAGACAAGGTCCTTCGTGACACTCTCTCCGAGACGTCGGTGTTGGAAGTCCTTTCTCGTTGACAGTAGGGGCAAGACCCTGATTTACCGTCCAACCCATCTTCGCGGCCTCCGTTGCAATACTCACAAAAGTGCCATTGACATCACGCTGTGTTCTCAAACGCAACTCAGACATCGTTGGCGAGTGAGAGAAAGAAGAACAACATCAACCCACAATAAATGTATTTCTTAAATTGTCACAAAGCCTAGTCCAACAAAGCTCGCCTCCAGTCAGACAAATTTCAAGTGCAAGATGGAAGAATACCTTCCAGCGAGACTGTAGGGAATTCTTTCCATCAATTCAATGCCATCGAAACCATCATTATGCACACACATTATGTGCAATTAAATATTACAAAAGCTCATAATGGAATGATATTGCATCTCATCACTCGGATGTGTCCATTTTCACGATTAGCCGTCCCCACGTGTGCTGCCCCGCATGTGTCGCCACTAAATGCCTATTGCCTATTCCGCCCTCCCCGTGAGTCGCACTCAATTGGGCTCTATGCGCAATCGATAGAATGACAACGGAGATTGGTGAGTGAAGATAAACATTTCAATGGAAAGAGATGCGTGTTGAGGTGGTTATTTGAGCCGGCTGTCGGATCTGGCACACAGATCGATGGATCTTGGTGCGGTGTGGATTCGCTCGGGTGTCGGTGGACGCGGTTAGGATCCGATGAATGGCCATGAAGGCACTGTCGACGATTTAGCGCGCTAGCTGTGCTGGGAGATGATGAGTGTAATGCAACCTTGCAGATGCAGTGGTCGTACGCCCGCCGATCGTCAGTGGGAAACGTGCGATCGAGTGTCAGGCTAATGAGGTGGAAAATTGAAAATTGAAAATAAAACAAATACATTTTAGTGCCAAGGGAATCTACTTGCACTGCACTTGGTACTCAAAAGACAGACAATGTGTTTTGCGAGGGTTTTCCTGAAGCAGTCGGCAGTTTGGAGAAATGTACGGCCTGTCGGCTATGCGTTTGCAATCGCACGATTATTCAGTGGCAAAACCATGAGAGCCTTGAATAGGATGAGCACACCGCAGTGCAACTGGAAACTTAGATACCAGACGGACGACGGAATTGAATACCACCAAGTCTCGGCAGGCGCTCCACAGGGTTCAGTCCTTGGACCCCTCCTGTGGAACTTAATGTACGACGGAGTACTGAGACTAACGCTGCCACATGAAGTCAAGGTCATCGGCCTTGCTGACGACATCACGGTCGTGACAGTAGCCAAGCACATCCACGGGGAGGAAGCAGCCACAAACGAAGTGATCGCCAGGATCAAGGATTGGAGGGAATACGCCGACCTAGAACTAGCTGACCATAAGTCTAAGGCTGTGGAATAGGCGAACTTCCTGGTTGGTTCGCAGATAATTCGATCGAAGGAGTCCCAGCAATACCTAGAAGTAATGCTCGACAACCGGCTGAACTTTAAAACTAACGTCGATTACTGCTGCAAAAAAGCAGCAAGGATGCAGGCAGCGCTTTCCGTAATGCCCAACATTGGAGGACCTGGATATGCGAGAAGGATCCTGCTTTCCGCATTGGTTAGCTCAATTCTTCTTAACGCTGCACCAGTATGGGCGGGGGCCCTGCTGACCACGGAGGCAGCAAGGAAGCAACATACAGGCTCTGCGCGATAAGAGCAATCACCGGTTTCCGAACAATTTCGTACGAAGCAGCCGGCGTCACTGCGGGTATAGTCCCGATCGACATTCTCGCCACCGAAATGCAAAGGAGCTGCAAATCACGCGGAGACTAGCGCAAGGTGTCTGAAGAACTAAGAAGGGGCAACAATGACATAAGCCAGATGGGACACCACAACAAAAGGTAGATGGACCCATAAATTGATACCCAGAATAGAAGCCTGGACAACGAGAGCTGCAACTACCACTTTACGCAGTTCTTGCCGGGCCATGGAGGTTACCGGAAATACCTCCACAGATTCGATCACGACAGCTCACCCACTTGTCCAGAATGCGCGGGCGAAGATGAGAACGCAGAGCACGCAATATTCCATTGCAGACGGTTTGCCGTGGCGAGAGGAAGTCTACCAACTCCCGAGCTCCTAGTTAGCCATATGTCGGAGTCAGCTGACAAATTGCTGGTGACCTGCTCCTCTATAACGAGCATGCAGAGCGAGCTAAGAAGGCTTGAAATAGAAGGAAAAGATCACATAGCGTTATATTCTAACCAGCCCCGCGAAGTAATACCTAACGACAGCTCCTCGAAGAGAGTGGCAAAAGTGTGCAGAGGTGTGGTTTAGGACGTAGGCGCGAGGAAAAAGGAGAAAAATATCCCGTGAAGCGGTTTACCAGTGTCTTGAAGAAGATTCCACACCCATTGACGTAAACCATAAAAAAAAAGCGCAAAAGGATGTGACGGCTATACTGAATGTGGACGAAGAAAAAACTCTGAACCTAATATGGTTCGTTGGCGCGGTTGGTGAGTAGCTCGTCTTACTGAAGGTTGTGTGTTTGGAACCGGCTGAAAGCGATTCATGATTTTATTGGCAACTAGCTGACCCCATGCCTGCCTCTCTAGGCAGATCACATTAATCTAATTCCAATGCGTCTCCTTGCGATTTGTTTATTGTCATAGCAAACGCAAGATGTATTGGAAATTGCAATCTCTTGAAGTGCAGTTTAGTTAAGAAGCGTAAAATTCTTTCAATTCGTCAGGCTTGAGGAATGCTAAGACTTAAGCCAAAAATGTTGTGCACGTCTCTCCGAGATCTATGCATTTGAAAACTACTGAACCGTTTGAGACGACATTTTGACACACTATAGTCAGGCTTGGTTTTTATCCACTTTTTATGTCAATATTATACCCGCGATCGCTACTAAAAATTGTTTTTTGTTTTTAACGGTTCCCCGTGCACCGACCGCAGTGCCATCTGCTGGAACATCCGCCATACTAGCCAACAGCAAGTGGTGTCTCTCTCCATGGTCCGCGCTTTCATGAATTCCTTTTGTGATCATAATTCTATTTTTTCCCTTCATCTCCAACAGAGTTATGGGAAAGATATCGTTCGCATATGGCTGAGGATATTTTGCACAGAGTACGCATTGAAAATTCTGACACAACCATGGAATTGACAGAAGGCATTTACAATGAAAGTTTGCTATTGCGAGCTATTGCGAATAAAGTGCCAAGTCAATTGGGAATGCCAGCACCCACCTGAACTGCGACTGCTTCATTTGATGTGGATTTACGCCGTGAGCAGACATACAACAGCGATGATCTTCAGTCATATGTCCAATCAAACAGTAGCCAATTAACACATGAACAAAAAGGCGTTTATGATTCTTTCTTCTTCTTCTTCTTAGATGCTCCAGGAGAAACTGAGAAAACATTCCTCATCAAATTGATTCTGGCCACGGTGCGAGCAAAAAAGGGCATAGCTTTAGCTCTTGCTTCATCTGAAATAGCTGCGACATTGTTACCTGATGGAACGACTGCTCATTCAGCGCTGAAGTTGACATTGAACCATCCAGACTGAACCATCCAGAGCATTAAGTATGGAAAAAGTATTGCAGAAATGTAATTGTTTGAGATGAATTTCAGGCAAACGTTTCTCGATCGACACCAGCGGACGAGGTAAATGCTTACCTGAAATATTAAACATTTTCACTCTTTATCTTGCTGCCGCTTTGCACTTGCGGTTGTTCTTTTATGAGCTATGCAGTGTCAAGTAATGTTAGAGAAAAGGCATGCAATGATGTTTACGTAGAGCAGTAGAACGATATGGAAACGAATGCCGAGCAGGTTGTGGGCTTGTGTGGTCTCTTACAGGTGCAGGTGTAGGAAACAGACAAATATTATGTTTATAATCGCATATTATTGTGTCGATACATTGTTTAAAAGTGGACTTTTAAAAGGTAACTCGGTAGGAATCGGGTTGTATGGGCGCCACGCCACTGATTCAATAAATTTAATTGAAATCTGGTCACAGTAGAATTTTTTACTCTGTTCCTCCTGCTCAACTCTTTAAGACATTTCCCCATAAGCTTGAATTTGATGTTGTAAGAGTCTAGTGCCAAGATAGCGGCACGACTGTCCGACATTATTGCTCTCTCAAGCAGGGGTCCAAGAACCCCTGCCCCTCTTCCTTCAACACTTCTTGATTTATCGGTATACCATTTGACATAGTTGCTGCTCAGTCTGCGGGCTACAGATTCTTTGCAGTCCTTTTTAGTCCCGACCTTACAAGCTGACTTATCTGGACCGCTGCCTAGTCGACAGTCATATAGTTACACTTTCATCTGCACCCAGAATTGTAACTGCCGTCCCGACGAAAAAAAAACCTCGTAAAAGGCAGAACAAATGCTTGTACTAGCATGGACTCATGCTTTAGATTTTGTGAATTGTATTTCCACCTAATTTGGCTTTGACGCCAGTGTTCTGCCTCATTGACTGACAGTCTATAGCCCATCACAACATGTGGTCGCATCAAATCACTTCTCGCCAATCTCCCGCCTCTGCATTCAAAGATCACGTGAGTTTTTTTAGATTCAAACACAAAAATTCGGGAATACATTATTTTATTTTCCTGTCAACATTCTCAACCAGATACAGCTCTCTCTATCGTCAAGCCGAGGGAGGTTGGGGTCCAGTTCTTCAGGTTGCCGTCACTCAACATCACCACGTTCCGATCGATGTAGCAGAACAGCTTTCCGACTCGGTAGACCTGCAAGGATGTGATTAAGTATCCAGAAGTTAGGACACCTCCATAAGCACTTACCTGTTTGCCAAACTCCCTTCTGCCGGGCATTGGCGCGAAGATGATGCCACGCTCGGCGCACTTCTGAGACACCAGCTCCTTGAACTCTAGCTGCGTTGGTGGAGCTATTTGAAGATCCATCAGCGCCGGTGGGACCGCTGATGTCGCACCGACTGCGGAGACTTGTGGCGGCGCAACCGGCGTTGGTGTTGGCATTGCGGATGAAACCGTTTCCGTGGCTCTCTGCATCATTTCGAGCGCCCGCCGGAGGTGCTCCTTGATCATGGGCTCCTTCAGCAGCTCGTCGCCGAGAACAGTCTTCCAGCCGGTGTACCATCGTGAGATTTGATCGAAGTCCGGCGACTGGTTGAGCCACAGCACCAGTACTTGCATCCACTTGGGGAAGAAGCACTTGTCCAGAATCTGGCCCATCAGCGTAGGAGGCACCAGTTCGTTCCATTCCCACACTTGATTCCAAAGTTCTGCAGAAAACAAAGAAAATAAGTTGAACCTGGGTGTGGCCAAGGATTCATCGCAGACTTACCCAAGTCCTGTTGCAGCGGGTTGATGATCATCTCGTTGAGTGCCATTTGCAGTTTTGGAATGATGTGCTTCAGGAGAAAGGCCTGCATTTCGGCCTCTTCGAATGCCTCTTTCCATGGCGTGAGCATGGCTCTTGCAGATCGATCCTGTGGCATCCAAGCTTGCAGCGCGCAGCCCAGTTTTTCGCGAATCGTCGGGAAGATGAACTCTTCCATCTTGTGGCCCAGGATCGTGTGCCATGGCAGTATCCAGCTGTGGATGGGGACAGTGTCTGTGAGTGGATCCCATTCCTTGACCCCGGTGACAAGCCGCGGCAGGATTAGTTGCTCCAGCACGTTGTCCAGCACCCAAGTGGGAAACAGCGGGGCCCAGCTGTCCAGGAGTGCAGCCATTTTCTGATGCTGCTTCGGATTCCATTGGTTCACGGTGGACCGGAAACTGGGAATCACTCCAGCCCAGACGAGCGACGAGTATGGGTCAAAGACATTGTTCCGCTCCTCTGACTGGTGCATGTCCAGAATCGTTCTCCACTTCTTGATGGTTTCTACGAATTTGGTTGGCTCTTCAAGTGGCCTCCACGACCTGAGCTCGTGGTTGACAAGAGGAGCTATGACCCCAGCTGCGAGGTCGCCGAGCGCGAACTCCTTGTACTCGGCAGCAAAGTCGCGCTGTAGTTCAATGAAAATGCTCTCCGCACGAGGGAGATTCAAGTCATCTGCCCCGGTCGTGAGTTCTTCCACCAGCTCCAGTGCTCTCTCGAGGGTGTCAATGTGATCCTTCTCCAGCTTCACAATCTTCTCTAGGCTTCGTTTCTCGTGCTCGAGTGCCTCCTGCTTGTCGGTTGCTTCACGCTCTGTCTTGTCCAACGCAATGATGTCTTGCTCACAGAGATTCACTATGAGATTGAGGTTATGCACTAGTTCGGGCATTGCGAATCCCGTCGACTTCTTGCTTGCCTGTGCGTCGTACAGATCGTCGTCCACGATCTTCGCCTGGCCCAAGGCGTGGTAGCCGCTGAGGACACGTTTCTCGGGGCCGGTCATGTCGATCACGGGCACATTGCCGAGTTTCTTGCTCAGTTTGTCGGGAATTATTCCGCTGGACGATTTCTTGCCCTTCTCGATCACCTCTTCGACGGACCGATAATAGTAGCGGTTCTTCTTTGAGTCCTTCTTCCCATCGTCTCGCTTCCACTTGTTCAACTTCTCTTTGAATTCCTTTGCCTCACGCGTGTCCTCGTCTTCCTTCTGCTTCGTGTGACCGCCGTCTCCAATGGTTGCCGGTGTCTCCGGTCCATATGCGCCGATAGCCCCACGACCCTTTCGCAAATGCGCCTGCACTGGCTGAGCTATGCCCTGAAGGTCCTTGCCCAAGCCCATTCCCGGCTTGTAGCCCATCTGCAGCAACAGTTTCGCGCCGATGCCCTTCGTGTGCTGCTCCCATGCACCAACTGGCTTACCACTGCCCGGAGGAGGTCGTCGTGGCATGCCGAAACCCATCCGCTGGGGGTTAGCCGCTTGCTCTTCCTCAGACGAATCATTTGAACTTTTCGCCTCATCATCCTTGCTCCTGCTGTGCGATGGACGTTCATCCTCTGCAGGAGTACACCGAATTTTCAGTCGAGAGTAGAGATTCACTATATTCGTTGTACACATACCTTCGTCTGTGATCTGATTGTCGTCGTCTTTGCACTTTTCATCTTTCTTTTGGCTACCGGGCTGTTGTATGCCGCCGGTGACGAAGTTCACTGGACCAGAACTTCTGCCTTTTCCCCGGCGACCGGTCATTTCGACCTCACTGTCATTGTCACTGTCGCTATCCGCCCAGATTCCTGAAAAAGAAATGAGATTATGTGTTAGCTTTTGATGGTACTGGATGAGGGGTGGTCAGTTGGAATGGAGGAGCTACAGTTCGTCGAGAACCAAAAAGGCAATCCAGGGATCACAACAAGGTTGTTGAGGTCCTACTTCAGGAAGAGAGATATGCGAGAGAAACAACAAAGATGCTTGATTTGGGCTACATTGCGAGAGGCAAGGGTCCCACATTACGATTTAATGACTACTCCCTTGAGGTTGTCTGAGTCCAGTTCAGGAAGAACAATTGCTTCGGAGGTGTCAGAATGGAAGATAATGCGTTTCGGTTATTTTGGAAGCGTGAGGCACCAAAATGTTT
Source organism: Eristalis intricaria (assembly GCA_964034865.1). Lineage (NCBI taxonomy): Eukaryota > Metazoa > Arthropoda > Insecta > Diptera > Syrphidae > Eristalis > Eristalis intricaria. The sequence goes on from OZ035877.1 coordinate 12,155,040, forward strand.
GCGAAAGAAACTGTTGGGACCTGTGTAACATGTCACCGAGTCTAACACTTTCATGGATCACAAGAGGCACTTGGATGTGAGGCTGGAACAAGTGATATAATTTCGTAAACGTTCAGTCCGCGTGTGTGCAGTTTATCAGGAGGAACTAACCTCTTAAGGAGATGAGAGGAGGTTAGCTTGTATTCCTGTTTAACAAGGAACAACTCTGTTAATTGCGGAGAACATCAAACGATCCATCGCCAAATCAGCTCCACGCCATTGAACAATCATCTCCACAGTAACCGATCACAGAAAACGTTTTCAATCGTAACTCACAGAAGGTCGTACAAATCAACAAACTGGAGAAAGAGAAATCAGAGATCTCCGCTGCCACAGAAAAAATGGAACTTGTTACTTCAATTTCATACAGTATCTCATGAGATTTACCATAAATTTGTTGATTTTTAGTCAGTTTCCGCCTGGGACGATTCGGATTGAATTCGTTAGCCAAATCAAAATCAGTTATCTCGAACGCTTCATACTCGTTGTCCGACATTTTACTAAGCCAAGACCACGGCGCCTAATCCAAGTCAAAACGCTGGAAATTGTCCTTTCTGAGATAGATTAGAAAACAAACAAATGCAAGAAATAGAAAATATTACTCGATGACAGAACAAAACGTCAAGAACTTGAAAACAGACAGAAAATGTGTTGTTTACTGGCGCTCTCAAACTGTAGTTGAATGGTGAAAAAAAGCGTTTCTACTGTTGGTGAGGTTGGTGGTGTGTGAAGCTGTGGCCTTGCAGCTTGGTTAGGGTGAGGTTTCATCACACAGAGTGGTGAGGTGGGTATTCTCGAACATTGTGTGGAAGACAGTTTGCAACACAAGGGTCACATATGAGATTCGCATGTGTAGTCAATTAATGCACACAATTTAATACAACTCACTTGATCACAACTCAACTTCACTGAAATAAAAAAAAAAACAAACTTTTCCACCAACCTCCAAACAGCTGACAGGAAAAGCAACATTCTACAATCATTCAATGGTGAATATGGCAAAGAGAGAACGACAAATAAAACTAACCCACCACACGGCACGTTGAGTTGAAGAAGAACAGCACAGCAAGGCATGGCAAGGCAAGGCAGCCATCATCATCATCATCATAAAACTTCTTAATCACTTGTCATTTGTTGTTGCTGTCAAAACGAGATTGCACGTCGTGCGAACAACAACTCGCGCGCTACCCCCGGGAAAATGAATTCAAAAATTTTGTAATCCAAAGCATCAGCCACCACCACCAGCAGCAAGCAGGCAACCACAGCAAGAAGTGTAGAAGCAAAACCATAAGCAAGGCGATAGATACAAGGAAGTGCCCCACAAGAGCAACATTAGCACGTGTAGTGAATAATTTAGAGAACGTGTCGCAAGTGTGAATAGTTTGCGCAGAGTTTTCCGCGGTACTCCCTATGGGATTGTTTTGAGTGCGGGGGCAGCAGCATAAATTCCAGAATTGTGGACTTTCAAAAAAAAAAGTGTGTTTTCAGTTTGTTTGATTTCTTATTTTCATCTTTGATTTTTTAAATTGTCAATTTTTCGCGAAAAAAAAGGAAACAAATTAATTGGTTAATTTGAAAGAATTTACGTTTTGTGTTCCTTTGCTTGCGTGTTCATCAGAGTCTCGATCAGCATCAGCCGCAGCGTCGTCTATCGCATTTAATTCGGTGCAAAATTGAGTGGAAAGGGAAGGAAAAATTACACCCCAACAACCATGGTGCAGGTAAGGATAGCATTTCGATTTTGTTAACCATTAGAATTGTAAGCATCCCATTTCGGAATATGGACACAAATTCGCTTGTAGGAAGGAAGCAACCCCTTTTGTGAAAAGCTGCTTGGCAGTGGCACCCTTCGTTTTTGTGAACCCTTAAAAGACACGCATGCTGCGTCAAGTATTTTCCATTCCATTTTAATTCGCGCTGTCCCAAAACGGAATCAGACCCAAAAACTACCACCGCCACCATCACCCTACCTCCCTCCCTCGTGCTTTCTCTTTGGATTTGCCTTTTTTATATGTGTGTGTGTGTGCCTTATGGTGGGGTGGAGAGGAACTTTAGGTTGACTGCCTGCCTGCCCTGCTGCTGTTATGATAGCCAGGCTGAACTGGTGGTGATGTTGGCGGTGTTCTCTCACCCTCCTTCCTCTCCTGTCCTGTCACAGGATAATGTTTAGGACTACTACTATACAACTTTCTAGGATTTATTGCGTTTTTCATAAATTCACAATGTTAGCTAGGGGGTGAGCCGAAAGAAGTACGTACAACACCGTGCCATAGTTGAGGGGGAACAGGAGCGGCGTGGCGCGGCGCGTCGTGTTAGAGAGTTAACAGTGGACGGTGGATGGGGGGGGGGGGGGGGGGGGGAGTATTGGGTAGAACTAGAAACACGTCGCGTGAGCTCATTCTTCGGGCTGGGATGTTGCCGTTGGATCCGGGCTGTTCGACTCGCCTCGACCTGAACCGACCCGAAACGACCGCACCGTCGCGTTCGTTCGTCCGTCCGTCCGTTCGTCCAGCCAGCCATGCCGGATGGGGAGACTAGGCCTGTTTCGCGGATAACCGTTTCACATTTTCCGGAGTTTCCTGTGTGTGCTCCGTTCGGTTGTTCGGCTGCTCTCGGTTATTCGCCATCCATCCACCTTCTGCCCACCTAGTCCATCCGGTGGTAGGTATAGTGGGCAAGCAAAAGAAAGCCAACAAAAACAAAAAAAAAAGCCAGAAAAATGAAACCAAAATCAGCCCAAAGCCTGGAGAATGGAAAATGGAAACGAGAATTTGTGTGTATTATCGATTTTGTGTTTGTCATATTGTTTCTATTGGCCTTTGTTTTTGTGACTCTCCTCCAAACGGTTTTTCACAATTTTTCCTTTCCTTTTTTTTTGCCTTCTCATTTCCTGGTCGTTTTTTTTTTCTATTCCTCCTTCACTGTTGCCTGCCCCACGAATCCCAGAATGTTATGCTGTTTTCGGCTGTCCCCACACACACAGGACACACAGAGAGTGGAGAAAAAAATATAACACAGCAGAAGCCACCCTCCTCGGTGAGTCTCGCTGACTCTGACTCTGACTCTCTGCAGTGGATAGATGTTTTTTTGATGTCCTCGTTGTTATAACGATTTTTTTTTTCTATTCGGGTTTCATTTTTTTTTGTTTTTTCGTTCGCCTTGTTTTATGTATAAATTTATATACAGTTGGCTAGAAAACCACTTAGTCACTTACGGGGATATACGAGCCGGGCGAGTATGTACTGATTGATGTGGGTATGTATGGGACGGACGGATTTTACATGGTCTTCGTTTGAATATAGCCTTGGTTGCTTGCGCAATGGATTTATGCCAAAGTTTAGAATTTGTTTTCGAGAGGGACAGCGAGAGCGAGAGCGAGAGTCATGGTTAGGGTCAATCTGGAATTCGTTTCTGCTAAAATCTGGCTAAGAACTCTTTTGTTGGCTGCAATTCGATTGAGTTCAGCTCCGCTCCGCTCCGAAGGGAACCCTCCCAGTGGATTGGTTGCATTGATTCTGTGATTCCGAGAAGCATGCCTCTCTAATTGGACAGCTCATTTGCTGGCTGCTGAAAACAGCATCAAAGACGAACGGGGACAGGATGTGGCAGACCCCAGGCAGATCGCTGGCCGCTTCATTTAGCCATCGTCAAACTTTTTCTCAGGCTTCTACTGTCACTCAAATCATCCTAAACAGCAGTCCCTCATTGATTACAGATCCCCCTTGGGCGTTCGAACTCCTCCCTGATTCTCAGCCGATGTATCATTAACCTCTTTCTTGAGGACGCCCTCTTCAGCCTTTTGAAGGAGTAATATCATATTTCACTCCTTTCACTGCACATCCATCCTCTCCTTGGCGTCACAGTCTTAAGATGAAAAATCCTTTTGATAGACTCCTCCTCCCTAACTGTTCATTTGCATTTCAAATCTCAACTCCAATCGCACAAGACGGAACAGATGATTGCATTGAATCTCACACACGATAGGAGGCGTGTGTGAGACTCTCTGCCTTAGCCCACCCTTAATTCATTTCTCGTCATCGTCGTCGTTTTACTGTTTCGCCACTCATATCGTATTTCGTTCGTATTTTCCTGTCCTTGAATATGTACTTCGTCTGTCTTTGGCACTCTGGGGACAAAGAATACTTGGAGCGCAGGCTACGGATGGTTGCCAATGAATTATTCAAATCAATTACGTAGTGGATTAGCCACAAGAAGGAAGTTAAACCTTCAATTGTCCGTAAAGAAACTTGAGAGTGCAAGACAAAGCGCTCGAAATTCCGTAACGGAAGTGGTGGATTGAGAACAATCAAGACGAGGCGCTACAGTTGGTTTTTGTATTTTTTTTTTGTTTTTATTATTCGGTGATGTTGAAGAGGCGATGTGCTCTAGATTTGGCTTTCTTTGGGGTGCAGTGTACCTTCTCCGTGCCCTACTGCTGTGGATTTGCCGAGGAGGTTGAAAAGTTTTCATTGTCCTTCTTCAGAAGGGTGTGTGTTTTTGTGTGTGTGTGATTCTTATTCTGGGGGAGATTGTTGCGGATGGGATTGAGTGTGGGTATTCTCGGGTATTTGTTTTTTTTGGAAATGAAAACAACGTCAATTTTCTCAGCACGGTGTGGTTCCAATTGTACACACCGTCTGTATCGAGCACATCCTTCGCATGTGTACGCCACCTTACCTCATGGCGTCCTCTTCTGCCTTGTCCCACGGTCTCGGAGACAGGTAGGTAGTAAATGCTTAGCTCCTGGCGTCTTCAACTCCCTTGTCCCACAGTCTTGGAGCCAGATGGAGGTAGGTTGGTAGTAAGTGGCTTAGATGCACTTAGGCCAAAACATGCCCTTTGTATTGCCACCTAGGTTTGCCTTAAAGGAGAGGGTTAGGCTCGGCGTGGTTATTGCGACAGCCAGCCAGCTCTGTCAACGAAGTCGATTTGATTGATGTCTCTCTCCGATCGCTTAGAGTATCGAAGAAGTAGGAGCCTAGAGTGGGTTTCCTAGCTGGACAGTTGAGAGAGCAGAGAAGGTACTGTACACTTTCCTCCTAGAAGACTGGATGGCGCAGTTGGTAGAGTGCCTGCCCCTAGTTAGCGAGGTCCCAGCTTCGAATCCAAGTGAAAGCAAAGTTAAAACGCTTTTATGTGGTTTTCAAATCCGGTCCAGTCACCATTTGCCATTGGGATCAAATTAACGACACTGGAGTAACCAATCAGTGGTAGTAGTCTGACTAGAGGTATCACAGTGAACCAATATGGTCCAAGTGTGCTGGTGAATGTACTAGCAGCCCTCCTACCTAACCTATGCTACCACTTCCCTCTTCTTCCCCGTCTCGGCAACGTCTGCAGAAATCGTTAGAAAATATTCTTAGTCTTTTTGCGTGTATTCCCAAAAAGCAGTGTCCGGTGCTTACTTTAGGTTTTTTTTTTACAGTTCTTTTGGGGTCAAGACTGAGACAGATTTGTTTGGTAATTTGCCACGTATTGCCTGTGTTCCATCTGGCATTGACATTTAGTTTGCCTTGTTTACTCAGTTGTAACTCAAAGGAGGAGTACCTAAGTTACAGAAAGAGGATCCGTCATCTGGCAGAGTTGAATCGACTTTTGAGAGTTTGTCAGCTTCGCAGTTTCCCATAATAGCCGTGTTTCTTGAAGGCAGCCACGTATTATAGGCAGTGATAGACAGGAGGGCAGGAGTATGTGCTTTACGTGCAAAATCCTACTTCACTATTTTTAGATTTTTGAAAAAACACCGCTAGTGTCCCAATGTCCGGGGACTCAACACAGGCGACTTCGAAACTCTTCGGCTATTTCGTCAAGAGATGTGCGACAGCTTATGGACATTTTTGAGTTTATAGAGAACGGTGTTAGGGATTTGATTGCTCCCTGGCTATCCCTAAAGATGCAACGAAGCACGCTCCACCTCAACCAGGACAGGCCTACGCTGATCGCCATTATTTCCGCTTGGAAAACGCGGCAGTGATTAGGTAGATGGATTGATTTGTTGAGATCAAGATGTTCAGAGAAAATTCCTGAACTGCCTATTCCGTCTTCCGTTCTGGATCCGTCTGTGTTGAAATGTATGGCGTTGCCGAATGGAATTTTGCCGCCATACCATGGGTCTCCTTCTCAAATTAGAGTTTTGAAGTTTTTCTCTCTGAGGTGTAGTCCAGATTAGAAGAGGCAATCCTTGTTCTATAAGGATTCTGGCATGTCCGGAAGTGTAGTCTTGCCATTGGGAGCATGCTTTCAATCGGATTGTACAGTTAGTTGCCAAGAATATCTAGGGGGGAAGGTTTAGTATGTCTTCAAGTGCATCGGTGGCAGTCGTTCTCAAGGCTCCACTTATGCAGATGCTTGTCTGTGTACCTTCCTTAAAAGCCAGTGTGTCATGTGTGGTTGAAGACCCCATTTTTGGCCAATGTCGCCGTGGCGTAGTGGGTAAGTGCGTCGACTCCTACGCAGAGGGTGCAGGTTCGATACCCGAATTCACCACCTTTGATAATTCACGGCTCCACCTCTTTCGAGTCACTGACAAGGCTCAAAGAGTATTCCCGTCTAGAAAAAGCTTCTCAACTTCGCCGTTCGGAGTCGGCATTAAACTGAAGATCCCTTCCACGAGTGAGAGAACAATAGAACGCACAACACGAGTGGTAGCTGAGAAGCTAGGCCCAGGTCGCGCCATCCATATTATTATTATTATATTATAGGTCCATGATAGCCATCCTTGCACTTTCTGTCTCGGAGCCAAAGAGGCGTTCATTTATTCCAACAGACGCGAAGGTTTTCCAGCGTTTCGAGGTGTCTGCTTCCACATCCCTATATCACTGCCATCGTTGACACTTTTTAGCAGTGTTGCGTTTCACTTTTTGACGAATCATTCAGAGAATGCCACATCACCTTTATCAGGTTCATTCTCGAGTATGCCAGCAAGTGGCCTAACCTCTGTTCGTTGAAGCTGTCCAGATCAGGACCCCTTTCGTTCGCGCTTCGCGGTCTCCTCTAGACTGATGGAAACTGAAAAAAAGACACAAGTTTGTCCCTATATTTTGAAGGACTTACATGAACTCATTAGGGTCGAGTTACTTGTAGATTACTAGTTACCTGAAAACTTCCGCCAAACCCCCGATCTCCTCTTCTTTAACCATCCAATTACTGGTAACAATGAGCTTGGCCTCTCCTTGTCTCATTCAGACCCAATCTACACAATTTTAGGCCCACGTCCATGTTCCCTACGAATAGTGGCTTCAATTCATCTTTGTATGTAGATTCTGAAACGATGAAAGGAAGGGATGTCTGCGACCCTCCATGAATCCATGAAAGGAAGTAAGCAAGAATGTTGCCCTTGGCAAAGACTATGGAGTTCTGGTTTATTGTCCATCTCAGCAGGACCCTTCATTTCGGTCTTTTTTGCTTTACACGGTCTAGAAAACAGAAATTAATTCCGGTCTTACACGATTTCGTCGGAAACAGATTCCCTGTTTTTGTAGTGGATCGTGAATAATCTTGAATGTTCGCCTTACTTTGCTTATATCTCAAAACCCATGCATCCTACAGCAAAGTGACTGAGACCGATTTTGTAGCTTCTGACTTGATCTAGAGGATGGACCAGGAGAACGGACAAATTTACCGTTATAAGGGTATCATTTTCAATGGATAAGGCACTTTTTGTGGTAAAATAATTTTATTGATCGCCTTTCCGGTGATTAAGAGTGATGAAATCTTGCACAATGTGAATTCACGTCAAGAGCAACAACTCAGATCGAGCTTCCTTCAAAGCCGATGTAAAATTTCATATGATTTTCGCCAGAGAAACAAATTTCCCTGGTTTTTGTCAAAAATTTGCCTAAATAACGGTAAAATCGGGAATTTTCCAATTCCATCCTAAAGATCAAGTCATAAGCTACAAAAAAGTATACTGGAATTTTCTCGTAGGACGCACCGTTCTCGAGAAATAAGCTGTTGAAAGTTCCATGCGAACCGCCAGAACCCCTACAGATGTCGATTTTTGTACATTAAAAAAATCTTGAATGTTCGCCTTACTTTGCTCATATCTCAAAACCCGTGCATCCTACAGCAAAGTGACTGAGACCGATTTTGAAGCTTCTGACTTGATCTAGAGGATGGACAGGGAGAACGGACAAATTTACCGTTATAAGGGTATCATTTTCAATGGATAAGGCACTTTTTGTGGTAAAATAATTTTATTGATCGCCTTTCCGGTGATTCAGAGTGATGAAATCTTGCACAATGTGAATTCACGTCAAGAGCAACAATTCAGATCGAGCTTCCTTCAAAGCCGATGTAAAATTTCATATAATTTACGCCGGAGAAACAAGTTTCCCTGGTTTTTGTCAAAAATTTGCCTAAATAACGGTAAAATCGGGAATTTTCCAATTCCATCCTAAAGATCAAGTCATAAGCTACAAAAAAGTATACTAGAATTTTCTCGTAGGACGCACCGTTCTCGAGAAATAAGCTGTTGAAAGTTCCATGCGAACCGCCAGAACCCCTACAGATGTCGATTTTTGTACATTAAAAAAATCTTGAATGTTCGCCTTACTTTGCTCATATCTCAAAACCCGTGCATCCTACAGCAAAGTGACTGAGACCGATTTTGAAGCTTCTGACTTGATCTAGAGGATGGACCAGGAGAACGGACAAATTTACCGTTATAAGGGTATCATTTTCAATGGATAAGGCACTTTTTGTGGTAAAAAAAATTTTAATGATCCCCTTGCCGTTGATTGAGAGTGATGAAAACTTGCACAATGTGAATTCACCTCAAGAGCAAAAAATGAGAAGCAGGCGGAGGGAACTATTACACCACTCGTCTGGTTCTCTATGGCAATTTCCGCCGTCTAGGAAAGCTCTTCTTTGACAGTCTCGACCGATAAAACTCAAGCTTGTCGCAACTACTTTCCCTCTCAGCCGAGTTTTATAAGACCAACTGATGTCCAAATTTAAACTTTACAAAGCCTTGCCTTCTGGTGTCAGTAATCTGCTCTTCTTCTTTATTTATCCGGGGTGGACCTGGACTTCATGCAACTTCTCCGACTAGCGCGGTCGCTGGGTCGCTGCCTCCAGTGTCGCACGCTAAGTTGGTTGAGGGCCTCCATCTTAAAAGCGGGCGTCAACAAGCTTCTGCAGCCAGTGCGGTCTCTAGCTAGCTGCCTCCAATGTCGGACGCTAAGTTGGTTAAGGGCCTCCATCTTAAACGCGGGCGTCAACAAGCTTCTGCAGCCAGTGCGATCTCTAGCTAGCTGCCTCCAATGTCGCACGCTAAGTTGGTTAAGGGCCTCCATCTTAAACGCGGGCGTCAACAAGCTTCTGCAGCCAGTGCGGTCTCTAGCTAGCTGCCTCCAATGTCGCACGCTAAGTTGGTTAAGGGCCTCCATCTTAAACGCGGGCGTCAACAAGCTTCTGCAGCCAGTGCGGTCTCTAGCTAGCTGTCTACAATGTCGCACGCTAAGTTGGTTAAGGGCCTCCATCTTAAACGCGGGCGTCAACAAGCTTCTGCAGCCAGTGCGGTCTCTAGCTAGCTGCCTCCAATGTCGCACGCTAAGTTGGTTGAGGGCCTCCATCTTAAACGCTGGCGTCCTCTCTCCTCTGTCCTCTGTGTTGTCTCACAGGTTTGGTGTCCAAGCCTCTTCTGGCCGGAGCTGTGTTTTCCATGGCCTATTCATCTCAAGCTTTGGATCCGAAGACGCCTGACAAGGCTCATGTCGCTGTTCGTGGTTGAATCTTCTCTTGCAAAAACTACACCAAAGATCGCACATAGAAATTTTCTCTCGAAAACACCAAGAGGCTCTTCATCCGCTTTGGATACAGTCCATGCCTCTGCTTCGTTGAGCAGGACGGGGATGATCAGGGGGTCTCATACAGAGTCAACTTAGACTTCCGAGAAGGTGTTCTGTTACTCAGTTGCCTCTTAAGCCCGTAGAACCAGCGGTTGCCAAGAGTTGCTCTGCGTTTGATCTCTGTAATGATGCTGTGGAACGTAGACTAAGTCCTTGACAACCTCGAAGTTATAGCTGCCCATTGCAACGCTCTGTCCAAGACGTCGATGTTGTATGATCCTTCTTGAGGACAGCATGGAGTTCGTTTTGCCCGCATTCACTGATGGAGCCGTTGCCAGCAAACGTCTCGTATTCAAAGGGACGTTGATTGATTTCTCAACTGAGACCAAATGGTTTCGCAATTTCATAAACAATGTAAATGTGTAATATTTGGATCCAAGATGAACCGCTGTTAAGTTTGGTTAGGTAGGCGGGTCCCAGCGACATTCTATTCATTTTCTGATGGACCCATCGTTGGGGAAAATGGCCTCAAAGTTCTTAACACTCCTCCCCTCGATCATTTCAATTAGTCATGAGCAATGTTCAGCCGTCCAGAACTGTTTATGTGAACCGCTGTACACTCCTGGAAGTGACAATCAAATCGTGGGCGCATTCAGGCGAAACGTTTACACCCCGAGCTGCGCACAAAATTACACCAAGAGGGGCAATATAATGAGGTTGCGAGGAATGAGTCGTTTGTTAAGGGGATTTGACAAATGGGTGTCTCTCACAACTATTTTTGCGTGGATGAAGAGGAGACAGGTGGAAACCGCAGATCACCTAGCGCTCTGGCAAATCGTAGGTACCTGCACCTAAATGAACTAAATAGCCTCAGCATTAGCTTCGTCGCAAGCACCAACTGGCTCTAAATGTTAGGAATTAATCCGCGGGGGTCATAGCGTGCCTACTGTGGACTAAGTGTGACTTTTTTCTCAAGGATTTGATGCATCTTCCGCGTGCGAAAATTGAGACAACAATTCAAATGTCAGAGCAACTTGTCCCAACGGGAGACACGACAGTGAAACCTAACCAAACCCGCTTATCGATGACTTTCTCAAACCTAAGGTGTTCATGGCTCCTCCTGTCGGCCCTATTGACGCAGCTTTTCTGCTTTTTCAAATAAATCATCGCATTCGATGCCTCGTTTGTCCTCATTGTCCATTCAATCTCATGAGAAAAGAAGGAAAGGCTCAGCCTGAACAGTGCAGTCACAGCCGAAGCTGGACAAGAAGAGATCAACATCATTGATCTTGTGTCCTGGAGTCCTTACTAGGCACTGTGTCATGCAATGCGACTGAACTCATTTGAAGAAGCTACAGAGATGAGGAAGAAACAGAAACTATCCAACATCTGCTCTGCGAATGTCCAGCTCTAACAGAAGTTTTTAGCCACAGAAGCTGACTTCACGATATCTAAACGCCTCTTCGAGAAGAACTTCTCAATCAGCAACCCAGCCAGAGCTTGCTGGGAGTCTCTTCATGGTCCACTGGGACTCTTCACAAATGGATCTAAGATGGATGCAGTTGTGTGTGCTGGCGTCTATTTCAAGGATCTAAGCGTCCAGCAATCTTTCCGATAACCGAACCACTGCTGCGTCTTTCAGGCTGCAACTATAGCGATTAAGGAAGCTCTGTAATGGCTAGCAACGAACAGAAGTTTTTTAGGAAAACTTTCCACGAATCTAGAGAACTTAAGTCGTGTTGAGTGGGAAAATCTCCACGGATTCAGACAGGTCTTACGTGGAGCCAAGACGCGGATCTAAGTGAGCCGTAGCCAATAGACCGTGAGGTCCGTCAAATTTCCGAGAATCAAAATGACACCACGACCGACCTCTTCACACACAATTCAGCTGCCTTCCAAGTCGCCGTGTTTCCTTCTTCTGCCTTCTTCTCTCTTCTCTCTTTCCCTTTTCCCCCTTGTCATTTAAGTCGTTAATTAAATCCACTGATCTTCCCTCTTCGATTCCAATCCACTTGTTCCTTCTTAGAGTTCAGGTCGGGCGGTCCCTCTTAGATTCCAATCCTCTTGTTCCCTCTTAGATTTCACATCGGACGGTCCCTTCGGTGGTATTTCATTCGCAACCCCTGGACCCGCAGAGTTCCCCCATGAATCGCCGAACATAAGGCGTTGCTTTCCCACCTTCTGGCTGCGATCGGACTCATCCCTCGATGAATGGCCCTATCTCTCCCTCCAGATCGGGGTCATGACTGGATAAGCAGTTGCGGTTGCCTGTGACCACATCGCCTGATGTCTGTCAGCCATTCCGCTTCACCTGCTATTGTCTGCATACAGGTGCACGTCCTTGCGCAAACGATTGCCTGCGAAGATTCCCTTTGGCGCGTCGATCCTTGCACCTGACACCTTGGCAAGACTCCCTCCCACGAATTCGTCGAAATTCGAACACAAAAGTCGGCATTCATTGCATGTCATCGACTGGAAGACGCCCGAACACAAGAACTTGTGGGGCTTATGCAACAGTTTAACCCCCTCAAAGAAGACAGCAACCCTTGGAGGATCCCATCGCATGTCAGAGAGGATTTGTGTTGCCTTCCTTGCACGACACGAAACCGAGCGCACAAATTGAAGTTCTCACACTGCGGTCGGTGCGGGGAGCCGGGGTTTTTTCCCGGTTCCTCGTCGCTGTCGCATTATGATCCATTGAATCCGTCAGATCATTAGCCCCAGTCATCGGTACCAGCCACGCTCGACTGTGTCTGCGAACATAATTATCTGGCAGCACGATGAGCTCTGGGAAGTCCTTGCTGTGCCTATGGGAGGGAGACACACACACACACAGGAAGCAGGTGGCAGTCGGGGGGCAGTCTTAAGGATGCACAAGCATGGTATGCTGTCACCAAGTCCTGAAAATTACCATATTACAATGGTTTTCGTTCAAAATATCCAATCTCAAGTGTGTGTGGAGAGGTTGTAGGCCGTTCGGTCGGTCGACAACGCCTTGACTCTGATTGAAATTGAACAAAAACTTAATTTAGTTTTGCCCCAGAACTCACTCACTTGCAGGCTGTCGGCTGTCTTCAGTCGTCGAACGAAGAAGCATGGGAAGGGGGGCAGGGGTGCCTGGCTGGAACGAAGAAAACGGAAGTTGGATGCTTCTAATAAATCTTGCGGTTCAGTTCAGTGCGGGCGGCTGGAGGGTTGGGGCAAAGGTTCATGTCAGTTCCTTGTTTGTGCGGTGTGCGCCCCATCGCCTTTGCTTGCTAGATTGTATCTGCACAAGAAATGAAAGGCGGGGGCGTGTGGGTGTGTGTGTGTGTGCTGGAATAGGTATTGTGAAACAGAAGTGTACATATTCGTTGTCTCGTTACCACCAGTATCTGTGCATGTCCATGGATCTTGTGCATAGTTCAAGGAACATGCTGAGGGTATTGTGCAAACCTTAGTGCTTCTCCTAAGATGTTTTAGCCCGGATATTATGTGCACATAGTCTCATGTATCTGTCATTTTCTTAATGCACAAGTTGTTGGCAAATACATGCCAGGATATGGTGCCTCCCCCTCCCCATCCACCACCACCGCCTCCACCCTCTCTCAAGCTAAGCAATCAGGACAAATGATGGTCCTTGCATGCATTGCCTATTTGAATGTTTATGCAAATGCGTTTCGGCACACACCAGCTTACATATATATGCATTAAGCTCGTGTACAGCAATCATCAATAGCAGCTGGTTTATAGTTAGATTAAGTGGTTGCAGCTTTGTGCGGCCGTGCCATCGTGGTGTGGTGTTGGGTGATCGAGTGAGGGGTGAAAACCCGTCTTGGAAACTTATTCCAACCAACTAATGAAAGCCAAAGCGAAATGTTTGCCCATCTCGGCAGTCGGACGGTGGGGGCGGGGGGTCGGGAGAAATCAATAACTTTGTGCAGTGAGTCGCTCCCCTCCTAGACGGATGCTTGAACTCGCTCGAAGCAAACGTTTTCATTTTGCGGAGAAGAAGGATAAGAGGCCTTTTAGCGTCAAGTATCGCTTTTCTCTTTTGTCACTCAGTCTGCTACTGCTGCCGCTGCCGCTGCTGCTGCTGGCAGCATCGAATGCGCTGTGGGGCGGATTTCTTTTCGTTTTACACACTTTGTTTTTTTGCTCCATTCTTTGAGTTTTTCTGCGTCCACTTACTCGTGAATAAGCAACTGTCGGCAATTTTCTAATTTGCAAGATGAGAGTTCAAGTGGGTCTCAAAGGCGTAGGGTAGATGATGCAATGTTTGTTGTGTACAGCTGTAGGGGAGGAGGCGAAGAGTGAAATGACGTATAAGTGAATCAACGGTTCGATGCCTTTAACAGTCAACGCGTAAGAGGACTCTTAAAGACAGGACACTTTAGTGCAGTTTTCGAGGACGTTTTCAGAGCTAATGTGCTCTTGTGTCCTTCAGTGGTTGAGTCTTTCTGCTTAAGCGAGTACTTTATTGCCTTTGCCTGGGATGTGATGGCTGAGGTCTATTAAATGGGCTCCGTTTAGGCCTTGTCTTCAGTGAAACACTTGCAAATGCTACTCTCCAGAAACGAAGACACTTGGCAAGTTACTGTTTGATAGGCTCCACTGTGAGCGGCCTACCAGCACCCTTAAGGGAGCACCACGATACAAACTTAAGCATCTGTCAGAATCCAACGAAAAGTAGTCAGACGCGTAGTCAGATTTCAAAGTGTCCAGAGTTGCGTAGAGACCCTCTATGAGCCGTCTGTGAAAGTAGGAATCGATTGAATTTGCTCCCTCTCCCCTGCTGGTCACAGTGTACAATAGCTGTCGATTTACTCGATTTCTCCAGTTCACATAGTTTTCCTAGTTCACATAGTAAGCAAAAGTGAACTACATTTAACGAAACTCAGGAAAAATGGTTTTATCCATATTGTATATTTGCTGTGTAATTGCTCGATTTCTGAAGATCTCTAAAGTCTCTTTAAGTAAGGAAAAAAATTTAACGAAACTTAACGAAACTCAACGAAGTGCTTTATATGGTCACATTGTATAAAAGCAGCCTATTTAGTAAATTTCTTAAGTTGACATAGGTCTCCTGAAGTAAGCAAAAGTGAACGACACTTAACGAAACTCTGGTTTAACGAAAACTGGTTGTTGTGTCCATTTTGTGTTTTTGCTGTGTATTCGCTCGATTTCTGAAGAACTCCTTTAGTTAGAAAACAATTTAACGAAACTCAACGAAGTGATTAATATGGACTGTGACCATATTTAACACTTTGTTGAGTGAATCACTTCAAACCACTATGTATTCACTCGATTTTTTAAGTTTACATAGGTCTCCTGAAGCAAGCAATACTGAACGATACTTAACGAAACTAAGAAAAAATGGTTGTAACCATTTTGTATATTTGCTGTGTTTTTGCTCGATTTCTGAAGATCTTCTTAGTGCCTTTAAATTAGAAAACAATTTAACGAAACTTAAGAAAAATCAACGAAGTGTTTAATATGGACTGTGACCATATTTATCACTTTGTTGAGTGAATCACTTCCAACCACTGTATATTCACTCGAGAACTCTAAAGTCTCTTTAAGTATGAACAAAAATTTAACGAAACTCAACGAAGTGTTTAATATGGTCACATTATATAATCGCTGTCCATTCACCCGATCGCTTAAGTTCTCGTCAGTCTCCTGAAGAAACCAAAACTTAACGAAACTCAACGAAGTGGTTTTGAATTGAATTAAGCTGAATTTGGAAGTTGACCTTAAGTCTCCCTACGTCGATTATCATTGGACACAACCAGTTCCAGCTCCAATGTGGCCCAATGGGTGACAAATGCCCATCATGAAAGCATCAATGGGACCACCCAGGGATCCATGCATGAATCTGGAGAGGGTTTCGCAAGGTTGATCCGATTTTGATCTTCCAACTCTAGAAAGAGAGGGGGGGGGGGGGGCACTGGGAACTCGTAGGGCTCATGTCGAACATATTCTATTTCGTCTTCGTCACCGCAACTTGTATAAACATCGTTGTGAGGGACTGTGAATCATGGCACAGGAATCTAGAGAGAATCGTACATCCTTGCGACAGGAGCTGACCACTGGTGATCGTCTCTTCTTGCTCCTCGCTGGCTGTAGGGTCGTCCTCGCCATTGATCCGATGTCCGGACTCAGTCATCTGTCCAGGCTCTATGTTCTGTGCTCTTCTTTGTTCTTTGTTAGGGTTTCGCGATGTGTGTGTTTCGGTTTGGAACCCTCTTTCGCAAGAACATTCACTTTTCCATTTTCGTGGATATCACCAGTTCGTCGTGATAAGCGGCAGAGGACAGCGGGTGTTTACCAAGCATCGTGAAAAATAGTTCCGTTCTTCCAGTCTGACATCAATTCGATGACTGTCCGCCCGAGTCACAGAGTTCCCCTTTCATTACGACAACTCTCACAGAGAATCGTCCACTTCTTCTCAAAAATAGAAACCCCACCCCATCCCAAAGAAAAACCTCAACTTCACTCAATTTCTGAAGACATTTCCGGAATCGATGCATCCAGCACCCTATGCCAGCGAAGTACATTAATTCAGTTAGTTTTCTTTTTGTTCTTCTTTAAAATTAGGTCAACATCTTTGAAATACATCGGAACAACGCATACAAGTGGAACAAGATTAGAGGGGGAAGGTGAGGGGTGGGGGTTGCGAGAGCGATTACCATTAGTGGGGACGCAGCCTGTCTTGACTGCAGACGACATCGCATCACAGGCCGCAGTGTTCGGTCATTAATTCATTTTTCAATTGCAAACGACTGGAAGTTTTTTTTTATTCAAAGATTAACGGCTTTTATGGATGTGAAGGGTAGTACTCCCCACCACGTCTTGCCATTTGAATTGAGCGACAGATTAAGTGAAACGAAGGAACGTCGACTGGGGAACGGGTTAGATAGGGAATTTGAGGGTTGCTGCTTCCTCAGGCGGTGACTTGCGGCAAGTTTTGGTGGATTTGGGGATGGTTTCAAATTCCAAGGACAATGGGGCAATGTCCGGAGGCAAGATTGAGAGCCTATGTGAGTCTAGAGAAGTCTTCCTTGAGAGGAAGGTATTTCTAAACAAAGGTAATCTTTCTAAAGCTTGTCGAACAGAAAATCACAGTCGGTGTACATACTTTCCTCAACAATTGGACGTTTTCCATAGGCACTGATAATGCTCCTTCCTCTCCTTCCTTTCCTTCCTCTTCTTCCTCTTCTTCCTCTTCTTCCTCTTCTTCCTCTTCTTCCTCTTCTTCCTCTTCTTCCTCTTCTTCCTCTTCTTCCTCTCCTTCCTCTTGTTCGTCTCCTTTCTCTCCTTCGTCTCCATCTCGAACCTGGAGGCTCGGATTCGAAGACCCTCTTAGCTTGCGCGTTGGTGTTCATGCGCTTGATGTGGATGAGCCAGTGCAGTCGAGGGATTTTTGCCTCCCGGACTACGTCCACATCCTGGTACAGCTCGTAGAGGTCGCGGTTGTGTCTTCTCCTCCATTCGCCAGGACTCCATATATCCCATGCAGAATTTTTCTTTCGAACGCACCAAGAATCAGCTCCGCAGTTTTGCCAGCTTTGGCTCCATATAGCAGGAGTGGCAAGATAAGAGTTCTGTGGACCATGATTGTGGTCCTTCGAATCAGGAATTTTGACGCCAATTGTCTTGTCAAACCGAAGTAACAGCAGTTGTCTAAGGCAATTCTACGTCGGATCTCCACTCTTGTGTCGTTGCATCTCCTTGTCGAAATACGGCGCAGGTTTCAAACCGCTCGGAAGTCCTTGAGCTGCACTCACACGTGGTGCGACACCACCTGATCAGTTTTTCCGCGATCTAGAATTCGGCCATCGCATCGAATAGCTCCTTGCGATGAATGCTCTCGTATGCGGCTTTAAAATCGATGAAGAAGTGGTGTGTATTGATTTGAAACTCGATGGTCTTCTCCAGGATCTGGCGGCTTAGTGTGAAGATTTGGTCTATAGTCGATTTGCCGGGTTGGAAGCTGGAGTAGTACGTACAGATTAAACGGCTTGAGACGTTCGCACGGTACGCTGGGCAGGATGTTGAGAGGGATCTACCTCTGTAGTTGTTGCAAGGTAGGATCGCCTTTTTTGTGAATTGGGCATATGCAGTGAATATGACCAAAAATGGGACCAATCAATGTGCTTTCCAGTGGTTTTCTCACTTCCGCAACGTCGATCCCACGTTTCTGATAGTTTTTTTTTTCGAATGACTCAAAGCATTGCACAAAAATTTTCACAGCTCAAGGCGAACACACACGCTGCGCCGCGCCGCGCTGCCACCACCACTCTCGAGGATCATCCCATCACACAATTAGTTCAGTCATTCGAGGCATAGTGTTATTTTTCGTTCAAAAACGAAGCGAATTTCATCAAATTGCCTTGCTTTTCGAGGAGGATTAGCCCGAAGGCAAGTCTTCAGCAAGACACAAAAAACAACGAAGAAACATTGCATAATCACAAGCCATCTGCGGACGGAGTGCGGTGGTGGTGAGAAAAAATCTCCCGTCCTGATTTTACCCCCAAACAATTCATTTGTGCCTCTACGCCTATATATCTCGTCTCGTGTGTGAGTGTGTGTGTTGACTGGGGAGGCGAGCGGGTGGATACAGTCAGAGGCTCCATCACAATGACTGTATCTGTACTTTTGTTCATGACTGTATCCCTCGTCCTACCTGTGAATGCTGTTCACTGTTATTCAATAACTGTGTCTATGTGGTTGTTGTTGTTGTTGCTGCTGCTGCCGCCGGTGCCTCTTTTTTTTCGTTCATTTTCATTTTCATTTTCCTCATTTTTAGTTGAATTCGCGGTTGGACTGGGGAGGGGACTAGTACCAACACCACCACCATCACCACCGCCATCGCCATCAGCAGCAGCAGCAGCAGGAGCACCACTGAAAGGTGGGGATATGATAACGAGACGAGGGGTTGGACCTCTCGAAAAAAATACCGTGAACTGAGAAGGTCGATACTTTTGCACCCTGTTCTCGGTGCCTGCCAGCCTGCCTGCTTGCGCCTCATTCTCTGTGCATATTGCCGAAATTTTTCGGCGGGTTGTGCTCCAAAAAATAAAATACAATAAAGCAGAAAAAAAAATATATATATAGTATATCCAGGCCTGCCATTGGGACTGGCACTGGGACGACGGATTGCGAGCGGGGTTGGTGGGGTGGCAATGGCGGTGGCGGCAGCCATGGGAGTTGAGTGTTGTTGATGCGCCCCGTTCGTCGTTCGCCATTAATTTCCTTTTTATTTATTTATTTATTTCACATTTTTTTTTGTTCGTCTTATTATTTTGTGGAACAAAATTTTGGGCGCTTTAATTTTACTTTTTTTTTGCACTCTCTCCCTGGCTCTGTTGGCTCTGGCTCTGGCGCTGGCTGTGGGTTTCGTTTTGTTGGCTGATTGGACTGATATATCGGGAGTGATACACTGCCACAGCCACCCGTCCTATCCTACCCCACCCCCCTCCCTCCCATTATCGAAACCCAAGCGCCATCGATGATGTCGAATGCGTGTGGAGTGGGTGAACAGGGAAGGAGGAGGTCTGGTTATTGACAATATTTCGTTGTTTTGTTGCGCGCTGCATTTCATTAAAGAAAATAATATAAGCAAAAAATTATGCAGCACTTGTGCCATCTCCCTGGCGTGCCTGCGCCTGCTGATGGCCGAGATGGCCGAGAAGGACTGGGTGCAGCGCACCAATTGCCAAAAAATAAAAATAAAAAGGAAACCATAAATGAAATGCAAGTGTGTCCTGCAACCCAAAAAATATACACCAACAAAAAAAAATGGGAATAATTTTTTGTTGGGGGGTGGTGCTTAATTTAAAAATGTGCTTTACACTTTGGCATCGTTTTTTTTTTTTTTTTTTGCGGATTGTTTGCACGAGTCCTCTCGCTCTCCGTGTATAGGTGTGTGTGTGGGGGGGTTTGTGTGTCCTTTTTTCGGGGATTCATTATTATGCTCATGTTGCGAAAATTGCAATTGGCGATGGCGGTGGTGGGGACAGTGTGGGGATGCATTAATAAAAGGAGAAATTAAAAGAAAGACACTATGTGCCGAATTCCTGGCCTCACACTCGTACATGGCCCATCAAGTGCATATATGTACAGTACTCAATGCTGGCAGGACCCGAAAAAGTTTCATCCTTATATGGTGGTGACCAGAGTACAGTTGTGTCGATTGGTGGATTTATGGATTCATTTTTTTTTTTTTATTTTCTTTTCTTCTGAACGCCATTTTTGTATTTTTAATTATAAAATTAAAAAGGACCAAATTGACACTGACGTTAAACCAATGAGTGCATTTTCAACAAACAGCAGCAGCAACAAAAAAAAATAAATAAAAAAAATGATTAAAAAATGTGGCCCGGGCGGGGGGACAGTCGAAATTCAAAATGGCTGGATTTTTAATGAAATCAATTGGAATGAATCCCGTGGACATGAGCATGCATGCATATATCCGAGTCGAGTCCATAAAGTCCTTATCCCCCACCTTCTGGCGTCTGTCGATGGGAAAAAGTACAGTCATCGCGTTTCGGACAAAAGTTGCATATTTTTTTCCCAATCCGCTGTGAAATTGCGTCACACTGCCGAAAGCCAGCGAGTTCCAAGTCAATGGGAGCAAAGCCAAAATGCGAAACTAATCCATTTCCTTGCCATTTCTCAATTTGTTAGCCGTGCCAATTCGCTCTTAACCTCAAAATGAGGTTTTCTACTCACTCATGAAGTTTCTTTCACTCTGGTCGGGGAAAGTGGTGAAGCCAGTTGACCAGAGATTCAGTGTTGTTGATGCGTGGCTGTGACACGGTACAGACAAGCGAAGAGGCGCCGCTGTTATCTGTAGTTTGTCCTAGCTGTCTCTGCGTCGTCCTAAGGCCAGTCCAATGTACTCAAAGATTCTTGAAATCAGTTAAATACTCTAGGGAACTATACAGCACTCAAATTGCCCTCAAAATGCGCACCCTTACCATGAAGACAACGACACCGCGACCAGGAAAGATCTATTCTATCGAAGGGTTGGAGTTGAATCAAAAGACGAACCCACTTCCCCTTTCATGAGGTTTTGTAGTGGAGTCTCTTAATCTTGACTCCACTTCAAGTTAGTAGCTCCTTTTAGGAGACACGTTTCCTCAGCCAAATTAGTGCCGGAAATTCGCACAAGATGTGCTCGCAGAGGCATCATCCTCTTCGAGGCAAAGCCGACAAACCTTGTCTTGACACAGGCTTAATTTGTTTTTCTAAGTTTCCGTCTACCAGATTGACTTATTTTGTTACTGAATATTTTTATCACTTTTTTTGTTTAAGTCTTTAAGTCTCCCTAAACCATACAGTGCTCCACAAAAGTTTGCGTACAACGGATGAAATTTTGAAATAAAGGGCTTTCATCCACAGACTGTGAGTCAAAGATGTTTTTGAAAGGTATGTTCCAATAAAACAAGGAGAAAGGCTTCAGTTTTCAGATTGTTCTTCGTTAAAAAAAACAATAAAGGCCAAAAGAAGTCACACAAATTTGTAATGTTCGGTCAAGGGTGGAGTCATTTTGTCTAAATCCAGCTTGACATTCGCTCAAAATCTCAAAACAGCAAATAGTTGTATTAAACTGCAAGGCCATGGTTTGAATAGGTCACAATTGGATGTGTTCACGGTTGGTACCAGTTCACGGTAAGCACATCTTTTATGAATTTTTCCATTTTTAACAAAGTGACGTTTTGAGTATTCATTTCCCCGAAGAAGGAGACTGATTGAAGCGTCGTTCAGTCTTTGATTCAACCGTGGACTATCTAAGACCTGTTCACAGTGGTATATAATTTTAGGGAATTAAATAATTTAATTGAATTAACGGGCAAAGCATTTTTTCAAATGAGAATTCCTCTTGATTTCTCTTTCAGTTCTTGGTTCATATGGGCACTGTCTAAGACCTGTTCACGGTGACATATTATTTTACAAATTTAACCGATTTAATTGAATTGCCATTTTAAGCATTGTTTCAATTGAGATTTCCTCAAAGAATAAGACTGAATGAATATTGGAGTATCAAAGACCTGCTCACAGTGGTATTTAATTTTAGGGAATTAAATAATTTAGTTGAATAATATCATTATTTCATCTGATATTTCCTCGAAGAAGGAGACTGATTTATTTCTCTTTCAGTCCTTGGTTAATATGGGGACTGTTTAAGACCTGTTCACGATGACATATAATTTTAGATATTTAAATGATTTAATTGAATTCCAAACGTATTGCCGTATTAAGAATTGTTTCAATTGAGATTTTCTCGAAGAAGGAGACTGAATGAATATTGTAGTATCTGAGACCTGTTCACAGTGACATATGGTTTTAGAAATTTAAATGACTTAATTGAATTCCAAACGTATTGCCGTTTTAAGCATTATTTCACTAGAGATTTTCTCATAGAATGAGACTGAATGTATATTGGAGTATCTAAGACATGTTCACAGTAGTATATAATTTTATGGAATTAAATAAATTAATTCTATTCCACCCAAGTTAACGATCTTAGCACTATTTCAACTGAGATTTTCTCGATGACGGAGATGTATTGGTTCGTCTTTCAATCGTGAACTCTCTAAAACTAGTTCACAATGGCAGGAAATTAAATAATTGAATTAAACTTTTGTACAAAATATTCCCCGCAAACTTGTTCCCGTCCCAAACTTGGCCATATTGCGTGTTTTATTCACAAGAAGCCCATGAGGGTCCTCTAAAAGTCCCACGATTTGACTTCGAACAACTGTAATGAATTCTTACGTCACTTTCCACAACAAACTAAGCAAAACTTTCCACCAGCGAAGTAATAAATCACACGAGAAGCGTAGTGGCCACAACAGAGTTCCGCGCACCGTCTTCGAAACCCACTCCTCCTGACTCCCGATCGATATTCACAAGGAACGTGCGCGATTCGAAAGGACGAAGGAAACTTCAACGTCAAGGCACAATCGGTCGTGTAATTAGCATTTTGTGAGTCAAATGCCAAGTCAGTTGTTTCAACTGTTTCACCATTTCTGAAAATATCTTCATTCTCATTGTAATCACCTTTCCGTGACACGGCAATGAGTACTTTGGAAATGCCATTACCATGAGTAACTGCACGTATTAAGAAAGCTATTAACGAGAGAACAATCGAACGAGGATTATCGATCGATCTGGGCCTCCGTCAGTCACTGCTCCACGCCACGCGACGTGTGTTTGCGCCTAATGAACGACTATTTGATTGATTATATGTCAAAAGCCTTGTCTCCATCAGGATAATTAATAATAGAGGGTCTCGTGTTGTGGCCGACCGATGTTGTTGCCTTGGATACCGGCGACCTCAAACCAACGCCAAGGATTGAGTGTCCCTGTCTATCTGGCTGCCTGCCTGCCTGTCTGCGTCTTCTAATTAAACTAGACTTCGTGCGCCTATCGAGTCAAAGACGCGTACCTACACTTATTCAATTATCGCCGCCGAATATCAGTTTGATCGCTGGCCGCCGCCGCTGGTGTGTTAAGTAAGTTTGCTTGCAAAACGTTTTGATAAATATCTAAGTAGGGTTGTTGTGCTGGGTGGGTGGTGTCTCACGTGTAATCACATCTATGGCTTGGAAGAGTGCCATTAGGACAATGTGCCGGGCGCTGGAGAGAGGGGGTGGTGGTCTAACTTAGGACAGTTCACCGGAGACAATCAACAGACACCAATTATCATCAAAGTAACGCGACACGTTAGGGAGAAATTTGTTGTCGTGCAGGTAATGACATGACAGTCGGCCGCCGCAGCAGTTGATGGACGTGTTAAATGCGAAATGGCGAGTGCCAGGGTCCTGGCAGCTCCTCGAGAAATTTATAATGAATAGGTGTTCGACCTAAATTACTTCTAACTGTGTGCCTGAGTGTGTGGACTTAGCGATAAGATTGGATTTATGTCTTTATGGAGTACTTTATGGAATTTACAAGTGTCAGATACTTTTGTCACTCGCTTGTGTGTTAATTTTTTTTTATTCTTTTATTTTACTGGCTAAGGTCGTGATTGCTGCGATCGTGAGGGTGAGTTGTGTCGTTCGCGTTGTGTTCGGTTTTATGGCGGGTAGGTGGTGGATTTTCTTTCATTCCTGTCGCTGGTCAGCTGCCGAGCGCTTGTTTTTATGAGGAATCCTTTCGTAATTGATTCGTGCTGCCGCTCAAGTATCAGCCACTGCCTTGGGGAAGTGCTTGGGAGTGGCTTATGTTGGCTTTTGGAATGTCCTCGGCGAACAGCTGCAGCTGGTCGATGGAGATTTGTCGGGATGTGTGGCGGTTTGTTAAGGGTTGTTAGGCACGACTGTGACGTTAATTAGCTGCCAATGCATCAGTCGTCGTTAATTAACAAAGTCTTTCTTAGAAAATCGTATCAGTTTCTGTAACTGGAACCGTCCAGCGTTGGAAAAAATGTACTCGTCGTTGGCAAACAGATTCATGGGCCATATGCCAATGGGCGGGCTAGTGAATTGAAATGATACAAAATATCGGGTTTAAATACTTCCTGGTTCGCATTTCTGAGGGTAGGTGACTCTAGTGTGCAGGCTTCGCCCTGTTGAAAGATGATGAGTTGAACATTTCACTGTTTGCATCTCAAAGCAGCTTATTGTCCAATATTAAACCAAAAAAACATTCTTGGTTCAAAAGTACACACAATGAAAGCCTCCACAGGCGGACAGCGATTCACGGTCGCAGCACTCTTGTCCTGCGAAGTTGTCCATCCAAGGAAGTGTATGAACTACGATTCAAGTTCCACGGTCGTGAGCATCCGTTTATTCCCAACCCCGATATAACTTTATAGACTGTAGAATGGCGGACGCAGCTCCAGCCTGTAGAAGATTTTGGAGGAAGTACTGGAGGAACTACGATCTAAGATCCACGATTGTGTGCATTCGATTTTATTCCCATCGAAGATAGAACTTCATAGACTGCTTCATAGGCCGACGCAGCTCCAGCTCGTGGTAGATTCCGTACCGGATTTGGTTCTCATGGTGATAGTGGTCGTGGACACGGCAGAGGGAGTGGTGGCCTCGGTCGTGGATACGGCAGAGGTCGTGGTCTTAGTGGCAAGTAAGCCTCCAAGGAGTGGGTTCCAGTCAACAAATTGGGCTGTTTGGTTAGCGATGGGTCTTCCGTAATATCTTGAAATCTATCCGTACTCTCTGCCAATCAAATTCTGTTTGGGCTCTGCTCTTAAGGATGATGTGCTGAAAATCATGCTCGTCCAGAAGCAAATACGTGCTAGGCAACGTCCCTGTCTTAAGTCTTTCGTCGCCATTGATGATAGCAGTGGACATGACTGTCTTGGGAGTTAAGTGCAGCAAAGAAGTCGCTACAGCCATCCGCGAAGCTATCATCTTGGTCTCGGTTGTCGGTTGTCCTAGTTCGCCGAGGCTACTGGGGTAACAAGACCGGTAAACCCCGTACCGTGCCATGCAAGGTCACTGGCAAGTGCGGTTCCGTTTCGGTGTGTTTGATCCCAGCTCCCCGTGTCACCGGTATTGTATCGGCTCCAGTCCCCAAGAAGCTGTTGACCATGGCTGGTATTGACCCGGCTCTCGGCTCCACTGGTACCTTAGCTAACTTCTCCAAGGCAACCTATGCTGCCATCGCTAAGACCTACGCATATCTCACACCAGATTTGTGGAAGGACATGTCACTTGGCTTGATCCCATGCCAAGCGTTTGCCGTCTTTTTGGCTGACAAATCAGTTGTGCGCCATGTTAAGGCCTAAATACAGAGGAACTTCATCCACTCTATGTCCTGTTGACGGGAGGACACTCTCTGGCAGCTGAAAATAAAATGAACGCATTCAGTTGGTGTTTTTAACAGTCGTGAGAAATTGTTCGCTCAAGGGGATTGTCCGCCTAAGCGACTTGTCCGGAATAGGAGCTCGCGCTATATTGCTATTCACATTGTGGGAAATTTAAACAATTCTGGTGACACTTCGTTCTTTTGTTTCAAAGTTTAACAAATAAGCGCGAAGACATCCTGAACATCGTTCGCATTTTTTTCCCTCCAAATAGTGGGTTTTTTTAAAACCATCAAAATAGGCGTTAGTTTAATTGAAGCCCTCTTTATTGTCATCGCTGCAACAACCCGGTTCCGATCCAGTCCTCTTGAATCAAGTTCTTCCATGTGTCCCGATCGTTATTGTGCTTTAGAGTTTAAGAAATAAGCGCGAGTTGTACTCGAAGACATCCTGAATATCGTCGGCATTTTTTTCCCTCCAAATAGTGGGTTTTTTTAAAACCATCAAAATAGGCGTTAGTTTCATTGAAACCCCGTCATCGGCGCAGCAACCGGGTTTCGATCCAGTCCTCTTGAATCAAGTTCTTCCATGTGTCCCGATCGTTATTGTGCTTTAGAGTTTAAGAAATAAGGGCGAGTTGTATTCGAAGACATCCTGAACATCGTCGGCATTTTTTTCCCTCCAAATAGTGGGTATTTTTAAAACCATCAAAATAGGCGTTAGTTTAATTGAAGCCCTCTTCGTTGTCATCGGCGCAGCAACCGGGTTCCGATCGTAGACGCGTTTTCTTTCTAGTGATTCAGTTATCCTTCTAATCGACATGCCACGATATCTTCTACCATTGATATTTCCGAATCTTCCATTTCGAAAGACTTCGTTAAGAAGGACTCCTACGGCGGATTCAAAAAGGCGACCTGCTCCTCAAAGACAAGATGGAGTTCAGCTGGTCTTGCTTCTTCTGTCAGAAATGGACGCGCCTGGAGGATAATATTTGGGTCTGCGACAGTGGCGACGAGAACTGGAGACTGCCAAAAAGGATTAAAACGACTCCTAAAAATAGTTTGTCTCCGTCTCAAGCCTCTGCACGCCCTATATTACTACGACTTGACAGGAGTAAGTAGTTTATCGCTTGCAGGTGATTCGTGCATTAGGATTTTTTTGATCTTTCAACACAACTGACCTAATTTTGGCCCAAGTTTTTCTACCCATAAGGTTGTCAGCCATGCATAAGCCCCTCCTTTAGCAATCTGATTGTGGGTATCAAATTGGACCAACGTGGTCTAAGTGTGTTGATAAATTAACTAGCAGCCCATCCACCTAACCTAGCCTAAGCCTATCCTTGTCTGCTTTTGAAAAGCGTGGCCAAAGTCTGTCTAAATTTGTGACAGTGTCTTCTTGGGATGGCGTAACTTTGTCTTTGCTTTTACCTTACAAACGAGACATTAAAGTTGCAATCAAAGACACGTGTCAAATCCGTGTGTTATTTGAAAAACTCTACGAACACGACCCGACTTCAAATACTCGCGGTACGTAAATTTTTTGGCAGTGTCTCCTTGGGATGGAGTAACTTAGTCTCTAAACTAAAAAAGTGATGGTTCGTGATATTTTCTGCTCGGGGCGTGTTCAAATTCTAGTCATTTATCGGACAATCCCAAACCGCGCAATCCAATCCAGAGCCAGTCTAATCGTGTGTCACTCATTTTTACACTCGCACATGGCATTTTCTGTCGTCCTGGATGTCTTGACAACTCGTGGCTATTCCGTGAACTCAACTCCACACTCTGCGAACGCATCCCCAGCGCCCCCTGTGACAAGCATGACAGATCGTAGAATTGAACTGAATTTAGTGACAGTCGTCGTCACAGAGTTAAATTGCCACTATTCTCTTGTTCTTGATTCCATTGGTTCCACCCTTCCTCGCATTCACACACAGACATTGCGTTTGGTTCTCCAAAACTACTTGACACTTTGAAGACATCCAAGAAAAACTTGCGAACTCCAGTTGAAGCTTATCTCCGATCGACCAAGATTGCATAGAAAGCCAGAAGAGCCGACACGGCCCGCACATCCAAACAAAGTGCACTTGGCAACAGCTCAGGGACAGGCCAAGCGCACTCGCATGTTATCGATATTTGTTCCTTTGAATTGTGAAACTTTCTGGCAAGTATCGAGCGCCGGCTTTGCTTGGGCCCCTGCAGAGGGGACGCACTGATGCGGATGACACCTGCACCACCACCGCCGCCAGAGTACCAGTGGCTCCGCATTGATTCCTCGCCACAGGCAGTGTACACATTATCTTCGGAGCATTGTTATCGGTTCGTTTGGCAATGTGAGTGGTCCTGCATCCTGCATCATTATGCCGCCATCATCATGTGCAGTCTGCAGAGTGTCCGTCGAAAGTAGTATTTTATTAAGACAATGAATTATCCGTTCGCAGGAGGAGAAGCAGAAGAAGACGGAGCACAAGAAGAGATACATTTAATTCATTTAAGTATATAAGTGCGTGCATGCGTCCAGGACGTGGCATCTTACACGCACAAATCACACTGCGATGGCTATCTAATGGACGAACAAATCTCTGCCTGCCGACAACTCCCAGGACCTCCAGGTCTTCTTCCTGGCCCGTATGCGGAAGGCGAGAGAATTCGATGCCGATGCCAGCCCCTGGCCAGGATGTGTCCGTATGGATGTGTGCTTCCTGTGCGGGCATAATAATAATATCTCTAATGACAAGCAAATGTTCTAGAAGCATTACTTGTGAAATTGTAGGCGCATTAGGCGTGTGTAAGGATTTTTATTTTCTTGTGCTCCTTCCAAGGAGGAGGCGTCCTCGTGCGAGGAGTGCAGCAACAGCAAAATGGGTGTGTCCAGTCCACTGAGCCAAGTGATATTTATTTATTAGGCTCAGCATGTACATCAAATCTGGGCAAGGCATTCATGTGCTTGACATGCTGTCTACTCCCACATGGACATCTTACGCCTTTTTGGACACATATCCGGAGAGATGACGCAAGCAGGAGGAGGGCCTATCTCTTGGCATGCTGTACATACATAGCGGTCAGCCTGGGCCAGGGCCTGGCTCTGGACGCTCGGGTGCTTCCTGTGGACTGAAGCGGAGGGGTCCGAGGTATGCTGGCCAAACCAAGTGAATAGAATTATTTCCCACAGCCGCAATGCGTTGATGCGTGATGAACGCATCGAACTTTACATCTTAACCCAGATTCGAGAGTAGAAAGGTGTGGGCGTTCGATGGGGGTGTCGGAGCCATGTTCGGCCGAGTGGATGTGTGTGTGTGGCCAAGGCGCTGGGCATCTAAGGAACTTGCGGTTGAAGAACATGCTGTCGTTAGAAGCATGGTATCGTTCTGTCGAAACCGGGGAAGTCATAGCCTCTGACAGGCAGGCATGGGAATTCAGAATGTGTAGCATAGCTTTAACCCTCGCACGGCATAGACAGACAGCTTCTTAGAAAGCTTCTAACCCTAGCACTAAAGGTGCACTGACTGAAGCAGGTTAGCTCGGGTAGAGTGCGACGTGGCCCGAACTTCCTCGTGCCTTAGTTCATTGCTCCATTTATACTCTGGAGTTGTCCAGCCATCCGGTCTGACGAGTGGAGCAAAGAACTAAGTCACGAGAAAGTGCGACGTGGCCCGTCTACCCGAGCTAACCTGCTAACCTGTAAAGGAATATTTCAAGATCGGGGAAGATGTATGTCTCCCTCCCTGCTTCCTCCCTCTGGCATCGACTATGACACTTGGCAGAGGTACTTGGTAATATCCTCTTGATCGGCTTCATCGCCACAGGCGATTTCAAGTCCAACCTTATCGGCGATGGATCAGAGGACAGCCACAACCTACCTAACTTGGCGTGCGGAATTGGAAGCAGGTATCCAGAAGTTGCGCCAGCTGAAAGGGCTTCCTGTTTGGTGCCCAGCTCCACCATGGACTGCAGCGCCTAGGAAAGAAGAGAAAGAAGACCCATTTTCAAGTCGTAGTACTTTAAACCCCCGTGAGCGTTACCAACTACCATCTTTCTCAACTTTTCGTAGCATTGACGTAGTCTATTAGTTTTAGAACTATTCAACTCAGATGTATTCCAAGAACAACATCTTCTCTTCACCACCTCTAGAATCGCGTTGTCACTCCAAAATTGCCTCAGCTTTCCTAACACCTCCAAATGGTGGTTTGATAAACTGGACTTCGTTCCGTGGGTCACTCTTAGTCAGTTTCGTAACAAGATCATCAGAACTCTAACTGCCCAGAGTTGCAGAAAGTCACAGAAATAATGTCCCGTCGGCTCATGTCCCCTGCATGCCATGTGATAGCCACACCGTCGTCAGGTCTTATTTGTCTTGCACATCGGCAAGTAAAATTCTCACCACTTCCAAAGGATTGTATGCATCGTCCGTGCCACTTTGGCGTTTGCCAGGAAACAGTTTCAAAATCTTTGAATTTACAGTGGAACTTCTCTAACGCGGACACCCCTGTATAAAGGACAAGCCATTTGACATGGCCTCAGCAACAAACCCTTCATAACGGACACCCCTATATAACGGACAATCATTATGGTCCCGCTGCTGTCCGCCATAGAGAAGTTTCATTGTAGCTCAAATTGCTGTCAATGCCAGCTGTTGAAAGGCTTCCATTTTTTATCATTTTAAAGTCCATTCGTTTGGTAGTAAGAATAACAATGGATGGTGTGAAAATCCAAGGTGGACCAGGGGCTAGCTTCAACAGCAACCACTCGTGTGGGACTTGAACCAGAAATCCCAGAAATAGAAAGATAATCTTATTTTATAGTATTGACAAGATAAACATGCGCCTGAGAGGCGCCCAATTTAAAAAGAAGATTCATTTCAAAAGTTAAATTAATTATTCTTTTTTTTATAACTTCAATGAATTGTTGCATTATTGAACAAAAACGATTGCCTCTCGCAAGTGTTGATCGACGACTGAGTTGGCTAAGAAGCACGTGCCTGTACGCGCGTCCGTTAAAAGAGGACAGCAACCGTCCGACGTTCTTGAGTCCTCGAACTAATGTCTAACTAACCATATCCTGCAGCAGTGGCTGTAATACGTTTTTCGTTCGATTTCACATTATGGCTGGCTCTCTCTTTTGACTGAGAGAGCCGGCCCTCATATCATCAATACATGCAGTCGTTAGATGCACCCCCCACGTCAAGAGCTCGCACGTATTCACAGACATGAGACTGAGAAATCAAGGGGCAAGGGGGGTAGAAGTTGGATATCTCTATTATCCCTTATCTCTGGTTGGGACTGTCCAGAGGCGAGGTTGTAATACTTCTAGAAGTATTGCTCAAGGCGGTGCATGTAGCACACACTCTCCTCAATCTAAAATTCAATTCACATCAGTCTCAGTCTTATCCCATCTCTTCTCCCCTCCAAGTCTTCTTCCATCTCTTGGACTGTTGGTATATTTGCCTTATATTCCGACTAGACGTCGAGGAGGCGTGTAAAGTTGGTAGTTTAGAGGCGGCCGTGTAAAGTAGAGATCTCAGACAACATAAAACCACTTCAGAGGCTTGCGAAATAAATATCCGATGCACACCAACCTCAAGTGGGACGGGTCTGGTCACAGAATTCAACCATCAACCAAGATGGTCAAAGTAAAGTGTTCGATTTCATCCGCCAAGTCGAAGGGAGAGCTGATTAAACACCTCGAGTCCTATAAAAAAGCTTGTCGGTCTGAGTCTAGCTTAAGTTGCCGGTGCAGCTCCGTCAAGGCTGGCAAAGATCCTTGCTATGCGCATGGCTATTCTGATCATGTACCAAAAGCAAGGACAGAACTTGGCAAAGTTGTGTTTGTACAAGCCTCTGGACCTTCGGCCCGTGCTGTGTCTTGACTAAGGATACTAGAGGATATTCCTAACCATTTTTGAAGGAGAAAAATACCCTTAATATGAGTTATGGGGGACTAATTTGTTCATGCGACCTTCATGGCCCACCCACTTAAGGAGCTGGATCCGTAGACACCCTGCCCATGCTCGTGTCAATGTAAAGTTCGTTCGTACAGTTGAATCTACGATTGAATCTTCTCCAGGTGCAGATGGAAAGATGGAACGCAGAACTCTTCTCTCCAAGAAATCAAAGGCATCTTGATACGCTTTTGAAGATTGCCAAGCCTCAACGCCGTCGGATGTATGATCCCGACTGCGAGGATGGCGAATGGAGGAGAAGATACATCCGCGAACTCTACGAGCTGTGCCAGGAGGGGCCGGGAGGCACGACGGAACTGGCTTGGCCACATAGAGCGAATGGGCACCAACGCGACACCCAAGAGGGTCTTCGAATAAGACCCTCTTAGTTCGAGGAGGAGAGGAAGACCGAATCTCTGGTCAAGTAATCGCGGATGCAAGACAGCTTGGTCTGTACCGTGCCTGGGACCGTCGGCGATGGAAAGCAGTTATTAGTCGGACCCTGCATGGGTCGCCAGCTGGGTGAGCAAGGAAGTACGTTAGGTTAGGTAGGAGGGCTACTAGTGCATTCACCAGCACACTTACCCACATTGATCCATTGTGACACCCCTAGTCGACCACTGCAGTGATTCGTGATCCTTCCGGCAAATTTTGACTAGACCAGATTTGAAAAAACCAGATAAAAGCGCATTAACTTTGCTTTCACTGGGAATGGAACAGGGGACCCCACAAACCAAGGGCAGGCACTTAACCCACTGCGCCATCCAGTCGTTGTAAGTAGGGAGCCTCTACGCCGTAGCAGCAAGACTGGAAAAATCAATATCCTTCGATCGAAGGCGCTTACCCTAGTCCCTCTTGAGGCCCAAAAGTTACAGCGGCTGGTGAAGAGAGTTGATATATTTTTCGTCTGAATTCGGTTTCGGTTTATTAAAACTACCAATCATCTCACGGATTCCATGACACAGGGCCCCTTTGCTGCTTATTCTGCCTTAAAAAAAAATACTACTCTTTTCTAAGTACGTCGGCCATAGGTTGCAGCTAATAAATACAGTGGACTCCCCCTAAGTCGAATTGTCACGGGATGACATAATTTGTTCGAGTTAGGGGGAGTTTGACTTAGAGAGAGGTTTTTGTAAGGAAAATTGAGGGAAATTTATGTAAAATATGTCGAAAAAGTTCGAGTTAGAGGGAGTTTCGACTTAGGCAGAGTCCACTGTATAAATATTTACATTCAATACACTGCAAGACATGGAACCGACTGCTCCCCATGCGGGGGTCTGAACTAACCTTTCCAACCGAGGTCTATAGGACTCGACGAGGGAGTTCACTCGCTTCCCAGCCACCAGAAATTTCGGTGCTGCCTTCCCGAATGTCCCGCCTGGATACCGCTCTTCTGAACCGGAGGAGAACCTCCTCAACTCGTTGTCGTGGTTGATCTGGCGCACCGCATTTACGTCTTGTAACAGACTGTGATTATCTAGATGGATCAATTATACCCTTTCGTGGTATAATGGACTGGGGTAGTAAGCCCCCCGAGATCAGGTTATTGACCGAGTTCATCGCTCTGGCAATATGACCTCGAATCAACTTCAACAGGATCTTATCAGGTTTGCCCTGTTTTATAAGACCTCATTGGAATAGAATTTTATGTACTGGGACTCTGGAGTTCTATACAGGCGAAGGCAAGCCTTCTCAAACAACCGCATCTTTTCCATTAAACTTGCACTCACGTTGAACCACACGGGCCAGCTATAGGTGAGCATTGGCCGGATGCGGGCCATGTAGCAGATAACCTTCACCCTCGCGTCGAGTTGGCTGTTGTAGAACAGTAAACACACGGCCTGTGTCCATCCTCCCATGCAACTCACCTCACCCACCTCTCTTTCAACTCTGCGAATGAATGATCGCCCTAATGACCGTTTAGCGTCTTAAATCAATCAGCCAAGCCGAGGGTGAGAGCCACAGTCTCCTCTCGAAAAGACAAATGCGCCCAATTTTTCAAAGAACACAGATTTCTCATGTCCTGCCTACTTTCCTGCGCCTAGTAAATTGCCCCTATTACGCGGCATCGTTTGTTGGCAGTTGTTTCACGCGAAAACCCATCAGCCATTGATTTGTGCAAATTTTTTAAAATCGCCTCGCGTGGTTCGCCCTCATGGGGGAACATCCTCTGGCCCTTGACGGAGTCGGATCAATTAGGTCTGATTAAGCTCAATTAGGAGTGAGTGAGCGTGTGTGTGTGTGTGTTCTACGATCCCCATGTGACATTAAACTCTGATTAAGTTCAATTGAATATTTTTTGAACACATCCCAGGGGAGAAGAAGATCGGCGACGTTGACGTTGACGTTAAATTTAAAAAGAACGTATTTTACCAGAAATCCAACATCCAAGACCAACATCCTGTGCCTCGTCCTCGCCACAATGTTAGTCCCCTAAATGAGCACACAAATACTGACTCGTGGGGAAGGCCCCCTCCCCCGCCACTGGCCACCATCGCAGACTTCAAAGTCGTCCTTTGTGTGAATGAGGACCTGCGCTGTCTCGGAAAACATTTGACGTGTTCTCATCCATCGAATGGCATTTTGCAGTCCCCCACCCCCTCTTCTAAAATTAACTGACTACTGCACGAATCTATCGCAACCACCAATAGGTGTGCTGGTCGTTTTATCGAAATTCAATTGCGGACCCACCCCGAAAATGGAACAAAACTATGTTCGCCCTCTGCCATCGCTACGACGACAACAACAACAGCAACAAACATTTATATTGATCCATAATGCCGCTCCTAAATGGCGTCATCGCGCGCGTTCTCTCGTCCGTCCGTACACAAAACACAAGTTCGTGTCAATTGGATTCCTGGTGAAACTCTATTACTCTCCACGAGAGATAGCAATCAGATGTGTTGTCCAGAGCAGCGCACACCGCACCGCACCACACCACACCACACCACACCACACCACACCACACCACACCCTCTGTCCCAACCGCCGCGCAACGCACACACTTTTCATCCTGAATTCCGGCAGAAGGAGGTGGGGGTCACGGCGCGGCGACGGCAGCACTCCGCATCTCATTGCGTCAGCTCAACGAACAAATCTAATTTATTAAAACCCTTAACCAATTTGTAATATCAACCCGAGCAGGGCCTGGCGGGCGAGGCGAACGAGGCGAACGAGAGGTGACCGCTTCTCCTTCAAATGTTCCATTAACCACACTCACACGCGCGCGCGAGCTCCGAGAGGAGTGAAAAACGCACAAACACGGCATGCATAAGCGCGCGCTTCAGCGTCGTCGTTCAATTCAATTGGCTCGTGCATTACAAGCTCCATAAACAAGCATGCTGCACCACCATCACACACCAGCATGCTCCTCTAACTCGCCGTCACAGAGATCGCCTCCAGATCCGAGGAAGGAAACGGCAATGGCAACGGCATCGTCTCGTAGTCGTATCCATCGCCACCACAGGCAACGGGGCGACAGAGTAAATATGTTCGTTTAATTTTTAATGCGAAAGATTGAAAGTACTGTCCGCTGTCCGCTGTCTAGTGTCGTTCCAAAATGCATGAGCACTCACTCACAGAGAGCGAGAGCGAGCGAGCAAGAGTGCGGAAGACATCAACCACGGGCGGCGGCGGTGGCGACGATGATGATGATGATGCTGGCAGACGGGCAGACGCGTGGGCAGCGTTAAACAAGTCAAATTGACCGGAGTTAGCAAACAATTTAAAGTAATTGAGCGCTTAGCAGTCTCTTGGAATGCGCTGCGCCCGCCCCCGCCCCCGCCCCCCGCGCACACGAGAAAAACACACAAAAATACCCAAACATTCCACAAAACAACAAAAAAAGAAGGAAACACATGCGAGGGCCACGCGCGACCGACAAAATATTCACCATCACACACACACACAGTCGGACACAACCCCCCCTTCAACCGCCCCTTTCACCAGACCAACACACATGCAGGAGTAGTAAAATTAAAATATCGCCTTCAGGAATTCCGGAAGCATCATACTCGGGTATCAAGGTCAAGGAGGTTGTTATCACATGAAAATTGTGTCGACAGACAAATACTTTCTCACCTCCAGTGCAGCGGGGCGGCCACCCCGCTCGTGTGGTGTGTCGCCCTCGTCCTCCTTGGTCCGAGTCATTCTATTTACCGATGACGACGGCCACCGCCAACGTTCAACACCCGAACTGACCTGGTAAACTCCTTGCACACCACCGAGCCGCCCAACCAACCACCCAACCACCCACCCACCGCCCGACCCATTATCATCATCATCAGCAGCAGCAGGAGCAGCACGGTGGTTGGCATCGCCATGGCCATCATCGTCGTCATCGTCTCCGTCTCAGTCTCGGTCTCGGTCTCGGTCTCCGTCATCATCATGGAAACCTCTCAACTAAATCCACACCCCCTCGTAGTCTCGCGCCACCATCGCCATGCCATGGCACGCCATGAAACGGAGAGATGCCCTAGAGATGGTCTGGCAAACTATTGCTGCATCCTTAACTATCACCTCATTCTCGTTCTCTCATCGGGCGACCCCACTCATCCTCCTCCTTCCACCACCACCTCGTCGTCGCCGTCGTCGTCGTCGTCGACCGCCTTCGAGTGGCGCCTCGCCCCCCGCCCCCTTTGCGCTGGCAAATACTTTCAATTAAACTTTTACTTTTCAACAAGTGAAACTTTCTAGTCTTGTATTCCCGCCACAGACGCCTCCGCTGGCTGTTCTTCCGACCTCCCTCCGTCACCCAACCACCACCCTCGGTACATGTGTGTGTGTGTGTGTGTGTCAGTTACCCTGTTGCCTTCCTCCAAGTCGTTGTCGTAGTCGCCGCCACCATCGCCACCGCTTTTCTATATAAATGTATTCCATTCGAAAGCATTAACCCCGAATGAGATGGAGATGGAGATGGTGGAGGCGCACACACACACACACACCGACAGAGGGATGTAAGCAGTTCGCCTTTTATTATGATGATGATGACGATGACCATGATGATGATGATAAAAACCCGACCAACGAACAACGAAACCCCATTTTTATGCGCCACCCGTCGTCCGCCCTCAAAAAACTCCTTGTGCTCCTTACCGAGAGACCGAAAAAGCCACCACCACCACCGACGACGACGACGACGACGACATCATCCATACCATTCAACTTTGCCAGCATAAGCAGCATCCAGCATCCCTCCCGCCCTCCCCCTCCGCCCCATCCCCTCCAGAGAAGTCGTCATCATCGTCGTCGTCGTCGTATGGACTACGACGCCTTCAACGACGTCGACCACTACCACGGCAAGGACAACGACAACGTTCGAGGATGTCTCGACGAAAATTTCCCTTGCTCTCTCTCTCTCTGTGTGTGTGGGGAAGGGGGAGATGTTTCTACAGCTTCTGCTGCCGCTGCTGCTGCTGCTGATGATGGTGATGATGATGTTCGAGGGGGTGGCGAGATGGTCTGGGGGTCTGGTCTCAGAGTGAAAAATTCTTGTGCTCGCTTGCATCTTTGTTCAAGGTTAACCTATTGCACTAGTTGTGTGCGCGCTCCTTCCTTGGGAGGAGGTGGAATGAATGGAAGGAACGAACGAAGGAAGAAAGGAAAGCGCACCAGCACCACCGGCAGCAAGGAGCAAAGGAAAGGTTTTTCCTGAA
Source organism: Eristalis intricaria (assembly GCA_964034865.1). Classification (NCBI taxonomy): domain Eukaryota; kingdom Metazoa; phylum Arthropoda; class Insecta; order Diptera; family Syrphidae; genus Eristalis; species Eristalis intricaria. The sequence continues at coordinate 12,192,218 of OZ035877.1, forward strand.
TGGAAAGTAGATTTCGGACGCGCCAATGAGGATGGTGTTGCTGCTGCTGCTGTTGCCGCCGCCGACGACGACGACGACGACGGTGGTGGTGGTGGTGGCAGCAGCCGCCCTCCTGTGTGATGGCCATGACGATTGGGATGGGCGTGTGGTGGACATACTTTATTATTATATGTGCTTCTCTGCTTTGACTGCTCCACGCTCCAGCTTCGGCTTCGGCTACATCCTTCTCGGGGGGATATTCGCCCGGCAAATTTGGGTAATTTTGTATCTGTGCTATTTTTAGTGTGGAAATAGTGTGCTTGGCCATGGTCTCTGCGTACGTGTGTGTGTGTGTGTGTGTGAAAATGTTTTGTCTTCATTTTAAATTTTTGAGAAGTGAACGACTTCACGTTTCACGGAGATGCTGCTGGCGCTGGCGCTGGCGTTGCTGCTGTCTGGTGGCAGGGAACTGGTCTTGTGGGGGTCGTTGCCCTACATCTCGAGTTGAAGTTTAAGTTTTAACGTCGTGCTTGGCGCTTTAAATCTTTAAACGGTCAAGTGATGAGGAGGACCTTGAGTGTGTGTGTGAGTGTGTGCGGTGGGGGGGTGTGTGGACTTGTGTGTTGAATGGAACTTTGTTTATTTGTTATGCTGACCATGTGTGCTTTGCTCTTTCTCTCTCTCTCTCGCTAGGGCGGGGGTTGACGATGTCCATGGAGGTGGTCGGTTCCCTCGACATTCTGAAAGTGGGACACCTGTTGAGCGATTGTTTGGCTTTCTTGAACTCTGTGGAATGTGGAATGGACCTTTTTCTGTTTATTTGATTCCCTCTTTTTGTGTTAATGACAAGATGACAGGCCACTTTCCCTCTCTCCCTCTTACGAGTTTATCTGAGTAATTAAATCTAACGTCGGTCTCGGGCAATAAGAAGTTCGCAGTGAGGTTGGGGACTGGGGGCGAGCTGGTGTGGTGACACTTTTATTTGACTTGGGACGTGATGAGTTTGAGTTTCAAAAAAACTTCAACCAGTGAGTGTTGATCGATCCATGTGGTGGAAGAGAAATTAAACCTTGGACTAGGTCAGGCTTTGGTTGGAATTGAGAGGGAATCATGACCGATGTGGATGAGACTCAACCAACAGTCTTCTCTGATTAGCTGTCCCCATCCACGTGACTGAGGTCGTTCTTCACTTGTGGCTAGCTTCCTGCCTCCAGTTTCTAGTGGATGAGACCCTTTTTGACTTGTGCGTCACTTGCTGCGTTGTCGTTCCACTGGCTCGGAGTCAAGAAGTCCAATTATCTCCCAGTTTAGACGACTGGATGGCGCAGTTGGTAGAGTGCCTGCCCCTGGTTAGGTTCGAATTCCAGTGAAAGCGCTTTTATCTGATTTTCAAATCTGGTCCAGTCCACCATTTGCCGTTGGGATCAAATTAGCGGCACTATCAGGAGGAGTCAGTCTTTGGTAGAAGGCTGACTAGGGGTATCACAATGGACCAATATGGTCTAAGTGTGCTGGTTAATGCACTAGCAGCTTAATAACCTAACCTAACCTTACTCCCAGTTTGAGATTTGATTCCAGGCAGGTAACTCGGCTTCTTTGAAGACAGTGGACTATTCTCCTTCTCAGTGCCCCATTAACCCATGCGAGATCAGAGTTGGGTTGAAGGCTGTATTCTAGATTCCTAGGTCAAGCCTTCTTGCTTCCCCGAGGACTTAATAATAATAACGAGTCCAAATGACACAGTTTCATGCCGACTTCGAACGGCCAAGTTTGAGAAGCTTCTTCTAGACCGGCATGCAGCATCTTCAGTGATTCCATGAGGACCTGGGCCTTGGCTGGGTGCCTAATTCCCCTTCGACTGCGCCAACTACCGAGAGATAAGCCTCCTGAACATCGCTTACAAGATCTTCTCTGCCGTTTCGTGTACTCGCCTGAGGCCGTTTATAAATAACCCGAAAGGTCCATATCAGTGTGGCTTCAGGCCGGGGAAGTCCACCATCGACCAGATTTTCACCGTACGGCAGATCCTGGAAAAGACCGAAGAAATGCAAATCGACACCCACCACCTTTTTGTCGATTTCAAGGCCGCATATGACGGGCTATACAACGCCATGTCTACTTTTGACATTCCTGCCAAACTCGTCAGACTGACCAGGATGACGATGGCTATCTCTCACCGCTCCATCAAGATCTGTAACGAACTCACCTAGACCTTCAATGTCAAAAAAGGTCTTAGACAAGGCGACGCGCTGTCATGTGACTTCTTTGACATCATCCTGGAGAAGATCGTGCAAGACTCACACGCCAACACTAGAGGCACGATCTTCCAGAAGTCCGTACAACTGTTGGCACACACGGATGACATTGACGTGATTGGCAGAACACAGCGAGTCGTCAATGAGGCCTTTGCTGGCAATGGGTCTAGCAGTGAATGAGGGCAAAACGAGGTATACACTGTCATCAAGAAAGGGCACACAACACCGATGTCTTGGCCAGAGCGTCACAATGGGCAGCTATAACTTCGAGGTAGTCAAGGACTTCGTCTACCTTTGCTCGGCAGTCAATAGTACGAATAACCTCAGTACCGAGATCAAACGCAGAGGAACTCTTGCCAACCGCTGTTTCTATGGGCTTAAGAGGCAATTGAGTAGTAGAGCCATCTCTCGGAAGTCCAAGCTGACTAAGACAAGACCTGGATCACCCCATTCCGGCTGTACGACGCGGAGGCATGGACAATCTCAAAAGGGGATGAAAAAGTCCTTGGTCTCTTTGAGAGAAAAGCTCTGTGTGCGATCTTTGGTCCTGTTTGCGTTGACGATTTCTGGAGGGGAAGATTCAACCACGAACTGTACAGCGATATGAGCCAGGCCAGGCGTCTACGGATCCAACGCCTAAGATGGCTAGGCCATGTGGAGCGTATGCAAGCCCGACGAGTCTTCGACTCCGAACCCGTGGGATAAAAAAACAGAGGACGCCCGCATTTAAGGTGGCGCACCCAGGTGGAGAAGGACCTCAACCAACTTGGCGTGCGGCACTGGTGACAGCTAGCCAGAGACCGTGCTGGTTGGAGAGGCTTGTTGGTTGAGGCCCAGGTCCACCCCGGACTAATTCATCCTCTGCAGAGGATGGCTCAGGATTCTGAAAGACAGTCTACTCTATGGCAGTCATTTTACGACAGTCACTCTACGACAGTCACTCTACGACAGTCACTCTACGACAGTCACTCTACGACAGTCACTTTACGACAGTCACTCTACGTCTACAAAGCATGCAGTCGATTAATTGCTGATCTTGTTCGTAGAGGACGTAGGTCTGTCTACTCTCCGCCTGATAAAGCTTGGTTTAGGTTAAAGTGATTGTCACAACTGTAGCAGTTGCCACCCACTTATGTAGTAGATCCTGATTGGATCCATTGGGATACCACTTTGCGGCACTTACTCTTTCGCCGAGAGTTCCAGGGAGGTAGGTAGCTGAGTAGGAAGTGGCATTAAGTACGCCTACCGCGACGTTGATGTTCCAAATCAAAGACGGTTGTCGTGATTTAAGACAGCCGGTCAGTTGTCTCAACAAATTTTATCAGTGCGCTGACCGGTATTTTGCTGATCTTGTTTAGACTGGCCTAGTTGTGTTCCGCGGGAAAATCTGAAAAGCACATCTCTTTTAAAAAACTCCATTCTTGTCTTAACAAGTTGCGTATAATCCACCACGCTTTCCCCTCGTTCATCGTAGCCGCTTCCGTCTCATTGATTCCTCGATGAATTTAGGTAATTACAAAGGGAAAGTTTGTCTTCAGCGCTATGGCGTGCTAGTGTGGAAGCGTTGTTGACGCCACCACTTTGGGAGCGATCCCAAGCTCCGATAAGAGTGGTTGCAATCATCAAGGGGATGTTGTCCTAATCGCCCGCCCATGGGAAAAGAGTCGTCGCGGACACGAATTTCGGATCCTGTGAAACGGCATGTTGTGATGGCTGAGGGCCTTCCATCAAAAGTATTTTCGACGAGTTCCTTGTGGTTTACGCCACCAGCTCCGACCAGAACGATGCGAGAAACCTTATAGTGGGTGTTGATGTAATCTGACAAGTCATTCTTGCCAATGGACTTGATATTCTTTGTGGGTCCCAAGATGGTTTGGCCCAATGGAGTACCTTGGTAGGCAGTTGAGTGTAAGTGATCAAAACAACCTCCTGTAGATTGCTTTCGACTTCTTGCATTTCGGTTCGATTTCGCCTGCGCCCAACTTCGAGTTCTGAATGATATCAGACAGAATTTCAACGGCCTTCGGAACATCCTTGGACAAACATTTAGCGTAAAACACAGTTTGTTCTCGGGATGTATATGCGTTTAAATGAGCACCCATTGTCTCAACTTCCAGTTCCATATCGGCTTGCGAACGCTTGGCAGTGCCCTTAAATGCCATGTTTTCCAGAAAATGGGCCACGCCATTGTTGTTCTCGTTTTCAGATCGGGAACTGGCATCGATCCATAAACCTACTGTGGCAGTTTTTGCACCGGAATCTTCGCTTGCCACCCTAAGGCCATTGTCCAATTGGGTGCACTGCGTGGCTGGGATATTCACCAGACCTTGCAGCCTGAGACGCCCAAAGACGCTGGGTGAAGTTGGTACCTTTGGCTATTTGCCGTAAGTTGTTTGGCAGACTTACCACACGAAATGGCTTTTCGATAATAATCGTCTCGACAAAACTAGCCGCAGAAAGGTGGTCTATGAAAATGTTCGTACCGAATATTCCAAAATCGAATTCCAAAATCGTATAATCCACCACGCTTTCCCCTCGTCCATCGTAGCCACTTCTGTCTCATTGACTGCTCTATGAATTTGCACAATTAAGTCCTTCGCAAATGCTAATGGTTGTCAGGTTTTCCGGAAATGACTGACTGCATTGTGTTTTACAAAAACAAGGCTCATGAGACATTACAAGTACAAAACATGATTGCAATCTGAGACTCTTTCGGCTGTCATTGCCGATGCCGAGGACCCACAAAGGTGACTTGAATAACAACTTACGCCATTCATGGTGACCGTGAGAAATCAATGGTCATCTACGAGTACCCCATTAGTTGAGGAGGCACCCTAACTTTCTCTCCTGTAGTTGGTAATTCTAAGAGTTTCTCCTTTTTTTTCCTTTTGTATTCACTTCCCTTGTACAACTCGTAAATTTCCACGAACAAAGGCAGCTTCAAGAAAGGCAATCCCGGACCTGGCAGAGAAGATAATTGATCTTCTACGCCTCCTATGCAATTTTAAAGAAAATATCAAACTCATAAATGTTACCTCTCGTCCCTTCTCGATGCAAGTGTGTTCAGTGTTAGCAGGTACCTTGAGTGAGTGACGCATGTGCCCACCCATGGAGTGTACAGAAGAGTGCATTGTAGTCTTATTGAGATGCCATTTCTTTTATATAGTGTAAAATTCATTCCTGGACCGAACTGAAAGGGACCAACAAATTCATTTTTAAGGTCCCGTCATAAAAAAAAAACGAATCTTTTATCATTTTTGTATTTCAGTCTGTCCCGTTTCAGAGATCAAAAAGTACCCGAAATCTTGTTGATAAAAGGAAAACGGTTAAATTATTCTTCAATGTTCTTTTTATTACCTTCAAAGTAGCCTCCATCGCTAAGCCATGGGTGATAAACATGTCTTTTAACCATTTTTTTCCATTTTAATCCTCGCGTTGAAAACGTGTGTCCTTCAGATGAATCCACCATTTTCTGATCGTCTTTGACTCTCTCAAAAGTTACACACGACGCACCGTTCTCGAGCTATAAGCAGTCAAAGGTTCCATACGAACCGCCAGAACCTCTACAGATGTCGATTTTTGTACATTGAAAAAATCTTGAATGTTCGCCTTACTTTGCTTATATCTCAAAACCCGTGCATCCTACAGCAAAGTGACTGAGACCGATTTTGTAGCTTCTGACTTGATCTAGAGGATGGACCAGGAGAACGGATAAATTTACCGTTATAAGTGTATCATTTTCAATGGATAAGGCACTTTTTGTGGTAAAATAATTTTATTGATCGCCTTTCCGGTGATTAAGAGTGCTGAAATCTTGCACAATGTGAATTCACGTCAAGAGCATCAATTCAGATCGAGCTTCCTTCAAATCCGATGTAAAATTTCATATGATTTTCGCCAGAGAAACAAATTTCCCTGGTTTTTGTCAAAAATTTGCCTAAATAACGGTAAAATCGGGAATTTTCCAATTCCATCCTAAAGATCAAGTCATAAGCTACAAAAAAGTATACTGGAATTTTCTCGTAGGACGCACCGTTCTCGAGAAATAAGCTGTTGAAAGTTCCATACGAACCGCCAGAACCTCTACAGATGTCGATTTTTGTACATTGAAAAAATCTTGAATGTTCGCCTTACTTTGCTTATATCTCAAAACCCGTGCATCCTACAGCAAAGTGACTGAGGCCTATTTTGTAGCTTCTGACTTGATCTAGAGGATGGACCAGGAGAGCGGACAAATTTACCGTTATAAGGGTATCATTTTCAATGGATAAGGCACTTTTTGTGGTAAAATAATTTTATTGATCGCCTTTCCGGTGATTAAGAGTGATGAAATCTTGCACAATGTGAATTCACGTCAAGAGCAACAATTCAGATCGAGCTTCCTTCAAATCCGATGTAAAATTTCATATGATTTTCGCCAGAGAAACAAATTTTCCTGGTTTTTGTCAAAAATTTGCCTAAATAACGGTAAAATCGGGAATTTTCCAATTCCATCCTAAAGATCAAGTCATAAGCTACAAAAAAGTATACTGGAATTTTCTCGTAGGTCGCACCGTTCTCGAGAAATAAGCTGTCAAAAGTTCCATGCGAACCGCCAGAACCCCTACAGATGTCGATTTTTGTACATTGAAAAAATCACGAATGTTCGCCTTACTTTGCTTATATCTCAAAACCCGTGCATTCTACAGCAAAGTGACTGAGGCCGATTTTGTAGCTTCTGACTTGATCTAGATGATGGACCAGGAGAACGGATAAATTTACCGTTATAAGTGTATCATTTTCAATGGATAAGGCACTTTTTGTGGTAAAATAATTTTATTGATCGCCTTTCCGGTGATTAAGAGTGACGAAAACTTGCACAATGTGAATTCACGTCAAGAGCAACAATTCAGATCGAGCTTCCTTCAAATCCGATGTAAAATTTCATATGATTTTCGCCAGAGAAACAAATTTTCCTGGTTTTTGTCAAAAATTTGCCTAAATAACGGTAAAATCGGGAATTTTCCAATTCCATCCTAAAGATCAAGTCATAAGCTACAAAAAAGTATACTGGAATTTTCTCGTAGGTCGCACCGTTCTCGAGAAATAAGCTGTCAAAAGTTCCATGCGAACCGCCAGAACCCCTACAGATGTCGATTTTTGTACATTGAAAAAATCACGAATGTTCGTCTTACTTTGCTTGTATCTCAAAACCCGTGCATTCTACAGCAAAGTGACTGAGGCCGATTTTGTAGCTTCTGACTTGATCTAGATGATGGACCAGGAGAACGGATAAATTTACCGTTATAAGGGTATAATTTTCAATGGATAAGGCACTTTTTGTGGTAAAATAATTTTATTGATCACCTTTCCGGTGATTAAGAGTGATGAAATCTTGCACAATGTGAATTCACGTCAAGAGCAAAAATTCAGATCGAGCTTCCTTCAAATCCGATGTAAAATTTCATATAATTTACGCCAGAGAAACAAATTTCCCTGTTTTTTGTCAAAAATTTCCCTAAATAACGGTAAGTTCGGGAATTTTCCAATTCCATCTTAAAGATCAAGTCATAAGCTACAAAAAAGTATACCGGAATTTTCTCGTAGGACGCACCGTTCTCGAGAAATAAGCTGTTGAAAGTTCCATACGAACCGCCAGAACCTCTACAGATGTCGATTTATGTACATTGAAAAAATCTTGAATGTTCGCCTTACTTTGCTTATATCTCAAAACCCGTGCATCCTACAGCAAAGTGACTGAGGCCTATTTTGTAGCTTCTGACTTGATCTAGAGGATGGACCAGGAGAGCGGACAAATTTACCGTTATAAGGGTATCATTTTCAATGGATAAGGCACTTTTTGTGGTAAAATAATTTTATTGATCGCCTTTCCGGTGATTAAGAGTGATGAAATCTTGCACAATGTGAATTCACGTCAAGAGCAACAATTCAGATCGAGCTTCCTTCAAATCCGATGTAAAATTTCATATGATTTTCGCCAGAGAAACAAATTTCCCTGGTTTTTGTCAAAAATTTGCCTAAATAACGGTAAAATCGGGAATTTTCCAATTCCATCCTAAAGATCAAGTCATAAGCTACAAAAAAGTATACTGGAATTTTCTCGTAGGACGCACCGTTCTCGAGAAATAAGCTGTTGAAAGTTCCATACGAACCGCCAGAACCTCTACAGATGTCGATTTTTGTACATTGAAAAAATCTTGAATGTTCGCCTTACTTTGCTTATATCTCAAAACCCGTGCATCCTACAGCAAAGTGACTGAGGCCTATTTTGTAGCTTCTGACTTGATCTAGAGGATGGACCAGGAGAGCGGACAAATTTACCGTTATAAGGGTATCATTTTCAATGGATAAGGCACTTTTTGTGGTAAAATAATTTTATTGATCGCCTTTCCGGTGATTAAGAGTGATGAAATCTTGCACAATGTGAATTCACGTCAAGAGCAACAATTCAGATCGAGCTTCCTTCAAATCCGATGTAAAATTTCATATGATTTTCGCCAGAGAAACAAATTTCCCTGGTTTTTGTCAAAAATTTGCCTAAATAACGGTAAAATCGGGAATTTTCCAATTCCATCCTAAAGATCAAGTCATAAGCTACAAAAAAGTATACTGGAATTTTCTCGTAGGACGCACCCTTCTCGAGAAATAAGCTGTTGAAAGTTCCATACGAACCGCCAGAACCTCTACAGATGTCGATTTTTGTACATTGAAAAAATCTTGAATGTTCGCCTTACTTTGCTTATATCTCAAAACCCGTGCATTCTACAGCAAAGTGACTGAGGCCGATTTTGTAGCTTCTGACTTGATCTAGAGGATGGACCAGGAGAACGGATAAATTTACCGTTATAAGTGTATCATTTTCAATGGATAAGGCACTTTTTGTGGTAAAATAATTTTATTGATCGCCTTTCCGGTGATTAAGAGTGCTGAAATCTTGCACAATGTGAATTCACGTCAAGAGCAACAATTCAGATCGAGCTTCCTTCAAATCCGATGTAAAATTTCATATGATTTTCGCCAGAGAAACAAATTTCCCTGGTTTTTGTCAAAAATTTGCCTAAATAACGGTAAAATCGGGAATTTTCCAATTCCATCCTAAAGATCAAGTCATAAGCTACAAAAAAGAATACTGGAATTTTCTCGTAGGACGCACCGTTCTCGAGAAATAAGCTGTTGAAAGTTCCATGCGAACCGCCAGAACCCCTACAGATGTCGATTTTTGTACATTGAAAAAATCTTGAATGTTCGCCTTACTTTGCTTATATCTCAAAACCCGTGCATCCTACAGCCAAGGCACCGAGACCGATTTTGTAGCTTCTAACTTGATCCTCAGAATTGGAAAATTCCCCAACTTACCGTTATTTAGGGAAAGTTTTGACAAAAACATTAAAATTTGTTTCTCTGTCTTGATCTAGAGAATGGACCGGGGGAACGGACAAATTTACCGCCGTGCGAGGATCATTCTTCGAGCAGGTTCTTTGGAGCTCCGCAACAACAGTCTGTTCTAAGTCTGCGTGCCTCGCTCTTCCAACACACCTCATTCCATTCCCTTTCACGGTCATCTCCTCACCCCCCTGACTCCTTTCAGATTGCACGCAACGACTCCTCTTCCTCACAAGTGAAGTTCCCTCGCAGAGATCTTGGTTTTCTTTCAAACCAACAGCCAGCCTCCATTCATCCACCGTGATTCCAATCAGTTCTGCAGATTACACACTCTCTCTTCTCGCTCTTCCGTTTTCTTTCATCCCTTGTCCTGCGATTACGAATCAATTCACCCGAGCCACCCCCTCAAACTGTGCCTGAAACAATTGAATTGAGGTCACCTTTCGATTCAAATGTGTGCTCCGTCATGGACACTTGAGTCGGTTTCTTCTTCTTTGTCATCTGCTGGGTTTTCAATTCAATGCCAGTTGGCCTTTTCAAACTCAAGGTTAGTCACTTTAAGTCGCGTTCACACCGATGCCATGGCAAGTCTATAAAAAGCATATTCGCCCGAGCTTTCTCCTCCTCGCCTCACATTAGCATACCGCCTGCCCTTTGCGGCAGGATCATCGTGAAACTAGCCGAACCCCCGTTGTGCCTGCTGCCGGTCACTGCTCAGCTATTTTTCAATAAATTTTAAAACATACACAGAGAGAGGGCGAGCGAGAGAAAGACTCCATGAAGGCAACAGGAACAGGAGGAGAAAAACGAGGAAACGAAAGGGCAGGATATTGTAGGTCCTTAGTATTAAAAGATGACGATGATGGCTTGCGAATGGTGAATCCCTTATTGGACACGGACGGAGCACGTCAGCACTGTGACTCTGTGATGTTGGGTGAGGGGGAGGTGGAAGGGAACTGGCCACTGGGCGCCGAGTATGTGTGTCACACTTGCGAGGATGCATCTAAAGGGATGACTAGGGAATTCCACATATCTGTGCGTCAACGAGTCTGTGTGCAATTTGGGCGGGGTGGTCTGGTCATCTGCACCAGCACGAGGAATGTGTTGAAACGAAAGTCGTTTAAAGAATTTTAAAGCATCGCTCGCTTTGGCTGTGCCGCCTCCCTGCGCCGTCCTGTGCCTGATCGCCTCTTTATTATGTGCCGTCGCAGATAGGGAGCGAGGGGATTCATGCATAATGGCATCCACTACAGCAGTTCTTCAAATAGAAACTCATTCTTTGTGTTGTTTCCTTTCTTTTTGTTGAACGTCCTCTTTTTTATTCATATGCGAACAGGATTTTGTGTTTTTAAATAGGCCCCAGGAATAAACAAGCTAAAACGTTAAAACCTTTTGGATGCGAAGCCAAAGAGTAAATATAAACTCTCTCTCTCTCTCCCTCCTGCTCCTCCTCCTTCTCCTCCTCCTCCTTTGCTGCATGTGCGAGGGGGCACACTCGCTCTCCCGCATCATCGCCGCGACCAGGCACAGGCTCAGGCTCAAGCAGGATAAAGAACTGCATTCATTCATGTGTCAATGATTAGGAAGTGCCAAGGGTATTATACACAAAAAAGCATGCAATGCGTACAAATCTTTCGCTTGCAGCAAAGAGTGGAGCTGCTGCAGGGTGCTGCGGGGAGAGCGACCGACAGCCAAGAGTCCTTACATACATATGTAAACAGTTTTAGCATGCATGGCAGCAGGCTTCCCCATGCATGTTCGGCACACAAATACATTTCAAAAGAAAATCTCTATACATTAGTGTTTTTTTTTCTTTTCTCCTTGTGTGTGTTGTTGTTTTTTTCTCCCTGTTTTTCTATTTTTCTGTTTTTCCCTGCTTTGGCTTGTGCTTGGGGTTTCTTTTTGCTTTTTTTTTTCTCCCGTATTTCGGTTTTTAACTCTTTTTAGTTGAGGCTTTGTGCACACAGAACGAACGAGGAATTCAACCGAGGAACAAAAAGAATAGGTTTTCGCTTCGGAGCAATGCAACACACACCCACCCATCCACCCACACACCGGAATGAGTGCGGTTTCATAAAGTCCAACACAAGAAGTCGTCGTCGGGACATGCAATTAGGCGTAAGCAACCTTTTCACTTGGCTTCGCATTCGCATTTGACTTGGCGTGGGGGAGAGGGAGGTAGAGGCGAAGGAAATGATTCTTTCACAGGCTACAGGGCACCACCTCTAATGAGGCTGTGTGGATGGATCCCGGAAGGCCTAGTGTTTTAAAAAAAAACTCTGAAAAAACCCACCGCAACAACCGCTCCGCTTCGTCATTCTTCTTACACATTTTTTTTTTCAATTTTAATGGTTCCCCATCTGCCTGTGTGTGCCTGTCAGGCAAACAACCTGTCTTAATGGGCGGGGGTCCTCGCAATTAAACGAGTACCTACAACAAAGCCTCGCTATAATGCGACGTTTTGAGACCATAAACCCCCACCACCACCAGCACCATCAGCAGCAGCACCATCCAGCAGGAGCACCATCCAGCAGAAGCGCGCTGATTAAAAGTGTCTCGAGTCAGTTAATGTCGCACGGATCACAGACGAGGTCGCACATCCAACCCGAAGCTGTTTCTAATTGGTTTCTGGTGAAATTATTTGAGGTTATTTTTTCCCCCTCTCTCTCTATCTTTCTTCACAAAGACTGACATTTAATTGAGCTGCAGTTGAGAGGAGAGTGCTCTTTGAACAGTGACACGCCAAATTTGCCATGAAACCAATTCAGTTCGTTCACAGTGAGCTGCTGATGAAATGGGAGGCCTTTGGATAAACAATCCCTTTTTGTTATGTCCTTATCCTGGTCTTGCCTGTGTTCGGTGAATACCCTCAAAACACCCTCTCGTTGTTCATGGCTTACTGGGAACTTTGGTTAGCGAGTTGATGGGCACCGTCTCATTTAGGTCCTGATGGACCCATTGTCTCTCGTAGATGTTTTAATTGGTTGTACCATTTATAGTCTTCTTCTACTTCTTCCTCTTCCTCTTCGTCTTCTTCTTCTTCATCTTCTTCCTCTTCTTCTTCCTTTTCTTCTTCTTCTTCCTTTTCTTCTTCTTCTTCATTTTCTTCTTCTTCTTCATTTTCTTCTTCTTATTCTTCCTCTTGTTCTTCCTCCTCTTCTTATTCTTCTTCTCCTTCTCCTCTTCTCTTCTTCTTTTTTACTTCTTCTCCTTCCACTTCCTCTTAATTTTTTTTTCTTCCTCGTCTTAATCTTCTTCTATTTTTCTTCCTCTACTTCTTCTTCCTCTTCCTCTTCTTCCTCTTCTTCTTCTTCTTCTTAGGGCGCTACAGTCCGTGATGAACCTTGGCCTCACCCAACATGCCTCCCGCCAACCCGATCTTTGGCCGGCTATCCCCAGCTTCGCACACTAAGCCGGTTGTGGTCCCCTTCGACTTTTTGCCACCATGTACTTGGGCTTTCGTCGCCCCACTGGCTCAGAGTCGAAGATTCTTGGGGCCGGAGCTGAGTTGTCCATACGCTCTACATGGCCTCGTCATCTTAGGCGTTGATTCCGTAGACGCCTGGCTAGACTCATGTCGCTGTACAGCCCGTACACTTCATTGTCGAATCTTCTCCTCCAGAAACCGTCAACGCAAACAGGACCAAAGATCGCACACAGATCTTTTCTCTCGAAGAGGCCAATGACTTCCTCATCCGCTTTTGAGATTGTCCATGGCTCCGCACAGTACAGCAGGACTGGGATGGACATGTATAAAATCAGCTGGGTCCTTCTTTCACTCAATTGCCTCTGGAGCCCATAGAAACAGCGGTTGGCAAGAGTTCCTCTGCGTTTGACCCCGGACTGAGGTTATTCGTACTATTGACTGCCGAGCAAAGGTAGACGAAGTCCTCGACTACCTCGAAGTTATAGCTGCCCATTGTGACGCTCTGTCCAAGACGTCGGTGTTGTGTGTCCTTTCTTGATGACAGTATATACCTCGTTTTGCCCTCATTCACTGCTAGACCCATTGCCAGCAAACGCCTCATTGACCGCTCGCTGTGTTCTGCCAATCACGTGAATGTCCTTCGCGTATGCCAACAGTTGTACGGACTTCTGGTAGATCGTGCCTCTAGTGTTGCCGTGTGAGTCTTGCACGATCTTCTCCAGGATGATGTTACAGAAGTTATATGACAGCGCGTCTCCTTGTCTAAGACCTTTTTTGACATTGAAGGTCTCGGTGAGTTTGTTACAGATCTTGATGGAGCAGTGAGAGATAGCCATCGCCATCCTGATCAATCTGACGAGTTTGGCAGGAATGTCAAAACTAGACATGGCGTTGTATAGCCCGTCATATGCGGCCTTGAAATCGACAAAAAGGTGGTGGGTGTCGATTTGCATCTCTTGGGTGTTTTCCCAGGATCTGCCGTAATGTGAAGATTTAATCGATGGTGGACTTCCCCGGCCTGAAGCCACACTGATATGGACCTTTCGGGTTATTTATAAACGGCTTCAGGCGAGTACACAAAACGGCAGAGAAGATATTGTAAGCGATGTTCAGGAGACTTATCTCTCTATAGTTGGCACAGTCAAAGGGGTCTCCTTTCTTCCGGATCGGGCAAACGATACTGAGATTCCACTCATCGGGCATGCTTTCCTCCGACCATGTCTTACAGATTACCTGGTGCATGCGCCCAACCAGATCATCTCCAGGTGTCTTAAAGATTTCAGCGGACAGTCCGTCCGCACGGGCAGTTTTGTTAGACTTCAGTCTTGATATTGCTATCTTGACCTAGTCTAAGTCAGGGGGACGGAATTCTCGTCGATCGTCGTCCATATTGAGTGGGACACTCTGCCTGACAGCGGTGTTGGTGTCATCATCGCCGTTTAGCAGTCTGCAGAAATGGTTCTTCCAAATTCTCAGTATCGACTGCGACTCTACTACTAGTTGTCCATTCTCGTCCCGGCAGGCTTCTGTCCGAACCTTATATCCACTGAATAACTGTTTCACACTCTGGTAAAACTTTCGGACATCGTTCCTGCCGTAGCACCTCTCCATCTCCTCGATAGCGCGCTTCTCGTGCTCTCTCTTCTTTCCCCTGAGAAGCCGGGTCTCGTCCCCTCGTCTCTGTTTGTAGAGCTCACGAACAGCTCTCGTTGTTTGTTGCAGCGTTGCTTTGTAGGCTTCCAGCTTCGCTGCGTGTGCCAGCCGGCAGTCGTTGTCAAACCATGGGTTTTTTCTAGGTGGTGCCGTAAAACCCAGCAGATCAGTGGCAGCATCTCAACGCCTCCAATCCTCTTCGACTGTTTGCGCAGGTGGCGACGAACTTAGAGAGAGATTACGGGAAGCTCGATCGGCAAAGGTCCTAGCAGTCCGTTGAGATTGTACCTTTCCGACGTCAAACCGTGGTGTCCTTTCTCGACTCCGTTGATCTCTTGATATCCGAGTGCTTACCTTGGCTACAACAAGGAATCGATGTTGGCTCCTTGGAACGTTCCGACATGAAGAATGCTGGAGGAGTTCCTGACTTCGATCGCAACATGATCAATCTGGTTGCCGGTTGTCTGTTGAGGTGTGTGAACCGCGTGCTAGCTACAGAGAGATTACGTCCCGTGACAAAGTCCACCCGCCTGAGTCCGTTATCGGATGTGGTGTCGTGCAGGCTGTGTGTCCCGATGACTGTGGCAAAGATGTCTTCCTTACCCACCTTTGCATTGAAATCTCCTAGAACGATCTTGGTGTCGTCTTTGACTACCTCGAAGTTATAGCTGCCCATTGTGACGCTCTGTCCAAGACGTCGGTGTTGTGTGTCCTTTCTTGAGGCCAGCATATACTTCGCTTTGCCCTCATTCACCCTAAACCCATTTTGGCCGCCTCCGTTTCAACGAATCGCTGTATTCGACGTAGAATCACATCAACGTTGAGTCTCTCGCGTACTGCCATGCCAGTCAGCCCCGCGCGCCAGCCGAAGAACAAGAATTCAAGGGAACCACACGGCTCGAGCAACAACAAAATTATTCGTGGGAATATAATGAAACGTAATCGGATGACACCAGCAAAGGCAGTCAGGCAGGCAGGAGCAGCAGCAGTTACCCTCACCCTGTTCCTCACTCAACTCGGCCAAATTCCATCGCTAAAGGTGAGGGGTGGGATAAATGACTGATCCAACTTGACCTCGGCACCAAGCTCGGACTTCCTGACTCCCGGCCTTCCAAGCTGTTTCGTGAACTAGACGACTTTAAATCAATTTCCTAACACCTTGTCTCTGCCACCCTTCCTCCCGATTCTTTAATTGCTTCACTCAGACGAAAATGCAGAACTCAAGTGCGTGCTTGTGTCCTTCCCTTGTTTTCCTTGACAAGTCCAAGTGTGAATTGCCGCCCCCTCCCGCTCAACTATTAAGAAACTTGTAGCCACCCTAAAGCACTAAACTCCCAAACCCACCAACTGACCTCTTGAGACCTGAGCCATAAAGAGTGTCGGCCCTTTTGGGAGTTCTACGACATCCAAGAATTCGGCGAGCAATCCAACGCGAGCGAGCTCTGTTCGTGTTCACCGCCTCATGTGCGCGCATAAATCTCAGAGCCCGCGTGTTGTGTCAAAGTTCTATAAACAGACCGCAGTGCTTCGCTTCGATCAAACAAAACTATGATTCCCCCGCGCTCGCTCACTTCACCCATTTCACGGGTCGCCGGAGGGCGGCCAGGTTCGGGGGTGATTAAATGCCAAATGCGTGATTCCCTCCCATCGTCACAATCACGCATGCAATCACTATTAATATCCTACAAGCGAGAGCCTCTTAGCCTCCCCCCGTCACTCAGAGTTCCAGTGTTTAGCATAATTTGAGTGAAGACCTTTTTTCCCCGGACTGCGCTGCCCTCCCCCCGAGCTGACACATTCGTGGGCGCCGGTTGCTCGCGGCACACTCACGTGTACGTCCGTACATCTGTGCTCAGTCGGGCGGAAAAGTTAGTGAAGCCCCAAATCAGAACCGTGAAGAAGATGAGACTCGCTTGTCGTCCGCCATTGGATGGGAATGCGAAGCAGCGTCTCCAAGCGTGGAGAACAAGACACACCCCAAAGAGGCATCAGTAATTCACATCGCGACGGTGGGAGTCGACCGTGCGGGCAGTCCCCATGAAGATGACTCTGCACTTACGTCGTACTTCGAGCTGTGGAACTTGGTTGCGGTGATTGCGTACACTACCCGTACTTGGATCCTCCGAGCATGGAAGCATAATTAACGCCGAGCCACTTCGTCTGCGGAGCATGACACACAGAAGAGAAGAAACACGAGGAACGAGGGCCGTCATTAGACTTGACAACTTTCTCAGGGCCTCCGAAGCTGTCGCCATAAATCACAATCGTGATGAGTAACTCTGAGGAAATTAACTTCCATCGGATGGATGGTGGTTCTCTCGATTGACTGAACCGCAAGTCATCCACGAGCGCGTTGCTCCTCACGAGGAATAAAGGGAAGTCATCGAGAGTCTCGAGGGCTGTGTGGGTATCTCTTGGCAATTGAAGGCGCCGAGTTGTGAGAGTCGGGAGAAGTGCTACGGCGGATGAAGAATGGATTTGCGACTTTGGCGATGAATGAAAAATGATGAGTGGGACGTAGATGAAAATGATGGGGAGAATGGAGCTCTAGGAGGAGTCTGCCTCGTCACTTCTTAGTCCGCGGGGATGTTCGTCGACAATGGAAGTTATTTGACGGCAAACAGGAGACTTGGGCATAAGATGAGTTCGTTTTTGGGGCAATGACGAAGCTCTTAGATTTGAGTAGGCTACTGGCGTCTGACTCTTTATGGACCCCTTGTCCCGATGGCTTGGAAGAAAATCGGATCTCGAAGGTCTATACGCTCGGTATCGTCAAAGAGGAGCGGATCCTAGACTTGGCAACTAGAGTCTTTGTCTAATTTCTCTACGGAGGACTAAAATAGAACAGTTACCATAACCTGGGAAGCACGATAAAGATACTGTCAGAATGGTAGGTAGGTAGTAAGTAAGTGGCTTGGACGCCAAAGAACCCCCTGTATACTGCCACGTGGGCTTGCCTAAAAAGAGAAGGGTAAGGCCGGCGTGGTTATTACGACAGCCAGCCAGATCTGCCAATGATGTCGATTTGATTGATGTCTCTCGCCGATCGCTAAGATTATCGAAGAAGTAGGAGCCTAGAGTGGCTTTCCTAGCTGAGCCAAGTGCAGGGCAGTTGCAGAGAAGGTGCTGTACACTTTCCTCTTAGGCGAATGGATGGCGCAATTGGTAGAGTGCCTGCCCCTAGTTAGCGGGGTCCCCGGTTCGAATCCCAGTGAAAGCAAAGTTAATACGCTTTTATGCGGTTTTCAAATCCGGTCCAGTCACCATTTGGGATCAAATTTACGGCGCTATCGCTGGAGTAGCCAAACAGTGGTTGTAGTCTCACTGTGGGCATCACAATGGACCAATATGGTCTAAAGGTGTTATCCTAGCACTTTCCTCTTCTTCGTCATCTCGGCAACTTCTGCAGAAATCGTTAGAAAATAGTCTTAGTCTTTTCGCGTGTAGTCCCAAAAGGCAGTGTCGTTCCTGACTTCAGATCTTTTGGGGTCAAGACTGTGCCAGATTTGTTTGGTAATTTGGCACGTATTGCCGGCGTTCCATCTGGCATTGACTTTTAGTTTGCTTTGGCTAGTGAGTTGTAACTTAAAGGAAGCTAGAGGCGTATCTAAGTTACAGAAGAATCCGTCATCTGGCAGTTTGTCAGCTTAGCAGTTTCCCATAATGTCTCTATGGCCAGGGCCCAACTCTGGCCAATTCGAAACCATCCGAACAGTTTCTCGTAAAGAGATGCGCTCGAATTATATTTCCGCCTGTTCTAGCTATCAGAAGTCACGACCGCTGATCATAGACTCAAGATCGGCGACCAACTGATCTCTAAGATTACAGATTACTTTGCCGCCGAGTTTCGGACAGAGGCCATTCATCCCCACGACCTTGATTCCTTTGATTTCCATTATAAGTCAGATTGATTCAGATTCAGATTCAGGGGCACCCGTGTCTAACCAGGCTGGGCACGATGATCGTGGTGACACGATAAGTGAAGGATGGCCGAACTGTAATGCATGAAATGCATCATTTGTGAGCGTCGCGGAGATGTGCCCCTGAAAAATGATGGAATAACGTGAAAAGGAAGTAAACTGTTGTTTTGTTTGATTACTGGGCATTATCTTCCATCGAAAACTTCACAATCGTTGTCACGTCGTTGCCATGACTCTTGTGACAACTCGCTTCAAGATCAGTGAAACCAGATAGTCTTCAAATTTCCTTCACTAGTACCTCGACCGTCGTCTAGACTCTGGCCCATCATTTGGCAGATCACCGAATGCTAGTCTTGATCGGCGATCATGTCACTGAGGATCTCTTGTAAATTGCGACTACCGAAGACACGGGGATTTCCGGAGAACTGGACTAGGAGCAATGATAAAGATTCAAAGTGACTTGAGAGGCATGGATGATTGAGGGGAATCACTGATCATAACCCCGGAATCCGCAATAACAGGCCCGGCTTAGAACGGGGCCAATGTTGGTACAGAATTCCGGATCAGATATAAGCAACCCCTTAAATAGAAATACCATTTTAATAACAACAAATTATATTCAGCTGAAATTTAACAACGAAAGCTGGACGATAAGCAAAACTGCGGAGCTGATTCTTGGTGCCTTCGAAAGAAAAATTCTACGTCGGATATATTGTCCCGCAGACGGAGGAAAGCAAATGGAGGAGAAGACTCGACCGCGAACTCTACGAGCTGTACCAGGATGTGGACGTAGTCCAGAAGGCAAAGATCCGTCGACTGCATTGACTCGGCCACATCGAGCGCATGGACAACAATGCTCCAGCTAATATTGTCTTCAAATCCGACCCTCCTGGTTCGAGAAGGAGAGGAAGACCGAACCTCCGGTATAAAGACCAAGTAATCGCGGATGTTAGAAGCTTGGTCTTGATGAGTGGAAGCAGCGTGCCCAGGACCGCCAGGAATGGAAAGCAGCTATCGCTCAGGCTCGGACCCTGCATGGGTCGTCAATTCCAAGCTCGAGTTCAAGCCGTGTTCAAATGCAGTCCAAGTCAGTGCATAGCCCCTTTATCGAGGACCTCTTTCACGCTTCGGAAGGTAGTCTGGTATACGCCTTGGGGTCGAACACTGTTATCATCTCCGCGCAACGTCCCTGATGGAATAATATTACTTCCACCACTGACTCTCTAGGGATTCCCTCGCCCTTGCCAAGTCGTCGAAACCTCGGCTGTCCATCGCAGGTGACCGAAACCGGGTTGTCTCGAGTTTAGCCCAGCTCAAAGTAGCGCACAAACTGCTTTTCCCTTGAGCCCAGCATTTTTGTGCGCGGAGTTCTTCGGCCTCAGCACAACCCCTCGACGTCACCGGTTTCTCCCCGGACTGTCTAGGTGCTGAATGATCTCTAAGTTGAAGTTTGAGCTCAATTTCAAATTCAAATTGAAGTCTTAATCCGAGTCCAGGCCCGAGTAGAAGTGTATGTTCAATTCGGGTTTAAGGCAAATCCGAGCTCAAATTCAAGTCCAACTCCTAGACCAGGCCCAAGTGTATGCACAAGCAAATCTGGGCCCATTCTAATCCACCTTTAAGCCGGAGTCTGAGCCCGATTCTAAGTCAAAATACAAGTCCACGCCCATGCGTCTGTCACGTTTCAAGTCTAAGTCCTACTTCCTGTTGATTTCTGAGATCGCTTTTAGGCCCGATGCAGGCTCTAGTCGAAAACCAAGTTTTAGTCCAAGTTCAAGATTTAATCTAAATCCAGTTGGTTGAGATATTAGTCCAAGCCCATGGCTCTCATCGCATAAGACGACGTCGTTTCGACAACTGTATTACGTCGTGTAGCGCTAAAATTATTGAATCGTCTAGTCGACGATTCACTATTCGACTCATTCTCACTGTCAACTGTCAACTGAACGATGCTATTTTACAATGGTTTTATGCTTCGTGGTTAGTTGTTGTTTAGTTGAATTTATCGAAAAAAATGCGCCCGCATTACAATGTGTTGTTTTTCGATGACGAAGAAAGTGAACATTCTGTTGGACTGTTGCTAAAGCGAAAGACGTTTATTTTCAAACAATAAATTTGCAAAATTTTGCATTTTAGTTTTATTCAACCTTTTCGCTTGAACTAGTGCTGGAAATGGTAAACCAAAGGAGCTCGCAGTCGTCCTATATTCCTTGGACTTGGTGCTACCTTGAAGGTCCCAGCTGGAGGTGGCTACAAATGGTTGGTTTGCATCTTCATCCGTCTCACAGTTCGCTCTGTTCGGCTCTCCGTGCATTTCGACCGCACCATAGCAATTCGCACTGCTACTTGTCACAGCACTAGGAAGGGAAGCCCGGCTATTGGAATTTGAACAGATAGCAAACACCCCCTGTTTTTTTAATGAAACTAAATTTTGTCTGCATTTCTTTTTTGCTCGATATTTGAAATCTATCCATTCCTAAAACAAATTAATTGAACTTTTAACTTGAACGTGTGATGTTCATATTATGCACTTACTTTTCTCCAAGCAGGTACAGGCAATCAGTTTTTGAGTCAAATCTGCCCACAACCGTGTTAATAGACTGCCAGCCTTGTGTTGAACCCTTGGCATGTGATTTTTTCCCATTTCAGAAGGCTCTTTCATGTAATGAATGAGAACTTCTATTTGACCTTGCGTTGCTGACCTAGTGTGTTAATTAAAAAATCAATTAATTCACAAAAAGTTATTTAATACTTATATGTTTTCGAATTTGGATTTCAAATGACAATTGACGTGTTTAGTAGATCTCGAACTGCCTACTACTTGAACGATTGACGACACGACTGGACGATTCGATTGCAGTGTTACACGAAGCAAACTTTTTACGACGTCGCTTAATACAATCGTTTGAACGACGATCGTACGCGATGAGAGCCCGGAACTGAAACCGTCTAAGTCAATTTTTAGTCAAAGCCAAGGTTTCACCGAATGCTTGGGACGTACTAGGCACAAGCAAACCATGGCTTGACATTTAGAAAGAACGCAGAGCTTCCTTTCAGACTGTAGCTGCTCTCCAGAGGCCGTATCATTCGCGGAACTCCTTCGTCTTCCGTTTTGAAAGGTGCTTAATTATCCGCGAGTTTTAAATGCTTTCCTCTTCATTATTTGGCGCTACAGTCCGGGCTGGACCCGGGCTTCAACCAACAAGCCTCTCCAACCAGCACGGTCTCTGCCAAGCTGTCTCCAGTGTCGCACGCTAACTTGGTTGAGGTCCTTCTCCACCTGGGTGCGCCACCTTAAACACGGGCGTCCTCTGTTACGTTGTCGGAGTCGAAGACTCTTCGGGCTGGAGCTGAGTTGTCCATACGCTCTACATGGCCTGCCCATCTTAGGCGTTGGATTCGTAGACGCCTGGCCTAACTCATGTCGCTGTGCAGTTCGTCCGTCTTAGGCGTTGAAGCCGCAGACACCTGGCCTGGCTCATGTTGCTGTAAAGTTCGTGGTTAAAACTTCTCCTCCAAAAACCGTCAACGCAAACTGGACTAAAGATCGCACGCAGAGCTTTTCTCTCGATGCGACCAAGGACTTCCTCATCTGCTTTTGAGGTTGTCCATGCCTCCGCGCCGTACAGCCGGACTGGGATGATCAAGGTCTTGGTATAAAGTCAGCTTGGGCCTTCGAGAGATGGCTCTACTACTCAATTGCCTCTTGAGCCCATAGAAACAGCTGTTGGCAAGAGTTACTCGGTATTGATACTGTGGAACGTAGATGAAGTCCTCGACTACCTCGAAGTTATAGCTGCCTATTGTGACACTCTGCCCAAGACGTCGGTGTTGTGTGTCCTTTCTTGATGACAGTGTATACCTCGTTTTGCCCTCATTCACTGCTAGACCCATTGCCAGCAAACGCCTCATTGACGGCTCGCTGTGTTCTGCCAATCACGTCGATGTCTTCCGCGTATGCGTTCCTCAGTTCCAGTGAATTAAATGGATTTCAGTCAAACCCCGAGACAGAATCCCTTTTCTTGACCCTTTCGGGATGTGCCCTTGTCTTCATAAATGAAAAGTGTTACTTCACCCATTTCACGGTCAAAACGTCCTCAAACCACGTCCACATCGCCTCAAAGTGACAAGGCCGAAATACCACGTGGAGGCATGCCCTTCTTCCGTCTTTCAAATCAACCAGAAATTCTTCCCTCTCCCTCTCTAAATTAGAATTCCTCCACGGAAGCGAAACGCACATAATCCCTCGATCGACTCTTGAAAAACGTGTTCAACTTCCCCAGCGACAAGATGCCCACATTTCGAACCTCTTGTCAGTCGCACAGAACAACAGCTGGACACGACTGACGTTTCCCAAAATAATTCTCGAGAATCAACAGGGTTCTCTGCTTGTGTAAACACACGCCGAGCACACATGTGTCCAAATCAGAGTTCAAACAGAAGAACACAGCACTGAGCAAACGACACGACACCACTGCCAGGGGGAATCTCCAGGGAATCCTCAAATTAGCCACCGTCTTGTGAAAGAACGACGAAACACACCCCAAGTCGCAATTGTGACTTGTTTCAACTAGTTGCTCGCTCACCGAGAAAGATGATGTCAATGATCGGCAGCAACCCTTCTTCGAAAGAAATACCCTCACACACACACACACACTCATCATCGACTACAAGTTAAATGTCTCCATCCCCTGCAGCAGCAGCCACTGGCGGCGGAATGTTGTGTGCGTTTCCGAGCAAAGGAACTTTTCAACATTTTTCCACACACACACACAGGGTTTCTTTGCGCGTTTACAGCGTTCACGGTGCTCCGCGTGTTCACAGGTAAACGCAAGGGGTGCACAAATCAACGACGTAATTTAAATTGTTCCCACCTCGCTGGCTCTTTAACTCTTGAATTCTTCAAGGAAACACGTGCAGCCGGAGGAGGGGGATAGTTGCGCGTTATGAAACTCCGAGCGCGCTTCGTGTACTGAGGGACTCAATGATGTGAAACATATTCCTTAAGCTGATTACCTACTCAGCTAGGGCACGGTTGGTGGACGGGGGAAGATAATCACGGCCCTTGTGGGCTCACGAGGCACCGAGACCGTTTCATATTTTATTCATTCGCCCGGTGAACAGTGCGAGTCTTTGTTCCGAACTGAACGCGGCCGCAATCAACTCAATTACGGACCACAATTTGTCATTTCATTGGAAGCAATAAATTAGTTTGTGTTCGAGTGGAATTGTAATTTGGCTTGTCATCAAACACAAAATTCCATGAATTTATGGACAGGCCATGTGGGATGGGTCGCGCCCTCCGGCGTTGACTGCAATGTTTGTCCTGCGCTTGTTGTTGGATGAACGATGCACCACCACCAATTGGTTTTCCGCCGCTTTGCCACGACATCGGATGTAATTTATGCGAGAGAACGGGTTTTTTTTTCCATTTACCGGATATTGTGAAATATGCAGGTCGCATCTGACAAGTTGTATCGGAAATTAGGCGGGCACGCTGAGGCTTTTTCGAGGTTATGCGTAACCTTTTCCCGGGGATAGAACTTGGAAGGTGGTGGTCCATGGTCTGGGTAGAACTAGGAGCCATGGTATAAGTCTGTTTGAAGAGACTGTTCTTTTTTGATTCTCATCAGAGTCCAAGCTGAATAGGTGTCGTGGTGTCTCGAGCCGACATGAAGTCAGTTCGATTGCATAGAAAAGGCTGTTGACATGATTTACCGCCATACTGAGTCCTTCTGATCTTTCGGTCGGAGTCGACTGCTTGTTCATGAACGTGTGGCAGCGTCATGAGACCTTCAAAGTTCGTTATCAGGCCATATTTAACACCAGGTAGGCCATGGTAGCTACAAGTTTTTGAAAACACATGAGGATACCATATTTTGAGCAAAACTCTGTGATGGCCTGTCAAGTACACGCATAAAGTCGGGACTTAAATCCATTATAACGCATTTTCTGTCAGTACTCAAAACATTCCCAATTTTGATGTTTTGTACGAAAAGGTGAAGGAAGCGTGGTATGCGATTCCAGTGGAGGGATGCCTAACCTAAAACTGTAGGTCCCTTCTATTCGTGAAACTGTAGAAGCCTAGGACTGTCGCACCATCCATATTAACATCAACACTAGCCACAAGCATGTAAATGGAGTGTGCAACCAGGAAAGACTAGACTACTCCCACTCCGTTGCGTCTAGAGGCCGCCGTCAGAAAACTGCCAACACTTGGAATCCCTAGAGAGAATCAAGCATGTCCTGAAATGCGCTCCAACGCATCGGATTCTGTTAATACCCACACGAACACATCACCAAATGGGCTTTTAAGTCGTAGGTAGGTTTAACAGGGCCGCTGTGGCAGCTGGAGGACGATCTAACAAATGGCTTCAAAACGACGATGCCAACATCAAAGGTCGAAGCTAGGAAGCCTTTTCTGGACAGGAATACTCTTTAAGCAGGGCAGGGCCGTAAATTATGAAAGCTGGTAAGTAAATTCGGCTGTCGAACCTTGCGCCTTCTGCGTAGGAGTCGACGCACTTAACCATTACACCACGGCGGCCCACAAGATATGTGGTGTCATAAAAATCAAAGTCGAGATGAGAAGTCTACCCTCTTGGTCCATGACATTACCGTGGCCGCCACCCTCACATCTTCTATGACTCCTCGTCCCAGCTCACGCTTTTTACGACTTCTCTTCCCAATCACGCAACGCAACGCCTTGTTCCGACACAAATCGAACTCTATTCGAATGAAAGCTCTAACTCGAATCCATAAACCAGAGACCAGAGCTTTGACCCACTTAATCGAAGAAAAACGCGTTCTCTGTTACCGGATGACGTATCATTCACAAATCAAATCGGCCTCAAACGACACCCAAACGCCCCCGGGGGGAGCAGCAGCAGACGAGGTGCGCCAACATTTGTTGCGAAAACATTCCCTCTTAAAGTGCCACCCAAAGTGACTTTCTTCCTCCCTCCATGGCGGCTAATGAACACGAAAAATCTGTTCTCGAAATCTTAGCCTCGGCCTTTGCTTGATGGTGTATTCCACAAACCACCAGAGCCCATCATCCAGAGCCATTCAGTTTAGGGTGCAGTCCACAGTTAGTCAGAGTCAACAGAAGGAAGGCTCTGGCGCCGCTTAAGGAGTGCCACTTCGAACATAAATCTCTCTCCACGAAAGGTGTGTCCGACAAGCCATTATCTCCTGTCCATCTAATGGAAGTCATAATGGTCCTCTCATTTGAGGTTGAAGACAGTAACGACTTTTCACTTTTGCCACCTCCATCGACCGCAAAAAGAAACAACCTTTAACTTCGAGTTTAAGGACTTAAAATGGATTTTAAATTACAGAGGTCTGTGTGACTGTGTGTGGGTGTGTTCTGAAATAATGTTAATTCGTTTACATGTTAAATGCAAGACCCTATCAGGTACGTATGCCAATCATCTTTGTGCTGCAACTGTCGACCCTCAGCGTACCACCCCCCGAGGGCTTGGGGGTACATCACACTCGCTCACATTGTGCACACACACGTATAGGAGGGGGGGATTAATATATCTTATCGATTTTCCATGCCATCCCGACCTTCTCCCCGCGTGCTCGGACCAGTTCAGTGTTAGTTCTCATTGCCATAGCGCCAAACCCATGATGACGTCCACTCCCGTGCACAGAGTATCTCGCTCACCTCACATCTTTTGGCTCTGACCTGCCGTCCTCCAGGCCCCCACCTTCACACAGAGGCCCACTGTCAACCGATTTCGATTGCATCATTGAGAATATAAAATACAAGTTTTTTTTGGCGTGTTTTTTTTTCTGTTCTTGAAAAAAGAATGTAAATAAATAAATTATCCTTCAGCGCCAGCATGTTAAACTCCTTCAGATGCCGATTGCTGCTGGAACCGTGGTCATGCCTCTCGACGAGTGGTACGGTACATAGAGGACCATGTACACAACCGAATAAACATAAAATATTCGCCATTATTATTTCGTAAATGTTTATTTCATTTATTTCATGTCGAATTTTCGGCCATTTCCAAAAATAAAATGCAAAATATCGTTCTCCTCTCTCTGTGTCCGAGGAGGGAAGGGACAAACAAAAAAAAATATGATTTTAACAAGCAATGGAACCACCACCCCCTCGCCCCATACCGCATCAACCCAGATCCACCACCACCCCCATCATGTTTGGGCACAAGCAACGGGCCAACCAACCAACCAGCCAACCTATATGTAGACATTTTTTTATGACTCAAAACTATTTTCATTCATTCATTTTTTTGGGTTTTTTGCTTTTGCAGATTTCACTCGTTCGGTCGGTCGTCCGTCGTTGGTTGTGCGCTTTGCTTAATTTTCCCTTTTTTTTTGTTGCCGTTCGTCCTCCTGTTTTTTTTTTTGTGCTTTCTTTTTTAAACTCTGTTTTGCTTCCGTTGTCCTGAATTCGACACTGCCATTCTCAACATACAACCGGAGATTACATTCTTTTTTTTTTTGCGCTCTCCGTCGTTCCCTGTGTGTGTTTGAATTTTTTCCTCTTTTTTCGAGTATTTTTTTTGCCATTTTTTCGAATTTCTGTTTTTTTTTTTTCTTTGTTCGCCTTCTCCTGTGTTCTCTGGCCTGGTGCTGGTGTTTACTACAGAAGTTGATATATAGCGCAATCTGCAGGTTGCCTCAGTTGTTCTCCTCTCTCTCTCTCTCTCTCGCTCTTCCTCCCTCCATCTCTCTCTCTGTTACTCTTCTCTGTGTTGGTTCGCATGACTTTCGTTCCTCGTTCCGCCGACCCGGACGTGTGCTTGTCCCCGTTCGTCATCATCGTCGATTTCGAAAAATTCGGGCCACACTCTCTCTCTCTTTTGGTGCACGGGAGGAGATATTGCTCTTTTCTACTTGCCTGCCAACCCAAATGCCATGTTGCCTGTATTTCTATTTCTATTTCTAGTTTTTTTCCCTATTCTCTTCGGTTTTATTCCACTTTCCACACCATCATCATCATCATCGTCATCATCATCATCGTAGTCGTCGTCGTCGTCGTCGTCGTCGTCCTGGCCATCGTGTCCAAACCACCCAGTCGTCCACGGCTTACGCTCTACGGTTGTTTGCTGCATTAAAAGGACAAGCAAACAAGGGAAAAAAAATCCTTCCTGCACAGTGAAAAGCAGAGAAGAAAAAAACAATAGAATGTGAGGGGGTCACGACAGGATGGAGAAACAGAAAAAAAAATCAAAAAAAATAAAATGAAATAATACAAAAGCAAGAATCCCAATCGATCTTCTCTCGTGCTGCTCTCCCATATTAAAGAGCGCAAAACGGAACGTGCTTTTTTCTGTGCCTGATTGGCAACGTATCGAGAGGCACAACCCTTAATTATAAAAAAATAATTGTCTACCCTTGTTGAAAAGCAGCAAAAAAATGTCGAAATATTGCATCATCCCCCCTCCCCGCCACCACACGTGTGTACATGTGTGCCCTCATGTTGGATTTGTACCTCCCACATATTGCCCCCCTCTTCCTCCCGTCCTCCACACCATCGCAACCAAAAAAAAAACCCCCCACCATTCCCCGAATGTGTATGATCCCCTGGCAAATTTAACAAAATAAGTATTAAGCCGCGGTGGAAATGAAAGCAAGCGCGACTCCGTTGCTAAACCCACCTCGCACTCCATTCGAATGGCAGCACCAACAAAAAAATAATGAGGGGTGTGCTGCTAGAGAGACCACCGGGTAACTGGGAGTCTCGGGTTTTTCGGTGTGTTATGCATGCATTCGGAAAAATTATATATTCGCGCTGCTACTGTGACAACTGGGTTCTGCTGTGCGGAGGTGGGCTGACGGCTGGTGCCGGATTCTCCTCCCGAATGCAGGTATCCAGTGTCAGCCGTCATCGCCGCCACCCTCGTGCAAAAAACGAAATCGAAAAACTGTCAATAAAGCAAAAATAATATATATCAGTATTTTTTTGAGGTTTCATTTTTTTGTTTCATTTTCCGTCCCGGCCTCGCGGAAAAAATGCTCTTTATTCGTGCCATTTTTCCCCCCCGATTTCAGGGGGTGGTGTGAAGGTCTCTGGGTGTGTGGGTGTGTGCGCGGTATATTTTCGGCGGACAATCATCATGTTGACTGCCCTCGAAAAAAAAAAAAAAAACCAAACCCACCCCCCTCCCCCCACTCGCCCATCGTTCATTTTTTTGTCCGCCATCAACCCACTCACCTATAACTACTCATCGTACCACCCTCCCCCACCCCCGTGGCGGCGTAGGTAGCGGGTAGCGAATCCAGAGAGCGACATCGAGGACGACGATGGTCATGGCGATGGTGGCTATGGGGTAAGTGATGGTGTTTGGCGACGAGGTATGTAGATGAGGAGGAATCAAACTGCCAACTGACGTAAAGCGGAAGTACTCTCCCGCTCAACGGACGGGAGAGAGAGACAGAGAGAGGGGTCACCACCCACCACCACGGTCATGGATAGTGTGGGTGGATAAAGTGCACGAAAAGCCACTATGGATGGCATGAGGGGATGGAGGGGGCGAGTACCAGCAGGCGGCACAGCGAGTGAACAGGAAAAAAAGAGTCACCCCCAGATCCATCCCCAGCACAGCAACAACCCATAACCGAGATGATATACGAAATAGGGAAAAAATCAGAAATGAAAAAAAAATAAAGGACAACTTTACTACCCGCCCACCATAACCAACCACCCACCACCCCACCACCCACCTCAATCCCATAGGGTGTGTGTACCCCCACATTATAGTCAGCCAACCATCATCAGGCTGGTCGGTAGCGCGCCAGCCAGCACAAGCACCGTTCTGCTTCTGATGCTGTTTCTGCTGCGTTTCTTCTTTTTTTTTTTTTGCTCTCATTTTTTTGTTGCCTTCCCTGAGTACACTCATCACAATCCACGCTGGGCTTAGGGGGGATAGTCGATCGATGTGTCGCTGTAGGTGTACACCTCACTTATACACACACGCACACAGAGAGAGCCACTGTGACCGGGTATACCATGATCATTCATTCCATAGCCATCATGCGGCTCTAAACCTAAATCTAAAAGGAACCCAACCGGGCCCCAACCCCATTGACACGGCCAAGCATCCAACCAACCGACCGACAGACCTCTACGTCACCCATCTCATCATCGTCATCATCCTGACGGGGTGGCCTCCCCGTCCCCCCCAC
The DNA here is from genome assembly GCA_964034865.1 of Eristalis intricaria. Classification (NCBI taxonomy): domain Eukaryota; kingdom Metazoa; phylum Arthropoda; class Insecta; order Diptera; family Syrphidae; genus Eristalis; species Eristalis intricaria. The sequence continues at coordinate 12,221,998 of OZ035877.1, forward strand.
CCCACCGGCAGGACGACAGTGGGGACGTTCAAAATTCCTAAGTGGACACTACAATTGAATTTGAATTCCTTCTGTTGTTGTTTTGGATTTTCTTTTTTTTTCTGTTTCGCTGTAGTTTGTTTCGGAGGAACTTTAGACGGATAGTACATTAGGGAGCAAGTATGCCACTAATGAGACAGGTCCCCTAATTGCAATTACGTGGCGTGGAGTTGGAGTTCGAGTTAGAGTACTTGTATCAAAGAATTTTCTGGCGGCGGCTTTGGCATCGGTGGCGAATAGGACTCGCGGAGATGGCCTTTAATTTGTGTGCACTGCATGAGCCTTTGAGGCAGCCCTCTCTCATTTGGAGGTCCGCCACAAAGAGTCGTTGATGCCAATCCGGGACAAGACATTAATCTTATCAGATTCTGGTGCTGAACGGGGTGCTTCATCACTCGAAGTCTGGTCTGGGTGGGTCTTTGGAAGCAAGTCGGAATTTTGGAATTAAGCGGGAATCGGGGGCGCGCTAAACTGAGGCATTGAAAGACTTGAAAGATCATCCACTTGTCGGTCCTTAAAACTCTGACGGGGCTTAAACTTGTTGTCCACTGTCTAACTGATTCGGAATACAAGACTCTTCAAGCGTCTTTCTCCAAGTGCAAGTTTTAGATTCACCTTAAACACGAACCTTTTCCGTTTCTTTATCTCACTGACGCCGAGTCTAACACTCTTCAGGTCGGTGCCAAACTGTCCACGCGGTGGACGTAGACACCTTTCTCGGTTTGACTGGCTTTAAACTTGGCGTGGATCCTTAAGTACTCGGTTGGAATACGAGCTGAGTACGTGCTGTACCAAACCCTTGTCGATACCTGGTCAAAGGTACATTCCATCAAGTTCAGCTACCGCCGTTTTCAAATCGACTTCAGACGAACAGCTTATGGTACACTTGGCGGTAAGACAGGCTGTCAAGCGGTAAGACTGGCTGTCAAGCGGTAGGACTGGCTGTCAAGCGGTAAGACTGGCTGTCAAGCGGTAAGACTGGCTGTCATGCGGTAAGACTGGCTGTCAAGCGGTAAGACAGGCTGTCAAGCGGTAAGACTGGCTGTCAAGCGGTAAGACTGGCTGTCAAGCAGACGTTCCCGACTGCATTGCCCTATTCTCTAGAAGTGGAAGCAGCACTTGAGGCTTCTTGGAGTCACGACGGCTGTCTTACCAGACAAAGGACGCGACCGTCCGAAAATTAAGAAGACATCTCCGAGTAATGGTCCTACATTCCAACTATCGTCATATGAACAATTCAAAAGATTGGTCTTGAGAATGCCTTGGCCAAGAAATGTCTATTGTGTTCTGTAACTCGAATTGCGCTGGATGTTAATCCATCTAGCTGCGGTCTGAAAGCCAGCTTGAACACGTGAATGAAGCCAGAAGGAAGCTTGGAGGCAATCAATTAGGCGCGTCCTTCAGAGGTCTTTGGTCATAAAAGAAGAGATCTCCGAGATTTCCTAGGCTTCCGTCTGCCAGTGAGGAGCACAGGTGCAACAGAAGGCGTAAGTTTCATACTCGTCAGGACAGCTTCTACAAGAGTCTTTGAAGGTTAGCCACGAAGATTCTGGCAGAATTTAAGTCGAAAAATGCAAAGGTGGAGTCCAAAACCTCGGAAAGAAGGAAGCTAGTATCGGTCAAACCCTTTGAAAGGCTTAGCCAAAGATTCACTCGAAAAATCGTAAATTGGGGTGTCAATCAGGTCTGTCGTCGAAATTGACGTTAATTCAGAGACTGCCTTATGTTCGTCGATTTAGCGGTCACTCGCCATGCTTGAGAAAATTTGGGACGCCTACCAGGTTGGAATCAACATACATTCCATGCTTTCGGGTTTGTTGGAGAAACAAAAAACCAGGAGTACAGAACCAAATTGCGCCCAACGCTTGCTCTCTGAAGCTAGATGAGATCTTCTTCTCCTTTATTTGGTGCTACAGTCCGGGGTGGCCCTGGGCCTCAACCAACAAGCCTCTCCAACTAGCACGGTCTCTAGCTAGCTGTCTCCTGTGTCGCACGCCAAGTTGGTTGCGGTCCTTCTCCACTTGGGTGCGCCACCTTAAACGCGGGCGTCCTCTGTTGCGTTGTCCTGCGGGTTCGGAGTCGAAGGCTCTTCGGGCCGGAGCTGAGTGTTCCATACGCTCTACATGACCTAGCCCTCTTAGGCGTTGGATCCGAAGACGCCTGACTAGACTCATGTCGCTGTACAGCCCGTGGTTGAATCTTCTCCTCCAGAAACCGTCAACGCAAACAGGACCAAAGATCGTAAAGATCTGATCTAGCACCAGATATTTACCAAAAGTCCCATCTAGTGTTGACCAGGTGGGTGCCAAACTCACAAATTCGTGTAAGTATGGTCACGCCTCTGTCGAAGACTTGTTCCCAGTTCGCCAAGTTAGTCTGCTTCACAGTTTGGAGGCACGGCTCGATGGCAGGGTGAAGAAAAACAGGCGAAGTTTGAACAGGTCTGGCCAGAGATGAGCGTCTTTCAGGGGCTTACATCCAAGGTAACACTGTAACCACTGTGAGTCCCATAGGGTGCCAGGTTCGATGCCCGAATCAAGCAACGTTCATAATTCACGGCAGTTCGTCCAACAGTTCCCAAGAGCTCAAGAGATGTGGATCTAGTGGCTTGATGCACTTAGATCTGATTTCTGGTCCTGGTCTCTCGAGTCACTGACAATGCTCAAAGAGTGTTCCTGTCTAGGGAAAGCTGATCAACTTCGCCGTTCAGAGTCGGCAGAAAGCTGTAGGTCCTTGTGTAGGAGGATGTACTCTCTGTTGCCTGACTCTGAATTTGATCAGACGACTTTCCGGCTGTTTTCAAGTTTTGGGAAACACGGTCATGAACCACGTTCAAATTTCGGATTTAAGTGGTAAGTCTACTCAATGTCTACAGTCATGTCTGCTCCACTTGAAGTGAGGGTGACTTCCACGTTTGTTAAGTGATAGTAGCCAGCCTAGAATTAGAATGAGACTGGGGAAAATATCGCCTGATCACTGCGGCCTCTGATGGGCCTTTTGTTATGGGGTTAGGTTAGGTTGAGGTGGCTGACTGCCGCTCAGAAGGACAGCAGACACACTTAGGCCAAGCGAAGGCCTATTGTGTTACCACGCGGATCAAGGGTACCTATTCCGCAAACCAATAAGTGCTTTTAATAAAGCGAAGAAGAAGGCTGATTCTGGTGCTGCTCAGTCCAGCCAGATGGTCAAAGGAATGGGCCCAAAGAAGTCTGAATCTACGGAATGAGAGAGCACTGCAGCTGCATAGCAAGTGTTCACGCAGGAAACCTGCGGCAATTTTTTCCTCTTGAAGATAGTATCCGCCTAGGTGTCGCTGGCGTGTCCTGACTTTTTGTCCTCGTTACACATTCTGCAGGTGTCGTCTTGCGTTAAGCCCATGGTTTTGAGGTGTTTTTTTTTACTAGACAGTGTCCAGTAAGAGTCTGAGTCTGAGGAGTTGCTTGGTTCTGTTAAGGAAATAGTTGATAGAAACATATTGGCCTGTGTGTTACCTTCCGTGTGTGGTTGGCCATGTCCCTTGTGATAAGTAAGCCTCAGAATAGTCGTGGCATCATCAACGGTGATGCGGATCCTTTTCTGACTAGAAGGTCGGCTCTTTCATTTCATATGTGACCGCTGCGAACTGATATCCAGTTGGGGTGGACTCTGCTCGTGTTGCCCAGCTGCTGTAACAGTTGTCGGCAGTCCCATACTAGCTTTGAAGTGACTTTGTTGCTTTTGAGGGCTAGGAGAGCAGTTTTGCTGTCAGAGAGAATGTAGATGAGGCAGAGTTCAATTGCGAATATCTCTGCTTAAAATACGGAGTTATAAATGTCCATGCTGTGATGTAATAGAATAGACGTCTGTTTTGGAAGTCATCTGTGTACCAGATGTGGGACTCGCGGTTGATGGTGGGTCATTTTGTAACGGAAAAGTGATCTTATAATTCTGGCTGAGGTTGTATCTGGTAGGACAATTATCTACGAGAGGTATTTTCCGGGTTTCACGCCTGTTCAGTTCACCTAACCTAACCTAACACTAAACTGTAGGTCCCTTCTATTCGTGAAACTGTAGAAGCTAGGCCCTGGTCAACCTAGGACTGTCGCACCACCCATATTAACATGATCAGTAGCCACAATCATGTAAATGGAGTGTGCAACCAGGAAAGACTAGACTACTCCCACTCCGTTGCGTCTAGAGGCCGCCGTCAGAAAACTGCCAACAGTTGGAATCCCTAGAGAAAATCAAGCATGTCCTGAAATGCGCTCCAACGCACCGGATTATGTTAATACCCACACGAACACATCACCAAATGGGCTTTTATGTCGTAGTCGTAGGTCTAATAGGGCCGCTGTTGCAGCTGGAGGACGATCTGACAAAGGGCTTCAAAACGACGATGCCAACATCAAAGGTCGAAGCTAGGAATCAAAGACATCGCGTCTTTTTGGCAAGGGAACCCATTAAACCTTGTTGATCTCAAGCCCTTAACCCTTGTTTCAGTCATGCTCATTTGGTAAGCCAAAGAAAGAGCCTCATTTCGTCAAATTTGACATGCGACTAGTGGCATAGAGTCCTCGACTCCGAACCAGTGGGACAACGCAATAGAGGACGCCCACGGAACCGATGGCGCACCCAGATGGAGAAGGACCTCAACCAACTTGGTGTGCGCAGTTGGAGACAGCTGGCTAAAGATCGTGCCGGCTGGAGAGGCTTACTGGTTGAGGCCTAGGTCCACCCCGGATTGCCACCAGAAGAAGAAGAAGAGACATAGAGGGTTCCTGTGGCTTGAGCTGATCCGCACTTGATAACTATTAGTCCTTGCAAATGAATCAGACAGGCGACACTTGAAGGAATAGTTCGACACCCGTTTTCATCGTGGTACCCAAAGCCAGACTTAAGGCACAGTGGCTGCAAATGAAGGCATTTGCCCCTTGAACCTCGAGTTGATCGTAGTCCCCAACACCTTATCGACTTGCTTCTTCTATTCTTGAACAGGAGGAGGACCATTTAAGGAAGAATTCAAAGGAATAGTACCCGAAGTCGTCTGATTTGTGACGATCCAACAGCAGCCTTGGTCTGTCCACCAACTGGACTTAATTCTAGAAGGTGTACATGCTGGTAGTGGACTATGGACCGAAGTAAGTCCTCTGTAGAGAGCCCGTTAAGCCTGCAAAAAGTCAGGGTTTGTCCGATTCATTGACTTTCAAGAAATTCTCACTTCTCAGCGGAAAAAATGCAGTAAAATGTGAAATGAAACGAGTCGACTTTTTTTGGTCTGAGAAAGCAAATTTTGAATTTTGTGGTTTTCAAGGATTTTGAAGGATGTTGATGGATGAAAATGACTGGAATACGTGTAGGGCACGTCAATAAACATGGAAAATGGGCCTTGTTTGATATTTCTTGTGAAAAGAGAGTAAATTCGAAAAGTTTCCTTAACAGAACGTGCAAGTTTACTCACCAGAACGTGGTAGACGAAAAGTTGGTCTAACTAAATTCTGTGGAGCTAAAGACGATGCAGTGGGCACGAGCATAGTCTGGGAAATTTACAAACATGGATTTGCGCTTTCCGATGGGCGTGTAGTTCTGAGATGGGCTTATCGCCGTTGCAGGCGGTTGATATAGAATGAAGGATATCGAGAGCGCAATCTTCAATATTCATCAAAAAATGCTTATGAGCCGAATGATCGATAGAAGGTTCCCGATTTCAACAGGACAAGAGCACTAAGTGAGGCTTTGATTACCACAAAAAATTGGGGCCCACGGGTAGTAATAGAGGTGCCCCCGGGATAGGTTGGCTTTAAGGGCTAAGTGGGTACAGTGAAAGCTCCTATTTCCTACACTCTCTTAGGCGGCCCTTTAGTGGACAATCTCTTAGGCGGACAATCCCCTTTAGCGGACACCTTCTCACGACCGTGGATCTTGGGACACCTCCCTTAGCCGGGCAATAGTGCTGCGACCGTCGCTGTCCGCCTGTGGGAGCCTTCAATGCATTCACCTTAAATAGTATGCCATATTCCACTACCGACAGCCCCAAAATTTGTTGGCCTCTATGACTGTGGGAGAGCCCAAAAGAGAGTGATCGCATTTAGAGAACTGCTTCAGATAACTCGACCAACTTGGTGCAAGTAAAGACTACAAGTAAAGCAACCAAAGGGTTTGGAGTGACTTGTTGGCTTAGACACAGCGCTTGCTCCCATGGCAAGATGAAGAGGTCATCATTTGATCTCCCTCAGAGCAGAGTGGCTTTCCTTGTTCCATGCTTTGCACAGTCTTCTCTGTGTGACGCTACAGACTGGGATGAACGTGGCTTTCGAGCAACAAGCCTCTCCAGCTAGATCGACTCTGGCTAACTGTCTCAAGGTTCCCACACCAAGGTCCTTCTCCAATTGTGTGGGTCACTTCAGCTGGAAGGGACCTGGCTCTCCTGGTAACAAGCCTCTCCAGCTAGATCGACTCTGGCTAACTGTCTCAAGGTTCCCACACCAAGGTCCTTCTCCAATTGTGTGGGTCACTTCAGCTGGAAGGGACCTGGCTCTCCTGGTAACAAGCCTCTCCAGCTAGATCGACTCTGGCTAACTGTCTCAAGGTTCCCACACCAAGGTCCTTCTCCAATTGTGTGCGTCACTTCCAAACACGAGCGTTGTCTGTTTCATTCTTTCTGTCGAAGACCGTTTAAGGCTGTTCAGCTCAGCGCAGCCACCTTAGACGTTGGACATGAATAATCTATGCCCCAGCTATGTCACTCTACATTCTGTGACTGGAAATAGCCACCGTTTCCTCCGCCAGCTGCTTCTTTTCCCACGTCGTGCCGCCTAGCTCCTCATTTCTTTGACCTGGATTCAGCTTGGAACCCTCCGCATTCTTGCTCGGCCAACACTGCTTCCAATCCATATTTCCCAATGTTAATTATTCAAACAACAAAGTCGTTCGCCCCTCGGTCGGAGGAGGGCACCTCATCGAAGAAGCTTTACTTGTGTTCTTCTATTTTTTCATTTAATTACTTTCCGTTGCAAATCCTGGTGCACTGCAGTGCAGAGCCCTCGGTCGCCGCCTGCAACCGTTTTCTATTAACTCACCTTCACCAGGTGGTGGCACATTAGTTTCATTAAAACCGTCACGCAATCTGAATGCGATAACCCCCGTCCAGGTTGTGACGCAGCACGAAGGTCTTCAATCAACTTTTCGAAAAAGTGTTTAAAAGTTTCATTCATTCGTTTATCTCGAAGGACTTGTGAGGGTTCTCAGTTGATTACTGGCTGTCTAGGGCGCTAAGGGTGGGAGGATTTATGAAACTCACCAGATGATGTGAGTGTTCGGTTTTGGTCGTTAAACTTGTGCTGTGCGCTGGACATGACTTTCAATTCACTTTAGTTTAAGTGTTTTTCGAACCTTCGAAGTTTTTTCTTTGCCAGGATATTGAGTGCGTTGCAGATGCAGTCGAGGGGTGCAGCAGTGACATCGGCTTTGCATGAGTTTAACTTGGATTGTCTTTCATTTTTGCAGATTTATGGAATTTATCATCACTTGCCTCTTGTTCATCGAGGAGGATTTGACAATAAGTCAAGGGTCTTCCTTATGAATCGCTTGTTCACCGAGGTGAATTTGACAACAAGTCAAGGGTCATCAGTACGAACCGCTGGCTTTTGGCCCTGAGGCCCGTTTGTTTGCACCCATTGCTCTTGTGATTGACTGATTTTGAGTTAGGACTGCGTTGCTTGCAGGCACAGGCCTTGGCATTTTGTCAACGAACTTGAATTCTCACCTCCACGTGGTGAAATGTCAGAGGGACCCACGTTCTCACTCACCCAGCCCACGTGGCACTTCGTTGGCGTCTGAAAACGAGAACATGTGGAAAGTGAGTCTGAACGAGCACTCATTTCACCCTACGGGTGTTGAAGGAGGACCTAATCAACTTATTGGTCAACAGAAACTGCTTCAGCACTCCATTTAGAGCTTCTCGGACTCCTTTAGCTCAAGCCTACAAGGATGCCAAGGCCACGCTGCAAATCAGGCCTAGATTCGGTGGCAGATGACCCTTAAGGGTAACTACAGCGCCTACAGCTTCAGTGATGCGTCTGGGACCCTTTGATCGACCCTCAGAAGTGCAAAAATTCAATGAGAATGCCTTCTCTTGCAATGGCCTCCCAGTTGGGGACTCTGCGTGTGTCCACTGCAACAGACTCACCAGCCTTGTTTGTCTTTGCTCAGGATTCTCTTACTGACGTCTCGTCGGGAGTTGCAACACCTTGCGTGTGTCCACTGCAACAGACTCACCAGCCTTGTTTGTCTTTGCTCAAGATTCTCTTACGGACATCTCCTCGGGAGTTGCAACGCCTTGCAGTCGCCAATGAATCCCCGGGAGCTGCAACATTTTGTCCCGGAAAAGCTGGAACTCCACACGCCCCAATGGAATTGAGTCTTGACACAGCATTCCAAGACCATTTGTTAACGGAGATCCCCCAAGTGCACGGATTGCATTTCTCCAGTTGTCCTGACTCGCAGATCCAGAGCTGTGGATGTGATCTTCCCCAGCTCTCTTCTCTTACGTGCTCCTTAGGTCCTCCAAATCCTCTGGTCCGAAAACTGAAATGGCAAATGTTCGTTCTGTCGTCACACTCACACTCCGTCAAGAGTCATGGCCCTGGCGTCTCATTTCCTGAAAATGAGTCTTCGCCGCCGATGTGGCCAAAGCATCGAATCTCCGCCTCCGGAGCGTACAGCTTGTAGATTCCACTGACTTCTTCGCCATGCACCTTCTCTGCGCCAGAATGTTTCACCCAGCGCCCCCTATGATCCACCTGTGGCTTCTAATCATCCACCAGCTCTGTCATCCAACTGAACACCCAGCAGCCTAACCTCAACAAAATGCCTTCTCTTGCAATGGCCTTAAACTGCACAGCCAACTGTTTCCAGGTTGCCTCCTTTGTGTTGCTCTACAAGCCATGCGCCTCAACCATCTAGCCTCTCCAGCTAGAGCGATCTCCAGCTGTTTTCTATTTCGGACGCCAAGATGTGTGCCTCACCTAAGAGGGAGATGTCTTCCGCTGCGAGGCTCAATTGTAATGGACTCATAAATAACCAGACCCTCTTAAGAACACGAGTGTCTTCCTGTTCCTCTCCAACATATCTTGCTGGCTGCTATCAAAGTAAAGCCACATCCACGGTTGACCCTGGTTCCATATACTCACTCCATCTAAATCCATTCCACACGCAATTCCTAAGCCCCGCGGCATCTGTCCGAAATGTCTAAAAATAAACCAAGTAAAGCGATCTCTCCTCTGCCGATCACTGAGGCCAGACAACGGTGATCAGAGACCGTTTCAACGGCACTCCATGTGTGCAGCTGTTTCGTTCGTCTGCATGCCAGCTGCCACATTATCCACGTCGACTCCACTGTGCAGCACACTGTCTCTCATAATCACCAATCCCACCGTTCATCTCTCCGTCATATCTGCCGCTGCAGGAGCACTTCACCGTTTCGCCCACACTCCCATCCGCCATCCATCCATCCAGCTATCCATCTCGCCCAACTCCCCGCCGCTCAGTCGGTTTCGCCTGAAATCGTGGCAGCGGCGACGGCGGCCGTGGAATACAAAAAAAAAAAGGTTTCTATTTCATCCATCCGTCCATCCGTTCGTTCGCCCGTCAGTGAGATATTTGCGAAGGTAGAAAATAGACCCACCAGCGCCAGCAGCAGCAGCAGCAGCAGCGACAGCAGCAGCATCACATACACGCACATCCTCCAGCCGGCGGGGATGATGTGCACAGAGCGGCTGGAAACGGGTGACGGAAGGCGACAAAAGCGGACAAAAAAGAGGAAAGAATGGAGAGGAAAAAAAGGACGAACAAAAAAATCAGAACACAGCACAGATGATTGAGGTAGTACCAGTTCGTCGTGGAGCAATCCATACATCCATTCGGGTACAATTCCTTCAAAGACCATGAATCCTTAAGCTTTAAAAATCCACCATCACGGGAATCTCCCGTCACTCGCTTTGTCGCCAGTTGCCTCGCTTCGTCTTGCCTCGCCACGCCATCCCCTCTAGCCGTCGTGTGCTCTTCGATTGTTTTTTCCTCGTCCTTTTTTTCTGCTTATTCCGACGTCGTGTTCCTGCTTATTTTCTACTTCTGCTAAACAATGTTTCCTGGATGCTGTCGCTGTTCCTGTTGTGGCCTGATGCTGCTCCTGGCATTGGAATTACTCCTGCCTCCTCTTGTGTTGATTGTTTAAAGGATGTTTTCTTTTGATATGTTACGCTTAGAAAGGCCTTCCCTGTCCCCCTCCTCCCGACAGACGAAGATGTGACGTAGATTTTTTTTTCTGTTGCTCCCAGTCATCACCCATCCCATCGATATCGTTGCCCACACGCAGCTGTGTATGCTCCTCCGATATGTATTTGCCAATCATGAAGCTGTTTCAATTGCTTACGCTCACGGGAATCCTCCATCCTCCTTCTGGCTGCGTCCGTGGGGAGATGCAGCCGAAGCAGCAACCAGCACCGAATAGAGTGAGTATTGATTTTGATTGGTCCTCAGGGGGGCGGACGGATGGACGAAGAAGACCTGAGAAAGGAGAGCGCGCTCAGTTCGTGGTGTAAATACGAGTACAGGCATTTATTTGAAAAAAGTGGGGTTTCTCCACTTTCCACTTGCCGTTGCCGACTTTAAGGTCATTTATTTTTTGGGGTAAAAGTTGAAGAAAATTGATTGACGAAGGGTTTTGCGGGTAAACTTTTGAATTGAAATGATATAACGAGACCAATTTATTGAAAACTTTCCCCAACAAGTTTAAGGGGTTAACAATTTTGTGTAAATCAATACGAAAAGTTAACCACACCACGAGGACGGCACCGATGCGGAGCAATGATTTGCCTGCTGTTTTGCACTTTGCCATCACAAAAAGGTCATTCTCAATTTTTGGTTTCTTCCGGGGTTAACTTTGTACAGTGACGACGACGACGACGACGGAAGTGATCGATAAACTGTAAGGTATGCAGACGTGCAGACACTTCAATTTGCTGCAAAAAGTGTCCTGCTTCCTGTGAACTTGATGAACAGAAGGGGGCCTGTCAAATGTTTGTAATTTACACCAGAAATGAAGATTTACAGAGATGCCCGACTTCTACCTCTGTTGTCACTTAAGATTTTTGACAACTGTTTTTTATAACGTGTTCATAGACCAAACTTCCCAATCAGAGGACGGCATTTACGTTATTTCGTGAATAACCTTTAAAAATTCATGAACATCTGTCAAAAAAGCACGCAAATTCGTCGATGGATTAGAAATTACCTTTCGAACCGTTCAATTCAAGATTTTTTGCATCAAGTCTGATATCCACCAAACAAATACTGGTGTTCCCCAAGGCTCAGTTCTGTCTCCGACACTCTTTCTCATTTTTATAAATGATCTCTTGTCTGCTACTTCTAATCCAAACCATTCCTTCGCTGATGACAGCACCCTTAGCTTTTCATATTCGTTCCAGGACTCACGACCCCGCCCTTCGGCCGTAGAATTGGAACGGCAGCGTATTTTTAAGCTCATTGAATTCCGATTTTGACACCAAAGGAATCCAATGCTTCCAAAACTCAATACTGTCTGCTTTGATAATCAGCCATTATCCATGAATGGCGCTTGCGTCGATGAAACCGGAAAACTTTCCATCCTTGGTGTGTGTATCAACACAACACCCAATCCCATATTTGAGGTCGTCAAAAATGCTGCGAAATGCTTAGGTTTCCTTAATCGACGAAAGAAATATTTCACCCCCTCTGATTTAGCTTGAATTTATAAGCCGTGGTGGCCGTGGGTTGTGGATATGTGCGTCGACCCAAAACGCAACTTAACCTCGGTGCCTGAGTTCGATTCTCGGCGGGTACGACCAAAAATAACTTTCACGGTCCCACCTCTTTCGAGTCACTTACAATGCTCCAGAGTAATAAATGTCTACAAAAAGGTTCTCAAACTTGGCCGTTCGGAGTTGGAATAAAACTGTAGGTCTCTTCCACTCGTGAGGGAGACTCGTCTTGTATGTGAGTCGAGTGGTTGCTGAGAAACTAGGCCCTGGCGCTCTATTTTTATACCCGCCTCAAGCTTGATATACGCTCATATCTTGATAAAGTCCATTCGAGATGTGCCACCAAGACCATGCAAGATAGAATCCAAAAGCGACACAATTTATAGGAGACAACAGAGTCATTAGACTCGCACGAACATCGACATACCGTCTCCTCTTTACCCGTGTTGTAACGCTATTTCAACAAACGATGCTCAAGTGAGCTAGCCAACTGCATTCCCCCCCTCCATGAATTCACCCGTAATACCCGTCTCGCCAGGAATGCCCATCAGTATACCCTGAAGCCTACTTTCGGACGGACAGTAAAATTCAGAGACTCGTTCTTCAGCCGCACTGCACGAATATGGAATGCTCTTCCCAACCTCGTATTTCTCACAGACTACAACCCGCAGATATTTAAGACCAAGGTGCACTCCTCTCCCTTTCTCTCTCTATACCTTCGGCCCATTCTGTGTCTTGACCCTGGACATATAATGGTATTAGCAATCCCTTGAGCACGCGCAAATTATAAAAAAAAATGGACTAGGGGGCAATCAGCTATCTCTGTAATACTTCATTTCTGATTTACGCCTTAAACATGTCAATCTATACACGCATCTCTAATGAACAAAGAAAGAGCAAACTCCTCCCTCCGCCAGAGTGTCTGTTCCACTTCAAGTCAACACATGCCACGGTTCATAAACTCCTCACCACCACGAAGTGGCCTCGTCTGTTGAAGTGAAAGTCCATTCATTTCGATGTCTTTCTTTCCACACACAGACACACTCAGACGTTTGTCCTCTTCGTCCGAAAAGGCATCATCATTTAAACCCTTAACCTACTTATAGAACAACTCTCTGTCACCACACAATGACATTCCGAAATGATGATGATGAATGAAACTATTATTCTTTCTTTTTACAGGCACTCGATGAATACGATGTCCAACAGGACCTACCGCAGGCAATTCAACTTCTCGGCGAGATGAACAGCAACGTTAAACAGGTGACCGACTTGGTTGAGGGTATGCTGCAGCGTGTTAAACGTGGTGAACTCACAACAGAATACGGCTTAAGTTTTCTGGAAGTTAAATATCACATGCTCTTGGATTATTTAATTAACCTAACATACGTTGTGCTAAGAAAATGCTCGGGTAAGTTAACCACCACGCCATCCCAGTCGATCAAATACATTAACTCCTTCTTTTTTTTTATATTGCAGGAGAAACAATAGAAGGTGATCCATCCATTGAGAGACTCATTGAGATTCGCACAGTTCTGGAGAAAATCCGCCCGATTGATTATAAGTTGCGTTATCAAATTGATAAATTAGTTAAGACCGCTGTAACTGGTGTCACAGATTCTTCAGACCCAATTTCGTATAAAGTAAGTGAACGACAAACGGCCGCCCTCCATCCGTATTCCCTCATCCCAATCGGCCGAAACTTTATCTCGCCACCGGTTGTCCGTTCCACACATCCGCACGTACGTCGCTGTACTGCTGTGCGAACATTAAATGCAAATTTTCATAAATTCATTTATGTAACCGGACTCCTCGCATGATGTGTGTGACGATGACGATGATGACGATAGAGGCCGGTTAGAGTGACCGGTAGTCGTCGTCGTCGTTGTCGTTTCGTCAGAGTTAACCAATCAAATCTGAACTAGTTTCCCGTTTAACCGAAAAGGATGAGTTGATGTAATTTTGAAATTTTCTCTTCCAGCCAAATCCGGACAATATGCTGACGAATTATGAGGAAGGTGAATCGGAATTTGGAACAAATTCAGAATCAGAGGAATCAGACGAAGAGGAGGACGACGTCGAGGAGGGTTCAATGAAACCAAAGAAGGCGGCCACAGCGGCGAAGAGTGGCATTTATGTGCCGCCTAAAATTAAGCCCGTCTATTATGATGGAGACGAGAAGCCTGCTGATCGGGAAAAGAAATTAATAGAACGAGCTAAAAAGAGGGCAATGACGTAAATACATATCTTCGATTACATTTTTTTGATTCGTCATTGAGGGTGTTTCGTGTTTTTTTTTTCTTTGTTTTTGTTTCAGAACATCGATGTTGCAAGATCTAAAAGAAGAGTACCTTGATGCACCAATTGAAATATCGTCCGGTTCTAGAGCACAGCAGATTATATCAACAGCACAAAAGGAGAAACAGGAGTACGAGGAGGCATATCTCACACGTCTGCCTGTCACAAAGGCAGAGAAGCATAGGCAAAGGAAGCTCACGACACTGGGTAAGTTTGTGTAGACCCCGGGAGCATGGGACTTTTCTTGGAGTTATTTTCTTCTTTGGCTGGCTTTACAATCTGGTGTGGACCTGGACATCTGATCCTGGGATAAGCTAGGCGCCTGCAGTTTTCTACAGCTCGTAGAGTTCGTCGTTCAATCGTCTCCTCGAAATTGCTTAGGGAAACGGGACAGAATATAGTTCGAAGGATTTTCCTCTAGAAGCGGGCAAGAATCTCTTCGTCCGCATTGGACATTGTCCACTCTTCTACGTCATACAGCAGGACTAGGACTATCAAGGTTTTTCAATTTTCTCCTTCAAACTCCTTCGGGAAAACGGGACAGAATATCGTTCGAAGGATTCTCCTCTTGAAGCGGGCAAAATCTCTTCGTCCGCTTTCATAAAGATAGCTTGGTTCTTCGAGATAGGGCTTTCATTTCTAAATTGCCTCTAAGGCCAAAAACACAGGGATTGCCCAGGGTTATCCTTCGTCTTATCTCCGCGGTGATGTCGTTCCCGGATTATGAACCGCGGCGCCTAGATAGACAAAGTCATTGACTACGTCGAAACTGTATTTGTTTCCAAGATGTCGGTGTTGATGGGCCTTTTTTGTAGACAGAGCATGTACTTTGTCTTACCGTCATTCACCGCAAGACCCAACTTAGCCGCTTACTTCTCGATGCTCACAAGAACCCCACTGGCAGGCCGTTGAGTTCTTCCTATGTTGCTGTGAGCGGTTCTACAGACTTGTGGAAGATCCTGTCTCTAGTGTTGATGTCTGAGTTACGCACGATCTTCGCGAGAATTGTGTTAAAAGAAATTTAATAACTGTGCATGGCCTTGTTTGAAGCCTTTTTTGAAATTCTTTTGTTCACCAATGACACCCTGCATAGACGCAGGAGTTTTACAGAGAGTTGAAACTCCTGGGTCTGTTTGTATTTGCGCAATGGTGGATTTCGCTGGCATGAACCCGCGCTGATATTTACCAGACAGGCTGTTGACGTTTCAGTCGCTTACAGAAGACGTCAGAAAAGGTCTGATTATTGAGGAAACACTTTGTCCAAGATGTCGGTGTAATGTAATGGGCCTTTTTTGAAGACAGCATGTACTCTGTCTTAACCTCATTCATCGCCAACTTGTTTCTTAAGACCCAACTTAGCCGCTTGCTTCTCGATGCTCACAAGAACCTCACTGAAAACCCGTTGAGTTCTTCCGATTGTATCAATGTCATCGGCATATGCGAGTCTTGCACAGACTTGTCAAAGATCGTGCCTCTGGTGGTGACGTCGGAGTTACTGATATTTAGCTTTCGACGTTTGGTTTCAGGCGCTTACACTAGCCGGCACAAAGGATCCTATATGCTATATTCCGGAGACTTGTACCTCTATAATTGTTTATAGGATCTCCTTTCTTTAGGATCGGACTAACGATTCTTGGAGCTGAGTTAAGACAAGACTGTTCGTCTGAGAAATGGCAGGGATCGTGGCGTTAATGTCGAGATCCAGTTGCTTTTGATGGTTCATTCTCTCTTATCAACACTCTAGGGATCGACAAAGAAGATGTTGAGGTTGTTGGATGTTTGTTTTGTTGTGTTATGGCCAAAACCGAGTTTCACCAAAGACAGGGCGAACCGAACAATCGGTCTACAAACTAGACCGCACGTGGTGGAATACCCACTTCCAATTCAAGAGGATATGTCATCTATGTCAAGATTATCAATTCCAGAGATTCCTGTCATAAAACTTAAGAATTTACGAGGTTTCCTAAGACTCCTCATGATGACTAGACAGAGCGTAAGTTTGAGCTTGAATAGAAGCCTGATATAGGTGGCGATACTGCCCAGGCCACGGCCTAGCTTCGTTCACGAATGGAAGTGACTCGCAGTTTTGTGCCGACTCCGAACGATGAACTTTGAGAAACTTTTTCCAGACAGGAAGGAGTGCCTTGGAAAATGTTTGCAGAAGTTGCATAGGCGAGCTCGTTCAGTGCTTTGTCTACGTCCAACTTTGGAGCATACTCCTTCAATAATGAGAGCTGAATAACATCAGCGAAGACCTGCCAAAATCGCTTCTTAGGGAACTATCAACCGCTTCCTTTGAATTTTCGATACCGCGATGCGCTTGTTTTAGCTTAAGTGTGATAGCTCCTCTTTGGTTGAGGCCCAGGTCCACCTTGGACTATAGCGCGACCAGAAGAGAGAGAGAAGTGATAGCTCTCTGTAGTCGGTCACTAGAGACTTACTTGAATGTGTTTAAGTCTCTTCGGGCGATTCGGTTGAATATATTCATTAGCGTCACTCGTCCAATGAATTCTGTAAGTGGTGCAGAAACGAGGCGAAGGGGATGACTACTAAACGATGTCTCGACTTGCCAGGAAACCAAATGGCTTCTTGGTCTAGCAAGCGCTGATGTTCCTTCTGGATGTCTTCCCGAGAGATTCCCAGGTTTGCCCAGAGTCGCCTTGTCCTGGCAAGCGCTGATGTTCCTTCTCGATGTCTCCCAGAGAGATTCCCAGGGTTGCCCAGAGTCGCCTTGTCCTGGCAAGCGCTGATGTTCCTTCTGGATGTCTCCCAGAGAGATTCCCAGGGTTGCCCAGAGTCGCCTTGTCCTGGCAAGCGCTGATGTTCCTTCTGGATATCTAGCCGAGAGATTCAAGGAAGAGTTTGCCCAGAGTCACCTTGTCCTGGCAAGCGCTGATGTTCCTTCTGGATGTCTCCCAGAGAGATTCCCAGGGTTGCCCAGAGTCCAATGCCTTCTCCTGGCAAGCGCTGATGTTCCTTCTGGATATCTAGCCGAGAGATTCAAGGAAGAGTTTGCCCAGAGTCACCTTGTCCTGGCAAGCGCTGATGTTCCTTCTGGATGTCTCCCAGAGAGATTCCCAGGGTTGCCCAGAGTCCAATGCCTTCCCCTGGCAAGCGCTGATGTTCCTTCTGGATATCTAGCCGAGAGATTCAAGGAAGAGTTTGCCCAGAGTCACCTTGTCCTGGCAAGCGCTGATGTTCCTTCTGGATGTCTCCCCGAGAGATTCCCAGTGTTGCCCAGAGTCCAATGAGTTCGTTGTCTTGCCCAGGCAATTGTTTGACAACCGCAAGGGAAGCGAGGTAATGCTTCTGGTCCTGCCCGAGCTAATATAACCACGCCAGTGTCATCAGGATCTGACAATCGCTTCCTTGACTGGTTAAATGTGACGGAGGCCATTACCCGACCAGCTTGGTAGCTAGCAGCGCGACAAGCAGTACCTTTTCGGATAAAAATGAATCCGCCTATTCCGTGAGACGTCAGACTACATATCGAACCTCATTTTTACAGCACATTATTTGTAATTAACTAAATGCAATGCAATTTCTACTTCCAGGTACACTTGGTGATGAGATTCTCGGAGAAATAAGCCGCGATCCGAGTTTATCCGTTGGCGGTGGTAGCAATAAAAGAAAGAAGAAGATCGGCAAGAAACGCGGCGCCAAAAAAAGGAGGTTCCATTAAAACAAATAAATTCTAAACAAAAGAAACGACACTTATATATTCGCTTTAATTTGTTCACACACATTCAAATCGTTTCAAAACATATATTATTTGTCTAGCATTAAGATTCACTTGGTTACACACGTTCATGTTTATCAACAAAAGGAAAACGATCAAAATTCATAATTTTTCCCCCGATATTTTTGATCTAAAACTAAATGTCGAATGTAAGAGTCGCGTAAGACACGCACGCGCGCGCGATACGAAAGAAAAAGAGAAATGTGTTCTTGAAGAAACATTCTAGCAAAGAGAAATGAAATTACAAATTTAAGGAAAATGAATACGAAACGCATTCGCGAGGTCGTCGGAATGGATGACGACGGATGATATTGTTTTGTCAAGAAGCCTTGAAATTAATCTACTCATGATTTTTGTTGCATTCACTTTGTTTCAATTAGTTTTACCTTTGTTTTCGTTCAGTTTTTTTTATTTTGAATTCTTTTTTTTTTTATGCTTAAATCGGATATGTTCACCTAATTTGTTGAGTTCTTAGATAATTTACCGCTCAGATGGTTGATCTGAGTTTCATTTACAACGATTATTTTTCTTTAGATACACCTAGTATGTATGTAATTTGTTTTATTAAGTTGAAATTATGTTTATCGATTCGTTTCATTTGAAGGTTATATTTTATTTTTATTTCTTTTTGTACGCTCTTATTTTGTTTTTTTAAATAAATGGATGCTTTTATGGGATTAAATACGTGCAATTATCATTTTTATTTGGTTGAGTTGGAGATTGGAAGTCTGGGTGACAGGCAATTTGGTTTTGTAGAAGCGAATCGTATGGCACGCATCATGTTTGGATTTGCTGACATATTTGATGATTCTGCTCGAAGAGGTTTCCCCTTTTAAGAAACCCCCTTCATCGCAGGAAGGCGAACACACTGAAGACGTTAAAGCCATGAAAGCTGCTCTTTATCTCGCGATGGAGGGCAGAGAGGTGCACAATGTATTATATGACTTTTTCCACTAACCTCATTTTTCATAAATTCCATGCAGAATGACAAGTTGTTGATCTGCCGCTTCTTCAAAAGATTTCTCAAGTGTCCTCGGGGAGAGGTCACGTTGAATTGAAAAGGCGTAACCTCAAAATGTAATATTAACTGAAGATTGGGTGAAGCATTCCATTCAAGTACCACCCCGGCTCAGCCCAGAGCACGGATGTAGCAACGCGAAATTTTCTATTGTGTGGAAGAAGAATAACTTAAGCTGAACAAGAATTGTTTGTGTTGTCTCGAAAGTTGGTTAAGGACGACTGTAAAATGTATTTCACTTGAAGGTTTCCTCGAACGGGTCAGGACGCAAAAGGAATTATGTCACGGAAAGACTGTGACTCATTGTCAGAAGCAAACACTGAATTTTTTTTGAAGTCACACTTTATTACGTGAAAACAGAGTGTGGACTGAGTTCTTATGTATGCATGAAATGCCCTTAGACCTAAGGACACAGGATCATGCGCTCTACATTACACAGCTATCTTGTGTGTGTGGGGTGGTGTCACTTAGAGAACCCAATTAACACTTAGCGCCGTTTTAAAATCACAGCTCTAGAAGTGGATTGTTGATTGGCCCTTAGAACCATCATGCGGCGTT
Organism: Eristalis intricaria; assembly: GCA_964034865.1. NCBI lineage: Eukaryota > Metazoa > Arthropoda > Insecta > Diptera > Syrphidae > Eristalis > Eristalis intricaria. The sequence goes on from OZ035877.1 coordinate 12,241,424, forward strand.
CAGGAACAAAATCAAGTCCTTAATGTTCATTCTGGATGTCGCAAGCGCTGATGTTTCTTCTGGATGTCTCCCCGAGAGATTCAAGGACAGGTTTGCTCAGAGTCACCTTGTCCTGGCAAGCGCTGATGATCCTTCTGGATGTCTCCCCGAGAGATTCAAGGACGGGTTTGCTCAGAGTCACCTTGTCCTGGCAAGCGCTGATGTTTCTTCTGGATGTCTCCCCGAGAGATTCCCAGGTTTGCCCAGAGTCCAATGCCTTGTCCTAGCAAGCGCTGATGTTCCTTCTGGATGTATCCCCGAGAGATTCAAGGACGGGTTTGCTCAGAGTCACCTTGTCCTGGCAAGCGCTGATGTTCCTTCTGGATGTATCCCCGAGAGATTCAAGGACGGGTTTGCTCAGAGTCACCTTGTCCTGGCAAGCGCTGATGTTCCTTCTGGATGTATCCCCGAGAGATTCAAGGACGGGTTTGCTCAGAGTCACCTTGTCCTGGCAAGTGCTGATGTTCCTTCTGGATGTCTCCCCGAGAGATTCCCAGGTTTGCCCAGAGTCCAATGCCTTGTCCTAGCAAGCGCTGATGTTCCTTCTGGATGTATCCCCGAGAGATTCAAGGACGGGTTTGCTCAGAGTCACCTTGTCCTGGCAAGTGCTGATGTTTCTTCTGGATGTCTCCCCGAGAGATTCCCAGGTTTGCCCAGAGTCCAATGCCTTGTCCTAGCAAGCGCTGATGTTCCTTCTGGATGTCTCCCCGAGAGATTCAAGGGCGGGTTTGCTCAGAGTCACCTTGTCCTGGCAAGCGCTGATGTTCCTTCTGGATGTATCCCCGAGAGATTCAAGGACGGGTTTGCTCAGAGTCACCTTGTCCTGGCAAGTGCTGATGTTCCTTCTGGATGTCTCCCCGAGAGATTCCCAGGTTTGCCCAGAGTCCAATGCCTTGTCCTAGCAAGCGCTGATGTTCCTTCTTGATATCTCCAAGAGATTCAAGGACTGGTTTCACCAGAGTCCGTTGTCTTGCCCAACCACGGCAACTACGGCAGTGTGTGTTTTATGAGGAATGACCATTAGCCATTTGCAAGAAATACCATGTAATTTAAGCTTTAACTAGCCCAAGTGGGATGTGTTTTAAGTTGGCATCCATAGCAGACGACCTGTGGAGTCCAAACTGTCCGCGCTTGTCCAGTTCATCGGCCTTCCGGAACCCATAATATGGTTTATAATTTTCTGTTTGTTTATACTTTTCTAGCTCTATACTATTTTTATTTATACTTTTCCGATGCACCAAGCTCATTGGTGGATTCCTGGACTAGTTTTGAGGTTATGAAGATCGATGAAACTGCATTGATGTCAGATTGACTGTCGACGAAGATACTTACTCATTGCATTGGCGTCTTCGGGTGAGATTTGAGATGACGACATGCATCCCTAATGGCGAGGAGTTGCGCTTGGAAGATGCTGGCATGATTTGGGAGTCTGTAGGCTGCAAAGATGTTCACAGTTTCTGAGTAAATACACGCGCTGACTTCGTACTTCATCTATGAACGTCGCGTATACATTCCCATCCGGGATGAGGTCTAGACGTTAGCTATCCCAGTCGGCTCTAGTAGGGTACGTCGACGTATTTTGAAAAGTCCAATGTAGTTTAACATTCCTCTCGGCATCGAATTCAGGACGCAACTGTGGCCATATGATCTTAAGCTGTGCACAACGAGTGCGAAGGACAGTGAAGGGCTATGCTCATTCGTGTTTGCATCTCCTTCCTAAGATCCCATGAACTTAAACGGGGCCAAAGATCATAGACAGTTCTTTTCTCTCAAAGAGGCAAAGGGTTTCTTCATCCACATTCGAATTTTCCTCATGCCTCAGCAGGACTGAGATGATGAATGTCTTGGATAAAGCCAGCATGGGTCTTCCAAAGAGCGACCGATAAGTCTTGAGCCAAAAGAAACAGCGGTTGTTAAGAGCCTGCGTTCGATCTCGGTTTTGATGTGTGAGCATTATCCACTGAGGAGCTGATGCAGACAAAGTCATTGATTGCTTTGAAGCTGCTCATTGTATCGGCTCTATTGTCAACGTTGAGGACAACATATTCTACGTCTTTCCCTCTTTGATCGCCAGGAGCATCGTCGTCGCTTCCGCCTCAATGCCTCACTTAAGCGTCTCTGCGTTTGATCAATTCACGTATCGTAACAGCTGAAGAGCCTTCGGGAAGAGCGTTGCTCTGGTCTGTCGGTCTGTCAGTTCGTCACGATCTTCTCAAGAACGATGCTGAAGAAGTCACGGTCGTAAAATCTTTGAAGACACTGAAGCTCTCGTTGAGTTCGTTACCGACATTGATGGTGCATTGAGAATTCTCCATCGTTCGTCATACTCCGCAACGACAAGCTATACATCGCCAGGCCGAGTTTCCCGACTCCTGGCAAACACGTCTAGTTGCGGAGGATGGCAATGGTGAATTCTTACCGCTCCATCAATGTCGGTAACGAACTCAACGAGACCTCCTGTGTCGCTTGACCTTCTTGTCGCCGCTGTTATAAAGACGAATAGGCGGTGAGTCTCATTTCTGGGATCTGTTGCAGTATGAAGATTTGGAATTCTTTGCTACTTTGACTTCACGACCATCAGAACGGATTCAAGCGGGCACACATGTCATTTCTTTTTCTGGCTGTGTAGCCTTTGACGAATGAACGTGTTAATCAGGATCGCTGTTGACATGGAAAACATGAGGACGCCTTCCAAATCCATCGTGTGTCTCGTGTTACACATGGTCTTTGTCTTAAATAGAGAACTTCGATGCTCATGTTCATAGTCCAGCCTTATCGAGCTAAGAAGCAGACAGGACAGTCTATGTTTAGAGAGACCTATGAAGCGAAGGAGCAGACAGGACAGTCTATGCTTAGGAAGACCTATCAAGCCAAGGAGCAGACAGGATAGTCTATGCTTAGGGAGACCTATCAAGCGAAGGGGCAGACAGTGTAGTCCTTGCCTAGGTATGTTCTGAGACCTGCGGGTCCACTGGGCTTCCACAAGTAGGCTCCTACCGTTCTGTATCGGCCGAGATGGACACTGACACGTGAGATGCTCTCAACTTCTTACCCGTCCGAGATAAGTCTGATTGCTGTGTCAGTCAGTTTAAGAATGACGTTCATTTAATGGGATGGTTCTTGAAAGTCAAGAGCAAATGACGGATATTTTCTTGAAAGTCAAGAACTATTTTTTTCTTGAAAGTCAAGAACCATTCCAGCGGTACAGATCAGAGTCACTGAAACAGATGCAGGCTTGTTGTTCGTCTCTCTTTGTGGTCTTGGCGTAGGTGACTTTTTCGCCCACACTATGACAACGTAGACCCAATAGACAATTTGACACCTAAGGCAATTTAAGACATCAATAGTCTATATATGCCAGGTCCATAGTTGTCTTAAGTGCCCAATTCATCGAATCAGACTTCCACCAGAGCTTCCTGTCCATTGCCAGATCTAGGAATTTGACAGCGCCTCAGGAACGATTCCAAGTGGTGTGTCCACGTGGAGGATCTTGTTTTCCTGGAGAACGATCAAACAAAGACGTGCGTTGTCCATTAAGTGAAAGTTGAAAGTCCCTCAGATCCAAAATGATGCAGTCGCCAAGGAGTGTCCGCTTGCTTGCTGGAATCGTGTATGTCTGCTGATAAATGTCTGCTCCAAGTTCACACGATCGATTACTCAACTCGACATCCTGAAGCAACTAGTTTAAAGATAGAACATGCGTCTGCGGGTTCCTCATAAAAAATAGATTTATGATCGCCATCGACTTGTTCAAGGTGTAATCCGAAGCAAACAGGTTTTCACGAAGTCTGCTGGATTTACAACTCAAGCACGTAGTCTCTTCACTTGCGTCGTCAATCAGATCCAATTAAAGTTATCTCAAAGGCAAATCATGATGCTTCCGAAGGCTTCCAGATTGGCACTACTCTGCTGATTCAAACCCATCACCCACGAGATAAACAGATGGACTTGAGCAAAAGTGTTGTCTGCCGATAACGTCGGAGTGGTTTAATGGGTAATTTGAGGAAATGATTGTCTGCTGCCTGGCTTGGCTCTTGGAAATTCCACTGAAGGCTTGACGCATCTCCGCTGAGCTTGTCCTTCAGCGGGTGTGCCTAGGAATGATGTCATTTTGTTTGTTGGAGGTTAGTTGGGGTAACCTTCGAGGCTCGCATGGAGAACTAATGACTGCAAGGGGAAAGGAAGGGGTTAGAGAATGTGTTTTAGGTTGCTTAAGTGATCACGTGGATTTATTTTACGAATGCTGAGGACGAACGTGGGATGGTGTGGGGTGACGCGAACGTATGTGTTCAGTGATCGCGTGTAACTGAGGCTGCTTCTTCTTGAGTAACTCCTTTGCTGCAGACGCTGCTGAAAGGGTTGATGTTATCGTCATCATCTTCTAACCCGCATGATCCACTAAAGGGATCGCGGGGGTAAACCACGCACTAGAGATCTCCAGGCAAGTCGATCCTCCGCCATCGACTCTAACTCATCAGGGGTTATGCTCAAGCGTAACCAGGCGAGATTATGGACTTGGTCTAACCGTCTCACCCTGGGTCTGCCAAGTGGTCGCCTGCCTGATGGAATCGCATGCAAGGCCCGCCTCGGAAGTGGTGATGGTGGGGACTTTCGTGCTACATGACCAAACCATCGAAGCATAGCTTTTTCCGTTCGAAGAACAGCTGCTCAACGATGAGTTCCTCGCACACTGCCGTGTTTCTCACCCTATCCCGGCGAGTAATTCCCACAACAACAGGAAGAAATCTCATCTCAGCGGCTTGTATTCACGATCTTATTCTTTCGGTCATTACCCAAATTTCATGACCATAGGTGGGAGTTGAAAACTTCTAACTTGGCTTTCACACCAAGTTCGACCTTCCTGCTTACAGATCTCCCGAGCTGTGTCAAAACTGACCCAGCTTGACCAATCATAGAGGGAAGCACCGCATTACTCCTCCCATCACTCGTGAAGAAGACACCGAGATACTTAAACTTCTCCACCTGCTTCCATGGGCCTTCACTAACGTGCTCAGACGTTCTGGAAATTACCTCTGACTTGTCCGCGTTAACCTTCATCCCAGCATCGGCACTTACGGCCACAAACCTATGGAGTCCGCGCTGGAGTTCCGTCTAGGAAGATGTGAGGGTAACTAAGTCAACCGCCAAAAAAAGATGACTTACTCCCTATCTCCCTCGGCTACGTCACAACATCCAATTCATATAAACAATGAAAAAAGAGATGACAAACCGCACCCTTGGCGAAGTCCAACGCCCACAGTGAAAGGTGTTGATTTAGCACCTTTAACCCGAACACAGCTGCTACAGTTTGTGTATAGAGACTGAATGACCCTCAAAAGAGGACCATTATTCTTGCAGAACACTCGAGAGTTTACCTCGAGGGATTCGGTCCAATTGACTTTTGGGCACACTCCTAAGCCTTCTCAAGTACCATTCTTGGAGTGAAAAGCTGGTCGGTTGTACTTCTGTCGGGACGAAGGCCGCACTTGACTCGACCGTAGCTCCAGAACGAGCTTGCTGAACCATAGCGTTGTACTGGGTTGGTTGTACTTCTGTCGGGACGAAGGCCGCACTTGGCTCGACCGTAGCTCTAGATCGAGCTTAAGAGGGTTATGCTCCTGTAGTTTGAGCAGTCCCTTCTTAAAAAGAGGAACAATCACACCAGTTTGCCAATCGCCAGGTGTCTTACCGCGTTCCCAGGCCACCTTAATAACACGAGAGAGCTATAAAACTCCCTTTTTAGCCAGCATTTCTCGCCGGATTTCATACACACCGGCGGACTTGGCAACTTACAGAGAATCTATCGCCAAAATGACTTCTTCCTCAATGACTTGGACTATCCTCCGCCCCACTTAAGACTTCGGGACTGTCATCCTCAGTGCCCTGTTCGGGATTGAGCAGCTCCGGAAAGTGCCCAGTGCAGCAGCTCCGGAAAGTGCTCGCTCCATCTGCGCAAGATGTCCTCGTCATTGAAAAGCAACACACCCTCTTTGGATTCTTCGATGATGTTGAATTTCCTTCCTCTGAGTCGGCGAATGGTGTCTAAGGACATAAGTGTTTCTACGATTTTGAAAGATCAGCGGACCCGCTCTGGACTCCCATGTTCATCAGACTTCACGTAATCGCCCTCCCTGATAGATATAGGACCTCCCAACTCACGGGTGTCACCCTGTGCTTTAACGTCTTCAGAGTATCGTCAAAATTTGAAAATATCTACAACATTTTATTCGATTATTATACCATTTATGATGCACATTTAGGTGCTTTCAAAGCTTTAGACAATTTTTGCTGCTCATTTGCTTTGAATAGCTGTGTAATACTTCGTAACTACATATAATTGTTTTGCCTTCTTCTCACTTAACACGACTGTACATATAGATATTTTTGGACGAAAGCTGTTTCAGGTGGTTGCTACTGAGCAAAATTATAAGCTCTTATAAAGCCTTTTTAGAATTAACCATTTATTAGTCATTTCTAATCTAAGAAAGCAAATTAAAATGCCAATCAATTAAAACAATTTTGAATTTTAAAAGACAATTTATGTCTAGTTTATAAGTGAGAAGTATAGTTTTTTTCAAACAAAAAAAAAAAAAAAACAAAAAACAAAACAAAAAATATGAAACTCATACATTTTTAGAACTCTTAGAATGTCCAAAGCGCACCATCTCCCCCTATTATTTTCAGTATCTAAACATTTAACTACTTTAATTCTTAATTTATATTTATATGTAACAAAAAGATAATGAAAAATTTGCAATTTAATTATTTCTTAGCCATTGATTGTAAATATACATACTTTTCAGACTTAAACAACAAAAAAAAAACAAACAAAAACCAAAAATATGAACAAAAAAATATATAAAAATCAAACATTTATGAACTAAAACCGTTCTTTACGATAAAATATAAATTTACATTTAAACCAAGCAAAAAAAAAGGTGAAAAGAAAAAGAAATTAAAAATAAGAAAAATTTACGCAAACGTTGAGGCCATTTATAATAAAATTTTAAATTCACAAATTCAGTTTAACAAAATATTTTTGAAGAAATTTTATGAAAAATCTAAATGAATGAGATACGGTATTTTTTTTTCGACAAAAAAAAAAAGAAGAAAAATGTTTATGATTTACTATTTTTAAAACAAAATCTCTCTTTCTCTCTCACACAAACAATCTACGTCTATGTCTCGGAAGATATGATTTTCGTTATTGTGTAAAACCCTTATTTTGTGTAAACAAACAAACCTTGTTTCCTACCACAATGCATATATAGAATGAAAATAGTAAATCAACACACACAAAATACAAATGAAAAATAAAACACACAAACAAACAAAACAAGAAAACAAAAAAAAACAAAAACAAAACGCCTTGAAATCATTTCAAATGAAAATGAGAAAAAAAAAAAACACATGATATCTGCAAACCAATAAAAACTAAATAAAAGTAAATATTTTGTTGTTTTTAGGAGTAATACATATTTGCAATAAAGAATTATAAATGAAAATTATTAAACAGATTGTAAAAAAAAAAACACAATGTCGTTATACTTATATAAATACAAAATAGTTACCAGAAACAAAAACTCGCAGAAACCACATATATAGAAATAAACCGAACGAAACTTCACAATAGTATTAATTTTTAAATTACCGAACAAGACAACAGTTGCCTTAATTACCATTTAAATGAAATAAAAACAAAGAAATAATAGAAAAAAAACAAAACAAAAGAAATAGTGAAGAAAAACAAAATAAATGAAGCTAAATAAATTTATTAAATTACTTTTCACTGAAATAAACGAATATTTGTTTAAATGAAATAAAAACCAACAACCGAACTAAACAAACAACAAAAATAAAAATGAAATAGATTTATATTAATTAAACAAAAATCTATATGAAGTAAATATATATAGCCCCACCCAAAACAAAAAACAAAAACAAAAAAAAAAAAAACGAAAAGAAATCAGTGGAAGATGGTATTTTTTATATATTTAAATAAAAGTGAATAGTATAAATAGTGTGAAAAATAAGAAAAACAAAAACAAAAACAAAGAAGATCATATACTCCTAAAAACAACTTAATCTACAGTTGCAATGAAAATATTCCTAAACAAATAAACCGAAAAAACGTCCATAAGAGAATGTTCAGATTTCTTAAATGGCCTAAGTTGAGAATGCCTGATTTTTCAAATTCCACTTTGGAGATTTTTCAAATTGTTCAGTTCTCAGTATCACTTGGTTTTTGATGGGATGTTAATAATCAAAGTAATTCAAATGAAAATTTTCAGTTCGTTATAAAGTTATTGTTTAACGAGAACAAAAATGCAAGTTTAAGACAAATACAAGCGAATGATGATCGTGGGTTTCGATTGATCGTGTTGCATTGATTGGGTTTCAGCTAAATACTCTTATCCTTACTTATCTTTCACCCTTTCCCACACCCCCCTCCTCATCCCTCTCTGTACTCTGATTCAAGCTGAAAAAAGTAGAAATCGGGGAAGATCCAATCTCAATCATGGATGCGACAATAATCGCCATCACTTGTCATTGAAAGTAGAAAATGTTGGGTCCAATTATCATTGACATGTGGATGAGATGAAATTGCTGACACTTACTAACGTACATGCTCAGAGCCTTCAAATGCGGATGAAATCGAGTGAAATTTTTGAATTGCTTTTGAATCTATTATTTTTTCGTTTTTTTTTTTGGATCGTTGTTGATACTGTGACTGCAGACGCTGTGTATTGTGCTTGTCATCACACTTCTGGCAACATCTGGATTGGCATAATGGAGAATACTGGCCGGACTTGAGACAATTTCGAAAGTTGTAAGTCATTTGTCTGCGGACAGCTTTCTCTCGTTCATGTTGTGAAAGAGATAAAAATTGTGAGCAACGTTCATGCTGTAAAAGAGATAAAAATTGTGAGCAATTGTATATTTTAGTTACACATAGTGCAATTGATAATAATGACACTACAGTGGACTCTCCGTAAGTCGAACTCTCCCAAAGTCGAACTCTCCCTAAGTCGAACTCTCCCTAAGTCGAACTCTCCCTAAGTCGAACTCTCCCTAAGTCGAACTCTCCCAAAGTCGAACTCTCCCAAAGTCGAAACTATCTCTAAGTCGAACTCTCCCAAAGTCGAACTCTCCCTAAGTCGAACTCTCCCTAAGTCGAAACTCTCCCTAACTCGAACTTTTTCGATATATTTTACATACATTTGCCCCAATTTTTTCATACAAAAACTTCTCTCTAAGTCAAACTCCCTCTAACTCGAACAAACTGTGGTATCCCGTGACAATTCGACCTAGGGAGAGTCCACTGTATTTGTTGCAGTTAACGCGGCGCGATTTTCTTCTGTCGTCCTTGCCAACCATCGCCTTCAATGTCTGAAATCGTAGTTCCACAAACTTAAGGAACTCCTCCAAACTCGGGCTGGTTCTGGGATCTTGCAACGACTGCTCGAACAAGCCTGTGCCAGCAACAAGCCAGCATTAGATGCTCTACCAGCGGATCTCAGTTGCTTACGTCGACGCTCAAGTTTGCGATGGCTTTCATACCTTCGTTCGTTGTGTCATGTAATCTCCTCAAACTACTTGTAACTACAGTCTCGTCAATTTTGTAATAGTCTCCAATAGTCGAATCGTTCAACTAACGTTCTTCAGGCTTCTTCGTAATTGGCGTCTGTTGGCGTCTGTGGGAAATGCTGAATGAGATTGTGCGCCTCCCCAGTGACGTTGTCACGAAAAGAAAGTACAGCTTTTGGGCCGAAGGTATTGGCTGCTCGTGGATAAGAGCCGTATGTGGTCAGGGAGTTAACCTCACGCTAGGCCCTATTCTTTAACTCTCGGGCCGAGGGTCCAGGTTTATCCGGTGATAGTAAACTCCACAATTTTGTACGTGGTCAGGGAGTTAACCTCACGCTAGGCCCTATTCTTTAACCCTCGGGCGGAGAGTCCGGGCTTATCCGGTGACAGTAAACTCCACAATTTTGTACGTGGTCAGGGAGTTAACCTCACGCTAGGCCCTATTCCTTAACCCTCGGGTGGAGGGTCCGGGTTTCCGGTGTCGGTAACCTCGCTAAGGCTGTGAGAGTGATCTTCTGCCGCCATCTAAATTCCAAGACCCCGACCTGGCCTTGAATGAACCTTCTAGACCTGTGCTCCGAAAATGTCGAAGTAGCTCTAGAAGGACTGCGCACCAGGTAGCTTCGGCAGCCGCCGTTGGCCAGTCGGTATTCCAGCTCCTCCGCCGCCATCCTTAAAGAGAGAGGAGCCCTGGTACAGGCCCACTCTCCCCCCTCTGTCGTCTGCAGCCGCCAACGACGTCGCACGGGGGTTGGTTACCCCATCTTCGATCGAAGGTCCTCGGCTCCCAGATTTCACCACGTCGAGGTGAGAGTAGAAGTTCGTTGATAAAGGCTAGCTATAGAGGCTGAAATCTAGCAATCAAAAATGAATCCTTCAAAATCAGCAAACACAATTTCCCGTCGAAACACTAGTCATGGCAACGCCATAGTTTCAGAGCCAACCAACCACGAGTGGAATTAAATTCGAATCTGTGGTTGCTTCAGTTTTCCAATCCCCAAACTCACCAAATCGTTTCAAAATAGTCCATAAATGCACATACACACATGCACACATGCCCTTGAGTAATTCACTCATGTGTCACACCACGATGGCATTGCCATATCGGCAGTAATTCCTGTGTTTTCAGCAAACGCAATAAGTTCCACAGTGACGTCACGAGAACTGAAAATTCACATTTCTGGTAATTTAATGGGCGTCCAAATGAAATTTTTGATTGAATTCCCTTTATTTGTCACTGTCACACTCAGCCTCACCCACGTGGTCCAAAAATTCGGAGTAAACTGAGAGAAAATCGCATTTTTAAAAAATGACACATTTTGCCCGAAAATATGCAGTAAACCGGCATCACAATTGACTCGCATTTTTTCGGTGAAAATGAACGAGTTTTCTTCCATGTGGATTCGATGGAAGCAGAGTTTTGCGAAAGGATTTTCTTGATAACTAGGGAGAATCTAGAGTTGAGGGATGTCTCAATGGAAGGGGAATTTAGTGGAGAAGCGTATTAAGCTAAGACATTGCAGCGAGAGTGCTGTGGTTGGATATTTACGAGCGAAATTGCTGATGTCCTCTTTTGTTCTTTGAAATCGGGGAAGTGGAGAGGATTGAGTGATTATTTTTTGATGAAATGTGTTACATGGATGTTCAGCATGGTATTTGATTTGGGAATTACTTAACGGCTGCTCCTAATAATGACTAAGTCGTGCGAACATTTGCCGTAGGTTAGGTTGAAGTGACTGCCGCTCACACAAGCAGCAGCAGACATACTTAGGCCAAACATAGGCCCATTGTGTTAGTAAAACATTTGCCCTAAGTCCCTTATTTGTTTGAGGGTATATTGCATAGCGACCTCTAGATCTTAAGAGTCTTTCCTAAGGGTCCCCCTTACTCGCAGTTCTTTTCAGAGTCGACTTGAGGCTTACGGACTCCTGTAAGAGGAGTGGATCAGGTGGAGGAGCTCTATTCGAGAGCATTCTCTCTCAGCCAGTGACTTCATTGCTTCTTCTGACAGAGTAGGTGCTTGCCTAGACATCATCGTGCCATAGTGCCTCACCAAATCCCAGTACATTAGCTCTGGAACTTCATTAGGTTCTCCTGCAGATACCTTCTTCTGACACTCCTTGTTTCCTTGGGAGCTCCTGGACTCTGCACGGCCCTGTGAGAAAGCCTGTTAGGACACGGAGGTTGTTTTTGCTCACCTTGATGCATGCCTTAAACCACTTTGTTAGGTTGACCCTTGGCCTGCTTCTTGCCATGAGCGTTGTTTCAAGTTTCTGTGTGGTTCCTTCTTTCCAAAGTCCTGAATTCTTCTCTGGGGACATAGTCCCCTACATCGCAAAAGGTCCCGTGAAGACTTCTGATGCTCCTTTCCTAGGTAGGGAGTCGGCCATTTCATTGCTTCCTATCCCAGTATGGCCAGGTATCTGGGTCTGTTTCTCCCACACAACTCTTAAAGTTTCTCTAGACATTCCCACACAAGCTGGGCTTTGATGACGTTGGAGTCTGGTGCCAAGATAGGGACACGACAACGACTGGGTGGCGCAGTTGGTAGAGTGCCTGCCTCTGGTTAGCGGGGTCCCCGCTTGGAATCCCAGTGAAAGCAAAGTTAATTCGATCTTATGTGGTTTTCAAATCTAGTCCAGTTTGGATCAAATGAACTGCAGTATTACTGGAGTGGCGGGCTGCTATTGAATTCACCAGCACACTTAGACCGTGTTGGTCCATTGTTACAGTAAGACAACTACCAATGGTGAGCATCTTTTGGAAACAGAATCTCCTAATCACGTCAAGCTCCGGAATGGTGAAGAGTGGAAGCTGATTGACTAGTGCAACAAATTGCCCGGATGTTATGCACAAAGGCATTACGCAAAGATCGACATTCCTTTCTTTGAAAAGTGTGTCCTCTTTTGCGTTGTCGCACTGATTCGGTGTCGATGATTCCTCGGGGCGGAGCAGTATTGTCCATCACCGCAAACAGGACCAAAGATTGATCCCACAAATTTTTTTATTAAAAACCTAAGAGCTTCTGCTCTTGTTATTGTCTAATATTCCGCACAATTCACCTCCCCTTCTACTCCTGGGCTTCGAGGCACTGCCATCAAGCATTTCATCGCGAGAGGTGTCTTCGTCCTCATACATTCGGCTCGTCCGTGTTGGCAGCTTCCCGTCGTTGTTGCTCCTTCATGATGGTGGCCACGGTTTCGCTTACTGCTTCTCAAGCTTCTTGTCTTGACAATATCGTGGACAGTGGAACATTATATGCTCCGCGGTTTCCTCTGGACAGTAAGGGATGTCTTCATGTCCAAATCTGTGTGGATAACATCCATGGTCAGTAAGCCAGTAAATTTATCCAAGGGTCTATAGTCGGTATCAATCTATGCGTCCATCCACCTTTTGTCAGAAGAGTTACATCTTTCTTGCTATTATTCGAGTGCCCCTAGCTCTACGTGGTAGTCCATTGTCACTTCGACTCGTTGCTGATGTTAGCTCCTAATGTAGGCTCTACTGCCTAATTGCCTCTTGAGTCCAAAGAAACAGAGTTTAATCTCGGTCCTGGTGGTATTCGTACGATTGACTTGCGAGCCGAAGTAGACGATGTCCTAAACTACCTCGAAAGAAGATCTCCCTTTGGAGATGTTGTGGCCAAGCTTTCGCGATGGTTGTGTGTGTGTGTGTCCTTCCTGGAAGACAGAATGTATTTCATTTTGTATTCATTTTGTCTTGAAATTGTTGTTCACACAAAAATGTCTCTTCTTCGGAACTGGTTTCAATTTATTTGCCCGTGGCGTGGGTGGTGGGTGGTGCGGCATTCTTAACTCCACGGATGCACTTATTGGTGTATCCATTACCACCTCGGCGTGTCTCAGCACACACATTATATTTATTGTGATATCTGCTCCAACATTCTAGAGCTCTCTGAACCATACAATCACGGAGTCAACAGACTCCCATGAAAAACGACGTATGGTCGACTAAGAAGAGTTTCTTGGTTATGTGCCTGACCTTGGTTAGTGTGGTCCTCGGTTCGAATCCCAGTGAGAGTTAAGTTAATACGCTTTTATCTGGTTTTCAAATCTAGTCCAGTCTGGATCAAATTAACGGCACTATCGCTGGAGTTGTCAATCAGTGGTAGTAGTCGGATAGGGGTATCACAATGGACCAATATGGTCTAAGTGTGCTGGTGAATGCACTAGCAGCCCCGCTACCTAACCTAACCTAACCTACTTCTCAGACATCCGACCAGAGCCTGAGATATCGCTGCCTTCCATCGTTGACGGTCCTGAGCACTCTGCTGCCAGTCATCTAGATCAGGTCCTGGACTTCCAGTCATCCACATCAAGCTGTCTTGCAGCCTTGATTACTCGGTCCTTATATCGGAGGTTCGGTCTGCCTCTTCTTCTCGAACCAGGAGGCTCGGAATTCCTCTTTGCTGGAGCATTGTTGTCCATGCGCTCGATGTGGTCGGATTCGTGTCTTTCGGACTACATCCACATCCCGGTACAGATCGCATCGTTCGCTGTTTCGTCTTCTCCTCCATTCGCCTTCCTCGCAATTTTTTTTATTGAAGGCATCAAGAATCTGGAGCCTTTGTGCCAATTTTGCGCGCGTCCAGCATTCGGCTAAGGTGCTGGTTAATTTAATAGCTGGCCGGATACCTCCCATCCATAAATTCACGCACAATATTCGTCTCTCCAGGAATGCTCTAAGTTCGCCATGATGCCTGCTTTCAGACGCACTCGACTCGGTTTTTAGTCGTACGACGCGAATTTGGAGTGGTCTTCCCACTTTTTCGTACAGGCACTTCTAATCAATGCCTCCACTCCCTTGATCCCTCTTTACCATCGGACCGCGCTGTGTTCGGACTGCGGCTTACTTGAGGGCATTCTACACGCGCTCCATGTCATTGTAGGGCGCTCCACGTCTTCTGGCCTGATGCCAATTAGTTCTAGGAGGGCTTTAGGTCTTGATGGATCTAGTGTAGGCCACATCGCTTTCGACGCCCTTTTTTGGGGCGTAGCATTGATTTTAGCTCTTTCAACGAGGGGGAGGTGTCTTCTGATTTCGTGCCAATGTTAAACCCACCTCGTTCTTGCTCATTCGTCGGCTCTTTCCTTGGCCGGACCTAGCACAGGGTATGGTTGTATTTGTCCGCTATCTCCCTTAGAGATAGGCGACAGAGTTTTACTATCTTGGACTTAATCGATGGTGTTTCCAGAGCCTTTATGGCCGCCGGACTGTCTATGTAAATAAAAATAGATCTTCCGTCTATCGGGGTTGGGGACAGTTGGAGGCGTGCGTCTTGAATAGGTGCTACTCTTCAAGGGTTGCAGTCGGCTCTGGTACATGCGCTAGATTGCCTTAGCACTCAGGCGATATAGCGTATGCGCCAGAGTCTGCGCCTTAGTCCGACTTGGAGCCGTCAGTGAAGATTTCCATGGCAGTCGAGTAACACACAAATGTTCCTCAGCCCACTCTACTCTTGTGGGGCTTGTGGTTTTGCGCTATATTTAGAAAAGGCCTCAAAAGGTGTCATTTAGTCCCATTATTTCGACATCTTCGAATTGTGGAGTTGCTCCATATGCCCTCTGAAGTGGGGTCTTCCCAATTGTTTACATTCCCTCAGCCTTATACGTTGCCTGCTGGCGTAGCTTACAAGGCTCTCAAAGCCTTCAAACTCTATGTCGATGCTTGAATTCAATTTGATTCAATTCAATCTAGACCTAAAGCCATTGGAATAGAGAAAGCCAAAACTCCAATGCTTATTTCTTAGGAAGATCCAAAAGCGATAATTATTGATTGGTTGTAGCATAGGCAGTCCTGGGACTTAAAGGGAGCCAACAGGGGAATGTCCATTTGGGTGCAGGCGAAGCTGTATCCTGAGACCACGTGTCCTGTCACAGTATCAACAATCGGCACACAATACGGCAGACAGGTCAGACTTAACCATCTCTGGTTGACGCAATCGAAGGGTTGACGCAATAACAGGGGACGTCGATCTTGTGCGTCGGAGAGAGAGGCTCCTGAAATGCCACTTGCAAAAAAAGGTGGTACATGCGCCCTCGCCGAATGATGAAATGGCATAATTAAGCTCAGCTTCATGTCGGACAAGGCCAAGTGGACAAAAATAGAGCATTACACTATTCATCTCTAAATCGTTGATTCCTATCACTTGTGGATGGTCATCTAATGTTGATGGCCATCCAGACGGTTCTTGGTTGCTTGTCTTGGCTTTGACATGGTCACCTGCAACACCTTGTTGGTGTTTCCAGAGCCTTTATGGCCGCCGGTCTGTCTATGTAAATGAAAATAGATCTTCCGTCTATCGGGGTCGGGGTAGTTGGAGGCGTGCCTCTTGAATAGGAGCTACTCTTCAAGGGTTTCGGTCGGCTCTGGTACATGCGCTCTGTAGAGCGAATGAGTGATGTCGACAAGAGAAATTGAATGTCTTTTGTTTGTTCAACAAAAGCAGACATTATTCAAATCACTTGTTGTTCTTGAACGTTTCTATTGCAGCAAGTCCTACCACAGAACTACACTATTCACCATCTTTCATAAATGTAGTCCATCCGATCAGTCCACATCGACATGGAATTCGGGCTTTTCTCTTTCCCTCCCTTCATCTAATCGGAAACGATTTAGGACACAAACCCCAACATTTATGTTGTCAGACGAATCAAACCATCGTTAAGCTAGGCTGAGGTGACCAGAAACGTTGCATTCAGTCTCTTGAAAGATTCCGAGGGCCAACCATTGTCGATTCCTGCACGAAGCCATTTTTTTATTGGCCAATTAAGACCATTTTGATTCATTAGTCTGACGTAATCTGCCGAAGTGGACCTCGGACCATATTCACCGCGAATACAGCATTCTCAAGCACTCCACGTGTGACGGCTCATATTTCATTGCCCATTTCATCTCTCGTCGCTTTCGACTGTTGTTTCTGCCCAATTTTAGAATTCCGGTTTGGTTCGGTTTCAGTGATCGAAGATGGTTCATAATAACAAGTGATTATGGGCATAAACTTAGTCCGGTCTGGTGTTCCGTATAAAGTCTGATTTTTGTAAACTTAGAACGACACAAAGCAATAAGAGTGAATGAGAGGCCGGGAAAACAGATACAATTCCAAATCAAAACCCAATAAATCCAATTGTGTCGGTTGACTACGGCAAGTTGGAGCGTCGGCCCTAACGCTGTTCTGTCACGAGCAATCTAATGGACAGCTCCACCTCTTTCGAGTCAGTGACATTGCTAGAAGACAGAACCTGCCCAGAAAAGGGATCTCAAAATCCCCCGTTCGAAGTCGGCATTAAAGAGTAAGTCAGGAGGACAATAGGAGGACACGCTGCACGAGACCAATCTGCAAAACGGTTGCGTATGTAGCGCCATCCATATTCTTCTATAATTACCTTCGACTAGGTCAAAACAACTATTACCCAATACAGCCTGATCCAGCCCGGCACCGTAAAAAATCAGAAAACCATCCAAACAGGTCCTGCAAGGCTACATTGTACTCCCTATCAAGACCATTCTACCGAATATCGCAGGGTACCTCATTCGTCCAAACTGGAACCATGTGACCTTTTGTTTATTCTCTTTGACTAATCATGCAGAACAACCAGATTCCATGCACTTGAGCTTGTGAAAAGCGCCTGCAGACATGAACGAGCTGTAAGCTGAAATAACGCCCGGAACTTTTAGCATGAACCCTGTCCACACAGACGTAATGGGAGCTTGTTTTGTAAGAGTTTATAAGGGGACCAGCTTCTTGAATTAGTTAGCTTCTTTTTTTGTCAGGGGTCCGGGGTCTTATGTGTCCGGGGTCAAGACACAGCACGGGCCGAAGGTATAGAGGGAGAGAGGGAGAGGAGGTACCTGTGTACATCGGTATTAAATATCTGCGGGTTGTAGTCTGTGGGAAATATTAGGCGGCTAAAAAACGAGTCTCTGAATTTAACTGTCCGTCCGAAAGTAGGCTTCAGGGTATACTGATGGGCATTCCTGGCGAGACGAGTATTGCGGGTGAATTCATGGAGAGGAGGAATGCACTTGGCCAACTCCCTTGAGCATCGTTTGGTGAAAGAGCGTTACAACACGGGTAAAGAGGAGACGGTATGTCGATGTTCGTGCGAGTCTAATGACTCTGTTGTCTCCTATAAATTGTGTCGCTTTTAGATTCTATCTTGCATTGTCTTGGTGGCATATCTCGAATGGACTTTATCAAGATATGAGCGTATATCAAGCTTGAGGCGGGTATAAAAATAGAGCGCCAGGGCCTAGTTTCTCAGCAACCACTCGACTCACGCACAAGACGAGTCTCCCTCACGAGTGGAAGAGACCTCCAGTTTTATTCCGACTCCGAACGGCACAGTTTGAGAACCTTTTTGTAGACATTTATTATTCATTGTCTGTGACTCGAAAGAGGTGGGACCGTGAAAGTTATTTTTGGTCGTACCCGCCGAGAATCGAACTCAGGCACCGAGGTTAAGTTGCGTTTTGGGTCGACGCACATATCCACAACCAACGGCCACCACGGCTTATAAATTAAAGCTAAATCAGAGGGGGTGAAATATTTCTTGCGTCGATTAAGGAAACCTAAGCATTTCCCTGCATTTTTGACGACCTAAAATATGTGATTGGGTGTTGTGTTGATACACACACCAAGGATGGACAGTTTTCCGGTTTCATCGACACAAGCGCCATTCATGGATTATGGCTGATTATCAAGGGTTCGCTTGAGTGACAGCAGACAGCATTGAGTTTTGGAAGCATTGGATTCCTTTTCTGTCAAAATCGGAATTCAATTAGCTTAACATACGCTGCCGTTCCAATTCTACCGCTGAAGGGCGGGGTCGTGAGTCCTGGAACGAATATGAAAAGCTAAGGGTGCTGTCATCAGCGAAGGAATGGTTTGGATTAGAAGTAGCAGACAAGAGATCATTTATAGAAATGAGAAAGAGTGTCGGAGACAGAACTGAGCCTTGGGGAACACCAGAATTGGATATCAGACTTGAGCCCATCCAACACAACTTGGATTGAACGGTTCGAAAGGTAATTTCTAAAAAAAAAAGAATTTGAATTTTTCGAAAAATCCCCGAACACGTCCGTTTTCTTCCTGAGAATGAATTAAGATTAGACCCTGCCTATCCTCAGAGACGCTTCGAGCGGCCCCATAACTAACTTCGAGGGCACCTGTTTGATGCCCCAATAGAAGAAGAGATTCATCGATACGATAGGCACGCATTTTCGACAAGAGAGCTTGATGCCAAACTCTGTCAAATGCCTTAGATATATCAGGCGCAACGATCTTGCTTTCGTGTGCATTGTGCAAATACTGGTTCCACTTTTCGGTGAGATAAGCTATCAGATCGTGGGTCGAAGTGGCGTAGTGAGTTAGTGAGTCGACTCCTACGCAGAAGGTGCCAGGTTCGTTACCCGAATTTACTGCATTTCATATTTCACGGCTCCACCTCTTTCGAGTCACCGACAATGCTCAAAGAGTAGTTCCTGTCTAGAAAAAGCTTCTCAACTACGCCGTTCGGAGTCGGCATTAAATTCAACACGAGTGGTTGCTGAGGAGCTAGGCCCTGGCCCTCTACGAGCTGTAGCGCCACCCATATATATATATATAAGCTATCAGATCACCAGTGGACCTGTCGCTGCGGAAACCATATCAACCATATCATTAAGAAGCTTCCGCGATTCAAGATATTTCATAAGCTGACGATTTATCAGCGTTTCCATGTGGATGGGACGTATGTAAGTGCTATGGGTCGGCACGAGGTGGGTGACGAAGATTCGCCCATTTTGGGGACGGGCTGGACAAATGCTGTTTTCCATCTGCTCGGAAAGAGACCTGAAGAGTAGGATAGAAGAAAAAGCTTTTGCCAGCGCAAAAGAACACCTCTTCAGAAGTATAGGGGGAATATCATCCGGGCCAGCGGATTTGTGTACATCGAAAGCTTTCAGTACTCTTGCAACTGTACGAGTGCGGAAGTGAAGCTTCAAACAATCCCTTTACCTTGTTTTCTAAGAAGTGATTAACGTTTGCAGTATTCATAGGCAGTCATTATTCAGCAACGCATGGCCCTGAGCATGATCTGGCGACACCGACTTTTTAAGCTTGCGTCAAAATTTGAGTTTGAGTTTGTACAAATACGAGTTCACAAATCCACACAAGATCCTCCGTATCCCCTTTCCTTCTTCTCCGATAATCGCGCTTCATTTGCCTCAAAACAAAACTACCATCGATCAATGCAACTCGAACTCCACGACCTCCCATTCGCAAACAATTAAAACACTTTCGTTACTGTAACAATAAAATGGAAATAGATTAATTTTTCAAACTGTTTTAGTGCCTCAAATTGTCATATTTATGATTATTCATAAAGAAACTTTTTAAAGTAAATTTAATGAAAAAAAAAACAAAACAAAAACCAAAAAAAAGTAATAAAGTAAACAAAAAAAAAAAATGAATTATAAAACAAAACTATTAAACTAAATATCAACATTTACTTTCCTACTGGTGCATTACAACTTACTAATAATTAAAAGAAAACAAAAAGAGGAAAAGAAAAATTAAAGAAAACACAATTATTGTATAAGAAAAAGTATTTAATTAAATTATTAAATTTAACAAAATTATATCTAAGTTTATCTAAAAGAAATATTATTAAGCGCTAAGTTCTTTTTGTTGTATTCATATTGAAAAGAAAGCAAAAGAAAAACAAAAATATAAATCACATTTTGGCATAAAACATAAAGCAAAAAAAGAAAAAAATGAAGCAAGTATTAAGATTATTTAAGTAAGTGTGGCAAAAAAAAAAAATAAATAAAGTAAACGTAAAATTTTCAAAATTTTTTCTAAATTTTCTCTAAATTATACTCTTTCGAAATTAATTTCATACTTTGTATATGAATATTTTTGGCATAAAATTTTTGGCTATAAACTTTCAAATTTACTACAAACAAACAAAATCCCAAAACGATGAAAACAAACAGAAGAAGCACTTAAAAAAAAAACAACAAAACGCTCACATTCAAACCGCTAAAACAAAACAAAAATTAAAAAGAATAACACACAAAATTTAACAAGAAAATAACTTCACGTGTAAAAGACTGATATTTATTTATTAATAATTTTTATTGAAAATGAAAATGAAAAAAAAAACGAAACAAAATATTGAAAATATGAAATTGGACGCTTTGTAAATACTATAACCGAAACCGGAAAATGATTCGCGGTAAACCACAAAAACAGAAGAAAAAGAAACAAACAAAATATAATTGGAAAAAAAAGGGCGTATCTGTTTCTGTTTTTTTCCCCCCCGTTTCCTTCTCTTTATCTCTCCCTCTCTCTCTCTTTATCGAACCGTCGTCTCTCACTGATACCAGGTTTGAGATCAAGTTTACACCCTATGTTCCTCCTTTTTTCACAACCTATACAATTGGAAAGAAGCATCGCCTTAGTAATGAAAATGGAAAATTAATGAATGAATAATGGAGAAACCAAAAATGGAAAAAAAAAGAAAAAGAAAACAGTGACAATTTAAAAACAAAAGATTTAAACAAAATATAGTTAAAAATGTAATTCTTATTTTTTTATAGCCAAAAATATTTTTTTAAATTATATTAAGTGAATATTAGTATTTTTAGTATTTAATTTTAATCTGTGTATTGATAAAATTCGAGCTTAAAAGAAGTATTCAGTGATTATGATGAAAACAAAAAACACAAACAAGAAAAACAAAAAAAAAAAAAACGTTGTTTTAATGATATTTATCGAAACGCAAATGAAAACAACAAAATGAATTGCATATTGACTTGCAAAGCACACAAGTGTAAACACGATATTTAAATGGAAAGTGATGATGAAAGTAAAAAAATAAAAAAAAAACGAAAAAAAAACATGTCTAAGTTTGAAAAAAAAAAAAAACAAAACATTTTTGCGACATTTTGGAAAATTAATCAAAATCACAAAAGATGAAAAACACACAAAATTTAAAATTTTGAATGGAATACACGAGAAATGTGAAATTTTTTTTTTTTGCATAAAACCTTTGGAAAATTTGGTCGAAAAAATTTAAGAATATATATTACCGCTGCGTAATTTATGTATTATATACAACAAAATTTGGATGAAAAAGAAATCAATTATGCATAAATATTTAATAAACACACATGAAACCGCACGCCATGGGATGATGTTGTATTTATTTTCTTTGTCTTTCTTTGTTTTTTTAGTGGGTCGCCGTGGCGTAGTGGGTTAGTGCGTCGACTCCTACGCAGAGGATGCCAGGTTCGATACCCAAATTTACTACATTTCATATTTCACGGCTCCACCTCTTTCGAGTCACTGACAATGCTCAAAGAGTAGTTCCTGTCTAGAAAAAGCTTCTCAACTTCGGGGTTCGGAATCGGCTTGAGACCTTAGGTCCCTTCCACTCGTGAGAGAACAATAGCACGCACAACACGATATTTATGTGTGCACAACACACATATTACATGTCACGAGGTCGTTGACGAAACCAAGGCCTGTCCAGAGGGCAGACTGCAGTAAGCAAGTAAGCAAAAATAGACTTCTTGAGATATCAGGTTCAGCCAAAAGAAATCCATTATTTTCCATGAAATTGAACGCCTTATTGAGAAAAAAAAGGAAGTAATCACGCGTGGTTATCGTAAAACTAATGAGAAATTCAAAAACTCCCGAGGAAAAAGACTGAAACCCTGGACTCAAAGCTGAAAATGCTTCGTTTCTCTTCTCAACATCAGTTTCTGGTATTGGACCGAAATTTAGAGTGATCACAGAACACCGTCTCATCGGAACAATTGTCCGGAAATGGAATGCGGGGTCTAACGATCTCTGCCGGAGCGGGACGATTCAACCAATTCCAAGGATTCTTAAGAGACACTGCGGGCTTAGCGAATGCGGATTTTTACGTATATTCTAAGATTTATAAAAAGCACGGGGGTGTTTAAGACGTCACTTGACAGGATAGGTTGACTGAATATGTTCTTCACAAATGTAGGGATTCTCAATGGGCCCTAAGGCCTCCAAGGGGAAATGATGTTAAATCATCACAATCCCCTTTCAAAATCCAACCTTGAAATGCTTACGGTTACGAAAACTCCTCACCTCTCCTTGTCTTCAAGTTTTGTCTATGCATAGTCCATAGCAATAGGAAGGTTAGATCCCAATCGGATCTTTTACAAACCATTGGAAAGGCCGAAAAGAACATTTTCAAATTGATAATCCTTAATTCCAATATCTTCTAAGCCCTCAGTGTATGTAAGTAAATACTAAAACTACAATTGAAATACAAAGCGTTAGCGTCCGTTAAAAAGTTTGAAAATTATAATTAATTTCGAAAAAAGTGAATGGGTAAAATGGGGAATCCTTAGAAGCACTAACACTGTTCGAAATTATTTCCACAAATTTTATATATCATCCACATTTCAAAGATACCTTAAGTTTGATTTTAAAACCAAACAAACACAACTCTGTTTGTGATCTCAAAAAATATAATAAATTGGTTTTTATTAATTTAATAATTTTGGCATATCAACGTTAACAAAGTACAATATTCAGTGATTTCTAGTTAATTCCAGATTCCTAAAGGAAGCCATTCACCACCCACTATAAGTCACAAGGTCGTAATATAATAAAGGACGTCGAGAGGACCTCTGTCTTTGGTCGTCCTCTTCTCTGCGCAATACGAGATCATTTAAAATTCTTGTAACTTTTGGATTGCGTAAACATTTGCAAATATACGCTCCACATTGATACACATACACATACATACACACACATGCACAACCACCAATTCAATTTAACCCAATGAACACGAAGATCAATTTGCATGCATAACCCATATAATCAAAGTGACAGCCCGCAGGGTGGCAATTTTCCGATTTGCTTTTTCTGTGGTCCTGTCATCGTCATGCATATTGAAATAATGCATGGAAAAGCACTACACACGTTCACATCCGTACACTGCACATGTCGCGCTTGGTATGGATATAACCGAGAGGCTCCGGTTCGCACAACATCGTTCTTCGGACAACTAACCCTCAAGCAAGAGACACCAAGCCCCAGGCCCCACTCCCGAGGAGTTCCAATTCATTCTCGCACTGTTCCCGAGAGTGTGTCTCTCAAGTGTACTTACTCAAACTAAAGCTCTACTAAACTAACCATACAAGGGTATTCTCGTGCGTGGTTTACCCCCGCGATCCTTTTAGTCGATCATGCAGGTTAGATGATGATGAAGGTTCTTATTTTTGCGTGTATTTGCAAAAAACAAACAAACAAAGATGTTCACCACACGCAACTGGCTGCTGCGCTGCAGCATCCTCATCAATGTGGCCGTCATCCTGTACCTCGGCAGTCATGTGATGATCGGCGGAGATGACAACTTCTCGACATCTAGGAGGAGTCGTCGAAGTCGCGACAAATGGACGCGGCGCCGCCGTTCAAGGGCGAGCAGGCGAATGTTCGCGAACCACTGTCCCAGAGGGTAAGTCTGCCTTTTTTTTCCGCTAAAATATCTTATTTTTCTTACCAAAGTTCACAGTCAACGTCTGAGGACAAGCCACAGCTGCGCTAGAACTTCAGCAACCGAAGCAGCAGAAGCAGCAAACTCAGCAAATCGAAGAAGAAGAAGCTCCAGCTGTGATAGGAAATGATTCGCCACCTCAGGAGCATCAGCAAGCACTGGAAACGAAAGAGAATTCCGACAAGAAGATCTCCGAAGAACCAACTAATTCCACACTGGTCGCGGGTGGAATCCAGGAACCCAGCTCGTATGTAAACAACTCCAGTCCCGATGGCTACATGGTGACCGGCGATGAGAAAGCCTTTGACGAAAGACTGCGCTAGATTCTGAAGTGGCATGATCGTGATTGCGGACTATGCGGACTGTGCGGAACGATCATGGTGAACTGAAGTGCCATGAAACTGGATAATCTTACTCCATTGCTAGAAAAGTGAGTCTAAACCACATCTGTTCATCAATGAAGCAATTCATTCACATTCGAATTTCCAAATTGCAGATGGAATGCACCTAAAAGTATAGCTTTACACGCACCCGGAATGGACTTTTCGCCAACCGTTAACTCGATCAGATACCTAAGAGACTGCCTGCCAGAGAGTAACCTTTGGTTGCTGAGAAGCTAGGCCCAGGTCCGCCTCGGACTGTAGCGCCACCCATATTATATTAAATAATTTTATTCTTTGTTTTTATTCCAGTAAGTTATGAACTTCGGTTGCTGAAGTTCTTGCGTGAACCAGCAATCTCCAGAACTCCTCTCTCGAAAGAGACAAATGGCTTCTTCAGCGGATCCATCCATCTGCACCATTGGAGCATGTCTAGAATCATCAGTGTATTCTATAAAGTCAGCTTGACTCAAGAACAAATTTACTAAGCTTAGTAGCCTTAAGTCTATTACGCAATTGCATCTTAAGCCCAATGACGCAGGGGTTGGAATTATTCTGCATTCGATCTCCCTGTCGACGTTTTTAGTATTATCATTGTACGCTTCACATACAACTTCTAGCCTTATGCCTAACGCAATAGAGGACGCCTGTGTCTAAAATAAGGGCTACAAGCCGCTAGATGGAAAGGTTTGTTTGATCCCTGCCCAAATCTACTTCGGAGTGTACTCTGATTCACAAAAAAATAATTAATTTTCAAGCGCTTTTCGAGGTCTACAAGGGCTGTTCGATAAGTCATAGGCTTTGATGTAAGAAGGATTTTTTTTCTGGCACCTCCTGACCATAGACAGACAAAAACACAAGTCACTTCAGTTAGAGAATTATTTTCTGCTTGATAAAATATTAAAGAGACTAAGAACAGGCTTACAGCGAGCCGTCAATGAAGCGTTTGCTGGCATTGGCCAAAATAGGTTTAGCGGTGAACGAGGCTGTCATCAAGAAAGGACGCACAACATTGACGACTTGGCCAAAACGTCACCATAGGCAGCTATAACTTCGAGGTAGTCAAGGACTTCGTCTACCTCGACTCGCAAGTGAACGGTACGAACAACACCAGCACCGAGATCAAACGCAGAGGAACTCTTGCCAACCGCTGTTTCTATGGGCTCAAGACGCAATTGAGTAGTAGAGCCATCTCTCGAAGGACCAAGCTGACTTTATACAAGACCTTGATCATCCCAGTCCTGCTGTACGGCGCAGAGGCATGGACAATCTCAAAAGCGGATGAGGCAGTCCTTGCTATCTTCGAGAGAAAAGCTCTGCGTGCGATCTTTGGTCCTGTCTGCGTTGACGGTTTCTGGAGGAGAAGATTCAACCACGAACTGCACAGCGACATGAACCAGGCCAGGCGTCTGCGGAGCCAACGCCTAAGATGGACGACCTGTACAGCGACATGAGTCAGGCCAGGCGTCTACGGAATCAACGCTTAAGAGGGCAAGGCCATGTCGAGCGCATGGGACACGCTCTACATGGCCTTGCCCTCTTAAGCGTGGGACAAAGAATTAGAGGACGCCCGCGTTTAAGGTGGCGCACCCAGGTGGAGTAGGACCTCAATCGACTTCTACAGCTAGTCAGAGACCGTGCTAGCTGGAGAGGCCCAGGTCCACCCCGGACTGTAGCGCCAAATAAAGAAGAAGAAGGGTGGCGCGACAGTCCAAGGTGGGCCAGGGCGCAGCTTCTAAAGCAACCACTCGTGTTGTGTGTGCTGTTGCTCTTATTCAAGACTGGATGGGAACTAGAGTTTTATTCCCACTCCGAACGGCCAAGTTTAACAGGCTTTCTCTAGACAGAAGCATTATCAAGAGGTGGTGGAGCCGTGAATTATAAAAGGTGTTCGAACCTGGCACTCTCGACCCAGTGACCACCGCAAGGTTCCCCTCCCTTCTTCTATGGATTAGAAATGACCTTTCGAAACGTCCAGTTCCAGCTTGTTTTTCTGGATGGGTTCAATACCGATATTCACCAAATAAGCTTACCTGGAGGCTCTGTTCGGTCTCGGAAGCTCTTTCTCAGGAGGAAAAGAAGTTTCTGGCCCTTAAGAAAAGGTATCTCGCAACCTCCCAGCTCAAGGATATCGAAGCGTCTAGAGGAAAGCAAAAAATAGCTAAATTTAAGAAAACAGGCTAACACCCTTCCTCTCTGAGGGAAGAAAGCCCCCAGGCTTTTTGAAATTGGGATAATCTTGTAAACGACCCGCAGGAAATAGTGGATGTACCTAAGCATCTCGTCCAACAGCTCCTTAATGGACATGACCGGGAGAACGTTCCTTCTGGAAAATTGGCACGGACAGCCCGATTGTCTCACCACCGGGACATCGATTGAGTTAGGAGCAGTTAGCCAGAGTTCACAAGAATGGTCAACATCGGTTCAAGCACAGTCCTCTTCGTTCCCGTAGACTTCTGCTCGTCACTTCCAGTGAATCCCTTGGTCTTACCTGAGTACAGCAACTCCTCCTCGATGCTCATCCCCCCTATCCATGCCATGTTCCCTTGATGAGCCAAACCTAGCAAATCAGTCTCACCCTTAGAAAAATAACCAATCAAAGCCCGGAACATTGCTATGAACACGTTTGACTTTATTGAGTTAGATTTAAAAACAAAAAAACAAGAAAACAAATGGCTTCCATTTTACTCTGGCAGAATCAATGTCTTGTGCTGAACCTCTGCGATCTTGGTGATGTCCCTCAGATTCTTGTAGCACTCCGGTACCTTTGTATAGAAGTCGCACAGACCAGTGTCCTCGTTGAAGGCCAGGTACTTGCCGCAGGAGTACAGCCTTGGCCTGTTCTTCACGCAAACGAAGTACTGCCTGCAGCTGTCGGGTTTCCTGTAGTAGCGCAAGACCTCTTCGAATTCGGCCGCGGTTTCCTCCTCGGTCCTCACGACCGCTGGGCACGTGAATCCGAGGAAAGCCTCCGCATTGCAGTCGCCCACTTGGTCGGGCCAGTCGCACTGGTAGGTCTCCGAGTTAAAGGCCAGACCCTCGGGGCACTTGGTGATCGACGCTACTCCATGGGCGCAGTTCTTGTACTGGCCACACTGTGACTCATCGCCGATTCTGTAGAAGCCGAATTGACGTGGACACTCCTCAGATGGTTGCGCTGGTTGCAGACGTGTTCTGGGGGCCACGCAGGACGAGAACGGAGAGTAAGTGCAGTCGCCTTCTGTTTCAGTTCGCTGATTGAATAGCAAGCCGTCGGGACAGAGTTTCTCTGTGGCCACGCCGTCTAGGCATTCGATGTAGGCGTCGCATTGTTCTGGTGATGCGTAACGTGCGTCCTTCTCAGGGCAGGTTATGGCCACGGCTGAAATGAGTGAATGTGGGAATGTAAGTGAGTGGGATTTCGTTTGTTGAATACGGGGGGAAATAAGCAAATGTGGCGGAGATCAGAGAGACTGATGAGTAAATGAGAAGGGAATGTGTGTAGGTGTACATCTTGGATAGAGCTCGCGAACGAAATATAAAAACAGAAATACTAAAGTTTTTCTTGGGAAAATCAGCAGATGGTCGTCGATCTTGGTTGTTTATATGGATTGAATTAGAAACCCACCCGCGGAGCACTGCCCTCGGAGTCTTTAAGGTGTCCTAGTTTAGAATACCTGCAGTGTCAATGTTCTGGCTTTTTTTTATCCTTCGTCTCAGGCAGTCAAAACAGGGGTTTGCCTCTTTAAATATGTTTGAGAGACAGTTCCAACTGGTGGCTTGAGACACTCCCAACCCTCCGTTAGTCATCGCCAGACCAACGATGGTCGAAAGATCATAGACGGCGATGACGACACCAACACCGCTGGCAGGCAGAGTGTCCCACTCAATATGGACGACGATCGACGAGAAAACCGTCCCCCCGACTTAGACGAGGTCAAGATGGCAATATCAAGACTGAAGTCTAACAAAGCTGCCGGTCCGCATAGACTGTCCGCTGAAATCTTTAAGGCAGCTTGACATGATCTGGTTGGGCGCATGCACCAGGTCCTTTGTAAGACATGGTCGGAGGAAAGCATGCCTGATGAGGAGACCTCTTCAACTAGAGGGATAAGTCTGGTCAATAAGATTGCCTATAAGATCCTCTCTGCCATTTTGTGTGAGCACCTGAAACCATTCGTCAACAACCTGATAGGTCCTTATCAGTGCGGTTTCAGGCCGGGGAAGTCCACCATCGACCAAGTCTTCACACTACGGCAGATCCTGGAAAAACCCAAGAAATGCAGATCGACACCCAACACCTATTTGTCGATCTCAAGACCGCATATGACAGCGTGCATAGGGACGAGCTATACAGCGCCATGTCTAGTTTTGACATTCCTGCCAAACTCGTCAGGTTGTGCAGGATGACGATGGAGAATTCTCGCTGCTCCATCAAGGTCGGTAACGAACTCACCGAGACCTTCGATGTCAAAAAAGTCTTAGGCAAGGCGACGCGCTGTCATGTGATTTCTTTAACATTATCCTGGAGAAGATCGTTCAAGACTCCAACGCCAACACTAGAGGCACGATCTTCCAGAAGTCCGTGCAACTGTTAGCATACGCGGATGACATTGACGTGAGTGGCAGAACACAGCGAGCCGTCAAGGAGGCCTTTGCTGGAAATGGGTCTAGCAGTGAATGAGGGCAAAACGAGGTATACACTGTCATCAAGAAAGGACACACAACACCGACGTCTTGGACAGAGCGTCACAATGGGCAGCTATAACTTCGAGGCAGGAATTCGTCTACCTCGGCTCCGCAGTCAGTAGAAGGAACAACCTCAGTACCGAGGTCAAACGCAGAGGAACTCTTGCCAACCGCTGCTTCTAGAGGCAATTGAATAGTAGAGCCATCTCTCGAAGGACCAAGCTGACTTTATACAAGACCTTGATCATCCCAGTCCTGCTGTACGGCGCAGAGGCATGGACAATCTCAAAAGCGGAGGAGGACGTCCTTGCTATCTTCGAGAGAAAAGCTCTGCGTGCGATCTTTGGTCCTGTCTGCGTTGACGGTTTCTGGAGGAGAAGATTCAACCACGAACTTTACAACAACATGAGCCAGGCCGGGTGTCTGCGGATCCAACGCCTAAGATGGACGACCTGTACAGCGACATGAGTCAGGCCAGGCGTCTACGGAATCAACGCTTAAGAGGGCCAGGCCATGTAGAGCGCATGGGACACGCTCTACATGGCCTTACCCTCTTAAGCGTGGGACAAAGCAGGACGCCCGCGTTTAAGGTGGCGCACCCAGGTGGAGAAGGACCTCAACCAACTTGGCGTGCGACACTGGAGACAGCCGGCCAGAGACCGTGCTACCTGGAGAGGCTTGTTGGTTGAGGCCCAGGTCCACCCCGGACTGTAGCGCGAAATAAAGAAGAAGAAGTGAGTGTGAAATATCAGCAGGGTGGCCTGATCCACACGAAAGAAGTCCCCTATGACTGAGTCGATCGAGGTCTTCTTCGATATTGGCAGGTCCACGTTAATAAGACTCCGATGTTTATTGATACCTTCACTCGATTGCAGAAAGGCCCGGTGGATCATAAGTTGAAATGCAATGCCAATTTGTAGAACTCTAGGCTGCACATGACAGTAATTTATAGAGAGACTAGAATGAGAAGAAATTGTGGTAAATGGGGGCAAGATTAAGAAGCGCACTATCGACTTCTTGCTTGACATCGAGAAAGTCCTTCGTCCCCAGTCATATTTTAAAAATGTAGACTGCAGCAAGAATCTTGAAAGTTCAAAAGGATGGAGAACATAGCAACCGACCACAGATAAGATGGCACCGGCACTGGAAACTATTAGCTGAAGGCTACAGCCTGCTCTTCGAGGCCCAGTTTCAGAACGGACAGTATCAGAAGAACATAAACAGATTGAAGTTGGATGCTTTATGTGAAGTTGGCAAGAGTACAATCGGTAGCTACTCGTCATAACCTGAGTAGATGTCGTTTAAAACCAAGCCAAAACAATTTCCTGGCTAGGCTGGCTAGGCCATGTAGGGCGTATGGTCACCTTAGTTCCGACCCAAAGAATCTATACATTCTTCGACGCACCAGAAGACGTCAATGTACAAGTTGGCGCCCACAAGTCGAAGGGGACGCAACCCGACGAAACTGGAGAAAGCTGGCGATAGATCGGGCCGACTGGAGCGGCAAGTTGAGTGATGAACAGGTGCAGGAAGATTAATGGGGGATAACAGCGAATTCTACGAGCTGTATAAAGATGTGGATGTACGTACATCGACCACGGGGATACCTCCGGCAAAAAGGCTATTCGAATTGGAGCTTCCTAGTTGGAGAAGGAGAGGAAGACCTGGATGGAAGACAGCTTGGTCTCGATGACAGGAAGCAGCGTCCGCATGACCGTCAGCAATTGACGGCAGCTATAGCTCAGGCTAGACTCTCCATGGGTGACTAGCCTGATGCGTTAGTTACTAATCTAAATATTGTCAATGTCATCGAGGTCTTGTGAGGCAAGGCAACAGAGGATGCTGCCCGGATGGAAGATGGTGCACCCCGGTGGAGAAGGACCTCAACCAACTTGGAATACAAGTCTGGAGACAGCTAGCCACGGACTGGTTGGAGAGAGGCTTGTTTGTTGACACTCCAGACTGTAGCACCAAACCAAAATGAAGAAGACTTGTTTTTAAAATCAGTGCAGACCCCCTAAAAGAGAGTATTTCTGCTTGCTTCGTCTTTGTTACCGAAGCCTGGTGACTCTTCAAATGCTCCCTTCCCTTCATTGGTTGCGGCAGATTCGTATTTTCCCTTCACTTGATGCAAGGCGAATTGCTAGAACGTCTACAAGGTCAAGCATACCATTTTTATAGAATCGTGTATCGTCATCCGAGAGTGTAGTGCCACCAGCACGTCCGTTTGAACATGAACAGAATACAACAAAGATACGAGCTAAGATGCATGTCATGAATGCTGCCCAACATTGGAGGACCTGGATATGCGAGAAGGATCCTGCTTTCCTGCACCAATATGGGCGGGCGCCTTGGCGACCATGGAAGTAGCAAGGAAGCTCTCGGCAACCTACAGGCTCTGCGCGATAAGGGCAATCAGCGGCTTCTGAATAATTTCGTACGAAGCAGCCGGCATCACAGCGGGTATGGTCCCGATCGACATTCTCGCCACCGAAATGCAAAGGATCTACCTAGGAGAACTACAAATCACGCGAAGACTAGCGCAAGAGGTCTGAAGAATGAAGAAAGGGTAACATCAATGGCACTGTGGCAAGCCAGGTGGGACACCACAACCAAATGCAGGTGGACCCATAAATTGACACCCGGAATGGAAACCTGGACAACGAGAGCTCACGGGAACTGCAACTACTAAAGATTCGGTGAGGACAGCTCACACACTTGTCCAGAATGCGCGGGCGAAGATGAAGACGCAACGCTCACGCAGTATTCCATTGCAGACGCTTTGCCGGGGCGAGAGGAAGTCTACCAACTCCCGAGCTCCTAGTTAGACATTCGACGGAGTCAGCCGACAAACGGCTGGTGACCTGCTCCTTTATAACGAGCTTGCAGATCGAGCTAAGAAGGCTGGAAAGAGAAGGAAAAGGTCACATAGTGTGAGGCTGGTTAGCATAGCCCCGCGAAGTAATACCTAACGGCAGTTCCGCGGGGAGAGTGGCAGAAGTGTGCAGAGGTGTGGTTTAGGACGTAGGCGCGAGGAAAAAGGAGAATAATATCCCGGGTTGCCGGTATCCTGAAGAAGATTCCACACACATTGGCGCAAACCATAAAAAAAAAGAAGGTGCATGTCATGAGTCCTTTGACATATCGAAGAAATCTCACGCTATACCGTAGTGTTGTTAATAAGCTACAGTGGGTGTCAACAGTAGATGTAGAAAATATTCGTGAATATCAAAAAATACTAAGCCTCAAATTTGAACAAATACAACTCTGTTGACATTGACGTGATTGCCAGAACCGTCGCTACGCATTCTTAGCTGCGACTGCTATGGAAGCTACTAAATGGCTCTTCCACTCTGAGTCTATGAGACAACGCAACAGAAGACGCTCACGTACAAGGTGGCGCACACAAGTCGAGAGGAACCTAGGTTGTGCCTACTTGTGCATTCACTAGACCATATTGGTCCATTGTGATACAGCTAGTCAGACTGCTACCACTGATTGACTACTGCCAATGATAGTGCCGTTAATTTGATCCCAACGGCAAATGGTGACTGGCTCCACTGGCTCCACTGGTACCTTGGGTAACTTCGCCAAGGTAACCCATAAGACCTACGCTCATCTCACACCAGTTTTCTGAAACGATGTGCCACTTGGCACGACAAACGTTTGCCGAATTTTTGGCCGGCAAACCAGTTGCTCGACTGTGTGTCCTGTTTTCTTTGTACATTCAAATGATAGATGTAACTCCAGGACCACCTTTGCCTTCCCTCCGCAGGTCATCATCGTGCGACCAAACACACGCCAACCCTCCCACCCACCCCCCTCCCCCCCGCGCCGTAACGACGAAATGAACAATGCAAGGAGGCAACAAATTCAAAAGCGCCACCCCCCACCGTAACAACGAAATGAAAAGTACAAGAAGGCAACAAATTCAAAGCAAAGGAATCGCATTTATTGAATATCCTTTCCCAGGACTAGATACAGAATGAAAATACGTGTACATATAAAATAAAATAAAATAGAACGAAATTAATTTACAACATCTCCTCCTGGCATCGAGTCCGTTCGGTCGTCGAAGGCGTCGGCGATCGGGCGCTTATCCGAAATTGGGACGCCCGGCGTTCTGTTGCTGGGCCGGCTGTGGTCGGTATGCCCCCCTCTGAGGTTGCTGCTGTTGGAAACTGTTGCCGAATGCAGACTGTGCTGGCTTGCCGAAGGCGGATTGTGCTGGCTTTCCGAAAGCGGCCTGTGGCTGGGCCTTGCTGGGCGTCTTCTGAACTGGAGCCGACTTGAAGGGGGCCTTTGGTGATGCATTGCAAGTGAAGTTCTCGAGGTCATCACAGGCGTTCAGCTCCACATTGAAGCCCTTTCCTTCGCCGCAGTTGTTCAGACGTGGCTTGCCCTCGATACAGAGGAAGAAGCGCTGGCAGTCGTTGGGCGACGGATAGAAGCGGTACTCCTCCGTGCCGAGGAGCTCGGACTTGGCGATCGCTGGGCACTTGAATCCGAGGAATGCCTCGGCGTCGCAGCCTTCAACCATGTCGGGCCAGTCGCATTGGTACGTTGCCGGATTGAAGGCCAAGCCCTCGGGGCAGTCGATGACGTATCCCTTGCCAGAGGCGCAATTCATGAACTGGCCGCAGTGGCTGGCGTCTCCCATGCGGAAATAGCCGAACTGATGTGGGCACTCGTCGGTGGGCTGCGCCGTCTGAATTCTCTTGTTCTGCTCGCACTGCACGTCGATGGGATAGCTGCAGGGATAGGAGAAGATGTTCTTCTCGTTGAACAGCAAGCCGTCTGGACACAGCTTCTCCTCGGCCACGCCGTCGATGCACTCGAGGTAAGCGTCGCACTGTCCGGGCACCGGGTAGCGCCCGTTCTTGTCCGGACATCCTCCAGACGCTGCCAGAGCTGCAAGAGAAGAAGAAATTATATTCACGTTAATACAGATGCTTCACAGTAATCTTACCTAAAACGCGCGAGAGACACAAAATACGAGAACCGCTCAGCCCCCACCCGCGAGTGGGGCCAAGCCCGATCCGAACAAAACTCAAAAATCAGAAAAAACTTACGTAATGGACGTTAAGATGCACCCCGCATGCAAAGAAGCCAACAAACTTTGGCGGCTCTCAGCCACAGTCGACCGCGACCGGAATACCAATTCGCCGCGACGATACAGGCCACGCCTGCACACAAGTCGCGGCTTCAAAGAACACCTCTGTCTGGCCAAGCATTAGTATTCCACACCGCGGGTGAGAAGCGGAGTGCCACAGCCTCCGCTTGAGCGTCTTCTGCGGCAGAACACGAAGTGTAGGTTGGTGTCTTAAGGTCATCGCGGAGGCAAACGAGTTCAGGAATTCGCACCCCTCCCCACAGCCACAGCCAGTCGACCAGTCAATGGTGGCAGAGAATGGGAAGCAATAAATGTCACCACAATAAATGTCGTCACTCTCGAAATATCACTTGAAAGGTTGCGGACAGCGTGCTGGCATGCTGGCGTCGTCGACTGCTGCTTCCTCCGATAGGGCATCTTTCGCCGGGCGACAGGGTGACCGTAATCGCCGACAGCTTGCGAGTGCTGGCAGAGACGTCCGAGCGGATGAAAGCGAACCACTTGTGGAGGTGGCCGAGGAGGTGGTGGCACAACGACGCCGATAAGCAATCTTGTTCAGAGAATGTGAGTAAGTGAGTTGTAACTGGCTGAGTGACATTTAAATCTTGATGTGGCTCATTTTCATAACTGGGTTTCTCGCTTTGATTGATTGCGTGACGCAAGCGATGCGAGGAGTGTTGGCGATGATGGGGAAGGGGGGGGGGGGGACAGTGGATGGAAGTGAGTGTGCGTCGTTGAGTGGGGCGAGCAGTCGTCTGTTGTCCGGTAGCGAAGAGCTGCCTTCAATCACGAAGATGGAAAGGATGGCATTGGAAACGGATAGTTGTCTGGAAGACCTTCGACATGCTGTGTCTAGTCAACGTGCGATATCGACGGACTTTCAAATGTGACACGAAGGGAAAGGGATTCAAGGCCTCAGCTTGGCACTTTCCAGAAGTTCAAAACTGTTCGTCATTTGTTGTTTCGTTTGATTTCTGGAGTTACCGCACGGAGAGAGAACTGCGCCTCTGGCAAGGGATACGTCTTCGACTGCGCCGAGGGCTTGGCCTTTAATCCGGCAACGTACCAATGCGACTGGACCGACTTGGTTGAAGGCTGCGACGCCGAGGCATTCCTCGGATTCAAGTGCCCAACGATCGCCAAGTCCGACCTCCTCGGCACGGAGGAGTACCGCTTCTATCCGTCGCCCAACGACTGCCAGCGCTTCTTCCTCTGTATCGACGGCAAGCCACGTCTGAATAGCTGCGGCGAAGGAAAGGGCTTAAATGTGGAGCTGAACGCCTGTGATGACCTCGAGAACTTCACTTGCAATGCATCACCAAAGGCCCCCTTCAAGTCGGCTCCAAGAGGAGTTACTAACTCGATCAATGTTTCAAGAGACTCTCCTTTAAGAGACTTTGTTTCCAGATTTATTCTGAAGTCTAACTCAGGGCTTCGGCAGTTGTTAGATGGAAAGAGAGGCGCTGAAACTAAACGATTCTGGTAGGTAGGTAGGCGGGGCTGCTAGTGGATTCATCCTTGTGCCGTTTATTTGATCCCAACGACAAGTGGTGACTGGAAAAGCGTATCAACTTAGCCTTCGCTGGGGAACCCGCTAACCAAGGCAGGCACTTAACCAACTGCCCCATCCAGTCTGGGAAGTTAGGGAAACAACGATTCTTGTAGGAAAGGAAGTCTCAGCTACGGATATCCGTTTGAAGAAAAGGAGTGAAGACTATTGACGAATTGGGTAGAATGGAACGTAGAACGGGGGTAGTCTCGTCTAGTTCGATGACGAAGATGACAAACGAGTCAGCAGTACAAGCAGCAGCGGCTTAAAGAGCACCGCTCAAACCGTTGAGTCTAGAAGCATGAAAGAATGAACGGGAGTTCCTTTTGCAGAAAAAGTGGGAACTAAGAAAGGATTCTCGAAATTAGTTGTACATGTAAGGAAAAGGGGGGGGGGGATGGATTTAGATATAGGGACAGGAAGCTTAGCTAAGTTGTAGTTCAGGTTAGCTAGCCTCTTTTTGTGGTACAAGTGCTTTAAGACTTTCATTTCAAAAACTCTAACGACGCAGCGATGCCTAGGAGGTCCACTAGCGGAAGGCCAGAACCATGCTACTGGTGGAACGACAGCACAAAGAACCTCAGGACAACCTGCCTTAAAGCCCGTCGTAGATCCCAGCGTTCCAGAGGTAGACCGGAGTTCCAGGCACGATTGGCCGCCTTCAGGCTGGCAAGGCGCAACCTGGAAAAGGCAATTAAGGAGAGCAAAGCAAGCTACTTCAAGAATCTTTGCAAGGAAGCAGACCTAGACCCCTGGGGAGGAGCATATAAAGTGGTAATGAAAAAAGTGAAAGGCAGTAGGACGCCTCAACTAACCTACCCACTGATGCTCAGAACAATAGTGGAACACCTGTTCCCCAGGAAACCTCCTACAATGTTCGTCCTCACACAAGGAGCTAGTTCGTATCAAATCCCACCAGTCACGGCTGAAGAGCTGCAGATTGCGTGCAGGAAAATTGCCGACAAAAAAGCATCTGGCCCTGACGGCATCCCTAATAAAGCCATCAAGGCGGCCGTCGAGAAGAGGCCCAAGCAGTTCACAGCGACGATGCAAAGGTGCCTCGAAGAAGGTAACTTTCCAAAACCTGGTACTGATACCCAAAGGCAATAAGCCCCCAGGAGAACCGTCAGGGTACCGACCAATCTGCCTGATTGACACCACGGGAAAGATCCTTGAGGGCATAGCTGAGGAGTGAGGAGCCTTGTCCGACCATCAGTTCGGTTTTAGGAAATCGCGCTCCACCATCGACGCCATCAAAGAGGTGGTAGACACAGCAAGCGATGCGATAACGGGTTCAAGATGGAGGGGCGGTACAAAAAAAATACTGTGCCGTAGTTACGCTGGACGTCAAAAACGCGTTTAACTCAGCGAACTGGTCCTGCATCATGAGAGCCTTGAATAGGATGAGCACACCGCAGTGCTTGAGGAAGATTATCGTCAGCTACTTCACCAATAGGAAACTTAGATACCAGACTGACGATGGAATGAAATACCACGAAGTCTCGGCAGGCGTTCCACAGGGCTCAGTCCTTGGACCCCTCCTGTGGAACCTAATGTACGACGAAGTACTGAGACTCACGCAACCAGATGGAGTCAAGGTGATCGGTTTTGCCGACGACATCGCGGTCGTGACAGTAGGCAAAAACATCCACGAGGTGGAAGCAGCCACAAACGAAGCGATCGCCAGGATCAAAGATTTGATGGAATCCGCCGACCTAGAACTAGCTGACCACAAGACTGAGGCTGTCTTAATAACCAGTCGAAAGACGGTGTAATACGCTAGCATCCGGGTTGGTTCCCAGATAATTCGATCGAAGATGGCTCTGAAACACCTAGGGGTAATGCTCGATAACCGGCTTAACTTTAAAACTCACGTCGAGTACTGCAGCAAAAAGGCAGCAAGGATGCAGGCAGCGCTCTCAGGAATGCTGCCCAACATCGGAGGACCTGGATACGAGAGAAGGATCCTGCTTCCCACAGTGGTAAGCTCAATCCTTCTATATGCTGCACCAGTATGGGCGGGGGCCCTGGCGAACACGGATGCAGCAAGGAAGCTCTCGACATCATATAGGCTCTGCGTGATAAGAGCAATCAGCGGTTTCCGAACAATTTCGTACGAAGCAGCCTGCGTCATTGCGGGTATGGTCCCGATCGACATTCTCGCCACCGAAGTGCAAAG
The DNA here is from genome assembly GCA_964034865.1 of Eristalis intricaria. Classification (NCBI taxonomy): domain Eukaryota; kingdom Metazoa; phylum Arthropoda; class Insecta; order Diptera; family Syrphidae; genus Eristalis; species Eristalis intricaria. Next base: position 12,279,489 of record OZ035877.1, read on the forward strand.
GATCTACCTAGGAGAACTACAAATCACGCGAAGACTAGCGCAAGATGTCTGAAGAATGAAGAAAGGCTAACATCAATGCCACTGTGGCAAGCCAGGTGGGACACCACAACCAAATGCAGATGGACCCATAAATTGACACCCAGAATGGAAACCTGGACAACGAGAGCTCACGGGAACTGCAACTACTACAGATTCGGTGACGACAGCTCACCCACTTGTCCAGAATGCGCGGGCGGAGATGAAGACGCAACGCGCACGCAATATTCCATTGCAGACGCTTTGCCGGGGCGAGAGGAAGTCTACCAACTCCCGAGCTCCTAGTTAGACATTCGACGGAGTCAGCCGACAAATGGCTGGTGACCTGTTAAGAAGGCTCGAAAGAGAAGGAAAAGATAGTGTGAGGCTGGTTAGCATAGCCCTGCGAAGTAATACCTAACGGCAGTTCCGCGGGGAGAGTGGCAGAAGTGTCCAGAGGTGTGGTTAAGGACGTAGGCGCGAGGAAAAAGGAGAATAATATCCCGGATTACCGGTATCTTGAAGAAGATTCCACACCGATTGGCGCAAACCATAAAAAAAAAGAAGGTGCATGTCATGAGTCCTTTGCCATATCGAAGAAATCTCACGCTATACCGTAGTGTTGTTAATAAGCTACAGTGGGTGTCAACAGTAGATGTGGAAAATATTCGTGAATATCAAAAAATACTAAGCCTCAAAGTTGAACAAATACAACTCTGTTGACATTGACGTGATTGCCAGAACCGTCGCTACGCATTCTTAGCTGCTACTGCTATGGAAACCACTAAATGGCTCTTCCACTCTGAGTCTATGAGACAACGCAACAGAAGACGTTCACGTACAAGGTGGCGCACACAAGTCGAGAGGAACCTAGGTTGTGCCTACTTGTGCATTCACTAGACCATATTGGTCCATTGTGATACAGCTAGTCAGACTGCTACCACTGATTGACTACTCCCAATGATAGTGCCGTTAATTTGATCCCAACGGCAAATGGTGACTGGACCACGTTTTGAAAACCAGATAAAAGCGTATTAACTTTTCTTTCACTGGGATTCGTACCGGGGACCCTGCTAACCAGGGGCAGGCACTCTACCTTACTGCGCCGTCCAGTCGTTTTCAACCATTAAGGTGACATGTACGACTGGATTATGGCCTACAAAAAATCATTCAACTGAGCGCACTACAGTCACAACTGCAAGCTTCTTTGAAGAGACTGACTCTGTTACAGACGCCCACCCCCCATCGACGTGCAATGCTCTTAGAAAATGTTCACTGTTAAAGAAGAAGTAAATCACAGGACAACATTTGAGCTTATCTATACAGCAACACAAATCCATTTACACACGTAAAATCGTACGTTCTACTTCTGACAATTTTTCTCAGAAAGCGCACGCCTATGTGGCCCTAAACAGAACTGTGTTACGATAGTAATACGCTTATACTGAGAGAGATAATAATATGAGTGTGGATACAGCCTGTAGAGAGGGCCAGGGCCTAGCTTCTAAGCAACCACTCGTGTTGACCATCCTATTGTTCTCTCACGAGTGGAAGGGACCTACAGTTTAATGCCGACTCCGAATGGCGGAGTTGAGAAAAGCATTTTCTAGACAGGAATACTCCTTGAGCATTGTCAGTGACTCGAAAGAGAGTGAATTATCAAAGGTGATGAATTCGGGTATCGAACCTGGCACCCTATGCGTAGCATAGGCACCCACGACCCACGTCGCATTAGTGTCGGTAAAACACTCTCAAACCATTGTTATGTCACTTTTGACATTTTTGTTTTTCTGATGTCATTCCTTTTTTTTTTTAGGACAGCGGCCTTAAACATCACGATTAAATTTTTTTCTTGTAAATGAATAATTAATAAATTGTGAAGAAATCCGAGAACTTCTTTTTGGTCTTTAATCGCCGAAAGTGTAACAACATGTTATATGTGAGATAACATAAGGACAACGTATCTGTAGTCAGGTCATGAATGACCAATAAAACGTCGATGGTCGGAAACGGGACCGGAGGCATTGGTCAATAAGCAAACGTCATTATCTGCAACGCTGCACTGCATTCGCAAAGATCCCATTCCACTAATTGTTTACCTTCGCACTCAAGGCATTTACTCGCTTGGAACGATTCGCCGTCAGCGCATTCCAAAGTGCGAACTTCCTCAAAAATTCGACAATTGTGGTGACATCATTGAATACACAGTCGCATGGAACGACAACAAAGTTGTGAATACAGCTTCGATGATGGCTGCAATCAAACCATATTTATCGTCCAGTGAAACGGCAGCGACAACTGCTCCAGCTGTTCAGCGTTCAAATCCAAATCGATGGAGTCAGTTGAGTGCCCCAACGTCATACATGAATACAACAAATACATGGGCGGCGTCGATCCGATTGGACAAGTATTTGGTTCGTGTCGCAACCATTTGATGTGACATCGGTTGTTATATCGACAGCACTTCGATGGTACAGTACAAAATAAGGAGCCACTAAAATTGTACGAATTTATCATGGATGTGGCCACTTGTCTTACAAGATCCGGCATACTGTTGGCACGAAAATCTGGTCGCCCATCGAATTGGGAATCCCAAGCAGTGTCGGATGAATGTTGCTCCACTGCCATCGAAGGATGTTCGGCTAGACGGAGCACGATATAAAGCCAACTTCGATGTAAAAAAAAAAACCTTTATGCAACTCTCGAACAACGAAATGTCATGTTCATCTGTGCCTCACCAGTGAAAAGAACTGGAATTTCCCACAAGCTGAGTGCACTCGTAAATTCACGTAAAATCGTATGTTCTACTTCTGAACATTTTTTCTCAGAAAGCGCACGCCTATGTGGCCCTAAGCCGAACTGTGTTACGATAGTAACGCGCTTATACTGAGAGAGATAATAGTATGAGTGTGGATACAGCCTGTAGAGGGCCAGGGCCTAGCTTCTAAGTAACCACTCGTGTCGTGCATGCTAGGGTTAGCGGATACAGACACAAATGGAATCCCTTAATTTTTAAATTAAGATTTTCAGTACCCACTGAAGAGCTAGATTTGACTCCAAGAACATTTCTAAAGTTATCTGAAATGCTTAAAGAAAACCACTAATTTGTCGACCGAATTTCTAAATGATTGAAAAATGTTTCATAGTCCGAGATAAGGTACATGTGAAGCACCGACACAGTCTGCGACGTGAACCAACGGCGATAACCTTCGATGTTTATGGTTCTTGTTTTGCTGAGGGGATTCCAAAAACTCGTTTGCAAAGGTCAGCATTTTATTATTTAACTCAATTCACAGCCATTCTCAGCTGTTTGCGATTGAACAAATTGTGTGATTAAAACAAATAAAAACAAGTTGCGGAAGGAAAAATGGAATTGACATTGAACATTGCCACGCTCATAAACAACCAGATCAGCACTGACATCGGATGTCTGGATTTGGATTGAATAACTGACACATTGTCTGTTCACATATAAATCCTTTCGTGTTCATTTGGTAAACTCGTCTTCGAAAAGATGGAAGCGGTGTTCTGAAATGAAAATTTCCCTTTTCTAACCTTGGCTATAGGAAGTATTTGTATTAAATAAAAACAACAAAACCAAAGAAACCCAAGAAGAGCCCAAAGACTCCCTCACCCGCTTCTTCTTCTGCAGAAGGGAGCCCTAGAAGAGGAAGCGGATGAAGGAGTCTTTGGGCTCTTCTTCGTGCGATCTTTGGTTTTGTTTGTGTTGACGGCATTAAGAGAAGATTCATTCACGAACTATACGGACTGACATGAGCCTAGACAAGTGTCTACTGATCCAAAGCCTGAGGTGGCTGGGTCATGTACAACGTATGGACAGCTCCAGTCCAAAGATTCTTCGATGCCGGAGCTGTAAGACAACGCAACAGAGGACGTCCGCGACTAAGATGGTGCACACAAGTAGAAAAGACCTCAACCAACTCGGCGCGAGAAACTAGAGACATCTGCGCTAGTTGAAGAGACTTGTTGGTTAAGTTCCATGTCCACCCCGTACTGCAGCGCCAGGCAAAGAAGGAAAATAGGTTAGGTTAGGGTGATTGCCACCACTGTGGCAGTTGTGACCCACTTAGATCCTTAGATCCACCCTTGTGCTATCTCTTCCCGGTGCCTTACAGCGGCTCCTCTTTAATTCAAAGAAACTACGCTAAAGAAAGGAAAATAAACCTGGCGACTGCCTAATGGTATCCTAGCGGCCTATTTTGACAAATCCACTCCTGTGCTGACAGGACAGCCAATAATTTGTTTTCCTGATAAACTTAGTGACATTTCATCTAGGTTACTGAAAAAGTAGTTGCCTAGTAAATCATTTCTAGTCTTTGCAAGGGCTGGACAAGTGCCGAGGAGATGAAGCGTAGTTTCTTCCTCTTCCTTGTTCCTACAGCTTCAGCAGTAGTCGTTGTGGGGGCTCCCATTCTTCTGGCATGGATACCGAGAACATCCTATTACAATCCTGTTTAGTTTTAGGAGTGTATTTGTTTTGTTTAGATTTAGTGAAGGCCAAACAAGACTCAATGACGCCCCAGCGGAGGATAAAGATGACAACAGCAAAGACGACTTTTACGATCTCCTAGAAAGAACATACGATCAATGCCCCAGCTACGACACCAAGATCGTTCTAGGAGATTTCAACGCAAAGCTGGGAAAGGAAGACATCTTTGCTAGAGTCATCGGGAAGCACAGCCTGCACGACAACACGTCCGAGAACGGACTCAGGCTTTTGGACCCAAAAAAAACCACTGGTTTGACAACGAGTACAAGCAGGCACATTCAGCGAAGCAAGCAGCATACAAGGCGACGCTGGACAGAAGAACGAGAGCGGTTCGTGAGCTCTACGAACTTAAAAGAAGGGAAGAGCACCGGCTTCTCAAAAAGAAAAAGAAAGAGCATGAGAAGCGCGCGATCGAGGACATGGAGAGGTGTTACGGCAGAAATGACGTCCGAAAGTTCTACCAACGGGTAAAACAACTATCCATTGGATATAAAATTCGGACAGAAGCCTGTCGTAACGCAGAGGGACAACTCGTAGAAGATTCGCAGTCGATACTGAGGATCTGGAAAGATCATTTCTGTAGACTGTTAAACGGCGAGGAAGACTCCAATACTGCTGTCAGGCAGAATGTTCCACTCCACGAAATTGACGATGATCGCCGAGAATTCCGTCCCCGCGACCTGGACGAAGTGAAGGTAGCGACATCGAGACTAAAGTCGAATAAAGCTGCTGGTGCAGACGGACTGTCTGCGGAACTGTATACGGCAGCTGGAGATGAGCTGGTAAGGTACATGCACCAGCTCATCTGTAAGATATGGTCGGAGGAGAGCATGCCCGATGGGTGGAATCTCAGTATTGTTTGCCCGATCCACAAGAAAGGAGACCCCTTTATAGAGGGATAATTCTCCTGAACAACGCTTACAAGATCTTCTCTGCCGTTTTGTGTACTCGCCTGAAGCCGTTTATAAATAACCTGATAGGTCCTTATCAGTGTGGCTTCAGGCCGGGGAAGCCCACCATCGACCAGATTTTCACCCTACGGCAGATCCTGGAAAAGACCCAAGAGATGCAGATCGACACCCAACACCTTTTTGTCGATCTCAAGACCGCATATGGCAGCGTGCATAGGGACGAGCTATACAACGCCATGTCTAGTTTTGACATTCCTGCCAAACTCGTCAGGTTGTGCAGGATGACGATGGAGAATTCTCGCTGCTTCAACACGGTCGGTAACGAACTCACCGAGACCTTCAATGTCAAAAAAGGTCTTAGACAAGGCGACGCGCTGTCATGTGACTTCTTTAACATCATTCTGGAGAAGATCGTGCAAGACTCCAACGCTAACACTAGAGGCACGATCTTCCAGAAGTCCGTACAACTGCTAGCATACGCGGATGACATTGACGTAATTGGTCAAACACAGCGAGCCGTCAATGAAGCGGTTGCTGGCAATGGGTCTAGCAGTGAATCAGGGCAAAACGAAGTATATGCTGTCATCGAGAAAGGACACACAACATCGACGACTTGGCCAAAACGTCACCATTGGCAGCTATAACTTCGAGGTAGTGAAGGATTTCGTCTACCTCGGCTCGCAAGTGAACAGTACGAACAACACCAGTACCGAGATTAAACGCAGAATTACTCTTGCCAATCGCCGTTTCTATGGGCTCAAGAGGCAATTGAGTAGTAGTAGTTTCAAGTACATTTGTTCTGAAGTGAAACATTTAAGCGCTATAGTATTTGGTAAAAAGTGTGGTAAAAAAAAATACTGGCAGCACTGCTATAACTTTATGGATGCTCGTCTTGTTGATTGAACCCAGACCCAGCCTGGAAGTCGACGCACCAACCGACTACGCCACGGCGGCCACTAACCTTTTCATAAAATTATGCTCAAAACTTAAGAAACCAAAAAAACCAAAAAAAAAAAATTGGTGCTCTTGACAGCCAGCCACACCTAGTTTCTGAGCAAAGCAAAAAATTGGTGAGTCAATAGAGTCTCATAATTTCGCTACGTTCGTCTCACGTTATTTAGAATTCAGCGAACGTTCCCCAGACAACTGTACACCGAGAGCGTAAGTGTGGTTATTTATTACGTGCTGTGATAAATAACAGTGTTGGAATTTTTATTAAAGAAATAATCGAACTCAAATTCAAATGCACTGAGATCATTGAAGTACGGCATCATAGGTCTGCCTAGGCTCTCTCAGGAATTGGAAAAAAATTTGCATACAAGTCGGTTAACCAAATGTTCAAATGTTCAATAAAACAATTTATTTATGGAAGAACAGTGTACGGGGAGGAGGTAGGAGATTATCATTCATTGTTGGTACACTGAATTCAAAGATGTGATATGAAACTCAGAAATCAACAGCCCTCTAATTCACTTGCTTCTTAAATATGTCCGACAGCGCTTTTAAAATCGTTTTCCCAAATCAAGCGGTCCTATCAATACTTTCGAAAAATTCGTAAATAATTGTCAATCAGGATCATCATTCATCTATGGAGACAATCAGCTGTGAAGGATCTCTCTGTACTTTGTTTCTGATAAAAACTTTCTATTTATAGAAGATAAACGCTGTGTATATGATTGAAGACTTATTTTGTAAGCAAACTGTTTAGTGCAACGTCCACCCAAGCTTCCACTGCCAAAAAATAAGACTAGTAATATAGAAAGCCGTTCTTAAGTGACAATAATTAATTAAGCCGCGCTTAGACTTGACCATGCTTATAACTTCTGCCACCTTAAATTGACTAGGGAATGGAATGTGGCAGAAGTTATAATGGTACCAAAACCCGGTAAACCACCAACGGATGAACATTATCTCGCTACTCGCGATAATGTCTAAGGTATTTGAACAAATTCTGCTTAGACGTTTAAGTCCAATTGTGGAAGAAGAACAGCTCATGTCAATTTGGTCATCATCAACTTGGTTTTAGGAGTAAACACTCAACTCTAGACCGAGTACATCGTACAACTGATGTAATAGAAAAGCCATTCGAAAAAAAGCTCGTTTGTTCAGCCACTTTTCTCGATGTTTCTCAAGCCTTTGACAAAGTTGTTGATAAAGGCCGATCTCTACCGGGGAAACTGTACAGTATTTTAGCGAACTATCTCTCTGATCTTCCGTATGAAGCATGAAAATTAATACTCTGTTTTTACAAATATAAATGCTGGTGGCTGATGGTATTTTTTGATGAGAAGTGTTATTGTTTGAGGATCGTGCAGTTTGTCTCTCTCAAATGGACAAGTAAGGAAGAAAGTGTAAACCAGTGGCAAGCCGTGGAATAATTGAGTCTGAGTGAGACAGCAGAGAGGAGAGTCTTCGATTCTGCCCCCGTGGGACAACGTCACAGAGGACGCCCGCTTTTAAGGTGACGCACCCAGGTGGAGAAGGATCTCGACCAAATTGGCGTGCGACACTGGAGACAGCTAGCCAGAGACCGTGATAGCTGAAGAGGCTAGTTGGTTGAGGCCCAGGTCTACCCCGGACTGTAGCGCCAAATAAAAAAAGAAGAAGAGACAGCAGTTGCGAGCGTCTCGAAGGAAGTTCTGCACAAATTTTTGTACTGATGTAGGTAAGGTTAGGTTAAGTAGGGGGGGATGCTAGTGCATTCACCAGCGCACTTAGACCATATTGGTCCATTGTGATACCCACAGTCAGACTACTACCACTGATTGACTACTCCAATGATAGTGCCGTTAATTTGACCCCAACGGCAAATGGTGACTGGACCAGATATGAAAACCAGATAAAGGCGTATTAACTTTGCTTTCGCTGGGATTCGAACCGGGGACCCCGCTAACCAGGGGACGCACTCTACCAACTGCGCCATCCAGTCGTTCAAAGTACTGATGTATATATACAGTGGAATTCCCCTAAATCGAATTGGCACGGGCTACCATAATTTGTTCGAGTTAGAGGGATCTTAACTTAGAGCAGGTTTTTGTATGAAAAACTGGGGGGAATGTATGTAAAATTTGGCGAAAAATCGAGAGTTACAAAGAGTTTCGACTTGGGGAGAGTTCGACTTAGGAAGAGTCCACTGTATACATCACACACCGAAGAAAAGACATATACCAGTGAGAGTGCAGCGATTATATGGGTATAACATTATTGAGTTAAGCCTATCAAATATGCTCCTCAGTCCTACAAGCTCGGATAGCACCATACGCGGAAACCACAATCGGCAAATATTAAAGTGGTTTTAGATCAGGCAATTCAACGAGTGATCAGGGCTCTAGTAGCGTAAGGCGACAATCGTCTCGCGCTAGCGTTTCGACCAGAAATGAAGTATTACATAGATTCTCGTCGTCTACCTCTCTTAAGATTTTTGACAATTGTTTTTTTTATAACATGTTCATAAGCCAAATTTACCAATCAGAGGACGGCATTTACATTATTTCGTGAATAACCGTCAAAAAGGCCCTCAAATTCGTCGATTGACTGGGGGCAATCAGCTGTGAAGTCTGTAATACTCATTTCTGAGTTCTACATTAACGCTGTCATAAATGAAAATAGTTCATCGATGGCCCTATTTAGGAATTTTCTGAACTCGATGTTTCGTGGAAATTGTGTTATGAGAAGGCGTCAAGAAACAGAAATAACAGGTATAACCGCCTGAGACCCTACGGTGCCACAAGGGATATGTCATCTCTTGATATTCGGTAGGATCTCGTTGGGAGACTGCTTTGGAGGGCCATTACCTTTGATATAATTCTCCAATTACGTCAATTGCCGTCAGTTAAAGTTTGATTGTGCATGATTTTTTCCACCATGTCGATAAGCCTGAGGTTAGGTTAGGTTGAGGTGACTGACTGCCGTGCATACTAGCAGCAGACACACTTAGGCCGAGCATAGACCCATTGGATCTTAGGCTACCTATTCCGCAAACCAATCTGTGCTTTTGATAAAGCGAAGAAGAGGGCTGATTTTGATGCTGCCCAGTTCAGCCAGATTAACAAAGAAAAGGGCCCCCAGAAGTCTGAATCTACGGGATGAGAGATCACTGCAGCTACATAGCAAGTGTTCGATGGTTCCTTCCTCATCCTCGTCCAAGCAGCTTCTACAGAAATCATTTTAGGGAAGGCCTAGTCGAGAGGCGTGAGTTCCGATGGCACAATGCCATGATAGAACGCCAAGAGCTCTGAGATGTGGTCTGCTTAATCTGATCAAGCTAAGCGATTGCTTGCGATCGATCATAGGCCAGAGTTGTTTGGTAATGAGGCATCCTGTGCCAGATGTCCGTCTGCGGTTTGTTTTGGCAAGCGTTTCAAGCTTTAGCAGATCTTTTGTAGGAAGAGTCTTCGACTCCGAACCCGTGGGACAACGCATCAGAGGACGCCCGCGTTTAAGGTGGCGCACCCAGGTGGGGAAGGACCTCAACCAACTTGGCGTGCGACACTGGAGACAGCTAGCCAGACACCGTGCTAGCTGGAGAGGCTTGTTGGTTGAGGCCCAGGTCTACCCGGACTGTAGCGCCAAATAAAGAAGAAGAAGAAGGTCGAAGGAACAAACGCATTGTCCCGAAAGCGATTCCTTATAAAACGAACTTGTAGAATCCTCAGAATTTGGGAATTTCTCTTCAGAATTCGACTTATCGAGGGTGGAGCCAAATAATCTATTCGAGTTATCAAGGCATTCGAGTAATCGAAGGTCGAGTTATATAATTAACCAATCAATTTCATTCGAGTTATAAAATACTTGATTTATCGAAGTTCGACTTATCGAAGTACGACTTATCGAAGTTCGACTTATCGAAGTTCGACTTATCGAAGTTTGACATATCGAAGTTCGACTTATCGAAGTTCGACTTATCGAAGTTCGACTTATCGAAGTTCGACTTATCGAAGTTCGACTTATCGAAGTTCTACTGATCGAAGTTCGACTTATCGAAGTTCGACTTATCGAAGTTCGACTGTATTTTAAATAACGATGGTCAGCTCAAAAAGACGGAGAGAACACAATTCTTGAGGAAGTATGGAGAACATTATGTTACATCAAGTTAGGGAAACTGAAATTTTAAAGAATTTTTTCCACATTTCGGTCAAAACTGAATTCCATAAATGAACAGTGTCGTCTACGTAATTGTCTCCACAAAATACTTTACGTGAATGATTCGGCAGACGCCGTGTGCACAAATGTTTCGCACTGACTGTGTGACAAGTGAATTTCGATGTTCCTACGACGTGTGCCTACTTGATCTACGAGGCGACGCTTTGAGGCACATCTCCCCGTTTTCGAAAGTGAGTAGCGTTTTGACCGTGGCCGAATTAGTTTCACTTCCCACACGACAAAGTCTCAGCCACAGTCTTGTAAGAAAGTTAAGTAAAAATGTCACATTGCTCAAAAATACAATTTTTTTTTACCTGCACAGAGATTTAAGACGCACATTATTGGGTTAAAATTGAATGGGTTTTCAAGAAACAGCAAGAAAAACCAGAGTCCAACAATTTCACGATGTGGAGCACTGATTTATTGCAAGTCAGCGTCAGCCGTCTCACTCCCAGATGATGACAGAAAATGACAATGGTTTCGCTCCACAACGGCGCACAAATTTGTAAACTCCACAAATGACATTCACTCTCCAAAAGGACACAAAAAAAAAGCAATTCTCGCCACCACCACCACCAGCCCAATTTGAACAACCCACAAAAAAAAAAAATAACATCTATTCACACTTTTCCGCCACGTCAAATCTAATTGCATCCGACACCGTCAAGTTGCAGGTGCGGCACCCACAGCCACTCAACGGTAATTAATGTCACACATAAAAAAGAGAATAAATAACTGGTAAATTTTCGCATCGAATTTGCAAGCTCTGACGGTAAATTTGAATTTTTCCAGCCGCGCTGACATTCCGCACTGTGCAACACGATCTGCACCGCTGAAATGTTATGCACTCGAATTACGAAATTAACGTGTTTCCATTTATTTAGACTATTTGTTGCCAAGCGAAAACTTTCATTAATGAATTTTGTAAACTATACCAACCTAGTGCTCCACACAGTGCCAGGCACAGGCCAAAGTTAAGTACAATCCTTGTCATGTTTAGTTAAGGGAACACTCTCGAATTATTTCACACTTTACGGGAACGCTGCTGCGGATGTGCGTTGTTAAAGTTCACCCAAACGAGACTGAAACAAAAGTGAATGTGCTTTGCGCGAAATACTCTTTTCGCTGGCGGAATGTCGTGTGTTAATCTCACGGATACAGAACCACTACTGATGCCACCTGTAGAGCTGGCCTATCATCTTCAGTCGACAGCACATCGCAGCAGCATCGACTTTTGGTGGGAGTGGAAGACGAATTCGTTCGACGAGTTTGATTGTTTCTTGCTTTTTTTTTCTCTCAAATTTGAACATTTCAAATTGATTTTGACACGTTTCGAGGCCTTGAAGACGGGGTGGGAGGTGATGAATGGTGATGAATGCGGTCTCATCGTTTGTCCAAATGCCAAGCGGGTTTGGTGTCGTCTTGAGAGTGTGTACAGACATAATATACTGGATCTTGGAATGAGAGCTATCTGCTTGGGACGATTAAGATCTTGTCTAGATCTAGTTTATCACGGATTTGTTTGTTTCGATGCGAGATGACTAGTCGCTGTGGCTAAATTTAGTCGCGGTTGTCTGTGGTTATGGTGAGCGACCTGGGCCCGGACTTGGACTTGAGTCAGCTTCTTTGACATCACTCCTGTCGAGGGACAACGCCTGAAGGAATGGGGTAACGAACATGAATCAACGGCCAATTCTGTTAAGTGCGTGTGGCGCTCGCCAATTCGTGTCACGTCTAGACGGGTACTTGTTCATTGCGGCAGATTTTGTCATAAATTCCTGGAACCTTTGTTGCTCATGTAATTTACTCGTTTTGATTGAAGATCGTACTTTTTTTTTGGATTTGAATTAGTCAACTGAACAAAAAACTGTACACGGGCAGGTACCTTGAAGGCATGTCCGAAAATACCTCATTCATCATCGCATAATGTATTGGCAAGGCATTGTGATGGCTTGTGGAAGAGTGGAATGGCTTACCACTCGATAAAGGCAAAAATGCGTCCCACCCTGTTTGAAAAAATGGCTTCATAACGGTGTTCTAACAGTCAGAAATGAAATAAAGCGGGATGATGAACTTCCCTTGCCCATCGACGAATTTGACAGGCAATGAGCATGATTTTTGAGGTGCAGGGGACTAAGTCCACTAAGGGTCCACAATGTTGGAACGTAGTCCACTTTCTTATGGGAACCAAGAACACAATCAAAAGTCTGCAGACGACTATAATTGAATATCTCTTTAAATTTGGCCTTATTTGGTTTTTCGAATTAATACCATTTTCCAACATAAACAGTGGAATAGGAATACAACCTCGCACCTGCCCCATATTTTATAGTGACCCAAGCCGGAGGGTTGCAGCATTAAGTATGTCAACAACTGTTCGGGAGGCGCCAGGAGCCAGTTTTTAAAACAACAAAAGGGCCTTGTTTCAATTTTTATTTGGAAGGAAGGTCAAATTTCCGATTTGGATTTGTTTTGCTTTAGATAACAAAAAAAGCCCAATTTGGCATTATTTCGATTCGTATAATTTAAAGTCAATTTTGTCTTTTTTTTTATATTTTGACTGTCTACTGAAAATATTAAATGCGCTGAGTAAATAGAATTAAACTTAAGCCCTAGGCGCCTGCCTGGCAGTTGTTGACGTACACATAGCGCAGCGTCGAAGTCGAGTGAACGGGTTAAACTAGTAAAGCGAGTCACCCACCTCGTGTTTTAAATACACAAGACTTTCTTACCGGCTTACTTTAAATTTTGATCTTACTTCATTCGCCGTTTTAAAAGTGGATTCCCACATTCTATTTTATTTCACATTTAGAGGGATTTAAAACCACACAGGTTTTGGAATTAAATCCGTACCTTTTATGGGAATTAAGTGTGGACTTAGTTCCCTGCACCGATTTTTGAAAGGTATTGATGAATTCAGGCTTGGCGGTTAGCTTGCTCGTATTCAACATTCCTTTGATGAGGCCGAGCCCAGCTTAAAGTATGATGTTCAGCGTTACCTAATTTCTATAAACAAACACATGAGCTGTGTGTCCCATTGTTCTCTCCTGAGTGGATGGGACTACCTTGGACTTCGAACAGTGAAGTTTGAGACATTGTTTTTCGAAATATACACACCCTCTGATCTTTTGATTTGACTCGAAAGGAGTGCTCCTGTGAATTATGAAAATTGTTACTGTCGGGAATTGAAATCAGTCAACCCACCATAGCCAGCACACCTTCTCACTAAGTAACTCGAATCATTTCAGCCTTGTAAGCTCTGACAAAAAATTATTTAAGTGCAATTGAAGTAGTATTTGGATACTTCATCCGTGAGTGAGTTCTGCAAACGATGAAGTTAACATTTCAATTAGTTGCCAAATTTGTTGCACTAGGCTAAACGGATAGTAAAAGTATCGGCAAGAAGCACTGCCACCACGAGGTCCCTCTTGAGGTTGCTCAGGATAAAAGATGGGAGGAAAATATAGAAAGGGAAAGAACGCCTAATTCCCTTATGCAGACCACATGTCGAGGCAATTTTAGACAGGAGAGAGAAGGAGGAGTTCATAGCCTGTACCTTTCGTTCAACCAAAAAAGAGGCCGGAACAGGATTCGCGAAGCCCAGCTATCCAACCAAACTAAAACTACACAAACCTACCCACGTTACGCTATAACTAAACTAAGCCTAATCCAACTTAAAACTACTAAGCTCAGCCCTACATTAAGTCAACGTCCTTCCAGGTTCGTAAGGAATACTAGGATCCTTGATCTTATTGGAATATGTACGCTGGTCCACCCTCAATCTGAAATTTGCTATCTCTCTTGGCTAAACATTGTGGAAGAGCCCCTTTATTATTTTATCATCAAGTGTGGACTAAGGTTATCCATCCAAGTTACCAATTAATTTAAAAACTTCCCAAACATGCTCAGACACATTCTTCTTTTTATCTTGGGAAGACAACGAATGAATGCCTTTCGCTGAACTTGATAAGAATATGGTCCATGATGGAATTTTGCATGGCGCGTATCTGTCGATTGAAGTTGATCTATTTGAAGGACCAGGTTTGATTGGCCTTGAGTATGTATACTCTCTGAGCATTATTGGAGACTCGAAAGAGGTGAAGAGCTACAATTTGAATGTCGGGTATACATAATGACTCCCATCTTTCAGTGCAAAAATTCTGTAGAGGTTACATGGATGAGGAAGAAGTTCAGAGTACCTCACATCATGCCTGCCACTGTGCGCCTCTGTCGCTCAGGTATAGAAGACTCTACTTTTCAAACGTAACTGACATCTGCACATCACTAACGCGATTTAGTTTCGCGACAGTAGTTTCATGGCTGAAGTAATGGGCTACGTGCATTCTTCAAGCCAACGTCACATACCTTGTAGAAGTTTTGGGTTTGTTTTATTGCTTTGAACTATAATAACAACAACAGCGATATCAGTCTTGCCATTGTCGGCTTGTACACTGCCTACCAACGACGTGCCGATGACGATCTCTAACACGTTGCTTCCCGTTGCGAAAACATGTTGCATTAAATAAAATGTGTTTAGTCGGTCTTGCAGAGAACAACAGCATTTGAAATCCCTTTTAGACGGAATGTTGGTTTTCGAGCGCCTCGATGTGGCTGATAGTTTAATTTTTATAATTAAGTTTTGTTTTATTTAAATTCATTCTTCCTTACTTGGTAGACAAGAATACTTAAAACTAGCTTCACTATGTTAGCAAATATTTTTTTTTACATCTCTAAGCAATTCTAAGCAAAACCTTAATTAGGTTGTGCCTTTCATCTTAGACTACGTTTTTGTTCTATATTAAGGTCTTGAAAACGATGAGAACTTGGCTGGTCAACGAATTCTTCTCTGAAAATCACCCTCGAGTATTCTCTATAGACGCTTGTTTATAATTCACTCGATGTATTATACATACCTTAAATCCTTAAACCCTGTAGTCTACAAAAAAGACTATTTAAAAAAGGATGACGCTTCGTGGCTTGGTATGTAGAGGCGCGTCTCCCATGGTGGGTCTTGATTCAATCCACAAACTTACGGCTTCACGACTTCACGGCTTTACCTCTTCCAAGTCACGAGGGTATGACTATATGAAGAAAAGCTTAGGTAGTAAGGAGTCCGATATAAGAGCGTAATTCTCCTCCACACGTGAGAGACATACCTGCTTAAAACGATTGGTCGTTGTACAGGCTAGACCTAGGTCAACCTCGGGAGTCCAGTGATCCGTGTATGAGCTAGTATAAAATGCCTGCAAATTATTTTAAATTTCCAAATTACAGATCTTGAGAAAGATTAACATATCCTTGACGACTTGTCAACCTGATGTTACTGTGTGTAGTTGCGATCCACAAATTAGTGTAACCGGATCGGATTGAAATTTAACCACCCAAGTGATTCCAATTCAGTTGGTATTCGTATTCTGTCGACGTGACAAAAGCTTGCCTCCATTTTTCAACCCAGTCGCAATTGCAGTAGACAGTTGGCAAATGCATCACTGATGTATAAATTTAAATTGCTTTCTTTGACGATTTATTTATCAATGTCTGATGTCATAGCTGGCAAACAAGAATGTTTTCGTTCAAAATTCGGGCCGAAGTTCTTATGTCGTTGATGTCATCGATTTGTGTTTGAATTTCAAGAAAAACAAGTTTCGAAAATGGTCTCTTGTTCAATCAAAAAAGTACAACGACATTAGCCGAACAATTTGTTTTCGAAATGTGTCAGAACTTAGCATTTATCGTCATCATCTTCTGACCCGCTCAATTCACTAAAGGGGTCGCGTTGGTAAACCACGCACGAGAGATCTCAAGGCAGCTCGATAATCCACCATTGACTCTAACTCATCTGGGGTTATGCTCAACTTGGTCCAACCATCTCATCCTGGGTCTGCCAATTGGTCGCCTTCATAATAGAATCGCATTCAAGGCCCGCCTAGGAAGTCGTGATGGTAGGGACATTCGTGCTACGTGACCAAACCAACGAAGCAGCTGCTCAACGCACTTTATCATTTTTTTTATTTTATTTATAAAATATCATGCTCATTGCCTGTCAAATTTGTCAATGGGAGATAGAAGTTCAACATCTCGCTATATTTCATTTCTGACTGTCAGAACACCGTTAGGAAGCCATTTTTTCAAACAGGGTGGGACGCATTTTTTCTAAATCCAGTGATAAGCCATTCCACTCGTCCACAAGCCATCACAATGCCTCGTTCTATAGTCTTGCCATGCGATGATGAATGAGGAATTTTCGGACGTGCCTTCTAAAGTAGTCATTGTTTATAGAATCATAGAATACAGTTCCTCTAAAATGGTAGGCTGCTTCAGGCGATTGCCACCCTCAGACGGTTCAATTGTTGACAGTTCAGGTAGAAATTAAAAATTGTCTCTCAAGGGAGTAGCTTATAGTAGATGATTGGCTGACCATCAAACCAAGAACGCAGCCCCCTCGGTATTCAGAAAAGATGTTTACTTCTACTAGAACATTTGTCTTAGTTGATAAACTTGAGATTATTAGTGATTAGTCGGAAAATGGCACTACAGATATACAACGCTGAGTGCATCATTAATATCTGTCACGTGACACTCAGCATAGAATAGAATCATAAGGTATTATGTTTCACTGAACCAATATCTGGCACTTCATGCCCATCATAAAATAAAAACCGATAAACGCATCCGACATTTGACACTTCGATGCTGCGCAATCCACATTGACCTGCATCAATGTGCACAAGATAAGCTACCACGCAATGGACGCATGGTCAATAGATAATGAAGTCAGTGTTTTCCTCAGTCATGTTTTAGTCATAGTGAGTCATAGGGTATAGTTTGTTTTTGTACGTTAGTCCTAAGTAAATTTGATTGAAATAAAGAAATTTTATCAGATCTGTTGGTTTAAGTTCATTTCTAATAACCTCAGCACTCAACAGACTTGGGATCGAAAAGCCTATAGTGACTTTTATCCACCGGCTTCTCAATAACAGAGTGATAAGCTCGAAGCTTGATGATACCACGATCAGTAAATCTGTGAATAGAGGCACACCGCAGGGTGGTGTACTCTTCCCTCTACTGTGGAACATAGTGGTTAACGAACTACTAGTGAAACTAGAAGGGTCTGGGTATAAAGTCATTACCTATGCAGATGGCATTGCCAAGGCTGTATCTAGGAAATATTTATTCACGATCAGGGATATTATGCAATCTGCCCTATCCAAGCCATTGAAATGGTCTAGCGAATGCGGCCTAGGTGTCAATCCGCTAAAAAAGTATAAAATTCCTAACATTGACCCTCCCACACTTATGCGGGACCCCCTTGGTGCTAAGCGAAAGCGCTAAACTCCTAGGCCTTATACTGGACACGAAGTTAAGCTGGAAGCTAAATATCCAGGAACGTGTCAAGAAGGCCTCAACGGCTCCCTACTGCTATAATAGGGCCATTGGGAGCAAATGGGGACTGCAACCCCGAATGGTACACTGGCTATTTATATCGGTAGTCAGACCCACAGTGCTATATGGTGTCGCAATTTGGTGAACTGCACTCGACAAGAGAGTCAACATCACCCCACTCGCTAGAGTGCAGAGGATGCAGGACTACTTCCGCCGAAGCATTAACTATACTCCTCAACCTGCCACCGATAGAACTAATTAGCAGACAGACGGCAGGTAGCACGGCAATTAGCAGCAGCTGGAAAGAACTGCAGTCTGGACATGCAACGATCCTACGCGGGTATGCCTCTATACCCATAGAAACAGACCTCACCCTACTTAAACTCCTCTTCGAGGAAAATTTGTCAACCAATCTCAACCAGGGAGTCTGAACACCAGACGCTGGAAAGTCCACTGCGAATCTTCACAGGTGGATCGAAGATGGATGCAGGTGTGCTGGTGCTAGTGTCTATTCCAAGGATCTAAATTTCCACTTATCTCTTCGACTACCTAATCACTGTGGCGTCTTTCAGGCTGAAACTATAGCGATAAAGGAAGCCCTGTCCTGGCTGAAAAACAATGTAATATCGCGCACAGATATCGTCATCTCTTCCGATAGCCAGAGAGCGATCAAATCACTGAATTCATTTAATTTTAACTGCAAGGCTTCCCTTAATCTTAATGCCATCCACATACAGATGGCCAAGTATTTTAACATCCAACAGATGTGGGTGCCCTGACACTGTGACATTCCGGACAATTGCAAAGTGGACGAAATCGCTAGAAAGGCCACAAACTCCGTGCTCTTTCGGGGTGGAGACCCACATTCCATGCCTATCGCTATTATAGAACATCTGCTAAAGCTTGAAACGCTTGCCCAAACAAACCGCAGACGGACATCTGGCACAGGATGCCTCATTACCAAACAACTCTGGCCTATGATCGATCGCAAGCAATCGCTTAGCTTGATCAGATTAAGCAGACCACATCTCAGATCTCTTATTGGCGTTCTAACAGGGCATTGTGCCATCGGAACTCACGCCTCGAGACTCGGCCTTCCCTAAAATGATTTCTGTAGAAGCTGCTTGGACGAGGATGGGGAAGGAACCATCGAACACTTGCTATGTAGCTGCAGTGCTCTCTCATCCCGTAGATTCAGACTTCTGGGGCTCTTTTCTTTGTTAATCTGGCTGAACTGAGTAGCACCGAAAGCAGCCCTCTTCCTATGTGGCCTATGTTTGGCCTTAGTGTGTCCGCTGCTTGTATGCGCGGCAGTCAGCCACTTCAACCGAACCTGCGTCTTGGCGTAAGCAACCAGATGGCGCATTTGTTAGAGTGCCTGCCACTGGTTAGCGGGGTCCTCGGTTCGAATCCCAATGAAAGCAAAGTTAATACGCTATTCAAATCTGGCCCAGTCACCATTTGCCGTTGGGATCAAATTAATGGCACTGTCGCTGTGGTAGTCAATCAGTGGTAGTCGCCTGACTAGGGGTATCACAATGGATCAATATGGTCTAAGTGTGCTGGTGAATGCATTAGGAGCACCCCTACCTAACCTAACCTTCGTCATCTTTATAATATTTCCTCATTAACGAGTTGATCGCAGAATAATGTACATTATGGAGCAATATTCTGCGGTGCAGGGACATACGACCACAAATCATAGGTCCATAATGAACTAATGTCCCACCTAAGTGAGCCATAAGTCCATAAAGGAAGGTGGACAGCGAGGCTGACAAGTAAAGTGGCTGAGTGGAATGACCTAAACTACGTTGTCACCCAGTTCAGTTTGAATGCATTTCTACATAAGATCGGCAAAACAGACGACGCACATCGCGCCTTTTTTGCCTGCAGAATATGGGAAGATGGAACACACTGGCCTGGATTGGTACCTTCAACCCAGAAAACATAGTTGACAAAATGCTGACAAGCGACCTACATTGGGGAAGAATTTACCATTTTGTGGACAAAATTCTCGGAAGATGGAAAAGAGAAGAAGAACAACACCGGAAAAGCACGTGAGCCCGAAAGGGTGTGGGCATACATTACGAAGAGCGGTTTTAGGGGTTATTGTGTCAGAAGCCTGAGGTTTGGGAGGAGTTTTAGTCCGTATGATCCGAAAGCATGCGGAGAGAGCCGGACACACGGGGATAGTCAACGCCAACATGCCTCCTTATGGTGCGTACGGAATTTCTCCGCCCCAAGAAAAAAACCAATATAACTCGCGCGCTAGGACATAACTGAGTGCACCCAGTAACAGAACTAAGCGAGACATTTTGGACATTTTAAAAATTGCCTTTTTAAGGACATAAAGATCCCACAACGCCTACAATGCTTCCCTAAAATGTTCGTCACCCTTTAGTCGTCGGCGTCTTTGTTTTAACTGCTCCTATTCAACCCCATCCCAGGTCTTAGTAAGCGGGTTCCATTACACGGCGTGCTTCGCAATGGAGTTGCCTTCACAGCTAAACTGTGACTAAGCCATTGACACTTCCTCATTCGCTTAACGATGTTAATTGACGCTTGTTCACATGAAAACATGTAAGGCTCCATGCGGAAATTCCACTTGTGCTAAAACTCCCTCTAAATGATACGCAAACAAGAGACATCCAACATAATCGAACGCGGAGAGAAGTAGTCACAGCTAATCGAAAGAATCATGGTTGCTTGGACAATTTGGCATCTTTACCAACTTCAGATGGTTACCAGTTTTCAGCCCCAACTCACCTTTCGATAAATTGCCATTTCCACCAAAGGTTAAATGCATCAAGAGCCATAGAAACAGAGGCAAGTTGAAGAAAAAGAAGCTGCGCATACGACACAGTGTCCCACACCATCAGTGCACAATTATCGAAGCTTCATTTCAATGACAAGCGACATCGCCGCGCCGCGTCCCCATTGAATCCCCCAAGCCCGAATCCACTTAATTGAAGCGGCTGTATGCAATAAAGCACTCACTTCAACGTTTGAAAAACCATTTAACACCCGGCCTCAAGCCAACCACTTGCGCAACGCCATTCAGGGCGTTCATTCATCGGACAGTTTTCACTTTCATTGAATCGCCATCGAATGCGCTCGTGTACGAACCATTAACCCGATTGCTTTGGCTTTTCCTTCCCCAGTACACTGCTGCGGATTGGATGAATTTAAAATAAATACACAAAGGTCTTACGCAAAGCCGCCTTCTCCTAAGATGCCTCTCCTTACGTAAGCCACCAGTGCGAGCGGCGGCGGCATCCGTGGCAGCGTCACATAACTCGTATCTCAGATTGCTGCCTCTGCCGCCGCTGCCGTGACAAACACAAAGCATTGCGCGTAGATCTCAAGTTCAACACAATCTGGCGCGGGTATCAGTGCGCGAATTGTGTGTGTTGTGTACGACTCCGTGTGGATCTTCCGGCGCAGTACCATCCACTTGGATGGTGCTGCTGACGCTGACGAAAACGAAACCGGTTCCAGATTTTGGGTACCGCAAGCGGGTATGCTAAACTTACGGTCAAGTAACCTTGACATTTTTTTTTTTCGGAAGAGAGGGGGAAGCGTGATGTTGTTTGAATTTCACGCGGCTGGGTGGAGGGAAGGGGCTTTTCAGGTTTTCGATTATTCCGACCGAAATGCGAAGCGTTTAGCTGCGTCTTTGGATCACCAAACGATTAATAAAGTTATTCGCGATGATTTTCTGTGAAATACCGAATTTTTGAGATTTCAAACGACTCAGTGGGTGGCGTGCTGGTGCGGCTGGGAGGGGTTCTATAAATACAAATGACAGCAGTTTTTTTTGTGTGAGTTAGACGCCCTGGGGTCAGGCAAGTTCAAGGAAAACGATAGCCACCACCGATGACGGTGTGGACCTTGACTGGGAGTGTCGCCCGGTCTTGTCCAGAAGCGACGGGTGTTCTCCGCTTTCTACGAAATCGATGAGGAAAGTTGAACTAGTTGGCAACGGTGGCCGGACCAGGTTTTCGGTTTAGCAATAGTTACCAGAAAGCTTGCGCTTCTTTGGGGGCTATTGGCAAGCAACCATGAATTTAGTAACAACAGGTTTTTGAATCACTGTGTGGTGGGCTGTTTATATGGGCTGTTATGAACCAGGATAAGGATGTCCACATTCCAAGACAATTTTTATTTGTTATTGTGCAACGAATGCCATTGTGGTCTTTAAATCTTGGGCGCATGACTAGCCGTGAAGACTTTATTGGGACCCATTTCGTTTAAAACGACCCATAAATCGGAGCACTAAATCCAAGAAAAATGTCAGTTAGTCTATGCGGATGAAGAGCAGACTTTCGGCTGAAGTCATCAATCTATATGATTACTTAAAAACACTCTCAGAAATTGTCAAGTCTGGCAAAGTTCTCTGTGACACGCCACGTTAATTGTTCAGCCATTGGACTTGATCCTCTAGAACAAGTTATAAGCTACAAAAAATTGTACTGTAATTTTGTTGTAGGACGCACTGTTCTCGAGATTTAAGCTGTCAAAACTTCCATACGAAACACCAGAGTAACAAATTAAATTGAGTTTTTTTGCAAAATTTGCCCAACTAACGGTATATTGGTGAATTTTTCAATTCCATCCTCTAGATCAAGTTATAAGCTACAAAAAATTGTACTGTAATTTTGTCGTAGGACGCACTGTTCTCGAGATATAAGTTGTCAAAACTTCTATACGAAACACCAGAGTAACAAATTAAATTCAGTTTTTCTGCAAAATTTGCCCAACTAACGGTATATTGGTGAATTTTTCAATCCCATCCTTTAGATCAAGTTATAAGCTACAAAAAATTGTGCTGTAATTTTGTCGTAGGACGCACTGTTCTCGAGATATAAGCTGTCAAAACTTCCATACGAAACACCAGAGTAACAAATTAAATTGAGTTTTTTTTGCAAAATTTGCCCAACTAACGGTATATTGGTGAATTTTTCAATTCCATCCTCTAGATCAAGTTATAAGCTACAAAAAATTGTACCGTAATTTTGTCGTAGGACGCACTGTTCAAGAGATTTAAGCTGTCAAAACTTCCATACGAAACACCAGAGTAACAAATTAAATTGAGTTTTTTTGCAAAATTTGCCCAACTAACGGTATATTGGTGAATTTTTCAATTCCATCCTCTAGATCAAGTTATAAGCTACAAGAAATTGTACTATAATTTTGTCGTAGGACGCAATGCTCTCGAGATATAAGCTGTCAAAACTTCCATACGAAACACCAGAGTAACAAATTAAATTGAGTTTTTTTGCAAAATTTGCCCAACTAACGGTATATTGGTGAATTTTTCAATTCCATCCTCTAGATCAAGCTATAAGCTACAAAAAATTGTACTGTAATTTTGTCGTAGGACGCACTGTTCTCGAGATTTAAGCTGTCAAAACTTCCATACGAAACACCAGAGTAACAAATTAAATTGAGTTTTTTTGCAAAATTTGCCCAACTAACGGTATATTGGTGAATTTTTCAATTCCATCCTCTAGATCAAGCTATAAGCTACAAAAAATTGTACTGTAATTTTGTCGTAGGACGCACTGTTCAAGAGATTTAAGCTGTCAAAACTTCCATACGAAACACCAGAGTAACAAATTAAATTGAGTTTTTTTGCAAAATTTGCCCAACTAACGGTATATTGGTGAATTTTTCAATTCCATCCTCTAGATCAAGCTATAAGCTACAAAAAATTGTACTGTAATTTTGTCGTAGGACGCACTGTTCAAGAGATTTAAGCTGTCAAAACTTCCATACGAAACACCAGAGTAACAAATTAAATTGAGTTTTTTTGCAAAATTTGCCCAACTAACGGTATATTGGTGAATTGGTCGGTATATTGAATTGGTATTGGTCGTAGGACGCACTGTTCTCGAGATGTAAGCTGTCAAAACTTCCATACGAAACACCAGAGTAACAAATTAAATTGAGTTTTTTTGCAAAATTTGCCCAACTAACGGTATATTGGTGAATTTTTCAATTCCATCCTCTAGATCAAGTTATGAGCTACAAAAAATTGTACTGTAATTTTGTCGTAGGACGCACTGTTCTCGAGATTTAAGCTGTCAAAACTTCCATACGAAACACTAGAGTAACAAATTAAATTGAGTTTTTCTTACAAAATTTGCCCAACTAACGGTATATTGGTGAATTTTTCAATTCCATCCTCTAGATCAAGTTATAAGCTACAAAAAATTGTACTGTAATTTTGTCGTAGGACGCACTGTTCTCGAGATTTAAGCTGTCAAGACTTCCATACGAAACACCAGAGTAACAAATTAAATTGAGTTTTTTTTTACAAAATTTGCCCAACTAACGGTATATTGGTGAATTGGTCGGTATATTGAATTGGTATTGGTCGTAGGACGCACTGTTCTCGAGATATAAGCTGTCAAAACTTCCATACGAAACATCAGAGTAACAAATTAAATTGAGTTTTTTTGCAAAATTTGCCCAACTAACGGTATATTGGTGAATTTTTCAATTCCATCCTCTAGATCAAGTTATAAGCTACAAAAAATTGTACTGTAATTTTGTCGTAGGACGCACTGTTCTCGAGATATAAGCTGTCAAAACTTCCATACGAAACACCAGAGGAACAAATTAAATTGAGTTTTTTTGCAAAATTTGCCCAACTAACGGCATATTGGTGAATTTTTCAATTCCATCCTCTAGATCAAGTTATAAGCTACAAAAAATTGTACTGTAATTTTGTCGTAGGACGCACTGTTCTCGAGATTTAAGCTGTCAAAACTTCCATACGAAACACCAGAGTAACAAATTAAATTGAGTTTTTTTGCAAAATTTGCCCAACTAACGGTATATTGGTGAATTGGTCGGTATATTGAATTGGTATTGGTCGTAGGACGCACTGTTCTCGAGATGTAAGCTGTCAAAACTTCCATACGAAACACCAGAGTAACAAATTAAATTGAGTTTTTTTTGCAAAATTTGCCCAACTAACGGTATATTGGTGAATTTTTCAATTCCATCCTCTAGATCAAGCTATAAGCTACAAAAAATTGTACCGTAATTTTGTCGTAGGACGCACTGTTCTCGAGATATAAGCTGTCAAAACTTCCATACGAAACACCAGAGTAACAAATTAAATTGAGTTTTTTTGCAAAATTTGCCCAACTAACGGTATATTGGTGAATTTTTCAATTCCATCCTCTAGATCAAGTTATAAGTAATTTTGTCGTAGGACGCACTGTTCTCGAGATATAAGCTGTCAAAACTTCCATACGAAACACCAGAGTAACAAATTAAATTGAGTTTTTTTGCAAAATTTGCCCAACTAACGGTATATTGGTGAATTTTTCAATTCCATCCTCTAGGTCAAGTTATAAGCTACAAAAAATTGTACTGTAATTTTGTCGTAGGACGCACTGTTCTCGAGATTTAAGCTGTCAAAACTTCCATACGAAACCCCAGAGTAACAAATTAAATTGAGTTTTTTTGCAAAATTTGCCCAACTAACGGTATATTGGTGAATTTTTCAATTCCATCCTCTAGATCAAGTTATAAGCTACAGAAAATTGTACTGTAATTTTGTCGTAGGACGCACTGTTCTCGAGATTTAAGCTGTCAAAACTTCCATACGAAACACCAGAGTAACAAATTAAATTGAGTTTTTTTGCAAAATTTGCCCAACTAACGGTATATTGGTGACTTTTTCAATTCCATCCTCTAGATCAAGTTATAAGCTACAAAAAATTGTACTGTAATTTTGTCGTAGGACGCACTGTTCTCGAGATATAAGTTGTCAAAACTTCCATACGAAACACCAGAGTAACAAATTAAATTCAGTTTTTCTGCAAAATTTGCCCAACTAACGGTATATTGGTGAATTTTTCAATCCCATCCTCTAGATCAAGTTATAAGCTACAAAAAATTGTGCTGTAATTTTGTCGTAGGACGCACTGTTCTCGAGATATAAGCTGTCAAAACTTCCATACGAAACACCAGAGTAACAAATTAAATTGAGTTTTTTTGCAAAATTTGCCCAACTAACGGTATATTGGTGAATTTTTCAATTCCATCCTCTAGATCAAGTTATAAGCTACAAAAAATTGTACTGTAATTTTGTCGTAGGACGCACTGTTCAAGAGATTTAAGCTGTCAAAACTTCCATACGAAACACCAGAGTAACAAATTAAATTGAGTTTTTTTTGCAAAATTTGCCCAACTAACGGTATATTGGTGAATTGGTCGGTATATTGAATTGGTATTGGTCGTAGGACGCACTGTTCTCGAGATATAAGCTGTCAAAACTTCCATACGAAACACCAGAGTAACAAATTAAATTGAGTTTTTTTGCAAAATTTGCCCAACTAACGGTATATTGGTGAATTTTTCAATTCCATCCTCTAGATCAAGTTATAAGCTACAAAAAATTGTACTGTAATTTTGTCGTAGGACGCACTGTTCAAGAGATATAAGCTGTCAAAACTTCCATACGAAACACCAGAGTAACAAATTAAATTGAGTTTTTTTGCAAAATTTGCCCAACTAACGGTATATTGGTGAATTTTTCAATTCCATCCTCTAGATCAAGTTATAAGCTACAAAAAATTGTACTGTAATTTTGTCGTAGGACGCACTGTTCAAGAGATTTAAGCTGTCAAAACTTCCATACGAAACACCAGAGTAACAAATTAAATTGAGTTTTTTTGCAAAATTTGCCCAACTAACAGTATATTGGTGAATTTTTCAATTCCATCCTCAAGATCAAGTTATAAGCTACAAGAAATTGTACTATAATTTTGTCGTAGGACGCAATGCTCTCGAGATATAAGCTGTCAAAACTTCCATACGAAACACCAGAGTAACAAATTAAATTGAGTTTTTTTGCAAAATTTGCCCAACTAACGGTATATTGGTGAATTTTTCAATTCCATCCTCTAGATCAAGCTATAAGCTACAAAAAATTGTACTGTAATTTTGTCGTAGGACGCACTGTTCTCGAGATTTAAGCTGTCAAAACTTCCATACGAAACACCAGAGTAACAAATTAAATTGAGTTTTTTTGCAAAATTTGCCCAACTAACGGTATATTGGTGAATTGGTCGGTATATTGAATTGGTATTGGTCGTAGGACGCACTGTTCTCGAGATATAAGCTGTCAAAACTTCCATACGAAACACCAGAGGAACAAATTAAATTGAGTTTTTTTGCAAAATTTGCCCAACTAACGGTATATTGGTGAATTTTTCAATTCCATCCTCTAGATCAAGTTATGAGCTACAAAAAATTGTACTGTAATTTTGTCGTAGGACGCACTGTTCTCGAGATTTAAGCTGTAAAAACTTCCATACGAAACACCAGAGTAACAAATTAAATTGAGTTTTTTTGCAAAATTTGCGAAACTAACAGTATATTGGTGACTTTTTCAATTCCATCCTCTAGATCAAGTTATAAGCTACAAAAAATTTTACTGTAATTTTGTCGTAGGACGCACTGTTCTCGAGATATAAGCTGTCAAAACTTCCATACGAAACACCAGAGTAACAAATTAAATTGAGTTTTTTTGCAAAATTTGCCCAACTAACGGTATATTGGTGAATTTTTCAATTCCATCCTCTAGATCAAGTTATAAGCTACAAAAAATTGTACTGTAATTTTGTCGTAGGACGCACTGTTCTCGAGATATAAGCTGTCAAAACTTCCATACGAAACACCAGAGTAACAAATTAAATTGAGTTTTTTTGCAAAATTTGCCCAACTAACGGTATATTGGTGAATTTTTCAATTCCATCCTCTAGATCAAGTTATAAGCTACAAAAAATTGTACTGTAATTTTGTCGTAGGACGCACTGTTCTCGAGATATAAGCTGTCAAAACTTCCATACGAAACACCAGAGGAACAAATTAAATTGAGTTTTTTTGCAAAATTTGCCCAACTAACGGCATATTGGTGAATTTTTCAATTCCATCCTCTAGATCAAGTTATAAGCTACAAAAAATTGTACTGTAATTTTGTCGTAGGACGCACTGTTCTCGAGATTTAAGCTGTCAAAACTTCCATACGAAACACCAGAGTAACAAATTAAATTGAGTTTTTTTGCAAAATTTGCCCAACTAACGGTATATTGGTGAATTGGTCGGTATATTGAATTGGTATTGGTCGTAGGACGCACTGTTCTCGAGATGTAAGCTGTCAAAACTTCCATACGAAACACCAGAGTAACAAATTAAATTGAGTTTTTTTTGCAAAATTTGCCCAACTAACGGTATATTGGTGAATTTTTCAATTCCATCCTCTAGATCAAGCTATAAGCTACAAAAAATTGTACCGTAATTTTGTCGTAGGACGCACTGTTCTCGAGATATAAGCTGTCAAAACTTCCATACGAAACACCAGAGTAACAAATTAAATTGAGTTTTTTTGCAAAATTTGCCCAACTAACGGTATATTGGTGAATTTTTCAATTCCATCCTCTAGATCAAGTTATAAGTAATTTTGTCGTAGGACGCACTGTTCTCGAGATATAAGCTGTCAAAACTTCCATACGAAACACCAGAGTAACAAATTAAATTGAGTTTTTTTGCAAAATTTGCCCAACTAACGGTATATTGGTGAATTTTTCAATTCCATCCTCTAGGTCAAGTTATAAGCTACAAAAAATTGTACTGTAATTTTGTCGTAGGACGCACTGTTCTCGAGATTTAAGCTGTCAAAACTTCCATACGAAACCCCAGAGTAACAAATTAAATTGAGTTTTTTTGCAAAATTTGCCCAACTAACGGTATATTGGTGAATTTTTCAATTCCATCCTCTAGATCAAGTTATAAGCTACAGAAAATTGTACTGTAATTTTGTCGTAGGACGCACTGTTCTCGAGATTTAAGCTGTCAAAACTTCCATACGAAACACCAGAGTAACAAATTAAATTGAGTTTTTTTGCAAAATTTGCCCAACTAACGGTATATTGGTGACTTTTTCAATTCCATCCTCTAGATCAAGTTATAAGCTACAAAAAATTGTACTGTAATTTTGTCGTAGGACGCACTGTTCTCGAGATATAAGTTGTCAAAACTTCCATACGAAACACCAGAGTAACAAATTAAATTCAGTTTTTCTGCAAAATTTGCCCAACTAACGGTATATTGGTGAATTTTTCAATCCCATCCTCTAGATCAAGTTATAAGCTACAAAAAATTGTGCTGTAATTTTGTCGTAGGACGCACTGTTCTCGAGATATAAGCTGTCAAAACTTCCATACGAAACACCAGAGTAACAAATTAAATTGAGTTTTTTTGCAAAATTTGCCCAACTAACGGTATATTGGTGAATTTTTCACTTCCATCCTCTAGATCAAGTTATAAGCTACAAAAAATTGTACTGTAATTTTGTCGTAGGACGCACTGTTCAAGAGATTTAAGCTGTCAAAACTTCCATACGAAACACCAGAGTAACAAATTAAATTGAGTTTTTTTTGCAAAATTTGCCCAACTAACGGTATATTGGTGAATTGGTCGGTATATTGAATTGGTATTGGTCGTAGGACGCACTGTTCTCGAGATGTAAGCTGTCAAAACTTCCATACGAAACACCAGAGTAACAAATTAAATTGAGTTTTTTTTGCAAAATTTGCCCAACTAACGGTATATTGGTGAATTTTTCAATTCCATCCTCTAGATCAAGCTATAAGCTACAAAAAATTGTACCGTAATTTTGTCGTAGGACGCACTGTTCTCGAGATATAAGCTGTCAAAACTTCCATACGAAACACCAGAGTAACAAATTAAATTGAGTTTTTTTGCAAAATTTGCCCAACTAACGGTATATTGGTGAATTTTTCAATTCCATCCTCTAGATCAAGTTATAAGTAATTTTGTCGTAGGACGCACTGTTCTCGAGATATAAGCTGTCAAAACTTCCATACGAAACACCAGAGTAACAAATTAAATTGAGTTTTTTTGCAAAATTTGCCCAACTAACGGTATATTGGTGAATTTTTCAATTCCATCCTCTAGGTCAAGTTATAAGCTACAAAAAATTGTACTGTAATTTTGTCGTAGGACGCACTGTTCTCGAGATTTAAGCTGTCAAAACTTCCATACGAAACCCCAGAGTAACAAATTAAATTGAGTTTTTTTGCAAAATTTGCCCAACTAACGGTATATTGGTGAATTTTTCAATTCCATCCTCTAGATCAAGTTATAAGCTACAGAAAATTGTACTGTAATTTTGTCGTAGGACGCACTGTTCTCGAGATTTAAGCTGTCAAAACTTCCATACGAAACACCAGAGTAACAAATTAAATTGAGTTTTTTTGCAAAATTTGCCCAACTAACGGTATATTGGTGACTTTTTCAATTCCATCCTCTAGATCAAGTTATAAGCTACAAAAAATTGTACTGTAATTTTGTCGTAGGACGCACTGTTCTCGAGATATAAGTTGTCAAAACTTCCATACGAAACACCAGAGTAACAAATTAAATTCAGTTTTTCTGCAAAATTTGCCCAACTAACGGTATATTGGTGAATTTTTCAATCCCATCCTCTAGATCAAGTTATAAGCTACAAAAAATTGTGCTGTAATTTTGTCGTAGGACGCACTGTTCTCGAGATATAAGCTGTCAAAACTTCCATACGAAACACCAGAGTAACAAATTAAATTGAGTTTTTTTGCAAAATTTGCCCAACTAACGGTATATTGGTGAATTTTTCACTTCCATCCTCTAGATCAAGTTATAAGCTACAAAAAATTGTACTGTAATTTTGTCGTAGGACGCACTGTTCAAGAGATTTAAGCTGTCAAAACTTCCATACGAAACACCAGAGTAACAAATTAAATTGAGTTTTTTTTGCAAAATTTGCCCAACTAACGGTATATTGGTGAATTGGTCGGTATATTGAATTGGTATTGGTCGTAGGACGCACTGTTCTCGAGATATAAGCTGTCAAAACTTCCATACGAAACACCAGAGTAACAAATTAAATTGAGTTTTTTTGCAAAATTTGCCCAACTAACGGTATATTGGTGAATTTTTCAATTCCATCCTCTAGATCAAGTTATAAGCTACAAAAAATTGTACTGTAATTTTGTCGTAGGACGCACTGTTCAAGAGATATAAGCTGTCAAAACTTCCATACGAAACACCAGAGTAACAAATTAAATTGAGTTTTTTTGCAAAATTTGCCCAACTAACGGTATATTGGTGAATTTTTCAATTCCATCCTCTAGATCAAGTTATAAGCTACAAAAAATTGTACTGTAATTTTGTCGTAGGACGCACTGTTCAAGAGATTTAAGCTGTCAAAACTTCCATACGAAACACCAGAGTAACAAATTAAATTGAGTTTTTTTGCAAAATTTGCCCAACTAATGGTATATTGGTGAATTTTTCAATTCCATCCTCTAGATCAAGTTATAAGCTACAAAAAATTGTACTGTAATTTTGTCGTAGGACGCACTGTTCAAGAGATTTAAGCTGTCAAAACTTCCATACGAAACACCAGAGTAACAAATTAAATTGAGTTTTTTTGCAAAATTTGCCCAACTAACGGTATATTGGTGAATTTTTCAATTCCATCCTCTAGATCAAGTTATAAGCTACAAAAAATTGTACTGTAATTTTGTCGTAGGACGCACTGTTCAAGAGATTTAAGCTGTCAAAACTTCCATACGAAACACCAGAGTAACAAATTAAATTGAGTTTTTTTGCAAAATTTGCCCAACTAATGGTATATTGGTGAATTTTTCAATTCCATCCTCTAGATCAAGTTATAAGCTACAAAAAATTGTACTGTAATTTTGTCGTAGGACGCACTGTTCAAGAGATTTAAGCTGTCAAAACTTCCATACGAAACACCAGAGTAACAAATTAAATTGAGTTTTTTTGCAAAATTTGCCCAACTAACGGTATATTGGTGAATTTTTCAATTCCATCCTCTAGATCAAGTTATAAGCTACAAAAAATTGTACTGTAATTTTGTCGTAGGACGCACTGTTCAAGAGATTTAAGCTGTCAAAACTTCCATACGAAACACCAGAGTAACAAATTAAATTGAGTTTTTTTGCAAAATTTGCCCAACTAACGGTATATTGGTGAATTTTTCAATTCCATCCTCTAGATCAAGTTATAAGCTACAAGAAATTGTACTATAATTTTGTCGTAGGACGCAATGCTCTCGAGATATAAGCTGTCAAAACTTCCATACGAAACACCAGAGTAACAAATTAAATTGAGTTTTTTTGCAAAATTTGCCCAACTAACGGTATATTGGTGAATTTTTCAATTCCATCCTCTAGATCAAGCTATAAGCTACAAAAAATTGTACTGTAATTTTGTCGTAGGACGCACTGTTCAAGAGATTTAAGCTGTCAAAACTTCCATACGAAACACCAGAGTAACAAATTAAATTGAGTTTTTTTGCAAAATTTGCCCAACTAACGGTATATTGGTGAATTTTTCAATTCCATCCTCAAGATCAAGTTATAAGCTACAAGAAATTGTACTATAATTTTGTCGTAGGACGCAATGCTCTCGAGATATAAGCTGTCAAAACTTCCATACGAAACACCAGAGTAACAAATTAAATTGAGTTTTTTTGCAAAATTTGCCCAACTAACGGTATATTGGTGAATTTTTCAATTCCATCCTCTAGATCAAGCTATAAGCTACAAAAAATTGTACTGTAATTTTGTCGTAGGACGCACTGTTCTCGAGATTTAAGCTGTCAAAACTTCCATACGAAACACCAGAGTAACAAATTAAATTGAGTTTTTTTGCAAAATTTGCCCAACTAACGGTATATTGGTGAATTGGTCGGTATATTGAATTGGTATTGGTCGTAGGACGCACTGTTCTCGAGATATAAGCTGTCAAAACTTCCATACGAAACACCAGAGGAACAAATTAAATTGAGTTTTTTTGCAAAATTTGCCCAACTAACGGTATATTGGTGAATTTTTCAATTCCATCCTCTAGATCAAGTTATGAGCTACAAAAAATTGTACTGTAATTTTGTCGTAGGACGCACTGTTCTCGAGATTTAAGCTGTAAAAACTTCCATACGAAACACCAGAGTAACAAATTAAATTGAGTTTTTTTGCAAAATTTGCGAAACTAACAGTATATTGGTGACTTTTTCAATTCCATCCTCTAGATCAAGTTATAAGCTACAAAAAATTGTACTGTAATTTTGTCGTAGGACGCACTGTTCTCGAGATATAAGCTGTCAA
Organism: Eristalis intricaria; assembly: GCA_964034865.1. Taxonomy (NCBI): domain Eukaryota; kingdom Metazoa; phylum Arthropoda; class Insecta; order Diptera; family Syrphidae; genus Eristalis; species Eristalis intricaria. Next base: position 12,312,665 of record OZ035877.1, read on the forward strand.
AACTTCCATACGAAACACCAGAGTAACAAATTAAATTGAGTTTTTTTGCAAAATTTGCCCAACTAACGGTATATTGGTGAATTTTTCAATTCCATCCTCTAGATCAAGTTATAAGCTACAGAAAATTGTACTGTAATTTTGTCGTAGGACGCACTGTTCTCGAGATTTAAGCTGTCAAAACTTCCATACGAAACACCAGAGTAACAAATTAAATTGAGTTTTTTTTGCAAAATTTGCCCAACTAACGGTATATTGGTGAATTTTTCAATTCCATCCTCTAGATCAAGTTATAAGCTACAGAAAATTGTACTGTAATTTTGTCGTAGGACGCACTGTTCTCGAGATTTAAGCTGTCAAAACTTCCATACGAAACACCAGAGTAACAAATTAAATTGAGTTTTTTTGCAAAATTTGCCCAACTAACGGTATATTGGTGAATTTTTCAATTCCATCCTCTAGATCAAGTTATAAGCTACAAAAAAGTGTACTGTAATTTTGTCGTAGGACGCACTGTTCTCGAGATTTAAGCTGTCAAAACTTCCATACGAAACACCAGAGTAACAAATTAAATTGAGTTTTTTTTGCAAAATTTGCCCAAATAACGGTATGTTGGTGAATTTTTCAATTCCATACTCTAGATCAAGTTATAAGCTACAAAAAATTGTACTGTAATTTTGTCGTAGGACGCACTGTTCTCGAGATATAAGCTGTCAAAACTTCCATACGAAACTCCAGAGTAACAAATTAAATTGAGTTTTTTTGCAAAATTTGCCCAACTAACGGTATATTGGTGAATTTTTCAATTCCATCCTCTAGATCAAGTTATAAGCTACAAAACATTGTACCGTAATTTTGTCGTAGGACGCACTGTTCTCGAGATATAAGCTGTCAAAACTTCCATACGAAACACCAGAGTAACAAATTAAATTGAGTTTTTTTGCAAAATTTGCCCAAATAACGGTATATTGGTGAATTTTTCAATTCCATCCTCTAGATCAAGTTATAAGCTACAAAAAATTGTACTGTAATTTTGTCGTAGGACGCACTGTTCTCGAGATTTAAGCTGTCAAAACTTCCATACGAAACACCAGAGTAACCAATTAAATTGAGTTTTTTTGCAAAATTTGCCCAACTAACGGTATATTGGTGAATTGGTCGGTATATTGAATTGGTATTGGTCGTAGGACGCACTGTTCTCGAGATATAAGCTGTCAAAACTTCCATACGAAACACCAGAGGAACAAATTAAATTGAGTTTTTTTGCAAAATTTGCGAAACTAACAGTATATTGGTGACTTTTTCAATTCCATCCTCTAGATCAAGTTATAAGCTACAAAAAATTGTACTGTAATTTTGTCGTAGGACGCACTGTTCTCGAGATATAAGCTGTCAAAACTTCCATACGAAACACCAGAGTAACAAATTAAATTGAGTTTTTTTGCAAAATTTGCCCAACTAACGGTATATTGGTGAATTTTTCAATTCCATCCTCTAGATCAAGTTATAAGCTACAGAAAATTGTACTGTAATTTTGTCGTAGGACGCACTGTTCTCGAGATTTAAGCTGTCAAAACTTCCATACGAAACACCAGAGTAACAAATTAAATTGAGTTTTTTTTGCAAAATTTGCCCAACTAACGGTATATTGGTGAATTTTTCAATTCCATCCTCTAGATCAAGCTATAAGCTACAAAAAATTGTACTGTAATTTTGTCGTAGGACGCACTGTTCTCGAGATTTAAGCTGTCAAAACTTCCATACGAAACACCAGAGTAACAAATTAAATTGAGTTTTTTTGCAAAATTTGCCCAACTAACGGTATATTGGTGAATTGGTCGGTATATTGAATTGGTATTGGTCGTAGGACGCACTGTTCTCGAGATATAAGCTGTCAAAACTTCCATACGAAACACCAGAGGAACAAATTAAATTGAGTTTTTTTGCAAAATTTGCCCAACTAACGGTATATTGGTGAATTTTTCAATTCCATCCTCTAGATCAAGTTATGAGCTACAAAAAATTGTACTGTAATTTTGTCGTAGGACGCACTGTTCTCGAGATTTAAGCTGTAAAAACTTCCATACGAAACACCAGAGTAACAAATTAAATTGAGTTTTTTTGCAAAATTTGCGAAACTAACAGTATATTGGTGACTTTTTCAATTCCATCCTCTAGATCAAGTTATAAGCTACAAAAAATTGTACTGTAATTTTGTCGTAGGACGCACTGTTCTCGAGATATAAGCTGTCAAAACTTCCATACGAAACACCAGAGTAACAAATTAAATTGAGTTTTTTTGCAAAATTTGCCCAACTAACGGTATATTGGTGAATTTTTCAATTCCATCCTCTAGATCAAGTTATAAGCTACAGAAAATTGTACTGTAATTTTGTCGTAGGACGCACTGTTCTCGAGATTTAAGCTGTCAAAACTTCCATACGAAACACCAGAGTAACAAATTAAATTGAGTTTTTTTTGCAAAATTTGCCCAACTAACGGTATATTGGTGAATTTTTCAATTCCATCCTCTAGATCAAGTTATAAGCTACAGAAAATTGTACTGTAATTTTGTCGTAGGACGCACTGTTCTCGAGATTTAAGCTGTCAAAACTTCCATACGAAACACCAGAGTAACAAATTAAATTGAGTTTTTTTGCAAAATTTGCCCAACTAACGGTATATTGGTGAATTTTTCAATTCCATCCTCTAGATCAAGTTATAAGCTACAAAAAAGTGTACTGTAATTTTGTCGTAGGACGCACTGTTCTCGAGATTTAAGCTGTCAAAACTTCCATACGAAACACCAGAGTAACAAATTAAATTGAGTTTTTTTTGCAAAATTTGCCCAAATAACGGTATGTTGGTGAATTTTTCAATTCCATACTCTAGATCAAGTTATAAGCTACAAAAAATTGTACTGTAATTTTGTCGTAGGACGCACTGTTCTCGAGATATAAGCTGTCAAAACTTCCATACGAAACTCCAGAGTAACAAATTAAATTGAGTTTTTTTGCAAAATTTGCCCAACTAACGGTATATTGGTGAATTTTTCAATTCCATCCTCTAGATCAAGTTATAAGCTACAAAACATTGTACCGTAATTTTGTCGTAGGACGCACTGTTCTCGAGATATAAGCTGTCAAAACTTCCATACGAAACACCAGAGTAACAAATTAAATTGAGTTTTTTTGCAAAATTTGCCCAAATAACGGTATATTGGTGAATTTTTCAATTCCATCCTCTAGATCAAGTTATAAGCTACAAAAAATTGTACTGTAATTTTGTCGTAGGACGCACTGTTCTCGAGATTTAAGCTGTCAAAACTTCCATACGAAACACCAGAGTAACCAATTAAATTGAGTTTTTTTGCAAAATTTGCCCAACTAACGGTATATTGGTGAATTTTTCAATTCCATCCTCTAGATCAAGTTATAAGCTACAAAAAATTGTACTGTAATTTTGTCGTAGGACGCACTGTTCTCGAGATATAAGCTGTCAAAACTTCCATACGAAACACCAGAGTAACAAATTAAATTGAGTTTTTTTGCAAAATTTGCCCAACTAACGGTATATTGGTGAATTTTTCAATTCCATCCTCTAGATCAAGTTATAAGCTACAAAAAAATGTACTGTAATTTTGTCGTAGGACGCACTGTTCTCGAGATATAAGCTGTCAAAACTTCCATACGAAACACCAGAGTAACAAATTAAATTGAGTTTTTTTGCAAAATTTGCCCAACTAACGGTATATTGGTGAATTTTTCAATTCCATCCTCTAGATCAAGTTATAAGCTACAAAAAATTGTACTGTAATTTTGTCGTAGGACGCACTGTTCTCGAGATATAAGCTGTCAAAACTTCCATACGAAACACCAGAGTAACAAATTAAATTGAGTTTTCTTGCAAAATTTGCCCAAATAACGGTATATTGGTGAATTTTTCAATTCCATCCTCTAGATCAAGTTATAAGCTACAAAAAATTGTACTGTGATTTTGTCGTAGGACGCACTGTTCTCGAGATTTAAGCTGTCAAAACTTCCATACGAAACACCAGCGTAACGAATTAAATTGAGTTTTTTTGAAAAATTTGCCCAACTAACGGTATATTGGTGAATTTTTCAATTCCATCCTCTAGATCAAGTTATAAGCTACAAAAAATTGTACTGTAATTTTGTCGTAGGACGCACTGTTCTCGAGATATAAGCTGTCAAAACTTCCATACGAAACACCAGAGTAACAAATTAAATTGAGTTTTTTTGCAAAATTTGCGAAACTAACAGTATATTGGTGACTTTTTCAATTCCATCCTCTAGATCAAGTTATAAGCTACAAAAAATTGTACTGTAATTTTGTCGTAGGACGCACTGTTCTCGAGATATAAGCTGTCAAAACTTCCATACGAAACACCAGAGTAACAAATTAAATTGAGTTTTTTTGCAAAATTTGCCCAACTAACGGTATATTGGTGAATTTTTCAATTCCATCCTCTAGATCAAGTTATAAGCTACAGAAAATTGTACTGTAATTTTGTCGTAGGACGCACTGTTCTCGAGATTTAAGCTGTCAAAACTTCCATACGAAACACCAGAGTAACAAATTAAATTGAGTTTTTTTGCAAAATTTGCCCAACTAACGGTATATTGGTGAATTTTTCAATTCCATCCTCTAGATCAAGTTATAAGCTACAAAAAATTGTACCGTAATTTTGTCGTAGGACGCACTGTTCTCGAGATATAAGCTGTCAAAACTTCCATACGAAACACCAGAGTAACAAATTAAATTGAGTTTTTTTGCAAAATTTGCCCAACTAACGGTATATTGGTGAATTTTTCAATTCCTTCCTCTAGATCAAGTTATAAGCTACAAAAAATTGTACCGTAATTTTGTCGTAGGACGCACTGTTCTCGAGATATAAGCTGTCAAAACTTCCATACGAAACCCCAGAGTAACAAATTAAATTGAGTTTTTTTTGCAAAATTTGCCCAACTAACGGTATATTGGTGAATTTTTCAATTCCATCCTCTAGATCAAGTTATAAGCTACAGAAAATTGTACTGTAATTTTGTCGTAGGACGCACTGTTCTCGAGATTTAAGCTGTCAAAACTTCCATACGAAACACCAGAGTAACAAATTAAATTGAGTTTTTTTGCAAAATTTGCCCAAATAACGGTATATTGGTGAATTTTTCAATTCCATACTCTAGATCAAGTTATAAGCTACAAAAAATTGTACTGTAATTTTGTCGTAGGACGCACTGTTCTCGAGATATAAGCTGTCAAAACTTCCATACGAAACCCCAGAGTAACAAATTAAATTGAGTTTTTTTGCAAAATTTGCCCAACTAACGGTATATTGGTGAATTTTTCAATTCCATCCTCTAGATCAAGTTATAAGCTACAAAAAATTGTACCGTAATTTTGTCGTAGGACGCACTGTTCTCGAGACATAAGCTGTCACAACTTCCATACGAAACACCAGAGTAACAAATTAAATTGAGTTTTTTTTGCAAAATTTGCCCAAATAACGGTATATTGGTGAATTTTTCAATTCCATCCTCTAGATCAAGTTATAAGCTACAAAAAATTGTACTGTAATTTTGTCGTAGGACGCACTGTTCTCGAGATTTAAGCTGTCAAAACTTCCATACGAAACACCAGAGTAACAAATTAAATTGAGTTTTTTTGCAAAATTTGCCCAACTAACGGTATATTGGTGAATTTTTCAATTCCATCCTCTAGATCAAGTTATAAGCTACAAAAAATTGTACTGTAATTTTGTCGTAGGACGCACTGTTCTCGAGATTTAAGCTGTCAAAACTTCCATACGAAACACCAGAGTAACAAATTAAATTGAGTTTTTTTTGCAAAATTTGCCCAAATAACGGTATATTGGTGAATTTTTCAATTCCATACTCTAGATCAAGTTATAAGCTACAAAAAATTGTACTGTAATTTTGTCGTAGGACGCACTGTTCTCGAGATATAAGCTGTCAAAACTTCCATACGAAACACCAGAGTAACAAATTAAATTGAGTTTTTTTGCAAAATTTGCCCAACTAACGGTATATTGGTGAATTTTTCAATTCCATCCTCTAGATCAAGTTATAAGCTACAAAAAATTGTACCGTAATTTTGTCGTAGGACGCACTGTTCTCGAGATATAAGCTGTCAAAACTTCCATACGAAACACCAGAGTAACAAATTAAATTGAGTTTTTTTGCAAAATTTGCCCAAATAACGGTATATTGGTGAATTTTTCAATTCCATCCTCTAGATCAAGTTCAAGTTATAAGCTACAAAAAATTGTACTGTAATTTTGTCGTAGGACGCACTGTTCTCGAGATTTAAGCTGTCAAAACTTCCATACGAAACACCAGAGTAACAAATTAAATTGAGTTTTTTTGCAAAATTTGCCCAACTAACGGTATATTGGTGAATTTTTCAATTCCATCCTCTAGATCAAGTTATAAGCTACAAAAAATTGTACCGTAATTTTGTCGTAGGACGCACTGTTCTCGAGATATAAGCTGTCAAAACTTCCATACGAAACACCAGAGTAACAAATTAAATTGAGTTTTCTTGCAAAATTTGCCCAAATAACGGTATATTGGTGAATTTTTCAATTCCATCCTCTAGATCAAGTTATAAGCTACAAAAAATTGTACAGTGATTTTGTCGTAGGACGCACTGTTCTCGAGATTTAAGCTGTCAAAACTTCCATACGAAACACCAGAGTAACAAATTAAATTGAGTTTTTTTGAAAATTTGCCCAACTAACGGTATATTGGTGAATTTTTCAATTCCATCCTCTAGATCAAGTTATAAGCTACAGAAAATTGTACTGTAATTTTGTCGTAGGACGCACTGTTCTCGAGATTTAAGCTGTCAAAACTTCCATACGAAACACCAGAGTAACAAATTAAATTGAGTTTTTTTGCAAAATTTGCCCAAATAACGGTATATTGGTGAATTTTTCAATTCCATACTCTAGATCAAGTTATAAGCTACAAAAAATTGTACTGTAATTTTGTCGTAGGACGCACTGTTCTCGAGATATAAGCTGTCAAAACTTCCATACGAAACCCCAGAGTAACAAATTAAATTGAGTTTTTTTGCAAAATTTGCCCAACTAACGGTATATTGGTGAATTTTTCAATTCCATCCTCTAGATCAAGTTATAAGCTACAAAAAATTGTACCGTAATTTTGTCGTAGGACGCACTGTTCTCGAGACATAAGCTGTCACAACTTCCATACGAAACACCAGAGTAACAAATTAAATTGAGTTTTTTTTGCAAAATTTGCCCAAATAACGGTATATTGGTGAATTTTTCAATTCCATCCTCTAGATCAAGTTATAAGCTACAAAAAATTGTACTGTAATTTTGTCGTAGGACGCACTGTTCTCGAGATTTAAGCTGTCAAAACTTCCATACGAAACACCAGAGTAACAAATTAAATTGAGTTTTTTTGCAAAATTTGCCCAACTAACGGTATATTGGTGAATTTTTCAATTCCATCCTCTAGATCAAGTTATAAGCTACAAAAAATTGTACTGTAATTTTGTCGTAGGACGCACTGTTCTCGAGATTTAAGCTGTCAAAACTTCCATACGAAACACCAGAGTAACAAATTAAATTGAGTTTTTTTTGCAAAATTTGCCCAAATAACGGTATATTGGTGAATTTTTCAATTCCATACTCTAGATCAAGTTATAAGCTACAAAAAATTGTACTGTAATTTTGTCGTAGGACGCACTGTTCTCGAGATATAAGCTGTCAAAACTTCCATACGAAACACCAGAGTAACAAATTAAATTGAGTTTTTTTGCAAAATTTGCCCAACTAACGGTATATTGGTGAATTTTTCAATTCCATCCTCTAGATCAAGTTATAAGCTACAAAAAATTGTACCGTAATTTTGTCGTAGGACGCACTGTTCTCGAGATATAAGCTGTCAAAACTTCCATACGAAACACCAGAGTAACAAATTAAATTGAGTTTTTTTGCAAAATTTGCCCAAATAACGGTATATTGGTGAATTTTTCAATTCCATCCTCTAGATCAAGTTCAAGTTATAAGCTACAAAAAATTGTACTGTAATTTTGTCGTAGGACGCACTGTTCTCGAGATTTAAGCTGTCAAAACTTCCATACGAAACACCAGAGTAACAAATTAAATTGAGTTTTTTTGCAAAATTTGCCCAACTAACGGTATATTGGTGAATTTTTCAATTCCATCCTCTAGATCAAGTTATAAGCTACAAAAAATTGTACCGTAATTTTGTCGTAGGACGCACTGTTCTCGAGATATAAGCTGTCAAAACTTCCATACGAAACACCAGAGTAACAAATTAAATTGAGTTTTCTTGCAAAATTTGCCCAAATAACGGTATATTGGTGAATTTTTCAATTCCATCCTCTAGATCAAGTTATAAGCTACAAAAAATTGTACAGTGATTTTGTCGTAGGACGCACTGTTCTCGAGATTTAAGCTGTCAAAACTTCCATACGAAACACCAGAGTAACAAATTAAATTGAGTTTTTTTGAAAAATTTGCCCAACTAACGGTATATTGGTGAATTTTTCAATTCCATCCTCTAGATCAAGTTATAAGCTACAAAAAATTGTACCGTAATTTTGTCGTAGGACGCACTGTTCTCGAGATATAAGCTGTCAAAACTTCCATACGAAACACCAGAGTAACAAATTAAATTGAGTTTTTTTGCAAAATTTGCCCAACTAACGGTATATTGGTGAATTTTTCAATTCCATCCTCTAGATCAAGTTATAAGCTCCAAAAAATTGTACTGTGATTTTGTCGTAGGACGCACTGTTCTCGAGATTTAAGCTGTCAAAACTTCCATACGAAACACCAGCGTAACGAATTAAATTGAGTTTTTTTGAAAAATTTGCCCAACTAACGGTATATTGGTGAATTTTTCAATTCCATCCTCTAGATCAAGTTATAAGCTACAAAAAATTGTACTGTAATTTTGTCGTAGGACGCACTGTTCTCGAGATATAAGTTGTCAAAACTTCCATACGAAACACCAGAGTAACAAATTAAATTGAGTTTTTTTGCAAAATTTGCCCAACTAACGGTATATTGGTGAATTTTTCAATTCCATCCTCTAGATCAAGTTATAAGCTACAAAAAATTGTACTGTAATTTTGTCGTAGGACGCACTGTTCTCGAGATATAAGTTGTCAAAACTTCCATACGAAACACCAGCGTAACGAATTAAATTGAGTTTTTTTGAAAAGTTTGCCCAACTAACGGTATATTGGTGAATTTTTCAATTCCATACTCTAGATCAAGTTATAAGCTACAAAAAATTGTACTGTAATTTTGTCGTAGGACGCACTGTTCTCGAGATATAAGTTGTCAAAACTTCCATACGAAACACCAGAGTAACGAATTAAATTGAGTTTTTTTGAAAAATTTGCCCAACTAACGGTATATTGGTGAATTTTTCAATTCCATCCTCTAGATCAAGTTATAAGCTACAAAAAATTATACTGTAATTTTGTCGTAGGACGCACTGTTCTCGAGATTTAAGCTGTCAAAACTTCCATACGAAACACCAGAGTAACAAATTAAATTGAGTTTTTTTGCAAAATTTGCCCAACTAACGGTATATTGGTGAATTTTTCAATTCCATCCTCTAGATCAAGTTATAAGCTACAAAAAATTGTACTGTAATTTTGTCGTAGGACGCACTGTTCTCGAGATTTAAGCTGTCAAAACTTCCATACGAAACACCAGAGTAACAAATTAAATTGAGTTTTTTTTTGCAAAATTTGCCCAACTAACGGTATATTGGTGAATTTTTCAATTCCATCCTCTAGATCAAGTTATAAGCTACAAAAAAATGTACTGTAATTTTGTCGTAGGACGCACTGTTCTCGAGATATAAGCTGTCAAAACTTCCATACGAAACACCAGAGTAACAAATTAAATTGAGTTTTTTGCAAAATTTGCCCAAATAACGGTATATTGGTGAATTTTTCAATTCCATCCTCTAGATCAAGTTATAAGCTACAAAAAATTGTACTGTAATTTTGTCGTAGGACGCACTGTTCTCGAGATTTAAGCTGTCAAAACTTCCATACGAAACACCAGAGTAACAAATTAAATTGAGTTTTTTTTTGCAAAATTTGCCCAACTAACGGTATATTGGTGAATTTTTCAATTCCATCCTCTAGATCAAGTTATAAGCTACAAAAAATTGTACTGTAATTTTGTCGTAGGACGCACTGTTCTCGAGATTTAAGCTGTCAAAACTTCCATACGAAACACCAGAGTAACAAATTAAATTGAGTTTTTTTTGCAAAATTTGCCCAACTAACGGTATATTGGTGGATTTTTCAATTCCATCCTCTAGATCAAGTTATAAGCTACAAAAAATTGTACTGTAATTTTGTCGTAGGACGCACTGTTCTCGAGATTTAAGCTGTCAAAACTTCCATACGAAACACCAGAGTAACAAATTAAATTGAGTTTTTTTGCAAAATTTGCCCAACTAACGGTATATTGGTGAATTTTTCAATTCCATCCTCTAGGTCAAGTTATAAGCTACAAAAAATTGTACTGTAATTTTGTCGTAGGACGCACTGATTTCGAGATTTAAGCTGTCAAAACTTCCATACGAAACACCAGAGTAACAAATTAAATTGAGTTTTTTTGCAAAATTTGCGAAACTAACAGTATATTGGTGACTTTTTCAATTCCATCCTCTAGATCAAGTTATAAGCTACAAAAAATTGTACTGTAATTTTGTCGTAGGACGCACTGTTCTCGAGATATAAGCTGTCAAAACTTCCATACGAAACACCAGAGTAACAAATTAAATTGAGTTTTTTTGCAAAATTTGCGAAACTAACAGTATATTGGTGACTTTTTCAATTGCATCCTCTAGATCAAGTTATAAGCTACAAAAAATTGTACTGTAATTTTGTCGTAGGACGCACTGTTCTTGAGATATAAGCTGTCAAAACTTCCATACGAAACACCAGAGTAACAAATTAAATTGAGTTTTTTTGCAAAATTTGCCCAACTAACGGTATATTGGTGAATTTTTCAATTCCATCCTCTAGGTCAAGTTATAAGCTACAAAAAATTGTACTGTAATTTTGTCGTAGGACGCACTGTTTTCGAGATTTAAGCTGTCAAAACTTCCATACGAAACACCAGAGTAACAAATTAAATTGAGTTTTTTTGCAAAATTTGCGAAACTAACAGTATATTGGTGACTTTTTCAATTCCATCCTCTAGATCAAGTTATAAGCTACAAAAAATTGTACTGTAATTTTGTCGTAGGACGCACTGTTCTCGAGATATAAGCTGTCAAAACTTCCATACGAAACACCAGAGTAACAAATTAAATTGAGTTTTTTTGCAAAATTTGCGAAACTAACAGTATATTGGTGACTTTTTCAATTCCATCCTCTAGATCAAGTTATAAGCGACAAAAAATTGTACTGTAATTTTGTCGTAGGACGCACTGTTCTTGAGATATAAGCTGTCAAAACTTCCATACGAAACACCAGAGTAACAAATTAAATTGAGTTTTTTTGCAAAATTTGCGAAACTAACAGTATATTGGTGACTTTTTCAATTCCATCCTCTAGATCAAGTTATAAGCTACAAAAAATTGTACTGTAATTTTGTCGTAGGACGCACTGTTCTCGAGATTTAAGCTGTCAAAACTTCCATACGAAACACCAGAGTAACAAAATAAATTGAGTTTTTTTGCAAAATTTGCCCAACTAACGGTATATTGGTGAATTTTTCAATTCCATCCTCTAGATCAAGTTATAAGCTACAAAAAATTGTACTGTAATTTTGTCGTAGGACGCACTGTTCTCGAGATATAAGCTGTCAAAACTTCCATACGAAACACCAGAGTAACAAATTAAATTGAGTTTTTTTGCAAAATTTGCCCAACTAACGGTATATTGGTGAATTTTTCAATTCCTTCCTCTAGATCAAGTTATAAGCTACAAAAAATTGTACTGTAATTTTGTCGTAGGACGCACTGTTCTTGAGATATAAGCTGTCAAAACTTCCATACGAAACACCAGAGTAACAAATTAAATTCAGTTTTTTTGCAAAATTTGCCCAACTAACGGTATATTGGTGAATTTTTCAATTCCATCCTCTAGATCAAGTTATAAGCTACAAAAAATTGTACTGTAATTTTGTCGTAGGACGCACTGTTCTCGAGATATAAGCTATCAAAACTTCCATACGAAACACCAGAGTAACAAATTAAATTGAGTTTTTTTTGCAAAATTTGCCCAACTAACGGTATATTGGTGAATTTTTCAATTCCATCCTCTAGATCAAGTTATAAGCTACAGAAAATTGTACTGTAATTTTGTCGTAGGACGCACTGTTCTCGAGATTTAAGCTGTCAAAACTTCCATACGAAACACCAGAGTAACAAATTAAATTGAGTTTTTTTGCAAAATTTGCGAAACTAACAGTATATTGGTGACTTTTTCAATTCCATCCTCTAGATCAAGTTATAAGCTACAAAAAATTGTACTGTAATTTTGTCGTAGGACGCACTGTTCTTGAGATATAAGCTGTCAAAACTTCCATACGAAACACCAGAGTAACAAATTAAATTGAGTTTTTTTGCAAAATTTGCGAAACTAACAGTATATTGGTGACTTTTTCAATTCCATCCTCTAGATCAAGTTATAAGCGACAAAAAATTGTACTGTAATTTTGTCGTAGGACGCACTGTTCTTGAGATATAAGCTGTCAAAACTTCCATACGAAACACCAGAGTAACAAATTAAATTGAGTTTTTTTGCAAAATTTGCGAAACTAACAGTATATTGGTGAATTTTTCAATTCCATCCTCTAGATCAAGTTATAAGCTACAAAAAATTGTACTGTAATTTTGTCGTAGGACGCACTGTTCTCGAGATATAAGCTGTCAAAACTTCCATACGAAACACCAGAGTAACAAATTAAATTGAGTTTTTTTTGCAAAATTTGCCCAACTAACGGTATATTGGTGAATTTTTCAATTCCATCCTCTAGATCAAGTTATAAGCTACAGAAAATTGTACTGTAATTTTGTCGTAGGACGCACTGTTCTCGAGATTTAAGCTGTCAAAACTTCCATACGAAACACCAGAGTAACAAATTAAATTGAGTTTTTTTGCAAAATTTGCGAAACTAACAGTATATTGGTGACTTTTTCAATTCCATCCTCTAGATCAAGTTATAAGCGACAAAAAATTGTACTGTAATTTTGTCGTAGGACGCACTGTTCTTGAGATATAAGCTGTCAAAACTTCCATACGAAACACCAGAGTAACAAATTAAATTGAGTTTTTTTGCAAAATTTGCGAAACTAACAGTATATTGGTGACTTTTTCAATTCCATCCTCTAGATCAAGTTATAAGCTACAAAAAATTGTACTGTAATTTTGTCGTAGGACGCACTGTTCTTGAGATATAAGCTGTCAAAACTTCCATACGAAACACCAGAGTAACAAATTAAATTCAGTTTTTTTGCAAAATTTGCCCAACTAACGGTATATTGGTGAATTTTTCAATTCCATCCTCTAGATCAAGTTATAAGCTACAAAAAATTGTACTGTAATTTTGTCGTAGGACGCACTGTTCTCGAGATATAAGCTGTCAAAACTTCCATACGAAACACCAGAGTAACAAATTAAATTGAGTTTTTTTTGCAAAATTTGCCCAACTAACGGTATATTGGTGAATTTTTCAATTCCATCCTCTAGATCAAGTTATAAGCTACAGAAAATTGTACTGTAATTTTGTCGTAGGACGCACTGTTCTCGAGATTTAAGCTGTCAAAACTTCCATACGAAACACCAGAGTAACAAATTAAATTGAGTTTTTTTGCAAAATTTGCGAAACTAACAGTATATTGGTGACTTTTTCAATTCCATCCTCTAGATCAAGTTATAAGCGACAAAAAATTGTACTGTAATTTTGTCGTAGGACGCACTGTTCTTGAGATATAAGCTGTCAAAACTTCCATACGAAACACCAGAGTAACAAATTAAATTGAGTTTTTTTGCAAAATTTGCGAAACTAACAGTATATTGGTGACTTTTTCAATTCCATCCTCTAGATCAAGTTATAAGCGACAAAAAATTGTACTGTAATTTTGTCGTAGGACGCACTGTTCTTGAGATATAAGCTGTCAAAACTTCCATACGAAACACCAGAGTAACAAATTAAATTGAGTTTTTTTGCAAAATTTGCGAAACTAACAGTATATTGGTGACTTTTTCAATTCCATCCTCTAGATCAAGTTATAAGCTACAAAAAATTGTACTGTAATTTTGTCGTAGGACGCACTGTTCTCGAGATTTAAGCTGTCAAAACTTCCATACGAAACACCAGAGTAACAAAATAAATTGAGTTTTTTTGCAAAATTTGCCCAACTAACGGTATATTGGTGAATTTTTCAATTCCATCCTCTAGATCAAGTTATAAGCTACAAAAAATTGTACTGTAATTTTGTCGTAGGACGCACTGTTCTTGAGATATAAGCTGTCAAAACTTCCATACGAAACACCAGAGTAACAAATTAAATTCAGTTTTTTTTGCAAAATTTGCCCAACTAACGGTATATTGGTGAATTTTTCAATTCCATCCTCTAGATCAAGTTATAAGCTACAAAAAATTGTACTGTAATTTTGTTGTAGGACGCACTGTTCTCGAGATATAAGCTGTCAAAACTTCCATACGAAACACCAGAGTAACAAATTAAATTGAGTTTTTTTGCAAAATTTGCGAAACTAACAGTATATTGGTGACTTTTTCAATTCCATCCTCTAGATCAAGTTATAAGCTACAAAAAATTGTACTGTAATTTTGTCGTAGGACGCACTGTTCTTGAGATATAAGCTGTCAAAACTTCCATACGAAACACCAGAGTAACAAATTAAATTGAGTTTTTTTGCAAAATTTGCGAAACTAACAGTATATTGGTGACTTTTTCAATTCCATCCTCTAGATCAAGTTATAAGCTACAAAAAATTGTACTGTAATTTTGTCGTAGGACGCACTGTTCTTGAGATATAAGCTGTCAAAACTTCCATACGAAACACCAGAGTAACAAATTAAATTCAGTTTTTTTGCAAAATTTGCCCAACTAACGGTATATTGGTGAATTTTTCAATTCCATCCTCTAGATCAAGTTATAAGCTACAAAAAATTGTACTGTAATTTTGTCGTAGGACGCACTGTTCTCGAGATATAAGCTGTCAAAACTTCCATACGAAACACCAGAGTAACAAATTAAATTGAGTTTTTTTTGCAAAATTTGCCCAACTAACGGTATATTGGTGAATTTTTCAATTCCATCCTCTAGATCAAGTTATAAGCTACAGAAAATTGTACTGTAATTTTGTCGTAGGACGCACTGTTCTCGAGATTTAAGCTGTCAAAACTTCCATACGAAACACCAGAGTAACAAATTAAATTGAGTTTTTTTTGCAAAATTTGCGAAACTAACAGTATATTGGTGACTTTTTCAATTCCATCCTCTAGATCAAGTTATAAGCGACAAAAAATTGTACTGTAATTTTGTCGTAGGACGCACTGTTCTTGAGATATAAGCTGTCAAAACTTCCATACGAAACACCAGAGTAACAAATTAAATTGAGTTTTTTTGCAAAATTTGCGAAACTAACAGTATATTGGTGACTTTTTCAATTCCATCCTCTAGATCAAGTTATAAGCGACAAAAAATTGTACTGTAATTTTGTCGTAGGACGCACTGTTCTTGAGATATAAGCTGTCAAAACTTCCATACGAAACACCAGAGTAACAAATTAAATTGAGTTTTTTTGCAAAATTTGCGAAACTAACAGTATATTGGTGACTTTTTCAATTCCATCCTCTAGATCAAGTTATAAGCTACAAAAAATTGTACTGTAATTTTGTCGTAGGACGCACTGTTCTCGAGATTTAAGCTGTCAAAACTTCCATACGAAACACCAGAGTAACAAAATAAATTGAGTTTTTTTGCAAAATTTGCCCAACTAACGGTATATTGGTGAATTTTTCAATTCCATCCTCTAGATCAAGTTATAAGCTACAAAAAATTGTACTGTAATTTTGTCGTAGGACGCACTGTTCTTGAGATATAAGCTGTCAAAACTTCCATACGAAACACCAGAGTAACAAATTAAATTCAGTTTTTTTGCAAAATTTGCCCAACTAACGGTATATTGGTGAATTTTTCAATTCCATCCTCTAGATCAAGTTATAAGCTACAAAAAATTGTACTGTAATTTTGTCGTAGGACGCACTGTTCTCGAGATATAAGCTGTCAAAACTTCCATACGAAACACCAGAGTAACAAATTAAATTGAGTTTTTTTTGCAAAATTTGCCCAACTAACGGTATATTGGTGAATTTTTCAATTCCATCCTCTAGATCAAGTTATAAGCTACAGAAAATTGTACTGTAATTTTGTCGTAGGACGCACTGTTCTCGAGATTTAAGCTGTCAAAACTTCCATACGAAACACCAGAGTAACAAATTAAATTGAGTTTTTTTGCAAAATTTGCGAAACTAACAGTATATTGGTGACTTTTTCAATTCCATCCTCTAGATCAAGTTATAAGCGACAAAAAATTGTACTGTAATTTTGTCGTAGGACGCACTGTTCTTGAGATATAAGCTGTCAAAACTTCCATACGAAACACCAGAGTAACAAATTAAATTGAGTTTTTTTGCAAAATTTGCGAAACTAACAGTATATTGGTGACTTTTTCAATTCCATCCTCTAGATCAAGTTATAAGCGACAAAAAATTGTACTGTAATTTTGTCGTAGGACGCACTGTTCTTGAGATATAAGCTGTCAAAACTTCCATACGAAACACCAGAGTAACAAATTAAATTGAGTTTTTTTGCAAAATTTGCGAAACTAACAGTATATTGGTGACTTTTTCAATTCCATCCTCTAGATCAAGTTATAAGCGACAAAAAATTGTACTGTAATTTTGTCGTAGGACGCACTGTTCTTGAGATATAAGCTGTCAAAACTTCCATACGAAACACCAGAGTAACAAATTAAATTGAGTTTTTTTGCAAAATTTGCGAAACTAACAGTATATTGGTGACTTTTTCAATTCCATCCTCTAGATCAAGTTATAAGCTACAAAAAATTGTACTGTAATTTTGTCGTAGGACGCACTGTTCTCGAGATTTAAGCTGTCAAAACTTCCATACGAAACACCAGAGTAACAAAATAAATTGAGTTTTTTTGCAAAATTTGCCCAACTAACGGTATATTGGTGAATTTTTCAATTCCATCCTCTAGATCAAGTTATAAGCTACAAAAAATTGTACTGTAATTTTGTCGTAGGACGCACTGTTCTTGAGATATAAGCTGTCAAAACTTCCATACGAAACACCAGAGTAACAAATTAAATTCAGTTTTTTTGCAAAATTTGCCCAACTAACGGTATATTGGTGAATTTTTCAATTCCATCCTCTAGATCAAGTTATAAGCTACAAAAAATTGTACTGTAATTTTGTCGTAGGACGCACTGTTCTCGAGATATAAGCTGTCAAAACTTCCATACGAAACACCAGAGTAACAAATTAAATTGAGTTTTTTTTGCAAAATTTGCCCAACTAACGGTATATTGGTGAATTTTTCAATTCCATCCTCTAGATCAAGTTATAAGCTACAGAAAATTGTACTGTAATTTTGTCGTAGGACGCACTGTTCTCGAGATTTAAGCTGTCAAAACTTCCATACGAAACACCAGAGTAACAAATTAAATTGAGTTTTTTTGCAAAATTTGCGAAACTAACAGTATATTGGTGACTTTTTCAATTCCATCCTCTAGATCAAGTTATAAGCGACAAAAAATTGTACTGTAATTTTGTCGTAGGACGCACTGTTCTTGAGATATAAGCTGTCAAAACTTCCATACGAAACACCAGAGTAACAAATTAAATTGAGTTTTTTTGCAAAATTTGCGAAACTAACAGTATATTGGTGACTTTTTCAATTCCATCCTCTAGATCAAGTTATAAGCGACAAAAAATTGTACTGTAATTTTGTCGTAGGACGCACTGTTCTTGAGATATAAGCTGTCAAAACTTCCATACGAAACACCAGAGTAACAAATTAAATTCAGTTTTTTTGCAAAATTTGCCCAACTAACGGTATATTGGTGAATTTTTCAATTCCATCCTCTAGATCAAGTTATAAGCTACAAAAAATTGTACTGTAATTTTGTCGTAGGACGCACTGTTCTCGAGATATAAGCTGTCAAAACTTCCATACGAAACACCAGAGTAACAAATTAAATTGAGTTTTTTTGCAAAATTTGCGAAACTAACAGTATATTGGTGACTTTTTCAATTCCATCCTCTAGATCAAGTTATAAGCTACAAAAAATTGTACTGTAATTTTGTCGTAGGACGCACTGTTCTCGAGATTTAAGCTGTCAAAACTTCCATACGAAACACCAGAGTAACAAAATAAATTGAGTTTTTTTGCAAAATTTGCCCAACTAACGGTATATTGGTGAATTTTTCAATTCTATCCTCTAGATCAAGTTATAAGCTACAAAAAATTGTACTGTAATTTTGTCGTAGGACGCACTGTTCTTGAGATATAAGCTGTCAAAACTTCCATACGAAACACCAGAGTAACAAATTAAATTGAGTTTTTTTTGCAAAATTTGCCCAACTAACGGTATATTGGTGAATTTTTCAATTCCATCCTCTAGATCAAGTTATAAGCTACAGAAAATTGTACTGTAATTTTGTCGTAGGACGCACTGTTCTCGAGATTTAAGCTGTCAAAACTTCCATACGAAACACCAGAGTAACAAATTAAATTGAGTTTTTTTGCAAAATTTGCGAAACTAACAGTATATTGGTGACTTTTTCAATTCCATCCTCTAGATCAAGTTATAAGCTACAAAAAATTGTACTGTAATTTTGTCGTAGGACGCACTGTTCTTGAGATATAAGCTGTCAAAACTTCCATACGAAACACCAGAGTAACAAATTAAATTGAGTTTTTTTGCAAAATTTGCGAAACTAACAGTATATTGGTGACTTTTTCAATTCCATCCTCTAGATCAAGTTATAAGCTACAAAAAATTGTACTGTAATTTTGTCGTAGGACGCACTGTTCTTGAGATATAAGCTGTCAAAACTTCCATACGAAACACCAGAGTAACAAATTAAATTCAGTTTTTTTGCAAAATTTGCCCAACTAACGGTATATTGGTGAATTTTTCAATTCCATCCTCTAGATCAAGTTATAAGCTACAAAAAATTGTACTGTAATTTTGTCGTAGGACGCACTGTTCTCGAGATATAAGCTGTCAAAACTTCCATACGAAACACCAGAGTAACAAATTAAATTGAGTTTTTTTTGCAAAATTTGCCCAACTAACGGTATATTGGTGAATTTTTCAATTCCATCCTCTAGATCAAGTTATAAGCTACAGAAAATTGTACTGTAATTTTGTCGTAGGACGCACTGTTCTCGAGATTTAAGCTGTCAAAACTTCCATACGAAACACCAGAGTAACAAATTAAATTGAGTTTTTTTGCAAAATTTGCGAAACTAACAGTATATTGGTGACTTTTTCAATTCCATCCTCTAGATCAAGTTATAAGCGACAAAAAATTGTACTGTAATTTTGTCGTAGGACGCACTGTTCTTGAGATATAAGCTGTCAAAACTTCCATACGAAACACCAGAGTAACAAATTAAATTGAGTTTTTTTGCAAAATTTGCGAAACTAACAGTATATTGGTGACTTTTTCAATTCCATCCTCTAGATCAAGTTATAAGCGACAAAAAATTGTACTGTAATTTTGTCGTAGGACGCACTGTTCTTGAGATATAAGCTGTCAAAACTTCCATACGAAACACCAGAGTAACAAATTAAATTGAGTTTTTTTGCAAAATTTGCGAAACTAACAGTATATTGGTGACTTTTTCAATTCCATCCTCTAGATCAAGTTATAAGCTACAAAAAATTGTACTGTAATTTTGTCGTAGGACGCACTGTTCTCGAGATTTAAGCTGTCAAAACTTCCATACGAAACACCAGAGTAACAAAATAAATTGAGTTTTTTTGCAAAATTTGCCCAACTAACGGTATATTGGTGAATTTTTCAATTCCATCCTCTAGATCAAGTTATAAGCTACAAAAAATTGTACTGTAATTTTGTCGTAGGACGCACTGTTCTCGAGATTTAAGCTGTCAAAACTTCCATACGAAACACCAGAGTAACAAAATAAATTGAGTTTTTTTGCAAAATTTGCGAAACTAACAGTATATTGGTGACTTTTTCAATTCCATCCTCTAGATCAAGTTATAAGCGACAAAAAATTGTACTGTAATTTTGTCGTAGGACGCACTGTTCTTGAGATATAAGCTGTCAAAACTTCCATACGAAACACCAGAGTAACAAATTAAATTCAGTTTTTTTGCAAAATTTGCCCAACTAACGGTATATTGGTGAATTTTTCAATTCCATCCTCTAGATCAAGTTATAAGCTACAAAAAATTGTACTGTAATTTTGTCGTAGGACGCACTGTTCTCGAGATATAAGCTGTCAAAACTTCCATACGAAACACCAGAGTAACAAATTAAATTGAGTTTTTTTGCAAAATTTGCGAAACTAACAGTATATTGGTGACTTTTTCAATTCCATCCTCTAGATCAAGTTATAAGCTACAAAAAATTGTACTGTAATTTTGTCGTAGGACGCACTGTTCTCGAGATTTAAGCTGTCAAAACTTCCATACGAAACACCAGAGTAACAAAATAAATTGAGTTTTTTTGCAAAATTTGCCCAACTAACGGTATATTGGTGAATTTTTCAATTCCATCCTCTAGATCAAGTTATAAGCTACAAAAAATTGTACTGTAATTTTGTCGTAGGACGCACTGTTCTTGAGATATAAGCTGTCAAAACTTCCATACGAAACACCAGAGTAACAAATTAAATTGAGTTTTTTTTGCAAAATTTGCCCAACTAACGGTATATTGGTGAATTTTTCAATTCCATCCTCTAGATCAAGTTATAAGCTACAGAAAATTGTACTGTAATTTTGTCGTAGGACGCACTGTTCTCGAGATTTAAGCTGTCAAAACTTCCATACGAAACACCAGAGTAACAAATTAAATTGAGTTTTTTTGCAAAATTTGCGAAACTAACAGTATATTGGTGACTTTTTCAATTCCATCCTCTAGATCAAGTTATAAGCTACAAAAAATTGTACTGTAATTTTGTCGTAGGACGCACTGTTCTTGAGATATAAGCTGTCAAAACTTCCATACGAAACACCAGAGTAACAAATTAAATTGAGTTTTTTTGCAAAATTTGCGAAACTAACAGTATATTGGTGACTTTTTCAATTCCATCCTCTAGATCAAGTTATAAGCTACAAAAAATTGTACTGTAATTTTGTCGTAGGACGCACTGTTCTTGAGATATAAGCTGTCAAAACTTCCATACGAAACACCAGAGTAACAAATTAAATTCAGTTTTTTTTGCAAAATTTGCCCAACTAACGGTATATTGGTGAATTTTTCAATTCCATCCTCTAGATCAAGTTATAAGCTACAAAAAATTGTACTGTAATTTTGTCGTAGGACGCACTGTTCTCGAGATATAAGCTGTCAAAACTTCCATACGAAACACCAGAGTAACAAATTAAATTGAGTTTTTTTTGCAAAATTTGCCCAACTAACGGTATATTGGTGAATTTTTCAATTCCATCCTCTAGATCAAGTTATAAGCTACAGAAAATTGTACTGTAATTTTGTCGTAGGACGCACTGTTCTCGAGATTTAAGCTGTCAAAACTTCCATACGAAACACCAGAGTAACAAATTAAATTGAGTTTTTTTGCAAAATTTGCGAAACTAACAGTATATTGGTGACTTTTTCAATTCCATCCTCTAGATCAAGTTATAAGCGACAAAAAATTGTACTGTAATTTTGTCGTAGGACGCACTGTTCTTGAGATATAAGCTGTCAAAACTTCCATACGAAACACCAGAGTAACAAATTAAATTGAGTTTTTTTGCAAAATTTGCGAAACTAACAGTATATTGGTGACTTTTTCAATTCCATCCTCTAGATCAAGTTATAAGCGACAAAAAATTGTACTGTAATTTTGTCGTAGGACGCACTGTTCTTGAGATATAAGCTGTCAAAACTTCCATACGAAACACCAGAGTAACAAATTAAATTGAGTTTTTTTGCAAAATTTGCGAAACTAACAGTATATTGGTGACTTTTTCAATTCCATCCTCTAGATCAAGTTATAAGCTACAAAAAATTGTACTGTAATTTTGTCGTAGGACGCACTGTTCTCGAGATTTAAGCTGTCAAAACTTCCATACGAAACACCAGAGTAACAAAATAAATTGAGTTTTTTTGCAAAATTTGCCCAACTAACGGTATATTGGTGAATTTTTCAATTCCATCCTCTAGATCAAGTTATAAGCTACAAAAAATTGTACTGTAATTTTGTCGTAGGACGCACTGTTCTTGAGATATAAGCTGTCAAAACTTCCATACGAAACACCAGAGTAACAAATTAAATTCAGTTTTTTTGCAAAATTTGCCCAACTAACGGTATATTGGTGAATTTTTCAATTCCATCCTCTAGATCAAGTTATAAGCTACAAAAAATTGTACTGTAATTTTGTCGTAGGACGCACTGTTCTCGAGATATAAGCTGTCAAAACTTCCATACGAAACACCAGAGTAACAAATTAAATTGAGTTTTTTTTGCAAAATTTGCCCAACTAACGGTATATTGGTGAATTTTTCAATTCCATCCTCTAGATCAAGTTATAAGCTACAGAAAATTGTACTGTAATTTTGTCGTAGGACGCACTGTTCTCGAGATTTAAGCTGTCAAAACTTCCATACGAAACACCAGAGTAACAAATTAAATTGAGTTTTTTTGCAAAATTTGCGAAACTAACAGTATATTGGTGACTTTTTCAATTCCATCCTCTAGATCAAGTTATAAGCGACAAAAAATTGTACTGTAATTTTGTCGTAGGACGCACTGTTCTTGAGATATAAGCTGTCAAAACTTCCATACGAAACACCAGAGTAACAAATTAAATTGAGTTTTTTTGCAAAATTTGCGAAACTAACAGTATATTGGTGACTTTTTCAATTCCATCCTCTAGATCAAGTTATAAGCTACAAAAAATTGTACTGTAATTTTGTCGTAGGACGCACTGTTCTCGAGATTTAAGCTGTCAAAACTTCCATACGAAACACCAGAGTAACAAAATAAATTGAGTTTTTTTGCAAAATTTGCCCAACTAACGGTATATTGGTGAATTTTTCAATTCCATCCTCTAGATCAAGTTATAAGCTACAAAAAATTGTACTGTAATTTTGTCGTAGGACGCACTGTTCTCGAGATATAAGCTGTCAAAACTTCCATACGAAACACCAGAGTAACAAATTAAATTGAGTTTTTTTGCAAAATTTGCGAAACTAACAGTATATTGGTGACTTTTTCAATTCCATCCTCTAGATCAAGTTATAAGCTACAAAAAATTGTACTGTAATTTTGTCGTAGGACGCACTGTTCTCGAGATTTAAGCTGTCAAAACTTCCATACGAAACACCAGAGTAACAAATTAAATTGAGTTTTTTTGCAAAATTTGCCCAAATAACGGTATATTGTTGAATTTTTCAATTCCATACTCTAGATCAAGTTATAAGCTACAAAAAATTGTACTGTAATTTTGTCGTAGGACGCACTGTTCTCGAGATATAAGCTGTCAAAACTTCCATACGAAACAAATTAAATTGAGTTTTTTGCAAAATTTGCCCAACTAACGGTATATTGGTGAATTTTTCAATTCCATCCTCTAGATCAAGTTATAAGCTACAAAAAATTGTACTGTAATTTTGTCGTAGGACGCACTGTTCTCGAGATTTAAGCTGTCAAAACTTCCATACGAAACACCAGAGTAACAAATTAAATTGAGTTTTTTTGCAAAATTTGCGAAACTAACAGTATATTGGTGACTTTTTCAATTCCATCCTCTAGACCAAGTTATAAGCTACAAAAAATTGTACTGTAATTTTGTCGTAGGACGCACTGTTCTCGAGATATAAGCTGTCAAAACTTCCATACGAAACACCAGAGTAACAAATTAAATTGAGTTTTTTTGCAAAATTTGCCCAACTAACGGTATATTGGTGAATTTTTCAATTCCATCCTCTAGATCAAGTTATAAGCTACAAAAAATTGTACTGTAATTTTGTCGTAGGACGCACTGTTCTCGAGATTTAAGCTGTCAAAACTTCCATACGAAACACCAGAGTAACAAAATAAATTGAGTTTTTTTGCAAAATTTGCCCAACTAACGGTATATTGGTGAATTTTTCAATTCCATCCTCTAGATCAAGTTATAAGCTACAAAAAATTGTACTGTAATTTTGTCGTAGGACGCACTGTTCTCGAGATTTAAGCTGTCAAAACTTCCATACGAAACACCAGAGTAACAAATTAAATTGAGTTTTTTTGCAAAATTTACCCAACTAACGGTATATTGGTGAATTTTTCAATTCCATCCTCTAGATCAAGTTATAAGCTACAGAAAATTGTACTGTAATTTTGTCGTAGGACGCACTGTTCTCGAGATTTAAGCTGTCAAAACTTCCATACGAAACACCAGAGTAACAAATTAAATTGAGTTTTTTTGCAAAATTTGCGAAACTAACAGTATATTGGTGACTTTTTCAATTCCATCCTCTAGATCAAGTTATAAGCTACAAAAAATTGTACTGTAATTTTGTCGTAGGACGCACTGTTCTTGAGATATAAGCTGTCAAAACTTCCATACGAAACACCAGAGTAACAAATTAAATTCAGTTTTTTTGCAAAATTTGCCCAACTAACGGTATATTGGTGAATTTTTCAATTCCATCCTCTAGATCAAGTTATAAGCTACAAAAAATTGTACTGTAATTTTGTCGTAGGACGCACTGTTCTCGAGATATAAGCTGTCAAAACTTCCATACGAAACACCAGAGTAACAAATTAAATTGAGTTTTTTTGCAAAATTTGCGAAACTAACAGTATATTGGTGACTTTTTCAATTCCATCCTCTAGATCAAGTTATAAGCTACAAAAAATTGTACTGTAATTTTGTCGTAGGACGCACTGTTCTCGAGATTTAAGCTGTCAAAACTTCCATACGAAACACCAGAGTAACAAATTAAATTGAGTTTTTTTGCAAAATTTGCCCAAATAACGGTATATTGTTGAATTTTTCAATTCCATACTCTAGATCAAGTTATAAGCTACAAAAAATTGTACTGTAATTTTGTCGTAGGACGCACTGTTCTCGAGATATAAGCTGTCAAAACTTCCATACGAAACAAATTAAATTGAGTTTTTTGCAAAATTTGCCCAACTAACGGTATATTGGTGAATTTTTCAATTCCATCCTCTAGATCAAGTTATAAGCTACAAAAAATTGTACTGTAATTTTGTCGTAGGACGCACTGTTCTCGAGATTTAAGCTGTCAAAACTTCCATACGAAACACCAGAGTAACAAATTAAATTGAGTTTTTTTGCAAAATTTGCGAAACTAACAGTATATTGGTGACTTTTTCAATTCCATCCTCTAGACCAAGTTATAAGCTACAAAAAATTGTACTGTAATTTTGTCGTAGGACGCACTGTTCTCGAGATATAAGCTGTCAAAACTTCCATACGAAACACCAGAGTAACAAATTAAATTGAGTTTTTTTGCAAAATTTGCCCAACTAACGGTATATTGGTGAATTTTTCAATTCCATCCTCTAGATCAAGTTATAAGCTACAAAAAATTGTACTGTAATTTTGTCGTAGGACGCACTGTTCTCGAGATTTAAGCTGTCAAAACTTCCATACGAAACACCAGAGTAACAAATTAAATTGAGTTTTTTTGCAAAATTTGCCCAACTAACGGTATATTGGTGAATTTTTCAATTCCATCCTCTAGATCAAGTTATAAGCTACAAAAAATTGTACTGTAATTTTGTCGTAGGACGCACTGTTCTCGAGATATAAGCTGTCAAAACTTCCATACGAAACACCAGAGTAACAAATTAAATTGAGTTTTTTTGCAAAATTTGCCCAACTAACGGTATATTGGTGAATTTTTCAATTCCATCCTCTAGATCAAGTTATAAGCTACAAAAAATTGTACTGTAATTTTGTCGTAGGACGCACTGTTCTCGAGATTTAAGCTGTCAAAACTTCCATACGAAACACCAGAGTAACAAATTAAATTGAGTTTTTTTGCAAAATTTGCCCAACTAACGGTATATTGGTGAATTTTTCAATTCCATCCTCTAGATCAAGTTATAAGCTACAAAAAATTGTACCGTAATTTTGTCGTAGGACGCACTGTTCTCGAGATATAAGCTGTCAAAACTTCCATACGAAACACCAGAGTAACAAATTAAATTGAGTTTTTTTGCAAAATTTGCGAAACTAACAGTATATTGGTGAATTTTTCAATTCCATCCTCTAGATCAAACTATAAGCTACAAAAAATTGTACTGTAATTTTGTCGTAGGACGCACTGTTCTCGAGATATAAGTTGTCAAAACTTCCATACGAAACACCAGCGTAACGAATTAAATTGAGTTTTTTTGAAAAATTTGCCCAACTAACGGTATATTGGTGAATTTTTCAATTCCATCCTCTAGATCAAGTTATAAGCTACAAAAAATTGTACTGTAATTTTGTCGTAGGACGCACTGTTCTCGAGATATAAGCTGTCAAAACTTCCATACGAAACACCAGAGTAACAAATTAAATTGAGTTTTTTTGCAAAATTTGCCCAACTAACGGTATATTGGTGAATTTTTCAATTCCATCCTCTAGATCAAGTTATAAGCTCCAAAAAATTGTACTGTGATTTTGTCGTAGGACGCACTGTTCTCGAGATTTAAGCTGTCAAAACTTCTATACGAAACACCAGAGTAACAAATTAAATTGAGTTTTTTTGCAAAATTTGCGAAACTAACAGTATATTGGTGACTTTTTCAATTCCATCCTCTAGATCAAGTTATAAGCTACAAAAAATTGTACTGTAATTTTGTCGTAGGACGCACTGTTCTCGAGATTTAAGCTGTCAAAACTTCCATACGAAACACCAGAGTAACAAAATAAATTGAGTTTTTTTGCAAAATTTGCCCAACTAACGGTATATTGGTGAATTTTTCAATTCCATCCTCTAGATCAAGTTATAAGCTACAAAAAATTGTACTGTAATTTTGTCGTAGGACGCACTGTTCTCGAGATTTAAGCTGTCAAAACTTCCATACGAAACACCAGAGTAACAAATTAAATTGAGTTTTTTTGCAAAATTTGCCCAACTAACGGTATATTGGTGAATTTTTCAATTCCATCCTCTAGATCAAGTTATAAGCTACAAAAAATTGTACTGTAATTTTGTCGTAGGACGCACTGTTCTCGAGATATAAGCTGTCAAAACTTCCATACGAAACACCAGAGTAACAAATTAAATTGAGTTTTTTTGCAAAATTTGCCCAACTAACGGTATATTGGTGAATTTTTCAATTCCATCCTCTAGATCAAGTTATAAGCTACAAAAAATTGTACTGTAATTTTGTCGTAGGACGCACTGTTCTCGAGATTTAAGCTGTCAAAACTTCCATACGAAACACCAGAGTAACAAATTAAATTGAGTTTTTTTGCAAAATTTGCCCAACTAACGGTATATTGGTGAATTTTTCAATTCCATCCTCTAGATCAAGTTATAAGCTACAAAAAATTGTACCGTAATTTTGTCGTAGGACGCACTGTTCTCGAGATATAAGCTGTCAAAACTTCCATACGAAACACCAGAGTAACAAATTAAATTGAGTTTTTTTGCAAAATTTGCGAAACTAACAGTATATTGGTGAATTTTTCAATTCCATCCTCTAGATCAAGTTATAAGCTACAAAAAATTGTACTGTAATTTTGTCGTAGGACGCACTGTTCTCGAGATATAAGTTGTCAAAACTTCCATACGAAACACCAGCGTAACGAATTAAATTGAGTTTTTTTGAAAAATTTGCCCAACTAACGGTATATTGGTGAATTTTTCAATTCCATCCTCTAGATCAAGTTATAAGCTACAAAAAATTGTACTGTAATTTTGTCGTAGGACGCACTGTTCTCGAGATTTAAGCTGTCAAAACTTCCATACGAAACACCAGAGTAACAAAATAAATTGAGTTTTTTTGCAAAATTTGCCCAACTAACGGTATATTGGTGAATTTTTCAATTCCATCCTCTAGATCAAGTTATAAGCTACAAAAAATTGTACTGTAATTTTGTCGTAGGACGCACTGTTCTTGAGATATAAGCTGTCAAAACTTCCATACGAAACACCAGAGTAACAAATTAAATTCAGTTTTTTTGCAAAATTTGCCCAACTAACGGTATATTGGTGAATTTTTCAATTCCATCCTCTAGATCAAGTTATAAGCTACAAAAAATTGTACTGTAATTTTGTCGTAGGACGCACTGTTCTCGAGATATAAGCTGTCAAAACTTCCATACGAAACAAATTAAATTGAGTTTTTTGCAAAATTTGCCCAACTAACGGTATATTGGTGAATTTTTCAATTCCATCCTCTAGATCAAGTTATAAGCTACAAAAAATTGTACTGTAATTTTGTCGTAGGACGCACTGTTCTCGAGATTTAAGCTGTCAAAACTTCCATACGAAACACCAGAGTAACAAATTAAATTGAGTTTTTTTGCAAAATTTGCGAAACTAACAGTATATTGGTGACTTTTTCAATTCCATCCTCTAGACCAAGTTATAAGCTACAAAAAATTGTACTGTAATTTTGTCGTAGGACGCACTGTTCTCGAGATATAAGCTGTCAAAACTTCCATACGAAACACCAGAGTAACAAATTAAATTGAGTTTTTTTGCAAAATTTGCCCAACTAACGGTATATTGGTGAATTTTTCAATTCCATCCTCTAGATCAAGTTATAAGCTACAAAAAATTGTACTGTAATTTTGTCGTAGGACGCACTGTTCTCGAGATTTAAGCTGTCAAAACTTCCATACGAAACACCAGAGTAACAAAATAAATTGAGTTTTTTTGCAAAATTTGCCCAACTAACGGTATATTGGTGAATTTTTCAATTCCATCCTCTAGATCAAGTTATAAGCTACAAAAAATTGTACTGTAATTTTGTCGTAGGACGCACTGTTCTCGAGATTTAAGCTGTCAAAACTTCCATACGAAACACCAGAGTAACAAATTAAATTGAGTTTTTTTGCAAAATTTACCCAACTAACGGTATATTGGTGAATTTTTCAATTCCATCCTCTAGATCAAGTTATAAGCTACAGAAAATTGTACTGTAATTTTGTCGTAGGACGCACTGTTCTCGAGATTTAAGCTGTCAAAACTTCCATACGAAACACCAGAGTAACAAATTAAATTGAGTTTTTTTGCAAAATTTGCGAAACTAACAGTATATTGGTGACTTTTTCAATTCCATCCTCTAGATCAAGTTATAAGCTACAAAAAATTGTACTGTAATTTTGTCGTAGGACGCACTGTTCTTGAGATATAAGCTGTCAAAACTTCCATACGAAACACCAGAGTAACAAATTAAATTCAGTTTTTTTGCAAAATTTGCCCAACTAACGGTATATTGGTGAATTTTTCAATTCCATCCTCTAGATCAAGTTATAAGCTACAAAAAATTGTACTGTAATTTTGTCGTAGGACGCACTGTTCTCGAGATATAAGCTGTCAAAACTTCCATACGAAACACCAGAGTAACAAATTAAATTGAGTTTTTTTGCAAAATTTGCGAAACTAACAGTATATTGGTGACTTTTTCAATTCCATCCTCTAGATCAAGTTATAAGCTACAAAAAATTGTACTGTAATTTTGTCGTAGGACGCACTGTTCTCGAGATTTAAGCTGTCAAAACTTCCATACGAAACACCAGAGTAACAAATTAAATTGAGTTTTTTTGCAAAATTTGCCCAAATAACGGTATATTGTTGAATTTTTCAATTCCATACTCTAGATCAAGTTATAAGCTACAAAAAATTGTACTGTAATTTTGTCGTAGGACGCACTGTTCTCGAGATATAAGCTGTCAAAACTTCCATACGAAACAAATTAAATTGAGTTTTTTGCAAAATTTGCCCAACTAACGGTATATTGGTGAATTTTTCAATTCCATCCTCTAGATCAAGTTATAAGCTACAAAAAATTGTACTGTAATTTTGTCGTAGGACGCACTGTTCTCGAGATTTAAGCTGTCAAAACTTCCATACGAAACACCAGAGTAACAAATTAAATTGAGTTTTTTTGCAAAATTTGCGAAACTAACAGTATATTGGTGACTTTTTCAATTCCATCCTCTAGACCAAGTTATAAGCTACAAAAAATTGTACTGTAATTTTGTCGTAGGACGCACTGTTCTCGAGATATAAGCTGTCAAAACTTCCATACGAAACACCAGAGTAACAAATTAAATTGAGTTTTTTTGCAAAATTTGCCCAACTAACGGTATATTGGTGAATTTTTCAATTCCATCCTCTAGATCAAGTTATAAGCTACAAAAAATTGTACTGTAATTTTGTCGTAGGACGCACTGTTCTCGAGATTTAAGCTGTCAAAACTTCCATACGAAACACCAGAGTAACAAAATAAATTGAGTTTTTTTGCAAAATTTGCCCAACTAACGGTATATTGGTGAATTTTTCAATTCCATCCTCTAGATCAAGTTATAAGCTACAAAAAATTGTACTGTAATTTTGTCGTAGGACGCACTGTTCTCGAGATTTAAGCTGTCAAAACTTCCATACGAAACACCAGAGTAACAAATTAAATTGAGTTTTTTTGCAAAATTTGCCCAACTAACGGTATATTGGTGAATTTTTCAATTCCATCCTCTAGATCAAGTTATAAGCTACAAAAAATTGTACTGTAATTTTGTCGTAGGACGCACTGTTCTCGAGATATAAGCTGTCAAAACTTCCATACGAAACACCAGAGTAACAAATTAAATTGAGTTTTTTTGCAAAATTTGCCCAACTAACGGTATATTGGTGAATTTTTCAATTCCATCCTCTAGATCAAGTTATAAGCTACAAAAAATTGTACTGTAATTTTGTCGTAGGACGCACTGTTCTCGAGATTTAAGCTGTCAAAACTTCCATACGAAACACCAGAGTAACAAATTAAATTGAGTTTTTTTGCAAAATTTGCCCAACTAACGGTATATTGGTGAATTTTTCAATTCCATCCTCTAGATCAAGTTATAAGCTACAAAAAATTGTACCGTAATTTTGTCGTAGGACGCACTGTTCTCGAGATATAAGCTGTCAAAACTTCCATACGAAACACCAGAGTAACAAATTAAATTGAGTTTTTTTGCAAAATTTGCGAAACTAACAGTATATTGGTGAATTTTTCAATTCCATCCTCTAGATCAAACTATAAGCTACAAAAAATTGTACTGTAATTTTGTCGTAGGACGCACTGTTCTCGAGATATAAGTTGTCAAAACTTCCATACGAAACACCAGCGTAACGAATTAAATTGAGTTTTTTTGAAAAATTTGCCCAACTAACGGTATATTGGTGAATTTTTCAATTCCATCCTCTAGATCAAGTTATAAGCTACAAAAAATTGTACTGTAATTTTGTCGTAGGACGCACTGTTCTCGAGATATAAGCTGTCAAAACTTCCATACGAAACACCAGAGTAACAAATTAAATTGAGTTTTTTTGCAAAATTTGCCCAACTAACGGTATATTGGTGAATTTTTCAATTCCATCCTCTAGATCAAGTTATAAGCTCCAAAAAATTGTACTGTGATTTTGTCGTAGGACGCACTGTTCTCGAGATTTAAGCTGTCAAAACTTCTATACGAAACACCAGAGTAACAAATTAAATTGAGTTTTTTTGCAAAATTTGCGAAACTAACAGTATATTGGTGACTTTTTCAATTCCATCCTCTAGATCAAGTTATAAGCTACAAAAAATTGTACTGTAATTTTGTCGTAGGACGCACTGTTCTCGAGATTTAAGCTGTCAAAACTTCCATACGAAACACCAGAGTAACAAAATAAATTGAGTTTTTTTGCAAAATTTGCCCAACTAACGGTATATTGGTGAATTTTTCAATTCCATCCTCTAGATCAAGTTATAAGCTACAAAAAATTGTACTGTAATTTTGTCGTAGGACGCACTGTTCTCGAGATTTAAGCTGTCAAAACTTCCATACGAAACACCAGAGTAACAAATTAAATTGAGTTTTTTTGCAAAATTTGCCCAACTAACGGTATATTGGTGAATTTTTCAATTCCATCCTCTAGATCAAGTTATAAGCTACAAAAAATTGTACTGTAATTTTGTCGTAGGACGCACTGTTCTCGAGATATAAGCTGTCAAAACTTCCATACGAAACACCAGAGTAACAAATTAAATTGAGTTTTTTTGCAAAATTTGCCCAACTAACGGTATATTGGTGAATTTTTCAATTCCATCCTCTAGATCAAGTTATAAGCTACAAAAAATTGTACTGTAATTTTGTCGTAGGACGCACTGTTCTCGAGATTTAAGCTGTCAAAACTTCCATACGAAACACCAGAGTAACAAATTAAATTGAGTTTTTTTGCAAAATTTGCCCAACTAACGGTATATTGGTGAATTTTTCAATTCCATCCTCTAGATCAAGTTATAAGCTACAAAAAATTGTACCGTAATTTTGTCGTAGGACGCACTGTTCTCGAGATATAAGCTGTCAAAACTTCCATACGAAACACCAGAGTAACAAATTAAATTGAGTTTTTTTGCAAAATTTGCGAAACTAACAGTATATTGGTGAATTTTTCAATTCCATCCTCTAGATCAAGTTATAAGCTACAAAAAATTGTACTGTAATTTTGTCGTAGGACGCACTGTTCTCGAGATATAAGTTGTCAAAACTTCCATACGAAACACCAGCGTAACGAATTAAATTGAGTTTTTTTGAAAAATTTGCCCAACTAACGGTATATTGGTGAATTTTTCAATTCCATCCTCTAGATCAAGTTATAAGCTACAAAAAATTGTACTGTAATTTTGTCGTAGGACGCACTGTTCTCGAGATTTAAGCTGTCAAAACTTCCATACGAAACACCAGAGTAACAAATTAAATTGAGTTTTTTTTGCAAAATTTGCCCAACTAACGGTATATTGGTGAATTTTTCAATTCCATCCTCTAGATCAAGTTATAAGCTACAAAAAATTGTACTGTAATTTTGTCGTAGGACGCACTGTTCTCGAGATTTAAGCTGTCAAAACTTCCATACGAAACACCAGAGTAACAAATTAAATTGAGTTTTTTTTGCAAAATTTGCCCAACTAACGGTATATTGGTGAAATTTTCAATTCCATCCTCTAGATCAAGTTATAAGCTATAAAAAATTGTACCGTAATTTTGTCGTAGGACGCACTGTTCTCGAGATATAAGCTGTCAAAACTTCCATACGAAACACCAGAGTAACGAATTAAATTGAGTTTTTTTGCAAAATTTGCCCAACTAACGGTATATTGGTGAATTTTTCAATTCCATCCTCTAGATCAAGTTATAAGCTACAAAAAATTGCACTGTAATTTTGTCGTAGGACGCACTGTTCTCGAGATATAAGTTGTCAAAACTTCCATACGAAACACCAGCGTAACGAATTAAATTGAGTTTTTTTGAAAAATTTGCCCAACTAACGGTATATTGGTGAATTTTTCAATTCCATCCTCTAGATCAAGTTATAAGCTACAAAAAATTGCACTGTAATTTTGTCGTAGGACGCACTGTTCTCGAGATATAAGTTGTCAAAACTTCCATACGAAACACCAGAGTAACAAATTAAATTGAGTTTTTTTTGCAAAATTTGCCCAACTAACGGTATATTGGTGAATTTTTCAATTCCATCCTCTAGATCAAGTTATGAGCTACAAAAAATTGCACTGTAATTTTGTCGTAGGACGCACTGTTCTCGAGATATAAGTTGTCAAAACTTCCATACGAAACACCAGAGTAACGAATTAAATTGAGTTTTTTTGAAAAATTTGCCCAACTAACGGTATATTGGTGAATTTTTCAATTCCATCCTCTAGATCAAGTTATAAGCTACAAAAAATTGTACTGTAATTTTGTCGTAGGACGCACTGTTCTCGAGATATAAGTTGTCAAAACTTCCATACGAAACACCAGCGTAACGAATTAAATTGAGTTTTTTTGAAAAATTTGCCCAACTAACGGTATATTGGTGAATTTTTCAATTCCATCCTCTAGATCAAGTTATAAGCTACAAAAAATTGTACTGTAATTTTGTCGTAGGACGCACTGTTCTCGAGATATAAGTTGTCAAAACTTCCATACGAAACACCAGAGTAACAAATTAAATTGAGTTTTTTTTGCAAAATTTGCCCAACTAACGGTATATTGGTGAATTTTTCAATTCCATCCTCTAGATCAAGTTATGAGCTACAAAAAATTGTACTGTAATTTTGTCGTAGGACGCACTGTTCTCGAGATATAAGTTGTCAAAACTTCCATACGAAACACCAGAGTAACGAATTAAATTGAGTTTTTTTGAAAAATTTGCCCAACTAACGGTATATTGGTGAATTTTTCAATTCCATCCTCT
Source organism: Eristalis intricaria (assembly GCA_964034865.1). Classification (NCBI taxonomy): domain Eukaryota; kingdom Metazoa; phylum Arthropoda; class Insecta; order Diptera; family Syrphidae; genus Eristalis; species Eristalis intricaria. The sequence goes on from OZ035877.1 coordinate 12,347,404, forward strand.
AGATCAAGTTATAAGCTACAAAAAATTGTGCTGTAATTTTGTCGTAGGACGCACTGTTCTCGAGATTTAAGCTGTCAAAACTTCCATACGAAACACCAGAGTAACAAATTAAATTGAGTTTTTTTGCAAAATTTGCCCAACTAACGGTATATTGGTGAATTTTTCAATTCCATCCTCTAGATCAAGTTATAAGCTACAAAAAATTGTACTGTAATTTTGTCGTAGGACGCACTGTTCTCGAGATTTAAGCTGTCAAAACTTCCATACGAAACACCAGCGTAACGAATTAAATTGAGTTTTTTTGCAAAATTTGCCCAACTAACGGTATATTGGTGAATTTTTCAATTCCATCCTCTAGATCAAGTTATAAGCTACAAAAAATTGTACTGTAATTTTGTCGTAGGACGCACTGTTCTCGAGATATAAGTTGTCAAAACTTCCATACGAAACACCAGAGTAACAAATTAAATTGAGTTTTTTTGCAAAATTTGCCCAACTAACGGTATATTGGTGAATTTTTCAATTCCATCCTCTAGATCAAGTTATAAGCTACAAAAAATTGTACTGTAATTTTGTCGTAGGACGCACTGTTCTCGAGATTTAAGCTGTCAAAACTTCCATACGAAACACCAGCGTAACGAATTAAATTGAGTTTTTTTGCAAAATTTGCCCAACTAACGGTATATTGGTGAATTTTTCAATTCCATCCTCTAGATCAAGTTATAAGCTACAAAAAATTGTACTGTAATTTTGTCGTAGGACGCACTGTTCTCGAGATTTAAGCTGTCAAAACTTCCATACGAAACACCAGAGTAACAAATTAAATTGAGTTTTTTTTGCAAAATTTGCCCAACTAACGGTATATTGGTGAATTTTTCAATTCCATCCTCTAGATCAAGTTATAAGCTACAAAAAATTGTACTGTAATTTTGTCGTAGGACGCACTGTTCTCGAGATTTAAGCTGTCAAAACTTCCATACGAAACACCAGAGTAACAAATTAAATTGAGTTTTTTGCAAAATTTGCCCAACTAACGGTATATTGGTGAATTTTTCAATTCCATCCTCTAGATCAAGTTATAAGCTACAAAAAATTGTACTGTAATTTTGTCGTTAGGACGCACTGTTTTCGAGATTTAAGCTGTCAACACTTCCATACGAAACACCAGAGTAACAAATTAAATTGAGTTTTTTTGCAAAATTTGCCCAACTAACGGTATATTGGTGAATTTTTCAATTCCATCCTCCAGATCAAGTTCTAAGCTACAAAAAATTGTACTGTAATTTTGTCGTAGGACGCACTGTTCTCGAGATATAAGTTGTCAAAACTTCCATACGAAACACCAGAGTAACAAATTAAATTGAGTTTTTTTTGAAAAATTTGTCCAACTAACGGTATATTGGTGAATTTTTCAATTCCATCCTCTAGATCAAGTTATGAGCTACAAAAAATTGTACTGTAATTTTGTCGTAGGACGCACTGTTCTCGAGATTTAAGCTGTCAAAACTTCCATACGAAACACCAGAGTAACAAATTAAATTGAGTTTTTTTTGCAAAATTTGCCCAACTAACGGTATATTGGTGAATTTTTCAATTCCATCCTCTAGATCAAGTTATGAGCTACAAAAAATTGTACTGTAATTTTGTCGTAGGACGCACTGTTCTCGAGATATAAGCTGTCAAAACTTCCATACGAAACACCAGAGTAACAAATTAAATTGAGTTATTTTGCAAAATTTGCCCAACTAACGGTATATTGGTGAATTTTTCAATTCCATCCTCTAGATCAAGTTATAAGCTACAAAAAATTGTAATGTAATTTTGTCGTAGGACGCACTGTTCTCGAGATATAAGTTGTCAAAACTTCCATACGAAACACCAGAGTAACAAATTAAATTGAGTTTTTTTTGCAAAATTTGCCCAACTAACGGTATATTGGTGAATTTTTCAATTCCATCCTCTAGATCAAGTTATGAGCTACAAAAAATTGTACTGTAATTTTGTCGTAGGACGCACTGTTCTCGAGATATAAGTTGTCAAAACTTCCATACGAAACACCAGAGTAACGAATTAAATTGAGTTTTTTTGAAAAATTTGCCCAACTAACGGTATATTGGTGAATTTTTCAATTCCATCCTCTAGATCAAGTTATAAGCTACAAAAAATTGTACTGTAATTTTGTCGTAGGACGCACTGCTCTCGAGATATAAGCTGTCAAAACTTCCATACGAAACACCAGAGTAACAAATTAAATTGAGTTTTTTTGCAAAATTTGTCCAACTAACGGTATATTGGTGAATTTTTCAATTCCATCCTCTAGATCAAGTTATAAGCTACAAAAAATTGTCGTAGGACGCACTGTTCTCGAGATTTAAGCTGTCAAAACTTCCATACGAAACACCAGAGTAACAAATTAAATTGAGTTTTTTTTGCAAAATTTGCCCAACTAACGGTATATTGGTGAATTTTTCAATTCCATCCTCTAGATCAAGTTATAAGCTACAAAAAATTGTACTGTAATTTTGTCGTAGGACGCACTGCTCTCGAGATATAAGCTGTCAAAACTTCCATACGAAACACCAGAGTAACAAATTAAATTGAGTTTTTTTGCAAAATTTGTCCAACTAACGGTATATTGGTGAATTTTTCAATTCCATCCTCTAGATCAAGTTATAAGCTACAAAAAATTGTACTGTAATTTTGTCGTAGGACGCACTGCTCTCGAGATATAAGCTGTCAAAACTTCCATACGAAACACCAGAGTAACAAATTAAATTGAGTTTTTTTGCAAAATTTGTCCAACTAACGGTATATTGGTGAATTTTTCAATTCCATCCTCTAGATCAAGTTATAAGCTACAAAAAATTGTCGTAGGACGCACTGTTCTCGAGATTTAAGCTGTCAAAACTTCCATACGAAACACCAGAGTAACAAATTAAATTGAGTTTTTTTTGCAAAATTTGCCCAACTAACGGTATATTGGTGAATTTTTCAATTCCATCCTCTAGATCAAGTTATGAGCTACAAAAAATTGTACTGTAATTTTGTCGTAGGACGCACTGCTCTCGAGATATAAGCTGTCAAAACTTCCATACGAAACACCAGAGTAACAAATTAAATTGAGTTTTTTTGCAAAATTTGTCCAACTAACGGTATATTGGTGAATTTTTCAATTCCATCCTCTAGATCAAGTTATAAGCTACAAAAAATTGTACTGTAATTTTGTCGTAGGACGCACTGCTCTCGAGATATAAGCTGTCAAAACTTCCATACGAAACACCAGAGTAACAAATTAAATTGAGTTTTTTTGCAAAATTTGTCCAACTAACGGTATATTGGTGAATTTTTCAATTCCATCCTCTAGATCAAGTTATAAGCTACAAAAAATTGTCGTAGGACGCACTGTTCTCGAGATTTAAGCTGTCAAAACTTCCATACGAAACACCAGAGTAACAAATTAAATTGAGTTTTTTTTGCAAAATTTGCCCAACTAACGGTATATTGGTGAATTTTTCAATTCCATCCTCTAGATCAAGTTATAAGCTACAAAAAATTGTACTGTAATTTTGTCGTAGGACGCACTGCTCTCGAGATATAAGCTGTCAAAACTTCCATACGAAACACCAGAGTAACAAATTAAATTGAGTTTTTTTGCAAAATTTGTCCAACTAACGGTATATTGGTGAATTTTTCAATTCCATCCTCTAGATCAAGTTATAAGCTACAAAAAATTGTCGTAGGACGCACTGTTCTCGAGATTTAAGCTGTCAAAACTTCCATACGAAACACCAGAGTAACAAATTAAATTGAGTTTTTTTTGCAAAATTTGCCCAACTAACGGTATATTGGTGAATTTTTCAATTCCATCCTCTAGATCAAGTTATAAGCTACAAAAAATTGTACTGTAATTTTGTCGTAGGACGCACTGCTCTCGAGATATAAGCTGTCAAAACTTCCATACGAAACACCAGAGTAACAAATTAAATTGAGTTTTTTTGCAAAATTTGTCCAACTAACGGTATATTGGTGAATTTTTCAATTCCATCCTCTAGATCAAGTTATAAGCTACAAAAAATTGTACTGTAATTTTGTCGTAGGACGCACTGTTCTCGAGATTTAAGCTGTAAAAACTTCCATACGAAACACCAGAGTAACAAATTAAATTGAGTTTTTTTGCAAAATTTGTCCAACTAACGGTATATTGGTGAATTTTTCAATTCCATCCTCTAGATCAAGTTATAAGCTACAAAAAATTGTACTGTAATTTTGTCGTAGGACGCACTGCTCTCGAGATATAAGCTGTCAAAACTTCCATACGAAACACCAGAGTAACAAATTAAATTGAGTTTTTTTGCAAAATTTGTCCAACTAACGGTATATTGGTGAATTTTTCAATTCCATCCTCTAGATCAAGTTATAAGCTACAAAAAATTGTCGTAGGACGCACTGTTCTCGAGATTTAAGCTGTCAAAACTTCCATACGAAACACCAGAGTAACAAATTAAATTGAGTTTTTTTTGCAAAATTTGCCCAACTAACGGTATATTGGTGAATTTTTCAATTCCATCCTCTAGATCAAGTTATGAGCTACAAAAAATTGTACTGTAATTTTGTCGTAGGACGCACTGCTCTCGAGATATAAGCTGTCAAAACTTCCATACGAAACACCAGAGTAACAAATTAAATTGAGTTTTTTTGCAAAATTTGTCCAACTAACGGTATATTGGTGAATTTTTCAATTCCATCCTCTAGATCAAGTTATGAGCTACAAAAAATTGTACTGTAATTTTGTCGTAGGACGCACTGTTCTCGAGATATAAGTTGTCAAAACTTCCATACGAAACACCAGAGTAACGAATTGAATTGAGTTTTTTTGAAAAATTTGCCCAACTAACGGTATATTGGTGAATTTTTCAATTCCATCCTCTAGATCAAGTTATAAGCTACAAAAAATTGTACTGTAATTTTGTCGTAGGACGCACTGCTCTCGAGATATAAGCTGTCAAAACTTCCATACGAAACACCAGAGTAACAAATTAAATTGAGTTTTTTTGCAAAATTTGTCCAACTAACGGTATATTGGTGAATTTTTCAATTCCATCCTCTAGATCAAGTTATAAGCTACAAAAAATTGTCGTAGGACGCACTGTTCTCGAGATTTAAGCTGTCAAAACTTCCATACGAAACACCAGAGTAACAAATTAAATTGAGTTTTTTTTGCAAAATTTGCCCAACTAACGGTATATTGGTGAATTTTTCAATTCCATCCTCTAGATCAAGTTATAAGCTACAAAAAATTGTACTGTAATTTTGTCGTAGGACGCACTGCTCTCGAGATATAAGCTGTCAAAACTTCCATACGAAACACCAGAGTAACAAATTAAATTGAGTTTTTTTGCAAAATTTGTCCAACTAACGGTATATTGGTGAATTTTTCAATTCCATCCTCTAGATCAAGTTATAAGCTACAAAAAATTGTCGTAGGACGCACTGTTCTCGAGATTTAAGCTGTCAAAACTTCCATACGAAACACCAGAGTAACAAATTAAATTGAGTTTTTTTTGCAAAATTTGCCCAACTAACGGTATATTGGTGAATTTTTCAATTCCATCCTCTAGATCAAGTTATAAGCTACAAAAAATTGTACTGTAATTTTGTCGTAGGACGCACTGCTCTCGAGATATAAGCTGTCAAAACTTCCATACGAAACACCAGAGTAACAAATTAAATTGAGTTTTTTTGCAAAATTTGTCCAACTAACGGTATATTGGTGAATTTTTCAATTCCATCCTCTAGATCAAGTTATAAGCTACAAAAAATTGTACTGTAATTTTGTCGTAGGACGCACTGCTCTCGAGATATAAGCTGTCAAAACTTCCATACGAAACACCAGAGTAACAAATTAAATTGAGTTTTTTTGCAAAATTTGTCCAACTAACGGTATATTGGTGAATTTTTCAATTCCATCCTCTAGATCAAGTTATAAGCTACAAAAAATTGTCGTAGGACGCACTGTTCTCGAGATTTTTTTCAATTCCATCCTCTAGATCAAGTTATAAGCTACAAAAAATTGTACTGTAATTTTGTCGTAGGACGCACTGTTTTCGAGATTTAAGCTGTCAACACTTCCATACGAAACACCAGAGTAACAAATTAAATTGAGTTTTTTTTGCAAAATTTGCCCAACTAACGGTATATTGGTGAATTTTTCAATTCCATCCTCCAGATCAAGTTCTAAGCTACAAAAAATTGTACTGTAATTTTGTCGTAGGACGCACTGTTCTCGAGATATAAGTTGTCAAAACTTCCATACGAAACACCAGAGTAGCAAATTAAATTGAGTTTTTTTGCAAAATTTGCCCAACTAACGGTATATTGGTGAATTTTTCAATTCCATCCTCTAGATCAAGTTATAAGCTACAAAAAATTGTACTGTAATTTTGTCGTAGGACGCACTGTTTTCGAGATTTAAGCTGTCAACACTTCCATACGAAACACCAGAGTAACAAATTAAATTGAGTTTTTTTGCAAAATTTGCCCAACTAACGGTATATTGGTGAATTTTTCAATTCCATCCTCCAGATCAAGTTCTAAGCTACAAAAAATTGTACTGTAATTTTGTCGTAGGACGCACTGTTCTCGAGATATAAGTTGTCAAAACTTCCATACGAAACACCAGAGTAACAAATTAAATTGAGTTTTTTTGCAAAATTTGCCCAACTAACGGTATATTGGTGAATTTTTCAATTCCATCCTCCAGATCAAGTTCTAAGCTACAAAAAATTGTACGGTAATTTTGTCGTAGGACGCACTGTTCTCGAGATATAAGTTGTCAAAACTTCCATACGAAACACCAGAGTAACAAATTAAATTGAGTTTTTTTGCAAAATTTGCCCAACTAACGGTATATTGGTGAATTCCATCCTCTAGATCAAGTTATGAGCTACAAAAAATTGTACTGTAATTTTGTCGTAGGACGCACTGTTCTCGAGATTTAAGCTGTCAAATCTTCCATACAAAACACCAGAGTAACAAATTAAATTGAGTTTTTTTGCAAAATTTGCCCAACTAACGGTATATTGGTGAATTTTTCAATTCCATCCTCTAGATCAAGTTATGAGCTACAAAAAATTGTACTGTAATTTTGTTGTAGGACGCACTGTTCTCGAGATTTAAGCTGTCAAAACTTCCATACGAAACACCAGAGTAACAAATTAAATTGAGTTTTTTTGCAAAATTTGCCCAACTAACGGTATATTGGTGAATTTTTCAATTCCATCCTCTAGATCAAGTTATAAGCTACAAAAAATTGTACTGTAATTTTGTCGTAGGACGCACTGTTCTCGAGATATAAGTTGTCAAAACTTCCATACGAAACACCAGAGTAACAAATTAAATTGAGTTTTTTTGCAAAATTTGCCCAACTAACGGTATATTGGTGAATTTTTCAATTCCATCCTCTAGATCAAGTTATGAGCTACAAAAAATTGTACTGTAATTTTGTCGTAGGACGCACTGTTCTCGAGATATAAGTTGTCAAAACTTCCATACGAAACACCAGAGTAACAAATTAAATTGAGTTTTTTTGCAAAATTTGCCCAACTAACGGTATATTGGTGAATTTTTCAATTCCATCCTCTAGATCAAGTTATGAGCTACAAAAAATTGTACTGTAATTTTGTCGTAGGACGCACTGTTCTCGAGATTTAAGCTGTAAAAACTTCCATACGAAACACCAGAGTAACAAATTAAATTGAGTTTTTTTGCAAAATTTGCCCAACTAACGGTATATTGGTGAATTTTTCAATTCCATCCTCTAGATCAAGTTATGAGCTACAAAAAATTGTACTGTAATTTTGTCGTAGGACGCACTGTTCTCGAGATATAAGTTGTCAAAACTTCCATACGAAACAACAGAGTAACAAATTAAATTGAGTTTTTTTGCAAAATTTGCCCAGCTAACGGTGTATTGGTGAATTTTTCAATTCCATCCTCTAGATCAAGTTATAAGCTACAAAAAATTGTACTGTAATTTTGTCGTAGGACGCACTGTTCTCGAGATTTAAGTTGTCAAAACTTCCATACGAAACACCAGAGTAACAAATTAAATTGAGTTTTTTTGCAAAATTTGCCCAACTAACGGTATATTGGTGAATTTTTCAATTCCATCCTCTAGATCAAGTTATAAGCTACAAAAAATTGTACTGTAATTTTGTCGTAGGACGCACTGTTCTCGAGATTTAAGCTGTAAAAACTTCCATACGAAACACCAGAGTAACAAATTAAATTGAGTTTTTTTGCAAAATTTGCCCAACTAACGGTATATTGGTGAATTTTTCAATTCCATCCTCTAGATCAAGTTATAAGCTACAAAAAATTTTACTGTAATTTTGTCGTAGGACGCACTGTTCTCGAGATATAAGTTGTCAAAACTTCCATACGAAACACCAGAGTAACAAATTAAATTGAGTTTTTTTTGCAAAATTTGCCCAACTAACGGTATATTGGTGAATTTTTCAATTCCATCCTCTAGATCAAGTTATAAGCTACAAAAAATTGTACTGTAATTTTGTCGTAGGACGCACTGTTCTCGAGATTTAAGCTGTAAAAACTTCCATACGAAACACCAGAGTAACAAATTAAATTGAGTTTTTTTGCAAAATTTGCCCAACTAACGGTATATTTTTGAATTTTTCAATTCCATCCTCTAGATCAAGTTATAAGCTACAAAAAATTGTACTGTAATTTTGTCGTAGGACGCACTGTTCTCGAGATTTAAGCTGTAAAAACTTCCATACGAAACACCAGAGTAACAAATTAAATTGAGTTTTTTTGCAAAATTTGCCCAACTAACGGTATATTGGTGAATTTTTCAATTCCATCCTCTAGGTCAAGTTATAAGCTACAGAAAATTGTACAATTAAGCTGTCAAAACTTCCATACGAAACACCAGAGTAACAAATTAAATTGAGTTTTTTTTGCAAAATTTGCCCAACTAACGGTATATTTGTGAATTTTTCAATTCCATCCTCTAGATCAAGTTATAAGCTACAAAAAATTGTACGGTAATTTTGTCGTAGGACGCACTGTTCTCGAGATATAAGTTGTCAAAACTTCCATACGAAACACCAGAGTAACAAATTAAATTGAGTTTTTTTGCAAAATTTGCCCAACTAACGGTATATTGGTGAATTTTTCAATTCCATCCTCTAGATCAAGTTATAAGCTACAAGAAATTGTACTGTAATTTTGTCGTAGGACGCACTGTTCTCGAGATATAAGTTGTCAAAACTTCCATACGAAACACCAGAGTAACAAATTAAATTGAGTTTTTTTGCAAAATTTGCCCAACTAACGGTATATTGGTGAATTTTTCAATTCCATCCTCTAGATCAAGTTATGAGCTACAAAAAATTGTACTGTAATTTTGTCGTAGGACGCACTGTTCTCGAGATATAAGTTGTCAAAACTTCCATACGAAACACCAGAGTAACAAATTAAATTGAGTCTAGCCCTAGAGTCTAGGCCTAGATCCTAGCCCTAGAGTCTAGCCCTAGAATCTAGCCCCAGATTCAAGCCCTAGATTCTAGCCCTAGATTCTAGCCCTAGATTCAAGCCCCAGATTCAAGCCCTGGAATCTAGCCCTAGAATCTAGCCCTAGTTTCTAGCCCTAGATTCAAGCCCTAGAATCTAGCCCTAGAATCTTGCCCCAGATTCAAGCCCTAGATTCTAGCCCTAGATTCTAGCCCTAGAATCTAGCCCTAGAATCTAGCCCTAGATTCAAGCCCTAGAATCTAGCCCTAGTTTCTAGCCCTAGAATCTAGTCCTAGTTTCTAGCCCTAGATTCAAGCCCTAGAATCTAGCTCTAGAATCTAGCCCTAGAATCTAGCCCTAGAATCTAGCCCTAGTTTCTAGCCCTAGATTCTAGCCCTGGAATCTAGCCTTATAATCTAGCCCTAGATTCTAGCCCTAGAATCTAGCCCTAGAGTCCAGGCCTAGATTCTAGAATATAGGGCTAGAATCTAGGGACACTCTAGATCTAGAGTGACACTCTAGTTTCTAGTTAGTCAGTCTAGTTCCTAGAGTGACTCTATCTAGTTTCTTGAGTGACTCTAGTTTCTAGACTGACAAACTATCGTCACTCTAGTTTCTAGATTAACTATTCGTCACTCTATTATCTAGATTAACTATCGTCACTCGAGTTTCTAGAGTGACCCACTCTAGTTCCCAGGGTGACTCACTCTAGTTTCTAGACTGACTAACTATCTTCACTCTAGCTTCTAGACTAACTATCGTCACTTTAGTTTCCAGACCTATATAGTTCCTAGAGTGACTCAATCTATATAGTTCCTAGTGACTCTAGTTCCTTGAGTCACTCTAGAAACTAGAGTGACGATAGCTTGTCATGGTAGAAACTAGAGTGACGATAACTTGTCACGCTAGAAACTAGAGTGACAAGAGTTAGTTACTAGCGCTAGATATAGTAGTCTAGTCTAGGGCTAATCTAGCTAGATTATACAAATAACGGTATATGGGTGAATTTTTCAATTCCATCCTCTGGATCAAGTTATAAGCAAGTTATAATATCGAATAGGTTTCAAGGTGAATTTCTAGTGCTGATTCCGTATTACAGTCGTGAAAGTCAGTATGGTATCTCCGCTGAACGAAATGAGTCACTTTATGTTTGAATAACTTTGGGAAATATTGAAAACTTATTTCCAATATGAGTGCTATTTAACAGTGCGTTTTTTGAAAAGTAGAGACAGAGACCATCATTGGGCCATTTTTCTTCGAAAATGATGCTGGGAACAAAGTTTCGGTCAAGGGTGGGCGTTACAAAGCCATCCTAAGCCACAATGTATCTTTTGCGCACCAATTTCCCAAACCGTATTATCGGCTGTCTTGGCGATGTCAATTGAACCCCTCGGAGCCCTGATTTTACCACTTTGACATTTTTTGTGCGTGAAGGACCGGTGTTATACCAACAATCCAGAAACGATTCAAACACTAAAAGCCAATATCATCCAAGCCATCCGTGAGCTAAAGCCCGAAACCATCAACTAGGTCTTTGAAAATTGGGGTGACAGAGTGCCCTACTGCGAAGCAAGCCGAAGCAACTGTTGAAGGTATTAGACTTAAACACGATTAGATGCACTCTAGCATGCACTATGAAGAAGACTAATGATAGCGGTGCGGTAAAGTTTGGCAGACGCAGTTATTCCAAGACTTTCGAAGCGATGGCCGAATTCTGGATCCCGGGAAAAAATTAATCCAATTGTCACATCACGGTAACACTGCAGGGGGTTTCGGGAAGGAGATGTGCTGTGTGTGATTTCTTTAATCTGGTACTGGAGGAGAGAGTTTGGGGGGCTTTTGTAAAAACGGAAGGCACTCTCTTCTGCAAGTCAGTTCAACTTTTGGGTTTCGTAGACGACATCGCTGTACGGTCCCAACGTGCCGTAGTTGAAGAATCTTAGGACGATTGGCGAAACGAGCTGAACTTAGGGTTTAAGAGCACAACATGAAATATATGCTGTCGAACACCTGGGACAGAAGATTCTGAAGTAGTTGGTCTACCTCGAGGCAAATGTGAACTCCACACCGCAGTGCAGCCCCGACGTAGAATCGCCCTTAGCAACCACTGCTACTTCGGTACGTCAAAACGCCTGACTCGAAGGACCAGTACCATGCCCTACAAAATTCTTGTTCTGCAAGTCCTACTATATGGAGCCGAGAGCTCGACGGTAAGCAAAAGAGAATTTCTAATTCTTGGATCCTTTAAATTCTCCGTCTGACACATTTTGATGACTGGAAGGGGCGCGCCCAGGACCATCTGCGATGGATGATCAGGCTCAGACAATGGGTGACTCATGGGGATCTGGTCTCAAGAGTGAATAAGCTGCTCACTGAATATGTGATTGACAGTGTCTATTCCTCCTTCTTGCATGGATGACCAAATATACGACAGTCTTTTGCAAGAATAGGACATGGGGCATTAGTAACTTCTATCTTCACGACGCTTAGAAGGATTTGCACTGATTACACGTCACTCATCCGTCTTAACTAGACCACTAGCTTGTGCATAACCTTGGACAAAACTGTTTACTCATTAACTGACCTGCGTCTGTATTAAGTTCTGCACACATAACCCACGATCTACGAACTGTGCAAACCGCACATTTGAGTTTTCGTTGATCGCAGGTAGCGGCAATGTCTTACACTGAAATTTTTTGCTTTGCTGCAGTTTCCCAACTCAGTGGTTACTCAATGTCGGGTATTTTTCCATACCCTGCCTTGGCGCACACCCACACCACCTTCAATTCGGATGAAGTCGACGTCTTGGCGGTTGGGCATTGCTTTTGGCCACAGCAACGCAGAGTGATGCAGCGGCAAACATTGCGCAAGTCGTCTTAACAGGTTGGGTGTGCCTCTATGTAATGGCAACGCGTTAAATATTTAATTGCAAGCAATTTGTTGATACTGTCTGATGTTGTCCATGGATTGGATGCAATCTGTGTGGAATTCAAAATCAATTTTATCTGAACAAAAAGGCAGCTAAGGAGATGTCTAGGCGTAGAAGGGATGATGGTCGATTAAATCGAGTGACTCTTGGGACTATCCTCTTGAGGAGAACTTCATCGCTATCGGCGATATTATTCCTGGAATTCTTCATGAAGGACTTCCACCGCCTCTTCACTCCATGCGAATGGAGTTGATTCTTCTAGTGGCGCTACAGTCCGGGGACCTGGGCCTCAACCAGTGAGCCTCTCCAGCCAGCACGATCTTTAGCCAGCTGTCTCCAACTGCGCACACCAAGTTGATTGAGGTCCTTCTCCATCTGGGTGCGCCATCGGTTCCGTGGGCGTCCTCTATTGCGTTGTCTCACTGGTTCGGCTCGAAGACTCTTCGGGCTGGAGTAGTGCACATGGCCCAGCCATCTTAGGCGTTGTACCCATAGACGCCTGGCTAGGTTTATGTCGCTGTACTGCCCGTACAGTTCGTGGTTGAATCTTCTTCTCCAATAACCACAACGCAGACCAAAGACTGAACGCAGAACTTTTCTCTCGAAAAGACCAAGTGCTTCCAAGTGATTTGATTCTAGTCGACTAATAAACTTAAGAAGCGACACGTGGATAGTCTTCTTGTTATGGCCAGTTTCTTGCCGGGCGTTGGCGTAATCAATACATCTTGTCACTTGCATCTACTTACACGGCAAAATCAAAATTGATCAGCCTAATACCAAACTCGTCTCCACACGTATGTATTACTGGACAGGCGGTTGAGATTTCGGAAAGTAGGGAGTTTCCAACTGGAACTGACCTAGAAATAGTCTGTGTTTGGGAGGCTATCCGCAGGCGAAGTAATGCAATTAGCTGCAACACCAAACAACGACTGTTTCGTTCCAACGTTGAATCCGTGCTACTATATGGATGTGGTACTTGAAGGTTGCCCAGCACTGTCACGAGGAAGCTGCAAACGTTTGTCAATAGGTGCCTACGCTACAGCTTAAGGATATTCTTGACAAGCCGTATCTCTAACAGACAGCTTTATCTGAGACCGAATCTTGAACCATACGACGACGAAAGTGGCAGTGGACTAGACTGACTACACTCTCTGAAAGGGTGACGGACTCATAGCTAGCCAAGCGATGCAATGGAACCCACTTAATCAGGATGAAACGATGCGCGGGGGTCCTAGGAGTACGTGGCGCAGGATAGTTGAGAAGGCAGCACGGCAACTGGCAAAAAGTTGGAAAGGCACATTTCCCGAAACCACACTCGATGGTGCGTAGCCAGTGTAGAGACAGGACACAGGTTCTTCTTTGTTTTGTCAACGTGGGTCCAGTCGCCTCATTCAAGGGGTTTGGCTAGTCTGGCTCTAGCAAGTGTTGGACAAAGTAGTGAGCGAGGCAGGAGACGTCTTTAAAGAACTTGGCAAGAGCGCTGACAGGCCCCAAGTCTAGAGAGTTCACCAGCTTCGCAAATGCAGGGTACGCCGTGTGCCGTGTCCCAGCCCGCTTAGTGAGTGAGGACAATAGATCTACCCTGGTCGCGGTGCCGTTGCCTACACGGCATAGGTTGTACAAGAGGAAAAAACAAACCAGAGAAAATAGTACGTGGCGCAGGACAGTTGAGAAGGCAGCACGGCAACTGGCAAAAGGTTGGAAAGGCACATTTCCCGAAACCACACTCGATGGTGCGTACCCAGTGTAGAGGCACTAGTATCCACAAGGGGATGCAAGACATAAGTAAGTAATCCACTTACTTACATACTTATCGGGCCAACGACTCTGGAGGGACTGAGTCTCTGCCAATGTGGAATATTGGGAATATTTGGACAGTTTAAATATGAATTCACAATGGTTTCGATTATAGGCAGGATGGTCGCGACATGCGTCCAAGATAACCTTCTCAATTTAAAAAATGTTTAAAATGAAATGCTTATTGGAGCACTGGCTACTTTCCGATATTTATGTTTGGTTTCATAATCAATTCCTAACCCAATCTATGAGTTTGGGGATCAAAGTGTGGCGGTAACTGGAAACGACGCCATGCTTAAGAGTTGTATGAACAAACTTACCAGGAATAGATGAAGCTGCAGCTTAGCCAAGTTTTTTACAAGTTTTGTTGGCAAATGAAAAATTTTATAACAGATTGTCATAAAGACTAAAAAAAAAACTTCGATTAAGTCGAAAGGCACATTTATAAGGTCGATTAGATTAGCTTAGAGTACCTGCACAGGGTCAGTAAGTTAGTATAAAGAACGTTTGTAAATTCTTAAGATAGTTAAGCTAGTTTTAAGTGCTTTTGTCTAGCAAGTAAGTCCAATATGTGAAATTTAATAAAATTACATGAAAAAAAAATATACGAAGCTGACTAGACAGTGCCATAAAGTAGGTAGGTGACTGGGAAGCTTCCTGCGGGGATTTTACCTAACTTTGACCTTACTAACTTGGTCCCCTGTGCTAGCCTCGTCATATCCTCTTCTGTTTGGAAAACTCTAAAATAAAATAAACAAGTAGATGTACAATACTGCACGATCGAGCTGATTGACCATTGCTGGTTGACACCCTTGGGTCAGAGACTGCGCTGCATGACGTCGTTAGTCTAGTCCTAAAGAAGTCCCTAAATGTCAAGGAGTATGCCATCGCTGCATTTCTAGCTATTGAAGGAGCATTCAACAATGTGGAGACTTTTGAAGACCTAAGCTAAGCAATCCGTCACGTCGCCTGCTCAGGAAAAGAATCATAAATGCAACATTAGACTACTCACCTGTCAAAATCATTGCCTCAAGGGGCACCCCTCAGGGTGGGGTTATTTTCCCCCTTCTCTGGGTGCTTGTCATCAATGAGACAAGTTCGGGAACCAAGACAGTCGCCCACGCCAACGACGTAGTTATAATTGCACGTGGCAAACTTCTCCCGACCCTCAGTGAGTTAGTCGAACAAGCAATAACCACCCTCCTCAGGTGGGCAAAATCTTGCGGTCTTGGGATTAACCTCCTAAAACAGAGTTGGTCTTCTTCAACAATTAATGGTTCATTCCGCCTTTCGATCTTCCCAGATGGAGGGTACGTAATTTAGAGGAGAGATCAAAGAAGGCCGGTGACTTATAATTGTGTAACAGGATATTTGACAAAAAATGGGGTCCTAATCCCAAAACAATACTGAGGGTGCACACACGAATTGTGAGACCGATCCGGACATTTGGAAGTGTAGTTTGGTGGCAAGCTTGCCTGAAAGACTGCAACTTTAAGCTACTCACGGGTATACGGAGACGCGCATGCCTAGGCGTGACAGGGGCAATCTCCACCACTCCTACAGCGGGTTTAAATGTGCTACTGGATCTTCTTTGACTTGACGCAGGTGACTGCTGCATAGACTGCCATAAGGATCATCCAATCCAAGAACTGGCATTCCAGCCCCAATGGTCTTGCGTCCATTCTAGATAGGCTTCATATAGAACAAGTAGAAAGCGACTACTCCCTCCCCTCCCTTGACTTCGAAATACCCAACAAGAGAGAAATGGGGCTCAAATGAACCCATCAATGACACGGCATCCATCCATTTCTATGCGGACGGGTCAAACATAGAAAAAGGCACAGGCGCGGGCATCTTCTCCAAATTGTTAAACATGCACTGCTCTATCAGACTACCTGACTACAGCAGTGTGGATTTCATTTCAGGGGCAAAGCATTAGTGGAGATGCGACGTAGAATCGCCTTTGGAAACAGGTTCTTCTTTGTTTTGTCAACGTGGGTCCAGTCGCCTCATTCAAGGGGTTTGGCTAGTCTGGCTCTAGCAAGTGTTGGACAAAGTAGTGAGCGAGGCAGGAGACGTCTTTAAAGAACTTGGCAAGAGCGCAGACTCACTCTCCTCATTGCGTAACGACAGGCCCCAAATCTAGAGAGCTCACCAGCTTCGCAAATGCAGGGTACGCCGTGTGCCGTGTCCTAGCCCGCTTAGTGAGTGAGGACAATAGATCTACCCTGGTCGCGGTGCCGTTGCCTACACGGCATAGGTTGTACAAGAGGAAAAAACAAACCAGAGAAAATAGTGAGTGGGGACAGGTCGTACCAAGTCTAAAAACGGGTAAAACAACTATCCAATGGATACAAAATTCGGACAGAAGCCTGTCGTGACGCAGAGGGACAACTCATGGTAGATTCGCAGTCGATACTGAGAATCTGGAAAGATCATTTATGTAGACTGTTAAACGGCGAGGAAGACTCCAATACTGCTGTCAGGCAGAATGTTCCACTCCAAGAAATTTACGATGATCGACGAGAATTCCGTCCCCGCGACCTGGACGAAGTGAAGGTAGCGACATCGAGACTAAAGTCGAATAAAGCTGCTGGTGCAGACGGACAGTCTGCGGAACTGTTTAAGGCAGCTGGAGATGAGCTGGTAAGATATGGTCGGAGGAAAGCATGCCCGACGAGTGGAATCTCAGTATCGTTGCTCGATCCACAAGAAAGGAGACCCCTTCAACCGCACCAACTACCGAGGGATAAGTCTCCTCACCATCGCCTAAAAGAACTTCTATGCCGTTTTGAGTGAGCGCCTGAAACCATTCGTCAACAACCTGATAGGTCCTTATCAGTGCGGTTTCAGGCCAGGGAAGTCCACCATAGACCAGATTTTCACACTACGGCAGATCCTGGCAAAGACCCAAGAGATGCAGATCGACACCCACCACTTCGTCGTCAAGGCCGCATATGACAGCGTGCAAAGGGACGAGCTATACAACGCCATGTCTAGTTTTGACATTCCTGCCAAACTCGTCAGGTTGTGCAGGATAACGATGGAGAATTCTCGCTGCTTCATCAAGGTCGGTAACGAACTCACCGAGACCATCGACGCCCACAAAGGTTTTAGACAAGGCGACGCGCTGTCATGTGACTTCTTTAACTTCATCCTGGAGAAGATCGTGCAAGACTCACACGCCAACACTAGAGGCACGATCTTCCAGAAGTCCGTACAACTGCTAGCATACGCGGATGACATTGACGTGATTGGTCGAACACAGCGAGCCATCAATGAGGCGTTTGCTGGCATTAAGGCGGAAGCGGCTAAAATGGGTTTATCGGTGAAAAAAGGCAAAACGAAGTATATGCTGTCATCGAGAAAGGACGCACAACATCGACGACTTTACGGGCAGTACAGTGGGACAACGTAATAGAGGACGCCCACGGAACCGATAGCGCACCCAGGTGGAGAAGGACCTCAATCAGCATGGTGTGCGCAGTTGGAGACAGCTGGCTTAAGATCGTGTTGGCTGGAGCTTTGCTGGTTAAAATATCAGTGTCGCTAGAGGGAAGAGAGAGACGAATTTTCAACTTGATTTCAAAAGTTTAAAGCAACTATGGCACCTAATTCAAAGGAGACAAAGTGAATAACTAAATAAAAATATGAAAAAATAAATAAATAAATAAATAGATAACTACATAAATAAATAAACAAATAAATAAACGATTAAATGAATAAATAAATAAATAATAAACATACGAATAAATAAACAGAGGAATAATTAATATATAAATAAATAAATAAATACATAAACAGATACAGTGGACTCTCCCTAAGTCGAATTGTCACGGGATACCATAATTTTTTCGAGTTAGAGGGAGTTCGACTTAGAGAGAGGTTTTTGTATGAAAAATTTACTAAAATGTATGTAAAATATGGCGAAAAAGTTCGAGTTAGAGAGAGTTTCAACTTAGAGAGAGTTCGACTTAGGGAGTGTCCACTGTAGATAAATAGAATATATAAATAAATAAATTATGTTGATAAATAAATAAGTATTGAAGTATTGCACTCATAACGAAGCTAGATTTGAAATCAAGTTATTTTCAGATGATAAGCATGAGCTGTCGTATTAGTGACAGTGAAGTACCTCTGTAGAGAAAAACCTTGGTATTGTAAGCTACGTTATTAAAACAAAACAACTCTCCTTCATTTTAAATTATTATTTATTTCCTTCCAAATTAGGTGCACTCCGTTTGACTTCCTACTTTAGAATGAATCTATCTACTCTTTTACTGGCAGCATTTCTTCTCTCTTTTGATTTCTGTACATTGTTCCTAGAATTACTACAAGCGATATTTTGTACATTGTTCCTAGAATTGCCACAGTATGTAAAAAATCATTTTGAAAACTTACGTTTTGAGATATCTGAAGTCTGGGATGATGACTCTTAGCGCACATGACCCACACGGGAGATCCATAGAATATGATGACTTGGAAAATAGCTTGCAAAATTAATAACTTGTTGTGAATGTCCAGGTGTGAGTTTCAACAAATAAAAAAATGAATAAGGCACCTTTATTGTGACGTTCACCTTTTGAATGATTTCTTGGACATGTCGATTGAAAGTCAAGCGTTTATCTAAATAGATGCCTTGATACTTTACACTGGACTTGCAGTCAATCTGAACGCCGTTGAGTTCAAGGTTTTCATTATATATAAGATATCCCATTAAAGTCCCTTTGCAGGTTTATAAGGATCTCTTGTTGGCTGGAAGGATAACAACAATCATCACACCTTGAAGACACGAGTGACCATAAGACATACTAAGTTTTCTGGTCAGCTGAACTGGACCACTCTCATTGGAAACTTTTCATAACACCAGCAACTTAAAGGAGTAGGACGACAGGATGATGAAATGGGTCCAACAAGACCTCAGTGTGGTGCTGCCCCACCGAATCAACCCACGCAGCTAACCTAACCTAACCCCCTTGGGTTGGTTGATCCTTTTATATAGGAGCTAAACAGTTGCCCTCTACCGACGGTCAGATACTATTTCGACTGATGCAGATGGTCACTGTTGTCGGCGGGTCTGCTTGATCGCCCTTGTGTTTGATAAGCGATTGCTGGGTTCTTTACATGCGCTTGTATTCAGATGGGTTCAGGTCCTATATACCCGTGCAATTAATTCCTTGGTTTATTCGTGCATTCGCCACGGTTGGATACATGTTCGCCTCCAAAAAGCAATTCATGTCATTTTACCTAACCCCGTGTGGGTCATGTGCGCTAAGAGTCATTATCTCAGACTTGACATTTATTTTCGCTTGACATTTATTTTCGCCCGGGATTATTATTCGTAATAAGGGAATTTTTTCGGAATTCGCACCGCAGAAAGCGAAATGAAATGAAAATTAACGAGATTTCTCATCATACTGCTTCTGCCTTCTGCACACAACCGAATCTGGAACGGACGACGGTGTGCTTAGTCCTGTTGAACACCTAATTTACTCGATTCAGCTTGAATTCTCTGGCTATTCGAAAGAAGCAAAGGAGGAACATTGAATGTGCACTTGATAAAGGCGAACACCAAGTGGTACAGATTAGTTATAAGATGTGTAGCTGGTAGGAATTTTGTGGTTTTTAACTTTGTACGCTTGTTACGAGAGCACGTTTGACTGATAGCTATGTAGTCGCAAAATAAATACAAATGAAAAGACTTAGGCTCATGGGTATGCAAAATAAAGATTTTGGTAGGCTGCGCACCTTCGTATAAACGTCCATGTTGATAAGGTAATTTCACATCATTCAAGAGTCTTCATACATTGAAGAGTAGTCAAAGACATTTTGCTAGGCATCCACTGTAAAAGAAAACTCATGTATTAAGGTTGTTACCACGGGTAAACCAACGACCGTACCCTTTCACGATCCAACGACGATTGCCAATGCATGTCCTCTCTCTCTCTTCACCCGGCCGTGGCCACCCTCTCTTTCACTCAAGAGGGTAGTTTATGTTGATGGTTGAGTCGATTGAGAAAAGGGATCATTTTTATTCCTAGTGCAATATCGCTCAACACATGAGAAAATATCAAATCAAACAAGGACCATGTTATTTTTTTAGTTTTTCTTTTATTTTTATTACCATTTGGTCGGTATTACAAATCAAAAATATATATATATAATTTCATTTATATTTGAACTCGTCAAATTAAATAATTTACAACGTTTTATTTTTAAAAATCTCTCTCCTTCTCAATCAGTTGGAAAGTTCGCATAATACACAAAAATAAAAAAAAACATAGGAAATAATACACCAAGGAAAAATGACACTAAAAAAAAGAATCAAAAAATGAACACAAAAACAATAAATTTAATCAATACACAAGGGAAAATAAATTAAAACTAATCCGCCTCCAAGCTCGGAGGGAACTTAACTCGAAATAAGGGGTTTAAAAGGACTTTAAGATATCTTACTCGTATCTACACATAATTAATTGTTTTTTTTTTGTGTTCTTTTTGAATTATAGTTTTGTTTATGTTTATATCTTCATCTAAGGCACTTTTCTCTTAATTTTTTTTCTTCAATAGGATAACATTTTATTAATTTTTTTTTTTGTTTTTAATTTTTTTTGTTTAATAATTAACATATTTGATGCTTTTAATGTCCATATCAGCATTTATTGGTTTAAGGTAGGTTTGTTTAATTTTAAGTTGTTTTTTTTTTTCTTTCTTTTATTTTTTTTTTTTTTTTGTTACAAGTTAGTAAAATATTTTTTATTTTAACCATAGACTAGCAGATTCTTAAATGAAACCAAAACATACATACGTTGAACAAAAAAAAACAGAAGATTACACAATAAGAATGTTTTGTTTAAAAAAAGTGCCTTTACTTGGAAATGCTAAAGACTTAAATGTTGGCTGCTGTTTGAGGTGAGATTTGATACTCAGGTGATTTCGAAAAAGGACCTCTTGTGGAATATAAATATAAATCTTTTTTTAGACTAAATCAATGCAAGGGAGATGGAAAGACACTGGAGAATGAAGGGAGGTTGTTTGAAGAAGATCGGGAACTGATGGAAGTTTATCCACTAACAAGTTGGTGGCACTTTTTTAAGGGTGACCGGTGACGCCGTGCATTCAAGGGTGCTAATAGTGGGGGCACAACAATTTGGAGATCGTTCTTGATTGGAAGGTATATCAAGTCAAAATCCAGTTCTTTGGGCAATGAATTGTTTTGTCTTGATTTAAAGACATTCCCGTTATTGATTGGAAGGGACAACAAGTCAAAATCCAGTTCTCTCAGCAATAAATTATCTTGTCTTAATTTAAAGACGTCCTCGATCTTGATTGGAAGGGAAATCAAGTCAAAATCCAGTTCTTTGGTCAACGAATTATCTTGTCTCAATCTAAAGACGCCCTTCGCATTTTAGTTGGATACGCGAGGGACCTTCCGACTGTGGTAGATGCTGGCACTGCTTGACGGGAGAAGCTTAGTAGGCATTCAGCTTGTGTTTGAACACTGATCATCGCTGAACTCATCATAAGCCGAACTTAGATAGTCATACTCACACGGGAGAGAAATCTTTGGCAGGATCGGAGTTGGTAAAAAGTAGCTGCTGGAATCAAATCGGTTGCATGAGGAACAAGACTACATGGGCTGGTGCTTCCTGGAAGACCTAGCGCCCAGGATCAGTAAGCAAGAACTCCAGATGAGAGCTGATCTGTCGGATAATGAGGGAGTGTGTCGAAAGAGGGATGTACTAGTAGATGTTAGTCCAAGTTATTTTGCCACCACAGGACAGTCACGATGGTGAAGATAGTTTTCGACTTACAAACATCACAAAGGATCAAGATCAGGGTCAAAGAGGGCAGTGTTCCAGAACACGCCAGACACCTAAAAACCTAAATTGAACCTATGTTCATCTTTCACAGTGCATATCAGTGCACAAGACGAAGACAACGAGATGCCAAGAAGAAACTGAATTCTGAAAGAAAATGTTAGACTTGAGACCAGGCGTAGACTGTTAAACCTTAATTTGCCGTCAATTTGATTTCTCTGATCTTCTATAGCATTCCGACGTGGGAAGAGCACTCAGAGGACTCTGCAAAACTTCGAGATTCAGCCATTGATTGATTGATTGGCGGATCGGAAGGGCGGCGATCGCTGATTATAGATTCTGTTCGGTGCGACTAATAGCAAGGCAGGGGTAAAAGCTAGAGTCGAGTTAGATTGATGGCTTATCAAGGGAGCTCAGATGCATAATGGATCGGACTCGATGGTCCAAGTGAACCGCAGCTGGAAGACTGACAAGTTCACGACATGAGGAATAACAAAAGGGAGTAGAGTATACAGAACTATGGTTAGACTCTAAGACTGGAAGCCATTTGACTGATATTTCAGAAATCAACTGCGCTCATTATTCCACTTCCCACTTAAGACCCAGCCATATTGGACGTAAAGGCCAGCTTATCGGTAAGTGGGAATGATACACACAGCCCCTTCGCCCAGTTTTTTTTAACTAGCCCATGATTAAGACTATCGCGAACCAGATGGACTCGTCAAGGGAAACAGATTCGACAGGTGGTATCGGATGCAAATTCTTCAATCCACGCCCCAGTCCAGACCAAGTTGAAGGAAACAGTTTTGAAAAAGAGCAGAGTTAATTTGAAGTGAAGCGGTAGCTAGAGCTGACAAAACATCGTGCTGTCTCGGGAAGCAGGTTGATTGAGTACCAAGGTTGTGTTGGACTTAGTGCCCCTTGTTTTGAGATGGTAATCGGGACAAACGTCAACTGAACAAATGACATCTTCATCACGAGGTGTCCTCAAATTTCTCCAAGCCTTCGAGATTTCCCTTGAGTTCAACTGTTCGTGGGAGATTGTCAAACCGAACAGGCCCATAGCGTGAACTTCAGGGGTTCTTTTCTCACTTTCTCTCTTTTCTGGTGTTCTTGACTGTATTATTTCCTGTCAACAAAAAGCTGTTTTGTCGGCCACTTCGGCGATTGAAAATACGTCAGACTGAGTGGGTTCGGTCTATTGAGGTTTCAGTATGAGTTCATGGAAACCTCGCGGTTTCATTTCGGGGGAAAAAACATCGGCGTAGAATCCACTTTGGCAACAAGTTCTTCTTTATTTTGTCGAAGCAACGTGGGTCCAGTCGGCTCACTCAAAAGCCCAAAATCCTGCTCTACGTGCAGTGATAAGATCTACTCCTTCACATTGGACGAGATGACTGCCGAGAGATTCCAAGAAGGGTTTGGCTAGTGCTTGTTGTTGGCTCTGGCAATTGTTGGACCAAAAAGTGAGTGAGTCAAGAGATGTCTTTCAAGAACTTGGCAGGAGCATAGACTGACTCTTTCAAGAACTTGGAAATAGACTGACTCTTCGGTGAGTAAGAACAGGTCTCCAAGTCTAGAGAGTTCACCAGTACGTGGTGTATCATGTCCCAGCACGCTTAGTGGGCATAGACTGACTCTTCTCATTGAATAACGACAGGCCCCCAAGTCTAGAGAGCTCACCAGCTTTGCAAATACAGGGTACGCCGTGTGCCATGTTCCAGCACGCTTCGTGGTTGAAAACAATAGATCTACCCTGGTCGCGGTGTCGTTGCCTACACGGCATGGGTTGTAGAGGAAAAAACAAACAAGAAAAAATAATGAGTGAAGACAGGTCGTACCGAGTCTAGGGAGGCTTTGTAAATACTCGATGCGTCCCAATGCCCCGGAACCCATGTGAGGTGGAGACTGTACCTTGTACTATTCTGAATGTGATGTGGTCTCAACTCTCAAATGTCGGTGAGCCCAATCCCGGTTGTGATGTGGTCATAAGTCAAATGTCTGTGATGCGAAAATTGTGCTGTCTATCTTGTGAGGTTTCTGCTATTCGGCAGAGATCTCACGAGAAAACGCACAAGAATATTTACCACGGTGTGGTGAACTCGGTTGCGTGTCAAAAATTTGTTCTTTTTGCTTTCTTTTCAGGTTTTTCTTCTCCCACAAAATGTGTTTGCCTCTGTTTCCTTCTTGTGATGTGCTCCAGAGCACATCACAATTTTGATGGTTCTTAGGATGATCACAAGTTGTGTGGTTTTGCTCAGAATACGCACAATTTGTGACTCACCATCCTCTAAGGGGTCTCACCGGGTCTAAGGCTTGATGTTCATTCGTTTCTTAATCTGAGACAACAAAGGCAACCATTTCTTAAAAAACTGCAGGTGACTCCCAAGAAACCACACGTCTTCCTCTAATTTTCTGAGCAACATCTGCATCATTCCAGATCTTTTTAAAGCCATGACAAGCGGGAAGTCTCTTCACGCGCCGCCGTGTGTGTCGTGTGAGAAAACAAATCTAGTCGCCCCCTTGTTAGTGTGGACGTCAATAAAAAAAACCCCATCAGTTTAGCACTCTCTTTGTAATTGCCTCCGGCAAATCAACCAAATAGGAATGTGTAGGAAATATCAATAACACGTTCTAGCATGTATAGGAAAAGAATAAAAGCACACAATATACTAAACAACCAGATATAGGAAAAAAAAGTGTTTACATTTCACTCACTCATCTCAAATCGAAAAGAAATTAACAAAAAAAAGTCGGGCAAAATAAATGTCTCCTTAACTGTTAGAAACAATTACATATTCCTACCTATTTATTTATTTATTTCTGTTTTTGTTGTTGTTCTCTTAAAACATTATCAATTTAATTTCATTTTTGTTTATGTTCCGCTTTTGCTGCTATTTACTTATCGTACATTAAATGAATTTGTTTCCCTAATTATTTTTTTTTTTTCATATTTTTATGCATAATTTGTCAGTATTTCTGGAAAATATTCTTTTGTTATACAATCATACACGTATCGTAGTGGATAAAAATGTTTTTCAAGTTCTTGTTGCTGTTTATGCTTACACCTAAAGATATATCACTTTTGCACTTAAGTATTAACTTTGTTTATTTATTTTAATTGTAATTAATTTCTTCTCTTATATCTTAACTAGGTTGTATTTTTATTTTTTTTTTATTCCTATGGTTCTAGGTTCATCTATTTGTTTTGTCTTTTTTTTCTGTATTTTGTTGGGCTATTCTAGGACAGTTTTAAGATTTATTCAGCTTTAGCTCTGTCGCTAAGGAAGCAATTTTTGTTTTGTGTTTCTTTGTCTTTTCTTTTAGATTCTAGTAAATTTTTACTTTTCTTTTTTTTTCTTTTGAATAGATAGTTCTAATTTATTGGGTTTTGCGATGCGTGGATGTGCTTGGATTGGATGTGATGACGACAGTTTGTTTGGAGTCTTCTACATTTGATGGTTAAGTTTGGACTATTTTTGAAAATACTTTTAGGTTGGAATGAAGAAATGTGAAGAATGGTGGTTGGGAGGCGAAGAGTCTTCTAGGAGTTTCAGAAGAATTTCGATAACGAGGTGAAGTGTCAGAGTAAATCACGAGTGGAATAAATATGTTGGACTAGACTGCACTCTAGCAAGGTAGGCGTTAAACTCAACGGACTAAAGTGCCTATTTAAGCAAAGCCATAATTTCGAGCACCAGAATGAAGGAAGAGATATTTGCATTTGTGGAATGGGTAGACAAGATTGATATCAGAAGCTTTTCATTAGAAATGAATGCATCGTGGAATGGATGGTGGAATGGATTGCCTTCCAGATTTGTGGATTGCTTTCAGAAGAGGGATCTTTCGTGCCTTTTAAGTGGCGCCCAGTGCCGTCTGGTGAACTGCAAGTTTCTGACATTTTACTCATTTTAAATATTCTCTGTACACAGTGGAATGGCCGAATTTTTTAGTCGTAAATTTATGAACCGATCGATTGTGGATCGAGTTTTCAGTTTGACAAGTCGGCAAGGAAATGTTGACTTTGTTTGCTCCAAATGCTTCACAAATAACTTCAGTTTAAGAAAAAAAACAAAAATTGCTTTGGTTGGGCTTCTTCTTCACCTTCTTTATGGACCTGGTCCTCGACCTTTGTGGATCGCGTTTTCAGTTTCACAAGTCGGTAAGGAAGTGTTGACTTGGTCTGCTTCAGTTTAAGAAAAAAAAAAGGAATTACTTTATTTGGGCTTCTTCTTCACCTCCTGAATGGACCTGGTCCTCAACGGAAGAAGGAACATTGAAAACCGACTTGTTTCTTTCAATTATTAAATGTGGAACATAACAATGAGGTATAATTTTGGTAATATTTGCTCAATATTCGTCGTCGTAGTTCACGCAAGTCCACCATTAATCGTAGCGCCAAAAGAAGAAGTTTGTGTGAACAGCGATTAAAGGCTGAAATAGGTTAGGTTAGGCTAAGTAGGTGGGCGTCTAGTGCATTCACCATATTGGTCCATTGTGATACCCTAGTCAGACTACAACCACTGATCGACTACTCCAGTGATAGTGCCGTTAATTTGGTCCCAACGGTAAATGGTAACTGGACCAGATTTGAAAACGTATTAACTTTGCTTTCACTGGAATTCGAATCGGACACCCCGCCAACCAGGGGCAGGCACTCTACCAACTGCGCCATCTAGTCGAATAGTTTCAGAAAGTGCATTCAGCGTAGTTTCACAAATTCGAGAGTCCCTGTTGGCAATGGACATGATTTTCTATTGGTTTAATTTTTTGGACCCTCTGCCCAACTGCCGTGAAACTTAACCAAAAATGACTCGTCCGTTAATTTTAAGGTCTCATTTTAAATCGTCAGTTGGTGAAGTCGTGAATGCTGAAGAATAAGAGGCATGAGCACACGAACATAAGCTAATGTCAAACGCGCACGGACTGTTATAGTTGGAGTGACACAAGCACGCTGGCTATGGCTACAATAACAAGACGAGGACGCAGCTCCAAATCTTCTCCAAATCATATTCCTCAAGGCTTTATCGACCGAAGAGTCTTCAATAGCAAGCCTGTCCGGGCAACCAGGCAGAGGACTTCCGCATCTAAGATGGCGCACATAAGTGGAGAAGGACTTTGCTAGGATCACTGGATAAGCATTCTTTGTTGAGGACCAGGTCCATAAAGAGTTACATAAAGAAAGAGGAAGAGGGCAAATCGAAACAATTTTCTGTTTTTCATAAGCTCAACTCCTTTTTTGTGAGGCATTCCACACTTCGAGGCAGATCAAGTCACCGTTGGAGCAAGACAGCTTTGTCCTGTTGGAATTGGCAAAGCAATGTGATTCAGTTGAGTGTCGAGCTGAATCTGTTTGAAAAGAGAGCTAAAATGTATTAAAGGAGACCTTGTGTACCAAGGTATTCGCAAATGCTCCGAGGAGGGAAGAGGAACACTGAGACAACGAAGTGGAGATTGTCTTGGAATATGGACGAATGGTTGCTAGGAGAGATCCGGATAGGAGAACAAAAAACCGAAACAACGTCGAAAAGCATTGAGTCAGTGAATGGGGTATTCTGTTGGAATCCGGAGGAATGCAAGAATGCAAGAAATCAGAAACAGCAGAAAAAGCAAAAACATTTCAAGGGGCACTGAAACAACGCATAGATGATGACTAGGAGCATTTCCGGAATGGCTAACGTTTGAAGGCAGTTATAGCTTGCCTGGTAAGTAAGTAGCACAGACCAGGCGGACCTGATCAACCAACAAGAAGAATATGCCAGAGAGTCTAGAGTCTGAATTCAAATTGGAAACAGGTGACACACTGCAGGACAATTATACCTATATTGCTGTTCTTTACGGTCAGTCAGTTTATGAACCGACTGAACAGTCACTCCTGCCAAGACAGATTAAGCAGTGGCAATAGAATCCCTGTGAACATGGTGCATGTCTGTACTTTAGGTTTGGCATGCTCAAAAATGTGTATGAAGACTTGCTGTGGAAGCTAGACCCAGAGGTTCACCTCAGACCATGAGTAAGTCTAAGCATACATCAATGTTCCTGTCACCAATGGAGTTCTAGAGAAACATGAAATACGCTGGTTCCTAAGTCTGAAGACGGGCATTGGAAAGAAAAAAGCAGGCCACCGAAACTAAGCACTTTCCAAGGGACCTACTGATCTCAAGGGACACCGTCAACAATGCGTCAACTACACTTTCCAAGGGACCTACTGATCTCAAGGGCCACCACAACAATGCGTCAACTGCACTTTCCAAGGGACCTACTGATCTCAAGGGCCACCACAACAATGCGTCAACTGCACTTTCCAAGGGACCTACTGATCTCAAGGGCCACCGTCAATAATGCGTCAACTACACTTTCCAAGGGACCTACTGATCTCAAGGGCCATCACAACAATGCGTCAACTGCACTTTCCAAGGGACCTACTGATCTCAAGGGCCACCACAACAACGCGTCAACTGCACTTTCCAAGGGACCTACTGATCTCAAGGGACACCACAGCAATGCCATAAACACTTTACCATCGATGCTGTCTTTCTTCACAAAACTCACAAGAATAACAATTCACCTCCACTGTGATGATGTGGTGAGATAGGGTTGTGATATGATTTAATACTGACGTGACATAAAGAATACTCTCTCAGGGAAGCTGCAGAACGACGAACACTCAAACAGAAACAAACCAAACCAAACTCACTCCGCGAAAAAAACACACAACATTTTACATCCAAAATTGAAATCCTCACACCCGCCAAGGTGTGTCGACGATTCTTCGAATTGCCCGCAGCATCATTGCACATCGACACCAATCCGCAGTGAAAACCGTCCCAATTATGTGTACACATGAGTCTTAAAATGACCATCTCATTATATTTGTATCTTCTTAATTCTAGGTTATGTCTAAATACTTAAATAACGACCATGGTCTATATTCATTTGAGCTTAAAGCTGAAAATTATACAAATGTACAAATGTAAAAGTACGCTGAATTACACACATACACATATAAATTTAGTATACATACATATATTGTGTGGAAAAGGCTAAGGCAAAAATAATTTCCAAGTTCAAATGAGTTTTTCTTTTATTTTTTTTTTCTTTTCTTTCTTGTTTATTTCTTTTTTGTTTGTTTTACATACAATTCTAGAATTAAAAAAATAGAAAACACTAATCACATTGTTCCATTTTGTTTTCGCTCTACGCGTTGACAATATTTTGGTTTGCGTAAATGTCATTTGTGAAGAACACATGTTTTAGTCAATTGTTTGAATCAAAAATAGAGTTATCGCGTTTGGGTGGGCATTGACTGTGGCCATGCGGGGGAATGTCAAAAAGGGTTTTAGACAAGGTGACGCGCTGTCTTGTGGCTTGTTTAACATCATCCTGGAGAAGATCGTGCAAGATTTACACGCCAACAATAGAGGCACGATCTTCCAGAAGTCCGTACAACTGTTATCATACGCGGATGACATTGATTTGATTGGCAGAACACAGCGATCCGTCAAGGCGTTTGCTGACATTGAAGCGGAAGCCGCTAAAGTGGGTCTATCGGTGAATGATGGCAAAACGAAGTCTATGCTGTCTTCAAGAAAGGACACACAGCATCGACGTCTTGGACAGAGCGTCACAATGGGCAGCTGTAACTTCGAGGTAGTCACGGACTTCGCATACGTTCCACAGTGTCAGTACCGAGATCAAATGCAGAATTACTCTTACCAATGGGCTCAAGAGGGAATTGAGTAGTAGACCCATATCTCGAAGGAAAAAGCTGACTTTATACAAGACCTGGATCGTCTCAGTCCAGAAGCATGGACAATCTCAAAAGCGGATGAGGAAGTCCTTGAGAAAAAAGCTCAGCGTGCGATCTTTGGTCCTGTTTGCGTTGATGGTTGTTGGGGGAGAAGATTCAACCACGAACTGCGACAAGAGCCTAGCCAGGCGTCTACGGATTCAACGCCTAAAATGGGTGGGCCATGTATGGATAACTCAGCTCCGGCCCGAAGAGTCTTTGACTCCGTACCCGTGGGACAACGCAGAAGAGGACACCCGCGTTTAAGGTGGCGAAGGACCTCAACCAACATGGCGTGCGACACTGGAGACAGCTAGCCCGAGACCGTGCCAGCTGAAGAGGCTTGTTGTTTGAGGCCCAGGTCCACCCCGGACTGCAGCGCCAAATAAAGAAGAAGAAGAATGCAGGGAAATGAAGAGCATTCGTCTTGAGAATCACAAAGCTACGTTTTCTTTTATTCAGCAACCGTTTATTTCTGGTAAAGTTGGTTGGCAGCCTTAAGTGACCCATACACAGCACAATTGTTCGTGGACATCGCTCTCGAAAAAGGCGAATTATTGGAGTGGATGGTAGATTGCAAGAAACAGACCTCTCCTTCGAACAACGTCATCCAATAATTCTTCAAGGGACTCACCATGTCACGAAATTGATGATAGTTGAAGCCCACTTGAAGACGTTACATGAGCATTTACGCAACAATTATTGGATAACGAAATTCAAAAGCACACTCATAAACATCTTAAATAAATGCTAAGTCTGTTTCAGATATCGTGCCAAATCGGGAGTTCAAATGATGGGCAATCTAAAAGCACAGCGAATAAGAATTTCGCAGCCCTTTACGCACACCGGGGTGGACTATGCGGGGCCAATCGAAGTCAAAGAGTGCAGAGGGCGAGGGGCTGCAACCCTCAAGTGGCTACCAAGGCTATACACTTGGAACTGGTAGGCGAACTAACCATCCTTTCAGACAGTCAAGCCACACAGATTTTTACAGTTTAAGCCCTTCACAGACATCAACTATTATAATGAGAAATCCAACTTCTTCGCCTCTTGCTCATGAAACTTTGTCGACTGGAATTCAACCAGGAAGGAGCAGTTGTAGTGAGAGTGACAATGAGACTGTGCATCAAGAATGACCCGATTATGTTCTCCTACGTGCGTATTTCGTACATATTGTCCACAGATCATATGAATTCCTGCCTCCTTGCTGCTGTACACTGTCAATGCTCGTCAGCCTTCAACGACCACGATTTAGAGTGGACACAGACAGACTTCAGACACAAGTCTTGCCGCTTTACACTATCAACGCTCGTGAGCCTTCAACGACCAGGATAAAGAGTGGACACAGACAGACATCAGCACTCCGACACAAGTGTGCTGTGTGTGGGCTGCTTAAGATCAACTAGTTGGGTCCATTGTACCCTTGATGGATGCATTCGGGCGTTGGCCTGATTCTGGAGTTTAATGAGGACACTGTGCATCAAGGAATTAGCAACAGCAAACTTGAGCAACACTGGATGGAGGATGGTCTTGGAATACGGACGAACATTTATTACGACGTGAGCAATCACCAAGTGCGAGGGATCCGCAAATACTGAAACCGATCTCAAAGTTAACTGACAGATCATTCATTCACTATTTACGTCCCCTAAATTCGTAGAAATGAAGCTAAGTAGACGATGTTAAAAGGAGATGCTTGAGACAGACGGTAACACTTTGCCATAAACACAATGATTCCCCCGAGGGTCTGTACATATTCATAGTGAATCACTGTATATTCAAACGTATTCGCGTGCATTCACACGTATTCCTACGTGAACACAGTATTCCGTGTCGTCTGCAGTCTAGGACCACGCAAACATATTGATAGCTTGTCCCTCGGATCCCCTTTGATTACAAGTGCATCGTGTTCTTTAACTCATTGGCTGCCAAGGCCCCAGGATAAGTAGTAAATGTACCACGAAAACGTGGCACGTGGCTGTCAATGTGTTAACGAAGAAACCATCTACCTACTCACTTGAGAGCTCTGAAACATGTTAGCAGGAACCCTGGTACGTTTGCTTTAAGGTTGATTGGAGAAGATGATTCAATCAAGGCCTCCTATCACGTACCGACTTGACGCTAGCCGTCTCAAAATGTACGTGATGAGACCCTAGGATGTACTGTGGCCCTAGTGTGGCCAAGCGTCCAAGGATCCTAGATCGAGTTGGAACAGCTTAACTCCAACTAATGAAGTGAGAAGTCAAAGAACGCGTGGGCAACTCTGACAGGACCACGGTACAAGGTATCGTTGACGTCGACATAACATGCTCTTCATCGGCTCCAGGAATGAGCTTGTATTCAAAATTGTCCAAAAATTATGGTTTCCCTGCTTTTTTGTAATCTAAAATAAATGCCTTGTGATTGCTAAATTGACTGACTGACTGAACTGCTCTACAGTCCAAGGCAGGCCACCTGGGTCTAGGTTCTTAAGTAACCGCTTGTGTTGTGCGTTCTACTGTCGTTTCACGAGTGGAGGCGATCTACAGTTTTACGCTGACTCCGAGTGACGAAGCTCATCTACAAGTAGAAAAAAGTCTCGCCCTTTGATCACTGCTGGTGACTGGATAAGGGGAAGTCGTGAATTATGAATCGTGTTCGGTTAAGCAAATTAACCTAGAAATCCAGACTAGGAGTGGAGAAGAAGATTCCATCAAGACCTACACGGCATATAGACCCGTAGACCCTTAGGCTGCATTAATCTGGTCAGTCGTCTACGACTCCAGCATACGTTGCTCGGTATAAATCGGAGAAGAAGGAGGCCGTGTGGAACGCCATAACGTGCACAGGACAGTGAGGAGGCAGAGACATACATCTGAGGCCGTCTCTGCATGATGTAACAATGCTGCGGCAACAAGGAAAATGTGTGGACAACGGAGGTGAGATGCCGAAGCATACTGCAACCCGTTGTCGCCCGAAATAAACACCTAATTAGTCAGAGATTGATGCACGAGTACACGGGTGCACGTGCACGTCCCAGACACTGCTCTGTTGCTCAAATCTAATAATAATATGGGTGGCGCTACAGTCCGAGGCTAGCTTCTCAGCAACCACTCGTGTTGTGCGTGGTTTCACGAGTGGAAGGGACCTACAGTTTCGTGCCGACTCCGAACGGCGAAGTTGAGAAGCTTTCTTCTAGACAGGAAGACTACTCTTTGAGCATTGTCAATGACTCGAAAGAGGTGCAGCCCTGAATTATCAAATGTGCTAAGTTCGGGTATCGAACCTGGCAGCCTCTGCGTTGGAATCGACGCACTACGCCGCGGCGACCCACTGCTGCTTAAATCTTACCGTGGGCACACTCCTGTGATCTGTGTGGCATACTTTTAGGCGACCTCACAAAAGACAAACTACAGTCCAGGTTCCTCATCGATTCCACGTTCGGTCTGTCCACGACTTGGACGAGTCTAAGACACCCTCCCCTCAAGCCACAAGCCAATACCTAAATAGTGTACTTCTTTTTTTCTGTTTTTGTTTTCTTTTGATGCCCTTTTCAACCATATTCAACTTCATCTAACAATTTTTCTTTCCTCTTGAAAGTTTTCCTTTTCTTTTGTTTTCTATTCAAATTACAACTGTACAATTTATATATTTCTACATACGACTACACACATTACTTGCTCTTAGCATCTACACATAGAAAGAGTTCTAAGAAGAAGAAAAAAAAAGAACCGATAATAAATCCTAACCTAAAACTAATGCGTTTTACAAAAGTACATAAAGTCGAAAAATAAATGCGCAAAGAAACGAAAAAAAACGAAACAGTGAACTATAACAATCGAAGTAGAAATGAAAGACAAAAAATTAAAAAAAAAAATAGTAACCAAGAACAGATGGCGTATGCACATGCAGCAGCGGTTCAATGCGATGCGCGTCCCTTCGGCTGCGGCAGGGATTATCTGTGATCGAATCGACTGTGGCAAGCCATCTCCTCCTCCGGCTGGTGCTTGCGCGGTTGTGTAGCATTTTTGTTTTATTTAGATAAGTTTACTTAGTAAATTCTTAATGGTCTCCGATAAATATCCTTTTTTGCTAAATTTTCTACTCGTATCTAGGTTAAGTCTTTTCTTCTTTATCATTCTTCGAAGAGGAAGGAAAAAAGGATATTTATCATAATTACTATACCGCGCATCCCTTCCTCTGGCCGTACATTATTCTAAGTTCGGGATAGATGATCTTCTTGATCAGTTGGTTGGTTTTGCCCGCCAGCATGGCGCGTCGTGCATCCTTTTTGAGCACTTTAATTCCCGGCTTATGCACTAGGAAGGCATTGTCCAGTATGTGGAACTCGTAGTCGAGGACACAGAGTGCGTAGCCCTAAAACGAAGAGAGAAACACAGAGATGAAGTCGTCGTTTAGATGTGGAGTAGGGATGAGTAGGAGATGTACCTGAGTCATTTTATCACTCTTCCCCTCCCAGCTCAGTCGTTCGTCGTAGTGAGGATCGACGTGGGAGCCGATGTAGATTGGCTCCCAGTGCACGAAGTATCCCGTGCGCTTGCCGATGTGGAATACGCCGAGCTCTTCTGTCTCGTTTGCCGCCATCCACTCCTTGGACTTGGGCACTCCATGGCAACTTGAACACACTCGCTTGTGGAACGGTATGGCCTTACCGGTTCGGACCAGTTCTTGCAGTTCGGTCTTGTCCCTGGGCACGGGGGCACTGCTCTCCACTTCGAATATTGAAAGCGGAAAGACTCTGAAAGGAAACGACGACGATCAATTACCATTCGAATGTAATGCTTGAAGGAGTTTTGTGCTTACCTTGGCGTCTTTCGATGGAGATAGGCCTCGTTCCTGGCGATCATTTCGAGGAATTTCTTGACCAGACCAGGATTTGGATACAGCTCAATGTCACTGGCCAATATGAAGTGACTCAGCGCTGCGTCACGGGCGATGTTTCGCCCCACATTCACCGGATAGAGGAGCTTCTTTTGTGTCTTGTACAGGTGACCAGAAGACACATTGAAGAATGGTGGCGGTGTGGTGCAGTTGTAGGCTGGACTCAGTACCTGATCGTACTTGGGCACAGTCTTGGGGATATGTTTCGTACTAAAGTATATGTGAAATGTGACATATTGTCGTATGAGGTTACTCTCTGGCAGGCAGTCTCTTAGATATTTGATCGAGTTAACGGTTGGCGAAAAGTCCGTTCCGGGTGCGTGTAAAGCTATGCTTATTGGTGCATTCCATCTGAAATTTGGAAAATCGAATGTGAATGAATTGCTTCATTGATGAACGGATGTGGTTTGGACTCACCTTTCTAGCAATGGAATAAGATTATCCAAAAATGTGTAATCAGCGTGTGTGGTGTAGGTTATTGTTTCATGGCACTTCAGGTCGCCATGATCGGCCCGCACGTAGTTCTGCAGCACCCAAAAGTCGCCGCGCTGCAGCGTGGCTGGCTTGTAATCACGATCATGACACTTCAGAATCGAGCGCAGTCTTTCGTCAAAGTCTTTCTCATCGCCGGTCACCATGTAGCCATCGGGACTGGAGTTGTTTACATACGAGCTGGGTTCCTGGATTCCACCCGCGTCCAGTGTGGAATCAGTTGGTGCTTCGGAGATCTTCTTGTCGGAATTCTCTTTCGTTTCCAGTGCTTGCGGATGCTCCTGCGTTGGCGAATCATTTCCTATCACAGCTGGAGCTTCATCTTCTTCGATTTGCTGAGTTTGCTGCTTCTGCTGCTCGGTCTGCTGCTGCAGCGCTTGCTGCTGCGGCTTGTCCTCAGACGTTGACTGTGGACTTTGGTCCTAAATGAATGGATGGTTAGAAAATATGATCTTTCAGCGGGAAAACAAAATAGCAGACTTACCCTCTGGGACAGTGGTTCGCGAACATTCGCTTGCTCGCCCTTGAACGGCGGCGCCGCGTCCATTTGTCGCGACTTCGACGACTCCTCCTGGATGTCGAATGTCGAACCAGTCGAGAAGTTGCCACCTCCGCCGATCATCACATGACTGCCGAGGTACAGGATGACGGCCACATTGATCAGGATGCTGCACCGCAGCAGCCAGTTCCGTCTGGTGAACATCTTGTTGTTTGTTTGTTTTTTAGTTTTGCGTATTCAAAGTGCAAATGAATACCCTTGTGCGGTTAGTTTAGTAGAGTTTTAGTTTGAGTAAGTACACTTGAGAGAGACACACTCTCGGGAACAGTGCGAGAATGAAATGAAACTCCTCGGGAGTGGGGCCTGGGCTTGTTGGCTCTTGCTCGAGGGTTAGTTGTCCGAAGAACGATGTTGTTGTTGCTTGAGAAGAGAAACGAAGGGTTTGGGGAGGATTTTCAGCTTTTAGTCCAGGGTTTCAGTCTTGTTCCTTGGGAGTTTTTGAATTTCTCATTCGTTTTACGATAACCACGCGCGATTACTTGCTTTTTCGTCCTCATTTAGAGTTGATTTCTTGCGTGAGTAATAGATTTATCTTTTCTCTTTTTTTCCTGTGGAGATGGCTTTGTATTTCGAGCAGAATTGAAGGCTTCCTTGAGAGCGGCGAATTCACTTAATCATTTGTTGCTTGAAGAAGAGATCTGAAATGAGAATGACAAGAAAACGGAATTAGTTAGGTTAGGATTTAACCCACTCGCTAGAGTGTAGAGGATGGCATGCGTATGCATTAGCGGGGCCACCGATAGAACTGATTGGCAGACAGACAGACATTCAACGATCCTACGCGGAGGTATACCTCCATACCCATAGACACAGACCTCACTCTCTTAAAGCTCCTCTTCGAGGAAATTTTGTCAACCAGTCTCAACCAGGGAGTCTGAACACCAAGGTCCATTGCGAATCTTCACAGATGGATCGAAGATGTATACAGGCGTGGTTGCTGGTGTCTATTCCAAGGATCTAAGTTTCCAGCTATCTTTTCGACCACCTAATCACTGTAGCTGTGGTTGCCGTGGCGTAGTGGGTAAGTGCGTCGACTCTGATTAAACGTACAATGGACAAGACTATTCCGAAGGTAGTAGAAGTCGATGACAGTGATGTTTATCGAAATGCTACCATCGATGCACTTCACGTACACAAGAGTAGGCTGCTGTCAAGACTCAAAGTCAGGTCACTGAAGTCGGAGATCAAAAACCTCCAACAGATAATAAGAATTAATTACAGCTTGGCTATAAGCTTGCACTGGGGCAATAAAACCCGGGCTGTACAATCCAACAACCCGGGTATGTTTCTTTATTTGGCGCTACAGTCCGGGGTGGACCTGGGCTTCAATCAACGGTCACGGTCTCTGGGTAGCTGTCTCCAGTGTCGCACGCCAAGTTGGTTGAGGTCCTTCTCCACCTGGGTG
This sequence comes from Eristalis intricaria, assembly GCA_964034865.1. NCBI lineage: Eukaryota > Metazoa > Arthropoda > Insecta > Diptera > Syrphidae > Eristalis > Eristalis intricaria. The sequence goes on from OZ035877.1 coordinate 12,384,610, forward strand.
CTCCGCCTTAAACGCGGGCGTCCTCTGTTGCGTTGTCCCACGGGTTCGGAGTCGAAGACTCTTCGGGCCGGAGCTGAGTTGTCCATACGCTCTACGTGGCCTAGCCATCTTAGGCGTTGGATCCGAAGACGCCCGACTAGGCTCATGTCGCAGTTCGTGGTTGAATGTTCTCCTCTAGAAACCGTCAAGGCAAACAGGATCAAAGATCGCACGCAGAGCTTTTCTCTCGAAGAGACCAAGGACTTCCTCATCCGCTTTTGAGATTGTCTCTGCCTCCGCGCCGTACAGCAGGATTGGGATGATCAAGGTCTTGGTCCTTCGAGAGATGGCTGTACTACTCAATTGCCTTTTGAGCCCATAGAAACAGCGGTTGGCAAGAGTTACTCTGCGTTTGATCTCGGTACTGGTGTTGTTTGTACTGTTTACTGCGGAGCCGAGGTAGACGAAGTCCTTGATTACCTCGAAGCTATAGCTGCCCATTGTTGTGCCCGATGTTGTGTCATTCACCACTAGACCCATTTTAGCCCCTCCGCCTCAATGCCAGCAAACGCCTTGACGGCTCGCTGTGTTCTGCCAATCACGTCAATGTCATCCTCATATTCTAACAGTTGTACGGACTTCTGGAAGATCGTGCCTCTAGTGTTGGCGTGTGAGTCTTGCACGATCTTTTCCAGGATGAAGTTAAAGAAGTCACATGACAGCGCGTCGCCTTATCTAAATCCTTTGTTGGCGTCGATGGTCTCGGTGAGTTCGCTTCCGACCTTGATGGAGCAGCGAGAATTCTTCATCCACATCCTGCACAACCTGACGAGTTTGGCAGGAATGTCAAAACTAGACGTGGCGTTGTATAGTTGTCCCTATACGGCCTTGAAATCGACGATGGTGGGTGTCGATCTGCATTTCTTGGGTCTTTTCCAGGAGCTGCCGTAATATGAAGATTTCGTCGATGGTGGACTTCCTCAGCCTGAAACCGCACTCATAAGGAGCTATCAGGTTGTTGACGAAAGGTTTCAGGCGCTCACACAAAACGGCAGAGAGGATCTTATAGGCGATGGTGAGGAGACTCATCCCTCGATAGTTGGTGCAGTTGAAGGGGTCTCCTTTCTTGTGGATCGGGCAAACGATACTGAGGTTCCACTCTTTCCTCCGACCATATCTTACAGATGAGCTGGTGCATGTGCCCAACCAGATCATCGCCAGCTGCCTTAAAGATTTCAGCGGACAGTCCGTCCGCACCGGCAGCTTTGTTAGACTTCAGTCTTGATATTGCTATCTTGACCTCGTCGAAGTTGGGGGGACGGAATTCTCGTCGATCATCGTCCATATTGAGTGGGACATACTGCCTGACAGCGGTGTTGGTGTCATCATCGCCGTTTAGCAGTATAGACTGTGACTCTACTACTAGTTGTCCATTCTCGTTCCGGCAGGCTTCTGTCCGAACCTTATATCCACTGGATAACAGTTTCACCCTCTGGTAAAACTTTCGGACATCGTTCTTACCATAGCACCTCTCCATCTCCTCGATCGCGCGCTTCTCGTGCTCTTTCTTCTTTCTCCTGAGAAGCCGGGTCTCGTCCCTTCGTCTCTGTTCGTAGAGCTCACGAACAGCTCTCGTCGTTCGTTGCAGCGTTGCTTTGTAGGCTTCCAGCTTCGCTGCATGTGCCAGCCTACAAACGTTGTCAAACCATGGGTTTTTTTTTTAGGTGGTGCCGTAAAACCCAGCACATCAGTGGCACCTTCTTGACAACGCCTCCAATCTTCTTCGATTGTTTGCGCAGGTGGCGACGAACTTAGAGAGAGATTCCGGGACACTCGATCGGCAAAGATCCTAGCAGTCCGTTGCGATTTTAGCTTTCCGACGTCAAACTGTGGTGTCCTTTCTCGACTCCGTTGATCTCTTGATATCCGAGTTCTTACCTTGGCTACAACAAGGAAATGGTCCGAGTCGATGTTGGCTCCTCTGATGCTGGAGGAGTGTCTGACGTCGATCGCAACATGATCAATCTGGTTGACGGTTGATTGATCGGGGGACCGCCAGGTCCCTTTATGGATGTTGAGGTGTGGGAACCGCGTGCTAGCTACAGAGAGATTACGTCCCGTGACAAAGTCCACCAGCCTGAGTCCGTTAACGGATGTGGTGTCGTGCAGGCTGTGTTTTCCGATGACTTTGGCAAAGATGTCTTCCTTACCCAGCTTTGCATTAAAATCTCCTAGAACGATCTTGGTGTCGAAGCTGGGGCACTGATCGTAAGTCCTTTCTTGGAGATCATAGAAGTCATCCTTGCTGTTGTCGTCTTTGTCCTCTGTCGGGGCGTGGGCGCGAATCAGGCTGATGTTCCCAAATTTAGCCTTGATGCGGATTGTTATAAGGCATTCGCTTCTACAGACAAAGCTTAAGACTTTTTGCCAAGTCTGCCTCGAACAACAATTCCACATCCAAATAAGCGCCTCTCCCTGAGAGTTCAATGACGAGAACATGGCACATAGTGCTGTCGCCAACGATGTCGATCATACCGGACAAGGGCGGGGCATGAAACCATACATGCCGCGTCGAAACTGCCAACTTCGCCACTTCGCCAGCCACTTCGAGATCGACACTGGAGGCAGAAGGTTGTGCTTGCAGAGGTATTGTAGCCTGAAGGATGGTATAAAGAACAGCACGACCCTTGAAAGCTGATTTAACTGCTCTGTCAACACCCACATCCGGTCCTCCATGACAAACACCACACATATCCGGTAACGCAAGCAGCAACGATACGTTTACACACGCGAGCGTAGTCGCCGAAACATTTTCACCACGGCAATTCCCCACACTCGAAAAGCACAGTGCACACTGCATACAAAGTTACAGCATGACGGTTGAGGCCCAAGTCCAGTCGGAGTATCAAGCACTAGTGTCTTTGCATTTGTCTTTCATTTTCCGTCTTGTCTGACGTATTTGAGTGAGAATCGGTTGTTCAGAATTATGCCTCAGAATCATCGTTGTCTCCACTATCGCCGTGGTATCTGTCTTTGTCAGATTATCTCGGACAAAAACCCGAGTTGTTTGAAGTGTTATACTCGATGAACTCTTGAACATTCACCACGTATAATAAATTCGAAATAAAACACTCCATCTGCCGATAGCATGAATTTGCTTAAAGCCATGAAAATTGAAATGCTTCACCACAGCCCACACCGCCCCACATCCACATCATGCAAGCACATCGCTCACACTCAATTTCACCACACCACCATCTGTCAGTTTCAAATTGATTTCGCACAGTTCAGTGGAACACGTTGTTGTGTCAAGTGTCATTTCGCGGCTAATTTTTGCAATATTTTTGTTTAATTTTTGTTGTTTTCCCTTGTAAATCAATCGCAATCATGCCAGAATTAGCCGAAGATTTGGATAATTGCATGATAAATTTCGACCGGAAAGTGGTGGTGACCAATTTGCTGGATGAATATGGTGGCCAATTGGAAGAGATCGCAAAGACAGTCAACAAGTTCCTCACAGCCGAAGAGGCAAAAGGCAAGAAATATCTGAAAACCTTCCTACTCCGAGGTCTGCAGGCGGATTCAGAGAATGAAGTTATCACAGTAGTTCCGGCAGATAAGCTGAAACAGCGCGAACAACAACTGCGCAACACACACAGTCTACTCTACAGTGCGGAGACAGACGGGGGATCGAAGTCTCCGCCGACAGAGTTTGTTCCCTTGAAGCACATCAGCATCAAATTGGACAATTTGGAGGTGAATCCGGAGAAGCAAGCATCAGCAGTAACAAACGGACACGCACCGGCGACGAATGGAGTCAAGGAGGAGAAGCCAGCGGCGAAGAAAACCGGCGCATTGGGTGCGATGTTCAAGAAGCAGGAAACCACAGCAGCCGCCACCGCCAAGAAGAGCCCCGAAAAGAGTTCAAGCAAAAAAGATAACTCAGACAAGCCAAGTGGATCCTTAGGGGCGATGTTCAAGAAGCAGGAAACCACAGCAGCAGCTGGCACCAAGAAGAGCCCCGAACAAAAAAAAGACAACTCTGACAAGCCAAGTGGATCCTTAGGGTCGATGTTCAAGAAACAGGAGTCGGCTGCAACGTCCAAGAAGGAGGCCGCCAAGAAAAGCCCAGACGTCGATAAGAAAAAACCGAAGCCCACGCCGGAGAAGACCAAAAAGTCGGAAGCGGCTTCCAAGAAAGCAGAATCAGAGAAGCCGAAGGCAAGTGTTCTGAAGCCACCGACGCCGAAGAAAATGAACGAATTCTTCAAAAAGGAAGACGCAAAGAAACCCAAGGAGGAGCCGAACGTTTCAGTCAATCTGTTCGAGGAGAGTTCATCGTCGGACGACGAAGAAGCCCTGGACGCCCTCAAACGGGAAGTCCTGACCGACGAGGAGGAAGAGAAGGCCACGACCAGCAAGAAGCGGCGCCGCATCATTGACTCCGACGACGAAGACACCGGGCCAGAGGTGAAGGTCGAACGCAGAGAGGAAGAGCCTGAGGCTATGGACACCGAGGAAGAAGAAGCAAACGAGTCAGCGACGTTCTTGGATGAGGAGGGATTCGTGGTCACAGTCAAAGGAAAGAATAAGAAGCCAGCGGCCAAATCCAGTCCTGCTCCGGCTCCGGTGAAGATAAAGAAGGAGTCGCCACCCACCCCGCAGAAGAAGGAGGCGGCCAGCAAGACACCGGCGGCCAAGAAGAAGCAGGGGAATATCATGAGTTTCTTCAAAAAGAAGTGAGGGGTGATGCGAATGAGGTGAACGAGTGAATGGGTGTTTCGTTGTTTGGAAAATAAAATTTAAGTTCTCGTTGAAATTGGTTTTTTTCTTTTTTTCTTTGATTGCTTTTTTTTTGTGTCACTGTCGGTAGAGCGAAGGCAAGGAGATTCGTGGGAGTGTATTTCAGCCCAGAGGCCAGTGTATGGTAATTCCAGGCAAAGAGACGAAGTTGTCTTGCATCTGTGTTCACTTGGACTTTATGCCGACGGCCGACGGTTCGGTCATCCTTGAAGCAGGAGGCTCTCTGAAGCATTGACGTTCATTCACTCACCCGGGCTAGTATAGTCGACGGATCTTTGCTTTCCGATCTACATCCTTGTGTCCCTTTCCTCGGAGACATGACCAACGTTGAACTCTGCTTTCGTGCTATCCTGCTCCTCGTCGTAGGATTCTCAAGAGCAGCCAAATGAAAACAAAAAGCCAAGATCACCGCGCCCATTCACTTCGTGATTGTTTAGTTCAACAAGAGATGTTTACGAAAACAAAGCAATTGAGACGTGTCCAGCCGCAGAAAGAGATCACTTTCCAGCTGAATCATTTCACATGCTAAAGCCATCCGATTTGAACTTGAGAATGTTAACCAACTTATCACCTTGCTGACGTGCGAGGAAACTGAATTCTGTCACATGCCTGCTACTTCGCACAAGTGTGTAAATTCTAGCCTTGTCGGGGGAACCAGGTGAAAGTGCTAAAAACGTCTCTCCTCATCGTCACGGTCTAGGTTTTTTAGATTTCGCGGCAATTAGGAGAACAAATCACTTTCCCAGTGAGTTCGTTTTTGGCGAAATCGGGACAAGTTAGAACAAAGTCGAGTCCAATGTGAGTGTTGAATGTTTATGGATAAGAACATTGGCATCCGAGGTATGCTGATAGAATGAGAGTTGAAGAAAGGAATGGAGGTTTAAGAATGGCAGTGGGGAGATGCTGGTGGGGTCTTTGTCTTTCTTCTTCTTTGTGTGGCTCTACAGATCGGGTGGACTAGCTAGGCGTGTTCTCTGGCTAGCTGCTTCCACTTATGCACGCAAAGTGGTTTGAGGTCCTTCTCCACAGTAAATTGCGCGCCAAGAAGAAGCAAACGAGTCGGCGACGTTCTTAGATGAGGAGGGATTCGTGGTCACAGTCAAAGGAAAGAATAAGTAGCCAGTGGCCAAATCCAGTCCACTGTTAATTGTGCGCCATTTTAGACGCTGATGGTCTCTGCTGTGCTATACAACGTGGTTAGACTCATGTCACCTTAGACTAGGGCGCTTTGTGGTGCATTGTCCCACAGGCTCTTCAGGTTATGGGTTCTAATGGCCTAGGCACCTTAGGCATTGGACACGTAAGCCCCTAGACCTTTCAGTTCATCTTCTCGAGATGATGCCAACTCAAACATGACCAAAGACCGCAGCAGAACTTGTCTTTAGAAGAGACGAAGTAAGTCCTCATCCCAGACTGAAATTGTCCATGCTTCTGAGTCGTACACCAGGACAGTTGAATGCCTCTGCTCAAGAGAGGCGTCTATTACTACCGAGGGAATGTAGCTGCTCATTGTGACGGTCTGTGAGCTTAGAGCTCGTTCAGGAATTTTGAGACAGAGTAGATGTTGCAAGAGCGGTGATAAGAGGAAGAGTGAACCGACAAAGGAATGATAAGGAGACAGACGCACTGTACACAGTGCACTGTACACAGTGCGTTTGTCTCCGTCTTTCGTTTGTGCACTTCATCACTTTGTGGAGCTTCAATACCATTAAACTTAGAAGGAATCGTTTGATCTTTATTGAAAGACTGTCTCTGCCAGTGGATTCTTGACAAATGACATGTGTTGAGCAAATGCCCTGTGCGTTTGTACGTTCACGTATGGACTTGTAGCTCTTTCGTGGTGGGTATCCATTCACTGTTACTTTCAACGTTGTATGCTGATGTCTATGCGTTCGTTATTGGCGCATCGGGCTTTGACAAAGAGAAGCAAGTTGTCACGTCAGCATTGGATAAGAAACTGTGGGCTGTGAACGAAAGGTACCTTCCAGCAATCAGTCGAGATGCTGGGCTACTCTAAAGAGATTCATATCATCAGAAGTTTCCTACGGGGTATTAGCAAGATTCTGCTGTGGAGGCGGTGGAAGAATCACATGAAATGAAGTGCAAGATGGAAAAGTGAAGTCGGCAAGAAAGAAAATATAACACGACGGCTTGAACTTCCATTTATAGAGGGACTTCGTCTATCTCGTATGATCCGCGTGGTAACACAATGGGTCTTTGCTTGGCCTAAGTGTGTCTGCTGTCCGTATGCGCGGCAGTCAGACACCTCTAAACTAACCTTGTTTACCTCGGCTCTAAAGTGAACAGTTCTAACAACAGCAGCACCGGAATTAGACGAAGAATAACTGTTGGCAACTGCTTACGAAGCAACAGCTCTATTTCGAAGGATCAAGCTAACTTTATACAAGTCAGTGATGATCCATGTTCTGTTGTATGATGCATGGACCATTTTAAAAGCGCGTAAAGACGTCCTTTTTCTCTTCGTGAAAAAATGTTCTTCGTGAGATCTTGGGCGTTGATGAAATTTTACGGAGAAGATTCAACCACGTACTGTTCGAGATGTACAGCGACTTGAATCGTGTCACACGCTACGGGATCCAAGGCCTTGGATGATCAGTACAAGTAGACAGCCCCTGGCTGGATGGGTCTTGGACTTCGAGGCTGTGAAACAATGCAACAATAAAGGGCGCCGCAGCGGTGCAAATAAATGGAGAAGGGCCTTAATCAGTTGATGAGCTCACAGAAGGTAGTTAGGCAAATATCTCCCTAGATGGAGAGACTTGTTGGCTGAGACTCAAGGCCACACCGGAATGAAGAGCCACACAAAGAAGAAAAAGGAAGAACATGGCTCGTGATGAGTTGGTCTTAAAGTTGGAACATTGAGACATTGCAGCAAATTGTGAAGCTAAAGCACTCGCTAGAGTGGGCGCTAGATCAGCGCTCCTTCCAGGTGGGGATTTGCCAGACATTCGCCTGTGGCTACTGCAAAACTTCGCATAGTGAACAATTTGACGACACCAGTTGGCAATCGTGGGCAAATCCAAGGACAAAAACGACTGGATGGGGCGGTTGTTAGAGTGCCTGACCCTGGTTAGCGAGGTCCCCGGTTCGAATTCCAGTGAAAGCAAAGTTAGTACACTTTTATCTGGTTTTCAATTCTGGCCCAGTCACCATTTGCCGTTGGGATCAAATTAACGATACTATCACTGGAGTAGTCAATCAGTGGTAGTTGTCTGACTGTGGGTATCACAATGGACTAATATGGACTAAGTGTGCTGGTGAATGCCCTAACAGCCCCACTACCTAACCTAAGGGAACTGAAATAAATAAGTCCTACTCTCAACTCTAAACCCTCACATGATCTGATGCGGCTCAGCATGAGCAGGTCGACTCTCTAGGTACTGCGCCACTGAAACTCACGCCAGGTCTGCCATTCAATGAGTTCTGAAGAAGCTGCAGAGACAAGGAAGTGGAGGAAGCAAGCCATTCTGCACATTCTCTGCTGATGCAGGGCCCTCTCCTCCCGAAGGGGCTTACTTTTTTGACTGGCCGGACTAACCATAATGTTAGTCGGCCATCTTTTCCGCTTTTTTAAAGCACCAACTGGTTTGCGGAATATGATCGCTACGCTGGCTCAAATGTGACTGTTGCACGTTGGCAGTCAATCATCTTAAGCTAACCTAGATCTACTCCATTGGTAGGAACAACTAGTGCTGATTCTGGTCTCTTTCGCAAAAAGAAGTCTTCATTGGACACTTGAACATGACTGTGAAGGAGGTGTACGAAGTAGAAGACGATGGCATGAATGGGAGGAAGGTGGATTGATGATTCTGGCGACAGCAACGACTCGGCAAGTCAAGTCAATGAACAGAGATGGTCTAAATTTGACTGGAAGCAGTCAACAATGATGGCGGGGACAGGTCTATCTTTGGAACTCGTTCTTCAATGAACTTAATTTCGGTTCGAGTTCGAGTCAGGACAAGGCTACAGGAAGGACACCAAGGCTCCGTTTCAGGAAGTCTTCGACTGCACCGCTGTCAAATGGTGTCTTGTCCCTGACGGCGACGTGCGCATCTGAAAAGGCCGAGTGACGGACAGAGATGACATGCATTCAAAGACGGCGGTAGACTGCAGGGAGTTGATGCCAAGGACCATTGCGTCAGCAGTGAATTGGACTTACAAAGCCCATCACTTGCAGGGATGCCTGGGATGACTAAAGACCGAACAAAATCATAGCGCCTGAGAACTCTAAGAATGTTGACAATCCCCGGTGGGAACGGGTAGGTTAGGGTGACTGTAAGGCTGCTAAAAGTTCAGTGTACTGCCACGTGGGTCGTTGTGGTGTGACTCATTAACTACTGGTGGAAGGCCAGTAATTTGAAGCTGAGTCAACTTCAGGAAACAGTTGCAGCGGGCTCTTAATTTGTCAGCCTTGGCTGCCAGATGCATTTCTCACAAACGGTGCAACTTCGTGCCCCAGCGTCGCTAAACAAGTGTCAACGCACAGCAAATGCCACTGATTCTTGACCAGAAGTCACGTAGAAACAGCCTATCACCTGCCGAGCTCGCCATTGCCTCCTCCATCGAGCGAAAAGAATTCGCCTTTAATTCCCAGAGCACAGCTCGCACGCGATGTTAATCTCCAGAAATTCCATTCAAATCAGCCACTCGGGTTGGACTTGTTTGTCCGATTCCGGGAACAGCCGCTCCGAAGCCGAATCAAATGCTAATTACCCCCCAAATGAGGTATTTTATGCGTCATAACCCCAAAAGCGGCCCCAAACCGGGGCGCGTGTGCCCGATGACAGATTGCATGGTCAGTGCCTTCGACCAGCCTCGAGTGGCTTCGCAATTTCATAGCCATCCGATGGGCGATGGCTCGGGAGGCTTGTTTGTTAAAATCGCCTTCTCGCTCTCGAATCCCAGCCACCACGCGGATACTGGTTCGAGGTGGCACCACACTGCACGGCTTAGATAAATTATTTCGCGAAACTTGTTTTCGGCGTCCGAAGATGAATATCAAGCGACTTTGTTTGCGACGTAGAAGCTGGCCGTAACCTGGGCTGGGCACACGGTGTAATCGCGGAGACAGAGCGACTGATTAAGCAGAACACATGTGATCTGATGGGGGGGGAGGCGGGCAGGACGTAGTTCACTTTAATTAAATCCACGTCGTTACAGCTGTTCTGCGCGCGGACTTGGGCGTGGTGGCGGTGTGAGAAATTGATGCACGAACGCGAATTAATTGGAAATTGGACGAAAGTTCAACGATCGGGTGTGGAGGGTTTTTTTTACTGCTTGGCGGTGGCTGATTCAGTGGGCAGGCGATGAGAAAGGAACGTCCACTGAACGGAGGTTTGTGCGTAGCTGGCATAGCTGAATCAGAACTAGCATACGCTTGGGTGGAGTTTGAGGTGAGTTTATGTTTCACCGGAAAGATGAGTCTTCTGAGGGAAGATTCCTGAGAAGATGGAACGATAATCGTCTACAGTTTGCCTCCTTTGTTTGGCTAGTGTTGTAGCGCCGTCAGCTATGAGTGCTATTCTTCATGACGGGACGGGTCTTAGGGTAATTTCACTGACTGACTTGGAAAGGCTGATTTGGAGAAGCTGTCAGTATAGAGCCTCTGATTTTGGGCATTAACTTGAACGTATACCAACCAAGAAGAAAGTGGATAACAAAATCATGGAGTTAGCTAAGAAATGTCGAGTTCTCTTCACACATGTGAGACCGCTGCAGACCAATATGATTTGTTGTTGTGTACATGTTTGCGCAGACAGTCTGTGTTGTGTGTCATCAAGTCGCATGTTTGAAGCGACGCACAGTTGTAACTTTTGAACCCACGGACCGATCTTAATGAAGTTTGAAGCATAGTACATGTGGTCCATGAGATATTATCGTGGTTCAAAAATGGATCCAGTGGATTACTCATTAACTGAGTAAAGTTAAGTGGAAAAAAAATATCAACGTATTGCTGCACTTATAAGGCTCTTGCGGATATAGTGGTCGGTACGCGGATGTGGTTCTTACGACATCAATAGAATCCGTAGACGCCTGGCTAGGCTCATGTCGGTGTACAGCCCGTACAGTTCGTGGTTGAATCTTCTCCTCCAGAAACCGTCAACGCAAACAGGACCAAAGATCGCACGCAGAGCTTTTCTCTCGAAGAGACCAATGACTTCCTCATCCGCTTTTGAGAATGTCTATGCCTCCGCACCGTACAGCAGGACTGGGATGATCAAGTTCTTGTATAAGGTCAGCTTGGTCATTCGAGAGATGGCTGTACTACTCAATTGCCTCTAGAAGCAGTGGTTGGCAAGAGTTACTCTGCGTTTGATCTCGGTACTGAGGTTGTTCCTACTATTTACTGCGGCGCCGAGATAGACGAAGTCCCTGACTACCTCGACGTTATAGCTGCCCATTGTGACGCTCTGTCCAAGACGTCGACGCTGTGTGTCGTTTCTTGATGACAGCATATACTTCGTTTTGCCCTCATTCACCGCTAGACCCATTTTAGCCGCTTCCGCCTTAATGCCAGCAAACGCCTCATTGATGGCTCGCTGTGTTGCGCCGATCACGTCAATGTCACCCCCGTATGCTAGCAGTTGTACGGACTTCTGGAAGATCGTGCCTCTAGTGTTGGCGTGTGAGTCTTGCACGATCTTCTCCAGGATGAAGTTAAAGAAATCACATGACAGCGCGTCGTCTTGTCTAAAACCTTTTTCGACATTGAAGGTCTCGGTGAGTTCGCTTCCGACCTTGATGGAGCAGCGAGAGTTCTCTATCGTCATCCTGAACAACCTGACGAGGAGGCAGGAATGTCAAAACTAGACGTGGCGTTGTATAGCTCGTCGCTATGCGGCCTTGAAATCGACGAATAGGTGGTGGGTGTCGATCTGCATTTCTTGGGTCTTTTCCAGGATCTGCCGTAATGCGAAAATTTGGTCGATGGTGGACTTCCCTGGCCTAAAACCGCACTGATAAGGACCTATCAGGTTGTTGACGAATGGTTTCAGGCGCTCACACAAAACGGCAGAGAGGATCTTATAGGCGATGTTGAGGAGACTTATCCCTCGGTAGTTGGCGCAGTTGAAGGGGTCTCCTTTCTTGTGGATCGGGCAAACGATACTGAGGTTCCACTCGTCGGGCATGCTTTCCTCCGGCCATATCTTACAGATGAGCTGGTGCATGTACCTTACCGGCTCATCTCCAGCTGCCTTAAACAGTTCCGCAGACAGTCCGTCTGCACCAACAGCATTATTCGACTTTAGTCTCGATATCGTCTAGGTCGGGGGGACGGAATTCTCGTCGAACATCGTCAATTGTGTGGAGTGGGACCAAGAAAATACATGAATTTCAAAACTGAACGAAAGGGTAACTTTAGAGTTCTGTATCTCGCACATCCCTTGACATAACTTGCACAAATTTTGGGAAAAAAAAACATAGGTCATATATTCAGCTACCTTTGTATTCAAATCTTCCAAGTTATTATCTTGACGATCAATAAAATGACCTACGGCATCTAGCTGGCTATCATCGTCTGACCCGCATAATACCCATCCTAATTTCGTGTTATGAGCGGCAAATCCCTTGCTAATATTTAAAATTCCGTTTGACCGTACCAGGCTCGTGTGTGGTATACCTATCAAAAGCTGAGGCACTGCTTCCACATAATCGTCGACTTCGATTTGTCTTCTCTGATGAAACTTCTTCAAATTGAGACTGCGATAGAAGTAATAAATTCTTCGTTGTTCGCACATTTTTCATTTGGTACTTTGTAGCACCACTGTTAACACCAGAAATCTCACTCTCAATGCGTTGGGATAATTCGCTTGTGGTTTGAGTACCTATCCATTTCAAGCACAGAAAGTCGGATGGTCCACTCAATCCAATTGAGCGAGCGACCTCTTCATCTAACAGAGTTACCTGGTTCCCATACCGGGAATCGAACCCGGGCTTTCTGGGTGAAAGCCAGATATCCTATGTTTTATACAAAAAAAAAACACAACTCCGTATTCGAAATTTCATTTTTGGTATTTATTTCCACTTTTGAACCACTGTGCCACGGTCTGGTTGAATTCAAAATGCAGCCCTCTGAGCAAAAAATCCGTCAATAGCTCCCAGAATAGTTTCAGTTGAATGCGCTCAAGGCAGTTCGAGAGTCCCTGTTGGCAATGGCCATGATTTTCATTTGGTTTCATTTTTTAGACCCTCTAGCCAACTGTGTCGTGAAACTTAACCAAATACGACTCGTCCGTTAATTTTAAGGTCTCATTTTAAATCGTCAGAAATCTGTGATCGATTCATGGGATACTTAAAAATTCGAATCAGCTCACTTTGAGCTACTTTCAAAAGTAAATCCTTTAGTATCAATAAAACCCTGAGTCCACACACAACACGAGTGGTCGCTTGGCCCCGCGGTCGACCGCAGACTGCAGCGTCACCCAAAGACGAACGACGGAAAGACGTCACGTTGAAAGGCAATATAAAGTCCGTCATTAACGAAATGAGGTCACAATCGACCGGAGAGTTATTCAAAATTAATGCCACGAACTGCCCCCCCCCCACCGGACGAAAATACCCATTTCAAAGTTCTGTCGAGAGTATCCCTGCGTTTTAATTGAATTGAAAGTTGTGACACTCTTAAAATTCGAGTACTCACTCCCTCGCCGAGTCAGGGCGCACAGCCTTAACGCTAAATGAACGTCGTTGATGGCAGGTCAGGCGAGTTCCAATCCATCGAGTGCAAGTCCATAAATCAAGCAATTACGCGCCCATCTGTGGCAGCACAAGAAAAAAAAACCGATTCAAGTCCAGTGTGCACACGCTGCCCGCTTGATGGTTTTCCGAATTTAATTGAAAACACTATTTAAAGGCATAAAAAACCGAAACCATCTGACCATCTGAACAGCCGTGCAAACAAAACACGGAATCTATGTTTTTTCCACGAGCCGTGTCGAGAGGAGCCGAAAAGAAACACGACTCGTAAAACCCCTTCCAAAATTTGAATAAAGTGTGTGTACTGTGTGCTCACGTATCTGCGAGTGCGCCCATGGTTCCGCGTGGATTTCAATATTTGCCCATTATGCATGCGAGCAGTGATTTATTTATTGAATCGCGAATTGAAAGATACCAGTACACGGGCGCGTTCCGCGTTCGCCGTTCGACACTCCAGACGAATTCGTCAAAAAAAAAAAAGCAAAAAAATGCTCTCGACAACCAAACAAATAGACCTTCATCGGCCAGCGACGGGGTGCGATGCGACAGTCAGTCAGCCAGACAGACAGGTGCTGAGCGTCGAGCAGCGGCAGGGGGAAGGGGAGGGAGAGTAGACGTCATGGGGGTGGTATTGTGAAATTTTATTAGTTTCTCGCAATCATCATCATCATCCGCCGTGAGGTGAATAATTCTCACGGATTTGCTCCGGCTCTGGCGCGGCTCGAAATTCAGACGCCTCAAGTTGAACCATTTGTACGCGAAATTACGGCGAGAGAGAGCGAGCACGGCTTTGCATCACCGATACCGTAAAAGTTGGGTAATTGGGTTTTGAAGTTTTCGGGACTCGCTTGTCGGGCCAACTAGAGAAAATAGGTCGTAAATGTTTATGGCCCGAGCGACTTTTTTCGCCACTTCCTGAAATTACACAAACGCTGGGTGAATTCGAGACGCTGTAATGAGTTTATTTCATTCTAGGATTACACTGAACGCGGCGGGGACTGTCTTGTATTAGACCCATTTCGCTGATTTGACAGCCGCACGTCACACATATTGTCACGTATCGGAGTGACAGCGACTTACCGCTAGAGACCGCCGCATTTGAGGTGTGAATCTGAAGTTCCACGCTGAGTCGCACAGACGTGATCTTATGAGCAGCGCGTCGAGGGTCAGAAACGTCATGGATTCGCATTCGTTTGTGAATGAGGACAAGTTCGTTAGGAGATCGGAATGCTAATCGAAATGTGTGCAGGGTGCTTTTGCCTTTGCCGAGTGGTGTCGAAATGCAAAAAGGCCGTGACAAACAAGGTCGGGGATCTATGAAAATTGAATTTTTGATCACATCTTCGGGGGAATTTGGACGTATGGCGGCATTGAGGTGGCACCAATTTCACCCCGCCTAGAGCTCATAAACGAGGATGGATTCGTTATCACGGACAGCGACCAATCTTCCAGTTTCTTATGGGAAACAGTTCGGTATTGGACTGAGAAAAGCAAAAGGAAAGGCTAAACGGTGACAATATTAACCCCGACAACTTCAAAACACCGGCCCTGCACCCTCCGAAAGAATCTCTCCAACACTTACGAACAACGCCCGAGCGAATGCGATTGAACTCGAAAGAGTCGTTCCTACACAGTCGGTTGTGCAGTATTCGCCATCAATTCAAAATCCTTTGGTCTCGATGATATTCACCCTGTCTTCATTAAAGTCTTGCTTCTTGCAATACTTACTCGCATTTTCAACACAATAATCACGACATCCACTTACCCCACATAATTCTAGTACCAAAGAAAACCAAGCCCCTTGAAAACCGATCATTTATTGCAATCCACTCGTTTCTATGAAAAGTATTTGAATCTATTGTCGAGCCGAGACATCAAAGATTACAGTGATGTCCGTGTAACAGCCATATTAAAAGTAACGAACGAGATTCGAAGAGCTATTGACGAAGACAAAACGACCCGACTAACCATACTCGACTTCTCGAAGGCATTTGACTGTGCAGACCCAACCATTTCAACTGTAGTAAATCTGATAACGTACTGTTTGATTGGAAACCGACCTTATCAGTTGTTCTCAAGAGTTTGGAAATGTGCACGCGATCACCTGGTTGTGCTTGCATTGACTTTTGGCAAGCGTAAGTAGAAATATGAAATAGAGAACAGTGCAGTCCGCGATCGACTATCAAAGTTGAATGTTGTCGTTTATCCCTACACAACTTCTGTAATGCCACTAATAAATTAATTTTCTCTTATATGACTAACAGAGTTAGCTGTCTTCCATAATTCAAAACTGTCATATTTTTTTTTGTGACGTACGCGGTGGTGTTCCTCAAGGTTCCATTCTCGGTCCGTTATTATTTTCAATGTTTTTAAATGACCTTCCAATGGTTTTGTCTTATTGTAAAATCCATGTCTATGCAGACGATGTCCACATCTACCTAAGTTTTCGTCTTGGTATGGTTGAAGACTCAGTTGTTAAAATAATCGAGAATTTGGGCCCTATTGCCAATTGAACTACACAAATGTGGTCAACCCTGACAAAAACAAAGCCCTCCCGTTCTTGAAACAACCGCCTTCTTTGTCCAATTTTCCGCCATTAGAACTTAACTTGACTTGGAATTATATGCAATAGTGATCTAACGTGGACTCACTACATTGATAGCATCCCTTACTGGCTTGTCAATCAGTAAATATATTCTCCCTATCAGTGTAAGATAAGCACTCATAGTTCCAATATTGACACATGGATCTGAGTTATGATCAGTTGACTGAGATTATTCTTATTTCAAATATATTGACAAAACCACTCCTTCGAAGGTTTGACAATGTCTTGGAACAACGTCCCGTTCTCCTAGGATGCAAATTGAAAGCATCGTTAGAGTGCATATTTCTATTCAAACTTATTCACAAGAAACAGCCAAATTATCTTTATGACAAGGTCACTTTCTGTCGAGAAACCCTCCATTCACACGTGTTTAATATCACGCAGGCGCTTCTTCTCTTTATCTCTGAAATCACCTACCTTCACAGGTACGGCCTAAGACCGAGTATAGACAAATTTGTACCGCTTGTTTCGAACCAATTTAAACAATTTTCAAATGTGATATTTTAAAAATCTTGACATCTTGTGATGGATGTGAAGCCAGCGATCAATTCATGTCCTGCTTCGGTGCCAGTTAAGGTGATTAAAGAAGGAAACGGGAAAAAAGCAGTGCAATATCGTGAGGTTCTTCAAAATGGAGTCAGGCATGAAGGGAAGGTGTGGTTGAAAGTGGAGGGTGTTTATTTCAAAATATTGATACGGCGGCGTCTCAAGCAGGCCCAGGGGTCTGCACTTAGCCTCTGTCTAGAAAGCCTCTACAATACAACCGACCCTGGTAACCTAACCTATAAAGTAACTTTGTCAAGAGTAACGACACCTGTTCGTAAGCTCTAGGAATAAAGGCGATGGGAACATACACGACTTCTCAGGGGCAAAAAAAGAAAGAACATGCTAAGCGCAAGATCGAGGAGATGGAGAGGCTTTGTAGCAGGCATGTTATGGCTGTGTTTTACTAAAGGCTAAAACATGTACCCTAGGTTCCGGACAGAAGCCTGTCGGGACGAAAATTGATAACTGGTAGAAGAGGCCCCCCACGATACTAAGAATCTGATACCATTTCTTTTATCTTCTGATTGCTATTTTTTTAAGTGTCATTGCTGATGATTGCAGGCAAGGCTTTGGTGGGAGTAGAGAGCACATTAAGTTTTCAGCTGCCTTGCACCCCGCCAATCTGCTTTCACTCATTAACACGTTGACTGCCACCACGGTGATAACGTTGTTAGACCAAATTTTCTTTCGACCACGACAAATTAGTCTTAACAGCAGAGATCTCGTCTTCCTCCTCTTCTCCACTCAGGAGCCTGTTAGATGGAGCAGTGGTGTCCATGCATTCGATATGGGCGGACGTCCCACCGCAGTCCAGTGGCAGTAATCGATTCCGGATTATAAGCACATCTTGGTGCAGCTCATAGAGTTGGCGTTTACGCATTCGCCTCCACGCACATTCCTTGCAGCCGGGAGGAGGTGGTAAATTCAGTGAGACCTTGAATGAATATCCAGAACTTACTAATTACAGAAGTCCGTACAACTAATCGCATACGAGGATGTTAATGTGACAGGCAGAATATAGCGATCCATGATTGAGCGTCTGGTGCTGATCGAGCGAAAAACGAAGCTCAAGAAAGGAGCAGGGATTGAACTGAATAGAACCGAGATCGAATGCACAATAAGTAAATAATAAGGGGCATGAAACTCCCCCCCCCCCCCCCCCCCCCTCCCTACCTTACCTAACCTAGAATAGACACATGGAAAGGATCTCGAGCTAGTTGAGGAAACTGTCAGGTATCGTTTGGCAGTCTGCACAGACGGGAGTGGGGATACTCACAAGTCCCAGGCCAGGCAGTGTATTAGAGTTGATACTATTAGGAGTGAGAGTCGGGATCTTAAACCTCATGTTTGAAATGTTAACTTTGGTCCTAGTACAGGTGTGTGCACCAAATCTAGAGCCGAGTTCTGGTTTCCTGGATGAAGTTGATGCTGCCCTTGATAACACGGATGGGTGACTTCAATGTTCACGTGGGTGTGGATGTAACGACATCTGGGAGTGTGATTGGGAGGAATGAAGTTGTTCGACTTTTGCTGCACAAATGGCATGTCAATAATGAACACGAAAGAATCCGTCAGATCCTTCAACAGAAATCGTTGGTGGATCTCTTTGCGCTACCATCGAGTTTGAATCGGACGGTTAGTGACGATCGTGTGATGAGAGGAGCTGAATCGTCAACTGATTATCACCTGGATGTCCTCACCATCACGACCTCCGAGGTGAGCGTTGAATGCGATTCCATCAGGTAGGCGACCACTTGGCAGGCGAGATGAGGTGGTTGCACCAAGTCCATAAACTCGCCTGGTCTCGCTTGGGCATAGCTCCTGATGAGTGGAGGATTGAACTGCCTGGAGACCTCTTGTGCGTGCTTTACCTCCGTCCCCCTCTTTAGAGGATCAAGCTGGTCGAGAAGATGATGATACGTTGATCGTATTCGTGCCGTGGAGACTTGGAACGTCACGAGCAGATAAAGCTTTGGGATTTTCGAGATTCTAGTCTAGTCGAACGTTAAAGGTTCCAACGCCTAATTTGGCTAAGTCATGTATAGCGCATGTACAACACCGATCAACTTCCACTCCGCATCAGTGAGACAAATCAATGGAGAACGTCTACGAAACCGATGGTGCACACAACTTTAGAAGGACCTTAGACCAATTGGCGTGCTTAATTGGGGGCAGTCGGCTAAAGACCAATACAGCTGGAGTCGCTTGTTTATTTTGGTCCAGAGGAAGAACCTACAGCATAAGGTAGCAGTAATTGGTTATTGGAGTAGGACACAACCAACAGATTGGAATAATGATTGACAATAATTTGCAAGATTGCAAGGAGCACTGCTTTGATGCGTCCTCGCTGTTCAAAAGGACAGCGTTTACATTCCTCGAACAAAAGGCATTCAATTTTGTTACATTTTTGTTCACATTCTGATCAAGTTTGTGATGTAATCGATTCTGCAAATATTATTTTTATTAATTAATCTGGAGTACTCGAAGCCCTCACAAGTTAAGGACCATATCGAGCTTGCTTCCGTTCAATTACTAAGCATTTAAAGACACTCATCGAGAGGGGAATTCCATGAAAAGCAGAACCCAAGGGCAGCTATAGAGATTCACTCTGCGCTTACTCAGTGTGCTGCGCATCTCCGGTACGTGCGCACCCCGGTACGTGCGCAGACTTTACATTCCACATCTGCGTCAGACCTGTTCCATTACAAGAATTCCCCGCACACTTGTTGTAAATCAACTTGACGCCAAGATCAAGTAGGAAAACAAAGATTTCACTTACGATCAATTTTAGCTTCAAACAATTGGAGTATTTGTCTGCTTACCTGAAAGAAGAGAGAAAAAAGACATCAAATTAGAATTGGGTTAAACTGAATGACAGATGATGAAAATGTAAAGGTAACCAGTCAACAATTGGTCATGCAACGAGAGAAAGTGAACCAAACAAATCTAAAAAAACCGGATGAATGGTATGCGTTAACGCTCATCTCATAATTAATTCATATCTCCATTTAAGACGTATTAACAAATTCCTCAGCACGACTTTTCAGTCAGTTTCTCGGTATTTTTTTCGACTTTCAATTTGAGGCCGCGAACAACACGCGTTCGGAGGCCTTTGCTTGTGATTCATCCGAACGGATGAGGAGTTTTGTGTGTGAAATGGAAAATTTCGTTTTAGTTGCCGAGATGAAAACAATTAATGTCGACAAAAGGCGCACGTGTTCCGGAGAGCGCCATTGGCAGCCATGAAGGTCGTGGCATTTTGATTAAAGTGAACGAAAAACATTTGTACATCTGGCGGCGGTGGGGTGTGAGTGAAGTTTGTCCAAGACAAGATAAGAAAATCAGAAAAAAAAAGCCTCTGAATGGGGGAAGACATCGATAGTCGATAGAGATCTGATTGGAAGCAGGTGGGGAGATGTGTACGTCGGAGTAATTGAAATTAGTTGTGATGTCATGCGACGATTTAAATTGCCACACCAGCAGTTGGAAAGTGTTGTGATGAGATGTGTAGTTGAGTGGACTACTCTAGGAGGGCACATTCATAGATGAGTTCGAACTCAGGACACGTCACACATTTGAAGGCATTTTGGGAAAGACATTTGGTATCCTTGATGTCAGAAGCTGTAGTGCCGCTCAATTTAAGTCTAAACAAACGACTGTTGCGTATCATTATGCCTGAAACACAATAGTGGGCTGCGCCAGACGACTTCATGTTACGGAGAGAGTGAGATGACGCACTGCGTTGCAATAATTACTCAATTTATCAGCTGTTCTCTCTCTCTCATCTTTAATAATAATTATATAGGTGGCGCTACAGTCCGAGGCAGACCTAGGCCTAGCTTCTCAGCAATCACTCATGTTGCGCGTGCTATTGTTCTTTCACGCGTGGAAGGGACCTTCAGTTTTATGCAGACTACGAACGGCTAAGTTGAGGAACCTTTTTCTAGACAGGAATACTCTTTGAGTATTGTCAGTGACTCGAAAGAGGTGGAGCCGTGAATTATCAAATATGGTAAATTCGGGTGTCAAACCTGGCACCCTCTGCGTAGGAGTCGACGCACTTACCTACTATCCCACGGCGACCCACTCTCTCTCATCTACCAGATGAAAAATATTGCCACCTTTCTGCAGACACTCATTTGAAATGACTTTTGTCGTTAAGTTATTTTTAATCAGCTGTTTTCATTTCTCGAATGACAGTTGACACAAAATACTCTCAATTTGGAATAATGATTGAGATCTGGGAGAAAATCTCTCTCACAGCGCACCCCTCTGTCCAAAAATATCCAACATGTTGATATTGATGACAGTTGACACAAAATACTCTCATTTTGGAAGAATGACAAGAATGACAGTTGACACAAAATACTCTCAATTTGGAATAAAACTCTCAATCTGGGAGAAAATCTCTCTCACAGCGCACCCCTCTGTCCAAAAATATCCAACATGTTGATATTGATGACAGTTGACACAAAATACTCTCATTTTGGAAGAATGACAAGAATGACAGTTGACACAAAATACTCTCATTTTGGAAGGAAACTCTCAATCGGGGAGAAAATCTCTCTCACAGCGCACCCCTCTGTCCAAAAATATCCAACATGTTGATATTGATGACAGTTGACACAAAATACTCTCATTTTGGAAGAATGACAAGAATGACAGTTGACACAAAATACTCTCAATTTGGAAGAAAACTCTCAATCTGGGAGAAAATCTCTGTCACAGCGCACCCCTCTGTCCAAAAATATCCAACATGTTGATATTGATGACAGTTGACACAAAATACTCTCATTTTGGAAGAATGACAAGAATGACAGTTGACACAAAATACTCTCATTTTGGAAGAAAACTCTCAATCTGGGAGAAAATCTCTCTCACAGCGCACCCCTCTGTCCAAAAATATCCAACATGTTGAATAATGCCGTGCGATGGACTACGTTTTACGTTTTATTACGATCCTCTCATCTCTCTCAATTTTTACTAACCCAGGTCAACGCTGTATTTTGTGCATGGCCATTGAATTGTGTGTGTTGCAAGCCAACGCCAGCGCAAACGCACTATTGTGTTTCAGGCATTATCGACAGGCCTCTGATTCTATCTCTATCTCTACGATAAACTCTTATGGCCCAACCAGAATCATGCTCAAATTTGAAAGCACCTACAATTGCTTCTGAACGCACGAGGAATTCCGACGATTTTGCTCCGCTTCCGTCAAA
Organism: Eristalis intricaria; assembly: GCA_964034865.1. Classification (NCBI taxonomy): domain Eukaryota; kingdom Metazoa; phylum Arthropoda; class Insecta; order Diptera; family Syrphidae; genus Eristalis; species Eristalis intricaria. The sequence continues at coordinate 12,406,480 of OZ035877.1, forward strand.
AATTCAACGAAACTTAACGAATTGATTAAACATATGCACATTTACGGCCATGACATGATTTTGCGGATTGTGTTTATAACCAACACGATCTTTTGCATAGACGCACAAAAGGCAATAGATCACATGATCTTGGGGGCCACTGTACATCACTGTGAATGGTCAGCATTATCGCGCCATGATTACCGAATTGGAAGATATGGGCTTGAATGACATGTGGTTTCAACAGGATGGTGCCACAAGTCACACAGCACACGTACTGAAGTAAATGTATTGAAGACTAAGTATGGTGAGCGTGTTATCGCAAGAAATGGGCCAGTCCATTAGCCGCCTCGTTTGTATGATTTAACGCCACTTAACTTTTTTTTTGTGGGGCTACGTTAAGTCATTCGTTTAGAACTCAGAGCGAACATTGAACGCTGTTTCGGACGAAATGTGTGGCCGAGTCGTTGAAAATTGGGTCAAACGAATCGACGGTTGGAAACGTGCCCGCGGTGGCCATATGAACGAAGTCGACTTCCATTCATAAATGTTTTGTTAGTACTTCAAGCCGATAATAAAGTTTTTGAAATATCTCAAATGGGTCTCAAGTCCTTTTTCAAAAACTATTGCAGTCTTCTGAATTTGTAACGATTGGATTTTCTTCTCACAAATTATATTTAATTGTGAAGATTGTGTAGTCATCATTTTTTATTATTCCCCAACGAACACTACTGTGCAAGCAATGTATGTCGTGGCGAAACTTAACGAAACTCAACGAATTATTTGCTATGGTCACAGAGTGTCATTGGGTGGTGTGAATAAAAACTGAGAAAATACTCCGAGTAAGAACACATGAGTCGAGTATTATAAATATTCAATTTGTATCAGTTGACGTTTGAAAACTAGAGTTCTTTGCGTTTAAGGGTGAGTGCAAAGTCGGGTTAAGGTGGGTGCAAAATATATGAAATTATGTTCTAAAACATACAAACGTGGAAAACAAAGAATTATAACTCATGTCCTTTCGGGGACACAGCGGATGGTTTCAAGAACGTGTATTGAATGGTTAAGTACTCATTTTCTTTCCCATATTCCTGAAGAATCCCATAGTTGTGCCATACCTTTGTTTGTTTGTGGGCTTTTAATGTAATGGGAAGATTGGCCGTCTTTTTCTTATCGCCTTTTGATTCGACGCGGGCATTAATTTTTCTTTATTTGCGAGATTTATTTATTTATTTATTTTTTACAAATGAGGGATTAATACTTATGTTAGATGCTTAGGACATATTGATCCTTTACAGCCATGAAATAGTAGAATACAATAAGTCATTAGGTGTCGATTATATGAATTTATATGATTATTGAACTACTCACTAAAAACCCTTATGTGATACTTAACGCAGTATTGCATCCGCCCATCGGTCTTCCAAGGACTTTCTTTTCAATGTAGCTCTAAAGTAGGGATGGTTGAGTATTCAACTACCCTACATTGATAGTATTCATTATCAGATAAAGAGCAATTTTCATAGAAACAAATTTATGACTTGTTAACAAGATACTCAATGAAGTTGACGTTGGGTTTTTCATGGAGTCTTCTTGTGGAGTAGTGCCATGACGGGTTGAGCATAATTTTTAATAGCTTGTCTTGACTTCTTTGTAGTTTCAATTTATGTGCTTTCGCACAGTCGCCCCACACATAAGAATGACTTCAAAGATAGATTTATAGATGCTAGGCTTTGAATTTCTGCAAATCATTGGGTATAGTATTCTTGTTAATTTGTTTACTTTATCAAGTGTGGCTGAATTGTGTGCCTGAAAAGTGAGCTTTTGGTCTATAGTCACGCCGAGATATTCTACATTTTTCTGCCCTAATTTGCGAGATGTTCAAATTAAATAAATGGATTTTTTTTTCATTTCTTCTTCCGTAGCTTTCAGCTCAGATTGCTTTTTATTTTTCTTGTCTGGAGTTTGGGTTTTTTTTTGCAGCAAGCACGGATAAAATTGCAAACAATTGATGAAATCATCATGAATCGTCATTCCAGATTTCCTTTTTTTAGGATTAAGGTTTAATCCGTCAAAGTATTCCTCTTCCCATGCAGCCTTTCCCATTAGATTTATATTAAGTTAATGTTCATTTTACAAAAATTCAACAAAATCAAAATTATCATGGCTTTGCCGTCTGCCATATTGACTATAATTTATTATGTGCAAGTAATAATTATTGGCTCTCCATGTAGAAAAATGCTCAATTTCAAAAGTTCCCTGTAAGGATATTATCTCTGTATTTTACTGATATTTTGCAGTATTTAAACAACTTGCTTACATCCATTTCGTTTAGGAGTGACAGGATTTCTTCTTCTTTTCAAAAAAGGATCTCCCAGTTTCCCATAGGATCGGACACTTGCCTAGGAAATGCAAGACATCTTCTCTCTCTTCCAAATTACATATTCTGCAGCCTAAAGCTATTTCCCATTATTTTAAATTCATTTCACTTCTTTCTCTTTTGAAGTCACCTCCACACGTTCCATTTTTATTCACACCAAAACGGAGCTAAGACTCAGCTGGCAAAATATGTGAGTGGAGAGGATTCGTTAAACTTAACGAAATAAATTTTTATTCACACCAGATGGAGCATGTCCTCCAAAATGCTAAGGAAATGCTCACACTCAGTATTTATTCAAACCACCCATCGTTGTTTTTATTTACTCGATTTGGAGTACTTCATTTCAGTCTCCTGAGGTAAGCAAAATTGAACGAAACTTAACGAAACTGAGTCAAGTGCTGCTAATTCCAATTGCTTGAGTTTACTGTATTCCTCCTTCAGTAAGAAAAACTCAGGCTCCCATGGGTGTTCAGGCTTGATAATGAAGCAAGAAAGAAAACGAAAACCTAACAAAACTTAACGAAACTCAAGGAAGTGATTATTATGGTTATATTGTTAGATTACAGAGCAATTTTACAATATGACCATAATACTCACTTCGTTAGGTTCATTGCTTAAATTAAATTATACCGCCTTACGTCTAATTAGATTGCTCTTTAACTTGTAAGACTAGTAAGTACAAGTGCTGGTCACAGTTGCACAGATCAAGCCAAGTCTTTTATCCACAATCTCTAGATATTTAGACCCAAGATCTAGTTTTTCCCACCGTTCTTCGTGAAAGAGATTCGAGACCAATTCGAAGTCATCTTATCAGAAGAATTGGCATTAATGCGGTCAACGTGACTGAGTCTTCTCGACAGGATATAAACGAATCACTGTCTTCTTGGCTATTTCCGCTTCGACAGCTGATCAATTTGACTCCTTCTCCCTTAGTCCAATACCAAAAATGGCCTCGACGCATGAAGGGAACTGAGAATCCGTCGTCAAGTCTTGAAAACGAATCTAGTTGCCCTCGTTAAAGGGTCGGATGTGGACCCTTATCCTTATTTGAACTGCATGAAAAAGGGAACCCCATCCTTCATCGATTCTAGTGCAATCTCTTGAGAACCCCATTATGACATGGTTTTCAAATCTTTCCTCAAACCCAGAACAAGTTCGAGGACACATTGTGGCCACCATTCCCAGTCCCTCTGCAAGCATTTTATGAATTCAAGGATCGATTTTTCCTACAAACACAGTTCATGGCCGGAAAAAAAAAACAAAATGATTCACATTTTCAACTTTCCCTAGAATTTCTTTCGTTAAACAACTTTCATCTCCAGAGACCCCAGCACATCTGGTTTACACCTAGTCCCCGGCGACTGGTCGAGAACTTTGCATTAACCTAGTAAATGTAATTAACAAGTTTCAGTTCGAATCTTGTCACGTTGCTGGGGCTGTTCGCTATTTCCGTCCCCACTGGCGGTGGTGGCAGTCTGTTCGTTCAGGTCTTCTGGGCATTCTTGCCTCAACCGCAATGACTCAGGGCCCGATCCGATCGACCTGCAAATGTGATGAGTGTGTGGAATTCTTTTGAAGGCAACGAGGAGTCAAATACGCGTGAAATGTGGAGGCGTGTGTGCTATTGGCAAAGTTTCGGTGAATCGTATGTGTTTACTTTTCGAATCGGATCGGATGGGGAATCAATTGAATTTGTTGTGTTTGCAGTTTCCGCTTGCTCCCAGGTGGACGCACGAAAGAGGATATAAATAGAATGGGACTGAGTAGCGCAGAAGTTCAGTTTGGCAGTCATTCGTCTTGATCTCGAGCTTTCTGGTTGTCTTGGGAATGTTTTCAATCACCTTTCCTAACTTTGGGAGCGTGCTTGTTTTGTTTTATTTGATCTCTGACTTTGTTAAGACTCTTGAGTGTTGATTGAGTTCCTAGACTAGGTTTGCGTTGTCTACTCCCTCTGTCACCACAAGGTCAAACTCTACTGGGTCCCTGGCCTCAGCTCAATAGCAGGGACCGAGAGAACGGGCGAATTGGCCAAATAAGGGTCTGAAATGGACATCGGCGAAGACCAGTGCACTACACCGGCTTATAAGTGTCACCGTACTTGAAGAAGCCAGCTCGTCTTGGCTCACGTCATGACTGACAGACGACAAAATCAACGTGGCCAGAGCTTAGGTTAGGTCTACTAGCTGTGCATGTAGACCGGAAGGCAGAAATTCGACGACTGCCACATCGAGCGCATGAACACCAACGCTCCAGCCATGAGAGTCTTCGAATCCGAGCCTCCTGGTTCGAGAAGGAGAGGAAGACCGAATCTACGGTACAAAGACAAAGTCATAGCGTGGCCAGAGCTTAGGTTAGGTAAGGTTAAAGTGGGTGACTGCAGGAAGATGAAGGCACACTTAGGCCAAGGTAGGCCGTAACTAACACTAGAATCAGTTGGTGCTTGCGACGAAACGGTTTAGCTGGCTAATACTGGCCAAAGCTTAACAACAGCAAAACAAAGAAGCTTCTGGCGTTGGACCGCTTGTCGGAGTGAACACAGACCACTGCCCCATCGGAGCAATGCTCCGGAAATGGATTGCGGAATCCAGCGACCTCTGCCGAAGTCCCGGCGACGAGGAAGAGACCCGACACGATCCAAAGCTGCCACTGTCCAGCCAAAGATTCTTCACAGAGACTGCGGACTTGGCGGATAAATCGGATCTTCTAAGATTTGTAAAGTGGACGGGGTGGTTTAAGCCATCATGTGACACAGGCGGAGTAGGAGGCGGCTTAGGAGAGGGAAAATCGCTAACACATACTACTGAATAAGCGCCCAAATCTCGAAAACGGTGCCTCCGACTCAGGACCTTTCTTCTAGACATCGATAGCGAGGCCAATGACGAATATTCTCATGCCAGATCTTCGCTGCTAGCCCCAATACCAGCCACACAAGAGTCCAATAGGCGGAGTAGGAGGCGGCTTAGGATAGGAATAATCGCTAACAAATGGAGGGATTCAGAATGTGCTCTCCGAGTGGAAGAAATGTTCTACCATCACACTCCCCTTCCTAATCCAAATCTAACCTAAGCCTTTAAACGACGACGTCGCGATCAAATCTCAAAAGTTCGTGATTCTCTGCCAAAAAGTGGCTCAAATTCGTGTTCCCAGACAACTGTAAAGTCGCATACCTCTCAAATAGTTGATTTCTGGTTCGAAGCATTCTTTAGAGCGGGGTTCAGCAACTGAAAGCTTTCCAAAAACACGTGGCCAGTGAAAGTTCTTCGACCTTTCTCGAAAACCCCCCTCTCCTCTCGAAAGGTTCACTGCACTGTCTTCCTTCGTCTAAAACAGTCAGCTCTCTCGCTGGCACATTTCATCACCTTTATTGCCCATAACCCAGAACAAGAACCGTGTGATAGAACAACCGAACGAGAAAAAAAACCCCAATTATTACATCGCCATAAAAAAATGAGGTTAAGTTGAGCATAAATCAAGGCCTCGTCTCTCTTGGTTGCCATGCCCACTACCCTGTGTGACATGGAATTCATTCATTAATTTCCATGTTATTTGATAAGCAAAAGGCTGTTCGGCCGAAAATGGGCATCACAACCAATTTTTTTTCCCAGAGGGACTCTCTGATAAGCGTATGCAACGTTCGGTGCGGTGGGCCTGCTGTTGGACTTCACACACTGACTCACTATTCATGGGCGTCCAGCGGAGAAGGCGGATAACACAGAAATGAGGAAGGAACTGCGAAGAGCTTATCGGAGTGAATTTGAGTCGCATGGGCAGTTGCGAGTAAGTAATTTTTGTGCCATGGAAGGGAAGTGCTCGTTGTGACGTCTTTTGAAATGCTCACGTCTTTGTAATGACTTTAAGTCATGCAATTCCGTCAGACAGTCTTTGCAAAGGCAAAGACACAATTCTGCGTCAGTACTTCCGTTTCAGCATTAAGTGCAAAGCCCGCCAAGGCAAACATTGTAAGTCTCAACGTCAGACACAAAGAAAAACACTCTCGCAATCACTCTCTCAATCCCGCAAATCTTTCAACGGTCCAAAACAATTGCTTGAGGGAGTACGTTAGGTTACGTTAGGGTGATAGAAGTTGTGGCCCGCTTAGATCCTGGTTGGATCCTTTGTGCTATGACTCCCCTTTCAAGGGGGACTACTCTAACGAAAATGAAATAAACCTAGAGACCGCCTTTTTTGGTATTCTAGTGGCCTACTTTGACAAGTCCACTCCTGTGCTGATTTACAGCCAACAGGATTTCCTGATAAACTTAGCTATGTCTTGTATCTTTAAGTGTGACATTTCCCCCACGTCACTGAAGTTAGTGTAGTTGCCTAGTATATCTTTTCTAGTCTTTGCAAGGGCTGGACAAGTGCCGAGGAGATGAAGCGTATTTTCTTCCTCCTCCTCGCCTCTACAGCTTCAGCAGTAGTCGTCGGGGGGCGCTCCCATTCTTCAGGCATGGATACCGAGAAGGCAGTGGCCGGTGATAGTGCCCACTACGTTCCTTGATACATTCCTGTTTAGTTTTAGGAGTGCATTTGTTTTGTTTGGATTTAGTGAGGGCCAAATAAGCCTCGAAGTCCTACATTCCATCCATCTCCGATTTGCGGAAGGCATCCGTAAGTAACATGGTATTCATTACTTGGAGTGAGGTATAGGGGGTGTCCTGATTATTTGCCAGTGGCAGTACGTTCTTACGTTAAATTACGTCTCAGAATTCTTAAATTTGTTAAGCAAGCTTATAAATGGCAGCACAACTCAATGTTATGAGACTTGCCTTTTTTATGGGTTGCGTTGGAACTGAAGCCTAACGCAACCGTTGCACCAACGCAGCCTTGCGTTTCATGCTTAATGGCTTAAACAAACAGGGCGCCACCCGAATTCATGTTACGGAGAGAGTGCGATGACGCGCTGCGTTGAAATGATTACTCAATTTATCAGCTGTTCTCTCTCTCATCTTTAATAATAATTATATAGGTGGCGCTACAGTCCGAGGCGGACCTAGGCCTAGCTTCTCAGCAATCACTCATGTTGCGCGTGCTATTGTTCTTTCACGCGTGGAAGGGACCTACAGTTTTATGCAGACTCCGAACGGTGAAGTTGAGGAACCTTTTTCTAGACAGGATTACTCTTTGAGCATTGTCAGTGACTCGAAAGAGGTGGAGCCGTGAATTATCAAATGTGGTAACGGGTGTCGACCCTGGCACGGCGACCCACTCTCTCTCTCATCTACCAGATGAAAAATATTGCCACCTTTCTGCATACACTCATTTGAAATGACTTTTGTCGTTAAATTATTTTTAATCAGCTGTGTTTATTTCTCAAATGACAGTTGACACACAATACTCTCAATTTGGGAGAAAATTCTCTCTCACAGCGCACCAATGGTGTACGGATCAGTGATGAGACTTCTACCACTTAAGTGGTATTTCTACCATTTTTTCCAGTGTTGAAAAACCTACCAACCTCAAATAAAAATCTACCACATTTTGCCCTTTGCTCATCATATCCCTAGCATTGTTCTGAATATTTATTTGGAGAGAGAAAAATTTGGTCTGTTAGACGCTTAAATTAAATAAATAATAAAATCCCGAGATCCAAAAAGATTGTAGCTTGAACAATGCCACCAGTTATGAGACTTATCAGATTTCTTTCCACAAAACACAGTGAATATTGCATAGCGGATCAAATTTATAGGCGAATGAAAAATAATAGAAACGACTCATGTTGACAATGTGCCTTAATGGAACTTATTTCGAATCATTAGAGATGGTACGGAGAATGATACCTACAATCTCAGCAATGTGTTGCATCAAACATGTTTCCAAATTTGTTGCTCATGGTACCTTGTTCTCAGCAAAAAGGATACGATGTATGCGTGAACGGATAGAGAAAATTGTTCAGTAATCGAGATCGACCTACAAAATGCTGCGGATAAAATAATACGACCGAAGTTCTTGTTTTTAATTTTTGGTTTGTGTCGGGTTGTTTTTGAAGTAATTTTTAATACCCTTCTTCTTCTTTATTTGGCGCTACAATCCTGGGACTCAACCAACAAGCCTCTTCAGCTAGCACGGTCTCTAGCTAACTGTCTCCAGTGTCGCACGCCAGGTTGGTTTAGGTCCTTCTCCACCTGGGTGCGTCGCCTTAAACGCGGGCGTCCTCTGTTGCGTTTTTCCACGGGTTCGGAGTCGAAGACTCTTCGGGCCGGAGCTGAGTTGTCCATACATGGCCTAGCCATCTTAGGCGTTGGATCCGAAGACGCCCGACTAGGCTCATGTCGCAGTTCGTGGTTGAATCTTCTCCTTCAGAAACCGTCAAAGCAAACAGGATCAAAGATCGCACGCAGAGCTTTTCTCTCGAAGAGACCAAGGACTTCCTCATCCGCTTTTGAGATTGTCTGTGCCTCCGCGCCGTACAGCAGGATTGGGATGATCAAGGTCTTGGTCCTTCGAGAGATGACTCTACTACTCAATTGCCTCTTGAGGTAGAAACAGCGGTTGGCAAGAGTTACCCTGCGTTTGATCTTGGTGCTGACGTTGTTCGTACTATTTAGTGCGGCGCGGAGGTAGACGAGGTCTTTGACTACCTCGAAGTTATAGCTGCCCATTGTGACGCTCTGTCCAAGACGTCGATGTATACTTCGTTTTGCCTTCATTCACCGCTAGACCCATTTTAGCCAGCAAACGCCTCATTGACGGCTCGCTGTGTTCTGCCAATCACTTTAATGTCATCCGAGTATGCTAGCAGTTGTACGGACTTCTGGAAGATCGTGCCTCTAGTGTTCGCGTGTGAGTTCTGCACGATCTTCTCCAGAATGATGTTAAAAAAGTCACATGACAGCGCGTCGCCTTGCCTAAAACCTTTTTTGACATTGAAGGTCTCGGTGAGTTCGCTTCCGACCTTGATGGAGCAGCGAGAATTCTCCATCGTCATCCTGATCAACCTGACGAGTTTGGCAGGAATGTCAAAACTAGACGTGGCGTTGTATAGCTCGTCCCTATGCGGCCTTGAAATCGACAAAAAGGTGGTGGGTGTCGATCTGCATTTCTTGGGTCTTTTTCAGGAGCTGCCGTAATGTGAAAATTTGGTCGATGGTGGACTTCCCCGGCCTGAAACCGCACTGATAAGGACCTATCAGGTTGTTGACGAATGGTTGCAGGCGCTCACACAAAACGGCAGAGAGGACCTTATAGGCGATGTTGAGGTGACTTATCCCTCGGAAGTTGGTGCAGTTGAAGGGGTCTCCCTTCTTGTGGATGGGGCAAACGATACTGAGATTCCACTCGTCGGGCATGCTTTCCTCCGACCATATCTTACCAGCTCATCTCCAGCTGCCGCATACAGTTCCGCAGACAGTCCGTCTGCACCAGCAGCTTTATTCGACTTTAGTCTCGATATCTCTATCTTGACTTCGTCTAGGTCAGGAGACGGAATTCTCGTCGATCATCGTCACTTGTGTGGAGTGGGACATTCTGCTTGACAGCGGTATTGGAGTCTTCCTCGCCGATTAACAGTCTACAGAAATGATCTTTCCAGATTCTCTGTATCGACTGCGAATTTACTACGAGCTGTGTGAATACTGAAAATGTTGCAGTTAAAGGGGCATTGCGTTACACTTTTACTCACATAAGTCCATATTGCAATACAAGTAAATGCTCTTAAAAAAACAAGTCAACACTGAGCACCCTCCGAACAACATACATGGATCGTGGGCAAATTCACCAATCTGCCGCCATTTTTTTCCACTAAATTCACGAATTTGCGGACATTTCCCCCTAAAATCTACGAATCTGTCACTATAGCGTGGATTCATGGTTTTTGTAAAAGTATTTGTGAATTACAAGGGAATACCACTACCTCCTCTTTTTGTCCGGTGTGGACTAGGGCAAAAAAATTGGCCGAAGTTGAATATCTCTATTATCCCCTATCTCTCCCAGAGTAGCATCGGTCCTTACCAAAAAGCACAGAAAAAACCGTCTTAAATTCGCAGGAGACCACGTCAAAGTTTCAAAAAGCAAACAAATTACAAAATATTCTTTAGTCCGGTGAGACAAAGGTGAATTTAGATTGATCTGATGGCCAAAGTTAGATATCAAGATGCATCAAGAAGGTGCAGCACACAGACCTCAGCGTTTTGAAATGGAATCTACTAAAGATATTCGATGGTAGACAGGAATACTTTGAGCATCGCCAGTTACCCGAGAGAGGTGGCTCTGTGAATTGTGACAGTTGGTGAATTGGGGACTCGAACCTGGAACCCTCTGCGAAGGAGTCGACGCACTAACCCAGTAATGTTTCCCAAATATTTTTGAGTTCTTCGTCATGGAACCAGACATCTCAATAATTGCTGAAATTCGTTTGTTTTTTGATCATGTAATCCTTTTTGCTTGAGGGCTTTAATGATGGCCCACTGATTCTCCATCGGATTAGGGTCAGAAGAGTTGCCCGTCCATTTCACAACATTTTTATTATTCTCCGTGAAGCTGTTTATTTATTTATTTTTTTGGACATGTGGCATGGAGCTTGGTCTTGTTGGAAAATGTCGTTTTTGGTCGGAAATCTCTTTTGAATGTCAGGACGTAGCATATGGCTTTATGTCTCACTGAGAAAATGTCACGATGGCATATTATGGCCTTACGTCTCATTGCGAAAGTGACGTATTTCGTTGGGAAAGTGACATAGCGAGGTCGAGAGGAATTGTCACACCGAAACTACTGGCATCACTGAGTCCCTTTCTGATGGTCTAACTGTGTCATAGATAGTATCCTTGGCAGTCAGTGCTAGACACATAAAGTGAGACTTGTTCAACAACAACCTCAACTATAGTGGACTCTCCCTTAGTTGAACTCTCCCTAACTCGAATTTGTTTCCCTCAATTTTCCATGCAAAAACCTCTCTCTAAGTCAAACTCTCTCTAACTCGAACAAACTATGGTATTCCGTGACAATTCGACTTATGGGGAGTCCACTGTACTTCCAACTGCCGCTCCATATCCCAACTCCTCTTCACCCTCTTCCACAGACTGACCCACTTCGTATGTGCCCCCTTCCACAGTGTGCCACTTCCCCCCCTCACTTATCGCCTTGCTAATCAAAACCTAAACACATCGCACACAAATTTGGGCATTCCCAAGGTCATGGCGAACAGAAAAAAGAAAAAAAAAAACTTTTCCTATCGATAAGTTTCATTTTCAGTGTCCAACAGCCTCGGCAATCCAAATAGAACTCGCCGTAATCAACCTCGTATAACACTCCATTTGAGCTCTCTTCATTGTTTACTTTCCAAACAAAAATCAAACCGAATTCGGCTGCTAGAAGGGCACTGGACGTGGTGCCTTGGCTAACAACTCAATTAACACGTTTTCTTGACTTCGCCCGCCGGCACAGCTGTGTGGTGTTATGCTAGTTTCAGTTTGTTGGATTCTAGTTCGTTTGTATCTATTTTTACGATCTGTGCTGCTGAAGAGAAAGGGGGCTAATTAAGTGCACGCTATTTAGTTCGGCGAAGTGCCGGTGGGGAAGGATTTGGCCAGATTAGTCGTGGGGTTTCCCTTTCAGTCGAAGGGTACCTAGATGTTGATACCCTACTGACCAGTGGCAGGGTTTTCATAGATACGATTGTCCGGATTCGGCTGTTCGGATGTCAATTTTAGGCTTGCGACCGTAATGTGTTTGATGATTCGACACTTTCTACGCTAAAAATGGTTTTAGACAAGACGACGCGCTGTCATGTGACTTCTTTAACTTGAGAATATCGAGCTAGACTCACACGCCAGCACTAGAGGCATGATGTTCCAAAAGTCGGTACAATTGCTGACGTACCCGGATAACATGGACGTTATTGGTAGAACACAGCGAGCCATCAATGAGGCTTTTGCTGGCATTGAAACGGAAGCGGTTAAAGTGGGTCTGGCGGTAAACCAGGTCAAAACAAAGTGCATGATGTTACCAAGAAAGGATGCACAACATCGGACAGGGCGTCACAATGGGCAGCTATAGGTTAGGTTAGGTTTGGTAGGCGGGCTGCTAGTGCATTCACCTTAGACCACACTTAGACCATATTGGTTCATTGTCAGACAACTATCACTGATTGACTACTCCAGTAATAGTGCCGTTAATTTGATCCCAACGGGGTGGGATCTGGACCAGATTTGAAAACCAGATAAAAGCGTATTAACTTAGCTTTCACTGCAATTCGAACCGGGGACCCCGCTAACTATGGGCAGGCACTCTACCAACTGCGCCATCCAGTCGTTCATGGACAACTACAACTTCGAGGCAGTGAAGGACTTCGTCTACCTCGGCTCGCAAGTAAACAGTACGAACAACATCAGTACCGAGATTAAACGCAGAGTAACTCTTGCCAACCGCTGTTTCTATTTGCTCAAGAGGCAATTGACTAGTAGAGCCATCTCTCGAAGGATCAAGCAGACTTTATACAAGACCCTGATCGTCCCAGTCCAGAAGCATGTACTCAAAAGCGGATGAGGAAGTTGCGGAAACTGCGTGCGAACTTTGGTCCTGTTTGCGTGGACGGTTTATGGAGGAGACTCAACCACCAACTGCGACATGAGCCTAGTTAGGCGTCTTCGGATTCAACGCCTAAGATGGCTAGACCATGTAGAGCATATGGAGAACTCAACTCCGCGCCGAAGAGTCTTCGACCCTGAACCCGTGGGACAACGTAACAGAGGACGCCCGTGCTTGAGGGCTCACCCAGGTGGAGAAGGACCTCAACCAACTTGGCGTGCGACACTGGAGGCAGTTAGCCGGAGGAACATGGTTTTATAAGCGGAAGGCCTATTACGACCAACTTAGTCATCCTCACAAATTCATGTCTTCGCAATATTGAAAACCATTTACAAGTCGACTGTGTTTACATGGATTTTTCGAAAGCCTTCGACAGTGTCCACCATCAGGGTCTCTTAAAAAAACTTGAAATTCTCGGATTTCATTCCAATATTTTAAGCTGGATTAGAGGGTACCTGGAGAACCGGAGACAGTATGTCAAGATTGGACCAGCTGTCTCTAGAGAGATTCATAATTTCTCCGGCGTCCCTCAAGGCAGTCATATTGGCCGGCTCATATTCCTTCTCTTCATCAATGATCTGCCGTCGTTTATATCGAGATCCAACTGACTTAAAAATTTACAACTTCGTTAGCAACTAACTAGTGGCGCCCTAAGACTGCAGCATAATCTCAATAAGGCTAATGACTGGTGCACTTTGAACCACTTGCATGAATAAATGCTCTGTTCAAACTTTCAGTAGAAAATGGATTTCAATTGTCTTTGACTACACCGTTCAAGGATGCTGCTTTCAAAAGAGTAACGAATCAAAAAGACTTAGGTGTCATTTTTGATCCAGAATTGAATTTCTCATTGCACATAGATTATATTAGGTAATCGAAAAAGTCTTTTCGTATTTTGTCAATAGATGTCGTTGGAGTCGTCTATCTCCAGTGCTACCAAGCACATTGTGTCATACCATATGGCGTTGGAAGGGTGACATTTTAAGCTTCATTTAACCAAAATAAATTCGGAGAAGTTGAAAAAAAAGTTACAGCTGCTCAAAAATGAGTGAAAATAATGAGGAAATTCGCTATATTTTGAAAAGGGAAAGCCACGCAAGCCAAGGATAAAATTTGTGAAGTTTACGGAGACGATGCTGTATCAGTTCGTGTAGCACAACAATGGTTCGATTGCGAATTTCGATGTGAAAGATGTACCTCGCTCTGGTCCACCTATCGTTGAAAAAGTCGATGAAATCATCGAAAAAATTTACCAGGACCGTCACACAAGCAGATATGACATCGCCAAGGAACTAAACATTCTTCATCAAAGGATTTTGAGCCATTTAAAAAAGGCTGGCTGCAAAAAGAAGCTCGATGTTGTCGATTGTGTGTGAAAAATTTAATGGACCGAATTAACATCTGCGATTCTGTGCTGAAACGAAATGAAATCGAAACATTTTTGAAGCGAATGGTAACAGGAGACGAAAAGTGGATCAAATACGACAATAATGGGCGAAAAAGATCATGGCGCAAGCGTGGTGAAGCTCAACAAATGGTCGCAAAGCCAGGATTGACGCCGCGAAAGGTTATGCTGAGTGTATGGTGGGATTGGAAAGGAATCATTCACTATGAGCTGCTCCAGCCTGGTCGAACGATTGACTCTACACTTTACTGTCAGCAACTGATGAGATTGAAGGAAGCAATCGAAAAAACGGCCAGAACTGATTAACGGAAAGGGTTTCGTCTTCCACCAGGACAACGCTAGACCACACACATCTTTGATGACTCGGCAACAGCTGGGAGAGCTTGGCTGTGAAGTTTTGATGCAGCCACCATATAGCCCCGACCTTGCACCATCGGACTACCATTTGCTTCAGTCAATGCAGAACTCCCTTAATGGAGTAAGGTGGGCTTCAAAAAAAGCCTGTGAAAATTAACTTGTCGCAGTTTTTCGCCGAGAAACCACAAAAGTTTTACACTGATGGCATAATGTCTCTTGCGGAAAAAATGGCAAAAGGTGGTCGTCCAAAATGGTACATATTTGGTTCAATACAGTGAATTGAAGTTTGATTAGAAATACGAAAAGACTTTTTCGACTACCTTATATAATTGGCAAAGCCAATACCATGCTTGGCTTTTTATTTCGTAACTCAAAAGAATTTCACGATCCATACAGTCACTGAACACGTCCGTTATTTGTTCCGTCTTGGAGTATGACAGTTGTCGTTTGGAACCCTTATTACCAAAATGCTGAATTAGGTATTGACAAAAATCAAAAGCGTTTTACGAAATTTGTTCTCCGAAAAATTAACTGGAACACTGGAAAAGATTTGAATGGACTACATTTCAATATTAGCAAATGCCCAGTTATGACATTTTTTAGAATTTTATCTCCTATAATCTATAAATATAAGATTGATAATACAATCTTAACAAGAGTATGTTCGCATAAAGATCTAGGGGTTACATTCGACGTTCAACTGACTTTTTTTTATTTCAAAGGCCAACTCCATGCTAGGATTCTTGTTTCGAAATTCAAAAGATTTTCAAGACCCTCACACTCTTAAGTCTGTGTATGTTTCGTTAATTCGCTCTACATTAGAATACTGTTGTTTAATATGGAATCCTTTGTATAACAGAATAGCGCATTCGTATTGAGAGAATGCAAAAAAGATTTACCAGGTTTGGTCTTCGAAAGATGTCGTGGAATTCAAATATGCCAGATTATAATGCAAGATGTCAGCTTATCGATCTAAAGCAACTGCATGTAAGAAGGACTTGTTATTCAGTTCTTTTCGCTCATGACGTCATTACTGCTCACAATGATTGTCCGGTGCTGCTTTCAGTGTTTACACCCCGTCTCGTTATCTGAGGCCTAGAGATTTCATTTATGTTTCGAGGCAATGCTTGCATAAAATTCAACTTAATTGCAAATGTTATAGACTTTAATATGAGTAGAGATAAAAGTAAAAATGAAATCTTAAATTTTTTGAGTAGCAATTTACTCTAAATTATATTTTTATGTTAATTTCTGCTTATACTATGCATTATAATTAATAAGACATGAAATGTTATTACTATTATCAGTAGTCTTAAAAAGCTTTGTACTTGAAAGACGGAAGAATAAATAAATAAATAAATAAATAAATAAACATACCCTCATACGAAGAGAGATGCGGGCTTATAAATTTGAACTCACTTTTGCAAAGAAGAGTTTATTCCTCTGTGCTTTTCGCTCATGATTTATTAACTAGTCCCATTTGCTATCACTGCTTAACATACATACCCCGTCTCGCATTCTTCTACCTCGAGATCAGTTACTCTTTTTTATCTCTAGATACAGAACTAATTATGCACGAAATGAACATAAACCGTGGCCTGCATAAACTACAATTTGTACTCGCATAAGGTTGATTTTAATATGTCTAGATTATGTTGCAGAACCGCTATACTGAATTCTATCTAAACTTAATTTTATTAGTATCTTCCGCATTTCATTTCTAACGAAAAAATAATATCTTATATAAAATCTTCAGTGAATGTAAATATTTGTGCTTAAGTAGTCTGTGGGTTGCAGTGGAGTAGTGGGTTAGTGCGGCGACTCCTACGCAGAGGGTGCCAGGTTCTTTACCCGAATTTACCTCCACCTCTTTCGAGTCACTGACAATGCTCAAAGAGTATTCCTGTCTAGAAAAACCTTCTCAACTACGCCGTTCGAAGTCGGCATTAAACTGTAGATACCTTCCACTAGTGAGAAAACAATAGCACGCACAACACGAGGGGTTGCTGAGAAGCTATGCCCTGGCCCTCAACGGGCTGTAGCGCCACCCATACATAAACTAAAACAGTTTGTAACTAGTAAGACGAATAAATAAATAAATAAATAAAATAAATTCATCAAGAGTCATGCCCCAGCGTAAAGGCGAATTTAAGAACTTGGTCCAACCACCTCATCCTTGTTCTGCCAAGTGGTCGCCTACCTGATAGAATCGCATTCACCCCCCAGAAGTCGTGATGACATTCGTGCCACGTGACCCAAACAATTTAATTAATTAACAAAATGTTAAAGAACATTTTTAATCCGGATGTCCGGATAAAACACGAGAAATTATCGTTAGTTCGAACAACCGGCTATAACCTAGGAAGGATTGAAAACGAAAGCAATTAGCTAAAATTTACGCCTTTCTGGAAAATGCAAACATGACATTCTAATCCGGATGTCTGGAATTCGATGTCAAGGGGATTGAGTTCTCTTCTTTGAAAGTGACCTCAAAGAGGACCTTGATTGGCGACGACTGGGGAATTACATTGGAATGAATATTTGATAAAATGGTGATCTCGGAAAAATATGAACAACCGCATCAGACCGTCTCTTTACCCCAGGACATCGTGCAAGTCCTAAACCCAAATCTCAAAGCCTCTCCCATTCCCACTAAATTTTCATTTGAATTTGTTAAACTTGGCATCACTTGCTCACAATTTACGACTAAAATGGCTGAATCTTTTTCTTGATCTATCGAAGGTCACACTAAAAAAGAAGCACTCCATTAAGAGAAATTCTCAAAGTCCAGTGATGCCAAATCGCTGCCCGGTATAACTTTCTCCATCCATTGAAATAATTCCTGCCTTAAATGCTGCCCCTTTGAGAACGCCAATCGAATTCTTTTCTGTTTCTCATGCACCCTGTGCCTCTGCGACTCGGAGCAGCCTGCATCAATTACCAAATTGAATCCTGCCGCAACATTGTATTCATGTTCCATCGTTCTTCCCCAGCGGACTGCCCCCTCATGCGCCCGTCTGTAGGCCTCATTCCGCAGCCGGTTGCATCCGCCGATTGCCGCTCATTGATACGTCCCGTGGGGGGACGCTACCGCACCGCACCGGTTCCTGCCGGCTCACCGAAGCGAAGTGGAATTAATTACCTCGAAACGAATCCTTTTATTTCAGGAAAAAAAACATCGAATGAGTGGTGAATATTTAAAAGTTTTGCACGACAACAGCCGCTTCCGTCCGCCCGCCCGCCGCAGCCATCTCTGGCGTTGTATCGTCTCCTGACGCATTTTGATTAAATGGAATGCATTCGTTCAAGCGACGAAAATCGAATTAATCACTCAGCCGGTGTCTGCGCGCGGTGCGTATCTTTCATCTGGACGACGTGGCTGATTTAATATGCAGCACAGGCGAGGGCGAGAGCTTAAAACCGGGCCACGGGCCTCGGGATGTGTCTTGTCCCTTATTCGGTGGCGACGTCAGTCAGTCATTGTTTCCGTTTGGGATGATTGCATCTGACTCGGATCCGGTGATCCGCGCTGCGCTGCTAGTGACGTGATGAAGTTATTATGTCTGACGGGGGCCGCTGTGATGGATGCAGAATTATGGTTCTCCGCATGTGCATGTGGGTCAGGATGAGTAAGCCTGCGTCTGTTGGAATAACGAGCGCACGTATTTTGCATGTCAAATGCGGCCGCTGCGATGGATTATGCCTCTTGAGCGGGAATGCGGGCTTTTTTGTGAGATGTGGGTTACGAGGCTTTCAAGGATTCTTATCGTCGGCGAGGTCTTAAAATCCAGGTCGGATGGCATTGAGTACATTGCCTTCAGCCAATTGGTCGTGTGTCATAACTGACAAGTGCTGTCATAAAAAATTGATGATTCAAGCCTTGTGCCTTGTGCATGGGATGGGTTGAAGCTGAGTTTCCAACAGAAATGCCAGTTACTAGTGATGCCAAGTTGCCTTGATAATAATTTCGTATCGCAAATAACTTCTGAATTATGAGGTAAAAATCCATGTGTCAAAAGGCCGGTATTCAAGTGTTAAAAGTGTTGCAATTTTTGATCAAGTAATGCCATGTAGACCACGGAGAACTAACAGAAGACACCTCTTGTAAAATGTGGAGAGATAAACTGACCCTTGATTGAATTAAGAGGATTAGTATCGGTTTTGCAATAAAGCGATGCCCGATGCATCTAGACTTTTTCAAAATTCCAATAATTCTGAACTTGAAGAATTGTTAGACATGACAAAGATGAAATGCTCTTGCTTTGCAATGGACGTTGGAATGAGTGGAGTGATGCCAAGTAAGCCAGATCATTGCAAGAATGAACAGACAAAGCACAGCATAGACGAGATGTGTGGCAGATGGTGATGTCCCCGATGTGCCTTGTTTGATTGAGAATAAGAATGATAAAGTGATGCCAAGTAACCGCATAATAGATGGTTCGGACTTAGGGCAATTGGGAGCAAGATGAAAGCACTTCCCTCGTCAGATTTTTTTTTGAATATAATGATAGTATGGGTGGCGCTACAGTCCGAGGCGGACCTGGGCCTAAATTTGAAAGAAACCTTTTAAATTTTGTAATTAGTCCATCACAAAAGTAAGTACACATGCTGTGTAAAGCTGTCTGTGTTGTCAACAAAGAATAATCTGAAACAGGACCTTACAGGAAAAAGTCTCAAGCAATTAGCTTCTCATCACAAGAAGATAGGCCCAGTGATGCCAAGTTTTTGACTTGTCTAAAGAGAGTGGTGGCCGTCACGTTGTGGCGTTAATGTGCCTTAACCCCTGCTTAACTTAACCTCGCTGCCGACCAAAAATAATTTTCACGGTCCCTACGCCTGAGTTCGATTCCCGGACGGTACGACCAAAGATACTTTTCACAGTCCCACCTCCTTCGAGTCACTGACAATGCTCAAAGGGTAATAAATGTCTCGAAAAAGCTTCTCAGACTTGGCGGAGTCGGCATAAAATTGTAGGTCCCTTCCACTCGTTAAAGGGCAATGGAATGAACAACACGAATGGTTGCTGAGAAGTTAGACCCTGGCACTTTATGGTCTGTAGCGACACTCATATTATTATTATTAAGAGTGAAAAAGTAGCCCCAAAAGGTCTGTCAACTTTTCTTTCACTCAAAATAGGGCAAACATGTTCCTCCAACAGGCACAAAATCCTAGCAATTATTGCATTCCTATTCCCAGGCACTTAAGGCATCTCAGACGAAATCACATCCCTCCGCTGTGCAGACACGTTGAGGCTTTGTTGAGCGTTGCTCGATGTACTTGAAGCGATTTCGTTAAATTTACTTGCAAGCAAGATAACACAAGACTTTTATCTTTCAACGGGGAATTTGGAATGGATTACAATTGAGAGATATCAAGTGAATAAGTAAATATGCCAAAGCCCATGCATGGTCGAGTCGTTTTGGACTGATAACGACTCAGTATCTTCTTTCGTGATTACTATCGGAAATGCGTAAATGTGGGCTATTTTTTGCTAAATAACATAAAAGGTGGCGATATCATTTGGTTTTTTTTTGGCATTTGTCACAATGCATTAACGAAGTCTTTAACCTTCGAAAATTTTGATTCATTAGACTCTTTTTTGACTCACTCATAGTCTGGTTGTTGAAATGTTTTTCTGTCACATTTTGAGGATTACACGTGCGTCGCGACACAAGACCGACGCGTCGGTCTGGACTTGTGGAAGCTACCTTAATAGTGGTCTTGCTCTTTTGCTTTGGGGAATTGGTGGACGATTTTGTGGCGAAGCTGTAGCTAGACCGGATTTCTAGAACAGTCTAGATCAAAAAAGGAGATGCAAGAATTATGTATCGGTTAAGAATGTGCATTTTTATGCCTCGTATAGACTAAATGCGTAATTGCCCAAGAAGAACAAAATATTTGTAACCAATCTTCTGCAGAAAAGCCTTCAGGCTTCGCAGATTCTTATTATTGTAGTTTACTGCATTTGCTTATGTTTTTCTTTTTTTTCTTACAAGCGACTGACATTTTACATGGATTCCCTTCTACTGCTTCAAAGTTTAATCCAGCATTGAGGGTTAGGCTAGGTTAGGTAGAGGGACTGCTAGTGCTACTTAGACCATATTGGTCCATTGTGATACCGCTAGTCAGACTACTACCACTGATTGACTACTCCCAACGCCAAATGGTGACTGGACCAGATTGGAAAACCAGATAAAAGCGTATGAACTTTGCTTTCATTGGGATTTGAACCGGGGACCCCGCTGACCAGGGCAGGCACTCTACCAACTGCGCCATCCAGTCGTCTTATTGATTGGATAACTCCATGGAAATTTTGTAAGGTTCTTTGTAACATATTTGTAAAGACTCAATATTTATAAACAATTTGGAGGGGCGCTATACGATCCGGCCTCTTGAGGTGGCCATTATATTATTCGCCTCAACGAAATAAAGACAGGCGCAACTTGGATCCAGCTTGGGCCTCCGCAACTTGCCCGACCACCAGACCTCAACTGCGTCTTAATTCGAAAAAATTAACGACAAAAGTTTGATGTGTATTCACGTACAGAAAATGGTTTTTGAGGTGAAGGCAACTTTTGAGTACCTTGCGTCATGTTTTTGCTGACAGCTTTACACTTAGCTTTGCTCATTTTACTCGATTGAATACCAATCAATGCCTCTCGAGGACTGCAGTTTGAAAATTAGCGAAGCACGTGTCATCACTTTGATGGGCAGACAGTCTTCCAACATGGCACGATAGCAGCCTCGAATGATCTTAATCATCCAGTCATGCTCCTCCTTCCATCAAATCAGGGTTGCCGCTATGCGAGTTTAGTCCTTTTTGACGCCCAGAGATCATGACACGACTTTTTAAAAATACCTCAATTTTGACGCGTTTCATTTTTTCTTGCGATTTTTCGAGACTATTTTATAAGATACCTTTTGCCCATGTAACAGATTCGGAGTCGGGTCAGAATCAGATCAGTATCCTTTGTGGATTCTGCTGAAGAGACACAATATTTGGAATTATTTCAAAGGATGGGAAATGTGATTTGAATAAGTCAAGCCACAAAGCGACCATTCTGTTAACAATTATTTCCGAGCCCATGGAACCATTTATAATAATATAATATGGGTGGCGCTACAGTCCAAGGCGGACCTGGGCCTAGCTTCTCAGCAGCCACTCGTGTTGTGCGTGCTATTGTTCTTTCACGAGTGGAAGGGACCTACAGTGTTATGACGACTCCGAACGGCGTAGTTGGAAGCTTTTCCAGACAGGAATACTCTTTGAGCTTCGTCAGTGACTCGAAAGAGTTGGAAGCCGTGAATTGTGAAAGTTGGTACATTGGGGATGCGAACCTGGCACCCTTTGCGTAGGAGTCGACGCACTTACCCACTACGCCAACAACAGGGAACCATTTAAGGCACAAAAAACATTTGAAAAATAAAATGTGTCCAAGATAGTAAGAAGATGCAACTGAAAGGCTACACTACTCCTAAGCAAGATGTAACGTACAGAATGCAGAAGTCAAACTGATCTCTGTATGCTCTGAAAAAACCTTTAATTGGATGTCGAAGCCGGCAACACCACATGCAACCATATATCCGGACCGGTATCAACTTCAAACATTTCGCTGATGTCTCACGAGGAGGAGGAAATTGACTGGTCTGACCCAACTGACACTAAAAGGCATCACCATTCCTGTCTCCGATGAACATCCCTGGAAAAGCCACATCGAATCGAAAATCGCTAAGGCGCTGTCAGTCAGGGGTAAGGGCTATCAACAAAAAGATCTATCTGGATACATGGGAAGGCCCTCTTTGCATCGCTTGATGGAACAAGCTTGCGCGTGAATACGTAACTGCTGGCTTCAGCTTCTAGGAACAGTCGGTCTCGGCTGCATAGAAGTTTCCTTAGTACCCCTGGCTCTGCTCCGTCTAAGATAAAGGGGCACTGGAGTTTCGAGGATCTTGGGCACCGTATTTCATTTGAAACCAGTCTTATGGATATGGCGTCTAACGCACGGACACCAGCACTTCACCTGTGGCGCAGCGTACATACACAGCCGACTTTCCAGCACTCAGAAGGGAATGTAGTCGAAACTTTACGAATGACTCCAAGGCCAATGAATGGTCTGACGCTGGTGCCTTTGAGGAGGGCGACAACATTAACCTGCACACCTAACTACGTAAATTTGCGTCGGTTTTTCAAGCGGAAGCCAATGCGATCCTAATGACCACGAACTATATTGTGAAGGGGGAAGAGGAGAAGTATTTGTTTCTGTATTGACAGCCAAGCTCTACTTAAGGCCTTGCTCAACTCTTTAACCACTTCCAGAAATGTTCAGGAATGCAAGTCGTCTCTGAAATTGATCAGCAGTCAAAATTCACTAAGACTTGTCTGGGGCCCTGGTCACCAAGGGATCCTTGGAAATGAGATAGCCGATGAAGTTGCTAGACAAAGATCAGAGGAGACACTCTCAGCACCTTAACCTGTGCTGGGACTGCCTTGGTTAGGAAGGGCAGGCAGCAATTGGAAAAGATCGATAGTTCTACATCTCGGGTGATAAAAGTTACATCGGGCGTGCCACAAGGTAGCCACTTGGGGCCATTACTATTTCGTTCGTTCATAAATGATGTTCATGATCAATACTTCCAATTGTATTTATCTATAAATATGTTAACTGATTGCATTAAGTTCCAATTCGATATCCATAGTCTAGTACATTGGCGTAAAGAACTGCACATCGAATTACATCCCCGATTGTCCATGATTATTTCATAAGTGATAACAGACTTAATCGCTAAGGAGATGTTGATGAGTTTAAGTTCTTCTTTTAAGTCCATCTTTTGCTCGTTAGTCAGACCATTTTTAGAAAACTCTTCCATTATTTGGGATTCGACAGATAATACACAAGAGCTCAGATTCGAAAGAGTACACAAGAGTTTCACGAAGCATGCTGTCCGTAAGTTGCATACTTTCGAAGAACAACCTAAATATAACGACAAATGTAAAATAATAGGCTTGCAAGCCTTAAGTTTCAGGCGTAAGTCAGCGTCAGCTATGTTTATCCGCGACATTATTAATTACCGTGTAAATAATATACACGCTGTCATCAAGAAAAGAAAGGAAGCACAACATCGACGACTTGGCCAAAACGTCACCCTAGCCAGCTATAACTTCGAGGTAGTGAAGGACTTCGTCTGGCTCAAGAGGCAATTGAGTAGTAGAGTCCTCTCGCGAAGGACCAAGCTAACATTATACAACGCCTTGATCATCCCTGTCCTGCTCTATGGTGCGGAAGCATGGACAATCTCAAAAGCGGATGAAGAAGCACTTGGTCTTTTCGAGAGAAAAGTTCTGCGTTCAATCTTTGGTCATGTTTGCGTTGATGGCTATTGGAGGAGAAGATCCAACCACGAACTGCGGCATGAGCCTAGTCAGGCGTCTACGGATTCAAAGCCTAAGATGCCTGGGCCATGTAGAGCGCATGGACAACACTGCTCCAACCCGAAGAGTCTTTGACTCCGAACCACCACCGATGGCGCACCCAGGTGGAGAAAGACCTCAATCGACTTGATGTACGCAGTTGGAGACAGCTAGCTAAGGATCGCGACGGCTGGAGAGGCTTACTGGTCGAGGCACTGGTCCACCCTGGATTGTAGCGCCACCAGACGAAGAAGAAGAAATAATATACATGCTCCCCAAAGATCTCTTCAGGTGAGAAATTTACTCTACGGTTGCAATGAACCTATTACAGGGTGTATAAGAACTTTGCAACGAAATTGATTTTTGCTTGTCTCGATTGGAGTTTAAGAAATGTATTAACACGCTAATCTTTAATTAATATTGTTTATTTGATGTAATCTATGAGATGCAAGATCGGTAGACATCTGTTGTGTAACGCGCCACTGAGGGCACACACTAAGAGAACCCTGCGACGGTTACAAAAAATACCTCCGACAAAAAGTTAAACCACGTGGTATCAAAATGGGCCTAAGTGCGACCACTTTAACCTAACCTAGGCCAATGCTGACGTATGAAGCACTTCTATGAAATGTGCTTTGATTCGCGAGGATTCATTAAATTCACACACTCCCTCTCACAGCTCGATAGTCATTTCCTGAGACAGCCAGTTCAGTTGAAAACCCCGTGTCGTATAGAATAACCAAGTCCCCTCCGCAAAGTATCACGTTCCACCCGTCAATTCCGAATAGACTCTGACTAGCCTCTTACACACAGAAAGACGACGAAACAAAAAATAAACCGAATCACCAGCGAAGCACACGTGATCTGTCAGTTACCACCGCTCCCCCCCTCGGGCAGACTAAAAAGTTGGGGCATTCCCCGTCGATGTCAGCATAAATGTCTGGTCGAGTGCGTCACAATAATTTCAATTTGTGGCCTTACAAAAGGCCTCCAACACAAAACCACGAAAATTAAACGAAATTGTGGCTCCCATTGTCACATCCATTGGATGCGCACACATACCTTGAGATGACTGCCAGTCCTGATCCAGTTGTGTCACGCGAATCCTTTCGAACGTCCGGGTGAATGACGGCCACACTCGCGTAGTCCCACTCGCACTCGCACTCGTACTCGCGCACAACGTGCACTCATTCACCAGACCAATTAGCCTTGTT
Organism: Eristalis intricaria; assembly: GCA_964034865.1. NCBI lineage: Eukaryota > Metazoa > Arthropoda > Insecta > Diptera > Syrphidae > Eristalis > Eristalis intricaria. Next base: position 12,431,748 of record OZ035877.1, read on the forward strand.
TCATTCAATTAATTTAATTCGCAGGCCGAGCACATCCAAAAAACCAGAACACAATCCACTAGTCGTCAGCCGACAGCCGACAGCCGACAGCCGCCAGCCGCAAAGGTCGTCGCTAGAACGTCGGCCTGTTGGTTGTTTGATTTTTTTTTGTTTTTTCGTTTTTTTTATCAGTTTCCCTGGGCAGCGGATAAAACCGACACCGAAACTGAAAACTCAGAGAATCGGGTGAAAACAGAAAGCAAAGAACACACAAAAAACAAAAAAAAACCACGCGAGTACTTTTCAACTTTCAATCGAATCCCAGTCGAAGCCGAAGCAAGTGCACGACGACCGCGACGTGCTTTTGTTTTACTCCTCTCGCGTGCACCTCGCGTCAACAGCGATTAACGACAACAGAACAGAACAGAATCCGAGCGCTACTTCCGCGAGACACTCGATGCCACCACTAAATACGATCCGAGCAGCACCCGCTCATTCATTTATCACGACCACGACCACGAGATGACGGGACGCGAATAGCAGAAGCAGACGAACAACAGAATTTCCGACGATTGTACGAGACCAGACGAGAGTACGAGACCGCGACACGACTGCTCCGCGAGTCGACTGACCAACGAAACTCAGAACGACTGCTGTTCAGCTCCAGTAGCTGAATTGTGGGGGTCTCTGCCTGCGTCTCCGTGACTGGGGAGACCACGTATCGTATCGGACTTCAGCCGTCAGCGTCAGCGTCAGCCGCACCGCTCGCAAGAGAGAGAGAAAGCAGAAGAGAGAGCGAAAGATACGCCAGTCGTTGTGTGGCGTAACTCAAGACGCTCCGCTGCGGTGCTGCTCGCCATTGGAATCTTGAGGTCACCACTGGAGCTGGAGCTGGTGGAGCTTGTGCGTGATTTTTTTTCCTCCTCTTTGTGCGCGAATGATGCTCCCTCCAAACGGCCAAACGGGCAAACACCACGCCAGAGACCTCAAGACCTGCCATTGTGATGCACGCAGCCGAACAGGTGGGAATGGAACCTGACGTAAGACAATAGCTCGAGGAAGGTCGGCTGCGGATGAGGTGTCGACTGTCGGCTGTCCACTGTCGACTGCCGATAGTCGATGTAGCGGTGCAGTAGTCAACAGCAATTAGCATGCGAAGTGCGTTCGCAGGCTTTAAGGTGAGACTTTGAGTCGATGCGCTGATGGCTTTGTTTGAGCGCTTTGTTGCGTCGTCGTCGTCGGCCGCTGGACTGAGCGCTCAGATGCTCCAAGTGGCGGGAAAGTGTAAACAATCACACGGCTGTGCGTGAGTGATGTCGGCCACATGCGGTCTGTGTGAGGCGTCGATGGATGGAATGCGCATTTAAACGAGGAGTCTGGGCATTCCCCAGACAGTCTTTTGTGCGAAGTCACTGATGTGAGCAATGGGGCGACTGGGACTGGGAGGGGATTGGAGGAGGCACACTTGCAGGGAGGCCATGGAGGTGGTCAGTCTGAGGTGAAGAACCCCAGACATCAGATGCGCTGACAAGGAAGACTGTGGGGTCTTTGGGAGATGATCGTCAATGGCTTTGTTTAAGTTTTAAGTTCAGCACCTCTTAAACCATCGACATACAAGTCACCAGTAAGGGCTGATCTTCGCAATATTTTGACGCGTGAAGATCGATCAGAAGAGGTTCGTTTCAATGGAAGCCTCATCGAAGACTGGCTTGAGACAGGAGTTATCTCACGGTGGCCATGAATTTCAGCAACAATCATGTGTGCCTGGACAATCAAACGCCTGGACACAACCAGCAAGCTACCATGGTCGACCTATTGTCAATGGATCCGATCGACGAAAAATCTGTCGCCACATAAAGGATGATTTTTTATGCAGGAGAACAGCAAAAGTACTAGATGGGGTGAAAAATAACCGTCTTGACCGCCAGAGTGCGCTGCTACTGCAAAAACGGTTATGGTGCCTTGAAGTCCGTTCCATATTTAGACAGACATACCAAATTTCAGTGCGATACTGTCTTTGGTTTCGTTTTGACAGCTGATTGTTTTTGACGTGTTTGGCATCATGTTGAGAATGGAAAAACACGTTTGTTTCGTTCACTCAAAAAACATTATTTTTTAAGAGGCAAAACGGCGAGGGGAACAAAAGAAAAGTTAGATAAATATTATGGGGCTAATGCTTCGTCATATAACACCGTCTAATATTGATTTCGAGAGTTCCGTGGTGGCCGCAACTCCACTACCGATCAAGTTCGCAGCGGCAGGCCAGTCGATGTGAAGGTACGCGAGCTAGCAGAAAAGTAACACATGCCGATTGTGAAGCTTATGACTTGGTCTTGAGGATGGAATTGGAAAATTAACGCAATTCCCGAATGTTTTCGTAGGACGCACCGTTCTCGAGATATAAGCTGTCAAATGTTCCATGCGACCCACCAGAACTCATGAATGTTGCCTTAAATTGCTCATATCTTACAAACCGTGCATCCTAAAGCAAAGTGACTGAGACCGATTTTGTAGCTTATGACTTGATCTAGAGGATGGACCAGGATAAAGGACAAATTTACCGTTATAAGGGTATGATTTTTAAAGGATAAGACACTTTTTGTGGTAAAATAATTTTTTTCATCGCCTTGCCAGTGATTGAGAGTGATGAAAACTTGCACAATGTGAATTCACGTCAAGAGCAACTATTCAGATCGAGCTTCCTTCAAAGCCGGTGTAAAATTTCATATGATTTTCGCCAGAGAAACAAATTTCCCTGGTTTTTGTCAAAAATTTGCCTAAATAACGGTAAAATCGGGAATTTTCCAATTCCATCCTAAAGATCAAGTCATAAGCTACAAAAAAGTATACTGGAATTTTCTCGTAGGGCGCACCGTTCTCGAGAAATAAGCTGTTGAAAGTTCCATGCGAACCGCCAGAACCCCTACAGATGTCGATTTTTGTACATTGAAAAAGTCATGAATGTTCGCCTTTCTTTGCTTATATCTCAAAACCCGTGCATCCTACAGCAAAGTGACTGAGACCGATTTTGTAGCTTATGACTTGATCTAGAGGATGGACCCGGAGAACGGACAAATTTACCGTTATAAGGGTATGATTTTTAAAGGATAAGACACTTTTTGTGGTAAAATAATTTTATTGATCGCCTTGCCGGTGATTGAGAGTGATGAAAACTTGCACAATGTGAATTCACGTCAAGACCAACCCAACAATTCAGACCGACCTTCCTTCAAAGGCGATGTAAAATCTCATATGATTTTCGCCAGAGAAACAAATTTCCCTGGTTTTTGTCAAAAATTTGCCTAAATAACGGTAAAATCGGGAATTTTCCAATTCCATCCTAAAGATCAAGTCATAAGCTACAAAAAAGTATGCCGGAATTTTTTCGTAGGACGCACCGTTCTCGAGAAATAAGCTGTTGAAAGTTCCATGCGAACCGCCAGAACCCCTACAGATGTCGATTTTTGTACATTGAAAAAATCTTGAATGTTCGCCTTACTTTGCTTATATCTCAAAACCCGTGCATCCTACAGCAAAGTGACTGAGGCCGATTTGGTAGCTTCTGACTTGATCTAGATGATGGACCAGGAGAACGGACAAATTTACCGTTATAAGGGTATAATTTTCAATGGATAAGGCACTTTTTGTGGTAAAATAATTTTATTGATCGCCTTTCCGGTGATTAAGAGTGATGAAATCTTGCACAATGTGAATTCACGTCAAGAGCAACAATTCAGATCGAGCTTCCTTCAAAGCCGATGTAAAATTTCATATGATTTTCGCCAGAGAAACAAATTTCCCTGGTTTTTGTCAAAAATTTGCCTAAATAACGGTAAAATCGGGAATTTTCAAATTCCATCCCAAAGATCAAGTCATAAGCTACAAAAAAGTATACTGGAATTTTCTCGTAGGAAGCACCGTTCTCGAGAAATAAGCTGTTGAAAGTTCCATGCGAACCGCCAGAACCCCTACAGATGTCGATTTTTGTACATTGAAAAAGTCATGAATGTTCGCCTTACTTTGCTTATATCTCAAAACCCGTGCATCCTACAGCAAAGTGACTGAGACCGATTTTGTAGGTAATGACTTGATCTAGAGGATGGACCCGGATAAAGGACAAATTTAGAGAAACAAATTTCTCTGGTTTTTGTCAAAAATTTGCCTAAATAACGGTAAAATCGGGAATTTTCCAATTCCATCCTAAAGATCAAGTCATAAGCTACAAAAAAGTATACAGGAATTTTTTCGTAGGACGCACCGTTCTCGAGATATAAATTGTCAAAGGTTCCATACGAACCGCCAGAAACCCTACAGATGTCGATTTTTGTACATTGAAAAAGTCATGAATGTTCGCCTTTCTTTGCTTATATCTCAAAACCCGTGCATCCTACAGCAAAGTGACTGAGATCGATTTTGTAGGTAATGACTTGATCTAGAGGATGGACCCGGATAAAGGACAAATTTACCGTTATAAGGGTATGATTTTTAAAGGATAAGACACTTTTTGTGGTAAAATAATTTTATTGATCGCCTTGCCGGTGATTGAGAGTAATGACAACTTGCACAATGTGAATTCACGTCAAGAGCAACTATTCAGACCGAGCTTCCTTCAAAGCCGGTGTAAAATTGCATATGTTTTTCGCCAGAGAAACAAATTTCTCTGGTTTTTGTCAAAAATTTGCCTAAATAACGGTAAAATCGGGAATTTTCCAATTCCATCCTAAAGATCAAGTCATAAGCTACAAAAAAGTATACTGGAATTTTGTCGTAGGACGCACCGTTCTCGAGATATAAGCTGTCAAAAGTTCAAGCGCACACGCCATATTTTGGGCAATATGCTGCATATGACAAAGTCATCATGCAGCTGGGCTCCGCGCATTCTCAATCCTGACCAAAAACACGAAGGCGAGAGAACTTCGAAAGAGTGTTTGGACTTGCTGCTTCAGAATCGGGCGGACTTTTGGCGTCGATTGGTAACTGTTGAAGAAACCTGGATGCACTAATACACTGCAGAGAACAGAATGAATGCCCGGCAATGGACGAGTGCTCCGAAGCGGTCGAGGGAGGTTCAATGGGTCGGATGATAAACACGACAACACCAAACAGCTGTCAAAACAAAACTAAAGACACTGAAATTTGGCATATCTGCCAAAATATGAACGGACTTCAAGGCACCATAACCTTTTTTGGAGTAGCAGTGCATTCTGGCGGTCAAGAAGGTTAATTTTTCACTCCACCTAGCTTATCAAATTGTGATCTTAGTCTTGCCCTTCACTTTTTGAAGATCATCTTATGTAAGTGTTGACCACGGCTACGTTTTAAGTTGTCGATGCGAAGAGTCTATTCGAGTCGGACATCGGCTTTAATGACACGTGTTATCTCGCATTCCGAGGCTGCAATTGACGCTGGCTTATCGGTGTAAACGAGTGATTTAAGGTATCTCAGTCAAAAGTCGTCAACGCTACAACCCGGCATGGAGCTGGAACTTAACCAACAAGCCTCTCCAGCTGTCTCTGCCCAGTTGCCTCTAATTCCGCACGCCATATTGGTTGAAGTCCATCTCCGCTTGTGTCTTCCTTCTTAGACGCTGGCGTCCTCTGTTGCATTTTCTTACCAAATTTCGGTCTCAATCTCTCGATGTACCCGATTAGCCTGAGGAACGTGCTTTAGAGATTCATGAGAGCACGTCACCGGGATCGAAGGACACATTCGCCTTTCCTAACAAACAGAGCATTAACATTAAGCGTTCTCCTTCATCTATTTTACAAATTTGAATGTCTGTTATCGTTTCTCTCGGGCTTCATTACTATCAGCTCTGTATTTTTTTTGAAGTCGATAGTTCGTTCGCTGTGTCATGTAGCACCGTCTTGTTATAGCCACTTCTCGGCCAGACACAACTCGTGCATGGCAACAAATTTGGCTCGAAGTTATTGAACGATAGCTTGCGCTATTGACGGTAACGCTGTTCTCACGGTCATCCCTGAAAAAAAAAACGGACCAGTCAATGATTCCGCCGAACCATAGACGACATTACACTATTTTTTTTATTATTGGTGGCGCGGCAGTCCGAGGCGGACCTGGGCCTAGCTTCTCGGCAACCACTCATGTTGTTCGTGCCATTGCTGGAAGGGACCTACACCTTAATCCCGACTCCGAACGGAGAATTTGTGAAGCTTTTGCTAGACAGGAATACTCTTTGAGCATTGTCAGTGACTCGAAAGAGGTGGAAGCCGTGAATTGTGAAAGTTGGTACATTGGGGATTCGAACCTGGCACCCTCTGCGTTGGAGTCGGCGCACTAACCACGGCGGCTGACTTTACATTAAACAGTGGATTTTCCCAAGTGGATTTGCAGGTTTTGTGTTGTTTGACATTGCCCATCGGAGCAAGTCCGGCAATATGAGTACCAATCGTTGGATTCAGCAAGATTCAGTATTCAGCAACACTTGATGTTGAAATAGAAGACGTAATTACTGGCCATTGCTTAATTTTCAATCAAGCCTGGAGCGTCCTACAATGACTTCTGCTGAAGCTGCAGGGATGAGGAGGAGGAAACTAAGTTACATCACCACGGTACCTGTCAGGTCCTTGCAGGGAAAAGAAGAAATCATATGGCCAGCCATTTCCTCAACAACCTTAAAGATATAGCGAGCATTAAGGACATCCTTAAGTTTCTAAAAGAAAGACTTAGAAAGAACACCATCAAATGCTTATAGGCATCTCCACGTACACCAACAGAGGGAGAGTGCGAACAAGGTCAACGAGGTGTTGGAAAAAAGCCGAGGAAGTGACAGCACAAAGGACCTTTAAGGTGTAAGAGCGACACAATCCCCGGAGGGTATTCACTAAGAGAACGTAGTGTTTTGTGTTTCCCCTGTGACGGTAAAAAACAATAAAAACCTCCGACAAAGAAAGTCAAACCACGTGGTATCAAAACGAGCCAGTGCTGGCGTAAATGTGACCACTTTAACCTAACTTAGGCCAATGCTGACGTGTGAACCACTTCTATGAAATGTGCTTTGATTCGCGAGGATTCATTAAATTCACACTTTGCCTCTCACAGCTCGACAGTCATTTCCTGAGACTCCCAGTTCATTTGAAAACCCCGTGTCGTATAGAATAACCAAGTCCCCTCCCCGAAGTATCAAGTTCCACCCGTCAATTCCGACTAGACACTGACTAGCCTCTTACACACAAAAGGACGACGAAACAAAAAATAAACCCAGTCACCAGGAAAGCACACGTGATCTGTCAGTTACCACCGCTCCCCCCCTCGGGCAGACCAAAAAGTTCGGGCATTCCCCGTCGATGTCAGCATAAATGTCTGGTCGAGTGCGTCACAATAATTTCAATTTGTGGCGTTATAAAGGGCCTCCAACACAAAAACGAGGTGTTGGAAAAAAGCCGATGAAGTGACAGCACAAAGGACCTTCAAGGTCTAAGAGAGGCCCAATCCCCGGTCACATCTACGTACCTACCTACTCTTTGAGATATTTAATGCAGTATATGTAACCAAATTTTGTAGACGTAGCGTGTCAAAAGTGTCAAAAGTTAGTTGAGATGTCAATTTAACGTCAGTTCAGTGACGTTCAATGTGGTGAATGTGACTTCGTATAAAAACATTCCAAAATCCACACAATCCAACCAATGTATGTGGTTATTGAAATAAATCGAGTAGATTACCTCACTTAGTCTACTGAGCCATCTCTGACCCTTAGCCATTTGGAGGATCTGCAGTCCATGTTACCCCACTGTCCCCACCTCAAACCAGGTTTTTGGGAAGTCCTCTTCCCTGCTTGACGTGATTAAATCCTCTCCTGTGGAACGTGAAGCTGTCACAAGCAATCACTTGCCAGGACAAGTAACCACTTCTTGTTCGCTCAAAAAATCACACACAGGTGTAGGTAATGACTTGATCTAGAGGATGGACCCGGATAAAGGACAAATTTAGAGAAACAAATTTCTCTGGTTTTTGTCAAAAATTTGCCTAAATAACGGTAAAATCGGGAATTTTCCAATTCCATCCTAAAGATCAAGTCATAAGCTACAAAAAAGTATACAGGCATTTTTTCGTAGGACGCACCGTTCTCGAGATATAAATTGTCAAAGATTCCATACGAACCGCCAGAAACCCTACAGATGTCGATTTTTGTACATTGAAAAAGTCATGAATGTTCGCCTTTCTTTGCTTATATCTCAAAACCCGTGCATCCTACAGCAAAGTGACTGAGATCGATTTTGTAGGTAATGACTTGATCTAGAGGATGGACCCGGATAAAGGACAAATTTACCGTTATAAGGGTATGATTTTTAAAGGATAAGACACTTTTTGTGGTAAAATAATTTTATTGATCGCCTTGCCGGTGATTGAGAGTAATGACAACTTGCACAATGTGAATTCACGTCAAGAGCAACTATTCAGACCGAGCTTCCTTCAAAGCCGGTGTAAAATTGCATATGTTTTTCGCCAGAGAAACAAATTTCTCTGGTTTTTGTCAAAAATTTGCCTAAATAACGGTAAAATCGGGAATTTTCCAATTCCATCCTAAAGATCAAGTCATAAGCTACAAAAAAGTATACTGGAATTTTGTCGTAGGACGCACCGTTCTCGAGATATAAGCTGTCAAAAGTTCAAGCGCACACGCCATATTTTGGGCAATATGCTGCATATGACAAAGTCATCATGCAGCTGGGCTCCGCGCATTCTCAATCCTGACCAAAAACACGAAGGCGAGAGAACTTCGAAAGAGTGTTTGGACTTGCTGCTTCAGAATCGGGCGGACTTTTGGCGTCGATTGGTAACTGTTGAAGAAACCTGGATGCACTAATACACTGCAGAGAACAGAATGAATGCCCGGCAATGGACGAGTGCTCCGAAGCGGTCGAGGGAGGTTCAATGGGTCGGATGATAAACACGACAACACCAAACAGCTGTCAAAACAAAACTAAAGACACTGAAATTTGGCATATCTGCCAAAATATGAACGGACTTCAAGGCACCATAACCTTTTTTGGAGTAGCAGTGCATTCTGGCGGTCAAGAAGGTTAATTTTTCACTCCACCTAGCTTATCAAATTGTGATCTTAGTCTTGCCCTTCACTTTTTGAAGATCATCTTATGTAAGTGTTGACCACGGCTACGTTTTAAGTTGTCGATGCGAAGAGTCTATTCGAGTCGGACATCGGCTTTAATGACACGTGTTATCTCGCATTCCGAGGCTGCAATTGACGCTGGCTTATCGGTGTAAACGAGTGATTTAAGGTATCTCAGTCAAAAGTCGTCAACGCTACAACCCGGCATGGAGCTGGAACTTAACCAACAAGCCTCTCCAGCTGTCTCTGCCCAGTTGCCTCTAATTCCGCACGCCATATTGGTTGAAGTCCATCTCCGCTTGTGTCTTCCTTCTTAGACGCTGGCGTCCTCTGTTGCATTTTCTTACCAAATTTCGGTCTCAATCTCTCGATGTACCCGATTAGCCTGAGGAACGTGCTTTAGAGATTCATGAGAGCACGTCACCGGGATCGAAGGACACATTCGCCTTTCCTAACAAACAGAGCATTAACATTAAGCGTTCTCCTTCATCTATTTTACAAATTTGAATGTCTGTTATCGTTTCTCTCGGGCTTCATTACTATCAGCTCTGTATTTTTTTTGAAGTCGATAGTTCGTTCGCTGTGTCATGTAGCACCGTCTTGTTATAGCCACTTCTCGGCCAGACACAACTCGTGCATGGCAACAAATTTGGCTCGAAGTTATTGAACGATAGCTTGCGCTATTGACGGTAACGCTGTTCTCACGGTCATCCCTGAAAAAAAAAACGGACCAGTCAATGATTCCGCCGAACCATAGACGACATTACACTATTTTTTTTATTATTGGTGGCGCGGCAGTCCGAGGCGGACCTGGGCCTAGCTTCTCGGCAACCACTCATGTTGTTCGTGCCATTGCTGGAAGGGACCTACACCTTAATCCCGACTCCGAACGGAGAATTTGTGAAGCTTTTGCTAGACAGGAATACTCTTTGAGCATTGTCAGTGACTCGAAAGAGGTGGAAGCCGTGAATTGTGAAAGTTGGTACATTGGGGATTCGAACCTGGCACCCTCTGCGTTGGAGTCGGCGCACTAACCACGGCGGCTGACTTTACATTAAACAGTGGATTTTCCCAAGTGGATTTGCAGGTTTTGTGTTGTTTGACATTGCCCATCGGAGCAAGTCCGGCAATATGAGTACCAATCGTTGGATTCAGCAAGATTCAGTATTCAGCAACACTTGATGTTGAAATAGAAGACGTAATTACTGGCCATTGCTTAATTTTCAATCAAGCCTGGAGCGTCCTACAATGACTTCTGCTGAAGCTGCAGGGATGAGGAGGAGGAAACTAAGTTACATCACCACGGTACCTGTCAGGTCCTTGCAGGGAAAAGAAGAAATCATATGGCCAGCCATTTCCTCAACAACCTTAAAGATATAGCGAGCATTAAGGACATCCTTAAGTTTCTAAAAGAAAGACTTAGAAAGAACACCATCAAATGCTTATAGGCATCTCCACGTACACCAACAGAGGGAGAGTGCGAACAAGGTCAACGAGGTGTTGGAAAAAAGCCGAGGAAGTGACAGCACAAAGGACCTTTAAGGTGTAAGAGCGACACAATCCCCGGAGGGTATTCACTAAGAGAACGTAGTGTTTTGTGTTTCCCCTGTGACGGTAAAAAACAATAAAAACCTCCGACAAAGAAAGTCAAACCACGTGGTATCAAAACGAGCCAGTGCTGGCGTAAATGTGACCACTTTAACCTAACTTAGGCCAATGCTGACGTGTGAACCACTTCTATGAAATGTGCTTTGATTCGCGAGGATTCATTAAATTCACACTTTGCCTCTCACAGCTCGACAGTCATTTCCTGAGACTCCCAGTTCATTTGAAAACCCCGTGTCGTATAGAATAACCAAGTCCCCTCCCCGAAGTATCAAGTTCCACCCGTCAATTCCGACTAGACACTGACTAGCCTCTTACACACAAAAGGACGACGAAACAAAAAATAAACCCAGTCACCAGGAAAGCACACGTGATCTGTCAGTTACCACCGCTCCCCCCCTCGGGCAGACCAAAAAGTTCGGGCATTCCCCGTCGATGTCAGCATAAATGTCTGGTCGAGTGCGTCACAATAATTTCAATTTGTGGCGTTATAAAGGGCCTCCAACACAAAAACGAGGTGTTGGAAAAAAGCCGATGAAGTGACAGCACAAAGGACCTTCAAGGTCTAAGAGAGGCCCAATCCCCGGTCACATCTACGTACCTACCTACTCTTTGAGATATTTAATGCAGTATATGTAACCAAATTTTGTAGCGTAAGTGTCAAAAGTTAGTTGAGATGTCAATTTAACGTCAGTTCAGTGACGTTCAATGTGGTGAATGTGACTTCGTATGAAAACATTTCAAAATCCACACAATCCAACCAATGTATGTGGTTATTGAAATAAATCGAGTAGATTACCTCACTTAGTCTACTGAGCCATCTCTGACCCTTAGCCATTTGGAGGATCTGCAGTCCATGTTACCCCACTGTCCCCACCTCAAACCAGGTTTTTGGGAAGTCCTCTTCCCTGCTTGACGTGATTAAATCCTCTCGATGGACTGCCAGTCCTTAGACAGTGGATCTGTGGAACGTGAAGCTGTCACAAGCAATCACTTGCCAGGACAAGTAACCACTTCTTGGTTCGCTCAAAAAATCACACAAGTCCCCCGAATGTCGAACAAAAGATTTCAAATTCAAAAAGCACTTGCAACAATTAACGTTCGTTCGTGTTTTACGATTCGCACACCATGCTTGCGGCCTTGAGGTGTCACCCAGTGGAGTGGTATGCGCGAAGACTTCAGCTCCACCAAAGCGGCGACGGTGGGTAGTCATTATTTTTTCACAAATAATCTTCGAGACCCCACTAAAACCGAAGCTAAGCTACGTGCTCTACATGAAACGTTAGGCGTTTTGGCGCTCCGCGAGACCCTGAGACTCCCCACGAGTGTGTGCAGTCTGCCCTAAGCGAGCTGGCAGCATTGGAATGCGTCGTGTATCGTGCGCGAACAAGCGGAGAAGTAAAAGAGAAAAACGGAATGTCAATAACCAATTGAAACTGACAAGTTCAAGCTGATTCCGAAAAAGAGCAGCACAAGTGCGGTCTCAGTCAGCCTGCGAGGCCTTCGAGTGAAGCGCACGTACCGAGCAGTCATCTTCCGAATGTCACACAACCAGAAATAGACATGATGAACTGAATGGAGGCATTCAAGCGGCAAGTCACGTCGCGGCGGAGACCGAAGACGAATTTCGGAGATTTGTTTGCTTTTGTCTGCTGGCGCATATAAGGGCAATAGGGCAGGACTTTGATAGTTGGGTGGACAGTGGGTGAGGTGGCTTGCGACGCCAGTGACATGTGTCAAAGTGACAAGGTGAGGCAAGTGACATTCGCACAGAATGACATCCGCTTTCGGTTCTTTGTGGCGTGGCGGTGGCGCGGTTGCTTCGAGGAGCTCAAGGCGACGTTTGGCGAATTTTAGTCACGTTCTGATCCGGAATTGGACTTTCTAGACGTGAATGTGTGTCAGAAAATGAGTCCGAAATTAGAAGTGCGGACTGCTTCAGGATGTGAGGCAATGAGTAAGTCAAACGCGAGGTGCTTCGGTTTTGGGACTCACCAGCAGCTGGAGTGACTTTGGTTTGACGAAGGAATGTGGCGTTTGGGTGGAATTCATTACCAGCTCGTGGCAGCCAAAGTGGGGTTGAGTAGGGAAAGACTGCCGTAAAACGAGGCAGAATTGGAGGCGCAGTCACCCTAAGAGCTGGAACCATCGGCGGTGGGCTGGAGTCAACTCTCTACACAGTCCGTAGAGTTCTTGGTTGAATCTTTTGAACCAAATGCCAGCAACGGCTACAGGGCCAACGATTGTATGTAGAACCTATCTCTCGAAGAGAACAAGAACCTCTGTATCCGCTTGTCCATGGATCAGTGACTGACATCTGGACCGGTAGACCGGTCAAGCTTTGCCTAAAGTCAGTTCTTCGGGACAACGCTCGTTTAGTCAGCTACATCTTGAGCCTGTTTCTCGAAGCTGCTGTCCCATATTTCAAAGCGGACTAGAGAGTTAAGTCGATTTCAATGGTCACTTATGGCTCGGCGGAATCATTGGTCCGTATTTTTTTGTAAAGATGACCGTGATACCAATGTTACCGTCAAAAGCGCCGGATGTCGTTTAATGACTTCGAAACAAATTTGTTGCCCAAAAGATATGACAGTAAGACTCACTCAGCTCGACTCGATGGGGTAATAGGAAAATAACTCCGATAAGCAAAAGGTTCCCAGTTTTGGTGGTTTGAATGGTGAAGTGGTCGGCTATGTCGCGCAATTTGACGCCTTTAGACTAGTTTTCGACATGCCCCACGAACTTATGGAGGAATGCCACAAGGAGGCCCGCATCGAAGGAAACGCACACAACTAGAGAATGACCAGAAGCAACTTGCGCTCACAGATAGAAATCGCGCTGATTAGAGAAGTTTGTAGGGTAAGCCGAGCTGTAGGGCGCACCACTTTGTTTGGGGATACGTCAAACCACTGCTTTATCCCCACAAACTAGCGTCGTCGTTGAAGCCTTGAAAGACAAGATTACTCGAGATACCAGCAAATGTGCCGGGAAGAGTGATAAGAGTTGTACCACTGTTCATGTGGACCACTTAGAAGGTAGTCGTGATCACGATCCATAATGCGATATGCGACAACGCGACAAGTGAATGCCTCACCATAATTAAATGGAAAGGAGATACTGTACGGGTGAACATTATCTCCTTTCCATTTAATTTTCATAATTTGAAATGAATTCTTTGTAAAAGTAGGCGTCTTTCGATTCAACGCCTAGCACTTAGGGCGAAACACTATAAGTAATTAAAACACAAGCGATCGTGCGATGTCTCATTCAGAACTAATTAATCAAACGATGGCAGTCCATAAAACAGTCACACACCACTCGTCAATTACGTCCGCGGCCTTATCTTAAACTACGCCACGGCATTCACCTAATTTGTCTTCGATATGATATGCACCCAGTGACTGTGATATGATAAACCTCAGTCCAGTGCGCAGCTAGATAAGAGGACAGTTTGAATGCTCGATGAGTCAGTGGCGATTTAGTTCTCGACTTCGTCTCGGCTTAGCTTGATACATTTGCTCCAGTGGTTTCTATAAATTTTGTATATCCTCAGGACCAGTGGGGACCTTCATTCGACAAGAATCTGTTACCGCCCGGTCATTACTTCAGATTTTGGAACAGACACACCAGGAGTTGGTGGGTCAAGGTCTTGATTTTTGCCACTCCTAGGAAGAGGTCCCATGGTTGTAACCTCGGGCACTTTAATGTACCCAATTGGCTTAGACATTCAGGCCAGACAACACCCGAAGGAAGGTACGTCGAAATCTTCGCTGAGGTAAACAAAATCCGACAAAGCCAGTAAATGAACCCACACAAATACCTGACATTACAGATCATTCCGCCAACACCCTGGACACGTTTCTCCCCTGTCATCCTGTTGACATCCTGTCACATCTAGGCTTGTCTGACCTAACTGAACAACCTAACTAGCGAACAGATTCCCAAAAGACCAGTATGACGGACTAACAACTTCTTTAGGAATTTTAACTGGTCACTAAGCTTCCACGACAGTTACGTGGATTCCGCCGCTGCTGATACGACCACAAACATTCGTCTGCTGGGCATGAGATCCTTCATTCCTCATAGAGTGAAGGGTATCAAGCCCAAAGCAAATGCTTGAGGCTATTTAGTTGAGTCGCGAGAGCTGAATTGCCGGACACACAAAACCAAACCTTATTTCCGGCTTAAACGGGCCAGAAATGACTGCAATTCCATTATCAGACGTGACGAATTCTCTTACGAGCAAAAGTTGAGGCAAGAGTGCCACAATGCCCCAAGGGAAGCAAGAACTTTTGGCTCGTTTTTCAAATAACGACAAGAATTCCGCCTCGTCTTTAATTCCCACACTATGACGTCCTAGCTGTCAGCTCTTTAGAAAAATCCGGTGCATTTTGCAGCCAACTCAATTTGTCTCCACCTGTATTCGCTGTATTCGCTCGTACAGTTGCAAGAAGATTTTAAGATACAGATGTGCACAAATTCGTTGGCCCAAATGGTATTCCCCCCATACTTCCGAAGAGGTGTTCTTGGCAAGACCACTGGGTAATCTTTATCATTTATCCTCTCTTTCCGAGCAGATGGGAAACAGCATTTATCCAGCCCGTCCCTAAAAAGGGCGAATCTTCGTCACCCACCTCGTAGCACTTACGCCCATTCTTTCTAAGGTCATGGAAACGCTGATAATTCGTCAGCTTATGAAATATCTTGAATCGAGGAAGCTTCTTAATGACCGACAATATGGTTTCCGCAGCGACAGGTCCACTGGTGATCTTTTAGCTTTTCTCACCGAAAAGTGGAACCAGTCTTTGCACAATGCAGGAGAAAGCAAGATCGTTGCGCTTGATATATCTAAGGTGTTTGACAGAGTTTGGCATCAAGCTCTCTTGTCGAAAATGCGTGCCTATCGTATCGATGAATCCCTTCTTCTATTGGGGCATCAAACAGGTGCCCTCGAAGTTAGTTATGGGACCCCTCGAGGCGTCTCTGAGGATAGGCAGGGTCTAATCTTATTCCATTCTCAGGAAGAAAATGGACGTGCTCGGGAATTTTTCGAAAAATTCAAATTCTTTTTGTTTTTTAGAAATTACCTTTCGAAAGGGTTGTGTTGGATGGGTACAAGTCTGATGTCCACCAAATAAATGCTGGTGTTCCCCAAGGCTCAGTTCTGTCTCCGACACTCTTTCTCATTTTTATAAATGATCTCTTGTCTGCCACTTCTTATCCAATCCACTCCGTCGCTGAAGACAGCACCCTCAGCTTTTCATATGCGTTGGAAGAGTTTAAAGAAAAAAGAAAACTCACTACCCCTCCTCCCGGCCGTAGAATTGGAAGGGCAGCGTATGCTAAGCACATTGAATTCCGATTTTGACAGGAAAGGAATCCAATGCTTCCAAAACTCAATGCTGTCTGCTGTCACTCAAGCGAACCCTTGATAATCAGCCATGTCGTGTCGATGAAACCGTAAAACTTTCCATCCTTGGTCTGTGTATCAACACAACACCCAATCACATATTTGAGGTCGCCAAAAATGCTGCGAAATGCGTAGGTTTCCTTAACCGACGCAAGAAATATTTCACCCCCTCTGTTTTGGCTTTAATTTATAAGCCGTATATCCGTGGTGGCCGTGGGTTGTGGATATGTGCCTGAATTCGATTCTCGGCGGGTACGACCAAAAATAATGTTCACGGTCCCACCTCTTTCGAGTCACTGACAATGCTCCAGAGTAATAAATGTCTACAAAAAGGTTCTCAAACTTGGCCGTTCGGAGTCGGAATAAAACTGAAGGTCTCTTCCACTCGTGAGGGAGACTCGTCTTGTGCGTGAGTCGAGTGGTTGCTGAGAAACTAGGTCCTGGCTCTCTACGGACTTTAGTGCCACCCATATTATGATTTTTATATCCGCCTCAAGCTTGATATAGGCTCATAACTTGATAAGATCCATTGTCTTGGTGGCATACACCAAGACCATGCAAGACAGAATCCAAAAGCGAGCGACACAACTTATAGGAGACTACAGAGTCATTAGACTCGCTCGAACATCGACGTACCGTCTCTTCTTTGTCCGTGTTTTATCGTTATTTCAACAAACGATGCTCAAGTGAGTTGGCCAACTGCATTCCTCCTCTCCATGAATTCACCCGCAATACCCGTCTCGCCAGGAATGCCCATCAGTATACCCTTAAGCCTACTTTCGGACGCACTGTTAAATTCAGACACTCGTTCTTCAGCTGCACTACACGAATGTGAAATGCTCTTCCCAGCCTAATATTTCCCACAGACTACAACCCGCAGATATTTAAGACCAAAGTGTACAGGTACCTCTTCTTCGTGTCCCCCTCTATACCTTCGGCCCGTGCTGTGTCTTGACCCCGGAGACTTAAGAGCGCTTGTGGTGTTGACTGTCAAAAAGCAAACTCAATGAAGCAGGATATTCTATCTTCTTTGATTTTCAGAGGCTACTGATTGGTGGCGCCCTCTCTAGAAGGTCCAAGCTGACTTGACGTAACACCTCCCTTTCATGCTCTATGGCGCGGAGACATGGACTATTTCAAGAGCAGATGAAGAGCCCCTTGGTCTTTTCGAGGGACAAGTTCTGAGTTTAGGCGGTGGTCCTGTTTGCGTTGACGGAATTTGGAGAATGGGATTCGAACACGAACTGTACAGCATTAATTTCAAGAGTCTAGCCAGCCGCCTACGGATTCAACGGCTAAGACAGGTAGGTCATGTAGAGCACATGGACAACAGATTTCGAGATTCTTCCACTCCCCACCAGTGGGACATCGCAATAGGGGACGCCCACGAAACCGATGGCGTACGCAAATGGTGAAGGACCTCGGTCGACTTGGCGTTAGTAATTGGAGCCAGTTGGGTAAGGACTTGTAGAGTGAGGCCCATGCCCATCCCGAACCAGAAGAAAGAATCTTCTGGATGAAGGAATAACCAGAGAGCAAGACCAAGAGGACTACGGACATCTTCCCCCCACTGGCCATCACATTGGGTCTAGTTCGTCCTAAGAGAGACGCCCCGTCATCCAACCCTCTTAACTCAAATCAGTTCGCATATAGGAAACCCAAATCTACAACAGGTGCCCTTCACTATTTCGTGCTTTCCTCGACATCGAGGGTGCTTCCGATCCCTGCTCCTCTATGCTCTCACTCTCCCTTGCTGTGGCCACTAGTTATCGACAATCTGCTAACACATCTCACAGATCTGGTTTTACCACAATAGTCTATGCTGATGAACTGACTATCATTACTAGGGGTACGCACGAAGCAACACTAACTGGTGGAATGGGGTAGCTTAGAAGGATTATCTAATACATATTCATATCAGCAAAATCGTCCTAGTGCCCGTAATAATAAACAACACCACTCTGGTCTGTTCCAGTCGAGTCAAATATATTGGAGTAATCCTGGAGAAACGACTCAACTGGAATTCAAACACCAAGTCAGTTGCAAAACGTACTACTAGAGCACTGTGGGCCAATAGACGTCTACCCGGCAGGACTTGGCCTCTTTCTCTCAAAATTATTCATTGGTTGTACACAATGCTGGTAAAACCCATCATCATGTATCGTCTGGTGGCCAAAAAGACTGTCACCTGACTGAACAGTCAACAGCAAAGCGAAACTTGGCTGGGTACCTGGACAGAGAAGGATTGAAGGCAACGAATCTGCGGATGACCTCGCGAGAGCCAGCTCTGAATCAGCGTTCATCGGTCCAGAACAGTGTCAATTGGACAGCAGCTATAACTCTGATCAACTCAACTTCGCCTAGACCAGTGGACACATGGTCATGGTCTTAGGCAATCCAAGAGATTAATCAGGCGTTATTCATATAAGGAAATACTCCATCTTAACAAGGATGGCTTAGGATTGTTTACAAGCCTTCTTACAGGCCACAGCGGTCTGAAGTATCACCTTAACAAAATAAGCCTGTGTCAAGACAAGGTTTGTCGGCTTTGCCTCGAAGAGGCTGAGACTTCCGAGCACATCATGTGTTAATGCCCGGCAATAATCTGGTTAAGGAAACGTATCAACTCACTTCAGTGGAATTAAAAAACTCCACTACAAAAGACTAACCATCTTTCATGAGGGAAGTGGTGTGTCTTTTGTCTTAACTCCAACCCTTCGATACAATAGATCCACCCTACTGGTCGCGGTGCAAACCCACAGACAATCGCACGAACTCGCATTCTTGGCACAAAGCCTGCCAAACTTGAAATCTTTACTCAATCCACGAATCAAAAAACTTTAAAGAAAGGACACGTCACGATAGGCATGTCCTTCAAGTGCATTCGCCTTGAAAGCAAACCCAACAAGTGACGGTCAGTGGTTCTCTCAGCGGCTGTCCCTCTTAAATGACATTCGCACACAATTAGCCTCCAAACGACTTGCACTGATTAAAAAGTTCAAAACCATCCCCCCTTCCTCCGTGCCCTCCCATCGAGTCAATGCGACAGAAGCGAAACTGAAAGAAAACGGCAACAAGACACCGAAACATCTTGAGACCAATTCCAAAGAGTTCCCATTCGACGTGATTGCTTAAGTCATTAGCATCGTCTCTGGGGCATGCCAACGCGCCCCTGCCCCCCTCCTGGGCACATTCTGGTTAGCGCGCTGGCCAGCCATTGAACGGACGTGCCCGCAAGCGAGAGAGGAGCCGCATTCACTTTCGCTTGTTCTTTGTCGCTCTCAAGGATGGAACAGTGTCACAGCCTTCAAATGGCTGTGCTCCTCCTCTCATTGGGACTCAATCGTGTTGGTGCTCTCTGTGGGAGCAATGGAACCATTCTTCATCTCGAAAGTAAAGGCGCCACAGCAGCTGCACGGACGACGACGACGACGCTATCTGCGCCCGAGGGCGTTCGTCCCCATTCATCCGAAACTGTGTTGTGCCGCAGTGAGGAGCTGCCCTGACCATGGGCTGGGGAGGGGGTAGTGTTTGAATGGCTAACCGCAGGGCTGGAGGAGGGATGCTGCGACGACGACGATGATGATGATGGTGATGTGATGACGGGGCGACCTGCTTAATGCGTGGAAGTCGATGCCGAGGACGGAGGTCGTTCGTCGTGTCGCACGAAATGTTTATCTTCGCCCCCAGAGAGCCTGAGATAATCTCGATGATTTGCGCCGTTCAATGGCGGCGGGATACAGTGACCTTTGCCGTTCATATCCTCTGCAGCTGTTCCATGTGTGATTCTGTGGTTTGGTGGTGTTTCGTCGACGCATGGCACGGTGGTGGGGATGGAGTCGGGTTTATGGCAAAGGGAACGCCGTCACTTGTTTGAGGTTCGCAGGCGAACATTGTCTGCTGAACCTGAGTCGAGATCAAATGCTCGAAAGATGCATGGACGGGGTTTGACTGTAGCGGTGAATGTGAGCTGCCGCGGCGACGTTTGTGAGTTGTACACACGTCCTTTGGTAGGGGGACATAGAGGCCGTGTGTCTTTTTTGTGCTCCACGGCACCGGTTTGGGTGATGGATGGATGGTGACAGCAAAGATTGTCACGAAATCCTTGTCAAAAACGCGCAGGTGACCAAAGAGGGCAAGAGAGACCGACAACAATCGCCGGAGCTGACCTTTGAACTAATCAGGGCTTTGTACGAAGACGGTACCGCAACCTCGAAAATACACTGACTACACGCTTTAGCATCCACAAGGCATAAATACGATCTCCAGATCAAACCAGGGCTTTGGATTGTCAGCATTAATTAAGATCATTTTGTCTTTCAAGGCAGATTCCAGACGGGATTTTCATAATCGCGAGAAAACGATGCAGCTGACCCTTTATCTTATCCTTTAACTTCTCAGAAGGGACGAACCTGCTCCAGTAACCTCGCAATTGGCAGTGTGCCGCATCTTGGAAGAATTGGCTGGGATAGAAGTCTCCCTGACGCCGCGGTGCAGGCGTCTTCTACGAACACTCTGCCACTAAAAGACGCAAGGGGAGACCGCAATATAACAGTCAAATCGATCACCATTGTTCCTGATAGCTGGCGGCATTAAAGGCCGTACCATCGGTCATACGCACGTTGAAGCTGAAGTCAGAGAAGTATCCTTGGCGTATCCCAGGGGACCCCTTTGCTCTGTAGCAGGGCGTATTTGCTTGAAATGAAATGAAGAAAATAGTCTCCAGAAATTCCCGACGCGCTTAGCACGCGTGGAATGTTAGGTCCCTTAACAGACCACGTGCAGCCGAAGAACTCGCGGAGGCCCTGGACTGCTACAAAGCAGACATCACCGCAATCCAGGAAGTGCGGTGGAATGTGCCGGGCAAGAAGAGGATGAGAAACTGCGACATCTTCTACGGTGATTGCAACAGGGAGAGGCGCAGACTTAGGCAAAAGGTCTTAAGCTTTGTCTGTAAAATCGAACGCCTCATAACAATCCGCATCAAGGCTAAATTCGGGAACATCAGCCTGATTCGCGCCCACGCCCCGACAGAGGACAAAGACGACAACAGCAAGGATGACTTCTATGATCTCCTAGAAAGGCCTTACGATCAGTGCCCCAGCTTCGACACCAAGATCGTTCTAGGAGATTATAATGCAAAGCTGGGTAAGGAAGACATCTTTGCCAAAGTCATCGGGAAACACAGCCTGCACGACACCACATCCGATAACGGACTCAGGGTGGTGGACTTTGTCACGAGACGTAATCTCTCTGTAGCTAGCACGCGGTTCCCACACCTCAACATCCATAAAGGGACCTGGCGGTCCCCTGATCAATCAACCGTCAACCAGATTGATGATGTTGCGATCGACGTCAGACACGTTCCGAGGAGCCAACATCGACTCGGACCATTTCCTTGTTGTAGCCAAGGTAAGAACTCGGATATCAAGAGATCAACGGAGTCGAGAAAGGACACCACGGTTTGACGTCGGAAAGCTACAATCGCAACGGACTGCTAGGATCTTTGCCGATCGAGTGTCCCGGAATCTCTCTCTAAGTTCGTCGGCACCTGCGCAAACAAAGAAGCCATCAAAGATGCTGCCACTGTGTGGTTTTACGGCACCACCTAGAAAAAAACCCATGGTTTGACAACGATTGTAGGCTGGCACATGCAGCGAAGCTGGAAGCCTACAAAGCAACGCTGCAACGAACGGCGAGAGCTGTTCGTGAGCTCTACGAACAGAGACGAAGGGACGAGACCCGGCTTCTCAGGAGAAAGAAGAAAGAGCACGAGAAGCGCGCGATCGAGGAGATGGAGAGGTGCTACGGTAGGAACGATGTCCAAAAGTTTTACCAGAGGGTGAAACAATTATCCAGTGGATATAAGGTTCGGACAGAAGCCTGCCGGGACGAGAATGGACAACTAGTAGTAGAGTCGCAGTCGACACTGCTAAACGGCGATGATGACACCAATACCGCTGGCAGGCAGAGTGTCCCACTCAATATGGACGATGATCGACGAGAATTCCGTCCCCCCGACTTCGACGAGGGCAAGATAGCAATATCAAGACTGAAGTCTAACAAAGCTGCCGGTGCGGACGGACTGTCCGCTGAAATCTTTAAGGCAGCTGGAGATGATCTGGTTGGGCACATGCACCAGCTCATCTGTAAGATATGGTCGAAGGAAAGAGTGGAACCTAAGTATCGTTTGCCCGATCCACAAGAAAGGAGACCCTTTGTCTGCACCAACTACCGAAGGATAAGTCACCTCAACATCGCCTATAAGATCCTCTCTGCCGTTTTGTGTGAGCGCCTGCAACCATTCGTCAACAACCTGATAGGTCCTTATCAGTGCGGTTTCAGGCCAGGGAAGTCCACCATCGACCAAATCTTCACACTACGGCAGATCCTGGAAGAGACCCAAGAAATTCAAATCAACACCCACCACCTTTTTGTCGATTTCAAGGCCGCATATGACAGCGTGCATAGGGACGAGCTATACAACGCCATGTCTAGTTTTGACATTCCTGCCAAACTCGTTAGGCTGTGCAGGATGACGATGGAGAACTCTCGCTGCTCCATCAAGGTCGGTAACGAAGTCACCGAGACCTTCAATGTTTAGAGAGAAAGGAGAAAGGTTTTGGACGAGGCGACGCGCTGTCATGTGATTTCGTTAACATCATCCTGGAAAAGATCGTGCAAGACTCACACGCCAACACTAGAACCACGATCTTCCAGAAGTCCGTACAACTGCTAGCATACGCGGATGACATTGACGTGATCGGCAGAACACAGCGAGCCCTCAATGAGGCGTTTGCTGGCATTAAGGCGGAAGCGGCTAAAATGGGTCCAGCGGTGAATGAGGGCAAAACGAAGTATACATCGACGTCACAACATCGACGTCTTGGACAGAGCGTCACAATGGGCAGCTATAACTTCGAGGTAGTCAAGGCCTTCGTCCACCCCGGCTCCGCAGTAAACAGTACAAACAACATCAGTACCGAGATCAAACGCAGGGTAACTCTTGCCAACCGCTGTTTCTACCTCAAGAGGCAATTGAGTAGTAGAGTCATCTCTCGAAGGACCAAGACCTTGATCCTCCCTGTCCTGCTCTATGGTGCGGAGGCATGGACAATCTCAAAAGCGGATGAGGAAGTCCTTGGTCTCTTCGAGAGAAAAGCTCTGCGTGTGATCTTTGGTCCTGTTTGCGTTGACGGTTTCTGGAGGAGAAAATTCAACCACGAACTGTACGGGCTGTACAGCGACATGAGTCTAGTCAGGCGTCTTCGGATCCAACGCCTAAGACGGCTAGACCATGTATGGACAACTCAGCTCCGGCCCGAAGAGTCTTCGACTCCGAACCCGTGGGACAACGCAACAGAGGACGCCCGCGTTCTCCACCTGGCGACGCACCCAGGTGGAGAAGGACCTCAACCAACTTGGCGTGCGACACTGGAGACATCTAGCCAGAGACCGTGCTAGCTGGAGAAGCTTGTTGGTTGAGGCCCAGGTCCACCCGGACTGTAGCGCCAAATAAAGAAGAAGAAGCTTAGCTCCATAAGCTAGAAGACGGGGCTCTGGTCAGAACTCGACGCTTTGTCGGGGTATTCGAGCAACATCATTGATCAGACTTTCAAGGAAGTGCGCTTGCTAAGAGGAGTGCTTGCCGTGAGTCTATACAGTGAGCAATGACAAGACACACTGACAGTAAATCATCCGAGCAACTTCTTGCTCAATCAAGAGCACATGAGAGCTTGATGGTTGGATGGAAGATGGTTTCATTGCCTTTTTATCTGATTTTCAAGACGTCCCTCAGAGATGAACATTCATTGACTGAATGGGTCTTGTTGTCTCTGTCCCCTGAGAACATACCCATCGTCTCTAAAGCCTGGTCTAAGTTCATCTAAGGCATCTTTCCATGATCGGCAATTGTACGGTCAGCACCGTCAGTCAATCGTCCAAAAGTAGAATTTTGAACCTCTCACACAGTCCCCGAGCTTCCACCTCGCCCTCACACACCCACTGTCCCGGTAGCTTGCGAAGTCCCTCCACGCATCTCCACCGTGAGTCACAGCTGAGACTCACACCCTCCATGCCCCACGGGCTGGTAAGTAAGCAAGTAAATAAATAAAATCAGCTCCCCTGCCCACTAAAACCGTCAAACATGACCTAAAATTAAAGCAACCCCACTACTCAACCCTCCAATTGTGTAACACCGCCTCAAAAGCCAGCGACACAAGCGTCACGTCCACATGCGCTCGTCTGCGTCGACTGACAGAGCCCGATAAGGATGCATTTTTATTCACTTGTCCTCATTCAAATTCAGCCGAGCACAAGTAGGCAGCCTGCGTGCGGAGCCCAGCATCAAACTTGTGCCAGGCATTCATTATTCAAGCTCCACAGCGTTGTGTAAACAGACGAGAGCTCCCCCCTCCGTGGGGAGTGTGCGGACTTTGGAGAGGACTCCAGTCCGGTGGCAGTCCTTTTGTTCGAAGGAACTCCATTCGATTCCATTGTATCTCACTCAGTTTTGACAGCACACACACACACGAACACGCACACAACAAATTTAAATAAGTGCCCACTCGCAGTGTCCTGCTGCTCCTTGCTGCAGCCCTCGGCCTCGGCCCATGTCAACTTCCAAGAGCGCTTAGAAATGTACGACACATGACTTAAGGAGACTGCTTCGCCTCGACTGACAGAGCCATCACCAGAGTCCCGGCGGTGGCCCATTTGGGATTCCGGGTCCCCTCTGCTTTAAGATCCCCGCCACTTGAGCAACCGCAGCGCCAGCCCCAACCACAGCCGCATCCGAAATTAGAATTTTCAATTTGCATTCGCCCGCAATGAATTTCATGATTTATTCAGTCGGCAAGTGTGTGCTTCCAGTGATTTGCATTTGCTTGCAAATGTTACCTTCTTCTTGGGACTGTGCGCTCGCTTCCTCAAAATGCGGATGATGGGGCAATGAGCGTTTGCCTAGTTACAGGCGGCAGCGTCGTCGTCGGGTCACCCAGTCCAGCCGAAAAGCGCGAAGCCAGCCACCAGCCGCAGTGAATGACCCCATAAAGCATTCCTCGAGTTAATTAATCTTAACAATCGGTTTGCGACGGCAGCGGATTACCATTTGGCTAGCCACCCAGCCAACATTCAGGCAGCGCCAGCAGTCACCGCGGCAGCATCCGTTCCTCGTCAACCGTGTGATGTGTGTGCGGTGCGCCCGCCGCGTGGATGGGAGCGCGCGCACGATGGCGAGCGAGAGAGCGGGCGATCATTAGAACATGAACCTGAAAACAATTTCCAGCACTCGCCGGTGCTCCCCTTTGGCCGTGCTTGGCGGGAACTTGAAAGACCTGCTTAAGAGCAAGCGAGAGCTTGTGGGGTGGGCGATGTCAGTGAGAGACGCCCTGCTGCAGTGCGTCGCTGGTCGATGGGTGCTTGATTCCCCGTGATTGGCAAATATTTAATGACACACCTGGCGGATTGCCCCCGGGCTGGTCCGTCTGCACGCCACGAGATGAGGAATTTATTGACGACTACCGATAGGTCCGAGGATGGCTGCTAAATTACAGAGTCGCGTTCCAGTGGGTCGTGTGGAATTCTTCGGCGGCGCGCTGCAAATGCAAATTAGTCAGAGTTTGTGTTTGCGTCCGAAGGGGAGGGGGCATCGCTTAGCCGGTGCGGCGATGACACATTTTGTGGTCCGCGCTCACGTGTCCATCTCGGGATCGGGTAATTGGCTGAGGAATTCCGCTGACACGGGAGAGCGCGAGAGAATTTACGGTCGCGCTTGTGTGTTCGTGGGAAGGGGGGATTTTCCTGTTGTTCGCCGCAAAAGTCTTCCGGGGTTGGGATTGGGAGTTGTCCTCTGCTGTTGACATTGTTGCAATCTTTATTCTCACACACCGGACTGCGGAGGGAAGTGACCTCATGGGGAATTTATTTTCGGTGGTCGGTGGAGTGGCTGATAATTCGGATGTTTCGCCAAGGTCACTGCCTTATAGCGTGTTTGGTTCATTATATCATGTCGAGCACATGCACAGTCTGCCAAGGGTTGTGCTCTTTGTGGAGTACTCCAATTTTCTAAATTTGCAAGGAGACGCTTTGCATCCCCTATAGTCGTGGCCGAACCTTATTGAATTCAAGTGCCAGGATTTGAAGGATCTCTTCCCTAGCTCTGTGTGTGTGGGACATCTGACTACTGTGCTACTCTCACGTTCTCGATGACGTGGGGTAGGAGTGGACGCTAAGAATGTGTGGCAATTTTAAATCGGCATTCCTTCCTCCTGAAGATCGTTGATAACGGCTTTAGATTCGATGATGCTCGAGAGAATGGATGGAAATGCTGGCACACGACTTGGGAGTTGGTGTTATGATTAATCATTTAATTGATGCCCTTAAAGTGAGCATAAGGAGCGCATGACAGCAAGCACAGTCTTCAAGCTAGATTTGCTTGCAACCGATATGCCATCGTATCCTAGAAGCGGGTCCTATCTGGATGTGACGCTGATAGACAAGCGACTGACTATACTAGACGTAGAAAGACGCACACGGAACTGTCTATCTGCTGTTGAGTACGACAGTGATCACTGCTTTTTTCTAATCTACCTTACAACTAGGTAAGTGGGCCAATATACGAACTAAACGATTAATATCACATAGGCAGGGGGCGGCGAAGGCGGAGACTAGTTCTGGTGTAACCACCACTCTTCACTCTCTCTCCTGTCTGGAGCAGGGATCGCTCTACTGAACCAGAGGAGATCCTCGTGGGTGCGAACGACTATCCGATTCGTAGAGGAGTCGCCTGTCAACTGTTCGGCGCATCGCGTGGTAGATTACAGGACATCTTTCCGTGTCCTGGATCAAGGCGATCGAATCGAAATAGAGGAATGCTTCAGGTGGGACAAAGCCGTTGTGGCGCACCCTCTCGTGGTACATATAATTGGGACAGTAAGCCCCGAAGATCACACTGTTGGTAGAAGTCATACTTCTTGCAATGTGACTTCTTACTAAATTAATGATAAAATTGTCTATCCACTTCATGTTTGCCCGGGTGTTCGATACAACCGGAGACAAGTCCTAAGACACCGTCTCTCGAACACCCTCATCTCTTCCATCTGGGAAGGACTCACGTTGAACCACAGGTGACAACCATACACCATGACTGGCCTTATGAGGGCCATGTAGCAGATAACCTTCACCCTGGTATCAAGTTGGCTGCTGTAAAACAGCTTACTTGCCACGGCAAAGGCTTTTCTAGCATTGGTCAGAGCCTTATGATCCAACTGCAGTTTTCACGGCTAACGGCTGACCCTGGGGGTCAACTATGCCGAACTTCTTCCAGTTTACGCGCGTATCACTTGAGGCCATGGCCAGCGGGGTACGGAAAAGGACAGTTTCACACTTCTGCAGCTTCAGTCATCGCAATATGTCAAAGTATTGTCAAAGTATTGTCAAAGTCACGTTGCAACACTACCTTCGGGTCTGATCAGTACGCCACTAAGTCATCGGCGTACGCGATTAGGTGCGGCATAGACCTTAGGAGATCTGCAGTGAATATAGCAAACAATATTGGGGAGCCAACAGCCCCCTGTTGTAGACCATTATTGATATTAAAGACTGTAGTAGAAGTAACGCCGCCACTTTCCATCTGTTATCATGTCATATATCATGTGTATAGCAATGTTTTACGCCAAGCCAAGTCTGACGAGCTTAAGGAAAAGGCCCTCTAACCAAACGGTGTCGAACGCCTTCTCTAAGTCGATCAGACAGGCACGCGTACATTGTTTTTTATTTTAATTCCACTGAATGTCGGATACCAGCTTTGACGCGGCATGTGTGGTGTCATGCCCCGCCCTAAATCCCAACTGGTTGTCCGGTATAATATTGATGTCCTCGACCCACGTTTTCACGCCTCGAATAACAATCTTTTCGAAGACCTTGCTGATGCAAGGTAGAAGACTTATCGATCGGAGGTTTGACGGGATACTTTTGTCTTTGTCCCGTTTAGGGATTTGTCGCACCACAGCTATCTTCCAACGTTCCGGGTAATATGCATTACTGAGCGCGTTGTTGAACAGTGTAGTGTAAATTTCGACTGCCGCCGGAGGGAGATGACTAAGCACGATTTTCGGGATACCAACCATCCCAGCTGATTTCTTGTTCTTCATAGATTTAAGGATCCCCTGGGGATCTTCTTGGGAAATCGCTATCTGGTTTCCATCATTGGCAACGGCATTGTTTGCCATATTTTCGTCATTGAATCTGGTAAAACCGTGACTCTCCGAAAGCCATTGACTTATCTCGTTACGGAGATAGAAGTGATTTAACCGGGCTCTGTTCTCCGGGGTTCGGCCTACGAACCTCGTTGTCCGTATACACTCTCTGGAAAACAGCACCTTCTCCTGGGGATCTTCGACCATGAAAAAGTCGTTGTCTAGCACGGCCTCATCTGGATCAACATTGATTGAGGTCAGTAGTTGTTCTGCATGTCATTTTGATCTTTCCTTCTGAATATTTTTATTTACTCGCGGGAACATAGCCGGGTTGCTGGATCGTACAGCCTGGATTTTATTGCCCCAGTTCAAGCTTATAGGTAAATTGTAATTGATTTTTATTAGTTGTTGGAGGTTTTTGATCTCTGACTTCCAGACTTCTTGGATCTGTAAACCGTCTGTGCAAGAGTTTAAGTCTTGACAGCAGTCTACTTTTATGCACGTGGACATTCCGATAAACATCAGAATCATCGGAGTACACTAACTTCGGAATTGTCTTGTCCATTGTACCTATTATGGCATCGTCCATTCGTCTGAGGTACCCGTCAACCTCTTCATTTGTAAGGTTTGTGTTCGTTGGTGGATTGATCGCACTCGAACGGAGTTCAGTGGATAAAGCCCTGGAGAAACGTGGCCATCGAGCCTTATTGTAATTAAAAGGGTTTCTCTGGACATATTCCCCCAGTTCAACCACCTCGTTTGGGATCTGGATAACCGCTGAATTTATGCAGTTCCTGTAGCGCAATATGGTAAACATCTTGTTGCAGCGTGACTTCGAGAAAATCCAGCGATTTTGTGACGACTGGAAGTTGCTTATCAACTCCCTGAAGTGCGAAACTAGTCTTTTCCGGACCCCGTTGTACATGACACAGCGAGATACGCCCCAAATTGGCGTAAGTTCGGCATGCGGGTCGGTCGGATCAATATCTGTATTTTGACAAACATAAAGATATTGCTCTGACGAAAGCCAGAAAAGCCTTTGCTGAGGCAAGGAGGTTGTTTTTCAGCAGCCAGCTTGATACCAGAGTGAAGGTAATCTGCTACATGGCCCTTTATGGCGTACGGTTGTGCATTGTGGTTCAACGTGGGTCCTTCCCAGATGGAAAAGATGAGGTTGTTCGAGAGACGGTGTCTTAGGACCTGTCTCCGTCTATATCGCACACCCGAGTCTGAGTACAAGAAGTACTATTCTAACGAGGTCCTGTACAACGAGGCAAACGTGATCATTTTATTATTAAGCTGATCAGAAGGCACACTGCACGAGCTATGACCTCTTCCAACAGTCTGATCTTTGGGGCTTAATGGGCCATGAAAGGGTGCGCCTTAACGGCTTTATTCGCCCCCGAAGCATACCTTTATCTAGACACAACTGGCCTTATACAGGATCCACAAGGATGTCCTATCATCTTCCATGTCGTACGCCGAACAGTGGATAGGCGACTCCAATACGAACCGGATGTCGTTCGCACCCACGAGGATCTCCTCCGGTTCAGTAGAGCGATCCTCACCCGAGATAGGAAAGAGTCTGCCAAAGAACGGCAGATTTACTGTACCTCACAGTCCGTAAAGGGCCAGCGCCTCGGTTCTACACCACTGCGTGCTATTGTACTCCAACAAGTGGAAGGGACCTACAGCTTAAAGCCGACTCCGAATGACCATGTTTGAGAAGCGTTTTTCGAGACAGTTAAGAAAGGGGTGAGACTGTGAAAATTATTTCCGGCCGGGAATCGAACCCAGGCAGTGAGGTTAAGTTGCGTAGGGATCGACGATTTGATGACTGCATGATGTTAGCCTTAAGTGCTT
The DNA here is from genome assembly GCA_964034865.1 of Eristalis intricaria. Classification (NCBI taxonomy): domain Eukaryota; kingdom Metazoa; phylum Arthropoda; class Insecta; order Diptera; family Syrphidae; genus Eristalis; species Eristalis intricaria. The sequence goes on from OZ035877.1 coordinate 12,461,893, forward strand.
GAATCGTTACCGCATTGTTGGCATAAGATCGGTCTTTCAGGGTTCCCCACAATGGTTAAGGGTTCCCCACAAAATAAGTTCCAAGGGTCAAATAGCAGCTCCGAGGCGGCCAATTCCTCACAAGGGTTCAGGGTTCCCTCCAAAAGTCCCAAGGGTAAAATAGCAGCTCCGAGACAGCGCCAAGACGACGGTGGGTGCTTAATTTAGGCCAAAATTTCTTTTCAAAAAACGCACTTTTTGGGCTGCACAGGAAATGATTTTTCAATATTATATTGTTCATGCGTAAAGCGACTCATTTCGTTCCGCGATTTGGAAAATAAACATTAGATGATTTACCCAGCAAAGGCCATAGAGGCCATTTGACCGATGTCTTATTCCATAAGTAACCACATCCTTGTAATCCGGTTTTTTGTTCAAGGTCTTGGTTCAACGGCGAACACGATCTAATTTCCACAGGAATTAAACGAAATCGCGTGCTTCGTAATTTCAATGAATGAGTCCAAGATCAAGGTCACAAATCTCTTGAAAAGTGCTTGACAATATTTTCTCATTGATGATATTCATCAGATACAGTCGTAGGGTCAGTATTTGTCAGACGTGCAAAATTTGGACCCTCGAGATTTCACGTGTTTTAAAACTGGCTTAAAAACCACAATTATAAGATCAAAAAAGGGTCAACGTACTCCCTTTTTCAGAAATCATAACGCGGACAAACGTATCGAATACGGAATTTCTTCTATTTTCCATCAAGATTCGTGATTTACTAAGTAACCCCCATTAAATCACGTGTATTTACCCGCATCTCGAGGCATTTCTTTGCGTTGCTGACAATTCGAACAGCCGGTGTGTCCACAGATCCAATCTGAACTTCTCATCACTCGCCTAGTCCCCCTGTCAGTTTCAGTAACGTTCGAGTGGTCACTTGTGCCGAAGTGCTTTCCTCTTCAGCGTCATCTCGGCGGCCAATCACAACGATCACAAACATTTTTATGACAGCCATCTTGTGATGGCCATCACGTGACCGTCCCCATCCATCCAAATCCACCGTCAGAATCCAGTCCCGCGAATTCGTGAATTGATAATCATCAATCTCCATCGCCATCTGGTCGCTATCACCTTTCCCTTAAGGCGCCGCTTGATCACGCCAACTGATCTGAGTTACAGACCGCTAATGAGACAAGTTCATCGAACTGCAGAGCACACACACACAAACGGCGGCGCACATATGTCAAGCGAATGATTAAGAGGGCAGCCACGGACCCAACAAAAATCGGGTAAATGACACTCAGTCCGAGTGTTGCCACTGCCCGCCATCAGCAACGGCAGCTCATTGTCTCACCGAAAGATTGACCCAAATCGGCTGGCTCACGCTTTGGCATTTTGTTTCGATTCGCTTCATTTGCATCCGCACGCCCGTCGCCGCCCGTCCGCGTATCACCCGCGCCGTGCTCAATCGAAACTCGATTATCTAGTTTTCGCCCGTGTGTAGCTGATTCCGATACAAGAACAGATACATCTACAGATTCGAGTGCGAGTACGAGAGTCAAGTGCAGAGTGAGTGATATAATTCCTGGTACGGGATGTGTACACACGTCGCCTCTGTGCGACACTCACGCGTGTCTATGAATGAAACGGAATAACTTTCGAAAGTACGTATCTCCGACCACGGATAATCGATGTTTTACTCTTCATTCCGTTCGCCGCTGAGCTGCAGAGTCGCAGGGCGGGACGCGGCAAATACGTTTAAGTCGTCAAATTGTCGTTTGTCGCCTTTTCTTGCCCCGTTTGTTGTTGAGCCTGCGTCTGAAGTCTGAGGGACGGCAGTGAAAGGTCGGGCCGTTTCGAATCGCTTTGAAGAGAAATTGTTACCAGAACGCGTTTTGTTTGTTCTTTTGTGAAAATTAAACTTTCAGCTAAACGCTGCGGCCGTCATTTGGACCGGAACGGGGTTAAGGCGCTGGTGGGCAACTTGTTTCGCTCAATCACCGCCACGGACAACCGGTGCGCGCGCGGTACCTGCGGCGACGAGCAAAGTCATCAATTAATCGACGCTCGCTGCAATCTCGTTTATCATCGCGTTAGGCAATCGATTGGGTGTGACGCAACTCTTGATGCCACGGCTTCGCGCTCAGGTGTCGGTCAAGTCCAAGCTGAATTCAATGATGATGCTTTTTTGCTGTTTTTCGTCGTAAGCCGATTTGCAGGAAGATCATGAGTTGGGACGGGGCTGTGCTTCCTCTGTCCCTCTAGCGGTGTCCGGCTTCGGACGTGTTGCCAATTCCGTGCGAAAAAAGCAGACAAAGCCAAGCTGACAGTCATCCAGTCAGAGGCTGTTTATTTTTTTACATTTTTCGTAAAACTACAAGCTGACACTGATTACGGATCAGCTGCTGATGTGTTTGAATACTCGTGCCGTTTGCGACGTGAGGCCGATTAGAAGTGTCAAGATAGCCCAGCTTGGGGCCAAGGCACGGCACGTCAGCTTACCGTTTGACGGAGGAGTTGCAGCGATGGTCACAGTAAATCGATCGGCAAGAAACTGAACAGTTTAAATCCTCACCTCCAACCGAACCGCCTCATCTTTTCATATCCATTTTGGCTTGGAACAGGGCTTAGGTTCGAATAGCGATATCGTGGCAAGACAACATTACCTGATCTAGTACATTTTTTGGTTTGTTTTTCAAAACAAGAAATTCCAAGCATAAACATCCCATAAGTTTGTATGCAAATCTGGGCAATTAGAAGAGTTCAACTGGTTCCATTTTATTGCCTCATTCGTGGACGGACGCTGGGCTGCGGCCACCTATGGGCGACGACGAACTGATTATGAAATGAGAGCCGAAAACCAGTCGAGTTCTTTTATTTGTTTCTCCTTAACGACTCTGCGAGAATGACAATAGTTAACCTGCATATTTGTCAGATAATTTTCACACGGTTCATCGACTCATCTAGGAGTGGTCCCCTGCTCGGCGATGGTGAAGCATTCGGTCAAGTCGTGCTTCTTTCTAAGCGATGATCTGGATGTTTTTCTCGCATAAAAATAACCCAAGCAACTGTGCATAATTGACATCAGCGATAAATCGGCGGTGGAACTGTTAAGTGGACGTTGACGTCTTGGACTTTTGGACGTCTACAATTTCGAAGGTGTCGTGGTTTGAGAACGATTTATATGTGAAGGCGAAGAAATGGCAGTGTTTCTGAAACGGATGATGGTGGACGTGGTCTATTATGCAGATGGGGTGGTGATTCGCTTTGAGAAAACGATTACGCTGTCAAACACCGCTTATTTGTCTAGGTAAAGCAGCTAGCACCACTTCAAGGCATTTAATCGTATTCAGAATGTCAACCCTTATTACCTACGAACACGAATCCCCGACGAAGAGCTTAGCTTTTTAAATAAACTAGTTCTCAAGAGTTCCAATCTCTTGATTACGACGAGATCAATAGACACACTCTTCATCCAGATAGTCAATTTAGCATAGGCGAAGCGAGTTGGTCTTAAAGTAAATGTGGATAAGACGAAGCATATGCTTTCGACCAAGAAACGTTCAGGCAGACACCTAGACCTATCACAAAACACAACGTTCGACAGCTACGACAGCGAGGTAACCCCCTATCCAGGGGCAAACCTGAACTCCTCGTACCACACCCTAGCAGAGATCTGACGAAGAATCACTTTTGGCAACCCTTGCTACTTCAGTTTGTCGAAACAACTAGACGCAAAGGACTCAAAGCCATTGACTCGAAGGACCAACATTACGATGAGTTTCGGAAAGTATTATAAATTCTGGTCGGTATTTGTTCGTTAATTGTTCAAAATTATTAATAATTCCCTTTATTTTGATGTAGAATCGATTTATTTGCTTTATTAAACAATGTCCGGTTTATTTAAAGAAATTGGAACTAAAAAATGACAAAATTGGGTACTAGCAACCCAATTTTGTTGGATTGATTTATTGATGACTTTGCTCGTCGCCGCAGGTACCGCGCGCGCACCGTTTGTCCGTGGCGGTGATTGAGCGAAACAAGTTGCCCACCAGCGCCTTAACCCCGTTCCGGTCCAAATGACGGCCGCAGCGTTTAGCTGAAAGTTTAATTTTCACAAACATTTATTTCCAATTTCTTTAAATAAACCGGACATTGTCTATCGAAAGTTGCATGGTTTTCGTCTAGTTCTAGACTCAATTTTTTGTTTACACTTACACAATTTATGCATTTATTTATTTGTTCATTTTTGCAATCGCTTGTTCTGTGTTGCTCATGACATTTCAAACAAATTTCATCTTTTTTCCATTAATTTGCCTTATGGTTATATCCTTTGCATTTAAAGCATCGCATAGTATCAATTCCATCGAAAACTTTACATTGCTCCCATCCAAGCCTGCCCCATTATTTTAATAAAGAACTTATCGTCAATTTCAATTATCGCATTGTAGTTTTTAGTGCTGTTTTTTTTGCCTCATACTATTTTATTAGTCTCATTTCAGTTTCTTCAATTATCTCGTTCTGGTTTTTTTTTTAGTTTATCAATTATTTAATTTTCCTTAGTATGCAATTTCATATTAACTATATTTACTCTCGGGTTGCCGTGGCGTAGTGGGTTAGTGCGTCGACTCCTACGCAGAGGGTGCCAGGATCGAAACCCGAATTTACCAACTTTCATATTTCACGGCTCCACCTCTATCGAGTCACTGACAATGCTCAAAGAGTATTTCCTGTCTAGAAAAAGCTTCTCAACTTCGCCGTTCGGAGTCGGCATTAAACTGTAGGTCCCTTCCACTCGTGAACGAACAATAGCACGCACAACACGAGTGGTTGCTGAGACGCTAGGCCCTGGCCCACTACGGGCTGTAGCGCCACCCATATTATATATTATTATATTTATTCTCGGTTTAATTTTTTGAGGTACTTTTCTTTTCATAGTCATTCCTTATTTCCTTTTCAACCGCCTTCTTAATTTTATTCCTTTCTTCATCATTAGCGCTTTCAACAATTACTACCCCATTACGTTTGTGTTCTATTTTCGAAATTTTAAAATTTTTATAGTGGACCTTATTATTTAACATTCTTTCTTGGTTTTAGTACTATTTTGTTTAACATTTGGTTTAATAGTAAAATAAGTGGCAACTCTGTTTTTAACTTTGGCACTGCTTTTTGCTTATCTGTCACCTTGACAGTTTCAGAAAATGTCATTTCCCTTGCTCCAGTTTGTTTATTGCTCATCTTTTTTATTTCTTTACACATGTTGTTGCTAATGTTTTTTATTTCTAAATACAGTTTCTCACCTTCTTCGTTTGGGCTCTTTGTTGTGTTGCACAGCTTCATCTAAACTTTTTTTTTTGCAAAATTTCTTGTGCCGTATTCATTTCTTTTAGCCTTCCAATGTATCGGTTTTCAATTGGTTCCAATAAGTTTTGAGCTCTAAATTTCTTCCTTATACAATTCAAGGAACTTATTATTTTTATTCACGTTCTCCTGCATATCTCTGACCATCATATCCAGGTTTTGTACAGTCATCACACATAAAACGTGCCATATTCTTCAGTCCCAGAACCCCGCTGCTTTATTGATCCAGTCCCGAGCATTTTGGTGTTGTGTGCGTATTCCCGTTTCCACACGAATTGCCATTCCGCACTTGTCGCAATCGGGAATCGCCGTGTTTTTATTTAATTTACTTAGTTTCAGCACTTTACTTCAAATACTTCAGTACTTGACAAAATAATGTTAAATAAAAATTATGTATTTGTCTTCAGTGTAGATAGTAAAAAACTGCTATCTATCACCGCGCTCTCACATGCGTCCGTTTTCTGAGAAAGATTACACTCAAATCCGGACGATAACCAAAAAACAAAGCTGATTTTTGAGTATACAGTCCCGTCTGCGAGGAAGGTGTATGCTGGAGAAGGTATAACTGCGAACTCTATGATCTGCACCAGGATGTGGATGTAATCCGGAAGGCAAATATCCGTAGAAGACCACTGCCTCCGCCACATCGAGCACAACGGACACCAACGCTCCAGCTAAGAGGGTCCGAGTCTCCTGTGTCGAGAAGGAGAGGAAGACCCTACCGCTGGTATAAAGACCAAATTGCAGCGGACCTAAAACAGCTTGGTATTGACGTCCGAGAGCAGGTTGCCCAGGAGTCTCAGCGGTGAAAGGCAGCGACTGCTCAGGCGCCATGGGTCGCCGGCCTGATACGTAAATAGAAGTAATAACCAAAACAAAAGTTGTGTTAAGCTGTGGCATGGTAATCGGGAGAATGAAGATATTACAGAGGCCGCAGCTAATCTCGTTGGATCCTTGAGGTCTTGGAAGAAATGGGTCTCACCTGGCGGTGAAGCCCCTTTTTTCAGCCTCTGTCTACTTATAATGTTGTCCGTTGGCAAGCCCCGTTTTCGTTTCGCGATGCTTCAGATGATTATGGGAAGCTTTCATTTTATCGCTCAGCTTGAACTTAAGCAGCCGGGCTTCTGGCAAGTGGCTAGAGAGATTCATCTATTATTTGACATCTTATTGATTGTTTCATACACAGGAGGTAGACACACGGATAAGTTTGATCAGGAGGTTTATCAAAGATGAGTCCGTTTCGGCCTCTTTGGCAAGTTCAGCTGCTGCTTCTTTGTCGTTTGTGTCCCTATGTCCCGGGACCGAGCGTGCTAAAAACTCTTAGCTCTTCGCGGCACAACATGGACTTGATTTCCGCCACGACCTCCGTTTTGAGGTGGATGAGATACGAAATTCCAAGCCCATTTACGTCGAAGCAGCAAGATGTCTAATTTTTGGTTTACCCATGCTAATCTAAATGGCGGCCCGAATTTTCGAAACGAACGACACAGCGAAGAAAGCAATACGTTCCACGAAACTTTTCTCCTCTCAAACGCTTCCATTTTCAGCCTTACCCCCTTTTTTCATAAGTTGACCAGCAATAGCTGGTCCGTGTGGGTATGCGAATATCAAAGAGATCGGTCACTTTGGATTGGCAGAACTCTACTTGTGGACAGGGTAAAGGCATGTAGTAAATTTCCTATCTAAAATCCCCTTAAATTGAATTGAATCACTTGTTCTGCACCACTGACTTCAATAATTAAAAAAGCTGATAAACGCCGGTATCACAGCAAATTCTAAAATGGGTGCGATAAGTGCGATGGCAGTTTACGACTCGAGCCATTACACAGGTTCGCCCGTCATTAACAAGGTAGCTCTCGATCTCAAGTGTCACTAAATTGATAAGCTTGTTTGGCGTTACTTGCTTTAGCACCTGATCATATTTTAGTCGTCTGATAACGGCTATTTACTGAGGAAAGCGGACTAAGTCCAATTAACGTTGTTGCCTTGTTCCGGATTGTGCCCGTTTTTGAACTATTCATTCACACTTTTAATCGATTTCTTTTTTTTTTAACAATGTTGTGGTTGTTATTGCGGTTGAATCTTGGGAATGGGGACGACGGAGTGGAGTTTTTGATTTTTCAAAATGACACGATGTCCCGGCGAAGATGAGTGACTACAACCAACTCATGACATTAGGTTATGTGACCAAAATGTACCGAATTACATATTAAGAATAATCGGGAGCTACTTTACGACTCCGACGACGGGACGAAATTGTATAAAATTACAGGGGGCGTACCCCAAGGATCAGTGTTAGGTCCCCTACTGTGGAACGTGATGTATGACGACGTATTACGACTCCCAGTCAACAGGGAAGTATCCATCGTAGGTCTTGCGGACGATATTGCTGTTGTAGTCGTGGCGAAACGGCTTGAAGAAATCGAGTTGTGTAGCAACGAAGCAATAGCACTGATAAACAACTGGCTACGCGATATGAGCTTAGACCTCGCGGATCACCAAACGGAGTCCATTCTCATTACGAGTAGAAAAGTACAGAGCACGTCGGAGAGCACGCCATTATTTCCAGTCCATTTATAAAATACCTGGGAGCGATGAGTGATTCAAGCATCACCTCGCATACGCTTGCGAGAAATCATCAAAAGCGATAGGCGCCCTTTCAAGACTCATGTCGAATATCGGCGGCCCGAAGCAAAGCAAACGATTAATGCTTGCGAGAGTTGTGGCTTCCATACAGCTGTATGGGGCACAAATATGGTCCGACGTTGCGAACAAGAAGACACGCATGAAGGAAATCAAATCCGTCTACAGTCTCTGTGCACTGCGAGTTAGAAGTGCATTTCGAACGGTACCCCACGACGCGGTATTGGTACTATCCTCTATGGTACCAATCGATGTCCTAGCTTTAGAAGCTAGATGGCTCTATGACAATCGCGTCCAAGGCGGGCCAAGCACAAATCAAGCGAAGAAAATCGTAAGAAGCCGCAGTATTGAAGCGTGGCAACAACCATGGAACGAGTCCCAAAAAGGGAGATGGACTTACCGGCTATGCCCACGGATTGAAAGTTGGGTAAATCGAAAACACTTCATTTGGCGCTACAGTCCGGGGTGGATCTGGGCCTCAACCAACAAGCCTCTCCAGCTTGCACGGTCTCTGGCTAGCTGTCTCCAGTGTCGCACGCCAAGTTGGTTGAGGTCCTTCTCCACCTGGGTGCGCCACCTTAAACGCGGGCGTCCTCTGTTGCGTTGTCCCACGGGTTCGGAGTCGAAGACTCGCCGGGCCGGAGCTGAGTTGTCCATACGCTCTACATGGCCTAGCCATCTTAGGCGTTGGATCCGAAGACGCCTGACTAGACTCATGTCGCTGTACAGCCCGTACAAATTGAAAACACGGCGAACTGAACTATTATCTTACACAGTTCTTGACTGGTCACGGTGGTTTCCGGGAATATTTATTCAAGCGAAACCGTGACTTGAGTCCGGCCTGTCCTCACTGCGTCAACGCGGAACACTTCTTCGAATGTGCTCGATGTGCAAACGAACGAGCTGTATTGCGGGACGCATTTGTTGAACCGCCAACACCAGAAAACATTGTCCAACATATGTTGAGCTCTGAAGACCTTTGGTCTGCTGTGAACGACACGGCAGTACGAATAATGTGCGATCTAAGAAACTTAGAACGGCAGCGGAAAGCGAATTCGCTAAACGACGCGTGACGAAGCAAAAAGCTCGAATCCGTCCCTCGCGAAGTAATACCCAGCGGTAGTTCCGCGAGGGAATAAACGGAAAGTTTCCACGGGAGGTGGTTTTAGTCAGTTAGAATCTGACACTACCCATGGACGTCGGACCATTGGTGCCTATGCGAGGTTTCCACCTACCCACGAGAAAAAAAAGGCCATGTGACCACTCTTATCAGACTTGTCAGCCAAATTTTTGGTTTCGTATATACAAACTCGTTGTCTTCAGAATTTAAATGAGAGTATCAACTATATTACACATGGGACCCCAAAGATCAGACGGTTGGAATAAGTTATAGCTCGTGAAACTTTCGGTAACGTCCTTCCCCATTCCAACCTTCACCTTGTCGTGGTGCGAAAGCCTAGTACAGGTCAATGAGGAGACAGGAAGCCCCCCTCCCTTCCCTGGTACCCTATCCTCTCTCTTTCCTCTCCTTTTCCCTTCCGGTGGGCTGGATCAAGGTGTCACACGTACCGTGCCGACGATCAACTTGGCTGCGGGCCCACTCTAAAAACTAGCTCAGTTGCGAATGGTGTGCCGGAATCACCTGGCGACCCTGCGAGCTAATCAGCCTTAGCTACGTATTGCGGATCTCTGCGTAGCTCGACCCCTCCTTTCTGCGCTACTCGTAGGATTATTATCAAATTATGTCTTCCAACCCAAATCCCCTCCCTCAAAAAAACAAAAGAGACCGGTTCTACCTCACCGACTGGGAACCAAAAACCCAGTGCCTGTATGGGTCTTAATAAAGCTCCTGAAGTACCGGGGTCTAGGAAAGCGGTCAGTTCCACATCTAGTACTTCTAAGCTTTATAAAAAGCACACCAAATGGCAATGGACGCCGAGTAACTGACATAGATCACAAAGTATAAATGTGAATAAAAGAAGTTGGTATTTGATATTGTCACTGCATGGGCTGGACAGGTTCCGAGCAACTGTATCACGGTTTCCGCTTCCTCCTCATGCATGCAGCTTCTGCAGAAGTCGTTGTAGGGAGCGCCAAGTCTTCTGGCTTGGTTTACCAATTAGGCAGTGACCAGTGATTACGCCTACTACTTCACTGATGACAGGAGAAATCCTGTCCAATTCTATCCATTTTTGATGGATCTAGTGTAGGTTAGGTTATGTAGGGGGGTTGCTAGTGCATTCACCTGCACACTTAGACCATATTGGTCCATTGTGATACCCGCAGTCAGACTACTGCCACTGATTGTCTACTGCAGTGACAGTGCTGTTAATTTGATCCCAACGGCAAATGGTGACTGGACCAGATTTGAAAACCAAATAAAAGCGTATTAACTTTGCTTTCACTGGGATTCGAACCGGGGACCCCGCTAACCAGGGGCAGGCACTCTACCAACTGCACCATTCACTCATTCTGTTGGGTTTAGTGTAGACCACATCGTTTTCGATGAACTACAGGTGTCAAGTTCCTCCCATCTACGATTTGTATTGCTTGTGGCGTCTTTTAATAGAATTGGTTGGATCGCTCTGATTTTGAGTAAGGTGTCTCCTGAGCCATCGATAGACTTGCCCTCCCTTTTTGCCAATACCCATGTGCCCAGCGGTTCTGTATCTGTCCGCTATCTCCCTCAGAGAAAGACGCCAAAGTTTTACCATCTCAGAGTTGATCGATGGTGTTTCCAGAGCCTTTATGGCCGCCTGACTATCTATGTAGATAACAATAGATCTTCCGTCCATCGGGGTCATTGATAGCCGGAGTTCTGCCTCTTGAATAGCTGTTACTTCTGCCTGGAAAACACTGCAGTGGCTCGGGAGCGATATGGCTACTGCTAGCTCCGGCCAACTGAGCCTGTGTCTTCTTCCGACTTGGAGTCGTCAGTGTAAATTTCCGTGACAGAGTTGCACATCTACCTTTCCTCCCATTCGTACTTGACTTCGAAGTCCTCAAATGGTGTTATGTTATCAGATTGTTTAGGAATCTTAGAGTTGTGAATGGAGATACATGTGCCCTTTAATGTGGGCCTTTCCCCAGTGCTTACACTCTCTCAGCATGAGTGGCAATAAGCTTCCAGTAGATGTCCAAGGGAAGGAGGTTGAGTAACATCTCGAGGGCCGCCGTGGGTGTTGATCAGACGCATGCCGGTCTTTGTATTCTGCTTTGCTGTATTTGTAGTGCCTTCCACCACTCTAGTACTCCATAAGTCAGTACTGGTCTTGCTATTGCCGTGTAGAGCCAGTGTGTTATTTTCGGTCGGATTCCCCATTTTGGTCCGACTTGCAAGTGTATGGTGCAATCGATGTGTTCTTGAATATTATGCCTTCAGTTTAGTTTACTGTCGACAATAGCACCCAAGCTCGGTCGGTGCTGACGCTGAAAGTTAGTTCTTTTCTCTTCAACTTTGGCGGAGTGATATTTTGGAATTTTAAGCTTTCTTGTGAACGGGACCAGATCAGTCTTAGATGTGTTCACATCGAGTCCGACGCTGTTCGTCCATCTTGCTAGGCTTTAAACTATCCAAGATAATAAAAGTCGAATGAATGGGCCTTAAAACGAACCACCAAAACTGGTAAAATGGCATACCTTTGAACAGAAATTCTTCAAAAATTTACGATCACATTGGAACATACCTGTAAAGAAAAAAACAAGAGAAAAATTAAATTAACCCTTAATAGCCTGACTTTTTTTTTTTTAGCTGAAAAAAATTAATGCTATAACTTTTGCTCCACGACTTTGTTCATAGGTTTGAATTACCTGAGCTAGGTAAAAATATGGTCTGTTCTTTGTGATACCACTAGGCAACAGGAGATACAAATTTTTTAAGATGTAAATCAACATATTGTCAGACTAAATAAAATGACCGAAACTTTGCTTCAACATTTACTACTATACGAACATTGAGTTTAACACGAAGACAAACGACACGACTGGTAAGATGGTTCAGCGCGAACTGCCTTGACCTTGTCATCATGGGTGTTGGACCGTCAACGTCAGTGTTGCCGTTGACAATAGTTTATTCAGCAAATTCAAAAAGGTTACTAAAACATAAAGAATTAATAACAACAGCATAAGTTACTTAGTTTTGGTGAGTAAAACTCAGCAAAACTGATTTTTTCCGTGGAAAACACAAACGAATACCACACTTTTGACAGGAAGGAAGGAAGGAGCGGATTCGAGTCACTTCAGCAACTTGCGCAAGAAATTGGCACATTTGAGGAACCAATGCTGGATCGTTGGCGATTGGACAACTTTGGCAACCATTTGTGTCCTCGACAGCGACACAAGCCAACAAGTGGACAAGTGAAAATGGACCCCAATCAAATCGATGTCCAGAGGAACCAGAGTAGCCAGAGTAAAGACCACGCTGGCAGAGGAAGCGCACGCTTCTTGGCTGAGGCTCAGCTCTCCCCCGGAATGCAGCGCTACACAAAGAGAAAGATGAAGATCCAAACTTGTTCCCAAAGACAAACGCAAAGTCGAAGACGCTTATTCGACGTATTGTCCACGACGTGCTTACATCACGAATCCCAAAGCAATGATGACTAGGCAGATCGTATGTTCACGTACATTCGATGTAATATTGACTCGAAATCCACCTGGACAGCCATATTCGCAGCGCAAGTACCGCCTCGTTGAAATGCTGCCTACAGGCCCAACATCTCATTAACAATCACCGCCGGCAACCGATGATCCAAGGTAGTTAAGCGCTTCGTCTTCAAGTGTTAGCGGCTTACTGCTTTGACCAGTATGCCACAACAACCGCGATCAAGTGGAATTCCCACAGCACCGGCACTTCGGCACACCTCTCGCGGTGCTGCCAAATCTTGTGAAACATAATCTCCTCGAAAAATCCCGAACAAATAAGCTTAACCCAACAATCAAACGAATCAAGCATAAGTCTCAACAATTTCTTGGTACTTTCATTTCAGCCTCCTTCCGCCCATCCTCTCCTCCTCCACCACCTTTGCCGCAATCAGACGAAAACCAGCAGCACTTGGCACGGCGGCGTTTCATCACAACCACTCAATGCTTCGAAAAAAAAAATTCCCAAAAAAATGTGGAAAAAAAAAACCCGAGAAAACCCGAGAAGATGCTTCTTCGCGGACGGCTGCGGCGGCGGAGCGTTTAAGGCGTCTAACTACGTACGGACACTCGTCGCATCCGTGTATCCCGAAGCACTTATGCAAATTAAAACGAGAAAATGATTTATAATAGGCAAATAAATTTTTATTCATTTTTCGTGAGACGATGCCCGAGGGGGGCGGCACGGCGCGACGGCCGAGAGTTGTGCAGGAGACGCTGGAAGCTGCACGAATGCCACCTTCCTTCGGTGGAATTATGAGCGAAGTGCTTGGTACTTTATTTTCTTGTTAAAATTTTTATTAACAACTTAAATGAGGGTGAGGTGACGCGAGGGGAGGGGTGCTCGGTTTATGGGGAAATCGTGAAATGAAACGATACGAGGATGCGACTTACGGCTTGCTTGTGACTTTCAGTGGGACAGTTGTCTGTGTCGGCTGGGGGGAGGGACTGGGGAGAGGGACACTCCCCTTCAGGGTGTCAGGTGTCACTGAAGGTGAACTTGCCGCGTCTGTACTTGTAATGGGATCCATTCACACTGAGTGAGTGCGGAAAGAGTTTCTTGTTAGACGGGAATTTCCCCCGACGGAGGGCACTTCCGTCGACAGTGGTGTCTCCAGTTGGAGTGAAGCTGATGACTGGAGACGGACTGAAGATGGTGATGTTGTTGGCAAAGTAGTGGCGGTCACCAGATATCCCGAATGGAACATAGTGCAGGACGATTTCAACAAAAGTGAATTTGCATTACTGACGTCCTCACTGGTGGCTATCCCAGAGGAGCAGCTCAAAAAGACGACTGTCATTGTCCTGGACTAAGCTTGATCGAATAAATAAAGGGTCCTGTGTCAAGGCAGCAGCTCGTTACATTTACTCGGTGCCTCGGACACTCCTAGGTTAGGTTGGGTTATCAAAGGGAACTGTGATGATAGGACATCACTTCCACAGGAGGCCTTAAGGCTGATTAGACCTATCTTGTGTCTCGTGAAGGCTTAAACCACCCCGTGCTCTTCAAGAATCTCAGAAGATTCGATTTTTCTGCATTCACTGAGTCCGCAGTCTTGGCAGGTGCCGCTGGAAGCTGCACGAATGCCACCTTCCGTCGGCTAGGCGCCAACTCTGGAGAGCTGAGAAGTGCCAAAGCAGATGTTGGATGGTCTCGGATCTCTTCCTCTTCGCCGGAACTTCGCCAGAGATCGCTGGATTCCGCATTCCATTTCCAGAGCATTGCTCCGATAGGGCAGTGGTCTGTGGTCACTCCGACGAGTCAGAAACTCCCTTATTTTGCCGTTGTTAAGCTCCCGCTTCGTCGCAAGCAGCAATTGCTTCTCAATGTTAGTGGAATCAATCCGCGTGGTATCATGCGTTTGTCTTCTTGCAGTCAGCCACTTCAACCTAACCTAACTAAACTCTGGCCACGTTGATCTTGTCGTGTGACAGTCATCTCTTGTGAACCAAGATGAGTTGGCTTCTTTAAGTAAGGTGTCGCTAATACTCCGGTGTATTCCAATGATCGGTGGCTGCAGGGATGTGTCCGCTTCGCAGATGTCCATCTCAGACCATTGTATGGCCGGTGAGCTTTGGCCCGGGCCCCAGCAAAGTTAGACCTTATGGTGGCTGAGGGACTCAGTTGTCGTCGTACTGAAAGACGTCAGTGGAGCCTGGCTGTTAACAAAGATGGTGATATGTGATTGTGGGATATCGGTTGTTTGAATGTGTTTGGCTATTGCCAGAGGCCCTGCACATATCAGGCAGCCTACGTGATTCCTGCTTGTGGAAGGTGTCCAATAAGAATCCGGCCCCTGTACCTGTGTCCATTTTTGATCCGTCGGTGAAAAGGGCAACCTCGTGGTCGCTCCACCACAGTCGCGGTCGAGGAACAGAATTGGTATTTTAGGGGAGAAGTCCTTTTATGGGGAGAGGAACTGTAGCTTCGAGGCTGATGGAACCATGTCTCTTTCCCAGGTCATCTATTATTTTGATTACGGCCGCATGTCCTTAGTTGGCTTGTTTCCACAAAGGGGACTCCCGTAGTCTAAGGGCACTTTTTGCGGCGCAATCATTTAGGAATAAGTCCAGAGGAAGGAGATAAAGTATCATGTCCAACCCTGCTTGCGTCGTGCGCCTTATAGTTCCCGTTGGGCAGACAGCGGCTGACTTTTGTACCTAGTTGAGCATTTTGGACACTCTGGAAACTGGAAACTCGGCACACACACCAGAAGAATGGGAGCCTCCAAAACGATCTCTGCAGGAACTGCGTGCTTCACTACCTAGGCACTTGCCCAGCCCCAGTAAGAACTAGGAAAAGCTCGCTAGGCAGATATTCATTCGACAGCCTAGAAGAAATGTCAGACATAAAAATTCTGGGCGAAGCAAAGTTCATCAAGTATGCAAATTGGCTTTTTTTTTCTCGTGGGTAGGTGGAAACCTTGCATAGGCACCAATGGCCCGACGTCCATGGGAAGTGTCAGATTCTAACTGACTAAAACCACCTCCCGTGGAAACTTTCCGTTTATTCCCTCGCGGAACTACCGCTAGGTATTACTTCGCGAGGGATGGATTCGAGCTTTATGCTTCGTCACGTGTCGTTTAGCGAATTCGCTTTCCGCTGCCGTTCTAAGTTTCTTAGATCGCACCGTATTCGTATTGCCGTGTCGTTCACAGCAGACCAAAGGTCTTCAGAGCTCAACATATGTTGTTTGGTGTGTTTTCTGGTGTTGGCGGTTCAACAAATGCGTCCCGCAATACAGCTCGTTCGTTTGCACATCGAGCACATTCGAAGAAGTGTTCCGCGTTGACGCAGTGAGGACAGGCCGGACTCAAGTCACGGTTTCGCTTGAATAAATATTCCCGGAAACCACCGTGACCAGTCAAGAACTGTGTAAGATAATAGTTCAGTTCGCCGTGTTTTCAATTTGTACGGGCTGTACAGCGACATGAGTCTAGTCAGGCGTCTTCGGATCCAACGCCTAAGATGGCTAGGCCATGTAGAGCGTATGGACAACTCAGCTCCGGCCCGGAGAGTCTTCGACTCCGAACCCGTGGGACAACGCAACAGAGGACGCCCGCGTTTAAGGTGGCGCACCCAGGTGGAGAAGGACCTCAACCAACTTGGCGTGCGACACTGGAGACAGCTAGCCAGAGACCGTGCAAGCTGGAGAGGCTTGTTGGTTGAGGCCCAGATCCACCCCGGACTGTAGCGCCAAATGAAGTGTTTTCGATTTACCCAACTTTCAATCCTTGGGAATAGCCGGTAAGTTCATCTCCCTTTTTGGGACTCGTTCCATGGTTGTTGCCACGCTTCAATACTGCGGCTTCTTACGAATTTCTTCGCTTGATTTGTGCTTGGCCCGCCTTGGACGCGATTGTCATAGAGCCATCTAGCTTCTAAAGCTAGGACATCGATTGGTACCATAGAGGATAGTACCAATACCGCGTCGTGGGGTACCGTTCGAAATGCACTTCTAACTCGCAGTGCACAGAGACTGTAGACGGATTTGATTTCCTTCATGCGTGTCTTCTTGTTCGCAACGTCGGACCATATTTGTGCCCCATACAGCTGTATGGAAGCCACAACTCTCGCAAGCATTAATCGTTTGCTTTGCTTCGGGCCGCCGATATTCGACATGAGTCTTGAAAGGGCGCCTATCGCTTTTGATGATTTCTCGCAAGCGTATGCGAGGTGATGCTTGAATCACTCATCGCTCCCAGGTATTTTATAAATGGACTGGAAATAATGGCGTGCTCTCCGACGTGCTCTGTACTTTTCTACTCGTAATGAGAATGGACTCCGTTTGGTGATCCGCTAGGTCTAAGCTCATATCGCGTAGCCAGTTGTTTATCAGTGCTATTGCTTCGTTGCTACACAACTCGATTTCTTCAAGCCGTTTCGCCACGACTACAACAGCAATATCGTCCGCAAGACCTACGATGGATACTTCCCTGGGGACTGGGAGTCGCAATACGTCGTCATACATCGCGTTCCACAGTAGGGGACCTAACACTGATACTTGGGGTACGCCCCCTGTAATTTTATACAATTTCGTCCCGTCGTCGGAGTCGTAAGGTAGATCCTGATTATTCTTAATATGTAATTCGCTACATTTAGTCCTTCGAGGCAATGTAAGATACGCGCCCAGTTCGCCGAGTTAAAAGCATTTTTCACGTCAAGTGTAACCACGGCGCAGTACTTTTTTACTGCTTCCGTTCCATCGTCTTCCTTCTATAGCCGATTGGGCTTTGTCTATTACGACTTTAATCGCGTCGATTGTCGATCGGCCCTTTCTAAAGCCATACTGATATTCCGCGAGTCCATCATTGGTTTCAATGATAGGCTGTAGTCTGTTACATATAATTCGCTCTAATATTTTGCCCATGGTGTCGAGCATACGACCACTCTGGTCGATAAGATGAGGGCTCCGTTGGTGTTTCCATTTTTCTGGAAATATTCCCTCGTTTAAGCAGGCAGTACACTTGCCAACGAAAATGTCCGGGCGGGCCTTCATTGATTTTTTTAAAACCCGATTTGTTATGCCGTCTGGACCAGGAGCTTTCCGATCCTCTACCCTCTCTATTGCCGCGGTGAGCTCATCAGCTGTTACGGCAGGAATGTGTTCGCTTAGTAGAACTCCGTCATGTTGAGAGGGGAACAGAGTTTCTACAATTCTGCTGAGTAATAGTGGGCAAGTTGGCGCCAGTCTCTGAGGCGTCTTGAGCTTCGCGGTTATAATTTTGTACGCTTTACCCCATACATTTTCGTTCAATTGCGTACAAAGATCCTTAAACCACTGTCTTTTGCTAGCCTTAATGGCCGATTTGAGCGCGGCACGTGCTTCTTTATACGCTGTCCTTAATATCAAGTGTCTCACCGTATCGCGTCTAGACCGTTGATATTTCCTCCGTGCTTTTAGACAGGCTGATCGAAGTTCCTTGTCTATGCAAATTGGCTGTAACCCTCGAAAGGAGTGGAACATCAGGCCACTAACATACCAGTAGGTATATCTCAAGTTGAAGTTAGTCCCCTTGGAAAAAGAGAAACCGATACACCAATGGCTAGCGATAGTGATAGAGACTAATCAGAATGTTTAACATAACCTTACATGACATACATTACACACATTACATGCCTCGGTGTTTGCCAAGGTCTAGGGATAAATGTTTGTGAAAGGGCACAGGACTTTACTAGAGCATGGGCGTATTGGAAGTATCTCCTATTCTCTTTGGTCATTCACGCGAAATTCTGATCGGCGTGGTTTAGCGGGTGTATGCATCGACTCCTACGCACTTGAACCTAAGCACAAGTCCCGGTGCGGTAGAAAATGCTAATGGCACCAAGGTTCAATGGCTCCTTCGCCTCAAGCTTTGTCACTTGGAGTTGCCACAACGAAATTTGTTTTCATTTGGGTCTGGAAAATGCCATGCCATGCCATGAACCCATGGGTACTAACCAGGCTGTGGCCACTGAGACATAAATACTGTTTGTGTTCCAGGTGAATTGGTCACCATTTCAATTTGAACTTGAGCTTGAGCGTTGTTCTTCGTTGGACAGTGCATTCAGGAGCGGATCTGTGTCTTAACCCACAAGTAAGGCCAGTCAAGACGTCTTCTGTTCCACTCACGACATTGCATATCATTCTAGCCCAGAATGACTTGACATGATTAAGTTCGCCTTGTTGACGAACCTCTTTACCGCGTACTCTGACTAAATCTAGAGACCTGTTCACGTCCCATTCGTCTCAAGGCACTCAAGTCCAACTTAAAAGACCAAACCATACACAAGTTCACATGTGATTTACAAGGACCATTACGCACACGTGCCCCAAAAGAAAACAGAAGAAACCTCTCCCTGCCAAGGTCAACTGTCCAATATCTCCCCCCTTGTCACGCTCTGCATGTGGCAAGATATATGCCAAAAACAACTGCTCATTACAGGACCGACAAGTGTTTCGACACACTCCATTAGTGCGGCAACAATTCCCGACTAATTGCACAAGGGTTCGGCTGTCCATCTCCCTCCTCTCGCGCTCGGTGTTCGCCCGCAAGCCCCACTCAACGGCCGCCGTGACCTCATAACGAAACATAAAAGCTAATCGCCAAGAAGCCCATTTGCTGTTTCGCAAGCTGAAGTTGCATGCTGTTGCGATACATTGGCGCACAAGACTGGCCACCTTCAGTGCTCTGCCCCAGCTTCTGCAAAGGGACACACGGATGAGCGACGGTGGCGGTGGCGGTGGCGTTGCCTCAGAGTGCCATCAATTATGTGATTGTGAAAAGTATCTCCAGATGTTTCCGATGATTAAACATTCGCCACTGACTGACAGCATCGCCGGTGATGTGTGCGACACTCACACGAGCGACGGAGCGGCGGAGCTTGGAGCAGCGGCGGCGGCGCTGACATGTGTCCCGAGTGGCGTTACCTTGAACGGAGATTGACCGAGAAGGGCGAATCATAAGTACGTTTGATTATATTTGCTTGACGATGATGATTCTGAGATGAGTCGGTGGTTTCATTGTGCGCCACTGGGCGGGTGGGCCGCAGCAGGTGCGGACGCGAGGGGGGCGCTCATTAGAGGCGATTTTTATTGCCAATGCGGTTCCAATGGTGATGGTCGTGAACTTTGCTCGAATGTTTGCTTGTCGAACGAAAATCTTTCCGCCGCTGAAGTGCGCTGCTCTTGTGCTGAATCAACAGCAAAACACTCGTCAGCCGACGCAAACATGGCCTTCGGCGGAGAGCTTCAATGCAAAGCCGGCGTATGGTGAAACGAAATCCGAATTGGCAAAGACAAGACGCGATGGAAGCTGTTGACACATGTTCCGCAAACAGGACGACTGCGACGAGGTCATTGGGCGGCGAGTAGTCGCTGCTTGATGGCAAGTTCATTTACATAAGCTGACAAGTGGGCGATCCTCTGTCAAGTGAGACTGGTGCTGCAGGGTATCTCTCGTCTTGGAGTGGTTTGGAGTGGGGTGTCGCCATGGGTATTGAGACGTATTCTGGGACGCATTCTTTGTCAGAAACGTCTAAGCTACGTGGGACCATCAAGTTGAGAGCGGCTTCAAGGTATTTTGGGCTGGCAAGTAAGATTGTTTTACGTTCGAGATCACAAGCTCTTCTTTACCGACTTAAATTCGATATGCCAGGACCCCTGAGCTCGTTGTTTGAATAAAGGGTGATTCAGTAAGAGGTTCCACTTTCATTCCGCAAGGACTTTCAATCTAGGACGATTGTTTTGAATTTTAAACCAAAACATAGCTAATGCATTGACAATTGACATAAGAAGTCGTTTGGTTGCCGCAACTCTGACAGTGGACTCCAAGAACAAAGTGGTTTCAACGGATAACTTTTGGCCAAAAAAGAAAATCCACCCGACCCTCACTTACACATGGTCACCAAACATTCATGGTCAACCCAGAGTGTTTGAAAAAATCCAGTCACAGTCAATCATCATCACCAATTCTCAGTCAGCAGCTCCAGCTAAGCCTCAGACAGCTAAATGAATCTGCATTCCATGCGAAAGGTCATTCAATTGGAGGTTGCACTTTAATTTCGAAACAAAATTTTTTTGGAGAGGAGAAACATCTTGAAATTTGTACCAAAACATTGTCGATGCATGGGCAATTGACATAAGGAGGGACCTGAGTTCAGGAGAGTCTGGAGTAATTCCCAAAAACAAGTTGATTTGGAAGAAAAACTTCCTGACACCCAGGAAAACTCAGCGAGCCCTCACTTAGGTTCCTGAATGTTCATGCTCTACCAAGACCCTTTCCAAACGATCAGTCACAGTCAAT
Organism: Eristalis intricaria; assembly: GCA_964034865.1. Taxonomy (NCBI): domain Eukaryota; kingdom Metazoa; phylum Arthropoda; class Insecta; order Diptera; family Syrphidae; genus Eristalis; species Eristalis intricaria. The sequence continues at coordinate 12,482,806 of OZ035877.1, forward strand.
CACGTCTTTGTTTCAATAGTTCAACGTCAGCTACCGACAGCAGAAGCGGTCTGCAAGGTACGGGTTATTCAGTTGTAGGTTACACTTCCATTCCGCAATGACTCTCAAACCAAGCACACGACTATCTTAAATTTTATACCAAAATTTAGCTGATGAATTGCCAATTAATAAAAGCCATCATTTGGTTCCAAGAGCATCATGAATTGTCTCCCCAATGCCGTGGGTTTTGATAGAGACTTCCCTGACACCCAACGCGTCTCAATAAACCTTCATCAGAAGTCCATGTCCAGGACCATCCCCACCATTAGGCGACATTTAAAAAGCCCCACCCTCCATCAGATTGTTAAGATAATGATATCTCCGGCGAGGTGCCCATTCACATAACTGGGGTCGAACGCAAACTGCCCTAAATAGCTCCATTCCTCATTTTGAATGAACTCCCCCGAACCCGAGAGATCACCTTCAAGTGCCAGATTTAATTTCCTCTCCCGGCAAATTCGTGTCTTTGTTCCCTTTCCTCCAAGCAGACATCCGAGTTCTGCCGTCCTGTCACTCACGAGGTACTTTAAACTCATCAAACGACCAAATGTCCAATAAATCGTGCGTAAAGTGTTGGCGAAGGGCGAACGAATGTCAATTGATTTTAACAACCACCCAGCCAGCTGGCCCGGCACCCTCGTAAACTAACCCCGCCTCACGCGTGCACCCTCCGCCCGGGGCGAATGGTTAAACAAAAGCTCTTATCATCATCACAAAACAGCCCTCTTCTCGGATCCGAGCGAACATCTTTACGACGAGACATCAAAGAGGATCCGTTCCGGAAATAAGGGCCATTCGGCAAAGAGACTACAAGGTTCCCGCTGCCTCCACGCAATTTCCACAGAAAAATCGACCACAGCCAGTGCCGGGGAGAGCTCACTCACAATTCGTAGTGCAACTCCTAGAAGAATAGCATCGCAATTGACAAGCACATTAAAGCGACTCCTGCCGCCCCGGAGAATGATTCATCATTGCTGCCAGGACGGAGGAGTATCCGGCCGAGAGTAAACTTCACCATTACCAAGATCATTCCTAAACGTTACTACTTTATCCTCGGATTCTTCCGGAGCCAACAGCGCACGACATTACGACACACCATGACATTACGCTCCATGTCCCACTCTCTTTCTCTCTCTCTCTCGTCGCAATGCACACGCCATGCGATAAATTACCCAGGGATTCCCCGGGCCAATGGAGCCCCTGAATGAGACCCTAACTTCCGATTGTCAGCCTCAGCCAACCAACCAACCAGACACACAGCCAGAGCTCGTGTTTACGAAGGACTGCCGACTGCGACATTTGTACTACAGCCGCCATCAACCGTGATGTGGTGACATGTATTCAGATGGAGGAGCTCGTGCCGTCGTCTTCGACGCCGCCGCCGGTCCAAGGCCTTCCATTAAATTCCATCCTGAATGCCGAGAGGAAGAAACTTCAAAACAAGTTGCAAACATTTTATCGACAAGAGATAAAAGCGACGAGCGTTCGAGATATTTCGAAACAAAACGTGTGAGCAATAAATTTCGTTCGCTTGTTTTTTTTTTTTTTTTTTTTTTCATCCCCCAGCACAAGGATACGAGTGGGTGTTGGTGGGGTGGTGGAGGGGGGAGGGGCCATTCGGCTGTCTTGGATGGACGAGGAGGAGGCCGGAACACCGAAAGAAGATTTCATGAAGATATGAGTTTAATGGAATGCCTCTTGCATTTTACGATTTGGCTTTGGGTGGTGGGTTGGGGCGGGTGGACGAGGTCCTGCCAAAAATGTGTCTATTGCAGCAGGTTTTAGGACGAGCACCGGGCGGGGAGACTTTTTTGTTTACGACTGGAGTTTCAATTTAATTTGAAGTTTTTTCGACGAGTGGTCGGGAGTTGCTCAAAATTTACTTGTCCAGTGGTCTAGATGGTTGATGGGGTGAGGACTCAGCGCTGATCTGGCAGCGAAATTGAGTGGCGAACAATGGAAGAGCTTTAAAAATACTAATGAAGCCATTATCCGGCTCGAAGGACCAATCAAATTCTCTCGAAACGTACTGTGCTGTGGATCCACCAAAGCTAGGGTGGCCAGCAGTCCATGATGGGAAGGGCGTTAGACTGGATCAGTGGTAGCCCTTGATGAGAGACAGGGTTCACGAAGGACAACAGCTGTACGTACGCTAGCCAATGCGATCTTTAATTAGACTGTATCCTGACAATATAGAGTCAATTCATATGGATGCCATCCAAGATTGAGATGCGAGACTAGGGGCAGGGAGTGCGTCTAGTGTGCACCATATTGTGACAGCTGCTTAAGCCTTGGATTGACGATGGCTCGATCAAGACGATGGTTCGGCTGGAGTAACCGAACTCGCTGTCGTACTATGAGATGAGTTTGACCAAATTTTTGTTCACTGAGATACCGGCCTTGGCCTCAAAGATTGATGAGTAGTTGTGGCTGATGAAATAAGACAAGATAAGCTTGACTGGACCTTCTTGAGCTTCTGCTGGAACCCTTCTCAAGGCGGACAGCCAAATCAACAACGCAATCGTTGGCAGATGGAGCATGGAAGACCACGCCAGTTAGTTTACGACATGACTGCAATGATATTCTAGGCAATACGATGACCATCGCGCTACAATTTGCCGGTTGGACCACCAATAGTCTTGTGAGTGGCGGTGGCAGCGTGAACGGTCGTCATTAGACCTTCAACAAAGCCGAAGCTATCGTTGAAGTCCTTAACCAAGGGAGCCGAGCAAGTAGTTCTGCAACTGACGTTTCATTGATGACTTCCAAGTTAAAACCGCATACCGCACCATTGGTGCATCTGTAGATGGGGTTGAGATGATGACTTTCTTGGCACCACCGTTAAATTGAGTGGACGAGGTGGAAAGACCAGTCGACTCTACCATGTATTCAGCACCAACGCTGAGCCATTTAATATCCTTGTGGTCGCCTTCACTGAACACCCTGATCTTTTGACCATTAGAGGCTAGAGTCCACGTTCGGTAGAGATGGTTTCCTTGAACTTGAAGGGGTCATGGTAGGTAGGTAGGTTGGGTGACTGCATGCTTATTTTAAATAAATCATGCTCCACTTAGACCTTTGTGGACCGTTGTGCTGTCACTATCTGGCTCTTCAAACTTGTTTCCCCCCGTTGATCATTTTGGCATCCATTGGTCATATAAGACGTCTTTTTCGACCACTTCATAACCATTTGGTGGCTTTAAGATGTCGTAAGATATCTCTTATATGAAACCGCCATCAGCAGAATCGATTGGGAACAAGTAGACCATGAAATCGACATTGATGAACGGAGCGTTAACGCGGGCGACAATGGGTCAAGATGGTGTCACGGACTAAGGGTCCAATACGCCCGAATCTGTTCCTTCCACTTAGTTTTAGTTGTTTTCCACAAGCACTCTAAGTAGAATCGACAAAATACACAACGCCTCGATATATTGTGTCCTGAGCAAACTTATTCGTTGATGTATGAGATCCACGTAAGACTGCACTCCCGGTTAAAGAAGACGACAAAGACGTCTACTCTAGAATTCCAACAAGGAGTTGAAGGACTGAGGACTACAGACTTAATATACAGAACTTAATAATGATCGATGTGATGTCCCTTTAGCTCCGAATGGTACACAAATGGAACAGCAGAAGTTCAAATATCTCTGAAATCTCTATTCATCAGAAATGATTCAAATCGATAGTAAACCTTCTCAATCGTCTTACTGAATGGGTTCTAAAACAGAAGTTCGGTGAGAGCTCGAGAGTCGATGGTATGACTCGTTGCCCAACTTGAGCCCTAGAAATCTTTAGACTGTCATGAAGCTGAAAAATTGGAGTTCGTTATGGGTGTTCTGTCGACTCACTTATACGCCCGCACTTGTCGGTGACGAGATTACAACTCCCCTGAGACAAGATTGGACAAGACAAAAGATAAGAGCTAAGATGCACGTCATGAGTATAAGCACCTTCTACGCTCCACTCACCAGGGGTTCACTTAATATATAATATGGTTGGCGCGACAGTCCGAGGTAGACCTGGGCCTAGCTTCTCAGCAGCCACTCGTGTTGTGCGTGACATTGTTCTTTCACGAGCGGATGGGACCTACAGTTTAATGCCGACTCCGAACGGCGAAGTTGAGAAGCTATTTCTAGACAGGAATACTCTCTGAGCATCGTTAGTGACTCGAAAGAGTTGGAGCCGTCAATTATGAAGGTGGTAAATTCGGGTATCGAATCAGGCACATTTTACGTATCAGACGACGCACTAACTCACTGCGCCACGGCGACCTACAACTTGCCCTGTTCAATATGCATGTTCATATCATTTCATTCAATCATTCAATTGAATAAAACAAGTCGTCTTGCATTAACACATCGAATCGAACCTGTTTGGCCGCGATATTGAGTGTCTAACAGTGGCTGAACTCAAGAATTGCAAGGAAAACCTCAATCCGACTGATCCTTCGAGTCGCAACGAGCAATTTCTGAGGGGAGAGCCTGGCGGCGGAGATTGTTCTCTGGATGATAGATCTTTTTGTTGCTTGTAAACCACTGGATGAGCCTGGAGACTTGCAGCGCCCTATCCTGACTTCTGTAAGAGTTGAGGGGTCCGGAAGGAGAGGAAACAATACAGTACCATCTCGGTACGCGTCCAGGTAGTTTTACTTTTAACGAAGAAGTTTCTGTCAAATCCATCAAATGGTTACTAAATGGTCAAAACAGATTACTTAATATGTCAACATTTTCTAAATTGGTGAACCTGCAGTAAGGTCAACGAGGAGCCAGTTTACAATCAAGACAATGTACCATGAACGTTTGAGGGGATCGTAGTTATGTACAATAAACATGCTAGGCACCCTGCCGAACCTCCTTACATCTAACATAGGTCTAGGTAGCTAGTGTAAGCACTAAAATTAAGCACAAAACACTTTTATGATTTTTTAAACAATAAGGAATTTAGTTTTATTTTGCGACCGTTTCGTTCGTGCTCCTGACATCGAATGAATATGGGTTCTAGTTAACGACGATGACAATTTTAAAGAGATCACTGGCAGCTCTTACACTGTAAATTGGTTCTTAGAATTTTATCATTCTTTTTGACTTCTTTTTCCTTTTGCTGTCTACATTAGGTAAGGTACCAACTGATGACGATGAGAAGAGGAACTTTATATTTTCACCTACCTCTCTGAGCGACGCTTAACTTGTTGTTTGTCTTCTATTCTATTTTTTAAGTCAATAACTATATTTGGCAATGTCATTTTGAGATCCGATTACGCCAGCAGAGACTATCAATATAAGCTGAATTATGTCACTCAGACTTGTCGTTCCGTCATTCATTCTCTAGACGCAACATTAATCAATCATCTCTATCGTTCGTCTGTACGAAACATGATATTGATATTTTACAGGACGCCTGTTGAATGCACTCCACTTGTTAGGAGTGTTCCAATGAAGCAGATATGAGAAGTTTGAGTATGTCGGGGTAGGTTAGGTTGAAGTGTCTGTCAGTGGCTATCCCGGGGTATCTCGGGGTATTCTTCACGAGTTGTGGGAGGAGTAATACTGGGCTTAACTGTAAAATTGGCCAAGCTGGATCAGTTTGCATCAGCTTGACAGATCTATACCGAGCTTGGTGTTAGCGCTTTCAACTAACTATTTATTCCAAGTCTCATTAATGGTCAAGAAACTTGGGCAATGACCGAAAGGATATGATCGCGAATACAAGCTGCTGAGATGAGATGTCCTTGTGCTGTTGTGGGAATTACTCGCCAGGAAGGGGGTGAGAAATACGGCAGTGTGCGAGGAACTCAACACTGAGCAGACGTGACACGAATGCCCCCACCATCACGACTTCCGACCTGGACCTTAAATGCGATTCCATCAGGGAAGCGACCGCTTGGCAGACCCCGGATGATGGTTGGGCCAGGTCCAAAAACTCTAGACAAAGTCGCCAACCCGGCTCGAAGGACCAAAAGAAGAAGTCTGCATTTCTTGCACAAAACTCATGTCAACTGTTATCCCATCAGATCGAAATCTGCTTAACCTTCCAGACGACCATCTGTTCTCGGATGTCAACGCAAAGGCTTACGCCGACAAAGCATTCCCCAACCCAGTCCCAGTCTCTTCACCTCTTCAAGTCCAGTCGCCTGGAAAAGTGTCCCTTTCAACTTCCCATTGGCATCCTCGTCCAGATTACCGCGCAGAAACTTTTTGCCCATCCAATGCGATCAGGAAACTTCCATCTAATTTCCAAACACACTCCTCGTCAAAAGCCAAACACAATAAGCCACTCCTCCACGACTCCGCTCGCCTCAGCGGTGCAGCGCTTGACATTTACCCTCGGCTCGGTGGCCCATTGTAGTCGCAGGCCTTCCGTGGGAGCGCGTTCAGCTCTGTTTGAGTTTCCTTTCAAGAACTCAAACAGAGCACTCCCTTCCAATCACTTAATCCCAAAAGTTCACAATGACTCGAACCTGTCCGCAGCGAGTGCAAAACGAGGGGAAAAAAGAAAACTGAATTTATGTAAACCACGGTCATTGTTCCCATTCAGCGTGGTCGCCCACGCAGCCCGGTGTCGTCCTGCAGAAAGGATGATTCAATATTTGAATTCAAATGGGCTTGGATGTCACCGCTCCCTGCGCTCCCGCGGGGATACATGGGAACGTGCCGCGCTCGCCGGGGCAATGGGCGAGCCGAAGCGAGGATGGCATTAATCTTCTGCGTTCTTTTTTGCCGGTTTTTATGGCCTTCCGTCCCGATGAGTTTCTTGCCAAAGTATACTAATTATTTGATTAATGATAAGCTGTCCAATAGACGACGACCATCACGTGGCATCGCCTCTCGCCGGGGACAAGGATAATTTAGCAGAATGCTTCCCATTTGGACTCCTGCACCCGGGCTGCTCTCCCTCACTCGCGGCGTGTGGGCCACGTTTAATGGCATATTCTGGTGGCGAATATTTATTACGAGGGCCGTAATCCTTTTGTCGTCTCATTGGCGTTCGTTGCAGATCCACGTGTCTCTGGCGCCCATTCTCGGGGTGCTGAGTCATTTTAAGGATCAACAGAGATTTAACTTTTTGACAGCGGTGCACGGAGGGACGCACTTTCAGGAGAACAACACCATCCAGTGCGTAGGGTCTTCAGTGAAGTGCGTCCGTTTTTGGTTCAGATAAGGTCGACCATTGAGTTGGAAAGTTTCGAAGGAACAAGGGGCAGCACCCCGGCCTATCTATTGAAAGGGTTGAATAAATGGATGAGTCCTAGAAGTGTAATTTGGAATAACGCAACGAGAGCATTTGGGTAAGACGATGGATTTAGGGGCTTAAAGGGTGTTGCCAAGGGAGGAGTGAAAACTTTGAGATGAGGCGCAATGGTGACGACGGGTGGGTGGGTCTGGAATGACAAAGTCTAATTTTAAAGCCAAATTGAGGTCTCGGAGGACAGGACAAAGTCTCGTTTGAGACCAAAAATTTGCCGATACACCAATGAGAAGGGCGTATGGCCGATTAAGAAGAATCCGACAGTTCTTCGTCTGGGAGGATTCCTGACCAGGCGCGGATTGGGTTCGTGAATGGGAGACGCTGACCGATTGTCAATCCAATGCGACGGAACGATTGACCTTCCGTACGATCTACCACTTCTTAAGTCGCGACAATGAAATGCTGGTCTGCTCTTGGGTAACAATACACGCCGCCAGCGCCTGAATTACCACAAATCTATCATTTCCACAGTTTACTTCATGGTACTCAGTGTTATGCCTTTCCATGCTGCTGCAGAACTCACAAGCCTTCTCCCGTACCATTCTTAGTGAGTGGAAATTTGGTCGGTTACACTTCTCCTGGGATGTGTCCACGTCTTATCCTGGACCCGACCATGGCCCAAGGACGCGTCTCCAGCACCAGAACTTAGTTTAGATTTGCTCGGGGATCCTTAAAAGAGATATGCCCCTGTATAAAGACCACTCTCTTTTGTCACCTTTCTGAAAGGAGGGTTAATCACACCAATTTGCACATCGCCAGGGATCGCACAGGGACATCTTTTTTGAAACGGAAGAGCCATAAAACCCTTTCTTTACCCGTTGCCTTAATCATTTCTGGCCGGATATGCCAACTTCTGTCGATTCAATCGGCAAAATGACTTGGACTATTCTCCGTCCCACTCAAGAGTACGGGTCTGTCATGTACCGACTGAGCAGTTCCAAAAAATGCACAAGATGTCCACGTACTTGGACAGCAACACTGCATCTTTGGATTTGACGCCTTGTCGAAAGTCCTTCCTCTCAGTAGGCGAACAGTTGCAAGAGCACCTTCTTCGCGAAGAGCGATTTCCAACTTCTCGGCGAACTCCTTTCACTGCTAGGTTAGGTTAATGTGATTGCCATAACTGAAGCACTTCCTGATTGATCCATTCTTTATTCGGCGCTACAGTCCGGGGTGGACCTGGGCCTCAACCAACAAGCCTCTCTAGCTAGCACGGTCTCTGGCTAGCTGTCTCCAGTGCCGCACGCCAAGTTGGTTGAGGTCCCTCTCCACCTGGGTGCGCCACCTTAAACGCAGGCGTCCTCTGTTGCGTTGTCCCACGGGTTCGGAGTCGAAGACTCTCCGGGCCGGAGCTGAGTTGTCCATACCCTCTACATGGCCTAGCCATCTTAGGCGTTGGATTTATTGAAGGCCATAATAGACTTGAAGTCCTGCAAGTACCGAATTCCATCCACCTCCGATTGGCGGCGTTGATGGCATCAGTAGGTAACAAAGTGTTTATTACTTGAAGAGTGGGCTATGGGGTGTCCTGATTGCGTGCCATTGGGAAACCTACCCTTGTTCTAGCTAGCTCGTCAGCTCTTTTGTTGCCTGGAATACCTCTATGCCCAGGGACCAAGCATATGATAACGTTGCATCTGACCACTATCTCCCTAGGAGATAGACGGCAAAATTTTACCATCTTTGACTTGATGGATGGGGTATCCAGAGCCTTGATGGCCGCCTGACTGTCTGTGTACATAACTATAGGTAGCCCGTCTCGTCGGGTTCATTCACGGGCAGCCTCTTGGATAGCTTTTACTTCTGCCTGGGTTATACTACAGTCGTGGGACAATCGACGGGACAGAGAGAAGGATATTTCAGTGCCGTCTTTGTGAGGACAGACACGAAACAAAGAAGTCAAAAAGCCGTATTACTACAACTAAGTTTCCTTATCTAGTAGCTTACATTTAAGGGTATTTTCGCGTGCAATGGTTTGACAACGAGTGTAGGCTGGCACATGCAGCGAAGCTGGAAGCCTACAAAGCAACGCTGCAACGAACGGCGAGAGCTGTTCGTGAGCTCTACGAACAGAGACGAAGGGACGAGACCCGGCTTCTCGGGAGAAAGAAGAAAGAGCACGAGAAGCGCGCGATCGAGGAGATGGAGAGGTGCTACGGTAGGAACGATGTCCGAAAGTTTTACCAGAGGGTGAGAAGGTTCGGACAGAAGCCTGCCGGGACGAGAATGGACAACTAGTAGTAGAGTCGCAGTCGATACTGAGAATTTGGAAGAACCATTTCTGCAGACTGCTAAACGGCGATGATGACACCACCACCGCTGGCAGGCAGAGTGTCCCACTCAATATGGACGATGATCGACGAGAATTCCGTCCCCCGACTTCGACGAGGGCAAGATAGCAATATCAAGACTGAAGTCTAACAAAGCTGCCGGTGCGGACGGACTGTCCGCTGAAATCTTTAAGGCAGCTGGAGATGATCTGGTTGGGCACATGCACCAGCTCATCTGTAAGATAAGGCCGGAGGAAAGAGTGGAACCTCAGTATCGTTTGCCCGATCCACAAGAAAGGAGACCCCTTCAACTGCACCAACTATCGAGGGAGAAGTCTCCTCACCATCGCCTATAAGATCCTCTCTGCCGTTTTGTGTGAGCGCCTGAAACCATTCGTCAACAACCTGATAGGTCCTTATCAGTGCGGTTTCAGGCCGGGGAAGTCCACCATCGACCTGATTTTCACATTACGGCAGATCCTGGAAAAGACCCAAGAAATGCAGATCGACACCCACCACCTATTCGTCGATTTCAAGGCCGCACATGACAGCGCGCATAGGGACGAGCTATACAACGCCATGTCTAGTTTTGACATTCCTGCCAAACTCGTTAGGCTGTGCAGGATGACGATAGAGAACTCTCGCTGCTCCATCAAGGTCGGTAACGAAGTCACCGAGACCTTCAATGTCAAAAAAGGTTTTAAACAAGGCGACGCGCTGTCATGTGACTTGTTTAACATCATCCTGGAGAAGATCGTGCAAGGCTCACACGCCAACACTAGAGGCACGATCTTCCAGAAGTCCGTACAACTGCTAGCATCGGCAGAACACAGCGAGCCGTCAATGAGGCGTCTGCTGGCATTGAAGCGGAGGCGGCCAAAATGGATTTAGCGGTGAACGAGGGCAAAACGAAGTATACATCGACGTCTTGGACAGAGCGTCACAATGGGCAGCTATAACTTCGAGGTAGTCAAGGACTTCGTCTACCTCGGCTCCGCAGTAAATAGTACGAACAACATCAGCACCGAGATCAAGAGCAGGGTAACCGCTGTTTCTATGGGCTCAAAAGGCAATTGAGTAGTAGAGCCATCTCTCGAAGGACCAAGACCTTGATCATCCCAGTCCTTCTGTACAGCGCGGAGGCATGGACAATCTCAAAAGCGGATGAGGAAGTCCTTGGTATTTTCGAGAGAAAAGCTCTGCGTGCCATCTTTGGTCCTGTTTGCGTTGATGGTTTCTGGCAACTCAGCTCCGGCCCGGAGAGTCTTCAACTCCAAACCCGTGGGACAACGCAACAGAGGACACCCGCGTTTAAGGTGGCGCACCCAGGTGGAGCAGGACCTCAACCAACTTGGCGTGCGACACTGGTGACAGCTAGTCAGAGACCGTGCTAGCTGGAGAGGCTTGTTGGTTGAGGCCCAGGTCCACCCCGGACTGTAGCGCCAAATAGTCCCTTGTTCTTCAACTTTGGTGGGATTAAGGGAGGTATTTTGTATATTTTTGTGAACAGTACGAGTTCCATCTGGGAACCACCTTTCCACCTTTCTAGCTTCTTTAGAGAGGTTCCCACAATGTCTCTAATGGTTTGGGGAAATTTGCCGGTTACGACTAAGGCTATGTTGTCTGCTTAGGCTATTGACTTGCAGCCGCCATGACTAAGTTCATTTCGTCTACCACTAGTATCCAGAGAAGAGGGGGAAAGTACTCCCCCTTGCGGGGTGCCCCTGAAAACTCTTCTGGTTATGCTGTGGTTTCTAAGTTCGGGTTGGATACTTCTACGGGATAAGACATTCTTTATCCTGTCACTAATGCTTCCATTTACGTTTTGTCTAGTGAGGGGGTTAGTTAAACAGATTTAGAATGCAATGCGAACGTGCCACAACACCTACCATAGAAGCAGAAGCTGCCGTCCAAGCACTTCATAGTGAAAAATCAGTCATATCTCGAAATCCGTGTCTCTGGCATGGGACTTATCTTTGAGCTAGTGGACAAATTGAGGCGTGCATCCATGTGCGTGCCACAGTCCTCCTCTAGCCCGCTTGGCATTTTGCACAAACACCCCCCTTTTGATTACTATGGGAGATGCAAGGCCGACTCATTAAAGAAAAAATTGCTCGATTTCCCACTCTAGACAGAGTCTGTAGGCCTACGAGTGTATAGTGACAAAGAAAAAGTCCTGCTCCTCAGGGGCCACAAGGACCAATTAATGCAAAATTCTATGCCCGGCGGCAACCCTTAAAACCCTAAAGCAGTTCGTTTGACTTCGAAATGTATGCATTCCACGCTCGTCACCAGGCCCAACGTCTACTTTTGAATTTATGATAATTTAAACGAATCAGGAAATAGTTTTCGACAAGAACTCCCTTGAGAGCAACTGCAGATGCAAATGTTCCCAGCATCCGCCAGCAAACTTCGCCCTTCCACGACGACCCCGACGCCAACTCACAGGCGAAAGAAGTTACCCACGGGAGCACTAAAGCGTGTGCACGGGACACTCTCACGCGAAAAACAAACGGATACAAATGTTTGCACTCAAAGTCGTCGGAAAGCTACTTCCTAGGGATGGATAGACGCACTCCCCGGAGCTGAGCAGACACGCCCCCTCTTAAACTGTCAAAATGGCTGTTTCATTAAAATTTCTCTGACGCACGAGATAGGTCCGCCACCCACTATGCACGAGCCGGGCTCCTTATTGCCTTAAAAAATCAGATGTCTTGCCCTCGTTTGTGCGTGCGTGAGGGAGGAACAGCAGTTTGCCTGGGCCGTCGCCACCGGAGGATGATGTGGCTCCCCAGAGAAATCTCCTCGATTCCTGAAACGAGCAGATAAGCACTGGCATCACTTATCCCAGTTAATTGTATCTCTTGACCTTATCGCCCCTCCGTCGTGACCTAGGTCTTCAATTTGACATTTAACGACGCTAGGGCGTCGCTTGTGAAGCATCCAGTCCGAAGGGAGGCTGGGAAATAAGTTGCTAAACGGATTACCGCACAAACAGCTTACACGAACCGACCGAGGCACGCTTTAACTGCAGCTGGCGTCCGTCTCCCTCCACGGCATGGTAAGGGGGGCACCGACTCACCCCCCATCGCTTTGATTGCAAGCATCGAGGGTTGACGCAACAAAAGCCGTCCAAAAGGCATGTGAACCCAAGCTCAGAAAGGTCATCCAACACAGGAGACGCTCGCCATTCACACACCCACCCACCCCGTCATGTTGCAGCAACACACCACCCGGCTCGTCTTTATGGGGAACTTCATTCCATGCGCACACACACGAGCCTCAGTGTGTGTGGAAAGCGAATACCCGGTCGGCAAGGAGGGCCATGTCCGCGCTTAACCCTAGCTGCTCACTCGAGCGCCCGTCGCCGCCGTGCCATCATGCATCTCTGGGGTGAAGTAATGCGCACACAATGTGCTCTTCATGTCTGTCCGTTGTTGACGCTGTGCTCTGGAATTCAATGGTCACACATGTGTCGCAGGCACTCGAGGTACGCGCTTCTATTTGTCATGTCACCTTGGCGTGTCGTCGCTCACCTGCGAACGACAACCATCTCCGTGAGGCTAATTAGCGCTTTACACGCATTCGCGGCGCGACGGTCGACGTGCGCGACTCCACTCCCGTGTGGGAATGCACTCACGGGCCAGCGCGTAGCCCGCAGGAAGCCGGAGTTATGAGTCTCGGCCGGCATCTGACATGTGCCTGCGATAATTGCACAATCACTGCTCTGAATCTGGCGGACATCACACACCAGTGGCATCCTCGGTGTCTGTCTGCCTGCACTCGGCACGGTGGTTAATTGATCCGGAGACGGTGTCTACTTGGTTGCGAGCTGCTGTTTGTCTCTGGGATTTCTCGAAGGAGACGTGCTCGGGCTGGATTGGCGAACCCAGTCTCCTGGGCCCCGTCGAGATAATGGAAACGTGTGAAGTATTTACGCAGGCAATCAGGAGCACAACTCTGGTACTGGTACCCATATTTAATTAAGACAATCAATGGGATCGGGGGGGCTTGGTCCAATTTACCCAATTGAGTGGGGAGCACTTGCGACGTGGGAGGACAACGGAGAGAGAGCGAGTTGCCAAGCAGCAGCCTTATCTTGGCTGACAACAAAAGGAGAGGAGATACCTGGCTGAACACAGATGCCATGGAGTGGTGCAAAGGAACGTCGCCAGGGTGTGGAGTGAAATGAGACATTTAATGAATTTGTGGGAGGGCGACATTGGCTTGGACTGGGTTCGAAGATGACTGGCAAAGGAGCTCCCGACGATGTGAGGGTGTTCGTCCATTCGTTGAGTTCGTCCTTTCCACAGAGCTGGCAGACAAGTGGCTCCCATTTAAGGAACTGCATCCTTGCAGCTTTTCGACCACATTTGAGGCGGAGCGCCACAAACAGTGCTCTTGAGGTAAGGAAGGAAACTAACTAACCAGCGCTGTTAAAAACCACAAATTTGGGCACCAGTCTAAGCGTACAGTTGTGAAGGAATACCGACCATCGCCTTCCACCCCAAGCTACCTTCGAGAAAAAATTCCCCCGCGCCATCGGATTGGATATCTGCGAATGGATAACGGACGAAGGGGTGGGTGCAGCTTTATATTCCAAAGACTTCAATGTTGCCCCCTCCACTGTAGCGTGATCGTTTTCCACAGAGAACAATGTAATATCTAAAAATGATGTCTGTTCGGGCAGGCAGGCAACAATGAAGTCCTTGTCCGCCTGGTTGTCAGAAGATGCAGAACTGAAGACACACAAGTAACGCACGGCGAACTGCGCCCCTGTCGATCGTGCTGTGATCAGTTTGCTGCAAACCACTTCTCATTTGCCGAATGTACAGACCTTCGAACGTCATTTTAAGACGATCTCTAGATGGTGTGGTGATGAATTGAAGTGAATGCAATTGAAGAAGATGGGGGTTTATCTGTTGTGCCCCTCCCTAGATGGAACGTCTGTTCGTTAATAATATTGGTGGCGCGACAGTCCGAGGCGGCCCTGGGCCTATCTTCTCAGCAACTCTTCAGTTCGTTACTTTATAATTAGCTGCATTTTTTTGCAAGCGTATATACGCTTAATTTTCAATTTGCATGTAAAATACACTAACAACGAGTCCTATATCCGCTTAAGTTACTCATCATATCCATCGCCGCTTAAGAAATAAGCGCGGATAAAAACAATGCTTCCAAGCATTATTTTCTGTGTGTTCATTCCTGAATTTATTCATTCATTGCTTAGGTTGCTGTATGTGGCTTACATCTGCAGGTGTGGTTGATGTATTAGATCAGTTTCAATTACTGTGGCATCCAAAAGTATGCAATTTTTGGTATACTCAGAGTGTCTCTGTTATAAATTCCGAAAATTGTTATTATTTTATAATTATAAATTGTTTTTGCTTTTAAAGTGATGGACACGCTACACAGTCACAAAACAAAGATTGTGACCATCATAGATCAACCATCACCTTCCACCATCACACCCCTGACTGCTTAGCAAATGTCATAAATGTCGTCGGTGCTGCCAAGATTTTATGATGAATCATTAAGCGCCGATGATCGTTTTTTTGTGCACTTCAAATTTAAGCGTATATACGCTTGCAAAAAAACACAGCTATTATCTGCTTAACGTCAGATTTGGACACTCGACGCGTGGGTGTCCAATGGTTACCTTTGATTCTTCACAATGTCTACAGTTTATGGTTGCATGATAAGTGGCCATTATGTGCCCCCACGAAATATCCTTAGTTCAGGCATGGTCAGATCTAGGGTCAGACCTTGCTTCTCCCAGTCAGCCTGTATAGTTGTGATTAGACAACCCAACAGTCATCCATTCCTCGGCATATGCTGTTCCACCTTGGATTGGATCTTTCACTCATCCATCCCAAACTCACGTCCATACTTACTTACTTACTTATCAAGCTGACGACCCATGCAGGGTCCGAGCCTGAGCGAAAGCTGCTTTCCATTCCTTGCCAGTCCTGGGCACGCTGCTTCCAGTCATCAAGACCAAGCTGTCTTGCATCCGCGATTACTTGGTCTTTATACCGGAGATTCTGTCTTCCTCTTCTTCTCGAATCAGGATGCTCGGATTCGAAGACCCTCGCATTGTTGTCCATGCGCTCGATGTGGCCGAGCCAGTGCTCCACATCCTGGTACAGCTCGTAGAGTCGGCGGTTGAGTCTTCTCCTCCAGTCGCCTTCCTCGCAGACGGGACGATATATCCGACGTAGAATTTTTCTTTCGAAGGTATCAAGAATCAGGTCAGCAGTTTTGCTTGTCGTCCAGCTTTCGGCTCCATATAGCAGGACTGGCAAAATAAGGGTTTTGTAGAGCAGGACCTTAGTCCTTCGAGTCAGGAATTTTGACAAACCGAAGTTACACCGGTTGCTAAAGGCGGTCCTAAGTCGGATCTCCACAGTGATGTCGTTTGTGAGGTAGACAAACTCCTTGAATGCTTCGATATTGTTGCTGTCGATTGTAATGTTGTGTCCAAGGTGGTGTGTGACGGATCGTTTTTTGGTCGACAACATCTACGTAGTTTTATCCTTGTTGACCTTAAGACCAGCTCTCTTGGCTGCCGTGGTCGGTCGGATCAAAGTGGAAGCCTTTACGGCAATTGTCGCTTCTTCAATTGCCGTAAATGCTTCCACTTTTATAACGCGCGACGATGTGGATGTCGTCTGCATATCCCAACAGTTTGACTGCCTTGTAGAAGATAGTGCCTTCCGTGTTTGCAGCTGCCCGCCGCACTATCTTCTCCAGTACCAGATTGAAGAAACCGCACGACAGCCCATCTCTTTGCCAAAATCCGGTGCAGGTTTCATACGGCTCGGAAGTCCTCGAGCCGAACTGCACGGTGCATCGGGTGTGTGTGTGCAACCGGATCCCGAATTCGCCCATCGCACCAAATAACTCCTTGAGATGAATGCTGTCGTATGCGGCTTTAAAATCGATGAAGAGGTGGTGCGTATCGATTTGAAACTCGCTGGTCTTTTCCAGGATTTGCCTTAGTGTGAAGATTTGGTCTATTGTCGATTTTCCGGGCCGGAAGCCGCACTGGTACGTTCAGACGTCCACACAGTACGCTGGACAGGACCTTGTAGGCGCCGTTGAGAAGGGATATACCTCTATAGTTGTTGCAAGAGGTAGGCTCGCCTTTTTTGTGGATGGGGCAAATGGAGCTGATATTCCAGTCGTCGGGCATGCTTTCGTCTTTCTTTTCTGGTGCGCTTTCGATCTGGTGCATGCTCGCTACCAGAACATCGCCACCGGCCTTGAAGAGCTCTGATGTTAAGCCATCTAAGCCTGAGGCTGTGTTGTTCTTCAGCCTTTTGATGGATGTGCCGTCTTCTTCAAAGCGAGGTGGGAAGACTACTTCATCGACGACTCACGTTCATGCACACCCGACTAATTTTATTAAATATAATAATTTTTATTAAATTTTTAAATTAACCAACCCGACGTCAGAGACTAAGGTCGTGTCTCTGCCGTTGGGTTGGTTAATTTCAAAAGGGAAGGAAGTTGTTACATGCGGCCATCACGAAGAGATTCGATATCATCGATGACGATGATACTTTTCGTATTGCATCGATTCGCTAGCTAATACCAAATAGATACCCAGTTCCAACGTGGTACAGACGAATGCTAACGCTCCCTCTCACTGAACACACGGCTCAGGTGACACAGATGTCTCTTGAACCGAAGAAGATAAGACTCTTCGATGTACTCTGTTCCCTCAAAAATTCGTCAAGGATTTGTTAAAAATGGGGTTTACAAACCACACATCCGCTAGGAGAGACTCAAAGGCTGACCAGATAACAATGATAGGTTTTCTAATTGTCACGTTCCAGTAGCTGTCAAAGTTACCAATGATATCCAGCTGGCATAATATTCAGTAACATTTTCCATTTTATCCATTTAATTATCGCTTCACGCTTGCCGAACAGTTACAATCCCTGCACATCCGTCAACCATGCCATGGTGACTGCCTGCATTAATGCATTCCACAATGCAAATACTTCAGCCTAGCGAGATGAAATTGAGAAGGCTCCCAAATCTTAAGGAATTCTGAACTTGAAACCACTTTCGACAAATTTTCTGTAAGCCAACAACCGGATATCTTTCATAGCCTGCATCCTGTTGCAACCTAAGACTGACATGAGTTCCAAAAAACAAATTTGCCTAATACGCTGATCCATCAGGAGGAGAGACCTGTGGTGGTTGCGTCGGAAGGAGGAGTACGAAGGTTCCCTCGATTTTTTGCAGAAAACTGGGCGTTTGAGCCTGGAGACCTCTGAAAACCAACGCCCTCCCTTGTGTTGATAAAGAATTCCCCTCCGAACTACATCCTTCCACTGACCTCAACAGACCGCAGTTGCATCACAATGTCGAGGTCTGCCTTTGAGTTCCAATACTGCAAGCAAAATGCCGATTGCTCCAAAATTCCTCCCGGTTAACCAGCTTCTTTCGATTGACTGCCGCCGAAAAAAAAGAGGAAACCAATCAAAAGGCAATCGAAGGCCGATACACCAACAGGAAGGAAATTCGCAGGATATTCAACTTCCATTTATCGGTAAATTGATATACTGGAATCCAATTACATCCCCTCTCACCCCAATCCCTCTCCCCCCACCCACCCATCCACAACAAAAACGAGGCATAACTTTCGTGAGAAAAACCCGCCCGCCCCTGCAACCCTTACAACCCCTCGGCCCAACCCAGCCCAAAGGAATGCGTTCAACGAGCTGGAAAATAAATTACTCAAGGGTTGAAAATCAAGCAAATAGACACTTTCCCACCAGCTCCCCGACCCCCTAGAGGATCCTCTTTGTCGGTTTGAAAGGAAAAAAATCCAATTCGTTCCCCGCCCACGAGCCAGGAGGGTGGGGGGAGGGGGATGGAAAAAGGGCATAAATGCCATCAAATCGCACGCCAGAAACCCAATCTCCATAATGACGTTACGCATACGCCACCCGTTCCTCTTGCACCAACAGCAGCCGTCCTCCTCGTCATCGGGTGCGAGTGTGTGTGCGTGGGTGGAGGTATCGATTCCAAATTAAGTGCGTCGATGGGTGCGCCTGGGCGACATTAAGTATCCAAACTCAGCCGACGGCGCCAATCCATTAATGCGAGAGTGTACAAAAAATTATTTAAATTTCATAATGGTCCCCTGGGGCGGTACAAGACCAGAGGGGTGGAGGGCGACGCAGGCATACTAATGATTGAGAGGATCACGACAAATGTGAATCACAAATCATTGAGAAAGAATTCCAATAACAGGGCACTTGCCATTGTCCCCGAGCGAGGCGCTGCGTGCTCGGCGTTGGGCGCCATTCCAGTCGTCATCTCTCATTGTTGCTTGACAAATAAGACCGACCGGCTGGAATGGGCGCCCGAAATGAATTGAAGCACTCAAGAAGGTCACTTATCCTTGATGGTTTTATTCGATTTCTGCACCATTCGCCCGGAAGGGGTGGCCGTGGCATTCCCCAATAACGACGCCATTGTCGATGACATATGTGACCAATGAGCCAAAAATAGCTGCTCAAGGTTAAGGTGGCGGCGTAACAAATGCCCGCCATTCGCCGCAGTCAGGTGATTAAGGATCAAAGGAAAAGAGCGGGGGCTTGATGTTGATGGTCTACAGTCCTACAAGCCTACAAGCATTCCAAAGATTAATGAAGCCGATTAAAAGCCGAGATACGGACACGAGGCGTTCTCATTCGATATTCACGGGGCAAGCCAGGGCAGGACAAAGGATTCGAATCGAATCGCCACGGTGTGGTTATTGGGACTCTAACTGTTGACAGGGGTGGAATGGGGGTGGGGTGGTAATTCTCTGAATTAGATTTGTTCGGCTTTGTTGTGGGTTGCCGCTTACACCCCATTTCCCTCGGAATCGGTGGCCGTAATGGGTATTCTAGTTTTGGGGTCAATTAATTTCGGTTGAGTTTCGGTTCTGAGAAACAGTCGAAATTGAGAGATTATTGATTTCTGATGTGGTGAGACGAATGAATTCGATTCGTTGATCAGCCACCTTGGGGATGATGGAGCAGCGCAGGGTGTGGTGGAGGAGTGAAGGCGGTAATTTAGGCCAAACGGTCACGTTTGACTACTCTTGCAAAGTTGATTGAAGCGAAAGCGAATTAAACAAAATTGCCAAGCAATGCGACCCGAAAAATGCGTAATTGGGGGGGTTTTATGGGGCGGGACTGTCATTCGTCCGAAACGTCTTCGAAAATCATGTAAAGAGAGATGCCACATGGAATGGCGCCCAATGCAGAGCACCAAGAACAGCCAGAAACTTGGTTGCAACATGCCAAGCTAGTGACGCAATCGTAGCCGCACCGATGGACAAGTGCGATGGCAACACGGTGCCCAATCTCCAGATTCCGGGGAATTAGCGCAATTAGGCGGTTTTGTTCTGGAAACGACGAAAGCCTAAGAGGCCAACGGCGAACGTGGTATTTATGAATCACGGGCTCATATGTTTATTGAAGTGATCATAAATGTTGAGCTTCAGAATGCAAGCCAATAACAGGAGCTGATTGTCCGGGGAGAAGGATTAGTCCTTAGAACCAGTTCACAAGTTGTCAGAAAAGTGTCTGTCCCTCTCCATGACATCTATGTTCATCAACGACAGCCAACATCTCTTGGCAGCATCTTGTAACCGATGTTGGATGCGACTTTCAATCGCAGGATTGCTTCGTTTTTTCGTGTCTTTCTCGTGTCTCTTTCGCGTCTTGGTGGGACGTTATTTAGTAGCTCCTTGGCAGCTTTTTTTTAACGCAACACTGGAGCCTAATTCATCAGCCTCACCTCGTCAGTATCGAATAGCTGCCACTTGATCCGAGCAAAGGCGGGCCAGTGACAGAGGAAGTGCTCTGCAGTGTCATCGTCTTCTCCATACTCGTTCCAAAAGGCTTTCGTTGCTTAGGCTTAGCACACTTAGTTGTTTGGCGAAGGGGTAGTGACACAGACGGATTTTACAGAGACGTATGGGAGAAAGCCCCAGCCAAGGAAGCGGGTAGTCCCAGCGCAGTTTTAGGCCCTGATGTCTCCTCTCATCCTTGTCTAGACAGTTCCTCCGCGAACTCGTTTCCCGTGATCCCGTGGTGGCTCGAGACACGGACAAGTCTGATCGGATTCTTGACTACCGATCAAATATAGGGTAGATTTGTATTCCTGAACTATCCTGGAGGTGGTTAAAAGGTTGAGTAACGCCTTAAGCACAGCTTGACTGTCGCTACAGACACAACTGCTTCGCCTCTTCCACCTATCCCTTGTACTGCCTTCACAAGCTAGTGGCCATATGGACAGTCTAATGTTGCCGCCCTTCATGAAGGCGCCATCACCAGACCCTTTAGTGGTCAGGGCCATTCGGGCAGATTCGGCTCAGATTGTGGCCAATGGCAGTGCAGGAGTGCAGTGCTTGCGGTGAGAGTGTGACCAATCCACTGCTATTTTCGTCGTTGCATAGTGGTAAAATAGCCCTTACTCTGATGAAGTTCATTGTTCGAGATACGATTCGGACAGAAAGCACCTATTAACGAACGTTTTCAGCTTTCACGCGATAGTGTTGGTCACTCTCCAAGTACCACGTCCATATAGCAACAGACCAGTCGTACCTTTGTGTTTAACGATAGTGGATAGCATTCTAAAAGCAGACTTTTGCTTTGCCTAATCGGCTTGCTACATCCGGTTCAGGTCCCAAGGCATTGGAAACTCTCTCTATTCTCTCTACCGTTTGCCTTGCAATGCATATTTGAGTTGATGAGTTCGGTCGCAGGCTGATCACATTGGTTTTAGACGTGTCAGCCGAACGATCGACGTCTGCCTGCCACTCCACATTGGCTATCATTTGGTGAAGGCCTATTATTCTGCGAGATAGTAGCCACGTCGAACTCACGAGACCTTCAATGTCAAAAAAGGTTTTAGACAAGGCGATGTGCTGTCGTGTGACTTCTTTAACTTCATCCTCGAAAAGATCGTGCAGAACTCACACGCTAACAAAAGAGGCACGATCTTCCAGAAGTCCGTACAACTGCTAGCATACACGGGTGACATTGACGTGATTGGCAGAACACAGCGAGCCGTCAATGAGGCGTTTGCTGGCATTGAGGCGGAGGCGGCTAAAATGGGTCTAGCGGTGAATGAGGGGAAAAAGGAGTTTGGGCAGTTATCAAGAAAGGACACACAACATCGACGTCAGAGCGTCACAATGGGCACCTATAACTTCGAGGTAGTCAAGGCCTTCGTCCACCCCGGCTCCGCAGTAAATAGTACGAACAGCATCAGCACCGAGACTAAGAGCAGGGTAACTCCTGCCAACCGCTGTTTCTATGGGCTCAAAAGGCAATTGAGTAGTAGAGCCATCTCTCGAAGGACCAAGACCTTGATCATCCCAGTCCTGCTGTATGGCGCGGAGGCATGAGCAATCTCAAAAGCGGATGAGAAAGTCCTTGGTCTCTTCGAGAGAAAAGCTCTGCGTGTGTTCTCTGGTCCTGTTTGCGTTGACGGTTTCTGGAGGAGAAGATTAAACCACGAACTGTACGGGCTGTACAGCGACTTGAGTCTAGTCAGGCGTCTTCGGATCCAACGCCTAAGATGGCTGGGCCATGTAGAGCACTCGGACAACACGGCTCCAGCCCGAGGAGTCTTAGAATCCGAACCAGTGGGACAACGCAACAGAGGACGCCCGCGTTTAAGGTGGCGCACCCAAGTGGAGAAGGACCTCAACCAATTTGGCGTGCGACACTGGAGACAGCTAGCCAGAGACCGTGCTAGCTGGAGAGGCTTGTTGGTTGAGGCCTTGGACTGTAGCACCACCAGAAGAAGAAGAACAAGAAGAAGTAGCCATGTCAACATAGACGACATGTTTGAGGTCAGATATAAGAATCTATCGAATTGCACCATCTCCTGTCGAAAGACAAGAACTAAGCACGCATCTTATCTGATCACCAATAAAATCAAAATTGTTGAGAGAATGCAGCCTTGTCGAACCAAGCTGTTCAATACACGGGTTCAAAAAAATTGATTTCTCTCAAAATTTCAAGTGAATATTTCAAAAACTCTTGAAGACATAGCCGATTTATGATTGTAGGTAGGTTTATAACCAAGAATTTGATTCTCAAAACTTTAAGCGCGTTTTTTCTCAAAACTGTCTTTTAACGACTGGCTCAAGAGGTTACTCAAAAACTGTAAGCTGTAGTATGAACTAAGATAAATCAAATCGATGAAGATCTTCTTTGCTTTTTAACTTGATTTGCGGCTGAAAAAAGGACGACTTTCAAAAAAAACAAAACGTTCAAAGGTCCGCCATTTTGTTAATAAACTTAAATTTAAAATGTTTACACTCGAAATTAATAATCCTAGTTCATAACAGAACAAAACATGTCCCCTTTCTAATCCCGTTCAAATTTTCGGTTTCAGATGTTCCAGTGAGCGGGAATCACGTGCGCCGCCGAAAAGAGGGGCTTTTGTTTGATCACAAAAAACAACAACTAAAAAAATATGTAACATTTTTTTCTTCTACTTTAAGTCTTCCATTAAATGTATGCAAAGTTACAAGCCTAAAAAATAATTTATGTTTATTTACCAGCAGATTGAAAATCGTTAAAAAAAATTTAAATCGAGAATAGGGGGGAGAGGGACCCTCCCTTTAATGTGGTCGACACAGGAGGATCCAGATCGAAAACGTGCTTGTTCTGCTTCGAGTGTGTTCTCAGGCTGCTCTTGGATTCTCTTCAGGATAATTTTGGCTATTACCTTAGGCACAGCTGGCAGCGCGCACTGCATTAAGTTGCCTTCTTTTGGGAACTTGACAATGATCACATACTGATCTTAAGTGCATTCGTTGAGGATTCCCGTAGTACCTGTAGCTTGTAGCAAAACTTATTTTTAATTGCAAGGCAGATTACGTGTTTAATCGCTCATAAGGGAACCCGGGCATAAGGAGGCCCCTCCGTATTCCTCTGCTGAGCAAAGTGGTAGTGCTCAAAGTAAATCTGTCCGCTTCAACTTATCGATGGGGAGAGTGTAAAGAAAATGAATGGATTACCAAAGAACAAGTATTTGAATGTTCGCGGGTAACAAAAGTTCAACCATTGTAGGCAAAGCATCGGCAAGAAACGAAAGACTGCTGCAATCACAGAGGAGATCAAGGCTGAATCCACCAAATCCAAGCCCACCACTTTGAAGAGGAAAAAACAAGAACAGCACCAAATAAAAATGACCGGGAAGGAAGAACCTTCATCAGACAACGAGAAGGACGAAGGGTGCCTGTGTTGTCGGTAAATTATACTTCCAGTCTACAGGAGGATGGGTTTCCTGCAGATCCTGTGGTATGTGGATGCATTGTCCTTTGTGCCCCAGCTCGAGGGTGTAATGGGCACATTCAATAATTTTCTTAAATTAATGTGACATCCTCAAATATTTATTTTTAGTTACAAATACATTTTTTTTATGCTTCGACTTCCCTTGAAGAGTCTTCGACTCCGAACCCGTGGGACAACGCAATTGAGGACGCCCACGGAACCGATGGCGCACCCAGGTGGAGAAGGACCTCAATCGACTTGGTGTGCGCAGTTGGAGGCAGATCGTGCCGGCAGGACAGGCTTACTGGTTGAGGCCCAGGTCCACCCCGGTCTGTAGCGCCACCAGAAGAAAAAGAAGATTTCCCTTGCTGTTTCATATACAAAATCACTACTAATCACCATCTTCAACCGAGTGACAAATGCAATCGAGTTGAACGCAAAAAGCACCCTTTATCTAGCGGTCTGGCGCCTGGTGTGGGACTAACATGATGTTACCGTCAGTGCCCTTCGAATGCCAACTCCCTTGTCACAGTCTGTACTCTGAAAGGGTCTCAAGACTCCATTCATTGACTGTTCCATCCTCACGGTGTCCTGATGCGATGTCATGCAATCGGAGTTCTTTGACAGTCGCCAACGCCTTAGAAACCAGCGACTTCACTTGAATAACCCCCTCAGAAGCTCCTCAGCCCACTCACACATCACACGTGCGAGCTGTCGAGGCAGAGTGTGTATTCAACCCTCGGTCGTGCGAAAGCCTTCATTAGTGCGCTGCCTGCCATCTCGTTGCCATGTCCAATGAACCCTTCAGATGGCACTCTCGGGCTAACCAAATAGACGAAACTACTTGGCCGCAAACAAAGGAGACAACGGCACCACCTGCCGCCACTTACCTGGCCTCATGCATGGCCTACCCACGAGCACCATCGCTGACACGGGAAATCGAGGTCAAAAACTATTGATTTTCGACACGTGAGTGTGCGTTCACATAAAAGAACACTCCACTGTCACTCTCTGGAGTGCGACTTTGTATGCGACTTCACTGTCTCTGTGTGTGGGGGGAGGTTAATGTGCACCCTACACCCTCGTCCTCGTCCTCGTCCTCATCAACATCATCATCATCATCGCCGCCATCGCCATCATGATTACTTTCTGTCGAGTAAATCACGTTCGTGGGTAGCGGCATGAAATCACTTCCAGACACGCACTCCCTGCCGAAACTGGCACCACCCCCCCTGCGCTTGACGTACGGTAATGTCGGATAGAAAGTGAGTTTGATTTGGTATTTCCGTGACGGCGCGTATGACTTGACGGAATAGTTTAATTATTTCGTCGCAGGAACACGAAATAAAGGAGCAATTCCGTCAAGCCATGCTTCCATGATCGGGACAAAGAGATAGCGAGTCAGCGGCAGAGAGGGATAATGGGACTCACTCTTGCCTGCCTGTCGGTAGTGTGTTTTGATTCAATTAAATTGAAGACTCTCGACACGGATACAACTCGCTGGCAGGGCGGGCAAGTGCGGTTCAAACACGATGCTGAACGCACTTGCCGCTGATGTGTGTGCGGTGCTCCTTCATGGAAGGCAAATGGACGGGCATCTCGGTTTCAAGCTGGACCATGGACGGTCACTGTTTGCTCACTCGAACGCGGCTTGAGCGGGTCGAGAGTTGAGGGTGGGTGTGAAAAGGATGACAACCCTTTTGAACTCTGCGTGGACATGATGAGGTGGTCTTAAACTGAAGAGGCTGAGGAGGACGATAATAGAGTGGGCTTCGGAGAGTTCTGAAAATCGAGTAAGCAAATACGCGGTCGAACAAGGATGGCGCTCGCAGGAGAAGGAGCTTCACCAGCTTGGTGTGGGCGGGTCGATGTTTTCCGTCAATTTTTTTTGAGTAATTCCGGCGCAGCAGCAAGCTCATTTTGAGGTTATGGTGGGAGAGACAACCGCCTTGTTGGCAGGGTGACTATCCGTCTGATAAGACGGCACGCCTCCTAGTGGGTTCGTCTTGGAAGATACTGGCGAAGTTCGGGGGTCTAAAGATTGCAGAGCTGTTCAAAGTATCAGAGCAGCAGATATCCGCTCCGACTCCGCTTTACATCTTAAAGCCGTCTGTGTAAACGATCCCGTCGGAGGGGAAATAGAGGCCCTGTCTATCCCGATCTAGTGGGCAGGAGTGTTCTGTCTGTTATTGGTGGAAAATATGGTCCCTGCGCCTGCACTTGTGTAGCCTTCTAGAAAGACTACGTTCATAGTTCTCATCTCTCTAGCACCACCATCGCCCCTAAACCAGGAACTCCATTGAAGACGCACTTCCTTCCCTTTCCAACGAGCGTACACATGTCACTCGTAAAACAGGCCCAACACCCCCTGCCACAGTCCACTGCGTCGCGAAGTTACCAGTTGTTCAAGCAACTTTACGATCCCGATTACATCGTGGCCATCTGCAGAGCCCAGCACACAGTCGAGCGTATCATGTGCGTTTAAGTGCTCTGCTAGATCAAATCTACAGCAACACTGTCTAATGGCGCACATCGCCTCACTTGAGGTGGACAGGCCAACACTTAAATCCCGAAATCACGCACACCGCCCTCCGAACACGGCCGGCGCCTCGAATATGTTCGCAGAGGGCTGGCAGGACTCCATCCCGGTATCGGATCGGAAATAAATCAGTTCTCATCGATTTATCGACCACTTGGCTGTTTATTTTTGGACAGCCTCCTCCGAGATACCGGCGGAAGTGCGTGTATATTCCATCACCCACCCAGCGCACGAGGCACGACCACATCGCAAGCGGATAAAAAGGACACCATACTGATGTTTTTGTCTTAGCCCATCCTGCTTCTCTCCCAGCGGAATTATTACGCACATAAAGCAAGACTTCCCCGAAAATGAATACGTGCTAGCCGACATAACGTAGTTACCGAACATATGTTCGTGGCTTAAGAGTGTCACGCGAGCGTGTGTGCGTAGAAGCGACGTGATGGAACGGACAGCTTATCGTTAATTAAACAATTAGTACTCGGGGCGAAGTTATTCATATGAGCAAGGCAGACGAAATGAATGCTAAGCGAACGCCATGAATACGGGATAAGCTCGAGGAAGATCCTCGGCGGCGATGGCGTCGATAAGTCAAACGCAATGGGCAGCCGCTTGGCACTGGGCACTGACTCAATTGAGAAGATGCTGCCGGCTGGCACCAAACGTCCGTCATTCTCCCACAATGTTGGTGTGGGTCAGTGTTGATTGCCGGCCATCTGGGAGATCCACTGCGGCAATTAATTACACTCACACTTGGCCTTGGCACGTCAAGCAGACGGACGGCCAAACAATGACTCAATGACGTTGATGTCAGAGATCAGCTCTGATCTCATTGTCTGTCCGATGAGAAACTGAGTGAGTGCTGTCTTCTGCATGCTGAGCTGGGGCCTGGTTCAAATTTGGTTGGAAAATAATACAAAAAGTCGAATTCCCAGCCGTGACCCGCTACAGTCCGGAACAGACCTCGGTGAACCTCTGTGAACAAGCCTCTCCAGCTGGCACGATTTACTTGCAGTTAGCCGGTTTGAGCATAATAGCGAACGAGATGAAAAGGAGGCACCTTCGGCGAACCGCAAAGACAAGCTCATGCGAGGGCTAGATCAGAACTGCAGAACCAGTGGACCAACTCCACGAAAGGAAGATGAACCCACGAGCTCACGCCGATCAATGAATCTTGGACATCACTGTTCTGACAAGGGACTGCTACTACCGCCTTACCCAGTTTCTGTCTGTGGACACGACGACTCGCCTTACTTTACAGGCTTTGTGGAGGACGAGACTGACCTGGAAAGTCAGATGACGCAATCGGAGCAACAATGGACGGAGACCTGCTCATAAATAGTGTGCGCGTGCAGGGAAAACTTCGAAGGACAGAAAGATTAACAACACAGGAGCCAACTTCTGGCGACAGAGCATAATTGTTAACCAACCCCGCGACGTAATGCCCAACACAGTCCCGCGAGAAGGATTGTCGGAGACTCCGGGTGTGGATTGGTACGTAGGCGCATTCCCAGCATTGAATATTTCGGGTTTGCGAATGGTGCATGGTAATAGAACGGTCTAATAAATGGGTACTGCTGTTTGTACGGTTTACTTGGGAGCCGAGGCAGACTCGAAGTTATAGCTGCCTATGGTGACATTTCTGCCAAGCTCGTCAGGTTGTGCAGGATGACGATGGAGAATTCTCGCTGCTCCATCAAGGTCGGAAGCGAACTCACCGAGACCTTCAATGTCAAAAAACGTTTTAGACAAGGCGACACGCTGTCATGTGACTTGTTTAACATCATCCTGAAGAAGATCGTGCAAGACTCACACGCCAACACTAGAGGCACGATCTTCCAGAAGTCCGTACAACTGCTAGCATACTCGGGTTACATTGACGTGATTGGCAGAACACAGCGAGACGTCAATGAGGCGTTTGCTGGGATTGAGGCGGAGGCGGCTAAAATGGGTCTAGCGGTGAATGAGGGCAAAAAGAAGTTTGGGCTGTCATCAAGAAAGAACACACAACATCGACGTCTTGGACAGAGCGTCACAATGGGCAGCTATAACTTCGAGGTAGTCAAGGACTTCGTCTACCTCGGCTCCGCAGTCAATAGTAGGAATAACCGCAGAACCGAGATCAAACGCAAAGAAACTCTTGCCAACCGCTGCTTCTATGGGCTCATGAGGCAATTGAGTAGTAGAGTAGAGCCATCTCTCGAAGGACCAAGACCTTGATCATCCCAGTCCTGCTGTACGGCGCGGAGGCATGTGCAATCTCAAAAACGGATGAGGAAGTCCTTGGTCTCTTCGAGAGAAAAGCTCTGCGTTCAATCTTTGGTCCTGTTTGCGTTGATGGTTATTGGAGAAGAATATTCAACCACGAACTGTAAGGGCTGTACAGCGACATGAGTCTAGTCAGGCGTCTACGGATCGAATGCCTAAGACGGCTAGGCCATGTAGAGCGTATGGACAACTCAGCTCCGGCCCGGAGAGTCTTCCACTTCGAAGGCGTGGGACAACGCAACAGAGGACGAACGAAGCGCACCCAGGTGGAGAAGGACCTCAACCAATTTGGTGTGCGCAGTTGGAGGCAGCTGGAAAAAGATCGTGCCGACTGGAGAGTGTTACTGGTTGAGACCCAGGTCCACCCCGGACTGTATCGCCACCAGAAGAAGAAAAAGACTTAATGAACTTCTACAGATGTCTTCCTATAGAAAACTTTCCACATTTACGACAAAATGCAGCGCTTTGTGGAAGTTTATTCGTCAGTACGTACATTTGTGAGCAAACTTTTTCAATAATGTAGTTGAATAAATCAATTCAAAGAAACCGACTTACAAATGAAAACCTAAACGCCGTGGTAAAAGTAGTTCGGATGTAAAAACGTTAGCATCTAATATGTAACCACAAAAATCTCATTAAAATTAATTTGTTTTTGATTAAGTTACTATAATATTTTGAATTAATTTGAATGTGAATTTTCTTGTTTCTGTAATAAAGTACATATGTAATGATAACTGTTTCTAGAGTTTAAGTTTTTGTGATTTTCCAATTAATAATTTAAATTCTAATGCGGCCCCCATTCAATTATTAACTTTCTAATGGGGCACACAGCGATGAAAAGGTTGTGCATGACTGCGTTGAACAGTGCTCCGCCTCAGCCACAGCGAAGGATAAAGGGAAAAATAAGGAAAGAGAACCCATTTCCTCCAACCAGCCAGATATTGTGTAATAACCCGAGATTTTTCGGGTAAACTAAAATTGTTCACTCTTTATTTTGCTGCCGCTTTGCGGTTCTTCTCTTAGCGGCTATGGAGTATGAGTCATGTGATGTTGAAGAGAGGCATGCAATGATGTGTATAGTGTATATTTACGTAGACCAGAAGAACGATATGAAAACGAATGACAAGCAGGTTCTGGGCTTGTGTGTTCGTAGAATTTGTCTCTTGCATGTGCTGGTGTAGGCAACAGACAAATATTATGTTTATATGCACATATTAAGATTCAGAAGAGAGTGGAATTTTAAAACGGAACTCGGTAGGAATCTTGTTATATGAACGCCATGCCACAGATAAACTATCCCATACAACCGGACCACTGTGCGACGACGGAAACCGTGAGTGTTTTCCTCTCACGTCTCACGATCTTTTTGCACAAACATGCATACAGCAGCCGCGTTGGGTGCTGCATTTTGGCTAAAACTCTTTTTCAAGAAACCCACTGTTTCGGCTACACAGCAATTTTCAATATTTCCCACCGTTGTTCAAGCATAATGCGGCTCATTTCATTCCGCGGAGGTATGATGCTGACTCTCTGTTAAGATTTCGAGTGCGAAACAACTGTCAGTGTCAAAATAACCTCCGCCCTGCACAAGTGTAGCCTGTAGACACTGTGGAACTGCAACCAACGTTTATTGTGAAAGGACAACAACTTAAGGTCACCCTAATTGAACTGGCGGTCAATTAAAACCGACCTGGATCATAAAAAGCTCCCAAACCAGTCCACTCCCACAGCTCCCGCCATTACTCCAACCAAAACCCAACAACTGACCATTCTAATTAATTGAGACCATCAAAGAGGCAGCCATCGTGATTCAGGGAAATTGGTTGATGATCCTCGAGCAGGAGCCTCGCCGATGTGCCCCTGAATTCCTCGAAAAAAAACTTCCTCAAAACGTCCATCAGCGTGGAGGCTAATTCAATTTTCAACTTGTTCCATGCCAAAACTGCCACCCACACGCCTCCAAAGCGCTGTCAATTTGCCCCCGCAACACAACAAGGTCCTCGACGAGCATTAGAGCGGCACATGTCAGATGTTAAAACAAGGAAAAAACCGTCTTTACGCCGAGCCATCAAGAGAGGGAGAGACAGCAAGTGTAGCCCATCAATATTAATGGCGTCCCAATTCAAAACACAAACAAAACTCGAAAAAAAACCCAGAAAAACCCACAAACAACAAGCCAAGGAGCGAGTTCTTGCAAGGGCCACCAGAGAACAATGGCAGTTGGGCGCGGAGAGGAAGTCGAAGAAGATGACAGAAAAGAAGGAACTATAAACAGAATTCTCAAATTGCCTCTTCAGGGCGTGCGGGGTCGTCAACTTGTTAGGGCACAGATCCAACAATGGCCTGTCGCCCGCCCCCGTGCCGTGCTCTGCCGCGAGCATCCCCTAAACATTTGTGACAAATCAAATTGACAATTTCCTTCCGTGTTCGTCGCAATTTCCTTCGACATCAATTGCTGGCCCGGCTCTGGTGTGTTGCCTCTCTGAGCACACTCGGACGTTCCGACACCAGTCCTCCTGGATCTGGAGCGATAAGCCGTCGCATCCTTACAAGGGGCTGGCCTGGACGCAGGAAAGAAGGAAAAAACAAATTCGAAACCGTTAAGACGCCGCACATGAAGCAGATTGTTATCCTTTTTCGCTTGATGTGACGGACGACCTGTCTTGCGGGAGCGGGGTCCTGGTCATTGTCAGGGATCCCGAAAGGAGTACTTGTGAATAATTGGGCACTTTCGGCAGATTCTAATTCTGGCCACTCACGAGGACAATAAACGATGCCAGCTCAAGTGGAATCCAGCAACAGTGTCTGCTGTCGATGCTGGACACTCGCTCCGCTGATGCACGGAGCGAGCTGGGGCATCAGCGAAACTTGATCCGATAATCAAGAGACGACGACGACGACGACGAAGAGGACGCGGACGTTGGCTGCGACGAATTTTCCGCATAAATTACGGAACCCATGGCAGGAGGCGTGCTTGCTGGCGGTGACGTTAAAGGTCATGCAACGTGACATCAGAGATCGTAATCTCGTCGTCGAGGCATCTGCAATCTCCTTGTTCAGCCGCAGCAGTGTGCCTGTATATGGAACGTGAGCGTGATGTGTGCGGTGCGAGGCTGCTACTGTTTTGGACGTCGGGTCGAGTAGCGTCGCGTCGTTGCATCCACTCGTTGCAACTTGTTGCGGCATCTCTTTGGATGGCTGCCTTGGCTAGCTGGCAGTGGTTTGCTGTGACTTGCATCATGACACACTATGCAACGGCTGTGCTGTGCTGCGCTGTGCAGCAGCAAGGAAGTGAAACGCTTTTAAAATATAATTGATGGAGTCAGGAGCGAGTGAGTGCCAGGTCTCGCTCTGCATCGTGATTCTGGGGAGGAGAGCAGGAGCCTGGTAATCGTGTTTGAAATGTCATCAGAGAAGAGACTGCTGGTGCTGGTGCTGGTGCCGCTGCCGGGGGCATGTGGCACAAGAAAGGCTCGCCATATTGAATTTGCTTCTTTGCAAATGCACATGTGCTTCTCTATTAGATTGGGAACAAGATTACTCGATAAGAGTGGATTTCATGGATGGCATGTGTGTGCGCGTGTGTGTGGCCCAAATAAGGATGTTTATGAGTTTACTCATTCAATTGAGGACAAGAGGAGGCTTCGAGGATGGGAGAGTTATGTGAGAGGACACAGTGCACATGGCAACCGCAGAGGACCCATGTGTTACTGCGACTGCAACGATGCTGGTCGCCTGTAAGGCCACTGGAGGAATGTGATCAAAAGAAGCGATTGTCGTGAGGGCTGGAGGGGAGGACTGGAGTCCACATGATACGCAATCGAACAGGAAGACTTTGTACCTGAAACAAAATGCTGCGTTGCTTCTACGTCGTCTTTCACCACAATGAAGTCGAAGGCTGTTCAGGACGGCATGCTAAAAGATGAGAGGAATGGCATAAGACGTAACAAGCACAGTGTTTCTCAAGGAATTTCAGGCAGGGTTTAGGGCTGGATATTCTTGTCTATTTGTTCTGACAAGTGCTGCGGAACCTTTCCTACAGCGAAGCAAACAATTGAACGCCTTCTTCGCGGGTTTTAACGCAGCATTTGACACCGTGGGCCGAAATGCTCTGTTTCATTAGCTCTGCAGAAAGGGGGATGTCTCTGGAATTCGGACGAGTTTTACAATGTCTTTCCTCCTCAACTAGAGCAGCAGTTTGGAATGGGAAGCAGCTCTCTGAGTGGTTTATGACGCAAACTGGTGTAAGACAAGGATGTACTTTAGGTCCTGATTTATTTGCGCTCTTTCTCGATGATTTGGTTTATAATTTGCCGGTTTTGTAAAGGCCCTGCTACGGATGACATCGTCATACTCGCTAGAATCTCTCTTAACAAACCACAAGAGTATTGGTATTTTTTTTTGGAAACTGGTGGTTAATCTGGATAAATTAAAAAAGGTTGATCCTTAAGAATGGTGAAGTGGAGATTCAATGGTGAAAACATAGAAGTAGTCAAGGAATAAAACCATCGGGGAGTATACTTGACAAGAAATCTAAGTGTGGAGAACGGAGAAGGGACTTCTACCACTTACGTGGTATTTCTATTTTTGAAAAATCTACCACCTTTTGCCCACCGCTCATCATATTACTAGCATTCTTCTTCTTTATTTGGCGCTACAGTCCGGGGTGGACTTGGGCCTCAACTAACAAGCCTCTCCAACTAGCGCGGTCTCTAGCTAACTGTCTCCAGTGTCGCACGCCAAGTTGGTTGAGGTCCTTCTCCACCTGGGTGCGCTTCGTTCGTCCTCTGTTGCGTTGTCCCACGCCTTCGAAGTGGAAGACTCTCCGGGCCGGAGCTGAGTTGTCCATACGCTATACGTGGTCTAGCCATCTTAGGCGTTGGATCCGGAGACGCCTGACTAGACTCAAGTCGCTGTACAGGCCGTACAGTTCGTGGTTTAATCTTCTCCTGCAGAAACCGTCCACGCAAACAGGACCAAAGATCACACGCAGAGCTTTTATCTCTAAGAGACCAAGGACTTCTTCATCCGCTTTTGAGATTGTCCATGCCTTCGCGCCGTACAGCAGGACTGGGATGATCAAGGTCTTGGTCCTTCGAGAGATGGCTCTACTCTACTACTCAATTGCCTCATGAGCCCATAGAAGCAGCGGTTGGCAAGAGTTTCTCTGCGTTTGATCTCGGTTCTGCGGTTATTCCTACTATTGACTGCGGAGCCGAGGTAGACGAAGTCCTTGACTACCTCGAAGTTATAGCTGCCCATTGTGACGCTCTGTCCAAGACGTCGATGTTGTGTGTTCTTTCTTGATGACAGCCCAAACTTCTTTTTGCCCTCATTCACCGCTAGTCCCATTTTAGCCGCTTCCGCCTCAATGCCAGCAAACGCCTCATTGACGGCTCGCTGTGTTCTGCCAATCATCACGTTAATCTCATCCGCGTATGCTAGCAGTTGTACGGACTTCTGGAAGATCGTGCCTCTAGTGTTGGCGTGTGAGTCTTGCACGATCTTTTCCAGGATGATGTTAACGAAATCACATGACAGCGCGTCGCCTTGTCTAAATCCTTTTTTGACATTTAAGGTCTCGGTGAGTTCGTTACCGACCTTGATGGAGCAGCGAGAGTTCTCCATCGTCATCCTGCACAGCCTAACGAGTTTGGCAGGAATGACAAAACTAGACATGGCGTTGTATAGCTCATCCCTATGCACGCTGTCATATGCGGCCTTGAAATCGATAAAAAGGTGGTGGGTGTGGATCTGCATTTCTTGGGTCTTTTCCAGGATCTGTCGATGTGTGAAAATCTGGTCGATGGTGGACTTCCTCGGCCTGAAACCGCACTGATAAGGACCTATCAGGTTGTTGACGAATGGTTCCAGGCGCTCACACAAAACGGCAGAGAGGACCTTATAGGCGTTGTTCAGGAGATTTATCCCTCGGTAGTTGGTGCAGTTGAAGGGGTCTCCTTTCTTGTGGATGGGGTAAACGATACTGAGATTCCACTCGTCCGACCATATCTTACAGATGAGTTGGTGCATGTACCTTACCAGCTCATCTCCAGCAGCCTTAAACAGTTTCGCAGACAGTCCGTCAGCACCAGCAGCTTTATTCGACTTTAGTCTCGATATCGCTATCTTGACTTCGTCTTGGTCGGGAGAACGGAATTCTCGTCGATCATCTTCAATTGTGTGGAGTGGTGCCTGACAGCGGTATTGGAGTCTTCCTTGCCGTTTAACAGTCAACAGAAACGGTCTTTCCAGATTCTCAGTATCGACTGCGAATCTACTTCAAGGTGTTCCTATGCATCGGACAGGCAGTCCGTATTGTTAATGCGGCCTATAGTAATTTAATTTACAATGACGCCTTGACAAAGGTTGAAGACCAAGTGATAGCTAATACTGGAAAAAATGTATCTGATTTAGCGATGAGCAGACCCCAAAGAATTGGGAAAGTAAGTAGTGATTTAATGCTGATACTGATTCTTTAAAACGCCAAATAATGGATGCCGTTCCACCGTTTTGATAAAGTTATTCAAAAAATTGAAAGTGGCGAAGGAGATACTGGCAAAACCTTTATTTTAGATTTACTATTAGCACAAGCCAGAAAAGATAAAGACATAAAGACAAGACAGGGAATTCACGGCCCGACGCGGACTGAGTGCTTTTTGGTGGATTTGTTTCGCAAGCTCAGTCGCCGGCTTTGGGGATTACTGGTGACTGGTGAGGTGGTAGATTTCTGAGATTTTCCCGCAAATAGTCTCAAGGTCCGAGACGTCTAGCTTGGAAGGGAATGAGATGCGAGGCGACATTCTTTGGATGAAAACAAGTTGGTTGCACTCGGGAATGCCTCGAAAAGGGTACATCGCGACCCGACTTGTAGGCGAATTGTCGTGCCCGGTTGCCGAAGGTAGGGACACTCAGTGGGAAACTTGAATTGTTGCTAATGGACGTGTTTTCGGCGATGTGCTCGCATTTTGGCTAAGCAGCTTTCTTCGATTTGCCATCTGCGGGTGGAGTGTGAAAGATGGAGACTTGAAGTCGTGTGGGATTTTCACCCGCTAAACCCATTTCCCCTTCTACCCCTGGTCTTCGCGACGCTGCCGTCAAGCATTTCATCGCGGGAGGGTCTTCAATCTTATACATATTGGCAGCTAACTGCGCTGAGTTTCGTTGTCGTTCCTGTCGCCGTTGCTCCTTCCAAGCTTCTTGTATGCTTAGCATGTGATTATATTCTCTGGGGTAAGGTTCACGCCCAGTCTGTTCGCCAACAGGTTACGGTGATCACGATATCATCTTTCTTGACACGTGTTAGTCCATCTTCCTTCTCGTTCGATATTTCCATGCGGCCTCTTTGGTGAGGAGGCTATTGGCACCATTCCCAACAGAACGCATTTCGCATCGTATGAGGTTCTTTGGAAGGCGCGGCATGCTCTCAAAAGCTTTACTGCTTCGACCTTTGAGCTGTAGGATTTAGTGTTCATTACCCCTGGCCGTATTTCGGAGCCATAGAGCATCATCGACGTCGCTGCTTTGGCCAAGAGTAGCCTTTTCTTTTGTTTTGGTCCTCCAATGCTTGGCATGATCCTTGGCCGAGCAGTCGTTGTTTTCGCTGCCTTCTCCGCTGCATGTTGCAGATGTGTCTCAAACGTGAGCCTTGCATCTATAGTAACTATTAGTACTGGTTTAGATACTACAACGAGGTCACCAACGGTCACTCTTATAGCCTCCAAAACCCGTCTGCTACTGATAAGGGCTACATAGGTTTTTCCTCAGCTAATTGTAAGTCCATGGTTACTAGCCAGTCCTTGTAGTAGCATCCCGATGGCTTCGCCAGTCCTGTACCATCCCGATTGGCTACTGCTACGGTCACTATATCGTCGGCGAAACCAATTATTTTCGACGACCTCGGGGTTCGAAGTTTGAGCAAGTCATTTATACATAAAAGTCCACAGTAGAGGACCTAGTACGGAGTCCTGGAGTACACCACCTTTGACGTAACACTGCCTTATCCCATCCTCGGTGTCGTAGTGCAGTATCATATTTGTAAAATAGTCCGTCACTATCTTTTGCAGACAATCTGGCACTCTCTTGGCAGAAAGTGTTCGGCGGATCTTGCTCCAATTTGGGGAATTAAAGGCGTTTTTAACATCCATCCATCTTATAAAAATATCAAAGAAGAACCACCGTGGAACACCCGATTCGACTCTTCTGCTCGTTAAAACCAAGCTTTCACAATCCACTGTCTGGCTACGATTATCCCTAGTTCTACGTCATTTTAGACTTGGTTAGGTTCGAGTGTCTGACTCCAGTGGCCAGTCAAGCATTCTTGCACTGAAGAAAGTTCACACATTTGTGCCCGTTTCCCGAAGAGGTCCTCAGTCAGTGCAAGGTGTGGCCTTAATGAAATCCTTCCCAAAATGCCAACTCATGATCCACCTTCGACTGTTTCGTGGACAAGCACTTTTGGGATCATTGACTCCTTCAACAAGATTTGCTCGCCGATCACTAGAGCTGACTCCGCCTCCCTGCATGTCCGTGCAACCATAATCAACATCCCATTGAGCGTCCCATCATGCACCGCCATTCGATAGCCCGCAGGAAATGACTCACACGCACAACTCGTCGCAAACAGAGAGCACTTCTGTACAAAGTTGCAACAAGAGCTCTCATTCATTTGCTGCAACTCGTCATCTTCAAGGCATCTCGTCGACTCCTAGGAATGCCCCGTCACTGGATTGGCACTTAGCACCGCGATTCGATGAAGACTTCATGCATTACATCCGCGTGCCGCCAGCCCATCATCGCCATCCGCAGACGCGACCGTCGCTTGTAATTGATTTTAATTTGGTTTCCCTCTGCACAGTGCATCGACTTGTGGGCACTGCACTGAGGCTCTGAGAGCTCGCGAAACGCGCATAGATTCCATCTTCGGCCGCGCCGTTGTTGGCACAAACCAATTGCTCATCGCTGAAGAGCTGGCCTACGTGCATCCACTTAGCGGCCTGCCAACAGCATGCGGAACCCACGGCAAGACACGCTCGACTCTCCTGTTGCCGTGCTGGAGCGCGGCCCGAGCGGGGTGGCACTTCACTATTTATAGCCACCGCCGCGCCGACTGCGGAGTGTGTGCGTCCAGCATGGAGAGCGAAACGAATAAATTAAAGCGTCTTCCCGTCCGCGGCGTCTCCGGGACTCGTCGTGATGCAATGACCGCAGCGCGGAGTGGTCTCCCACATGGCGTGATGCATCGACCTGGCGGCGGCGGCTAAAAATAGCACACTCAGTTGGCAACAGGTTTCGACCATCGCCTGACAAATCCTTATCTAGTCGCGTTGACATCGGCACCCAAGGGATGGA
Organism: Eristalis intricaria; assembly: GCA_964034865.1. Taxonomy (NCBI): domain Eukaryota; kingdom Metazoa; phylum Arthropoda; class Insecta; order Diptera; family Syrphidae; genus Eristalis; species Eristalis intricaria. The sequence goes on from OZ035877.1 coordinate 12,520,827, forward strand.
CTCTGTCGTTTCCGATTACCATCGCGGCGGTCGTTGTTATCAGAGCCTCTGCACGTCGTCCATCACGCTTCGAGTGGGCCTCGCACCAATTAGACCGCTGCTCTGTTGCTGGGCCAAGGTGGGCCTAGACCCTGACTGGCCCATCGCGGATGGGATTAATTGCTGCGAACGTGGAATGAGGGAAAGGTGCTCGGTGGCGCCGCAGTCCTCGAGAGACGTCTGGCGATTTGACATCCAACAAGCCGTGTTGGCGTGGGGAGTTCGCGCAAATCGCGCAACTCGTGTCGGTCGTGTCGACTGGCGACGAGAGAATAATTACAAGACGTCGAAGCGTGAGGATTCCTGGAAAGACTTCCAGGAAGAGCCCCGCTGGTTGAACTCTTTCTGCAGAATTTCCATTTCACTGGAACGAACGCGGGTAGACAGAGGTAGGGCGAGCTGGAACGTCGCCGCGATGAAGAAGGCAAGGCGAAGGTTTGGTGTGACTGTTGCGACGCGGCGGATTGCACGGCTCGGTAGAGCCTGGCGGTGGTAAGTGGGTCGTGGGTTTTTCGTTCTTTAGAGGACACGTGTCATTTGGCACCTTGACATCTGCCAAGGCATCTGTTTGTCGTCTAGGCAGCTTCTAGAGAACTCGTTGGCCCATTCTTTTCTGTCTTTACAAACGATGCTCAAATGAGCTAGCCAATTGCATTCCTTCCCTCCATGACCTCACCCGAAATACTCCTCGCGCCAGGAATGCTCATCAGTGTACCCTTAAGTCTACTTTCGGGAGCACAGTCAAATTTAGAGACTCGTACTGCACGATTACGGAATGCTCTTGCTAGCCCAATATTCAGCACAGGCTACAGGTCTAAGATATTTAAGACCAATCCGCAGAGACACTTCCATTCGGGACTCTAGAGTTTTATAAAGGCGAAGGCAAGGCCCTAAGACAAGCCCTCACAAACACCCGAATCTTTTCCATCAAGCTAGCTCTCACGTGGAACCACACGGGCCAGCCATAGGTGAGCATTGGCCGACTGAGGGCCATGCAGCAGATAACCTTCATCCGAGCATCGAGTTGGCTGTTGTAAGACAGTCTCAGGGCAAAAGCGCCTCGGGCCCTGGCCAGAGCAGCACCTACATGTTTGCTAAGATATAGATATTGATATAGCCAGATCCCCAGGCATCTGTCTACAGTCCTTTGCGCCAGTGGTTCCCCGTGTCGGTAATCGAAACGATAATCCTGTTGACATTCAATTCATGTGGATTTGATTGGTTTTATAATGATGGGAATATGTCATCCGTCAAGTGCAGAACGGAGCTGACCCGGCTTGGATGAGCCGCGATAGTAGGCCTTCTCTAGTTGCGACGTCACACTGCTTTAAGTGATTCCCTGTGGCAGATGCCTGTCCTCAACTAACATAACTTCAACGCGAATGGTTTCCCACAAATTTTACTGCAAGATTCCCATGCACTGCATCTCGTCCATTTCGAATGGCATTTCCCTATCTAACGGTCTACAGAAAGACTGAACCAACACCAAGATACATTGAGGAACTCTGTCCGCTTCCCCGATCGGCCGCAGTCGAAAAAGATGAATTGTCTGTGACTGGCTGCAGTGACTAATGCAGTACCTACCGCCGCCAAGTGCCGACAACCACTAGAATTCAATTATCCCCCGGTTACCGCAGGCCAGCACCGCAATCCCCTCCGAAAAGTACACCTGCTCCCCACGGCCTGGCACGGCACCTTCATAATTCAAAATGCGCCATTGGAACACACACACAAAACAATTCACAAGCCATTAGCCCAGAATAATTATTCCTCATGAATGTGCATAGAGACTTCCACCGGAATGGCCAATTCGCGTGCTAATTGACTGGCACGTCAAATTCTCAACGCAAGCTCTCCGGCATCGAATCTCTCTCGTCTCCTCCTGCTCCTCCTCCGCCAACGACGGCACGACAGCGCTGACTGCGACTGGGAAATGAGATATCAACAGAAAAAGAAAAAAATTAACAGACTACCTTCACAGAGAACCCTGAGCATGCTAATTAAACACACAGCTCACAGCTCAGTGCCCACACGGCGTGGCGGCGCGGCGTTGGTCGGGGTGACGGGCGTCTCTCACTCTCTCTGTGTGTGAAGGAGAATCGCGATGAAAAGTATGAATTTCCCGAAATTTCCCGGGCAACATCTGTCGTCAATCATCTTCAATCTGACTCACCTTTACGCACTGCTGGTGATGGTGCTGTTGCGGCACCCTCCACGCCCGTGGCTGATGCCGGTCAGGGTTCTGGCCTCCGAGGGGTACACTGAGTCACGACGCTGCATAAGTGACGGCTGAAATTAGACACAAGAAATCGACATCAAGACGTTGACTAAACACAAACAAGAGGGGATGCAAAGAAACAACAAAAAAGCAGTGATTTTAAAATGAATTTATAATTGGACCCTTCCTCCCTCCCACCACCACCCCCACCCTTCGGCCCTTTCTTTCGTTTAAGGACCTCAATGGGCACTGAGATGGGAAACGATTTTCATTTCACAATCATCTTCCGGCCCCCAGCGCCGTCTCTGCAGCGCAGCACCCTGAAAGGGCGGCCATAGTAGAACCAGTCCATCCCCCTTGATGGCTAAACAACAACAGCAGCAACAACAACAACAACGAAAAAGCTTTTACACTAATTACAACGAATATTGCTGCGCTGTAGCATGTAGCTCCTCCGAATGCAAACTGATTGCATTCCGCTAATGAAAAGCGAGATTTAAGGCTTTTGTCTAGTCGGGGACACGAATGAAACGATCGCCAGCCAAGGACGCTCCTCCCTCCCCCATTGTTGGTTGTGCCTTTGCCGTACGCCCTGTCCTCACACACCGGCACCTCACATGTGTCGCAGCGCCAGAAAAAAAAAATGGGCATTTAATTAAAATTACACAAATTTTCTGTCGGCAAATGGGTAATTACCCCCGTGGAAGGGTGAAAGGACTCATTTACAGCCTCATCCGCATCCACCTCTCGGTGCGTACACACGCATTTGTTGAATCTGATTAACTACCGCTCCCGGGGTGTTCTAATGACATTTTCAGACATCGCCTTTTGATGATTCTCAAGGGGTGGGGGGAGGGCTGTGTCTGAGGGCCCGCAGTCATTATGCACACTTGAGCGGGGCGCGTGCGAGGCCGGTGATGAGAGGGACACGTCGTCGGGGAAAGGCACTTGACTATCAATTTTCTCGCGCTCCTTTTTGGCATTCCACGGGTGGGTGGCATAATTAATTCTAATGCGTGTGCACGTAGGTGCCGCCTGCTGAGTGGGTGGAAATCGACTTTCCAGAGTTTTCCTGGTCAGGAGAAGTTATTTTTGTCACGTCACGTCGTCGCGGGTCTTATGGCTTGTCTTCGATTGGAGCTGCGCTGGTTACGGGCATGGGATGTGCTGGAAGGTGGTGGGGAGAAGCCAGTGAAAGCTTCCATAGGCGGACAGTGACGGTCGAAGCACTTTTGAGCGGCTTAGGGAATCGTCCGTCCGTGGACAAAATTCATTTCGGAAAAATTATTTCATATGTGGTCCGAGAAATTTGCAAGCAAACTTCTTCTTTTTCAACGTCCCTCGCACCTTACTGGATCCCTACTGGTCCGCCTGTGGGCATGAAATATCGCCAGGCCCCCTGTCTCTAATCCCTTCACGACTGAGGCCGATCAAATGCTGGTGTTTTTTTTTTTTTTAAGATCATCTCTTCCGCAATTGCGTTGAAACGGTGATTGATATTGCCTTTTTAACGGGGTTCGAAGGATCTGTCCTTTGAACATGAGAATACCAACCGAGCCGGGCATACTTAACTTTATTAGAGATTGGTTTATTACTCCTGCTGTCATGCGAAGCATCTTGCACTAACTACGGCTTCAACTCACCGGTGTCAAGAATGTTAAGCTTGGCTGACGCCAAGGAACACTCTTCCGACTCCCATATCAGCAAAAATCTCTCTTCCCATCTCTCTATCTACCTCTTCAAGTTCCGTTTGTTTACCAGTGATCTTGATCATTTGACTCGGACTGCAAGATGTTGCAAGGCGGAGATGCCTCGGAGAATAGATTCGTTACGTTACTCCATTTGCAAGATTGGTTTTGACATAGGCCCTCTTGTCACCGTCTTGAAGTTCAAAAATCCCCCGGATAGGTTAGAGTGGCACTTAAACCTAGATGGTCCATTGTACTGCCACTTGGGTCGTGCTGGTGTAATCCGTGATCCATTTGCTGACGGTATCAAGGAGTACTGTACTCTAGTTGAGCCTTGAGGATATTTGTGGAGTGAAGCGGCTTAGAGTGGCGGCTAGTGGTGCGAAAAGAACTGGCTGGTTTAAAGCACCCGGGGTTCAAGAGGCCATCAGAGAGGAGAAGAAGACCTACAGAGACTGGATTCTCTTGGAGGACTCTTATTCTCGTGAGCGGTACACTGAGGTGCGGAGAACTCGGAAATTGGCTGTGCGAGCAGCTAAAGAGCAGTCTTGGAAGGAGTTCGGCGAGAAGTTGGATAGCGACCATAGATCTTCGAAAAAGGTGTTCTGGCAAACCATTCGCCGACTCAGAGGAGGGAAATTCAACATCATCGAAGAAGTCAAATACAAAGGTGGTGTGGTGCTTTCCAATGAGGAGGACATCTTGCGCAGATGGAGCGAGCACTTTATGGAGCTGTTTAATCCCGAAGAGGGCACTGAGGATAACAGACCCGAAGTCTTAAGTGGGGCAGAGAATAGTTCAACGGTGGAGGAAGTCATTTAGCGATAGATTCGCTAAAAGTTGGTAAATCCGCCTAAAAGTGGATGAAATCCGGCCAGAAATGCTTAAGGCAATGGGTAAAGAGGGAGTTTTATGACTCTCTCATATTATTAAGGTGGCCTGGGAACGCGGTAAGACATCCGGCGATTGGCAAACTGGGGTGGGTCATTTTAAGAAGTTGGACAAAAGAGACGGCTCCAACTACACCCCCTTAAGTCACCACGGAAAAGTCTACGCTAAGGTTTTTGGGACCGCAATCTAGAGCTATGTTCGAGTCCAGTATGGGGGATGAACAGTGCGACTTTCGAGTCGGCAGATGTAGAGAAGACAAGCGTTTCACTCTTAGAATGGTACTTGAGAAGGCTTGGGAGTATGCCAAACCCATCTACAGGTTTGGAGATTTGAAGTGTTCTGCAGGAGTATGGGATTGAGGGTCCTCTTTTGAGGGCCATTCAGAACATTCAGAACGGGACGAACGCCTTTTGGGCCGATCACTCGATCCACTAGTCCGCTAACTTCTCATCACGCCACACTAAGCACTACTAGCGTGATCCTGGAAAGGGGAGAAGCCGAGGGAACCCCAACAGGTTCACACTAGAAAAGGAACCGGACACCCCTGATACTGGAAACGACCACCCACACCTGGCGCTAACACGACCACACAAGTGTCCTGGAATATGACACCGTCAGGATCAATGCCCCACTCGCCCACCTACCATGACGAATCTGTAGCATATTTCTAGGTGAAAACCTTTCAACTGTCGGAACCCATAATACTTACACAATCTGTAGCAGCTGGGTTCGGGTTAACGGTGCTAAATCAACACTTTTCACCGTCGGCGTTGGACTTCGCCAAAGGTGCATCTTGTCACCTCTCCTTTTTATTGTTTGTATGCGTTGGATGTTGCTGCGCAGCCGATGCGAGGAATATTTCACATTGGGAGAGTTGAAGACAAGTCACCTTCTTTTTGCGGATGACTTAGTTATCCTCACATCTTCCCAGACGGAACTCCAGCACGCACACAATAGGTTTGTGGCCGTTTGTGCTGAATCAGAGGTTAATAGAGATTAACTCTACATGTTGGTGGACTCCCATTGAAACAGATGAAGACGTTTAAGTATCTCGGGGACTTCTTCACGACTGATGGGAGTATTAATACTGAACCTTTCTGTAGGATTGGTCAAGCTGGGTCAGTTTTTAAACTTAGTGTGAAAGCCAAGTTAGCAGTTTTCAACTCAGTATTTCTTCCAACTCTCACCTATGGTCATAAAAATTTGGCTAATGACCGAAAGAATAAGATCGCGAATACAAGCTGGCTGAGATGAGATTTCTTCGTGCTGTTGTGGTAATTACTCGCCGGGGTAGGGTGAGAAAACGACTGTGCGCGAGGGACTAAATGTTGAGCAGCTACTTCTTCGAACGGAAAGAGCTATGCTTCGTTGGCTTGGTCACGTAGCACGAATGTCGTCACTATCACGACTTCTGAGGCGGGCGTTGAATGCGATTCTATCAGGTAGGCGACCACTTGGCCTCCCCAGGATGAAATGGTTGGACCAAGTCCATAAGCTCGCCTGGTTACGCTTGGGCATAACTCCTGATGAGTTAGCGTCGATAGCGGGGGATCCTGGAGATCTCTCGTCCGTGGTTTACTCCCGCAACCCCTTTAGTGGATCATGCGGGTCAGAAGATGATGGGGTTCGAAGGACTATATCTGAAGCCAAGTGACTATATTTTCAAATAATCCAATCAATCATTTAAATTTTGTCTCTTCTCCACCAAATTCATCCTTAAATTGTATCACCTGAAAATTAAGAAATGAAAGAAAATTAAGAAATGAAGAAATGAGGAGAAGGAGGAGGAGGAGGAGGAGGAGGAGGAGGAGGAGGAGGAGGAGGAGGAGGAGGAGGAGGAGGAGGAGGAGGAGTGTCTAAAGGTCTCCTAGTACTTGTATGTTTTTTTGTCAGAAGAGGCTTCACGATATCTGTTTGTCTCTATTCTGAGCGGGTTTTTAAAGTCAAAGCCATTTTGCAAAAGATTCCGTAGCTTGATCAATTCAGTGTCCTACGAGGGGCCTGCTTCGGTTTGTCCCTTGATTTGCCTGTCAATCATAAGTCTTTGTTGTATCCCTTGAGAGACTGAGGTGCCCCACTAGGGGCTGCAGGATTTATTAACGATGTTAGCCAAGCTTCTCTTGATCTGTTTCAATAATCCAACCCTCCATATCGAAGTAGCAGATTAATGTAATAAGTTAAACTTAAAACAGTACTTGTTTTATATAGAAATTAATTTATTTTTAATTACAAGTTTAATGTCGATTATTTGTCGATTTACATTGTCAGAGCGTAAAGTTTTGCTTACATTATTTGTCATCCATCACTTTCTACGACTGTCAAAGTGATAACTGACAAATCCCATCCTAGACAAACTGGCGTCCAAACAATATCGACTTGGAAGATGAAAAGCGAACCCTTGTTAGCGTATCTACCAAAGCCCGTTGGACCCTACTTTAGTCCCTAGATCGACATCCTGATAGCGCAGTCGAAAAATAGAAGACAACTGACTCGTTGTCCCAACAAAGGACGAAATGCCTCTCCACTCCACTCACAGATTCAAACAACGCGCCCCGCAATTGACTCGTCAAACAAAGACTGCCGTCATTGAGACCATCTTGAAGGTTACCTGCCCACTCACAATCCTATCAGTGTAACTGCCAACTGATGATATTTATACCCTCGCCGGTGTTTCCTTATCTCCGCGCGGCATACGCACCAGCCCCAGAGGACCTCTGAACCGCAATCGCAAAATCTTCGCACAAACTTTCACATTATTTGCACGCCTTCCGCTCCCGTAACCATTATCCTTCCTCGAAATGCCTGCCTCCGCTCACTAACGAGCCGCACTGCGCTACACTTCAAAGCGACGACGACACCAACCAGAGCACAGGAGCCAGCGCTCGCAACAACCGCTGAGCACACAAAACTTGCGATGCTCCTCCACCCTACACGCATACACAAGCGAATAAATAAGAAGCCAACGTCTTAATAAATTAAATTGAAGCCCACTCTTCGCCCGCGCAACTAGGACACATTTCCGTGGATATTTTCGCAGACGCCGCCGCTGCAACGCCACACGCTGCCGGCCCTCCCACCGCTTCGCTGACCGAGCACACAGAGTCGAAGTGTCAAAAATTATAAATCACGATGAAAGTATCTTTAAACAGCTTAATATCGCCGGGTAATTATTTTAATTTACAGTTACGACGCAAAAAACGTATAAATTGAGTGCGTACTAGCTATTAACACTCAAACACCGAATACGGGCGGCTGCGGCGGGTGGGTGGGTGCTCGGTGAGGGATTGCTGATTAATGTGGGTTGATAGAACATTTGGGGGGAGGCCGGTGGGCTGGTGCTCTGGTTAAAGAGAGGGAGAGAGAGGGAATACACCCTTCGCCAGGAACGAAGGGCGCCATTCGAAACTGCTGGATTGATTGACAGAAGCTTGACACGAGACGATGACTGATGGCGGTGGTCGTTGGCAGGGGCACATCGGATGGAAGACTGGAAAGAGCTGCAACAGGAAGCTGATGAATTGGTTCTGATTTCGTGGAATTTAGAGATTTGGTGGGGGTTTGGGAGCAACTTTGAAGACCTCCCTTTCCATCATCGTCCTGGCTTCGCAGTCAACTGCTAGTGGAGGTACAGTCAGAGCTGAACCTTGGCCCAGTTTCCTCAGCAACCATTCCATGTTGAGCGCGCTAGTAGTCTCTCACGAGTAAGGTACACCTTTGGATTCAATTAGACACCCAATGACGAAGGTTAAGAGGATGGTCTTGGGCGAGACACACATTTCTTGAGCAGTGTCAGAAACTTCTTGTCTAGGCACAAAGAGACGAAAAGAGAAATCGGAACGGAGACGGCGGCGCTTGGAGTCCAGATTCCGAGTAACACAACACTTCCTTTTACCCCATTTGGCTAGCATCATTCATCCAAGGTAGGCTGGTCCACCATTCCGCTCTATCTATGGAAGAAGTCGAAATAAGACCGTCAGCAAAGCAATAGTCTGCCGAGACAGCTGAGGATTCAGCACAGATTTCAAAGAAAAAGCAAGGGTCCCAAGTTTCAGGCTTGAGGCACCCCAAGCACTTTCGGTCGCATTCACGCTAACGTTCACTTTACAATACGAATAAAAGGCTTACAGTGTTGTGCTTGTGATAGTCGACGTAGCCCTGACGTTGAATGGCGTCGAGAGCCCACAGTTATGTGTACTCCACAGATGAAGGGATTCACAATGGGCCTAAGGTCTCCGAGTGGAAGTGATGTTCTACCATCACACTCCCCTTCCTAACGTTAACCTAACCTAACCGAAAAATCGATCACCCTTTTTTCTGATGAAGTTTTTCGAAGATGCTCAGGTTATGCAGAGATGGTGTGACATTGAGTGGCCTTGGTAACGAAAAAGCGGGAGGCTGACAATCTCACGAAAAAGGGAAAAGGACACGCCTGCTTGCATATAACCGCTTAGAGACACAAGGGAAAAAACTGGAAGACGGTGATCTGGAGAGAGCCAAAATTCGATGGCTTGGTCGGGGTAGAGGGCAACATTAAGGACGACAGCATCACTGATCAATTTAAGATTGTGTGCATGCTGACAGGAATCCATACCGGACAATTTGCCATAGGTACACATGCATTGCATCTCAACATACCACCCGACGACTTTAACAGAAGCTACAGAGATAAGGTTGGTAGGTAGAAAGTGGCTTCAATGCACTTAGCCCAAGTAGACCCCTTGTACCGTCACGTGGATGTTTCAAATTCAAGAGGATTTGCGTGAATTATGACAGCTAGCCAGTTTGAATAGTGCGTTGAGCGGTATTCTGCTGAGATCGTTAAGATCGTTATAGAAACTTTTTTGAAGTTGCAGATGAGGTGTTGGGTGTTTTCTTCCTCCTCTTCGTCTAGGCAGCTCCTACAAAGACACAGAGTCAAGGAGGAAATATATTCTGTTCAACATCTGCTCTGTCAAAGTCCAGCCATAGCAACGAAAAGAAGGCAGTTCCTAGAAAAGCACTCCCTCGTAAAGTTGGAGGACTTAAGCGGCGTTGAAACTAAGATTCATACAAATATGAATCTGGATGGTTTTAGGAATAAAAGAAGGTTTCTCACATATCTCTAGTGAGGGCACAAATGACACGACATGTTGGTCTAAGTGAATCACTGTCACAACTCTCAAGTTCAAGTTCAAGTTCAAGAGCTGTGAGCTTCATTCATTCGCAAACCATTCAATAAAGACGAAATAGAAGCACGACGAAGTTATAGCATATAGCAGAATACAGTTTAAGATGTCGGTCGTATGCATAATTATATTTTGCCAGGCAGTACGGTGCCATAATGTTTCTCAATTTGACCAATCTCTTGGCAAATCTGTAATGTTTCGTCACGACTGAGAAGATGCTCAATCGGATTGAGGTCTGCAGATTGCGGTGGCCAATCGAGTATTCAAAGTGGTTGACTTGCAGCCACGCTTTGGTAATTCTGGCTGTATGTTTCGGAGCATTATCTTGTTGGAAGATAATGTTGTTCAAGACTTGTTAGGACTCCGCCTTGTAAAATGGTGATGAAAAATTATAAAGGGCCCTCTGCTTTTCGTTCGAAGATGGAATGTACATGAAACGATTGAATGAGCAGTTTGATAATTTTTGTGACTACTTGTCTAAAATCTGTGACTCGGTAATAGTGGGACAAGGCAATAGAACAATAGATAGCATATTTATCTTCGTCAAATGCACCATTCCTTGATTTCTAAGTACCATTCAGGTGCTTGTTTCCCAACAAGGGAAGAGTTGACTACAAACGAGACCATCAACATTTCGGCTGTCACGCACATTTGGCATCTTTTATACACACCTCGATAAAAGATGCTTAAATGCACCGAACCACTAAAATGTCTGACAGAGTCTGTGTTTTGAAAGCGGAGGTCCTGGCAGTCAGGGAAGCAGCCAGAATGATGTCAATGTTGAAAATACCAGCGGCTGATGACAGTCAAGCGGGCATCACAGCAATTAAGGCAACACCAATCAAGCCCAATCTGGTCGCAGTCGGCCGCGAAGATAACTCGATAAATCTATGCAAGATCCCGTGCCATGAGGGACTTAAGGCAGCGAATGAACTTGCCTGGAAAAAGGCTGTTGAACAGTGTTAGATTCGACAAAGTCCTTCAGAACGACAAAAAGTTAGTTAATTATCTGAAGTCCCATGGAATGAAAGTTGGGACCAGCCAGCGATAAATACGAGACTGCGGCGACCAAGAAAAAGAGGATTCTAGTTCCCCTCACCAAATTGGCCCATGCCACAGTCTCTGCTCGTTGAGATTGAGACATAGAACACTGACACAAACAAAAATCCCACTATAATCTTATTTCTGGTTCCTAAGGGTATTGCTGAGCAACGCATGATGTTGATGTATACGAAGGAGGAGTAAAATGCGAGTTTCCCCAGCGGGCATCACAGTGAGATCCAGTGGGGCCTTAGTGATGCGTGACTTAAGCCCGCCTGCTCTGACCTGACTTAATGGCTATGTTGCATTGAAAATTACAGTCCAGAGTCTTTGGTGAAGCCTTTTTATGCGGCAGATAGGCAGCAATCATGATTGGTTGTCAAAAACCGACTAATTTTCGCAACTTCCTTCAAACCTGAAGGACTAAATAGATGGAGATTGACGGAAGCAGTGTTGCTTTCAAAGCGCGGGCCAATTAAAAGGCAGATGACTTATAGATTTGGATTTGAAGAAGCTGACTTATCAGGGTACTGACTCATCATTTGGGCACAAGGAATTTACCCTAACTGCTTTTGTTGATATTGAGGATGCCTTTAACAACGTTGAACCCCATGCAATAATCTAAGCCACTCAACAGACTCGTGTTGTGCGTACTATTCTTCTCTCACGCGTGGAAGAGACCTACAGTTTAATGCCGACTCGACGGCGAAGTTGAGAAGCTTTTTCTAGACAGGAGTACTCTTTGAGCATTGTCAGTGACTCGAAAGAGGCAGAGCCGTGAAATATGAAAGGTGGTCAATTCGGGTATGGAACCTGGCACCAGGGATGATCAAGGTCTTGTATAAAGTCAGCTTGGTCCTTCGAGAGATTGCTCTACTACTCAATTGCCTCTTGAGCCCATAGAAACAGGGGTTGGCAAGAGTTACTTTGCGTTTGATCTCGGTTCTGACCTTGTTCGTACTATTTACTGCGGAGCCGGGGTGGACGAAGCCCTTGACTACCTCGAAGTTATAATTGCCCTTTGTGACGCTCTGTCCAAGACATGCCAGCAGACGCCTCATTGACGGCTAGCTGTGTTCTGCCAATCACGTCAATGTCATCCGCGTATGCTAGCAGTTGCACGGACTTCTGGAAGATCGTGCCTCTAGTGTTGGCGTGTGAGTCTTGCACGATCTTTTCCAGGATGATGTTAAAGAAATCACATGACAGCGCGTCGCCTTGTCTAAATCCTTTGTTGACATTGAAGGTCTCGGTGAGTTCGTTACCGACCTTGATGAAACAGCGAGAATTCTCCATCGTCATCCTGCACAGCCTAACGAGTTTGGCAGGAATGTCAAAACTAGACATGGCGTTGTATTGCTCGTCCCTATGCACGCTGTCATATGCGGCCTTGAAATCGACGAATAGGTGGTGGGTGTCGATCTGCATTTCTTGGGTTTTTTCCAGGCTCCGCCGTAATGTTTAGACTTGGTCGATGGTGGAATTAACCGGCCTGAAACCGCACTGATAAGGACCTATCAGGTTGTTGGCGAAATTTTTAGGCGCTCACGCAAAACGGGAGAGAAGATCTTATAGGCCTACGCGTCAATTCACAAAAAACGGACGTCGTCCTTTTCACTACTAGTACATAATCCCTAACTTCAATTACCCCTCTCTATGTGGGAACCCTTTTAAAGGCAATATTCTATGGCCTTATGTTAGACACGAGGCTAAACTCAAGGACGAAGCTCAATATCCTGGAACGTGTCAAGAAGGCCTCTACGGCTGTCTACTCCTGTAAAATGGCCATAGGGTCCAAATGGGGACAACAATCCCGCATGGCTATTTGTTTCAGTAGTCAGACCAAATGGTGTCGCAATTTGGTGGATTGCACTTGAAAAGGAATTAACCTCGTGCAACATCCCCTTTGCCATGCGTTTCTATGAAACTTTCTCCAGCTAGAACCATTTTTTCTGTTTGTTGCTCAAATGAGAAGAAGAAACTTCGATCGCAGCACAAGTGCGACGTAGCTCCGCTATCAACACACCAGGAATATTTTTTCAAACCAGTCTATGAAGCAGTCGGTCGCCGTGGCGTAGTGGGTAATTGCGTCGACTCTTACGCAGAGGGTGCTAGGTTCGATACCCGACTTTATCACCTGTCGTAATTCACGGCTCCACCTCTTTCGAGTCACTGACAATACTCAAAGAGTACTCCTGTCTAGAAAAAGCTTCTCAAATTCGCCGTTCGGAGTCGGCATTAAAATGTAGGTCCCTTCCACTCGTGAACGAACAATAGCACGCACAACACGAGTGGTTGCTGAGAAGCTAGGCCCAGGTCCACCTCGGACTGTCGCGCCGCCCATATATGAAGCAGAAGCAAGAATTGAAAACGAATGTTCATACTTTGCGTCGCTTTGCATTGAGAAGCGAAGTGATCTCTGCGCCCACAGTTATGACACTTCGCACTTGTGCGTCTTTTTCCCTTTCAACTGTCGCCACTGGTGTCAAAATTATTTCCGAGACCACTCTTACATTTGGTGAACCTTTTGTCGCATGTGTACCAAATTCGCATGTGCAACAAATACCTGACGACCTTCGCTACCATCTGACCCTCTCTCTATTTCATGTCTTCTAGGTCCCTCCTCCAGCAGCTTCACTTTAAGCAGGTTTAAATCTGGAATCGTGTCGCTTGTCACTATGGCCACCACGAAATTTTCGAACGAATTCGGTAAACCAGAACGTAGAATTATGACTATGATCTCCTGAGGCACGTCAACACCGATTTCAGCCAGTTTATCTCTCATTTATGTGCTCCGACATGCTAGATCCCTCAGACAAGCTAGGGAACAGACGTTTTTTTTTAAACAAAGCGATCTTTCGCGCAGGACCCCCTTTAATTTATTCCATGCAAGTGTAGAGGGTGGGCAGTTCCGCACGTGGTTTATTTGCGTGGGTCTTGTGCAAAGCATTATACTAGCTAATGTCTTTTTATCCTTTGCATCGAATGCTCCTGACACCGCCGCAAATGGAGATACACTCTTTACGAGCCTTCCACATGTGATTGCCCATAAATCCGAGTGAACCGGAACGCTCTTTATGTGGACAGGCCGCGGTGCATAGTTAGAGTCGTCTAGTTTTTCAATGGCGTACAAAACTGAAGCAGTCATATTTTTAACTTATATGGAACAGCAGCTAGTCAATCACAAAATGTTTTACTTTGGAAGCCACTTACTTATTAACTGACGACCCATGCAGGGTCCGAGCCTGAGCGATAGCTGCTTCCTGGGCACGCTGTTTCCACTCATCAAGACCAAGCTGTCTTGCATCCGTGATTACTTGGTCTCTATACCGGAGATTCGGTCTTCCCCTCCTTCTTGAACCAGCAGGCTCGGATTCGAAGACCCTCTTCGCTGGAGCATTGTTGTCCATGCGCTCGATGTGGCCGAGCCAGTGCAGTCGACTTAAGTAATTTTGATTCTAATAATCCCCTTCACAACATAACGCATACCACTCGGAAGAGTGCAGAGGATGGAATGCATAGGTATCAGAGGAGCACTAAGGACAACATCCTCCGAAGCTCTTAACGTGCTCCTTAACCTACCACCGATAGAACTAGTTGATAGGCAGACAGCAGCTAGTACGGCGATCGGACTAAGATCGCTGCACAACTGAAAAGAACTTCGGTAAGGACAATCGAAATCGATCCTCAGTAGGTCTAGCCTCACTATACCTAAGCGACTCTTCGAGAAGAAATTCTAAACAAGCATCCCCTCTGAGATGTCTTACTGGGAGTCTGAACATCAGACTTTGAATGGTCCTCTGCGAATTTTCACAGATGAAGATCGAAGATGGTTACTGGTGTGGGGGCTGGTGTCTATACCAAGGCTATAAATTTCCAGCCATCTTTTCGACTACCTAATCACTGTAGCGTCTTTCAGGCTGAAACTATAGCGATTAAGGAAGCCCTGTCCTGGCTGAAAAACAATGTAATATCGCGCACAGATATCATCAATTGTTCCGATAGCCAGGCAGCGATCAAAACTCTAGATTCAGTCACCTTTCATTCCAAGACTTCCCTTAATTGCCGACTATCTCTTAATGAGATGGCCAAGTATTTTAGCATCCAACTCATGAGGGTGGCGGGACACCTGGGTATTCCAAAGAATTGTAAAGCAGATGAACTCGCTAGAAAGACTACAAACTCCCTCCGGGTGGCGATCCACCATCCATGCCTATCGCTATCATAAAATATCTACTAAGACTGTTTCTAGCCTCTATATAGCCATGGAGCTTGATCAAATGAATCGTAGATGGTCAACTGGCACAGGATGCCTCATTACCAAACAAATCTGGCCTACAATCGACCTTAAGCGATCAGGGCCCAATCTTAGAACTGTCATCGGCGTTATAACAGGGCATTGCGCCCCAAGAACATACGCCTCCAGACTTGGCCTCCCATACAACGACTTCTGCAGCAGCTGCGGGGACGACGATGAGGAAGAAACCACTGTACACTTGGTTTGCGGAATAGGTACTCATTGATCCGCGAGGTAGCACAATGGGCCCATGTTGGCCCAAGTGTAGCCACTTCTACCTAACCTAACCTTGGTCCCAGTATGCTTGCCTCTGAGCATCTGTCAATAGAGGCCTTGGCAAGAGCAACTTATTGAAAATGAAGACGAGCATGTTGCTCTTGGCTTCCTGCTTCCACTTGTTCATCAACTCCCTGCCGGATATTGTCTCTATGCCTTAGGAGTCTTAAATGCCAAAAATGTCTTTTCTCGTACCACCTCAACCACGCGCCCCCTCTCAAGTCTCACATGGTTCTCATTTTGGACGTCGTTCGTCATCGGCAAAGCAAACAAGTGTATCATTTATTCACGTCGTCCACTGTAACCAATCCATCCAACCGACTGGTAACCGATTAAGTACACGCTGTCGCACCAAATTCCACCCCTGGTCCCAGAGTCGCCACCCAGTTGCCAGCCACCCCCCACCGCAGTGGCGCATTTAATTATGCTGTACACACGCCAGACCTGACAGGTTTACGATCAATTTATTGGCAGCCCTGCTAATAGGCGACCTAATCCACAGCCAACCGAACAGGACGACAATTTATCCTGTAATAATTATCCTTATTGGAATTTTTTGTTCGCCTCTGCGGCGGCGGTGGCGGCGGCAGCCGCCCGCATTTGGCGACATTCCTCATCGGATGACGGTAATGTGGATTTTGTAACAAAATAAACAGCGCCCCCGGCCGCCGGCCGCCGACAAAGGTGGGTCGCTGGCCGAGGGTAAGCACATATTTTCCCGGAGACGTCCTCATTTTGGCCAGGATTGCAATTATTGTGAATGGATGTGGCGAAGTCCTGGTGCGGTGTCGATGGTCGATGATATTGGTCTTTTTGGGAAATTGATGCGAAAAGTTGCCCGTCGAGATGGCTTAGGGAGGGGCGCGTTGTTTCCATTCGAGGCATGGGAAAATTGAAATATGGCAGACGATAAAGGCCGTAATAAATTGGACGAGTTTCGATGGGTAACCACCGTCGACGTCGCCTTTGCCTCGCGTCGATATTGCAAACTTTTAATTGGCTCGGTCTAGGGGCTAATTTGGCAACAGATTGGTTCGGATTGCGCCCGAGGCGAGCGCATGACGATGAGATTAAATCTTCGTGTTGATTCATTCAATAAATGGCTGCAAATAGACGAAGGATATCTGATTGGGTTTGCAGGAGCCGGCAATTTTAACGAGAAAAGTTACCAGAATCTGGTTATTAACTGTGATTGGACAATAAGGGAGATGGCGGGCACTGCGAAGCCTGCAGGGCAATGCTGCTGCGAACTATGAGACGATGAAGAGGGACTTGACTTCTCACAAGCTATGGAGAGATGGACTATGGCAGCAGTGATGTCAGAGTGCGGTCGGAAGACCGTTGCGGGGTGGGACAGTTGGTGGAAGAGTTGATTCTGGGAATTTGCGAAAAGCAACTCGTGGGGGCTGATAAGCGGGAACGAGGATGCAAGTGCGGCTGCCAAAAAGAATGTACCTCTAGTCTCCTCTCGCCCGTGGCAAGATGTTCAGAATGTTGTCGAATAAAGCTTCTGGTGGGAAAGTCTGTACAACTTACAATGTCCTCGTCCGCTCTTTGTGGTTGATTGTCTGTGATCCTTGCCGCATGTACCCACGTGATAACCCTCCGCCCATTCAGCTTTTTTAAGAGCTCTTCCTCGCACTAGAGGAATCTCAGCATGATAAGACCGATCCGTGCACACCTGACGCCATTTGTCAACAAAACAACGGACGACCAGCTTTGACAGTCCAGACGTCCGGACCAACACCACCTACTCCCCGAATTCAAAGCATACGGCATCGTGTGGCGACGTGAATTAACGGGCGAATTATTGAATTGTTGACTCCTATTTCAATCCCAGAATTGAGCAACTTTCATAATTCATGAGAAAACAAATGACATCATGAGAAACAAATTTCATTCATTTTTTTGCAAAATTTGCCCAAATAATGGTAAATTGGTGAATTTTCCAATTCCATCCTCTAGAGCAAGTCATGGGCTACAAAATTTTGTACTGGAATTTTTTCGTAGGACGCACCGTTCTCGAGAAATCCGGTGTAGAAACTTGCGGACGAAACGGAAAAGAAACAAATTTCATCCATTTTTTTGCAAAATTTGCCCAAATAATGGTAAATTGGTGAATTTTCCAATTCCATCCTCTAGATCAAGTCATAAGCTACAAATTTTTGTACCGGAATTTTTTCGTAGGACGCACCGTTCTCGAGAAATCCGGTGTAGAAACTTGCGGACGAAACGGAAAAGAAACAAATTTCATCCATTTTTTTTGCAAAATTTGCCCAAATAATGGTAAATTGGTGAATTTTTCAATTCCATCCTCTAGATCAAGTCATAAGCTGCAAAATTTTGTACTGGAATTTTTTCGTAGGACGCACCGTTCTCGAGAAATCCGGTGTAGAGACTTGCGGACGAAACGGAAAAGAAACAAATTTCATTCATTTTTTTGCAAAATTTGCCCAAATAATGGTAAATTGGTGAATTTTCCAATTCCATCCTCTAGATCAAGTCATAAGCTACAAAATTTTGTACTGGAATTTTTTCGTAGGACGCACCGTTCTCGAGAAATCCGGCGTAGAAACTTGCGGACGAAACGGAAAAGAAACAAATTTCATTAATTTTTTTGCAAAATTTGCCCAAATAATGGTAAATTTGTGAATTTTCCAATTCCATCCTCTAGATCAAGTCATAAGCTACAAAATTTTGTACTGGAATTTTTTCGTAGGACGCACCGTTCTCGAGAAATCCGCTGTCAAAACTTGCATACGAAACAGAAGAGAAACAAATTTCATTCATTTTTTTTGCAAAATTTGCCCAAATAATGGTAAATTGGTGAATTTTCCAATTCCATCCTCTAGATCAAGTCATAAGCTACAAAATTTTGTACTGGAATTTTTTCGTAGGACGCACCGTTCTCGAGAAATCCGGCGTAGAAACTTGCGGACGAAACGGAAAAGAAACAAATTTCATTCATTTTTTTTGCAAAATTTGCCCAAATAATGGTAAATTGGTGAATTTTCCAATTCCATCCTCTAGATCAAGTCATAAGCTACAAAATTTTGTACTGGAATTTTTTCGTAGGACGCACCGTTCTCGAGAAATCCGGCGTAGAAACTTGCGGACGAAACGGAAAAGAAACAAATTTCATCCATTTTTTTGCAAAATTTGCCCAAATAATGGTAAATTGGTGAATTTTCCAATTCCATCCTCTAGATCAAGTCATAAGCTACAAAATTTTGTACTGGAATTTTTTCGTAGGACGCACCGTTCTCGAGAAATCCGCTGTCAAAACTTGCATACGAAACAGAAGAGAAACAAATTTCATTCATTTTTTTTGCAAAATTTGCCCAAATAATGGTAAATTGGTGAATTTTCCAATTCCATCCTCTAGATCAAGTCATAAGCTACAAAATTTTATACTGGAATTTTTTCGTAGGACGCACCGTTCTCGAGAAATCCGGCGTAGAAACTTGCGGACGAAACGGAAAAGAAACAAATTTCATTCATTTTTTTGCAAAATTTGCCCAAATAATGGTAAATTGGTGAATTTTCCAATTCCATCCTCTAGATCAAGTCATAAGCTACAAAATTTTGTACTGGAATTTTTTCGTAGGACGCACCGTTCTCGAGAAATCCGGCGTAGAAACTTGCGGACGAAACGGAAAAGAAACAAATTTCATCCATTTTTTTGCAAAATTTGCCCAAATAATGGTAAATTGGTGAATTTTCCAATTCCATCCTCTAGATCAAGTCATAAGCTACAAAATTTTGTACTGGAATTTTTTCGTAGGACGCACCGTTCTCGAGAAATCCGCTGTCAAAACTTGCATACGAAACAGAAGAGAAACAAATTTCATTCATTTTTTTTGCAAAATTTGCCCAAATAATGGTAAATTGGTGAATTTTCCAATTCCATCCTCTAGATCAAGTCATAAGCTACAAAATTTTATACTGGAATTTTTTCGTAGGACGCACCGTTCTCGAGAAATCCGGCGTAGAAACTTGCGGACGAAACGGAAAAGAAACAAATTTCATTCATTTTTTTTGCAAAATTTGCCCAAATAATGGTAAATTGGTGAATTTTCCAATTCCATCCTCTAGATCAAGTCATAAGCTACAAAATTTTGTACTGGAATTTTTTCGTAGGACGCACCGTTCTCGAGAAATCCGGCGTAGAAACTTGCGGACGAAACGGAAAAGAAACAAATTTCATCCATTTTTTTGCAAAATTTGCCCAAATAATGGTAAATTGGTGAATTTTCCAATTCCATCCTCTAGATCAAGTCATAAGCTACAAAATTTTGTACTGGAATTTTTTCGTAGGACGCACCGTTCTCGAGAAATCCGGCGTGAAACTTGCGGACGAAACGGAAAAGAAACAAATTTCATTCATTTTTTTGCAAAATTTGCCCAAATAATGGTAAATTGGTGAATTTTCCAATTCCATCCTCTAGATCAAGTCATAAGCTACAAAATTTTGTACCGGAATTTTTTCGTAGGACGCACCGTTCTCGAGAAATCCGGCGTAGAAACTTGCGGACGAAACGGAAAAGAAACAAATTTCATTCATTTTTTTGCAAAATTTGCCCAAATAATGGTAAATTGGTGAATTTTCCAATTCCATCCTCTAGATCAAGTCATAAGCTACAAAATTTTGTACTGGAATTTTTTCGTAGGACGCACCGTTCTCGAGAAATCCGGCGTAGAAACTTGCGGACGAAACGGAAAAGAAACAAATTTCATCCATTTTTTTGCAAAATTTGCCCAAATAATGGTAAATTGGTGAATTTTCCAATTCCATCCTCTAGATCAAGTCATAAGCTACAAAATTTTGTACTGGAATTTTTTCGTAGGACGCACCGTTCTCGAGAAATCCGCTGTCAAAACTTGCATACGAAACAGAAGAGAAACAAATTTCATTCATTTTTTTGCAAAATTTGCCCAAATAATGGTAAATTGGTGGATTTTCCAATTCCATCCTCTAGATCAAGTCATAAGCTACAAAATTTTGTACTGGAATTTTTTCGTAGGACGCACCGCTCTCGAGAAATCCGCTGTCAAAACTTGCATACGAAACAGAAGAGAAACAAATTTCATTAATTTTTTGGAAAATTTGCCCAAATAATGGTAAATTGGTGAATTTTCCAATTCCATCCTCTAGATCAAGTCATAAGCTACAAAATTTTGTACTGGAATTTTTTCGTAGGACGCACCGTTCTCGAGAAATCCGGCGTAGAAACTTGCGGAGGAAACGGAAAAGAAACAAATTTCATTCATTTTTTTGCAAAATTTGCCCAAATAATGGTAAATTGGTGAATTTTCCAATTCCATCCTCCAGATCAAGTCATAAGCTACAAAATTTTGTACTGGAATTTTTTCGTAGGACGCACCGTTCTCGAGAAATCCGGCGTAGAAACTTGCGGACGAAACGGAAAAGAAACAAATTTCATCCATTTTTTTGCAAAATTTGCCCAAATAATGGTAAATTGGTGAATTTTCCAATTCCATCCTCTAGAGCAAGTCATGGGCTACAAAATTTTGTACTCGAATTTTTTCGTAGGACGCACCGTTCTCGAGAAATCCGCTGTCAAAACTTGCATACGAAACAGAAGAGAAACAAATTTCATTAATTTTTTGCAAAATTTGCCCAAATAATGGTAAATTGGTGGATTTTCCAATTCCATCCTCTAGAGCAAGTCATGGGCTACAAAATTTTGTACTCGAATTTTTTCGTAGGACGCACCGTTCTCGAGAAATCCGCTGTCAAAACTTGCATACGAAACAGAAGAGAAACAAATTTCATTAATTTTTTTGCAAAATTTGCCCAAATAATGGTAAATTGGTGGATTTTCCAATTCCATCCTCTAGAGCAAGTCATGGGCTACAAAATTTTGTACTGGAATTTTTTCGTAGGACGCACCGTTCTCGAGAAATCCGGCGTAGAAACTTGCGGACGAAACGGAAAAGAAACAAATTTCATTCATTTTTTTGCAAAATTTGCCCAAATAATGGTAAATTGGTGAATTTTCCAATTCCATCCTCTAGATCAAGTCATAAGCTACAAAATTTTGTACTGGAATTTTTTCGTAGGACGCACCGTTCTCGAGAAATCCGGCGTAGAAACTTGCGGACGAAACGGAAAAGAAACAAATTTCATCCATTTTTTTGCAAAATTTGCCCAAATAATGGTAAATTGGTGGATTTTCCAATTCCATCCTCTAGATCAAGTCATGGGCTACAAAATTTTGTACTGGAATTTTTTCGTAGGACGCACCGTTCTCGAAAAATCCGCTGTCAAAACTTGCATACGAAACAGAAGAGAAACAAATTTCATCCATTTTTTTGCAAAATTTGCCCAAATAATGGTAAATTGGTGAATTTTCCAATTCCATCCTCTAGATCAAGTCATAAGCTACAAAATTTTGTACTGGAATTTTTTCGTAGGACGCACCGTTCTCGAGAAATCCGGCGTAGAAACTTGCGGACGAAACGGAAAAGAAACAAATTTCATCAATTTTTTTTGCAAAATTTGCCCAAATAATGGTAAATTGGTGAATTTTCCAATTCCATCCTCTAGATCAAGTCATAAGCTACAAAATTTTGTACTGGAATTTTTTCGTGGGACGCACCGTTCTCGAGAAATCCGGCGTAGAAACTTGCGGACGAAACGGAAAAGAAACAAATTTCATCCATTTTTTTGCAAAATTTGCCCAAATAATGGTAACTTGGTGAATTTTCCAATTCCATCCTCTAGATCAAGTCATAAGCTACACAATTTTGTACTGGAATATTTTCGTAGGACGCACCGTTCTCGAGAAATCCGCTGTCAAAACTTGCATACGAAACAGAAGAGAAACAAATTTCATTCATTTTTTTGCAAAATTTGCCCAAATAATGGTAAATTGGCGGATTTTCCAATTCCATCCTCTAGAGCAAGTCATGCGCTACAAAATTTTGTACTGGAATTTTTTCGTAGGACGCACCGTTCTCGAGAAATCCGCTGTCAAAACTTGCATACGAAACAGAAGAGAAACAAATTTCATTCATTTTTTTGCAAAATTTGCCCAAATAATGGTAAATTGGCGGATTTTCCAATTCCATCCTCTAGAGCAAGTCATGCGCTACAAAATTTTGTACTCGAATTTTTTCGTAGGACGCACCGTTCTCGAGAAATCCGCTGTCAAAACTTGCATACGAAACAGAAGAGAAACAAATTTTATTAATTTTTTGCAAAATTTGCCCAAATAATGGTAAATTGGTGAATTTTCCAATTCCATCCTCTAGATCAAGTCATAAGCTACAAAATTTTGTACTGGAATTTTTTCGTAGGACGCACCGTTCTCGAGAAATCCGGCGTAGAAACTTGCGGACGAAACGGAAAAGAAACCAATTTCATTCATTTTTTTGCAAAATTTGCCCAAATAATGGTAAATTGGTGAATTTTCCAATTCCATCCTCTAGATCAAGTCATGGGCTACAAAATTTTGTACTGGAATTTTTTCGTAGGACGCACCGTTCTCGAAAAATCCGCTGTCAAAACTTGCATACGAAACAGAAGAGAAACAAATTTCATCCATTTTTTTTGCAAAATTTGCCCAAATAATGGTAAATTGGTGGATTTTCCAATTCCATCCTCTAGATCAAGTCATGGGCTACAAAATTTTGTACTGGAATTTTTTCGTAGGACGCACCGTTCTCGAGAAATCCGGTGTAGAAACTTGCGGACGCAACGGAACAGAAACAAATTGCATTAATTTTTTTGCAAAATTCTCGAAAAATCCGCTGTCAAAACTTGCATACGAAACAGAAGAGAAACAAATTTCATCCATTTTTTTGCAAAATTTGCCCAAATAATGGTAAATTGTTGAATTTTCCAATTCCATCCTCTAGATCAAGTCATAAGCTACAAAATTCGTAGGACGCACCGTTCTCGAGAAATCCGCTGTCAAAACTTGCATACGAAACAGAAGAGAAACAAATTTCATTCATTTTTTTGCAAAATTTGCCCAAATAATGGTAAATTGGCGGATTTTCCAATTCCATCCTCTAGAGCAAGTCATGCGCTACAAAATTTTGTACTGGAATTTTTTCGTAGGACGCACCGTTCTCGAGAAATCCGGTGTAGAAACTTGCGGACGCAACGGAACAGAAACAAATTGCATTAATTTTTTTGCAAAATTTGCCCAAATAATGGTAAATTGGCGGATTTTCCAATTCCATCCTCTAGAGCAAGTCATGGGCTACAAAATTTTGTACTGGAATTTTTTCGTAGGACGCACCGTTCTCGAGAAATCCGCTGTCAAAACTTGCATACGAAACAGAAGAGAAACAAATTTCATTCATTTTTTTGCAAAATTTGCCCAAATAATGGTAAATTGGCGGATTTTCCAATTCCATCCTCTAGAGCAAGTCATGCGCTACAAAATTTTGTACTGGAATTTTTTCGTAGGACGCACCGTTCTCGAGAAATCCGGCGTAGAAACTTGCGGACGCAACGGAACAGAAACAAATTGCATTAATTTTTTTGCAAAATTTGCCCAAATAATGGTAAATTGGCGGATTTTCCAATTCCATCCTCTAGAGCAAGTCATGGGCTACAAAATTTTGTACTGGAATTTTTTCGTGGGACGCACCGTTCTCGAGAAATCCGGCGTAGAAACTTGCGGACGAAACGGAAAAGAAACAAATTTCATCCATTTTTTTGCAAAATTTGCCCAAATAATGGTAACTTGGTGAATTTTCCAATTCCATCCTCTAGATCAAGTCATAAGCTACAAAATTCGTAGGACGCACCGTTCTCGAGAAATCCGCTGTCAAAACTTGCATACGAAACAGAAGAGAAACAAATTTCATTCATTTTTTTTGCAAAATTTGCCCAAATAATGGTAAATTGGCGGATTTTCCAATTCCATCCTCTAGAGCAAGTCATGCGCTACAAAATTTTGTACTGGAATTTTTTCGTAGGACGCACCGTTCTCGAGAAATCCGGTGTAGAAACTTGCGGACGCAACGGAACAGAAACAAATTGCATTAATTTTTTTGCAAAATTTGCCCAAATAATGGTAAATTGGCGGATTTTCCAATTCCATCCTCTAGAGCAAGTCATGGGCTACAAAATTTTGTACTGGAATTTTTTCGTAGGACGCACCGTTCTCGAGAAATCCGGTGTAGAAACTTGCGGACGCAACGGAACAGAAACAAATTGCATTAATTTTTTTGCAAAATTTGCCCAAATACTGGTAAATTGGCGGATTTTCCAATTCCATCCTCTAGAGCAAGTCATTGGCTACAAATTTTGGACTGGAATTTTTTCGTAGGACGCACCGTTCTCGAGAAATCCGCTGTCAAAACTTGCATACGAAACAGAAGAGAAACAAATTTCATTCATTTTTTTGCAAAATTTGCCTTAATAATGGTAAATTGGCGGATTTTCCAATTCCATCCTCTAGAGCAAGTCATGCGCTACAAAATTTTGTACTGGAATTTTTTCGTAGGACGCACCGTTCTCGAGAAATCCGGTGTAGAAACTTGCGGACGCAACGGAACAGAAACAAATTGCATTAATTTTTTTGCAAAATTTGCCCAAATAATGGTAAATTGGCGGATTTTCCAATTCCATCCTCTAGAGCAAGTCATGGGCTACAAAATTTTGTACTGGAATTTTTTCGTAGGACGCACCGTTCTCGAAAAATCCGCTGTCAAAACTTGCATACGAAACAGAAGAGAAACAAATTTCATTCATTTTTTTGCAAAATTTGCCCAAATAATGGTAAATTGGCGGATTTTCCAATTCCATCCTCTAGAGCAAGTCATGGGCTACAAAATTTTGTACTGGAATTTTTTCGTAGGACGCACCGTTCTCGAGAAATCCGGTGTAGAAACTTGCGGACGCAACGGAACAGAAACAAATTGCATTAATTTTTTTGCAAAATTTGCCCAAATAATGGTAAATTGGCGGATTTTCCAATTCCATCCTCTAGAGCAAGTCATGGGCTACAAAATTTTGTACTGGAATTTTTTCGTAGGACGCACCGTTCTCGAGAAATCCGCTGTCAAAACTTGCATACGAAACAGAAGAGAAACAAATTTCATTCATTTTTTTGCAAAATTTGCCCAAATAATGGTAAATGGGCGGATTTTCCAATTCCATCCTCTAGAGCAAGTCATGCGCTACAAAATTTTGTACTGGAATTTTTTCGTAGGACGCACCGTTCTCGAGAAATCCGGTGTAGAAACTTGCGGACGCAACGGAACAGAAACAAATTGCATTAATTTTTTTGCAAAATTTGCCCAAATAATGGTAAATTGGCGGATTTTCCAATTCCATCCTCTAGAGCAAGTCATGGGCTACAAAATTTTGTACTGGAATTTTTTCGTAGGACGCACCGTTCTCGAAAAATCCGCTGTCAAAACTTGCATACGAAACAGAAGAGAAACAAATTTCATCCATTTTTTTTGCAAAATTTGCCCAAATAATGGTAAATTGGTGAATTTTCCAATTCCATCCTCTAGATCAAGTCATAAGCTACAAAATTTTGTACTGGAATTTTTTCGTAGGACGCACCGTTCTCGAAAAATCCGCTGTCAAAACTTGCATACGAAACAGAAGAGAAACAAATTTCATCCATTTTTTTGCAAAATTTGCCCAAATAATGGTAAATTGGTGGATTTTCCAATTCCATCCTCTAGATCAAGTCATGAGCTACAAAATTTGCCCAAAATTGTACTGGAATTTTTTCGTAGGACGCACCGTTCTCGAAAAATCCGCTGTCAAAACTTGCATACGAAACAGAAGAGAAACAAATTTCATCCATTTTTTTGCAAAATTTGCCCAAATAATGGTAAATTGGTGAATTTTCCAATTCCATCCTCTAGATCAAGTCATAAGCTACAAAATTTTGTACTGGAATTTTTTCGTAGGACGCACCGTTCTCGAGAAATCCGGCGTAGAAACTTGCGGACGAAACGGAAAAGAAACAAATTTCATCCATTTTTTTGCAAAATTTGCCCAAATAATGGTAAATTGGTGGATTTTCCAATTCCATCCTCTAGATCAAGTCATGGGCTACAAAATTTTGTACTGGAATTTTTTCGTAGGACGCACCGTTCTCGAAAAATCCGCTGTCAAAACTTGCATACGAAACAGAAGAGAAACAAATTTCATCCATTTTTTTGCAAAATTTGCCCAAATAATGGTAAATTGGTGAATTTTCCAATTCCATCCTCTAGATCAAGTCATAAGCTACAAAATTTTGTACTGGAATTTTTTCGTAGGACGCACCGTTCTCGAGAAATCCGGCGTAGAAACTTGCGGACGAAACGGAAAAGAAACAAATTTCATCAATTTTTTTTGCAAAATTTGCCCAAATAATGGTAAATTGGTGAATTTTCCAATTCCATCCTCTAGATCAAGTCATAAGCTACACAATTTTGTACTGGAATATTTTCGTAGGACGCACCGTTCTCGAGAAATCCGCTGTCAAAACTTGCATACGAAACAGAAGAGAAACAAATTTCATCCATTTTTTTGCAAAATTTGCCCAAATAATGGTAAATTGGTGAATTTTCCAATTCCATCCTCTAGATCAAGTCATAAGCTACAAAATTTTGTACTGGAATTTTTTCGTAGGACGCACCGTTCTCGAGAAATCCGGCGTAGAAACTTGCGGACGAAACGGAAAAGAAACAAATTTCATCAATTTTTTTTGCAAAATTTGCCCAAATAATGGTAAATTGGTGAATTTTCCAATTCCATCCTCTAGATCAAGTCATAAGCTACACAATTTTGTACTGGAATATTTTCGTAGGACGCACCGTTCTCGAGAAATCCGCTGTCAAAACTTGCATACGAAACAGAAGAGAAACAAATTTCATTCATTTTTTTGCAAAATTTGCCCAAATAATGGTAAATTGGCGGATTTTCCAATTCCATCCTCTAGAGCAAGTCATGCGCTACAAAATTTTGTACTGGAATTTTTTCGTAGGACGCACCGTTCTCGAGAAATCCGGTGTAGAAACTTGCGGACGCAACGGAACAGAAACAAATTGCATTAATTTTTTTGCAAAATTTGCCCAAATAATGGTAAATTGGCGGATTTTCCAATTCCATCCTCTAGAGCAAGTCATGGGCTACAAAATTTTGTACTGGAATTTTTTCGTAGGACGCACCGTTCTCGAGAAATCCGCTGTCAAAACTTGCATACGAAACAGAAGAGAAACAAATTTCATTCATTTTTTTGCAAAATTTGCCCAAATAATGGTAAATTGGCGGATTTTCCAATTCCATCCTCTAGAGCAAGTCATGCGCTACAAAATTTTGTACTGGAATTTTTTCGTAGGACGCACCGTTCTCGAGAAATCCGGTGTAGAAACTTGCGGACGCAACGGAACAGAAACAAATTGCATTAATTTTTTTGCAAAATTTGCCCAAATAATGGTAAATTGGCGGATTTTCCAATTCCATCCTCTAGAGCAAGTCATGGGCTACAAAATTTTGTACTGGAATTTTTTCGTAGGACGCACCGTTCTCGAGAAATCCGCTGTCAAAACTTGCATACGAAACAGAAGAGAAACAAATTGCATTAATTTTTTTGCAAAATTTGCCCAAATAATGGTAAATTGGCGGATTTTCCAATTCCATCCTCTAGAGCAAGTCATGGGCTACAAAATTTTGTACTGGAATTTTTTCGTAGGACGCACCGTTCTCGAGAAATCCGCTGTCAAAACTTGCATACGAAACAGAAGAGAAACAAATTTCATTCATTTTTTTGCAAAATTTGCCCAAATAATGGTAAATTGGCGGATTTTCCAATTCCATCCTCTAGAGCAAGTCATGGGCTACAAAATTTTGTACTGGAATTTTTTCGTGGGACGCACCGTTCTCGAGAAATCCGGCGTAGAAACTTGCGGACGAAACGGAAAAGAAACAAATTTCATCCATTTTTTTGCAAAATTTGCCCAAATAATGGTAAATTGGCGGATTTTCCAATTCCATCCTCTAGAGCAAGTCATGGGCTACAAAATTTTGTACTGGAATTTTTTCGTAGGACGCACCGTTCTCGAGAAATCCGGTGTAGAAACTTGCGGACGCAACGGAACAGAAACAAATTGCATTAATTTTTTTGCAAAATTTGCCCAAATAATGGTAAATTGGCGGATTTTCCAATTCCATCCTCTAGAGCAAGTCATGGGCTACAAAATTTTGTACTGGAATTTTTTCGTAGGACGCACCGTTCTCGAGAAATCCGCTGTCAAAACTTGCATACGAAACAGAAGAGAAACAAATTTCATTCATTTTTTTGCAAAATTTGCCCAAATAATGGTAAATTGGTGAATTTTCCGTTCTCGAGAAATCCGCTGTCAAAACTTGCATACGAAACAGAAGAGAAACAAATTTCATTCATTTTTTTGCAAAATTTGCCCAAATAATGGTAAATTGGTGAATTTTCCGTTCTCGAGAAATCCGCTGTCAAAACTTGCATACGAAACAGAAGAGAAACAAATTTCATTAATTTTTTGCAAAATTTGCCCAAATAATGGTAAATTGGTGGATTTTCCAATTCCATCCTCTACAGCAAGTCATAAGCTACAAAATTTTGTACTGGAATTTTTTCGTAGGACGCACCGTTCTCGAGAAATCCGGCGTAGAAACTTGCGGACGAAACGGAAAAGAAACAAATTTCATCCATTTTTTTTGCAAAATTTGCCCAAATAATGGTAAATTGGTGGATTTTCCAATTCCATCCTCTAGAGTAAGTCATGGGCTACAAAATTTTGTACTGGAATTTTTTCGTAGGACGCACCGTTCTCGAAAGATTCGCTGTCAAGACTTCCATACGAAACAGACATTTCGAGGCCTTAGATGACTGACCTCCACTCAATCATCCCTCAGACATCAGTCCAGCAAATGGCTCGAAACAGGCACCCGATCCAAAGCGCCCCACAGCCCCACCATCGTCTAATTCCATGATTGCTTGCGTCCCCCAGGTAACAAGAGCGATACGGTCAAGTTTTCAAAACTTTCCTCTTAACCGGTCATGCCATCCGTGCCAAGTCCTCATCATTATTAAAGTCAAGCCAAGCCAATTGCCACGCGCACTGTGGGGAGTTGGGGCACTCCACTGGAAATGCATCTCTCCAGAGACTCCCTGCGAACCCGACTGAAGCTGAAGTGAGTCCCGCCCTCCCCCGCACAGGACTAACGCTGTATCCTGTGGCTGCAACCCATTCGGAAGTCAGCGTTATTTAGGAAGCGAATCATTCACCCGCCACACGTATCCCCCAGTGCAACGTCAATTGGAATGATTATCCCGGAGATTCCCATTTCCCAGACCGACCACTCGCACTAACCGTCTAAATGGATGCCCATCGTCCTGTGAAGGAAACCCAACTGGAAGCGCCCGGGTCCCGGGGGCAGTCCCGCATCCACTCGGATATTCTATTGACTGCCAGAAGCCTCGGGGGAGGACCTGACGGCGCGCAACTCTTTGCCGAGATAAACATCAATAACTTCCCAGCCATCCCCGGCGAGCGAGTGGATTTTAATTTGCAAGGGGTTTCCTTTTATCTTAATTAGCCGCACTCCCGCCCCCATGCTCCCTGGGCGGTTGCAGATGAATTGGCTCATCTGCTGCCGGTGGCGGGGTGCTTCAGACGCTCGCCCATCGATTCCGGGTCGATGCCAATTGGAATCGAATGATGGCCACCGCTCGAGATGATACCTCGTCGGCGGTAGCAATTTGAGGAGAGAGCGCGGTCCAGGTCGGTAATCTTGTTACGTGGCTCTGCCAGACAGTCTCTGGTGTGCTTCCAATTGGGAGCCGGAGCAGAGTTTGTCTGCGATGAGGAAATATGATGCCTCGTCTATGCGTCGTGCCTCGCAGCTCTTGGCAGCGGTTAATTAGCCGACGAACGGATGCCCCGGTCCAGACCGGAGGTGCGCTTAGGCCACCACCGCATCGGGGATGATGATTGCGTTTGAAAAATTGATGAGGAACATCCCCATTAGGCTGACCACCTCACCTCTCGGCTTGTGGAGCCTCCGAGGGCGGCTTACGTATTTATGGAATATTTTAGACTACAGCTGAGAGAGAGGAGGAGTCGCGTGGAAAGGAGAGACTTTGAGACTTCGCGGTCCACGCCAGGTCATCCGATGAGATCCCTTCATCGATGTCTGCTCCTCACAAACAACTC
Organism: Eristalis intricaria; assembly: GCA_964034865.1. Taxonomy (NCBI): domain Eukaryota; kingdom Metazoa; phylum Arthropoda; class Insecta; order Diptera; family Syrphidae; genus Eristalis; species Eristalis intricaria. The sequence continues at coordinate 12,551,628 of OZ035877.1, forward strand.
ATCATTGTCCCACATCCCTTGACACGCAACCTTCATTCCAAGGCATCGCCATGAACTCACGGCAAGCTCCAGGGAACGACCCGAGATCGATGAAGTTCCTTCACGTAGGATCCGACTACATCCGCATCACCCAAGGCAATGCAGTCAAAGATTGCCGAAATATCAAAAAAAAACATCACTTCGACGCCATTAGCATGTCCGCCCGCCCCCTCCCGACACGAACGATTCACAAGAGAAACGACGTGTATCTAGTCAAGGAAGTCGATGGGGGGACTGTCGGGGCGTGGGGAACAACCATCAGACCCCATCATCAAGGTGTCACGTCGAGATGGACAGACACCCTGCCCCCTAATCGACGTCAAGCTCTAAAGAGCTCAATCAAAGTGCACAGCAGCCTCGTTTGAGGCGCTTTGTCACTGGAGTGCGGACCGGATGCAGCGCAAAATCAATTTCAAGCTGAATTGGGGGCCGGCCGGCGGAGGGGACTTCACATCAAAAAGCAAATATTGCCACTTTGACATGCCTTCAGCGGGGACTCATGCTCTGTCCATCGCATGACTGACCTTCACACACACGCGCACTCTCGTCTCTCGTGTGTCACGATCAAGGCCAGCAGGCGCTACAAAAACGCTTTAGAATGCGAAATGAGCGAGAAATGAGAAACATCAGCAAACCTGCCCAAGGCGAGATGGACGGCCGTATTGATAAGTCAAGACCGCACAGACACTCGAGGAGGCAGCAAAATGACCAATTGTCCTTCGCTTCGAGTCCTGTCGAGTGAGCGCCCGTCAGCTGGTGCTTCGCAATCGGGGACAAATCAGATGGGCACGCTGTGCCCATGCATGGCTCTCATATTGTTGCCAAGAATGACCGCTCCGAGGGTGGTGGGGGAGGCGGCGGAGAGTGGTGGGCGGTTGCCAACAATTGGAACAATTCATATTTTGTTCGCCTCGCAAATTAAACCTGGTTCCTTCGGCTGGCAGTGGTGTTGTTCGAGATGTTTGTCGCCTGGCCTTCGAGTGCGGACGAATTGCTTGCCAATCTGCGGATGCTGGTCAACTGAGCTGCCAGAGGTGCATGCCATTTGAGGTGAAGGTCAGTCTGTGTGGTGTCTTCTGGGGAACATGGAAAAAACTGATTTGTTAAGAATAAATGAGTCGGGCAGGCTTACGTGGAGCCAATTCGGTGTCAAAATGGGACTTTTGATTGCATTGGACTTTGAGGAGGGATGTGGCCATTTCCTATGGATGCCGATCAATTTGCCAGCATTTAGTCTACGAGCAGTGGTGTGTAGCGCGTTACAACTGTGGCTCATATAGACCACCAATTTGGTCCCATTTTTGCTGTTTTTGGCAATTGTGGGCAGCAGGTTTATGCGTTTCTGGCTGCAAACGTCTGTAAAAACTGTCAGCGGTTCTATATCACTTCATCCGGGCGTGTTGTCGTCTCAGCTGTAGACGCAGGGTTAGTTTTCTTCTAATACTACCGATGGAAACATGACTTCGGAAAAGTCGATGTAATAATACACCACCAATTGATCACATGCCTGAGATGGGAGACAATTTGTGGCAAAACAAGTTTGACCAACCGGATTGGTATTCCGTCTTCGCCAATTGAATTTGATTGAATCCTATTTACACAACGGACGAGTTCATCTTCAGGAACAACGATAAAATCATCCAATCTTGGAATTGAGCTGGCATTGTCAAATGAAAAATTAAAATGAAAGCTTGCTGAACAAGGTTTCTCCCCCAGAAGGCGATGGTTCTGCGTACTAGGGTAGGTAGTGTAGGAAAGGGAGTTCTTCTTCTTCTTCAGGTGGCGCTACAGTCCGGGGTGGACCTGGGCCTCAACCAGTAAGCCTCTCCAGCCGGCACGATCTTTTGCCAGCTGTCTCCAACTGCGCACACCAAGTTGGTTGAGGTCCTTCTCCACCTGGGTGCGCCATCGGTTTCGTGGGCGTCCTCTATGGCATTGTCCCACTGGTTCGGAGTCGAAGACTCTTCGGGCTGGAGCAGTGTTAGGCGTTGAATCCGTAGACGCCGATCTCATGCCGCTGTACAGGCCTTTCGTGGTTGAATCTTCTTCTCCAAAAGCCATCAACGCAAACAGGACCAAAGATTGAACGCAGAACTTTTCTCTCGAAAAGACCAAGTGCTTCTTCATCCGCTCGTGAGATTGTCCATGCTTCCGCACCATAGAGCAGGACTGGGATGATCAAGGTCTTGGTCCTTCGAGAGATGGCCCATAGAAGCAGCTATTGGCAAGAGTAATTCTGCGTTTAATCTCGGTACTGGTGTTGTTCGGGATCCGAGGTAGACGAAGTCCTTCACTAGTTATCGAAGTTATAGCTGCCTATGGTGACGCTCTGTCCAAGACGTCGATGTTGTGTGTCCTTTCTTGATGACAGCCCACACTTCTTTTTGCCCTCATTCCCCGCTAGACCCATTTTAGCCGCTTCCGCCTCAATGCCAGCAAACGCAACATTAACGGCTCGCTGTGTTCTGCCAATCATCACTTTAATGTCATCCGCGTATGCTAGCAGTTGTACGGACTTCTGGAAGATCGTGCCTCTAGTGTTGGCGTGTGAGTCTGGGACCATCTTCTTCTGGATGAGGTTAAAGAAGTCACATGACAGCGCGTCGCCTTGTCTAAGACCATTGTTCACGTTGAAGGTCTCGGTGAGTTCGTTACCGACCTTGATGGAGCAGCGAGAGTTCTCCATCGTCATCCTGCACAGCCTAACGAGTTTGGCAGGAATGTCAAAACTAGACATGGCGTTGTATAGCTCGTCTCTATGCGCGCTGTCATATGCGGCCTTGAAATCGACGAATAGGTGGTGGGTGTCGATCTGCATTTCTTGGGTTTTTTCGAGGATCTGCCGTAGTGTGAAGATTTGGTCGATGGTGGACTTCCCCGGCCTGAAACCGCACTGATAAGGACCTATCAGGTTGTTTACGAATGGTTCCAGGCGCTCACACAAAACGGCAGAGAGGATCTTATAGGCGATGTTAAGGAGACTTATCCCTCGGCAGTTGGTGCAGTCAAAGGGGTCTCCTTTCTTGTGGAAAGGGAGTTGCCAGCACACTTAGACCATGTTTGTTATACCCTCTGCCTCTTATCGACCACTCCATTGATAGTGCTTTAATTCCCTACGGCAAACGGTGACTAGACCAGATTTAGCGTATTAACGTTGCTTCCACTAGGATTAACTTCTTCTAACAATCTGGAAAAAAAACCTTAAAAATCTTATTCCTTAAAAATTTGTTACTGACCACTCCTTCCGACTATCGAATGACATCTATGAAATCTGGCCTCTCCATAAAATCGACCGACACCATTCTCAAGTAGCGGGCGACCCAAAATTGGCTGACTGTGTCCAAAAGACGGTCAAAATGGTTAGCAATACGCCGGCTGTCTTGACATGACAAAGGTTCTCCAGGTTGGAATCAGCTGGTCCCGTTCTCATCCACAAAGGGACACCAGCCCCCTTATCTTTTCGGACAATCCATGCTCGTCCATTGATTTATGACAAAGTGGCAATTTTCAAATTAAGGGCAAATTCATCCAATTTCCTCGGTGGCCTCTGCCGTCACATTTCGCATGAAGAGGGACAGGAAAGGACCACCCGTCCACTCGGAACATCTGGCGCGACACAATAAGATCCTTATTATCATTCCCCCATCCTCCCTCCTCCCCCCGCCCATCCTTGCTGAATCTGAGGAATGTTTCCGACAAAGACAGGTGCACGAGGTGTGTCCACTTCAAGGGATGACTGTCAGAAGAAGCGGACAAACGTCGTGATGTAATGAGATAATCCTCGAGGATAAGACATCACACCTACAAATGCTAATGCGACATCAGTTTCCCATCAAATTAAATCGTTGGTCCTTTCAGAGCGCTGCCGGTGTCCCCTCGCCTGCGCCGAAGGTGAAAACCTCTTCTCAAGGAAATTCAATTCACAGTGGGCCACTCCACCCGAACTAATCCCCTCGCAGAGAATAATTCGTTTCACTTCACGAGGGAAAATGCCCAAATTGGCAATTTTCTCTTGTTTGCCAAAGAACGACACACACACGCACACAAGGACACGAGCACAGCCGAAGAGGGCCGGCCGACCGAGTGCAGAGCCCTTGGGAGCTTTACAATATCCGAAAGAAAATCCCAAAGACACATCGTGCATTCCTCCACAGTGCGGAGGACAATGGCTGCATAATGTCATTGCTGCTGCATGCATGCAGGACACCCGTTCATGGCTCTCCGCTGCGGCAGCACAGCTTTCAGTTAATTCTGAATAATTCACGAGGTCCTCGCTCGGTCGGTCCCTCTGTCAGGGACTTGTGCCTGGCGCAGCACTTCCAGACATGGGGCATAATTAACGAATCCTATGGATTCTTTCGCCACAAAGGACTGGTCTGTGCGCTGGTGGCTTCTTGGCCTGCCCTGCCGTGGCCCACCGCCCTGAGTCAACATTCCGTGCAGTTGTCGATGTTGCTGCTGCGATATGGGTCGCAGCGCCCGCCCGGCGAGGGGACTGAGCCCCGAAGAGGATTTGGATTGCGGAACTCTTGTGGTTTCTGGGCTGAATTTTTGCTGTTGTTGTGCCGAGTAAATAAATGTTTCGATCCTGTTGTTGCGGTTTAGCGCCATAACGCAGAGTCATTATGTTGGTCGTGGCGGGGGCGTGGGCGGGGACATGGAGGCGGCGCCGCGGTTGAGATGGTGGCAGTGAGCTAGATACACTAGCGGCATCTGTTCTGGATTGCATTAAGTCGAAGGGATGACAGTCAGTCTTTCTGAATGCGGAATCGATGTTGTGGGTGGGTGGGTGGAGGGGGGGGGGGGGGGGGGGGGGGGGGGGGGGATGGAGCTTATCAGAGTGGGAGCTTGCGTTTAGATTGTTCATGGCTTAGGAACACCACACGAGGTAGTGCTGAGACACAAATTGCTGAGGTTTTGTCAACTTGTGGTGACCCAATTTGCACTGGGAACCATTAAGTTACGTGACAGAGTTGGAGGAGGTTTCATTTCTCTCAGAAGGTACCGAAGTGTGTCTTCTGTACTCACACTCATTTGTTGTAGTCTGCTTACCTTTGCAATCGTTGCATTAGACACACCTTAACGAAGGTTATACTAGTCGGGATGGCGAAACATGTGGAAAAAGGAAGACGTTGACGTTCACTGATTTCAAAGGGATACCAGAGAGTTGATACGGAGGTTGGTTCATCCAGGCAGAAGCTCCTCTGTCATCGGACTCCTGGTCTCGGGGACGTTGTTGGCTATTGCGTACAGGAGAGGCGTTCATATCCCTTTAAGGGTTTCGTGCACTCGTCAATTAGTTGTCATCACCGACAAATTCAGAGTTGAACTCGAAAGATATTCTACCAAAGTTAGGCTGAGACTTAGAAACATCATCTAAAGCCGACGGCATTTCAACCGTGGGACAAGGAAAGTCACCTGACCGCGGTAAGCTCCCCCACCACCTGGCTCAGAGACAACTGAACGGCTCGGAAACGGCCGGACAAACTATTGACAAACCCAAAAAACAAGGCAAGGGCAAAGGCATTCCATTCTGCACTTGGAATGTGAAGTCTCCACGTGCAAGATCTGCCGGAGGCCCTTGACTCAACAAGTCCCAGGAAGTGTGGGGTATATACAGTGGACTCTCCCTAAGTCGAACTCTCTCTAAGTCGAAACTCTCTCTAACTCGAAATTTTTCGCCATATTTTACATACATTTCCCTCAACCTTCCGTACAAAAACCTCTCTCTAAGTCAAACTCTCTCTAACTCGAACAAATTATGGTATTCCGTGACAATTCGACTTATGGGGAGTCCACTGTACTTACTTACTTACTTACTTATCAGGCCGTAGAACCATGAAGGGTCCAAGCCTGAGCTAAAGCTGCCTTCCATCGATGACGGTCCTAGGCACGCTGATGCCAGTCATCAAGACCAAGCTGCCTTACTTCCGTGATTATACCGGAAGTTCCGTCTTTCCCTCCTTCTCAAACCGGAAGCCTCACATTCGAAGACTCTCTTTGCTAGAGCATTGTTGTCCATGCGCTCGATGTAGTCAACGGATCTTTGCCTTCCTCACTACATCCACATCCTGGTACAGATCGTTGAGTGCACGGTTGTGTCTCTTTTCCATTCGCCTTCCTCGCAGACAGGACCATTTATCCGACGTAGAATTTTTCTTTCGAAGGCACCAAGAGTGAACTCTGGACTTTTGCTTATTGTCCAGCTTTCGGTTCCATATGTAAAAAAGATTTCCAAGATGGACAAGTGGCCAACAGAATATTTGCATGGAATTTTCTTGGCGCTAACATATCCTGGCCAACTTACAAGGATGTCTCCAATTTGAGAGGTTTCACTGTCTTCAGCCGGAACCGAGCAAGCGTCCTTTCTGTACCACATTCAGACGGTGCCTGTTTGACATGGATGGTTTGCTGAAGACGACTGGAATGGTCCCGTCTTATCTTGAGTTAGAACCGACCACCATAAGGTGTCCAATTCCTCTGAAGAGTGAACCTCCATCGTGAAGCCCCTTCATTTAGTTACATTGACCCTCTTCATGCGCCAATTCCCAAAGTCTTGAGCTCCTCCATCCCCTCCCCGACACAACGATGCGTCAAAACGAAGATTTGCCAGAACTATGAGCATCACATCTGCGGTCTTTTGTCCCCGACATCTCAACGAAATCGAATTTTTGCAAAACCAATTTGCGTTGAAAACTCTTCAAAATCCCGCCCAGAAAGGACCGCTTCTAATGGGACACCCTTTGTGGCGTCTCAAACCCTCGTGCCGTCCCAACTCGGGCGTTAATTGACAAGCGGGTGATGTGCTGAAGGAAAGGAAACTATCATCCATCAGGATTGGATTTCCTTATATCCCTGCCATCCTGGCGGTTATGTTCTCGCCCCCCACCCGCACGCTGTCAAGGGATGACGAGGAATTCATAAAAATGAACGTTGAATGACGGACATCCGATTATGGTGTCAGGTGGAAGAGGGAGTAACGTTTTTAACGTCCAATCACTCTGCGGGCGATCAGCCCCACTCCACTTCATGTGTGCGTGTGTGGGTCTGACTGGCTGACTGGGTTTAGGGGGCGGTCGAGAAGGAGGGCAGGGATAGTCCACACTAATCCCAAGTGGCTTGTGCAACGATAACCGGATGAGTATGCTGAAACTGCGAAAAGTTTATAAACCGTCATGGAGTTACGGTTAACTGCCACTGGCCCGAGGTGGAAGGACCTTTGAGGTCGTTGGAGAGACGAGATTAACAAGCAGTCATGAGTTTATTGGACTCTGAAACAGGCACCCACTCCGGTTGGCGCGATTTTATGGCTTCGCACTGCAGGCGTGACTCAGGGCGCGCGGATTTAATGCGAGAGTTTGGTCATTGGTTTGGAAGTCTTTAGCTTTCTCAACGGTGGCTTATTGGACTTCGAACTCAAGTCTCTTATGGAAACAGGAGAATAAAGGCTTCTTCGGAGCCAACAGACAGGATCCTCGGAACTCTCAACGCTGTGGACCCTCGTGGACTTCAGCTTGACTGGAGACAGAGCCTTCTTCCAGTGACCACTGACCGAAGAGGCAGCTCACGCCTGTATTCCAAGACTCCAAGCGCATGGAAGTCAGCGCACACAGAGAAGACGCCAAGTTGTCAACACACTCCACTCCAGTGACGCAGGCACTCTGCGACATTGAATGACACAATCGCCGGCATGAGGCCGCTACAAGGCACATCGGGTTTAACTGCTCAATGCAGTGCCAAGGCTGGCTGTTGTCTTTGTATTCAGGTCGGCAGGGTTAACAATAAACATCTGATGTCATGCTCCTGCTGGTCGACACGCAACCAACGTGTCATCCAACGGCTCACCTGGGAGGAGGTGCCGCCAGGTCTGGGGTGTCGTCAACTTCACTTGGGGGTGGAAAAATTAGATGATGGGGCTTTTATTCAGTGAAGGTCATTCAATCAGCAGACAAGGGAGTACAGGCATGTTGATGTGGAGCAAGGATTCACTGGGGATTCGGTGGGGAAAAAAGGAAACGTACTAGCTACGCAAGTAGCCAGCGATGAGAAGAAGGATTGGTGTTCGTGTGCTCGTGGCGTAGTCGACAGATGTTTTCTTCCTAGTTCGAGGCTTTCATTCATCCCTCTTGCACTGCATGGTAGTTCAGCATGACGCAGACATATCTCGAAGGCACCACGTTCACGTTCTGCTTATCGCCCAGCTTTCGGCTTCTTATAGCAGGACGAACTGAAAGACAAAAATCAATCTGGTTTTAGAGGGTGGCTCTATGTCAGTGAAGTTCACGTTTGCCTGTTGTAGACAAACTCCTTCGTCATTTGTAGTTCAATAAATATTATGGTCATGTAGAGCGTATGGACAACACAGACCGGGCCCGAAGAGTCTTCGACTCCTAACCTTGGAGACAACACAACAGAGGACGCCCGCGATTAAGGTGTAGCACCCCCAGGTGGAGGAGGGTGTCAACCAACATAGCGTGCGACACTGGTGGCAGCTAGCCAGAGACCGTGCTAGTTGGAGAGGCTTGTTGGTTGAAGCCCAGGTCCGCCCCGGACTGTAACGCCAGACAAAGTAGAAGAATAAGACAATACGTTTCATAAACCTAAAAATCTTCATTTGTTTTCTTTGAGTTCGATTTTGTACAAAGTGGAGATTTGGCTTGTCAAGATTTCATCAACTTTCTCCAAATCTAGTAGGTTTCGTCAAGCATTATCGTGGTTTCCAAACCTCTCGATTTCATTGAAATCTAGTTGAAAAGCCCTCGAGTTTATCTTTTCGACTGTGAGGGGCTGTCAAATAGAACAGCGTGAACTTCAGTTTATTTTGGTGTTCATTTTCACATTTTATCTATTATTTGCTGTCAACAAATAGCTGTTTTGGAGGTCATTTGGCATTTGAAATCACTTCAAATTCGGGCCTATTGAGATTTCATTAAGACTTCATCCAAACTTCTGCGGCTTCGGTTCAGCATGAGGTAACTTTCCACATCGGTATAGTAAGCTACAAAAATCTTATTTAACATTGATGATTGTTCTTTGGCCCACCCTGTACCTGCACGTGCATTCCACTATGCTAGGTGGGTTGAAGCTCAAAATCAATCAAAAATTTTACCACGCCACCCTGTAATACCCTCTGGTCCCGGACAGTGAATTTTGGGTTAAGAATCACACTCCTTTCAGGATAGTTTGCTGGTCCATGGATGAGACTGAAAGACGAATGAGGTGGACTCCTGGACTCCGGTGACTCCTCTTAAAACTTATATCTCGCGCTGACGCCTGAAATCGAGAACTGGTGAGGCACCATGGGCAGCTAAAGTGGTGGATTGGACTTTCCGATTTGGACGTTGGATTGACCGCTGTGATCGTAGATGACCTAGGTTTGGTTAGGCTTATGTGATTGCCACAACTGAAGCATTTCTGGTCCACTTAGATCCTGGTCCATCACCAATCGGCAGCTTACGTGTCGGGTCATCTTTGAGTACTAACTACTAACCCAAAGCCAATTAGAATTTTTGATAAATTTTACTATGTCCAGAATTGTAATGCCAGACATTTCCTCAAGGCTTGACTGAATAGCTGCCTAGCATGCTTTTCCTTGTGCTTGCAAGTTCCTGGCAGGTGCCGAGGTAGTCAAGTGCAGTTTCTTCCTCCTCTTCGTCCCTACAACTCCTACAAAAGTCATTGCAGGGGGTTGCCATTCTCCTTGCGTGTGTGCCGAATAGGCAACATGCCAACTACAATGCTGATTTTCTTTCTATTTCTAGGTTTAGGTGAACTAAGTTCCTAGAAATCTATGGCTAAGGGATGCCAGCACTGGACATAGAACATAGAGGACACTCGGAAGGCCAAAAACTTTAGCAGAAATCATTCCTAAGAGCGCCAAATCGCATTGCAGGCTCTCCGAGTGGACGATGCCCTGTAGATACTGGTATTTACTGGCATTCGATGTTGTGTGCGCCTAGTAGTTTTTTTCTCATTCGTGATAAGGCTGGGCAAGTCCCGAGGTAGTGGGCTAACGTTTCGTGTTCCTCCTCGTCCCTACATTTTATGCAGAAGTTATTTCAGAGAGTACGCCTCGCGTAGTTACCCATCTAGACACTTCTTCTTCTTCATTTGGCGCTACAGTCCGGGGTGGACCTGGGCGTCAACCAACAAGCCTCTCCAGCTAGCACGGTCTCTGGCTAGCTGTCTCCAGTGTCGCACGCCAAGTTGGTTGAGGTCCTTCTCCACCTGAGTGCGCCACCTTAAATGCGGCCGTCCTCTGTTGCGTTGTCCCACGGGTTCGGAGTCGCAGACTCTCCGGGCCGGAGCTAAGTTGTCCATACGCTCTACATGGCCTAGCCACCTTAGGCATTGGATCCGAAGACGCCTGACTAGACTCATGTCGCTGTACAGTCCGTCCAGTTCTGGTTGAATCTTCTCCTCCAGAAACCGTCAACGCAAACAGGACCAAAGATCCCATCTGAAGTGACTGACTGGCGCTCACACAAGCAGCCAAACATAGGCCCTTTGTGTTACCACGCGGTTCTAAGGCTACATATTCCGCAAACCAGTCTGTGCTTTAGATAAAGCGAAGAATAGGGCTGATTCCGATGCTGCTCAGTTCAGCCAGACTAACAAAGAAATGGGCCCCCAGAAGTCTGAGTCCCCGGGATTAGAGAGCACTGCAGCTGCAAGTGTTCAATGGTTTCTTCCTCTTTTAGCTGCCTCCTCGTCCACATGCGAAATGTTACGTATACGCCACGGTGACTTTTCTAGACATCTCCTTAAGCTACGTCCTCGTCCAAGCAGCTTCTACAGAAGTCATTATAGGGAAGGCCTAGTCTAGAGGCGTGAGTTCCGATGGCACAATGCCCTGTTATAACGCCAGAGATCTGAGGTTTGGCCTGCTTAATCTGATCAAGCTAAGCGACCGTTTGGGATCGATCCTAGACCAGAGTTGTTTGGTAATGAGGCATCCTGTGCCAGATACCAATCCGTGGTTTGTTTGAGCAAGCGTTTCAAGCTTTAGCAGATGTTTGGCGTGGAGGGTGGATTTGCTCTTGTAGGCATGCTGAGAGATCGAAAGTTTATCTGCGGCTATGTGTCGATCAATTTTTCCAGTGTCTTCAGAAGAAAGGAAGATAGGCTTATACGCCTTAGATAGAAAATGGGGAATCCGACCGAAAATAACACACTGGCTCTACACGGCAATGGCAAGACCAGTACTGACTTATGGAGTACTAGTGTGGTGGAAGGCACTACAAATACATTAAAGCAGAATACAAAGATCGGCATGCATCTGTATCACGGGTGCACTCAAATCAACACCCGAGGGCGGCTCTCGAGATCTCTCGAATCTCCTTCCCTTGGACATCTACGGGAAGCTTATTGTCACTCAAGCTTAAAGAGTGTAAGCACTGGGGAAAAGCCCACATTAAAGGGCACAAGGAGATACTTCATAACTCGAAGATTCATAAGCCATCTGAAGACTTCGAAATCAAGCACGAATAGGATGAAGGAAAAGTGAGGTGAAGGCACAGGCTCTGGTGTATACGCCAGTTGGCGGGAGCCAGCCGCAGCCATATGCCTCCCGAACCTCTGCAGTATTTTCCAGACAGAAGTAACAGCCAGTCAAGAAGCAGCTCTCCGGCTATCAATGACCACGATGGACGGAAGATCTATTGTTAGGCAGGCGGCCATAAAGACCCTGGAAACACCATCGATTAACTCTGAGGTGGTAAAACTCTGCCGTCTGAGGGAGACACCTTACCCTGATATTATGTACCTTTAAGGTCTAAGTGAGGCAAATACCCATGAGGGGTTTGCCAGTCACATGTGCCTACCTACCTTAACATTGGTTCTGCTGTTGGGGTTGATGAACTCACAAATAACTTCTGCAGAAGTCTTCTGCATCGTCGAATACACCAATCACGCTTTGGTCTCCTGTCGACCTCAGCTTTCTAGCACTCGAGCCGGCAGCTGTTAAACATTAGTTAATTACGTTGTCTTGTTCTAAACTCAGAATAATCCGCGAGGTGACACATGAGACCTCTTTATCTGAAAGCATCTCCCAAGCCAGCCCAGCCCACAGACCAACTACACCTGGAGTTGATTCTGCGGATAAGTTCCACGCACTTTTACACCCATGGCGAGTCCTTCAGGTTGCCAAAGCAGGCTTGCACGCATCATAACATTAATATACGTTAGCACGAAGCGAGTGTCTATCATTTTGCAAGAATTTCACTTTCTGCTCTGATCTTATCTCACTTGCCATTAGATAACCCCGCTAACTCCGCTGACTGGCAGATTACAAACGACACGACAGTGAAGGATCGACGAGTTAAATTAACTGATTTTTAACGATAAGCCACTTGAAACTTAATGACAGCCACTCCGGCAGAAGTCGAGGTAAACAGTCATATATTTTTAGATTATCGCATTATCGGCGTTGTTATCGAACGAGATTAAAGCGCTTTTCTTGTTCAGGCTAGTGACTCAACCCACGGTTGGATAATGCTAATCGTAGTGCCCTAAAGGCATGTTTTTAGTCACACTCAAAAAAAGCAGTGACATTTATTTTAATGCTGTTTTGCCCCAGAATTTGACACAATGTGCCTATGCTTGGCCTAACTCGTGTGTGTATTAACATAATCCGATGCGTTGGAGCGCATTTCAGGACATCTGAATTTTTGGCTGCTTTTGTATAGCCGGCATCGTCGTGTTGGAGCCTTTTGTCACATCATCCTCCAACTGCCATATCGGCCTTATTAGCTGTCCGTATGCGCGGCAGTCAGCCACCTCCACGTAACCTTTGCCTCAGAAGATTGGGATAAGAGGTAGAGATAAGAGTTAAGTCGTCATTTAATTTATAAATGACTGGAAAATGGGAACAGCTTTGCAGTCCCAGTCTTTCAAATTTGTAGCCACATCCGTTCCTTACGGGAACTGCTTAAGGTCACTTGACTGCCAACAAGATCGATTAGTTTACGATCGACATTCCTGGAAGCAAAATATCCAGAAACATGTCAAGAGGGCCTCCACGGCTATTTACGGCTGTAAAAGCGCCATTGGGTGCAAATGGCGACTGCAAACCCGAATGGTTTAGCAGTAGTCACACCCACACTGCTGTTTGGTGGCAATTTGGTGGACCGCACTCGATAAGAGAATCGACATCACCCCACTCGCTAGAGTGCAGAGGATGGCATGCGTATGCATTAGCGGGGCGCTGAGGACTACCTCCGCCGAAGCACTAAACATACTCCTCAACCTGCCACCGATAGAACTAATTGGAAGACAGACAGCAGCTAGCACGGCGATTAGATTCAGATCGCTGAGCTGCTGGAAAGAACTGCAGTCTGGACATTCAACGATCCTACGCGGGGGTATGCCTCTATACCCATGGATGCAGACCTCACCCTACTTAAGCTCCTCTTCGAGGAAGATTTGGCAACCAGTGTCAACCAGGGAGTCTGAACACCAGACGCTGGAAGATCCACTGCGAATCTTCACGGATGGATCGAAGATGGATGCAGGTGAGGGTGCTGGTGTCTATTCCAAGGATCTAAATTTCCTGCTCTCTTTCCGATTACCTAATCACTGTAGCGTCTTTCAGGCTGAAACTATAGCGATTATGGAAGCCCTGTCCTGGCTGAAAAACACAGATATCGCCATCTGTTCCGATGGCCAGGCAGCGATCAAATCTCTGGATTCAGTCACCTTTAATTCCAAGACTTCCCTTAATTCTCTTAACGAGATGGCCAAGTACTTTAGCATCCAATTGATGTGTGTGCCGGGACTCTGCGACATTCCAGAGAATTGCAAAGCGGACGAGCTCGCTAGAAAGGGCACAAGCTCTGTGCTCTTTCCGGATGGATACCCACCCTCCATGCCTATCGCTACTATCAAGCATCTGCTTAAGCTTGAAACGCTTGCCCAAACAAACCGCGGATGGGTATCTGGCACAGGAAGCCTCATTACCAAACAACTCTGGCCTATGATCGATCCCAAACCGTCGCTTAGCTTGCTCAGATTAAGCAGGCCAAACCTCAGGTCTCTTATTGGCGTTATAACAGGGCATTGTGCCATCGGAACTCACGCCTCTAGACTAGGCGTTCCCTATAATGACTTCTGTAGAAGCTGCTTGGACGAGGACGTAGCTTAAGGAGATGTCTAGAAAAGTCACGGTGGCGTATACGTAACATTTCGCATGTGGACGAGGAGGCAGATAAAAGAGGAAGACACCATTGAACACTTGCAGCTGCAGTGCTTTCTCATCCCAGGCTTCTGGGGGCCCATTTCTTTGTTAGTCTGGCTGAACTGAGCAGCATCAGAATCAGCCCTCTTCTTGGCTTTATCAAAAGCACAGACTGGTTTGCGGAATATGTAGCCTTAGAGCCGCGTGGTAACACAAAGGGCCTATGTTTGTCCTAAATGTGTCTGCTGTTCGTATGCGCGGCAGTCAGCCACCTCCACGTAACCTAACGATCGACGTCGGACGATCCTGTGTGTTTTTGGCATCCGCAATTTCGGAGAAAGCAACATAGACTCCGACCATTTCCTCGATGTAGCCAAGGTGGCCAAGGTAGGTTGGTAGGTAGGCCTGACGGCCGCAGCTCACTTAGACCAACAAGATGGCTCCTTATTGATTGTGCCCTTACTAGGTAATGTTCTACTACTACCATGAGACCTACTTTTATTTTTACTAAAACCTTTTCATCATCATTTGAAAACTTTAGGAGGCTTTTCAACTCTACACGCCACAGGTCTTCCCGCTCTGCAAAGAAATGTAGCACAGTGTCCGATGAGGACTTCTATTAGCTTCCGCACTTTTGTGCGACTTAAACTGATCAGTGACTGATTAATTAAACTGATCAGTGAGTTGATCTCTTTTTATTCAGCGTCGGCCACAGGGTTCTTGTTATTGCTCCACTATCCAAATTGAGCCATCCAGTTTTTGCTCAATTCAGGGCTTCGTCTTCTAGTTTTTTTCGTAGGCTGCTAAGCCACATAATGGGTTATGCGGGATTCTCCAAGCTCAGATCTGTTCTTCGCTAGACTGTGCGCTTTTACGTTTTGTTGGATGAAAGTATGGCCTGGTCCTCATCATGGGATCACCGTGTTCACCAAGGATATCTTGCCGATGCTCTGTCTGTATAAGCTAATGAGTTTCAAAGTCCGGATGTCCGGTGATATGGCTTTTATTGCCCCTTGGCTGTCGGAGAGACCGTTTTGTTGTGCAGCCTGGAAGACGCTGCAGTCATCTTTTAATGCCGGGGATTTTTCGAATAAGTCACCCAAGACCCCCCGTTTTTGAGACGTCGGTGTGCAGAGAGAATTCGCCTCCTGGTCCACGAAGGTGGAAGTCTTTTCCGAAGCTAGCGTTGGTGGCAGTTATTCCGTTTGATTGATTCCGGTGACTATATGGTTTGTCTCTCCAGAGACCCGCCTCTCAGAGCCTCAGAGCCGAAGACCGTGCACCATTGCTGGAGGAAAGGTCTAGGGGATGAAGGAATAGGATGGCTTCGATTGTTATTCCTCGTCAGACCTATCTTTATACTTTGGTGAGCTCCTTTAGGAGATATTTCTTGACCAGCGCTTCCCACCATACCAGAGAAACGTATCATCACCCGTGGTTTGAGACCCCAGGTTTTTTTTTTTCCAAAGGCACGTTTGCACCAGGTAGGCCCCTTTTATCCTTCCAGATAAATTTTGAATCAGTAGCCAAGTTAAGGACACGCATATCGCGAGAAAGAAGTCGATGACGGACGAAGAACATGTGACAGAAACACTCGTGGAAACTATCACGATCGGGTCTCCAAGTCGCTCTCTCATAGTTCGTCGTCGCCTGCACAAACCAGGGAAGGACAATGAAGGTATGGTCAAAAAATATCAAAGAAGCTGCATTTGATGCCAGGCTTCGACTGAAAGACTCCCGGATTTCGAGTTCACGGCGAGCACAGCATTTGGCCTTGGCTTTCGGCGGGCTGGGCATCCACACCCCTATAAGGTGCAACTCGCTCAAGAAACCCGTTTCGACTGTAAGACAAGAATGATATCCTTGACGAGTTATATCGCGTTTGGGGGATGTGAACAGGGCAACAAGATCAGATTTGTAACAGAAAATCGGAAAACTGATGACGATTTGAATAAAACAGCCAAGTTGTAAGGCGGTATGAGTCTTGAAAAGAAGTCATTGTCATCTAGGCAAAATTACCTCGTAATATTTGCTCCTGTGAGGGCAATAATGTTATAACACATTCGTAAGATCCAAGCTAATGGGTTACTTCCGTTTCGGCAGCTGTCAATGAAATGTACAGTCGGTCGCAAAAGTGACAACACTGTGTCTATGTTCTCATCAAAAATTGACGGGACACCATAGAAGGACATCTGAAATGCAGTTTTCTAAAACAATTAGCAATATACATAAAACAAGGGATGGCTTAAAAAATGTAGGAACGGCAGGCATAAACCAAAAACGTAACGAAATGTTCATCTCAAATAAATGAGTGTTCTAAACATTGCTGGCAAAGGCCTTTGACGCATGCTGCTCTTGAGATTGCTCAAGTCAACAAAACCATTCAGTTTTTGTGTGCTTAATTCTTTCATTTATGACTCGTTGCGTTCGGAAATGTCTGTTCGGCGCCGATCAGCTGAATTGGGAATCGCTTATTTTGTGGTTGGACTTGGACCTATTATTATTATTGTTGAGGGTGCAATATGCACGACGACCTTGGATCGATTGTGCCCCCGTTTCACACCTTTTCTTAAGATCTCCCTTCCTTTGCAGCTCTTTTCAGAGTTGTCTTGAGAGTTATCGACTCCCGTAGCACGAAGGTGAAAGGAGTTTTGTCCAAGACTGTTATCTCTAAGCCAGCTTCCTTTAGGAATCTGGAAATGAGAGCTGGTTCTAGTGACTTCAGTTCTTCCTCTGATATTATGAGCTTGTCCAGATATCTTTGTCTTTGGTGGGCTAGCGCCTCCCAAAATTCTGGATTTCATTAGATTCTCCTTTTACTGATGCTCCTAGTTTTCTTAGGTGCTCCCTGAGTCTGCAGTACCCTGCTGACAAGCCGGTGAGGAGTTTTCTTGCTCATTCTGATACATGCCTCAAACCTCTTCCGGTTGTGTTGACCCAAGAGTTTCTTGGCCTGTTTCATGCCATTAGGGTTGGCCCAGCTTTCTGGCCGGTGCTTTCTTTCTAGTTCCTTGAACTCTTCTCTGAGGACATGATCTCTTACAGCGCAGAATGGTTCGGAGCCTTTAAAAGGTTCCGATGGTCCTTTCCTAGTGAGGCTATTCATTGCCTTCTATCCCTAAATGGCCAGGTGTACAGCAGAGTTTTACTCTGTTAGTCCTGCTCAACGCTTAAGGCTTCTAGACATTCTCACACAGGCTGGGATTTGATCATATAGTACATCTAGTGCCAGACATTATTGTTATATCCCAGTGGGTATAGTTCCTGTCAAGATTGATTTGAGCGCATCTGTCTATGGCATAGACTTCTGCTTCAAAGATACTGGTGCGTTTGCCCTATTTTCTCTTTCTGCAACCCCTAGATGCAGAGGAGTCAGGACTTAGACCTAGGTATGTATAAGACAACGTGTTGACGACATAAGTGGAAAACGGCCTAAATCCGTTGGAACTGCTAGCCGGACATCCAATTCTTCACAAACAACGATCTCATCGGACAGGCAATGGGTTCGTTATTGGAGCGAACACAATCCACAAGTGTAGGATCAAGCATCAAAGCATCCACAATGATTGACCGGTTAGTGGTTTATGGCATGGCGTCACTATCGGAACTTATTTCTTTCGAAACGAGGAAGGATACACGGTTACCATCTTTGGTCTCAGGCATAGAGCGATGTTGACCGTCTTTCTGTAGCCGGAGATCGACAACATCGATATAGCAGAGCTGTTGGTCCAACAAGATGGTGCCACTTGCCATACAAACGACGCAACGATCGAAGTTGTGAAAGATAAATTAAATTTGTGGAGTGGGTGATCTCTCCAATGACCACGACAATCGAATAATTTCTTGAGACCTACGCCCAGTCCTTAGTCCTTAGTCAACCTGAACAAGCTAACGACCTCGTGTCCACCATTCGAGACGTTGTTGGCGGAATAACGCCGCATACATTGAACTGAAGAATCAACAATTCGATGGACTTCTTCAAGCACTGCCAGTGAAGCCAATGCTGCTATTCGACTAATGTGCTATTCCAATCGTAACGGATTACAGTTGCTTCAAAATTAACCCAAAATCAATTTTATACCCCACACAGTTGTTGGTTCATTTAAATTCCCTTTCCCATCATTCTTGTCTGGTCACCCTGTCAGCAAAAGACCCTTTCAACAGGCGCCGGATATTTTTCACCAAGCGTGCAACATTCATGAGATTCAATGCGAGGTTTGGATTGTCAAAAAACTTCCAAATTCGATTTCTCTAACAAGCTTGAATCCTTATCGACTTAGTGCCTCAGCCAGCCAGCGAGCCCACATGTCCTCGCATAGGAACACATAATCCCCCCCTCGATTGGGCGTTGCAGCCACTCTCATCTTCCCACTCCACTCGCCACCCTGTGACTCTAAATGCCCCCAGCACAGCCAACATAGAGACTCGTTCCCCCACGTATCGTCGTCAGACACACAAATTTGTTTCATTTTGCTTCACTCAAAGAGCAAACAAACCCATTCTATGTCCCTGTGTCCTTTAAATAAAAGAATTTGCATTACAAATCTCAACAATCACCGCATCCTGCACACACACACACACACACACGCAAGAACAAAGTGTACTATCGTGAAGCACTTTCGGCAAAGATCCACTCGAAAACGGGTTAAATACGTTTGCTCAACATTCATTCGCATCCGAAGTAGGACAATCTCTAGAGGGTGTGCCTACTCAACAAGACGACTTTACAATTCCTTCAGCCCAACCCCCCCGCACCACCCCCTCGCTCAACGTCGACCACAATCCTCAACACATGTTAAAATTAAGCCCTCCTAGTGCATAATTCATGTGATTTCCCCCGGAGTCCATGTGCTTGCACGCGCCTGTACAGAGGGGTCGCTTAGCTGGCATTGAGTGCGGGGAGAAGGGTCGCACAGCCCCACCCCCACCCACCACCACTTTACAAGGCACAGGTGTATGAAGAGCATAATCCCGCAAAACAATCCTTTGGCTCCTATTTGCGTTCTCACCATTGCTCGGTCCCCTCTTCACATTGAGCCACTCTCTGTCATTAAGTTTTTATTTTTCACACACACACACACACACAGCCACACGTGTGCTCTCACATGTGTGACACCAAAAGCGAAGCTATTAACTGGCAAGAGAAAACAACAAGACGAGAAAAAGAAAAATCCAGGACGAGAATTGCGAGAAGAATTGCGAACACCCGCAGCAGTTCGTATCTCACGAGTGTATCCTTCGCGAAAGGAGGTAGAAGAAAAAAAAAAACTGAAATAAATACGTGACGGAAGTGGGCTTTGTGGCGCCCGTGTGGGGGTGAAGTTGAAAAGGACACTTGCGACACAAATTTCGGTCATTCCACGAGAACACGGTTTAATCAATAAACACGGGCGAAGAGTGTGCCATACAAACCGACGCGACGCGCCGACAGCCCTTCAGGAGCGCGAATTAAGGCGTATGTGAGGAGTGGGGCGGTGGAGGGTGGTGGAGGGCGGCCCAACAGCTGCATCAAAATTGGTTCCATGCCAATGAGACTGTTTTTCTTTCTTCTCATCGTGTCCTCCTCTGGCTGTGTTTTCATTTCATCCACCTTGTCGATGTGTGGCGGGGATGGTGGGTGGTGGGGGCGGTTATTGTACCTGCTGCTGTACAGGGTATTGTTCTCCTGATTGAATAGTGTACCTACGAGATGGATGCGGGAGAAGACGCTGAGGTGGTTGTGCAGTTTGTTTGCATAGTCCAAGCGGCGCCGCCGCACCCCCAAGGGGGTGGGTGGGCGTTACACTCTCCGTCGAAGGTTGGAAGGGGTTCAAGAGAATTACAAAGTTTGAGGAGTCCTCCTTCTTTTATGCTCCGCTTGAGGGATTGAGGGATTGAAACAAATTAATGCATTCCCCTCCCGCGCCCGTCGCTCTGGGGACCGACCGCAAGCCGGAATGGAGATGAAGAAGGCATGTGAATGTGGGCCAGAAACATGGAGCAGCTGTTGCATAAGGTGAGAGCAGCAGTCCGTCATGAGGTGGTGGTGTGGCTGCTGTGACTGCTGATACATGTGTTCGCCTGCTGCTGAGATGGCGCAAGGAAGTGAGAAGAACTTCAAAGTGAACGGCTCGGCAGCTCACAAGAAACCCTCAGTCGATGTGGGTCCTTTCTCTCGTTTGATAAAAGGCATCCGTCGGACGTTGATGTGGCATCAAAAGCAGTGACCCGATGCTGTTGGTTGAAGTGCTGCTCAGCATTTGGAGTGAAAATGTGGTCCTCGGCGGCAGCCCGGTATGCAAACGAGGGTATTTGCGGGCGCTCTCATGGTTTGGGCAAAGCCACTTCCATTTGTAACCGACGCAGAGGGTCTTGAGCGGCTCTTGTGCCTCCTCCAGATGGCTTCCTCCTGGGGGGAGGCAGGGAAGAATGGGGTCGATTTTAATGACGGGCAAGTTATGCTCCGCAGCACTCCTGCTCTGTTTAATGAATGGCGCTGTTTGATGTCAAGTTGATGTCGGCTTGAGGAGTTTTATGGAACATAATCCCCATGTGAGTCATTGAAGGGGATGCTTCACCCATCGAGGGGTGTCATTTTGAAATGTGTGCCGTTTGAGAAATGTCAACGGTCGACTGTCATTGCGGTCGCATTTGAGAAGTTAAAAGGCGGATGTTATGAAATGTTTATCGGTACGCCCGCGGACAATGTGCTGGAGTAATGAAAAGTCACCACGAAAACTGTATAAATTTTGGTGTATGGTTTCGTTAAGTTCGTACCGAATTCGTGACCATCGAGCGTCCCTTATTTCACCACAGATCCGTCCCCGTCGGAGAAGCTGAGCTTCGAAACCACCGTCCTCTTCCTCCTTACTTCGCTGAGCATATTGCAACAGAATGGCGCCCAACATGAGGCACACTCAAGCTCATCCTGCAAAGTGGACTGAAAATATTACCGAGCATGGCTGGGCCGGTGTAATTTTTTAGGATAGACTCGTCATTGGGCGCCATTTTTTCGAACTTATTCTAACTCTGTTTCACAAGTATGAATTAAGCATGAATGCCTTACAAATACAATTGTGAATTGAGCTAGCAACCGACCGTGGCCAGTCGTGTCTCATCTTCTCCACTTCTTTCTTGGGTAAGACACATATCCCTCAGACCCGATGTGTTCAGAGATTGGATTACGTTACTCAGCGATGTTGAGATTAGAGGGTGGTATCCCGCACACAGGTGAGGAAACAACGACTCTGCTGGGTTAGGTTCGATAAGAGTGACTGCATAGAAGTCACACTTAGGGCAATGGAGGCCCATTGTGATTCCATTGCTTGTGACAAAACAATTGAACTGGCTTATATTGACGCTATTCAGCTCGGTGAGGTTGTTGTCCCTACATTAGAGTACCTACGATTAGCCACAGCACTACACCAACAGTGGAGGTTATGTGTATATTATAGCCTGCATCCTGTTCATCCATTCAGCTTCTGCAAAAATTATTCTACTTGGACAATAATGCTGTGAGCGTGTTTGCTAAATGCGTCCGGTTATGACGCCGAAAAGTGTCCTGAGTGCAGAACTGTTCAGTTTCAGGAGACAGAGTGATCGTTAAGGATTTTCGCTCGCCATATTTCCTTTTTTTAATACAGGCGATGCCTTCTAGGTTTAAGCAATCATCATAGAGGATGGATACCACACGTAGGGAGGTTTCTATCGAAATGCGAAGCCATATTGTCGAGAGACGGCTAGTTAGCATGCCTTGGAAAATGACACCGTCCAGACGATTTGGCTGTCCGAACAAATCGGGATATTGACTGCGTTGCTTGGCAAATTTCATTTATGAGGCGCCAAAGATCGCTAAGCGATGCAAGCCGTAAGAAAATTACACTTCAAGATCTCTTTGTTTCTGATAGATTCGTGTCCAAATTATGTATCTTGAAGATCAGAATAGAAAAGCTGAGAATTTCCATTGAAAGTCCCCAATTTATCTGCAGGCGACCTTGGTAAGATTAGGTATGTGGGTAGACGCCCAAGCCTCGTCTCACTTAGGTGCTGATGGAGACCTGAAAATGGTGTGGGAGGGATTTTTGGATCCAGGAGATCTTGGCAGATGTGTTTTCGCAGTGTTCTGTCTCTACTGGCAAAGACTGGGTCGGAAGAAAATCTAGTGAGGAGTGTCCTCTTTTTGTTGTACTCTCCACAGCCCGTGCATGTGGTATCTTACCCATTACCTTTTCCCCCTTTTGTTTCCATGCTCCATACCTCAAATGATTATGAGCCCTAACCTCTACGGATAACACCTCCTTCGTCACACAGGTGGTTAGAGGGTTCCATCATCCTTGACATCCGCAAGAGTTAGTTTCAGCTGTTTTCCTGGCAAAAGTTCATCCGTTCCTCTGGTTGCCCGAGACCCAGCATAGAGTAATCGATTGCTATGTGCTGAGAGCCTTGAGCCGTTTACGGCAGGCTGCGACCAGCTTGGACTTGATTTCTATTGGCCGCTTGACTGTCAATCAGGCAAGTAGCATCAGTCGGTGGTATTTCGAATATTGATACCATTTTGGCCGGTTCCCTGTCTGAAAGGACCTTCGCTGCCTGGCAAGAATTCTGATGGAGCATGTTTTGCTGTGGCTTTTGGCATTTTCCATCCATTCCTATGGACTGTGATGGTCGAATTGTGCGCAATGTTATATGGTCAAATACACAACGAGACACAGTCACGTCAGATAACATTTTGCATTTGGATTGCGCTACTCAAGCGCTGCTCTTTGGCGTTTTATACAGACCAAAGTAATTAGCGACCCACAAGAAAGGAGACCCCTTTGCCTGAACCTGCCCCCCCCCCCACCCCATCCCCCTGAACATCGCTTAAAAGATCTTCTCTGCCGTTTTGTGTACTCGCCTGAAGCCGTTTACAAATAACCTGATTGGTCCATATCAGGCCAGGGAAGTCCACCATCGACCAAATCTTCACATTACGGCAGATCCTGGAACAGACCCAAGAGATGCAAATCGACACCCACCACCTATTCCTCGATTTCAAGGCCGCATATGACAGCGTGCATAGGGACGAGCTAAACAACGCCATGTCTAGTTTTGACATCCCTGCCAAGCTCATCAGGTTGTGCAGGATGACGATGGAGAGTTCTCACTGCTCCGTCAAGGTCGGTAACGAACTCACCGAGACCTTCAACGTCAACAAAGGATTTAGATAAGGCGACGCGCTCTCATGTAACTTCTTTAACATCATCCTGAAGAAGATGGTCCCAGACTCACACGCCAACACTAGAGCCACGATCTTCCAGAAGTCCGTACAACTGCTAGCATACGCGGATGAGATTAACGTGATGATTGGCAGAACACAGCGAGCTGTCAATGAGGCGTTTGCTGGCATTGAGGCGTGAATGAGGGCAAGACGAAGTATATGCTGTCATCAAGAAAGGACACACAACATCGACGTCTACGACCGAGCGCCACATTGGTCAGCTATAACTTCGAGGTAGTGAAGGACTTCGTCCACCGCGGCTCCGCAGTAAAGAGTACGAACAACGTCAGAACCGAGATCAAACGCATAGTAACTCTTGCCAACCGCTGCTTCTATGGGCTCATGAGGCAATTGATTAGTAGAGCCATCTCTCGAAGGACTAAGACCTTGATCATCCCAGTCCTCCTGTACGGCGCGGAGGCATGGACAATCTCAAAAGCGAATGAGGAAGTCCTTGGTCTCTTCGAGAGAAAAGCTCTGCGCGCGTTCTTTGGTCCTGTTTTGCGTTGACGGTTTCTGGAGGAGAATATTAAACCACGAACTGTACATGAGACTAGGCAGGCGTCTTCGGATTCAACGTCTAAGATGGCTGGGCCATGTAGAGTGCATAGACAACACTGCTCCAGCACGACTCCGAACCCGTGGGACAACGCAACAGAGGACGCCCGCGTTTAAGGTGGCGCACCCAGGTGGAGAAAGACCTAAACCAACTTGGCGTGTGACACTGGAGACAGCTAGCCAGAGACCGTGCTAGTTGGAGAGGCTTGTTGGTTGAGGTCCAGGTCCACCCCGGACTGTAGCGCCAAATAAAGAAGAACAAGAATTCGCTTAGTTGGTACAAAACTGGAAATCACGTCATTTATTATTCGCTTAAACTCAGTTAAAGCAGTCTGTCCGAATCAAGCGTATCCCGCCAGTTTACAGATGATAAGTGATTATTAATAGCAACATAGTCCGCTCAAACAAAGTCATACCTGACAATGTCAAAAATCGGCAAGCACTCGTGTTGTGCGTGCTATTTTTCTTCCACGAGTCGAAGGGACCAGCAGTTTCATGCCGACTGCGAACGGCCAAGTTAAGAAGCTTCTATCTAGACAAGAACACTCTTCGAGCATTGTCAGTGACTCGAAGGAGGTGTAGATTGATTAACTCGATGATAAGTCGAGATATCAACGATCGTCAACCAATTGTTGGTTTAATTGTACCGTTCGGCCGCGGTAGCGATTAATGCATCAAGTAGCTCACCAACCATCCACCATTCATTGAGCAGGCTTACGGTTCAAATGATAGCCTTCGGGTTTAACTGAAAGTTTGATGTCCATAATCACAAGTGACTCGAGACCTCCGGAACTGTGCGATTTTCTGGGTGTTGGAGTAGTCACATTCCTTACGCCACGGCGTCCATTCCACTTGATAAGAACCGAGCTGGTAGGAGCTATTACAAGGCCGAAGACGAGATTGTATTCTCAACCGTAGCCACTGAGATGAAGAAGAGAAGGAACCACTCTCTCATCTGTTATCCTGTTCACTGTCCCTCGCCACACAGAAAGGAGCATATCAGACGCAAGTTTCCGGTTAGAAGCTACCCAACCTTACACAACCCATCTTGGCCTTGACAACTGAGCGTGCTCCGTACCAGCTTGCCTTGAACCAATAAGAATGGACCGCATTTGTAGTCATTGATCCTTCAGTTGCCGTCAGCCTGATGGGCGCCTAAGAAAGCAATTTCTGTTGTGTTTGTGGGGAAACGACAAGTGAGTGCTTGAGTTGAATCGCAAGCAAAATTTTGTTGTAATTTATCAGCCTGATTGCGCCCTCATCTGATTCAACTTGAAGCTATCCTTCACAACCATCAAAACCGTTGTCTTCCACACAACCTTCGAGATGATGTCGAAAAGCTCCACTTCCTGAGGACACTCATGTGGCGAGTCTGTAATCCGAATGCGATCCACAACGTGTCCCCTCGAACAACCCTCCTCCCAACGCCATCCCGCCCACTTCGCACTCAACATTCGCACGCTCTTTGCATCGAGTGTCACTCCATCCTACCCGAGTCCCATCCCAGGTCGTAATTAAAACCCGAGTAATCCCCCACTCAAGCCTTGAGTAATCACATTGGCCTCAATCGTGCCCCCCTTCAGCCACCCACCGGGGCTGCGCAATCGACGCAAAACCACGTGTCTTAAACCTCCTTCAAGCCACACACAGGCGCGACCGCTAACGCGATTTAGAGCAATCGACCTCGCCGAACACCTTTCTCAAGAGCCACACTCCTTCGTTCCCCGCACATCGTCGTCCCACCCCTCCATCGACCCAGCCAAACACAAAGCAAAGTTAATCCACTCGAGATGCAATTAAAAAGTGCAAAGTCATGAGCTTGGCGAGCCCACGGCACGGATGGATCAAGACGCAAACATTTCAATTGAATGTGCCCGTGGAAGTGTTTGTCAATTGGACACCGAGCAGCCTCACCTCGCCGGCAGCGTCTTAATCCGCTGTCGTCGAGTGGGAGAAAGTCGACACGCAGCCCACACGGCCAGCAATTAGCGGCAACTTCTCCATCTGCCCGAAAACCATCAATCAGTCATCCGGTGAGCGCGCAGATTCGACACCCTTCGACGCTCCAGCGGAAAAGGAGGCCGAGGCGACTGAAATCGCTTGACAACTCTGTTTCGAAATCGAAAGTGTGCGCGAATTCGATTTTCTTCGCTCTCAATGAACGTCGCCGTGGCGTTGCTACACACCGCCCAGCAAGAGGACCCAAAATGTGTGTCAAGTCAATGGAGACTGTCTGTCGCTGGCGATTAATTAAATTGTGTAACCTCTTGCAACAACAACAACAGCAGCAGAAATGAATAAACTCTTAATTTGCTTTTCAGGATACGCGAGTGTGGAGCGAAAGGCGGCGCGGCCGTGGGCTCCGTGCATCGTCGGCGGTTTACGTTCGCGGGGTTTAATTAATTTCAGCGTGGAGCGACGGTGATTGGAGCGAGTTGCGTGAATCGAGGGGATGGGGGTGGTTGGAGATGGTGTGGCAGTGTTCGGATCGAAGATGCATTGCAGACAGTCTCCGGTGGGTGATGGCAGGGAATTGGAGGACGATGCGAACCCGAAGTGTGAAGTGAGTGCCGAGAAGTATGTCAAAGATGCTTTGGGCCTCAAGTGGGAGTACACTCTTGAGTCTTCTGCTAGAGTACACACTCTGCGTTCATCGACTGTGTCTCGAGCCAGGAGTCTTTCACAGACTTCGTCGTCGATTGCCTTCGCCTAGGACCCGTCCGCAGCCGCCACCGCGGATGCCTTGGACTGTGTGTCGAACTAGGACCCGTCCACAGCCTCCGCCGCGCATGCCTTCGACTGTGCGTCGGACTAGGACCCGTCCACAGCCTCCGCCGTCAACTACACGCGAGAATGGCATCCCCGTTGTTGTACAGGTTCGACTGTGTTCCGATCTGCGGTTCAACTACAAATCCTACCTCAATAGCATCCAGATGACTTACCCACCTTCACAGCCACCGTCTCGCCACCCCCAGCCTTCCAGCCATCCACCATCTCGACCTAACCCAGCCCATGCTCGTCCGCTTGCCAGTCATCGTTCTCCACAGAAGGAGAAGAGCAAGCATTCACCCGCCTTCGAGCAGTGCCTCAGTGACAATCGACCTCATCAGACTCGCTCGAGGGATCGCAGCGCACAGCCGATGCATATACACGAGCTGAGTGATTCGCGACTCCCGAGTTCGGGTGAAATAGAAACAGACCTGCTTCGCAAGGACACCAGCGCACTTTCACCCGAATGCCCGCGCTCATTTGCATTCACATCCAATCCGCGCGAGGCTTTGTGCACAAACACCCGCGCCCCCAACGCCGACAAGTGCTGGGGTTAAAAATACGAACGTGCTGAACGTTGTTTCCTGCTTCAACCGCTTCAGCAGCTCCTTCTGCGTTCGTCGCCGCTATGCACGCGATTCAACGAGGAGACCTGCAAGGAGTTCGTTTGACTTGGCCGTGCCAATGTGACGGCATTAGACGCGAGAGCTCCTGACGTTCGAGCGAACAAAACAAGCGGGCGCCGCAGTGGCCCCCAGGACAACGGAAGTCTATCATTTCTCTCGCTTTGTTGTCCACCCACTCCCGCTGTGCAGTCTTTTATTTGGCCCGTGACCGAATGAGGGGCGGGACAAGGAGCACCCACAACCGACCAACGCATGCCACACAGAGTTCACAGCGGATATTCGCATTTAAGGTGGCCCGGGAGGGGGCGTGGGTGGCATCGATATTGGAAAAATTCTCCTCGCATCCAGCGACGGCGGGATTGGGGTCGCCAACCAGCGCGCAGAGACAATTAATGGGATCATCCGGCTCGCAATGTTGTCCGGCATTTGTGGACCGCAGCGGGCGCAAAATACCCGAAGCCCCTCCCCGGCGCGCCCTTGTTTATTGAGCATTGATTTGGATTTATGGGATTGAAATTGCCCGGACAGCAGTAAGCACAGGGTGACCGTAAAAGCGGAGAAAAAACGGCACGCCCGGAGCGAGAACCACTAACGGAATGCTGCATAAAGGATAAGGGATAAAGGATTCATCCGCCCGGGGTGCAGGACATGGGGCACGTGGCATCGTACTGATTGCGGGGATTTTTCGTTTGTTTTTGTTGTTTTTTCCATTTCGTCAGAGAATGAAAGCCACCACAATGTTGCAGCACGCTTTATGATGGCGCTGTGCAACTATGACCTTTGGCGCACGAGCGTGAGGCGAACGGGATGGTTTAGCATAAATATCTCATAAACCTAGAGCGCCGTAAAACACTGATGTTGTTCAGCTTGTGAGCGTGCGAGGCCACGAGGTTAATGTCGTTTCGCAAATCTGCGCGTTTCCATTCGAAAAAGTTTTCCAATACTCTGCCACGTTGTCGGAGTCGTAAACAGCGCAGCAATTCGCTCGACGTTCGACGCGACGACTATCTTGAGGGCAGACATGTGCCGCGGTATTTTATGCGATGACATGCTATTCAAGCGAAAGGGGTGCCGGGGGAGGTGGCTGCGTCGTAAAGTCGATTCACACGTCCGAGGGTATGTTATGCGATTCAAATGGACACAAGGTGTCGCGATGGCGACGATAGTGGGACACTTAGTAAAGCGCAGTAGCGGGGGCAGTCTGGAGTCGACAGCTCAGAAGTCTGACTTTGTTTCAGAGTGTCTAGTCTATAGAGCAGCTTCTACCTCAAAAGGACAGGAGTTTAGAGGAGAATGCGGTGAAGGGAGAAGAAGTGCTTTCAGAGCTCTGAACACGTACGTTTCAGCTTTCAGCGGCTATCGTCTAGGCGACCCAGTTGAACGAGAAGAGATAACTCCCAGTAGAGTCAGTTACCGTTTTGAACCGAAAGCTGCGGAGCAACGCAACAGCGGATCCCCGCCTCTAATGTGGCGCAAGCTGGAGGAGAGGGATCTTAACAAACTTGATGTGCGAAACTGGAGACAGAAGAACGAGGTTAGGTTAGGTTGAGATGGCTGC
The DNA here is from genome assembly GCA_964034865.1 of Eristalis intricaria. Classification (NCBI taxonomy): domain Eukaryota; kingdom Metazoa; phylum Arthropoda; class Insecta; order Diptera; family Syrphidae; genus Eristalis; species Eristalis intricaria. Next base: position 12,580,589 of record OZ035877.1, read on the forward strand.
CTGCCACGCATACGGACAGCAGACACAGTAAGGCCCAGCTAAGGCCCATTGAGTTACCACGCGGATCTTAGGATACCTATTCCGCAAACCAGTCTGTGCTTTGGATAAAGCGAAGAATAGGGCTGATTGTGATGCTGCTCAGTTCAGCCAGACTAACAAAGAAATGGTCCCCAGAAGTCTGAGTCCCCGGGATTAGAGAGCACTGCAGCTGCAAGTGTTCAATGGTTTCTTCCTCTTTAAGCTGCCCCTTCATTCACATGCGAAATGTTACGTATACGCCACCGTGACTTTACTAGACATCTCTTTAAGCTGTCATTATAGGGAAGGCCTAGTCTAGAGGCGTGAGTTCCGAAGGCACAATGCCCTGTTAGAACGCCAATAAGAGATCTGAGTTTTGGCCTGCTTAATCTGATCACGAATCTGAAGCGATCGCTTGGGATCGATCATAGGCCAGAGTTGTTTGGTAATGAGGCATCCTGTGCCAGATGTCCATCTGCGGTTTGTTTGAGCAAGAATTTCAAGCTTGAGCAGATTGTTGATTGTAGCGATAGGCATGGAGGGTGGGTCTCCATCCGGAAAGAGCACGGAGCTTGTGCCCTATCTAGCGAGCTCGTCCGCTTTGCAATCCTCTGGAATGTCAGTGTCCCGGCACCCACAAAAGTTGGATGTGAAAGTACTTGGTCATCTCGTTAAAAGATAGTCGGCAAATAAGGGAAGTCTTGGAATTAAAAGTGACTAAATCCAGAGATTTGATCGCTGCCTGGCTATCGGAACAAATGACGATATCTGTGCGCGATATTACATTGTTTTTCAGCCAGGGCAGGGCTTCCTTAATCGCTATAGTTTCAGCCTGAAACACGCTACAGTGGTTAGGTAGCCCAAAAGATAGCTGGAAATCGAGATCCATGGAATAGACACCAGCTCCCACACCTGTTTCCATCTTCAATCCATCTGTGAAAATTCCCAGAGGACCATTCAACGTCTGATGTTCAGGCTCCCAGTAAGACATCGCAGAGGGAATGCTTGTTGAGAAGTTCTTCTCGAAGAGGCGCTTAGGTATAGTGAGGCTAGACCTACTGATGATCGATGAGTGCCCATACCGAAGTTCTTTCCAGTTGTGCAGCGATCTTAGTCTGATCGCCGTACTAGCTGTTGTCTGCCTACCAACTAGTTCAATCTGTGGTGAGTTAAGGAGATTGTTTAGAGCTTCGGAGGAAGTTGTCCTAAGGGCTCCGCTGATACATTCGCACGCCTTCCTCTGCACTCGTTCCAGTTGTATGAGGCTGATTCCCTTTTCAAGTGCAATCCACCAAATTGCGACACCATTTGGTCTGACTACTGAAACGAATAGCCAGTCGACCATGCGAGGTTGTAGACCCAATGGTCCTTTTACAGCAGAAGAGAGCCATAGATGCCTTCTTCGGGTCGAGATTAGGTCTGCAACTTTTTGCAGTTTTGCCGGAAAAATGCCATCAGGTCCTGTCATCTTGTAGGGCTTAAAGGAGTTGATGGCCCACAGGACTGTGGTTTTGGTCACTGATTGTTTGGACTGGCTGAAAGGGGATGAGTGTATTCGAGACTTAATCCTTGGATACTACTGTACCCATTTTGGGCTAAACTGTGACGAAATGTGTATGCCAGTTGCTGAACATGAATGGTCAAAAGCAGCCATCCCAGAAGGGCTCCAACTGGAGCTGGGCAGAAGGAACAACGGATACATTAACTAGGACTTTGAGAACGCCAATGAACCTTCTTCGTGACTGTCCTCAAGTATCCTCGTTAAAAACCCAAGTTCGGGAAGCATACTCTGCCCAAGGGTGTTTAGGATTCGACGTATAACGATGTCAGTCGGCTCTAGTGACAGGGCATGTTATCGTTGTCAGCACAACGGATCTTTGGGTTCCACTATACATTCTCTGTATTGGCAAGGGACGCTACCTAAGTTCGAAATGTGCTCAGAATGAGAAATCAGTAGAAGAAGGCGACAGTGCAAGAGGATGTCTTGAATAATCCATTGACCCATTCGCTGACACCTTCCCTTGTCCAAAACTTGATTTGCGAAGATTCGCCTACAATTCTGCGTCGTGTTCGTAGTGAGGATGCATATGCGCTGCACAAGGCGTCCAGGAAACTGCAGACTCCACAAATGTGGCAAAATCCATCGAAATGTTGCCTCTTCTTGATCTTGGTCTCTGTTAGCACTTCACCCCAACTCGAGGAATCGTATTACCACGAGTATACCACAAGTTTGTCCGGAAGCCTTAGTTATCTATTCATTGCTGGAGGGACTTGGGTAACATGCTGTCGTCCTACCATCTGCCGTGTAAGACTGTCAAAACATCGTGGCAGATGGTAGGAAGACAGCATGTTACCCAAGTCCCTTCAGCAATGAATAGATAACTAAGGCTTCCGGACAAACTTTCCCCTTGTAGCTACGTTTTGTGGGCTAACAGTGGACAGAGCAGAGCCGGCAGCTGCTTCAAAGTTTGACAGTCCTTCAAGTCAACATCAGATTCTAACCAATACCTCTGCTCCTTACTTCCGTCGCTTGAGTTCCCCGTAGTTTGTGGATGCAAATTACATCCATCCGCGCTGTCTACGTCTGCCCCATTCACAAGTTCCCCTTTATCGCGAACCCAAAACAGGACCGCACCAGCTCCCAAAGTCTAAACCACACTTCGACTGAAAAAAGAAAAAAGAAAACTCCACAGCCAGTCACTCAACTTAGCATATTGCGCCTAATTGGTCGCCGCGTGGCGGGAGTGGATGTGGAACACAAGAAAGCACGGAGTGGTATCAATTATTCGCCAGCAGTTGAAGAGTGCTCGTGTTCAAACCTCCCATTGTCACCGGCTTCCAATTAAGATGCACATTGAATCTTGGTCAAGGCTGCTGTGGGGTGTGCACACTGGCACCGGCACCGGCATCGGCACAAGTCCTCCTCCGCCGGGGGAAGGACACATGGGCACGAGAGCAGGCTGAGCTCTGGAAGGAAGCACTTACGATAGTTACCTACCCGCTGCACGAGGATATGCGCCAGTCAAGGTGGTGCGCCAGGCGAAAGAAGGCGAAAGAAGAAAAATATGCAAACTATGCGGAGAAGGTCCTTTTGATGAAGATGAAGAAGAGCGCTCTGTTCGTGCGTTTACATGACAATGTCACGTCAGAGGAGGACTGCAGGATTTGCATTTTTTGTTCACCCGAAGACGGCGACGCGTCGTGCTGTGGGGCAGCAGCGGCAGCACGGAAGAGACATCTTACCTAGAACGAAAAGAAGAAGATGAGATGACAGTGAAGGCGGTTTTTGTGAAGGGTTTAAAAAGTTTGCATTTGCAAGAGGTTGCGGGGGCACACGTCGGGGGTTAGACTTGTGAAATATTTAACAGCCTTTCTGGGTGATAATTTGCATTCCAGGCGTGGCGGGCTTCAGAGAAAGGGGCGCGATGCGCCATTTGATTTCGTTCAAGGACCAAGGATAGATTGGCTGATCTGGGGGGTGGTTGGCCTTCGGGGAGGAGGGTGGAAAGGAAGCAGGTCGTGGGGACAGATGAGGAGTGAGTGCATGGATGACGGCATCAGGGATTTAAAGAGAGAAATCGATAAGTTTAAGCGATGATTTGCTTGTTGCCGACGAAGGATTGACATTTTCAAGTGGTGGGTCGTTAAGGTTCCCGTCTAGACTTTATCTGGTCTTACTTTCTTCTCGATACAATGGGTGCAGGACATCCCATCATCCACTTTTATTGGATGGAAGGAACACAAGGCAACGAACCACATGATTAATGTGGTAAGCAGATGGCTTTAATAATTCTCTTCCCTTCGGACCAAACTAAATGTAATTTACACACGCGGCATAGATGGACCCCATCAAAAAGAAAACACGCCAAGCAAGGTGGCTGAAAAAGGGAATAATGTTTACGTTCCTGTTACTGTGACATTAAATCATGTGCAGTTTTGGTTCCGTCGGTACACCACGCTCTGGAAGGACAGTTGTCAAAAACACAGTCCATCATGTAAGCACTGTTTCGATGGGCCAGGTAGTAAAAATTGCAAAAATAACGCTTGGAACCATTTGAACAAGTCTGGAACACGAGTTAACGCCCAAAAACCTCATGGACCGAACTCCCAACTGCCAATCCACTGTTGAATCGCAATAAAATCGACCCATCTGACAAGCGAAAATTTCACGGTCGAGTGGCGGTGTGTCGGCGCAAAACTAGGGCTGCTCATTATACATGATATACATGCTCATACACATGATATATCGAAAACATCGATGTTTTCTATTCGATGCATCGAATCAATCCGAAGCATCGACTACATTCGATGTTTGACGAATAAAAGTACGCACACAAATGAGACGAGGCAACACGAACCTATTCGCATGGCCCACAGGCGGAGATTAACACAAAAAGTAACCGATGCGGGACGGCTGCCGATCTGGCACGATCTTCCCATTACGTCCCTTCTTAGTTGAAATGACGCTGTTTCATTTTAGGATTGAACATGAACCTCTGGTGAAAATTGGAAAAAATATTCTTCTTTTAATTTGTTTAACTTCGTTAGCTCGAGCTTGTGCCGCTCGGGTAAGTTTTGAATTGGAGATAGCTCGTAGAAGGAAGCACATTCACTGATTAAAGCCGAGCCTTTTTATCTAAGATTATGGCTCATTGAGTGCTCATACATTTTCTCAAGAAAGCCATCTCATACCCTTCGAGTACGAAGCTTCCGCTGTCTTCAGACACCATGGTAGGTCAAACAGACCTGAAACTAACATCCTCACCCGGCGGTGTCCCCATTGTGTAAGTGTTTCATCGTAGAGATTAAGATCATCTAGTTTGAGACGACTATGCTATCATAATCCTGTGTGACTCTCATACATGATATAAATTGTTTAGTTAGGTATTGCGACGTCAAGGTCAAGGGAAGCAAGACGTTTTCGACGGGCTCTTTACCAAGTGAGAATAATTCACAATCTGAATTGCGACTACCTGAAGTAAAGTTCAAGTCTCCTTTTTTCCTCGACATATGCGAGCACTTCCACAGACTTGCAGGAGTTCGTTCATCTAGTGCTGACATCATGAGCTACGAACGAACATCAAGTCTCGAAAACGGTTGGGAAAAATCGTGAGTCGCCCAATTTCTGACATTTTTAAAAGTTGATTAAATAAAGGAAGAGCATATTTTGGGCCGCCGGGCCTTAAAATGAAACTTTTTGGTAGTAGTGTTGGAACTTTGAAAAAAGTTTTTTCCGTCAACGCTGCTTAGGTCCACAAGAAAGGAGACCCCTTTGACTGCGCCAACTACCGAGGGATAAGTCTCCTGAACATCGCTTACAAGGTCTTCTCTGCCGTTTTGTATACTCGCCTGAAGCCGTTAATAAATAACCTGATAGGTCCATATCAGTCTGGGTTCAGGCCAGGGAGCCTACCAGGCCACCAGGCAGATCCTGGAAAAGACCCAAGAGATGCAGATCGACACCCAACTCCTTTTCGTCGATTTCAAGGCCATATATGACAGCGTGCATAGGGACGAGCTATACAACGCCATGGTTAGTTTTGACATCCCTGCCAAGCTCGTCAGGTTATGCAGGATGACGATGGAGAAGTCTCGCTGCTCCATCAAGGTCGGTAAAGAACTCACCGAGACCATCGACGCCAACAAAGGTTTTAGACAAGGCGACGCGCTCTCATGTAACTTCTTTAACATCATCCTGAAGAAGATGGTCCCAGACTCACACGCCAACACTAGAGGCACGATCTTCCAGAAGTCCGTACAACTGTTAGCATATGCGGATGACATTGACGTGATTGGTCGAACACAGCGAGCCGTCAATGATGCGTCTGCTGGCATTGAGGCGGAAGCGGCTAAAATGGGTCTAGCGGTGAATGAGGGTGCTGTCATCAAGAAAGAACACACAACACAGAGCGTCACAATGGGCAGCTATAACTTCGAGGTAGTCAAGGACTTCGTCTACCTCGGCTCCGCAGTAAGGGGTACGAACAACATCAGCAGCGAGATCAAACACGGAGTAACTCTTGCCAACCGCTGTTTCTATGGGCTCAAGAGGCAACTGAGTAGGAGAGCCATCTCTCGAAGGACCAAGACCTTGATCATCCCAGTCCTGCTGTACGGCGCGGAAGCATGAACAATCTCAAATGCGGATGAGGAAGTCCTTGGTCTCTTCGAGACAAAAAGCTCTGCGTGTGATCTTTGGTCCTGTTTGCGTTGACGGTTTCTGGAGGAGAAGATTCAACCACGAACTGTACAGGCTGTACAGCGACATGAGTCTAGTCAGGCGTCTTCGGATCCAACGCCTAAGATGGCTAGACCACGTATGGACAACTCAGCTCGGGCCCGTAGAGCCTTCGATTCCGAACCCGTGGGACAACAAAATAGAGGACGCCCGCGTTTAAAGTGGCGCACCCAGGTGGAGAAGGACCTCAACCAACTTGGCGTGCGACACTGGAGACAGCTAGCCAGAGACCGTGCTAGTTGGAGAGGCTCGTTGGTTGAGGCCCAGGTCCACCCCGAACTGTAGCGCCGCTAAATAAAGAAAGAAGAACGCAGCTTAGCTTTGTTTTTTTATGGTTTTAGCCTGTGTTGGTAACCTGTGCTACCAGCATTAACGATTCACGGGATATTATTCCCCTTTTTCCCTCTGCACAGTTCTGTCGCTCTGTTCTACCACACCGTTAGGTACTACTTCGCAGGGCTGGTTACCTTGTCACGCTATCTGATCTATATTCTTTTTTTCTTTCTCTTTCGAGCCTTCTTAGCTCGATCTGCACGCTCGTTATAAAGGAGCAGGTCTCCAGCCCTTTGTCAGCTGACTCCGTCTTATGGCTAACTAGGGGAGTTGGTGGACTTTCTCTCGCAACGGCAAAGCATCTGCAAGTGAATATTGCGTGCTCTGCGTCTTCATCTTCGCGCGCGCATTCTGGACAAGTGGGTGAGCTGTCGTGACCGAATCTGTGGTGGTATTTCCATCGTGGTGGTTGCAGTTCCCGTGAGCTCTCGTTGTCCAGGTTTCTATTCTGGGTATCAATTTTTGGGTCCATCTACCTTTGGTTGTGGAGTCCCGCCTGGCTTGCCACAGTGCCAGTGATGTGGCCCTTTCTTCGTTCTTCAGACATATTGCGCTAGTCTCCGCTTGATTTGCAATCTCCTTAGGTAGATCCTTTGCATTTCGGTGACGATAATGTCGATCGGGACCATACCCGCAATGACGCAGGCTGCTTCGAGCGAAATTGTTCGGAAACCGCTGATTGCCCTTATGGCGCAGAGTACGTATGTTGCCGAAAGCTTTCTTGACCTGCCTCCGTCGTCGCCACGGCACCCGCCCATATTGGTGCAGCGTAAAGAAGGATTGAGCTAACCACTCTGGAAAGCGCGATGCTTCTCACATATGCAGGCCCTCCAGCATTCCGGAGAGCGCTGCCTACATCCTTGATACGTTTCTGCTGCAGTACACTCGACGTGAGTTTTAAAGTTCAGCCGGTTGTCGAGCATTACGCTGCTTAGCTGTCGTGTCTGTTCTGTGTCTTGCTGTTGCCGAGACGAATACCAAAAAGAATAAACGTACGTAGTGATAGGTCAGAGCAAGGGAGTGTCCCGGAACATCCCACAAACTGAGAGCATAATAGTAGCTTCTTTCGCAGATGATACGGCTAGTCTGGCTACGGAAAGCACAATTGAGTCCACAACCGTAAAACTGCAGCACGCTGTAAATAAAACTTGAGATTGCACAAAACTCTGGCGCATTGCCAGACCAAACCCACGCATATTCACTTTACCCACAAAAACATAGACAATATACCCGCCTTCATTAACTCTGTACAAATACCGTACGCAAATAAAGCCAAATCGCGGGATGACGCTGGATGCTAAGCTTAAGCGGAAGGCGCACGTAAAGAAAAAACGTGACGAACTTGAGAATCGAAATAGAGAAATGCTACTCGGACGACATTCCAAAAAAAATCTTATTCGAGTTATTGACAGTGCTCAAATAGTAAAGGCTTCTCAAACTTTCGGAGTTTTCGGAGTCCGATTAAAACGCTTCCTGTTCTTGTGAGGGAAGAAGAGCATGCACAATACGAGTGGGTGTAGATTGCAGGTCCTGGCCCTCTATGGGCTTTAGCGTCGGTCAAGTATTCGTAGAATTACGAAGGCATAGTCTGGCCAGAACCAAGTCTCTTGTATTCCTGAGAAAAGTCATCGCGTGGCCGTGATAAGCTCACAAATATGCCGTCCCACGTGTTTACACAGAGGATAAATCGTGGAATCGTCTATAGGGGGAGAGGACGGATGCACAGGCATGTGAACTTAACCAAAAGGGTACGTAGATACAAGACATATTCTCATTGAGTGCGGAAAAAGTTAATTAATTCTTGTCCGATGAACTTGTTCGTTGAGCCAACGAATGGCTGTTAAACTTACGAACAATTTTTCGTGTGGATAAACTGGATAAACGGGCGTCTTCTGAATGCGATGGCATCCCATTTATGACATAATCTGATGCTCGGAATTCGAGAACGTGGTTAAGATCCCACTGACAACAGACAACAAGATCCTTCTCCCATCGTAATTGACTCCAAAAGACACACTCTAACTAACTTTGTTCCCCTCTCAGACAACCTCATACGAAATCCGATCTCGATCCAAATGTCTCAGCCGTGGAATCACTTCATCAACTTTAGCGACCCACTTTGCCATCCTTTGTCACGTTTGATTATCCAGCGGTTAGACTAAATTGAACGAACTCCGCTTAAAGCGAATCCGCCGCCGCTGGAGTAACTCCAAATTCATCAAAAGACCACTGCTGCGGTGGTGGTTCATTAAAACAAATGCCCTCCTGGCATGGCATTCATCCACGGCCAGCTTAGCCTCCGTGATCAACATCGCCAACCACCGCCAGTCGACCGGCAATGGCAACACAAAAGAAAGCCACCCCCCCCACACACCACCCATCCCATGGCGGCGCATTCAACCAAATAGGACAAGTTTCCCAACTAAATCCCTGTTCCGCTTGGATTAACACATCATGCGACCAATTTTCCACTGAAAAGTCCTCCACCTCCATCCCCTCCCCCCTCGCCCCATCGACGACCATTCGAAGTCGGTCATCGGTTCGTTCAGTCCAGTTTCACTGCCCATTTAACTTGACCATTATGAGCTTAAAATTCATTCCGCTCGCCAGTCTATCTTCGACTCGAATGAGAAAATCCACTCCACACCCACCCCACCCCCCGCCCAGCCCAGCCCCCACTCGAGCAGTGCAAAGAAATGCAGGTCAAGATCGATTTTTTTTTTGTTTATCGGTCACCACGTCGCCGCCCTCGGCGGCCGCCAATCGGCCGAAACACGAACGGCCAGCAGAAGACCGACGACCGAAGCGGTGTGCATGTGGGACTACACAAGCAACGCGCCCAAGGTGAGCACACGGAGGCTCCAGAAAAAGCTCCAGCGAAAGCGAAACAGTGAAAAGGTGAAAGGGGCGGTGGCGGCAGCACGGCGACAACATAATGACCAGCCTTAACCCACTCGCGGCACAATCGTCTGCTCGAGAGCGCGATTACATGAGCAGTGTACACGCGTAATTATGAGGCAGGCTCGGCCGGGTTGCGGCAGCACTTGTTCTCGTGTGACATGCCACGCTGCAGCCACCGTGGGTCGACGGGTCGCTGGGGGGTGCGACCGCACGACACACGAAATTCCGGCGAATGGCACGTTGTCTGTCACTCGCACACGCTAGCCGTGCGTTGTTGGCTCTAATTAGCGAGTGCAAGTGCACCGCTGCGCTAGTCGGCCGTTGCACAACACTTTCGCTTTCGCACCTACGGACGGACTGGGAATACGGTGGGCGCCATGGGCGTGGATTTCGGGCGCTCCCTCGCCGTGATTATGCCCAACGGGACCGCATGATCGGCTAGCGAGCTCCATGCGTCATCGGATGATATGCGTAATGGCTGCCGTGGCCTTTGGCGCGTGATGTTGCGAAAGGCAACCCCGCTCGCGGACGCACTCGGCTTTGGCTTTAGCGCCACAGGTTGGGACTCGGCTGACATTGGTGCGTGAGTTGGTGGGAGTTTTCGTTGTCGTTGCCGTCGCCATCGTCGCTGGCGTTTGACTTAATGAGCATTTGAAGTGAATTCATTGGGAAACTGAACTTCGAGGAGATCGCGACGTGAGATAATTGCAGACAATTTGTGTCGATGGTGGCTTAGCTTTTGGGAGCAAGGTCTCGCGGTAATTGCTTCCCAGATGTGACGGGAAAGGCCAAGCCGATTACCCGTGCTTGTGGCTTTGTGAGTGGGGCGGATTAGCGAGTGCTTCGGTGGGTGGAGGCTGAAGAGAGGTTAAAACTAAAAACCGAATGAATTCCGAGTGTTACATCGAATGGAGGCTGTTTTCTGCCTCTGCGCGGGATGTTTATGGAGTGAAGTGGCGGCAGGAGGTGAGAAAATAACTGCGCTGCTCAAAACACCCAGAGATCAAAAAGCCATCAGGGAGAAGAAGAAGGCCTACAGAGACTGGATCCTCTTGGGGGACTCTGAGCCTGAGGCCCGAGGAACTTGCAAATTGGCAATGCGAGGAGCTAAAGAACAGCCCTGGAAGGCGAACAGTTGGTATGCGATCATAGACGACTCAGATGAAGGACATTCAACATCATCGCCGAAAGATGGCGTGTTGCGTTCCTATGAGGTGGACATCTTGCGCAAATGAAGTGAGCTCTTTTCGGACCTGCTCAATCCCGAACAGGGGACTAACGATGACAGACCCGTAGTCCCGAGTGTGGTGAAGAATAGTCGAACGGTAGAACGGATAGATTCGCTTAAAGTTGGCATATCCGCCGGTGTGGATGAAATCCGGCCAGAAATGCTTAAGGCTTGATGAGTTCTGTGCCATCCTCCGACGCGTGCACTTGTCTCCGTTCGTGCATTACGCGAGTGCAACATAAAAAAATGGGCATGTGCCTGTGCATCCAGGGCAAAGTTGTTGACTGCTCTCAACTTGGCGAGATGCCAGCAACGATCCCTGTTAAATGCACAGGTCAAGTTGACATACAGCCTCCTCGCGGCGCCCTCTGGATAGCCTTTAAAAGCAACCGCTTAGAGGTGAACTAATGTATGCAGCGGCCCCCTTGTCCAGGGGTTTAAACCAGGACCCGGTCCTCCAGGTTCGGCGATTGCGCGTGGGGTTAACTTCCCCACCGTGTAAAAAACTACTAGTTTCGAAACGACGAGAAGCCTCGGATACGGATGACCCTAGTGCTGACGACCATGGACAACGAAATAAGGGCAACAATTTTCGGTTCTGCACGTGGAATGTGAGGTCCCTGAACAGACCACGTGCAGCCGATGAACTTGCGGAAGCCCTCGAAGCTTATAAGGCAGATAGCACCGCCATTCAGGAGGTGCGGTGGGATGGGCCGGGCAAAAAGAGGATGAAAAACTGCGATATTTACAACGATTGCTACAACGAGCGAAGGCAGCGCTTTAAACACATAAGCGAGCGCCTCATAACAATCCGAATCAAGGCTACATTCGGCAACATCAGCCTGATATGCGCCCACTCCCCAACGGAGGATAAACATGACGACAGCAAAGACGACTTTTATGATCTCCTAGAAAGAATGTACGATCAATGCCCCAGCTACGACACCAAGATCGTTCTAGGAGATTTCAACGGAAAGCTGGGCAAGGAAGACGTCTTTGCTAGAGTCATCGGGAAGCACAGCCTGCACGAACACACGTCCGAGAACGGACGCAGGCTGGTGGACTGGTGGACGGGGCGAAACCTCTTTGTAGCCAGCACGCGGTTCCCTCACCTCAACATCCACAAAGGGACCTGGCGGTCTCCTGATCAATCAACACTCCAGTATTCCCGATGTCTGAACATTCCGAGGAGCCAACATCGACTCGGATCACTTCCTTGTTGTAGCCAACAACGGAGTAGAGCAAGACCAAAACAGTTTGACGTCGAAAAGCTACAATCGCTAGCAACTTTGCCGATCGAGTCTCCCAAAAGCTCTCAGAGAGTCCAACCCTGCCAGGCGAAACAATCGACGAACAATGGAACCGTTGTCGAAAAGCCATCAGAGAAGCTGCATCTGATGCGCTGGGTCTTAAAACGCCACCCCAAAAAAACCCCTGGTTTGACAACTCGTTCGCAGGGCAGGCACATTCAGCGAAGCAAGCAGCATACAAGGCGACGCTGGACAAAAGGACGAGAGCGGTTCGTGAGCTCTACGAACTTAAAAGAAGGGAAGAACACCGGCATCTCAAAGAGAAAAAGAAAGAGCATGAGAAGCGCGCGATCGAGGACATGGAGAGGTGTTACGGCAGAAATGACGCCCGAAAATGTCTACCAACGGGTAAAACGACTATCCAATGGATACAAAATTCGGACAGAAGCCTGTCGTGACGCAGAGGGACAACTCGTAGTAGATTCGCAGTCGATACTGAGAATCTGGAAGGATCATTTCTGTAGACTGTTAAACGGCGAGGAAGACTCCAATACCGCTGTCAGGCAGAATGTGCCACTCAACGCAATTGACGATGATCGACGAGAATTCCGTCCCCCCGACCTAGACGAAGTCAAGATAGCGATATAGAGACTAAAGTCGAATAAAGCTGCTGGTGCAGACAGGACTGTCCCCGGAACTATTTAAGGCAGCTGGAGATGAGCTGGTAAGGTACATGCACCAGCTCATCTGTAAGACATGGTCAGAGGAAGGCATGCCCGGCGAGTGGAATCTCAGTATCGTTTGGAGAAAGTAGACCCCTTCAACTGCACCAACTACCGAGGGATAATTCTCCTCAACATCGCCTATAAGGTCATCTCTGCCGTTTTGTGTGAGCGCCTGAAACCATTCGTCAACAACCTGATAGGTCCTTATCAGTGCGGTTTCAGGCCAGGGAAGTCCACCATCGACCAAATCTTCACACTACGGCAGATCTTGGAAAAAACCCAAGAAATGCAGATCGACACCCACCACCTATTCGTCGATTTCAAGGTCGCATATGACAGCGCGCATAGAGACGAGCTATACAACGCCATGTCTAGTTTTGACATTCCTGCCAAACTCGTTAGGCTGTGCAGGATGACGATGGAGAACTCTCGCTGCTCCGTCAAGTTCGGTAACGAACTCAACGAGACCTTCAATGTCAACAAAGGATTTAGATAAGGCGACGCGCTGTCATGTGACTTGTTTAACATCATCCTGGAGAAGATCGTGCAAGACTCACACGCGAACACTAGAGGCACGAGCTTCCAGAAGGCCGTACAACTGTTAGCATACGCGGATGACATTGACGTGATTGGCAGAACACAGTGAGCCGTCAATGAAGCGTTTGCTGGCATTGAGGCGGAGGCGGCCGAAATGGGTCTAGCGGTGAACGAGGGCAAAACGAAGTATACATCAAAGTCACGACATCGACGTCTTGGACAGAGCGTCACATTGGGCAGCTATAACTTCGAGGTAGTGAAGGACTTCGTCTACCTCGGCTCGCAAGTGAACAGTACGAACAACACCAGTACCGAGACTAAATGCAGAATTACTCTTGCCAATCGCTGTTTCTTTGGGCTCAAGAGGCAATTGAGTAGTAGAGCCATCTCTCGAAGGACCAAGACCTTGATTATCCCTGTCTTGCTCTATGGTGCGGATGCATGGACAATCTCAAAAGCGGATGAAGAAGCGCTTGAGAGAGAAAAGTTCTGCGTTCAATCTTTGGTTCTGTCTGCGTTGATGGTTATTGGAGAAGAAGATTCAACTACGAACGGGCTGTACAGCGGCATGAGCATAGTCAGGCGTCTACGGATTCAACGCCTAAGATGGGACAACCCTACTCCAGCCCGAAGAGTCTTCGACTCCGAACCAGTGGGACGACGGAATAGAGGACGCCCACGGAACCGATGGCGCACCCAGGTGGAGAAGGACCTCAACCAACTTGGTGTGCGCAGTTGGAGACAGCTGGCAAAAGATCGTGCCGGCTGGAGAGGCTTACTGGTTGAGGCCCAGGTCCACCCCGGACTGTAGCGCCACCTGAAGAAGAAGAAGAACATAAAAAAATCAATCCACCCTCAAAAGCTCCGCGAGTGCCCGGAAAAAAAAGAAAAAATAAAAAAAAGTGCAAGCAGTGATGCCAGACTTTATGGTACTAATTACCCACAGCAATAACGAAAAAACTACACACGAAACTATATTACACACGAAAATATATAAACAAAAAAAACAAGGCTATTGTATGAAAAAACAACAAAAACAAATTCAGTCTTTTAATAACAAAACTAGGAACAATGAAATCTATTTAGGAATCAAATAACCTGCCATTTGAGCAAGCGGTAGAATATTCTTCCTAACGAAATAGAACCAGGCAATATTGATGAAGGGGTAAGATATTTCACCGACCTAATATTAAACTGCATTGATAAATCCGTACCAAAGAAAGTTATTAAGTGGAACAACAAAAATGGGCTCCCGCATTACATTATAGAACTAATCAAAATAAGGAATTATGAAAGGACTAGATGGATTAGAACAAGGGACAATTTGTTTATGAATCTAGTCAAAGATCTAACTAGAAGAATAAAATACCATATTCTGGATATAAGAAAACAAAATTGGAATAAGAAACTACATGAACTAGACAATCGTAGTAAACCATTTTGGAACATAATTAAGGTTATTAAACGTAGAAATCTCTGTATACCTGCATTGAAGGTGGACAATTTGATTTTACTTTTAAATGAAGAAAAATCAAATGCATTAGCCAAGGTTTTCGTGGCTAGTCATTCTATAGGCAACTCCATAATCAGTAGTGAGTAGAACTTAGTGGAACACTCGTTAGATGAAATAAATGATCAAGTCATAACCATTGATAACAACGATCTTATTTCAATCGAAGATATAGAAGTAGTCATTAAAAACTTAAAAAATTCGAAGTCCCCAGGCCTAGACGGTGTTAAAAACACATTTCTCAAGAACCTCCCATCTTGCGGGAAAAAAATGTTTGCAACTACTATTTAACAGTTGTTTAAAAATAGGTTACTATCCTCGAGAATGGAAAACATCCAAAATTATACCAATCCAAAAACGTGGTAAAGACCCATCCCTGGCGAGCAGTTACCGTCCTATTAGTTTATTAAGCTCAATAAGCAAATACTTTGAAAGAGTCATAAAAAACAAATTAGTAGATCATCTTGAGACATTCCACATACTCCCCCCACAACAATTCGGTTTTCGACCACTTTACTCCGCGGTTCATCAAATTAACCGCATTACAAAGAACATAAAACTAAATCTTGACGCTGGAAAAAGCACTGGTTTAATCCTTCTTGATATTGAAAAAGCATTCGATACGGTGTGGCATAGGGGTTTACTACACAAACTCCACATCCTTAACTTCCCAATCCACTTGGTGAAAATTGTCCAATCCTTCTTAACTGGTCGGAATTTCATGGTTTCTGTGAATAATAGCCGATCACAAGTTTTCCCAGTTGAGGCAGGTGTACCTCAAGGATCAGTTCTTGCTCCAATACTGTAAAATATATTTACTCATGACTTTCCATTATCCAACAGTTATGAAGCTGCAATCTTTGCGGACGACACATGCATCTTTGTGTCAGATACGTTGGGTTGCAACATTGTAACGAAATTGCAATCTGGAGCAAATGATGTAGAAACATATCTTAATAAATGGAAAATTAAATTAAATGCTTCAAGGACTCAGACTTTCTTTTTTACTAGAAAAAGAAAAGCCTGTTTCCTGCCAAGCCACAGAATAGTGTTAAACAACATTGAATCAGATTGGAAATCAAGTACTAAATATCTTGGGGTACATCTGGATAAAACACTAAACTTCAGTATTCATGTCCAGGAAACAATTAAAAAAGTCAACTTAGCAATACGAATTCTGTATCCCTTCATAAGTCGTAAATCTAAGATGAGAATAGAAAATAAGCTCACTATTTTTAAAACAATTTTTCAACCCATCATGTTTTATGGTTCCCCTGTATGGGGCCATTGTGCAAAGACCCATATAAGGAAATTACAAATCGCACAGAATAAGCTGTTAAAAATGATGCCTAATTTACCGTGGCATTTTTCGACTGATGAGCTTCATGAAGTCTCTAATATTGAAAGAGTTTCTATAAGACTGATGAAGTTATTCGAACGACTTATACTTGATTTCAAGTTTGTATAATGATGCATAATACGCCTTTATTTATACTTTTATTAATTTATTTATTTAATTATTTATTTACTAACATATATATATATATACTTATTTATCTTTTTGTTATTTATTTATTAACTTACTTATTTATTTATTTGTTGATCTGTTTATTTATTTATTTGTTTAGTAATTAATTAATTAATTTATTTATTTATTTATTTAATTAATTAATTAAAAATTCATTTATTTTATTAAAAATGTATATATTTATTTTACTAAGTGTGAAACTTGAAATCAAGGAAGAACACCACCACCTTCCCATTCTAAGTCCATTTTTAATCGAATTCATATATTTATGTTTTTTTTTACTGTATAGAGGTTTTTGTTATCAGGTTTTCCTCTGCCATAAACAATTAATTCTTATGTAGATTGTTAATAAATATATAAATTGTCAGTAGCAAGGTTATTTAACCAAATTTCTGTATATTGTGCAATAGCGACGACAATGTAAAACTAAAAACTCATACTGTATAGGAACAATGAAATAAATGTACAAGATATAAGGAGTAGATTACAAATATATGGACATTTGCATAAAAACAAAGGTAGTTTACTATCAGAGTTTAAGATTAAACTATAGATATTCAAGAATACACATTGTGTAACAAATTGAAGCAAGTAATGTCTTTTAATTGGAATGCTGATCGTATTTGGCAAATACTGTTTATCATATCATTTCCTAGCCGATTTCTCTTTTTGTATTTGACAGCAGTTACAATTGAACAAATTCGTTCTGCCTCCGCATTTGAGTGAGGTAGAGTCAACGCTGTTTTAACAATCTTTCCTAAATTAGGAAACAATAGATCTTCGTTAAGATTTTTCAAATTGCATATATCATGCCACATTTCGTCTATTGGCATTTTTTTTCAATAAGTGCTTCTTATCTTCGCTCAAAAGTATGGAAAGATTTCTTAACTCTTGAGTAGCTTCATTAGCTATGAAATGATCAATTTGTTGTACAATAGCTTAAATTAATAAATCGCAACTTTTTTGTACGTCAAATGCTAATTCCGGGTTAAGAAATTCCATTTGTACCAGCGACTCATCATCAGATGGCAAACGTTTAACCATTTCAGCAACGGCAACTCTATAAAAGTTAAGACAGCTAACCTTAACCTCTATTTTATCATTAGCATCTAATCCAGTTAAGGTCTCTTCACATTGTTGACCTACAAATATGCTGTCTAAGTCGGTCATAACATGTGTATCTGGATTACGCAATACACTAAGTTGAGCATCCCATCCCATGGATTTATGAATTTTCGTGACAATTTTAAAACTAGGACTTTACATTCCTGCACAATACAGTGAACTAAGACCTTCTTGAACTGAATTAGCTCGTTAAACTCGTTAAAAAAAGACTAGGGAATATTTAAGGAAATTCGTGAATTTTTTGGCTTTTTTTCGTTTATCTTCAAATGAAGCTATTCGAAAAAAGGATCTCAATACATCCCAATTTTCAAGAAGTCTTTCCACACAATGATGAAGTGAAAGCCAGCGAGTACTTGCTGGTTTCAAAATTTTCTTTACCCCTTCACCAAAATCCTCTTGGAATCCAGCTAACTCTGCTGAGCTCTTAGCACTCGCATGAGTTCTTCACAGTTCTTTTGGTAATTGTTTGCACCGCCTATGTAGCAACTACTGCCGAGGAATGACAAATGCATTTCATGCGGAATATATTTGGACAAACTTGTTTCAATTTAGTGTAAAATGAGTTTCGAACGCCTATCATTACGGAGGCATTGTCTGAAGCCATACCAGTACAAGTTGCAGCCATCATTTTCAAAAATGCATCAAATAAAGCATCTGCGGTAGTATCCAGTGCATTGATGTTGAGCATATCCAACAGTTTTGTCACGGAAATGGGGTGAAGAAATCGAACCAGGCGGCATAGATGTTTAGAGTTGATTATGTCGGTGCTTTCATCAATCATACCGACCAACTCCTTCTCCTCCGCAGCAGCAAGCACTTTCTTTATACATTTGTTCGCCCTAATGTAACACGCGATGAAATTTGCGAATCAGGGAAAACACCTTTCATCAAGCACTTCTTCATCGTTCTGCAAAGAAAGCACTCAACTTTATTTCCGCCACTTTTGTCGGTCCTGTGGACACAGCCAGGAAAAAGTGTCACGTCAACACAACGTCACCAAGTTCGAGTCTCGCCCGCTAGGAGCTCGAGAGCATAAAAACCGAGGTTTCGTGTTTGACAGGTTCCACGAATCTGTCTCTTTTTCCGTTTCGCCGTTCGAGAATACGTAAGCTGCCGCTGTAGTAGATTTGGAGTAGAAGTTTAATAAAGATTTTATATAGTAATTAACTTTCCGGCTTTTATTCCATAACATCCACAGTCCTTGCAAATATTTTTTTTGATTGCAGGTGTTTGTTGAATGGCTTTTAAATTAGCCAAGTGTTTGGATAATGTTCTACTGTACTGTACTACTATGCCGAAAGATTTCGCTTTTTTCACATAAAAAGTTTGTGCCGCAAACTATTCATGATGCCTTGTATTCGTCCGTTGAAACTGGCCTCAACCAAGCAGAAAATTTTGCATCATCTAACCAGCTTGTCTGGAAACGCTTTTTATTGCCTTTCTCCGTCGACATCGTTCTAAAAAAGATTGACAAGAACTTCAATACCATATACATATGGATATAAACAATATAAACAGAAGCAAGCAACGGTGTTTGTAATGATATGAAATATTTTGGAGAATTGAAAACACCCATTTTTTGTTCTTTTTGGTGTGAAAATACCCTTTCGGCCTTTTTTGGCTTTTTTTGGGATAGAAAATACCCACAAAATGGGTAATTAACCACGATCTGGCATCACTGAGTGCAAGTGCTAGTGAGAAGGGTTCCGGTGTCGAGTGCGTCCGGTCCGCTCCCTCTCGGCCCTATCCCTCACAAATCACTGTTGCACATTCCCGGTTGCAACTCCCGTTTCAAGCGGGCTGATGCAATGGCTCAGAGCGCGTAGCATCTGACATAGCGGATCTTAGAAGTGTGAATTTGTTGGTGGACCAACTCAAATCGATGTATGGGCATAACACCTACATCGATTGTTGTTGGGAAGCTAATTTCGAATTTGCACTTCTCATTTCTGCTTCACCACTTGCAGTCGGAGTTGGTTTTTTCATATCTGCGTTTTGTCCTCCATGGGAAGTTTTAGGGTTGATGTGGGCAATGTGCGTGGGCTTAGAGCGAATCTCTTCGCTGTGTATGTCCACCTATCCCCTTACAAAACCAGCTGTCTTGGCGCTGAGTGAAACACAGGTGGGTGAGAATACCGAATTATCGTCGGTTTGAACCTGCCTGGATATAGCTTGGTGCCGCTCTTCTTTTTACACCGCGGTCTCGCCATTTACGTGCGTAGTGATGTAGCTTACCAAATTCAACCACAATACGGCCTCTGTTCCAATCCATGTCCGTAAGCATTTAATCCACTACTGCTTTATTTATAGAAGTCCCAGCTTGGATAGCAATTCAACTTTTAACGAATTTGATGCGCTATCCGATTCCATCTCAAGAATTGTATCCCTGTATCCTCGCACTGAAATTGCCATTGCGGGCGATTTCAATGTACACAATTCTAATTGGCTTCGGCATTCAGGCCAGACAACACCCGAAGGAGGGTACGTCGAAATCTTTGCTGAGGTAAACAATCTGACCCAGCTTGTAAATGAGCCCACACGAATACCTGACATTGCAGATCATTCCGCCAACACCCTGGACCTGTTTCTCACCTCTCATCCTGATAAATATTCTGTTGACATACTTGTCACCTCTAGGCTCGTCGGACCATTGTGTCGTATCAGCAAAATTCTCGTTATCACCACACATAGTTAGAGAACAGTTTGGCTGTACTTTAGGAATTTTAACTGGTCACTTTGCTTCCTCGATAGTGACGTGGATGCCGCTGCTGATATAATCACAAATATTCTTCTGCTGGGCATGAGAACCTTCGTTCCTCACAGAGTGAAGAGTATCAAGCCCAAAGCAAACGCATGGTATGACTCGAGCTGTAAGGAGGCTGTTAGGATGAGAGAGTTGAATTTCCGGACATACAAAGCCAACCCCACTGAGGAAAACCGGAAGAAGTTTAAACGGGCCAGAAATGACTGCAATGCAACTATCAGACGTGTGAAATTCTCTTATGAGCAAAAGTTGAGGCAAAAAGTGCTACAATGTCCCAAGGGTAGCAAAAACTTTTGGTCATTCGTGAAAAACGTACAATTCCCACACTCATTTCCAATGACATTCCAGCTGTCAGCTCCTTAGACAAAGCTAATCTGCTTGCGGCTCATTTTGCAGCTAGCTCAACACTGCCAGATTCCAATATGTCCACCATCTGTACTCGAGAGCGTTGATTTCACCATGGGACAAATCCTCTTTCGCACTCGTACAGTTGCAAACGTGCACAAATCCGCTGGCCCGGATGGTATTCCCCCTATACTTCTGAAGAGGTGTTCTTCTGTGCTGGCAAAACCACTGCGTAAGCTTTTTCATCTATCCTACTCTTTAGGTCTCTTTCCGAGCAGATGGAAAACAGCATTTGTCCAGCCAGTCCCTAAAAAGGGCGAATCTTCGTCACCCACCTCGTACCGACCCATAGCACTTACGTCCCTTCTTTCTAAGGTCATGGAAACGCTGATAAATCGTCAGCTTATGAAATATCTTGAATCGCGGAAGCTTCTTAATGGCCGACAATATGGTTTCCGCAGCGACAGGTCCACTGGTGATCTGATAGCTTATCTCACCGAAAAGTGGAACCAGTCTTTGTACAATACAGGAGAAAGCAAGATCGTTGCGGTTGACATTTCTAAAGCATTTGACAGAGTTTGGCATCAAGCCCTCTTGTCGAAAATGCGTGCCTATGGCATCGATGAATCTCTTCTTCTATTGGGGCATCAAACAGGTGCCCTCGAAGTTAGGTAGGGGACCGCTCGAGGCGTCTCTGAGGATAGACAGGGTCTAATCTTATTCCATTCTCAGGAAGAAAACGGACGTGTTCGGGGATTTTTTGAAAAATTCAAATGTTTTTTTTTTTACAAATTACCTTTCGAACCGTTGTGTTGGGTGGGTTCAAGTCTGATATCCACCAAATAAATGCTGGTGTTCCCCAAGGCTCAGTTCTGTCTCCGACACTCTTTCGCATTTTTATAAATGATCTCTTGTCTGCTACTTCTAATCCAATCCATTCCTTCGCTGATGACAGCACCCTCAGCCTTTCATCTTCGTTCCAAGACCCACGACCGCGTCCTTCGGCCGTAGAATTGGAACGGCAGCGTATGTAGGGCACATTGAATTCCGATCTTGACAGCATAATTAACTGGGGAAAAAACAATAGAGTGGAATTCAATGCTTCAAAAACTCAATGCTGTCTGCTGTCACTCAAGCGAACCCTTGATAACCAGCCATTGTCCATGAATGGCGCTTGTGTTGATGAAACCCGAAAACTTTCCATCCTTGGTATGTGTACACACACAACACTTAGTTGGAACGATCACATATTTGAGGTCGCCAAAAATGCTGCGAAATGTTTAGGTTTCCTTAATCGATGCAAGAAATATTTCACCCCTTCTGATTTGGCTTTAATTTATAAGGCGTACATCCGCCCCAAGCTTGAGTATAACGCTCATATCTGGTCTGGTGCCCCGAGGACCATGCTGCACCTACTTGATAGAATCCAAAAGCGAGCGATAAAACTTATAGGAGACAACAATATCGCAGTCATTAGACTCGGTCGAACATCGACGTACCGTCTCTTCTTTGTCCGTGTTTTATCGTTATTTCAACAAACGATGCTCAAGTGAGCTAGCGAAATCGTCTCGCCAGGAATGGTCACAAACCAGACCGTCGAATCAAAAGCAGATTAACAGGAATAACCCTATCACTGGAGTAGACTGTGGGTATAACAATGGACGATCATGGTCTATGTGTACTGGTGAATTCAGTAACCACGACCCAACCTTACCTATCGGTCCAAGAACGTGTACAGACACTTTTGTCAGTTCAACTATCAGACCTGTGGTTTTAGGCGGCACTCAATGCTAATTGGGTCCTCGAAGAACCACAACAGATCCAAGGCGGTTGAGATTAAGAGAATGTCAAGACCAAGGCCGCCACAAATGCACATGACATCCTTGGCTTTGGCCAGAAGTTGTATTTTGTACAGCAACAATTTCCAGTTCCTCACCAATTCTGAGTGCATGTGCCATTCTCCGCAGAAGTTGGGGAGAGAGTCTACATCCACATCAGGCCAATAGCGTCCCTAGTGGAAATTCAGGATACCAGCATCGTTTAAATAATGAAGAGTAATCATCGCAAAACCCAAACCCATCGAGATAACTTTAAATTGTTTGCAAAAACTTTCCAAAACAATCCAAATTACGCTTCAGAATCTAGCCTAAATGAATTACTCACCATCCCTGATCGATTGCTAATGGACCGCGCCCAAAAAACAAGCCCCCTCCCCCCACCCGCCCCGAAAGGGGCTCGTGTCCCATTCACTTCCAGTGATTAATAAGTCAGAAGACAGCAAAGTTCTTGAGTTAATCTCTCATGAAGAATGCATGATTGAGTAGGCAAATCCCCCCACCCCCGACCACCACCCCTAATTTCCACCCCGAGGCCATGTTGCAGTTTAAAAAGTCCGTCGAACCATTTATCTGCGTCGTTGATTCCCCCCGAAATTCCGTTTAAATCGCAATTGAACGCGTTCAATGAACTCCCTTGTAATCCCCTAATCCTCCTCTCTCCCAAGCGACAACAACAAGGAGAAATGAAACATCAGACGAACGACATCGATAGCGGCGACCAAAACAGCCAAATCGAGTAAATTACGAGAGCAGTCACATATTTTTATCTAAAAACCCGTCGCCCGTCCTCCCTCGCCGAGAACCAACTTGTCCGGAAATAAAAACATCTCTCACATCCCTTCCCCCCAGCCGCCCATGCCGCCACCCTATTCATTGGCGATGGATACAAAGAAGGAGAATTCGCCGCAATTCAGACACTCAATGGAGCGCAGCGCGCCGAGCGTAGGTTCGGTACGTTCACTGAATTTGGTCATGGCTAGGTGGCCTCTAATGCAAAGTGACAGTCGGCAGGAAGGGACTTCGGTCGAGTTACCTGCCATTGCAAAAGCACCCCCCGAGCTGGATTCTATTGAAAAGCAATTCCCAATCATGCACGACTCCCTGTGTCCATGGGCTGGCGGAGGGGTGGGCAATCCCTAGAAGGCGAAGGGTCACGTGTGACGGCAATGGGCTGGGTGATGTGACGCAAATCTCAGTGAATGGCAGCCTCGTCGTCGTCCTTTTTCAGTCACGTACACACCCAGTCGGAGTTCAGTCCGGATGTGCAGTCATCAGTTGAAGGACCAGTCGATTCCCCTTTTTGTGGGCCGGGGAATGGATGGGCTGGCACAGTCATAATCGAGTTTATGTCGGATTTACCAACTGATGGGAGTCTCATGACGGAGATGGGCGGAGATCCGTCAGGATTATGAAAGGAAGCGACTTAATTCACATGTTTATTGGGAAATTATAAAGTTCTTGCCGGCTGACGGGCAGAGGGGTGGGGAGGGGGGGAACGCCATCTGGGCTCAATCATAAAGTTTCGCTGGAGCGAGTGTTGTCGGCGGTCATTTTGAACATCTCTGGAGGGCGCTTATGTGGCTCGTTGAGTTGTTGAGTGTATTCGTTGACAGGTCCATGCAGAGTGACATCTGTTTGCCGAGCCGGGGGTGAGATTTGCAAATGGATTTCCCTTATTGTCTGCCGACGAGTGGCGCAAAAGGACATCTGTCTGTGACAGAGGGCAGCTGAGGGATGCTGTGGATGTGGAGGCACCAGATCGCCAGATGCCCATTTCGTGTGCCTGCAACCAGAGGATTTATGTCGCATGAAATACGATCGTCAAAGGGAGTTCGACTTCGTAATGATATCGGTAACAAGAGAGGGACGAGGACTGGCGTGGTCCATGTGGGTGGGTGACTCACTCGGAGGTTGCAATTTAAATTGAGGATGAATGATTGTTTTTTTTTTTTTTGACGACTGGTTGTTGTTTTTCTTTTGATGATTCGGACGAACATTGACATTTTATGTGACACAGGATTTTATGGCATAAAAAATGGAAAATTCTTTGATAGGCATGCCCGCTTACAGATCGTTTAATGGGTGACTCAATAGGAGGCTCCAATTTAAATTCAAGATGAAAAGCATTGATCTTTGGCGAAAGACTGTCGTTTGCTTATTTCGGGAACGCGCAGGCATTGACATTTGCATAACATAAACATTTGGAATGAGTCAGAACAATTTTTTTACGACATTTTGCCTCCTCTCCATTTGAAGAGGTATTTTTGCGAGATCCAATATGAGGTTACAATTCAAATTAGACGACGACATATTATCTTTATTGAGCGCCATTCCGGATACGGATGACCCTACTGCTGACGACAATGGACAACGATTTTCGGTTCCGCATGTGAAATGTGAGGTCACTGGATAGACCACGAGTAGCCGATGAACTTGTGGAAGCCCTCGAAACTTATAAGGCAGATATCACCGCTTCTCAACTTCGCCGTTCGGAGTCGGCATTAAACTGCAGGTCCCTTCCACTCGTGAAGGAACAATAGCACGCACAACACGAGTGGTTGCTGAGAAGCTAGGCCCTGGCCCTCTACGCGCTGTAGCGCCACCCATATTATTATACTATGCTTCGGCGATTGCTCCAGAGACTTAGGCAAGAAGTCTTAAGCTTTAAATACATAAGCGAGCGCCTCATAACAATCCGCATCAAGACTACATTCAACGACTGGATGGCGCAGTTGGTAGAGTGCCTGCCCCTGGTTAGCGGGGTCCTCGGTTCGAATCCCAGTGAAAGCTAAGTTAATACGCTTTTATCTGGTTTTCAAATCTGGTCCAGTCACCATTTGCCGTTGGGATCAAGGTAACGGCTTCAGTGGTCAATCAGTGATAGTAGTGTGACTAGGGGTATCCAAGTGGACCAATATGGTCTAAGTGTGCTGGTGAATGCACTAGCAGCCCCCCTACCTAACCTTACCTAACCTAAGGCTACATTTGCCAACATCAGCCTGATCTGCCCACGCCCCAACGGAGGCTGCCTGTACAGGTGTCAGTTTAATGGACGGTCGTATCCTCTTCTTCAACATCTCTACAACTCCAACAAGAGGCGTTATATGTTTCTCACATTGTCCTTGCTTAACTTCTCATAAGGCAGAGACCGGTGGGCCAGCATATGTTCTTACTAGTGTCTTGTCTATTTCCCCTCAACAGTTCTCGTATCAAACTTGCGGTACGTACGGATACAATGTCAAAAGCTGGCGGAGGTTTTCGTCTCTTTCATTACTCGGAATACTCTTTTGAGACCCGTGGGTCGCCGTGGCGTAGTTGGTAAGTGCGTCTACTCCTGCGCAGAGGGTGCCAGGTTCTATACCCGAGTTTACCACCTTTGCTAATTCACGGCTTTACCTCTTTCGAGTCCCTGACAATGCTAAAAGAGTGTTCCTGTCTAGAAAAAGCTTCACAAACTTGTCCGTTCGGCGGCGGCATTAAACTGTAGGTCCCTTCCACTCGTGAGAGAACAATAGCATGCACAACACGAGTGGTTGCTGGAAGCTAGGCCCAGGTCCACGTCGGACTGTCGCGCCACCCATATTATTATTATTATATAATCAATATTTCCAGCGGAAAGTCCACCATCGACCTGATTTTCACACTACGGCAGATCCTGGAAAAGACCCAAGAAATGCAGATCGACACCCACCACCTATTCGCCGATTTCAAGGCCGTGCATATGACAGCGTGCATAGGGACGAGCTAAACAACGCCATGTCTAGTTTTGAAATTCCTGCCAAACTCGTCAGGTTGTGCAGGATGACGATGTAGAACTCTCGCTGCTCCATCAAGGTCGGTAACGAACTTACCGAGACCATCGACGCCAACAAAGGTTTTAGGAAAGGCGACGCGCTGTCCCAGACTCACACGCCAACACTAGAGGCACGATCTTCCAGAAGTCCGTACAACTGTTAGCATACGCGGGTGACATTGGCGTGATTGGCAGAATACAGCGAGCCATCAATGAGGCGTTTGCTGGCATTGAGGCGGAAGCGGATAAAATGGGTCTAGCGGTGAATGAGGGCAAAGCGAAGTATATGCTGTTGCCAAGAAAGGACACACAACACCAGTAACGAGATTAAACGCAGAATTACTCTTGCCAATCGCTGTTTCTTTGGGCTCAAGAGGCAATTGAGTAGTAGAGCCATCTCTCGAAGGACCAAGACCTTGATCATCCCAGTCCTGCTGTACGGCGCGGAGGCATGAGCAATCTCTAAAGCGGATGAGGAAGTCCTTGGTCTCTTCGAGAGAAAAGCTCCGTGTGCGATCTTTGGTCCTGTTTGCGTTGACGGTTTCTGGAGGAGAAGATTCAACCACGAACTGTACAGGCTGTACAGCGACATGAGTCTAGTCAGGCGTCTTCGGATCCAATGCCTGAGATGGCTAGGCCATGTAGAGCGTAGGGACAACTCAGCGCCGGCCCGGAGAGTCTTCGACTCCGAACCCGTGGGACAGCGAAACAGAGGACGAACGAAGCGCACCCAGGTGGAGAAGGACCTCAACCAACTTGGCGTGCGACACTGGAGACAGCTAGCCAGAGACCGTGCTAGTTGGTTGAGGCCCAGGTCCACCCCGGACTGTAGCGCCAAATAAAGAAGAAGACTGTCGGGCTTAGTTGAAAGCAAACTGCTTAGACCTAGATTTCGGTAAATTTTACTCCGACCATACCTTGCGGTGATGTTGGTTGTAGTTGCCCATGTCTATTCAATCTAGTTCGCTTTTACAAAAATTGTTTAGTAGGTATATTCCTATGAGGCAGTCGCTTATCCCTGTATTCTCACTGAATCCCTGTTATCTCTCCAATGTCTTGCCTAAAGAGTCAGTTAGTTTTTCGTTCAGGCCACATTTGTTTAGATGCTTTCTGTTGGTTTTTATTAATTCAGTTATAATTTTATTAAAATGATTTCATTTACTTACAGGCCTACTTAAAAAGAAGAAGGAATGAATGTATTAATGACATTTAGTGGTACACTAAGAATAAAAGTGTGGTTTGCTAAGAAGGACACTAAGGTCCAAAACTTTCCTTGTGTCATTTTCCATCCATCTGCAGTGTGTGCCAAAATTGCATATGCTCATAATCTTGAATTGATTACTATTCGTGTGGGATAAGATGTCTCATACTGTGATTCCAAAGTCTGTGAAGTGCAAAGGCCCCCAGTCTCTCAGTTTAACCAGCTCTTACTCTCCTTATGGCTTGGGCACAGCAAAAAAGGCTCTCATTCCATGATTGAGAATAAAGAGCATAAACTTAGCCCATCCCCGCTACCAAATGTGGAGGATACACATACAGTGGACTCCCCCTAAGTCGAATTGTCACGGGATACCAAAATTTGTTCGAGTTAGAGAGAGTTTGACTTAGAGAGAGGTTTTTGTATGGAAAGTTGGGAGAAATGTGTGTAAAATATGGCGAAAAAGTTCGAGTAAGGGACAGTTTCGACTTAAGGAGGGTTCGACTTAGGGAGAGTCCACTGTAATTCGTTCTCTTACTAGTCCAACTAGAATGTGTACTCTTATAGTAGACGATCTACGAAGGGCAGCTCCTTGTTTGGCCATTTTATCGGCATCCGCCAAAGTTTATTATATGACCTGGAACTCATTTGGGCCGTTTGAGTACACATTCACGTCCGGCATGAGGCAAAATGGGGAGGCTGAAGGTGACTACTATATTTATCCAAGTGAACAACATCATTTCCTTTCTGCCTGCAGCGAACACAAGCCAGAGGAGGGATGAGATAACGCCTTCCTGTGGGGTTCCAAAACTATCAAATTTGGATTAGTCACAATTTTCTTGCGTGTCTCTAGCTCTGAGCACATTTAGATGGTTATCTACGCCCCGTTCGGTTAAGGATACCTGAATTGACTATGCCTCCAAATCTCTTGACAGTAGTCCGCCATCTCCGGCGGGCACTCCGATGTACCACAGAAATTAAAACGTACCTTGACTACATACCAAACGACAGGATCCAGGACGAAAGATTTAGTGAGCAATGGCGACTCTTCCAAGACACTAATTGTTAATGTCCCTCCTCGTCACCCTGGTCTTTGTGGCGTTATATTTGAATTTTCTCGGATAACCCTGGTCCCTGGGACTGGTTAGTCGAACGTGCCAAAAGACGATCCGTCTGAACTAATCAGCTTCACTCATCGCTTCAGAGAAACCTAGGCTTGGCTGCATGTGGGGTATTCACATTCACCTGAACTAACATTCAGGCAGACGACGCTGGCGATTGTCTGCAACTCGTACAACTTGCCACGAGACCTAAGCTTTCACTTTCTCCAAGAAGGACGCCGAAATTGATTATTTGCCATAGTTACTTTTTTTATATTTAACGGCAACATCTAAGCATCCGATCAAACACACGAATGACAGTCGTTCTCCAAGAAACATGCTTTCCACATTAAATTTAAATTACAACCTCTAATTGAATCACACGCTCAAAACAAGGCACCCGAGTTCGTCCTCCCACGCCCCCTCCTGCCGCAGGCACAGCTCAAGTTGCCCTACCAGGAGACCGACCTGATACCGGAGCACTGCTGTAATTTGAATGTCGAAGTCCAGAATCAATTTCTCGGCACTTGTTTGAATTTCACCTCCTTCAAGATCCGATGGCATTCGATATGCAAATCGAACTCCCCCCAGCCGGAGGCCATTGTCACGTCAAGGACCTTCGCATTGAAGAGAAGACAAGAACAGCGAATACATTCCCAAGTTGTCGTCGACTCGAGCTGAGTTACGTCAGTCAGTCAGTCAGTTAGTCATGTCTCGTCATTCCACACCCCATTGCCATGGCAGCCTGTGGCTGTGTGCCGACGCGACGTCTGTATCTCCGGCAGGGACTTCGGCAGTCCAGTTCAGGAAATCAATTCCTTGCCGTCCCTCCTTTTGCGTATCATCTGTCAGGGCTCCTCTTCCAGTTATCGAATGGCATTTCCTTGTCGCTCTGCCTCCGCACCCCACCCACCACGTCTCTCGACGTTAATCGAATTTCCCGATTTGGACGCTCCCCCAAAGGAGACCTCACACACACACGCACGGACGAGAAACTCTTGACATTCATTGGACGTGTGCGCCACACAATCAGAGGAGCCACCGCATTCCCTCACATGTCGCCGCAATCCATCGCCTCTGCTCTGCCGATGGACGAGCGCCGAATGTCGGGCGGAGAATGTGTCCCCTTAGGAGACGCCTCGTCGCTTCCAGGTACCAGCGCACATTCGGGTGAATTTTTCCATCCACCATTCGAGCGGACAAGTCACCGCCGCACAGCTCGTATCGTTGTGGGTCAATCTGTCAGTTCCAGAGCGGGCTTCCGGGCCCGCCGATAAGGGCAGCTACTTGCTCCCGCACAAGCGCTGATTGCGACCGCAATCTCCGGCCAAGAAGTGGTTTTGATTTATCGCCGAGACGCATACGAACAGAAAAACAACGATTTGATGGATCCACCGCGCGGGGGAGGCAAGTGTGGCTGGCTAATGGATTTAGAGCACCTAGGTACGCACGGAGCAGCCCATAAATTTGACCGACAAAGTTTCTTCAATATTGGCGTCGTAAATCAATGGGAACTTCATGGAAATGGCTGCTTCGGCCTAATGAACGGCGCTCTGGGGAGCTAGTCACTGAATGAAACTCGGAATTTATTGATGTGCCATGATTTACGTCGCTCCTCGCATGCAGCTGCGGACGCTGCCAGTAATTACGGGCGTCAGTCAATTCAGACGGCCATTGGGGAGGAGGACAGATCAGCGTGCGACTTAATTCAATGAAACATCGATAAGCTCGGCAATGAGGCGTCTTTAACGATGCGCGCGTACTGTTGGTGTGCTCGCTTGGTTGGTCGGGGGACTAAGTGAATCTCTGGCTGGAGTTGGGTCATAAATCACGACGATTACACATCGTTTGACGGACCTGCTCTGGCGGACATTCCGATGCCAGATCGCAGATGAACATCTGTCAAATGTTTCGTGGGGAATCGCTCCGATTCCGCCCGATTGGGGTGGAGGCTATTTTCGATGGCATCCTATGGTGTGATTAACTGACGGGTAATGGACGTCAGTCGGGCTAGCGATTGCAGACTGTCCACTAAAGGTTTATGCTGCCGGCGGGACTTGTGCTGCTGAGCAAAGTTGGGACGGGGCAGGTTAGGTTAGGTAAGAGTGACTGGCTGCAGATAGTCAGTTGTGATTCCACACGGATTGACTTACTCTTAAACTCGGAACCAGGTTTCAAAGCGTTGATATGGCCTCACATGCAGGCACAAGCGTCTGCACGTAGCCTCTATCAACGACTCCTACTCTCAGGTGAAATCTGAGAGCCGACACCCATCACCTTTTTGTCGATTTCAAGGCCGCATATGACAGCGTGCATAGGGACGAGCCACACAACGCCATGTCTAGTCTTGACATTCCTCCAGGTTGTGCAGGATGACGGCTGTTCCATCAAGGTCGGTAACGAACTCACCGAGACCATCGTCGCCAACAAAGGTTTTAGACAAGGCGACGACTTCTTTCACATCATCCTAGAGAAGATCGTGCCAGACTCATTCGGCAACACTAGAGGCACGATCTTCCAAAAGTACGTACAACTGTTGGCATTCGCGGGTGACATTGACGTGATTGGCAGAACACAGCGAGCCGTCAATGAGGCGTTTGCTGGCATTGAGGCGTGAATGAGGGCAAGACGAAGTATATGCTGTCATCAAGAAAGGACACACAACATCGACGTCTTCGACATAGCGTCACAATGGGCAGCTATAGCTTCGAGGTAGTCAAGGACTTCGTCTACCTCGGCTCCGTATTAAACAGTACCAAACAATGTCAGAAGCGAGATCAAACGCAGAGTAACTGTTGCCAATCGCTGTTTCTTTGGGCTCAAGAGGCAATTGAATAGTAGAGCCATCTCTCGAAGGACCAAGACCTTGATCATCCCAGTCCTGCTGTACGACGAGGAGGCATGGACAATCTCAAAAACGGATGCGGAAGTCCTTGGTCTCTTCGAGAGAAAAGCTCTGCGTGCGATCTTGGTCCTGTTTGCGTTCACGGTTTCAGGAGGAACAGAACTGTACGGGCTGTACAGGGACAAGAGTCTAATCAGGCGTCTTCGGATCCAACGCCTATGGCTAGGCCATGTAGAGCGTGTAGACAACTCAGCTCCGGCCCGAAAAGTCTTCGACTCCGAACCCGTGGGACAACGTAACAGTATAAGGTGGCGGACCCAGGTGGAGAAGGACCTCAACCAACTTGGCGTGCGACACTGGATAGCCAAAGACCGTTCTAGCTGGAGAGGCTAATTTGCTTGAGGCCCAACTCCAGCTCGGACTGTAACGCCAAATAAAGAAGAAGAAGAAACTTGGAACCAGTTGGTACTTGTGACAAAGTGCTTTAGTTCGT
Source organism: Eristalis intricaria (assembly GCA_964034865.1). Taxonomy (NCBI): domain Eukaryota; kingdom Metazoa; phylum Arthropoda; class Insecta; order Diptera; family Syrphidae; genus Eristalis; species Eristalis intricaria. The sequence goes on from OZ035877.1 coordinate 12,612,358, forward strand.
TGAGATTGGTATTTTGAAAAATACGCCACATTTCAAAAACGTTACCTCTGGCGTTGGACTTGGCAATCGCAGTCAAGAGAAAACCCGCAAAGGTCCCCAGAGGACCATTCATCTTTTCGAATTTGTCGCCTTGAATCACGAGTAAAAACGAGTACAAGCTCCGCTTTCGCATTTTTATACTCAAGTAGTCACAATCACAACGTGCTGGCGAAGGAGATGTTCACAGAGACACAAGTTCAGTTGAAGAACAGCTAAAGCGAAGGCAGCAGAGGCACTTGGCGATTTCTTATTGTTCTTTCTAGATATTTCATCATAGGTTTGTTAAATCCATTTACCTTAAATCAACACCTTCACCGTGGGCGTTGGACTTCGCCAAGGGTGCGTCTTGTCACCTCTCCTTATCATGGACTGGATGTTGCAGCGCAGCCGAAGCGAGGAATGCTTCACATTGGGAGAGGTAAGCGCGGTGACCTAGTTATCCTCACATCTTCTCGGACGGAACTCCAGCGCGCACTTGATAGGTTTGTGGCCGTATGTGCTGATTCTGGGATGAAGGTTAAAGTGGACAAATCGGAGAATTACCAGAACGCCTGTTCAATGCACTCTACATGTTAGTGGAGTCCCATTGAAGCCGGTGGCGATGTTTAAGTATCTGGGGGGCTTCTTCACGAGTGATGGGAGGAGTAATACTGACCTTTCATGTAGGATTGGTCAAGCTGGGTCAGTTTTGACACCGAGCTTAGTGTGAAAGCCAAGTTGGCAGTTTTCAACTCAGTATTCGTTCCAACTCTCACCTATGGTCATGGAATTTGGGTTATGACCGAAAGAATAAGATCACGAATACAAGCTTGCTGAGGTGAGATTTCTTCGTGCTGTTGTGGAAATTACTCGCCGGAATAGGGCGAGAAACACGACAGTGCGCGAGAAACTCAACGTTGAGCAGCTGCTTCTCCGAACGGAAAGGGCTAAGCTTCGTCGAGTTGGTCACGAAGAAGGAATGTCGCTACCATCACGACTTCAGAGGTGGGCCTTGAATGCGATTCCATAAGGTAGGCGACCATTTGGCAGACCCAGGATGAAATGGTTGGACAAAGTACATAAGCTCGTCTTGTTACGCTAGGGCATAACCCGTGAGGAGTTAGAGTTGCCTAGAGATCTCCGGTGCGTGGTTTACCCCCGCGGGTGGATAATGCGGGTCTTCTCAATGCGACGCGGTGGAGAGCATCGAGTGGCATGGAATTAAATACGATGGAATGGAGGAATCAATTCGTGGCTAGGGTACTAGCCCATCGCTCTTTCTGGGTCTCCATTATATCGAAGCTTAAAAGCAGTTTATCACACTAATCGTAGATGGTCTCATGTTCTGGAGGGGTGCCCAACCCAAATTGTCACACAGCCTAAGGAAACTGAGCAGGCCGGTTCTTAGGATTCTCTTTACGGCAATCTTCTGCTTTGTGCCGCGCTTCAGTCCAGTGTAGACATGGGCCTCAAGCAGCAACCCTCTCCAGGTGATCCTTGGTAAGACCCTCCGTTATGCGAGTTCATCAGTATCGCAATTTTCTGAAATATTACAGTGTCGTGGAATTCACGTGTAATGTCTAGTGTCCGTCTTGTTAAGAGATCCTGCCATATGCATTCCTTAAGGGCAGATCTACCACAACTAACCTTATTGAATTTGTTTCCACTACCCTTTAAACATTGGAACAAAGTAACGAAGTGGACGTAGTTACCACAGACTTCAGCAAAGCCTTTGACACAATCAACCACCAAATAATATATTTTAAACTGAATGCCCTCGGTTTCCCGCCCCATATCATGGCCCCCCATCGCATGGCTCAAATTGTACCTTGAGAATCACTCCTATAGAATACTCTTCAGACATTCTACATCCGACCCCTTTGTAGCCTCATCGGGCGTCCCCCAAGGGAGTCACCTCGGCCCTCTGATCTTTGTCTTAGCCATAAATGATGTTGTCCATGTAATTGAAAACTGTACTGTATCCATTTACGCAGATATCATGAAAATAATAAAAACCAGAAATGAAGTATTACAGAGATAGCCGACTCCACAGCTGATTGCCCCCTAGTCCATCGACGAAATTAAGTGCATTTTTGGACTTGTATTCATGAATTTTTGACGGTTATTCACGAAATAACGTAAATGCCGTCCTCTGATTGGTCAATTTGGTTTATGAACACGCTATAACATAGAGTTGTCAAAAATCTTAAGGGGCAAGAGAGGTAGGAGTCTGGCATCTGTGTAATACTTCATTTCTGATAAAAACAATATCTAACTCCACCGACTTGCAAGCACTTCAAAACTGCGTCGACTCCTTCTCCGCGTGGTGTGACAACAACTCCCTTGGGCTTAACGTAAGCAAATGCCAGTCCCCCACCCCCTAATCACAGAACCTACTTCAGCCACAACGAGCTAGTACCCGGAGTCTCCTTTATTCGCGATCTTACAATTATATGTGATAGGGAGCTAAATTTCCATTTACACATTAACAATAGGATCCTACGAGCCAATTCTTCCCTTGGCTTTATTAAATGCTGGTCCAAAGAATTCTCAAACCACTACGTTATCAAATCCCTTGACATCACCTTTGTCAGACCCTTTCTAGAATACCCCAGTCAAATCTGGTCTCTTCACTACGATAGTCATTCAAGGCGTATTGAAGCTGTCCAACGTAGATTCCAGTCATGAACACAAAATGGGACTTACCCATGACACCATTCGCGGAGGCTGCGGGGACGAAGAGGAGATTGAGGATACATCCGACTATCCGCCAGTGCGAAAGTCTATGCAAATTGAGACAAAGAACCCTGGGAGAATTTTTCTTCCATGACCTCCATGACATATCAGATATCCCACAAAAATCTCTTTTCAGGTTTATTAGGATCTGTGGATGGCTGGATGGAGGGGGACGATAACCAAAAGCCTTGAAGACAGGAAGTTTTTATCATCATCCGGCGAGTGGGACGATAGGAAGGGTTTCACCCCATGGGCATCACTATGAGGTCAATAGGACCTCAGTGTGGCGCGGCCCCGCCGAGTCAACCCACTAACCTAACCTAAGCTAACCTAACGTAGATTCCATCGTTTTACATTGCGTGGTCTCCCGTGGTCTGATAACGTTGCTTTACCACCTTACACTGACCGCCTACAGCTGATCGGGGTGCATACCCTAAAAGAACGCCGTGAAGTAGCTGACATACAATTTCTATACCAAGTCTTAATAGGACTGACTCGCCCGCCCTTCTGGAAATGATTCCACCAAACTTCAATCCCCGTCGTCTCAGGTGTGTTCCTCTTTTCCGACCTCCCCTTTATCGTACAAAACTACGGCCTGTCTCTGGTGACGGGCATTCGGGTTAAGAAGCCAATGAAATCGCCGACCTCCTAGCTAGGAAACGAGCATTGGAGCCCTTCATAGGCCCCAAACGATTCTGCCCTGTAGGAGACCATGTCCTCAGAGAAGAAACTTGGAACAAGGCTCATGGCATGAAGCAGGCCAAACAACCCTTGGGTCAATGAGGTTTCGGAATGAGGTTTGAGACAAGAACAACCTCCGTATCCCGACAGGCTTCCTAACAGGGCCCTGCTGACTGAGGGAGCACCAGAGGACTAGAGGTATCAGAGGAATGAAATGCAAGACCATGTACTGGCCAAAAAAGAAACAAACGTTTCTGGGCAAGCACCTGATATCAGATGAAGTTCACATGGCGTCTCATGCAGACACAGGCGTCAGTACTTAACCTCTATCTGTAAGCCTCCGCGAGGTGGACACCTTGGCACAGAAGGACCAGAAGGAATGAGAAGCCGAAGAACTAAGTCTATCACCCCCCTAAAACATAACACCCCCGTTATGTCAACCGTGTCTACTGGATAAAGTTCGCAGCCAGGGGTTACAGCTGTGCTGTTCTAACGGGGTGCCTCTCCTTAGCCGACTCACTTTTTGGGCTGAGAGCGCTAACGCGAGGCTCTGGCGTATCGGGCCCTAATTTTCTCAGCTACTCGTGCGACCAAATAAAATCCAAAAAATAAAGCTAAGTAACCTCAGATGTAGCAGCGAGCAGTGTTCAGCATGGGCTCGACAAAACTCCAAAAAGTACTTAACCTGAAGAGGCCAGCAGGGATACCAGAAGGAAGGTGCAACCCAGCATCAGCCGCAAATCTACGCAACCCCTGGACAAACCGATAGGCAAGGGCACACAAACTGCCGACGGGGCAAGCGGGAGTAAAACTCTGGCTTCTCTACCTCTAGTCGAGGCGGCAGAGGAGAGAAGGGAAGTGGAGGTTGAGAACTCTGTGTACCCTCCGGTCCTCTAAAGCCGAGGGAGAGAGAATGAGGCACACTTGTCCACCGACACGTGCTTCGGGACAACCAGGAGGGGGGCTCAGTGGTGTCGGAGTCAGATGGTACCTTCGCAACTTGGATGAGGGCCTAGTGCACTGTCCCTCAAGAGCTGATCCGACATGTTCTGTCTAGAAGATTCTTCCCAGGCCAGGTCCTCAAAAATCCCCCTCCACGCATTCACACTCCTGACAAATGCTCAAACCAAGCCAAAGTTTCGATGCAAATCCTCCCCTGATAAGAAAGTCTTGAACTTCCATCTTTCAAACAAAACGAGAACCAATTTATCAAGACTTGGCGAGAACTTAGCCCTCACCGCCTTTTCAAAACCGAAACAACGCGGGGCACGGCGGCAGCGACTGCGTACGGCTCCCACTCCGCACGTCGTCGCACACAAGAAATTATGTCTCTCATCACGCCGTGAAACACAACCTAACCGCATTCAAAACAACCCCCCGCACCGTCGACGCCCTGGCAGGAGCTGCCAAAGGGATTGCTGCCCACACTGAATTCAATGCCAGACCATGAAAGCAATTAGAGTAACATGCGCATCACTCCCCGGACCACACCCCACACCCCCTGGCACTGAGACAGTGGCAAGTGATCTGCTTGCAATCAAAGCAAGGGCAAGTCATTTCCCCTCCCCCCTCTTCACACCACCGCCCCATCAATCCACCGCGAACGGGAAAACATTAGAAACGTGCCGACATTACGAAATTAATTCATAAAACCACATCAGGAGCTCTCCCCTCTCCACCCCTCTCCCCCTCCTTACACCAGCCACATCAGTCACATCCTGAGGCGGCCGTAAAAATTTGGCTTCCGCCCGCGGCAAGCCCCAGGTGAGGTGGCGCTTCCGACAAGAGCCTATCATCACTCAAATGCTGCAAATTGACATTTGCAAATATCCTGTTCACGAGATTACCACACGACACCGCCGCCGCTACCGCCGCCGCTACCGCCGCCACCGCGACTGCTTGCCGGGGAGTAACGGGGCGATGTAATAAACTACACCGAGCACACTCGCATGGGTATCGGCGAAATAAAATAAACCCCTGCGGCAGCGAGGAGGGGGAACAGGATTATGTAGCCATCATCCATAAAATCCAGAAGCCATGCATGTGGAACGCCAAGCAAACGGAACGACAAACAAAAACACGCCATTTTGTTGCCCATTAAAAATCTAATGCTCAAAAGTCTTCCCGGTACCTTGCCACCATCTTTCCCTACACACACGGGATGGCCCACAAGAGACAGCACATCCTGACGGAAGGAAGGGAAAGTGCTGGGGCTTTCATTTTCACTCAACTAAACGCCATATGCTGCTGGGAAGTGTGCCAGGAGACTTAGTTTTTTTGATGTATTATCCCTTTCTCTGCAATTTTGTTTATCTTTTTTTTCTGTCCTGTGCCCGAACAGCCTTTGCGTGTGTGTGTGGGTGTCATTTTTTGTTTGTTTGCCCTTCCTTCTTGCATAATGGCCTCAGATGGTGGTGCGGTGGCGATGTGGCGCAGGACATGAAGACTCCGTGTTGTGGAAGCAATTTGGTGGCCGCAAAAAAAAAGAAAGGATCCCAGATTTTATTGAGAAATATCCATCAATTTGGACTTTGATTCGAATTAAAATTCAATCCGTTCTTCCTCTCCTCGTGGAGCCGGGGGGAGATGGAGAGGTGGAGAGGTGGAGAGACGGAGAAATGCTGAAGGATATTTATGAGAGGATGAAGAGATGAATTCGATTTCAGGTAACCAACACCAGCTGGGGTCGACCGCATTGATGGCGAATCTGGGCGAATCTTTGGGACCGACGGTCCATTCGATTTACAAAAGGACGACGCTTCATTTTGGAGTCGTTTAAGTCAATTTAAGACCGATGGTGGTGGGAGTGGGAGGGGGTGCGATCAATCTTGGATGGGAGCAGAGTACAAGTGATTTTTATTTTCTGCTGCTCCCCCGACAGAGATACAACCGCAACCAGGCACCTAAGCAGGGGCGGGAGTGATGTAACCAGGTTTGCGGACACTACGACTGGCAAGGAGTGGTTCATGGAAAATTGAATTCGAAGAGGAAATATGGGAAGTCGATAAATTTCCGACTGCTGGACAATGGGACATCGAAAGCCATGCGATATGGCTAAGGACACAATTCCACAGCGAAGGAGTGGCTTCCCTTTCATTTGAGACGAAGGACAATGGAAAAGGAGATGGCTTTTGCCAAAGGACGCGATATGGAATTGTAAATTACCAGGAAACTCGCCACGGACAATGATCGCAGGTTCATCGAGGTCAGGTGAGAACTTACTTACGTGCTTACTTTGCAGGCTTTTGATAACTAGAGGAACTAAGGCTGAGTTAAGACTGCCCTGCCACGATGGTTTCAAGCACGCTGCTCTCAGTCAGGATAGCGTCCGCGGGGCTTGGTCGCTAAGGCATAGATTCGGTATCCCTCTCCTTCTCGAACGAGGAGTCTCGAATTCGAATAATCTCTTAGCTGGAGCAATGAGCCAGTAGCCATGCTCGATGTGACCACTAGCCTCCGAACTACCTTTGCACACCTTTGAACAGCTCGCAGAGTTCGTGGTTGTGCTTCTCTGGCACTCCTTGAGGTGTCCAAGTGAGGGCCATTCCTGCGATGTCCGTTCCCGGTTTGGGTAGTGGCCCATCCAGTTCCACTTTCGATGTTGTGACTTTACTGCGATGGGTTTCAAGCTCAGAATAAGTCTTGTGCCGGAGCCGAGCCACCTGGCGCCTCTCCGGGCAGCATTAGCTACGCATTACGGATCTCTGCGTAGCCGGACCCATATAATTATTATCATGTATACCCCCCCTCCATCCAAGATCCAAGATGTGCTTGTAGTTCGTAAGCCACTGGTCACATCAAGCACCGCTGCTGACAAGGGAGACCTTCAACGCCAACAAAGGATTTAGAAAAGGCGACGCGCTGCCATGTGACTTCTTTAACTTCATCCTAGAGAAGATCGTGCAAGACTCACACGCGAACACTAGAGGCACGAGCTTCCAGAAGGCCGTACAACTGTTAGCACACGCGGGTGACATTGGCGCGATTGGCAGAACACAGCGAGCCGTCATTGAGACGTTTGCTGGCATTGAGGCGGAAGCGGTTAAAATGGGTCTAGCGGTGAACTAGGGCAAGACGAAGTATATGCTGTCATCAAGAAAGGACACAACATCGACGTCTTGGACAGAGCGTCACATTGGGCAGCTATAACTTCGAGGTAGTCAAGGCCTTCGTCTACCTCGGCTCGCAAGTACGAACAACACCAGTACCGAGATCAAACACGGAGTAAATCTTGCGAATCGCTGTTGCTTTGGGCTCAAGAGGCAATTGAGTAGTAGAGCCATCTCTCGAAGGACCAAGTTGACTTTATACAAGACCTTGCTCATCCAAGTCCTGCTGTACAGCGGGCAGACATGAGCAATCTCTAAAGCGGATGACGAAGACTCTTAGAGAAAAAAGTTCTGCGTGCTATGTTTAGCTCTGTTTAAAGATGCTTATAATAATAATAATAATATTGGTGGCGCTCCAGTCCGAGGCGGACCTGGGCCTAGCTTCTCAGCAACCGCTCGTGTTGTGCGTGCTATTGTTCTTTCACGAGTGGAAACAATAGCGATGCTTGGAGGAGAAGATTCAACCACGAACTGTACGGGCTGTACAGCGACATGAGTCTAGTCAGGCATCTACGGCTATAACGCTTAAAGTGGCTAGGTCATGTAGAGAGTGTGGACAACAGAGTTCCGCCCCGAAAAGCCTTCGATTCCGAACATGTGGGACAACACAACAGAGGACACCCGCGTTCAAGGTGGCGCACCCAGATGGAGAAGGACCTCAACCAACTTGGCGTGCGGCACTGGAGGCAGGTAGCCAGAGACCGTGCTAATTGGAGAGGCTTGCTGGTTGAGGCCCAAATCTACCCCGGAATAAAGCGCCAAATAAAGAAGAAAACCATGTAGTTCCAGTTTGTCTGTGATTTCAAGGAAGAGAGATGCTGCAATGGAGAGCCAATCTTGTTGGCTATGTGCTTTGTCTATAGGCGTGCCGAAAGGTTAGGTTCGGTTAGGTAGGTGGCTGCTAGTGCACACTTAGACCATATTGGTCCATTGTGCTACCCCTAGTCAGACTACTACCACTCATTGACCACTCCAGTGACAGCGCCGTTAATTTGATCCCAACGGCAAAAGGTGACTGGACCCGATTAAAGCGTATTAACTTCGCTTTCACTGGGATTCGAACCGGGGACCCCGCTAACCAGGGGCAGGCACTCTGCCAACTGCGCCATCCAGTCGTCTAAGGTGTGCCGAAAAGTTTCCCTCTTTTGAAACACATTTGACTTAGTCCACGGCATTCGACTTAAATGGAAAGAGTCCAAATTTTCGACTGTTTCTAAAATTGGACAGACATCTTTCCTTGTGAAAACGCTTCCATATTGCCCATGCCTCTCTTTTTCTGTTCTCCATTCCTTTTAAAGAAGTTTGAATAGGCTCACGTGAGCTGACTGAAGAATGTGAGCAGTGTTTGGGGGAAAGGCATTCATTATTGTTTTGTTTTCGTCGCAAGCTAACGAAGATTGCTGGAGAAGTGCGATGTGGCCACCCGGGCCGGTTACTAAAACATCTTACATCAATAGCCGGCGACCATATTTTTGCTACACCTGCCTTCCTGCCGAACCACACCTGAATACTGAGAGAAAACGCAGAATAACACTTGCATATCGTTCTTTTTTTGGGGTCTAGAGGCAATAGAATGTTTGCACTCAAGGTTGATCATGAGTCGCATTTCCCTAGAATCCCCTTAGTGGCACGGCTCCGTGGTTGTCATCTCGCAGCGGTCTCATGGTTCAGCCCGACATTTAGCCCATCATTCGTGCAATTAATGAATACACGAAGCACCCCACTGAAGCGTATCCTTCTCGTCCCTCATGCTGTCACCAGATGACAACCATTTGCCGGAATGGCTGCACAAGCTTCACCCCGTCCTTGGCTGCTCAATCACCGGTTGACACAGAAATCCGCAGCAGGAAAAGAAGGCTGCCCCGAAACAATCGAGAATCTGGCAAAAATTATGAAACCTCCCCGCCCCTTCAGACACCCAACTCCATGAGAACAACACGATGCGGGCTTATGAAGCCAATGCGTCACTCGTCTGACGAGCAAGCCCCAATCGCTCCAATTGATGTCACCAGAGATTAACCAAAAGGAAGGCTTGCGTAACCAGGACCGAGCATTTCACTAATTGAAACCGACGCTATGCCGGAGAACGGGTGCGGAGGGGGAGGACGAGAAAGACAGTGAGGACGCTGTTTAATAATAGAAGCAAACCGCTGTACTGTTTCAGACGTCAGCACAATCCATCTGCGAGCAAACAATGGCAGCTGGAGCAGCGACGGATGTGCAGGATGATGCTCCTTGTTATTTATCATTCCGAAGACGAATTGTTCCAGATGACAGCCGGTTAATAACCAGGCCAGCCAGCCCAGCCCGGTCGCTGAAACTAATAACGAACGACCCACGCGTCCCGGGGGAAAGGTAATAACTTGTTATGAGTCCAAAATTGAGTTCCGGTGTCCTTCGCATTCGTCTTTTGGATGTTAATTGCGAGCAGCGCGTTCATTTTCATCGCCACTTAACGCGATGGATGGGGGAGGAGGGGGTGGATGGGTGTTGGAGGAGAACAAGAGCACTCTGCTCTGGTGATGATTTATTGAACAGTCGTCCTGCTGAAGGGAGGATTTATTGGCAAGGAGAAGTTTAGCTGACCCACGATGAGCTGACGCATGGATTATGAATGAGCTCAGCAGCCATGACAAGATATCTCGGAGAGGGTTACACAATCAGCTTCAGCTGGCAAGTTTGTTTCAAGGGCAAAGGGCCGTGAGAAGTGAAATTGAGTTGAATCAATGGAAACGGAATCCATTGGCTTTAAAGTCACTCCCGCCAAAACAGTCTCCTTCGATTGGAGGGGAAGAAGGGAGTGGCTGTCTAATTGCCAACGGCCCATGGGAAGGTTGGAACTGAAAGTAGGCCTGTCGTCTGGCACTCGTCCTGTTGACGGGTTGGGGGGCGGTGGTATCCAAAAATTGGTTATCAGCAGGCTCGAACAAACAAAGCACGTTTACAGAGGTTCGTCTCAACTTTTACGTGTGTGCCACGTCTGTCATGCTTCGTGAGAATTTTTAGATATGGCCCATCAGAATTGAATTAAAAAAGCAGGCTCGAATCCAAGCCAACTCTACTCATCCACAGTTTTAAAGGCTATTCAAGGATGCAATGTCGCCAGTTGTCTTTTCTTAGCTAGCGAAAAATCTGATGACCCGAGTTGTCTTTCGTTAGCTAGCGAAAAAGCTGAACAGGTGCCTTGACAAGTAAATATTGTCCCTTTCTCCTCGCCATCTTTACGACCTTTAAGTAAGCCAATAGCAGGCAGTTCCCATCCTCCTTAATAATAAGGGTGGCGCTACAGCCAGTAGAGAGTCAGGGCCTAGCTCCTCAGCAGCCACTCGTGTTGTGCCTTCTATTGTTCTCTCACGAGCGGAAGGGACCTGCTGTTTAATGGTGACCCCTAAGGGCCAAGCTTGCGAAGCTTTTCCTAGACAGGCCTACTCTTTGCGCATTGTCAATGATTCGAAGGAAGTGGAGCCGTGAATTGTGAAAGGTTGTAAAATTCGTGTATCGAACCTGGCACCCTCTGCGTAGGAGTCGACGCACAATCCACTGAGCCACTGCGACCGATCCTTACTGGGACCGTTGTTTCGCCCTTTTTAGGGACTGGCTGGACAAATGCTGTTTTCCATCTTCTCGGAAAGAGACCTTAAGAGTAGGATAGATGAAAAAGCTTACGCAGTGGTTTTTGCCAGCACAGAAGAACACCTCTTCAGAAGTATAGGGGGAATACCATCCGGGCCAGCGGATTTGTGCACGTTTGCAACTGTACGAGTGCGAAAGTGGATTTGTCCCATGGTGAAATCAACGCTCTCAAGTACAGGTGGTGGACATATTGGAATCTGGCAGTGTTGAGCTGGCTGGCTGCTGAGCCCCAAGCAGATTAGCTTTGTCTAAGGAGCTGACAGCTGGAATGTCATTGTAAATGAGCGTGGGAATTGTACGTTTTTTACAAATGACCAAAAGTTTTTGCTACCCTTGGGACATTGTAGCACTTTTTGCCTCAACTTTTGCTCATAAGAGAATTTCACACGTCTGATAGTTGCATTGCAGTCATTTCTGGCCCGTTTAAACTTCTTCCGGTTTTCCTCAGTGGGGTTGGCTTTGTATGTCCGGAAATTCAACTCTCTCATCCTGACAAGCCTCTTTACAGCTCGAGTCATACCATGCGTTTGCTTTGGGCTTGATACTCTTCACTCTGTGAGGAATGAAGGTTCTCATGCCCAGCAGAAGAATATTTGTGATCATATCAGCAGCGGCATCCACGTCACTATCGAGGAAGCAAAGTGACCAGCTATAATTCCTAAAGAAGTTGTTAAGTTTGTTCCAATCGGCTTTCTCGTACAGTCAAACTGTTCTCTAACTATGTGTGGTGATAACGAGAATTTTGCTGATACGACACAATGGTCCGACGAGCCTAGAGGTGACAGTATGTCAACAGAATATTTATCAGGATGAGAGGTGAGAAACAGGTCCAGGGTGTTGGCGGAATGATCTGCAATGTCAGGTATTCGTGTGGGCTCATTTACTAGCTGGGTCAGATTGTTTACCTCAGCAAAGATTTCGACGTACCCTCCTTCGGGTGTTGTCTGGCCTGAATGCCGAAGCCAATTAGAATTGTGTACATTGAAATCGCCCGCAATGGCAATTTCAGTGCGAGGATACAGGGATACTATTCTTGAGATGGAATCGGATAGTGCATTCGTTAAAAGTTGAATTGCTATCCAAGCTAGGACTTCTATAAATAAAGCAGTAGTGGATTAAATGCTTACGGACATGGAGTTTTAACCGGAACAGAGGCCGTATTGTGGTTGAATTTGGTAAGCTACATCACTACGCACGTAAATGGCGAGACCGCGGTGTAAAAAGAAGAGCGGCAACAAGCTATATCCTTGCAGGTTCAAAGCCGACGATAATTCGGTATTCTCACCTACCTGTGTTTCACTCAGCGCCAAGACAGCTGGTTTGTAACGGGTGCTTCCTCTGCTTATTTGGAGAGCTTTAGTTTTTGAAGGATTCAGGGATAAATGATTCATTTGTGACCAAATAAATAAGGAGTTTAGATCTATATTGAGATCACGAAGTGCGCTTGCATGAGTGGAGAACTTGAAAGAATGATGAAGCGCGCAGGGTTTTATGCATTGAGAGATATCGTTTACAAATAAAACAAACAGGAATGGACCTAAAACAGATCCTTGGGGTACGCCTGTGTGCTTTTTGAATACTTATTACCATTAACTACCATCTGAGTTCTTCCATCAAGATATGACGCCACGAGTCTACAAACGGATTCCTCAAAGAAAAATTGTGACTTCAACTTGTGTAATAAAATAGAATGATCAACAGAGTCAAAAGCTTTTGAAAAGTCCACAAAGACAATCACAGACATCATATCACTATCGAGTCCGGATCGTATACCGTCGGATACTTTTAGAAGCGCAGAAATGTAGTTGTGCTTACGGCGAAATCCTGATTGTACCAATTTCTCTTTCTCCAAGTATGCTTTTATTTGCTTGCTTATTCTTTTTCCTGGGAGGATAGCAATCGGTCTAAAGTCCGTGCTTTTCGACTTGGGAAGAGGGAGAATTTTAGCAAACTTCCATTTAAGAGGAACACACACCTGTTGTTATTATTGTAACATCGGATCGTATTTTTTAGCCACATTCCCACACCAATTACAGGCCTTCTTAAAGTATTCGATGTCATTCCGTTCCAAATCTGTCCACAGTCAGTAATTTCTACAAAAACTTGGCCGATAGGCGTACTTCCACAGTCCTCGTTTTTCTGGATTGTTGGTGGTGGGAGGGGATGGGAGAGTGGGGGAAGGAAGTAGCCTCTAGCGAAAATTCGTAGCTCTCAATTGTCTTCCCTTATCAATTCATCCTGTGGCGTTTTTCAAATCCTCCTAGATACACCACGCCTTGCATATCTTCACCCCTGTCAGTCCCCTTCTAAACGGAATAATGTCACGGCCAATTCCAGCCCCACTCAGTGCCTACAAAACACAGCACATTCCCATCTCGCATGTGCTCTCAAAAGACAGCCTCGTGACCACGATCTTCGATTTCAATTGAAACTGACTCTCAAGTGGGCAAAACAACACGCCATCGATTGCTGATCAGATGCAGAGACATGACGACGTTCAAAGACCGTTCGATTGGCTCAATCACAATGTTCATTAATTAAATGAGGAGGCTCACGTCACGCCAACGATGTGCTCTGATTTAATTCTCTCAATTGACCTCTGATGCGCCCAAGACGATGCGCCTCATTGGCCTTGTCCCATTGAATTAACCGACGGCCCCACATGTCCCGAGCAACAGCCAATTAGAACTCATAAATGAAAAATTGACACGTCCAGCAACAGCAGCTTAGTTATTCCACTCTCGTCCGTTCGAATAGTTGCAGCAGAGCACTTCCGCCCAGCCCACCATTTAACCTAGATCCAGTCTCGGTCCCGTCCACCGTCCACCAGGAGGGACCCTCCAGTCGTCCTCCAGCCATCCACTCCGCTCACGATGGCGTTGGTTGTCGGTTGTCGGGGCCGTCTTCCCAGTCCACCTCCACCTGAATCCCGAAAATACATCAAGCACTGAGGCACACACTCGCTCGCACACACACGGCCCAAGTGACTGCCGCCCGATTCCACTGCAGTGACCCCGATACATCACACGGGAGACGGAATGAAATTAACGAAAGCCGGGCGGTGGGGTTTGCATCCAGTTGGCTCCGTCTGCCGCCCATGGACCGCCGCGCCGGGCCGCACCGTCGAGCAGCTGGAAAGCAATGAATTAAGCGAAAATACGAGTATTCTCGAATATTACTCTGTTCCGGTTTCCATTTTGGAGTGCCGCTGCCATTTGCACGTGTGTGCGGCCACCCAGCGGGCGGGAGAGAGCGCGAGGGCCGACCTGAAGATGATGTGAGCTGGTTCGGGGATGTGTGGCGTGGTGTGCTGGCTTCGAGTGTCTGCGACGGGAAAACAGAGCAATTTTCTTGAGTAGAAATCGATTCTACTGCATTCTCGTGGAGAGAGCGGCATTTTGTTGCTGTGGCCCACACTTTTCGTGGATAAACTTTGCCGTCGTCAACAATATGTTTGCCGCATTGGGTCGGAATAGTCGGGATGGTTGGATGGTTGCTTTCTTTTTTTCTTTCTACAGTCCTTCTCTGCGCGTGTGTGTGTGTGTGTTGCTCTAGTTGACGGTCGTCTCTTGCTGTTGGTGTGCTCCTCGCTTGGGGTCTCCTTTGTGGCGTGTCAGTGGAACGACGACGACGTCGACTAGTCGCAGTCGTCATCGTCGTCGTCGTTTAGTGAAAATGGCTTTCGAGGAGGAAGCCATTATGCAACTATTAGGCAATTGCGCTGCTGGCAAGGATCTTTGGAGGTGTCTTTTGATTGAGTTCAATGTCAGTGGGTCGGCGGGGTGGGAGGGGAGGAGGTGATTTCCTCGTCTTGCTGGAGACACAAGGAAGTCGATCAGGATGTGCTGGGTGCTGGGATAATGAGAAGGGGGCCAGGCAAGTAGGACTATGTAGGCACACCGTGACCTACAGAAGTGAGTTTTTAGTTTCGTATGCTTCCTTGGGTGTGTGCGTCTAAGAGGAATCTTTGGAGTTCGGAGTTGCCTTTGTTAGGGTTCCTTGGTTGGTGAGACAATAAACGCTGAAGTTGGAGCTCACGAGGTCTAAAGAGTGAGTGCGCCTCCGCTGAAGGCAAGGGATGAACAGTGTGAAGGCTTTCGCCTCGAAATTGTGAACAAATTTCTGTATTTGTGGCGAGTGTCGACGTTTTTGAATGTTACGAGCGGGGTATCTTACTCACTTACTTACTCATCAGGCACCCATGGAGGGTCTGGGCCCGCTGCCTTCCATCACTGCCGGTCCTGGACACGCTGCTTAAAGGCATCAAGACCAAGCTGTCTTCCATCCGCGATTACTTGGTCTTTATCCCGGGAGTTGGTGTTCCTCTCCTTTTCGAAGACACTCTTTTTTTCTTTTTTTTTTTTATGGTTTGCGCCAATGGATGTGCGATTTTCTTCAAGATACTGGATATTATTCTCCTTTTTCCTCGCGCCTACGTCCTAAGCCACACCTCTGCACACTTCTACCGCTCTCCCCGCGGAACTGCCGTTAGGTATTATTTCGCGGGGCTGGTTAGCATACCACGCTATGTGATCTAAATTTGCCAATTCGGCCTTTCTTTCTCTTTCCAGCCTTCTTAGCTCGATCTGCACCCTTGTAATAAAGAAACAGGTCACCAGCCATTTGTCAGCTGACTCCGTCGAATGTCTAACTAGGAGCTCGGGAGTTGGTAGACTTCCTCTCGCCACGGCAAAGCGTCTGCAATGGAATATTGCGTGCTCTTCGTCTTCATGTTCGCGCGCGCATTCTGGACAAGTGGGTGAGCTGTCGTGACCGAATCTGTGGTGGTTGCAGTTCCCGTGAGCTCTCGTTGTCCAGGCTTCTATTCTGGGTATCAATTTATGGGTCCATCTGCCTTTGGTTGTGGTTACCCACCTGGCTTGCCACAGTGCCAGTGATGTTGCCCTTTCTTTATTTTTTAGACCTCTTGCGCTAGTCTCCGCGTGATTTGCACTTCTCCGAAAGGTAGATCCTTTGCAATTCGGTGGCGAGAATGTCGATCGGGACCATACCCGCAATAACGCAGGCTGCTTCGTACGAAATTGTTCGGAAACCGCTGATTGCTCTTATCACGCAGAGCCTGTATGATGTCGAGAGCTTCCTTGCCACCGCCAGGGCCCCCGGCCATACTGGTGCAGCGTATAGAAGGATTGAGCTTACCACTGTGGAAAGCAGGATCCTGAGCATTCCTGAGAGCGCTGCCTGCATCCTCGCTGCAGTACTCGACGTGAGTTTTAAAGTTCAGCCGGTTGTCGAGCATTACCCCTAGGTATCTCAGAGCCTCCTTCGATCGAATTATCTGGGAAGCAACCCGGAAGCTAGAGTATTCCACAGTCTTTCAACTGGTTATTAAGACAGCCTCAGTCTTGTGGTCAGCTAGTTCCAGGTCGGCGGATTCCATCCAATCCTTGATCCTGGCGATCGCTTCGTTTGTGGCTGCTTCCACCTCGTGGATGTTTTTGGTTACTGTCACGACCGCGATGTCATCGGCAAAACCGATCACCTTGACTCCATCTGGTTGCGTGAGTCTCAGTACTCCGTCGTACATTAGGTTCCACAGGAGGGGTTCAAGAACTGAACTCTGTGGAACGACTGCCGAGACTTCGTGATATTTCATCCGAAGACCCTCTAAGCTGGATCATTTGTTTCCCTGGACGCGGTGGGACTGAGTCAGTCCAGTCGATGCATTGCCTGCCAGACTATATCCACATCTTGTCTTCTCCTCCCTTCACTTTCCTCGCAGGCGGGACTATGTATTCGAATTCGAATTTTTCTAGGAATCAGCTCCACTGTTTTGCTTATCATCCTGCTTTCGACTTCATAAAGCAGGACACCTTGGTATTGGCCTTTCGAGTAAGGACTTTTGGGCCCAGTTGTTTTGAAAAACTACGTTGAATCTCTAACGAGAGGTAAACAAACTCCCTCTGCTGCTACAGTTCATGGTGGACTTGAGCCTCAACACACTTCTCCAGTCGGCTCTACCTTTAGCTAGCTGCTTCCAATTACGCCACCAAGTTGTCCTTCTCAACTATTCGTTCCGAGGGCATCCTCCATTACATTGTCACTTAGGCGTTGAATTCGTAGTCGCCTGGGTAGGCTCGTATCGCTGTACAGCCCACAATATGTTCATGATTGAATCTCCTTCACACGAATCCAATCAACGCCAAAAGGGGCAACGATTGAACGCAGCATTTTCCTTCACTGCTCTTGAGATTGCACATGTTTCTGCGTGATGGACCTGGAAAGGGGTGATCAAGGTGAGATACAATGTCACCTTGGTCCTTCGAGAGAGGGCTTCTTGTCTTGTCATCAGCGATTGCCAAGAGTTATTCTCGTTTAGATGGTGGTGGTGGTTCGGTGTTTTGTGGCACCCCTAGCTTGACGGCATGATCTCCTATCAGTCAGCAACCCACATAGACCGAAGGATAACGTTCGTTTTTGACCGGTTGTACTCAGGTCATGTATTTCTTGATGTCACACAGCTTGTCTGGCCCACCTGAAGTTTGCTATTTCAGGAAACTACGTAGAAACATCAGCTTGCGGATGTGCATCTCCTCTGCAAGCGAGCCCTGAAGAGCGGATACCTGTCCAGCCAGTTTATCGGCCTTCTTCTTTGCTGGGATGTCAGTGTGACCTGGAACACAGATAAGGGAAGTTTTGAGCTGGCCTTCTGATGGAGCTTATTTAGCCAGTCGCTTTGATGGCTGGTTTGTTGACAACCTTCTGCCTTGGCAAGATAGTGTATTTCCCGCTTGAAATACACTGGAATTGTAGGCCTTATAAATGTTTTCGAATTCTGAATGTACAATATACACCCGCACCGACTCCGGTGCCCAACTTAGAGCCGTCAGTGCAAATTACCCAGTTAAACTCCCTGGACATCTGCCCGCTACGTCATTCCGTTCTTTCGGAGATTAGAGTGCCAAAGTCGTTGGATAGACTGAGTCTGGGGAGCGTATGGTCCGTATAGTGATCCGGTCTTCCTCTCCTTCTCGAACCAGGACGGACTACATCCACATCCTGGTACAGGTCGTTAAATTCGCGGTTGTGTCTTCTCCTCCATTCGCCTTCCTCGCCGACAGGACCATATATCCGACGTAGAATTTTCCTTTCGAAGGCACCAAGAAGCAGCTCCGCAGCTTTGCTTATCGTCCAGCTTTCAGGTCCATATAGCAGGACTGGCAGAGTTGATTTTGGTCCAGAGTTACATATGTCTGTTGCTAAGGGTGATTCTAAGTCGGATCTCCACTGTTTCATTCGTGGAGTTCACGTTTGCCCCGTGATAGACAAATTCATTCACTACCTCAAAACTGCAACTGTCGATCGTAATTTTTCTTGCATCTTGTCCTCATTGACCGTAAAAAACGCACGAACGAGGCAGCCAATCGACTGGCCCACTTCTTGAGCTCTCCATACTTACTCTTCTATAAATCGATTGTAACGTGTGCTGTGTTACTTGTGGCACCAACCTGTTGAAGCCACATGTCGGCCAAGTCCAATTCGGGCCAAAAATAACGGTGATCATGGCGCGATAACGCTGACCATTCACAGTAACGTGACGATCGTTATCGCCGACGAAAAAATATGACCCAACAACGCCGCCGGCATGAAAAACCCTACCAAACGTGACAACGGCCACATCTCAAAGAGAAACCGAGGTGGTTGGGTGAACAATTAAAATAATACCTAGAGAAAACAGATTTTTTGTTTTCGCAGTCATTGCTAGATTTTCTATTGCTTGCGATAATCGAGAATGCACTGTATTCCCTGACAAACATATGGCCGTAGCATACTTAGGCCAACGTGCCTGAGCCTGCTGCTACAAGACCTCCCCTATTCCTTAAATCCCCACCTGGATGAGAATACACTGCCACTGACTAACATTTGGCCGTAGCACACTAAGGCCAACGTGCCTGAGCTGTTTTGCTACCACAAGACCTCCCCTATTCCTGAGATCCCCAATAGGGTATACAACCCTATTTAAGCCCTTTAACCCTACAAATAAGTGATTTCCCAGGAACTGCCTTCTTTTCTTTTGCTAGGGCTAGTCATTCGCAGTCTTCTTCCTTCGAGAGGGTTGTTCACCAAGAGAGGGTGTTCACCAAGATTACCTCACAGAGGCTTTTTCAACAAAGCCCGTCAAGTTGTGATGTTAGAATGACCTGCGGCTCTGTTTATGGTGGTCTTGTACATAGTAGCCACCTTCGCCTGTGACATGGACCATCCGAAGGTTTACTTGAGACCCCTACATTGTTCCAGCGCTCGTTATTTAGCCATCGGCGTATAGAGTGATCTCGCCTTCGACTGCAAACAACAGATTTTGCCATCTCTAGGTGCCAGAATGTACCCAAGAGTGAACACAGATTGAGGTACATCTATCACCTTATGACTTCAAATGGACTCCCTGTGCAGAAGTGGCATAGTATAAAATAATATATGTGCGGCGCTACAGCCCTTAGAGGGCCAGGGCCTAGGTAAATATTTAACAGACTTTTCCCAATGAACTACTTTACCGTTGATCAAAAAATTACTACTCGGTAGATAACAAGGTTTTCTTTTTCGCGTGAAAAAGATAGCTTGCAATTTTTTCCTGTTAATTTTAATTTTCCAAGTACTTTCATTCCATTGATAGGATTAGTCTCCACATGGAGAGCAAATTCATGAGATGAAAGTATTGCCGTGTCATCAGCGAAAATAGCAGTAGTACAACCAGGTAGACATGGAAAGTCTGAAGTGTTAAATAAAATTGGAGCCAAAATTGATCCCTGAGGTAAGCCGGTATCAAAATGCATTACGCGGGACACACCACTGTTGACATGAACACTAGAAGACCGACAGGACAGAAAACTTTGAACTATCTTGCACAAAAACGTCGGAAAACCATAGGATATCATTTTATGTAGAAGTCCATCATGCCAGACGGTATCGAAGGCTTTTTCAACATCTTATTGTAACATGCCTGTTGATCTACCTTCAGCACGGTTGTTTTTAACAATATTGCAAATTCTGGCGACTTGATGCATTGTACTGTGATGACGCCTAAACCCAAATTGATCATTGGGGAAGATGTCGTGGTCAGAAACAAATTCCAGCATTTTTTCTTTTAAAATTTGTTCAAAAATGGTACCAATACTGCTAAGTAAGCTTATTGGTCTATAGCTTTCTGTGCTATTAGCAGGCTTCCCATGCATCAGGAAAATAATTAATTTTAAGACATGCATTAAAAATAAACGTTAAATGCTTAATTCCTGCTTTAGGCAGTTGTTTTAAGAAAATATTTTTAATTCCGTCCGGACCCTCTGATTTTCTAACTTTCAAATTATTGACAAAGAAAACTGTATCGTCATCACTTACATGGAAGTTGTTTGGTGGAGAGGTGTTTAACGCATTAAAAGATTGAATGGAGTTGCTAAAAACATCGTTTGTCAATGGATCACCGAGATTAGCTGATGTATTGTGGTTATTCAGAAACGTATCTCCAAGTGCATTAGCTTTCTCTACATCACTGTAGAATGTTCCTGTTGCGTTGGTCAAAGATGGTAATTTTCTATTTCTATTCCTGACAATTCGAACTATGATCCAGAAAGGTTTTGAGTTCTTACTTGTCGTTGCGCGTTTTATTGATACTTATAGATGACATATACATTTTGTAAATTGGATGTCGATATCTTTGCCAATATCTCTTATACTTATTTCTGAGCTTAATCAGGATGAGAATGTGCATAGGAAGGGCGTTAAATTAGTGTCTCGCCAAAACCCTTAGAACACTGTCACAAATCTGTTCAGTAAATTCTTCGACAATATTATCCACATCATACTTGTTTGTAATATTATCAAGAATCATACAGTTCTGTCGAAATTTGACTTTGATCTAGGATCGAAATCGCCCCCAGTTGGTATTTTTCAGATCAAGAATATATTTTTCATGTCTCTGAACTGTGCATCGTACCCGCTCATTTACTCTCTCATTTACAGAAATCGGCTCTGAAATGAAACCCGACCAATTTGTAAGGAACAAATCTAAGACAGAATGATTACCACGAGAGGAAGGTGGAACGTATGTTGGAGAGATCGGATACAAAATAGAAAATGGCATCGCTAAATGTAAATCGGAAAGAATATTTCCCCAGGCGTTGGATATTACACAACCCCAATTCCTGTGCCTACAACTTAGATCACCCCCAATCAAGAATTCGCCAAGTATACTAAATAATTTCCTCATGTCCCTACTGAGCACTCGTTTCTTTTCCGTCCGATATGGTGCCACCAGGAAAATAAACACAAAAAATTCGTTCTCCGATCATTCATTTTTATTTCTATTCCTTCATTTTCTATAAGAACTGTCTGAACAAGTGGTACGAGCGAATGTTGAATAGTTTTTCTAATAAGTATTGCAACTCCCCCACCACTTCTATGTATTCTATCAACACGATAGCACTTGAAATCAGAGCAGGGCAGCCTGTCATCATAACCAACCCATGTTTCCGTGATAAGAGCAATGTCAATATTATTAAGGTTCAGAAAATGTAAAAGTTCTATAAATTTGTTGCGTATGCTTCTAGCATTCCAAGTAACAATTTTCAAATCTCTATTAATTATCATCAGTTTTTGAAATAATAATAATATAATTTTGGTGGCGCGACAGTCCGTGGCACACCTGGGCCTAGCTTCTCAGCAACCACCCGTGTTGTGCGTGATATTGTTCTGTCACGAGTGGAAGGGACCTACAGTTTTATGCCGACTCCAAACGGCCAAGTTTGAGAAGCTTTTTCCAGACAATTACAACTCTTTGAGCATTGTCAGTGACTCGAAAGAGCTGGGGCCGTAAAAATTATTTTTGGTCATACCAGGAACCGAACCCAGGTATCGTCGACGCACATACCACAACGCCACGGCCACCACCAAGTTATTTCACATAATAGTATATATTAGAGGGCACTTCGTACACCTTCTGGAATAAGTCTACTACCCCCTCGATTGACGTCACCAAATACACCACCTTTCCTGAAATAAACCCCTCTAACTACCACCTCACGACCAGAGCTTTAATTCCTCGCGCTAGGCGTACCTTTCAATGTCTTCAACTGCTCCGACCTTACGAGCATATTTCCGTCGGAATGACTCAGTCCTTACGTCTCATTAGTTCCGTCGACGTCTCTAATTTCGACATCACTCACCCCACAGCGCCCGTCTGCCATCCGCACAGATTGTTGCCTGCCCATCGCCGCCGCCGCAACTAATGTCGAATTAATTACTATCCACTCACCTGAAATGACAACAAAAGAGAAAACAATCAATTAGCAAACATTTCCCAAAAGAAAGAAAGTTCATCCGCACACAAGCACACACTCACGCACACTCACGCATCGATCGCCTGTCAATCATATCGACCACTGGCCGTCGTCTCCGAGTGAGTACACACATCAACGACTGACGAAATTAAAAACTCGTTACGGGTCAATAGACCGATGGTTTTGTGGGACCCGCACCGCCCATCAATTATCCGCCAACACAGACACCCGTGCCCACGTCCGTCTGCTAATCACTGTGAAGTCTGTGAAGTTCTCAGTCCAGTCCAGGGGGAGGCGGGCGTTCCATTCCGATCCGTGTCGGGGCCGATTTCGATTTCGATTACGAATCCTAAATCCAAAACCGATGCAGAGGCGAAAAACAATTTCAGGCTCAAACAAGCGAAATTAGGCGGACAATTAACCCTAATTCGCCGCATTAGGGCCGAGCCAGTGGGTGGGTGGGTGGGTGTGTGTGTTAGCTCAGGGTTCGACTCACAGTCGCCGTGTGTGAGCTCAGCATAATTAAATGTATTTATCCCCGCTCCACACCGCGCCGTTGGCAGGGGCCTTGCGTGAGATTTCGGCATTACACCAAGTGGCCCCACAATCCGCCTGGTCGCCCCTGCAGCCACATCATCCGCCCCTCGTACCTGACGGGGAGGGTGTGTGGATGAGTGTATGTGCGGCAACATTCAATTAATTACATTCCCTCGCACTCCTTATCCGCTGAACGTGAATTGTAATCACATCTGCAGAGCATCGACGACGACGAGAAGGTAATGAAACTAGACTCGGAACTTGTTTGGCCAGCGCTGGCGGACGGGCACCGCAGTAACGACACCACTACCGAGCACCAGCTGAGCCCGAGCGGCGGGGCTGGGGGCGGCAGGACCGACTATTTGATCTCGTTTTCTGGCGGCAGCGGGGTGGCCGTGCCGCAGTCTCTCACCGTGCTCCGGAAACCGAAGCACAAAGAGACTTACGCTGCTGCAGGCATCTAAGGGGCTGTCGGGGTGCAGCGGGCGAATGGGCTAATTAAAGTGCATATCTGGAATGTCACGGCTGTCGTTTGTTGCTTTCGTTATAATGATGTCGACGCCAAGGAAGAAACTTATTAGCTCGTGAAATGTGACATGTCCGATGCAGCACTGACGGGCAGCGTAATCCGTTGCGGCGGGTGCGGCGGGTGCGGCGGGTGGTGGCGACTTATGAGGCCAAGTTTAAGTTGGATTATGGCGATGCGGAGACACGTCGTTAGGGACAGCCCACGCTTAATTACTTTTTGTTTCTCGTAAGGACTGTGGGCCGGCCGGCCGGCGGATGGTGAGTGTCTTTGCGGCAAGGCAACGGCTGGCAGGGTTGGAGATCCATTGTGATGATTGGGAGAAGGTGGATTACGGGCAAGTCTGTGAGTGGTGGGATTTGTAACCTCCTTGGGGTGTATTTACACGAGTTTGAGGACGGCACAGATGCGAGACTGTTGTGGGATGCCAAGGGGATGTATGAATACAATTGAAACCTATTTTTAGACGGATAAGCTGCAAGAAGTTTCCGGGCAGACTGAAGCTCTCCTACTGCACTCAGCCTCGGAATTTGATACCAGACAAGGTCTTTGGACACCAATTTCAGATGTCAGCAAAGAGTCCAAGTCTAAATTTACACCTTAGCCTTGAATTCACAAGTCAATCCGGATTTCAAAGCGTTGATATGGCGGCTCATGCAGGCACAAGCTTCTACACTTAGCACACTCTCACCTCCACGTTGTGAAATCTGGGAGCACCTTCGATCGAACATGGAGTAACCAACACCCGTGGGACGTCGTTGGCGGCTGCAGACGAGAGAAGGGGGAGAGTGTGTCTGCACCAGGGCTCATCTCTCTTTATGGATGGCGGCGGAGGAGCTGGATAACTATCTGGCCAAGGGCGGCATCCGAAACGCCAGTCCGAAGGAGCTACCTGGTGCGCTGTCCTTCTAGGGCTACTTCGACATTTTCGGTGCACAGGTCTAGAAGGTTCTTGCAAGGCCAGGTCGGGGCCTTGGAATTCAGATGGCGGCGGCAGATCCCTAGGAACAACGGCGGCGCTCACAGCTTCAGCGAGGTTACCGACACCTGACAAACCCGGACCATCCGCCCGAGGGTTAAAGAATAGGGCCTGGCCTCCCAGTTGGGCGTCGTGCGTGAGGTTAAATCCCTCACCACGTAAAAATGTTACGGTTCAGATTTTGACATTAGCCAGGAATTTTAACGATTGTCCAAAATTCTGACTCTAGGCCCCCATTTTCTGATATCGATCGAGAATCCCGAGTGCAATCCCCTAAACTTCGTCGTGTTTATCTCAAATTCTGACTTCAGGCCAAGATTTTGAAAAAAGTTCCAAACTTTGCGCTTAGCTGGTTGGTTGGTTTAAGTCAATCAGGGCACAGATTTCATACGACATCTCGAAGACTTGGGTTGTGTGGATTGCCTAAATTCACAGCATTTGATTATGATCCTTATACTTTGATACTGAGGAAAGGTTTGCTGAACACGACATGTCTTTGTTTGGCTGATGCCGGACGGTCGCAGAGAAAGTGAGGCAGACTTTCCTCTGAGATTGTATCGAGGTACATGCGACCGTGTGGATTGAACCATATCCCGAGTTAAGCGTGGATGCTTTAAGTGCAGAACACATGATTGACAGAACACATCGAGCAGTCAGTGAGGCGTTTGCTGGCATTTAGACGCTGAAATGAGTCCAGCGGTGAATGAGGGCAAAGCGAAGTATATGCTGTCATGAAGAAAGGACACACAACGACGTCTTGGATGGAGCATCACAATGGGCAGCTATAACTTCGAGGTAGTCAAGGACATCGTCTACCCCCGGCTCCGCAGTAAACAGTACAAACAGCATCAGTACCGAGATCAAATGCAGGGTAACTCTTGTAGTAATCTTGGAGTAGAGCCATCTCTCAAAGGACCAAGACCTTGATCATCCCAGTGATCATGTACGGCGCGGAGGCATGGGCAATCTCAAAAGCGGATGAGGAAGTCCTTGGTATCTCAGAGAAAAGCTCTGCGTGCGATCTTTGGTCCTGGTTGCGTTGACGGTATCTGCAGGAGAAGATTCAACCACGAACTGTACGGGCTGTGCAGCGACATGAGTCTATTCAGGCGTCTTCGGATCCAATGCCTAAAATGGCTAGGCCATGTAGAGCGTATGGACAACTGACCTTCGACCCGAAGAGGCTTCGACTCGAAACCCGTGGCACAACGCAACAGAGGACGCCGGCGTATAAGGTGGCGCACCCAGGTGGAGAAGGACCTCAGCTAGCCAGAGACCGTGCTAGGCACAGAGACTTGTTGGTTGAGGCCCATATCCACCAAGGGCTGTAGCAAAAAGGGCTTCAGTTCGCTGAGATTGGTCTTTTAAAAAATAAGCCACATCTCAAAAACGTTACCTCCGGCGTTGGACTTGGCAATCGCAGTCAAGAGAAACCCGCAAAGGTCCCCAGAGGACCATTCATCTTTTTGTCATTCTCACAGAATTTGTCGCCTTGAGTCACGAGGAAAAACGAGTACAAGCTCCGTTTTCGCATTTTTATACTCAAGTAGTGCTGGCGAAGGAGATGTTCACAGAGACACAAGTTCAGTTCAAGAACAACTAATGCGAGGGCAGCAAGGGCACTTGGCGATTTCTGATTGTTCTTTCTAGACATTTCATCATAGGTTTGTTAAATCCATTTACCTTAAATCAACACCTTTCACCGTGGGCGTTGGACTTCGCCAAGAGTGCGTCTTGTCACCTCTCCTTATCATGGACTGGATGTTGCAGCGCAGCCGAAGCGAGGAATGCTTCACATTAGGAGAGTTGAGCGCAAGTCATCTTCTTTTTGCGGATGACCTAGTTATCCTCACATCTTCTCGGACGAAACTCCAGCGCGCACTTGATAGGTTTGTGGCCGGATGTGCTGATTCTAGGATGAAGGTTAAAGTGGACAAATCGGAGAATTACCAGAACGCCTGTTCAATGCACTCTACATGTTAGTGGAGTCCTATTGAAGCAGGTGCAGAAGTTTAAGTATCTGGGGCTCTTCTTCACGAGTGATGGGAGGAGTAATACTGACCTTTCATGTAGGATTGGTCAACTGGGTCAGTTTTGACACCGAGCTTAGTATGAAAGCCAAGTTAGCAGTTTTCAACTCAGTATTTGTTCCAAATCTCACCTACGGTCACGAAATTTGGGTGTTGGTTGAGGCCCAGGGCCACCCCAGTTTGATGAAATGAAGAAGAAGAAATGCATCCACATAGAGTGGATTCTCCCCAAGTCGAAACTCTCTCTAACTCGAAAAAGTTATGGTATCACGTGACACTTCGACCACTGTATTCGAACAGCTCGTAGAGTTCGCCATCATGTCTTCGCAACCATTCAGCTTCCTCGCAGGACCATTTATCCGACTGAGATAAGTTCCATTGAAGGCATCACAAATTATGTATCGCTGCTATTTTACTTATTACCCAGTTAACCACTGGTATCGAATTCCAGTAAGATGTAGAGGCTTCTGAATTCAGGTGTCACTACAGACAAGTGGAAAGTTATTAAAGCTGATTCTGATAAGCCAGGACCCAACCCATCGGTGTGGGCCGTGGATTATATCTCAACGTCAACCGTAAGCCTAAAACTCAAGTAGGTTGTTCTGAAGCACATGAAAGCAACGGACTACACATGTTGGGCAACCTTGGCCTTGGTGCTGGGGCCCGGTCTTGATGATGTAAAAATCCGGACTTAAAAAATAAAATTTAACCCATCACCACAGGACTGCGTGGTGAATAATGACAATCGAGCGGTCTAGGTTAGGCTATGCACAAGGTGGCGCAGAATTATTCATTCAATTTTGTTTTTGGAATTACTTTTTTGAAAAATGATTGTGAGTGATGGAAATCTTTATTTGGACCTTTACAATTTTTTCTGTTAAGTGGGAAAGATTATATCCGTAAAGTAGTTGCTGCCTATGTTGATACGCATTTGTGCCCGTTTTATCGCATTTTTCATGACATTCCCCAAGTGACAACTGTTCGTATTCCTGTCGAATATTCTCCTGAAGGACTGTGATTGCCTGCCACCAACAAACATAAACTCTCGACTGAAAATACCGAGTGCAGCCCAACACTATGTCGTGTTTATCTCAAATTCTGACTTTAGGCCTACATTTTGAAAAATTTTGTAAGCTCCATATTTTGGATTCAATTTTGACTTTTTTTAATATATTAAGAATTTTATTTAGTCCAAAATTAAGGCGTTAGTCCAAAATTCTTGCCTTGGCAGGAGATCCAGACTTAAGACGTAAGCTTTAAGTTTTGTGTAAAATTCTGACGCAAGATCTAAATTCAGTGTATAGCTCTAATCTTTTTCGAGTTTGTCTCTGCTTTAGCTTTATATTTTGAAGTAAGCTCCAAATTTTGTGTTCAATTTTGACTTTGAAAATTTTGAATTTCACTTTTCACAAATTTAGGCGTTAGTCCAAAATGCTTGCCTTGGCAGGAGATCCAGACTTAAGGCCTAAACTTTGAGTTTTGTGTAAAATTCTGACGCAAGATCTTAATTCAGTGTATAGCCCTAATCTTTTTCGAGTTTGTCTCTGATTTAGCTTTACATTTTAAAGTATAAAGATCAAAATGCATACTCTTGCCCTTAATATTTAAGTTTCTGAATACTGTCATGGGGCCTAAAATCTTTTTCTGGCCATTAATTGGTACATAAGCCTCAAATTTTGGAGACTCTCTGAAATTCTAGACCTAGATTCAAGTCTTTCTGGCCTTAAATTGGTACATAAGCCTCAAATGTTGACGACTCCCCGAAATTCTAGATCTAGATTCAAGTCCCGGGCCCCTAATTTTAGCTTAAGATGTCCAGACAGATCATCCAAAATTTGGGCTTGAGCTTCAATTATTGAACATATATCTGAATCTAGTGTGTTGCCCTGAAAGAATGGTGAGATTGCAAACCTAGATCTGGTGACTGACTTCAGCCTTCAGTTACAAAACCTAGATTCCAACACAGACTTCAGATCTCCAACCATGACTCGAACCTAAAGTCGCACCTGATTCGAAATGTTAACACTGACTTAAGATGGTCGCTTAGTCTAGTTTTGGATTCCTGTGAAATACAGGCTTCAGCTCCAACAATCGAAGGTTCACTACAGTCCGAGAATATTGGTCTTACTGAAACCATAAATTCCACCTCTGATTCTAAACAGTGCGTGGTGGATGCGAAGTGGGTTGTCCAGCGATACATCGATTCCCTAGGGAACACGTGAGATTTTGGTGTTCGTCAAAAAACAGTGAGTCCAGCGATAATTTGAGACAGCAAGGTAGAACAAAAACAAAAGCAAAAACCATCCCTTGAGGTATTGGTAAGGAGTTTCTTTTATCTTCTCTTTTTTATCCAGAAGAATTCAAAAAAGACAGAACGAAGCCTATCTAACTATCGAAGTTTTTTTTTTTACAACGGATGTCATAAAGCAAATCTTGAATTCCGTTGTGTACCAGCGTCATGCAATCGTCACTGGTTGTCCTTGCTTTGACCCTGACCACTCGCTCGTCGATGTTCAACAGTGACGCGCCAATGTTGACGCTAGAGTAAGTTGGGACCTGTTGCAGTGTTTTGACATCTTACCTTACCTACTAGAGAGGGCAAAAACTCGGTATAGGACATATGGCTTTCAACATTACAGCTGGATGTTTTTTAAGGCATCAATAATCCACACATTTTCAAGTGCTACTGATGTTGTAAGAAAAACTCCAAAAAGGAGCAACTTCGGAAAGCAGAGAATTCGCAACATACAGTGAGTCCGTGACTACCCTTCGAAATCCCCGAGAACATAATACTTCGCATTGTAGTCTGAAACATTTCTGAAGTTGGTTTCCGAAACTCGTTAACATTCCCTATGTCCGAGACGGTCAAAAACTTGGTCATGAAACACCTAATCCAAAACCTGACACCCTGGCTTCTCACTCATTCATACGAGAATTCAATGAATTACCACCCGTAGGCTCTGCTACAAAACGCTTTCGTTGTTTCGAGTGTGGTCAAGTTAGACATTTTAGGGCGAAATGTGCCACGTAGCCACGTTAAATGGTACGTTGACTAGGTTTTGTGTAAAGAAGTATAAAGGCATAATACACTGGTTAATGATACCATAAAAACAAGGAAGTCTTCAACAAGGAACTTGTTGTAGTTTAGGTAAGATTGTCTCTTTTACTTATCAAAAGTGTAATAGAATTAAGTTATATTCAACCAAAAGTAGTTATTCAAGCCTTTGACAAGATTTGGCACGAAGACTTAAAACACAGGCTTCAACAATTCCTCCCGAGAAAAACTTTGCACAATTTGATCGAACTATCTAGAGGATAGAATCTTCCGTGTGGAATATGGGAAAGAATACTCCCTATTTAAATCTATACAAGCTGGAGTACCACAAGTAAGTGTTCTTGGTCCCCTCCTTTACTTATGGTATAGCAGCGATATACTGCAGGACGTAGGCACAGTGCTAGGCACATTTGCTGACGACACCGCCATTTTGGTAACTGCGCACGAATTGGTCTTAACGAAGATCCATTCATATAAATTTTACATATAAGAACGTGAATAATTTGCCTCGGAATGACTCTCCACCATTTTAGCCTCTTCCGCCTCAATGCCAGCAAACGCCTCATGACGGCTCGCTGTGTTCTGCCAATCACGTCAATGTAATCCGCGAATGCCACCAGTTGCATGGACTTCTGGAAGATCATGCCTCCTGTGTTGGCGTGTGAGTCTTGCACGATCTTCTAAAGGATGACGTGAAAGAAGTCACATGACAGCGCGTTGCCTTGTCTAAAACCTTTGCTGACGTTGAAGGTCTCGGTGAGTTCGTTACTGACCTTGATGGAGTAGCGAGCATTCTCCATCGTCATCCTTCACCACCTGAAGAGTTTGGCAGGAATGTTGGGCGTTGTATAGCTCGTCCCTATGCACGCTGTCATATGCGGCCTTGAAATCGACGAATAGGTGTTGGGTGTCGATCTGCATCTCTTGGGTCTTTTCCAGGATCTGCCGTACTGTGCAAATCTGGTCGATGATGGACTTCCCTGGCCTGAAGCCATACTGATATGGACCTATCAGGTTATTTGCAAACGGCTTCAGGCGAGTACACAAAACGGCAGAGAGGATCTTATAGGCGATGTTCAGGAGACTTATCCCTCTATAGTTGACGCAGTCAAAGAGGTCTCCTTTCTTGTGGATCGGGCAAACGATACTGAGATTCCACTCATCGGGCATGCTTTGATGCCCGTCATTATCGCCGTTTAGCAGTCTGCAGAAATGGTTCATCCAAATTCTCAGTATCGACTGCGACTCTACTACCAGTAAAACTATAGGATCTTCCGCCGCCATCTCAATTCCCAGGCCCCGACCTGGCGTTAAAAGAACTTTCTAGACCTGTGCACAGAAAATGTCGAAGTAGCTCTAGACGCTTAAGCCCGGTTGTAGAAGAAAGACGACTTATTCCCAACCACCAGTTCGGTTTTAGAAGCAAGCATTCAACTATTGACCAAGTACATCGTTTCTCGATGTTTCTCAAGCCTTTGACAAGGTTTGGGACGAGGGCTTAAAACATAAGCTTCAACCATTCCTCGTGAGAAAACTTTGCACAATTTGATCGAACTATCTAGAGGATAGAATCTTCCGTGTGGAACATGGGAAAGAATACTCCCTTTTTAAATCAATACTAGCTGGAGTACCACAGGGATGTGTTCTTGGTCCCCTCCTTTACTTATTGCATAGCAGCGATATACCGCAAGAGGTAGGCACATTTGCTGACGACACCACCATTTTGGTAACTGCCAAAACGGTCGAAGAATCAACTAGAAAATTGCAGTTTGCTTTAGACCGGATACACGAATGGTCGAACACTCAGCGAATTGAAGCTAAATCCATTCAGATAAATTTTAGGCATAAGAACGTGAATAACGCGCCCGCTTTTATAAATAATGTTCAAATACCCTTCGGCAATGAAGCGAAATACCTCGGAATGACTCTCGATGTAAAGCTTAAATGGAAGGAGCACGTCAAAAAGAAACGTGAGGAGCTGCAATTAAGATACACAGACATGCACTGGCTTATTGGAAAATATTCCAAGCTAACTACTGACAAAAATTGCTTGTATACAAGCAAGTGCTAAAACCTGTCTGGACGTATGGTATACAACTATGTGGTTGTACCAAAGAAAGTAATAGAAACATAATACAAACTTTTCAAAATAAAGTGCTAAGCGCCGTCGTCAACGCACCCTAGTATGTACTAAACAACGATATCCACAGAGAATAGGTAAGAATCCCTTTCGCTGTGCTATCATGGCATGGCACAATGATTTGATCTAAGATTCTGATTTTTTTTTTTGCCATGCGACTGAATTTTAAGCTATTACAGAAATGTCAGACCCATCCGGACAATTCGTTAACATGCACTTCTGAATAAGCGCCCATATGTCGAAAACGATGCCTCGGACACATCGATAGCGGAGCCAATGTTGAATATTTTCAAGCCCCCATCCGTGTTTGAAGTGATCCAATGAATGGTGATATTTGAAAGGAGAAACAGGTGCGGGATGGCTATGTTAGACTGTTAGCATGTTTCTAAGAATGTTTGAGACTTGAAGTCGACCATCATCTGCGTCTGCGAGTGTTTTCAGAGGTCCGTCGTAGTAGTCGATGAAGTACTGTGGTCGAGGAAACCTAGAGACCAGCCACCAGAATCATTATTATTTATCTAGCACGCATTAAGCCGAGTCTCTTTGTTCGAAGAAGAGCGAATATTCGATACAAAGATGTAAAATCGGACGCAACATTGCTTTCAGCTCAATCACCGATCCTCCAAGGCAGGCCTAGTAATTAAGAAAGAAAATGAGGTTCCAGGTTCAAAGGCGGTTTCACTAAGCAAAAGACAGATTATTTATTTACCAAGCTATTCATCGTCTCTTCTTATTTGCTTATCATCCCTGACCAAAGTTACGAGTCACTTGCACATGTTGGCTGGCGGAGAGTGCTGGATGGGGTCCCAGTCCACTTGAAACTGCAACACCACGTAAAGAAGTGTTTGATCACAAGCACAGAACTTCTTCAGTGACAATCATGATGCAGTCCATGTATCCCCTCTCCATCCCCATGATCTACGAATATGGCAAGACGTGTGAATATCGGGTCGATCCCTACTCGCCCCCTCCTTGCTGTCTTCATGGGAAGACAGAGTAATTATTCATTCGCCGGAATGCCACACATCAAAAGAAATCACACACATCAACCCCTCTCGGCACTTGGCAGCAGTGTCTTGCCACCACGGCCTCATCGCCATCCTTCCACGGAACCCATCCTCCTCCTTAACGACGAATTAGGGGTGCCTTAATTTTACTAATTGATAACACATGTAGAACCATAATTCAACGAACCGAGAACGAGACCCCGTCATCGTAGTCGTTCCTTCGGCTCAAAGGGAAGGGAACTGCTCCAGCATGGCATCGTCGTGAACAAATATTTGTCTTCAGAGTCAGTGCACAACAACAACAACAACAATGTTGTCGAACTCATTTCATGCCATGAGTCTGAAGTTTTTCTACAGCCTTGTGTCATCGATGCAGAGGAGGAGGAGGAGGAGGGGCGGTTGGCGAAGTCGATGGAAAAAGACAACAAAGCCGAACCGATCCGAGGCTCGTATGCAAATTGCCGGGTTCCGGTTCGTTCCCGAGGTCTCGCCTTGGAGAATCCCAAAAATTTGAGCGTCGCATTACGCGACTGTGGCCTCGCTTCAGCCAGTCGCCACGGTGTGGGCGGGGAGGCGAGGAGTGTGTATAAGCGGGGTACCTCGCGGCATCTCGTGCGAAATGGGCGAGTGAATGACATTTCGATTGACTCACTTTTTTGTGTCACGCGTCATTTGTCGCGATGTGTGGAGCGAGTGGACATTGACCCCACCAGCCTGTCACGGCGGTGGAAGGTGCGGTGCGCCCGAGGCCTCGCCGGGGACAGTCGCATGTGCTAAGTGCTTTCCAATCCGCGAGGGACCGGAGCGGCTTCTTGTGGCGTGTCTTGATGACACTTCTTCTGGTGGCGGCACAGATGCTTATCGGCCGTGTCCTGCATACTTGGCGAGTGAGTGACCTCCGGGACCGTGCGGTTGGTTGGTTTTATCTGCGCGCTCGCATCGTGGTTTATTCGTTCGCGGAAACGGCCACATCTGGCGTGTCTGCGGGGAGGTTTTTAAGTACTTTTAAGTACCGCGACTTGATTCTGTCTAAGAATTGCGTTGTCTTTTTGTGAACGCGACTGGACTGGGAGATGGAGGTGTAAACTTTGTACGAGGTGACACGGCGGAGCGTGGCACTTTAGACAGCCATTAGCGGTGGGCACACGTGAAGGTGTAGGAGTAAGTGGTTTATGACGGCCTTGACAACTATTTTGCCGGCGACGTCTGCAAAAAGTTGGAAGTCATTTCGTTCTCTAGCCGGCGGAACAAGTCGCCTTAAATTTTCCGAGAAGGAGGCAAGTTGATGGAAAGCAACGTGACCTTGTTGCTAGAGGATCGGACAGGGACGGGTTGTCCGTCCAAGGGAGTTGTCTGTCCGTTGGGAATATAAGGAGCTTCAACTCAAGATCCACGGCCGTGAGAAAAGGTCCACTTGAGGTGATTGCCAGCCTAAGAGAGTTGTCCGTGAGATGTAGGAGCTTTCACCGTACAACCAACTTCGACAAGAATTATTTTGGGTTTTAGGTCGGGCGGCTAAGACATGAGGAATTGGAACAGAATCTGTACTCGGGCCCGGAGAGAGTCATAACGACTGTTTGAAGCAAGCGTGCATTTGAAAGGAACATTCCTTCTTCTGGTGGCGCTACAGTCTTTGGTGGGCCTGGGCCTCAACCAGTAAGCCTCTCCAGCCGGCACGATCTTTTGCCAGCTATCTCCAACTGCGCACACCAAGTCGATTGAGGTCCTTCTCCACCTGGGTGC
Source organism: Eristalis intricaria (assembly GCA_964034865.1). Lineage (NCBI taxonomy): Eukaryota > Metazoa > Arthropoda > Insecta > Diptera > Syrphidae > Eristalis > Eristalis intricaria. Next base: position 12,646,843 of record OZ035877.1, read on the forward strand.
GCCATCGGTTCCGTGGGAGTCCTCTATTGCGTTCTTGCGATAAGTTATTATAGTAATTGCCTGTTTAACAAATAATCCGGACTACGACTGAGAATCCATTTGTGGAGGAAAATACAGTTCTCTTGGAGACTGCAGCCCAGTGAGTTCCTGGCATAAGCAGAAATACGCTCATATCTGCGAACGCCATAAATATATCGAACTGCATCATTAAAAGCCACCTGTAACTTGTGCATGGAGAGTGAGTCAGGATTACAATATATTAATTCACCGTATCTTATGAGAGGCAGTATTAGGGCAGTTGCAAGTTTTTTGCGTGTGTCTTGCGGAGTGTAATAATCACTGGACCATAGTTTACGGAGGCAACCATAGATGCGATCATATCCAAGTAGTTCTTTAATAATATAATAATATGGGTGGCGCTACAGCCCGTAGAGGGCCAGGGCCTAGCTTCTCAGCAACCACTCGTGTTGTGCGTGCTATTGTTCTTTCACGAGTGGAAGGAACCTACAGTTTAATGCCAACAGGAATACTCTTTGAGCATTGTCAGTGACTCGAAAAAGGTAAAGCCGAGAATCATAAAAGGTGGTAAATTCGGGTCTCGAACCTGGCACCCTCTGCGTAGGAGTCGACGCACTAACCCACTACGCCACGGCGACCCAATATCTTTGTTTATTACATATCCAAGGCTCGTTGTTTTCTCAATGGTTTTAATTTTATAGGAACCAAGATAGAGTTCGGGGATATGGTCTAGATCAAGCTTCAGTTTGGAAATAGGTACTAGCACTGACTTAATTGGATTTAGTTGTAGTCCGTTTACACTTGACCAATCAAAAATATCTTTTAAGTCGTTGTTCATAAGAGTCGCGAGTTCATCAAGATTTGGATCAGGTTTGGCCAGATGCAATTGAACTCAGAATCATCAGCATACAAGTGTACTGAGCAATGCCTACACACGGAACATGCAGAAGAGAATCGGACCTAGTATTGAACCCTGCGGAACATCTTGTTCTACTTCCAAAAGACAGGAATGGCTTTGACCCATAACTACTTTGTTGTGTGTCCTTTCTTCATGACAGCATATACTTCGCTTTGCCCTCATTCACCGCTAGACCCACTTAACCCGCCTCCGCCTCAATGCCAGCAAACGCGTCATTGATGGCTCGCTGTGTTCTGCCAATCATCACGTTAATCTCATCCGCGTATGCTAGCAGTTGTACGGACTTCTGGAAGATCGTGCCTCTACTGTTGGCGTGTGAGTCTGGCACGATCTTCTTCAGGATGATGTGAAAGAAGTCACATGACAGCGCGTCGCCTTATCTAAATCCTTTGTTGACATTGAAGGTCTGGTTGAGTTCGTTACCGACCTTGACGGAGCAGCGAGAATTCTCCATCCTCATCCTGCACAAACGGACGAGTTTGGCAGGAATGTTGGGCGTTGTATAGCTCGTCCCTATGCACGCTGTCATACGCGGCCTTGAAATCGACAAAAAGGTGGTGGGTGTCGATCTGAATTCTTGGGTCTTTTCCAAGATCTGCCGTAGTGTGAAAATATGGTCGATGGTGGACTTCCCCGGCCTGAGACCGCACTGATAAGGGCCTATCAGGCTGTTGACGAATGGTTTCAGGCGCTCACACACATCGGCAGAGATGTATGGAGGCGATGATGAGGAGACTTATCTCTCGGTAGTTGGCGCAATTGAAGGGGTCTCCTTTCTCCTAACGATACTGAGATTCCACTCATCGGGCATGCTTTCCTCCGACTATATCTTACAGATGAGCTGGTGCATGCGCCCAACCAGCTCATCTCCAGCTGCTTTAAACAGTGCCGCAGATAGTCCGTCTGCACCAGCAGCTTTATTCGACTTTAGTCTCTATATCGCTATCTTGACTTCGTCTAGGTCGGGGGACGGAATTCTCGTCGATCATCTTCAATAGTGTGGAGTGGTGCCTGACAGCGGTATTTTAGTCTTCCTCGACGTTTAACTGTCTACAGAAATGATCCTTCCAGATTCTCAGTATCGACTGCGAATCTACTACGAGTTGTCCCTCTGCGTCACGACAGGCTTCTGTCGTTTTACCCGTTGGTAGAACGTTCGGACATCATTTTTGACGTAACACTTCTCCATGTCCTCGATCGCGCGCTTCTCATGCTTTTTCTTTTTCTTTTTGAGAAGCCGATGCTCTTCCCTTCTTTTCATTCAGTTTCAAAACTAGTGCTGGAATTACTGGCACCTTCAGAAGACTAGCTCAAAACTTCTTTTATCTGTGTTCCAGGTCACATTGACATTCTAGCCAATATTAAGGTCGATAAACTGGCCTTCATTGCTCGCTTGCTGGAGAGATGCACATTCACTAGAAGTAGTGGACTTCCTTGATATAGCAAACTTCAGGTGGGCCAGACAAGCTGTGTGACTTGAAGAAATACATGACCTGAGTACAACCGGTCCAAAACGAACGTTATCCTTCGGTCTATGTGGGTTGCTGACTGATAGGAGATCATGCCGTCAAGCTAGGGTGCCACAATACATTGAACCACCACCACCATCTAAACGAGAATAACTCTTGTCAATCGCTGATGACAAGATAAGAAGCCCTCTCTCGAAGGACCAAGGTGACATTGTATCTCACCTTGATCACCCCTTTCCAGGTCCATCACGCAGAATCATGTGCAATCTCAAGAGCAGTGAAGGAAAATGCTGCGTTCAAACGCTGCCCCTTTTTGCGTTGATTGGATTCGTGTGAAGGAGATTCAATCATGAACATTTTGTGGGCTGTACAGCGATACGAGCCTACCCAGGCGACTACGAATTCAACGCCTAAGTGGCAATGTAATGGAGGATGCCCTCGGAACGAATAGTTGAGAAGGACAACTTGGTGGCGTAATTGGAAGCAGCTGGCTAAGGTGCCGACTGGAGAAGTGTGTTGGTTGAGGCTCAAGTCCACCATGAACTGTAGCAGCAGAGGGAGTTTGTTTACCTCTCGTTAGAGATTCGACGTAGTTTTTCAAAACAACTGGGCCCAAAAGTCCTAACTCGAAAGGCCAAAACCAAGGTACAGTCCTGCTGTATGAAGTCGAAAGCTGGATGATAAGCAAAACAGTGGAGCTGTTGAGAAAAATTCGAATCCGAATACATCCCGCCTGCGAGGAAAGTGAAGGGAGGAGAAGACACAACCGCGAACTCTACTAAGATGTGAATGTTGTCTGGCAGCCAATGCATCAACTGACTCAGTCCCACCGCGTCCAGGGAAACAAATGATCCAGCTTAGAGGGTCTTCGAAAAGAAGAGGAAGCCCGAAACTCCGGTTCGGTCATCGCAGACGCTAGACAAATCGGTCTTGATGACTGTAGGCAACGTGCCCAGGAGCGTCAGCTACTGCTCCAGCTCGGCGGTACAGGGGTCGCCATTCTGAGAAGTAAATAAGTATGTACATACGTCCGTATGTACATGTTGGATGAGGAGTTAAAACCCTGCTGCGAGGACCGAAAGAGCAATTCTTTCTTATCTAGGTGCTACCAGTGTTCTGCTATGCTACCAAAACGCAATTTTGTTTGTGGCATCAAGAATATGTAGCGTGCTCAAGGGATTGCTAATACCCTTATGTGTCCGGGGTCAAGACGCAGCACGGCCGAAGGTATAGAGGGAGAAAGGGAGAGGAGGTCCCTGTGCACATTGGTCTAAAATATCTGCGGGATGTAGTCTGTCTGGAAATATTAGCTTGGGAAGAGCATTCCACACTCGTGCAGTGCGGCTGAAGAACGAGTCTCTGAATTTAACTGTGCGTCCGAAAGTAGGCTTAAGGGTATACTGATGGGCATTCCTGGCGAGACGAGTATTGCGGGGGAATTCATGGAGAGGAGGAATGCAGTTGGCTAGCTCACTTGAGCATCGTTTGTTGAAATAACGATAAAAACACGGACAAAGAAGAGACTCTGCGATATTGTTGTCTCCTAGAAGTTTTATCGCTCGCTTTTGGATTCTATCAAGTAGGTGCAGTGTGGTCTTAGGGGCACCAGGCCAGATATGAGCGTTATACTCAAGCTTGGGGCGGATGTACGCCTTATAAATTAAAGCCAAATCAGAAGGGGTGAAATATTTCTTGCATCGATTAAGGAAACCTAAACATTTCGCAGCATTTTTGGCGACCTCAAATATGTGATCGTTCCAACTAAGTGTTGTGTTGGTACACATACCAAGGATGGAAAGTTTTCCGGTTTCATCGACACAAGCGCCATTCATGGATGATGGCTGATTATCAAGGGTTCGCTTGAGTGACAGCATTGAGTTTTTGAAGCATTGAATTCCACTCTATTGCTTTTTCCCCAGTTAATTATGCTGTCAAGATCGGAATTCAAGTGCCCTACATACGCTGCCGTTCCAATTCTACGGACGAACGGCGGGGTCTTGGAACGAATATGAAAAGCTAAGGGTGTTGTCATCAGCAAAGGAATGGATTGGATTCGAAGTAGCAGACAAGAGATCATTTATAAAAATGAGAAAGAGTGTCGGAGACAGAACTGAGCCTTGGGGAACACCAGCATTTATATGGTGGACATCAGACTTGAACCCATCCAAAACAACTTGAATTGAACGTTTCGAAAGGTAATTTCTAAAAAAAAAATTTTAATTTTTCGAAAAATCCGCGAACTAGTCCGTTTTCTTCCTGAGAATGGAATAAGATTAGACCCTGTCTATCCTCAGAGACGCCTCGAGCGGTCCCCTACCTAACTTCGAGGGCACCTGTTTGATGCCCCAATAGAAGAAGAGATTCATCGATGCCATAGGCACGCATTTTCGACAAGAGGGCTTGATGCCAAACTCTGACAAATGCCTTAGAAATGTCAACCGCAACGATCTTGCTTCCGCCTGCATTGTGCAAATGAGAGAATCAGAACACACATGCCACAATCAAGCCACTCTTTGGTCAGTCGAACAATTAATCCAGTTAACGACTTAATTTGAAAAAAAAAAACCGCCTTTAGCCGATGATCCAACCACAAGCCTCGGAGGAAAAGAGAAGTAATTTCATAGCACATCAGAGGCCACTCGGGCACCTTCGCTTTTAATCACCTCCCGTATCCCCACGGTTACCGCCAACGTCCACGAAGTCCTTAAGCCGTTCAAATAACCGCACGACTTCACTCATCCTTCCCATAGACGCCGGTGATCATTTCTAACGATTGCTCAACCAAGCCAACAAACCCAAGATAAACCATTTCTCAATAATCCCAGCTTTGCAGCGACGAGCTCCCAAAGGACTCACAATCCACATGCACTCCGCCAGACCCTCACTTTGAAGGGCACCCCACTGTGCTTCCTTCTCCGCGGAGCACAGTTCATCTCCTAACAACTTCCTGCCTAACTATTCCAAACTTTCAGCACTCCTCTGGGGGAGCAGACTGCTGCCACCCAACCCAAGCCACCATCGTTCGCCAGGATAATAACTGCAATCCTTTATCCGAACTGAATTTTCTCGGTATTCCCATTATCCCGGGAGTTTGCAAATTGGACGACGACGCTCGAGTGGCTCGAGTGGTGGCGTACACAGGGGCGCCCTGGTGCCAGCCACCACTAGCGCTGTAATGAAAAACCAACATCGAGGAGGAGGGACATTCGTTCGTTCGCCGTCGTCACACGTGGCATTTTTTCTTGTGTCCGCCAACAAATTACAAAACACCGCCCAGAATGGCAGAGTGGATGCTCGAATAAAAAACATGCACACTCACACGGAAGCAAATTCCGAGCGTTTTCACTCAAAAGCGTCGCCATCCTCGACGTTAACTCTCGGTCCCGGTGTGCTGCCGAGGGAGATGGCCAACATCACCCCTTTCGGAAAAAAAAACATGCGAAAAATTTGCATGATTTAGTTGAACAATGTGCGCCTTCGGGAGACTTCCCAAAAGGACCTCACAATACACAAAGGACCCCGGTTCCTTCTCGTGTCCCTTGTGTGTGCAGCACGAGCACAAGCACCAAGGCCCAGGCACAGCAGCCGTCCGGCGGAAGGTGGAAATGGAATAGGAATCTAATTAACGTTGTCATGCATGAGTGTGCTTCGCATGCATCTGCCCGGTCGGTCGGTCGGTCCCGGTGTTCCTTGGGGCGCGAGTGCCAGGATATCCCTCGCAGAAGTCGTCCTGGAAACAACAAACACAATTCGAACAAAAAATTCGAAGCGAACGCTGCGTGGGATGCGGACGGGGTTTCTGCTAGAAACAAACGCTTCTAGGCTGACACCTGCTGCTGTTTCCGTCGCAGTCAGGCTGGCAGCAGACCAGCCTGCCGATCGAGACCGTTTCTTGTTTGCATTGTGAACGTATGTTTGCGTTCGAGGGGTGAACACAAACATCGTCCGTCCGACCGGAATGCCTGCGAACCGAGACAAGGGTCGAGGCTGCTCCATGGGCCATGGTCACTGGCGGCGAAGCTGTGTATTAATTCGCTTTTCAGTGAGATTTGTTCACCCTCCCCGGGGGAGGCACAGACAGAGACAAGGCTCGATGCACCGGGGGGACACGTACACACGCACTAGGCGAGGAACAACACACGGCACGGTACATCCGTCCATGAGTTGGCACGAATTCTGTTCCCCGCCGTCATTCAGTTGACTTGTTTATGTCTCTGGCTGGCATCACCCCCTTGAGGGTGATTTCTAGAGCCCCCTCAGGGACCGTGCCGGTTTACCCGAAGATGAGGGGGCGAGTGATGATCACAATCCGCAAGCACAGACGAATAGAAAAATACAAGTGTCACCATAGAGTGACACTTAGCGTCACGGATGATTGAGCAGCTGCCGGCGGCGCGGCGCGGCGTGTGTGGCTCAGGGGTTAATTCAATTAAAGCGTGGCGTGACGGTAATTTATGCCAAAATGTCGTGGAAGGCTTCTTTTAGTTTGGATCTTAATCCAATTGATTCGAGTGACATGCGACCGTTTTCTGTCTTTTTTGAGTTACAAGGCTTAACGATTGTACTTTTGGATTTGGTCAGGAGGAGGTGTGTTGGAGGGAACTGGTCGGCGGGGAGTCTCTTGGGGAGGGTTGGAGAGCACCCACTTGGACTAGAGTGGAATTCGACCGACAAGGGTCTACGCCTGGGATAACAATCATGCCCTTTGTTGACGGTCCTCCGGAAGCTGCTTCCCGTTATCGAGACCTGCCTGGCTTGTCGTCTTGAGTCGGCGATATCTTGGTCTTTATACGGACGGTCTTTTTCACTTTGTCAAGCCAAGAGCCTCGGATTCGAACCCTCTGAACATGCACTCCATTCCGGTCCATTGCGGTACGACGACGTGTTGCCTGCCAGACTTCTTCCACGTCTTGGCACAGCTCGCGTTAGCGATTGCGTCTTCTCCTCTATTTACCTTCTTCGCAGGCGGGACGAAGATGTAGAATTTTTCCTTCCAAGTCACCAAGAATCAGCTCTGCTGCGTTGCCTATCCATCGGCCTGCTTTTGGCTCAATATGAGTGGAACACAGATTTGGTCCTTCGAGCCAGATCCTTCAAACCCAGTTGTTTCGCACGCCGCAAAAGCACCGGCTGCTAAGGGTATTTCTACCTCGGATCTCTAATAAGAATTTATTTACAACGTACACGATTACCCTGAGGTAGAGAAACTACGTCTTCTGATGACGGAACGAAACTGAGCTTCAACCTACAAGCCTCTCCCGTCCACTCAATCTCTATCCAGCTGCTTCCCATTACACACGCCACGAGGGCTGTAGTCCTTCTTGGACACCTCTCTTGTGTTGTTGAGCTGGAGCAGAATAGAAGGCTCTTCTAGCTAGAGCAGTGTTTGTCTGTTCATGGTCTGCCCATCTTAGGCTAGCCTCACGTCGCTAGACAGCCTAAGAAGTTAGTGTTTGAATCTTGTTCTTCAAATGCCAGCAAGCCACACAAGACCAACGATTGGACAAACTACTTTTTATTACCACGAAATTGTATTTATCGATCGTGAAGTTTTGTCTCAGGTGGTGGGTGACGGAAGGCTTCTTGCTCCGCTCGGTTTAATCTTCGTTATCCTCGTTCGCCTACTGCTCAATCTTAGAAACTCTCGTCCATCTCGACTTACGTATCACTTGTCGACTACGACTGACTTGTAGCACATGACGCCTGCCTGGATCACTATCTGCTCCAGTACCAAATTGAGCAAATCATTCAGTAGCCCCCTGAAATCCGATACAGGTTCTAAACGTCGCGGAAGTCCTTCATCCGAAACTCCAAGGCGCCTTGTAGTTAGCGTGCTACAACCGGGATCCCGAATCTAGGCATAGGTAGGTAATTGGGTACCCTGGATGGCATTGTTGCCGTGGGACCCTTAGACCAACGCGTAGGGTTCGTTGTATAGCTGACCACAGCCCATCCTAAGGAGTGTTAAATTACTGTAGTCCTTTAAGCAGCCAAATGTGTGCCTTTTAGGACGTTTTTCAGTTCAACACCGCTGTAGTCTTCCATCCCTATCAAGAAGTTCTTTTCTAGAAAATATCTTCGTTCTCTTGCTAACACTGGGCAATCGCTTCCTAATCCTTCCTCACCCCTGAAGCTTCTACAAAAGTCGTCGTGAGGTATGTTCAGTCTCACTGCATGTGTACCTATGGTACAATGCCTAGTAGAGCATACATCCTTGTGGCTAGGTTAAGTTAGGTTAGATAGAGGGGCTGCTAGTGCATTCACCAGCACAATTAGATCATATTGGTCCATTGTGATACTCCTAGTCAGACTACTACCACTGATTGACTACACCAGTAACAGTGCCGTTAATTTAATCCCAACGGCAAATGGTGACTGGGCCAGATTTCAAAACCAGATAAAAGCGTATTAACTTTGCTTTCACTGGGATTCGAACCGGGGACCCCGCTAACCAGGGGCAGGCAGTCTACTAACTGCGCCATCCAGTCGCATCCTTGTGTCTAAGGCCGATCAATGATGTTTATCTCTTCTTGTACAGCAGCGTTCATAGACAGTCCAATAATCAGACCAATTCAGCTAGTACTGGCTCTACACAGGCTCTATCCGTTTGGCTTGCAGAAAAAAAATGATGATCAATTTGTCGGTAGTTTTGTGGTCTCAAACGCGAGTGCCAACTAGTGCATCACAGCCACTTCGGCTTGAAAAACACCGCAGTCGATCCTTGGTGACAGGGATTTTTCGAAGAGGTCTCTGTACCCGGGCCTGTGTTTAAGCCCTCTGTGTATAGGGCAACATCCTCCCGTGCTATTGCTGCTTGTTCCTGTTCCAAACAACCTTGATATAAACTCTCCAGGCTAAGCGTATATTTCCTTTCGATGAGTGTAGGTTAGGTTAGGTTTGGGTGATTGCCACCGCTGTAACAGTTGTGGCCCACTTAGATTCTGGTTGGATCCTTTGTGCTATCGGTGGTTTCCACCGGCTCTTTTTTAAAAAGGGACTACACTGACGAAAATAAAGTAAACCTAGAGACTGCCTAATGGTATTCTAGTGGCCTACTTTGACAAGTCCACTCCTGTGCTGATTGACAGCCAAGAATTTTCTATCTATCTATATAAATGGCGATAGATAGCCCGTCTATCGGGTTCATCGACAGTAAGCGGGCAGTCTATTGGATATCTTTAACTTCTGCCTGGAATACACTTTAATGGTTGGGCAGTCGAAGAGAAGGAAAAGGTTATGTCCAGTGCCCTCGTCTGTTTTTGAGCCATCTGTGTAGATTGCCAGGTAGCCTGGTTTTCTTACCAGATCTTTTGCTCAATCTGCTCTGTCTGGGAACCCAAACTCGAAGTGTTATGTAATCTGTATGCGTTGGTAGTGATTATCTCTATATGACTTAAGCTTTGTGAACTTCTCCAGCGGTTGCACTCCCGTAGCCTTAACGCTGCCTTGGTAGCTACCAGCTTTCCATGGCGGCTGTGTGAGCGGATCGCAATGCCCCTGTGATGCAGATACACGCTTATCTTTGAATATCGATGAGTGTAATGGTATGCGACTTTAAAATCGATGAAAAAAATCATGTCTACCGTAGTATTTTTCCAGGATTTGCCTTGGAGTGAATATTGGGTCTATAGTCGATTTGCATTTTTGGGCATTCATTGGTTCATTGCTGGGCAGTGGGCCGACTCTGATAAGCGACAGGAATAGTATATATCGAACAAGAATATACCCCGAGACCTATAATGGAAATCCTGTTCATTTCTGTCGTCGGATATGTTTCTTTATTTACAAATTCGCAGATAATTTGTTCTGTGCTCCCTACATGGTGCAGCGACCTCTGAGCTCTGAAACCATCTGAAATTTGAAGCAATACAAGGTGATATAGCGATTGGGAGCTTCTTTGGAACGTTTTTTTGTGACGATACTGCTTCCAGTCAAGCGACAAACTCGCAAGAATGTTCCCAGAATTTTCAAAACAACCAGTTATCTCCCCTCCATCCATCCCACAGCAGTCCACAATCCCGGCGTCTCTCCGCGGATAGGCAACCAGTCGGAAATAGACCGTCAATTGCAGGGAAACGTTATAAATTTCTGATTCGTGACAGTTCGACTGATTCGCCGGTTCCATTCCATCGTATAAATACCTTCACTCGGCGAAAGGCAGGTTGACTCGTTTGCCCTTGAAGTCGTTTGCAGCCGCGAATCGATTTCGATTGTGTGCTCCCCTGGCGTGCAGTCAAATGGATTTGTTTTCTTTCTCGTTGCATCGACTGAGGCTGACATCTCATGCAAATGAGGGGGAGAGGGAGAGAAATGGAGAGAGACACACAGAAATGCAAACATTTCTGGCATATTGTCGAGGCCGAAGGCCTTGAAGACGTTTATACCTGACTTCTGAGAGGTTTTCTTGACGATGACACTGCCAGTAGCGAAGTAATAAAAATTGAATTGCTTTACCCCCGTTTTCCTGGCAAGCAAATGCAGTTTCAGTTCTCTTTTCAATTTTTAGAAATTTCAGATGATTGAGGGACATTTTTGTTTTAAACAAACACACCAAGGCAAAAGTCGTGAATGGTCTTTTGCAAACGTTCCAATCTGCACGCGTGAACTAGCAGGAACACACAACTCTGGAATGTCCTAAGTCCTAATCACGAAAAAAAAATTATAAACTTAATAGTTTAGATGCCGAAAGCAAGTTAGATTCAGTTAGATAGAATAAGGACATGAATTGTTAGATATTAAGATAGATTTTTATGTCATTTTGGTCTCGTATAACTCTGGAATGTCGCCGTTGACCATTGGATTGGCTTGATTGACATGTTGTTTTGTTTCAGCATGTATGTTTTTGATCTGTGTGACGGTTGACATATTACCCTCACGGCCATTGTGAAAGGATAATAAGGTGTGCTGGACAGCTTGTCAAAACCGCCATTTTTTCTTGTGTGACGTCACTCAGGGTTCCTTTTTTGACAGTGGCTAGATGTGCTTCTTAAGCTTACATCACAAGTCAATTTCGTACGAAATCAAATGATGAATGAAAAACAGAAATCGAATTGCAAATTGATGTAAAATGAGAGATTGTCATAACATCGCCTATAAGATCCTCTCTGCCGTTTTGTGGGAGCGCCTGAAACCATTCGTCAACAACCTGATATATCCTTGTCAGTGCGGTTTCAGGCCGGGGAAGTCCACCATCGACCAAATCTTCACATCACGGCAGATCCTGGAAAAGACCCAAGAAATGCAGATCGACACCCACCACCTATTCGTCGATTTCAAGGCCGTGCATATGACAGCGTGCATAGGGACGAGCTATACAACGCCATGTCTAGTTTTGACATTCCTGCCAAGCTTGTCAGGTTGTGCAGGATGACGATGGAGAACTCTCGCTGCTCCAACAAGGTCGGTAACGAACTCACAGAGACCTTCAATGTCAAAAAAGGTTTTAGACAAGGCCATGCGCTGTTATGTGACTTCATTAACATCATCCTGGAGAAGATCGTGCAAGACTCACACGCCAACACTAGAGCCACGATCTTCCAGAAGTCCGTACAACTGTTGGCATACGCGGGTGACATTGGCGTGATTGGCAGACCACAGCGAGCCGTCAATGAGGCGTTTGCTGGCATTGAGGCGGAGGCGGCCAAAATGGGTTTAGCGATGAACGAGGGCAAAGCGAAGTATATGCTGTCATCGAGAAAGGACGCACAACATCGACGACTTGGCCAAAACGTCACCATAGGCAGCTATAACTTCGAGGAAGTGAAGGACTTCGTCTACCTCGGCTCGCCAGTGAACAGTACGAACAACACCAGTACCGAGATTAAACGCAGAATTACTCTTGCCAGTCGCTGTTTCTTTGGGCTCAAGATGCAATTGAGTAGTAGAGTCCTCTCTCGAAAGACCAAGACCTTGATCATCCCTGTCCTGCTCTATGACGCGGAGGCATAGACAATCTCACACGCGGATGAAGAAGCACTTGGTCTTTTCGAGAGAAAAGTTCTGCGTTCAATCTTTGGTCCTGTCTGCGTTGATGGAAGATTCAACCACGAACTGTACGGACTATACAGCGGCATGAGCCTAGTCAGGCGTCTACGGATTCAACGCCTAAGATGGGACAACACTGCTCTAGCTCGAAGAGTCTTCGACTCCGAACCAGTGGGACAACGCAATAGAGGACGCCCACGGAACCGATGGCGCACCCAGGTGGAGAACAGCTGGCTAAGGATCGTGCCGGCTGGAGAGGCTTACTGGTTGAGGCCCAGGTCCACCACAGACTGTAGCGCCACCAGAAGAATAAGAATTTTGGGGGGCCCACCATTTTTGACGGAACGTCCTTGCCTAGCCAGTTCGTTGGCAATCTCATTTCTCTCTATGTTGCTATGTCCTGGAACCTACCGGAGAGTGATTTCGCACCTCCTGCTGGCCTGTTTGAGTTCTTCCTTGCACTTGCACTGTTGCACCAATTTAGAGGAAGTGATTACGGAGCAGCGCAGCTAGCCAGAGACCATGCTAGTTGGAGAGGCTTGTTGGTCGAGACCCAGGTCCACCCCGGACTGTAGCGCCACCAGAAGAAGAAGATGAAGAAGAAGAGACTCTTATAGTAAGGAAAGTGTGCAAAAATCCTAAAATAACCGCATCAGAAATATAAGCTGAGTTGCTGGAAACAAGAAGTGGGTAAGTCTTGTGTTTCAAACACTGTTCAGAGAGTTCTCAAAACAAAAGGAAAAAAAAACCCTTTATTAGCGAAGTGAATAGAAAAAAAAGGTAAGACTTCGCTAAATTCCACCAAAATCATGCAAAGCGATGAGTATTTACAACAATGACTGCAAAGTGAGAGTATGGCGTGAACCCAATACCGCGCTGGAGAAATCAAACACCGCGGGTACAGTGAAGCATGGAGGCGGAAGCCTTCTGGTATGGGGTTGTAAGTCAGAGGCGGGGGTTGGAAAACTAATTTTGTATTGACTCCATAATGGATGTTTGCGCGTTCGATTTTCGCTGTAGAGAGAAAAAGTGTGGCAAATAAAAGACCGCGTGTTCCTTGGTAAGAAAGACAATCGTGTGTTTTATTGAATGGACGAACAGGAAGTAAGTTTTATACAAAAAAAAAAATGGGGTAATGAACAAAACATAAAACGGTTTTACTACCAACACTCAAAAACAATTTAGGACAGTATTAGGGTGATTCCACAATGCAATTTGAAACTGCAACAATGGATAAATTCGTGTACTTGAGTATTCTTAAAAATAACCTAAAGCAGGGTGCTGAAAAACTAGGATTGGATACCTCTCACCTCGTACAGGAATGGCTTGTATACCACACCAAACAATTGAAAACACCTTCCCAATCTCCTGATATGATCTATAGAGCATTTATGCGACGAACTAAAGCGGCGCCTCAAGAAAAGAACCATCACATCAGGCAAAGTTTAAAGATGGCTCTTGAGGAAGAATGGGCCAAAATTGATCCCTCAGTCACCAAAAAAATTGGTCGAATCAATGCCGAAAAGGATGATTTCAGTGATATCCTCAAAAGGAAATTCAACGCCTTATTAACAACCATTCTATTTTTTTTAATTCACGTTATAACCTTTAAGTGTACGTAGACTTTTGTCATCCTTTTTTTACTTTTTTTTTACGGAATAAATGTTATCGTTTGTTGTTGAATTAGTTAGTTGATCGAATAATAAAACGAACCATATTTCCCTTTTTCAATTTTACTATGTTTTACCAGAGAATAACTCGTTTATTGACTCGAACTTCTAGTGTACATAGACCCCTTTGAAAAGTCTGTACGCGCAATTCAGTCAAATCAATATTCTGGCCCACTACACGTTGTCGATTGAATCACTACTTCCTTTATAAAGAGAAAAATAATTACAGTGGACTCTCCCTAAGTCGAACTCTCCCTAAGTCGAAACTCGCTCTAACTCGATTTTTTTCGCCATATTTTACATGGATTTCCCTCCATTTTTCAATACAAAAACCTCTCTCTAAGTCAAACTCCCTATAACTTGAACAAATTATGGGATCCCGTGACAATTCGACTTAGGGAGAGTCCACTGTAATTTCGAAACTAAATGACGAACTATTTGTTTTCATCAAAATAATTCGGGGAACCCTACTACTCGTAAAAATCATTCATAAGATGGTTTTTTTACGGAGACGTTGCACAGTGCGTCGCATCTTCTTTCGAGTCAATGAGCTTCTCAAACTTTGCCATTCAGAGTCGGCTTAAAACTGTCGAAAAGTGGACTCGCTTGACTACAGCCCACATGGCACGCTAACAATTGAATGGGCACGAGAAGACTTACATGTAAAACGAGCAGGTCTTCATTGAAGTCTGAAATCACTCTTTCAAGTCGGACATTGTCCAATCATCAAGTTCTCCAGATGGACTTGGTTGAGCTTCTGCTCTAACCACTCAGGCTGTGCGTGCCTTTGATCTCATACGAGTGGAGGAGGCACACAGTTTTATGTCAGTTTGAAGAGTTATTCTCTGTCAGCTGTAGCCTCTGGATCAGAAATTAAGTATACCCGAGATGGGCGACTTCACAGCTGATTTGCCCCTAGTCCAACGACGACTTTGAGTGCCTTTTTGACGGATATTCATGAATTTTTGACGGTTATTCACGAAATAACGTAAATGCCGTCCTCTGATTGGTCAATTTGGTTTATGAACACGTTCCGAACAGTTGTCAAAAATCTAAAGGGGATGGAGAGGTAGAAGTCAGCATCTCTGTAATACTTCATTTCAGCTCTGAATATTGCCAATGACTCAAAAGGTGTCGAGGCGTGAATCTGAATGTTTGCGTCGGGTATAGAACCTAGTCATCCAGCTCTGGACTCGTCGCTCCTACTCACCAAGCCGAGCTCCTACTCACCAAGCCGAGCTCCTACTCACCCAGCCAAAGCCTCGGCCAAGGTCGACGAATATGTGTCCCAAGGTCGACGAATATGTGTCAGAAGCCAGATGTTCACAAAGGAAATACTCAGTGCCCCTTGTCCACATCACAAATCTCGAATCTCGGAAATTCTTATCAAATGTGTCAAGAGATGGACTCATCTTGTAAAACTGTTTCAATGCCACAAGGGTTTCTTCCGACTCCATGACAAGACGTCCGTCGATAGTCATCATCCCCCCGTGCACTACGGTCAAGATGTCACTCAGCTTATCGCCCCCAAAGCCCTTTTGACTTGTCTTTCAGGGTTCATCAGGACTCTGCGTCCTCCATTCAACGAGGACCCCTTGCCCCCGTTCAGAGAAAGAGATACCGTCAGGGATCCGTGATAAATTCGGATAAATCACCCGAAATGTGAAACAGCCTTCTGCCGGGGACACCCTAAACTTTCGCGGCAGTAAATCCGCGGAGAACTTCGCCGCGAGTTGGGAAGTTGCCAACAAAAGAACCGAGATGAGATGGAGATGATACGCACGACGCGACTCCCTCTCCCACGCAAGTTTTCCAAGATTTTATGGCTCCGTCTGAAGTTTGAACGCCGCTGGCTTACTCTGAGCAATTAATTGGAATCACTTTCACTCGCAGCAATCAATTACACGCCGATCACTGTGCGTCTCGCAGCCTCCTCTCAGCCACTTCCGTGCTTCTCCGCACAGATGTGCGTGCGCTACCATTGTGCAGCATGGTGGCTATGGCAAGAGCATATCCGCGCTACTGGCTTGCCAGGCCAGTGGCAAGCACGGGCCCATCCATCCGCATCCATCGGTTCCGCATCCGACTCGCCGCAGCAGTCGCGGTTATTAAATATGGAAGACTGCAATCCGTGGAACTAATAAAGTGCACAACTTAATTAGTCGCTCTTCACACCGTTGGCACAATTTTCTCGATCCACAAATAGTGAGTGATACGCCGCTCGAGGGGAAGGGGTGGATTAATGAAGCAAGCGGTGTGCACATGCACAGTGAGGAGATGGATGCACCATCCAAACGGAAGAATGCGTTCCATAGGTGAATAGCTCCGACCGCAGCTTGCGCCATTCATGACGGAAGAATGGACTTGCAGTCTCATTCAACGGCGATGAATAGGCGGACACACACACACACACACTCCCACTCACGGCGTGGCGGCCGAGCGTCGTCGGAACGCTGGATAGTTGCTTGTTTTCTTGTGAATACCTGGTGCTGGTGCTGGTGGTGCTTCGCTGCATTGTTCCCCTATCGACTGTTGTTTATCTGAGGGGCGTCGTAGTTGCTGTCGTGGTTGTCTGTTGGCCTCCCCCGCGACGTGGGTGTGGGGTGCTTGTCGGACTCCCCAAGATTGGTTAAGCAATAATCTGTCAATCAATTTCCGCCTGAAGAATGATTAGACAAATTGTGTCTAAGTGTAACTATGGGAAGCCATAACTAGGATAGATCAGGTTTACGAAGGGGAGTGTGGTGATTGAACATCACTTCCACTCCGAGGCCTTAGGGCCCATTGTGAATACCTTCACTTGTGGAGTACACATTCTATTAACCTTTCATTCACGTGATGGCAGCGAAAAAGTCAGAGAAAAATGACATAGAAGGCCTTAGGTTGTAGTGTCTTACTGCAGAAAGCGGCCACACTGAGGCCAAAGTATGATAGGACTTACTTCTCTGACAAAGCGAAGTATACAACATAAGCCTACACCATCGCTCAGTATCAGTTTCAGACAGGATAGCTGATACGTTTTTCGATACCCAAATGCAATGAGACCTTTCCGGTGGACTCCAAGGTAGCAGAAGAATAGGGGAAGTGAAACTCAATTCCGATGGATTCCACGATAGGTGTGACTGAAGGAAAGGCTCTCTGAGCTTTTTTCTTGTTGGGGCAGCGTCAAAACTAGACAAGACTAGCACGCTCGCATATGCGTCCTTGAAATCGACGAATAGGTGGTGGGTATAGATGGGCATTTAGGTCTTTTTCAAAATCTGTAGTGGCTTGAAGATCTGCTCTATTGCAGAGATTCCTGGCGTAAAGCTCACAGATATGGATCACAGATATGGATTCCAGAAGCTCGATCAAAACGTCTGCTAAGATCTTATAAGCGTTGCCACTGATACGCCTTAAATAGTAAATGTCTCAAGAGGAGGCTTGTCAAGGTTCGCTGTTAGTAGATGGCGTACAAATTTAGGAAAGACCCTCAGTGGGAAAGACATTAGAAGCTAGGCTCAGACTCAATTCATACCATAGTGTCAGCCATGTGATGACATATTGTTGGATTGAATGGCTGGAATGCGATAAATCTCAAAAAGCAGACACTAATGCCTGCACATCTGATCCATGCAGTCGTCTGCCGGAGTGTCTTTCAGAATTAGCTCCCTGAGCGGCAGAAAGCCTTAAAGTGTATTGTAAAATCACTAGGTTAGGTTTACACCCCTATTCTGGCAAACCTCAGTGATGTGTTTTAAGTCACAACAACCTCATAAGAGCATGGTGAGTCACAAATTGTGAGGTTTTCGTATTCTGAGCAAAACCTCACAGCTTGTGAGCATCACAAGAACCGTCAAAATTGTGATGTTCTCATGAGCACATCACAAGGAAAAATAGCAACAAAAGAACTGTCACACACAAGGAAAAATAAACAGATGATGACTAATCTTGTGTGTTTTCTTGTGAGGTTTTCGCCAGAATACCAAACAGCTGAAACCTCACAAGGTAGGCATAATAATTTTCGCCTCACTGACATTCGTGCGTTGTGACCACATCACAAACAGAATAGGGGTGTTAGATTGAAGTGGTGACTGCAGCAGCCACACTTAGGTAACCATAGGCTCATTGTGTTACCACGCGCATCTAAGGGTACTTATTCCGAAGAAGATGACTGACTCTAATGTTGCTCAGTTCACCCAGGTAATCAAAGTAGTGGGCCTCCTTCATTTCTTCCGTTTCTTCCTCATGTTCGTCTCTTCTAGAGGCCTGACTTCCGATGGCACACGACGTGCCAAAAAAAAACCTACTTAATCTGATTAAACTAAGCAATCGTTTCGGATCGGATCATAGGCCAGAGTTATTTGTTAATGAGAGGCTTAGCAGATGCTTTATTTTACAGTAGCGATAAGCAAGAATTCACGGAAATAGTACAGAGTTTGTGCCCTTTCTAGCGTCGCAAGTGACAGACAAGACATTTCAGACACAGTGCCCGGTACCCACATAAGATGGATGTTAAAATACTTAACCTTCTCGTTAATTAAATTCAGAGATTTGATCGCTGCCTGGCTATCGGAAAAGATGACGATATCTGTGCTTGATATTACATTATTTTTTAACCATGACAGAGTTTCTTTAGTTTCAACTTGAACGACGCTACATTGATTTGGTAAACGTAGAGAAAGCTGGATGTTCAGATCCTTGGAATAGACACTAGCCCCCACACCTGCGTCCATCTTCGATGCGTCTGTGAAGATTCGCAAAGGATTATCTAGAGTGTGGTGTTCAGACTCTCAGTAAGATCTGGGGTGTATGTTGGTTTAGATGTTCTTCTCGAAGAGGAGTCAATTACTTCAATTGGTGGCAGGTTAAGGAGTATGTGGGTAAGTGGGTAAGTGCGTCGACTCCTACGCAGAGGGTGCCAGGTTCGATACCCGAATTTACCACCTTTGATAATTCACGGCTCCACCTTTTTCGTGTCACTGACAATGCTCAAAGAGTACTCCTGTCTAGAAAAAGCTTCTCAAATTCGCCGTTCGGAGTCGGCATTAAACTGTAGGTCCCTTCCACTCGTGAAAGAACAATAGCACGCGGACCACAAGTGGTTGCTGAAAAGCGAGGCCCAGGTCCACCTCGGACTTTAGCGCCACCCATATTATATTATTATTAGAGCCTCGGATGAGGTTGTTCCTAGTGCTCCGCTGATATATACGCATGCCATCTTTTGCACTCGTTCGAGTGGTATGAGATTAACTTCCTTCTAAAGTGCAGTCCACCAAATTAGAGACCCCATTTTGACTCTATGGTGCTTTTACAGCAGTAGAGAGCCGTAGAGGCCATCTTGACACGTTCCTGGATATTGAGCTTCCAGCTTAGCTTCGTGTCTAATATGAAGCCTAAGAATATTGCGCTTTAAAGGGTCCACATACAGAGAGCTGACCGAAGTTAGGGATTATGTACTTCCTAGTGAAGAGGACTAGGTCCGTTTTTTGTGGATTGGCACCTAGGCCACACTCTCTAGTCCATTTCACAAGCTTGGAATGATGGATATATATTTTCAAGATCCAGCAATGACGATATCATCTGCATAGGCAACGACTTTGTACCCAGTCTCTTTGAGTACCACGAGCAGTTCGTTCACCACTACACAACAGAGGGGAGAGTACACCACCTTGTGGTGTGCCT
Organism: Eristalis intricaria; assembly: GCA_964034865.1. Taxonomy (NCBI): domain Eukaryota; kingdom Metazoa; phylum Arthropoda; class Insecta; order Diptera; family Syrphidae; genus Eristalis; species Eristalis intricaria. The sequence continues at coordinate 12,666,567 of OZ035877.1, forward strand.
CTGTTCACAGATCGTGGAATTACCTAGCTTTTAGCTTTCATCTAAAACGACTGGATGGCACAGTTGGTAGAGTGCCTGCCTCTGGTTATCGGGGTCCTTAGTTCGAATCCCAGTGAACTGGTTTTCAAATCTGGTCTGGTCACCATTTGCTGTTGGGATATAATTAAAGGCACTATCACTGGAGTAGTCAATCAGTGGTAGTAATCTGACTAGGAGTATCGCAATGGACCAATATGGTCTAATTGTGCTGGTGAATGCACTAGCAGCGCACCCACCTAACCTAACTTAACCTAGCTTTCAGATTATCACTCTGTTATTGAGAAGTGTGGTGAATAAAAGTCACAAGAGGCTTTTCGATCTCGAGTCTGTTGAGTGCTGAGGTTATTACATGGGGTTCTATGTTGTTGAAGGCTCCCTCAAAACTAACGCAGTAAGGGTAAATTCCTTATGAACTACGGATTTTTCTAAACTGAGCAAATCACAAACTGCTCCCTCATCAGAGCGAGTCGCCGTGGCGTAGCCGTTTGGTGCGTTGAATTCCAAGCAGAGTGTGCCAGGTTCGAGCCCCGAATTTAGCAAGTTTCATAATTCACGTGCCCACTCACTCGGGTACCAGTATTTTCGGGTATTACTCGGGTGCTCAATTAGCGGGGCAACCGCAATATTTGGGACTTAGAAAAACGTTATACTTCTTCTATTACTTTTGGTGGGCACTCCATCAACTACTTATGTTTTCATCGCGGTTTCCTCTTTCCTCGCTGTGGCATAATATTCACCAATAAATTTAGAGATTTGTTGCCAACTTGGGAACTACCCGCATTAACTGGGTACCCAGGTACTCGGTCAATTGTCAGAATGGGTATTAGCCGAGCAAGATCTACAGCACAGTAGTACAGCGATTGTTGCTCGCAATGAAAACAGGGCTCGGTGCAAGTTTGAAGGATGCTGCAAGTACCGAATACTTACTTTTCATGTAAATTATAAAACCATTATAGTAATTTTACGGTCAAGATAACGTTTAATATAATGTACATATTATAGGGAATTTAAAAAGTTTATAATTTTAGTTTGTTTTGTAAAGACGCGCTTGTTCAGTACCACCTTACTTCTAAGCCTCTGGAGCGTCATGACCTCGTCTAGGGACGCATTGCTTTGCTCCGCCCATTCCAAAAATGTATGTGTAAGGTATTTCCCCGAATTGGATCTACTAAAAGAGACGTCATCTGCAGGAGCAAAATAAAAACTGTCGCAAGTACGTAATGTAAAGAAATGTATGTCGCAAGAATCGAGTTGTGCAAGTCCCGCATATGTACGTGCGAGAACCGCGGTATTCCTGTATACTGATTAAAAGGTCGACTGCGATAGAGTTGGCATTTTTCACAACCGCAGCAGAAATGAAGTTTTACAGAGATGGGCGACTTAACAGCTGATTGCCACCTAGTCCAGCGACGAATTTGAGTGCCTTTTTGAAGGATATTCAGGAATTTTTGACGGTTATTCACGAAATAACGTAAATGCCGTCCTCTGATTGGTCCATTTGGTTTATGAACACGTTATAAAAGCAAGAGAGGTAGAAGTCGGACATCTCTGTAATACTTCATTTCTGCATCGCAGTTTGAATCAGACAGTTGTTCACAATCGCAGTCGCAGTTTGCGATCACAAAAACGAACTGCGGCGCATGCCAGTAAAATGGTGTACAAAATCTTAGTGTCCTATGCCCAGGGTTGGATGTTATATCATTAGCTGTGTTTTTTTACCTAATTTTGAAGTGCACAAAAAAAAAACGATCATCGGCGCTTAATGATTCATCATAAAATCTTGGCAGCACCGACGACATTTATGACATTTGCTAAGCAATCAGGGGTGTAGTCGTGGAAGGTTGATGGTCACAATCTTCGTCTTGTGACTGTGTAGCGTGACCATCACTTTAAAAGCAAAAAAAAATTTTATCAAAAAAGAATCGCTTACGAAACCTAAACGGAATGTACAGCAGAGACACTCTGCGTTTACCAAAAATTGCATACTTAAGGATGCCAAAAGAATTAAAAATAATCTAATACATCAACCACACCTGCAGATGTGGGCCACATACAGCAACCCAAACAAGGAATGAATGAATTCAGGAATGAACACACAGCAAATAATGTTTGGAAGCATTAAGCTTATTCCTTAAGCAGCGATAGATATGATGAGTAAGTTAAGCGGATATAGGATTCGTTGTTAGTTTATTTTACATGCAAATTGAAATTTAAGTGTATATACACTTGCTTTTGCAAACGCAGCTATTTATTTCCAATCATTTAAAAACCTTCAGCGGCAACCCCGGTCGGAATTGATTTCATTCGCTTCCCGAAAATGTTGTTGTTCAACATGCCGAAACAAAAACATAAAAGATACAAATCTAACACCGTCGAACATCATGTGTCGACCTGCCGATAAGGGAAGGATTGCATTATCATTAACGGCAAGTTAAAGTGTAAGGTTTCGCTATCGATTCATCTTTGTCAAGATAAGTTTGACTGCGTGGACTTTGTTTGGCAGCCCAAGTGTTCATTATCAAATGTCTATTCCTGGTAACAAGTGACTCAAATTCGATGTCAAAATTTTCATTTCATTTATTGATGTTATTATCGCTGAACATAGGTTAAACGTTGTGTTTTTTTACTGGTACATGAACACCATTTCCTTTCGACGAAACGAATACAAAACGAAAGAAAAAAATACACGAGGTTTGATAGCTGTCAGAAAGAAGTGACAAGACGAGGACAGATTGATAATCTCTTAGATAAGTTTACACAATGCATTCGAGGGAAGAAATTAAGGCGGTGTCATGATCTGAAACAGGGAACATCGAACTTTGGTGTGAATACAAACTGACTGTGAGCATTTCCTTTGCATCTTGGAGGAAATGCTCCATCTGGTGTGAATACACATTTATTTCGTTAAGTTTAACGAATCCTCTCCGTTCACATATTTTGATTGAGATTTACCAATAAATTTGCATACCTATTTATACCAAATCCAGTCAATTTGACTGTGTATGATAAGTTCAAGGGTGGCCGTGGCGTAGTGGGTAAGTGCGTCGACTCCTACGCAGAGGGTGCCAAGTTCGATACCCGAATTTACCACCTTTCACATTTCACGCCTCCACCTCTTTCGAGTCACTGACAATGCTCATCAAAGAGTATTCTTGTCTAGAAAAAGCTTCTCAAATTCGCCGTTCGGAGTCTGCATAAACTGTAGGTCCCTTCCACTCGTGAAAGAACAATAGCACGCGGACCACAAGTGGTTGCTGAAAAGCGAGGCCCAGGTCCACCTCGGACTGGCGCGCCACCCATGTTATATATTATATTATTATGACAAGTTCTATTTATTTATATTAGGTCTGTTCCCATACTTTCTGCCCAAAATTGTGAAGACTGTCATTTTTTAAGGAGTGGGGTAAAATTCTTTCAGAAAGAAGCAAAATCAAAAAGTACGGGAACGCAGTTTTGCCAAATGTGTAAATTATGTCATTTATGAAGCGTCAGGTCTGAAATCTACCATGCATACATAGATGAAACTATCTCGTACATACAAATGCACAGCAAACTATTTGATTATTTGACACATAAATTCATTTGACATAAAACCAACAAACTGCCCACAGAAGTTTCTTGTGTTAAAATGGGCAGGGTGGGGAGATTGTTTACTCTCTCGAGAGAGCGCTCATTTGAGATAAAACCCAAATTTTTGGCGTACGCGAACAGAGTTTCGTAGATTTGTGTTGTTTTGTACTGCTTTGTGTTGTTTATCTTGGGTACAGGAACAGACCTATTATTAGCTTTATCGTTTGAGAGAATTGATGAGAAATATAAAAAATGGTTCTAAGACGAAGCGAGGATTTTTGTGTGAGGGGCAACGCCCCCGCATTGATAACATTTAAATTAAAAATTTAAAAACCTAGGCCTCAACCAGTAAGCCTCTCCAGCCGGCACGATCTTTAGCCAGCTGTCTCCAACTACGCACACCAAGTTGATTGAGGTCCTTCTCCACCTGGGTGCGCCATCGGTTCCGTGGGCGTCCTCTATTGCGTTGTCCCACTGTTTCGGAGTGGAAGACTCTTCGGGCTGGAGCAGTGTTGTCCACGCGCTCTACATGGCCCAGCCATCTTAGGCGTTGAATCCGTAGACGCCTGACTAGGCTCATGCCGCTGTACAGTTCGTGGTTGAATCTTCCATCAACGCAGACAGGACCAAAGATTGAACGCAGAACTTTTCTCTTAAAAAAACCTAGCGCTTCTTCATCCGCTCTTGAGATTGTCCATGCCTCCGCGTCATAGAGCAGGACAGGGATGATCAAGGTCTTGGTCCTTCGAGAGAGGACTCTACTACTCAATTGCATCTTGAGCCCAAAGAAACAGCGACTGGCAAGAGTAATTCTGCGTTTAATCTCGGTACTGGTGTTGTTCGTGCTGTTTGCTTGCGAGCCGAGGTAGACGAAGTCCTTCACTACCTCGAAGTTATAGCTGCCTATAGCGACGTTTTGGCAAAGTCATCGATGTTGTGCGTTCTTTCTCGATGACAGCATATACTTCGTTTTGCCCTCGTTCACCGCTAAACCCATTTCTGCCGCCTCTGCTTCAATACCAGCAATCGCTTCATTGACGGCTCGCTGTGTTCTACCACTCACGTCAATGTCATCCGCGTATGCTACCAGTTGTGACTCTCTTATAATAATAATATTTGTGGCGTAATACAGCCCGTAGAGGGCCAGGGCCTAGCAGAGGGGACCTACAGTTTAATGCCGACTCCGAATGGCGAAGTTGAGAAGCTTTTTCTAGACAAGAATACTCTTTAATGAGCATTGTCAGTGACTCAAGAGAGGTGGAGCCGTGAAATGTGATCGGGTATCGAACCTGGCAGCCTCTGCGTAGGAGTTGACGCACTTACCCACTACCCCACGGCGATTGTAATATTTTGTCCTAGGCGGTGTGTGACGGATCTTTTTTTGGTCGTCAGCATATACTAAGTTTTATCCTCGTTGACCTTAAGACCAGCTCGCTTCGCCTCTTCTTCAACTGCCGTAAAACCTTCCACTGCGGCACGTTGGGAACGCGCGACGACGTCGATGTCGTCTGCATACCCCAGCAGTTGGACGGACTTGTGGAAGATGGTGCCTTTCGTATTTACAGCTCCCCGCCGCTCTATCTCCTCCTGCACCAGATTGAAGAAATCCCACGACAGCGCATCTCCTTGCCGAAATCCGGTGCAGGTTTCAAATGGCTCAGATGTCCCCGAGCCAAACTGCACGGTGTATCGTGTATTTGTGTGCAGGAGAGGTGGTGTGTATCGATCTGAAACTCGCTAGCCTTCTCCAGGATCTGTCTTAGTGAGAAAATTTAGTCTATTGTCGATTTGCCGGGCCGGAAGCTGTACTGGTACGTGCCGATTAGTGCGGTGCACAGCGGCTTTAGACGTTCACACAGTACGCTGGACAGGATCTTGGGGGCGACATGAATTTGAGAGTACGCTTTTGGGTTGGGTTAGTTAAAACTCGCTTACTTTACCACACAAAGTGGAAGCGAATTTTAGTTCTCAATTTTCAGAAATAAGTAACTTACTTTATCTTCATAAAACGGACGCACCTAAACAACAGATAATTATGAACAACCACCCGCAGGTGTCCGCTACAGACAGAGAAGTTTCACTACGCAGGTTATTTTCTCTAAGCTAACCGTATGATCCCTTATCGGCCGGTGTTCCATAATTATCGATGATATTTTTGCAACATCAGTACGAGACGTCTTTAAAAGATAGTTTGTGCGTGATATCTTATATTTTAGCAATGCCTTCAAAAACTCTGAACGCTACCGCAGCCAGCTCAGCCAGATTCCGGCATTTCGGGACCAATTGTGAGGTTATAGTGCAAGATGCAATGGCCTTGATGGCAGATGGACCGTCAACGAAAATTGCTATTCTTTGCATTGTGTGGGATCTGATTTTATGGTTAGACTTGCTTGCGTGGTCAGGCTACTACTCCACCCACCTCTGCCTGTAAGCACCGATTTGTTGAAATTGCGTCTTCCTCCAGCCTGACTTGGTTTATTTCTGAGTTTCTTACTCTTGAGACAATCACTCGAAAAAAAACCCTTCTTCCCTTCTACCCGACCCATCCCCAACATCTTTTGATTGAGAAGTACGTAGAATCACTCCCCAGAATCTGGTTAAAAATCCATAATACATTGTAACTCGTGAACATTCTCGCGTTCCCACCGTTACCGTTGCTCGCCTTTCACCCGGCCATCAAAGCGTCAATCATTCCCGAACCGGTAACACGGCCAACTCGCTCTCAGATTCCACTCACATCCTCGTGCCATAAACGTGCTAATTGCCGCACACAACCATGTCCAAGCGCCACAGAGAATGATAACTGATCACGATTCAATTGCGCAACACACTTCCAGGAACTCATCTAGAAGACACGAATTTGCATCGCACGGTCATCTCCCCACCGCCGCGCCACCGGCGCGCGATACAAATCAATCTTACGGAATACCACAGCACCATTCACCAGCACTCACCTCATGCTGCGCATTGCCTTTGTTCTCGACTCCCGCCCCGCCGGGCGCCTCGCCCAGCTGCGTTCGATCTATTTTTCACGTCAGGTAGGTCCAGTTAATCAACCTAATGGAACACATCTCTCCAACGACGGCCATATGCAGATCATGAGAACGCGCAGCGACCAGCAATCAGAGCACGTCATGATTATTGCGCACACACGCACGAGAAGATGATGCCCTGCTCTGACTCAGGGGGAGGTGTGCCAGGTCAGCCTTGTGGTGGCTCTCGGTCGATTTTTCTATTTTTTTCGGGCTTTGTTGGTTTAAGCGCCACGCCGCGTTGGTCGGTCGGTTGCGGTGGGCGTCGTCGTCGGGTGGAAAATTTCCTTAAAATGCCATAAAACTCTGAGCACTCGGTGGTATCGATTTGTAACACTCACCCCGGGGCGGCTGTGTTTTCATTGACAACCGCAAGCTAGTGTCGGAGTGGGCGTTGCGGTGGGCGACAGGGAACGCGAAAGCCAAACTCCGGTGCAGTTGATGCATTCCCCGGGAGCACATGTTACGCTGGCGTTGGCGGTGAAATGTATCTCCGCACGACACGCGGCGTCCGACCGCTCAAACGTAACGTCTCGGCGGAAGAATGGAATGGTTGAAGAAGGAAGGTCAATATGTCGTTTGGCACACAAACTCACACACACACAACAGTGGAAGGGGGAGGGATGGGAGACGGGGTGGATTATGACGTGGGGCGAGGAATTTAGAACGAAAGTGACGCTGGGGTGGCCGTCCTTGGCTGGCTTATGGATTCTGTTCGATGGTCAGCTGAGTGCGGCGAGCAAGGGGGAAAGTTGCTCAAGTGAACGGAAGAAAGACGTTTATTGATTGGGTCAACAGAGAGCTGACGACTCAACTTGGAGGGTTCTGCTTCCGAGGGTCCCGCCAAGAGTGTCTAAAGTTTAACGAGTTTTTACAATTTCGCTGGGTCTGGGTAATGAGCAGCACACTTGCCGCTGCTTAATGGGTTCACTTGGGGGAGCGGACCTGACCCGACGGCTTGTTCGCACGCCACTGCTGGCTGAACCGTGATTGAAAAAGAATGTCGTTAAGTTTTCAACAAAAATTTTCGCAATTAACACAACTTTGTGGAGTTGTCGAGTCCCGCCCAAGTGAGACCAAACACACCTCTGTTCCTTTATCACATCAGGACGACAATCCTTGTCTTTATTCAAACTCCAGGGATCCAGCGACTGCTTCAGAAGCAACTCCCTGGCGGTAGCTTTGCGCGCCTTTGGTGACCAATTTCCGGTTCTATGGCTTGCAAGCAGAGGTGCAAGGTGTGGCGTTATTAAATTTTACAACTTCCCTGTATCACCGTTATTTGCACAAATAAACGCCGAGATTTTATTGGCAGATCGCTTGTTTCACATCCACGCGGGCCTTTACGAGCCATAAACTCTTATTGGTGATAGGGGCGCGACTACAATGGTGCCGTCACATGTGACGACGGTCTAATTATCCAAAACAATTAGTGCTAAAAGTTCAATAAATGCGCAACAAGTACCGCGTCTGAGTCAACAGAGGGCGTGGATGTGGATGGTTATTAAATGTGGTGACGGAACTCGGATTTATTCACTGGGGCGTTAAGGGGATGTAAAAACCGTCATGACTCTGTGCAGACAACTTTGGCGAAGCTCAGGGAATGAAGAGCGTCGTTAAGGGCCAACTTAACCAAACATCTCAACGTTAGCTTATGTCAGAACCGAATAAAATAATAGTCAGGAGCATCCCCTAATGAACAGAGATCTAATTATGGAGCTGGACATTTGCACCATCTTCTCCTTTGAGTGAGGCTTCAGCCAGAATTGATCCCCAGTCTACATGTCCGTCTAACTAGGACGGTCTTCTGCTATACGCCTCTAAGACATTTTGCGCTTAGCTGCGCACCCCAAATATTTTCTTTGTGAGTTAACAACATTCACATCAGTTATTTATCTATTTACGATCAAAACAACGACCCTGCTGGGGTTGAGAACCGAAGTCGGCGAATTTCGGTCCACATTATAGAAACTTTGACATGTTAGAAATTCTAGAGTGCTACAGACATATTATTTAAGCTCTATGAGTTGCACGATACACACAAGGTGGGAACGCAGTAAGCGAGAAATGCTAAGGGATGGTTGGACCAAGAAATGTAATGCCGATAGACTTCAATGAGCTAGTCCCAACATCAAATATGACATCGAATCCTGGACGAACTTCGAAGGCATTCAACGAATGTGCACTCAAAGTGCGATAACGAAAAATAAAATAAGGCTGGAATTGCTATTGCAGCTGAAGTGTATCTAATATTAAGTGGTGAGGGAGAAGCAGCACCTTATCTAAGGGAGATTGTATTCAGTTCTCCTGCAAGGGCAACCAAACTGAAAAATATCGATCAAGTCAAGAAAAGTATATTAATTAGATTACTCCGGAGGAAGGCCTCCAGAACGAAACAGAAGAGAAACAAATTTCATTCATTTTTTTGAAAAATTTGCCCAAATAATGGTAAATTGGTGGATTTTCCAATTCCATCCTCTAGATCAAGTCATAAGCTACAAAATTTTGTACTGCAATTTTTTCGTAGGACGCACCGTTCTCGAGAAATCCGCTGTCAAAACTTGCATACGAAACAGAAGAAAACCAACTTTCATTCATTTTTTTGAAAAATTTGCCCAAATAATGGTAAATTGGTGGATTTTCCAATTCCATCCTCTAGATCAAGTCATAAGCTACAAAATTTTGTACTGGAATTTTTTCGTAGGACGCACCGTTCTCGAGAAATCCGCTGTCAAAACTTGCATACGAAACAGAAGAAAACAACTTTCATTAATTTTTTTTTTTTTTAATTTGCCCAAATATTGGTAAATTGGTGGATTTTCCAATTCCATCCTCTAGATCAAGTCATAAGCTACAAAATTTTGTACTGCAATTTTTTCGTAGGACGCACCGTTCTCGAGAAATCCGCTGTCAAAACTTGCATACGAAACAGAAGAAAACAACTTTCATTCATTTTTTTTTAAATTTGCCCAAATAATGGTAAATTGATGGATTTTCCAATTCCATCCTATAGATCAAGTCATAAGCTACAAAATTTTGTACTGGAATTTTTTCGTAGGACGCACCGTTCTCGAGAAATCCGCTGTCAAAACTTGCATACGAAACAGAAGAAAACAACTTTCATTAATTTTTTTTTTTTTAATTTGCCCAAATATTGGTAAATTGGTGGATTTTCCAATTCCATCCTCTAGATCAAGTCATAAGCTACAAAATTTTGTACTGGAATTTTTTCGTAGGACGCACCGTTCTCGAGAAATCCGCTGTCAAAACTTGCATACGAAACAGAAGAAAACCAACTTTCATTCATTTTTTTGAAAAATTTGCCCAAATATTGGTAAATTGGTGGATTTTCCAATTCCATCCTCTAGATCAAGTCATAAGCTACAAAATTTTGTACTGGAATTTTTTCGTAGGACGCACCGTTCTCGAGAAATCCGCTGTCAAAACTTGCATACGAAACAGAAGAAAACAACTTTCATTCATTTTTTTGAAAAATTTGCCCAAATATTGGTAAATTGGTGGATTTTCCAATTCCATCCTCTAGATCAAGTCATAAGCTACAAAATTTTGTACTGGAATTTTTTCGTAGGACGCACCGTTCTCGAGAAATCCGCTGTCAAAACTTGCATACGAAACAGAAGAAAACAACTTTCATTCATTTTTTTGAAAAATTTGCCCAAATATTGGTAAATTGGTGGATTTTCCAATTCCATCCTCTAGATCAAGTCATAAGCTACAAAATTTTGTACTGGAATTTTTTCGTAGGACGCACCGTTCTCGAGAAATCCGCTGTCAAAACTTGCATACGAAACAGAAGAAAACCAACTTTCATTCATTTTTTTGAAAAATATGCCCAAATATTGGTAAATTGGTGGATTTTCCAATTCCATCCTCTAGATCAAGTCATAAGCTACAAAATTTTGTACTGGAATTTTTTCGTAGGACGCACCGTTCTCGAGAAATCCGCTGTCAAAACTTGCATACGAAACAGAAGAAAACCAACTTTCATTCATTTTTTTGAAAAATTTGCCCAAATATTGGTAAATTGGTGGATTTTCCAATTCCATCCTCTAGATCAAGTCATAAGCTACAAAATTTTGTACTGGAATTTTTTCGTAGGACGCACCGTTCTCGAGAAATCCGCTGTCAAAACTTGCATACGAAACAGAAGAAAACAACTTTCATTAATTTTTTTTAAATTTGCACAAATAATGGTAAATTGGTGGATTTTCCAATTCCATCCTCTAGATCAAGTCATAAGCTACAAAATTTTGTACTGGAATTTTTTCGTAGGACGCACCGTTCTCGAGAAATCCGCTGTCAAAACTTGCATACGAAACAGAAGAAAACCAACTTTCATTCATTTTTTTGAAAAATTTGCCCAAATATTGGTAAATTGGTGGATTTTCCAATTCCATCCTCTAAATCAAGTCATAAGCTACAAAATTTTGTACTGCAATTTTTTCGTAGGACGCACCGTTCTCGAGAAATCCGCTGTCAAAACTTGCATACGAAACAGAAGAAAAAAACTTTCATTAATTTTTTTGAAAAATTTGCCCAAATAATGGTAAATTGATGGATTTTCCAATTCCATCCTCTAGATCAAGTCATAAGCTACAAAATTTTGTACTGGAATTTTTTCGTAGGACGCACCGTTCTCGAGAAATCCGCTGTCAAAACTTGCATACGAAACAGAAGAAAACCAACTTTCATTCATTTTTTTGAAAAATTTGCCCAAATATTGGTAAATTGGTGGATTTTCCAATTCCATCCTCTAGATCAAGTCATAAGCTACAAAATTTTGTACTGGAATTTTTTCGTAGGACGCACCGTTCTCGAGAAATCCGCTGTCAAAACTTGCATACGAAACAGAAGAAAACCAACGTTCATTCATTTTTTTGAAAAATTTGCCCAAATATTGGTAAATTGGTGGATTTTCCAATTCCATCCTCTAGATCAAGTCATAAGCTACAAAATTTTGTACTGGAATTTTTTCGTAGGACGCACCGTTCTCTAGAAATCCGCTGTCAAAACTTGCATACGAAACAGAAGAAAACCAACTTTCATTAATTTTTTTGAAAAATTTGCCCAAATATTGGTAAATTGGTGGATTTTCCAATTCCATCCTCTAGATCACATCATAAGCTACAAAATTTTGTACTGGAATTTTTTCGTAGGACGCACCGTTCTCGAGAAATCCGCTGTCAAAACTTGCATACGAAACAGAAGAAAACCAACTTTCATTAATTTTTTTGAAAAATTTGCCCAAATAATGGTAAATTGGTGGATTTTCCAATTCCATCCTCTAGATCAAGTCATAAGCTACAAAATTTTGTACTGGAATTTTTTCGTAGGACGCACCGTTCTCGAGAAATCCGCTGTCAAAACTTGCATACGAAACAGAAGAAAACCAACTTTCATTCATTTTTTTGAAAAATTTGCCCAAATATTGGTAAATTGGTGGATTTTCCAATTCCATCCTCTAGATCAAGTCATAAGCTACAAAATTTTGTACTGGAATTTTTTCGTAGGACGCACCGTTCTCGAGAAATCCGCTGTCAAAACTTGCATACGAAACAGAAGAAAACCAACTTTCATTCATTTTTTTGAAAAATATGCCCAAATATTGGTAAATTGGTGGATTTTCCAATTCCATCCTCTAGATCAAGTCATAAGCTACAAAATTTTGTACTGGAATTTTTTCGTAGGACGCACCGTTCTCGAGAAATCCGCTGTCAAAACTTGCATACGAAACAGAAGAAAACCAACGTTCATTCATTTTTTTGAAAAATTTGCCCAAATATTGGTAAATTGGTGGATTTTCCAATTCCATCCTCTAGATCAAGTCATAAGCTACAAAATTTTGTACTGGAATTTTTTCGTAGGACGCACCGTTCTCTAGAAATCCGCTGTCAAAACTTGCATACGAAACAGAAGAAAACCAACTTTCATTAATTTTTTTGAAAAATTTGCCCAAATATTGGTAAATTGGTGGATTTTCCAATTCCATCCTCTAGATCACATCATAAGCTACAAAATTTTGTACTGGAATTTTTTCGTAGGACGCACCGTTCTCGAGAAATCTGCTGTCAAAACTTGCATACGAAACAGAAGAAAACCAACTTTCATTAATTTTTTTGAAAAATTTGCCCAAATATTGGTAAATTGGTGGATTTTCCAATTCCATCCTCTAGATCAAGTCATAAGCTACAAAATTTTGTACTGGAATTTTTTCGTAGGACGCACCGTTCTCGAGAAATCCGCTGTCAAAACTTGCATACGAAACAGAAGAAAACCAACTTTCATTAATTTTTTTGAAAAATTTGCCCAAATATTGGTAAATTGGTGGATTTTCCAATTCCATCCTCTAGATCAAGTCATAAGCTACAAAATTTTGTACTGGAATTTTTTCGTAGGACGCACCGTTCTCGAGAAATCCGCTGTCAAAACTTGCATACGAAACAGAAGAAAACAACTTTCATTCATTTTTTTTTAAATTTGCCCAAATAATGGTAAATTGATGGATTTTCCAATTCCATCCTCTAGATCAAGTCATAAGCTACAAAATTTTGTACTGGAATTTTTTCGTAGGACGCACCGTTCTCGAGAAATCCGCTGTCAAAACTTGCATACGAAACAGAAGAAAACCAACTTTCATTAATTTTTTTGAAAAATTTGCCCAAATATTGGTAAATTGGTGGATTTTCCAATTCCATCCTCTAGATCACATCATAAGCTACAAAATTTTGTACTGGAATTTTTTCGTAGGACGCACCGTTCTCGAGAAATCCGCTGTCAAAACTTGCATACGAAACAGAAGAAAACCAACTTTCATTAATTTTTTTGAAAAATTTGCCCAAATATTGGTAAATTGGTGGATTTTCCAATTCCATCCTCTAGATCAAGTCATAAGCTACAAAATTTTGTACTGGAATTTTTTCGTAGGACGCACCGTTCTCTAGAAATCCGCTGTCAAAACTTGCATACGAAACAGAAGAAAACCAACTTTCATTAATTTTTTTGAAAAATTTGCCCAAATATTGGTAAATTGGTGGATTTTCCAATTCCATCCTCTAGATCACATCATAAGCTACAAAATTTTGTACTGGAATTTTTTCGTAGGACGCACCGTTCTCGAGAAATCCGCTGTCAAAACTTGCATACGAAACAGAAGAAAACCAACTTTCATTAATTTTTTTGAAAAATTTGCCCAAATAATGGTAAATTGGTGGATTTTCCAATTCCATCCTCTAGATCAAGTCATAAGCTACAAAATTTTGTACTGGAATTTTTTCGTAGGACGCACCGTTCTCGAGAAATCCGCTGTCAAAACTTGCATACGAAACAGAAGAAAACCAACTTTCATTCATTTTTTTGAAAAATTTGCCCAAATATTGGTAAATTGGTGGATTTTCCAATTCCATCCTCTAGATCAAGTCATAAGCTACAAAATTTTGTACTGGAATTTTTTCGTAGGACGCACCGTTCTCGAGAAATCCGCTGTCAAAACTTGCATACGAAACAGAAGAAAACCAACTTTCATTCATTTTTTTGAAAAATATGCCCAAATATTGGTAAATTGGTGGATTTTCCAATTCCATCCTCTAGATCAAGTCATAAGCTACAAAATTTTGTACTGGAATTTTTTCGTAGGACGCACCGTTCTCGAGAAATCCGCTGTCAAAACTTGCATACGAAACAGAAGAAAACCAACGTTCATTCATTTTTTTGAAAAATTTGCCCAAATATTGGTAAATTGGTGGATTTTCCAATTCCATCCTCTAGATCAAGTCATAAGCTACAAAATTTTGTACTGGAATTTTTTCGTAGGACGCACCGTTCTCTAGAAATCCGCTGTCAAAACTTGCATACGAAACAGAAGAAAACCAACTTTCATTAATTTTTTTGAAAAATTTGCCCAAATATTGGTAAATTGGTGGATTTTCCAATTCCATCCTCTAGATCACATCATAAGCTACAAAATTTTGTACTGGAATTTTTTCGTAGGACGCACCGTTCTCGAGAAATCCGCTGTCAAAACTTGCATACGAAACAGAAGAAAACCAACTTTCATTAATTTTTTTGAAAAATTTGCCCAAATATTGGTAAATTGGTGGATTTTCCAATTCCATCCTCTAGATCAAGTCATAAGCTACAAAATTTTGTACTGGAATTTTTTCGTAGGACGCACCGTTCTCGAGAAATCCGCTGTCAAAACTTGCATACGAAACAGAAGAAAACCAACTTTCATTAATTTTTTTGAAAAATTTGCCCAAATATTGGTAAATTGGTGGATTTTCCAATTCCATCCTCTAGATCAAGTCATAAGCTACAAAATTTTGTACTGGAATTTTTTCGTAGGACGCACCGTTCTCGAGAAATCCGCTGTCAAAACTTGCATACGAAACAGAAGAAAACAACTTTCATTCATTTTTTTTTAAATTTGCCCAAATAATGGTAAATTGATGGATTTTCCAATTCCATCCTCTAGATCAAGTCATAAGCTACAAAATTTTGTACTGGAATTTTTTCGTAGGACGCACCGTTCTCGAGAAATCCGCTGTCAAAACTTGCATACGAAACAGAAGAAAACCAACTTTCATTAATTTTTTTGAAAAATTTGCCCAAATATTGGTAAATTGGTGGATTTTCCAATTCCATCCTCTAGATCACATCATAAGCTACAAAATTTTGTACTGGAATTTTTTCGTAGGACGCACCGTTCTCTAGAAATCCGCTGTCAAAACTTGCATACGAAACAGAAGAAAACCAACTTTCATTAATTTTTTAGAAAAATTTGCCCAAATATTGGTAAATTGGTGGATTTTCCAATTCCATCCTCTAGATCACATCATAAGCTACAAAATTTTGTACTGGAATTTTTTCGTAGGACGCACCGTTCTCGAGAAATCCGCTGTCAAAACTTGCATACGAAACAGAAGAAAACCAACTTTCATTCATTTTTTTGAAAAATATGCCCAAATATTGGTAAATTGGTGGATTTTCCAATTCCATCCTCTAGATCAAGTCATAAGCTACAAAATTTTGTACTGGAATTTTTTCGTAGGACGCACCGTTCTCGAGAAATCCGCTGTCAAAACTTGCATACGAAACAGAAGAAAACCAACTTTCATTCATTTTTTTGAAAAATATGCCCAAATATTGGTAAATTGGTGGATTTTCCAATTCCATCCTCTAGATCAAGTCATAAGCTACAAAATTTTGTACTGGAATTTTTTCGTAGGACGCACCGTTCCGAGAAATCCGCTGTCAAAACTTGCATACGAAACAGAAGAAAACCAACGTTCATTCATTTTTTTGAAAAATTTGCCCAAATATTGGTAAATTGGTGGATTTTCCAATTCCATCCTCTAGATCAAGTCATAAGCTACAAAATTTTGTACTGGAATTTTTTCGTAGGACGCACCGTTCTCTAGAAATCCGCTGTCAAAACTTGCATACGAAACAGAAGAAAACCAACTTTCATTAATTTTTTTGAAAAATTTGCCCAAATATTGGTAAATTGGTGGATTTTCCAATTCCATCCTCTAGATCACATCATAAGCTACAAAATTTTGTACTGGAATTTTTTCGTAGGACGCACCGTTCTCGAGAAATCCGCTGTCAAAACTTGCATACGAAACAGAAGAAAACCAACTTTCATTAATTTTTTTGAAAAATTTGCCCAAATATTGGTAAATTGGTGGATTTTCCAATTCCATCCTCTAGATCAAGTCATAAGCTACAAAATTTTGTACTGGAATTTTTTCGTAGGACGCACCGTTCTCGAGAAATCCGCTGTCAAAACTTGCATACGAAACAGAAGAAAACCAACTTTCATTAATTTTTTTGAAAAATTTGCCCAAATATTGGTAAATTGGTGGATTTTCCAATTCCATCCTCTAGATCAAGTCATAAGCTACAAAATTTTGTACTGGAATTTTTTCGTAGGACGCACCGTTCTCGAGAAATCCGCTGTCAAAACTTGCATACGAAACAGAAGAAAACAACTTTCATTCATTTTTTTTTAAATTTGCCCAAATAATGGTAAATTGATGGATTTTCCAATTCCATCCTCTAGATCAAGTCATAAGCTACAAAATTTTGTACTGGAATTTTTTCGTAGGACGCACCGTTCTCGAGAAATCCGCTGTCAAAACTTGCATACGAAACAGAAGAAAACCAACTTTCATTAATTTTTTTGAAAAATTTGCCCAAATATTGGTAAATTGGTGGATTTTCCAATTCCATCCTCTAGATCACATCATAAGCTACAAAATTTTGTACTGGAATTTTTTCGTAGGACGCACCGTTCTCTAGAAATCCGCTGTCAAAACTTGCATACGAAACAGAAGAAAACCAACTTTCATTAATTTTTTTGAAAAATTTGCCCAAATATTGGTAAATTGGTGGATTTTCCAATTCCATCCTCTAGATCACATCATAAGCTACAAAATTTTGTACTGGAATTTTTTCGTAGGACGCACCGTTCTCGAGAAATCCGCTGTCAAAACTTGCATACGAAACAGAAGAAAACCAACTTTCATTAATTTTTTTGAAAAATTTGCCCAAATATTGGTAAATTGGTGGATTTTCCAATTCCATCCTCTAGATCAAGTCATAAGCTACAAAATTTTGTACTGGAATTTTTTCGTAGGACGCACCGTTCTCGAGAAATCCGCTGTCAAAACTTGCATACGAAACAGAAGAAAACCAACTTTCATTAATTTTTTTGAAAAATTTGCCCAAATATTGGTAAATTGGTGGATTTTCCAATTCCATCCTCTAGATCAAGTCATAAGCTACAAAATTTTGTACTGGAATTTTTTCGTAGGACGCACCGTTCTCGAGAAATCCGCTGTCAAAACTTGCATACGAAACAGAAGAAAACCAACTTTCATTAATTTTTTTGAAAAATTTGCCCAAATATTGGTAAATTGGTGGATTTTCCAATTCCATCCTCTAGATCACATCATAAGCTACAAAATTTTGTACTGGAATTTTTTCGTAGGACGCACCGTTCTCGAGAAATCCGCTGTCAAAACTTGCATACGAAACAGAAGAAAACCAACTTTCATTAATTTTTTTGAAAAATTTGCCCAAATATTGGTAAATTGGTGGATTTTCCAATTCCATCCTCTAGATCAAGTCATAAGCTACAAAATTTTGTACTGGAATTTTTTCGTAGGACGCACCGTTCTCGAGAAATCCGCTGTCAAAACTTGCATACGAAACAGAAGAAAACAACTTTCATTCATTTTTTTTTAAATTTGCCCAAATAATGGTAAATTGATGGATTTTCCAATTCCATCCTCTAGATCAAGTCATAAGCTACAAAATTTTGTACTGGAATTTTTTCGTAGGACGCACCGTTCTCGAGAAATCCGCTGTCAAAACTTGCATACGAAACAGAAGAAAACAACTTTCATTCATTTTTTTGAAAAATTTGCCCAAATATTGGTAAATTGGTGGATTTTCCAATTCTATCCTCTAGATCAAGTCATAAGCTACAAAATTTTGTACTGGAATTTTTTCGTAGGACGCACCGTTCTCGAGAAATCCGCTGTCAAAACTTGCATACGAAACAGAAGAAAACCAACTTTCATTAATTTTTTTGAAAAATTTGCCCAAATATTGGTAAATTGGTGGATTTTCCAATTCCATCCTCTAGATCAAGTCATAAGCTACAAAATTTTGTACTGGAATTTTTTCGTAGGACGCACCGTTCTCGAGAAATCCGCTGTCAAAACTTGCATACGAAACAGAAGAAAACAACTTTCATTCATTTTTTTTTAAATTTGCCCAAATAATGGTAAATTGATGGATTTTCCAATTCCATCCTCTAGATCAAGTCATAAGCTACAAAATTTTGTACTGGAATTTTTTCGTAGGACGCACCGTTCTCGAGAAATCCGCTGTCAAAACTTGCATACGAAACAGAAGAAAACCAACTTTCATTAATTTTTTTGAAAAATTTGCCCAAATATTGGTAAATTGGTGGATTTTCCAATTCCATCCTCTAGATCACATCATAAGCTACAAAATTTTGTACTGGAATTTTTTCGTAGGACGCACCGTTCTCTAGAAATCCGCTGTCAAAACTTGCATACGAAACAGAAGAAAACCAACTTTCATTAATTTTTTTGAAAAATTTGCCCAAATATTGGTAAATTGGTGGATTTTCCAATTCCATCCTCTAGATCACATCATAAGCTACAAAATTTTGTACTGGAATTTTTTCGTAGGACGCACCGTTCTCGAGAAATCCGCTGTCAAAACTTGCATACGAAACAGAAGAAAACCAACTTTCATTAATTTTTTTGAAAAATTTGCCCAAATATTGGTAAATTGGTGGATTTTCCAATTCCATCCTCTAGATCAAGTCATAAGCTACAAAATTTTGTACTGGAATTTTTTCGTAGGACGCACCGTTCTCGAGAAATCCGCTGTCAAAACTTGCATACGAAACAGAAGAAAACCAACTTTCATTAATTTTTTTGAAAAATTTGCCCAAATATTGGTAAATTGGTGGATTTTCCAATTCCATCCTCTAGATCAAGTCATAAGCTACAAAATTTTGTACTGGAATTTTTTCGTAGGACGCACCGTTCTCGAGAAATCCGCTGTCAAAACTTGCATACGAAACAGAAGAAAACCAACTTTCATTAATTTTTTTGAAAAATTTGCCCAAATATTGGTAAATTGGTGGATTTTCCAATTCCATCCTCTAGATCAAGTCATAAGCTACAAAATTTTGTACTGGAATTTTTTCGTAGGACGCACCGTTCTCGAGAAATCCGCTGTCAAAACTTGCATACGAAACAGAAGAAAACCAACTTTCATTAATTTTTTTGAAAAATTTGCCCAAATATTGGTAAATTGGTGGATTTTCCAATTCCATCCTCTAGATCACATCATAAGCTACAAAATTTTGTACTGGAATTTTTTCGTAGGACGCACCGTTCTCGAGAAATCCGCTGTCAAAACTTGCATACGAAACAGAAGAAAACCAACTTTCATTAATTTTTTTGAAAAATTTGCCCAAATATTGGTAAATTGGTGGATTTTCCAATTCCATCCTCTAGATCAAGTCATAAGCTACAAAATTTTGTACTGGAATTTTTTCGTAGGACGCACCGTTCTCGAGAAATCCGCTGTCAAAACTTGCATACGAAACAGAAGAAAACAACTTTCATTCATTTTTTTTTAAATTTGCCCAAATAATGGTAAATTGATGGATTTTCCAATTCCATCCTCTAGATCAAGTCATAAGCTACAAAATTTTGTACTGGAATTTTTTCGTAGGACGCACCGTTCTCGAGAAATCCGCTGTCAAAACTTGCATACGAAACAGAAGAAAACAACTTTCATTCATTTTTTTGAAAAATTTGCCCAAATATTGGTAAATTGGTGGATTTTCCAATTCTATCCTCTAGATCAAGTCATAAGCTACAAAATTTTGTACTGGAATTTTTTCGTAGGACGCACCGTTCTCGAGAAATCCGCTGTCAAAACTTGCATACGAAACAGAAGAAAACCAACTTTCATTAATTTTTTTGAAAAATTTGCCCAAATATTGGTAAATTGGTGGATTTTCCAATTCCATCCTCTAGATCAAGTCATAAGCTACAAAATTTTGTACTGGAATTTTTTCGTAGGACGCACCGTTCTCGAGAAATCCGCTGTCAAAACTTGCATACGAAACAGAAGAAAACAACTTTCATTCATTTTTTTTTAAATTTGCCCAAATAATGGTAAATTGATGGATTTTCCAATTCCATCCTCTAGATCAAGTCATAAGCTACAAAATTTTGTACTGGAATTTTTTCGTAGGACGCACCGTTCTCGAGAAATCCGCTGTCAAAACTTGCATACGAAACAGAAGAAAACCAACTTTCATTAATTTTTTTGAAAAATTTGCCCAAATATTGGTAAATTGGTGGATTTTCCAATTCCATCCTCTAGATCACATCATAAGCTACAAAATTTTGTACTGGAATTTTTTCGTAGGACGCACCGTTCTCTAGAAATCCGCTGTCAAAACTTGCATACGAAACAGAAGAAAACCAACTTTCATTAATTTTTTTGAAAAATTTGCCCAAATATTGGTAAATTGGTGGATTTTCCAATTCCATCCTCTAGATCACATCATAAGCTACAAAATTTTGTACTGGAATTTTTTCGTAGGACGCACCGTTCTCGAGAAATCCGCTGTCAAAACTTGCATACGAAACAGAAGAAAACCAACTTTCATTAATTTTTTTGAAAAATTTGCCCAAATATTGGTAAATTGGTGGATTTTCCAATTCCATCCTCTAGATCAAGTCATAAGCTACAAAATTTTGTACTGGAATTTTTTCGTAGGACGCACCGTTCTCGAGAAATCCGCTGTCAAAACTTGCATACGAAACAGAAGAAAACCAACTTTCATTAATTTTTTTGAAAAATTTGCCCAAATATTGGTAAATTGGTGGATTTTCCAATTCCATCCTCTAGATCAAGTCATAAGCTACAAAATTTTGTACTGGAATTTTTTCGTAGGACGCACCGTTCTCGAGAAATCCGCTGTCAAAACTTGCATACGAAACAGAAGAAAACCAACTTTCATTAATTTTTTTGAAAAATTTGCCCAAATATTGGTAAATTGGTGGATTTTCCAATTCCATCCTCTAGATCACATCATAAGCTACAAAATTTTGTACTGGAATTTTTTCGTAGGACGCACCGTTCTCGAGAAATCCGCTGTCAAAACTTGCATACGAAACAGAAGAAAACCAACTTTCATTAATTTTTTTGAAAAATTTGCCCAAATATTGGTAAATTGGTGGATTTTCCAATTCCATCCTCTAGATCAAGTCATAAGCTACAAAATTTTGTACTGGAATTTTTTCGTAGGACGCACCGTTCTCGAGAAATCCGCTGTCAAAACTTGCATACGAAACAGAAGAAAACAACTTTCATTCATTTTTTTTTAAATTTGCCCAAATAATGGTAAATTGATGGATTTTCCAATTCCATCCTCTAGATCAAGTCATAAGCTACAAAATTTTGTACTGGAATTTTTTCGTAGGACGCACCGTTCTCGAGAAATCCGCTGTCAAAACTTGCATACGAAACAGAAGAAAACAACTTTCATTCATTTTTTTGAAAAATTTGCCCAAATATTGGTAAATTGGTGGATTTTCCAATTCTATCCTCTAGATCAAGTCATAAGCTACAAAATTTTGTACTGGAATTTTTTCGTAGGACGCACCGTTCTCGAGAAATCCGCTGTCAAAACTTGCATACGAAACAGAAGAAAACCAACTTTCATTAATTTTTTTGAAAAATTTGCCCAAATATTGGTAAATTGGTGGATTTTCCAATTCCATCCTCTAGATCAAGTCATAAGCTACAAAATTTTGTACTGGAATTTTTTCGTAGGACGCACCGTTCTCTAGAAATCCGCTGTCAAAACTTGCATACGAAACAGAAGAAAACCAACTTTCATTAATTTTTTTGAAAAATTTGCCCAAATATTGGTAAATTGGTGGATTTTCCAATTCCATCCTCTAGATCACATCATAAGCTACAAAATTTTGTACTGGAATTTTTTCGTAGGACGCACCGTTCTCGAGAAATCCGCTGTCAAAACTTGCATACGAAACAGAAGAAAACCAACTTTCATTAATTTTTTTGAAAAATTTGCCCAAATATTGGTAAATTGGTGGATTTTCCAATTCCATCCTCTAGATCAAGTCATAAGCTACAAAATTTTGTACTGGAATTTTTTCGTAGGACGCACCGTTCTCGAGAAATCCGCTGTCAAAACTTGCATACGAAACAGAAGAAAACCAACTTTCATTAATTTTTTTGAAAAATTTGCCCAAATATTGGTAAATTGGTGGATTTTCCAATTCCATCCTCTAGATCACATCATAAGCTACAAAATTTTGTACTGGAATTTTTTCGTAGGACGCACCGTTCTCGAGAAATCCGCTGTCAAAACTTGCATACGAAACAGAAGAAAACCAACTTTCATTAATTTTTTTGAAAAATTTGCCCAAATATTGGTAAATTGGTGGATTTTCCAATTCCATCCTCTAGATCAAGTCATAAGCTACAAAATTTTGTACTGGAATTTTTTCGTAGGACGCACCGTTCTCGAGAAATCCGCTGTCAAAACTTGCATACGAAACAGAAGAAAACCAACTTTCATTAATTTTTTTGAAAAATTTGCCCAAATATTGGTAAATTGGTGGATTTTCCAATTCCATCCTCTAGATCACATCATAAGCTACAAAATTTTGTACTGGAATTTTTTCGTAGGACGCACCGTTCTCGAGAAATCCGCTGTCAAAACTTGCATACGAAACAGAAGAAAACCAACTTTCATTAATTTTTTTGAAAAATTTGCCCAAATATTGGTAAATTGGTGGATTTTCCAATTCCATCCTCTAGATCACATCATAAGCTACAAAATTTTGTACTGGAATTTTTTCGTAGGACGCACCGTTCTCGAGAAATCCGCTGTCAAAACTTGCATACGAAACAGAAGAAAACCAACTTTCATTAATTTTTTTGAAAAATTTGCCCAAATATTGGTAAATTGGTGGATTTTCCAATTCCATCCTCTAGATCAAGTCATAAGCTACAAAATTTTGTACTGGAATTTTTTCGTAGGACGCACCGTTCTCGAGAAATCCGCTGTCAAAACTTGCATACGAAACAGAAGAAAACCAACTTTCATTAATTTTTTTGAAAAATTTGCCCAAATATTGGTAAATTGGTGGATTTTCCAATTCCATCCTCTAGATCAAGTCATAAGCTACAAAATTTTGTACTGGAATTTTTTCGTAGGACGCACCGTTCTCGAGAAATCCGCTGTCAAAACTTGCATACGAAACAGAAGAAAACCAACTTTCATTAATTTTTTTGAAAAATTTGCCCAAATATTGGTAAATTGGTGGATTTTCCAATTCCATCCTCTAGATCACATCATAAGCTACAAAATTTTGTACTGGAATTTTTTCGTAGGACGCACCGTTCTCGAGAAATCCGCTGTCAAAACTTGCATACGAAACAGAAGAAAACCAACTTTCATTAATTTTTTTGAAAAATTTGCCCAAATATTGGTAAATTGGTGGATTTTCCAATTCCATCCTCTAGATCAAGTCATAAGCTACAAAATTTTGTACTGGAATTTTTTCGTAGGACGCACCGTTCTCGAGAAATCCGCTGTCAAAACTTGCATACGAAACAGAAGAAAACCAACTTTCATTAATTTTTTTGAAAAATTTGCCCAAATATTGGTAAATTGGTGGATTTTCCAATTCCATCCTCTAGATCAAGTCATAAGCTACAAAATTTTGTACTGGAATTTTTTCGTAGGACGCACCGTTCTCGAGAAATCCGCTGTCAAAACTTGCATACGAAACAGAAGAAAACAACTTTCATTCATTTTTTTTTTAAATTTGCCCAAATAATGGTAAATTGATGGATTTTCCAATTCCATCCTCTAGATCAAGTCATAAGCTACAAAATTTTGTACTGCAATTTTTTCGTAGGACGCACCGTTCTCGAGAAATCCGCTGTCAAAACTTGCATACGAAACAGAAGAAAACCAACTTTCATTAATTTTTTTGAAAAATTTGCCCAAATAATGGTTAATTGGTGGATTTTCCAATTCCATCCTCTAGATCAAGTCATAAGCTACAAAATTTTGTACTGGAATTTTTTCGTAGGACGCACCGTTCTCGAGAAATCCGCTGTCAAAACTTGCATACGAAACAGAAGAAAACCAACTTTCATTCATTTTTTTGAAAAATTTGCCCAAATATTGGTAAATTGGTGGATTTTCCAATTCCATCCTCTAGATCAAGTCATAAGCTACAAAATTTTGTACTGGAATTTTTTCGTAGGACGCACCGTTCTCGAGAAATCCGCTGTCAAAACTTGCATACGAAACAGAAGAAAACCAACTTTCATTCATTTTTTTGAAAAATTTGCCCAAATATTGGTAAATTGGTGGATTTTCCAATTCCATCCTCTAGATCAAGTCATAAGCTACAAAATTTTGTACTGGAATTTTTCGTAGGACGCACCGTTCTCGAGAAATCCGCTGTCAAAACTTGCATACGAAACAGAAGAAAACAACTTTCATTCATTTTTTTGAAAAATTTGCCCAAATATTGGTAAATTGGTGGATTTTCCAATTCTATCCTCTAGATCAAGTCATAAGCTACAAAATTTTGTACTGGAATTTTTTCGTAGGACGCACCGTTCTCGAGAAATCCGCTGTCAAAACTTGCATACGAAACAGAAGAAAACAACTTTCATTCATTTTTTTGAAAAATTTGCCCAAATAATGGTAAATTGATGGATTTTCCAATTCCATCCTCTAGATCAAGTCATAAGCTACAAAATTTTGTACTGGAATTTTTTCGTAGGACGCACCGTTCTCGAGAAATCCGGTGTCAAAACTTGCATACGAAACAGAAGAAAACAACTTTCATTCATTTTTTTGAAAAATTTGCCCAAATATTGGTAAATTGGTGGATTTTCCAATTCTATCCTCTAGATCAAGTCATAAGCTACAAAATTTTGTACTGGAATTTTTTCGTAGGACGCACCGTTCTCGAGAAATCCGCTGTCAAAACTTGCATACGAAACAGAAGAAAACAACTTTCATTCATTTTTTTGAAAAATTTGCCCAAATAATGGTAAATTGGTGGATTTTCCAATTCCATCCTCTAGATCAAGTCATAAGCTACAAAATTTTGTACTGGAATTTTTTCGTAGGACGCACCGTTCTCGAGAAATCCGCTGTCAAAACTTGCATACGAAACAGAAGAAAACAACTTTCATTCATTTTTTTTTAAATTTGCCCAAATAATGGTAAAGTGATGGATTTTCCAATTCCATCCTCTAGATCAAGTCATAAGCTACAAAATTTTGTACTGGAATTTTTTCGTAGGACGCACCGTTCTCGAGAAATCCGCTGTCAAAACTTGCATACGAAACAGAAGAAAACAACTTTCATTCATTTTTTTGAAAAATTTGCCCAAATAATGGTAAATTGGTGGATTTTCCAATTCCATCCTCTAGATCAAGTCATAAGCTACAAAATTTTGTACTGGAATTTTTTCGTAGGACGCACCGTTCTCGAGAAATCCGCTGTCAAAACTTGCATACGAAACAGAAGAAAACAACTTTCATTCATTTTTTTTTTAATTTGCCCAAATAATGGTAAATTGATGGATTTTCCAATTCCATCCTCTAGATCAAGTCATAAGCTACAAAATTTTGTACTGGAATTTTTTCGTAGGACGCACCGTTCTCGAGAAATCCGCTGTCAAAACTTGCATACGAAACAGAAGAAAACAACTTTCATTCATTTTTTTTTTAAATCTGCCCAAATAATGGTAAATTGATGGATTTTCCAATTCCATCCTCTAGATCAAGTCATAAGCTACAAAATTTTGTACTGGAATTTTTTCGTAGGACGCACCGTTCTCGAGAAATCCGCTGTCAAAACTTGCATACGAAACAGAAGAAAACAACTTTCATTCATTTTTTTTTTAAATTTGCCCAAATAATGGTAAATTGATGGATTTTCCAATTCCATCCTCTAGATCAAGTCATAAGCTACAAAATTTTGTACTGGAATTTTTTCGTAGGACGCACCGTTCTCGAGAAATCCGCTGTCAAAACTTGCATACGAAACAGAAGAAAACAACTTTCATTCATTTTTTTTTTTAATTTGCCCAAATAATGGTAAATTGATGGATTTTCCAATTCCATCCTCTAGATCAAGTCATAAGCTACAAAATTTTGTACTGGAATTTTTTCGTAGGACGCACCGTTCTCGAGAAATCCGCTGTCAAAACTTGCATACGAAACAGAAGAAAACAACTTTCATTCATTTTTTTTTTTAAATTTGCCCAAATAATGGTAAATTGATGGATTTTCCAATTCCATCCTCTAGATCAAGTCATAAGCTACAAAATTTTGTACTGGAATTTTTTCGTAGGACGCACCGTTCTCGAGAAATCCGCTGTCATAAATGGCATACGAAACAGAAGAAAACAACTTTCATTCATTTTTTTTTTAAATCTGCCCAAATAATGGTAAATTGATGGATTTTCCAATTCCATCCTCTAGATCAAGTCATAAGCTACAAAATTTTGTACTGGAATTTTTTCGTAGGACGCACCGTTCTCGAGAAATCCGCTGTCAAAACTTGCATACGAAACAGAAGAAAACAACTTTCATTCATTTTTTTGAAAAATTTGCCCAAATATTGGTAAATTGGTGGATTTTCCAATTCTATCCTCTAGATCAAGTCATAAGCTACAAAATGTTGTACTGGAATTTTTTCGTAGGACGCACCGTTCTCGAGAAATCCGCTGTCAAAACTTGCATACGAAACAGAAGAAAACAACTTTCATTCATTTTTTTGAAAAATTTGCCCAAATAATGGTAAATTGGTGGATTTTCCAATTCCATCCTCTAGATCAAGTCATAAGCTACAAAATTTTGTACTGGAATTTTTTCGTAGGACGCACCGTTCTCGAGAAATCCGCTGTCAAAACTTGCATACGAAACAGAAGAAAACAACTTTCATTCATTTTTTTTTTAAATTTGCCCAAATAATGGTAAATTGATGGATTTTCCAATTCCATCCTCTAGATCAAGTCATAAGCTACAAAATTTTGTACTGGAATTTTTTCGTAGGACGCACCGTTCTCGAGAAATCCGCTGTCAAAACTTGCATACGAAACAGAAGAAAACAACTTTCATTCATTTTTTTTTTAAATTTGCCCAAATAATGGTAAATTGATGGATTTTCCAATTCCATCCTCTAGATCAAGTCATAAGCTACAAAATTTTGTACTGGAATTTTTTCGTAGGACGCACCGTTCTCGAGAAATCCGCTGTCAAAACTTGCATACGAAACAGAAGAAAACAACTTTCATTCATTTTTTTGAAAAATTTGCCCAAATAATGGTAAATTGGTGGATTTTCCAATTCCATCCTCTAGATCAAGTCATAAGCTACAAAATTTTGTACTGGAATTTTTTCGTAGGACGCACCGTTCTCGAGAAATCCGCTGTCAAAACTTGCATACGAAACAGAAGAAAACAACTCTCATTCATTTTTTTTTTAAATTTGCCCAAATAATGGTAAATTGATGGATTTTCCAATTCCATCCTCTAGATCAAGTCATAAGCTACAAAATTTTGTACTGGAATTTTTTCGTAGGACGCACCGTTCTCGAGAAATCCGCTGTCAAAACTTGCATACGAAACAGAAGAAAACAACTTTCATTCATTTTTTTTTTAAATTTGCCCAAATAATGGTAAATTGATGGATTTTCCAATTCCATCCTCTAGATCAAGTCATAAGCTACAAAATTTTGTACTGGAATTTTTTCGTAGGACGCACCGTTCTCGAGAAATCCGCTGTCAAAACTTGCATACGAAACAGAAGAAAACAACTTTCATTCATTTTTTTTTTAAATTTGCCCAAATAATGGTAAATTGATGGATTTTCCAATTCCATCCTCTAGATCAAGTCATAAGCTACAAAATTTTGTACTGGAATTTTTTCGTAGGACGCACCGTTCTCGAGAAATCCGCTGTCAAAACTTGCATACGAAACAGAAGAAAACAACTTTCATTCATTTTTTTGAAAAATTTGCCCAAATAATGGTAAATTGGTGGATTTTCCAATTCCATCCTCTAGATCAAGTCATAAGCTACAAAATTTTGTACTGGAATTTTTTCGTAGGACGCACCGTTCTCGAGAAATCCGCTGTCAAAACTTGCATACGAAACAGAAGAAAACAACTCTCATTCATTTTTTTTTTAAATTTGCCCAAATAATGGTAAATTGATGGATTTTCCAATTCCATCCTCTAGATCAAGTCATAAGCTACAAAATTTTGTACTGGAATTTTTTCGTAGGACGCACCGTTCTCGAGAAATCCGCTGTCAAAACTTGCATACGAAACAGAAGAAAACAACTTTCATTAATTTTTTTGAAAAATTTGCCCAAATATTGGTAAATTGGTGGATTTTCCAATTCTATCCTCTAGATCAAGTCATAAGCTACAAAATTTTGTACTGGAATTTTTTCGTAGGACGCACCGTTCTCGAGAAATCCGCTGTCAAAACTTGCATACGAAACAGAAGAAAACAACTTTCATTCATTTTTTTTTTAAATTTGCCCAAATAATGGTAAATTGATGGATTTTCCAATTCCATCCTCTAGATCAAGTCATAAGCTACAAAATTTTGTACTGGAATTTTTTCGTAGGACGCACCGTTCTCGAGAAATCCGCTGTCAAAACTTGCATACGAAACAGAAGAAAACAACTTTCATTCATTTTTTTGAAAAATTTGCCCAAATAATGGTAAATTGGTGGATTTTCCAATTCCATCCTCTAGATCAAGTCATAAGCTACAAAATTTTGTACTGGAATTTTTTCGTAGGACGCACCGTTCTCGAGAAATCCGCTGTCAAAACTTGCATACGAAACAGAAGAAAACAACTTTCATTAATTTTTTTTTTAAATTTGCCCAAATAATGGTAAATTGATGGATTTTCCAATTCCATCCTCTAGATCAAGTCATAAGCTACAAAATTTTGTACTGGAATTTTTTCGTAGGACGCACCGTTCTCGAGAAATCCGCTGTCAAAACTTGCATACGAAACAGAAGAAAACAACTTTCATTCATTTTTTTGAAAAATTTGCCCAAATATTGGTAAATTGGTGGATTTTCCAATTCTATCCTCTAGATCAAGTCATAAGCTACAAAATTTTGTACTGGAATTTTTTCGTAGGACGCACCGTTCTCTAGAAATCCGCTGTCAAAACTTGCATACGAAACAGAAGAAAACAACTTTCATTCATTTTTTTTTTAAATTTGCCCAAATAATGGTAAATTGATGGATTTTCCAATTCCATCCTCTAGATCAAGTCATAAGCTACAAAATTTTGTACTGGAATTTTTTCGTAGGACGCACCGTTCTCGAGAAATCCGCTGTCAAAACTTGCATACGAAACAGAAGAAAACAACTTTCATTCATTTTTTTTTTAAATTTGCCCAAATAATGGTAAATTGATGGATTTTCCAATTCCATCCTCTAGATCAAGTCATAAGCTACAAAATTTTGTACTGGAATTTTTTCGTAGGACGCACCGTTCTCGAGAAATCCGCTGTCAAAACTTGCATACGAAACAGAAGAAAACAACTTTCATTCATTTTTTTGAAAAATTTGCCCAAATAATGGTAAATTGGTGGATTTTCCAATTCCATCCTCTAGATCAAGTCATAAGCTACAAAATTTTGTACTGGAATTTTTTCGTAGGACGCACCGTTCTCGAGAAATCCGCTGTCAAAACTTGCATACGAAACAGAAGAAAACCAACTTTCATTCATTTTTTTGAAAAATTTGCCCAAATATTGGTAAATTGGTGGATTTTCCAATTCCATCCTCTAGATCAAGTCATAAGCTACAAAATTTTGTACTGGAATTTTTTCGTAGGACGCACCGTTCTCGAGAAATCCGCTGTCAAAACTTGCATACGAAACAGAAGAAAACAACTTTCATTCATTTTTTTTTAAATTTGCCCAAATAATGGTAAATTGATGGATTTTCCAATTCCATCCTCTAGATCAAGTCATAAGCTACAAAATTTTGTACTGGAATTTTTTCGTAGGACGCACCGTTCTCGAGAAATCCGCTGTCAAAACTTGCATACGAAACAGAAGAAAACAACTTTCATTCATTTTTTTTTTTAAATCTGCCCAAATAATGGTAAATTGATGGATTTTCCAATTCCATCCTCTAGATCAAGTCATAAGCTACAAAATTTTGTACTGGAATTTTTTCGTAGGACGCACCGTTCTCGAGAAATCCGCTGTCAAAACTTGCATACGAAACAGAAGAAAACCAACTTTCATTCATTTTTTTGAAAAATTTGCCCAAATATTGGTAAATTGTTGGATTTTCCAATTCCATCCTCTAGATCAAGTCATAAGCTACAAAATTTTGTACTGGAATTTTTTCGTAGGACGCACCGTTCTCGAGAAATCCGCTGTCAAAACTTGCATACGAAACAGAAGAAAACAACTTTCATTCATTTTTTTGAAAAATTTGCCCAAATAATGGTAAATTGGTGGATTTTCCAATTCCATCCTCTAGATCAAGTCATAAGCTACAAAATTTTGTACTGGAATTTTTTCGTAGGACGCACCGTTCTCGAGAAATCCGCTGTCAAAACTTGCATACGAAACAGAAGAAAACAACTTTCATTCATTTTTTTTTTTAATTTGCCCAAATAATGGTAAATTGATGGATTTTCCAATTCCATCCTCTAGATCAAGTCATAAGCTACAAAATTTTGTACTGGAATTTTTTCGTAGGACGCACCGTTCTCGAGAAATCCGCTGTCAAAACTTGCATACGAAACAGAAGAAAACAACTTTCATTCATTTTTTTTTTTAAATTTGCCCAAATAATGGTAAATTGATGGATTTTCCAATTCCATCCTCTAGATCAAGTCATAAGCTACAAAATTTTGTACTGGAATTTTTTCGTAGGACGCACCGTTCTCGAGAAATCCGCTGTCATAAATGGCATACGAAACAGAAGAAAACAACTTTCATTCATTTTTTTTTTAAATCTGCCCAAATAATGGTAAATTGATGGATTTTCCAATTCCATCCTCTAGATCAAGTCATAAGCTACAAAATTTTGTACTGGAATTTTTTCGTAGGACGCACCGTTCTCGAGAAATCCGCTGTCAAAACTTGCATACGAAACAGAAGAAAACAACTTTCATTCATTTTTTTGAAAAATTTGCCCAAATATTGGTAAATTGGTGGATTTTCCAATTCTATCCTCTAGATCAAGTCATAAGCTACAAAATGTTGTACTGGAATTTTTTCGTAGGACGCACCGTTCTCGAGAAATCCGCTGTCAAAACTTGCATACGAAACAGAAGAAAACAACTTTCATTCAGTTTTTTGAAAAATTTGCCCAAATAATGGTAAATTGATGGATTTTCCAATTCCATCCTCTAGATCAAGTCATAAGCTACAAAATTTTGTACTGGAATTTTTTCGTAGGACGCACCGCTCTCGAGAAATCCGCTGTCAAAACTTGCATACGAAACAGAAGAAAACAACTTTCATTCATTTTTTTGAAAAATTTGCCCAAATATTGGTAAATTGGTGGATTTTCCAATTCCATCCTCTAGATCAAGTCATAAGCTACAAAATTTTGTACTGGAATTTTTTCGTAGGACGCACCGTTCTCGAGAAATCCGCTGTCAAAACTTGCATACGAAACAGAAGAAAACAACTTTCATTCATTTTTTTGAAAAATTTGCCCAAATATTGGTAAATTGGTGGATTTTCCAATTCCATCCTCTAGATCAAGTCATAAGCTACAAAATTTTGTACTGGAATTTTTTCGTAGGACGCACCGTTCTCGAGAAATCCACTGTCAAAACTTGCATACGAAACAGAAGAAAACAACTTTCATTCATTTTTTTGAAAAATTTGCCCAAATAATGGTAAATTGATGGATTTTCCAATTCCATCCTCTAGATCAAGTCATAAGCTACAAAATTTTGTACTGGAATTTTTTCGTAGGACGCACCGTTCTCGAGAAATCCGCTGTCAAAACTTGCATACGAAACAGAAGAAAACAACTTTCATTCATTTTTTTGAAAAATTTGCCCAAATATTGGTAAATTGGTGGATTTTCCAATTCTATCCTCTAGATCAAGTCATAAGCTACAAAATTTTGTACTGGAATTTTTTCGTAGGACGCACCGTTCTCGAGAAATCCGCTGTCAAAACTTGCATACGAAACAGAAGAAAACAACTTTCATTCATTTTTTTGAAAAATTTGCCCAAATATTGGTAAATTGGTGGATTTTCCAATTCTATCCTCTAGATCAAGTCATAAGCTACAAAATTTTGTACAGCAATTTTGTCGTAGGACGCACCGTTCTCTAGAAATCCGCTGTCAAAACTTGCATACGAAACAGAAGAAAACAACTTTCATTCATTTTTTTTTTAAATTTGCCCAAATAATGGTAAATTGATGGATTTTCCAATTCCATCCTCTAGATCAAGTCATAAGCTACAAAATTTTGTACTGGAATTTTTTCGTAGGACGCACCGTTCTCGAGAAATCCGCTGTCAAAACTTGCATACGAAACAGAAGAAAACAACTTTCATTCATTTTTTTGAAAAATTTGCCCAAATAATGGTAAATTGGTGGATTTTCCAATTCCATCCTCTAGATCAAGTCATAAGCTACAAAATTTTGTACTGGAATTTTTTCGTAGGACGCACCGTTCTCGAGAAATCCGCTGTCAAAACTTGCATACGAAACAGAAGAAAACCAACTTTCATTCATTTTTTTGAAAAATTTGCCCAAATAATGGTAAATTGGTGGATTTTCCAATTCCATCCTCTAGATCAAGTCATAAGCTACAAAATTTTGTACTGCAATTTTTTCGTAGGACGCACCGTTCTAGAGAAATCCGCTGTCAAAACTTGCATACGAAACAGAAGAAAACCAACTTTCATTCATTTTTTTGAAAAATTTGCCCAAATAATGGTAAATTGGTGGATTTTCCAATTCCATCCTCTGATCAAGTCATAAGCTACAAAATTTTGTGCTGGAATTTTTTCGTAGGACGCACCGTTCTCGAGAAATCCGCTGTCAAAACTTGCATACGAAACAGAAGAAAACCAACTTTCATTCATTTTTTTGAAAAATTTGCCCAAATAATGGTAAATTGGTGGATTTTCCAATTCCATCCTCTGATCAAGTCATAAGCTACAAAATTTTGTGCTGGAATTTTTTCGTAGGACGCACCGTTCTCGAGAAATCCGCTGTCAAAACTTGCATACGAAACAGAAGAAAACAACTTTCATTCATTTTTTTGAAAAATTTGCCCAAATAATGGTAAATTGATGGATTTTCCAATTCCATCCTCTAGATCAAGTCATAAGCTACAAAATTTTGTACTGCTATTTTTTCGTAGGACGCACCGTTCTCGAGAAATCCGCTGTCAAAACTTGCATACGAAACAGAAGAAAACAACTTTCATTCATTTTTTTGAAAAATTTGCCCAAATAATGGTAAATTGGTGGATTTTCCAATTCCATCCTCTAGATCAAGTCATAAGCTACAAAATTTTGTACTGCAATTTTTTCGTAGGACGCACCGTTCTCGAGAAATCCGCTGTCAAAACTTGCATACGAAACAGAAGAAAACCAACTTTCATTCATTTTTTTGAAAAATTTGCCCAAATATTGGTAAATTGGTGGATTTTCCAATTCCATCCTCTAGATCAAGTCATAAGCTACAAAATTTTGTACTGGAATTTTTTCGTAGGACGCACCGTTCTCGAGAAATCCGCTGTCAAAACTTGCATACGAAACAGAAGAAAACAACTTTCATTCATTTTTTTTTAAATTTGCCCAAATAATGGTAAATTGATGGATTTTCCAATTCCATCCTCTAGATCAAGTCATAAGCTACAAAATTTTGTACTGGAATTTTTTCGTAGGACGCACCGTTCTCGAGAAATCCGCTGTCAAAACTTGCATACGAAACAGAAGAAAACAACTTTCATTCATTTTTTTTTTAAATCTGCCCAAATAATGGTAAATTGATGGATTTTCCAATTCCATCCTCTAGATCAAGTCATAAGCTACAAAATTTTGTACTGGAATTTTTTCGTAGGACGCACCGTTCTCGAGAAATCCGCTGTCAAAACTTGCATACGAAACAGAAGAAAACCAACTTTCATTCATTTTTTTGAAAAATTTGCCCAAATATTGGTAAATTGGTGGATTTTCCAATTCCATCCTCTAGATCAAGTCATAAGCTACAAAATTTTGTACTGGAATTTTTTCGTAGGACGCACCGTTCTCGAGAAATCCGCTGTCAAAACTTGCATACGAAACAGAAGAAAACAACTTTCATTCATTTTTTTTTAAATTTGCCCAAATAATGGTAAATTGATGGATTTTCCAATTCCATCCTCTAGATCAAGTCATAAGCTACAAAATTTTGTACTGGAATTTTTTCGTAGGACGCACCGTTCTCGAGAAATCCGCTGTCAAAACTTGCATACGAAACAGAAGAAAACAACTTTCATTCATTTTTTTGAAAAATTTGCCCAAATAATGGTAAATTGGTGGATTTTCCAATTCCATCCTCTAGATCAAGTCATAAGCTACAAAATTTTGTACTGGAATTTTTTCGTAGGACGCACCGTTCTCGAGAAATCCGCTGTCAAAAATGGCATACGAAACAGAAGAAAACAACTTTCATTCATTTTTTTTTTAAATCTGCCCAAATAATGGTAAATTGATGGATTTTCCAATTCCATCCTCTAGATCAAGTCATAAGCTACAAAATTTTGTACTGGAATTTTTTCGTAGGACGCACCGTTCTCGAGAAATCCGCTGTCAAAACTTGCATACGAAACAGAAGAAAACCAACTTTCATTCATTTTTTTGAAAAATTTGCCCAAATATTGGTAAATTGGTGGATTTTCCAATTCCATCCTCTAGATCAAGTCATAAGCTACAAAATTTTGTACTGGAATTTTTTCGTAGGACGCACCGTTCTCGAGAAATCCGCTGTCAAAACTTGCATACGAAACAGAAGAAAACAACTTTCATTCATTTTTTTTTTAAATTTGCCCAAATAATGGTAAATTGATGGATTTTCCAATTCCATCCTCTAGATCAAGTCATAAGCTACAAAATTTTGCACAGGAATTTTTTCGTAGGACGCACCGTTCTCGAGAAATCCGCTGTCAAAACATGCATACGAAACAGAAGAAAACAACTTTCATTCATTTTTTTGAAAAATTTGCCCAAATAATGGTAAATTGGTGGATTTTCCAATTCCATCCTCTAGATCAAGTCATAAGCTACAAAATTTTGTACTGGATTTTTTTCGTAGGACGCACCGTTCTCGAGAAATCCGCTGTCAAAACTTGCATACGAAACAGAAGAAAACAACTTTCATTCATTTTTTTGAAAAATTTGCCCAAATATTGGTAAATTGGTGGATTTTCCAATTCCATCCTCTAGATCAAGTCATAAGCTACAAAATTTTGTACTGGAATTTTTTCGTAGGACGCACCGTTCTCGAGAAATCCGCTGTCAAAACTTGCATACGAAACAGAAGAAAACAACTTTCATTCATTTTTTTGAAAAATTTGCCCAAATATTGGTAAATTGGTGGATTTTCCAATTCCATCCTCTAGATCAAGTCATAAGCTACAAAATTTTGTACTGGAATTTTTTCGTAGGACGCACCGTTCTCGAGAAATCCACTGTCAAAACTTGCATACGAAACAGAAGAAAACAACTTTCATTCATTTTTTTGAAAAATTTGCCCAAATAATGGTAAATTGATGGATTTTCCAATTCCATCCTCTAGATCAAGTCATAAGCTACAAAATTTTGTACTGGAATTTTTTCGTAGGACGCACCGTTCTCGAGAAATCCGCTGTCAAAACTTGCATACGAAACAGAAGAAAACAACTTTCATTCATTTTTTTGAAAAATTTGCCCAAATAATGGTAAATTGGTGGATTTTCCAATTCCATCCTCTAGATCAAGTCATAAGCTACAAAATTTTGTACTGGAATTTTTTCGTAGGACGCACCGTTCTCGAGAAATCCGCTGTCAAAACTTGCATACGAAACAGAAGAAAACAACTTTCATTCATTTTTTTGAAAAATTTGCCCAAATATTGGTAAATTGGTGGATTTTCCAATTCTATCCTCTAGATCAAGTCATAAGCTACAAAATTTTGTACAGCAATTTTGTCGTAGGACGCACCGTTCTCTAGAAATCCGCTGTCAAAACTTGCATACGAAACAGAAGAAAACAACTTTCATTCATTTTTTTTTTAAATTTGCCCAAATAATGGTAAATTGATGGATTTTCCAATTCCATCCTCTAGATCAAGTCATAAGCTACAAAATTTTGTACTGGAATTTTTTCGTAGGACGCACCGTTCTCGAGAAATCCGCTGTCAAAACTTGCATACGAAACAGAAGAAAACAACTTTCATTCATTTTTTTGAAAAATTTGCCCAAATAATGGTAAATTGGTGGATTTTCCAATTCCATCCTCTAGATCAAGTCATAAGCTACAAAATTTTGTACTGGAATTTTTTCGTAGGACGCACCGTTCTCGAGAAATCCGCTGTCAAAACTTGCATACGAAACAGAAGAAAACCAACTTTCATTCATTTTTTTGAAAAATTTGCCCAAATAATGGTAAATTGGTGGATTTTCCAATTCCATCCTCTAGATCAAGTCATAAGCTACAAAATTTTGTACTGCAATTTTTTCGTAGGACGCACCGTTCTAGAGAAATCCGCTGTCAAAACTTGCATACGAAACAGAAGAAAACCAACTTTCATTCATTTTTTTGAAAAATTTGCCCAAATAATGGTAAATTGGTGGATTTTCCAATTCCATCCTCTAGATCAAGTCATAAGCTACAAAATTTTGTACTGCAATTTTTTCGTAGGACGCACCGTTCTAGAGAAATCCGCTGTCAAAACTTGCATACGAAACAGAAGAAAACCAACTTTCATTCATTTTTTTGAAAAATTTGCCCAAATAATGGTAAATTGGTGGATTTTCCAATTCCATCCTCTAGATCAAGTCATAAGCTACAAAATTTTGTACTGCAATTTTTTCGTAGGACGCACCGTTCTAGAGAAATCCGCTGTCAAAACTTGCATACGAAACAGAAGAAAACCAACTTTCATTCATTTTTTTGAAAAATTTGCCCAAATAATGGTAAATTGGTGGATTTTCCAATTCCATCCTCTAGATCAAGTCATAAGCTACAAAATTTTGTACTGGAATTTTTTCGTAGGACGCACCGTTCTCGAGAAATCCGCTGTCAAAACTTGCATACGAAACAGAAGAAAACCAACTTTCATTCATTTTTTTGAAAAATTTGCCCAAATAATGGTAAATTGGTGGATTTTCCAATTCCATCCTCTAGATCAAGTCATAAGCTACAAAATTTTGTACTGCAATTTTTTCGTAGGACGCACCGTTCTAGAGAAATCCGCTGTCAAAACTTGCATACGAAACAGAAGAAAACCAACTTTCATTCATTTTTTTGAAAAATTTGCCCAAATAATGGTAAATTGGTGGATTTTCCAATTCCATCCTCTAGATCAAGTCATAAGCTACAAAATTTTGTACTGCAATTTTTTCGTAGGACGCACCGTTCTAGAGAAATCCGCTGTCAAAACTTGCATACGAAACAGAAGAAAACCAACTTTCATTCATTTTTTTGAAAAATTTGCCCAAATAATGGTAAATTGGTGGATTTTCCAATTCCATCCTCTAGATCAAGTCATAAGCTACAAAATTTTGTACTGGAATTTTTTCGTAGGACGCACCGTTCTCGAGAAATCCGCTGTCAAAACTTGCATACGAAACAGAAGAAAACCAACTTTCATTCATTTTTTTGAAAAATTTGCCCAAATAATGGTAAATTGGTGGATTTTCCAATTCCATCCTCTAGATCAAGTCATAAGCTACAAAATTTTGTACTGCAATTTTTTCGTAGGACGCACCGTTCTAGAGAAATCCGCTGTCAAAACTTGCATACGAAACAGAAGAAAACCAACTTTCATTCATTTTTTTGAAAAATTTGCCCAAATAATGGTAAATTGGTGGATTTTCCAATTCCATCCTCTAGATCAAGTCATAAGCTACAAAATTTTGTACTGCAATTTTTTCGTAGGACGCACCGTTCTAGAGAAATCCGCTGTCAAAACTTGCATACGAAACAGAAGAAAACCAACTTTCATTCATTTTTTTGAAAAATTTGCCCAAATAATGGTAAATTGGTGGATTTTCCAATTCCATCCTCTAGATCAAGTCATAAGCTACAAAATTTTGTACTGCAATTTTTTCGTAGGACGCACCGTTCTAGAGAAATCCGCTGTCAAAACTTGCATACGAAACAGAAGAAAACCAACTTTCATTCATTTTTTTGAAAAATTTGCCCAAATAATGGTAAATTGGTGGATTTTCCAATTCCATCCTCTGATCAAGTCATAAGCTACAAAATTTTGTGCTGGAATTTTTTCGTAGGACGCACCGTTCTCGAGAAATCCGCTGTCAAAACTTGCATACGAAACAGAAGAAAACAACTTTCATTCATTTTTTTGAAAAATTTGCCCAAATAATGGTAAATTGATGGATTTTCCAATTCCATCCTCTAGATCAAGTCATAAGCTACAAAATTTTGTACTGCTATTTTTTCGTAGGACGCACCGTTCTCGAGAAATCCGCTGTCAAAACTTGCATACGAAACAGAAGAAAACAACTTTCATTCATTTTTTTGAAAAATTTGCCCAAATAATGGTAAATTGGTGGATTTTCCAATTCCATCCTCTAGATCAAGTCATAAGCTACAAAATTTTGTACTGGAATTTTTTCGTAGGACGCACCGTTCTCGAGAAATCCGCTGTCAAAACTTGCATACGAAACAGAAGAAAACCAACTTTCATTCATTTTTTTGAAAAATTTGCCCAAATAATGGTAAATTGGTGGATTTTCCAATTCCATCCTCTAGATCAAGTCATAAGCTACAAAATTTTGTACTGCAATTTTTTCGTAGGACGCACCGTTCTAGAGAAATCCGCTGTCAAAACTTGCATACGAAACAGAAGAAAACCAACTTTCATTCATTTTTTTGAAAAATTTGCCCAAATAATGGTAAATTGGTGGATTTTCCAATTCCATCCTCTAGATCAAGTCATAAGCTACAAAATTTTGTACTGCAATTTTTTCGTAGGACGCACCGTTCTCGAGAAATCCGCTGTCAAAACTTGCATACGAAAGACATTTCCCGGCGCTTAACGAATTTGCGATTCATTAAACCCACCAAAAGTTGGAATGCAACGGTGCATAGCACTCTTTCATGTCCATTTCCGTTCATGTTCTGTCAAAGTCCCTTCGGGCTTTCACTACACGAAGGTTAGGGTAGGAGTTCCAAGACTAAGGCGAAGTAAATAACATGCCGTGCTGCAGCATCTTCCGCTCTGGTCACGAATCTCACAGGAGTACGTTCGTGGAGTGTAGAAAACCCCGGCCACTGTTTTGTGAGAAACGCCAGCACTTTAAGGTGGTCACACGCCGCCTGACCCGTCTTTAACCCGATTGAACACCGTCACAACACAGACTTACGGCCATTTGCCGCCACACAAAGCAGGGAGTTCCATCAGAGAATAATCTCATCCACCTTAATTGGCAATATCATGCCCTCCGCAAGGACATGCGTCGAGGCCTTGTGAACACACCCAAAGGCAGCCACTTCTAATGATGATTATAAATCAAGCCTTGAGACCCGCTCCAGGAACACGAAGCAATTAAAATGCGAACAACAAACAGGATAACAGGGTTCCACTAACAGCATTAGCGTGCCAATTACGTCTAAAAGCCTCTTTGCCTCCTCGGCTCCTTGCCACCCCACGACTGCGTGCCGGTGTGTGTGTTTGTGAGTGAGCTCTTCGAACTTGCAGCTGGCTGGAGATGCCATCGAGAGGAAGTCTTGGGGAACAAACAAGATGCGTTCTGTTTTATGACTTAATTAGGAGCACTGCTCTCGAACAACAAACATCCCGCACAGACACACTCTCTGTGTGCGATGCAATTTCGAGTGAAATTCAATTAAAAAAAAGCAATAAACCCGCTTAATTGCGTGGAGTGGCAGTAAACTAGTCCGTCTGCGCCGCAAACAGCTGTTCGGACGGACGAGTCGGTTGGTCGATAAACATGCGATAAATATTGAAGATGCCGTTAAGACAGGAAGGCTCGCGGGCTAATGATGGGTTCATCTGGGGGGAAATGAGAAAAACCGGCGGAATGCCTGGCTGAAATGGCATTTGGAAGGCAATTGGCGGACATTTTAGATGCTTCGTGGAAGACAGGGTTGTGATTACCGGGACTTTGTTGCGCCCGTTTGAGGGATAGACGTGCAGTGGTTTATCGACAACTTGAGGCTTGACTGGGGACCGTCCCGAACACCAAAAGATTGCAGCGTTTCTTCACTGACACCGAACAGAGGACTGGTGGGGGCAAATTGAAACAACTGGCTGCGTTCCAATACCTCTCAACAGCTGGGTTGAAAGATTAGACGCATTGCCCGCCTAGAAAGTCCGTCTTCTGTAGGGCGGGCAATGCGTCCGAACGTCCGTCTTCTGTCCGTGCAATCGCCTTACCAAAGAAAGCAGTGAGATCCGAAGGTGTCCTATATTTCTGGCATCCCTGTGAGACGCATAAGCGCCACTTCGCAGAATTTCGTTGTCGACGTCGAATATGTGGACATTCTAGGGGCTTATTTCCTCGATAGCCTGACTAACACACAGGGTCACAGTCACATCAGGGTCAGTCATCTTGTCAAAAACGCTAACAAGTTTGCTGGATAGGAATGGCCGGATCCAGGTACTAACACAATGAGCCACCTTAAACTAACCTCATCTAACCACTGTCATACTGGACCATATCCACTGAAATTAAAGACGAGGGGCTGGCTAAAGATGGTGCCAACTGCAAGGGGTTTTTCGCAGTAGCGCCATCAGAAGAAGTCTTCCAGAGGAAGACAAGCAAGCACTTCAGTTAAGATCAGCCTACATCATCACCTCTCACCTCATCTGGACCAAAAACCAGGTAGTAAGTGACAGAGGAAGCATTGCAGCTCCACAGGCGTCACAGAGGATTTCGTCGGTTAGGACAAGCACAGGGGGGTGGTGGAGAGGGGGAGGGGAGATATGAGAAAGGGGGGGGGGGGGGGGGGGAAGAGGTGTAGAAGTTCATAAAGGGAGCCAGACGTACTAGGAAAGTCCTCTATTCAGCCGATACAAACTGAGGCTTGGCGAAAGCTTAATAAGACCTGAAGCCCAAAAGCCCTGATAAGACCTTATCAAAGCCGAGACTCAAAATCGCTGATCGACACTCACTTCCCCGGAACTAAGCATCCAAATGAAATTTATTGCAAACCAGATTGGGCGGTTAAAAGTTTCGAGCCTTTCAAATCTTCAGGTCCAGACGGTTACAAGCCGGCGGAACTACAGCACAGTCCAGCCATACTATCACCGTGGCTCAAGGCTCTTCTTCTGCAGCTGTTTCAGATTCAGCTACTCACGAAGACTTTGAAGAAAAGCTAATGTGGTTTTCATACCAAAGTGTGGAACAGCTTGCCACAGTTTACCAAATGTCTTTTAATGATGTCAAGTTGGAAACGATAAGTAACACCAATCTGCTACATGAAGCATTCGAGACTGGATTGAGGACGTCCTAGAGCATTCGAGAGTTTTCAGTGGCTACCCGCAAGGGGCCGTACTTTCCACTCTTCTGGTTCTCTCTCTCTCTCTCTCTTCTACTTTTAGATAAGTCTCAAGCATAAGACTGAGGGTCTCAGTTTTTGACTCGGTTTAGGTACCCGTCTGGTGTCCAGCCTGGCCGGCTTGTCCATTTTAAGAACTTTCAATAGTCTGCTGGTTTTACTGAGTATTTCAATCTTCCCACAATAGTCTTTATAGGAGGCACACTAACTTAGTATCTTCTTATATTCTTTTTGTTGTGATCAGTACAGGTCCCTGTCCTCCTCAAAACTTGTCTTAAGGGACCTATTGAGAAGCTTTCTGGTCATCTCCGAATCCCGTGAAGAGCTGCGTCCCACCATGGAACCGGTGATCGACAGGAGGTGTTTCTGGCTGAACATGCCAGTTCGAAACAATTGGTGAGGGCATCGTTCATACCTTGAGCTGCTTTCTCAACCTCCCGTCTCGTTCTGAGCCTAGGGAGAGGTTGGACTCGATTATCTAGCTCATGCCTCAACTGTGTTCACTCGGCTTTTCTGGCAGTCCTTCTCTCCATGAATTGCGTTCAATTCGGAAGTTAATGTACCTATGGTCTGACAGGGACACTTCCAACAGAACCCTCCCTTAAGACATCTCTTGGATAGGGTTACTGGAAGTCACCAAGGTCTTGTAAGCTAGAGAAGCTTGTTGGAACGACTGTAGCACCATCCGAAGAAGAACCACTGAAATATCGTCGACCAAGCCCTTCAAGTATCGGAACCATTTAATGACACAACAGAGGTCCGAGAGCCGAACCTTGTGGAACGCCCTCGTCAATCCTGCAGGACTTATCATCGTCGGTCATAAACAGTCAATGGAGAAGTGCTTCCCCTGACCTGAGGTGAGACATCCCCCTCTTTTGAAGACGGTCGCAGAAAGTTCACACACAAGTTCCTGAAGTCGTTTCACACCTCCCTCCCTCCTTGTCGTTCACGGGCGGGGCCTGATGATTGGTCATTTGCAAGCAACCTGCATTAGGAACGTCCTTCTGGCACACGCACACGCTGACATGGACCCACCTTCATCAAATTATCAACCCCCCATCCATCAGCGTCCACTCCCCTGCTCGGCACACCCACTTGCCAGTTGGTCCCCGTCAATTTGTCCATGCACATATTTCCATTCAATTATGTCAATTAAAAAAGAATTACTCTCGAAAGCAAGCGAGTCTTTGCAGACGCATGCAGCTCGGTGGTACACAGGAACCCCATTTGTGACCGCCACCGGCGGCAGGGCTGCTGGAAGCCCTGTTTAATTGCCCTTTTCATTCCGAATAATGGCATTAAGTGTTTGACGTATCGACTTCATTCACCCTCGATAGGCTTCCCATGGATCTGGGTAATTTATCGTGCTCTCCTCTAGTCGCTCAAAGTTTCACCTTCCACGCTACCTTCCCTCCGGCTGGGGTGTAGTTCGAGTTGCTGGCATCACTTCGGGGAGTTTCTTCTTCGAAACTTTTGCACTTCCTCGAGTAACCGACAAATGTGG
This sequence comes from Eristalis intricaria, assembly GCA_964034865.1. Lineage (NCBI taxonomy): Eukaryota > Metazoa > Arthropoda > Insecta > Diptera > Syrphidae > Eristalis > Eristalis intricaria. The sequence goes on from OZ035877.1 coordinate 12,710,138, forward strand.
GGGTCGCCCTCTGTTTCTCATACACACACACACACACACACAGACACATACGGGATCTATTGTGGAACTTGTGGTGGAACGAAATCAAAAGTTTGTGACAGGAAATCGTTAATAAGTGCGGTCGGAGTAGATGGGGGGTCGAGCTGATGTGGTGTACATGAGGCGAGAACTTGTAACAAATCCGAAATAAAAGCAAACAACTCTCGAACAGGAGCGACGGCGGTGGCGGTGGCGGCAAACAGAACACAACCGAGAATTGTGTACAAGACAAACAAGCTGGCAGTTGGCAGTACGACTGGCGAGGGCGCGGCGTGTATCAACTTTTGAAAAGGGGTCTGCAGAGAAACACAAAATTGAAAGAATCACTCGTCCACGATGCTCAGTTTATCCACGGGGAAGCAATTCTTCCTTGTTCTCTGTTCTCTGTTCACTTGTAACTTTCTTCGGAGAAAACTTCAGGTTGGCACTGAGAAGAAGTTTGACTCGAGGCCGGAGTGAATGCTTCAAGTGGTACGCTCCTCGGTGTTCCTTTTCTTCAAGAGAAGAAGTTTGCTTCAAATCGCTCAAATTCATTGTGTTTCAAGGGTTTATCACATCAGTTCCCATTTAAGGCAGCAGGTGGTGCAATGTGGCTTTTCCTAGGACTTTGTAGCGTGTCCGGTGCAGCGGAGGACACTTCTTTGGTTGAAACGGGTGAGAGCGGTGAAATGATTGCAGAGGAGAATCGGAAAAGGCTCACGACAAGGGGTTCTCTCAGTTCTGTCATCCACGGCAAGGAGGACAGAGTATAAAAATTGAATTTAAGACAATTGATCTTTGGATCATTGGTCTTCGTGTAGACCGTGACAAAGCCGACAATGTATCCCCAAACCAAGGCCTCATCAAACCATGAGTCGACCCCATAAACAAAAGATGGATAAACGTCATGGCAAGAGGAAGGCTTATAATTGCCAAACTAGGTACATCTGAGAGAGTAATCAAAACCAACAAAGGTTGCCCTCAAGGGGGGTGTTCTATCCCCGTTGGTGGATGAACTTCTCGTTGTACCCAATGCAAATGGCTTTACAAACCTTGGCAACGCTGACGATTTAGCTGCCATAGAGAGGGGAAAGCATGAACACGCCGTTGGCAATCTCATGCAAAAGGCCTTAAACTTAACCTGGAAATGGTGCGAAGATGAAGGGCTGTCTATAAACTTTGAAGAGGTTTCAGACTCTTCAAAGAAATTGAAGAGGAGTACAATTTTTGGTGTCCCCAAAAACTCTCCTGGACGCACTACCAAAGCGATCTGGTCCCTGAAACAGCTTGTGGGGAAACCGGGGGCCTAAACTCAAAAATGAGCCTATGGACATATGTTCTGGAAGGCTGCCGTCATTTGCACCACAGGTGCGATGAGAACCACTCCAACTACAGATCTAGAAATGTTACTAAGCCTAACTCAGCTGCAAATTGCTGTTCAGGCCAAGGCTGCGAGACAAGCTGGAGCCCTGCAAAGAAGCTATAACTTCAAAGCAGACAATCCAACGTTATCCCTAGATTCTAAGAAATGTCGACCAGATTAATGAACTATCTAAGGTCACTGATCGCATAACACCAGTCCCAAAATGTATACAGACTTCAAATAAAATATGGTTGCCATCAGAAAAACAAAACGTCAAACCAGTTGGCCACACAAAAATATATTCTTTGGTATATTTCTATTTGTGGAACCCAGGGCTTTGAAATGACAAATTTTGGTAGCAGTGGTGGCATTTGACAAATATTCATGCATACACTGAAGACCCAAACCCAAAAAGATTGCGTACGTCTGTTTGAAATTTTAAATATTAAAGTTCCTGAACTAATAGGTATTATTCATAAAAACAATTTAATCACAACAAAACGCATTCGTTCATTCATAAAATATCGTAAAAACAATCACAGAATGAGCGCCCGAATGAATTTCTATGGAAACATCTGTCAACTGCACAAAAAGTTATAAGTTGACCAATTCGCAATTCCATCCGTCGTGATGGATTCCACTTGCTGCCTCTCTCCCACGCATAAGTTGTTTTAAATTTTTTGACAGGAAGTAATGGAAGCAATTGATTCTATGGGCTTAGACCTGTAGTTCGTTTGTTCTCGTTCTCTTGGTCAACATCTACATTTTGAACCCCAAATAAGGTGACGTTGAGCAGCTGTGTCTTCGAACGGAAAGAGTTGATTTTCGATGGTTTCTTTCACGTGGCACGACCATCCGAGGCAGGCGTTGAATGCAATTTGGCAGACCCAGGATGAGGTGGTTGGACCAAGTCCATAAACTCGCCTAGTTACGCTTGGGCATAACTTCTGATGGAGTTACCCCCGCGACCCCTATAGTGTATCAAGCGGGTCAGATGATGATGGTGATGATGAAATAAGATGGCCAGGACCTCGTGGCCACCGTCGACTCCTGGACTGGAGCCTTGGCCTTCTTCGGTTCACTGACAAGTGTGTCCATGTCTCAAACTCTGCCATTGGCAGTCAACATAAAACTGTAAGACCGACCAATAGCACGCACAACAGTGTTGGTTGCTGTAGAACCTAGACCCTGGTCTATACCCGACTTTAGCGCGATCAAGGGCAAAGAATAAAGGTCGAAGAGATACCGTACTTAGTGCACCCTATTGTCATATGGAGTTCCTTTTCACATGAAAGCCTTCAATTCGAATCACTTTCATAAGCCCTCGGACTCAACATATTCTTCTTCTTTAGTTGGCCCTACAGTCCGGGGTGGACTTGGGACCCAAACAACAAGTCCAATAGTGCAATCTCTTGGTAGCTGTCTCCAGTTTCGTATGGCAGATTGGTTGAGGTCGTTCTTCACCTGGTTGCACCACCTTAGAAGCGGAGTGGCGCCTGCCTCTTCGGGCAGGAGCCGAATTTTCCATAGTTAACGCCTAGCTAGGTTCATGTCGCTGTACAGCATATCTTTTCGGGCTTTAATCAATGGACCAAGGATCGCACACTAAGCTTTTCTCCCGACCAAGGACTTCGTCATCCACTTTTGAGATTAGTCATGCCTTCGCGCCACACAGTGGAACGTCTCCATAGAAAGCCATCTCATAAATGATTTTTACGAAAGTAGGGTTCCCCGAATTATTTTAATGAAAATCGGTAGTTCAAAAAACTGATAATTTAGTTTCGATATTAATTAATTTTCTCTTTGTAAGAGTTTAATAAAAAGAACTGAATATATTATAGGTTTAAATAGGTATTTATTCTTGTTTAAACAAATGAAACACAATTAACTAAATTCTTTGCGTCCGTCTGTTTCGACGTCTGAATCACGACTGACTCTAGTGCTCTTTTTCATCCTACAGGATTTCTCTCTTTCTTCTCTTTATGCTTTGGACTACCACATCTTCATAGGGAAATAAGTAAAATTATTCGCCAAAGTACAGTGGATCAGAATATTGATTTGACTGAATCTATCGTTTCCCGGAAACCTTTCCTTCAGAAGTATATAGTTTTGTACATTTTTTGGAAAGAGCAGAGCTCAAATAAGAAAATAAAATTACAAAAAAATAAGAATATAACAGTGTTGTGTAATATGTAGAGGATAGATAGTTTTAATCTTCCTCTATCTTAGACGTTCTTTTATATTCAAACACACGTTTGACGGATAGCGTAGCAAACTACTTGTTTGATTAATTATTGCTTCAATTGACGATTGATACATTTTTCAATCAAAAACGATTTCCGTATTGTGTAACTAGCTTGATTAATTTGAATTTGTTGACTATTGAGAATAAATTGAATGATGTGACTGTGACATTTATTTGACAGTTAAAAACAGCAGACAATTTCATTTGTTTTCTTTTCTGTTGTGTTGAAAATTGTTCAAATAATAATGAGCTCAGTTGAATTAGCTGTGAATGAAGATGATGAAGATTTTGATGAAGTAGATTTTAAGGAGGCGAAGGCAGTTACTGCTTCTAATCTTCTAGAACTAGAGGAGAGTGTATAGGTATGTACGCACATAGCTCCGTAATCAAAATATTTTCTTATGGATAATCCTTTTCAGTTTCTAGTACTAGTCTATATATAATAAATATATATCATTTTTCATTTTAATTCATTTTTATTGTGGAGTTCATAACAACTTATATACTTGACAAAAATGCTTAAAACTAGTTGTACGTACATTGTTACTACTTCTAACTTCGGGCACTCTAAGCTAAACTTAACCTTATTCTATACCTTTCGACCTAATCTTACGGAATAAAATATAAATGAGAATTTAAAGAGGACATATAAGGATTATTAAGAAAAAATTTGAAAACTTAATGACTGAAGGGTTTATATTACAACTCACAATCTACCTTAAAATAAAACTTACAAACTAACTTAAGCTAACCTACGTATATATGCATCTGTCTATACCCCTATACACATGTGTATACGCATATATCCTTAATATACACAATGTATACATGTATCGTCATGTATACACATATCCATTCTTGCTTCTTTTTTTTTTTTTGTATTTTTATTTTTTTTTTTAAATTTTTTTTTATTCACATATATACAACTTAAAAAACTACCTTAAAACTACCGCGTGGGTCGCCGTGGCATAGTGGGTAAGTGCGTCGCCTCCTACGCAGAGGGTGCCAGGTTCGATACCCGAATTTACCACCTATATCATAATTCACAGCTCCACCTCCTTCGAGTCACTGACAATGCTCAAAGAGTATTTCCTGTCTAGAAAGAAAGTTTCTCAACTACGCCGTTCGGAGTCGGCATTAAACTGTAGGTCCCTTCCACGCTTGAAAGAACAATAGCACGCACAACACAAGTGGTTGCTGAGAAGCTAGGCCCAGGTCCACTTCGGACTGTCGCGCCACCCAAATTTTAAAACTACCTTAAGATATATAAGTCGGCCATAGGTGCGGCTGATAGATTTCCATCTAATCCGCTGCAAGACAGAGACCGACTACGCCCTATAAGGGGGAACGCCCTACCCTCTCTACACCGGGTCTAAAGGGTTCGACGCTGGAGTTCCCTCGCTCCCTAGCCACCAGAAATTTTGGTGCTATCTAGCAACATCCCCGCCGTACTGAACCGGAGGAGACCCTCCTCAACTCGTTGTGCGACAGAACGGTCGTGGTTGAGTCGCCCATCCACAATTGATCTGGCTATGTGAAAAATGAGCGGTACCGCATTCATATCTTGTAACAGGCCGTGCTTATCTAAATGGAGAAAAGCTTCTGGGGGAACGAAGCCACTGTGGCGTACCTTTTCGTGATATTCTGGATTGGGGTAGTAAGCCCCTGAGATCAAGTTATTGCTCTAGCAGTATGACCTCGAATCAACTTCAACAGGAAATTGTCCACTCTTTTCAGTTTTGCCCGAATGTAGACCTCATTGGAATAGAATTTTAATAATAAATATATATGTATGTATAGTTGTGGTATATTGTTGTCGCCGTGGCGTAGCGGGTAAGTTCGTCGACTCCTACGCAGAGGGTGCCAGGATCGAAACACGAATTTACCACCTATCATTATTCACGGCTCCACCTCTTTCGAGTCACTGACAATGCTCAAAGAGTACTCCTGTCTAGAAAAAGCTTCTTAAGTTCGCCGTTCGGAGTCGGCATTAAACTGTAGGTCCCTTCCACTCGTGAAAGAACAATAGCACGCACAACAGGGGTGTGTGCTGAGAAGCTAGGCCCAGGTCCACCTCGGACTGTCGCGCCACCCATATTATATATTATATTATTATGACAAGTTTCTATTCATTTATATTAGGTCTGTTCCCATACTTTCTGCCCAAAATTGTGAAGACTGTCATTTTTTAAGGAGTGGGGTAAAATTCTTTCAGAAAGAAGCAAAATCTCAAGAAAGTACGGAAACGCAGTTTTGCCAAATGTGTAAATTATGTCATTTATGAAGCGTCAAGTCTGAAATCTAACATGAATACATACATGAATCTATCACATACATACAAATGCACAGCAAACTATTTGATTATTTGACACATCAATTCATTTGGCATAAAACCAACAAACTGCCCACAGAAGTTTGTTGTGTTAAAATGGGCAGGGTGGGGAAATTGTTTACTCTCTCGAGAGAGCGCTCATTTGAGATAAAACCCAAATTTTTGGCGTACGCGAACAGAGTTTCGTAGATTTTTGTTGTTTTGTACTGCTTTGTGTTGTTTATTTTGGATACGAGAACAGACCTATTATAACGCTTTATCGTTTGAGAGAATTGACGAGAAATATAAAAAATGGTTCTAAGACGAAGCGAGGATTTTTTTCCAATGAACGGGGTGTGAGGGGCAAGGCCCCCGCATTGATAACATTGAAATTCAAAATTTAGAGATTTAATATTTCGGTTATTTATGAAAATACCCAAAAAAAATGAATTTATGCCTCTTAGCAAATTAAGTTATGCCAAAAAAAAAAAAAAAATTGGGGCATAACTTCATTTTTAGCTTGGGGCATAAATTCGTACCGCCATAATAAATAAAAATATAAAAATTCATCAATTGTATTTTAGTTTTAGTCAAAATGAATTCTCTACAAATACTAACTTTTTTTCCACGCATTTTCCGCACACATATTTCTTACAGACGTTACAATTTGTAGTTGTCTTGTTTTTGCGCTACAGTTCGGGGTGGACCTGGGCCTCAACCAGTAAGACTCTTCAGCCGGCACGATCTTTAGCCAGCTGTCTCCAACTGCGCACAGCAAGTCGATTGAGGTCCTTCTCCATCTATGTGCGCCATCGGTTCCGTGGGCGTCCTCTATTGCGTTGTCCCACTGGTTCGGAGTTGAAGACTCTTCGGGCTGGAGCAGTGTTGTCCATGCGCTCTACATGGCCCAGCCATCTTAAGCGCTGAATCCGTAGACCCCTGACTAGGCTCATGCCACTGTACAGCCCGTACAGTTCGTGGTTGAATCTTCTTCGCAAATAGTCATCATCGCAGACAGGACCAAAGATTGAACGAAGAACTTTTCTCTCGAAAAGAACAAGTGCTTCTTCATCCGCTCTTGAGATTGTCTATGCCTCCGCATCATAGAGCAGGACAGGGATGATCAAGGTCTTTGTCCTTCGAGAGAGGACTCTACTACTCAATTGCCTCTTGAGCCCAAAGAAACAGCGACTGGCAAGAGTAATTCTGCGTTTAATCTCGGTGCTGGTGTTGTTCGTACTGTTCACTTGCGAGCCGATGTAGACGAAGTCCTTCACTATATTGTAATGACCATTTTTTCGAAGCCTCTGCCTTTGTCGTCCTCAAAAATCCAATTGACTAAGAAATTGACATTTATCAAACAAATTTATCTGAATTGACACCTACAATGCCACATTGAGCCAATGTGAATAGAGCCTATTCACAATCGAAAAATTGATAACTATCAATCGTTGACAGTCGCAATGCCAACGAGTGAAATTTATTGATGAGTATCGTGTATCGTTTAGTTTTTGAAACTCGCAATAAGGGTCTAAGTCTAAATTCCAAATCGCTCAACTTTTTTTGCCTTTTTTTTGTCGGACACAATAATGTGTAACTTGGTCACTGGTTGATAAAGTAAAATTGCTATCAATAAATATTTTCTCATAACTGTCCATTCATCAATGTCGGACGTGGGACATATGTAAATAGTGAGATCAAATGAATCTGTAATTCATCTTCAATGATTCAATCCAATCCATCTACATCTGGAGAGCGTAGTAGACCTTCGAAGCCTTACAAGAGTTTCCTTATTTCAAAGCCTAAATATTCAAGATTATATCTACCAAGTAAAGCACTTTTATCTTTAAAAACAAAAAAGTTACAGATTTTTGAGACAGAGAATTCGTTTTCGGACGACTGTGCGTGGTACAGTCCGGCCACACAACTTCGTCGGCTTGTTGGCATAAACCAATAACTTAACGTAGCCCTACAGAAAATAGTCAAGCGACTAATCGACTGGCCCATTTTTTGAGATAACACGCTCTCCATACTTCATCTTCAATAAATCGATTGTAACGTGTCCATATCTTCCAACTCGGGCCAAAAATAATCGGTAATCACGGCGCCATAACGCTGACCATTCACAGTAACGTGACGATCGTTATCGTCGACCAAAAAATACGCAAGCCGCACCAAAAATTTATTTTTTATGGATAAAGTAGTGATTCATGAAGCACATGTGGATTTTCACCCGACCAATAACGCATATATTGCATAATGACGAAAAAATTGGGCCAAAAATGAGCATCGTCGAAAATTGGAGTTTACGCTCTTAAAGTTGCGGTGACCGGCTCTGAATTTCGGTTGAAAATTTTTATGATTTGCAGACGTTGCTCGTTCGTGTTGAGCTTACTGAATTAATTGACAGTGACAGTTTGATGATTAGTGAAAGAGTGCGTTCACAAAATAAATTCAAGGCTGTCAAGTCCCTATTGGAAAACCCTTTACTTCGTTTTTCACTCATTCGTCACTTAACCCATTGAGTCGCTTATTGAATGATGCTCGTGTCTTGAATATGGACTAAAACCAGAAACAAGGTGCAGGGTCCACTCGCGATTGTTTTCAAGACAAGGAGAGTCCCTTGAACGTCTTTGTTCATCCTCTGGATATCATCTTGGGATCATATCGCCTGATCAATGTAAAAAGAGGGGGATAGTGTCGAGACCAAAGACCTTCCTGCCCTAAATCCGTTTTAATGGGAGCCACATTAATATGGAACTATTTCAGTTAATCAACCGATGTGCGCAGTCAGGCGTTTCCAGATCGCATCACATGAACTCAATTAAATCTGTCATTCAGCGGCAATACGCAGCTCAAACCTGTGTACTCTCACAGACACGCACTCCTCCCCCTCCTCAAGTCAACATCAAGATTACACCACTCTCTCTCGTCCCACTTAGGAGTCACATATGTATACCCCCCCCCCTTAAGCCAGTGCAACCCCACGACGTCATGCATTTCTGATTTCTTCCGCGATTTTCAACGATTTTACGACTCTGCCCCCGCATGCGAGGACACGAGCGGCGCGACGAGTCGGTGTTATCGTAAATTGGAATAAGGAGATGATTTTACGAGCATAGACTGGATGTTGAAATCATTTTACACACGAACTTTACGACTTAAATGAAACATAAGGAACGACGGAGCATTTTATGCGAATCCTGTTGAGTTATCTGAATCGACGCAAGGACTGATCTTGTCGAAATGATTACAAATTGACGTCTTTATACACACGATACAGTACCGCGAACGGAGATGCACATGTCCTCGGGACCTTGGGCCTGGGCTGACCCAAAATTGGATTTTAAGTGAGCCGACTCTAAGAGGTCGTAAAGCAAATGAGATCGCATTAAAATGGAACTACTGTCGCGCTCTGGGATCGTCTCCCGAGATCAAAATCTCACTCTTTTAACGATGCTGACACGGTCGAGTTGTGGGCTTGGCGCTGATGAGGAGTTCAAGGAGAATGGAAATGGAGGGAGTCTCTGGTTGTGGATTTAAGGCGTCTGAGGAACTCAAATTACTTAAGCTGGATCCAAATGAAGTTCAGAAATGAAGTGATTCTGCTTGTCTGGCTTCGGACTTTATAGTGGACCATTATTACTTACCACTTACTTATCAGGCTGGCGACCCATGCAGGGTCATGAGCGATAGCTGCTTTCCATTGTTGACGGTCCTGGGCTTGCCGCCTGCAGTCATCAAGACCAAACTGTCTTGTATCCGCGATTACTTGGCATTCTTGCCGGAGATTCAGTCTTTCTCACCTTCTCGAACCAGGAGGCTCGGAATCGAAGGCCCTCTTAGCTGGAGCATTGTTGTCCATGTGCTCGATGTGGCCGAGCCAGTGCTGTCGACGGATCTTTGCCTTTTGGACTACATCCACATACAGCCTGTAGAGTTCGCGGTTACGTCTTCTCCTCCATTCGCCGTCCTCGCAGACGGGACCTTATAGGCGACGTAGAATTTTTCTCCAAGAATCAGACCCTCAGTTTTGCTTATCGTCCATCTTTCGGCTCCATACAGCAGGACTGGCAGAATAAGGGTTTTGTAGAGCATTTAGTCCTTCGAGTCAGAAGTTTTGACGCCAGTTGTTTTGACAAACCGAAGAAACACCGGTTGTCAAAGGCGGTTCTACGTCGGATCTCCACAGTGATGTCGTTTGTGGAACTTACGTTTGCCCCGAGGTAGACAAACTCCTTTACTACCTCGAAAAGAAGCTGTCGATCGTAATGTTTTGACCAAGGTGGTGTGCAGGGGATTGATTCTTACATCTTGTCCTTCCTCATTGACCTTAATACCAGCTCGCTTCGCCTCTTCTTCAATCACCGTAAATGCTTCCACCACGTCACGTTAGGAACGCGCGACGATGTCGATGTCGTCTGCATATCCCAACAGTTGGACTTACTTGTAGAAGATGATGAGAAGTGCCTTCCGTGTTTACAGCTGCACGCCGCACTATCTTCTCCAGTATCAAATTGAAGAAACCACACGACAGCGCATCTCCTTGCCGAAATCCGGTGCAGGTTTCAAACGGCTCGGAAGTCCTCGACCCGAACTGCACGGTGCACCGTGTAAGCGTTAGCGTGGTGCGACACAACCGGATCAGTTTTTCCCGGGATCCCGAATTCGGCCATCGCACCGAATAACCCCTTGCGATGAATGCTGTCGTATGCAGCTTTAAAATCGATAAAGAGGTGGTGAGTATCGATTTGAAACTCGCTGGTCTTTTCCACGATTTGCCTTAGGTCTATAGTTGTTTTGCTGGACCGGAAGCCGCCCTGGTACGTGCCGATTAGTGGGGTGGAAAACGGCTTTAGACGTTCACACAGTACGCTGGACAGGATCTTGTAGGCGACGTTGAGCAGGGATATACCTCTATAGTTGTTGCAAGAGGAAGGATCGCCTTTTTTGTGGATGGGGCATAAGGAGCTGATATTCCAGTCGTCCGGCATGCTTGCGTCCTCACAAATTCTACAGATGATAGGGAGCATGCACCAGGTCCCTACCAGAACATCGCTACCGACCTTGAAGAGCTCTGATGGTAAGCTATCTGAGCCTTTTGTTCTCCTTCAGCCTTTTAAGGACTCTGCCGACTTCTTCAAACCTGGGTGGAAGGAAGACTTCATGGACTGGAGTTGTGATGTCTTGATTGGCTATCACTCTCTCCTGGTCAGGCCCATTAAGCAGCTGTTGGAAGTGCTGCTTAAAAATGTCCACCATTCCCTGCAGGTCAGTAATCAGGTTACCCTCACAGTTTCGAAGAGCCTGGGTGCCTTTCCTAAGGCCAGCGACAAGGCTTTTGGCCTTTTAGAGAAGGCCCGTATTTTATGCTTGTCACCTAGACTCTTCGATATCCTTGAGCTGGGAGGTTGCGAGGGATCTTTTTTCAGGCGTAGAAGCTATTTCTCCTCTCGTCGTCTAGCTCAGTACTCCTCCTGTGCTGCTCTAGTTTTTCGTTGTAGCGCTCTTTGGTATGCCTCGTCGGTTTACAGGTTTCTTCTGCTCCCACTTGCCATCATACCACAGGTTTCTCGTCGAAAGTGGTAGGGAGCCTGGGGTGGTTTCTGCTTCTTCTTTGATGACCGAGCGGCAATGCAACCACATCTCGTTGGCGTTGGTGTGTGACATATCGGCATACCGGAGAGTCTCTCACGTAATTGCTCTTCGTAGGCTCCGACAATCTCTGCGTCCAAAGTCAAGACTCCTCTTTGTTGGCTGGTGCTGCTTTCTGACATTAGACATTCGAGCTCTGAATCGCGCTGCCGCAAGGAAATGGTCAGAGTCCACGTTTGCCCCTCTGAATGTTCACACATCCAGGATATTTGTCAATGAACAGCACATGGTCGTGTGGTTGGCGGTTCCACCATCTGCAGATCACCAAGTTGCCAAAAAGTGCAAAGGAACTATGTGCATTACAGTGGAATTTCTTATCACCCAATGCTGTTGCAGCCCGATTCGCTCTTCAAGTCGAAATTTGAGGTTGCACAATTTTTTGACTTGGGATGCACACCATTTGGACGTCCGCGTTTGGCACTAGCCCGTCCTTGTCCAGGTCAACTCGGGTAGATCGGCCCGGTCCCGTACAATGAGTGGTCAATTTTATTGCTCGATGGACACCAAGTGCCCCCCTTATTCCATTGGAGACGCTGTTGCAACGTGTGGATTTTTTTCTCGTTCTTCGATGGACACCAAGTGCCCCCCTTATTCCATTGGAGACGCTGTTGCAACGTGTGGATTTCTTTCTCCTTCTAACTTCTCCATAAATGTTACACTTCTCTGCCTTATTAGAACACGTAACAAAGAAAACAAAGTACTTAAGCGACACAAGAAAGAAGACTATGGTGAGAAGCTGCAAAACAAGTGCGGTCCGCCAACGCGAAACCTCTCTACGAGTCCTATGCCACCAGCGTAAAGTGCCGAAGACCAGTGGCAATGTATCCAATATGCCATGAGAAGCGCTGCAACTGCTGTGTTGGGTTTCACGCGACCACCACGAAGAAACTCCTGGTTTGGAGAAGAATGCCGGCAAGCACCTGCAGCAAGACAACATGCATATAAAGCTGCCGACGCTGCAAAGAAGGTCGAAAGCTTCTCGAGAGTTTTACGCGAGAAAGAGACGGGAAGAACATCGCCTTCCCCAAAAGAGTACGAGATCCACGCGATCAAAGACATTGAGAGATCATACTCCAGGAAAAATCTACGTCAGTTTTACCAAGAGGTAAGAAGAACGTGTCAATCCACCAAAACCATGTAGAGATGAAGAAGGGAGCCCTGTGGTAGAATCACAATTGGTGCTGAGAATATAGTCTAAGAGCCCACGGCATATTTTCCAATTAAGCTACACATGAATGGAAAGTGGTACGCTCGATGAGTTCAAAAAGCATCTGGCAGCTTATTCCTATCCACCTGACCAAAACGAAGTAAGATGGATCAACAATATCCAAAATTAAATCCAACAAGGCGTACAGACTGAGCCAAAGCAGCCGGAGACGAGTGAGTAAGAAGCCAACACCAACTCATTTCTAAGATTTGGCCCAGATGAGTGTATGCCTAATGAATGGAATCTCTACATCGACCGTTTGCCCGATCCAGCTGCGCCAGAGAAGAAGCATCAGTCTCTTGAACATCGGATACAAGATCTTGCAAACGGCTGAAGCCCTTCGTTAATAACCTGATTGGCCACCTCCCAGCGTGTTTTGAGACCTGGGAAGTCCACAGTAGATCAAATGTTCGCACTTCGGCAGATCCAAGTCCAAATCGATATCCATCATCTGGTCATTGATTTTATGACAGGGCTTATATTTAATTGATGTTTGCTCAAGAGTATTCTAACTGCCCGTCCAACGCCTCACTGCAGCTTATTCCAAGCAGAAGTCAAATGGATGCAAGAGGCAGCCCACGAACTGTCCTGTCGCCATACACATGGAAAGCCAAGTGGTCACAAAGGCTCTGGGCATGCAATCAACCAAATTCCAAAATGGTCAGCTGCAACCGGCTACTGGACTCTGGTCAGCTAGCTAGAAAAGGGCCCGGCTCGCCTCTGTCAAACACATCAGGAGGCTTCCTATCTCCCACTAAAAGCCGTCTGGAATATGTCATTTGGCCACAAATTGCAGGCGGATAGAACTCGAAGTCTAAAGGAAATATAGCCTGCACTGAAACAGAAAAGAACTAAATGGAAAGCAGAAAAGTTTGAAAGATCACAAGCTGACTGTCGTAAGGTCACTGCGCTGCAAGCAATCACACGAGGACAATGGGGGTACCCTCTAACGACTTTTGTAGGAGTTGTAGAGATGAGGAAACAACCCTCCATTACCTCGTCAACTGGATAGCAGCTTGCTTGCTGGGAATTCGTGACATGGTAGGTGTCCCAAGAACGACTAAATATCTGCAGCACAAAACATAGATTCACAAGGAGGAATGGCAAAAATGACAATCGCTTGACCTAAGAGCTCTGAAGCCTCGAAATGACAGCAACTATATGACAAGAGGTCTTTTCTTCACCTTCAGCAGGCCCTGACTTGGCTACAGAGATAGCCGACGTCACAGCTGATTGCCCCCAAGTCCATCGACAAATTTGGGTACTTTTTTTGACAGATATTCATGCATTTTTGACGGTTATCCACGAAATAGAACGTCAATGCCGTCCTCTGATTGGTCAATTTGGTTTAAAAACACGTTATGAAAAACAGTTGTCAAAAATTTTAAGGGACAAGAGAGATAGAAATCGGGCATCTCTTGAATACAGTCGCCTCCCCTTATATGCACTCCGCTTAAACGAAACTTTCGGTTGTACGCAACAGGAAATTTCTCACGGTACAACAAAGTTGCCTATATCCGAACGTCGTTTATATGAAAACTCCGTTTAGTTGAAACACATTTTTTGCATTTTTTGTATGTTTTTAAACGACTCTGTACTTCATTTCTGCTTGGCTGTCCACATTCTCCGAACTAAAATTGTCCAGCACATGTTTCTACGTTGCACTTCGCGATCTCCTCTGGATTGCCCCTAAATTCTGAATACCTTGGTCCCCCGAAAACCATCGCCGATCAGATCTTCCAGCTTATTACAGACAAGGCTGACTGGCCGCGCTTCTTCATTTGGTCCATCGTAGCACCGAATCGCTACAACTTTAGGTTCGTATAAGATCACATCATTCTATTTATGGCTCCTGCTTACACTTTTCAAGGAAGTTACATATGCCTGATATTCGTTTGGATTTGGTCGCAGCAAAACCTCTGTCTCAGTTCCATTCTTTTGTACCCTAGTCCTGCCTTTCTTTCCCCTTCGCCCTAGGAAACAAATGAATTTCGTTGCTTCTTAAGATCAAACAACATGGGAAGTTGTCCCCAACACGCTAAGTGAAACATCATATTAAACCCGAACCTAACCATAAAAGTAAAACCTCGAAACCTAATGCATAACAATGAATAACAGAAGCCCGCTTAGTGATCAATTCCCCGACCTGTCATGTCACTATAACCTAACCTATCCTGAGCACGATTGGATATAGAAGACAAACGATCAAACGTCCACTTAGCGACCAATTCAGCCCCTAGTCGTTGCGCATTCAGGTCAACACGAAGGCATCCATCCACATCCAGCTAAGTGCCTAAAACTCACTGAATTTCATACGCACCCACAAACAACTGGACATTTCCTTATCACGTATCCAAAAGCAAATAAATTAAAAACGAGCATACGTCTGAAGCAAAATGCCCCGGAAGTAGATACGGATACTTCTTATCGCATTTCTACTGGACATGGATAGTCCACGTCGCCAGCGAAAATAATATTAAGTACTTGACCTGAAAAACCAACAACATAAGCGAGTCCACTTCAGGAGGATAGGTAAGACCCTTTAGATTGTCGTTGAAAAACGATGTCGGGGGCGACGCTTTAATTTGATTTTAATTCTGTACTTCAAATTTTTCCAGACTGTCTATGCGTTGTATATGCAGCTGTGTTCATTGCAGAAGTGGAGGAACAGCAAGTTTAGTTGGAAATTATTTATATCCCTCGTCACTGGCTTATCACATCCCACAGTTGTAAGACTTATCAAGTGCCTTGACTCAAATATGTCGAATGAGTTGATAAACAAGAAACACTTTCGTCGCGACGTTTGGTGCAATTCCAGTGAAACCAAGAGGCGGTGGAGAAAATGCATTATTGTACGGAATTTATTAAGTAAAATAACAGAATTGCAAGTCTTGCAGTAAAGTCAACTTTTCGCTGCAAACTGTTACCATTTATCAGCAAACGTCTCTTTGGGAAAAAAAATCTAAGACGAGGAAAACACTTGTCCGCTTGCCTAAGCGATTTGAAGTTCAGATTCTGAACACTCTCCATTTTTCCAACAGAGTAGCCGCCGACGTGGAATAATTTGACTAGGTTATGTCACATGTGCCAGTTCATGTGGCTGTTTCGAAGGATTCCCTTACAAATTCGTACTTCAACGCTGTTTCGAAGGATTCCCTTACAAATTCGTACTTCAACGCTGTTTCGAAGGATTCCCTTGTAAATTCGTACCTCAAGTCGATTAGCGCAAACATTCACAACATCTTTAGAACACGGCAAATAATATTCGTGAAGGCGCCTATAAATAAACAGTGAAATAAAATCGGAACTAAGCTCATTTAAGCCGAACTCACCTTGATACCGAATGTGCCATAAAGACGATACTCAACCTAGAGACAGAAACGGCAAATCAACCGGAATGTCATTCACAGCTGGAACTCACCACTTCAGCTGGAGGAGTCAATTAAAAAAGCGTCGTTGTGTCAACACACCCTGCAGAGGTCTCAAGCAAACTGCTGATGGTGTTGTAGACGCGTGAAAAATGTTGTTCCGACACAGAAATCGCTTGAAAATTGCGCCTACTCATGCCCATGGCATTACTGAATGTAAGTGAAAAATGACTCCTATTGCTGAATTTGAATTTCTTCCAGATATTGAAATTTAATTCACAAAAAAGCTGCTAGGCCATGGAATAATAATCCACCGTCACAGCTGATTCGACAGAAAAAGCAATTCTCGAATGGTTGGGGATCATCCAAATGTAAACACACAAACCCAACATCCAGCTTAACATCCCTCCATTAGTCCTTCCCGCGGCGGGGTGGGGAGGGGAGGTGGAGAAGAAGAATGCCCCCGTTCCCTAGATTTGCGTATAAAACATCAAGAGCCGTCATAAATACCAACCGAACCCAGAAACCAGGGCATGTCTACCAAATTACCTCATTTGGGGCAGCCATCAGCAATGCCTCCACCACGACCAACTGTCAAATGGAAACCTCAAATATACTCAGTTTTGATTGATGTTCTTTGTTATTTACCGAAACCAATATCCACGACGAATCCAACGTCATTTGAAATTGCCCCTCATTATCGATATTCCCACACTTGTGACATAACCTAGGACACGGGCAATGATGTCCCACAAGAGTGTAACAACACCGCACCAACAACAACAGAAAAACAAACAAAATTTAAATTAATAAACAAAACACTGAGCGAAAGAGAGAGATACCCACCCGAGCTGCCGCCCTCAGTCACACATGCTGATGGTGATGGGCCACACAACGAAACGACGAAACGAACAAACAACATGAACTCATGAAGCGATGGAGCTACGAAAACAGGAGAGAGAAAAAGCGCAGTCGTTCCTTACCTTGACAAATGTCAATGCTCGTCGTCGCTCTCCGCAGAAAGAGCACCAGCCAGCACCTCGTCTCGTGCCAAAGAGAAATATCCAATTCAATCCAACAAACGCGATATCTGCTTGGGCTACGGCCGTTCGGCGACCAAAAGAGAGCAGGAATCTCTCACACGCGACACTCGTTAACGCACACACTCACACGCGGCCAAGAGGAAGAGATTTACCAACCACACGGAGATGACGGATTTTTTCTTTGCTTCTCTCCTCTTTCACGGCACTTCTTTTTCTATTTTTTTTTCCGGAATTTATTTTGTTTTCACTTTTTATTTTTCACAGATTCACACATTTCGCCTACGCACCGAGGTGAGGACCGACGATTGCCAGCCAAAAACATGACCAGGAGCCGATGTGTGGCGGAGGCACCTTACATCACAGAGCGAAGCTGGGCCAGGTGACAGCTTCACCGCGGACAGAGTGACCAAGAGAGCGCGATGATTTATGCACCTTTCACCAGATTTTATCGGGAATTCAAGACGGCCACAGAACGCGTTGAAAACTACACCGCTGCACAGATCGCGCGACCAACGAATGACAGATGACAACAGACCCGACGACGACGACGACGGTGACGTTGGAGACTTCACTTTTTCGTCATCGCCATCAACAAATCTTCGAGGGAGCTCTTCGCACACGCACGCAGCTCCACATGCCCGACACGGTCGCGGAGGTGGTAATGCTGTGTGGCAAATGTGACAGCTGATTGGAATGGAAACACGACGGATTTGATTTATTTTCTGGAAAATTTTACAGATTTCGAGTGGTTTTCAAGCGAGGACACGATGACCCGTCAGAGTGTCGTTGTAAAAGTCACAAAATGTGCTCACTGTGAGGCAGTTCTTGAGAGTATTTCACGGAACAGCACCGCACACACGTTCGCCACCTGCAGTGAGGATGATTCGTTTTATACTACTAGACTCGAGAGTGGAAGTGAACGGCAACGGCCACCAATTGCAGGCGAAACACGCTCCAAGTCCAATTCAAGTAGCATAATTATTTTGATACACACACCGATAGAGTGCGCCGCACGAAAGAGAGCCGGACGCGACGGCTGCTGGTTCTTTGCTTTCGAGGAATGTAAGAGAGCTCCTCTCGTTGCCGTTCGCCATGAGTAAGACAGAGAGAGGAAACATTTGCAGCTGGGACCGAGTGGGAATGGAGAGATGTCATGCTGAAGATTTTGTTGAATGTGAAACGAGCGGGAATTGGAGAAATGTTGCGAACGTCAGGCTGTTGCGGTTGTGTCCTGGATTCCAAGTGTTTTTCGGAACAAGACCACAGCCAATACACATGTACGCACTCTTGGAGGTCATCGCAGTTCACCGAAGTGTTCATCGTTGTTGTGTGCATGCCGTGGAGACACGTGCACTTTGACATTTCATTTTTGGAGAGATGTGGGTTACGTTGATTTCAGTTACGAAATTGAATATTCCATAAGTGGACATGAAGGTGCGATGGAGAAGAGCATGATTGGGCGAATGGAGTGGTGCGACGGAGGGAGTGTCGGTAAGTGAGTCAGTCTCCAATCAGCACGATTCACTTTACGCAGCGATATTCTAGTTACTGTAGGTTAGGTTGAGGTGGCTGACTGCCGCGCATACGGACAGCAGACACACTTGGACCAAGCGAAGGCCCATTGTGCTACCACGCTGATCAAGGGTACCTATTCCGCAAACCAATTATGCCTGAAACACAATAGTGCGTTGCGCCAGCCGACTTCATGTTACGGAGAGAGTGCGATAACGCACTGCGTTGAAATAAATACTCAATTTATCAGCTGTTCTCTCTCTCTCATCAGCTGTTTCTCTCTCTACTTTTGTCGTTAAATTATTTTTAATCAGCTGTTTTCATTTCTAAAATGACAGTTGACACAGAATACTCTCAATTTGGAAGAAAACTCTCAACTTGGGAGAAAATCTCTCTCACAGCGCACCCCTCTGTCAAAAAATGTCCCACATGTTGAATAATGATGTGCGATGGACTACGTTTTACGTTTTATAACGATCCTCTCATCTCTCTCAATTTTGACTAACGCAGGTCGACGCTGTATTTTGTGCTTGGTCATTGAATTGTGTGCGTTATAAGCCAACGCCAGCGCAAACGCTATATTTGCGTTTCAGGCATTAGTGTAACCCTTCGATCATTTATTCCGTTGAAAGATAAAGCCTCTTTTATACTCTTGCCAGAGCAATGAAATTCAGTGAACCACTTGTGCACCATTCCATGCCCAGAGTCGGTGCCATGCTGCACTTAACTCCCAAGCCAATATGGCCATTGTGGTACGTTGACGAGCAAGTGTCTGCTTCTGGACGGGCATGATCTTCAACACCTCATCCCTAAGAGCAGAGCCCAAGTAGATTTTTCAATTTTTTCGAACTCCTTGATTGACACAGAGTACGGATAGATTTTTTCAAGACTCTGAATCTTGGCCCAATTTGGTGACTAGAGCCCACTCCTTGGAGTCTTCCTTGCCACCATGAGAACCAAATCCTCCACGGGCTGGACATTCGTCCGCCATTCTGCAGTCTAAATTAAAGAATGAACGACTAAATTAAAGTAAAGGGAGACACACTTTGAAATTTTCTAAATTTTTCTTCGATGACAAAATTTATGCTTAAAACTGAGCAAAGACTGTCTGGGCCAGAAGCAGAAATGAAGTATTGCAGAGATGCTCGACTTCTACCTCTCTTTCCCTTTAAGATTTTTGACTGTTTTTTATAACCAAATTGACCAATCAGAGAACGGCATTGACGTTATTTCGTGAATAACCGTCAAAAATTCATGAATATCTGTCAAAAAAGTACTCAAATGGACTAGGGGGCATTCAGCTGTGAAGTCGGCTATCTCTGTAATACTTCATTTCTGCCCAGAGTCTCCACGATATTTGTTAAGTCTGTCATCAGTCTACTTTAATGGTTTTACAGCGCACTGCTGGAACCATGCACACATTTTCTGTTGCAGGCAGAATAGCATTGGATGGGAAGAAGGCCTTTCAGAGCAGTTTTGTGAATCGCTTGTTCCCATGTGAATTGGAAACTCATTTATTCTTTTGTTACTGACCCTTTCATAGGGAGAAATCGAACATCTGGCGGATAACGAAGTGGTGCTGATGATGGATTAGGAACATGTGCATGTCACGTGGACTTGGCTTGCCTGAAATAAGGACGCGTCGGCAAAAATAAATGGAATTAAGGAATAAAGGGATATCGATAGAGTAACACATCACTAGACACACAAATCACCAGCAAATGGATTAAAATACACTTCGAGAGGCGAAACAGTGTTCAGACACAGGGACACATGACAAGGCGGTAAATTCAACGCCTCCAGCGAAAATAATCGAAGATGACTGTTGGCTTTTTGACAACAGCCATCAAAGGAGCTCCAATTGATGTGACAAGTTTTCCATAGGAACAACGATCCTTGAGCGTGAGCTTTGCCAACAAAAAAGAAGCTAAGACATTCGGCCTCTGAGGAAGACAAAGATAGGGGATCAGATCATGCGCGATCAAAGAAATGGCAGGGAGGGTGGAGCAATTATAGAATGGGAGAAATGTATGCCGGCATAAAAATGGATAACTGGTAGTAGATTACATGTTGGTGAAGATATTGGGGTGCATGACTGCTAATAATGACGAGGGATTCACACAATTGCGCTTATCGTTTAACGACAAGTCACTTAACGACTGCGTGAGGTCGGCATTGTCCTTTAACCCTTTGTTGACCTACGGTACTTGTAAGTACCACATTCTTTTGCACTAAGTAAAAACTCTATATAACTCAAATACGCTATGTACTCCCAAAGAGACCCTTAAGTATCATGTAACCATGTAAATTATTATTTGACATTTCTTATTACATTTTAGCCAGAGTTATAAGAAGAAGAGAGTAATTTTCATCAACTTTGGTGTATGAAGAATTCAGTAGGCCTTTCGTCAAACTTTTAAATTATTTATTTGATTTGCATATTGAGCTTCGAAAGCAGTAAGAATACAATTGCAGTTCTACAATTTTTTTATAACAGTTTACAAAACAAAACTAAAGCGGACTGGTAAGTACCGTTGGGCTGTGTGATAACAATTTCTGTCCTCTTTCAACTCTCTATTGGCACCAATGAAATTTGTTCCACAGTCACTATATATATCCTTGCAAACCTTAAAGCACCTATAAAGGCATCAGATGACCAAATGGATGGCCTTAGTAGCTAAACATATAAATAGCGCTATGTATCCCTTTCATGCAATTCGGCCCCTTCCTCTGGATGGCAACACGTTAAAAGGTCCTGCGTAATCAACGCCAGTCGACGAAAATGGTGGTAAATCATCCAGACTCGCTCAGGTCGTAAATCATCCATTAGTTGCTTACATGGTTCGGGCTTGTTCTTGTAACGCAACGATGAATCGCGAATCGTATCACATTGCGTCCGTTCATTATCCAAAACTGTCAAACTCTGGATGTGATTTAATGCCCCGTGGATGGTGCTTAGATGACTATAGTTGACAACTAAGTCCGTAAATTGGTGTTTTGCTGGTAGAATATAGGCGTATTTTTGATCTTTAGGAAGCAATGCATTTTTGAGTCGGCCCCCAAGGCGAATTGTCCTTTCTTCTTGGTCTAAATATGGATTAAGTGGACGGAGTGGGCTCCGTTCAGGTATTGACTTGCCTGTTGATAAAACATTCCATTCCCTAGCAAATGCTTCCCGTTCCCGCACTTAAATGATCAGCTGTGAGCCTTCCAGTAGCCTTGGGTACCAGCTGAGAGCGACAATTCTTCATGAAACGAATGCAGTAAGCTACAATACGCAAAGCCCTAGAGAGTGATGACCACTTACTGAGCATGCTAGGTTCTGAATCCTTAACGATGCCCGAGAATATCTTAGTCTTCCTTTTCTCTTCTTCGACTTCCGGAAATGATACATTTAGTGGTGGTTTCGGCCATTCACTGCACCGCAACTTAAGAAAGTTCACCCGCAATAAAAATATTTCTTGCATCGATTAAGAAAACCTAAACATTTCGCAGCATTTTTGGCGACCTCAAATAGTACACATACCAAGGATGGAAAGTTTTCCGGTCTCATCGACACAAGCGCCATTCTTGGATGATGGCTGATTATCAAGGGTTCGCTGGAGTGACAGCAGACAGCATTGAGTTTTTGAAGCATTGAATTCCACTCTATTGTTTTTTCCTCAGTTAATTATGCTCTCAAGATTGGAATTCAATGTGCCTTACATACGCTGCCGTTCCAATTCTACGGCCGAAGGGTGGGATCTTGGAACGAATATGAAAAGCTAAGGGTGCTGTCATCAGCGAAGGAATGGATTGGATTCGAAGTAGCAGACAAGTGATCATTTATAAAAATGGGAAAGAGTGTCGGAGACAGAACTGAGCCTTGGGGAACACCAGCATTTATTTGGTGGATATCAGACTTGAACCCATCCAAAACAACTTGAATTGAACGGTTCGAAAGGTAATTTGTAAAAAAAAAAACATTTGAATTTTTCAAAAAATCCCCGAACACGTCCGTTCTCTTCCTGAGAATGGAATAAGATTAGACCCTGTCTATCCTCAGAGACGCCTCGAGCGGTCCCCTACCTAATTTCGAGGGCACCTGTTTGATGCGCCAATAGAAGAAGAGATTCATCGATACCATAGGCACACATTTTCGACAAGAGAGCTTGATGCCAATTTCAAAATAAACTTCGTTCATTGAAGTAAAATTGCATTTGGAATGATATTTTTTGATTCGAAAACCGAAGATGCAGAAGTACTTAATGCCAAAATCAGAATAAGATACCTTAGGGATAATAGCAATCCATTAGAATTGTGTGAAAATGAGTAAGTATTCATATATTTATACAAAGAAAAAGAATACCATCGAAAACAAATCCATTTGTTGTTTAGTTTTGTACAGCAGTTTAGAGTGAATAAGGAATGTCTCTGTCTGATGATACTAAGCTACTTAAATCTTCCAGACAGCGTTAGAAGCACATCGGTTCCACCAGTTCTGCAGCTTTGCGCAACTTTAAGTGTATTAGCCAGTGGGAGTTACCAAGCGAATGTAGGAAGAAATGTGCTACTAGGCATGGCACAGACCAACGGTGTCAACATTTTTCCGATGTTCGTTGGTTGTTTTGGAAAACACATTTTCTCCTCAATGGATACAAATTCGATGCATTAAAATTTCAAGAGAGTAAGGAGTACTACTATCGGAAATTTAAGTTGCCGGGAAATAGTGGGATGTGTTGATGGCACTCACACTCCTATTTTGAGACCCAAGCTTCGCTTCCATAATGAGGACGACTTTTTATTAATTGATGACGATAACTTTTTTCTATCGACTAAAAAATTTTGTTTCAAACGTCATATTCGCTTTTGTATGCTCGAGGATACTCGATTGATTATATAATGTCAGGCAGTCGTGCCGCTATCTCAGCACTAGACTCCTACATCATCAATTCTGTGGGAAGCAATCAAATATATGATTTCGTCTACCGCGTCTACCACAAGAGTGCTTCCAGTAAAAGCACTCTTCAGACAGCACCAATGGCCTCCTACTTGACAATTGGTGTTTTTAACAACTCTCATTTTGGCTTTTTTGTCAGGTTATCAAAGATGTAAGCACTATGGTTTCCTCCTCTTTCTCGTCGTTGCCAATTCTGCAGACATTGCATGGGGGGCCAATCTTAAGGCGTGACAATGCTTGAGGAGATGCTAGTTATAATGGCGTTAAGATTTCAGAGAGTAGAACACAATTGCATCGACTAGGTTCAAGAGATATTTTCCAGCAGCGCGGAGGAATGGATGGAAAATCAAACCGGACAATTTGCAGTCATCTGTATCTTCAAGAACATCGAACGAGCTTTAAGCTGAGAAGCTCAATAATTGCAACCATCATAAAAGTTCATCATCATCATCATCATCTTCTGACCCGCATGATCCACTAAAGGGGTCATGGGTAAGGCACGCCCGAGAGATCGCCGGCCAACGCGATCATCCGCCAGCGATTCTAAGCCATCAGTACTTGCCCAGGCGAGTTTTTGGACTAGTTCCAACCCAGTCGTCCTGGGTCTGCCAAGTGGTCGCCTATTTGATGGAAACGCATACAACGCCATCATAGAAGCTCCCCATCAACACAGCGCTTGAGCTGGAAGAGGACTGCTCCTTATCAGTGGCGAAGGGAGCTGCTCTTGTTCCAAAATCTAATGATTCCAAGTCACATTGCCATAAGTAAATGGTCTGTTGCTGTTCCTGTGACATCGTGAGCATTTCCACAATGCTGGAGGCAAATGTCCTTCAGTCCTTTTGATTTATGCAAACATCAAGCACGCGTCATTGCAATGAAGACTCAAACATCAAATGCCTCACTTAACCCCTTAGCTTGCATCCGCAAGAAGTAAACAAATACGCAATGCAACTCATTCAATTTCAACACACAACTCCTCTCGTCTCCACGCCGCTTCATACCTAGCCTCATCCCCTCAATTGGCGCATCGTCAGACCTGCCGAGGTGATCGCTAATGGGTTCCATCCAATTTTAGTCAACAGAAATCATCAGCTAACACACATCTAACGCCGAGATGCATCAGAAAACGCGTTAGCTGTCTGTTTACTTCCACTTCCTTCGAGCCGACTGCCACTCGTCGAGTGTATACAAATCGTCTTGGCGCGCACTTAACCTCTCGCGAAGTATCGGCTGTCGTCAAAGAGCGTAAATGACACAAATAAGCAATGTCAACACGCTAGAGAGCGCTGTGCGCTTATTCGGAGCGCCCACAACACGACTAGCCACGAAAGCTGACCCATGCCGGAGTTCCATGTTGACAAACATTAAAAAACCGGCTCAGCGCATAAATTATCGTGGCGTTTGGCTCGCATGCGGACTTTGAAGGTGATCGCTTGTGATGGAGTTGTTGCTGTGAATTAATCTACTTTCAATTCCTGATTGGAATACTAATTATTAGACGCAGATATTGACTTTACGAAGTAGTTAGACGGTGAGTGCGTTTGAATTGATCTTGCGTCTGCACACTGAAACACACCTCTATGCTTCTTCTGAACCACTCACGTCAAAGGCTTCGGATCTGGACTTAAAGGCTATTGCAAGGGCCTGTTCTACTGCTTCCATTCAAGCTATGGAGTTAATGCGTCGTTCCTTGAAGGGCTACTGACATTTCTAGTGACAGATAGATAGGGACTGTCAAGCAGTTCTCTGAAGAGTCTTGGAATGCGATACAAACGCACAATAAAATATAACTCAAGAACAAGCTGCGCAGGATACAGCCAGGTGCCGATGCATTCTGAACCAGATCATCGGTAAGAGAGGAAGAAACTGCCACAAACACTGACAACAAGCGAAGGAGACGCAAACACACCAGCGGACAAAGCAGAAGCATTTTCATGCTTCAACCATCACCTCCTGATGGACCAGAAATTGTCACAGAAGTCAACACTTACATCAATCCACTCGATAATCAAGCTAAATCAGACATCGTCTTAAACGAAACCACCCGTGATGAACGTGGTTGCCGAGTATACTTTTTTAAATGTCGACGTGGATTGCAAAGCGTTGATATGGCGTCTCATGCAGGCACAAGCGTCTGCACTTAGCCTCTATCAGCGAACTCCTACTCTCACCTCCACGCGGTGAAATCTGGGAGCCGAGCACCTTCGATCGAAGATGGGGTAACCAACCCCCGTGGGACGTCGTTGGCGGCTGCAGACGAGAGAGGGGGGAGAGTGTGCCTGTACCAGGGCTCATCTCTCTTTATGGATGGCGGCGGAGGAGCTGGCAAACTGTCTGGCCAACGGCGGCATCCGAAACTCCAGTCAGAAGGAGCTACCTGGTGCGTCCTTCCAGAGCTACTTCGACATTTTCGGAGCACAGGTCTAGAAGGTTCTTTCAAGGCCAGGTCGGGGCCTTGGAATTGAGATGGCGGCGGAAGATCCCTAAGTTTTAGGGAAAACAGCAGCGCTCACAGCCTCAGCGAGGTTAACGACACCGGACCCTCCGCCCGAGGGTTAAAGAATAGGGCCTGGCCTCCCAGTTGGGGGTTGTGCGAGGGGTGAACCCCTCACCACGTAAAAATATAATGGCTCAGAGACAACCAAATGCCTCGGATACGGACGGAATTAATGGTACAAGGACAACGATTTTCGGTCCTGCACGTGGAATGTTAGGTCCTATAACAGACCACGTGCAGCCGAAGAACTCGCGGAGGCCCTGGACTGCTACAAAGCAGACATTACCGCAATCCAGGAAGTGCGGTGGAATGGGTCGGGCCAAAAGAGGATGAGAAACTGCGACCTCTACTACGGTGATTGCAACAGGGAGAGGCGCTTATTCGGATGTGGATTTGTTGTTCGAGGCAGACTTAGGCAAAAAGTCTTAAGCTTTGTCTGTAAAAGCGCACGCCTCATAACAATCCGCATCAAGGCTTAATTCGGGAACATCAGCCTGATTTGCGCCCACGCCCCGACAGAGGACAAAGATGACAACAGCAAGGAGGACTTCTATGATCTGCTAGAAAGGACTTACGATCAGTGCCCCAGCTTCGGCACCAAGATCATTCTAGGAGATTTCAATGAAAAGCTGGGCAAGAAAGACATCTTTGCCAAAGTCATCGGGCAAAACAGCCTGCACGACACCACATCCGATAACGGACTCAGGCTGGTGGAGTTTGTCACGGGATGTAATCTCTCTGTAGCTAGCACGCGGTTCACACACCTCAACATCCATAAAGGGACCTGGCGGTCCGTCAACCGTCAATCAGATTGATCAAGTTGCGATCGACGTCAGGCGTCACTCCTCCAGCATTCTTGATGTCCGAACGTTCCGAGGAGCCAACATCGACTCGAACCATTTCCTTGTTGTAGCCAATGTAAGAACTCGGATAGATCAACGGAGTCGAGAAAGGACACCACGGTTTGACGTCGGAAAACTACAATCGCAACGGACTGCTAGAATCTTTGCCGATCGAGCCTCCCAGAATCTCTCTCTAAGTTCGTCGCCGCCTGAGCAAACAGTCGTAGAAGATTGGAGGCGTTGTCAAGAAGGTGCCACTGATGTGCTGGGTCTTACGGCACCACCCAGAAAAAAACCCATGGTTTGACAGGGAGTGCAGACTGGCACACGCAGCTAAGCTGGAAGCCTACAAAGCAACGCTGCAACGAACGACGAGAGCTCTTCGTGAGCTCTACGAACAGAGACGAAGGGACGAGACCCGGCTTCTCAGGAGAAAGAAGAAAGAGCACGAGAAGCGCGCGATCGAGGAGATGGAGAGGTGCTACGGTAGGAACGATGTCCGAAAGTTTTACCAGAGGGTGAAACAATTATCCAGTGGATATCAGGTTCGGACAGAAGCCTGCCGGGACGAGAATGGACACCTAGTAGTAGAGTCGCAGTCGATCATTTTTCACCACTTCCATTTCTGCAGACTGCTAAACGGCGATGATGACACCAATACTGCTGTCAGGCAGAATGTTCCACTCAACGCAATTGACGATGATCGATGAGAATTCCCTCCCTCCGACCTATACGGGGTCAAGATAGCAATATCAAGACTGAAGTCTAACAAAGCTGCCGGTATGGACGGACTGTCCGCTGAAATCTTTAAGGCAGCTGGAGATGTTTTGGTTGGGCGCATGCAACAGCTCATCTGTAAGATATGGTCGAAGGAAAACATGCCTGACGAGTGGAACCTCAGTATCGTTTGCCCGGTCCACAAGAAAGGAGACCCCTTTGACTGCGCCAACTACCGAGGGACAAATCTCCTTAACATCGCCTATAAGATCCTCTCTGCCGTTTTTTGTGAGCGCCTGAAACCATTCGTCAACAACCTGATAGGTCCATATCAGCGCGGTTTCAGGCCAGGGAAGTCCACCATCGACCAAATATTCACATTACGGCAGATCCTGGAAAAAACCCAAGAAATGCAGATCGACACCCACCACCTATTCGTCGATTTCAAGGCCGCATATGACAGCGTGCATAGGGACGAGCTATACAACGCCCAACATTCCTGCCAAACTCTTCGGGTGGTGAAGGATGACGATGGAGAATGCTCGCTGCTCCATCAAGGTCGGTATCGAACTCACCGAGACCATCGACGCCAACAAAGGTTTTAGACAAGGCGACGTGCTGTCATGTGACTTCTTTCACGTCATCCTGGAGAAGATCGTGCAAGGCACGCCAACACAGGATGATCTTCCAGAAGTCCATGCAACTGGTGGCATTCGCGGATGACATTGACGTGATTGGCGTTTGCTGGCATTCAGGCGGAGGCGGCTAAAATGGGTCTAGTGGTGAATGAGGGCAAAACGAAGTATATGCTGTCATCGAGAAAGGACATACAACATCGACGAATTGGCCAAAACGTCAATGTAGGCAGTTATAACTTCGAGGTAGTAAAGGACTTCGTCTACCTCGGCTCGCAAGTAAACAGTACGAACAACACCAGTAACGAGATTAAACGCAGAATTACTCTTGTCAGTCGCTGTTGCTTTGGGCTCAAGAGGCAATTGAGTAGTGGAGTCCTCTCTCGAAGGACCAAGACCTTGATCATCCCTGTCCTGCTCTATGGTGCGGATGCATGGACAATCTCACACGCGGATGAAGAAGCACTTGGTCTTTTCGAGAGAAAAGTTCTGCGCTCAATCTTTGGTCCTGTCTGCGTTGATGGAAGATTCAACCACGAACTGTACGGGCTGTACAGCGGCATGAGCCTAGTCAGGCGTCTACGGATTCAACGCCTAAAATGGGACAGCACTGCTCCAGCTCGAAGAGTATTCGACTCCGAACCAGTGGGACAACGCAATAGAGGACGCCCACGGAACCGATGGCGCACCCAGGTGGAGAAGGACCTCAATCGACTTGGTGTGCGCAGTTGGAGACAGCTGGCAAAAGATCGTGCCGGCTGGAGAGGCTTGTTGGTTGAGGCCCAGGTCCACCCCGGACTGTAGCGCCAAATAAAGAAGGAAATGTCGGCAATGAACTCGAAGATTATCCGCGATCTAACAACTTATAGTAATATAGGAAGACCTACAGGCGGTACTGCCTCTTCTAATCTGGACTACACCTCACTTCTTTACTTCTCAGAGAAAAACTTCAAAACCCTAATTCCGGAAAGAGACCTGTGGTATGGCGACAACATACCATTCGGTAACGCCATTCGTTTCTGCAGAGACGGATCCAAAACGGAAGAAGGACTAGGCAGTGGAATTTTCTCTGAACATCTTATTAATCAATCCATCTCCCTAATCACTGCAGCGTTTTCCAAGCGGAAATAATGACGATCAGCGAAGCCCTGGTCTGGCTGAGGTGGAACGCGATATCCATCCGTGATATTTACATCTTAACCGATAGCAGGCAGCAATCAAATGCCTAACATCGTTCTATAAACTCAAAAATAGTCATTAGCTGTCGCACATCTCTTGACGAGATATCGGAACAGTTTCGAATTCGCTTGTGTTGGGTCCCGGGCCATAGAGACATTATGGGATGCTGCAAGGATGACAAACTCGCAAAAATCGCCATAACACTGCCAGATGACGGATCCTTCTGTAACTTACATAGGTACTCCTCTAGCTTCTTCTAAGTTACAACGCACTAACCAAATCATATTAGAAGTCAATGTCAGATGGAACACAGGCAATTCGTGCCAAATTATCAAACAAATCTGGTCCAGCCTTGACTCCAACAGATTTGTTAGTCTGATATCATTAAGAGACTGCTTTTTACACGCGAAAAGACTGAGACTATTTTCTAACGAATTCATCACTGCAGAAGTGAACTTAACATATTCCCAGCCACTACTAAGTCTCCATCCTCATCCCTGCTTGACAGGTTCGTCTTACCTGTTGGTAGAGTTTCCGTACGTCATTCCTGCAATAACTGATGCTCTTTGGTTGCGTCGTCTTTCTCCTCTGTGGAGGCATGCCCACATATGAGGCTTACTTTGGCGAATTTTGCCTTTATCCGGATCGTCACCAAGCTTTCGCTTATACACCTCCAAGCTCAAGACTTCTTGCCTAAGTCTGGCGTTGATGACAAACCCGTATCCAAATGTGCGCTGAGCTCATTCTTTTGTAATTTTTTGTAGTGGTGGCATTATTGTAAAGGCTATCCCAAGCCGATATATAGACTTGGCTAAAGAGACGAAACGAAAGAAGGTCTGAACGTTATGATTGCACAAACTCGTCTGCTAGGGTCGTCAGTGGTAAAATCAACCGTATCCGAGGCTCGTTCGAGGCTTCTTCGTAACTACTGCTTTTGCCGCGGTGGGGAAGTTACCCCCCCGAGTAAACCCCAAACTAAGAGGACTATGTCCTGGCTTAAACCCCTGGACAAGGGACTGCTCTATACATTGGTTCACGTCCCAGCGGCTGCTGTAAAGGCTATTCAGAGGCCGCCACTAGGAGACTGCATGTCAACTTGACCTCTGCATTAACAAGGGTCGTTGCTGGCATCTCTCCAAGCTGAGAGCAATCACATACCCGCCTGGTTTTGACGAAAATGCTGCGAAATGCCTTGGCATCGATCCAACTTCTTCTTCCTCTTCGTCTTCTTTTGGTGGTGCTACAGTCCGGGGTGGACCTGGGCCTCAACCAGTAAGCTTCTCCAGCCGGCACGATCTTTAGCCAGTTGTCTCCAACTGCGCACACCAAGTTGATTGAGGTCCTTCTCCACTTGGGTGCGACATAGGTTCCACATATAGGGCGTCCTCTATTGCATTGTTTGTCCCACTGGTTCGGAGTTGAAGACTGTTCTGCCCTTCGGCCCAGCCATTTTAGGCGTTGCATCCGTAGACGCCGGACTAGGCTCATGCCGCTGTACAGCCCGTACAGTTCGTGGTTGAATCTTCCATTAACGCAGAAAGGACCAAAGATTGAACGAAGAACTTTTCTCTCGAAAAGACCAAGTACTTCTTCATCCGCTCTTGAGATTGTCCATGCATCCGCACCATAGAGCAGGACAGGGATGATCAAGGTCTTGGTCCTTCGAGAGAGGACTCCACTACTCAATTGCCTCTTGAGCCCAAAGCAACAGCGACTGACAAGAGTAATTCTGCGTTTAATCTCGTTACTGGTGTTGTTCGTACTGTTTACTTGCGAGCCGAGGTAGACGAAGTCCTTTACTACCTCGAAGTTATAACTGCCTACATTGACGTTTTGGCCAATTCGTCGATGTTGTATGTCCTTTCTCGATGACAGCATACACTTCGTTTTGCCCTCATTCACCACTAGACCCATTTTAGCCGCCTCCGCCTCAATGCCAGCAAACGCCTCATTGACGGCTCGCTGTGTTCTGCCAATCACGTCAATGTCATCCGCGAATGCCACCAGTTGCATGAACTTCTGGAAGATCATGCCTCCTGTGTTGGCGTGTGAGTCTTGCACGATCTTCTGCAGGATGATGTGAAAGAAGTCACATGACAGCGCGTCGCCTTGTCTAAAACCTTTGTTGGCGTCGATGGTCTCGGTGAGTTCGATACCGACCTTGATGGAGCAGCGAGAGTTCTCCATCGTCATCCTTCACAACCTGACAAGCTTGGCAGGAATGTCAAAACTAGACATGGCGTTGTATAGCTCGTCCCTATGCACGCTGTCATATGCGGCCTTGAAATCGACGAAAAGGTGGTGGGTGTCGAACTGAATCTCTTGGGTTTTTTCCAGGCTCTGTCGTAATGTGAGGACTTGGCCAACGGTGGACTTCCCTGGCCTGAAACCGAACTGATAAGGACCTATCAGGTTGTTAACGAATGGTTTCAGGCGCTCACACAAAACGGCAGAGAGGACCTTATAGGCGATGTTGAGGAGATTTATCCCTCGGTAGTTGGTACAGTTGAAGGGGTCTCCTTTCTCCTAACGATACTGAGGTTCCACTCGTCGGGCATGCTTTCCTCCGACCATATCTTTCAGATGAGCTGGTGCATGTACCTTACCAGCTCATCTCCAGCTGCCTTAAATAGTTCCGGTGACAGTCCTGTCTGCACCAGCAGCTTTATTCGACTTTAGTCTCGATATCGCTATCTTGACTTCGTCTAGGTCGGGGGGACGGAATTCTCGTCGATCATCGTCAATTGCGTTGAGTGGCACATTCTGCCTGACAGCGGTATTGGAGTCTTTCTCGCCGTTTAACAGTCTACAGAAATGATCCTTCCAGATTCTCAGTATCGACTGCGAATCTACTACGAGTTGTCCCTCTGCGTCACGACAGGCTTCTGTCCGAATTTTGTATCCATTGGATAGTCGTTTTACCCGTTGGTAGAACTTCCCGACGTCATTTCTGCCGTAACACTTCTCCATGTCCTCGATCGCGCGCTTCTCATGCTCTTTCTTTTTCTCTTTGAGATGCCGGTGCTCTTCCCTTCTTTTAAGTTCGTAGAGCTCACGAACCGCTCTCGTCCTTCTGTCCTGCTTGCTTCGCTGAATATGCCTGCCCTGCGAACGAGTTGTCAAACCAGGGGTTTTTTTGGGGTGGCGTTTTAAGACCCAGCGCATCAGATGCAGCTTCTCTGATGGCTTTTTGGCACCGGTTCCATTGTTGGTCGATTGTTTCGCCTGGTAGGGTTGGACTCTCTGAGAGCTTTTGGGAGACTCGATCGGCAAAGTTGCTAGCGATTGTAACTTTCCGACGTCAAACTGTTTTGGTCTTGCTCTACTCCGTTGTTGGCTACAACAAGGAAGTGATCCGAGTCGATGTTGGCTCCTCGGAATGTTCGGACATCGAGAATGCTGGAGGAGTGTCTGACGTCGATCGCAATGTGATCAATCTGGTTGACGGTTGATTGATCAGGAGACCGCCAGGTCCCTTTGTGGATGTTGAGGTGAGGGAACCGCGTGCTGGCTACAAAGAGGTTTCGCCCCGTCCACCAGTCCACCAGCCTGAGTCCGTTCTCGGACGTGTTGTCGTGCAGGCTGTGCTTCCCGATGACTCTAGCAAAGATGTCTTCCTTGCCCAGCTTTGCGTTGAAATCTTCTAGAACGATCTTGGTGTCGTAGCTGGGGCATTGATCGTACGTTCTTTTTTAGGAGATCGTTAAAGTCGTCTTTGCTGTCGTCATCTTTATCCACGGTTGGGGCGTGGGCGCAGATCAGGCTGATGTTGCCGAATGTAGCGTTGATGCGGATTGTTATGAGGCGCTCGCTTATGTATCGAACAACAAAGCCGCATCCGAATAAGCGCTGCCTTCGCTCTTTGTAGCAATCGCCGAATTAAAAAAGTTTTTTATCCTCTTTTTGCCCGGCCCACCCCACCGCACCTCCTGAATGGCGGTGCTATCTGCCTTATAAGCTTCGAGGGCTTCCGCTAGTTCATCGGCTGCACGTGGTCTGTTCAGGGACCTCACATTCCTAGTGCAGAGCCGAAAATCGTTGTCCTTATTTCGTTGTACATGGTAGGGTCATCCGTATCCGAGGTTTCTCGTCGTTTCTGAAGTAAGTTTTTTTTTACACGGTGGGGAAGTTAACCCCACGCGCAACCCCCGAACCTGGAGGACCTGGTCCTGGTTTAAATCCCTGGACAAGGGGCCACTGCATACATTAGTTCACCTCTAAGCGGTTGCTTTAAAAGGCTATCCAGAGAGCGCCGCGGGGAGACTGTATGTCAACTTGACCTGTGCATTTAACAGGGATCGTTGCTGGCATCTCGCCAAGTGGAGAGCAGTCAACAACTTTGCCCTTGATGCACAGGCCCATGCCATCCGATTCATTCACCCGAAATACCAGTCTCACCAAGACGGCTCCTCAGTTAACTTTCAAGCCCGCAGAATTAAGTTTAGAGACTGGTTCTTTAGGAGTAACATACGAATATGGAAGGCTTATAACACCAACTTACTGCAACCCAAAGACACTTAAGACCAATGTGCACGGTTAGCTCCTCTCCTTATCTGTTACCAACAAAGTTCACTGGATTATGGGCAAATTCAGAAACCTGCCGCCATTTTTTCCCACTAAATTCACGAATCTGCAGCCATTTCCCACTAAAATCCACGGATCGGCCGCCATTCCGTGGTGGATCCATGGTTTGTGTAAGAGTATTTGTGAAATACAAGGGAATACCAATTTTTGCAATTTTTCTCCGGTGTGGACTAGGGGAAAATTGGATATCTCTATTAGCCCTTATCTGTGGTTACCAATGCACACTGTTCCCTCCCTCTTTAGCCTTCATCGCTAAATCTAGCCCGTGCTGCTGCGTGGAGGAAGTTCCCTTGCCTCTCTCAAATTAATCCCTTTTGAATAAACGAACTCTCCCTGTGCACAAAAGACCCTCGTCCAAAAAGGCATCAACATCAGAGTTAATTGCATTTACCAGGCCAATACTACTTATCAAAATTCAAGAGAACTTGAATGTCAGCGATTCATTCAAAGAGCTCTTCAGACTAAAAAGAGGGACAAGCAACGTGCATGAACACATTTTTCGAAGAAAGATTCGCACTAATTGACAGCGCCAACAAATCCTCTAACTCCAAACAACACAACATCCGTTGGCAAGTGCGCCAATTAACAGTTCCAACGTGTTCGGACGATTTCTGTGAAAATAACAATAATTAAGTTATTCAAAGAGAATGCGTTGCTGTAACAGTAGTTCATGCAAATGAATGAATAGCACATGACCTGCAGAAAGGTTGCCCCCTCCCCGGCACTGTAACCAATGTAGTCCGACCGGTTTTCCATCTAGACGGAAAGCGGTATTCGAAGGAAGCTTATGCAATTCTGATGCCATGAGTCAACTGAAATGTGTATACACTGCGAAGCAGTACTGTCTTGTCTGGTGTGTTCTCGGCAAATGAAGGTCAAGTGGAGTGGAGGAAGCGATGGAACCACTTTCTTCTTGAACACCGGACCAGTTGGCATTTCGTCTAGACGAACAACATTTGGATTTAGATGCTTTATTCTTACGTGGGAGCGGTCTGATTGTACAGTGAAAGTTGGACAGCTGCGGTGCAGACATTTTTGGCCAACTTATGCCAACTAATGATGATGCCTCGCTTGTGAGGTTTGAGCTATCTGCTACATGGCCCTCATCCGGCCAATGCTCACCTATGGTTGTCCCGTGTGGTTCAACGTGAGTGCAAGCTTGATGGAAAAGATTCGGTTGTTTGAGAGGGCTTGTCTTAGGGCTTGCCTTCGTCTTTATCGAACTCCAGAGTCCCACTGCATAAAATTCTATTCCAACGAGGACAATTTCCTGTTGAAGTTGATTTGAGGTCATACTGCTAGAGCGATGAACTCGTCCAATAACTTGATCTCAGGGGCTTATTTGTTGAACAGCTGCGGTGCAAGTATTTTTGGCCAACTATTCTGGTTGGCAGGTGGTCACAATGATGATGCCTCGCTTGTGAGGTTTGAACAACTTGGTATTCTAGCAAAAAGGTCGCAAGAAACACACACACCTTGGTGTGGTGAATTTGTTTTCTTTTATTACCCTGAGAATATTACATTTGTCTACATTTCCTCATTTTTGTCCATCTTATGTGCTCAATCGGACATCACAACATTGACAGTTCTTGTGATGCTCACAAGATGTGATATTTTGCTAAGAATACGAACACCTTACAATTTGTAACTCACCACCCTCTTGTGAGGCAGTTGTGACTTGTGACACATCACAGAGGTGTGCCAGAATAGGATCATTAGTGCCTGTTTCTTTTTTTTCACGAAAAGCAGAGAAACACTGCAGACATAAAGTCGTCTACATAGTATATCCCAACAAGATTTAACTGGAAAATTATTTTACCGCTGTATCGTCTACCCGTCTGTACCGACATCATGTCATAAAAATGCGAACGCCACAATGGCGACCAGCAGACGACTACGTTTCTGGCCAACATTCGCGAAAGATAAAATTATATATATGTTTAAACTCGAGGTTAGGTTAGTTCAATTTTAACTTCAGTTCTGACAACCTTATGAATCTAAATCTATAAGACATTAGTAACTACGTTTATAACTAAAGAACGTCTGGACCGATTTCTGGATTTTGATTCGCGCCAATTCGGACTGGTCTCCGGCCAAAAAAGAAGAGTACCCAAACAAATACACGAAAAATCTCAAAAGATATGAAAAAAATTAATTTTCGTATACATTTTGCATATTACGTTACTTTGTGACACCATTTTCTTTTTTTTTTTTTAAATTTTTTGCGATTTTTTTTCACACATTGAAACGAACATCATTTCAAATGCTGGTTTCGGTGTTGCTGTGTAGACGTGCGTTGCGATTTATCAGCATTTTTTCAAGTTTCATCAAGTTATTGGAATTCAAGTTGAATTAATACATTGATTTAATTGATTGTGATTTCATAGAGGTGAGTTCAGTTTAATGCAGTGCGCATTGTGAATCCAAACGTTCTAGGTAAATTGCGACTGGATGGCGCAGTTGGTAGAGTGCCTGTCCCTGGTTAGCGGGATTCCCGGTTCGAATCCCAGTGAAAGGCAAAGTTAATACGCTTTTATCTGGTTTTCAAATTTGGTCCAGTCACCATTTGCCGTTGGCATCAAATTAACGGCACTGTCACTGGCGTGGTGAATCAGTGGTAGCAGTCTGACTGTGGGTACATCACAATGGACCAACTGGTGAATTCACTAGCAGCCCTAACCTAACCTATTCAGCTGGTCGCAGACAAACTGACCTCTCTCAAAACATCCCTTTCACTCGGAAAAACCTGAAGATCTATCTGATACTGGCACCACAAGCTAACGTCAGTACACATCCGTTATTCTTTTCGCGCATGTACTGGATATTCGCAAACAAAACCGCAGCCAATTACATGCTGCTCATATTAAACGGCTCGCTGACGTCAACTGATCGTGGCCCTTGTTGCGATCTCTTGCGGTATAAATCACTTTGACGTCTACAACCACAATAATGGCTGCTGAGCAATCAGAATTGAAATTATTGACTTTATCTTAGAATGATGTCTTAATTAGGGTCCATTAAAATACTGGATTTGTCCAGTTGCTTGTTTTTACTTCGACTTCAGAGATTTAATGGATATAGGTTCCTAAGGGCACGTGTGCACATTCGGTAAGTGGTAGTAAACGATTTATATGAGGAATTTACTCATTCTCAACGTTCAAGGAAATTTCGATGAGCAGTGAAAAGATGTTGGAGCCGGAAAGACACATTTCTTTTGCATTCGACACGCTAGGGGTATGAATCGATAAGGTGCCAGTTAGAGGTGAATCTGGACGGCCAAGGAGGCACGGAACAAAGATCAATGTTAAGGCCACCAGCAGTCTTCAAGACTTGGCATGTTCTGTCGACTGAAGTGGTTAAAATCACCTTGGATTTTCTTCAATTGAATCGAATGGGAAATGGGCAGTGACTGTACAATCGCCTAGCACTGCGACCACAATAGATCTTTTGTCCCCCTC
This sequence comes from Eristalis intricaria, assembly GCA_964034865.1. Lineage (NCBI taxonomy): Eukaryota > Metazoa > Arthropoda > Insecta > Diptera > Syrphidae > Eristalis > Eristalis intricaria. The sequence goes on from OZ035877.1 coordinate 12,747,711, forward strand.
CCTTTTTTTATCTAGGTCTCCGGAGTAACATTAAGAAAAGAATTTGAGAAAGGGATTCTGTTAGTTATTTTGTGTTTGCTTAGCGTCAGCTTTGGAAAAAGTTGACATCTACGGGATGAGGGTGCACTGCAGCTACATAACAGGTGTTCAATGGTTCCTTCCTCATCCTCGTTCATGCAGCTTCTGCAGAAGTCATTGTATGGAAGGCCCAGTCGGGAGGCGTGAGTTCCTATCGCGCAATGACCTGTTAGAACGCCAATAAGAGATCTGAGGTTTGCCCTGCTTAATCTGATCAAGCTAAGCGATCGCTCATGGTCGATCATAGGCCAGAGTTGTTTCGTAATGAGGCATCCTGTGCCAGTTGTCCATCTGCGGCTTGTTTGGGCAAGTGCTTCTAGTTTTAACAGATCTTTTTAGTAGCGATATTCATAGAGGGTGGGTCTCCACTCGAAAAGATCACGGAATTTGTGCCCTTTCTAGCGAGTTTGTCCGCTTCGCAATTCTCTGGAGTGTCGCAGTGACCCGGCATCCTCATGAGTTGGATGCTAAAATATTTGGCCATCTCTCAAGAGATGAGCAGCTTCAGGGAAGTCTCAGAGTTAAAAGTGACTGAGCTCAGAGATTTAATCGTAGCCTGGCTGCCTTACATTGTTTTTAAGCCAGGACAGGGCTTCCTTAATCGCTATAGTTTCAGCCTGAAAGACGCTACAGTGATTTGGTAATCGAGAGAGAGAGAGCTGGATGTTTAGGTCCTTGGAATAGACGCTAGCCCTTACACCAGTATCCATCTATGAAGATTCCCAGAGGACCATCCAGCGTCTGATGTTCAGACTTCCAATAACATCTGGGGGGTATGCTGTTTGAGACATTTTTTCTCGGCGAGGAGTTTTGGTATAGTGAGGACTTTTTCTTTTGCGAGGCTATGGGGACCGTTCCCACATAGCGAAAGGGATTTTTACCCAAAACACCTCCCTTCAAATAAAATATGTTTCCACTACAACTAAGTTTTACACTAATCCAGCAGTTTTTCTTTCTTGATTTAGACGCATTTGGCAAGAGATTCTCCATTGAGAGTTCTTGCTAACACCGCAGCTAAGCGTGGGTTGAATTCAGCGTGCTTTGTCAAGAGGTTTAGTCCTTTGAAGGCGGCGAAAAGAGTTTTTTCCTCGAGAATTGGAAGGACAGCAGAGTTTATGTGATCTTCCAGGCGACGCTTATGCTTACGAGCAAATTCGTAACTTCATCTTGGACGAAGATCTCTGTGGATGCCGTTGTTTCGTATATACCAAGGTGCGTTGACGATGGCCCTTAGCACTTTATTTTGGAAAGTTTGTAGTATGTTTCTAGTACTTTCTTTGGCGCTTAGTTGTACACCATACGTCCAGGCGGGTTTTAGCACTTGCATGTATGTAAGCCAGTACATGTCTTTGTATCCTAATTGGAGCTCCTCACGTTTCTTTTTGACGTGCTCCTTCCATTTAAGCCTTACATCGCGAGTCATTCCGAGGTATTTCGCTTCATTGCCGAAGGGTATTTGAACATTATTTATAAAAGCGGGCGCGTTATTCACGTTCTTATGCCTAAAAGTTATCTGAATGGATTTAGCTTCAATTCGCTGAGTGTTCGTCCATTCGTGCATCCGGTCTAAAGCACATCGCAATTTTCTAGTTGACTCTTCGACCGTTTTGGCAGTTACCAAAATGGCGGTGTCGTCAGCAAATGTGCCTACGTCTTGCGGTATATCGCTGCTATACAGTAAGTAAAGGAGGGGACCAAGAACACTTCCTTGTGGAACTCCAGCTAGTATAGATTTAAATAGGGAGTATTCTTTCCCATATTTCACACAGAAGATTCTATCCGATAGATAGATCGATCAAATTGTGCAAAGTTTTCTTGGGAGGAATTGTTGAAGCTTGTGTTTAAGCCTTCGTGCCAAACCTTGTCAAAGGCTTGGTAAACATCGAGAAATACAGCTTTTTGTTCAAACGATTTTTCTATAACATCAGTTATGCGATGTACTTGGTCAATAGTTGCATACTTGCTTCTAAAACCGAACTGGTGGTTGGGAATAAGTCGTCTTTCTTCTACAACCGGGCTTAAGCGTCTAAGTAATATTCTTTCGAACACTTTAGACATTGTCGGAAGAAGTGAAATCGGTCTAAATCGGTTGGGGGTTTATCCGGTTTCGACACCATTATTATTTCCGCTACTTTCCACTGACTAGGGACATATTCTAATCTAAAGCCAGCGTTAATAATGTAGAGAAACATATCAAGCGCTATCTAAGGTAATTCTTTCACAACTTCTCCTGTGAATAAATCATAACCAGGAGCTTTCTTGGATTTGATGGTGAGGTCTGATATATGGGGATAGAGCTATACCTGTTGAGGATCGTTGAGTGTCGAGACCAGCTATTCAGCGATCTTAGTCTGATTGCCATACTATTTCTGCCAATTAGCTCAATTGGTGTCAGGTTAAGGAGTATGTTTAGAGCTACACGTAGCTTAGCTATACATACGCATGACATCCTCTGCGATCTGACGAGTGGTTTCACGTTCATTTTCTTCTCGAGTGCAGTCCACAAAATTGCGACACCATGCGGTCGGACAACAGAAACAAATAGCCAGTGGACCTATTTTCACGCTATGGCCCTTTTACAGCAGTACAGAGCCGTAGATTTCAAAACGTTGGTATGGCGTCTCATGCAGGCACAAGCGTCTGCACTTAGCCTCTATCAGCGAACTCCTACTCTCACCTCCACGTGTTGAAAGCTGGGAGCCGAGCACCTTCGATCGAAGATGAGGTAACCAACCCCTGTGGGACGTCGTTGGCGGCTGCAGACGAGGGAGGGGGGAGAGTGTGCCTGTACCAGGACTCATCTCTCTTTATGGATGGCCAACGGCGGCATGCGAAACTCCAGTCAGAAGGAGCTACCTGGTGCGCAGTCCTTCTAGAGCTACTTCGACATTTTCGGAGCACAAGTCTAGAAGGTTATTTCAAGGCCAGATCGGGGCCTTGGAATTGAGATGGCGGCGGAAGTTCGCTATAGTTTTACTGGTAGTAGAGTCGCAGTCGATACTGAGAATTTGGATGAACCATTTCTGCAGACTGCTAAACGGCGATAATGACGGCCATGAAAGCATGCCCGATGAGTGGAATCTCAGTATCGTTTGCCCGATCCACAAGAAAGGAGACCTACCGATTGTTAAGTCTCCTAACCATCGCTTACAAGATCTTCTCTGCCGTTTTGTGTACTCGCCTGAAGCCGTTTGCAAATAATCTGATAGGTCCATATCAGTATGGCTTCAGGCCAGGGAAGTCCATCATCGACCAGATTTGCACAGTACGGCAGATTGTGGAAAAGACCCAAGAGATGCGGATCGACACCCACCACCTATTCGTCGATTTCAAGGCCGCATATGACAGCGTGCATAGGGACGAGCTATACAACGCCCAACATTCCTGCCAAACTCGTCAGGATGACGATGGAGGATTCCACTGATCCATCAAGGTCAGTAACGAACTCACCGAGACCTTCAACGTCAGCAAAGGTTTTAGACAAGGCGACGCGCTGTCATGTGACTTCTTTCACATCATCCTGCAGAAGATCGTGCAAGACTCACACGCCAACACAAGAGGCATGATCTTCCAGAAGTCCATGCAACTGGTGGCATTCGCGGATGACATTGACGTGATTGGCAGAACACTGCGAGCCGAGCGTTTGCTGGCATTGAGGCGGAAGAGGCTAAAATGGTGAACGAGGGCAAAGCGAAGTATATGCTGTCATCGAGAAACGACACACAACATCGACGTCGTGGACAGAGCGTCACAATGGGCAGCTATAACTTGGAGATAGTCAAGGACTTAGTCTATCTCGGCTCCGCAGTAAATAGTAGAAACAACATCAGTGCCGAGATCAAACGCACAGTAACTCTTGCCAAGCGCTGTTTCTTTGGGCTCAAGAGTAGAGCCATCTCTCGAAGGACCAAGACCTTGATCATCCCAGTCCTGCTCTATGGTGCGGAGGCATGGACAATCTCAAAAGCGGACGAGGATGTTCTTGGTCTCTTCGAGAGAAAAGCTCTGCGCGCGATCTTTGGTCCTGTTTGCGTTGACGGTTTCTGGAGGATAAGATTCAACCACGAATTGTACGGGCTATACAGCGACATGAGTCTAGTCAGTCGTCTTTGGTTCCAACGTCTAAGATGGCTAGGCCATGAGAAGCGTATGGACAACTCAGCTCCGGCCCAGAGAGTCTTCGACTCCGAACCCGTGGGACAACGCAACAGAGGACGCCCGTGTTTTAAGGTGGCGCACCCAGGTGGAGAATGACCTCAACCAACTTGGCGTGCGACACTGGAGACAGCTAGCCAGAGACCGAGCTAGCTGGAGAGGCTTGTTGGTTGAGGCCCAGGTCCACCCCGGACTGTAGCGCCAAATAAAGAAGAAGAAGAGGAGAGCAGTAGGGGCCTTCTTGACACGTTCCTGGATATTAAGCTTCCAGCTTGGCTTTTTGTCGCCTCTGCAGCTTTTGCAAAACCCGCTGTGCGTTGAAACAGTGTCCGGTTAGGACTCTTACTTGCGTAAATACGTCCCTGCGACTAAAGCCGATTAGTGATCAAAGATCTCTTGTTGAGCTTCGGCAATACGGTCCTTATTATGACATGATGATGAACCAGTGTTCAGGCTGAGTCAGTTAGTACTGGCAGTTAACACCACGCATTTGGCCCTGAACCCCATAAAGGGTAGCACTCTGTATGAGAATTGCTGACTAAGTTTATTCAGGTGCAAACCTGTTCACGCGTTTATAGAAGATCAAGTTGCGTCGCGCTATTCGCACGACCACCTAACGATCAAATTGCATCCCACCGGATACACATGAGCCTGCATTCTGGATGGCTGGAGCAGCGGCTTCCTATGGGAGTCAAGATAGGTTTGGGAGGTAGTCTGATTTTTGACGTGTATTGACAAGGAATAAAATAAATTCGCATTGAGAAATTGTATTTTTGTTTTAATTATCGTAAGTCGAATTTTTTCTGGAATCCCGAGACGGATTCCTTAACTTGGCTCTGTCCAGTTTCTCTTTTAGCGTCTTCTTTATGGAGCTGGGGAGTGGCGCATACGCGTATGAGATTGCCAGTGATTCTCCCAGCTCCGAGTGCTTCTTCGCGAGATTGTCCGCTCATTCGATTCCAGTGTATCCCGGTAAAAGAGGGTCACTTGCACCACGTCACCCACTGATACGACAAACCTTAGATCTCCCTTCGTTTTCACTCATTTCAACGACACTTGCAATAAAACACATAAGAATCCTTTTAATTTATTTAATTTCTCTTATATATCATCAATCTTTTGTTTACTAGGTTTGTTTCTCATCTCAGGTTATGTTGCTCCCTGTAAAATGGTTAACCGACTTTTACAAGAATCAAAGTACCCGTGTAGATTGTATAGAATAGTATGTATATGTAAGTCTTATTCAGATATATCTAAATATATATTCAGGGGTCTATTTATTTATTTACTCACAAAAAAATAAAATAAATACGAAAATAAAAAAAAAAGTTTGTAAAAATTAAATGTTACAAGTTTCCAATTAATTTTGCTTGGCTTGTTCCCCCTTCTCTCAGCGCTCTGCCTTAAATGATCTACACTATGTTACATGTTTGTAAAAATTACTGTATGCTTCCATTTCCTTCAATGTATAAAATTGTGTACAGCTTTCTCACAAAATATTCTTATATATGCTTTTTTTTTTAATTACTTCTTTCCTTTTGAATATGTTAATTATTTTAGAAATACTATATGCTCTTGTTTTGTTTCTTTTTATTTTTAAGTAATTTTATTTAGCTACCAAAAGAATCTGTAAATATTTATATTATTGTTTCTCAGTCGTTTGTTGGTTAAAATTGTTTGTTTTTGTTATTTTTTTTTTTTTTGGAAAAAAGTTTCACTTGTATGCTAGAAGGGTCCAAGTAATGCATGCAAATGTGAATGAATGTCGTCGGTTGGGTGGGTGCCAAACTAAGATGCGCTACAGAATTGTTTGGTTAATTTGTTTATCGTTTCGCTTGCATTCTTTGCTTGGATTCGCGCTTAAAATAATTTTCTCATGCTTTTTTTTTTCTTTCTTTTCTTCAACTTTATAATGTTACATTTCTTGTTAATGATTATACAGATTTTACACAAAGGCACAGTGTTTTTTTTTTATAATTTCATTTTATAAGATTTATATTCTAAATTAAATTATTCACTTAATAAATTTTAATTTTTAACTCTTATATATATTTTGTAGATAATATATTGTTTAAGGAAGATATTGGTTCTTGTTGCACTTCTATGACTTAACAAATTAAAATTAAGCTAAGGACGAAACAAAAAAAACGGGGATTTAATACAAAATGTTGCGTTATTTAATCGGAATGCACTGTGGTGTAAAGTGTCGTAATTGTATTCATAAAATACCTTACGTGAGTGATTCGGCAGAAAAAAGCATCGCTTGCATTTTTACGTCGTGTACACATCGGGCTTCACACTGACTGTGTGACAAGTGAATTTCGATGTTCCCACGACGTCTACGAGGCGACGCTTTGAGCCACCTCTCCTCTCCACGAGGCAGTAACGTTTTAGATCAATGGAGGCGTGGGTTTTCAAGAGTGCATGCATGCATATAAGGAAATCGTTCTTCTTTCAATAGGTTTTCTTCGTTCGTTCATATCGTTCAGAACGAAATGATCAAGACGAGAGTGAATCTGAAAAAAATATTGACTACATATATAATAGTGCACATGTGTGGGATGGAGACTTGATTTCTGAGGAGTTCAAAACTTCAATGGGCTGTAATTTAAGCGTATTCCTCTGGCGTGTGATTTGAGGTTGTGCAATCCATAAAATTGCTACGCCATATAGCAGTATGGGTCGACTACTGGACCATGCGGGGTTGTAGTCCCTATTTGCACGCTATGGCCCTTTTACAGCAGAAGAGAGCCGAAGAGGCCTTCTTGACACGTTCCTGGATATTGAGCTTCCAGTAGTCTTTCTAGCTTCGTCTAGTATATTCTAGCTCTAAAATTGGGCTCACTATCAAATAAAAGTCAAACACCAGAGCTCTTCAAGGCCGGGGAAATGCTCTGGATAAAACAAAGTACATGATCCGTCACACACCACCTAGGACAAAATATCACAATCGACAGCTACAATTTTGAGGTATTGAAGGAGTTTGTCAACTTCGGGGCAAATATGAACTCCACGAATGACATCACTGTGGAGATCAGACGTAAGACCGCCTTTGGCAACCGGTGCTACTTCGGTTTGTAGGTCATGCTCTACAAAACCCTTATTTTGGCAGTCCTGCTATATGGACCCGAAAGCTGGACGATAAGCAAAACTGCTGAGCTGATTCTTGGTGCCTTCGAAGGGAAAATTCTACGTCGGATATATGGTCCCGTCTGCGAGGAAGGCGAATGGAGGAGAAAACACAACCGCGAACTCTACGTGATGTAGTCCGCCAACTTCACTGGCTCGAACATATCGAGTGCATTGACAACAATGCTCCAGGGGTAAGAAGGTCTTCGAATCCAAGCCTCCTGGTTCGAGAAGGAGAGGAAGACCGAATCTCCGGTATAAATGCCAAGTAATAGCGGATCCAAGACAGTTTGGTCTGGATGACTGGAAGTATCGTGCCCAGGACCGTCAACAAGGGAAAGCAACTATCGCTCAGGCTCGAAGCCTGCATGGGTCGTCAGCCTGATAAGTAAGTAAGTACATCTTCAATTCAGCTCTGGAGTTAAACAAATTTGAACGAGTCAGAATATTAATGTTGAAACTCAAGAGACCGGGAGGCAAATGGTGTGGTATAGTAAGACTATTTGTCTAGACTCAGGAATGGAGCCTTTCCTCGACTATGAGTGATCGGTACTCCGATCCCGCAACGAGGGATCGAAGGCTTCCTTCTTCACATATGATAATGACCATCAATAAAGGCTAAGCTACTTTACTTACATTTAACCTGACTTTATTCGCCGATACGCTTTTACAAATACAGTGACTCAACGTTTTGTTCTCATGATCAGAAGAAAATGTAACTTTTTGCTGACAATTATCCAATTTTACTGCTAGAAAACCCAAATTTTCACTTAAAACAAATGGAGGGATTAAGAATGATCATAGCAAAATGCACCGTTATTTCGTGAGTATTTTTATTCGTTATAGGACAAGGCCTATGATCAATTTATTGAGGCTGGCGCAGTATATTGCTTTGAGTCGTAGTGTGAGCACAAAGGGTTGCAAAGCTTCAATTTTTAGAGTGTTTTCTTTCGAAATTAAATAAAATTAAATATTGAAAAAAAACTATGCAAATGTGTAGTTAAATTTCAGTTTAAAAATGCATTTTTAACTGTCTTAAATTTTACAGAAGATGTGACAAATTGGTAAATCTCAAGTAAAGGAAAAAAATAAGTCACAGAGAAATTTCTCGAAAACTTGGAGTTTCATTGGGATCCATATCGAAAATACGCAAGAATTTGGACACTGAAATCGAAAATTGAGCTGAAAGGCAGCCAATTTTGATTTTTTTTCCTTACAAAGGTGTATTTTGCGACAAATAAAGTATGGCGTACATGACAATGCGGCCCAGATCAATAAAGATTTGTTACAGAATGACCAAATTACTGTGACAACAGAGGCTGTGCGCAAGAACGGGTTTCATGGGCGCGCCAAAATAGAGAAACCCCTTCTCACCACGCGCCATAAGAAATTAAGGCGGGAATTCGCTCGAAAGTACAACAACTACGGTGTTAATGATTGGGAAAAGGTGATTTGGTCGGACGAAACAAAAATTAACCATTTTGGGTCCGATGATCGCCAATGGACGTGGAGGAAGCCTGGTGAGCCAATCAGGGATCGCCACATCCAGCCAACGCTAAAGTTTGGAGGTGGAAATCTCATGATTTGGGGATGCATGTGCATGGATGGATTTGATCAATGAGTTAGGGTAACAGGTCGAAAATGACTGGATGCCGCAGTTGGTGGAGTGCCTGACCCTAGTTAGCGGAGTCCCCGGTTCGAATCCCAGTGAAGGCTAAGTTAATACAGTGGACTCTCCATAACTCAAACTCTCCCTAAGTCGAAGCTCTCTCTACCTCGAACTTTTTCGCCATATTTTACATACATTTCCCCCAATTTCCCATACAAAAACCTTTCTCTAACTCGAAACGATTATGGTATCCCATGACAATTCGACTTAGGGGAAGTCCACTGTACGCTTTAATCTAGTGTTCAAATCTGGTCCAATCACCATTTGTCGTCAGGATCAAATTAACAGCACTCTCACTTGAGTAGTCAATCAGTGGTAGTACTCTGATTGTGGGTATCACAATGTGCCAATATGATCTACGTGTGCTGGTAAATTCACTAGCAGCCCAACTACCTAACCTAACTTAACAGGTCGAATGAATACCCTTTAATACATCACCACTTTAGATGGTGGACTCTAAACAAGTCTTGAAAGCTGGAACAAAAATGTGTCGGACTTTATCTTTCAGCAAGATAATGATGCGAAACATTATTACTAAAGCGTGTCTGCAAAGTTATAATTTTCAAGTACTTGATTAGCCACCACAATCTCCAGACCTCAATCCGATTGAGCATCTTTGGGTGGAAGTCAACCGTGCCATTACAAATTAGTCAGGAAAAGATGCCAAAGCACAAGCATTATGGCAACGCACTCAAACAGCCTGGCAACATATTATTTCAAATCTATGCCAAACTATAATAGAATCCATGGTTTTACGAGAAAACCTGATGGACTGGCATTTGCTTACGTTAAGTTCAATGGAGTTGTTGTCACACCACGTGGAGAAGGAGTCGAGGCCGTTTTAGAGTACGTGCGAGTCGGTGGGGTTGGATATTGTTTTTATTATTTTCATGTCATCTGCGTAAATGGATAGAGTACAGCTTTTAAATACATGAACAACATCGTTTATGGCTAAGACAAAGATCAGAGGGCCGAGGTGACTCCCTTGGGGGACGCCCGATGGGGCTACAAAGGGGTCGGATGAAGAATGTCCATTCGATGATCCACGGTAAGACCTTTGCTCACAGCCACGACTCTAGCTATTTGGAAGCGGTTTCTTTTGAGGAGGTCATCAGCCCTGCTTTTCATTTAGGAGGGCCAGGTTCTCCCAGAGAATTTGTACTTGGATGTCCTAGTCCACCTTCTTCTAGCTAAAGATAGGAAGGGTTCGTAGATGATGTATTTGAGGTGGCTGATTGGGGGGCCAGCCAACACTAGAGGCACTATCTTCCAGAAGTCCGTACAAATGTTAGCATACGCGAACGACATTGACGTGATTGGCAGAACACAGCGAGCCGTCAATGAAGCGTTTGCTGGTATTGAAGCGGAAGCGGCCAAAATGGGTTTAGCGGTGAACGAGGGCAAAACGAAGTATATCGTGTCATCGAGAAAGGACGCAGAACATCAACGACTTGGCCAAAACGTCACCATAGGCAGGTATAACTTCGAGGTAGTAAGGTGAACAAGTGAACAGTATGAACAACACCAGTACCGAGTTTAAACGCAGAATTACTCTTGCCAATCGCTGTTTCTTTGGGCTCAAGAGGCAATTGAGTAGTAGAGTCCTCTCTCGAAGGACCAAGACCTTGATCATCCCTGTCCTGCTCTATGACGCGGAAGCATGGACAATCTCAAAAGCGGATGAAGAAGCACTTGTTCTTTTCGAGAGAAAAGTTCTGCGTTCAATCTTTGGTTCTGTCTGCGGTGATGGTTATAGGAGACGAAGATTCAACCACGAACTGTACGAGCGGTACAGCGGCATGAGCCTAGCCAGGCGTCTACGGATGCAACGCCTAAGATGGCTGGGCCATGTAGAGCGCATAGACAACACTACTCCAGCCGAAGAGTCTTCGACTCCGAACCAGTGGGACAAACAACGCAATAGAGGACGCCCACGGAACCTATGGCGATCCACACCAATCAAATTGGTGTGCGCAGTTGGAGACAGCTGCCTAAAGATCGTGCCGGCTAGAGAGGCTTACTGGTTGAGGCCCAGGTCCACCCCAGACTGCAGAAGAAGAAGAATTTTGGGGGGCCCACCATTTTCGCCGGAACTTCCTTGCCTGGCCAGGTCGTCGGCAATCTCATTTCGTTCTATGTTGCTGTGTCCTGGAACCCACCGGAGAGTGATTCCTTTCTTGCACTTGCACTGTTGCACCAATTTAGAGGAAGTGATTACGGAGCAGCGCAGCTAGCCAGAGACCGTGCTAGTTGGAGAGGCTTGTTGGTTGAGGCCCAGGTCCACTTCGGACAGTAGCGCCAAATAAAGAAAACGAAGAAGAAGATTAGGTAAGGTTAGGTAGTGGGGCTGCCAGTGCATTGACCGGCATACTTAGACCATATTGGTCCATAGGAATTTTAAGAATATATCAGTTTAGTAATGTCGACTAATTGATCAAGTGTCTTATTGTTTTTCTTAAATTAAAATAAGTTAACGATTGAATTTTGATCTCTGTTGTTTTTTAATGAATTATAAAATTATTTTATTATGTTTGTCAAAAATTCCGTTAAGCTGGCTTTGTAAATAAGAAAGTTACGATCAAAATGCAGGTTATTTGATAAACATGTGATCAGATAGTTGAGTCACTGCATAAAACAGTAGTTTTTTGAAATATAATTGAAAAGACGGGAGTGATACAAGAGCCAATAGTGACGGCAGCAAATTTGAAGAATTTAGAACCCACAACAAGAATCCCCATCAAAATCAGCACGAACATCCCAAGTCAAAATTCGATGATCATTCCCCGATTTATTAGCAATTCCTCCAAACTCGAACATCAAACAAAGCGAAAATCAAGACCCAGTGGCATGTGGATATATTACACAGTAACTGTAAAACAAAATGATACAATCACTCGACATTGGGCCATTGACCAGACGGCATAACAAATGTACTCAACCGATCCGGTCCATCCATTGTGAACTTCAGCGATGAATACAAAGTTTACGATCATTACAAATTCTCGACGCAATCTGGAGAGGGGCCCAGTTGACGCAGTCATTGACCAAGTCGAGAGTTTGCATAACTATCAAGATGGTACTTCCCGATTCGAATCTTATAGCCTCTCGCCATTTGGCGATTATGCATGGCTCGGGTGCGTTGGCAAGACTATCGACGTCAATTTGAGTCAGAAGCCGTGTCTAGTGTGAATGAACTTGTGTTTGAATTGAATTTCATTTTCAGAAAGTGACACAAGTTGATTAAGTTTGAGGGGGGAATGGGAATGACAAGAGGAGAGTGTTCAATAGTGGAGCTGGTGTAAGTGGTGGAAAGTAAGAGAATGCAATTCGTGGAGTTATTTTGAAATCTGGTCTTGTTAGGCTTGTACAACTATTCTTAAGGAACAGTCTCAGTGATCAAGTGGGTTTCAGCATGTCGGGATCATCAGGAAAACAGCGATCGTCTTTCGAACTAGCAAGAGCGCTCTTGGCCTCACCGCCATTGAAAGTACTCCGTAATTGGTAAGCATTACAAATCAAACAAAACCTCGGTTAGATGGGGAGAATCCAAAGAACTTCGTGCAAATGCTTCATGTGAGCCTGTCTACTGTCAATAAATTCAATCTATTGCAATAAACATAAACAGCCGAGAAGCGAAAACAATTCTGGACACAGCTCACAATCAATCAAGTCCGACATGGTGAAACATTTTTTGTGTATTTTTTCTCAGCAGTTGGTAGTATTCTCTAGCGTTTTACTTTAGAAAGAAGAAAATCTTTTATAATTCTACGGCTTAATCGCATTCAGCAAGCTGTAGGTTTATTCGTAGACCCAACTTCCTGCAGCGGGGGTCCATGAGACTGATTTCTTCTCATTGAACCACAGAGCGATTTCCTCTTTGCGATGAAGAACACCGAAATGGAACACCACGAATGGTTCCTGGCAACGAGTCATCTGGGTTGGTGGCACTCAATCTCCCATACCATTGGAGCCACAGGACCGGAGCTCATGTAGTTGACCAAACCAGGGAAGAATGGACGGCCGGACAAATCAGCGTAGTGCTTCTCGAGCAACTCCTTTGTGGGCCGCATTCATTTCATAGCGACCAACTTGAAGCCCTTCTGCTCGACACGCTCGATGATCTTGCTGACGAGTCCACGTTGGACTGCATCGGATTTAGTCACGATAAAAGTACGCTCCTTGTTGGCTGCCATTGCTGTTGAGAACAACGAGAAGAAAACTTTGTTACAGCTTTACCCTTTGCTCGGTGATTGAGCACAAGGATACCACGGGCAATGAAAGAGTCTATGAACCAGCTGACCTAGCATTTTCCAGCGAAACAGGTGGCACACTATCCCACATTAAATGTAATCAAAGCACGGATAGGAGCAGATGTAAATCTCGCCATGAATGCCAGTTGGATGGCTGTCAACAAATGAGGCCCGTACTGAATGAACCAGTGAGAGTACAGTGGATGTGCATAAGTAAGTACACACTAAGCATTACGGGTGTCAGCCTTGTGAGAAATCCAGGACGGAGAATGGAAGCGTCCTGTAATTGCTTTAGTAGGAATTGTAGAGTTGAGGAGATTACCCACCACTACCTCGTCACATGTCCAGCGCTTGCAGGATTGTCTTTCAATGTCCTAGAGGATGCAGATGTTGGACGTGACATGATAAGACTCATAACACAACACACACATCCTCCAGACAACACTAGAAGGGATGTGAAATGTGATGGTTTAAGTCAATCACTATGATCTAACCCAATCTGAGATTCCCGTTAAAAGACACTAAGCTCAATCGACCAGCCCATAGACGAATTTGATTGCTTTTTTGACAGATATTCATGAATTTTTGACGGTTATGCACGAAATAACGTAAATGTCGTGCCGAAGTGACAATTAATTTACCGAGAGGGAACGAACAAACCACATGTGGACTACACTCTTCCCAATTAGAAAAGAATGGAATATGAACACCTTGCCTAAGCGTTTTCACAGACACGACGCAAATATGAAACGGGGAGTGTATGGTCAGAAATCCCAAGCATCGTTACAGCAAGCTCCCACAGTTTTCCCAGCTGAAATCCTCGCTGTCACTGAAACTTGCCAACTAGGTAAATCAATACTTAGATAGAATACAAGTACCTTGGAGGTATAGTAACACCAAAACTATCCTTTAAATTAAAGGAAGTTTTTAGACTACCAGAGAACACAACGAACTAAACGCTTCACCTAGAAACCGATTTATCGCCTTTGTACTTATTCACCGTGGTAATGCACTTTTATGTACGTCCTAAAATCAATTTCACTCCCCGATTATCGATTACCACATGTTGTCGCAAAATATCTTCTTACCCGGAAGTTACAGTTTGCTAGAAAATGGGCTAACCTATGCCACGAACATGACGTCATGCTCCTTGTAAATAATGTTGTCTCACTACAGCAATCATTACGGGAACTATTAATAAAAATAGATACCGCCTGTAGATCTCTCTTTCAGCAGAATGCACGGCAAAGTCTGAATAGATGCAACCTATTACCTATGACCTAAGAGACTTAAACTATTTTTTTTTTACCAACACAAAGCAGATACAATTTACCTAATCTTGAAGGCTCGGAGAAAGCTGTTATATTTAAATGAAATGCCTCACAGAGCAGAAGAGAATGATGATCGAGAGATTCGTAATCTTAGCACAAGAGAAGACATTCATCACTTCTTGGGTGTATGTCCCATTCTAAAAGAATTACAAAGAACAACAAGCATTGTATCTTTACCTGAGATTAGCTTTAAAGTACAGACAACAAATTTTAAATGTATTTTTAGTTTTAAATGATTAAAAACTGTAACTTCCGGGTAAGAAGATGACAGCAGATCCTGGCAAAGACCCAAGAGATGCAAATCGACAGCCACCACCTTTTCGTCGATTTCAAGGCCGCATATGACAGCGTGCATAGGGACGAGCTATACAACGCCGTTTGTTTTGACAACGCGTCTAGTTTTGACATCCCTGCCAAACTCGTCAGGTTGTGCAGGATGACGATGGAGAATTCTCGTCTCTCAAGGTCGGTAACGAACTCACCGACACCTTCAATGTCAAAAGAGGTTTTAGATGACAATTCGACATAAATTCTATTGCAGCAACAAAATTACTAACCCCGATCGGATCAACGAAGAGATGTTCGATGTTCATTAAGATGCTGAGACTAACAGGAGAAAGAATCTACTGTGCATCTTCGTCTCCTTCCGAAAAAGAATTCACTTAAAGGCCTGCTTGGGGTCGCCGTGGCGTAGTGGGTTAGTGCGTCGACTCCTACGCAGAGGGTGCCAGGTTCGTTACCCGAATTTACCACCTTTCATATTTCAGGGTTTGGCTTGAAGCATTAATGAACGTTTTATGAACGTGATGCAAAAGTGACGACGCGTCGATGCCTCAGTGATGCGTTTCTGAGTTCTATCTTAGATGTAAACGGTGCAGCGATTGTTTAATAAGCGTTTATGTAAATATGATCATTTTCCAAATTTCTGCCAGAATGCCATATTCAAACAGTATCACAGTGCCATAATGGCATGAATTTGCTACATCGACAACAGTGGTGCCCATACTGACAACCTCCGCGTCTCTCAGAGTATATGGGAGCAAAGTTGTAGTAAACCAGAAATTGGGAAGGCCGTTCTTGTCGATAAAAATCGAACAACACTGCTATGGGAAACCGGTGTCTCAACTTTCCATACAAAAACCTCTCTCTAAGTCAAACTCTCTCTAACTCGCACAAATTTTGGTATCCCGTGACAATTTGACTTAGGGGGAGTCCACTGTACTATCATCTTTTAACAGCTCTTCTCTTAGATTAATCAACGCCACATTTTGATAGAAAAACAAATCCAAAACAACAAAACCGCATCGCAACTAACTACCAAAACGAAACAAAAACAAAGCAAGAATAATAAAAAAAATAATAATTCTTTTAAAAACTATATTTCTCAATATATTTATTGCATTGTATTAAAACGTACTTAGAAAAAAAAACGAGAACTAAAATCATTTAAAAAAAAAACGTATTTATATATATATATAAAAAATAATTTTGATTACTTTAAAAAATACTACAAAAGATACTATAACCTATAAAAAGGAAAAAAATGTAAATAAAAATAAATATTTACTACTTTTATATAAAAAAAAATAAAAAATAAAAATAAGAAATATAAAATAAACAAACAAATCGCCATTAAATCCTTTTTAAGGCCACGGACGAAATTCTGATTTCAATTAAAGACTAATTAAGGTTAAGGAAAATGATATTAAAGCAAGCAAATCATTGAACGGGTCACTTGGTACCTTAAATCTAGGTTTTCTCTCAGCATTTTCATACGGATTCTCTTAAGAATACTCTCATTTGCACGATAAACTTAAAAACAAGTAAGAAAAAAATAAAACTTCATCTTAGTTATCACTGGAAACAGTTGGGTAATTAATTGTTATTGTAAATTCTTTAAAACTCCTAGCGCTCCTCGGAGACCCATGACCGGGGGTCCATGGGTCGGGGGTCTCCTCATTGCGGGTCCTTCTGGTTGATGCCGATGCAACGGGGCACATCAGATGTCTGGGTTTGGGTGTGTGTGTGTGTGTGTGTGTGTGGTGGGGGAAGGGGGCAAATGATGACGTTTACGGTATTAGCTTCTTGAAAATTTTTCTTTCAATTTTTTAGGCACATTAATTTAGTTTGTTGGTTTGGATTGAAAATGCATTGCTCTCTCATTCATCATGATGGGATGTGTTGATGGTGTGGACGTGGACGTGGGCGGTGGAAGTGAGGAATTTAGTGACGGCGCGACGACGGCGGGTTGTTTCAATGCAATTTGAATATGTTTTTGTTCAGCTCTGTGCATGATACCTCAACGGTTGGTTGAGTTTTTGTCAATGCTCTCCGCGCAGAAGCTCCATAAGTAAATTGAAGTCACCACCGTCACGGGATTTGATTGTTAGCATCTCTTTGCCAAGCTGAAAATGTATGTAAGGGGACGTGTTATATATGCTGTTGCACATGTGCTAATGCAGAAAAAAGTTAATCACCTGACACGTCCTCTGTAGCTCTGGAATTCGCAGTAGTAGTTCACCGAACTTTGATGGCATTTCTGGATAATGGGCTAATGTGTATGCCTGCAGCGATTGTAGGGCTTTCTCTTGACACTCGCGCACTTTGACGGGTTCTTGCAACTCAGAGGTGTCTGAAAGATGATAGAGATACGAGTCATTTAATGAAACTGTTTCGGTTTGCCGATGCGACTGATGCTTACCTGATTGAAGTAGAACAATCACTTTCATGGCAACGTATTCATACCGATCGACCCGTAATCGTCGTAAATGGTCTGTCAGGTTCAGCATTCGTTCAATGCAGGACTGTTGATGAAAGATAACATTACATACAAACATTAAAGCTAGAAAAGGGAAATGAAAATTATTTCTTTTAGGAATGAATTCAATAAATCTGTGTACAGATATCAGAAGTTGCTGCAAACTGGTGGACTTTCTATGAACTTCGATAGGGAACTGAGAGGGGACAGTCGCAGGGGAGAAAAGTGGTAGAGAAGTCTAATTGTAGAATGCCTAAGTTTATTTGTTGGCCAATGGAGCTTAATTTAAATTGGACAGATAGATAAGGGACGTTCAACAGCGTAGTGCGGAATGAAATATTGATATTCACTGTGGCGGTGTGAAGGAAGCAACCGACTGGACTTGACCGACGAAATTTTGGTAAGGTGATAATGTACGGAATGTTGAGAAGAAGTCTTAAAGGAGTATTTCTACCAGTAAGGAGGACATCGAAGTGATTTTCTCTCGATTGCGATGTAAGCGAGCTGTCTTTTTAATTATGACTTATATTTTGATCAAAATTGCCTTGTGTTATTCACCATCTAAGGAGGGTAATATTAAGAATAATCCAATTGACTTGAATGCAGCGAATTGCGCACCCCGCGTGGAGTCGAGGACAGCGTTGCCGTATTTCTCAAAGTGCCACAACTGCTATCAAAAATTTGCATTGTAATATACTAAAAAAATATACTTATGTGGCGACGGACATCTTTTTTAAAATCATTGATTTCGAGACCATCGTGCGTAACTCAGATGTCAACTAGATACACGACCTACCGCAAGTCTATCTAAGTACTCACATATGTCGAGGACATTAATATCATCGGAAGAAGACAATGCGATCCACATAATTATGAGGACTAGAGACGGCAAACCAACGCCTTGAATTTTACTTCAGTTACCAATTAAGTTCATGATTTATTAAACAATTCCGCTCTCGGTTAAATGCGAAGCCGATCTAAAATGTCTTGCTAGGTGACGCGTTAGCTTTAATCTCAAGCCATCCTCTTGATTTGGGTTTAATGCATAAACTCCACGACACAAGGGAGGCACTGCTTAGTTAATCTAAAACCAGTGGTTAGAATAGAAGCATCTGACGAGGCTTCGCACTCGAGTGATATGCGGGATGCCTTTTTTAAGAAAAAAAAAAATCGACTTTTACTAAAAGAGTAATAACCCATTAGAAGACTGGTCTTTACTCAGTGAGCAAACTTTCTGCTCCGACATTTTTGTAATTCGAAATTAAGCAGCCGTGTAGTAGGGACGTATCTTAACCTCTGGCTCAAGATCGAAGGAACACTTCTGTACAGAAAATAATTGCTTGGGGTCGGGGGAGTTAAGGAAAATTAATGAATGAACTTATACACATTAAAACTTAGATCGCTTACACCTATTGCAGCGATTGTTTAAAAAACGTTGAAGTAAATATGTTAATTTTTCAAATTTTCCAGGGTGCCGTATACAATCTCAAAGTGCCACAGTGACATTTAAACGACATACGCCTAGGGAATTAGTAATTACGGTCAGAAATCGTTACTTAAAGTGCTCTGGAGATAATTGTGGACGACATTTTTTGTCGGCTCCACCAGGGTCCTCCACAGCTCCACAGTGGAGCTGGTTTGATTCTAGTGCAAGCTTGGCGCCTGATAATCTTCCCCCGCTTTTTTTAAAAATGTGTAAGGACGGATTAGTCAAGCCCCTGACTATCATTTTTAATATGTCACTGGCTCGCGGCGAATTTTTGGAAGGATTCTCTCATCACCCCAATTCATAAATCTGGACCTAAAAGTTCTATTGTCAACTACAGACCAATAGCTAAACTCCAATTAATACCGAAATTATTCGAAGCTGTTGTTAAGAAAAAAATATATGCTGAAGTTCGAAACCAAATATCCCAATTTCAACATGGCTTTGTGAGTGGAAGATCAACTTCGACCAATTTGGTTATATTTACAAACTTTTGCCTGAGTTCCATGGAATCGAGACTTCAAGTTGACTCCATATACACTGACTTCTCGAGGGCATTTGACCGTGTTCAACATAATGTGCTCATAAAAAAGCTAGAGATGATTGGTTTTCATTCTAAAATCTTGAAATGGATAACTAGCTACCTTACAAATCGCAGACAGTTTGTAAAAATAGGTAATGATCTGTCACGAGTAATTTTCAATTTCTCTGGGGTACCTCAAGGTAGTCACCTCGGCCCTCTTCTGTTTCTTCTTTTTATTAACGATTTGCCTTCCTATGTTTCCCATTCCGACAGCCTTTTATACGCTGACGATTTAAAAATTTTTAAATCAGTCCGATCATTGGCCGATGCAATGGAGTTGCAAAATGATATCTCATCAGTACAGAATTGGTGCGATTTGAATGGACTACATTTCAATATTAGTAAATGCTCAGTTATGACATTTTTTAGATTTTTATCTCCTATAATCTATAATTATAAGATTGATAATACAATCTTAACAAGAGTATGTTCGCATAAAGATCTAGGGGTTATATTCGACATTCAACTGACTTTTTCTATGCACATAGACTATATTATTTCAAAGGCCAACTCCATGCTAGGATTCTTGTTTCGAAATTCAAAAGATTTTCAAGACCCTTACACTCTTAAGTCTGTGTATGTTTCGTTAATTCGCTCTATATTAGAATACTGTTGTTTAATATGGAATCCTTTATATAACAATAGCGCTATTCGTATTGAGAGAATACAAAAAAGATTTACTAGGTTTGCTCTTCGAAAGATGTCGTGGAATTCAAATATGCCGGATTATAATGCTAGATGTCAGCTTATCGATCTAAAGCAACTGCATGTAAGAAGGACTTATTATTCAGTTCTTTTCGCTCATGACGTCATTACTGCTCACATTGATTGTCCGGTGCTGCTTTCCATGTGCAGTGTTTACACCCCGTCTCGTTATCTGAGGCCTAGAGATTTCTTTTATGTTTCGAGGCATAGTACAAACTATGGGCAAAATGATCCTATAACTAATGCTTGCATAAAATTCAACTTAGTTGCAAATGTTATAGACTTAAATATGAGTAGAGATAAATGTAAAAATGAAATCTTAAATTTTTTGAGTAGCAATTTACTCTAAATTACATTATAATTGTATGTTAAATTCTGCTTATACTAGGCATTATTATTAATAAGAAATGAAATGTTATTAATATTATCAGTAGTCTTAAAAAAGCTGTGTACTTGAAAGACGGAAGAATAAATAAATATTAATGTGAACTGATGAACATTCAACAGGAGTATAATGCAATTGAATACCACACTTGAGGATGGTTTGTTGAAATAGTGATAAAACTATGCCAAAGAAGCAACACAGTTGATCGGTATTCAAGCGAGTCTATTGAATTCGGCATATTGTTCCCGTTTGTGGATTCTATCTGGTAGGTGTGAGGTCTTAGGAACACCAGACCATGCTCTTCGGGCAGTAGACTCAAACAGAAAACAACAAAGTTGTGGAACCATTGAATTCTACTCTCCAGCCGAAGAGCAGGTTTGCGAGATGTGAAACAAACACCAAAAGTTGATAGATATTCATCGATACCTAGGTTAGGTTAGGTTAGGTTAGTGGGTTGACGCCTCACTGATGTCCTATTGGACCCATTGTGATGCCCGTGGGGTAAAACCCTTCCTATCATCTCACTCGCCGGATGATGAAAAACTCCTGACTTCAAGGTTGTTGGTTATCATACTCCTCCATCCAGCCATCCCGAGATCCTAATAATATATCATGGAGGTCATGGAAGAAAAATTCTCCCAGGGTTCTTTGTCTCAATTTGAATGGACTGGGGCATTGACAAAGATAGTGGGATGTATCCTCAATCTCATCTTGGTTCCCGCAGCATCTGCAAATGGTGTCATGGGTAAGTCCCAATTACCTTTAGATGATTATGACCAGTGATGCCTCCGACCATCATCCTCAGCAGTTTCCTGCTACATTGGAGGAGGGAATTGGTTTTAGTGCTGTTGAACCTAGGCCATATCGTACGAGTGGTCTCACATGTGGGAATGGAACTCCACCTTTCGTTAGCTAGCTGCATGATGTCAGACAGAGATGGGGAAAGCCATGCGATTGCCTGGGATGGGTCGGATTCGGCCCCTTTCCTGGCAAGTTCATCTGCTACCTCGTTTCCGGTTATGTCCCTGTGACCTGGGACCCAGCACAGAGTGATCGAATGCTTTTCGTTTTCGTTAGCCAAAATCGCTTTAATGCCCGCTTGACAGTCAGTTAAGGTAATATCAACTGGTAGTATTTCCAACAATGATATCAATTTGGCCGCATCTTTGACCACAAGGACCTCCGCTTGAAAAACACTGCCGTAATCAGGTAGTCAATTGAGCAGTGCATGTTTAATAATTCGAAGATGATGCCCGCGCCTGTTCCTCTTTCCAAACCCGTTCGTATAAACACGACTGGAACTCGAGTCAGTGATGGGTTCATTTGAGCTCCACTCCTCCCTCGTTGGGAAGAACTTTTTGAAGGGTATTTTCGAAGGGGAAGTAGTCGCTTTCTATTTGTTCGTTGTAAAGTCTATCAAGAATACATGCATGACCATAGGGGCTGGGGTGCCAGTTTTTGGATTGGGAGACCCTAATGGCTCCCTCCCTTTGCGGCAGTCATCTGTGTATAGAGGTCGAATGGAAGAAGATCCAGTAGCACCTCTAAATCCGCTGTTGGGGTGGTCGAGATTGCCCCTGTCACACTTGGCATGAACGTCTCTGCATGATCGACCTTTTCAGACAAGCTTGCCACCAAACTACACTGCCATGTGTCAGGATCGGCCTCAAAGTTGCTATGTACATCCACAGAATGGTTTTGGGGTTCGGACCCCATTTCTTACCAAATATCCTGTTACACAGGTATAATGCACAGGCCGTTTTCTTCGCTCTTTCTTCTATATTTAGTTTCCAGTTGAGTTTCCTGTCGAGGATTAGACCAAGGTACTTCGCGCTTTCTCTTAGATTGAGGGCTGTACCCTCAATTTTGGGAAGATTGAAAGGCGGGATGACACTGTTGATAAAGAGGACCAACTCTGTTTTTGATGGATTAATCCCAAGACCGCAAGATTTTGCTCATTGGACGAGGGTGTTGATTGCGCGTTCCATTAACTCGCTGAGTATCAAGAGGAATTTGCCACAGGCAATAATGAGCACTACTACCTAAGAGACAGGTTTGCAAAAATGAGCTTAATGCCAAACTCTGTCGAATGCTTTTGACATATCAACCGAAACTTCACTTTTCGATGCGATATGCTATCAAATCACGAGTGGACATATTCTTGCCAAGACCACACTGTCGGCCTGCCGCGATAACAGGCGTCTGCTATGCTGAACCATTTCTTCTATTTGTCAGTTGAATGAAATGCTAAGAGTTACATGCCGGAAAGTGGTCAAATGTTTGATATTCTCATATTTAAGAAGTGGAACGAAGAATACAAGATTGCCACAGTCTTTTCTTAAGCGGATAGACGTTCAGGAGCTGATTGTGTCTTAGCTCAACCTGCTAGGCAAGCTCTAGTGAATACTGTTTGCAAATTCGACGTTATGGCATGACTAAGCAAGGCGACTGGTTGTCGGTGACGGTTTTTTCACGCCACCCTCGTTCTCATTTAAGTTTTTCAAGATAATCCTTGAGATTGCGCTAGATTCACTGACCAACAATATTTCAAGAGTTCCATATTCCAACTGTTAGCAAGCGCGGATGCCATTGTTGCAATAGATGGACCTCACCGAGGCAAGACCGAAACGGCTGAGATTGGTGTTGTGGTGGGCAAAATTGAGTGCACATTATTTTCGAGGAAGGACGCAGCAACGACTAGGAGAGAACGTCACTATAGATTGGAACGTGATTTGGGTTTAATGTAACACCTACAAATTGAGAAAGACCTCACCGGCGTCTACGGTGTACGAGACTAGAAAGTCCTGTTGGATGAGACTCAGAGGCTTCACATAGCGCCAAACAAAGCAAGAGGGAAAAAATAACACCATAACCTAAGAATTTGTATTTTGTTTCCGTGACAATTTACACGCATTCATATCAGACAACTTTCCTTTTGGTCCTTTGGCAGCCGAGGAGGTGGCCACACCAGACCGCACCCCAGAGCTCATCAATTCCTAAACACATTCTTAAGCTCCGACACCGACAATCCGGGTGTCACCACTAAGCAGTGTGGATTCCCTCCGAGTACTCACCTGCAAACCATTCGACTTAGCTCGGGCCAGATTAATCGACTTCCCTTGTGAGATCTTAATCTCGCCCGGGGTGTCTATCGATCGGAAGCAACACGAGAACAGCAACAGCTCGCACCACGAGTTGATCAGCAGGCAAATTTGATCGTCAATCTGAAAAAAGGATAGTGTGAGGCGCAATTTAAAAAGAAAAAGGTAATAAAATGAGACTCACGGATATATTCTTAAATAACGGCAAACTCTTGCACCATTTAACGATCTTGTACAATCGATGGTCGGCCACGGTGCACAGGTTGGCGATTAAGTCTGGATTTGCATTCTCTCCGTTCGACGAGAGGCCGGCGCTGGCCAGCAGCGGATTCGACGAGATATTACCCGCTGACGCCGATGCGGATGCCGACGATGAGGAGCATGACGCCGACAACGGTTGATTCAGTCGTGCCAATTCGTTTGCATTATACTGCCATAGGTGCTCAACGTTCATTATCTCTTGTAATAAGGTGGGAATATCGTGATTGGCGGCGGGACGTTGATGATGGCTGCTGCTGCCGCCGCCGCCACTGCCGCTGCTGCCTGGTGTCGGTGTTGAAGTACCGCCCGTACTGCTGTCAGGCTGTTCGGTTTTTATGACGAACCCGTTCACTCCCATGCGAGAGCTGTGCTGCTGCTGTTGCTGCTGCTGTTGTTGGCTTGAAGGTTCCATTTTCAAGGGGCTCAGCATAGAATTGGGCAGCGTGTACGAGCACTGGTACGTGGATCGGCCACCACGCGTTCGATCCTCGCGAATGGCCTCGAGTTTCATGCCCTTTTGCAGGCACTTCTCGAAGCGGCACGCCGGGCACTTCTTGCGCGTCGAGATGGTCACTGGGCACGGTCCGCCGCGGACGCACACGTAGTTCTTGCGATTCTGTACGGTCCTCTTGAAGAAGCCCTTACACGATTCACACGAGAATATGCCATAGTGGAAGCCGGAGATCTTGTCCCCGCAAATGGGACACGGAGAGTTGATTAATTGCTGTCGCGAGATACCCGCCGATGGGATGGCCTCACTGTCGAAGAGGAGCTCTTCGGTCTTAAGTCCCGTTGGAGTGCTGCAGTTTACAGAGATTGATGTGGATGCGGCTGCGGCCAGCGCAGATGCCGCCGCTGCAACAACAGCGGCTTGTGACAGATTCTGGGGGTCCGACGACGAACCACTGGCAGCACTGCTGCCGCTGTCCACTATCGTCGGACGATACAATACGGAATGATGAAGTGAGCC
Organism: Eristalis intricaria; assembly: GCA_964034865.1. Lineage (NCBI taxonomy): Eukaryota > Metazoa > Arthropoda > Insecta > Diptera > Syrphidae > Eristalis > Eristalis intricaria. Next base: position 12,772,572 of record OZ035877.1, read on the forward strand.
GCCATTGTAGCTGCCGTACATGTTATGCCGGCCGGCAATTGGCGAATGTGTCGGACTAAACTCCGAACTGTACGAGTAGCAGCTGCTGTGCGACGCATCGCTGTTGTTCCTGCTCAGCGACGGTGTGTAGGGGGCGTGTCTAGACGTTAGCGGCGACTGACTTGGTGAACTGTGCGTGTACGCGGAATGAATGGCAGAATCGGGGCTAGGATTGGCAGGCAACAAGTTGGCTGTCGTCTTTGAGCGAGCAAGCAGTGGCGAGTTACTGCTGCCGGTGGGATCTGCCAGGAGGCCCGGCTCATACTTAAGGTTAATAGGATCACTCTGTGGCTTCTTATTTACGTAGTGTGATGAGTTTATTTCGACGCATATCTGATCGAGGATTGTCTTCCTGTCCGGGTCGTGCTTGACCACCGTCACGGGCTCGTTTGAGAAAGTCTTATCGCAGCTCGCCGAGTTCTCTGTGTCCATGGGATCCGGCTCGGTGTCGGACAGTTCGCCCTCCCATGACATTGGCCTGGGGCCATTCTTCACAGATTGACTAACTGCTCGTCGCGTTACTTTGAGGTTCTCAATGTGTGACAATTCACTTTCGGAGTCAGACTCGTCTCTCTTGGTGACTGGAATTCGGATGGCGCCGTTGCCCTTGTTGTAGTATGATGTCGTGATGATGGGCGCCGATGATATTGATGTGCGGATGGCGCTGCTGTTGCGGTCCTCCTCGCATTTGATGTTCGTCACCGAAACGTTGTTGCGGATTATGGATGATGTTGTCAGTGGTTGTTGGACACCAATGATGTTGGTGATTGTGCTGCCGTGAGCTGCCGCTGTGAAGGCGGATGAGTCGCTTTTTATTGATGATGACATGATTGTGGTTGTGTTTGCTTTTGTGTATATGCATGCGTTGTGCGTTGAAGCTGCTGTGTCTACTGAGTCCTGCTCAGGACTGGTGCTGGATGAGATAATGCTTTCTACAGCGAAGTGCCGTCTGAACATTGGAACGTGTGTAGTTGAACGTCAATCGCCATTGCTGGAATGAGAACGAGGAAGGATATTTATTAGTTATGTCGTTTGGTGAATAATGACGGGGTATGGTTAGGTTAGGTTTATGTGATTGGCACAACTGAAGCAGTTCTGGCTCACTTAGATCCTGATTGGATCCATTGTGTCCTCTTTGGGTACTAACTAAAAAACCTGATGCTAGTGGCATATCCTGGGTGATGAACTCCTCCGCAAGACTAAATGTACCGAACTACATATAAAAATTAATCAGGAGCTACGTTACTGATAGGTGGCTCCTTTACGACTCCGACGATGGGACGAAATTGTATAAAATTACAGGCGGCGTGCACCAAGGATCAGTGTTAGGTCCCCTACTGTGGAACGTTATGTATGACGACGTATTACGACTCCCAGTCCCCAGGGAAGTATCCATTGTAGGTTTTGCGTACGACATTGCTGTTGTAGACGTGGCGAAACGGCTTGAAGAAATCGAGTTGTATAGCAACGAAGCAATAGCTCTGATAAAGAACTGGCTACGCGATATGAGTTAAGACCTCGCGGATCACAAAACGGAGTCTGTTCTCATTACAAGTGGAATAGTGCTAGAGACCATGACAATAAAAGTCGGAGAGCACACCATTACTTCCAGTCCATTTAAATAGTGATGATTGATGCTCGGCTAAATTTCAAGCATCACCTCGCATACGCTTGCGAGAAATCGTCAAAAGCTATAGGCGCTCTTTCAAAACTCACGTCGAATATCGGTGGCCCAAAGCAAGACAAACGATTAATGCTTGCGAGAGTTGTGGCTTCTATACGGTTGTATGGGGCACAAATATGGTCTGACGTTGCGAACAAAAAGACACGCATACAGGAACTCAAATCTGTGTATAGACTCTGTGCACTGGGAGTTAGCAGTGCATTTTGAACGATATCCTAGCTTCTATGACAATCGCGCGCAAGGCGGGCCAAACACAAATCATGCGAAGATATTCGTAAGAAGCCGCAGTATTGAAGCGTGGCAACAGCAATGGAACGAGTCCGAAAAAGGGGGATGGGTACCGGCTAATCCCACGGATTGGAAGTTGGGTAAATCGAAAACACGGCGAATTGAACTATTATCTTACACAGTTCTTGACTGGCCACGGTGGTTTTCAAGAATACCTATTCAAGCGAAACCGCGAATCGAGTCCGTCCTGTCCTCACTGCATAAACGCGGCTGAGAACGTGGAACACGTTTTCTTCGCATGTGCTCGGTATGCAAACGAACGAGCTGTATTGCGGAACGCATTTGGTGAGCCACACCAAACACCAGAAAACATTGTGCAAGATATAGTGGACTCTCCCTAAGTCGAAACTCTCTCTAACTCGAAGTTTTTCGCCATATTTTACATACATTTCCCCCAATTTCCCATACAAAAACCTCTCTCTAAGTCAAACTCTCTCTAACTCGAAACGATTATGGTATCCCATGACAATTCGACTTAGGGGGAGTCCACTGTATGTTGAACTCTGAAGACCTTGGGTCTGCTGTGAACGATACAGCAATACGAATAATGTGCGATCTAAGAAATTTAGAACGAACGACACGTGACGAAGCAAAAAGCTCGAATACGTCCCTCGCGAAGCAATACCTAGCGGTAGTTCCGCGAGAGAATAAACGGAAAGTTTCCACGGGAGGTGGTTTCAGTCAGTAGGAATCTCATCATTAGCTGCGTTTTTTTGCAAGCGTATATACGCTTAATTTTCAATTTGCATGTAAAATACACTAACAACAAGTCCTATATCCGCTTAAGTTACTCATCATATCCATCGCGGCTTAGGAAATAAGGGCGGATAAAAACAATGCTTCCAATCATTATTTTCTGTGTGTTCATTCCTGAATTTATTCATTCATTAATTAGGTTGGTGTATGTGGCTTACGAGATTAGTCCCTTCTCCATTTTGTTAATGCATTTGTAGGTGTGGTTGATGTATTAGATAATTTTTAATTGTTTTGGCATCCATAAGTATGCAATTTTTGGTATACACAGAGTGTCTCTGCTTCACATTCCGTTTAACGATTCTTTTCATTTGATAAACATTTTATTTTATTTTATAATTATTAATTGTTTCTGCTTTTAAAGTGATAGTCAGACTACACAGTCACAAAACGAAGATTGTGACCATCAAAGATCAACCATCACCTTCCACGACTACACCCCTGACTGCTTAGCAAATGTCATGAATGTCGTCGGTGCTGCCAAGATTTTATGATGAATCATTAAGCGCCGATGATCGTTTTTTTGTGCACTAAATTATGCGTATATACGCTTGCAAAAAAACATAGCTATTGGTGGCGAGGTCCATTGGTAGTGCAAGGTTTTTACCTACCAACGAAAAAAAGGAAAAAAAAAGACAATTAGCATTTTTTTATAAATTTTGCTATGTCCAGAATTTTAATGCCAGACATTTCCTCAAGGCCAAATCCTCAGCACGTCCTTGCAAGTGCTGGGCAGGTGCCGAGGTAGTGAAGTGAAATTTATTCTTCCTCTTCGTCCCTACAGCTTCTAGAAAGGTCATTGTAGGGGTTTCCTATTTAAAATCCTGAATTACAGTCAATTTGTTTTTCGTAAGAACAAGAGCATCAACCATCTGCTGGCAAAGTTTGCGAATAAGATAAACCTAAGCCTGGATAAAAATCACAGTACAGTGGGTTCTATTCATTGATTTTAAAAAAAGCCTTCGATACGTTAAGCCACAAACAATTATTGAGGCAGTTAGAAAAGATTGGGGTTCGGGGCAGTATACTATCATGGATTGAGACCTACTTAAGAGACCGAAAAAGTTAAGATTGGCGAATTCTTAAGTGAAGATGAAGATGTTGAATATGGTGTCCCACAGGGATCAAAACTGGGCCCTCTCCTATTTATTATCTACGCCAATGACCTGATGTCAGTGCTGAAGTACAGTACAGGATACGAATACGCGAACGATAGAGCGATTGTAATTAGCCACAGGAACGTAAGTGAAGCTGCAAGCTTAGAATTCAATGGAATCACAGCTTGGTGTCACGACCATGGACTAATTATAAACGCACTGAAGACAAAGGTGATTCATGATTCATATTCGTCCGCCGCATATCCCAAAAACTAAACTCAAAATAAAAATGCACGACATGGAATGTCTTCACAGGAATGGACGTAACGTAAGAGAAAAAGAGAGATGCAACGGATATATCGACAATGTGTCAACATTATACTATATCCCATTCCATCCCATCTATCAACACTGTATCCCAACCCATTTCCATTCCATTCCATCCGATCATAGATATATATCTTTCTCTTTTATATAAACATTCCCCATATCCCTCCCTGAATACCGTTACTGTTCACAATTGATGATGTATTAGGGGAGTCGATGTAAAGCAACCGTGTGTCATTTTTAATCGACCATCGTGACAAATGTGTCAACGTACAAGTATCTTGGACTCACTATTGATTACAACTTTAAATGGAATTACCACATAAGACAATTAAAACAAAAAATTGTATCGATACGCTCACGCACTCTCCCATCTTAAAAATGTCTGCACACCTGAAGTTCTTAGACAATGCTACTTTGGTTTAGTCGAATCACATCTGAGATATGGCCTACTAGTATGGGGAAGAGCGTCGCAAATGCAATCCCTACAAAGAACACATGTGCGACTGCAAAAATTAGTGCACACCCCCAGACTCAACCCTGGTGACCGAACCCTTCTGAATATTCAACAGATCTACAATCTAGAAATGCTTGCGCACTTCTACAACGACTATGCATACAGAACTCTGACGCGACAAGCAGTAAATACCAGAAGAAGGCAACAGCAGGTCTATGAAGTCCCGAGGTATTGGAACGAGTACGGAAGAAGGACGCGTAATGTTGCTGTTCCATCAGTGCTTAACAAACTTCCAAGAGAATTTCGCAACCTAACAAAATCTGAAATTTTTAAGGAAAAACTAAAGAAATCTACTTCCGGTGGAATGGGCCGGGAACTTGCAACAGGGAGAGGCGCTTATTTGGATGTGGATTTGTTGTTCGAGGCAGACATAGGCAAAAAGTCTTAAGCTTTGTCTGTAAAAGCGAACGCCTCATAACAATCAGCATCAAGGCTAAATTCGGCAACTTCAGCCTGATTTACGCCCACGAAACGACAGAGGACAAAGATGACACCAGCAAGGATGACTTCTATTATCTCCTAGAAATGACTTACGATCAGTGCCTCAGCTTCGGCACCAAGATCGTTCTAGGAGATTTCAATGCAAAGCTGGGCAAGGAAGACATTTTTGCCAAATTCATCGGGAAAAAACAGCCTTCACGACACCACATCCGATAACGGACTCAGGCTGGTGGACTTTGTCACGGGACGTAATCTCTCTGTAGCTAGCACGCGGTTCCCACACCTCAACATCCACAAAGGGACCTGGCGGTCCCCTGATCAGTCAACCGTCAACCAGATTGATCATGTTGCGATCGACGTCAGGCACTCCTCCATTATTGATGTCCGAACGTTCCGAGGAGCCAACATCGACTCGAACCATTTCCTTGTTGTACTCAATGTAAGAACTCGGGTATCAAGAGATCAATGGAGTCGAGAAAGGACACCACGGTTTGACGTCGGAAAACTACAATCGCTACGGACTGCTGGAATCTTTGCCGATTGAGTCCCCGGGATTCTCTCTTTAAGTTCGTCGCCGCCTGAGCAAGATTAGAGGCGTTGTCAAGAAGCTACCACTGATTTGCTGGGTTTTACGCCACCACCTAGAAAAAACCCATGGTTTGACAACGAGTGTAGGCTGGCACATTCAGCGAAGCTGGAAGCCTACAAGGCAACGCTGCAACAAACAACGAGAGCTGTTCGTGAGCTCTACGAATAGAGACGAAGGGACAGACCCGGCTTCTCAGGAGAAAAAAGAAAAAGCACGAGAAGCGCGCGATCGAGGAGATGGAGAGGGGCTACGGCAGGAACGATGTCAGAAAGTTCTACCAGAGGGTGAAACAGTTGTCCAGTGGATATAAAGTTCGGACAGAAGCCTGCCGGGACGAGAATGGACAGCTAGTAGTAGAGTCGCAGTCGATACTGAGAATTTGGAAGAGCCATTTCTGCAGACTGCTAAACGGCGATGATGACACCACTCCAACTTCCACTCAATATGGACAATGATCGACGAGAATTTCGTCCCCCCGAGGTCAAGATAGTATTCCTGTCTGGAAAAAGCTTCTCAACTTCACCGTTCGGAGTCTGGATTAAACTGCAGGTCCCTTCCACTCGTGAAAGAACAATAGCACGCACAGCAAAACTTTGCTTATAAACATAAGCGCCGCCCAGAAGAGCGCACAAACATTGCAGTTCACCCGATCCTTGAGGAAACTAATGCCTTACGACGCCTTCAAAGGATTCGAACCCTTGATCTCGTGCGATAGTCCACACTCGCGCATGGTTGCGGTGTTATCGGGAACTTTCATTGCAGAGTAACCTAACAAACTACTGTGCTTCCCTTAGTTGTAGCCTTAAAAAAATACAGGGAGTTGGTTTTAGTGAGTAAAAATCTGTGCGAACGTTCGCCATAGTCTTGTCGAAAAACTTGGTTTGAAGCTCCAACTCCGAAGAGGACACTGTGACCGCTTCAAATTGAAGACCACTTAAAACATACCCAGTTATCTTCTCCGGACGCACTCGTCTCTGCAGCCTCGAGCAGAAGTCGCTCTTCACGTCCACTCAGACGAAGCGATGTGGATCATGACGCGTTGAGCTCTAATCAGCCAAACCCTTCCTATTTACGATGCGGTGTTAGCAGGAACTTTCATTGCAGAGTAACCTGCCGATCAGTACCTAAATCATAAAATGCAAACTACTGGTTAAGTGCTTCACTTAGTTGTAGTCTTAAAAAATACAGGTAGGTGGTTTTACTGAGTAAAAATCTCACACTTCTATGTGCGAACGTTCGCCATCGAGTCTTATCGAAGATTTCCACCTACCCACGGAAGAAAATAAAATTACTAAAGTCATTAAGAATTTCGTCTACCACTAGTATCCAGAGAAGAGGGGAAAGTACTCCCACTTGCGGGGTGCCCCTGAAATCTCTTTTGGTTATGATGCTATTTCCAATCCTCTTCCATCCACTTCCAGTTACTTTTTGTCTAGTTAGGGCGTTAGTTATGGCTTCACAGAGCAAGGCATGCCATACATAAACTACTAAGGACTACAGACCTATCGCCCTCTAATCCTTCTCACTCACGATCCTGGAATGTCTGATAGACATTCAGGTCACAGTACTTTCTCCAAATCGCAACATGTCTGACATTTGAAGAGTATATGTGAGGAAACAACACTACACAATGTCGTGATCAGCGTCGATGCAGGACTCTGTAATTGGATCGGATCGGTTGATCCAGTCGTCATTTGGCGATCTATTCTGCATAAGCAGAGGTACACCTCAAGGGGGAGTACTTTTTGTTCACCTCTCCTGTTTATCTTACAGGTTGGTGAAATCATGAAGAGGCTGAAGTTGGAAGGATTCACATTAGCTGCAACATTTCACCTGTCAGAGCATCCAATTTATTGAGAATCAGCGAATGGAACAACATATTCTCGATGCAAAGCTTTATCTCCGAACGTGAAAGACAAAGAACGAGAGTCCGGTCGGTACCATCAACTCCGGCCTTAAATCCACCTCAGCCACATGTCCTTACGCTTATTCTATTTTGAGACTTTCTCTTGGCCACCCGTCATCATGACCCTTTGGCACGCCAACGAGCACAACATGCCGAGCCATTCCCAGAAAACAAAAAGAATCCCAGCGTGAATTTATCTCCTTTTTCTCCTTTACTCCCCCCTTTAAATGAAGAGAGGGCAATGGGTCTGACGTCCTTTGGTAAGCGGTGCATTCCTTTCCCACACTGTGGTATGAATACCACCTTAGCTTTCCTCCGCAGTTTTGGAGTGTAGCTGAGTCTCAAACAAATGTAAAAAATAGCCTTTAGCCATGTCTAGTCCATGCTGTAATTTTGCCGGCCTGACGTCGTCTATACCTGCTGATTTGAATGGCTCGACATTTTTCATCCAAAATTCAATTATTCATTTTGTTTGCAGATTATTTGCTGCTTGAGGCATGATTTTATGAAAAAAAAAATGTTGAATCGGAACGAAAACTAGGTTAACTACGACGCGGGTTCTTTAAAACGCAACCAAGTTCACTACATTCCAGAAACCTGACTCAACGGCTTACATTGGTGCTAAGATGAGGATCAGCAAACGTTCCCCGACTAACGATGGCTTCAAACAGCTTTAACAGCACAGCAATTTTCTGACAGTTTCATCTGCGTTCGTGAGAATCCCAAGGTCGAGATGTGTTCAACAATCACGCTTGAACTTCACACCGGAGGTGTGCCAACGTCTCTCGTCAAACAATTTAAGATTTCAAGCGTTATTTAACTCAGCCTGTCACTTCAAACAATGAACACCAATTCAGGCAGATGCACTCGAAATGAGATAAAAGATATTTCCACCTGAGTGAGCTCATGCCCTCGCAATGTCGTCGTGTCGCACACCCTGTCATCTTAAATGGATTCGTTTACCCCCGTTAATCCCAATCGTAACGTGTCGGCTCACAGGCCAAGATCAAACAAGTGTGCATCCACCGAGCCCACAATCGTCATCCGCATTGCAACAACCCCTTTTACAGCGTTCCCGCACACACACTACCACCACCGCCACCATCGTCGTCATCTCTTCGCTTCACGAGGGAGTGGTGTCAATAACCCAAGAATATTATCATCAACGAAACTTCGAGCCCCTCTCCCTCACTCGTCGCCGGCATGCGTTCTCGTTCTCGTTCTCGTTCTCGTTCACACTCGCTCCCCATCCAATCCGTCTCTGTCAATCACCCCCGACTTGGGTAAACAAACAGAAAACAACAAAAGGCACAGTCCCACCCGCCGCCGCCCGCTGCGATGTAACCCTCTCCTGGTGTACACCACACCAGCGCCATCGCCATCGCCTCGCCATCAGTGGTCGCCATTTCGTTGAACCAGAACCATTTCCCTGCCGCCGACGCTCCCACCCGCCTGGGGGAGGGGAAGTAATTATTGTTTATTTTTTTTTTGAATAAAACTCATCCGCACTACACACATTTCCGCCGCCCAAACTGTACATTTCTCCACGCCACTGGTGCTGGGCTGCGGTGACCTCTCGTGCTCCGGCAGCGCTGCGGTGTTGGGAATTTTCTTTCGTCACAAAACCGAGAGAGAGCCAACACCAGCGGCACGAGTAAGAGCACCACCACCAAACAACACAGGCCAGCCTCAGTGCATTGCCGTCGCTTCGCTCGGAGCGCGTCACGTGATCCGAAGGACGACCTTCAGGCGATGATTGAGTTTATTCTCAAACGACCTTGCTTGTGCGTCGTCACTTCGTCACAGAGTACAGCGGCGGCGGCGGCGGCCGTGACTGTGTGTGTGTGTGTGGCCGGTGTACGAACACAATTCCACCCTATTGCCGCACACACACCACCGCACGCGAGTATATAGGAATTTTCGACAGAAAGAGACCACTCTATGCACAGCTATGCCGGTTGCCGGTGTGTGTGTGTATGAGTGCTGCACAAACACAAGCCCGACGCCGAGTTGTTTGTTTCGTTTCAGATTAAAGAAGCGGGTCCGGTGCGGGTGTCGGTGGTGAAGGGGCGACGACAGAAGAGCGAGAAAAAAAGAACAACAAACGAATTTCTTGGAAAACATTGCATTCTCAGCGAACAAACACACGCTCGCCCGCCGAAAGGGAACACAACACAACACAACTAGAAGCCAAAGAAGAGCAAGTTAACCTCTGCGACGCCGGACGTCTGCCTCTGATGGCTGGTGCGTGGTGTTCCTTCTCGCGGACGACCGTGGTCGTTGTCGTCACCCTTTTTTGGAGCAGCAGCGGTCGACGGACGGTCGCAAATGGATGGATGATGGCGGTTGCAGAGATTTGAACGTCTTTGTTGTGCCCTCTCTCTCTCTCTCTGCCTTTTTTCAGAGCGTGGAACCGCCGCGGAGACCGGAGTCCAGAGGTGATGCTATGGAATTAGAGGAATTAGAAAAACAAAGCGACGCCGAAGACAATCGGTTGCGTTTTGTTTGGTTTTGTTGAACTTCTCTCGCGCCACGGATGGATGCCGAGTGCGGGGGAGGCTGAGTTGTCGTTTTCAGATTGTTCGGGTTATTGCGTCGCGAGCAATTGGATGGACCAAGGGGTCTGATGAGAGGATTTGAATGTTTTTGTAGTGAGTAATAGGAAAATAGAAGACAATGTTCTACAAACGAGTGAAGAGGCTTGAAACCGGGAATACGGTTATTTTGTTAGAGATAGAGAGATGACTGTGACTTTGATGCTTTTTTGACTGTTAATCAAGAAAGTAGGAAATTGGAGACTTATGCGTTCAGAGCGAATGGCTCGAAAATTGAGAGCGAAACCACTTGAACCTCGTTCCGAACGGCCTATTGAGGTTTCAGTAAAAGTTCATTCGAACCTCGCGGTTTCGGTTCTGTGGAATCGTGGTGTAAGCCAGATGATGACAGTGTGGCAATTTTTGTTCAAATTGCATCCACCAGAATGGAGCTGCAGATGCTCCAAAAGATTTCACTCTCGTTAGGCTCGGCGACTATTTGATTTATTCCGAGGTCAATGACGTAGAGTAAGAACTGACTGCACTGGGAGAACATGAACACTTTGGAATTACTTACAAGCAGCAAGCCAGAAACAAATACTTTCACTGTCAGAATCATGAACTGTTGTTAAGACACACTGTCAGAAATGATACGAGGCAGGAGCAGTGTTGCCACTTTCCAACTAAAGTGGTAGATGTACCACTTTTTTGCTATATCTTCACAATTTACCACTTCACCCACGGAAGACAAGAATTCTACCACTTTTTGCTTTCTGGACAAAAATAAACTATCACCCCTATTCTGGTTGTGATGTGGTCACAACGCACGAATGTCAGTGAGGGGAAAATTATGATGCCTACCTTGTGAGGTATCAGCTATTTGGTATTCTGGCGAAAACCTCACAAGAAAACTCACAAGAATAGTCACCATGGTGAGGTGAATTCGTTGCCATGTCAAAAATTGTTTTACTGCGCGTATCTACAAAATAAAGGCAGAACGTAGAGAACAAGGTAATATTGTGTATATTAATGAAATATGTATAAGTATTTATTAATAACAATAATATGGGCGACGCTACAGTCCGAGGCGGACCTGGGCCTAGCTTCTCAGCAACCACTCGTGTTGTGCGTGCTATTGTTCTTGCACGACTGGAAGGGACCTACAGTTTAATGCCGACTCCGAACGGCGAATTTGAGAAGCCTTTTCCAGACAGGAATACTCTTTGAGCATTGTCAGTGACTCGAAAGAGGTGGAGCCGTGAAATATGAAAGGTGGTAAATTCGGGTATCGAACCTGGCACCCTCTGCGTAGGAGTCGACGCACTTACCCACTACGCCACGACGACCCACATAAGTATTTATTAATAATGAATATTTTGCAGCAACAAGAAAATATCAGCGTACATCCCAGGAGCAGTTGGACCATTATACGAATTTCTTGCAAATGAATCCTGATTTTCTTCTGGGCAAAAATGAGCCAACTGACCCGAATAGGATGCAGAATTATTAAGGCCGCATTCGCAGATGAGCTAAACGCCAAAATAAAATCAACATCTGTTTATTTTTCCTTGTGTGTGACAGTTCTTTTGTTGCTGATGCTCACAAGCTGTGAGGTTTTCCTCAGAATACGAAAACCTAACAATGTGTGAATCACCATGCTCTTGTGAGGTAGTTGTGACTTAAAACACATCACTGAGGTTTGCCAGAATAGCAAATTTTATTGATCTACTCAAATCCAGCCATTTACGAAATCATGCACTGCATTGTTTATGTTTTCTCATGTGTATGGCCATTTATAGTGACACTTCACATGGCACACTAACGGGCATTATGCCAAATTTCACAGTGCGAGCTTAAGTGTCGATCCATCGCTAAGCTCAGAGTCAATAGAAATTTCGTTGTCACAGTTAAGTTAAGTGGAAGCACGCATATTGTAACAATATCCTTACATGCATTTGAACATTCGCTTGCTGGCTTTCCTTTCATCAGCGGGGTGCTGTTCGTGTTCAATCACAATCACTATTTCATCGTTCACATGGTTGGTGGATGCAATATTTCACAATGCCAGTCAATCCATGGCTTACCTAGGCCCCCCTTAAGTAGTCTTTATACCTAAATGTGGCGAAAACGGTGCATAGTACACCCAAAGATTTTAGTGTGTCATCCTTCGTTCTTAAAACCAGGGAAAGACTGATGGATCCACATGTTAGGGGCAATACTCTATTCAGATCCCTGTCTCCGCACGAACATGCCTACAGAAGAGGCTACTCGACTGAGACGGCACTAAACTCTCTAGTAAGCATCATTTAAAAATCCCTTGACAACAAGGATTTTACAATGGTAGCCTTCAACATCGTCCAATTCGAAGCGATAGGAACTGCTCTACGAAACCTCGATGTGGAAATCTGTATCTAAGAGTGGATAAACAAAGTCCTGTACGACAGAAAAATTGAATCTCATCTAGGCAACTATAAGACAGTAAGAAGAGTTTTCAGACACCCTTAACAGATTAAGTGCACAAGTATGCAAACCCATAGCATATGCAGCGGATATTGCGCTAGCTATCACAGGAAGATTGTCAGATACCATAACTGACATGATGGAATCAGCCCTACAAACTTTAACAATACGGACAGCGTTGAGCTGGGTGTGAACCCATGTAAGACTGAAATTCAAAATATCACTCCGCCAAAGTTGGGGAAAGGGAAAAGACCTAACTTTCACTGTCCGAGCGAAATACTTGGGTGATATCGACGATAGTAAACTATTCAAGAGCGCATCAGAAAAGCATCGATTGCACGGACCAAAATGAGGAATCCGACCGAAAATAACACACTGGCTCTACACGGCAATAGCAAGACCACTACTAACTTATGGAATACTAGTGTGGTGGAAAGCACTACAAATACAGCAAAATCAAATAAGGTTAGGAAGCAGAATACCAAGATCGACATGTATATGTGCTTGTGTCAGAGTTTGATCCTGGAACCTTTGGTATAAAAATCGCCACCAAAGGCCACCACAAACAAAATTTACTCAGATTTCAAGGTTTCCGAAGTGAGATTTCACATGCCCGTCTTTTGTTGCTAGCCCCAATACCAGTCCCACAGGAGAGGAGTTTGGGAGAGGAGTAATCGCTAACACACACTTCTGAATAAGCGCCAAAATCTCGAAAACAGTGCCTCCGACTCAGGACTCGATAGCGGAGCCAACGACGAGTATTTTCACAGATATTCAAGACAGACAAAGTAGCCTTTATTGTGTTCCTTCTTCTTCTTCTGGTGGCGCTGCAGTCCGGGATGCACCCCTCTCTTCAGTTGGCACGATCTTTAGCCAGCTGTCTCCCATTGCGCACGCCAAGTTGGTCGAAGGTCTTGTCCACGTGGGTGCGCCATCAGTTCCGTAGGCGTCCTCTATTGCGTTGTCCCACTGGTTCAGCAGTGTTGTCCAGAAAAAAAAAGTACCGTCAACGTGCCTAAACTAGAAATATCACGAACATTCGGCTACTGTTGGGTATTCGGCCTATTCTCCGCTAATTCCTCCATAAGCAGGTTTTTTGTTTCACATTTCTAGGTAGTTCTGGTTGCTACGAGACATGTGATAAATCCATCAGATCTACGATGGCTTCCGGATGCAGTTGAAAAAGAGGTTGGATTGGTTGGTCTACACATGTGCACAAAACTGTAAAATTAGAGCTAACTCAAACTTGAAGCACGAAGATTGGCCACATCTTTGGATATACAGCCCGTAGAGGGCCAGGGCCTAGCTTCTCAGCAACCACTCGTTTTGTGCGTGCTATTGTTCTCTCACGCGTGGAAGGGACCTACAGTTTAATGCCGACTCCGAACGGCGAATTTGAGAAGCCTTTTCCAGACAGGAATACTCTTTGAGCATTGTCAGTGACTCGAAAGAGGTGGAACCGTGAAATATGAAAGGTGGTAAATTCGGGTATCGAACCTGGCACCCTCTGCGTAGGAGTCGACGCATTAACCCACCACACCCCACATCTTTGGATACGAAGATACGCTTTTTGCGAAATGAACCATGCAATGCAATTCAAAATGTAGGTCCTATCTCCTTTCTGTGGAAGCTAACCCCAGGTCCGTCCCAAGACAGTCGCCCCTCCCATACCATATTATTATTATTATTCCCCTGAATATCCACACGGGTAGTTAAAAACGGTCCACAAGTCATAAGTCCATAATGGATCGATTGTAAAACAAAAAATGTTTGTGGACTACTGACCCATCGATTATGGACTTATGACCCACCAAAGTTTGTGACCGACAGATACTTTAAATACACCAAACTTACTTAAAGGATAAATTTCAAATTTGGCCTTATTACGCTGAACTAAGAGCAAACTGGTTTTAATTCCAAAATAAGGCCACATTAGAAATTTAGCCTGTAAGAAAGTCTGATGTACGGAATGGGTAACCATTTTTTCCGCATGGTTTAGCCCGCTCACGCGACTTCGTCGCTCCGCTAAGGGTACGTCCACAGCTGTCAGGCTGCTGGAGCTAAAATTTTTGATTAGTGGATTTATGACCCACCTAAATGGGACATAAGTCCACAAAATTCGATTATGGACTTAAGACTTGTGGACTTATGTCCCTGCACCTTTTGAAAATTCTTTAGAAACGCGTAGACTCCTCGGATGTGTTCTGTCATAAGATTAACATCAGTTGTACCCAAGTGTGGAATGTGTCCACTTCACACTCTTTTGCCAATGAACTCAAAATGTGATTTTCCGTTGGACCCTATGTTTGTTGTGGCGGCCTCCAGATTAAATTGAAATACTGAGTGAGTAATACCACGTTTCAACCGAACGAAACTGCGATTTTCTCCCAACCCAAGTTTCTGATAAGCCTCGTTACAGCCCCATTGAATTCATCCGTCCATGGGAGGTTGTCATACCGAACAAGCCCACAAAGTGAACACCAGTTTATGTTGGGGATCAAGTACAGCTTCAGGCTTACTTTGCCAGTTGCTGCTCAATACTCTAAGAAGTATTGGAAAAGTGAAAAATTCTTCTAAATTCTTTCTTCTTTTGATACAATTTACATAAACACAAATACAATAAAGAGGAAGGCAAACAACTGGGGAGACATAAAGCCGATGGCCCAGAACCGTGTACGTGTCTTTTGTTGCTGCCCTTCGCCCCCGGGGGAATAAAGGAATTAAAGCAAGGGTGAAGATGAAGTAGAACCCACCGATGAACTAGTCTGCTCGTTTAGCGATCTGGGTACCTGCATCTACGGGCCTACTGCTTCAATAATCTTAAAGAACTAAGCAGCGTCAGGATTAGCCAGCTAAACCGCTTTGTCACAAGCACCAACTGGTTCTAATTGTTAGGTATGACAACGGACTAACTGCCTTCTACAGTCAGCCACTAAAACCTAATCTAACCACCACCTCAGACTCTCTTGCCAATGAACTTCAAATGAGAATTCCTCTGTTGGCCTCTGTATGTTTCGGTGGCGTTCTGGTGCCTTGTCTTGATGAGACAGTGACATTCTTTTGCAATTCACAAATGTATCGATCAGAATAGATCTGCAGATGCTCCAAAAGTGTTCACACTCGCTAGCTGCCCATTGGGTAGTGCATTTATTAGGATCTCAGCCGAGGCCAAAGATGAACAGTAGGAACTCACTGGCCTTGAAGACTATGAGCTGGCATCCAACAAGAAAGAGGTAAACACTTTTACTGTCAAAAGCCTGAGCCTTTCTTTGAAGCCTCACCTTGAAGCGCATTCCCCAAGCCGATGCGATTCTGCAAGAAGATGATGATTTCGCAGACAAATCCGACTGTGCGAAGCGGCTTGTTTCTCTTGGCCACATTCCTTTCACATCTTCAGCCAGACTTTGCACTGGAATTCCAAGGCAAGCTCAGTCCAACTTGACACACGCTCCATACAAAGAATGTGAGTCAACGGCGAAAGGCCATCCAGCTGAACAGCGGCCAAGTGCCCAAAATCGACAGAACGCAACTCTTTTAGGAGCTGCCCACTGCCCAGCTGAGCAGAGCGCAAGGCATTCGGGTGACATGGTGGCACGCATACGAGTGCACACTGCGAATGCAAACTTCAATCTCCTGTCCGTAATTTATTATGCGGGCACGTCTATCCAGTCGAGAACAGAGACCAGATTTTATGTGACAAGCCTCTGTGCAGCGGCCAACCCCGCATAGCTATGCTCCGCGGTGCGCCCAGTCCACCGCAGCCGCGCGCCGAACTGCATCGATTCACGATTGGCGGCATTTCTAGAACGTCGTCGTGGCTGCGATATTAAGTATTTTAATTTATACAAGTACACGCTTCAATGCAACGGCGTTAGAAGACAAAGAGGCCAGCCTCAGCTTCAGCTTCAGTTTCAGTCTCGGCTCCGCTGCTCGAGCTGCGAGCTGCGAACCCGATGACTGCAGAAATTAATTACGAAACATAAATAACCGTCGATTTGAAAGTTGTCTCTATGGCCGTGGCTGGATGGTCGACTGGCTGGCTGTCTTTCGCACGCCGGCTGCTGCTTAAGGCCGCTTTCGGGTTTTAATTAGTATGTGACGGTGATTTAACGCCTCGCAGGCCGCCGCAGAGGGCAGCGGCGGAGATTAAGTAACCGACTTGTAATCAACACAGTTAGAGGTTGTGATTCTGGCAGGAGCCGGCCAGCTCGCTTGCCCCAGCTGCTGTGGGTATGTAGGTGCGACTCGGCGAGACCGGATTCATGTGGCAGCGGCGGTGGTTGCATAATTCCGAAACCGATTCGCTGTCGTCTAGTCGATGACCATACAGAGGTTGTGGTTGATCTGGTTTTTGCCACTGCAGCTGGACATCGAGATGACGTAGTGCGCGGCTGGGCTGTTGCCGCGACGCGGCGCTGAGCCTGAGTGACTGAGATTGAAGCGAGCATTTCGGAAGGCTTTGAAGACCGGCAAACGCGGAAGTGATTTGAGTACAGTCTGCGGCTGCAGCTGGGACATTTAACTGAACCCTTTAAGTGGAATGGTGTCTCATTGGAATGGGACAGGCAATGGAGCTCTATGAATTTCAAGATCGCCTGGAGACATTGGCGGGACAAGGGCTACCGTAGGAGGGAGGGCGGATCCCAGGATAAGGGCTACCGTAGGAGGGAGGGCAGGGAGGGCTGATCCCAGGATAAGGGCTACCGTAGGACGGAGGGCAGGGAGGGCGGATCCCAGGATAAGGGCTACCGTAGGAGGGAGGGCAGGGAGGGCTGATCCCAGGATAAGGGCTACCGTAGGACGGAGGGCAGGGAGGGCGGATCCCAGGATAAGGGCTACCGTAGGAGGGAGGGCTGATCCAAGGATAAGGGCTACCGTAGGAGGGAGGGGAGGGAGGGCGGATCCCAGGATAAGGGCTACCGTAGGAGGGAGGGCAGGGAGGGCGGATCCCAGAATAAGGGCTACCGTAGGAGGGAGGGCAGGGAGGGCGGATCCCAGGATAAGGGCTACCGTAGGAGGGAGGGCTGATCCAAGGATAAGGGCTACCGTAGGAGGGAGGGGAGGGAGGGCGGATCCCAGGATAAGGGCTACCGTAGGAGGGAGGGCTGATCCAAGGATAAGGGCTACCGTAGGAGGGAGGGGAGGGAGGGCGGATCCCAGGATAAGGGCTACCGTAGGACGGAGGGCAGGGAGGGCGGATCCCAGGATAAGGGCTGCCTTAAGATGGTGGGGGGAGGGAGGGCAGGGCGGACTGATCCCAGGATAAGCACCGTATGAGGAAGGGCGCGTCCCAGGATAAGGGCTACCGGAGGAGAGAGGGCATGGAGGGCTGATCCCAGGATAATTGCTACCGTAGGAGAGAGAGCAGGGAGGGCTGATCCAAGGATAAGGGAAGGCGGGTCCCAGTCCAAGGATAAGGGAAGGCGTGTCCCAGTAGAAGGGCTACCACAGGAGAGATGGCGGGTCTCATTTTCAAGTGTGAGGAGGCGACAAAAAAAGAGGCACAGACTCCAAAAGCACAGATCCACCACAGGTTCTATTCTCAAGAAAATAACTTTCCTCACTAATCTAAATTACCTCGCACCATTGTCCTTCAATTGACCCCGAGCCTCGTCACCGACATAAAACACAAACCAAGTGTGATTCTCTGATCTGTGGGCCTACACTAACAGAATGCCCCAGCTCATCTCAGAATTTACGACTATCACAGTCCACCACTGCTCGATTGGCAGTTCATTCAACTCCCCGCCGTTAGGCGATCGATCATAGCGACCGCGACGTATCCGAGGGGCATTGAGCGGTCATAAATTAATTAGCAACCACGACACATCTAGAATGCCCAAGACGCAGTAACCTCACGCATATTTTAAATCTCGGCAGATGGATGCCATGACTCACGAGCGATTAGCAACGCGCGTCGCCGCGTGTGTCTGAGATCATAGGCTCTGACCGAAAATACGCGTTTGACCAACAAGGTCAAGCGATTGGTGTGTGCTTTCGGGCAAAGGAATGCACGCAATTGACGGGAGTTCATTGAGTCCGGCTCAAACCAGAACATCTCACCGCCAGTTGGACGAGGTGGATTAGAACGTGTAGGCGGAGATTAAAGACTTAAGAGTTCATTGCTATCCACTCATCCATGATGAGCAACCGCAGAGAAATGTCCGAGGAATGGACGTGGATGGCTTGGGCTTTCTGAAATTGGTTCTGCGGGCAGCGTTGAGAAAGCAATGTCACGAGTGTGACGTGATGAGTAATCAAACATCTCTCGGGACTGTGTGAACGTGGCCGGTGGCTGTGTTGTGCGAGGGAGCATCCACCAGATCGTCTGTGGATTCATCATTAACAAATAATGCGATCTTACATCCAGTAAAGAGAGATATACCTGATCACCCTCGTTTATTAGGTCCTGGGAAGCTTACAGTGTGAAGGTCTAAGGTTGTTTTGGTAAGGCACTTCCGACTGCGGCTTCCGGCCCGGCAAATCGGCTGTAGACAAAAGAACACGTTTCAGACCGATGTGCACTTTCTTTAGATCGTCTTTTTATCCAACTCGGGATACTGGTTGCAGCACGCTAACACATACACGAGGCAGTTCAGTTCGACTCCGGGACATCCCAGCCGCTCCTCTGCAAGGAGAGGAGCTGCCGAATGTTGGCATTGAAGGTCTCGGTGAGTTCGTTTCCGACCTCGATGGAGCAGCGAGAATTCTCCATCGTCGTCCTGCACAACCTGACGAGTTTGGCAGGAATGTCAAAACTAGACGCGTTGTCAAAACAAGCGGCGTTGTTTAGCTCGTCCCTATGCA
This sequence comes from Eristalis intricaria, assembly GCA_964034865.1. Classification (NCBI taxonomy): domain Eukaryota; kingdom Metazoa; phylum Arthropoda; class Insecta; order Diptera; family Syrphidae; genus Eristalis; species Eristalis intricaria. The sequence goes on from OZ035877.1 coordinate 12,792,014, forward strand.
AGCTGTCATATGAGGCCTTGAAATCGACAAAAAGGTGGTGGGTGTCAATCTGCATCTCTTGGGTCTTTTCCAGGATCTGCCGTAGTATGAAAATCTGGTCGACGGTGGACTTCCCTGGCCTGAAGCCATACTGATATGGACATATCAGGTTATTTATAAACGGATTCAAGCGAGTACACAAAACGGCAAGCGATGTTAAGGAGACTTATCCCTCGGTAGTTGGCGCAGGTAAATGGGTCTCCTTTCTTGTGGATCGGGCAAACGATACTGAGATTCCACTCGTCGGGCATGCTTTCCTCCAACCACATCTTACAGATGAGATGGTGCATGCGCCCAACCAGATCGTCTCCAGCTGCCTTAAAGATTTCAGCGGACAGTCCGTCCGCACCGGCAGCTTTGTTAGATTTCAGTCTTGATATTGCTATCTTGACCTCGTCTAGGTCGGGGGGACGGAATTCTCGATCAATATCGTCAATATTGAGTGGAAGTTGGAGTGGTGTCATCATCGCCGTTTAGCAGTCTGCAGAAATTGTTCTTTCAAATTCTCAGTATCGACTGCGGCTGTACTACTACCTGTCCATTCTTGTCCCGGCAGGCTTCTGTCCGAAATTTATATCCACTGGACAACTGTTTCACCCTCTGGTTAAACTTTCTGACATCGTTCCTGCCGTAGCCCCTCTCCATCTCCTCGATCGCGCGCTTCTCGTGCTTTTTCTTTTTTCTCCAGAGAAGCCGGGTCTGTCCCTTCGTCTCTATTCGTAGAGCTCACGAACATCTCTCGTTATTCGTTGCAGCGTTGCCTTGTAGGCTTCGAGCTTCGCTGCATGTGCCAGCCTCCACTCCTTGTCAAACCATGGATTTTTTCTAGGTGGTGGCGTAAAACCCAGCACATCAGTGGCAGCTTCTTGACAACGCCTCTAATCTTGCTCAAGCGGCGACGAACTTAAAGAGAGAATCCCGGGACTCGTTCGGCAAAGATTCTAGCAGTCCGTCGCGATTGTAGTTTTCCGACGTCAAACCGTGGTCATTTCTCGACTCCGTTGATCTATCCGAGTTCTTACATTGGCTACAACAAGGAAATGGTTCGAGTCGATGTTGGCTCCTCGAAACGTTCGCACATCAATAATGCTGGAGGAGTGCCTGACGTCGATCGCAACATGATCAATCTGGTTGACGGTTGACTGATCAGGAGACCGCCAGGTCCCTTTATGGATGTTGAGGTGTGGGAACCGCGTGTTAGCTACAGAGAGATTACGTCCCGTGACAAAAGTCCACCAACCTGAGTCCGTTATCGGATGTGGTGTCGTGCAGGCTGTTTTGCCCAATGACTTTGGCAAAGATGTCTTCCTTGCCCAGCTTTGCATTGAAATCTCCTAGATCGATCTTGGTGTCGAAGCTGGGGCACTGATCGTAAGTCCTTTCTAGGAGATCATAGAAGTCATCCTTGCTGTTGTCATCTTTGTCCTCTGTCGGGGCGTGGGCGCAAATCAGGCTGATGTTCTCGAATTTAGCCTCGATGCGGATTGTTATGAGGCTTTCGCTTTTACAGACAAAGCTTAAGACTTTTTGCCTATGCCTGCCTCGAACAACAAATCCACATCCAAATACGCGCCTCTCCCTGTTGCAATCACCGCAGTAGATGTCGCTGTTTCTCATCCTCTGTTTGGCCGGCCCATTCCACCGCACTTCTTGGATTGCAGCAGCTTTGGCCTACTCGAGTTCTTCGGCTGCACGTGGTCTGTTAAGGGACCTAACATTCCACGTGCAGAACCGAAAATCGTTGTCCTTGTACCATTAATTCCGTCCGTATCCGTCCGCAGTTGGTTGTATCTGAACCATACAATTTTTTACGTGGTGAGGGAGTTAACCTCACGCACAATCACCAACTGGGAGGCCAGGCCCTATTTTTTAACCCTCGGGCGGGGTGTCCGGGTTTATCCGGTGTCGGTAACATCGCTGAGGCTGTGAGCGCTGCTGTTGTCCCTAAAACTATAGGGATCTTCCGCCGACATCTCAATTCCAAGGCCCCGACCTGGCCTTGAAAGAACCTTCTAGACCTGTGCTCCGAAAATGTCGAAGTAGCTCTAGAAGGACTGCGCACCAGGTAGCTCCTTCTGACTGGAGTTTCGGATGCCGCCGTTGGCCATCCATAAAGAGAGATGAGTCCTGGTACAGGCACACTCTCCCCCCTCTCTCGTCTGCAGCCGCCAACGACGTCCCACGGGGGTTGGTGTTCGATCGAAGGATAAGATGTACAACACCAGGAAAAATGGGCTCCTTTTGCGAACTGGTCAAGTTCATGCAAGAGCCAGACAGGGAGCGTTTGGTAGACCCTCCTTTAGCTCACTTGACGTGATCTCTGCCAAGGATATTAAGGAACAAGTTGTATTTAAAGATACTGTCCGCGATTGATGATACATCCCACTATCTTTGTCAATGCCCCAGTCTATGCAAATTGAGACAAAGGACCCTTGGAGAAGTCACGAGGAGTTTATTCAGGATCCGACAATTGGGATGATAAGAAGGGTTTCACCCCATGGGCATCACAATGGCTCCGTCGCGTCAAACCACCAACTGAACCCAACCTACAGGCCGCTCTCGATAATTCGAACAGACTTTACAAAAAATTAGAATTAATAAAAAATTGACGAGTTACAGTTAGGGTTGTTAACTTTTGCTTGAGAATGGTTGACAATAAAAGTACACTGTGTTTAATGGAGCTGTGGCATTTAAACGGCAGATAGTGCTCATTGGGCTCTTACCAAACCACTACTTCTAGCCACCTGGGCCCCAATATGGAGTTTCTTACAAGAGCTGGGTGCAATGCACGATCAGAAGAAGCGTTCGATGGGCTTCCCCTCTTCTTTATCTCTGCAACTTCTGCAGTAGTCGTTCTAAGGGAGACGCACCAAGGACGCGTAAGAGTACATTTTAGATTCGTTCGTCTACCAAAATCGTCGCCTTCCCATGGCAGACTGAATAGATACCTCTTATTGCAGAGTTCAAGTTTTCCTAACTCACTCTAAATCAAAGTCACAAATGAGGACAAGACAAACTTACTTACTTACTTACTTATCAGGCTAACGACCCACGGAGGGTCCGAGCCTGAGCGACGACTGCTTTCCATTCCTGACGGTCCAGGGGACGCTGCTTCCAGGCATCAAGACCAAACTGCCTTGCATCCGCGATTACTTGGTCTTTATACCGGAGATTCGGTGTTCCTCTCCTTCTCGAACCAGGAGGCTCGGATTCGAAGGCCCTTTTAGCTGGAGCGGCTCGATGTAGCCGAGCCAGTGCAGTCGACGGATCTTTGCCTCCCGGAGTACATCCACATCCTGGTACAGCTCGTAGGGTTCGCGATTGTGACTTCTCCTCCATTTGCCTTCCTCGCAATAGGGACGGTGTGTAGGTTGTGTAGGTTGCAACGCGGAATGTTTCCAAGCATGAACCTAAAATGCAACACCTACAAACCATCTCTCCTTCAACGTCTCCCATCCAACCGTGAGGCATACCAGCTAATTAGTGCGCCTCGAAGAGAACATAAACTATTTTCATCGCCTCCACGAGAGCGTCCTAAGTGCAGACGAAACAGTTAAACATGTCTCCTTTGAAAAACTACAAAAATGCGCTTGAATATTTATTCGTTACGACATCTCCTCAGAGATCAGCATCGACAGACATTGTAAAGTTGTCTAGATGCTATCGACGCACATCCCATCGCCACACCGCCGTCAGAATGTCGCGATTTACGAGACAGACAAAACACCACATTCTCCAAGGACGCCCATAATGTATCCACACGTACGTGAGCACGTCTGTGAATGATCGTGTAACGCTAAAAGTCTTGTCAGTCATGCAAGTTACGAGCTGAAAGCAAACAAAAACAAAAAAAAGCTTGCTTCCGCATACTTTCGCGATATTATGAGCGTGCACGAGGTGTCACCAGGTCTAATTTTGGATCTAGACATAAAGTCTTAAGCGTCGTTCACAGACGATTGGCGTTCGATAATTTGTTGTTGTTTTGTCGGGACGACCCCTTCGCGTGGCGTCTAAGCTTGGGCATTGTTGCAAATGTGTAGCTTCGCATATAACTTTCTGATTTTATGGATGACATGCATTCGGGCATTCGTTCTTCCGCATTTTGAATGGCGCCGCAGTAGGTTTTCCTCTGAAGAAAACTGATTTGCAATACGGCGTCGGGTTGCAGTGTCAAAGAGGGCTTCGGGCGGGGATTTGTCGCGTGTACAACGATGAGATGCTTGTCTTGTTCTGGTTAGGATTAGTGCAGAGACTTGTGCTGGCTTCGATTGGAAGAGGCTTCGACTTCGGATCACTGGAACAATTGCCGATCTTTTCCGTGATGACTTATCACCGAGATCCTTACACCTAGATTTAGAAGAACGCCGTCCAACGCTACTAGTCTTAATGGAAATTCAATCCCTTCCCTTTAAATGTGTCGCAGGATCCAAACCGAGATCACGAGTGTTGATAGAGTGTATGTGCTGATCGTGGTAAGGCTAGTTGTGATCTGATCTCAAAGAAGCCCCTAACCTCGAGTGGTCCCTGATTAAAGGCTTCGACCGAACAGTCACTGCCTTATCACCCGAACTGGTGGTTTAACGACATTGGTTTTCCCCTCTGTACGCTGGCTAGATAAGCATTTGCTAGAAAAGCTACAAACATTGTCTAGGGACAATCGGCGATTATTGGCACGAGCTTCTGAGATGCCCGGCTTACGTAGGCAGCCTCTATTGAGGGAACGTTAATGATAAACTATGTTCATCGCCTCCACAAGAGCGTCCTAAGTGCAGAAGAAACTGGTGTTACTTCCAGTGGATTGGAGAACCGACCCGGAGCCATTGTACCTCGTTGTGGGTTCTTTTATATCTGAGTAAAGTGGGCACTCACGCAGAAGACGCGTTCCCTGTCCTTAGCCAAAGTCACAGGAATTCTATATCGGATATAGATCTCCTGCATAGAAAGGAGTTCAAGGACCCAAGCTCCGCCAGAAAGTAGGGAGAGATGGGCTGAAATATGCGAAGGTGGCGGCAAAACTAGATACTTTATTTTAGTTTGTGGCTTTTCACGGATAAAATCGTATCCTTACGACGAATTTGATTGAAATTTTCTGAGATATTTTCTTGTTTTACTTAAAGAATGGGGTACTGATCAAGGCAATCGTAACGGCTGAACTAAAAAAAACCATGAGCATCCCAGGTATCCATTTTTTCACGTTTTCATTTTTCCTTTCTTGTTTTGTACATTCACTGTTAATAATAATAAACTTGTCGTTTAATACAGTGGACTCCCCCTAAGTCGGATTGTCACGGGATACCATAATCGTTTCGAGTTAGAGAGAGTTTGGCTTAGAGAGAGGTTTTTGTATGGAAAATTGGGAGAAATGTATGTAAAATATGGCGAAAAACTTCGAGTTAGAGAGAGAGTTTCGACTTAGGGAGAGAAACAGCGATTGGCAAGAGTATATCTGTGTTTAATCTCCGTGCTGGTGTTGTTCGTGCTGTTTACTTGCGAGCCGAGGTAGACGAAGTCCATCACTACCTCGAAGTTGATTGATTGATTGATTGATTGAAGTTATCCCAATCTTGAAACCGGGTAAAAATTCTAGCTTGCCTGAGAGTTATAGACCGATAAGTTTACTTAGCTCCTTGAGCAAATGCTTCGAGAAAGTAATCAAAAGTAAATTAGTGACGTTCATGAATTCACACAATATTTTGCCTATTTGCCTAATACAACCCAACAGGTTCACCGTATCTCGAATCACATCAAAAGAAACTTAATTGAAGGTAGGATATGGTATTACTTGATGTTGAGAAAGCGTTTGACACAGTTTGGCATAAAGGTTTGCTGCACAAGTTTGTCTTTTAATTTTCCTATTTACCTTGTCAAGATCATAGATTCATTTTTATCTGAGCGTTCTTTTAAGGTGTCCGTTAATAACGAATTTTCAAGCGAGTACTCAATCGTTGCAGGTGTTCCTCAAGGATCTGTGCTTGGTCATATCTTATACACTATTTATATTTCTGACTTCCCAGAACTTAATAATTGTCAATCTGCTATGTTTGCTGATGATACCTGCATTCTCTTATCAGATGCCTTTGGTTCAAATATTGTAACCAATCTGCAATCTGCTTTGGATGTTGTACTAACGTATCTCAGTAACAATAAGATTAAAATAAATGCTTCAAAGACTCAGGCTGTGTTTTTTCTACTAGAAAAAGAAAAGCCTGTTTCTTACCAAGCAACAAACTTCAAATTAACGGAACTCAAACTGAGTGGAAGGACAGTGCCAAGTATCTTGGTGTACACCTGGATAAACAATTTATATTTGGCTTACATATCGAACAAACGATACGTAAGTTAAATGCTAACATTAAAATTCTCTATCCGTTTATAAATCGCAAATCAAAGCTTAGTATTGATAATAAACTGATAATTTTCAAGGTAATTTTCCAGGCAATATTGTTCTACGGATGTCCCGTTTGGGGAAAATGTGCAATCAGCCATGTACGCAAACTGCAAATTTGTCAAAATAAACTGCTGAAAATGATATTTGATCTCCCATGGCATTTCTCTACTGAAGAGTTACATTTGTTGGCAAATGTTGAAAAAGTCCAAGCCAAAATCTTAAAACTATCAAATCATTACAATATGTCTTGTAGTTTGTCTGATAATCCTTTGATTTCCAATCTACTCACTTAAATGCCACTTTATTTACTATCACAGATTACTATTTATATCTCATTACTCTTGTTAATGTTGGTTTTTTGCTCTATTTACTATATTTATTATTATTTGTTATATATTATTTATTACATTTAATATATTTAATATGTTTGTTATCTATATCAAGTTTGGTACTCAATTGTAGTGGAAATCAAATATAAGTTCAGAAAGTCGGCCATCGCCTCCCCTTCCGTCATCCGTAGTATCTAGGATATATATTATTTCGTTTATTTTTTGTTTTAATGAAGGTTTTGCGGTAGCTTTTCCTTCTAAAATCCTAAATAATTTATTAATATATTTTCTTGCAATTTATAATAAGTTTTCAGTAGTAAGGTAGTGTATACCGTATCTCTGTAAATTGTGCAATGTAGTTTTAAGATAAATGCACTTTTTAGCTACAATAAAGAATCAATCAATCAATCAATCTCGATGACAGCATATGCAGACGATATTCACAATGACAAATAGACTGGAACTTAAACGAACTTAAACAGATTTCAAATCAGCTCTCAGCTGTCAAGTTGAATGTCTTCCGAAAAAGTGCTGCCAACTCCAACAAGAAGCATTTAAAAAGAAAACCTCTATAAACTAAATAATTTGGCCGTCCTTTTAGTCAGACTGACTATCACAATGGACCAACATGGTCTAAGTGTGCTCGGGAATGCAACTAGTCAATTTGTTTAGATTAAAAAGGAACTGCCATCTTTTCGTGTGTCACGCCCAGTTTTGCTTAGTTTCGAAGACAGAAGGTAGTTTGGCCTGCGCCTTGTTTGCCATTTAGAATGCAGAGATGCCACTCACAGCTTGATAAATGTTCAAGGCCCATGCTGTTCCCAGCAATTTGAGGACTTTGTGAAGTCAGAGGCGCAAGCAAAAACCAAACCTTCACTGCGATGAAACTTTACATCGTAATTACCACCATGGTTCGCTGCTGCCGCCCTCCCCAGGCGCATGCAATGGCCAACGTGTCACTCGAACGTAACTAGTGCTTTACTGTGCGCTGCCAACTTATCTCCGCTTCGATCTCATAACATATTCCTTCCTACATTCCTCGCCATCTGCAGCTCTGGCCACAGCAACAGACTCTGCGGCGGCGACGTCCAACCACCAACCACCAACCACTTGTGCTCAATTTAAATACAAAGCACGACCTTGTGGCGCGGTATCTTGCTGGGGACACCACTCGGCCGCACTCGCGGTGACAGTCGAGAGAAATATGCATTTCAGATTCTTGAATGGCTTTCAATTCCACATACACACGCACACACTCGCGGCCTTTCAAAAGCCATTTCTGATTTATTTTCCCCCTTGATCTGCATTCTTGATGGCAATCAAGGCGCAGTCCAAACCAGTTCCCGCCACAAGGTTACGCCGCTAATTGCCATGAAAGGCTGCAGTGACTTATTCGCCAGTTTTTTTCACTTGCATCTTGCAGCGGACACCGAGTCAAGTCCTGATTCATTAAGTGTTGACCCGCCGAATGCGGCTGGGCCGGCCGGCGGCAGGGGGAGCCGAAAACAAACGTGATTCGCAATCACTTAACCGACTGACCCATTCTCGAGCTCGAATCAATCACCCGCACGTGGGTGAGCGATGGAGCGGTGAAGCGGTCGGTCTCGTCGGTGCACGCTATCGCCGCGGCGAGTGCTTAATTGCTCTCCAGCGCGCTAGTTGAGTCACTTCCTGCACTGGAGCAGCAGACAAAGTCCACGAAGCGACTGAAGTCCCCTTCAGTCGAGAGGGCGCGCAGATTGCTGTTGACTCAACAGCGAGCGCTTTGTTTACACACACGCTTCGATTTCGCCTGTCCGCCGTGCCGCCGCTCCGTCCGACGGCGTGTCTGTGTGACGGCTGAAGGTCATCTGACATCTGCTGGTGGCACAGTTTAGCACTTCCACACGCAAATTGATGATAAACCAACAGAAGCGAAGAAAAAAAAATATTTCGATTAATTATATCTACGGCGAGGCCTGGGGGGTTAATAAACTTCCACCGACACACATCGTGAACTCGATTCGGCTGTGTGACGACGCCAACGACGACGGTGACGGTGACGATGTGTACGCTGGCTTTAGTGGTCGCTTTTTATTGGCCGCTGTACCTCGGCGCAGTTGGCCAGTCCCCGGTGTCTCAAGGTGAACGCTTGGAAATGGTTCAATCGAGGTGTATCGTGCAACAGGTTTGCATTTATTTGTGCATTAATTGGCGAGCCAGAAACCAGATACAGCGGATTGCATAACTCGCGCAAGTTGCTGAGCATTGCACAATTAGTTACTGGTTCGTGGTGGTGGCTGTGCTGCGCACTCAGGAGTGGGGCAACGTTGTTGGAGGCAGGGTAAAAATGCTGGCGAGCTTGTGATTGTGGGAAGATATCCCTTTCGTGAGACCCACGAGAGCATGGGGAATAGTTGAAAGGGACTGGAGTTGGGAGGCTGAAGGATCCTGATTGTAGCAGAAAACAGCTGCTTAAGGAGATCTGGATTGTGATATAACAGAACAGTGCATTTTTGGCGATCACGCCAGGAGACCAGATGTGGAAAGCCGCAGAGGCACGGGCGGCAGGAGAATAGGGGGCATCTCTGATGCCTTCGGTTGAAGCCTCTTTTCTCGCTGATATGCTTTCCCCCTTCTCAGGGCGACGACCCAACGCCCATACGACAGTCCAATTCAAATGTCAACCATGGTCATCGCCCTTATCGGATCTTAAAGCCTCCTCTACGACATTTCTGGTTCCGGTTGGGATTAGTGCCAATAACTCGTAGTAAAATGACGCATGACTTGGCTCCGATCGGGAGCGTCTCCAACTCCGCGTCAGTGAGACAGCTGTGTATGGGATTTTCGTGATTTTCTGCCTTGATGGCTTTATTTCACGGTGCTCTTACACCCAGACTCCATTGACATCGAAGACTGGTCACTGGTAACTGGATGCCGCTGCTGATATGATCACAAACCTTCTTCTGCTCGGCATGAGAACCTTCATTCCTCACAGAGTGAAGAGTATCAAGCCCAAAGCAAACGCATGGTATGACTCCAGCTGTAAAGAGGCTTGTCAGGATGAGAGAGTTGACATACAAAGCAAACCCTACCGGAACAAGTTTAAACGGACCAATGCAACTAACAGACGTGTGAAATTCTCTTATGCGCAAAAGTTGAGGCAAAAGGTGCTACAATGTCCCAAGGGTAGCAACAACTTTTGGACATTTGTAAAAAACATAAAGAATTCCGCCTCGTCTTCAATTCCCAAGCTCATTTACAATGACATTCCAGCTGTCAGCTCCATAGACAAAGCTAATCTGTAAGCGGCTCATTTTGTAGCCAGCTCAACACTGCCAGATTCCAATTTGTCTCCACCTGTACTTGAGAGCGTTGATTTCACCATGGGACAAATCCACTTCCGCACACGTACAGTTGCAAGAATACTGAAAGAGCTCGACGTGCACAACTCCGCTGGCCCGGATGGTATTCCCCCTATACTTCTGAAGAGGTGTTCTTCTGTGCTGGCAAAACCACTGCTAAGTATCCTACTCTTTAGGTCTCTTTCCGAGCAGATGGAAAACAGCATTTGTCCAGCCGGTCCCTAAAAAGGGTGAATCTTGAACAGCTGTTGTTCAACCGATCCCTAAACGGGACAAAGATAAGTCCATTCCGACAAATCTTCGGTCGATCAGTCTTCTTTCCTGCATAAGCAAGGTTTTTGAAAAGATAGTCATTCGAGTTCTGAAGCAATGGGCTGATGAAAAGAAAATCATACCGGACAACCAGTTCGGATTCCGAGCGGGGCATGATACCATTAATGCCGCGTCAAAACTGGTGTCCGACATACATTGGAATAAAAACAAAAATCAGTGCACAGGTGCCTGCCTGATTGACTTGGAGAAGGCGTTCGACACCGTTTGGTTAGAGGGCCTCTTCCTCAAGTTGGTCAGGCTTGGCATAAGTAAACCATTGCTATACATGATCTATGACATGATAACAGGTAGAAAGTTCGTTGTGAAAAATGGTGACGTAACTTCCACTACGGTCTTTAACATTAAAAACGGTCTGCAACAGGGGGCCATTGGTTCCCCGATCCTGTTTTCCATATTCACTGCAGATCTTATAGGTTCCATGCCGCACTTAATTGCGTACGCCGACGACCTAGTTGCGTACAGATCAGGTCCGAAGGTAGAGGTAATAAACATCTTGTTGCAGCGTGACTTCGAGAAAATCCAGCGATTTTGCGACGACTGGAAGTTGCTTATCAACTTCCAGAAATGCGAAACTAGTCTTTTCCGGACCCCGTTGGACAGGGCATCGCGGGATACGCGCCAAAACTGGCGTAAGTTCGGCATAGTTGACCCGCATGGTCGGCCGTTAGCTGTAAAAAGTGTAGTTAGATACCTAGGCATTTGGCTGGATCAATATCTGTATTTTGACAAACATATAGATATTGCTCTGACGAAAGCCAGAAAAGCCTTTGCTGCGGCAAGAAGGTTGTTTTTCAGCAGCCAACTTGATACCAGAGTGAAGGTAATCTGCTACATGGCCCTAGTACGGCCTATTATGGCGTACGGTGCGCCTTAACGGCTTTATTCCTCCCGAAGCATTCCTCTATCTAGACACAATTGGCCTAATACAGGATCCACAAGGATGTCCTATCATCTTCCATGTCGTACGCCGAACAGTGGAGAGGCGACTTCAATACGAACCGGATGTCGTTCGCACCCACGAGGATCTCCTCCGGTTCAGTAGAGCGATCCCCGCTCGAGATAGGAAAGAGTCTGCCAAAGAACGGCAATTTTACTGGTGGTTACACCAAAACCAGCCTCCGCCACCGCTAGCTTTTCAAGAGGATCAGATAGCTGACCATAGTGGCCAGCTTACATAGTTTCTAAGGTAGATATTAAGAAAAAAAAAATCCAAAAAAAAAAAAAAAAAAAAAAAATCCAAAAAAATTAATAAAACAACAAAACCAAAAAAAAACAATATATGAATCAAAAACAAAAAAAGGTGCATCACGGCGTATAAATTATATATGTTATGCATATACACAACATATACGCCCTGGTGCACGTGTCCGTACTGTTACGGACATAGTTAAGATAGTATTAAGTTTTATTTTAGGGTAAGTTAGTATAAGGTAGCTTAAGTAGTTAGGTTTAGCCAAGTTTTTACAAGTTTTCTTGGCAAATGAAAAATAAAAGATTGTCTTAATGACTAAAAAAAAAAAACGTAGATTAAGCCGAAAGGCACATTTATAACATAGATTAGATTAGCTTAGAGTACCCGCATGGGGTCAGTAGGTTAGTATTAAGAACAATTGTAATTCTTAAGATAGTAAAGCTAGTTTTAAGTAATTTTGTCTAGCAAGTAAGAAATATAAAATTGAATTAAATAAAATTGCGTTGAAAAAAAAAAAAAAAAAAAGGGTGAATCTTCGTCATCCACCTCGTACCGACCCATTACGTCCCTTGTTTCTAAGGTCAATGAAATATCTTGAATCGCGGAAGCTTCCTAATGACTGACAATATGGTTTCCGCAGCGAAGGGTCCACTGGTGATCTGATAGCTTATCTCACTGAAAAGTGGAACCAGTCTTGCCAGAATGCAGGCGAAAGCAAGATCGTTGCGATTGATATATCTAAAGCATTTGACAGAGTTTGGCATCAAGCTCTCTTGTCGAAAATGCGTGCCTATGGTATCGCTGAATCTCTTCTTCTATTGGGGCATCAAACATGTGCCCTCGAAGTTAGGTAGGGGACCACTCGAGGCGCCTCTGAGGATAGGCATGTTCTAATCTTATTCCATTGTCAGGAAGAAAACTGACGTGTTCGGGGATTTTTCGAAAAATTTAAATTACGGTTCGTTCAATTCAAGTTGTTCTGGATGAATTTAAGCCTGATATCCACCAAATAAATTCTGGGGTTCCCCAAGGCTCAGTTCTGTCTCCGATACTCTTTCTCATTTTTATAAATGATTTGTTGTCTGCTACTTCTAATCCAATCCATTCCTTCGCTGTTGACAGCACCCTTTGCTTTTCATATTCGTTCCAAGACTCACGACCCCGCGTAGAATTGGAACGGCAGCGTATTGCATTAAGCACATTGAATTCCGATCTTGACAGCACAATTAACTGGGGAAAAGCGTAATACACGCATCAACCAACTGTCTAACCTTCTGAAAGCGAAAATTAAATCGTTGAAAAATAATAATCTTAGTGCCTATTTAACTGGCTTGTCAGCGAAAAAAGATACCAACTACTTGTCGAACTGTTACAATCTAAACGGTCTTTATTTGATTGAACCCCGTTACCGGTTACGTATTTATACACAAAAATGCCTTTGACGTTGGAGACTTCAGGTCGCTCAACTGATCAGCTGGTTAGCACTTTCCAAGCCAGAAAGGGATAGCATATTTATTTTACACAATGGCACAGTGTGTGGTGCAAGTATTCTGTTCAATGACGGTTTAAGAAAACCCCAACCACATGCGGAAAAACCAACACGAGTGGGCCAAAGACGATAAGGAGAATGCAGATCTCTTCGCAAATTTGGAAGCAATGCGATGGAAAAACACCACTCCTACGGTTCAGACTCAAATAATGACAATTTTTCTATAAGAAATGCTACTTTGACAGAACTTAAGGAGGAATTGAAAAAAAACGCAAGCCCAAGAAAGCTCCTGGTTATGATTTAATCACAGGAGAAGTTCTGAACGAATTACCTCAGAAAGCGCGTCTTATGTTTCTCTACATTATCAACGCCGTCTTAAGATTAGGACACGTCCTTAGTCAGTGGAAAGTAGCGGAAATAATAATGGTGTCGAAACCGGATAAACCCCCAACCGATTTAGACCGATTTCACTTCTTCCGACAATGTCTAAGGTGTTCGAAAGAATATTACCTAGACGTTTAAGCCCGATTGTAGAAGGAAGACGACTTATTCCTAACCACCAGTTCGGGTTTAGAAGCAAGTATGCAACTATTGACCAAGTACATCGTATAACTGATGTTGTATAAAATCGTTTGAACAAAAAGCAAGTCTGCTCAGCTGTATTTCTCGATGTTTCTCAAGTCCATGACAAGGTTTGGCACGAAGGCTTGAAACACAAGCTTCAACAATTCCTCCCGAGAAAACTTTGCACAATTTGATCGAACTATCTATCGGATAGAAGCTTCTGTGTGAAATATGGGAAAGAATACTCCCTATTTAAATCTATACAAGCTGGAGTACCACAAGGAAGTGTTCTTGGTCCCTTCCTTTACTTACTGTATAGCAGCGATATACCGCAAGACGTGGGCACATTTGCTGACGACACCACCATTTTGGTAACTGCCAAAACGGTCGAAGAATCAACTAGAAAATTGCAATGTGCTTTAGACCGGATGCACGAATGGACGAACACTCAGCGAATTGAAGCTAAATCCATTCATATAACTTTTAGGCATAAGAACGTGAATAACGCGCCCGCTTTTATAAATAATCTTCAAATACCCTTCGGCAATGAAGCGAAATACCTCGGAATGACTCGCGATGTAAGGCTTAAATAGAAGGAGCACGTCAAAAAGAAACGTGAGGAGCTCCAATTAGGATACAAAGACATTTACTGGCTCATTGGAAAATATTCCAAGCTAAGTACTGACAACAAATTGCTTACATACATGCAAGTGCTAAAACCCGCCTGGACGTATGGTGTACAACTAAGTGCCAAAGAAAGTACTAGAAACATACTACAAACTTTCCAAAATAAAGTGCTAAGGGCCATCGTCAACGCACCCTGGTATATACGAAACAACGACAGCCACAGAGATCTTGGAATTCCATCAGTCCAAGATGAAGTTACGAATTTTGCTCGTAAGCATAAGCGTCGCCTGGAAGAGCACATAAACTCTGCTGTCCTTCAAATTCACGACGAAAGAAACTCTCTTCACCGCCTTCAAAGGACTAAACCTCTTGACAAAGCACGCTGAATTCAACCCACGCTTAGCTGCGGTGTTAGCAAGAACTCTCAATGGAGAATCTCTTGCCAAATGCGTCTAAATCAAGAAAGAAAAACTGCTGGATTAGTGTAAAACTTAGTTGTAGTGGAAAAGATTTAATTGAAGGGAGGTGTCTTCTGAAGATTTTCAACCACCCTCTCAAAAAAAAACTGGGGAAAAAACAATAGAGTGGAATTCAATGCTTCAAAAGCTCAATGCTGTCACTCTAGCGAACCCTTTATAATCAGCCTTTATCCACGAATGGCGCTTTTGTCGATGAAACCGGAAAACGTTCCTTCCTTGGTATGTGTATCAACACAACACTTACTTGGAACGTCTTGTAATGGCAACACTTACAGAATTATGAAATGTCAAATAAAAAATGTTTTGAGATATTGACTTTCAAGGGTCCTAGATTCTGATTCCACCCCATCATCCGACAGAAGCCTGCCACGAGTCAATTTCACCTCGAGGACAGACCTTTTCACTTCCCACTTATCTCGCTGTCAGTCTCAAAGGCAGATTATTTATTGAATCATCCCACAGCCCATAGATGGCGAAACCTTTCCTCCAAGTGGCCGTGCGCGAGCCTAATTGAAATCCCTCTCAGTCGCCCGTCTGATCGACAGCACCCAACACCCACACGACAAGCCAATCCAAATGTCAACCATGATCATCACTTTCCGCATTTTATTGCCTCCTCCACGATATTTCCGCGAACAGGCAGCTCCTCGAGCACACCAGCAGAAAAAAAGGTTAACGTGCCCTCTAAAGTCTGCCATTTACTGATGGTTGATGGCAGAGACTCCCCTCTCCCTCTCGGCACCCCGACCAATTGCTCTTTGTGTGACCATCGTAGGCTGGGTGTGTGTGTGAGTGTGTGTGTGCCACCCAACAGTGAAGGAACCCAATCCACCATGGGAGGAGAGCAAACGAAGCGACCGATCGCACGAAGCAGCGCGGGGCACTGGACTCAAGTGTCATCGCTTTATAACGGAACCAATGTAATCGAATGAAACCAGAAGAGGGAGAGTCAATGAATGAACGAAAGAAGAGACTAACCAGCAGTCAGTCAGTCCGGGCCAGGCCAGGCCAGGCCAGAAGCTATTGCTTGTCCTCCTCTTCGCGACTTCGTTGTGGTGGCTCATTGTGCATGTAAAGCGTATTCCCCCGGCCAAGTGGCGAACTGGAGAAACGCCAAGAAGAGGAAACCGAAGAAAGAGGAGTGACAAGAAGGGAGAGCGAAAGATCACCACTCCGAGAGGGAGAGGGACATGCGGCCGTCTTTCTCTCCATGCTCTCTCTCCGTCTTTGTATCGCTCGCTGGTTTGTTTTTTTGTTGTTTTTTTTCGGGCAAGGTCATCAGCGAGACAAAGTCAACGGCCGGCAGTAACCTCTTCCATTTCTCACTCGCCTCCATGTGGCCCTGTCTTTACTACGACGACAACGACGCCGCCGCCGCTGCCTTTTTTTTCTTGTTTTCTTGGTTTTACAACACACACGGGCTCGGGCAATAGTCATCATCGTGGTCGTCGTCGTCGTGCCATCAATCCACCGTCATCATCATTATCCGTGGATCCCCTGGCCGCTCTTGGTGTGCCTGTGTGTGCGTCTAATGCCGCAGAATCAGTGAGTGTTGGCACTTAATAGCGCTAGCGCTCAGCAACTCAGCAAAGAAGCGACTACAAGCAGGCAACATTGTTGTGCTTCCTCTTTATCTACGCTCGCTCGTTGCTAACTTCTCTTGTTTTTTTTTGAAACGTCATGATGACGTTTGAAGGGAGACACGCGGCGTGCCAGAGCCAGATGATGGAGAGATGGAGGCTCTGCGTGTTCATGTAAATGAAAGGCCATCATGGTCGTCACAATTATAGATCTCGTGGAGTAAGCTGGCGCGCGTAAATTTTGCGTTGTGTCGTCGGATTTGAACCAGCCAACCCCTCTCCCCCTGTTCGAGGGGATTTTTAATTTATTTTCGAAACAGTTAGAAGTGGATTCAACATTTTTATTGTTTCGTTCATTGTGTTTTTGCACGCATCTATCGCTCGCTCGCTCCCATCTGGCGTAGCCGCCGCGTCGCGGTCGTCCGTGTTGCTGGGGATTTGGGTGCCTCTCTGCTGGTGCCGTGGAGCAATGGAACAATGGACTGCGAGTAGTTGTTGCACTCTCCTTTGTTTTGTTTTCTATGTCACTGAAAGGAGATTCTTTTGTTTGGCATGTTAATGGCAACGGATTTATAGTTCGGTTTGTTGGTTGTTTTCCAGTTTTTTTTTCGTTTTGTTTTGTTTGCTTTTGTCGGTTCGGGGCGAGTTCATAGCTTGATACGGTTTAGATTCATCCAGGGAATGGAGGAAATGTCTGAGAGAGCGCCCGTATTTGGTGCATATCAAGTGACAGCTGTTGCTCTCTGCAAACAAGTCGGGGGTGTTCTGCTGATGAATTACTTCAAATCCAGCGAGAGGTCAGTCACCTTTGGACAGCATATGTCGATCGACGGAGTTGGGTGCTACCTCGTGGTATCTTCGACGGACGCTGCTTTTATATTGGCGATGTTATGGGACATGAATGATAGCGACTAAATTTTCAGAGCCAAGGTGGCCTTCATGAATGTTGCCTTTCCTTGCTCATATCTCAAGAACCGTGAGTCCTAGAGCAAAGCGACGCAGGCCGACTTTGTAGCTTATGACGTGATCTAGATGATGGAGTTGGAGAACGGACAGTTCTACCGTTATAAGGGTATAATTTTTATTGAATAAGGGACTTTTTGTAGTAAAATAAGTTTATTTATCGACTTGCCGACGAAGGAGGGTGATGAAAACTTGGACAATGTAAATTCACGTCAAGAGCAACAATTCAGATCGACCTTCCCCCAAAGCCGATGTAATATTTCATATAATTTACGCCGGAGAAACAAATTTCCCTGTTTTTTTCAAAAATTTGCCCAAATATCGGTCCAATCGTGAATTTTCCAATTCCATCCTTTAGATCAAGTCATAACCTACAAAAAATTGTACTGGAATTTTTTCGTAGGACGCACCGTTCTCGAGATATAAGCTGTCAAAAGTTCCATGTGAACCACCAGAACCCTGCTGAAAATTCTGGTGGCCTTCATGAATGTTGCCTTTCCTTGCCCATATCTCAAGAACCGTGAGTCCTAGAGCAAAGCGACGCAGGCCGACTTTGTAGCTTATGACGTGATCTAGATTATGGAGTTGGGGAACGGACAGTTATACCGTTATAAGGGTATAATTTTTATTGAATAAGGGACTTTTTGTAGTAAAATGAGTTTATTTATCGACTTGCCGACGAAGGAGGGTGATGAAAACTTGGACAATGTAAATTCACGTCAAGAGCAACAATTCAGATCGACCTTCCCCCAAAGCCGATGTAAAATTTCATATAATTTACGCCGGAGAAACAAATTTCCCTGTTTTTTTCAAAAATTTGCCCAAATATCGGTCCAATCGTAAATTTTCCAATTCCATCCTCTAGATCAAGTCATAAGCTACAAAAAATTGTACTGGAATTTTTTCGTAGGACGCACCGTTCTCGAGATATAAGCTGTCAAAAGTTCCATGTGAACCACCAGAACCCTGCTGAAATTTCTGGTGGCCTTCATGAATGTTGCTTTTCCTTGCTCATATCTCAAGAACCGTGAGTCCTAGAGCAAAGCGACGCAGGCCGACTTTGTAGCTTATGACGTGATCTAGATGATGGAGTTGGAGAACGGACAGTTCTACCGTTATAAGGGTATAATTTTTATTGAATAAGGGACTTTTTGTAGTAAAATGAGTTTATTTATCGACTTGCCGACGAAGGAGGGTGATGAAAACTTGGACAATGTAAATTCACGTCAAGAGCAACAATTAAGATCGACCTTCCCCCAAAGCCGATGTAAAATTTCATATAATTTACGCCGGAGAAACAAATTTCCCTGTTTTTTTCAAAAATTTGCCCAAATATCGGTCCAATCGTGAATTTTCCAATTCCATCCTTTAGATCAAGTCATAAGCTACAAAAAATTGTACGGGAATTTTTTCGTAGGACGCACCGTTCTCGAGATATAAGCTGTCAAAAGTTCCATGTGAACCACCAGAACCCTGCTGAAATTTCTGGTGGCCTTCATGAATGTTGCCTTGCCTTGCTCATATCTCAAGAACCACGAGTCCTAGATTAAAGTGACTTAGCCCGATTTTGTAGCTTTTGACTTGATCTAGATGATGGAGTTGGAGAACGGACAGTTCTACCGTTATAAGGGTATAATTTTTATTGAATAAGGGACTTTTTGTAGTAAAATGAGTTTATTTATCGACTTGCCGACGAAGGAGGGTGATGAAAACTTGGACAATGTAAATTCACGTCAAGAGCAACAATTAAGGTCGACCTTCCCCCAAAGCCGATGTAAAATTTCATATAATTTACGCCGGAGAAACAAATTTCCCTGTTTTTTTCAAAAATTTGCCCAAATATCGGTCCAATCGTGAATTTTCCAATTCCATCCTCTAGATCAAGTCATAAGCTACAAAAAATTGTACTGGAATTTTTTCGTAGGACGCACCGTTCTCGAGATATAAGCTGTCAAAAGTTCCATGTGAACCACCAGAACCCTGCTGAAATTTCTGGTGGCCTTCATGAATGTTGCTTTTCCTTGCTCATATCTCAAGAACCGTGAGTCCTAGAGCAAAGCGACGCAGGCCGACTTTGTAGCTTATGACGTGATCTACATGATGGAGTTGGAGAACGGACAGTTCTACCGTTATAAGGGTATAATTTTTATTGAATAAGGGACTTTTTGTAGTAAAATAAGTTTATTTATCGACTTGCCGACGAAGGAGGGTGATGAAAACTTGGACAATGTAAATTCACGTCAAGAGCAACAATTAAGATCGACCTTCCCCCAAAGCCGATGTAAAATTTCATATAATTTACGCCGGAGAAACAAATTTCCCTGTTTTTTTCAAAAATTTGCCCAAATATCGGTCCAATCGTGAATTTTCCAATTCCATCCTCTAGATCAAGTCATAAGCTACAAAAAATTGTACTGGAATTTTTTCGTAGGACGCACCGTTCTCGAGATATAAGCTGTCAAAAGTTCCATGTGAACCACCAGAACCCTGCTGAAATTTCTGGTGGCCTCCATGAATGTTGCCTTTCCTTGCTCATATCTCAAGAACCGTGAGTCCTAGAGCAAAGCGACGCAGGCCGACTTTGTAGCTTATGACGTGATCTAGATTATGGAGTTGGGGAACGGACAGTTATACCGTTATAAGGGTATAATTTTTATTGAATAAGGGACTTTTTGTAGTAAAATGAGTTTATTTATCGACTTGCCGACGAAGGAGGGTGATGAAAACTTGGACAATGTAAATTCACGTCAAGAGCAACAATTCAGATCGACCTTCCCCCAAAGCCGATGTAAAATTTCATATAATTTACGCCGGAGAAACAAATTTCCCTGTTTTTTTCAAAAATTTGCCCAAATATCGGTCCAATCGTGAATTTTCCAATTCCATCCTTTAGATCAAGTCATAAGCTACAAAAAATTGTACGGGAATTTTTTCGTAGGACGCACCGTTCTCGAGATATAAGCTGTCAAAAGTTCCATGTGAACCACCAGAACCCTGCTGAAATTTCTGGTGGCCTTCATGAATGTTGCCTTTCCTTGCTCATATCTCAAGAACCGTGAGTCCTAGAGCAAAGCGACGCAGGCCGACTTTGTAGCTTATGACGTGATCTAGATGATGGAGTTGGAGAACGGACAGTTCTACCGTTATAAGGGTATAATTTTTATTGAATAAGGGACTTTTTGTAGTAAAATAAGTTTATTTATCGACTTGCCGACGAAGGAGGGTGATGAAAACTTGGACAACGTAAATTCACGTCAAGAGCAACAATTCAGATCGACCTTCCCCCAAAGCCGATGTAAAATTTCATATAATTTACGCCGGAGAAACAAATTTCCCTGTTTTTTTCAAAAGTTTGCCCAAATATCGGTCCAATCTTGAATTTTCCAATTCCATCCTCTAGATCAAGTCATAAGCTACAAAAAATTTTACTGGAATTTTTTCGTAGGACGCACGGTTCTCGAGATATAAGCTGTCAAAAGTTCCATGTGAACCACCAGAACCCTGCTGAAATTTCTGGTGGCCTCCATGAATGTTGCCTTTCCTTGCTCATATCTCAAGAACCGTGAGTCCTAGAGCAAAGCGACGCAGGCCGACTTTGTAGCTTATGACGTGATCTAGATTATGGAGTTGGGGAACGGACAGTTATACCGTTATAAGGGTATAATTTTTATTGAATAAGGGACTTTTTGTAGTAAAATGAGTTTATTTATCGACTTGCCGACGAAGGAGGGTGATGAAAACTTGGACAATGTAAATTCACGTCAAGAGCAACAATTCAGATCGACCTTCCCCCAAAGCCGATGTAAAATTTCATATAATTTACGCCGGAGAAACAAATTTCCCTGTTTTTTTCAAAAATTTGCCCAAATATCGGTCCAATCGTGAATTTTCCAATTCCATCCTCTAGATCAAGTCATAAGCTACAAAAAATTGTACTGGAATTTTTTCGTAGGACGCACCGTTCTCGAGATATAAGCTGTCAAAAGTTCCATGCGAACCACCAGAACCCAGCTGCAATTGCTGGTGGCCTTCATGAATGTTGCCTTTCCTTGCTCATATCTCAAGAACCGTGAGTCCTAGAGCAAAGCGACGCAGGCCGACTTTGTAGCTTATGACGTGATCTAGATGATGGAGTTGGAGAACGGACAGTTCTACCGTTATAAGGGTATACTTTTTAATGAATAAGGGACTTTTTGTAGTAAAATGAGTTTATTTATCGACTTGCCGACGAAGGAGGGTGATGAAAACTTGGACAATGTAAATTCACGTCAAGAGCAACAATTCAGATCGACCTTCCCCCAAAGCCGATGTAAAATTTCATATAATTTACGCCGGAGAAACAAATTTCCCTGTTTTTTTCAAAAATTTGCCCAAATATCGGTCCAATCGTGAATTTTCCAATTCCATCCTCTAGATCAAGTCATAAGCTACAAAAAATTGTACTGGAATTTTTTCGTAGGTCGCACCGTTCTCGAGATATAAGCTGTCAAAAGTTCCATGTGAACCACCAGAACCCTGCTGAAATTTCTGGTGGCCTCCATGAATGTTGCCTTTCCTTGCTCATATCTCAAGAACCGTGAGTCCTAGAGCAAAGCGACGCAGGCCGACTTTGTAGCTTATGACGTGATCTAGATTATGGAGTTGGGGAACGGACAGTTATACCGTTATAAGGGTATAATTTTTATTGAATAAGGGACTTTTT
Source organism: Eristalis intricaria (assembly GCA_964034865.1). Classification (NCBI taxonomy): domain Eukaryota; kingdom Metazoa; phylum Arthropoda; class Insecta; order Diptera; family Syrphidae; genus Eristalis; species Eristalis intricaria. The sequence goes on from OZ035877.1 coordinate 12,814,043, forward strand.
GTAGTAAAATGAGTTTATTTATCGACTTGCCGACGAAGGAGGGTGATGAAAACTTGGACAATGTAAATTCACGTCAAGAGCAACAATTCAGATCGACCTTCCCCCAAAGCCGATGTAAAATTTCATATAATTTACGCCGGAGAAACAAATTTCCCTGTTTTTTTCAAAAATTTGCCCAAATATCGGTCCAATCGTGAATTTTCCAATTCCATCCTCTAGATCAAGTCATAAGCTACAAAAAATTGTACTGGAATTTTTTCGTAGGTCGCACCGTTCTCGAGATATAAGCTGTCAAAAGTTCCATGTGAACCACCAGAACCCTGCTGAAATTTCTGGTGGCCTCCATGAATGTTGCCTTTCCTTGCTCATATCTCAAGAACCGTGAGTCCTAGAGCAAAGCGACGCAGGCCGACTTTGTAGCTTATGACGTGATCTAGATTATGGAGTTGGGGAACGGACAGTTATACCGTTATAAGGGTATAATTTTTATTGAATAAGGGACTTTTTGTAGTAAAATGAGTTTATTTATCGACTTGCCGACGAAGGAGGGTGATGAAAACTTGGACAATGTAAATTCACGTCAAGAGCAATAATTCAGATCGACCTTCCCCCAAAGCCGATGTAAAATTTCATATAATTTACGCCGGAGAAACAAATTTCCCTGTTTTTTTCAAAAATTTGCCCAAATATCGGTCCAATCGTGAATTTTCCAATTCCATCCTCTAGATCAAGTCATAAGCTACAAAAAATTGTACTGGAATTTTTTCGTAGGACGCACCGTTCTCGAGATATAAGCTGTCAAAAGTTCCATGCGAACCACCAGAACCCTGCTGAAATTTCTGGTGGCCTTCATGAATGTTGCCTTGCCTTGCTCATATCTCAAGAACCGCGAGTCCTAGATTAAAGTGACTTAGCCCGATTTTGTAGCTTTTGACTTGATCTAGATGATGGAGTTGGAGAACGGACAGTTCTACCGTTATAAGGGTATAATTTTTATTGAATAAGGGACTTTTTGTAGTAAAATGAGTTTATTTATCGACTTGCCGACGAAGGAGGGTGATGAAAACTTGGACAATGTAAATTCACGTCAAGAGCAACAATTCAGATCGACCTTCCCCCAAAGCCGATGTAATATTTCATATAATTTACGCCGGAGAAACAAATTTCCCTGTTTTTTTCAAAAATTTGCCCAAATATCGGTCCAATCGTGAATTTTCCAATTCCATCCTTTAGATCAAGTCATAAGCTACAAAAAATTGTACGGGAATTTTTTCGTAGGACGCACCGTTCGCGAGATATAAGCTGTCAAAAGTTCCATGTGAACCACCAGAACCCTGCTGAAATTTCTGGTGGCCTTCATGAATGCTGCCTAGCCTTGCTCATATCTCAAGAACCGCGAGTCCTAGATTAAAGTGACTTAGCCCGATTTTGTAGCTTTTGACTTGATCTAGATGATGGAGTTGGAGAACGGACAGTTCTACCGTTATAAGGGTATAATTTTTATTGAATAAGGGACTTTTTGTAGTAAAATGAGTTTATTTATCGACTTGCCGACGAAGGAGGGTGATGAAAACTTGGACAATGTAAATTCACGTCAAGAGCAACAATTCAGATCGACCTTCCCCCAAAGCCGATGTAATATTTCATATAATTTACGCCGGAGAAACAAATTTCCCTGTTTTTTTCAAAAATTTGCCCAAATATCGGTCCAATCGTGAATTTTCCAATTCCATCCTCTAGATCAAGTCATAAGCTACAAAAAATTGTACGGGAATTTTTTCGTAGGACGCACCGTTCTCGAGATATAAGCTGTCAAAAGTTCCATGCGAACCACCAGAACCCTGCTGAAATTGCTGGTGGCCTTCATGAATGTTGCCTTTCCTTGCTCATATCTCAAGAACCGTGAGTCCTAGAGCAAAGCGACGCAGGCCGACTTTGTAGCTTATGACTTGATCTAGATGATGGAGTTGGGGAACGGACAGTTATACCGTTATAAGGGTATAATTTTTATTGAATAAGGGACTTTTTGTAGTAAAATGAGTTTATTTATCGACTTGCCGACGAAGGAGGGTGATGAAAACTTGGACAATGTAAATTCACGTCAAGAGCAACAATTCAGATCGACCTTCCCCCAAAGCCGATGTAATATTTCATATAATTTACGCCGGAGAAACAAATTTCCCTGTTTTTTTCAAAAATTTGCCCAAATATCGGTCCAATCTTGAATTTTCCAATTCCATCCTCTAGATCAAGTCATAATCTACAAACAATTGTACTGGAATTTTTTCGTAGGACGCACCGTTCTCGAGATATAAGCTGTCAAAAGTTCCATGTGAACCACCAGAACCCTGCTGAAATTTCTGGTGGCCTCCATGAATGTTGCCTTTCCTTGCTCATATCTCAAGAACCGTGAGTCCTAGAGCAAAGCGACGCAGGCCGACTTTGTAGCTTATGACGTGATCTAGATGATGGAGTTGGAGAACGGACAGTTCTACCGTTATAAGGGTATAATTTTTATTGAATAAGGGACTTTTTGTAGTAAAATAAGTTTATTTATCGACTTGCCGACGAAGGAGGGTGATGAAAACTTGGACAACGTAAATTCACGTCAAGAGCAACAATTCAGATCGACCTTCCCCCAAAGCCGATGTAAAATTTCATATAATTTACGCCGGAGAAACAAATTTCCCTGTTTTTTTTCAAAAATTTGCCCAAATATCGGTCCAATCGTGAATTTTCCAATTCCATCCTCTAGATCAAGTCATAAGCTACAAAAAATTGTACTGGAATTTTTTCGTAGGACGCACCGTTCTCGAGATATAAGCTGTCAAAAGTTCCATGTGAACCACCAGAACCCTGCTGAAATTTCTGGTGGCCTTCATGAATGTTGCCTTGCCTTGCTCATATCTCAAGAACCGCGAGTCCTAGATTAAAGTGACTTAGCCCGATTTTGTAGCTTTTGACTTGATCTAGATGATGGAGTTGGAGAACGGACAGTTCTACCGTTATAAGGGTATAATTTTTATTGAATAAGGGACTTTTTGTAGTAAAATGAGTTTATTTATCGACTTGCCGTCGAAGGAGGGTGATGAAAACTTGGACAATGTAAATTCACGTCAAGAGCAACAATTCAGATCGACCTTCCCCCAAAGCCGATGTAATATTTCATATAATTTACGCCGGAGAAACAAATTTCCCTGTTTTTTTCAAAAATTTGCCCAAATATCGGTCCAATCGTGAATTTTCCAATTCCATCCTCTAGATCAAGTCATAAGCTACAAAAAATTGTTCTGGAATTTTTTCGTAGGACGCACCGTTCTCGAGATATAAGCTGTCAAAAGTTTCATGCGAACCACCAGAACCCTGCTGAAATTGCTGGTGGCCTTCATGAATGTTGCTTTTCCTTGCTCATATCTCAAGAACCGTGAGTCCTAGAGCAAAGCGACGCAGGCCGACTTTGTAGCTTATGACTTGATCTAGATGATGGAGTTGGGGAACGGACAGTTATACCGTTATAAGGGTATAATTTTTATTGAATAAGGGACTTTTTGTAGTAAAATGAGTTTATTTATCGACTTGCCGACGAAGGAGGGTGATGAAAACTTGGACAATGTAAATTCACGTCAAGAGCAACAATTCAGATCGACCTTCCCCCAAAGCCGATGTAAAATTTCATATAATTTACACCGGAGAAACAAATTTCCCTGTTTTCTTCAAAAATTTGCCCAAATATCGGTCCAATCGTGAATTTTCCAATTCCATCCTCTAGATCAAGTCATAAGCTACAAAAAATTGTACTGGAATTTTTTCGTAGGTCGCACCGTTCTCGAGATATAAGCTGTCAAAAGTTCCATGTGAACCACCAGAACCCTGCTGAAATTTCTGGTGGCCTTCATGAATGTTGCCTTGCCTTGCTCATATCTCAAGAACCGCGAGTCCTAGATTAAAGTGACTTAGCCCGATTTTGTAGCTTTTGACTTGATCTAGATGATGGAGTTGGAGAACGGACAGTTCTACCGTTATAAGGGTATAATTTTTATTGAATAAGGGACTTTTTGTAGTAAAATGAGTTTATTTATCGACTTGCCGTCGAAGGAGGGTGATGAAAACTTGGACAATGTAAATTCACGTCAAGAGCAACAATTCAGATCGACCTTCCCCCAAAGCCGATGTAATATTTCATATAATTTACGCCGGAGAAACAAATTTCCCTGTTTTTTTCAAAAATTTGCCCAAATATCGGTCCAATCGTGAATTTTCCAATTCCATCCTCTAGATCAAGTCATAAGCTACAAAAAATTGTACGGGAATTTTTTCGTAGGACGCACCGTTCTCGAGATATAAGCTGTCAAAAGTTCCATGCGAACCACCAGAACCCTGCTGAAATTGCTGGTGGCCTTCATGAATGTTGCCTTTCCTTGCTCATATCTCAAGAACCGTGAGTCCTAGAGCAAAGCGACGCAGGCCGACTTTGTAGCTTATGACTTGATCTAGATGATGGAGTTGGGGAACGGACAGTTATACCGTTATAAGGGTATAATTTTTATTGAATAAGGGACTTTTTGTAGTAAAATAAGTTTATTTATCGACTTGCCGACGAAGGAGGGTGATGAAAACTTGGACAACGTAAATTCACGTCAAGAGCAACAATTCAGATCGACCTTCCCCCAAAGCCGATGTAAAATTTCATATAATTTACGCCGGAGAAACAAATTTCCCTGTTTTTTTTCAAAAATTTGCCCAAATATCGGTCCAATCGTGAATTTTCCAATTCCATCCTCTAGATCAAGTCATAAGCTACAAAAAATTGTACTGGAATTTTTTCGTAGGACGCACCGTTCTCGAGATATAAGCTGTCAAAAGTTCCATGTGAACCACCAGAACCCTGCTGAAATTTCTGGTGGCCTTCATGAATGTTGCCTTGCCTTGCTCATATCTCAAGAACCGCGAGTCCTAGATTAAAGTGACTTAGCCCGATTTTGTAGCTTTTGACTTGATCTAGATGATGGAGTTGGAGAACGGACAGTTCTACCGTTATAAGGGTATAATTTTTATTGAATAAGGGACTTTTTGTAGTAAAATGAGTTTATTTATCGACTTGCCGACGAAGGAGGGTGATGAAAACTTGGACAATGTAAATTCACGTCAAGAGCAACAATTCAGATCGACCTTCCCCCAAAGCCGATGTAATATTTCATATAATTTACGCCGGAGAAACAAATTTCCCTGTTTTTTTCAAAAATTTGCCCAAATATCGGTCCAATCGTGAATTTTCCAATTCCATCCTATAGATCAAGTCATAAGCTACAAAAAATTGTTCTGGAATTTTTTCGTAGGACGCACCGTTCTCGAGATATAAGCTGTCAAAAGTTTCATGCGAACCACCAGAACCCTGCTGAAATTGCTGGTGGCCTTCATGAATGTTGCTTTTCCTTGCTCATATCTCAAGAACCGTGAGTCCTAGAGCAAAGCGACGCAGGCCGACTTTGTAGCTTATGACTTGATCTAGATGATGGAGTTGGGGAACGGACAGTTATACCGTTATAAGGGTATAATTTTTATTGAATAAGGGACTTTTTGTAGTAAAATGAGTTTATTTATCGACTTGCCGACGAAGGAGGGTGATGAAAACTTGGACAATGTAAATTCACGTCAAGAGCAACAATTCAGATCGACCTTCCCCCAAAGCCGATGTAATATTTCATATAATTTACGCCGGAGAAACAAATTTCCCTGTTTTTTTCAAAAATTTGCCCAAATATCGGTCCAATCGTGAATTTTCCAATTCCATCCTTTAGATCAAGTCATAAGCTACAAAAAATTGTACGGGAATTTTTTCGTAGGACGCACCGTTCTCGAGATATAAGCTGTCAAAAGTTCCATGTGAACCACCAGAACCCTGCTGAAATTTCTGGTGGCCTTCATGAATGTTGCCTAGCCTTGCTCATATCTCAAGAACCGCGAGTCCTAGATTAAAGTGACTTAGCCCGATTTTGTAGCATTTGACTTGATCTAGATGATGGAGTTGGAGAACGGACAGTTCTACCGTTATAAGGGTATAATTTTTATTGAATAAGGGACTTTTTGTAGTAAAATGAGTTTATTTATCGACTTGCCGACGAAGGAGGGTGATGAAAACTTGGACAATGTAAATTCACGTCAAGAGCAACAATTCAGATCGACCTTCCCCCAAAGCCGATGTAAAATTTCATATAATTTACACCGGAGAAACAAATTTCCCTGTTTTCTTCAAAAATTTGCCCAAATATCGGTCCAATCGTGAATTTTCCAATTCCATCCTCTAGATCAAGTCATAAGCTACAAAAAATTGTACTGGAATTTTTTCGTAGGTCGCACCGTTCTCGAGATATAAGCTGTCAAAAGTTCCATGTGAACCACCAGAACCCTGCTGAAATTTCTGGTGGCCTTCATGAATGTTGCCTTGCCTTGCTCATATCTCAAGAACCGCGAGTCCTAGATTAAAGTGACTTAGCCCGATTTTGTAGCTTTTGACTTGATCTAGATGATGGAGTTGGAGAACGGACAGTTCTACCGTTATAAGGGTATAATTTTTATTGAATAAGGGACTTTTTGTAGTAAAATGAGTTTATTTATCGACTTGCCGTCGAAGGAGGGTGATGAAAACTTGGACAATGTAAATTCACGTCAAGAGCAACAATTCAGATCGACCTTCCCCCAAAGTCGATGTAATATTTCATATAATTTACGCCGGAGAAACAAATTTCCCTGTTTTTTTCAAAAATTTGCCCAAATATCGGTCCAATCGTGAATTTTCCAATTCCATCCTCTAGATCAAGTCATAAGCTACAAAAAATTGTACGGGAATTTTTTCGTAGGACGCACCGTTCTCGAGATATAAGCTGTCAAAAGTTCCATGCGAACCACCAGAACCCTGCTGAAATTGCTGGTGGCCTTCATGAATGTTGCCTTTCCTTGCTCATATCTCAAGAACCGTGAGTCCTAGAGCAAAGCGACGCAGGCCGACTTTGTAGCTTATGACTTGATCTAGATGATGGAGTTGGGGAACGGACAGTTATACCGTTATAAGGGTATAATTTTTATTGAATAAGGGACTTTTTGTAGTAAAATGAGTTTATTTATCGACTTGCCGACGAAGGAGGGTGATGAAAACTTGGACAATGTAAATTCACGTCAAGAGCAACAATTCAGATCGACCTTCCCCCAAAGCCGATGTAATATTTCATATAATTTACGCCGGAGAAACAAATTTCCCTGTTTTTTTCAAAAATTTGCCCAAATATCGGTCCAATCGTGAATTTTCCAATTCCATCCTCTAGATCAAGTCATAAGCTACAAAAAATTGTTCTGGAATTTTTTCGTAGGACGCACCGTTCTCGAGATATAAGCTGTCAAAAGTTTCATGCGAACCACCAGAACCCTGCTGAAATTGCTGGTGGCCTTCATGAATGTTGCTTTTCCTTGCTCATATCTCAAGAACCGTGAGTCCTAGAGCAAAGCGACGCAGGCCGACTTTGTAGCTTATGACTTGATCTAGATGATGGAGTTGGGGAACGGACAGTTATACCGTTATAAGGGTATAATTTTTATTGAATAAGGGACTTTTTGTAGTAAAATGAGTTTATTTATCGACTTGCCGACGAAGGAGGGTGATGAAAACTTGGACAATGTAAATTCACGTCAAGAGCAACAATTCAGATCGACCTTCCCCCAAAGCCGATGTAATATTTCATATAATTTACGCCGGAGAAACAAATTTCCCTGTTTTTTTCAAAAATTTGCCCAAATATCGGTCCAATCGTGAATTTTCCAATTCCATCCTCTAGATCAAGTCATAAGCTACAAAAAATTGTACTGGAATTTTTTCGTAGGTCGCACCGTTCTCGAGATATAAGCTGTCAAAAGTTCCATGTGAACCACCAGAACCCTGCTGAAATTTCTGGTGGCCTTCATGAATGTTGCCTTGCCTTGCTCATATCTCAAGAACCGCGAGTCCTAGAGCAAAGCGACGCAGGCCGACTTTGTAGCTTATGACGTGATCTAGATGATGGAGTTGGAGAACGGACAGTTCTACCGTTATAAGGGTATAATTTTTATTGAATAAGGGACTTTTTGTAGTAAAATAAGTTTATTTATCGACTTGCCGACGAAGGAGGGTGATGAAAACTTGGACAACGTAAATTCACGTCAAGAGCAACAATTCAGATCGACCTTCCCCCAAAGCCGATGTAAAATTTCATATAATTTACGCCGGAGAAACAAATTTCCCTGTTTTTTTTCAAAAATTTGCCCAAATATCGGTCCAATCGTGAATTTTCCAATTCCATCCTCTAGATCAAGTCATAAGCTACAAAAAATTGTACTGGAATTTTTTCGTAGGACGCACCGTTCTCGAGATATAAGCTGTCAAAAGTTCCATGTGAACCACCAGAACCCTGCTGAAATTTCTGGTGGCCTTCATGAATGTTGCCTTGCCTTGCTCATATCTCAAGAACCGCGAGTCCTAGATTAAAGTGACTTAGCCCGATTTTGTAGCTTTTGACTTGATCTAGATGATGGAGTTGGAGAACGGACAGTTCTACCGTTATAAGGGTATAATTTTTATTGAATAAGGGACTTTTTGTAGTAAAATGAGTTTATTTATCGACTTGCCGTCGAAGGAGGGTGATGAAAACTTGGACAATGTAAATTCACGTCAAGAGCAACAATTCAGATCGACCTTCCCCCAAAGCCGATGTAATATTTCATATAATTTACGCCGGAGAAACAAATTTCCCTGTTTTTTTCAAAAATTTGCCCAAATATCGGTCCAATCGTGAATTTTCCAATTCCATCCTCTAGATCAAGTCATAAGCTACAAAAAATTGTACGGGAATTTTTTCGTAGGACGCACCGTTCTCGAGATATAAGCTGTCAAAAGTTCCATGCGAACCACCAGAACCCTGCTGAAATTGCTGGTGGCCTTCATGAATGTTGCCTTTCCTTGCTCATATCTCAAGAACCGTGAGTCCTAGAGCAAAGCGACGCAGGCCGACTTTGTAGCTTATGACTTGATCTAGATGATGGAGTTGGGGAACGGACAGTTATACCGTTATAAGGGTATAATTTTTATTGAATAAGGGACTTTTTGTAGTAAAATGAGTTTATTTATCGACTTGCCGACGAAGGAGGGTGATGAAAACTTGGACAATGTAAATTCACGTCAAGAGCAACAATTCAGATCGACCTTCCCCCAAAGCCGATGTAATATTTCATATAATTTACGCCGGAGAAACAAATTTCCCTGTTTTTTTCAAAAATTTGCCCAAATATCGGTCCAATCGTGAATTTTCCAATTCCATCCTCTAGATCAAGTCATAAGCTACAAAAAATTGTTCTGGAATTTTTTCGTAGGACGCACCGTTCTCGAGATATAAGCTGTCAAAAGTTTCATGCGAACCACCAGAACCCTGCTGAAATTGCTGGTGGCCTTCATGAATGTTGCTTTTCCTTGCTCATATCTCAAGAACCGTGAGTCCTAGAGCAAAGCGACGCAGGCCGACTTTGTAGCTTATGACTTGATCTAGATGATGGAGTTGGGGAACGGACAGTTATACCGTTATAAGGGTATAATTTTTATTGAATAAGGGACTTTTTGTAGTAAAATGAGTTTATTTATCGACTTGCCGACGAAGGAGGGTGATGAAAACTTGGACAATGTAAATTCACGTCAAGAGCAACAATTCAGATCGACCTTCCCCCAAAGCCGATGTAATATTTCATATAATTTACGCCGGAGAAACAAATTTCCCTGTTTTTTTCAAAAATTTGCCCAAATATCGGTCCAATCGTGAATTTTCCAATTCCATCCTCTAGATCAAGTCATAAGCTACAAAAAATTGTACTGGAATTTTTTCGTAGGACGCACCGTTCTCGAGATATAAGCTGTCAAAAGTTCCATGTGAACCACCAGAACCCTGCTGAAATTTCTGGTGGCCTTCATGAATGTTGCTTTTCCTTGCTCATATCTCAAGGACCGTGAGTCCTAGAGCAAAGCGACGCAGGCCGACTTTGTAGCTTATGACGTGATCTAGATGATGGAGTTGGAGAACGGACAGTTCTACCGTTATAAGGGTATAATTTTTATTGAATAAGGGACTTTTTGTAGTAAAATGAGTTTATTTATCGACTTGCCGACGAAGGAGGGTGATGAAAACTTGGACAATGTAAATTCACGTCAAGAGCAACAATTAAGATCGACCTTCCCCCAAAGCCGATGTAAAATTTCATATAATTTACGCCGGAGAAACAAATTTCCCTGTTTTTTTCAAAAATTTGCCCAAATATCGGTCCAATCGTGAATTTTCCAATTCCATCCTCTAGATCAAGTCATAAGCTACAAAAAATTGTTCTGGAATTTTTTCGTAGGACGCACCGTTCTCGAGATATAAGCTGTCAAAAGTTTCATGCGAACCACCAGAACCCTGCTGAAATTGCTGGTGGCCTTCATGAATGTTGCTTTTCCTTGCTCATATCTCAAGAACCGTGAGTCCTAGAGCAAAGCGACGCAGGCCGACTTTGTAGCTTATGACTTGATCTAGATGATGGAGTTGGGGAACGGACAGTTATACCGTTATAAGGGTATAATTTTTATTGAATAAGGGACTTTTTGTAGTAAAATGAGTTTATTTATCGACTTGCCGACGAAGGAGGGTGATGAAAACTTGGACAATGTAAATTCACGTCAAGAGCAACAATTCAGATCGACCTTCCCCCAAAGCCGATGTAAAATTTCATATAATTTACGCCGGAGAAACAAATTTCCCTGTTTTTTTCAAAAATTTGCCCAAATATCGGTCCAATCGTGAATTTTCCAATTCCATCCTCTAGATCAAGTCATAAGCTACAAAAAATTGTACTGGAATTTTTTCGTAGGACGCACCGTTCTCGAGATATAAGCTGTCAAAAGTTCCATGTGAACCACCAGAACCCTGCTGAAATTTCTGGTGGCCTTCATGAATGTTGCCTTTCCTTGCTCATATCTCAAGAACCGTGAGTCCTAGAGCAAAGCGTCTGTTGTCTTTCAGATTTTGGTCCTCTTAAGCTCTGGATTATGAGTTTAGCGCTTCTGGCAAATCAGGGATAAACGGGCTAGCTTCTGCAGCAACTGGTTATCTTGTACTTGCAGCTTTCTTTGGTATACTTTGCATAGTCAATGACTCGAAAGAGGAAAGTTTCGGGGATTAAGCCCAGCCGCCACGAAAAGGAGACGACGCACCGCGGCCACGGCGGCCATAAAGGGTGTGGTGAAACCAAATCTGTTGATATCACAATGGGCACGTTCACTCTTCCTTCAGCTCTCAGTTACATCGTTCCTCAGCCTGTCACCGCTTTCACAGGGACCTTGAAAGCTTGACCTCCTTCACACACGCAAGCACTTGCCCCACACAACCCTTATCGCGCGCTCTCGCAAGCAAAAAAAAAAAAAACCACCCTTTTCCCAGAGAGAAGCGATTTCATGGAAACCGAAACTACAACTCATCGTCACAAATCCATCTCCCCCCTGATTCAATTCCAAACGCAAATCTTATCAACAAATAACAAAACTGACGACGGAGCGTCGAACGGCGAACACCTGCACGCCGAAGACGACCCACAAATCAACGAAAAGATAAGCCCCCATTCCCCTCACAAAATAGTGACTTACTCGACGCTGCCGTATCATTAGACTGGCTCTGCTCCTCGCTTCGTCCACCACTACGACGGCCGCAAAAAATTGGTTAACTACGGCGGCGGCGACGAAATTCCCAGAAAAAGACGAACCGGCACCGTTTATCACACCACACAGACACACCGCCGCGCCGCGCCGCGTCGTGCACTTGCGTTGCGAGCGCGGGCACACACAGCCGAATCAAAGGCGAACCGGGCGACTTATCTCAAACGCCCGCCCCCCGCCAGTAGTGCCGTCGACCGACGAGCGAAATTTTTGAAGGACATCCGAGCCAACTTGTTGAGTCTTATGTTACACGCTACAATGACACACACCGGGGTGTGCAAAACCCAGATAAGATTCTATTTTTGCAATCTTTGACGCGGTTCTCGACTTCTTTCGTTTTTTTGTGTTTTGTTTTGTTGCTTTGGCTTGCTGCTTGCTTGCTCGAGGCGAATTCCACGACGCGGCGGCCAGGCAAACTGGTTGAGGACTTATTTACCCGCGACGTGGACGGCAAACACGAAAATAAATAATATTTGGACCGTGAACAACAAAAACGAGATCACCACTTCGGCGCGGTGTCCTTGTTCCGTCGGCGCTGGGATAGGTCGGCGCACAAGACTAATGAGAGTCCCTGCGCGACGCTCGATGGAGGGTGACAACGGCAAGAGAAGGTTTATCCCGAGCCAACGCGAAAGAGTGTGAAAGGAGGAGGACGTCGACAACGACTACGACAACGACAACAACGGCGACGCAACGATGACACAAGGCGAATGTCTTCTGCAGAACCATCGAGGTACAAAAACAACGGCCAACTGATCTTGGAGTTTGTGCAGACCAAAGAACAAACGCGATATGGTCTGGTCTATCGCTGGAGGGACCCCGTCCGTGCTGGTGGTGGTGGAGCATACCCGCAGCAGCACCCAGCACCGCCAGCACCGCCAGCACAGCAGCCAACAAGGTGAACTCTCCATATGAGTGCCGAGTCACCGACCGCCCGACCACGGCCAGCAAGTCGCTGACAGCCGCACCAGCAGCAGCACCATCACCGCAAGCACGGCAACAGCAGCGCGCGGCTGAGACTCTGCAAAAATGCTAACCAGGCCAAGCGTAGTTTGTTCGCTGCGCACATGCCACCCGCCCTCGCCAACCGATCCACCGCACGTCTGTGAGTCGGTGTGGCCGTGTGTTGGTGGAGCTGGCGTGCCGGGACGGAGAGCCAGTGGCTGATTTTGATTTGCAAACTGCACGGTGGTTGGCAAACGTCAACAGAAAGCTACAAGCCGACTCGATTAAAGGGTGAGTCACGCTGCTGCGGATTGGCTTGCGCTGCACATGTGTGTTATCTAATAGCGCGACCTGGTCTGGTGGTTGTGCGGCAGGCAGGCAGCCAGCCAGCCAGCCAGACCGCAGAGATCCCCGGCGTTGCTCTCGCGGATAGTTTGGCGATGATTAACTTCGCCCGTTCGTCTTTCTTCGCGGAAGCGACGTGCGACGTGTGACGCGGTCGAAGGTGCCTGGTGGATGTGTCAGCCTTCCCGCCAACTGATCGCTTAATTGTTAATTGCATTGCCGAGCGATGTCTTCGATTGAGGGGGAGATTGCTGATAACACACAGCGGCTGATCGATGAGTGTTGTAGGCAGATGCCGTCATCGCTAATGTCACTTCCATGCAAGCGATATACCGCAACAGATGATGAGTCTGATCGGCTTTGGGATTTCTGTGAACTGCGACGAGGAGCAGATCGCTGCGGAGTGCAAATGACAGACATTTCGGCCCAAGAAGCTGGGTGTCAACTGGGTGTCAACGACTTTCTTGTTAAATTCACTATACTAAGCGCGATTGCGCTCAGATCAAGTTCACGTAGGATGGTGAGTGTCAGGATTTTCAATCAGCACTGGATTTTGCTCCAAGCGGCTACCAATATTGTTTGAGTAGACACATGCACATCACATTTAACAGCCGTGGCATCCACTGAAACATAGAAACATTACTGGTGTTCAAGCGTGACAGCCAGTCAAGGTACATATCATGAAGTAGAGCACCTTCTCGACTGCTCTCCAATCAAGGAGCACGTTTGAGAAATGGAGTAGGAATAGGGGTAGAAAGCTACCGCGACAGAATATAGATCCTTGCTTAATTTTCGTCGGCCCGCAGAGCAACGTATTGTGTCGAACGTCTTGTACACAAAAAAGGACTCGGTGCCCATGAGGGTGTCCAGTGTTTCAAAGGATTCATTAGATTTACCCAAAGTTGACTTTCAGATTTTGGTCCTCTTAAGCTCTGGATTTTTAGGTTAGCGCTTCTTGCAAATCAGGGATAAAGGGACTTGGGACTACCTTCTCCGGCAACTGAGTGTGTTGTACCTGCAAACTTTACGCCGGCAGCGAGCAGTTTTGACTCGCTGAGTTGGATCGCATAGCAACTAAGGGGATGACGATCGATCCTCTGCCATCGACATCAGCTCATTGACAGTTTTGCCCAAGCGAAACAAGGATCCGATCACCTCGTCCTGCGTTTACCAATCAGTTGCCAACCTGATGCAACCGATGGAGACTGTAGTGTCGGCTCACCACTACGACCGCATTTACAGGGCATTTGCCTTGAGACAAGATTGAATACGTACACAAGACAACAAGGATAAGAGCTTAGAGCGATGTCCACTACGGCGAGATATTTACGAACATCGTTATTCGACCAGCGTAGAAGTGCGATTTCACTTGTGTGAACCACAACTCTGGTTGCTCCTTCCAGAACTTTGGTGTTTTCACCGATACTGTTCCTGTCACTGGCTCGCAATATGCTCCACAGATCGCCCTTGCTCCGCCCGAGCTAGCTACACTTGTACTTGCATCGCGTCTCAAAGATCTTATTCTTTCGGTCATACCCATAGGCGAGAGTTGTTTTGACACCAAGCTCGGTTCGAAAGTAAATTAAATCTTAACAACCCGCTAGAGTCAAGCTTCCAAGTTCCAATTGCCTCTACCAAAGTGAAGTAAACTAAATCCGAACACGATCGATGATATACAGTGGACTCTCCCTAAGTCGAACTCTCCTTAAGTCGAAACTCTCCCTTACTCGAACATTTCGCCATATTTTACATACATTTCCCTCAACATTCCACACAAAAACCTCTCTCTAAGTCAAACTCTCTCTAACTCGAACAAATTTTGGTATACCGTGACAAGTCGACTTAGGGGGAGTCCACTGTATGTGTATCCTCCACATTTGGTAGCGGGGATGGGCTAAGTTTATGCTCTTTATTCTCAAATTTGGAATGAGAGCCTTTTTTACTGTGCCCAAGCCATAAGGAGAGCAAGAGCTAGTTAAACTGGGAGACTGGGAGACTTTGCACTTCACAGACTTTGGAATCACAGTATGAGACATCTTATCCCACACGAATAGTAATCAATTCAAGATTACGAGCATATGCAATTTTGGCACACACTGCAGATGGATGGAAAATGACACAAAGAAAGTTTTGGACCTTAGTGTCCTTCTTAGCAATCCACACTTTTATTTTTAGTGTACCACTAAATGTCATTAATACATTCATTCCTTCTTCTTTTTAAGTAGGCCTGTAAAGTAAATGAAATCATTTCAATAAAATTATAACTGAATTAATAAAAACCAACAGAAAGCATCTAAACAAATGTGGCCTGAACGAAAAACTAACTGACTCCTTAGGCAAGACATTGGAGAGATAACAGGGCTTCAGTGAGAATACAGGGATAAGCGACTGCCTCATAGGAATATACCTACTAAACAATTTTTGTAGAAGCGAGCTAGATTGAGTAGACATGGGAAACTACAACCAACATCACCGCAAGCTATGGTCGGAGTAAAATTTACCGAAATCTAGGTCTAAGCAGTTTGCTTTCATCTAAACCCGACAGTCTTCTTCTTGCTCTTGGCGCTACAGTCTGGGGTGGACCTGGGCCTCAACCAACAAGCCTCTCCAGCTAGCACGGTCTCTGGCTAGTCTGTCTCCAGTTTCGCACGCCAAGTTGGTTGAGGTCCTTCTCCACCTGGGTGCGCCACCTTAAACGCGGGCGTCCTCTGTTGCGTGCCACGGGTTCGGAGTCGAAGACTCTCCGACACCCGACAGTCACTGTAACTTAATCTAAGAGACATCATCGACTTCAATGTAAAAACTCAGATCACATCTTTTCGCAGAAGCCGTCGAGGCATTTAACTCATCTGAAGATTTTCAGTCCGAAATTCAAACTCTTACCCGGGGTTCAGTAAGCAATTAATCTCGCATTTTAGGGACTTACCAGCTAGATACTGTGTCAATTTCGTGGCCGCCGTGGCGTAGTGGGTAAGTGTGTCGACTCCTATGCACAGGGTGCCAGGTTTTACCACCTTTCATAATTCACGGCTCCACCTCTTTCGAGTCACTGACAATGCTCAAAGAGTATTCCTGTCTAGAAAAAGCTTCTCAGCTTCGCCGTTAGGAGTTGGCATAAACTGTAGGTCCCCTTCCACTCGTGAAAGAACAATAGCACGCACAACACGAGTGGTTGCTGTAGACGCTAGGCCCATTTATTATTATTTATTATTATTATGCTATTGCACTACACGGGGTGTTCCAGAAAGACAAACTGCTCAAAGCTTTTTAAGGAAGAGGATAAATGGGACCCGTTCCATGGGTGACCTACTCTCACCGGAAACCCCATCAGCTCACCGAACCAGAATGAGGTGAAAGGGCACGCGAGAAAGGATAACCCGCCGATTAGGAAGTCACGGCAGAGCTTGCCAGATCAAGATGCGCCGAAAGAAAGCCGACTCCGACCATCGACTGTTAAGAGCTCTGCTTGCCATCCACAACCATCCCACAATCCCAGTTCACTCCTTCATGTCGAAACCATTTCCGCACTGTGACTCATACTCCAGGTTTTCTCCAGCACCAGCACCAACACCAGCGCGCCGCGTTCATTAGTATGCATCGCAGCGCGCACACAAGGCGACGAAGGTGGGAAGTCGAAGAATTCCAGGACTAATACATCAAAATGTATGTGCCTGGTGTAATTGCTGATGGTAATGCGTGCCTCAATTTTAACGACCACGTCGACGACGACGACGACGACGATGATGATGACAACATGTACCCACACGGCGGCGAAGAGACACGCCATGCACCGCTGCCGGTTCACCCTCTATACGCGCACAAACGTGTCATATATGTGAGCAGGCAGCACTCCTTATTGCAACACCTTCCTTTCACCGCCCGCCGCGACTGTCGCTGTCGCCGTGCGCCGAGGTACGCTGCCGTCGCGCCGCCGTCACCGCGGTCTTTCATCTCGGCCACCGAAAACCGAAGCGGGAACCGGGTACAATTGCGTGTCGAGCCGGTATGGCCATGCGGGGGACACATTTCGAGGCCTCGAGTTTTGCATTTCGTGAGAATTAGGCATAACAGTTTCGAAGTGGATGTACAATGTACCTGCTAATGATGTGGGAATTGGAATAAGGAAATCCATTCAGCAGCGGCGAGGCAGTGGGCCTCGCTTTGCTGCCACTGCTGCGTTCGTACAACGATGTGATGACCTGAGCCGGGGAACTGGAGTAAGCCTAATGATCTGGTTCGCACAGTGGGGTCGTGCTGTGGGGACGTATGTGAGAGTGTAGGGGGCTATGTTCGAAGAGACAAGGTCGATGTGGATGGACAGAGAGGCTAGTGGATGATCGCTGAGAACGTCTTGCAAGCTCATTGACAAGAGAGAGAGAGAGGCTCTTATAGCCTGTCAAAGGAAATATGACCTGTCAAGCCTGTCATATTTGAGAAGAATTATAGCAGCATCGGAAGTCCCCTCTGGAAGTACTACTTGTTCACAATTTCTACAGGGCTCTGTGCCTCTTAAGCTGTAGAATAAATGCGTCTTGACTGTTGTTGCCCACACAAGACGAACGAGAAGAAGAGAAGCTTAAGATCATAGACCGGATTCGGCAAGTCACGTGTATCGTTCTCACAGAGTGACAAATTAGATCAAATGGGTACAGTCACTCTCAGGATTTCGAAATTGGAACAAGATCATGTTTTCTGCACCTAGGCTTGGGATATCCGGCTTCCGACGACGAGTCGCCTGCCACAGTCATCTTCGACGAAGTTGTTGAACACACTCCCGTCAAGGGACCAACATGGCAAGACACGTTAAGCGGGTTCGGTTAAGGAATTATAGAAGAATGACTTTGCAATTATTGCAAGGTTAAACTAAATATTAGCTGTGTTCCTTTGCAAGCGTATATACAGTGGACTCCAACTAAGTCCAATTGTCACGGGATACCATAATCGTTTCGAGTTAGAGAGAGTTTGACTTAGAGAGAGGTTTTTGTATGGAAAGTTGAGGGAAATGTATGTAAAATATGGCGAAAAAGTTCGAGTTAGAGAGAGTTTCGACTTAGGGAGAGTTCGAGTTATGGAAGTCCACTGTACTTTTAATTTATAAGCGCACAAAAAAAACGGATCATCGGCTCTTAATAATTCATCATAGAATCTTGGCAGCACCGGCGATATTTATGACAATTGTGACAGTTAGGGGGTAGAATCGTGTAAGGTGATAGTTGATCGTTAATGGGCATAATGTTCGCTTTGTGATTGTGTAGACTATCACTTTAAATGCAAAAAGGCTTAATTATGATCAATTTACAATTTAACAAATTGTTCATCGAATGATAGAAACAATGAAAAGAATCGATAACGAGACATAAATGGAAAGTAGAACACAAACAGGTTGCCGCGGCGCACTTCACGTGCAGAAAAGTAGACTGCTGTCAAGACTCAAACTCTTGCACAGGCAGTTTACAGATCCGCGAAGTTCGGAAGTTAGATCCCTGAAGTCAGAGATCAAAAATCTCCAACAGCTAAAAAAATAAATTATAATCTTGCCATAAGCTTGCATTGGGGCAATAAACTCTGGGCTGTATGATCTAACAACCCGGGTATGTTCCCGCAAGTAAATAAATTATTCAGGAGGAAAGATCAAAATGACATTCCGATCGTCCGACTTCCGAAAACAAACGACAATGAGATGTAAAGTGAAGAACAGAAATAAAACAAACCGATTCTATTCAAGTTCCACTTTATTCATATGATCGATATTTATACACGAGATGTGATGTGATGCTCTTCATCTGCTCATCATCAGCTTGCCCCCTTCTCATTACTTTACATTCGGCCATCCCTAAACGATCGTGCCCCCACGATCCGGGTTGTCTATGTCAGTTCTTACCCCGGCACCATCTTCGTTTTCTCCATCAGCAGAGTCAACGTCATCAGCTTCCCCGTCAGTGTCCGATGTCGACGCATCGTCTTTCGCGCTTACTAGCCCTTCATCCGGTAGTTCACACCACGGTTTGATCTTGTCAGAGCTCATACCTGGGACGTCTTCGACTATGTACCGGTCGTTCGGCAGAACCCAACCTATAATATATGGCCCCCGAAAGAGTGGCTCCAACTTACGGGACTCCCCTGTTGCGGCTGCTTCATGCTCGACCAATACAAGGTCATCCACCTCGAACTTGGATGGCTTACGATGCCGCAGATCATACCGTCGTTTCTGATTCCCCTGGCTCCTCTCGATGTTCTGCAAGGCTGATGCTCTTCTTCGTTGCGATGATAGCCTCACAATCCGTCACCACCTTGAAATCCCTTCCTAGCAGGTACACTCGGAATCGCTCGAGGCTGTCCACGATCGCCAGGACATACCTCGTCCCGCCTTTCCCTCGAGTCAATGGTCCGAGGTGATCGAGATGCACTGTATCAAACGGTAAGGGAACTCGATCCGCACTATGAAGCTCCCCTTCGGCCATTCCACCCCTCCTTTTCGCAAAAGCGCAGTCCGCATCCTTGGGAACCAGAACGTTTCTCGTACTCGGATCAGCGTCTTTTCCTCCGCTAAGTGGCCCATATCGTCATGGCAGAGCTTCAATATTCGCCACCGTATCGAATGCGGCACCACCCACTTTGCAACGCCCCCCACTATTCGAAACAAATGTAGCCTCTTGAGTTGGAACTCCTTCTGCAGCTGTCTGTTGATTCGGTCACTTTCATCTCCCTTGTGATGTCCCGTAACTTGGGATCTTGCCACTACAAGCTACTGACATCAGTTGATATCGACCCCGGTGAGTCCGTGCCAGATAACGAATTCTTCGTGGTCGAAGATTCCCAAGAGAAGGTTAACACCATTGGCGCACTACACTGTTTAACAAAGCGCTTAGGCACATTGGCAGACAGCTGTAGTGCAACCAATCCCTAAACGGGATAAAGACAAAAGCATTCCGTCTGATCTACGGTCGAGAAGTCTACTTCCTTGCATCAGCAAGGCATTCGAAAATATTGTCATTCGAGCCCTGCAGACATGGGTCGAGGACAATAATATTCTACCGGACAACCAATTTGGACTTAGGGCAGGGCATTCGACAGTGCATGCAGCTGCAAAGTTTGCTTCCGACATACAATGAAATATGGATAAAAAAAACAGTGTACGGGTGCCTGTCTGTTCGATTTGGAAAAGGCATTTGATACCGTCTGGTTAGAAGGCCTTTTCCTTAAGTTAGTCAGACTTAGGCTAAATAAACCATTGCTATACATGATTTATGATATGATAACAGGTAGGAAGTTCGTCGTGAAATGTGGCGGCGTAACGTCAAGTACAATATTTAGTATAGAAAATGGTCTACAATAGGGGGGGCTGTAGGATCCCCATTATTGTTTTCTATATTTACTGCAGATCTTCTATGGTCTATGCCGCACCTATGCCCTGGCTTACAGATCAGCACCGAAGGTAGTAGTCATAAACACCCTGTTGCAACGGGATGCAAATAAAATAACTGGATTTTGTAATGACTGGCAGTTGCTTATTAACTTCATAAAATGTGAAACTGTTCTCTTCCGTGTCCCGGTGCACAGGGCTTCAAGTGATACGCGTACGAACTGGAAAGAGTTCTGCATTGTTGACCCTCAGGGCTAGCCGCTAATCGTGAAAAGTGTAGTCAGATATCTCGACATTTGGTTGGATCATTTTCTGTATTTTAACAAACATATAGAGAAGGCTTTGTCCAATGCTAGAAAAGCCTTTGCTGTGGCAAGTTTACAGTAGCCAACTTGATACCAGGGTGAAGGTAATCTGCTACATGGCCCTCATGGTATATGGTTGTCCCCTTTGGTTCAACGTGAGCCCTTCCCAGATGGAAAAGATGAGTGTGTTCGAGAGACGGTGTCTTAAGACCTGTCTCCGGTTATATCGGACACCTGAATCCGAGTACAAGAAGTACTATCGCAACGAGGTCTTGTACAACAGGGACGTAATTTCACTAACGCGACGACACATTGCAAGGAGTATGATTTCCACCAACAGTCTGATCTTCGGGGCTTATTACCAGAACTAAATGTATCATGAGAGGGCGTGCTACACCGGCTTTATTCCACCTAAGGCTTTCCTCTAGACCGGTAATGCATCTAGCCCAGAGTGGACACCAAACAAAAACACAACACATGAGTTGTGGATGCATTTGTTTCTCAACAATTACTCGGCGGTTTTCTGAACACCAAGTGGGACAATTTTGACGATTAACGAAGCCATTAAGATCCAAATGAAATGCAAATGAAATATTTCATCAAGGGAGAGCGTATGTTTCAGCTATCCGGTAGCAGCCGATTTGACATAAGCTTAACTCGGTTCAACTCGGATTGACTCGGTTTATCAACTCGAGTTGGCGGATCTATCACTAAGTGTGATCAAATAGTGCGACAAAATAACGAAACTCACCATATACCAAAGCTGGTGGTTTTACGCACAAACATTGTGGAACCACTCATTCTCCATGATTTGACATAAGCTTAACTCGGTTCAACTCGGATTGACTCGGTTTATCAACTCGAGTTGGCGGATCTATCACTAAGTGTGATCAAATAGTGCGACAAAATAACGAAACTCACCATATACCAAAGCTGGTGGTTTTACGCACAAACATTGTGGAACCACTCATTCTCCATGATTTGACATAAGCTTAACTCGGTTCAACTCGGATTGACTCGGTTTATCAACTCGAGTTGGCGGATCCATCACTAAGTGTGATCAAATAGTGCGACGAAAATAACGAAACTCACCATATACCAAACCTGGTGGTTTTACGCACAAACATTGTGGAACCACTCATTCTCCATGGCAGTTAATTATCGCTAAGATCGCTTTATTAAGTTTTTGCTATTAATAAATAACATTAAACCAATTAATCCAAATAAAGGATTAGGACTATTTATGACCGAAATAATAATTATCTACAGATCTTGAAAAGTGTATAAAAAAGTTGACTTTTCGGATCAGTTGACAAGCTCTGAGACATTTCGATCAACTTTTCCGGGCTTCCACTGTATTTCATAAAAGTTTGACTTAACATTTTTTGGATATTTATATTATGTTCAACGGTGGAATAGGGAATATTATAAAAGAAAAATGCAATAAATCCTTAAATTTGTGAATATAAAGAGGGTGATTTAGTTTTGTCACGTGGAATCCTCTGTTTAATCTTTAGTGAATTGTTGTATTCTTTTTTGTAGCAAAGCATGCTATGGTTGCGTGTTTGTTTTATTCAGAAATTAAGTATTGCAGAGATGCCCGACTTCTACCTATCTTGCCCCTTAAAATTGTTCACAACTGTTTTTTCATAAACCAAATTAACCAATCAGAGGGCGTCATTTACGTTATTTCGTGAATAACCGTTAAAAATTCATGAATATCTGTCAAAAACGTACTCAAATTCGTCGATGGGCTAGGGGGCAATCAGCTGTGAAGTCGGCTATCTCTGTAATACTTCATTTCAGGTTTTATTTAATAAAGCTTCAAAAATGACGAAAATAAATTTCAGTTTCCTAGCTTCTGTCTGTCACCTGATACAAGAAAAATACTTTAAAAATGCTCAGTTTGTTTAAACGGGTGCTTTAGTTTTGTCCGATACTGTATAAGACAGGGTCCTTAGAAGCAATTCGTCATATCGGTGGGTTTTTACTCTTCGTCCTTCACTCAAAAAGAAAAAGTTTATGAAAGTCTGAGTTTGTTTAGTTTTGGCGAACACTGTATGCACTGTAACCCTGGTACAATGGAAGCTCAAAGATGTTATCCCGGATATATTCCGGTGGTCGCGTGTCTCGAAAAAGGACAATTCGTTTATTAAATTTTATTGAGGATGCAATGACGCTTCATTTGAGGCGTAAAACCCCACGCTCTACCCAATGGCAAGAAGGATATGTTCCCCAGAAAGCTAACCATTGAAGTTTTTTTTTTAATCTTCAATGATTAGTGACACGCCATCTTGATAAGCCAGGATGTCGCTCAGAATAATCGCATCTCTCGGAATAATCTGTCGGATTTTACTACAAGTTCTAGCCGCGTTAAGAAACAGAAGCAAAAGGAGGACAACAACAGCGTAAATCCAACAAAGAGCAGCTGCTTAGAAAGATTCGATTGTCCCCACTCAGTTCAAGCACCGCCACCCACACAACGTAAATCCCCTTGTGTTATCACTCCGTCAGACCCCACTGTTCGCTTTGAAAAGCCACCCCACCGCATAAGCGAAGCGGCGACTGGTTGTTGGCTTGGTTGCAGCTGGAGATGGATTTGCAACGTTGGCAAGAAAAACTTGCATGCAACCTGGTCGCTGACTGAGAGACTTGTTAGCTGCCCCGTACCGCCCTTCTCCACGACTGACTGACTGCACTGAACCGATTGAGAGTGGTTGAGTTACTTGATGCAGTAATCCCTCCCCCCCGGCGCTCCCTCCGGCGGACCGTGCTTTGTCAGCTTGTGCCAACACGGTGGAGTTCATATTCTGTTGTGTGCATGTGTGCCAGTTCTAAGCCTGATTCCGAACGCAGTTTTCTTTCTTTGAACCAGTTTCGGGGTGTTGGCATGGAAAATGAAAACAACAAGAACCTCACGGATACTCTACACGAATGCAGAGTGATACAACTGTGGCCGCCGCACCGTCACCGTCGCCGTCTCGCTGAAAAAGCCCCAGTCAGGCCAGCCAGCTGGTGGTGTCTTTGTTTATCGCTCCAGCACCCGATGGACCGGGGCAACGGGCACCGGGGACGACGAATTGAAGGAAACTGTTCGAGGTTTAGTTGAGTCGTTAACAAGAAATAACGTTCAACTACCTCCCGTAGGTGTTTATGAGTCTTTTTGGGCACCGTGCCTCTTTCTTTGGCATCTTTCGGCATCGCTCCCCGGTCGACGCGACGACGTTGTGGTCGCTTGTGCGGGGATCTTCTCCCGCTCGACACCGGATGAGTGTATCTACTTGACCGCAAAAAGCAATTCTTTCTTCAGTTTGCCTGCACGAGTGTGTGTGTGTGTTGGTGTGAGTGTGATTTTTGTTTTGTTTCTGTTGCCTTGGCGTTCGCTTTGTGCTGCTTGGATTGTGGCTGCGAATTTCTTTTACTGGTCTGCGCCGCAACCTTGCGCCATTAAGTCACCCGTCACCCGTCACCCGTCAGCCGGAGATGAGAGAAGGGAACGCAAATTAATTTGCATCTTGGCGTGTGTAAGCACCGGCGCACAATGTTGAAGATGACGCTGGAGCTGTAGCCGCTGTTGCTGGAGAGAGGCATCGCACAGGGGAGAGCTTTCGTTCCACTTTTAAAAGTCTCAACCTATTGACCTTGTTTGTGTTCGTTCGTGGGTTCGTTTTGTTCTGTTTCTCTTCACTTGGGCTTATGGCTGTGCCGGCGATTGTCTCCGGCTGGCATGGGACCACACCGCCACCAATTGGGAGGCTTGAAGATGCACTGTGGCACAGAAACGAACGCGGTGTCATTTTGTTGTCGCGGACGTACGGCAGAGCAGCACACGGAGAGAATTTGACATTTCTCCACTTGAGCGTCGAATTTTCGAATTTGTTGCTGCTCAGCGTGACTAACAAGTTTCGGGACACAGGCCGCGACAAGGAACTGGATTCGTTTGCTTGCGACGCGATGACTCATGGACAAGTACGAGCGGAGCGTGAGTACTTGTCGGCTGGTACCGTGGAGCGCCGTCGCGCCGCGGCGGCGTACCTACAGCAGTGGACAACTTTCTGTTTTTCGTTAATTTCCGCCGTCGCTGGCTGTTGGCCCGTTTCTTTTTTTTTTTCGTTGGTCGTTCGTTTGATCTCCCAAACGGACCGATCGAGTGGCGATAGCGGTGAATGGGGTAAGGCCAAGCGAATCCGTGGCCGGTGTGGTGGCTCAAGTGCTATGCTTTGGGAGCAGTTCCACTGAATCGTTTTGATTTCGAATTCGGACTTGTGGTGACCTCTTTCTTTTAAAGCGATGCCCGATATCGAATGGCCGGAGTCGATGATGACGGTCGGCTGGCGGCAAGCAGTGGTGCCGTCGCGGATGAATTGTGGGTGAATGAAGTCATAAATATCCACACCTGACGCTGCAGTTGGAAAAGTGTCATTAGAAGATCGTAAACTCTTTACTGCTGGTCGTAAAGAGGCGATTACGAGTTGTCCGAGAGTCGGAACTTTTGAGAATTGCCTAAAGGTCGAGTTCAGGTAATTGCACCTCTGTTTGATTACGAAACCTGGGAGGAGGTGTTGGGTTTTGTTGTCTCCAGCGCTGCAAGGTACAGAACTTTAAGACCAGTTAATGTCGCGGAGAGTGGTTTATGGACATGCCTTGGATTCCACACACCGAGGGTTGGGCAGAGAGAGAGAGTTCAGGTCTCCGTCGATAGGTTACAAGAGAGAGAGTTCAGGCATAAGCCTTCGCCGATAGGTTACAAGTGTCAACAGTCTTCGGGATCCATGTCACTGCCGCATTCCAAAGAACTTGGCTGCGGAGTTATGTGTGTCAATGAGAGGCTGGGAACGACGATTGGCTGCGAAGCTGGTCACGTTAACTCTTAGTCAACTAAGTGAATAGACGGCTAGATGGCGCAGTTGGTAGAGTGCCTGCCCCTTGCGGAAGCAACAACTTCAGCAACCAATTGCAGCCAAGAAGGAGAGATTCCCTCCAATCAACGTCTTCGGTTTGGAGACTAAAGACCTAGACAAGCTATGTAAGTTGGCCACTAAAAACAATTATTATTTGAAATATAAAGGGCCCTTAAGGCTTTCTGTCCACTGTTCATCAGTGGCAGATTACCGTGCGATAAAGGAAGAGCTAACGACAACCGGGGTCGAGTTCTTCACATATACCCCAAAAGGGGAAAAACTTCAGACCGTTCTCCTCAAGAACGTGGATCCAGATACTGATCCCGAGGAGATCCTCGCAGAGCTGCGCCTTGTGCAAAGTGACGACGTCAAGGTCGTTGGGGTCAAGCCCTTTTACACTTCGGTAACGAAGAGGGAGAACAGGAAGCTTCCGTTCTTCCTAGTCCAGGTCAGCCCAGATAGCAAAGTAGATAGCCTAAAGCGAATCAATCGTTTAGGCACTATTGATGTCAAATGGGAGACATTAAAAAAGACAAAGCACACGCTACAGTGTGCGCGCTGTCAAAGGTTTGGGCATGCCGCAGCGAACTGTAGTATGAAGTCTCGCTGCGTCAAATGCGCAGGAACCCACATTAATGGGGAATGCCCTTTAGGAAAAGATAAGGTTGTTGATAGGAGCATGCTGACATGCGTGCTCTGCAAGACCAGCGGGCACCCCGCTAATTATCGGGGATGCCCTAAGGTCCAAGAGATCCGACGAAGCATCCAAGCCAAGAGGAATATAAAAATGGTAGACGCGAGGCCAGCGCCCCGTGTCCAAGCTACCACTGTTAGTCCAGCCATCTCCTATGCCCAAATGGTATCAGATAGACGGCCGGTACAACAGACAGTGCCGAAGGTTTCCCCGGTCCCTGTGGCCAGGCAACCTGAAGCTAATTTGGATGTGCAGACGGTCCTGCTCTCTATCCAGAGGCAGATCGCTCAGCTCCAAAACCAATTCCAAAACCAGTTCCAAGAGCAAGCAGCGCGAATAGACCTCATCTATTCGACGCTGTTTGACGATTCAAACGAGACATCTCAATGATGGCTGCGCACGCAGCTCACGACCTAAAGATTCTAGCAGTGAATGTGAATTCACTGATCAGGCATGAACGAAAACTAAACTTTGGTAATTTGTTGCAAACCCATAATCCTGACGTGTTGATGGTTAGCGAAACTAGGCTAAGCCAGACGCACAAACTCAGGTACAAGAATTATCACATCATTCGAAGAGACCGAACATACCTAGCTGGCGGTGTCGCTCTCTTAATTAAAAAAGGCCTTTGTCATAAGGTCGTGTATAGCAATGAAGTGCGAAGATTCCAGGCGATAGAAGCGTGTATCGCACGCATCCCCCTTCGAGGTGGTAAGCGGTTATACGTGATCGCTATCTATGCGTCTGACAAGGCACGGATCAACCAATATTTCATTTCAGAGCTCGATACTCTTTTCACTAGCCTTCGACTGAGCTCGGAGGAGAACTACTATATCATAGCTGGCGACTTTAACTCGCTGCATATAGAGTGGGGTAATGTGGTACACAACCACAGAGGGACCTCATTGTATAAATGGTTGGTAGAGCACAATATTGAGTTCAAGCTAGATCTGCTTGCAACCGATAGCCCATCGTATCCTAGAAGCGGGTCCTATCTGGATCTGATGCTGATAGACAAACGACTGACTATACTAGACGTGGAAAGACGCACACGGAACTGTCTAACTGCTGTTGAGTACGAGAGTGATCACTGCGGGCTCTTCGCAGTTATTCAGCTCCCGAACGAGGTGGAAGGACTGGAGGAGTATGTCCAGAGGCACCCTTATAATTACAATAAGGCCCGCTGGCCACGCTTCTCCAGGACTTTATCCACAGAACTACGTTCGAGTGGGATCAATCCTCCGACGAACAGAAACCTGACGAACGAAGAGGTCGACAGGTATCTCATACAAATGAACGACGTGATTAAACGTACAATGGACAAGACTATTCCGAAGGTAGTAGAAGTCGATGACAGTGATGTTTATCGAAATGCTACCATCGATGCACTTCACGTACACAAGAGTAGGCTGCTGTCAAGACTCAAACTCTTGCACAGGCGTTTTACAGATCCACAAAACGCGGAAGTCAGGTCACTGAAGTCGGAGATCAAAAACCTCCAACAGATAATAAGAATTAATTACAGCTTGGCTATAAGCTTGCACTGGGGCAATAAAATCCGGGCTGTACAATCCAACAACCCGGGTATGTTCCCGCAAGTAAATAAAATATTCCGGAGGAAAGATCAAAACGACATTCTGACCGTTCGACTTCCCAGGACGACAGACAACGAACACTTACTGACTTCAATTGGCATCGATCCAGATGGGCAGTGCTAGACAATGACTTCTTCGTGGTTGAAGATCCCCAGGAGAAGGTTAATGCTATAGGTGCTGTGTTCCAGAGAGTGTATACGGTCAACGAGGTTAGTAGGCCGAATCACGTTCTGGAGAACAGAGCCTTGCTAAACCACTTCTATCTCCGCAATGAGATAAGTCAATGGCGATCTGAGAATCCAGGTTTCACCAGGTTCAGTGACGTTAACATGGCAAATCTTGCCGTCGCCAACGAGGCAAATCATATCTTGATTTCTCAAGAAGATCTCCAGGGTATCTTTAGCTCACTGAAGAGGAAAAAGTCTGTCGGAATCGATGGTGTACCGAATATTGTGCTTCGACATCTTCCCCCCGAAGCGGTAAAAGTCTACTCAACATTGTTCAACAATGCCCTGAGTAATGCACATTACCCAGCACACTGGAAAACAGCTGTAGTTCAGCCGATCCCTAAACGCGACAAAGACAAGTCCATTCCGACAAATCTTCGGTCGATCAGTCTTCTTCCTTGCATAAGCAAGGTTTTTGAAAAGATAGTCATTCGAGTTCTGAAACAATGGGTTGATGAAAATAAAATCATACCGGACAACCAGTTCGGATTCAGGGCGGGGCATGAAACCATACATGCCGCGTCAAAACTGGTGTCCGACATTCAGTGGAATAAAGGCAAACAACAATGCACGGGTGCCTGTCTGATTGACTTGGAGAAAGCGTTCGACACCGTTTGGTTAGAGGGCCTCTTCCTCAAGCTGGTCAGGCTTGGCATAAGTAAACCATTGCTATACATGATCCATGACATGATAACCGGTAGAAAGTTTGTCGTGAAAAATGGCGACGTAACTTCTAGCACGGTCTTTGATATTAAAAATGGTCTACAACAGGGGGCGGTTGGTTCGCCGATCTTGTTTTCAATATTCACTGCAGAGCTTGTAGGTTCCATGCCGCACTTAATAGCGTACGCCGACGATCTGGTTGCGTACAGAACAGGTCCGAAGATCGAGGTAATAAATATATTGTTGCAGCGTGACTTCGATAAAATTCAGCGATTTTGCGACGACTGGAAGTTGGTTATCAACTTCCTGAAGTGTGAAACTACCCTGTTCAGGACCCCGTTGTACACGGCACCGAGGGATACGCGCCAAAACTGGCGCAAGTTCGGCATAGTTGACCCGCAAGGTCGGCCGTTAGCCGTGAAAAGTGTAGTTAGATATCTAGGCATTTGGCTGGATCAATATCTGTATTTTGACAAACATATAGATATTGCTCTGACGAAAGCCAGAAAAGCCTTTGCTGCGGCAAGAAGGTTGTTTTTCAGCAGCCAACTTGATACCAGAGTGAAGGTAATCTGCTACATGGCTCTCATACGGCCAATTATGGCGTACGGTTGTCCATTGTGGTTCAACGTGAGTCCTTCCCAGATGGAAAAGATGAGGTTGTTCGAGAGGCAGTGTCTTAGGAGCTGTCTCCGTCTGTATCGTACACCCGAGTCTGAGTACAAGAAGTACTTTCCTAACGAGGTCCTGTACAACGAGGCAAACTTGAACAGGATAGATAATTTTATTATTAAGCTGATAAGAAGGCACATTGCACGAGCTATGACTTCTTCTAACAGTCTGATCTTTGGGGCTTACTACCCAAACGCTATGTACCATGAAAGAGTGCGCCTCAGCGGCCTTATTCCACCTGAAGCATTCCTCTATCTCGATCAAATTGGCCTAATACAGGATACAGATGGATGCCCTCTGATATTCCATGTCGTACGCCGAACAGTGGACAGGCGACTCCAATACGAGCCGGATGTCGCTCGCAGCCACGAGGATCTCCTCCGATTCAGTAGAGCGATCTCTACTCGGGACAGGAGAGAGTGTGCCAAAGAACGGCACTTTTATTGGTGGTTGCACCAGAATCGGTCTCCGCCGGCGTTGGCTCTTCCAAACGTCGATACAGTTGACCATGGTGGCCAACTTACATAGAATTAAGTTATTTTAAGAAAAAAACTATATAAAATCAAAAAAAGGTGCACCACGGCGTATAGATGTATATGTTACGCATATACATATCATATACGCCTAGGTGCACACGTCTGTCTCTTACGGACATATTTAAGGTAATTTTAAGGTTATGTTAGGTTAAGTTAGGTTAAGGTATTATTAAGTTAGTTTTAAGTTATTTTTTTCATAGGTTAGCTAGGTTAAACCAAGTTTTTCAAGTTTTCTTGGTAATTAAAATTAATAAAATATTGTCTCTAAAGACTAAAAAAAAACGTTGTTAAGCCGAAAGGCACAAATAATTATAAATTAGAATAGCTTAGAGTACTCGCATAGGGTCAGTAAGTTAGGATTAAATACATTAAGTTATTTAAGATATTTAAGCTAGTTTTAAGTATATTTTGTCTAGCAAGTAAGTTTCTTTCATTAAAATAAAAACAAAATTACATGAAAAAAAAAAAAAAAAAAAAAAAGAGTGCCTGCCCCTGGTTAGCGTGATCCCCGGTTCGAATCTCAGTGAAAGCAAAATAAAAAAGTTTTTATCTGGTTTTCAAATCTGCTCCAGTCACCATTTCTGGTCTGTAGTCTGACTAGGGGTATCACAATGGACCAATAAGTGGCCCCCCTACCTAACCTAACCTAAGTGATTAAGACACGTGCTTGTTAATGGAGTCTTGGCCACCACGGCAAACCAGTCGTTGCGCAGATAGCTCAAAAAAGATCAATCAGATTTGAAGATGGCTGCATATAGCCTTGCTCCAGAGCTGTTTATTTTTTGCACACTAATTTTTCGGCTGCTTTGGCAGCTGTGAAGCCTGGAAAGTCTCCACCGACATCTCGAGAAGATTACAGGCCGATGCAAACCGCTGCCTTCGATTCATTCTTAACACCCGATGGCCGCACATTAGATCGAACCAAGAACTGGGTCGCAAACCGGTCAAAATCATTTTAATGTCGAAATTAGACAGCGGAAGTGGCACATTGAGGAGACCAAACGACAACATCGCGAAGCAGTCCTTCGAATCCTCAAGGTACACTGCGAGTTGCCAGACCAAGATCCACATGGACATCAACAGTATTGGTTGAAATATTATTATTGTTGAGGGTAAACTGCACCGCGATACTCATAACTTTGCCTTCCTAAGAGCTCCCCTCCCATGCAGCTCTTTTCAGAGTTGTCTTGAGGGCTATATGCTCCTTTTGGGCGAAGGTGGAAGGGGTTTATCCTAGAGTGTTCTCTTCAAGCCAGTGTCCTTTAGGAATCTGAGAATTAGAGCTGGTTTTAGTGACTTCAGTTCTTCCTCTGATATTAGGTGCTTGCCCAGAAATCGTTGTCTTTTGTGGACTAGAGCCTCACAAGATCTGGAATTTCATTAGATTCTCCGCAGACTCTGACTAGAGACATTCTTCTGATGCTTCTAGCTTCCTTAGGAGCGCCCTAAGTCCACAGTGGATACAGAGATCGTTCCTGCTCATTCTGATGCATGCTTCAAACCTCTGTCGGTCGTATTGACTCAAGAGTTTCTTGGTCTGCTTCATGTCATGAGCGTTGTTCCAGGCATCTGCTCGGTTCTTTCTTTCTAGTTCCCTGAATTCTTTTCCGAGGATTTGGTCTCCTAAAGCGCAGATTGGTTCGGGGCATATAAAAAGATCCGATGCTCCTTTCCTAGTGAGGGAACCGGTCTTTCTATCCCTATATGACCAGGTATCCAGCAGAGTTTTACTCTGTCACTCCTGCTCAGCATCTTAAGCTCGTGTAGACATTCCCGCACGAGCTTGGATTTGATGATATAGGAGTCTACGACTGTCCGACGTTATTGCTATGATTCTATATATTATATTCTTGCTACAGGTCTTGTCAAGATTAATCTGAGCCCATCTGTCTATGGCATAGACTTCTGCTTGAAAGATACTGGTCGTAGTGCTTTGTCCAAGGACTTACTCATCCGCTTTTGAGATTGTCCATGCCTCCGCGCCGTACAGCAGGACTGGGATGATCAAGGTCTTGTATAAAGTTAGCTTGGTCCTTCGAGAGATGGCTCTACTACTCAATTGCCTCTTGAACCCAAAGTCCTTGGTCTCTTCGAGAGAAAAGCTCTGCGTGCGATTTTTGGTCCTGTTTGCGTTGACGGTTTCTGGAGGAGAAGATTCAACTACGCACTGTACCGGCTGTACAGCGACATGAGTCTAGTCAGGCGTCTTCGGATTTTACGCCTGAGATGGCTAACAGAAGACGCCCGCGTTTAAGGTGGCGCACCCAGGTGGAGAAGGACCTCAACCAACTTGGCGTGCGACACTGGAGACAGCTAGCCAGATACCGTGCTAGCTGGAGATGCTTGTTGGTTGAGGCCCAGGTCCACCCGGGAATGTAGCGCCGTACTTTGTCCGGAGTCCAAATACTCCTGCCATTGTTACTAGGCACTATGGTTGTTATTTCCGGATTTAGGTTTAACCCAGCCGACAAGCACCATTCCTTAGTTAGGTTTGAAGATGTCACATAGGGACTCCTCCATTTTGACCCTGGCTATGATGACTATGTCATCCGCGTCTGCCTGACATATGATCCCATGGTCTGTTAGTATCTCTAGAAGTTCGTATGCAACTAGAGCGCACATTAGGTGGGATAAGACTCCTCCTAAAAAGAGGAACAAAGGGCAACATCAATGGCACTGTGGCAAACCAGGTGGGACACCACAACCAAAGGCAGATGGATCCATAAGTTGATACCCAGAATAGAAGCCTGGACATCGAGAGCTCACGGGAACTGCAACTACTACCTCATGCAGTTCTTGTTGGGCCATGGGGGTTACCGAAAATACCTCCACAGATTGGGTCACGACAGCTCACCCACTTGTCCAGAATGCGCGCGCGAAGATGAAGACGCAGAGCACGTAATATTCCATTGCAGACGGTTTGCCGTGGCGAGAGGAAGTCTACCAACTCCCGAGCTCCTAGTTAGCCATATGATGGAGTCAGCTGACAAATGGCTGGTGACATGTTCCTTTATTACAAGGGTGCAGATCGAGCTAAGAAGGCTGGAAAGAGAAAGAAAGGCCGAATTGGCAAATATAGATCGCATAGCGTGATATCCTAACCAGCCCCGCGAAGTTATACCTAACGGCAGTTCCGCGGGAAGAGTGGTAGAAGTGTGCAGAGGTGTGGTTTAGGACGTAGGCGCGAGGAAAAAGTCGAGTAATATCCCGTGAATCGTTCATGCTGGTAACACGGGTTACCAGTATCTTGAAGAAGATTCCACATCTATTGGCGCAAACCATAAAAAAAAACAGACTCCGCCTTGAAGACATCCTCTTGTTGTGTTGACTTTTATTATACCTTCTGATGTATGAGTCTCAGCTGTTCTTGTGCTCAGAATCTCCTACAGCGCATACATTTCGATACTGTTCGGTTTAGTAGCTTCTTGTCCAGAGCTTTAATTATGGCAGCATGCGATGTGTTGTCAAATGCTTCTTCAATATCCAAGAAAGCAAATATAACTATTTCTTTCACTTCAAGGGCGCTGTCGATAGTTTCTGCCAGTTCTGTTGATCTGCCTTCTGTGTACGCGTGTTGATAGTAATGCAGAGGAGATACAGTTCATACTTCTCCTCTTATGTATTTGTCTTCAACTTCCTCCATCATTTCCAAAAGAAGTGATATATGGCTGATCGGTCTGTAAGACTTAGGCTCCTTTCGCGAGTGTCGACTATCGACCGAATCGCTTGTCGACAAATTTATCACTTTTGGTATTGTGTAACTCAGTCGATCGATAGTTCTATTACTGTGAGTTTATGGCCCATTCCAGGCGTCGTTTGGAGAATATCTCTCTATGGCCGAAGTAGCAACAAAACGTGGCCACAGCTGAAGTATCTGGCCGCAGATCGAGAAGAAGACCGAGAAGTGCCCCACCAGGGGTTGAAGGACTTCTACGTCTGGCAACTCAATACAAATACATCAAATGTTTAACCTTTTTTTTTACGTCTAGCGTACTGTTCAAATCTTCAGGTGCAGGCAAGTCCTTATGTTTTTGTGTTGAACGAATGAAATACTAATAACTTTTAAAATATAATTATAAACATTTATTAGTTGTTAGTAGGGAAAAGTAATTGAAACACAAGAAATAGGGATAACGAAAAAGAACACGATGTCAACGGAGACGATGACTGAATGAGTTGAGATCTGAACGTAAACTGACAATGAGTAATGTGTAATGAGTAATGAAATATTGAGTAAAGAAAAAGAGAGCACATACGTATGTACGTGTATGAATACATATGCAAAGGATTCAAAAATATGTCAATAGATGTGCAAAAATACCGCAACACCTTATGCGCAACGGCAAAGATTTGTTTTCAGATTGACTGCCTGTATTCGTGAACAAATCGGAGTTAAAACCTTTCCGTCAGAAATCAGCTGCATCCACGTGTTTAACATCATGATCGACAAAACTCTTATTTTGCTAGTCAAGTTAAAGCATTATTTTGCTATCCTTAGTTTCTCGGGCTTGGGCCATTGGTTGGTTTAAAATCTCTCGTATTTCAGAATCGCACTTTTACACGATTGGGAGGGATGTCTTGGGCAAACTTGATTTCAACTGTGCAAAGCCCAATCTTCTCATAGATTGTGTTTCACTAAGTGGAAGTCAAACTGGTTCTGTGTGTTGTACCAACCGACTTGAGGCCATGTTTTGTCGGTTTCGGTTGCAGTATCTTGTGGGAGTGTCATGTTGGTTGTGGATCAAGCCCTCGGAGAAAAGGGTCACTCTGCAGATAAAGAGAGGGGTATCTCATACAATGACACTTCAGTTTTGATGAATCCGACGTCGTATTTTGGCAAGGCCGGATGCACCTTAGGAGACTACCATACGCGCCACAGCCAAAATTGCAAACCTGTTCCAAGTGTTAATGGGCAGCTTCCCTCACACTATCCGGCCACCGCTTACTGGCCACCAGTGGCATCATCCATTCGCATACACCAAAGATCTCCTGGATCTCCTAAGAGATGGTTAAAAAGGCTCTATAAACTCAACTGAGGGCGGTAATTAGTTTCGCAACCTCACGGTGCCTTAAACCAAGCCTAGTAAAACGGGATACGCCACCTCACCGCATACACCAAGCACGGACATGTTAGGTTAGGTTACATATTGGTCCATTGTGATACCGACAGTTAGACTGCTTCCACTGATTGACCGCTCCAGTGGCGTTAATTTGATCCCAACGGCAAATGGCGACTGGACCAGATTTAAAAACCAGATAAAAGCGTATTAACTTTGCTTTCACTGGGATTCGAACCGGGGACCCCGCTAACCTGGGGCAGGCACTCTACCAACCGCGCCATCTAGTCGTCTTTCACGATGGTTTAAACCAAGCCTAGTGAAGCGGGATACGCCACCTCAACTCACACACCACCAACCGAAATCGGAAACAAACACACCAAGCCTTTTAATTTCAAAACACAATGTTTTCGAAAAGCCTA
Organism: Eristalis intricaria; assembly: GCA_964034865.1. Taxonomy (NCBI): domain Eukaryota; kingdom Metazoa; phylum Arthropoda; class Insecta; order Diptera; family Syrphidae; genus Eristalis; species Eristalis intricaria. The sequence goes on from OZ035877.1 coordinate 12,849,523, forward strand.
CACTGTACACAGAGCACAAGGAGACTTCTTGGCCACCCCTAGAAGCAAGCTCCTGCCCATGGCGCGATCCATTGCAAACATTCCCTGAAGACTTGTTCAATTGCTTACACCCAAGGTCAACCATAAGAACCGCAAACAGTAACACAACCCCTTTCCCACTTCAACACCTCTTATGAATGACTGCCCACCATGTGCAGGTGTGTCAAGTGAGCACTCTACGTTCCAGTCATTCCACCTGACGAGTGTCCAACACTAGCCCACGAATTGGTTTGCTTTTCTCCAAGATAACAGCCCCAGCGCTTTAGCCCCACGCCAGATAAGACTCGACACCTATTTCTCGCCAATTTGTTGGCGAATGGTATTGTAGTATCGACAACCGCTTTCCGGAGCAACATTCATCAAAAGTGCCCCACAATCGACGACGCACTTCTGAATGTGAAAGACTCGAGAAGTTCGTGCGCACCGCCCTTACCCCCGCGTTGCGGCGGCGATAGATTATCGCATGCGGTGTCCTTGGCTCTGCTGCCGAACGCGTTATCGGTATCTCATGCCCCGCGAACGAAATCAGTTCGCGTCGGTTTCTTATCACCCAGTGCACCCTTATGAGGGGTGCACAAATGTGACTGTCATGGCCGCCCCAACAGAAGCCATGCCATCACACACCGGCATGAGGTAGGCGGCTGGAGGCAGAAGCGCGGCGCTTACGTAACCAGAGAGGTTACCTTCTTCGGCGTAGTTGTGAAGGTCAACGAGAGGTATCCGAAAGAGGTAACCGATGAATTGGCAACAAGGTGTCCCGAACACGTGAACCGGATTAATCTCGCAAGAGAGACATGCGTTCTTTTGTCGCACAGACACCCGAGATCTGGGAGAGCTGTTCCATGAAACACCTGCTGGCCAACCTTTCCATGCCACCACTAACGTGATTGAATTCCACGAACTCAATGACACTCAAGATTTGCATGTTTATTGGCGATGAGAGATACGGGTATCTTCCTCTTTATCTAATTGGGTGACGCTGGCCCGTTCGCTCTGTTGACGTGTTTCAAAATTGATTGTGATGAGATGACTTGTATGGATTGGAGGTTGACACCGGACGGGGATTGCCTTCGACTGGGGGGCTTTCCGGTGATGGGATGGGATATGCAAATGAGAGGAAGATCTGAAGATTGGATGCTTGACTCGACTTGGCCGTGATTTGGAACAAATCTTGATTGGAGCACATATCTGACCGACAACAGGGCGGATGTTACAGATTCAGTTATCCAAGTAGCATCTTTATTGACTGCCTTTGGTCCAGAATGGGTGGGATTAAGTGTTCCAACGAAGATCAATACCAGCGCAAGATTCCAGACAGACCCAACATCCATGAGCTGGTCACTAAAGTCTCCTGATTCTTCAACTGAGGATTATAGCCCAGCATGGTGCACAGGGTTTTTTGGCTGCAATAAGCAAGCTCATACGGTTTGCGGATCGGCTAGTTCTGTTTGTTGAGACAGTCGAACCTAACCGAAAACACACATGCGAGCTTTAGCAATTTGTTTCAGGCATTGATCCCCACAGCCTGAACTCAGAATTATGCCTGAAACACAATAGTGCGATGCGCCAGCCGTCTTCATGTTACGGGGAGAGTGCGATGACGCACTGCGTTGAAATAAATACTCAATTTATCAGCTGTTCCCTCTCTCATCTCCGAGATGAAAAATATTGCCACCTTTCTGCATACACTCATTTGAAATGACTTTTGTCGTTAAATTATTTTTAATCAGCTGTTTTCATTTCTCAAATGACAGTTGACACAAAATACCCTCAATTTGGAAAAAAAAAACTCTCAATTTGGGAGAAAATCTCTCTCACAGCACACCCCTCTGTCAAAAAGTCAGCTGTTTTCATTTCTCAAATGACAGTTGACACAAAATACTCTCAATTTGGGAGAAAATCTCTCTCACAGCACACCTCTCTGTCAAAAAGTCAGCTGTTTTCATTTCTCAAATGACAGTTGACACAAAATACTCTCAATTTGGGAGAAAATCACTCTCACAGCGTACCCCTCTGTCAAAAAATATCCAACATGTTGAATAATGACGTGCGATGGACTACGTTTTACGTTTTATTACGATCCTCTCATCTCTCTCATTTTTCGCTGACGCAGGTCGACGCTGTATTTTGTTGTTCGCCATTGAATTATGTGCCTTGAAAGCCAACGCCAGAGCAAACGCGCTATTGTGTTTCAGGCATAAGACTTATCTTAGCAGGGTGGGGAAATTTTTTACTCTCTTGAGAGAGCGCTCATTTGACATAAAACCCAAATTTTTGGCGTACGGGAACAGACTTTCGTAGATTAGTGTTGTTTTGTACTGTTTTGTTTTGTTTATTTTGTGTACGGGAACATACCTATTGTGTTTCACGCATTACTTTGAATTTCTGCTGTCAAACTGGCAGCAATTAAAGCTTGGCGAATTGTGTAAAGTCCAAGAAAATCTGTTTTGACAAGCTGCCAAGCTACGGTACATGGCTTACCATGGAATATTACTATGAAAGCATGCAAATAAACCAAAACGTCATCAATTAAATATAGTCTTTCAGTGACAGTGCCAGCTGTTCCACTTTAGTTGAGTTTCAGCCATGAACACAACCTCAATTCTCTGGACCAAGACGACCTGCCGTGCTGCCGCTACAAGTGTCAAAACAGAAAAAATGGCTAATTCAGTGCATATCCTACAGCGAAGGAGATAATCTTATCCGGTTATATTTAGGTTATCTGGACTATTTTTGAACGCCGATTAGATATGATTTCGAATTTGATGACTATCCACAATCATATTGCGAACATCCATTTGGAATGTTTGGGAAGGCATGAGAGCCGGAAATCACGCTGGCTGGAGGAGTTGGAGTCGGCAGTTCCCTCCAGACTGTCACAAAAAGAAAAAAGAAGAAATGAGCACCTCTGTTGAATGTTACCCGCATGCTAGGAAGGGAAAATATTTTCCAATCCTCAGCAGATCTGGATATATTGCCACTATTACTCCTGTCATCTTTGCCGGCCAGATATGTAACCGGATATATTCAAATGCAAGTCTCATGCACTAGTAGAAGCGAAATAACAGACCAAACAATGGTGTTGATGAAGCCAAGCCAAGGCCGGATCATCTGACCAAGTCTGTGTCCCTTGACAAATAGAACACTGTCTTCTTTAACTCCTTCCGTGATCTTCATTGCATTGCAGATAAAACCTACTTCTTTGTATTTGCAAATTCACAAGGGCCGAGTTGATGTCTAAATTTTGTTCACCAACAATTAGCACAATGACCTAGGGTAGCTATGAGGACGTTCCCCCAACGAGCTTCACATTTAGTCCTTCATGTCCTAAGTAAGATCTGTCTTATGTCCACTTATCCCCTAAACCAACCTAACTGACCTTCACGCTTACCTTACACATTGTCACGACCAGCAGGAGGGTAATCAAAGTCCTCAAGGCCGCTACTTTTCTGCATGGAGCGCAACCCCATCCGCAATTAATGATTCTGATTCTCAATTAAGCATAACTTGCGTATGAATCCAAGATCAAGTGGCTAAACTGAGAACAGTCTAGTTCTGTGCTTTGCTAGGAGATGTTTGACAACCAAGATTTTGAAGAACCTCTTAGCAGACAAAAGCCAATGAGTTCAGTCGCACCAAGTAAATGTACCGTATTAAGCATCTCTCTTCTCGCTCAGTTACATCGAACCTAAAACTGTAATCATCTCCAGAATTTGGTGGGGCTGATGGAGTAAGCCTTTCAAAACAGTTGGTACACAAAAGTCCATTGTCAGTCTGGAGACCACACGACCAATCTCGCCCAAACCCCAAAACACGCTTCGTCGTTGTTGCATAGGTACTCAGCCACCTGTTTTAGCCACAATCTCCACAGATGCAATGAGTTGGGATGGACCTGAAGGGTGATGCGATGTTTTGAAAGGATCTTCCTTCCATTTAAGAAGTATTCGAAAGTCGCGAACAATGATGGTGTCCAGTTCAAGAATATAAATACACACGTTCCACCCTTCATGGAACGTCGAACAGACCAAGTAAAGCTAAACAACCCTAGAAACACGATGGGAGAAGCCGAAATAATGACAATCTCCCAACAAAACTAAAGCACCATCTACAAAGAAAGGAGATACCTCAATCAACGAGACTTGCTTGTTCGCTGAAGCCTTGCCCTGGTTTGTAGCCAAGATGAAGACACAATGTCGGGATAAAATAAATCTATAGGTAACAGCCTTAAATGATTTCCCATGAGCATCAAAGGACTAAAACGCTTCAACACAAAAATACAACGTGATTCAAAAACAGTTCACTGAGCCATTCCCTTTCCACACTTCAACCTTAGGATCATAATGTACAAATAAACATTCGCAGAACACTACACGGCTAAAAAATTCGATGAGTTGTGTCCTCATAAGCTTTGTCTTTCACTAAACATTACGACCATCAAGGAACCCTTCGTCCACAAACCAAGAAATTGCATCCACAGTAACCTATCTAGTGAGACAAAGATGACTCCACAATCCCGAAGCAAATAGAACCTGACTCGCACTAAAGGACTGTTCCTTGCCCCAAAACTCATCAAAAAATATTATTTCTGCTTCATATTCAACTGCACTACCCTCCCCCGCATCAAACAACACAAAAAAAAAACAAGTTTCCTTTCCAATCACGGGGGTCAGAAGACAGAATCACTTTAACTTCCAATTGGATGTTTCCGAGCACGAATATCTCACGTTCGTCCCTAACAAAGTCTTGAACAAAGAAGAAATCTAACACATTTTCTAATGCGAGATGGCCATTGTACTCCGGTTCTTTGTCAAACCTTGTACCGCGACCGCGAGCACACAATGTACCATCACCATCTGCACGAAGCGAGCAGAACACAGATCGATTGTAGAGAGCAGCAACTACACAGCATTTCATCATACGTACATCAAATTTCAAGGTTATTGCCACGGAAAGGACATGGCGGATAGCATGTGTGCGAGCCAGAGCATCGCAGTGACTCACCTGAAAGAGAACTGCATTCACCCGTCTTCCCCTCTTTCTTTTGCCTTTTCTTTTCCCCTCGACACGACACGATGGTTGTAATCCAAGTTGCTTGTGAAATTCCGGTGAATCAGCGGTGAACTGTAACTCACATCACATCAAAGCAGGAACCAATGTCACCTTCACTACTCAAACTCTCTGAATTTTCACCTCAAATTCATGTATGCACACGGTTTGGTTTGTTGGTCCGTCTGTTCACTTTTGGATGGGGAACGCGCGGCGCGGCCTTCAGTCGTTCGCGTTGGGTTTGGTTGGATGTTTGCTTCACTTGGTTCTTCTTTCTTTTGCTCCTCTGCCGTGTTGGATACCTACGCACAAGAACAAGAACCACCACCATCAGCAGCGACAGCGACAGCGGCAGCACCAGAGTTTATTGACATTTGCCGATTCCTATTGCCAAAGTAAATACCACGCACACACACTTGCTGCAGGAGGAGAACGAAACAGAAACACAGTACACGGCGTTCCCTATGTACACCACCACTACACATGGCCTCGACGACTACCCACTCAGCACTCAGCACTCCGCACCCCGTTCACCTATCAACACACTCGGCTATCGCCGCGTATAATAGAACACAAATAAGTGTTATTGTTCCCCTCTCTGTCTAACATGTATAATCACTCTGTTCTGGCGTCAGCAAAAACAAGTTTTTCTCTCCTTCCAAGGTACGCATCCTTGAGTAAGATTTCCTCCAGAGCTTGTTCACTTTCGAGCGACTTTCGCAGGCGCATTCAATACCTTTCCAATTGACGAACGATTCGAAGACCGATTTACAAAAATTGAGCAACCATTTCCCACTAAATGCCCACGAACTACCGAATGACCTTTCTGAGGGGAAGCGAGATAGCGCAAGCACCTGAATCCACTTGTTCTATGTGACCGAGCCGATTCACCGTCTCACTCGCGCGGCGCACAAGGTTCTTTCGGACCACTTGATCGTATTGATGGTATTCCCAAAATGAATTTCACCCACGATTCGTACCGATTTTGATTGATTTTTGCATGGATATCAATTGCGATTGTTACAGAGCATTGATTGAAACACAAACGCACAGTAAGTTAGAATTTATGAGAACGAAAATAAAAGAACTACCGAAGGAACTTTCTTGCAACACATTCTACTTCGCCAACTACAAAATTTCAACTGAAACGAAACAAAGAATTCGACGAAAAGGTGGATGCAAACTGAAAACGAATTGGCATTGAAGAACGGTGTTTTGACAGCCGACTAGATGAAGTGGATTGTATTCATGGCTGCAGGTGAAAGGCGCGTTGCCAAGTGGATTGTGGTGATGTGAGTTCCCAATTGGGAAGATGCAATAAAACTAAATTGTTACCCTAATAGGAAAGATGAGTGCGCTGATTGGACAATGACGTCCAGCTTAAGACGGTCTGATTTAGATTTTTTTACACGGACTTACCTCTATTTCGCTGAGTACACATGTTGAGTTGTTGCAAAATTGGGTGGTCTACAATTCGACTCTGTTGTTGGGCGGCTATTGGAGCATTCAATGATGGACGATGCTCATGGACCAGATCTGTTTGCAACATCAGGAGAAGATAACACCTGAAAAAAAAGCATGCCAACAAGATGAAGCTGATGAAGATAATTGCAGCGCCTACAGCGAGAAAGTGTGCTTTAACCTCACATCAGCTCATTCCACTCCATCTTGCACTCAATCCCCGAGCCATACTCTATACGTTTCCACCTTAAATGATTTCCACACTCTGTTAACAGCACAATAGAAATCCAATCCACAAACATCTTCCCATAAGTGGAATCTATTCGTCATATGACAGAGAAACGTCACTTTCTGTCTGTGTTTTGAAATTTTTCACCCCCATAGACGAAGTAAAGTTTTTGTTGTGCCCAACCGAACATTGTTTATCTAAAAGTACACTTGTCTTCTTTATTCGCGATACATCAGCAGAAAACACTTTCACACATTTTCGTGTCTTCGAAGTGAGGCAATATTTGCCACATCTCTCGAAATCATTCAATTCCAAGCGCATTTGCAATTCGAAAGATCCATCAGCGGGGCTGGGTTCTAATTATAATTGAATTTAATTAACTCTGTAGAAACAACGCTGTGGAAACGTGAAAATCAAAAACCAACACCTAGAATCCCAATCAAACAAGGGTCGACAGTCGGCAGCAGGCTGTTTCAATTTTATGAGAACAATAGCAGTAGCGAGAGTATTTCCAGCGACAACATGACGAATATGCGTCCACCGAACAAGACCATTCTCCTGAAGGTGGTCATTCTAGGCGATGGAGGTGTCGGCAAAAGTTGCCTGATGAATCGATTCGTATCCAATCGCTACGAGGAAAACAATTTCCATACAATCGGTGTGGAATTCATGAACAAAGACATCGAAGTCGATGGCGAGAAATACACGTTGCAGGTTGGTTGGTTTTCAGGTAAATGTGAGATGTGATGGGTGGTGCGAATGTTTATCTTGCAGATATGGGACACAGCTGGACAAGAGCGCTTTCGAGCATTGAGAACACCATTCTACAGGGGATCGGATGTATGCTTGCTGTGCTACGCAGTCAATGATCGGGACAGCTTTAGGGGATTGAAGTTGTGGCGTGATGAGTTCCTACAATATGCAGATGTGAAGGCTGAGAAATTCCCGTTCATTGTTGTGGGAAATAAGGTAATTTCATGTGTCTAACAATAAAACTGACGTCATCGGAGTGCTCCGAGCCAATTGAACTTGAAGTGTTATCGTCGATCGGCTCGTTTTTCATCCACGCCGCTGTGGGAATCGCATAGTTTTGTTGAGGATTAGACAAATTTTTCCAGTTCTGAGTGATCGTTGTTGTGGACATGTGTCGCACGGTTTTCGAAAACTGCCGAATGGTGCCGATATTGGTTTATTGGATTAGGTGGAGGCTCGAAAAATGTCTGTTGCTGTTGGCCTCTCGAAAACATATCTAATCATTATTTGGACATGTGTTTTGTAGTGAGTCGCAGATTGTCAGTGCTAAAGTTGAGAGGTGATAACATTTTGTGGTCGTTTGTTTTTTTATTGTTTCATAGTCTCTAATCAGGCTAATGGGTCTAATGAACGGAAATTAAAATCTAAAATATGCGTCGTTTGGGGAATTGTACGATTTAATCGATTAAATCTGGGATTGTCAGTCTCTGAAGGAACTGTGAGAACGACCGGGCATTGGAGGGAGTTGAAGGTGTTTGATTTGAGAGTGGCGTATGAAATATTTGAACAGGTGGCGTGTGATTAATCCGCGCTTGGTACTATGGTGCAAGTTACGAAACTTTCAAGTAGATGGTGGTGTTTAAATCGTTTTAGTCATCCATCGAACTGAGAAGGATTCTTACCGCCACCAGGCTGACCAAAAGCCTTAATTTATTGTATTCAATTGTATGCCCGTGGTCACTTTAAGTGTGCGTTTCACTCGTCATGGCCGGTCTAATTTGCGTTGCCACACTGACAAGAAAGTACACGGACTGGAACTAAGCTCTCAAAGCTTGAACCAAAGCTGAACATCCTCCAGTCGCACAACGAACAATGTCTGGCTCAATAAAACATTCTCTACGCTCGAACGATGTTCTTTTTCATTTTATTTCGATATTGTCTACGCTTCAATTGGTTTCCTCGAGGTTATGTACAACGACAACTTGGAAAGAGCTGCATTATTTTGTTTTTGTTCTTCAACGTGGAAACTATTGTGGCCGGGAACTACGGCCAAATCCTCCAATGTCCAATTCAACATCTCTAACTGCAATTTTAATTTCATCCTATTTGTCACCAGTCACCAAGGGCGGTGTACAGAACGGTATTCGCCATGCTTTGTGGAATCACCATGAGCACCAGAATCACCTGGTCGTCGACGAGCGGTTTCACTTCGGGCTGCATGTATCAGGGTTTGCTGGAACAGTTTCTGGAGGCAAGTCAAAGTATGTTCTCAAATATTCAATAACTTTATTAGTTAAATGCAAATAATAATGCCTACATCCTCTTTCACCAAACCGCGCCAGTGCAAAAGCGTACAAAATGCGAAAGCGTACAAATTCGCAATATTCTCCAGCTGTGGATGTGATGATTTAACTCGTGGGGTATGCTTTCCTCCGACCACCCAGATAGTTTCGATATCGCTATTTTGACTTCGTTCAGGTCAGGGGGACGAAATTTTCTTCTACATTACTCCCCGGATATAAGCAACACTTTTAACAACAAAACCCTTTCAATAGCAACAAATTTTATTCAGCTGAGATTTACCAACGCCATCCTAAGCCTACCTAAGGTCCCTGCTTAATAGGAATTTTATTGAATACCCGCTTATAAGCAACACCATTTTATGCGCGTGCGTATGTGCTATTATCCGAGGAGTACTGTAGCAGCATTCATTGTTCGGAGTGGAAGATTCTGCCTGACAGCGGTATTTGTGTCTTCCTGGCCATTTAACAGTCTACAGAAGAGATCTTTCTAGATTCTCAGCATCGACTGCGACTTCACTACGTTGTTGTCCCTCTTCGTCCCGACAGGCTTCTGTCCGAAGTCTATATCCGTTGGATAGTTGTTTTACCCGTTGGTAGAACTTTCAGACATCATTTCTGTCGTGGGATGGTTTTCACTTCGTAATCCGAGATGTAAAAATTGTGAGCTATATGTATAGCTATATTTGAGTGTTCATACGTGAGTGACATTGGTTGCAGCTGTAGGTAGGTTAGCAAGTTCGTCTGTTCTCCAGAAATGTATCAGTGGTAGCTTCAATTTATGTATGAACGTGGGTAAACAACTCAAGTTTCGCTCAGTTGCAATGACCGCCTCTGATTCCGAAAATTTATCGATAAACAGATTTAATTCCATTCTAATCCTCAAATTGTATCCATTTTCCAGAATGACATGGACGAACAAAGCCGACAAGTCGCCTCAGACGAAGTCAAACAGTGGTGCGAAGAATTTCAAATCGCCAGCCTGATCGAGACATCATCAAAGACAGCAACGAATGTTACTGAAGCATTCATCATGGCCGTTCGTCACTGGCAAAAATTGGAGAAGGCAACAGAACGCGAGATGCGTCAACACGGCGACACAATCGACCTGACACGAGCCATTCGACTCCCGACAAGTCGCTTCTGCTGTAGCTCTGCAGTGCTGGGCGAGGCAGGTAACGGATCATCAGCCACCAACTCGCCAAGGGCGAGACAAAAACGCACGATGGAAGAGGAAGCCGCATAAATATTTTGTAAGCAGAAGTTGTTTGTACATGTCAAAGAGAGAGATAGAGAAAGAGCGATATGAAGAACGAATGATTCCAGTGAATAGAGAATGAAGTGCTGATGAGAAACTCTTGAAAATTTGTCTGTAGATTAGGATCCTATATATTACAAATATTACTTCGTATTTTTTACTATCTAACCCTCCTCACAGTCACTGTACACACTTATAGAACACACACCCGCTCATATGTAATTGAATGCTTAGCAAGTCGATTGCGTAAACTAGACTCAAATTGCGTCGCAACTGACGTACAACATTTGTACAAGTTTTCTTTTAGTTTTTTAACTTTCCAGGCAGCTGAAGGGTGGACGATGTGAACCATAGAACTGGTGCACAAATAATTTCAACTCAACAGGTCACTTTCGCACACCAAAGTCTTACATTGTTAATTACTATAGGAAGTTTATGAATTTCGAAGATTGTTTCAGGATTGTTTTATGGTTTGTCTTTTTCGTTGGATACTGGAATGTGGATGTCGTGTGATTAGAAGACCAGTTTGGAAGTGGAAGCGGTGAACGTTGTCTCGATCGCCCACATTCTAAAGGCTTGATCATAATTGACTTACGCGAAATTTAACTTAGCCAGAAGTCTCTGAGAACTTGATCGAATTCTACGAAAGCTACGTCACTGATTTACCACCACAAGCAAGTGTGGACAAATCTGAACGAAACTGAAAGAAGTGGCCACATTGTATTCGGTCAACACATTGTATTCGCTCGACTGCTTAAGTTAACTTAAGTCGTTTTACGTCCAATATAGTAGGTGTGTGTGGAAAATTGTTTTAGATTTCTTCGGACACATTTGTCACACTTCTGACCCTCATCTTGATCCAAACAGATCTAGCAGCCTGATCTCCCTAAGATAAGCACTGCTGCGGGAATGATTACCGGACATTGCTTCTTAGGCCTTCACACAAAAAGACAAGAACTATTCTTCAAAGACATCTGTAGAATCTGAAAGCACCCAACACCTTCTCTGCTGCCACTGTCCTGTTCTTCCCTAAACTAGGAAAGCCACTTAAAGCTCGTACTTCTATGTTCGTCGACGACGACTGACAAAACTGGCCATAATCACGGCAACCCTCTCCAATTTGAAACACTCACTCGGCGGTACAATAGGCCTAAGTGCACAATGTCATTACCTATCTATCTACATAGTTAGGACACTTTGGAGGATCTTCAACAGGAAAAGTATTTCTAATGAAACTGACGCATTTCGTGGAATCTTGTTACGGTATTCTTTCCTTTATTATATGAAATATTCTGTCCACAGCTCTTAACGAGCAAATTTCAAGCTACTTACGTGCTCCAAGACGATTGAGGTCATTCTTCACTTGTGTGTTCCATCTGAAACGCAGGTGTCGTCTGTTAAGTTGTCCCCAAGGCGCATAGACCAAGTCTGATCGATTAATTCAGAGAATTTGTTAGTCACTCTTAATGTCTGTAGATCTTCTTCTTTTTCTGGTGGCGCTTCAGTCCGGGGTGGACCTGGGTCTCAACCAACAAGCCTCTCCAGCTGTCACGATCTTTACCCAGCTGTCTCCAATTGTGCACGCCAAGTTGGTAATCGGTTCTTTGGGCGTCCTCGGATTCGAAGATTCTTCGGGTTGTCCATGGGCTCTACATGACCAATGTCTGTACAAATGAAGTCAATTTTGCTCCGATTTCCATTGATTTGTTATTTTCCTAAAAAACTGTCTCTGTTCCCAATTGAGTACAGCAGACTTTCTGCATCTCATTTATGCGCCGCGCATTTCCTAGAACCCATTTTTTGCAGAGTAGGCCTTTCGAGGTCCTTTTCCTTTTCACAAGGCATTCTCTTACTTATCTCGTGCGATTAGAAAAGCATGCACATCAGGAGTAGTTGTCACAACAGATAGGCCAGGTCCTCCGGCTATAGCCCCATCCATATCATAACTCGCCACCTATCCTCGAGATTGACGACCGCCAAGAACTCCTTTTCTGCAATGTGGTAAAAGTTTTCCACCAGTCTTGAGTCAGTCTGTGATGATTGCTCTTTACGTTACTTCTTCGAGATGTTGTTCTTGTTCAGTTCTTTTAAACCACCCTTTGTTTGTTGGTTCTTCTGTGTTTCTTTTAGTCATTTTGTTCAATGTTTTAGGTGACGTGTAATGTTGGTGCCACGAAGAAAGTAAAGTTCGCCCGGGTTAACTCTACCCACACATACCAAGTTAGGGCTACTCACAACAGACCCACTCCAAGACGTCTAGTCCCTCGTTAGGGATCGGTTCGACCCACAGCTTCGCATTTGGTTAAGCTTGTGGTGTCTTCTATCTAATTTTACCATTATCGTTCTTCTTTCTACAAAGTTGATAGGGGCTCTTGCTGCAGAGCTGTTTCGATCTTGGTTATTAAATGTTTTCTGTCTGTTTTTTTTTTTTGTTGCGTTGGCAACAATTTTCAAAACGAAACGAAAGAAAAGCGTGTTTTACTTATCATTAGACTTAAAGTTGAAGAGTGCGGCAATTCTAGAAAATTTATGTGTAATCTTGACTCTCCCTCAAATGTAGATGTAATCCAAAGGACTTGTCTTACGTCATTAAATGGCTCTAGAGCCGTGCAGACGCCTGCATTTTCTGTCCCCATTGAACATCAGTCAGGAGCCTTCTTTGTCTCACTGAAATTCCCATTTGGCTATAAGTGGATACAATAGTGGTGGCCGTTCTGGGCACGTGCGTCGAGCACTACGCAACTGAACCTCAGTGCCTGCGTTCGATTTTGGGTACTACGAATATAATTTCCCACCTCTTCCGAGTCACTGACAATGCTCAAAGAGTCATATCAAATCTTCTCGACTTCACCGTTCGGAGTCGGCATAAAACTGTAGGCCCTATCCACTCGCACGCACAACACGAGTGGTTGGTGAGAACTTAGGCTGTGGTCATCTATGGACTTGAACTCATATTATTATCAAGTGAATACAACACATTTTGTGGGACTCCCTTGATCTAGAGTGACGTTGCAACTCACCTTTGCAGTGACACTTGGTGTCTACAGTGAAAAGTAAGCTTTCCAAAACGAAATAAACAACCTTCCTAAGAACCTGCTTATCTCACTCGTGATTGCAATTAATGCCGGGGTGATACCCTCAGATAGACTTTGAAAAGACAAGATCCCCAGACACGTGAGTACTTCCTCCCACTAAACAGTCGTTCAGTGATCTAAAATAGAATTAGTCAACAAGTCGTAAAATGGCATTTCTCAATTAAACCCATTTTGAGGTTTGGCCTCAGCTTTAAGAGGGCTTAATTCAATTTCCGTTTGTTATGATCATTCCACCAGCCAGGCTTAGTGCAAAGTTTCGAGCCGATATGATGCCACTATTGACTGTTCATATTGCGAGGGAGACGAAATTCATCGGAACCTTAAGTGGGCTTCATGGTTTACTTAAATCTCTATCGACTTTGCGGAGGAATTGGGAATCTAAGGCGGTGGCAAATGATGTCCATTCATTGCCAAGTTCCATATTTGTACATGATCATAACGAGAGAGTGCTTCAACCCCTTACTTGTCACACTGAAGGAGCTACTTGTCGCATTCGTGTGATTTGTCAGTTAGTTGAGCAGGGCTACCTTGCGTTTGCTTCCCTGAGCAAGGACGCGGGAAACACCTCAGTTAGTTAAAGTGGCTATTTACCCATTTCATTAAGCGATTGCATGCGACTAACTTTGACTCCATTTTAAATTTTTGGTCAACTCTAAGTTGGTATGATTGACAATCTCAACAAGAGCGATTCTTCTTCTTTTTGGCTGGCGCTACAGTTCGAGGTGTGCTTAGGCCTCAGCCTCTCCATCTAGCACGTAGTTGCTTCCAGTCACGCACGTTCAGCTGTTTGAGGTCGTTTTCCAGCTGCGTGAGCCACTCAAGGTCTTTTTTTTTACCGCGTTGTCCCTCGGGGTTGGAGTCGAATAATTTCCGGGCCGGAGCATTGGTGTCCATTCGCTCTACATGGCCTAGCCATCTGAGACGAGAGACTCGAACTCGTTTGACCAGATCGATGTCGCTGCCCAGCCCGGACAGTTCGTCGTTCAGTCTCCTCCTCCAATCACTATCAGTTCATTCGGGACCAATGATAATCCGAAGGACTTTCCTCTCGAAGCGATTAGGAATCTCCTCGCCCGCTTTGGTTAGTGGCCATACAGCAGGAATGGGACTATCAGAGTCTTGTATAGGCATATCTTGGTTCTTCGAGAGAGGGCTTTATTCCTTAAATGCTTTCTAAGCCCAAAAACACAGCGATCGGCAAGCGTGATCCTTCGTTTTATCACCGCGGTGGTGTCATTGCTCGCTAACTTCGGAGCCTAGGAAGGAAGTTATATTTGTCTGTCTACAAAAACGTTTTGTCCAATATGTCGGTGTTGGTGGACCTTTTATACTTTGTGTTTCCTTCATAGGCCATAAGACCCATCTTGGCCGCTTCCTTCTCATACTCACAAACGCCCCACTGACAGGCCGTTGAGTTCCTCCGATGATCCCAATGTCATCGGCATATGCAAACAGTTGCGCAGATTTGTAGAAGATCGTGTTCTGGTGTTGACACAACAAGAATATATCAGAATCTCCCTCACTAGAGAAATTTGCAAGGAAGCATAATACATTCCGTGTTAGAACCTGCCACTTCCATTCATATTCTTACTAGCCATTCGTTTTCTTCACTCTTCCCACATTAAGCAGCTAAGGCAAGGCTGTCAAGTTATTCAAAGACACCCTCCATACTATCCACATCACACCACACACTTCCAAACAATCTATCCACACGTTGTCCACGTGCAAACCACGTCCTCCACTCCATGTATCCGTAAAGTATGTAATTATTTGTTTCAGTTAACGTTAAGAAAAAACCAATTAAATTGTCGAGGATGAAGCAATCAAATGGTGCATTTGATGAATGGAAGCATTTCTTTTGTAGGAAACATTGTGCGCTCAGTTAAGTGCTATATTGTATTTATGTATGTATGTTTATTTGAAATTCACATATTTTTTACTAATATTTGAAGCAAATATACAAACACTGTATTTTATGTTTATTTTTTAAATGATAAAACAAAAAATAATAAACAATTATTGAATGTAAACGGTGGGTTGTTGAGTTTTTGATTTTGTCGAGGTTTGGTGGCCATGTGGACTTGTAGCAGTACGAGAAAAACAATCTCACCATGTGCTGGCTCCAAGGAGGCCTGATTGTAAGCAGTGAACTCATCGAGACATCGGTAGAGACCCTGGTGAAACCTAATCAAGAGTTGGTCCGACTACTCTCATTGAATCCGAAGGAGGGAAAATAGATCGTCATATACAGTGGACTCCCCCTGAGTCGAATTGTCACGGGGTACCATAATTTGTTCGAGTTAGAGAGAGGTTTTTGTATAGAAAACTGAGGGAGAGAAAATGAGAATGTATGTATAGACAGTCTAGCCTCAAAACAAGATTCGAACACAACCGTCAATGAATTCCAATGTAGTAAAACTTTACCATCGTGGGTTGCCGTAGCGTGGTGGGTAAGTGCGTCTACTCCTACGCAGAGGGTGCCAGGTTCGATACCCCAATTTACCACCTTTCATAATTCACGGCTCCACCTCTTTCGAGTGAGTGACAATGCTCAAAGAGTACTCCTGTCTAGAAAAAGCTTCTCAAATTCGCCGTTCGGAGTCGGCATTAAACTATAGGTCCCAGCCTCTCGTGGTAGGACAATAGCACGCACAGCACGAGTGGCTGCTGAGAAGCTAGGCCCAGGTCCGCCTCGGACTGTCGCGCCACCCATATTATTATTATTATTAAAACTTTACCATCATGACTAAGATAGCGGTCAGATGCAGTGTTCAGAAATACCATTGGCAAATCAAGCTAGAGCGAAGGAAAGTTTGCATCACAACACAAGCCAATCTAATCAAGATTACGAGCAAATATCATTCTTGTCACCAACCGCAGACAGATGGTAAGTGACACTTGCAGGATACTCAAATAAATGTGACCGCCATAATTAATAAGGGACCTTGCATACATTGGAAACACCACAAGGTTCAAAGCAGAGATAGTTTAGAAATGGTTTCAGAAGAGAAGCAGGACCGAAACCCCACGAAAACACAAGATCAAGTGAGCGGTGACAGAATACAACTTGGTCTTACTAACGGTAAGCAGATGGTGGATGACAGCTTGTCTATAGTGGGTAAGTGTGTGGACTGATATTGAATGGCTTGGAGTAGAGTTGTGCTAAGCAATTACGACAACGGAACGGAGAAGGAACGATTCTTTTCGAAGTCGGAACTGGTTCCCGGAGACATGGCAACGGAACTATGTATGTACGGAGATTCTATGAATATGTTTATGTTCCGACTCAGGTACGCCCACAAGTGTGTGTATCATGTGACATATTATGCGTGCTTGACTTGTGTGTTCTTGTGAAGCTTTCTTGTATACAAATTGTGGACATGCACAAGGATAGGGAATATTTCCGGGAGTTATACCAATGCAGAGCGACATAACTCTATCTTGGAGCGTTTCAAAGACACCATTTTCGGTGATACCAATTTTCACGAACTTCGAAATTCGTAGCAGATTTCTCACTTCGATTCTATTTCCACGAATGAATTCTGTGATAGTATTCATCTGCAAAAAGAGGATGTCTTACCCTCAACTCTTCCAATGTGAAACATTCATCGCCTCGGCCACGCTGAAAACGAGAGTTGACAAGACGCACCCTTGGCTAAGTCCTTCACCCACCGTGAAAGGTGTTGATTTAGCACCGTTAACCCGAACACTGCTGCTACAATTATTGTATAGACTGCATGGTCGTCACAAGAGGACCATCAATAACACACTCCTGCAGAACACTCCAGAGTTTACATCTAGGAATACGTTCATATGGCTTTTCGAAATCTGCAAAACCGCTGTAGATGGGTTTGGCATACTCCCAAGCATTCTCAAATACCATTCTTGGAGTGAAATTCTGGTCGGTTGTTCTTCTGCCGGGACGAAAGCCGCACTGTTCATACCTCATCCTTGGCTCGATCATAGCTCCAGAACGCGCTTCCAAAACCTTAGTGTAGACTTTCCCGGGGAGACTTAAAAGAGATATGCTCCTGTAGTTGTAGCTGTCTCTTCAAACAATCACCCCAGTATTTTTTGTGAATTTCTTGTTCCAGGCTACGAAGCTACCCTACCCTCTTCCTAGTTACGTTCCCAGGCCTCCATAATGACACGACAGAACCATAAAACTCCCTCTTTATCCATTGCCTTAAGCATTTCTGGTCGGGTTTCATCCACACCGGCGGATTTGCCAAGTTTTAGCGAATCTACCGCCAAAATGACTTCCTCCACCAGTGGACTGTTCTCCGCCTCACTTAAGACTTCGCGTCTGTCATCCTCAGTGCCCTGTTCAGGACTCCAAGTGCTGGCTCCATCTGCGCAAGATGTTTTCGTCATTGGAAAGCAACACGCCATCTTTGGATTTGACTCCTTGGATGTTTTTAAATGTCCTTCCTCTGAGTCGACTAATGGTTTGCCAGAACACCTTTTTCGCAGATCTATGCCGGGATGTCGAAGGACGTAAGTGTTACTATGTGGACTATTCTCCGCCCCACTCAAGACTAACAACTTGTAAGCTTAATCAGTGGGCACAGCAATAACTGGGAAGATACTGATACGTAGCTCCGTAGCCTGGAAGAAGAAATTCCCAATTGTCTTGAGATTAGCAATAGTCTTAGACTTCTATTAAAGCAACCCTCATATTCACAGGAATGGTTCTGGAATGGCCAACGAGAAGCCACGGTCCTCATGCCGGAGAGTGACAGTACAATGGAACCGAGTTAGTGGCTTCTTGAATCACGGAACATGTCGTGCTGATCACTTCAACCCACCTTCCTACCAACCTGGTGTGATTTAACACTTTTCAGTCAAATTTGTTTTTTAATCGCCGACCTGTCTTAATAATTTAAACAAAGCATCTCTCCTTCCATTAGCTCCTTGTTATATTCCTGTTGACTAAATTTAGGTTGCACTTGGCGTCTTTAACATTTCGTTCCACACAAAACGTGTCTCACTTTCTGCACTTGACGTTGCACTTGTTGTCTTGCTGTCAAACGTCTGTTGATGAGAGAACGAAGCAATCATCAAAACTCTTGCATTTTTTGTGGGCGCTTGAAATTGTTGTTTTGGACAAGGCTCTCACTCACCCAACACGTATGTCGAATGACGGTATACCTATCTTGCTATGAAAGTATCCTAGACAAAGATCCATCTCCGTTGGTTGATGTAGGCACGCTCTAAGAAGATTCATCTGTGAGCTCAGATGTCCATCGGATCTTCAAAAACGAAATTAGCCTCATTTACTTAAAAAATATTTATTCAACTTAAATATTATTCCATTGCCCCTACAACTCCCCAAATCGCTCCCCTTTCGACTCACTGAATGAGCATCAATCCGGATACAAGTACTCTTGTAAGATATTCTGAAAGGCAATCTTGATCTTGCCCCTGTCTCGTCCGTGTAACTTTCGTATGTCCGGCAGCAGGCTCATCAAGAACATTGCGTCCGAGTCGCTTTTGCACTCACAGAAGTCATTCCTCCGCGCAGGGCTACTGGGGGCACTGGGAATACGATTGATGAGCGACGAATTCACCGCGGAGTGATGAGGCCCAGGTGGCTCTGCTGTAACGGGAGCCATGGCCAACGGTCTCACCAGTGAAATATTACTTGGTGCAGCTGGCGCCGCGGGTTCCGTTCGACATCGCTTGATGAAACTTCTATTCCCGCTGTCAGCGTGTGTAGTCTGACGTTTGTACCCAGACGTGGAAGCTGTAGACTCTGCGTCGTCTGATATTTCAACAATGAGATCTTTGAAATTCTCCTGCTCTTGACTGTCTTCCCGGTTGTCGGTTTCGTTCTCGCATTCGGATTTGATTTCATTCTTGATGGAACTCAAGTTGCAATTGCCCTCGTTGTCGTCTTCCTCTTCAATGATGTCCTCCATACCCGGCGAGGGCTGTGGGTCATCTTCGCAGTACGAAAGGTAATGGTCGACGCAGTCGTTCACTGGGCTGACTGTGGCCGTCTGCAATGTGTTGTAGTTAATACTGTTGATTTGAGCGATGGCCTCTTGAATGTGCGACTCAACATCTTTCGGGCCGGACTGTTTTTTGCTGTTGGGAATAGAAACAATGTTCAACCATATCACAGCGGAATGTTATGCCTTACTTCCTCAAGTAGGGATGCAGAAAGAACATCTTGTCGAAATACGACCAGCATGGTGGCACTTTCTCCTCCTGATAGGTGGTGTACTCTCGCCGAAAGGAAATCCTAAGGTTGGTCCATTTGGCCAAACTGGCGCCAGCTAGACAATCGAAATGAAAAATACACTCCACCATCGTTTGATGTGTATTTAACTTACGATTCTTCAATAAACGAAGGTCAACTTCTCGCCAGAAATTCTCCACATAGGGTCGACAAAAGTAGTATTTGTGCCGTGGATTGTATATCGCCTCGTCGCTGCGAACCAATTCGATGAGTTTGAATACATCCTCCGTGAGCCAGCGGGAGTAGGATGTTTGTGCCTCAATTTGAACTGACATAATTAAGAATCACTGAGATAAACATTTAATTTGAATTCAACTGCAAACAAAGATTCGTTTCGAGCAAACAAAAATTGGAAGCGATTTCATGAAATTCAACAGCGGAGAAAATTTGTAGAAGTTTGACGTCGTTTTGAGCATTTGACATTTATTGCATTTAATTGAATGCCATCAGTGGCTATCAAACTACGTGCATTTTGAGGGTTCTTGTATTGGAGTGGGTTTCTCGTTGGTTTGGAGCAATGATGAGATGTATGTGGAATGAAGGGTGGAATGTGTTCCACAAGATGGTGTTGGGGAGGATTTTTATCCACAAGGGATTAATGATTTCGGTTGAAATTTGGTGTCGAAGCTGCGTGCAAAGGGCAGTTAAGCTCAGGTACAGATCTTTGGGTATTAATTGATATGAGGGATGCATGGCATGGACGAGAAGCTTCGATATTGCTATTAACCATGCGAAAGAACGGGGAGACCTTGATTCGATTGAAAAGTTCTGGAAGCTGATTATAGAGCAGCAGCTTAGTCCTTTGGCTAGGGATAGATGCGGTGGAAGCCTAGGTTAGCCTTCTTAAGGGTCAGTATAGAATGTCTGTTGAACTTCAACCTTTCTGTAAGGTTAAGGCCAAGATACTTGAACTTCTCGTTTGCTGATATTTCCATACCGTTAGGGAGCACTATCGCTGGCATTTGGCTGCTGATCTGCACACTGTAAGTGAAATCTCAAAGAAACGCTCTTTACTCAGGTTTACTTTTTAGTGTAAAAAGTTGGTTCGTGACTTTAATATTGTCAGTGCGGTGACAATTTGACTCGGCGTAGAAATTCAAATATTTTTGGCAGTTGGCTGCCAGTGTTTGTGCGAATGTGATTTTAATTCGCTAGAAGCGTTTATATATTAAGCACAG
Source organism: Eristalis intricaria (assembly GCA_964034865.1). Lineage (NCBI taxonomy): Eukaryota > Metazoa > Arthropoda > Insecta > Diptera > Syrphidae > Eristalis > Eristalis intricaria. The sequence goes on from OZ035877.1 coordinate 12,870,346, forward strand.
GATGGATTACAAGTTGAGATACGGTATCCTCTGTCCAGATAGCTAGACGTAGATGCGGGACTAGTAGCACTAATAAACCAACTAAAGCCCTACCAAAAGAGGTACACCCCAGGAAGGAGTACTACCGCCTCTTCTTTGGAACCTAGCAGTGAACAAACTCCTACTAATACTGGAAGAGGTGGGCTGCAAAACGATTGCCTATGCGGATTATGTTGCTATAGCCTTCTCGGGAAAGTACCCCTCGGTACTGAAAGACTTAATACAACATGGTCTAAATGTACTCAATGGGCGACCGATAATGGCCTAAGCTTAAACGCACCGACAACCGAGATCGTCCTCTTCACTAGGAGATACAAAATACCTTACACCAAGCCTCCCACTCCAAATGGCACCAGTTTGCAATTCTCTAATAAGGCAAAATATCTTCGCCTTATATTAGATAGTAAACTGATCTGGAAGCTCAATAGTGCCGAGAGAGAAAGGAAGTCGAACACACACAACAGTCCGGGGTGGACCTGGGCCTCAACCAGTAGGCCTCTCCAGCCGGCACGATCTTTAGCCAGCTGTCTCCAACTGCGCACACCAAGTTGATTGAGGTCGATCTCCAACTGGGTGTGCCATCGGTTCCGTGGGCGTCCTCTCTTGGTTCGGAGTCGAAGACTCTTCGGTCTGGAGCAGTGTTGTCCATGTGCTCTGCATGGCCCAGCCATCTTAGGCGTTGAATCCGTAGACGCTTGGCTAGGCTTATGTCGCTGTACAGTTCGTGGTTGAATCTTCCATCAACGCAGACAGGACCAAAAATTGAACGCAGAACTTTTCTCTCAAAAGACCAAGTGCTTCTTCATCCGCTCTTGAGATTGTCCATGCCCCTACACCATAAAGCAGGACATGGATGTTCAAGGTCTTGTATAAAGTCAGCTTGGTCCTTCCAGAGAGGACCCTACTACTCAAATGCATCTTGAGCCCAAGGAAACAGCGATTGGCAAGAGTAATTCTGCGTTCAATCTCCGTGCTGCTGTTGTTCGTACTGTTCACTTGCGAGCCGAGGTAGCCGAAGTCCTTCACTACCCCGAAGTTATAGCTGCCCATTGTGACGCACTGTCCAAGTCGTCGATGTTGTCCTTCCTCGATGACAGCATATACTTCGTTTTGCCCGCGTTCACCGCTAAACCCATTTTGGCCGCCTCCGCTTCAATACCAGCAAACGCTTCATTGACGGCTCGCTGTGTTCTGCCAATCACGTCGATGTCAACCGCGTATGCTAGCAGTTGTACGGACTTCTGGAAGATCGTGCCTCTTGTTTTGGCGTGTGAGTTCTGAACGACCTTCTTAAGAATAATGTTGAAAAAGTCACATGACAGCACGTTGCCTTGTCTAAAACCTTTTTTGTCATTGAAGGTCTCGGTGAGTTCGTGACCAACCTTGATGGAGCAGCGAGAGTTCTTCATCGTCATCCTGCACAACCTGACGAGTTTGACAGGAATGTCAAAACTAGACATGGCGTTGCATAGCTCCTCCCTATGCACGCTGTCATATGCGGCCTTGAATTCGACAAAAAGGTGGTGGGTGTCGATTTGCATTTCTTGGGTCTTTTCCAGGATCCGCAGTAATGTGAAAATCTGGTCGATGGTGGACTTCCCCGGCCTGAAACCGCACTGATATGGACCTATCAGGTTGTTGACGAATGGTTTCAGGCGCTCACACAAAACGGTAGAGAGGTTCTTATACGCGATGTTGAGGAGACTTATCCCTCTATAGTTGGCGCAGTTGAAGGGGTCTCCTTTCTTGAGGATCGGGCAAACGATGCTGAGGCTCCACTTGTCGGGTATGCTTTCCTCCGATCATATCTTACAGATGACCTGGGGCATGTACCTTACCAGCTCATCTCCAGCTGCCTTAAACAGTTCAACACGGCCCTATACATGAGCAAATAAGGAGTCTTCAACCACACACGACACACTGGCTTTTCACCGCGGTGATCAGACCCATCCTCTAATATAACGTTACGGTCAACAAACACCACCAAAACATGCTAAGGAAGGTACAACATCAGCGTAAGTGGAGCCTTGATAACGACTTCCACTGACATACTTAACCTTCCCCCACTAGATATTTCTGGAAAGCAGATAGCAACCAACTGTGCAATCCGATTGAAAGCATGCTCCCAATGGCAAGGCTACACGTCCGGCTAATAGAACAAGGACTTGCCTCTACTAATCTGGATCACACTTCACCTGAAAAATTCAAAACCATAATTCCGTACAGAGACCTGTGGTATGGCGGCAATATACCATTTGGTAACGCCATACATCTCTAAACAGACACAGAATCCAAAACGGAAGAAGGACTAGGCAGTGGAATTTTCTCTGAACATCTTATAAATCGATCCATCTACCTAATCACTGCAGCGTTTTCCAAGCGGAAATAATAGCGATCAGCGAAGTCCTGCCCTGGCTGAGGTGGAACGTGATATCCACCCGTGATATCTGCATCTTTACGGATAGCCAGGCAGCAATCAACTCCCTAACATCGTTCTATAAACTCAAAAATAGTCATTAGCTGTCGCACATCTCTTGACGAGATATCCGAACAGTTTCGAATTCGCCTGTGTTCGGTCCCGGACCATTGGGAAGCTGACAAAATCACAAAAATCGCCACAACACTGCCAGATGACGGAGCCTTCTGTAACTTTGGTACTCCTCTAGCTTCCTTTAAGTTACAACTCACTAACCAAAGTGCACTTAAAGTCGATGCCAGATGGGACACAGTCAATACGTGCCAAATTACCAAACAAATCTGGTCCAGTCTTGACACCAAGTGATCTGTTAGTCTGATCCAGTCCTTAAAAAGACCCAAAGTTAGCGCGTCAGTGTATAGTATAATGACCAGACACTGCCTTTTGGAACTACACGCGAAAAGACAAAGACTATTTTCTAACGATTTCTGCAGAAGTTTCCGAGACGAGGAAGAAGAGGAAAGTGTACACACACCTTGCCTCAGCTAGGAGAGCTACTCTTGGCTCCTACTTCTTCGATAATCTAAGCTCACTGAGAGAGAGACTTCATCGATAAATCTCGCTGGCTGTCGTTATAACCACACCGGCCCATCCCCCCCTCTTCGTTTTCAGACAGCCCCACGTGGCAGTACAATGGGCTTACTTTGGTCTAAGTGCACCTACCTATGTCCAGATTTAGAACACAAATGCGAAAAATTCTGCTGTATCTTCAAACATGCTTGCCAGCGGCCTCTCTGATTCAGTTATGGTATCTGCAACGCCACCTATGCTTGAGATTATTCAACGCGCAACGAAAGGATGCTGTAGTATGTGACTGCTAAAAAAAACCTTCTACCGTGTGATGTTCACCTGGATATGTCTTTTGCCTTGAAGCACCCACAGTCCATTATCATTTTCTGAAAAACTTACCAAAAATTCAATCGAACAATTTTTTGCAGTGTGGCCAACCCAGAGTTCTTAAAATTCTCTCTTGTCACTTTCCACCGAGACCAAAGCAATTTATGACCAACTTCTTCTTGACAATAATTCCATCTGACAACCGCTCGCTCGCAGTATGAAGTCCTTGACCTTGCTGTGTGCCAGCACAGCATGCATGTGCAAAACCCTGCGCACGGTGGCGGTCAAAGACCCGCCTGAACCCTGGACCTGGCCATAAATATCCAAAAAAGGATATCGCGCGGATAGCTTCCACGGAATTCCGTGCAATATTATCGCAGATTACCGACGAACAGAATTCCGAGGGCTATTTATCTTGCGTCACACAATCGGGACGAGGAAGATCTTGTTTTTGGGTGGGTCCCGTGTCGTCATGTGCACGTTCCCAAGCAGACGACGGATGGCGGATCGTGTTGCCGTGAAGCGGTGAGTGCGAGCATCCCATTCGATGCGGCTTGCGATCGCATTTCACTCACCCAGTGACACCTCGGTGGTTTTCCTGCAGATCGAATGTTGGCTCATTCGGATCTAGGTGATCTGTGCACCGCGGTGTAACCGTAGAAAATGGGAAAATTTTGTTTGGGGAAATGTGAAATGATTTCTTCTTTATTTCTCATCTCTTGATGACTCTGCTGTTGGATGTTGGTGTTGTGCTTTCCCTAGATAGTCAAGCTGACTATGGGTGCTGCCTTGCATAGGCAATGTGCAACAATGTTGAGTTTTGGATTTGGTAACACTTTACTTTACAGGTGCTTCTAGAGGATCTGGCTCAAGACTGGCAACTCGATACGTCGCGAAATTTGGATGGAATTGGAAAAAACGTCAGTGGAGTGGAAGTTCAGTGCTTCTTTCGTGTAGTCCACTCATCGCACTTGTTTATGACTTGTCAATCCATGGAACGGTTTGTAACCTAAAATAGACCTCAAGCTAATTGATTTTCAATTCGACTGAAATGAGGACAATTCGACTGACATGGCGAAATTTCAAAGTTCCCCCACGGCGTTAAACTGTCGAATTCATTTATAGATTTGCGAGAGATGACCAGCCAAAAAAGAATAAAGTTCCCACTTCCTGTCCGAAGTGCAACGATCAACAAGATGTCTGGACATAAGAAGTCAACTAGATGTCTATTAGTAGGACGTTTACGCTGATTTTGAACTGGCCTTTTAATAAAAGGATCCGTTTGGATCATCGATCTTAGTATTCCTGGCCGTGCCAATGATAAGGCGAATGGATAAGAATATTCAACCGAAAGTACACAGCTTAAAGCGTCTTATGTAAGATCAATGATACCAGAAAGCTAGGACGGAGATTCCACGCAGTCAAGTTTTTCTATAAGGGTTGATCATTCTGTACTGATTGGATATTTGATGTTCCTTCCTCCTTTCCTCCTTTCCTCCTTTCCTCCTTTCCTCCTTTCCTCCTTTCCTCCTTTCCTCCTTTCCTCCTTTCCTCCTTTCCTCCTTTCCTCCTTTCCTCCTTTCCTCCTTTCCTCCTTTCCTCCTTTCCTCCTTTCCTCCTTTCCTCCTTTCCTCCTTTCCTCCTTTCCTCCTTTCCTCCTTTCCTCCTTTCCTCCTTTCCTCCTTTCCTCCTTTCCTCCTTTCCTCCTTTCCTGCGAAGACCGAAGTAGTCAATATAATAGCAGCCCAAATCTCACGATGTACAAAACAGGTACCGTCCAGTGGTTCGACAACGACGTGCAGCCAGTCGAACGTCAAGTGCCAAACATGTGGAAATCGTCATGGACACTGTAAAAGCGTCCATAGGCGGACAGCGACGACAGTCGCAGAATTTTTGTCCTGTTACGAAAGCCATCCGGTCATGGGAATGTATGGAACTTCAATTCAAAAGCCACGGTTGTAAGAAATTGTTCGCTCAATGGGATTGTCCGCCTAAGAGAATGTCTGTTACATGAGCTTTCACTGTACAAGTGTTCAGCTTACGAAATGGCACGCCATATAGTCTTACCCTTGTTACAATTTCTACGTAAATTCAACCTTGTATTGATGGATGGAATTAGAGAGCACCGCGGATAGTCAAGAAAGTCGGCGCATTTTAAAAACAAAACTCCATCAATTCAGCATGCGCTTTCCAAAAGCTTTTTTTGAACATATTTAATTTTTAGTAAAATAGCAAACAAAATTGTCTATTTTTGTTGTGACCAGCCACAAGATGTTCAAATTGCATGGCAAATTCCAGTTTAAACACAAAAAAAACGAAAAAAAAATTTCCCATACCGGGAATCGAACCCGGGCCTCCTGGGTGAGAGCCAGGTATCCTAACCACTAGACAATATGGGACTTGAAAAATGGTGAGCAATTTCCAGTTTTGTTATCTGCGACTGCTTCAATTTGACCGTATTTTGTTCAATAATTCATGAGTCATGGTTTAATTTTATCTGAATCAATTTAGAAAGATGTTTTCTGTTTTTCTCACTTTAAATTTCTTATGACTCTGCATGAAACTGGCAAGCACACGGTTCCCACAACTTTACATCCACAGGGGGCCATCGGTTCCCCGATCTTGTTTTCTATTGAATAGCAGACCTTATAGGTTCCATGCCGCACTTAATTGCGTACGTCGACGACCTTGTTGCGTACAGATCTGGTCAGAAGGTCGACGTAATGAAGGTCTTGTTGCAGCGTGACTTCGAGAAAATCCAGCGATTTTGCGACGACTGGAAGTTGCTTATCAACTTCCAGAAGTGTGAACCTAGTCTTTTCTGGACCCCGTTGGACAGGGCAACGCGGGCGCAAGTTCGGCATAGTTGACCCGCATGGTCAGCCGCTAGCTGTAAAAAGTGTAGTCAGATATCTAGGCATTTGGCTGGATCAATATCTGTATTTTGACAAACATATAGATATTGCTCTGACGAAAGCCAGAAAATCCTTTGCTGCGGCAAGGAGGTTGTTTTTCAGCAGCCAACTTTATACCAGAGTCGTGGTAATCTTCTACATGGCCCTAAGCATATAAGAAGTCCGAAAATATGACATGAACCTAAATGAACCCTAAGCATGAGAAAAGGATTGACTCAAAAACGGTGCTTCTGTTTTTCCTCCTCTTCTTCCAGCTCTTCCAGCTCCTTAAGTCTTCTAGCTGCTAAAGAGGCTGAAGAGCGTCAATTTCTTCTTGGTCTTCCAAACATTCCATTCTATTTTGCCTACGGCCAATTATGGTGTACGGTTGTCCATTGTGGTTCAACGTGAGTCCTTCCGAGATGGAAAAGATGAGGGTGTTCGAGAGGCAGTGTCTCAGGAGCTGTCTCCGACTGTATCGCACACCCGAGTCTGAGTACAAGAAGTACTATCCTAACGAGGTCCTGTACAACGAGGCAAACGTGAATGGGGTAGATAATTTTATTATTAAGCTGATCAGAAGGTACACTGCACGAGCTATGACCTATTCCAACAGTCTGATCTTTGGGGCTTACTACCCCAATAGTATGTACCATGAAAGGGTGCGCCTTAACGGCTTTATTCCTCCCGAAGCATTCCTCTATTTAGACACAAGTGGCCTTATACAGGATCCACAAGGATGTCCTATCATCTTCCATGTCGTACGCCGAACAGTGGATAGGCGACTCCAGTACGAACCGGATTTCGTTCGCACACACGAGGATCTCCACCGGTTCAGTAGAGCGATCCCCGCTCGAGACAGGAAAGAGTCTGCCAAAGAACGGCAATTTTACTGGTGGCTAGACCAAAACCAGCCTCCGCCACAGCTTGCTTTTCCACAGGATCCGGTAGCTGACCATAGTGGCCAGCTTACATAGTTTTTGAGGTAGCTTTAAGAGAAAAAAAAAAATATATGTACAAAACAAAAAAAATCAAAAAAAAAAAATAAAACAAAAAATCCCAAAAATATATATAAGAAACAAAAACAAAAAAAGCTGCACCACGGCGTATAAATTATATATGTTAGGCATATACACAACATATACGCCCTGGTGCATGTGTCCGTACTGTTACGGACATAGTTAACAACATCTTTACATCCACAAAGGAACATGGCGGTCTCCAGATCAATTCAACTTCAACCAAATTGATCATTTAGCGATTGACGCGTGACATTCCAGCAGCATTTCGGACGTGCGGACGTTCCGAGGAGCCAACATTGATTCGGATCACTATCTATGTGTACCCAAACTCCGAATGAGGATTTACAATCGCAGGAGATCGCCAAAGAATATTCCGATCGAGTCTGCCTCCATCTCCCACAAAGTTTAATGCCGCCGACATCAAGTGCTGAAGACCAGTGGCAATATAGCCGAGAAGCCATATCTTCGCCGCCAAGAAGAAATCCCTGGTTCGTTGATGAATGTCAACGGGGAACATGCAGCCAAACAGGAAGCATACAAAGCGGAGCTGCAAAGAACGACGAGAGCTCTACGAGCAGAAAATAAGGGAAGAGCACCGGCTTCTCCGGGAGAAAAAAAGGAGCATGAGAAGCGCACCTCGCCCCTTGAGTCATCATGATCTCCACGTGCCGCTACTTCGTCGCTACCCCAACCGGATGCAGTGTCAGCGGAATTATATTTATTGTATTCTACCAGGTGATCGCATGAACTGCAGACTTGCCGACTCAGCGTCTGGGAGCCTTCCGCTCCACATAAAGTTCATGCAATCACCTCTGCAAATGAGAAGTATCATTAAATATGGTATTATCGAATTTTGTCAGTCCATTAAGTGCAGTCGAACATTAAAGTTGTCTTTTTTTGGAACTAGGGTTGTCAGACGACTTATTTCGCGCGATCGACGAGATTGAGGGATGTTACTGCAGGAATGTCGCACGGAAACAGCTAAGACGAACATGTCAAGTTCACAAAAACCGAACTGAAGCCTGCAAGGGTAAGGATGGGGACCTAGTAGTGGAATTACAGTCGGTGCTGGGAAAGGTCACTTCTGCAGACTGTATTGCGGCGATGAAGACCAAAATACCGCTGCCAGGCAGAATAATCCATCCAATATCGGCGATGATGGACAATCATTTCCGCCCTCGAATTCGAACTCAAAAATTCACTCAATAAGACTGCCGATGCCGATGGAGTTCCTGCCGATCTCTTTGAAGCAGCTGGCGATGATTTGGTAACCAACTCACCACCAACTCATCTGTATGCCCGGCGGATGGAATCTCAGCATCGTTTGCCCGGTCCTAAGAAAAGAAGACTCTCTGAACTGAGCCAATAACAGAGGGATAAGTCTCCTGGACATGTCGCTTACGATCTTTTCTTCCGGCTTGTTTAAGCGCTGTGAAAGCCTACGTCAACAGCAGCTTGAGTGGTGCGGGTTCAGGCCGGCGAAATCCACTAGTGACGGCAGATCTTGGAGTTGGACCCAGCAGTTTCAAGTCTATACTCTCCACATATTTATCGACTTTAAGGCCGCGAATGACAGTATTTACAGAGACGAGCTGTACAGCGAAGTTTTGGCATCTCCGCAAAACTCGTCCGTATTTGAAGAATGATGAATGGAGGATGCCCTTTGCTCTGTCAAGGTCGGTCATTTTTTTTTTTTAATTTGCGCGTGCTCAAGGGACTGCTAATACCCTTATGGTCAAGACACAGCACGGGCCGAAGGTATAGAGGGAGAAAGGGAGGAGGGAGGAGGTACCTGTGCATTTGGTTTTTTTGGTCTTAAATATCTGCGGGTTGTAGTCTTTGGGACATATTAGGCTGGAAAGAGCATTCCATATTCGTGTAGAGCTGCTGGAGCACGAGTCTCTGAATTTAACTGAGCGTCCGAAAGTAGGCTTAAGGGTATACTGATGGGTATTCCTGGTGAGACGAGTATTGCGGGTGAATTCATGGAGAGGAGGAATGCAGTTGGCAAGCTCACTTGAGCATCGTTTGTTGAAATAACGATAAAACACGGACAAAGAAAAGACGGTACGTCGACCGAGTCAAATGACTCTGCGATATTGTTGTCTCCTATAAGTTTAATCGCTCGCTTTTGGATTCTCAATCATGTAGGTGCAGTGTGGTCTTGGGGGCACCAGACCAGATATGAGCGTTGTACTCAAGCTTGGGGCGGATGTACGCCTTATAAATTAAAGCCAAATCAGAAGGGGTGAAATATTTCTTGCATCCGTTAAGGAAACCTAAACATTTCGCAGCGTTTTTGGCGACCTCAAATATGTGATCGCTCCAACTAAGTGTTGTGTTGATACACATGCCAAGGATGGAAAGTTTTCCGGTTTCATCGACACAAGCGCCATTCATGGATAATGGCTGATTATCAAGGGTTCGCTTGAGTGACAGCAGACAGCATTGAGTTTTTGAAGCATTGAATTCCACTCTATTGTCTTTTCCCCAGTTAATTATGCTGTCAAGATCGGTATTCAATGTGCCTTACATACGCTGCCGTTCCAATTTTACGGCCGAAGGGCGGGGTCTTGGAACGAATATGAAAGGCTGAGGGTGCTGTCATCAGCGAAGGAATGGATTGGATTAGAAGTAGCAGACAAGAGATCATTTATAAAAATGAGAAAGAGTGTCGGAGACAGAAGAGAGCCTTGGGGAACACCAGCATTTATTTGGTGGATATCAGACTTGATCCCATCCAACACGACTTGAATTGAAGGGTTTGAAAGGTAATTTGAATTTTCCGAAAAATCCCCGAACACGTCCGTTTTCTTCCTGAGAATGGAATAAGATTAGACCCTGCCTATCCTCAGAGACGCCTCGAGCGGTCCCCTAACTAACTTCGAGGGCATCTGTTTGATGCCCCAATAGAAGAAGAGATTCATCGATACCATGGGCACGCATTTTCGACAAGAGAGCTTGTTGCAAACTCTGTCAAATGCTTTAGAAATATCAAGCGCAACGATCTTGCTTTCGCCTGCATTGTGCCAAGACTGGTTCCACTTTTCGGTGAGATAAGCTATCAGATCACCAGTGGACCTGTCGCTGCGGAAACCATATTGTCGGTCATTAAGAAGCTTCCGTGCTATGGGTCGGTACGAGGTGGGTGACGAAGATTCGCCCTTTTTAGGGACTGGCTGGACAAATGCTGTTTTCCATCTGCTAGGAGAGAGACCTAAAGAGAAGGATAGATGAAAAAGCTTACGCAGTGGTTTGCCAGCACAGAAGAACACTTCTTCAGAAGTATAGGAGGAATACCATCCGGGCCAGCGGATGTGCACGTCGAGATCTTTCAGTACTCTTGCAACTGTACGAGTGCGGAAGTGGTCTTGTCCCATGGTGAAATCAACGCTCTCAAGTAGAGGTGGAGACAAATTGGAATCGCGCAGTGTTGAGCTGGCTACAAAATGAGCCGCAAGCAGATTAGCTTTGTCTAAGGAGCTGACAGCTGGAATGTCATTGTAAATGAGCGTGGGAATTAAAGACGAGGCGGAATTCTTTACAAATGAACAAACGTTTTTGCTACCCTTGGGACATTGTAGCACTTTTTGCCTCAACTTTTGCTCATAAGAGCATTTCACACGTCTGATAGTTGCATTGCAGTCATTTCTCGCGTTTAAACTTGTTCCGCTTTTCCTCAGTAAGGTAAAGACTTTACCAAGACCTTTGATGTCAAAAAAGGATCTAGACAAGGCGATGCACTGTCATGTGATTTCATTGAGATTTGAGTACGTAACTCAAACGTCAACACCAACGGCACGATCTTCCACAAAATTTGTGAGTGGAGCGTTTGTGAGCATCGAGAGGGAAGCGGCCAAGATGGGTCTTACGGCCTATGAAGGAAACACAAGTATAAAAGGTCCACCAACACCGACATCTTGGACAAAACGTTTTCGTAGACAGACAACTATAAGAAAGCCTAGAAAGGAAGCCTAGGTTCCGAATTTAAGGCGAGCAGTGACACCACCGCGGAGATAATACGAAGGATCACGCTTGCCAAGCGCTGTGTTTTTGGGCAATTAAGCCCTCTCTTGAAGAGCCAAGAAGAAGACCTTGATGGTCTCAGTCCGGCTGTATGGCCACTAACCAAAGCGGACGAGGAGATTCTTGGTCGGAAAGTCCTCCGGATTATCATTGGTCCCGAATGTACTGATTGTGTTTGAAGGAGGAGACGGAACGACAAACAGCGACATCGATCTGGTCAAACGAGTTCGAGTCTCTCGTCTCAGACGGCTAGGGCATATAGAGCGAATGGACACCAATGCTCGCCTGAATGACTCCAATCCCGACGGACAACGCCGTAAAGGGAGACCACGCCTCCGATGGGGCATGCAACTGGAAAAGGACCTCCATCAGCTGAACCTGCGTAACTGGAAGCAACGAGCACAAGACTGTGCTAGATGAAGATGCAAGTTGGCTGAGACCCAGGTCCACCCCGGACTGTAGCGCCAGCCAAGTAGAGGCTGGTATTCTCTGATCCGCGAGGTAGCAGAGCTTAGGCTTGCTTAAGTGTGGCTACTGTCTTTCCGTACAGCAGTCAGACACTTCAACCTAACCTAACCTAACAGATGGATGATGGGCTTAGTGCTCGGGTGGCCAAGTTAAAATATTCCTGGCGCGGGTTCAGTTCTTGCTGCATGCAGCCGTATCTCCACACTCTCCCACGCGCATATCGGCGAAAAGATTAAATGCAATGCTTGACATTTGAAGGGTCTACAAAAATGGCCAACGATCTAGTTTAGGTTTCTTTCTTGTCCGCAATTGACTGAGTGGCTGTATCATTGACAAGTCAAGTGGCATCGGCTCTTAGCTCAATTTGTCTGAACTACTTCCACCTGCGAGCACGAGTCCCTCTCTTGAAAGCAGCGCGCACACACATTGAACCCCATTGTCAGCTACTTAGCTCTATTAGATCTCTCCAAAAAAATAATTGGCCATCTCTCGCGGCACAGCTCAGCCGCCTGAAAGAATGTTTGCTCCCGCTCGTGAAACCCAGTCGGTCTTCAGACGATGACTGCTCTGGGGCTCACTCTAGAGCAGATCTCGTTCATTGGCTGCGAAAACAAAGCCCGAGACTTGTCACGTGCTCGATTGATTCCGATAAGCATCCACTTCTTCGTCTCTATTTCGCGCCGCCTTCGTCGCGACTCTGGCAAGCCAGCAAGCGATTGAATTGTGCTCTTAATTGTTCTCCAAACACCAATATCTACTCCATTTCGATTGACCCCGTTGCCTGCCAACTGAACCTGTCAGCGCGACTGTCAGTACGCGAAAATTCCACCACGACGCGTTCCTATTCGGTCGCTGCAGGCCCACGTCTCCCTTCTGTCCGCAAGTGCTTGACTTTGAATTTTGATGAACGACGACAACGACGATAGCAGCGGCGCGGCTCGTCGCAGCGTCGGTGGTGGCGTCACCGAGAAGGGAGCGCACAAAGCCAATCAATTCTAGATGGAAATCGAATTATTGAACGTATCAACATAATTGGGACATGGCTTCGATTTCCAATTCGCGATCTTTGACTTCTGATTGACGCATGTAGTCGAGCGTGCGGTGACGCAGATTTGATGGACGGATTGGGGCCCTGTTTGGGGCTTAAGTTCACCGATTGCTGGTGGGTCAGTTGCCAGTTGCTGTGGCGTGCACGTGATTTGACACAGAGACTATCCTCGAATTCGCTATTTCCCATCGGCTTCACTTACGTCAGCATCGCCTGCATGCGCGCTTAGACAATTCAATTCGATTGGCTTATCCGTCATCTGGATTCAAATGTCAACGACTGGGGAATGGATTGAGTTTCACTCTCGATCCCGAAAATGAAGTGATCCACGGGGCATGACTCGACTCTTGGCTGCCGGATGGTTGCACAAGGAAGCTGTTTCCTGCGGGCGGGCGACGCGCGGCTTCGCTTAAATTATCACGATCGCTGGATCTGTCATGCGACGTGGGCAGACTGCTTTCAGCTGCAGTGGGGCAGTCCCGGTGGCGTCAGAGGTTTATGCAAATCGCATGTGACTTCCCTTTTATTCCGTAATCCGCGCGGCAGAACACGCGATCTGCATGCTCATTGCTCGCGCCGTCATCGTTTTGCCCAAAAAATGTGTTTCACTTATGCTCGTTCTTATGCAATCGGCGGCGGCAGACAAATGCCGTGCATCTCATTGAGACTACCGCCGGGACGTGGGCTTCGGCCAGCCGTTCACAGTCCACTGAAGCTCCACCAGGAAGAGCGCGGCTCTGGCGGTCGGCGCAGCGGCTCCCACTTGTCATAAATGCACAAGAGCAGAAGTGACTGCTTGCGGTCAACACCTGAGACTGTCACATACAACATCTCAATTGGAAACAAAAGAAACCCACAGAGCACTTGTCACGTTGCATCGCATGCGGAATTTCACTTTCGTGTCCAGCTCGGCATCTGCAGGTGTCTGCAGCGCCGCGTCGCCGCCGCCGGCCACATAAAAGTCCATTTTAATTATGTGCTTCGACTGCGAGAAACGAAATGCCACCCGAGGCGATTAGAAGTTTGTCACTTCTCCGCTGTTTGCCGGCGTTTGCGTCGTTTGCCGTCGCTTGCCGGTGTCCTCTGAACGCCAAACAGAGAACAAGGTGTCCGCAGTGCGATTCCACGGAACACCACCGCCACCGCCACTGCCACCAACCGGTCAAAGGCGGCTTGACGGCATGGCGGCATTGTGTGCAGTGTCCATCATTTTCGCGGTGGAGCTGCGGTTTGTCCTTGAGGTCCCTCGCGCTGCCAGCGAGGCGGTGGGTCTTCCATGTTGCGCGCGAAGCAAAGCAAGCAGAAGTAACTCATTTGACACCTATTGGATGCAATGTACAAAGCGGTCCTCGTGCGCCTGGTGCGCCGGGGTACGGCCAACTGGCTGTCAGGTGGTCGGGAGTCTTGTCGTGGTCGCGGGATGCATTCTAATTTTTCTGAACAGCCAGCGTGCAACGAACTATCAGTCAGCGGGTGGCCAAGATCAATGTCGTCGATTCCATGGAAGAAATATTTTAATGAAAAAATATGTCTCCATGCGCCCGTGCGTGGCTAGCCGAGGCTTTGGCTTGAGTTGCACGCATGCGGGTCGCAATTAAGCAATAAAAATGGAAGTTTAGAAGCCTCGTAGCTTAGCGGGGTTCTCCTGCGAGAAGCGACGGGGGCAAGGGGTTTTATGACAACTGGCTAGGAGCGATCCAGTGGAGGAACAACGGGCAGTTCTTTAATTCGAAAGACAGGATTTGACCGCTTGCTGGCCATCGCATTCAACAAAAGAAGATGTTCGCTGTCATTCAGTATCAAAGGCGAAAAGACGCCACTCACGGAAGGTGGCAAAGTCGTCAATTAGGTTAGGCAAGGGGGCTGCTAGTGCATTCATCAGCACACTTGGACCATATTGGTCCATTGTGATACCTCTAGTCAGACTACTACCACTGATTGACTACTCCAGTGATAGTGCCGTTAATTTGATCCCAACGGCAAATGGTAACCCGACAAGATTTGAAAACCAGATAAAAGCGTATTAACTTTGCTTTCACTGGGATTCAAACCGGGGACCCCGCTAACCAGGGGCAGGCACTACCAACTGCGCCATCCAGTCGTCTGAAAGTAATCAATTGGTAGCGATACTGCTGCCGTCTCCAGAAGACAGCTCGGAGGAACGGCCGATGACTGGTCTGCCACACAAGCATACGCGGATGACATTGACGTGATTGGCAGAACACAGCGAGCCGTCAATGAAGCGCTTGCTGGTATTGAAGCGGAGGCGGCCAAAATGGATTTAGCGGTGAACGAGGGCAAAACGAAGTATATACTGTCATCGAGGAAGGACAACATCGACGACTTGGACAGTGCGTCACAATGGGCAGCTATAACTTCGAGGTAGTGAAGGACTTCGACTACCTCGGCTAGCAAGTGAACAGTACGAACAACACCAGTACCGAGACTAGGCGCAGAGTAAATCTTGCCAACCGCTGTTTCTATGGGTTCAAGAGGCAATTGAGTAGTAGAGCCATCTCTCGAAAGACCAAGCTGACCTTATACAAGACCTTGATTATCCCAGTCCTGCTGTACGGCGCGGAGGCATGGACAATCTCAAAAGCGGACGAGGAAGTCCTTGGTCTCTTCGAGAGAAAAGCTCTCCGTGCGACCTTTGGTCCTGTTTGCGTTGAGGTTTCTGGGGGAGAAGATTCAACCACGAACTGTACAGCGACATGAGTCTAGTCAGGCCTCTTCGGATCCAACGCCTAAGATGGCTAGGCCATGTAGTGCGTATGGACAACTTAGCTCCGGCCCGAAGTGTGTTCGACTCCGAACCCGTGGGACAACGCAACAGAGGACGCCCGCGCTTAAGGTGGCGCATCCAGGTGGCGAAGGACCTCAATCGACTTGGCGTGCGCAGTTGGAGACAGCTGGCTAAAGATCGTGCCGGCTGGAGAGGCTTACTGGTTGTGGCCCAGGTCCACCCCGGACTGTAGCGCCAAATAAAGAAGAAGAAATAATTCTAAGTAGTTTCAAACATATTTCAGGTAAAAAAAAGCTTCTGAGAGAGCGACAAAAATATTCCCTTGGAGACCCCATATGGTTTGCAAAACTCATCCCAGAGTCAAAAGTGAGACCCAAGTACTTAATCTCATCCACTTTTTCGATTGGGAAGCACTTGTCAATCATCACTTGCGCTACAAAAAGTAGGGAAGGATATATCGGGAGCACATTTGCAACTTGCCTGTTTGTATCTTTGACACCCCGGTGCATGAAAGTAAACTTCGGCATTGGCACCAACTGGGGTGGATAGATTAAAAAACATAATTTTGGTCTTAGGGCTAATGCTCAAATCATGTTCAGCAAGATCCCAGTTGATGTCAGGAACCAAATTCAAAGCGCTATCAGATCCATATGAACAGACAACATCGTCAGCGAAAGAAGTAAGTGTACCTTTCAAATTGAGGTCAAACAGCGAATTGATGTAGACCAGAAACAGAATAGGTCCCAACACAGAACCTTGTGGTACTCCCAAATTGAAGAACTGGATGTCGCTCCATATCCCACCAATCTTTACTCTTTGTGATCTATAAGAAAGGTAAGACCTAAACCAATCGAGCATGATGCCACGAAAACTAGTTTTTTCAAGTTTCCTCAACAAGATAGTGTGGTTAACCATATCCAATACTTTAGTGATATCCACAAATGAGCCTGCAGTAAACTTCTTTCCCATCAAGGTTACAGAAAATATGAGGGCAAAAATGTAGGAGAGCATCTTCAGTTGATTTCCCTTTCTGACAACCAAATTGCACTGAATTAAAAAATTTAGAGACATTTAAAAATGATACTTTCCTCTCCTTTATGATTTTTTCAAAGACTTTGCTAAACGCCGAGAGAAGTGAGATTGGCCAGCTTATAACGCCTTCGTTTTCATTCAAATCCACTAACCACACCGGGAAAGAGGGTTGTTTTGCAAAGCGCCGTCTTTACTTGGAACACCTTGGTATGCAGCTTGTTACACCCTTTATATAAAAAAGCGCCAAACGCTACCTCGAGCAGATTTTTGCCTTGAAATTCCCAAAAGAATTGGAATCGATACACAGCCATCTTCATCACGTCAATTGGGATACACAACGGAAAAGAAAACAGCTAAAAGAAGTCGATGCCAACTATGCCCAAAGACTGATAACAAAACAGATATCCATATAATCGAATAAAAACACCCAATAGCAAATAATAATCAAAAACATAGCTTAAGCCATGAAAATATAGTATTGGGTCAAATTTGACCCGAAGACCGTCCGCGTCAGTTAATTTGAAGACCGTAGGGAGGTTAAGTTCGTCGAGCTGACGAAACGCACTTGTGCTTCTGTCTAGCGTCGCCTTATATGCTGATTGATTCGCTGATCGCGCCAGCCTGCACTCATTGTCAAGCTAGGGTTTTTTAAGGGGGCGCCTTAAAACACAGCACATCAGAGGCAGCTTCTCTGAGGGCGTTTTGCACCGACATTTTGTATACGTCGTATAAGAGGATAGGCCTGATGGCAGCTATTTAAATCCAGTGTGTCATATAAGGTTCAAGACCTCATTTGTACCCAATGACATTCTGGCTCATATATAAGGCCGTAATGGCCTTCCTTACTCTTTCTTCTGTGTTGAGCTTCCAGTTTAGTCTACTCTCCAATATTCGGCCGATGTATTCATCATAATTCGAGAACGGAATACTGGTGCCATTTAGAGTGGGGATTTCATATTTTCTAGTAAGAAGGACGTTTTTTGGTTTTCTGAGCATTGACACTGAGACTAGCTGTCGCCCAGTTGTTAAGTAGATTGAGACCATGTTGCATTGGATCTCTCAAGGCTTGGTGATATTTTATTTCCTAAAAAGGCTATGGCAACTCGTTTCGCATCCCGTCTTCTCCAGCAGTACTAGCAGTTTATACACTGCCAGGTTCCAAAGAAGAGGAGATAGTACTCCTCCTTGAGCTGTACCCTTTCTGGTTAGGCTTTTTGTAGATGCGTTGCCAAGAGTAGCATTAATTACTGTTCTCGTCGGCGTAAATTTCGGATTCTTTGGCAAAAGAACTTCCCGATAAATCTTTCTATCAAACTAGCCATCATCTTCCCCCACCAGGCTGCAGAACAGAGAGCCAAAACCCAAGATAGCCAGTCCCTCAAATGTCACATCCACCCCAAGTACCCTCAGAGAGAGAGCCTGCCCTCTTTCAACACCATCTCTCCAGTGTCCCAGCGCTCATTTGACTTAACAGCCGTCATACTCGTTTCTACAAATAAATTCCATGAAATACCATCGCAACGACAGCAGGACTCACCAGAAAACAAACCTCAACCACCTCGTTAGGGTTGACACGCAAGAAAACCGTCTGCGAACAGCACCCAGCAGGCCTCTTACGCAACTCGCTTGACGGGAGACAACACTTGTCACGACACAGTTCCATTTCAGTCCCACGCAGCCCTGAGCGGCTGTGTCGCCTAGTTAGTGCTAAATGGTCGCCAAACTTTCAACGGTTTGCCCACGACGCGGCGCTCATAAATCTCCCGTCAATCGAATGACGTTGTGTCATGTTTCTGCTCGAGCGACGTGTTTGGCGTTGTAGGCGCCTTAACGACCTCAACTGCTCCACATCTCTCGACACACACTCACACAATTCCCTAAAGTTGGACACGAGCGAGTAGGCGCTCACCAACCGGACCCACAGTGGCTCCATTCGAAGCCAAATCGATCGCGCCGACTGATCGACTGCTGGGACTTTGTGCGCAGCAATTAAGCTCGTCGGGTAATTATGATCTCGTAAATTTGCCCGGGCAAAGTGGGTTGCCTGGGCCGCCAGTGGGACTGGAGCTACCGCTAACATCACCGTCTGATTGGGACACCGAATGTGGTGCAATCTTTTGATTGCGCCAGCAGCCAGCAACTGGATCTTCCGGTTGGTCGCCAGTTGGCTCTATAATTATCCTCGTGAACCTCTCGTGAATCGGAATGCGAACGGAAGGCCATGCCTAATTTTCGAAATCACTTCCTGATGTCAGTGGAGACGGATTGACAGCGCCAGTGTTGTCCGCGTTCTTATGAGGCAGACAGTTGTGCCAGTCGGACACCTGTTTTCTCTTTTTTTCTTTGAGCTGCGAATAAATCCCCGACGAAGTTTCCTGGAACCGAGAAATCCGGGCTGCTTCCGGAATTCACTTTGGCAGTTAGTGCGGAAATGCCATAAGTCTTGGCTTTATGAGCCACAAGGCCTTCAGGTGCTGCCTGCAGTTGCATTCCGAGGTGTTTTCTGTTCCCTCCAACTGGGAGCATGTGTGGCATGTGAGTTCCTTGATCGTGTGAACATTGAGTCAAGTGCGGGAAGTCGGGCACTCTTTCTTAGTCAACGGCACACTTCAGCTTATAGCCTGTTGGGGATGATATTCTCTATTTTGGTTTACACAACTCTTGGTTTGGTCGATTCGGCCTATTTTTAAGGTGGAGTGCAGTGATTGGGTTGGAACTCATAGCCTAGGCAGCTTTAAAGCTGGACAGGACTATTAAAGTTGGACTGGACTGAAGGAGAAGGTTGACAGATGATATTAGCACAAATGTTAAAAAAAAGAGGAAACTTTACTATTCCAAGAGGATGGACGTTTAGGCATTTGGTCTAATCAATTGCAGTTTCCTTCATTTTCCTCTTCGTCACTCAATTACGTGGTGTTTAAAAGAGAATTGAGCAGACTTCATGGCATCTTGGCCACTCGGAGTCCAGAAGAAACTGTTGCTCCGTTCCAGACGTGAATGAACACACATCAGGAGTGGTTGCTGAGATGCTAGGGTGTGACCCTCTACGTCCTGTAGCGCCACCTATATTATTGTTATTAAATTAAGCACACTGCCCAGCCCTAGTCAACCAGCTATCAACTTGGGAGTCGATTGATTTTTTACTGGACGCTTATCGTAGCGTTAGGCTAGGTAGGTGGGCTGCTAGTCCATTGGTCCATTGTGATACCCCCTATCAGACTACTATCACCGACCACTCCAGTGATATTGCCGTTAATTTGATCCCAACGGCAAATGGTAACCGGACAAGATTTGAAAACCAGATAAAAGTGGATTAACTTTGCTTTCACTGGGATTCGAACCGGGGACCCCTCTAACCAGGGGCAGGCACGCTACCAACTGCGCCATCCAGTCGCATCGAAGTGTTCGCTTTGTCATCTGACAGGTTGTCAGAATTCAAAATTTCAAATTTCGGGCCAGACCTAAATAGGACGGTCTTGTTGACAGAAATTGCGTACATAGGTCCCTGTACAGGCTTAGTCATTCTGCCACGTTCTCTAAGCAGCATCAGTGCATATGAGACCGAAGATAATCCGAGATCACTTCTTCTTCTTCTACAGTCCGGGGTGACCCTGGGCCACAACCAGTAAGCCTCTCCAGCCGGCACGATCTTTAGCCAGCTGTCTCCAACTGCGCACACCAAATTGATTGAGGTGGATCTCCAACTGGGTGTGCCATCGGTTCCGGGGGCGTCCTCTCTTGGTTCGGAGTCGAAGACTCTTCGGGCTGGAGCAGTGTTGCTCATGCGCTCTACTTGGCCCAGCCATCTTAGGCGTTGAATCCGTAGACGCATGGCTAGGCTCATGCCGCAGTACAGCCCGTACAGTTCGTGGTGGAATCTTCTTCTCCAATAACCATCAACGCAGACAGGACCAGAGATTGAACGCAGAACTTTTCTCTCGAAAAGACAAAGTGCTTCTTCATCCGCTCTTGAGATTGTCTATGCCTCCACGTCATAGAGCACGACAGGGATGATCAAGGTCTTGGTCCTTCGAGACAGGGCTCGACTACTCAATTGCCTCTTGAGCCCAAGGAAACAGCGATTGGCAAGAGTAATTCTGCGTTTAATCTCGGTACTGGTGTTGTTCGTACTGTTCACTTGCTAGCCGAGGTAGTCGAAGTCCTTGACTACCTCGAAGTTATAGCTGCCCATTGTGACGCTCTGTCCAAGTCGTTGATGTTGTGCGTCTTTTCTTGATGACAGTATATACTTCGTTTTGCCCTCGTTCACCGCTAAACCCATTTTGGCAGCCTTCAATACCAGCAAACTCTTCATTGACGGCTCGCTGTGTTTTGCCAATCACGTCAATGTCAACCGCGTATGCTAGCAGTTGTAGGGACTTCTGGAAGATCGTGCCTCTAGTGTTGGCGTGTGAGTCTTGCACGATCTTCTCCAGGATGATGTTAAAGAAATCACATGACAGCGCGTCACCTTGTCTAAATCCTTTTTTGACATTGAAGGTCTCGGTGAGTTCGTTACCGACCTTGATGGAGCAGTGAGAATTCTCCATCGTCATCCTGCACAACCTGACGAGTTTGGCAGGAATGTCAAAACTATACATGGCGTTGTATAGCTCTTCCCTATGCACGCTGTCATATGCGACCTTGAAATCGACGAATAGGTGGTGGGTGTCGATCTGCATCTCTTGGGTTTTTTCCAGGATCTGCCGTAATGTGAAGATTTGGTCGATGATGGACTTCCCTGGCCTGAAACCGCACTGATAAGGACCTATCAGGTTGACGAATGGTTTCAGGTGCTCACACAAAACGGTAGAGAGGTTCTTATACGCGTTGTTGAGGAGACGTATCCCTCGGTAGTTGGCGCAGTTGAAGGGGACTCCTTTCTTGTGGATCGGGCAAACGATACTGAGGCTCCACTCGTCGGGTATGCTTTGCCAACCAGATCATCTCCAGCTGCCTTAAAGATTTCTGGAGACTGTCCGTCTGTCTCCGATATCGCTATCTTGACTTCGTCTAGGTCGGGGGAACGGAATTCTCGTCGATCATCGTCAATTGCGTTGAGTGGAACATTCTGCCTGAATTGGAGTCTTCATCGCCGTTCAACAGTCTACAGAAATGATCTTTCCAGATTCTATGTATCGACTGCGAATCTACTACGAGTTGTCCCTCTGCGTCACGACAGGCTTCTGTCTGAATTTTGTATCCATTGGATAGTCGTTTTATCCGTTGGTAGAACTTTCGGGCGTCATTTCTGCCGTAACACGCATGTCCTCGATCGCGCGCTTCTCATGCTCTGTCTATTTCTTTTTGAGAAGCCGGTGTTCTTCCCTTCTTTTGAGTTCGTAGAGCTCACGAACCGCTCTCGTCCTTCTGTTCAGCGTCGCCTTGTATGCTGCTTGCTTCGTTGAATATGCCTGCCTGCAAACCAGGGGCTTTTTTGGGTTGGCGTTAGATGCAGCTTCTCTGATGGCGTTTTGACAACGGTTCCATTGTTGGTCGATTGTTTCGCCTGGCAGGGTTGGACTCTCTGAGAGCTTTCGGGAGACTTGATCGGCAAAGTTGCTAATGGTCAATTGCGATTGTAGCTTTCCGACGTCAAACTGTTTTGGTCTTGCTCTACTCCGTTGTCCTATCGATATCCGTGTTGTTACCTTGGCTACAACAAGGAAATGATCCGAGTCGATGTTGGCTCCTCGGAATGTTCGGACGTCGATCGCAATGTGATCAATCTGGTTCACGGTTAATTGATCAGGAGACCGCCAGGTCCCATTGTGGATGTTGAGGTGAGGGAACCGCGTACTGGCTACAAAGAGGTTTTGCCCCGTTACGAAGTCCAAAAGCCTGAGTCCGTTCTCGGACGTGTTGTCGTGCAGGCTGTGCTTCCCGATGACTCTAGCAAAGATGTCTTCCTTGCCAGCTTTTCGTTGAAATCTCCTAGATCGATCTTGGTGTCGATCGATTGATGTTGATCGTACGTTCTTTCTAGGAGATCGTAAAAGGCATCTTTGCTGTCGTCATCTTTATCCTCCGTTGGGGCGTGGGCGCAGATCAGGCTGATGTTGCCGAATGTAGCCTTGATGCGGATTGTTATGAGGCGCTCGCTTGTGTATTTAAAGCTTAAGACTTCTTGCCTGAGTCTGTCTCGAACAACAAACCCGCATCCGAACAAGCGCTGCCTTTGCTCTTTGTAGCAACCGCCGAAGTATGTATCGCAGTTTTTCATCCTCTTTTTGCATGGCCCATCCCACTGCACCTCCTGAATGGCGGTGATATCTGCCTTGTAAGCTTCGAGGGCTTCCGCAAGTTCATCGGCTGGAGTTAAACCCACGCACAACCCCTGAAGCTGGCGGACCGGGTCCTGGTTTAAACCCCTGGACAAGGGGGCAGCTGCATACATTGGTTAACCTCTAAGCGGTTGCTGTAGAGGCTATCCAGAGGGCCCCGCGAGGAGACTGTATGTCAACTTGACCAGTGCATTTAACAGGGATCGTTACTGGCATCTCACCAAGTTGACAGCAGTCAACAGCTTTGCCCTGGATGCACGGGCCCGTGCCCTCCCTCCATGTGTGTGTTACAGAAACACTATAAGCTAGAGCCGATATTGTTCATGTTGATATTTTTCACTACTATAAGCAAACATTCATTACTATAATTGCTAAACTTAGCAAAGTTTAACAGAATGGTTTCCGACTTGATTTGCAACGTCCAGTGATCTCAATTTCTCATGAGTGAGTCGAAGTCACCCTATGGGAGAGTAGTGATTTCCTCGATTTTTGGACCTGAGCTTTACACAATCAATTCGTCGGCGTACGCAATTGCGTGAGGAAGGGAACTTATCAGATCGCTTAAGTTAAAGTTGAACAGGATCGGCGAATCAACGTCACCCTGTTGGATACCATTTTTAACTTGGAATACACATGTCGAGGTCAAGTTGCCATTCTTGACAAGGAACCGGCTACCGGTAAGCATGTTACACAGTAGGTACAGCAGTGGTTTGCTAATGCCTAGCCGATAGGGTTTGTAAAAGATCAATATAGAGGGTGCTTCTACAAATGATTCCTCCAGTGGGGAGTCAATGAAGGACGGGAAATCAATGAAGGACCCTTTGACTGGATCGGACTGATGATGCGAGCACTGTCGATCAAGTCATCATTGGGCGATCTATTTTGCACAGAAGCGTGAGCACAGGGACACCTCAAGGAGGAGTACCCTTTTGTGGATCCTGCAGATTGGTCAAATCATGAAGACGTTGAACATTAGCTGAAATCGCGATTGACGAGGCTACACTCACCCGTCAGAGCACCCAATTTTCCTACCTCCCACAAAAGTTGGCTTTTATCGAGACTCAGCGAATGGAACAACATATTCTCGAGGCAAAGCATCATCTACGAACGTGACAGACAACGAACGACAGTCTGGTCTATACCACCAACTCCGGCCTTGAATCCATCTCAGGCGCATGTCCTTACGCGCATTCTATTTCGAGACTTTCTCTCGGCCACCCGTCACCATGACCCTTTGGCACGCCCACGAGCACAACATGCCGAGCCATTCGCGGAAAACATAAAGAATCCCAGCGTGAATTTATCGATAAAATCGATTTCACCTCATAAAATTACAAAAATAATCAGCCAGTGTGTCACTTTCGATTCGCAGCAACATCCCGCACACTCACACAGACGCGCGCGCCCTCTGCAGCCGGGACACAGCGCCCGTAACGTCTCCATAAAGAACGTCATCATCGACTGCGCGCCAGTGCCGGTGCCGAGTGCACTTCAAACATCATAACACGCAGCAACACTGGGCCCCCGGTCCACTGGTCGCACCGCAGTCTCACTAATCAATTAATCGACTGATTTATCGGCGCGTATTTCGATCACACTGCGCGAGGCGCGTACATATCTGCATCTGCAGGGCGGCCGCCCCTGCAACATTGTTGCCGCGCCAGTGCTGTAATTGGCATTTAGTTACGGCCCAACATCCGTGCAGGGTGCGAGAGAAGTGTTGAAATCCCACTTAGCTGCCATGCCGCCCTCCTCCGGTAGCCGGCGCGGCGGTGGACTCTGAGCCCGTGTCCGACGCATGAAGACGCAACAGCCGTGACCGGGGAAGACAAACGGTTTCAATAGCGCGAAACAAAACAAGACGCGCTCCTGTGGCGCGCCCATCCAAAGGCCGGCGTTCTTGTTGTCCTGCCGGAGTGACACGTAGACCGCAGCCAGGCAGCGGGCCGCGGAGCACGGTCGCTGCACACGGTTCCCAAGCCGATAAATTTAAATATTTTTGCGCGAAAGTATGCCCACCAACCGACGGGCGACGGCCAACGGCCAACGGCCAGAGAGAAGCGCGGTTCATCATAATTTACGAGCGCCTCGCCTGGCGTGACCTTGTCTGATGGGTTAATTGGCCTATTGATTGAGGGGTCTGCAGAACGCGGTCGACGACTATTCAAAGCGACCAGATCATCATCGTCATCGCGATCATCAATATCAACAGAGACAATCGTCTGACTGGCGGTGGGGGCAAGGCCACGGCCGCAAGGAGATCATGCCCGCGTGGAAGTTGTTGAAAAAATTATCGAACACCAGGAGCCACTTGCGCATTATTAATCATAGAGTGGAGGTCTTCATGATACGGACGCGATAGGCTGCGTTGATTTATTGCGCTCTCCAGCCGAATGACACGGCCAAGGTTGACGTTTAATTAGGTTTGCTTGCAAATCTTGTCATCGGTTGCTCTGGCGTTGCAATTACATTTTTTTTTTCGTTCTGCCTGTGTGAACGGGATAATTGCTCAGGGACCTTGCGATGAATTCCATAATTGGAATTTCAATTTTCATCGAACAGGTTTCCTGCGAAGGCTCTGCACGGGTGAGGTGGTCTTCTGGTGGAAGTTTCGTCGTAGGCCAAGTTTGGTTGAAGACTCTCGCGATGTGGGCTTAAGAATGGCGTCCCTCGGAGGGTGGAGCTGTTGGACCTGTATTGTGTCATGTTTCCATGGGGGAATGGTATTTCGGTCCAATTAACTACAAGTGGGCTGTCAATATTTTTGAGATTCGTGGCCTAGGAGTGGTGGCGTTGATTGAATTTGGAGAAGGAAATTCGAACATGATCCGTATTGTGTCGTGAGGCAAACTAGCCGTCTCCGGAATTAACATTAAAGGTGGCAAGACCATTCAGAGCACATGGACAAATAAACTCCAGCGAAGCACGATTCGACTTTATGCTAGTAGGAAAACACAATAAGGGCCAATATCAGCCACAAAGAAAAATCGCTAGGTTTCGTCAAATTTACCCAATCCGCCTAAGTTTCGCACTATTTTTTCAGGATTTAGAAACCTCGCGCTTTCGGCGAAAGCTAGCTGAAACACCCTTGAGTTCATTCACCCGTGAGAGGTTGTCAAATCGAACAAGCCTACAGCGTAAGCTTCTGTTTATTTTGGTCTTTTTGGTGTTCATTTTGTCATTCTCTCTCTCTCTCTCTATCTCTCTCGCTCTCTCTCACTCTCTCTATCTCTCTCTCCATCTACTCCTATCTCTCTCTGGCTCTCTCTATCTCTTTCTCTCTCTCCTCTCTCTCTCTCTCTCTCTCTCTCTCTCTCTCTCTCTCTCTCTCTCTCTCTGTATTCTGTGCCAGGTGAAACCACCCCGTGCTCTAAGAAGATCCGATGTGTCCGCATTTTATAAGTTCGCAGCCTCTGTGAACGATCTTTGGCCCAGCGAAGCTAGATGCCGATTCTGGAGAGCTGGGCAGTAGACAAGCAGATGTTTGATCGTCTCGGCCTCTACCTCGCCGCCCTAGAAATCGGTGGATTCAGCATTCCATTTTGGGAGACTTGCTCCGATGGGGCAGTGTGTGTTCTGCTGTTCAATCCCAGGAGCTTCTTTGTTTTGCCGTTGTTAAGCTCTGGCCACGTTGATCTTGTCATGTGACAATCACCTCTTGCGAGCCAAGACGTCATCCCTATTCTGCTGCAGGGTACAGACAAGTCAAGTATATCTAAAGAGGATGCAGAAGTGCTTGGCTTCTACGAGAGAGTAGTGGAGTGCGGGGGAGAATAGCGACTAAAACTTGGGCGACAGTAGCTTAACCGGGCCCCTAGGGAACCAACGGCTAAGGCTCTTCCAGTCAGCCTTCTCTTAACCAAACCAACAAATGAAGAGGAACCGATGAATGTTGAAACTGTAGGGTGCCTGGGTGCCAAGTAAAATACTTGGTTGGCCCACCCTCATCGAATTCAGTGGGTAATGTACAGTTTCCATCTGCGAAGCTACACAAAAATTTCGAGCTGATCTTCCCATAGCTGGATATCATTTTCCAAGCCTGGTTACGTGTATCGTAGGTCCCTCAGCTTTGGGGGTAAATTAAATTAGTCTTTCTTCTCAAGCTAGGCCGTAACTCTTAGGTCCACTTTGCACGCCTCTAGGGCAATCTTGGACTGGAACCCAAGTGCCCCAAGCTGCTGTTATAACTTAACATATTAAACATCAGTCCAGTGGTTGGTGTTCCTGTGGAACACTGTCACTCGAAAGAGCACCACAGAAGATTAGGCTTCATCAGCAATCGCGTCTGCAGTAGCTGTTGAGGAGAAGATAGAAAGCGGCCCACAATGTCCCACACCGTCCTACATCGACATGAATTTGAATCCTTTTCCCGATCCACAAGAAAGGAGACCCCTTTGAGTTTGCCAACTACAGAGGGATACGTCTCCTTAACATTGCCTACCAGATTTCTTCTGCCGTTTTGTTTTGTGTGAGCGCCTGAAGTCGGTCATATACAATCTTAAAGGAAAGTCCACCATTGATCAAATTTTCACACTGCGACAGATCTTGCAAAAAACCCAAAAGATGCACCCACTACCTATTCGTCGACTTCAAGGCTGCATATGACGGTGTGCATAGAGACGAGCTATACAACGCCATGCATAGATTTGACATTCCTGCCAAACTTGTCAGGTTGCGCAGGATGACGATTGAGAACTCTCGCTGTTCCACTAAGTCGGAAATGATTTCATCGAGATCGAGAAAAGTTTTAGACTCGTCACCTCTTTGACGATATCGTACCCTTTCGCGGTCCAAGGAAGATTAGCCATGCATGTCCTTCCTGATTCACCCGATCGTTGGACACTCGCTCTTTCACTCAAGAGATTAGTATATGTTGCTGGTTGTGTCGACTGAGTGAAGGGATCGATTTTGTTCCTCGTGCAAAATCGCGCAACACTTCTTTAACATCGGCCTGTAGAAGATCGTGCAAGACTCACACGCCAACTCCAGAGGCACGATCTTCCAGAAGTCCATAGAACTGTTAGCATAGTCGGATGACATTGACGTGATTGGCAGAACACAGCGAGCCGTCAATGAGGCGTTTGCTGTTATTGAGGCGGAAGCGGCTAAAATGGACTTAGCTGTGAATGAGGACAAGCCGAAATATATGCTGTCCTCAAGAAAGGGCGTGCACTATCACCGTCTTGTCGAGAACCTCACAATGGGCAGCTATAACTTCGAGGTAGTCAACGACTTCGTCTACCTCGGCTCCATAGCAATTATTGCGAACGACGTCAGTCAGTACCGAGACAAAACCCAGAGTAACTCTTGCTAACCGCTGTTACTACGGGCTCAAGGGACAATTGATTACCTTGAGAATCGCCAGTACAGAATTATCTTTAGATCTTCACTCTCTGGCGGCATTAACACAAATTCAGGCGTTCCTCAAGGCAGTCACCTTGGCCCACTGAGCTTTGTTTTAACAATTAATGATGTTGCTCGCATTATTAAAGCTTCAGATCTACGCGGATGACGTGAAAATGTATCTACCTTCAATGACTCGCTGAGTCTTCAAAAGGACCGAAGCTCATTCTACTTCTGGTGCGACAAAATTTCCTTAGAACTTAATGTCAACAAATGTCAGCTCCTAACCTTTTCCCGTAAACACACCCCTCTCCCCGTAGAAGCTAATACTTTCTTCACTAGTCTATTCTCCAAAATACGAGACTGTCATTTGCGACGGGGAGCTTAATTTCCGCTTGTACATTGGTCACATTATACTGAAAGCCAACTCTTCTCGTGGTTCCATAAAACGCTGGTCTAAACAATTCTGTATACCCTACCTGACAAGATCCCTTTTAAGCACCTTTGTCGGACCCATAATTGAATATGCCAGCCAAGTCATTCTTTCAATCAACTCTCTCCCAAAGAATCGAAGCTGTGCAGCGCAGATTCATCCGTTTTGCTTTAAGAGGGCTCCTATGGGCCGACAGCGGCCGACTACCCGTTTACGAAGGCCTCTTAAAATTGATTAATCGGCAAACCATTGGAAAACGTCGTGGAGTCGGTGACCAAATCCGCCTAGCGCCAAGTGAAGAAGAAGAAGATGAAAATACGTGGGAGCTTGCTCTCTAAACGTGTGAAGGGTGAAGCGCACCACAAGCCTACCGCTCTTCATCCTACGATCCTGATGATTCCCAAAGAATGATTTAAGGTCAATTCAATTTAATCCGATCCAGTCTAAGTGCGCCTTGTTTCCTAAAAAATTCCATCGAATGCATTGGACAGCGCGGCTTTCGAATAACGAGGTCTTACTCAGATACCCTAGAACGTGAGAAATGCTTGGAAAAACCGCTCCAGTTAAATGTAACTTCTTTGAGTCTGTTCACCCCAATGACGAACCTCAATCCGGCCCTCAAGCTCTACTCACAGCTGCTTACTACTTGAAAATGTGTCTCCAGAAGGGTCAAGAGCATTGACACCCCATGAAGCAACAGACACATCGTACATCCATGCGATTTGTGATCTTCACACGTCCCATCTTCAGCACCATCGATTCCACGGAACCAAACAAATGCCTCGCTTGTACCAACTGGTAGGCCGTTGTCATGATCTATTAGATATCCAATTACCCGGAGGCCAAAATGCACTTGTCAACATCCTGTGCTCCGCTGCAACGGCGGCCAAGGGTATCTAAGCCTTTCTCACGTATCGGGTTGCTCCATTGCCGCCTCGCATCGATTGCCAGCTCGCCTGCTCGCTCCATAAATCAATCGCAAATCAAATGACTTATCCGCAGCCCAACACTCGGGCTCCGTCGATGAAATTTCACCGCGGTCCCTCTCTCTCTCCGGGGCTGGGCGCGCTGGTCTCTGGTCAGCTCCGTGGCAGTGATCTTCATCATGGCGTGGATATTAATTTCAACACCGATTCGATTGTGCGCCATCGAACCGAATCGCGATCGGCGACGAGCGTCGGACGGTGGCGGCGGAGGGCGCTCGCAACGACTGCATTAGGCAAACAAATCGATGAAATCGCACATTTATCGCCGGGCACACCGGGCAGAGTCCCTGTCTCTGGCCAGGAGGCACGACTGCGATGCTGCTGCGGCGGCACTCGCGATAAGATGGATATCGCATCCTGTCGACGTTATCAACCGCGCGGCCTCTGGCCCAGAACCGACCAGATAGGGATCTTATCGCGCGGCTGGTTTGTTTACGATATCCACGATCGCCCAGCAGATCCGTGTTGCCCTGGGATCTGTGTGCAGTGAGCCAGTGCTACGGTGCTGGTGGCCGGTGTAAACGGAAGAGTTCTACATTCGATCGGAATCTAGTTGGAGCCGATGTTCATGGGCATATCGTTTGATGTCTATCGATGTAAACTGTCGGCGGGAACGTACGAGTCGAGTGCTTCGGCGCTTGCACGCACTTCCTGGTTCCTGTGGTTGTCGCGGACAGGAACTTATGGCTTGTGGATCGTAAATCAACTGTCCGAGGATCGACAAATGACTCGGGTGCTCGGTTCCTTGTCGAGGGTGGAGGGGGGGGACGTCAAGGCAATGCCCACTCATGCGAGCTGGAGATGGTGGAGGAGATCGGTCTCGCCTCTCCGATGGCGCGCATGCGAAAATCACTCAACGTGACTACTAGTCGTCGGTGGCGTCGTCGTCGTCGTCGCCATCGTCGTGCAAGCGGCTGCATTGTGTCGCAGTGGCAGTCGCAGCAGTCTGCCAGAAATCAGAGATGCAGAACATTGGAAATGGGTGATTTGGTGCATGTTATTCGATTCGGTTGCTGATACAGTTAGTTGTCGTTGTCGTCTTCGTCGTCGTTGTCGTTGCGGTTGTTGTCGTCATTGTTGGATAGGCTCCGCTAGTTGTGCCAACTAACGGCCCACTGCACTGCAAACTGTAATACCAACCCAGTGGGAGATATCGATACCGTGGATTGTGCTAGTGGGTGCTCCAATGGAGTACCACCGCCCCGCCCCGCTCCGCCATCGTTAGTTGTGATTGTCAGTGGCTTCTGTCTGTCTGATCGATCAGAGAATCGATTGAGTTTTGTTTTTCCACATCGCCTTCAGTCACAGTCCATGACTGCGTCCGTCTCTGGGTAGGCTTGAGGTTTTTTGTTGCTGTCTTATCGTTTGTTGATTGATGGCTAACCACTTGGTGGGCCAGTGGGAAGGGAAACACAACACGTTCGGCTACGAGTACTGGGGTTGGTCTGTGGAGCTGAGCTGGAGCGAGGGTCCGCATTCGACACACGTTGTTGTTCTAAATGCAATTAATTGCCTATTTCTCGAGTGCATCTAGGGGGCAGTCCACTCCTTCGGCAAGCAACTTCTGAAGAATGCCGATGGGCTGGGTGTTCATTGCTTAAATGGGACAAATGTACGCTAATGCGTCTTTTTGCTGTTGTACGTGCGATACTCTGAATTTACGGTACTCTTCCGTGTTCACCTGTTTAGGCTTTTCAGAAAATGGCGTTGCATTGTTTGCCAGGGTTGCTGCGAGAGCATAGGAAACTGTTTCAGCGACCGAAGATACACCTGGGAGTGAGAAAATAGGTTAGAAACACAAATGCGACACTATTACATCGACACATGCAAGCTCAACATTGGCCGGGTATTCGTACAAGAAACAAGTTTCTCGGAAATTCGAAGAACAATCCTGTCACTCTGCGATAGCAAATCACCAGGCAGGTTTTGACGGAAGAGCTGGGGATATAAAAAGACATTCGAAAAAGACATTTCAGTAAAAATCCCTGCAACTTTAGTAGTCAGGCCAATATATAAAGGAGGTACCGAGAGGGAGCTCAGCAAATACAGGCCGACATCAACATTGCCGATAGTTGAAAAGTGACTGGAAGAGGTCGTAACAAATAGGCTTCTAGGTTTCATAACTCGGAATTCGATCAAAGCCAGTAAAGCGGCTTTCAGAAAAATAAAATTACTGGTAACCTCTTAGGGGAATGTGCCGATAGCATCAACGAAGGCTTACACAAAAGCTACCACATAAAATAAAGTGCTAAGGGCCATCGTCAACGCACCCTGGTATATATGAAACAACGACATCCACAGAGATCTTGGAATTCCATCAGTCCAAGATGAAGTTACGAATTTTGCTCATAAGCATAAGCGTCGCCTGGAAAGACTCTGCTGTCCTTCCAATTCTCGACGAAAGAAACTCTTTTCGCCGTCTTCAAAGGACTAGTCGACGTTGTGCGTCCTTTCTTGATGACAGCATATACTTGATTTTGCCCTTATTCACAGCTAGACCCATTTTAGCCGCTTCGTCCTCAATGCCAGCAAACGCCTCAATGACGGCTCGCTTTGTTCTGCCAATCACGTCAATGTCATCCGCGTGTGCTAACAGTTGTACGTACTTCTGGAATATCGTGCCTCTAGTGTTGGCGTGTGGGTCTTCCACGATCTTCTTCAGGATGATGTTTAAGAATTCACATGACAGCGCGTCGACTTGTCTAAGACCTTTTTTGACATTGAAGGTCTCGGTGAGTTCGTTTACAGCCTTGATGGAGCAGCGAGAGATCTTCATGGTCATCCTGCACAACCTGACAAGTTTGGCAGGAATGTCAAAACTAGACATGGCGTTGCATAGCTCGATTAATTACGCTTAGTTACTCGAATAAGACCAAAAAACGATCGATTTGCTTGATTTACTGCACACATTTGTTAAGAGTGGATTTTTTTAATGTTTCCACATTCATCACAGAGAACGTCACTGAACTGACGTTAAATTGACAGCTCAACAACATTTCGACCCTTACGATATGTCTACTACATTTGTTACGTACATTAACCACCTCAATGAGTGGCAGACGTAGCAAATATACTAACAGTAGAATCTTAGAAAGGTGAACAGATATAAGACAGACTCCGTTCATCTTTTCGAAGATCAAATTAAAACGTAAGTATATCCACCAAAAAACATTTAATTTTATCTTAAAAAAAACAAATAAGCGGACAAAAAATAAAATTTGCTTATAAAAGTTATAAAACAACGTTTTGTTCACTCAACATTTTTCTTAAGAAACCGCTGTACGGTAGACTGTGTGGCATTGTTCATCTTATAAAACCGTTCATGTTTTCGAGATTCTACTGTAACACAAGAAAATGTCATTACTGCCACCTCCACTCGTGACAGTTGTATTCTTCGAACAACTTCAACTTGTCCTTACGTATGTAAGGGTGCACGAGTTTTACTTTGAGTCACTGTATATCCAAAAAACTCATAATTTTCAAGGAATTTTCGGCCCCTCAGGTTGACAAACCAAATTCAAGAGAACTCAAAAGCATAGAGTCACCTTCAGAACTTCAAAGCTCAAACATGAGAGGAAGTTCCGGCACATTTAGGCCATGATACATTTGCTCATTGCCCACTGCAGGCGTTTGATCTACACACACTGTCCTCCACAGGCGAGAAAAAGGGGGCGATAACCTCGCTGACAAACGGCCATCCGCAGTGGGGTCTTTAATCTAATTTCCCAGAGCCATTCACAAGTTCCATCAAACAGTGCTAATGGCAATTAATCCCACATCTCTTACAATGTTGCAACAAGCACCGGTGCGTCCACGCCCCGAACACTTTCACAGCCTTCGCATCCTAAGTGACTGATCTCCCGAAACATCTCCGCCCCACTTAAGCGCACATAACTCTCGGCATTTCTACACCCGATGCCGACATCGGTTCCACCCATAACGACACAGATATTCCCAGCTGCCTCGTAGATGCGCTCTTGCTCAACACCTATAAACACTATAAATACGTGAAAACGTATTAATCGCCTCGCCGGATAACCTACAAAATATTCTAGACAAACCGAACACGTTCCTTCCACCGGCCGATGCACGGATGTAGAACTGCATGTCACGCCACGAAAATAAACAAGACGGGCCCAGCTCAAGGCACAGAGTCCGAGCGTGAGACACCTCGGAGTCAATTAATAAATTTGTCGAAATGTGAAATCCAATTGCATGCACCCCGTCTGCCAGGCCAACAGGAATTATGATCCAGTCCGCGTTGCGGCCACGTCATGGAAAAGTGTCGTCACAATAAATCAATCAAAATGCAGTCTTGCGCCTTTGATGCGCTGATGCCCACTGCCGCGGCGGGGACGCTACGAATATTTGGAGAAACTAGCTCTCCAGCGCGAGGGGCTTGCGCGTTCCACATCTTTCCTTCCGCGGTGGCGGCGTGGAGTGGCATCGGCATCGGCATGGCGTCGCGCCAGTGACAAGTCTCCGGTCCGTGCGTGTGGCTGGGAGCGAGTTCGTCAGGGAGAGAGGAGGACAGATACTTATCAAAGTATCTGCCGGATTTGTGTATGAGGTGAAATTATCTTACTTTTACGACACGACACCCATGATGCCGCCGATTAAGGTTTCTAGAATGTGTTACCGGGCGACCGTACTCACCGATCTCAAGATTGATCGGTTCAGCATTGCAGCGCGAAGGAATGTCGTGAATTGACGCCCATCCTCCGGAGAGCATGCACAAACGTGAGGACCGACTTTATGACCGCTTTCACAGAGCGCCCAGCAGATCGGCAGCCATGCACAGCCCGATTAACCTCCCAATTAGATCGAAAGGCCCCTAATTAAAGTGCGCGCAAATTAAGCCAATTGGCTGTGCGCCGGCCACTTCCTCGATCGATCATTAAAAACGTGCGGGCCACGGCTCGAGATTCGAGATGCCCCGTCTGCATGTGTTCATGTGTGCATCTCCAGCAGGAGGGAAATTACTATGGTTACTTGGCCGGCACAGTTATTCACTTGACCAGCGGAGAACTGTAACAATTCGATAGTTATCTGTGCGCCGCAGCAGAGCAGGGAAGCGCCATGCCCAGCCCAGCCCGGACCAGCCCGGCTCGGCCTGGCTCGACATGCTGCTGGAATGGAATGTGGGCTATCCGAATGAACTGGGTGGTGCTGCTGTTCGGTGGTGGTGTGGTGGCTTATTACAATTTGGCCGCTGCACATGCGAACTGCATGCATGCATGCGATTGCCTTGCCTCTTCGGCTTCTGTTCTGGTGGCGCGGTGGACAGTGCCGCAAATTGGCGGCTACTGCTGGAATCTTTGTTGCACTAAATTGGCTTCGGTCTCCGGGTTCATCGAGCCGATCCACCGTACCACCGAACCAACGATCCACCAGCGACGTCGTACTTTGCTTAATAAAGAGGTCACTTGCCAATTTGTCATCAGCTCCTGGCTGAGCAAGTGCAGGAGAGTGCCAGCTTCCGCCATCGACGGCAGCCAAGTGATTAATTTGCTGGTAAGAGTCGACAATTATGAGTGAACATGACACTTGCAAGGCGTCCTAACGATGTCAACATGGGGAGCGGCGGTAATTGATTGCGAACCGACTGCCGGACTGTTGGACTGCTGGACTGGGCTCGGGCTAATGATGGCCGCCGCCGTGTGGTGAGAGTGCGAATACGCGCCTTATGGGACGTGGACGATGGGATGGGATGGGATGAGTGTGTTGTAGTCGTTTGTTTCGATTAAGCTGCATAACGGAAGTTTTGTGGGGGTCAATGGTTTGGAAAAAATATGCTTGGTTGCGTTTGCAGATGAGTGGCGTGGGGAATGGGCGAGGCTTTGCCGGTGAAAGGGGGTTCTTCTTTGGTGGCGTTCTTGTTCTTCGTGACACTTGGTACATTTTCGGGATTCGGCGAAGCCCATAAGTCAGTTGCTTCTCTGGCAGAGATGGAAAGAAGAAGGGTTCAGAGGGCAGTCCAACACGGGGAAGTAGGCATTCAGTCATTTGGGACCGATGTTGTGTCAAGAATGTGAAATGAAGTTGGAGTGTAAGTGGTGATATCGTGAGAGCTTGCGGTCGTTGTCGGACTGCGATAGGAGTTCTTGTTCCTACTTGGGGTGAATGAGCCCCGGTTCCTATACTGTGGATCATGAGCGAAGACAATCCACTCATGATCCACTCATGGCATCGTGAGAGGTTCAGCGGGAACAAGAGCTCCTATCGCGGTCCGAAAACGACTGCGATAGAAGCTCTTGTTCCCGCTTGGGGAGAATGAGCCTCGGCTCCTATGCTGTGCGAAGACAATCCACTCATGATCCACACTGGATATAAATAACGGCTCACAAAAATTAAGATAAAAATAAAATTCGAACTGAATTCTATAGAAAACAAGGATCACCAGGCAGGACTTGTGTGATCTCCTAGAAAGGAGATCCGATGAAGAAGGCCTCAGTGTCGAAACTAATACCGTTCTAGGAAACACTATACTTCGTTAGGGCGACGGGTTTATCGATGAACAGCTTGCAAGAGCAGGGACGGACTTAGGGGCAGTGACACCCGGAGCGGAAAGGCGACCTTACAGCCCTTAAACAATTTAAGAAAAAACAAGAACAACATGTTTCATCAATCAAATGTATGAGACGCGCATTTTTTTTTCGTTTTTATTTCCCATCGCCATATTCTGCAAGGAGTCTGAACGCCCAACTTTACAATGAAGCTTGAGAATTTAAAGGCTGTTCAAGTTACTTGACTCGTCAAAAAAAAGGAAGGTTTACAGGAGTCAAGGACAGTAAAGAAATAAGAACAGAACACAGGACTGCGCGGATTGCTTGAATGCGCGGTTGTTGCTCTTGAAAAATGATGTTTTTTTTATTTCCATATTACCCATCTTATCTCGTGAAGTTTTTTATTCTTTCTATCATTATTTCGGAGATACCAGGGAGCATTCACGACAGCCCTTATAACTTTGGTTTGGAATGACTGTATGACTGTGACAAAATTCTCTGTTAGTTGCTTTAGTGCAACCCCAAAGTTGTATACCGTAGGTCCACACAGGCTTTAGCACTCGCTTATATATAAGCAGCTTGTTATATACGCGTTTAACTTGGAATATCGTCCGAGTACCAAGTACATTCTCAAGTTGGTCACGTTTTTTCTTTACGTGCGCCTTCCACTTAAGCTTAGCATCCAGCGTCATCCCGAGATATTTGGCTTCATTTACGTGCGGTATTTGTACCGAGTTAATGAATTCACACACATCAGACCGAAACTATGGTATAAAGACGAAGTAATCGCGGATGCAAGATAGCTAGGTCTTGATGACTGGAAGCGGCGTTCCCAAAACCGTCAGGAATGGAAAGCAGCTATCGCTGGAGGCTAGGCTCGGACCCTGCATGGGTCGTTAGCCTGATAAGTAAGTAAGTAAGATTATGTCGCACCTATTAATCGACTGCCCAAGCCCTTGGATTCAAAATCATAAACAATACCCTTGTACCAAGGAGAGACTGTGAAGAAATCCCATCTAGGGAAATTGTCAAATTTCTAAAGACAGCACTTGAGTCCTGGACCAAAAGAAGAGGCTACATTAAACCTTTATGGTCGCAGCAGAAGTGGCAATCCCAAAATCTTCAATTGAATTCTCTCTTGGTGTCGTTCTTAACCAAGGAACCCTTCATTTTTCACTTCCGAAAAGAGAGGCACGCCACGACGCGTCGCATCTCGACGTACCTCTGTCCAATCGATCGGCAGCACTGCACCTGCAAACGTTGCACCTCCATAGAAAATACCTTCTAATCAAAAAGCAATTAAGGCTCTCCATCCCCGCAACGAAGCGCTAATTTCCCGGGAGAAAGCCACCCATGGAACCGTGCGCACGCGGAATAACAAATGCCCCAATTGCCACCAGCCGCGGCATTCATCAGCGTGCAGCATGCACCATGCCTCATGCACTCTTTCCGGCACACATACGCTAAGGCTGCACGCCCCACAACTACCATCGCCACCGCCACCGCCACCATCGGATGTGCAATCCACTTAACGAATTAATAATTTCATGCGATTATTAGATGCGCCGATTATCGGCAGCAGCACTCCGCTCCAAATAGCTCCTCGCTTCGCGGGCGATGCGGCCCGTCTCCCGAGTCACTCCGATGGATATGGGCTGATAGAGGAACTGCGCGGAGAGCACCTGCCACGGGCCTCATTACTCCACCGGCACCGGGGCGGCAGAGGGGGAGGGCGTGTTGTGGAATCAAATTAAATATAGAAATCATATTGACAAGACGACAAGTCGCTGCCACTCACGTAGGCCAGCGGCAGCAGTCGAGGCACTGTGCTCTTGGCACTCTCGTGCGCTGCCACCGCGCCGCTTCCGTCCGTTGAACCCGCCACGGTGCGCATATAAACGCGATCGCGATCACACAAATGAGGTGGTGAAAACCATTATTTTAGCCACTTTTGGCCGCGGTGCTACGGAGCGCCAGCAAGTGGTTGCTCCCAATCCGGAGTGGGCTGGCCGGCTCAGTCGGGGTGATTGATTCGTGGTCACGGTGCGCTGGGGCCCGCCACGGGAGGCTCTTAAATGCATTTGTTTGAAAAATTAAAATTCGATTCGGATGAATGGCCGACTTGCGGTCGATATGGATGCGGAGCACTTTTTCCACTTTCCCGCAGGTGGTTAATCATCGCTCGTATCGCAATGGTTTATTGGCTTTTGATTGCGCAGTGCAATCTGGCTGGACCGGATTAAGGGGTTTTCATTAGCGCTTGAAGGCTTCGATTAATTGGCCGGGCCGGGAAGTTAAGTGGCTGCGCAAGCACCGTCATCAGTCACTTCCGCCGACTGTCGAAAAATTAGCCGAGACGTGGGAATTAATTGGTCGATATTGGATGCAGATTGGAGGGCTGCCATTAATCGTGGTTGGTGACGTGGGTGTGTCTCTCAGCCCTAGGGTTGTAGGTGGCTCTGGAGACAGACATGTGTGGAGACAGTTCTCAAGATGTTATAACCCTGCTACGCCTGAGTCTTCGCCATCAGGACCATCTTCAATGATCACCCACCCACCCTACCAACTAGACTTGTAATGTCCATTGCAGCCGCATTATAATCTCTCCAAGTCTGAGAAAAGGGATCGCATTTGCTCAGTCCGTTGAGAACTCTCTTGGCCAATTTATGCAAACCCTGCAGCCGATGGGCTTCCAATTTATTGCCTACTATAATCGAGGCGAGGTATGAAAGCCCTATCATGACAGATGAAGCTTTGTCAAGACTCGCAAGAAGTAATGACGTGAAAATAATTGTTGATGTTAGTTCTTTTTCTACGACACAATGTACACCAAACGCCCTAGTAACCTTGGAACCGAGTAGAATCCGGGCTGAGAATATGTCGGTGGAAACTCTGAAATGAATTTATAGGCTTAACATCTAGATCGATTGTTATTGTGAAGATAATTTGGTTTGAATTTGCATTTCTCCACTCTGATTGGAGTCCTCGTTCGATCCTTATCCTTAGGGTTGCTGTGTTCGCGGTAGCAATTTTTTTATTTTGGAAGTTCGTGAGCTTTGAACCAATCTCTGATCTGTGTATATCCATATCTTCTTCTTCTTCATTTGGCACTACAGTCCGGGGTGGCTCCAGGTAGCACGGTCTCTCGCTAGCTGTCTCCAGTGTCGCACGCCAAGTTGGTTGAGGTCCTTCTCCACCTGGGTGCGCCACCTTAAACGCGGGCGTCCTTTGTTACGTTGTCCCGCGGGTTCGGAGTCCAAGACTCTTCGGGCAGGAGCTGAGTTGTCCAGACGCTCCTCAAGGCCTAGTCATCTTAGGCGTTGGATCCGAAGACGCCTGACTAGACTCATGTTGCTGTACAGCCCGTACAGTTCGTGCTTAAATCGTCTTCTCCAAAAACCATCAACGCAAACAGGAGGAAATCATGAAGGCAGAACTTTTCTCTCGAAAAGACCGAGGGCTTCTTCATCTGCTTTTTTTTTAGTCCAGGCTTCTGCGCCATAGAGGAGCACAGGGATGATCAGAGTGTTATAAATATAATGCAAGCTTGGTCCTTGGAGAGAACACTCTACTTCTTATTCATCTCAGCTTAATACAGGCCGTATACACTTAATAATAACCTTAGCTAAAATATTTTTAACTATTTATTCTAACTAAACTAATATAATTTAACTAAACTATAGCTTGGGTGGATGATGGGGAGGAGGAAGGGGGGGGAGGGGGGAGTATCATGGGGAATAGAGAGAATTTCTGAGAAGGACTGAGCTGGAACGAAAGTCAAGAGAGTTATGAGCAGTGTTGGCCAATTGTAGCAGTCTGGTGATAGGGTCGAAATGTGCCATAGTCAATACGGGAGGCCAATAGAGGGAGACGATAGAGGGCAACAGACCTAAGGTTTAGTGTGTTTGTTCGAAGGGATATCATTCTAGTATGCCAGGGGAATTAATCAGATCAGTTAAGATCTGGTTACCCACGACGTTTTTCAATGGTTTGCAGATTAATCAATTTTAAGAGGCCTTCGTAAAGGGGTAGTCGGCCGCTGTCGGCCCTCTTAAAGCAAAACGAATGAATCTGCGCTGCACAGCTTTGATTCTATGGGAGTGAGTTGATAGAAAGAGTGACAAGACTTGGCTGGCATATTCAATTGTGGGTCCGACAAAGGTGCTTAAAAGGGATCTTGTCAGGTAGGGTATACAGAATTCTTTAGACTAGCGTTTTATGGAACCACGAGAAGAGTTGGCTTTCAGTATAATGTGACCAATGACAAGCGGAATTTAAGCTCCCCGTCACGAATGACACCCAAGTCACGTATTTTGGAGAATAGACTCGGGAAGAAAGTATCAGCTTCTACGGGGAGGGGGGATGCGTTTACGGAAAAAGGTTAGGGGTTGACATTAATCTCTAAGGAAATTTAGTCGCACCAGAAGTAGAATGAGCTTCGGTCCTTTTGAAGACACAGCGAGTCATTGAAGGTAGATACATTTTCACGTAATCCGCGTAGATCTGAAGCTTTAATAATGCGAGTAACATCATTAATTGTTAAAACAAAGCTCAGTGGGCCAAGGTGACTGCCTTGAGGAACGCCTGAATTGGTGTTAATGGCGTCAGAGAGTGAAGATCTAAAGATAATTCTGTACTGGCGATTCTCAAGGTAATCAATTGTCCCTTGAGTCCGTAGAAACAGCGGCTAGAAAGAGTTACTCTGCGTTTTATCTCGGTACTGACTGACGTCGTTCGCCGAGGTAGACGAAGTCGTTGACTACCTCGATGTTATAGCTGCCCATTGTGAGGCTCTCGACAAGACGGTGATAGTGCACGCCCTTTCTTGAGGACAGCATATAGCTTGTCCTCATTCACAGCTAAGTCCATTTTAGCCGCTTCCGCCTCAATACCAGCAAACGCCTCATTAACGGCTCGCTGTGTTCTGCCAATCACGTCAATGTCAATTGACTATGCTAACAGTTCTATGGACTTCTGGAAGATCGTGCCTCTGGAGTTGGCGTGTGAGTCTTGCACGATCTTCTGCAGGCCGATGTTAAAGAAGTGTTACGCGAAGGAGATTGCACGAGGAACAAAAATGATCCCTTTACTCAATCGACACAACCAGCAACATATACTAATCTCTTGAGTGAAAGAGCGAGTATCCAACGATCGGTTGAATCAGAAAGGACATGCATGGCTAATCTTCCTTGGACCGCGAAAGGGTACGATATCGTCAAAGAGGCGACGAGTCTAAAACTTTTCTCGATCTCGATGAAATCATTTCCGACTTAGTGGAACAGCGAGAGTTCTCCATCGTCATCCTGCGCAACCTGACGAGTTTGGCAGGAATGTCAAAACTAGACCCGTTGTCAAAACAAACGGCGTTGTATAGCTCGTCCCTATGCACGCTGTCATATGCGGCCTCGAAATCGACAAAAAGGTGGTGGGTGTCGATTTGCATTTCTTGGGTCTTTTCCAGGATCTGCCGTACAGTGCAAATCTGGTCGATGGTGGACTTCCCCTGAAGCCACACAGATATGGACCTATCAGGTTGTTGACGAATGGTTTCAGGCGCTCACACAAAACGGCAGAGAGGATCTTATAGGCGATGTTCAGGAGACTTATCCATCTATAGTTGGCGCCGTCAAAGGGGTCTCCTTTCTTATGGATCGGGCAAACGATACTGAGATTCCACTCATCGGGCATGCTCTCCTCCGACCATATCTTACAGATGAGTTGGTCCAGGTACCTTACCAGCTCATCTCCAGCTGCCTTAAGCAGTTCCGCAGACAGTCCGCATGCACCAGCAGCTTTCTTCGACTTAAGTCTCGATATCGCTATCTTGACTTCTTCTAGGTCGGTGGGACGGAGTTCTCGTCGATCATCGTCAATTGCGTTGAGTGGAACATTCTGCCTCACAGCGGTATAGGTGTCATCATCGCCGTTTATCAGCCTGCAGAAATGGTTTTTCCAAATTCCCAGTATCGACTGCGACTCTACTACAAGTTGTCCATTCTCGTCCCGGCAGGCTTCTGTCCGAACTTACATCCACTGGGTAACTGTTTCACCGTCTGGTAAAAGTTTCGGACATCGTTCCTGCCGCAGCACCTCTCCATCTCCTCGATCGCGCGCTTCTCGTGCTCTTTCTTTTTTTCTCCTGAAAAGGCGTGTCTCGTCCCTTCGTCTCTGTTCGTAGAGCTCACGAACAGCTCTCTTTGTTCGTTGCAGCCTTGCTTTGTAGGCTTCCAGCTTCACTCCATGTGCCAGCCGGCAGTCGTTGTCGAACCATGGTTTTTTTTTAGGTGGAGCCGTAAAACCCAGCACATCAGTGGCAGCTTCTTGGCAACGCCTCCAATCTTCTACGATTGCTTTCGCAGACGGCGTCGAACGTAGAGAGAGATTCCGGGAGACACGTTCGATCCTGGCACTCCATTGCGATTGTAGCTTTCCGACGTGAAACCGTGGTATCCTTTCTCGACTTCGCTGTTCTATTGGTAGCCGAGTTCTTTCCTTGGTAACAACAAGTTATTGAGTCAACATTGGTGCCTCGGAACGTTCGAACATCAAGAATAATGGAGGAGTGCCTGACGTCGATCGCAACGTGATCAATCTGATTGACGGTTGTTTGATCAGGGAACCGCCAGGTCCCTCTATGGATGGTGAGGTGTGGGAAGTGTGTGCTAACTACAGAGAGGTTTCGTCCCGTAACAAAGTCCACCAGTCCTTTCTTCGGACGTGGTTTCATTGCGGGCTGCACTCTAGCAAAACGTTTTGCCTAAGTCTGC
Organism: Eristalis intricaria; assembly: GCA_964034865.1. Classification (NCBI taxonomy): domain Eukaryota; kingdom Metazoa; phylum Arthropoda; class Insecta; order Diptera; family Syrphidae; genus Eristalis; species Eristalis intricaria. The sequence goes on from OZ035877.1 coordinate 12,913,253, forward strand.
CTCGAAGTCGATTGCAGAACAAACCCGAATCCGAATAAGCGCTGCCTTCTCTCTTTGTAGCAATCGCCGCAGTAGATGTCGTTGTTATTCATCCTCTTTTTCCCGGCCCGTCCCACCGCAACTCCTGGATAGCGGTGATACATAACTTGTAGGCCTCTAGGGCCTCTGCGAGTTCACCGGCAACACGTGGTCTGTAAAAGGACCTCACATTCCGCGTGCAGAAATCGAAAGCCAAAAGAATCGTCACCAGAAGTATATCCGAGGCAGGTTCGTGTATGTGAACTCGAGTTTTTTTTTACGTGGTGGGGAAGGAAGGGTCAACCTCCAACTGGCAGGACCGGTCAATTTGATTAGCCCCAGTCCGGAAAGGATCCAGTGTCAGTAGCACCTTGCAGGGTTTGAGCGCCGTCGTTGGCCCTATGAAAGGACTCATCCGCCTCCAGGTCTATTCCAGAATAGCGACCTGACCTTGGTAACCAGGTTGTTCCTGCTGACCGGAGTTGTGGATGCATCCGTTGGCCTATCTGTTGATCAGCCCCTCCACCGCCATTCTGTAAGAGAGATGGGCCCTGGTAGGCTCACTCTCCTCATTTATGTTTGCAGCGGAGAAAGACATCTGACGAGGGTTGGCCACCCCATCTTTTGTCGATGGTACTCGGTTCCCGGAATTTACCACGTTGGGGTGAGAGGGACCGTTCGAAGACAGAGGGTAAGTTCATGCGCTTGTGTCTGCATGGTTTGCATGTCAGCGCTTGGAAATCCCGGCATCCTTATACGCTTAAATTTTCGCGATTTCCGCATACTAGAACGCTTTTCCTGTTCCCTTTAACTGTTGACACATCTAGTAAAGGCCCAAGCTTGCAACTGACTCCAGAAGACAATGAACAGTTGTGCAGCGTTAACCATGTGATCTGAAGAACTTATAAAGTTCATGAAAGTATACCCGATCGGGTGCCGTCTTAAGTTTGTTACACTTTCTCGGTAGCTTACGTAACAGCGCCCATCATCTGACATCTCAGTTAATTAGCGCTTCAACAAATTTAACATCCGAGGCGCCAATGCCCCTTCACAGCCCTCGATGCTCTCCAATCAGAACTCTCATCGGCTTTCAGCAAAACACCTCAGAAGAAGTGACCTTAATGTGAGGTCACCTCGCCGATTGCAGCCTCTTCCCCAGCGACGCCCAGGCAACGCCGGACAGCACATAACTTTGTCCAGTTCCATGCCCCCATTCAGGTCAAACACACGCGACCATAATGTGCTCGCCTGTGCTCGCAGAGTGTGTTCCAGATTACAACGACCCCAAGTGACGTTTAATCGTTTGGCGCTGTCATACTTTCTCACTAATGTCATCGCAGTGCTGCCGCCGTCAGCGTCGCGCTCCTCGGCCAAAACAAAAACACGAGAGAAAACGAAAACAAACGCAAGCAAAACAAAACAAAAAAAAACACACACACACAAACACACGCAAGAAACATAAATGAGGGTCATGCGCCCAACTGGTAACGGCCATTTAATTGACCCATATATCACATAGAACGCGTACTTAAAAGGCTCTTAACGATGACATTCACTGCGAACGCGGGGCGGCGGCGCGGCGAGCGCGAGTGGCGATCGGCACAGCACAGCACTTAAGTGTTTTATGCTGTAGCCGCGATGGAACATGGAGCACATGCCCTCGCGCAGGCGGTGTTGCCAGAACGTTCGATTGGGTGGCGACTCGTCGCCTAAATGGCTTTGTTTATAATGACACTGAAAGTCAAAACAAATTTGTGGGTGGGCTTTGGTTCATTGTCGATTGCTGTGAGTGCTTGTACACGATTTTTGGAGCGATTCTTTTTGCTTGATACCCTGTGGACAGCAGTTTCATGAGCTTGTTTCGAAGGCTCGCATTTTGAATGAATCTTAAGCTGGCAAGCGTAACCAACCACTGGCTCTATTGGTTGTGGCCGAAACATCTTGGATTTGAAAGTCTGATGCTGAACCGAAAAATCACGTCAGCATCAAATCAGCGGTCGTCGTAATTATGTCGCCCATCCGCAGCGACTAGCGACCGCTCTTCGATCCAGTGCCAGACGTTGCTTATCGAGATGCTTCTTGTGGGACGAAGCCCTTCGTGGTATTGTGGATCTGGGGTGTTTATCTACTTGGATCACCAAGTTGTGGTAGCATGAGCACCAATCACCTGCAGCAGAAAATTTAGCACTCATGTCGGTTGGCGCATTGTCATTGGCAACCAACTTGAGTCGAAAACTTGGTCTCCTGACTTGTAGGACCAAAATCAGAGGAGGAAGAGCAAATCTGCGGTGTAAAATTGTTGGAATGGATTCGTTTGGAATCTTCTGAATATCTTCAAGTTAAAGAAACAAGGTTTTGGTGACGAGAAGTAGCGACCCTGAGACCATCGGCTATAGGATGCAGTTCAATCTGTAGATCGGACACGGGTGAAGATTGGCCGAAGGAGGATAATGAAGAAAGAGTTGGCTATTGTTTTCTGACAAAAGCACATCTTCGTGCTATTGTGGACATTTTTCGCCAGGATGGGTTGGGAAGTACGACAATATGCGAGGAGTTCAATGGTGAGCAGGGCCTTCTTTGTGGGGAAAGACCTATACTCCAAAGGTTTGCTCATGTGGCAGGAATGTCATTATCACGACTTCCAAGACGGGCTTTGAATGCGATTTTATAAGGTAGACGACGGTGATTGGATCAAGTTGAAAAACTCGCCCGTTTAAGCTTGGGCATAGCTCCTCATGAGTCGATGGCGGAGGATGGTTTCGACTGAAGATCTCTCTCACTTCTTTACAGCATTAGTGGTTCATGCTGGTCAGAAGATAATGATGATGATGATGATGATCATAGCCACAAAGACACACACCGCAAGGGGGCCAACTTTCCCGGTCAGACTATAACTCAGTCTCAGGAGCTAGAAACCGTAGACTCTCGTGAAGCCTATGCAACCGAAATCATCTTCTTCTTTATTTGGCACTACAGTCCTGTCCGGTATGGACCTCAGTATCATTTGAGGTCATGCCTTAAGAGACAAACCAGGGCTCTCATCGCGTAACTTTTCAGATTCTCGACTTTAACGATACAATAATTGACCACAAGAAGCACTCAACGTTTATTTTGATTTAAGTTTATTGTCTCTGTATTTCAAATACTGCTCCTTTCAAACGTTCAACAACGAACGCCGTCCTCATTCAAGAAAAAGGGTCCTCTCCTCAGTGCTGCCAAGTCTCGGCAGATGTGACACGTCACACGACTATCGTCCTTTTGATTAAATTCGGTGATTTGCTTCATGTAAGACCATCACTATCGTCTCGCCTATCGTTACAGTTTGAGTGCTCTGAAAATAATATCCCTCACGTAAAACTGACATCTGTGCTTTAATTCCTCTCAAATTTAACTAACACTAGAAAACTATGCAAATACGACCTATCACTCAAAAAATGTCTCAAAAGTGTAGAACGAGATATGTATACACAATTTGTTGTCATTTATTAGGAAACGATACTGAAATAGGCATCGCCAATAATCAGTCGTCGAGACGATATTTAATGACAGTTTCAAGTCTACGCGAAGCAAGCGAAACCATATCTCTCAGACGCTATCGTTTTTTCATGCTTACATGAAGCGAAACTATCGTCGAAACGCTGGCGCGAGACGATTGTCGTTTTACGGGATTAGAGCCCAGCCTCTTTGGTTAAGGTGACGCCTACCTACAACCGCTGCAGCTCTATGGGTCGCAGCACCCGGTTGCAATGTAACTCAACACTGAGTTGGGTCATAATTCCCATTCTATGTCAAGCACGATCACCATATTCCCAGCTCCCCCCGTGATTTTGGTTTAAGCCACAGCCACCATGCCGCTTCCACTTTCTACGGATTGATCAATCTAGTTAACATCAGCTCTGAGGTTCATTGCTATGAGATCCTTTCTCTGGGCATATACACAATTGTGTTCCAAGTCCTCCGAGCTGGAGCCTCAGGCCCAGGACTCTCTATTCGACAGGGATCTCTTACCTAGAGGAACACCTTTAAGGCCCGTCCGCAAAGAGACGGTCCGCCTCCTCTAGCGTCTACAAATGACATGTCCATTTTGTAGCGGAATGTTGTTCCACAGTCGCACAGTGGTCCCGCAGTGGAAATAAATACCCGAAGTGACATATTTTTTCCCGGCCAAATGGTTTATGTTTTTCGATTCTACAAATATGAGAACCTAGAAAGGCAAAATTTTGTTGACTTTTGATCATCCGTTTGGCTTTACCGTTAGCTCAAAGTCGGGACTTTGAAAATTACAACAATTGACGTATTTTTTAAGCAAATTTGACGTGCCATATTTTCTAAAATTATGTACATTGGAACCTAAAGTAAATTTTTTTTAAAAAGGTCATACATCTTGCTTTCAAACTGCGTTTTCAGTTTTTTCATATTGCTTAGCATTTTCTTAAACCAGGCTTTTAAGTAAAGGCACACAACCGCTGCAGCTGTATGGGTCGCAGCACCCGGTTGCAATGTAACTCAACACTGAGTTGGGTCATAATTCCCATTCTATGTCAAGCACGATCACCATATTCCCAGCTCCCCCCGGCAACCCAAGGTCCAAGCCTAATTCACTGAACAGCAGTTCCATTGTCGCTGCATTCGCCCACAACAATCTGAGCAAGCCACACTTTCAAAGTACACTTCGACTCCATTCGGTTCTTCTCCGAAGCGTGCTGGCAACACTCTGGACCGCTGCCTCGGGGCCGGGAGTGCGATAAGACTCATGTCTGTCCACCACCATCATAAGCACCAGATTCACGCTGTTCTCTATCGACTCTTACTCGAACCATTTACACATCATGCCCGATCGCCGTTATAACGTATACACCTGGTAATTAGTCAAACGCCTGCCGGGGTAATTAAGACCGCGCACCACGAGTGTGTGTGCAGCTTCCGATGATGACGGCGGCGGCGGAGGCGATCGCGACGACGGTGATGATGATGACGATGGCCGGATGGCTTTGGACTGGGTCACATGGCGGCTCTATGAGCAGCGAAATGCTCATTTCGAGCAGAATGCCCTTAAGGAGTTCTCCGCGATTCGCGGCATAACTCTGGCACGCGGTGGCGGCCAGGAACTGGAAACCTGGATGTGGATTAATGGAGTTTCACCCATAAATGTCATTCTTGCGGCGCGCTGATCGCAGTGAACACGCGTCCGAGCGGTGTGCAGCGGCCTCAGTGTCCCTAGCTTGGCGCACATCCATCTCGCGCGGAGGTGGCGGTCCGCCGGGGGAATTCAGGTCGAAGCTAGAGATGTGGACCAATTTATTGAAGCTAGGAAGCCGTTCGCTGTTGCTGCGTGTACTTGAATGAAGTGTAATAAGGATGACAGGCACTCTTGCTGGCGAGCGAACGTGGATGTAGGTGCTCCAATTAGTTGTGCTGCTGCCGCTGCCCGCTGGTTGAGGTGGAATTGGATGAGCCTTGGGCGAGTAGCAGTGAAGTGGAACAGGGGGCCTACATGTGTACGGTGAAACCGGGTGCTGGTTCTTAATTTTGACAGTTGCACTGGAATTTCATTTTGAAGTCGACGGCCGCGGAGCGGCGATGGATGGGGATTCGGATGTAATGAAAGAAAATTAGAGATGCCGTTGGCCAAAGCAAACATGACACCACCATCAGTTGTGGAAATGACGAAGAAATGTGTACGCGCCTCCGGAGGGAGACTGGATGCAATTGCTGGGGAACTTTGTCTCCGGAGAAGTTGTAAATTGGATTGGAACGACAGTGCCCATCGGCGCTGTAGTGGCGATTGCTGCTGCCAGGATGGACCACCTATAAATTGGTTTTTCAACGGTTATTGTGGTTTCACTGAGGATGGTGAAGATAGCCCATGCCAATGGCATGCAAGATTCGCAAACCCACGTACTCGATTTTGGGAATAACACACATCCTGCACTCCTCTACCACTCATCCCGCGGAACTGCCGTTAGGAATTACTTCGAGGGGCTGGTTATCGAATTATGCTATGCTCTGGCAGGCGGCCTCATGGGCCCGTCTCGTTGCCTCCGCTCTCCGCAATTTAAATTGCACGTCAAGGACGTAGGAGCTCATTTTGTTTCAGTTCCAGTTAGCTTGTGAGGTTGTCAAGTCGTGGATTAAGTTGTCCACAATTGGCAGGTTAACGGACTGCCGTTCTGCCGCAAAGCGATTACAGTGAAAGACTACAGGCTCCGCGTCCTACGGCGGGACTGAGAGGCAAACTATCGTGTCCACATTTGTGTTTTCGATAGCCGCCGTGTCCAGCAGTTCCTGTCTGTCTAAGGTGGTAGTTACAGTCTCCTACTGGTCTCGATGTCCACCTCTCGATAACGGGAATAAGTTAGTGGGTCCATCCTATGTGTGATGTGAAGTGATGTCCTACTTAGCCTGCCACTGTATTAGTGATGCTGCCCACTCTTCCTTTCTTATTTGCTTGGTCTGCTGCCGATCAATGGTTCGCCTGCGATAAACTCTACTCAGCTCGTCTGCCAGAATGTCTGTGGGAAACATTCATGCTAAAACAAACGCTGCGCCGTCCGAGATAGTCCTAAAACCACTGATTGCACATACTCTGCAGACTGGCGTCATCATCCTTCTCAGTCGTCCTACCGCTAGTGCAGCCGACCAAATTGAGGCAGCGTACTGAACTAACTACTCGTGAGAGAAGCATTCTGCGTGCATATCCGGGCCCGCTTATGTTCGAAAGCATTCGAGAGCGCGGTCCTTGCATGAGTAATGCCTTCTCACTGGTATAACATAGGAAAGCCTGTTGTCCAGTACAATCCCTAGGTACTTTACTGAATCTTTCGACCTCGTCGTCTAATCTGCATCTAGAGAGCTTGGACATTCCACCATCTTTCTGATTGCTACAAGTACCACCTTTGTTTTGTTCCAAGCCGGCAGTCTCAACCCACTCTTTCATTTTGGATATAGCAGTGTTTGCAGCGCACTCCACCTCCTCTATGTGTTTTGCCACAGTAACTACCGCAATGTCGTCGGAAAGGCCAATAACTAGGAAGCACTAGATGCCAGCAACGCTTCCTGTAAATGCACGTGCCAAGTTCACATACAGCCTCCTCCAGGCGCCCTCTGGATAGCTTTTTAATCAACCGCCTAGAGGTGAACCAATATATGCAGTGGTCCCTTGTCCAGGGGCTTAAACCAAGTTCGGGGTTTGCGCGTGGCGATACTGCCCCACAGTGTAGTTCAGAGACGGCAAGAAGCCTCAGATAGGGATAGCAAGGACACCGATTTTCGCTTCTGCAAGTGGAATGTGAGGTCTCTTAACAGACCACGTGCAGTCGATGAACTTGCGGAGGCCCTAGAATCGAGACAAAAGCGGCAACAATGGGTCTAGTGGGGATCGAGGGCAAAACTAAGTATATACTGTCCTCCAGAAAGAAGACCACAATGGCCAGTGCCAGCTATGACTTCGAGTTAGTTGAGGACTTCGTAGCAGCTATTGAGTAGTAGAGCCACATTTCGAAGGATCAAGCTGACTTTATATAAGATCTTGCAGTCCTTCTGTACATCTCAGACGCATGGAGTTCTGCGTGCAGTCTTCGGTCCTGTTTGCGTGGACGGTTCTTGGAGGAGAAGATTCTATCCCGAACAACATGAGCCTAGTCCAGCGGACGGAGAAAAGGATCCAAAGCCTAAGGCGGCCGGGCAATGTAGAGCATATGGACAACTCAGCTCCCGACCGAAGAGTCTTCCACTCTGGACCTACGAGAGAACGGACGCCTGCGTCTAAAGTGGTGCACACCACCTAGCCAGAAATCTTGGAGAGGCTTGTTAGTTGACGTCCACGTCCACTTCGGTATGTACCGCTAAATAAAGGAAAATAATTCAAAAATTAAAGAATCAATCAGAACCAGCAGTCACCAGAAAAAAAAGTAATGTCCTTAACTTATTTATAAATAATTTTAATATATGCCTTTATTCTCCGTGACCCGAGCTACATTTTCTATCATTGTAAGTTCGATTCCTGGTAGAACACAATTCATTTTCACCGCCCCACCTCTTCCGACTCTCATGCTCAGAGAGAATTCCTTTATAGAAAGGCTTCTCAAACAGGGGTTCAAAAACTGCAGGAACAAGATCATGCACGACACGAGTGGTTGCTATAGAAGTAAGGCTCTCGACGAGTTGTGCCACCACCTAAATTATATTACGATTACTATCAACAATTTTTAAACTGAAAGACTCGGACTGACAAAAATTCCGAATAACTCGGAAGGGTACAGCTTGTCTTAAATCCCGAAAAATAGGTTTCGTTTATAGTTAAGTGAAGCTATCGTTTGGAATTGCACAACTAAACAAACAGAAATACTCAACTCTACAATCTGTAGTTAAACAGATTGACATGTGCTTGAGGCATTTATCATACTTACTTACTACCCTTGTGGGTCCTAGGGATTACAATGCCTACTCGCCATCGATTGCGGTTTCGGAAAATGTGTCTCAGCTCTCTACAAACTTTTTTCCCGGTTACGGTGCTTCCTTCTCAACTGTTCTAGGACCACCGAGCATCCTGCTATCCTGTGTAAGCGGGTTCCATTGCATCTCTTGGCTAACTATGGACCTGCCACCCTTTCGGAGTGTGTGAGCAATACGCTGCAATTTTTGTCGTCGTATGGTTGTGTCTATAGGTTCGTTAGAGATACGGCTTGGTCAGGATATCCTTAAGATGTAGCGTAGGCACCTATTGACAAACGTTTGCAGCTTGCTCGTGAGCCGCAAGGATTCAACGTTGGCTTTTCGTGTTTATGCTAATTGCATTACTTCGCCAAACTGTAGATAGCATCCCAACCGCATATTTAGCTTTGCCTATGCGGTTGGCTGTATCCAGTTCGGTTCCGCTATCGCTTGAGAAAATACTCCCATGGTACTGGAAATTCTCTACTCTCTCAACCGCCGTCGATGAGTTTGAGTCTTACGCTGATCATTTTTATTTTTTTATTTGGTCAAGGTAAATTATTCTGTAGTCAGTACTATTGTCTTCAGATGTAAGAGTCCATCGAATGCCTCCTTTTCCTGTTGACAAGGCCACATTCAACACATACAGCTTAATTTCAGTTCAAATACAAAACACATTTAAGTAGTCTCTGGGTGGTGGTGGGTGGCATTGAACTCCCTTCAACTCCAACCCCTCAACGCCATACAGCCTGGCGGCCCAAAATGAAAACTTGTCTCATAAAAGTGTAACCACCACTGAATCACAGTTGAGCCAAATCGATCAAAGCGCTTCATTAAAACGTCCACACAGCCGTGCGGGCTGCATTCCATTCCCATTCCAGTGCTAAAGCTCCATGCAAGCGGAACCAAACGGGAGTATGTGCAAGCGCGCCATTGTCATTCTCGTATTTTCACTAGAAAGTCTGTCAATGTTTCGCTTTTACGGGTCCATGTCAGCGCTACTGCCCTAAACGATCGAAGCACAGCCGTATGCATCGGCAGCGGCAAGCATCTCCCCGACACGCCGCCGTCGCACCGTCTCTAGTTGCTAGCTATTTGCCAAGTCTAATTGATTTTGGTCCGACACTTGTGTGCGCTGGTGGCCAGTGCGGCTGGCCTCTGGCCACCCGATCGTTTCTCCGACGGACCGAAGCGTGAATATTTTCAATTTATTAAGCAATTTCCACGTTAGTTCCTTCGCTCAAGTTTATTACGTGCTAAATTTTTAATTGCATCTGCCGCCGCAGATGGGTGCTTTCTTCGGCCAGGTGCCGCACGCCGAACAGGTGGCTGGTGCATCCGAGTGACTCACTGGCCGAACTGTGATTAATTAATTTTTCATTTCTCCTCGTCTCGTCTTCGACTTGGGAGGCTGTCTTCAATCGAACGTTTCGATTAGAAATTTCTTGCCGGAAGACTGTGTGTTCCGGAGACGTGCTGGCTGCCGTTGTTGTAGCCCTCCACGAGATACTTTCGACGCGAGAATGTTGACTCCATGCGATTGAACTTGAAAACCGGTGAAAGGACGCTGGTGGAGAGCGCAGTCCATCAAGTGGCAGGCGATGAGGTTGATTGAGTGATGGTGGGTGACGTTAGTGCCTTCTAGGGCTGTTCGTTTGCCTAGGAGGTGCATTTGACCTACACTTGGAGGCTTTTCTTTTATGACTCTGGTGGTATTTCTAGACCTTGTGTTCCAGTCAGGGGCAAATTAGCTTTCACTTCAGAGAATCCCAGCTATTCCCGCTGAACTTGTTCACACCGAACATTCTTGGCTGGACTTTGAACCGAATCACCAAGCATCCCCAGTTCTTCGCTAGCTTCTCTTCGTTTTCTTATTTGTTGTAGCGGGGAGAATTTTGTTCCATGCCATATTCTCCTCTTCTTGTCAGGCCTGTCTGAGCCAGAGCTAGCTGTCTTCCATCTGACTTGATCTGGACTTCTCGAAACAGTAATCTCGAATTGGAAGACCCGTCTTGGAGATATAGGTAATTTTTCAAAATGGCAGTTCGTTCTGTATAATTTGTCTGACAGCTTCTGGGACCTTCAATTGGGTGTAGCGGCGCAAAAGAAACCTCGGGATTTTTTTCCCGAAGGTTAGTGAAAATCTTCGACAAGAACGTTGGCACACAGAAGCGTGGGATTTTTACTCACAAAAACCACCTCCCTGAATTTATTACGACTACAACTAAGTGAAGACTTTCCGAAGGTTAGTGAAAATCTTCGACAAGAACGTTGGCACACAGAAGCGTGGGATTTTTACTCACAAAAACCACCTCCCTGAATTTATTAAGACTACAACTAAGTGAAGCACTTAACCAGTAGTTTGTATTTCATGATTTAGGTATTGGTCGGCAGGTTACTCTCCAATGAAAGGTCCTGTAGACTATCGCACGAGATCAAGGGGTCTAATCCTTTGTAGTCGGCGCAAGACATTAGTTTCCTCAAGGATCGGGTGAACTGCAGAGTTTGTGTGCTCTTCTAGGCGGTGCTTATGTTTATAGGCAAAGTTCTTAACTTCTTCTTGTAGTGGTAATATTCCAAGATCTCTGTGGATCTCTGTGGTGCATTAACAATAGTTCAAAGCACCTTATTTTGAAAAGTCTGTAAATGTACCCCAAAATTTTACGCCATAAGTCAAAACAGAATTTAGGATTTGCTTGTATTAAAGCAGTTTCTTGTCAATACTTAGCTTTTATCGACCACCAAAGTTGAGTGAAGCCAACTTCATAGAAGAAATGGAAAATCAAATTAATTCAATTAACAGAAGACAAAATATCATAGTTATGGGAGACATAAGCATAATCATAGATGTGCAGAAAGATGAAGAATTGTACGCAGCGAGATATATAGACATGATTACTTCTAAAGGCCTACAAAACATAGCTCTATCTAATACAAGAGTTGATCTCAATAGAGGTTCATGTACTACTATCGATCACTGCTTACTAAGAAGTGCGTATGATAAAGTCTACGCAGCTACTGTGGAAACAAACATATCGGATCACAACACATTAATGTGTGGTTTACCAAAAAATAATAAATCCCAGAGCAAAATATTGGAAAAAACTATAATAAGTGAAAATAGAGTACACGAACAATTATCGAGGATTGACTGGAGTACTTTGGAGAATGCAACAAGTGTGGATGATTACTATGAAACGATTGTCAACATTTTCAATGGAGTTTATGGAAAAGCTCGTATAAATATTAAAATAAGAAGAGACAAACAAAATCCCTGGATGACAGTGGAAATAATAAATCTCTGTAAGGAAAGAGATAAGCTATATAACAAATGGAGAAACAATAAAAGATGCATGAGTTATGAAACTCAATACAAATATTACCGTAACTACGTCAACAAAAGAATAAAAAATGTTAAATCAGAATATTACAAAAACTAATTTGCGAAATACAGAAAAGATCCAAAGAATACCTGGCGGCTTATAAATAACATCTTGGGCAAAACGACCAGTAACATTGATGAAGTAATCACTCGAAACTTCCAAGCAGATGCGAATGCAGATAGTATCGCTAGTAAATTTGCTATTAGATTAACAGAAGAAATTAAATCCATTGTTCACAGCTGTGATTTGAGAACAAATAATGGAAGCGAAACAAGCACAATACCGTCTTTGTTCCTAGAATACGTACCGGACGATGAAATTTGGAATATTATAAGAAAAATGAATTATAAGAAAATAATGTGTATATCAGAGCTAAAGACTTGAAGTACAATGCCAGTGCTTTAGTTCCGGTAGTTGCAAAGCTTGGATATAAGTCGTTGCAAGAAAGTCAATTCCCAAAGAAACTGAAAATCGCATTTGTTCGACCCATCTACAAATCCGGAAGAAAGGATGATCCATCAAACTACCGTCCGATCTCAATTCTACCAGTTCTAGATAAGATAATAGAAGAAGTAATGGCAAACAGATTACAATCGCAACGGACTGCTAGGATCTTTGCCGATCGAGTCTCCCGGAATCTCTCTCTAAGTTCGTCGCCACCTGCGCAAACAATCGAAGAAGATTGGAGGCGTTGTCAAGAAGCCATCAAAGATGCTGCCACTGATGTGCTGGGTTTTACGGCACCACCTAGAAAAAACCCATGGTTTGACAACGAGTGTAGGCTGGTACATGCAGCGAAGCTGGAAGCCTACAAAGCAACGCTGCAACGAACGACGAGAGCTGTTCGTGAGCTCTACGAACAGAGACGAAGGGATGAGACCCGGCTTCTCAGAAGAAAGAAGAAAGAGCACGAGAAGCGCGCGATCGAGGAGATGGAGAGGTGCTACGGTAGGAACGATGTCCGAAAGTTTTACCAGAGGGTGAAACAGTTATCCAGTGGATATAAGGTTCGCACAGAAGCCTGCCGGGACGAGAATGGACAACTAGTAGTAGAGTCGCAGCCGATACTGAGAATTTGGAAGAACCATTTCTGCAGGCTGATAAACGGCGATGATGACACCAATACCGCTGTCAGGCAGAATGTTCCACTCAACGCAATTGACGATGATCGACGAGAACTCCGTCCCACCGACCTAGACGAAGTCAAGATAGCGATATCGAGACTAAAGTCGAAGAAAGCTGCTGGTGCATGCGGACTGTCTGCGGAACTGCTTAAGGCAGCTGGAGATGAGCTGGTAAGGTACCTGGACCAACTCATCTGTAAGATATGGTCGGAGGAGAGCATGCCCGATGAGTGGAATCTCAGTATCGTTTGCCCGATCCATAAGAAAGGAGACCCCTTTGACTGCGCCAACTATAGAGGGATAAGTCTCCTGAACATCGCCTACAAGATCTTCTCTGCCGTTTTGTGTACTCGCCTGAAGCCGTTTATAAATAACCTGATTGGTCCTTATCAGTGTGGCTTCAGGCCAGGGAAGTCCACCATCGACCAGATTTTCACTGTACGGCAGATCCTGGAAAAGACCCAAGAAATGCAAATCGACACCCACCACCTTTTTGTCGATTTCAAGGCCGTATATGACAGCGTGCATAGGGACGAGCTATACAACGCCATGTCTTGTTTTGACATTCCTGCCAACCTCGTCAGGTTGTGCAGGATGACGATGGAGAATTCTCGCTGCTCCATCAAGGTCGGTAACGAACTCACCGAGACCTTCAATGTCAAAAAAGGATTTAGACAAGGTGACGCGCTGTCATGTGATTTCTTTAACATCATCCTGGAGAAGATCGTGCAAGACTCACACGCCAACACTAGAGGCAGGATCTTCCAGAAGTCCGTACAACTGCTAGCATACGCGGATGACATTGACGTGATTGGCAGAACACAGCGAGCCGTTAATGAGGCGTTTGCTGGCATTGAGGCGGAGGCGGCTAAAATGGGTCTAGCGGTGAATGAGGGCAAAACGAAGTATATGCTGTCATCAAGAAAGGACACACAACATCGACGTATTGGACAGAGCGTCACAATGGGCAGCTATAACTACGAGTTAGTCAAGGACTTCGTCTACCTCGGCTCCGCAGTAAACAGTACAAACAACATCAGTACCGAGATCAATCGCAGAGTAACTCTTGCCAACCGCTGTTTCTATGGGCTCAAGAGGCCAAGCTGACCCTATACAAGACCTTGATCATCCCAGTCCTGCTGTACGGCGCGGAGGCATGGACAATCTCAAAAGCAGATGAGGAAGTCCTCGGTCTCTTCGAGAGAAAAGCTCTGCGTGCGATCTTTGGTCCTGTTTGCGTTGACGGTTTCTGGGGGAGAAGATTCAACCACGAACTGTACGGGCTGTACAGCGACATGAGTCTAGTCAGGCGTCTTCGGATCCAACGCCTAAGATGTCTAGGCCATGTAGAGCGTATGGACAACTCAGCTCCGGCCCGGAGAGACTTCGACTCCGAACCCGTGGGACAACGCAACAGAGGACGCCCGCGTTTAAGGTGGCGCACCCAGGTGAAGAAGGACCTCAACCAACTTGGCGTGCGACACTGGAGACAGCTAGCCAGAGACCGTGCTAGCTGGAGAGGCTTGTTGGTTGAGGCCCAGGTCCACCCCGGACTGTAGCGCCAAATGAAGAAGAAGAAGAATGGCAAACAGATTACAAGACTATATAGCCAAATATAAAATCATTAATAAGAACCAGTATGGGTTCTTGAGAAACAGAAATGTAAACCAATATATGGTCCCGTCTGAGAGGAAGGCGAATGGAGCAGAAGAAACAACCGCAAGCTCTACGAGCTGCACCAGGATGCGGATGTAGTCCCGAAGGCAAAGATCCGTCGACTGTACTGGCTTGGCCACATCGAGCACATGGACAACAATGCTCCAGCTAAGAGGGAATTCGAATACGAGCCTTCTGGTTCGAGAAGGAGAGGGAGACCCAATCCCATCCCTATAAAGAACAAGTAATCGCGGATGCAAGACAGATTGGTCTTAATGACTGGGAGCAGCGTGCCCAGGACCGCATTTATACTTGCCAGCCTGCATGAATGGGTCGCCAGCCTGATAAGTAACTAAGTAAGTACGTTAGTAAGTTACGTTATTTTAAATAATTGTGAAATGCCTTACCGTTTTGAGAAGGATACCGCAAAGTGGTTAAGTGGATACTTTATTGGTACTTTGCGACTTCACATGAATATTTCGTGAATTCATATTTAAATAAAAATTACTTCACATTATTTAAGCATTAAGGGCTTATTAGTTACTATCTTAAGGTACGCCTTTTACTTAACCTCTCTCTCACAATTATTCAAGGGAACGCCTTCCTCCCATTCTCGGTTTCAAAAAATCGATTTTTTTAAATTTAATTCGAACCTATAACTATTCAAGGATGTTCCTTTAAATATCAAGTGAAAATTTCAAAAACTCTTGAAGATATAGTCGATTTATGTTAGAAGAGCGGTAGGTTTTATACTTTAAACCCGTTTTCCTCGAAACAGTGTTTTTACGACTGGCGCATGAGGTTACTCAAACACTATTCTATATAAGGATAAATCAAATCGGTGAAGATATTCCTTACTTTTTAGCTTGATTTGAGGCTGGGAAAAGGCGATTTTGAAGAAAAAAAAAAATGTCAATGGTCCGCCATTTTCTTAATTTTTGTGCGAAATTAATAATCCTAGTTCATACCAGAGGCAAACATGTACTCTTTCTGATCCCGTTGGAATTTTTGGTTTCAGATGTTCTATTGAGTCGCCGAAAAGAAGGGCTTTTGTTTGATCACAAAAAACAGCAACAAAAAAAAATATTAGTAATTAATTATTAATTATTATTATATATATTAATTATTATTTATAATTAGTAATTAGTAACATTTTTTTCTTCTTTTTTAAGTTTTCAAATAAATGTATGCAAAGTTACAAGGCCAAAAAATATTTTATGTACCGATTGAAAATCGTCAAAATTTGAAATCGTGAATCGTGGGGGCCTTTAACCTCTTTCGAATTTGCTCTTCCGTCATTTGAACACCGGTCATAGCCTTATATTGACTAATAAATAATTTTCTCCTTTTTAAAACACGGTTATTGTGACTAAATCAAAAGAACGGTATGCTTTTTTAAAATTAGAGAGAGAGAGACAGGGAGATTAAGATTCTCTGATGGGCTTGTTCGTCGTTTTATCAAAGATATTACACTTTCATTTCCGAAGTCTGTTCAGTTGCCTGCTACAAACTTCACAAGGCCTTGCAGTCTTCCCTTTCCACTGAGTGTCAACCCCGCTCTAGGTGACTCATCTGAGAGCAATCGGCTGAGAAGTTCGGTCGCGAAGGCTTCCGCAAAATCCCATGCACTTTCGTGTCAGTGCCTAGAACAATCACTCTCCAATGCACTTGCAGCGACTGTCCGCTGCTACCAGCTTCAGCAGAATGACTCTACAAATCCCTTCGTCAAACTGACTTCAGAGAAATCATAAGACCCGGACCCTAATCAAGAGACCTTCGCTTCATTAAAAGCTGCCCGCCACTCTTCGGGGGATTCGAATCAATCGTCGACGTTAAATGCCAGTAATCTATCCCTTTCACCACCAATTAGTCGATATATCGCTCTGCGACTAGGTGGGAGCTGCCAGTGAAAGGTTAATTTTCACCATGCAGGTGCCCCTCTCTGGCTGCGCCGCCGTCAGCTCAACTTTCTAGCCCGCAATGCACTCCGACACGGGGGAGCAGCGGGCAGACCGCAGACCCAGAGACATCGGGAAACCACCAAACACCTCACAAAGGCCTTCAATTGAAACTCCAAATTAAATTATGGATTCTAACACCGACGGTGGTGGCGAGAACAACAGCGGAGGCACAGCGTGGTTTCATGAATCATGCAGGAGGACCTTGCCGGAGACGAGCACCAGACCAGCCAACGGGCAGCACCGCCGCGCCGCCTCTTCACGACCGACCAACAATTCGTCAGACACTTTGAAAAGCAAAAGTGGCAAGAGTCATCGACGATAAGCGACGGCCACAGAACCACAAGCGGAGCTCGTACTCGCGGGGAGGTGCTTCGTCTCGAGATTTAGGTGCTCGATGCCCTCCTCTGTACGTCATCCGCGTCGCATTGTTCTGCCGAGGTGCCCTCGAGGTGGGCTCGAGTAATCTATTTGGCCTGGTTTGAGTACATCGGCGCTGGCTTAGATCACGATCAAGTGCCGACGTCCGGTTGTGCGGCTGTTCGGTTGACCAGGGCTTGGGCTCGAGTGGTATTCGCGCAACTGAAAGGGAGAAAGTGAGAAGCGAAGAACCGGAGAACTGGGGAACCGGAAGATCCGAAAATGGGCAGTCGTCAATTTTGCTGTTCGCCCTGACATTATGATTGTCATAAAGCGGCGCACTGTTGGCCGCCGATCGCTGATCGCTGATCGGTCGTTCGGTGATCGGTGGTCGTGTCTGGAATGTTTCTGGTACTCAGTGGCCCCCGAGGCCGGGTAATTACCGATGCAGACGCGCGGCGATCAATCGCGATCGATAGCCGTTGCGGTGGCTGTAAGCGGTGCTCCCTTGAAACGATGTTAAACGCCGAAGCGAAGAGAGTTCACTTGGTCAGGTGCAGCCAGAAGGGAAACGTGGCTGTGTGAGTGCCGGCTGACCGACCACGGCCGCTAACTAGGATGCAGTTTAAAATGCCACCAACATTGTGAATGGAAGCAAGGGTGAGCCTCAGGTTGTTTTGTGGGAAAGTATACGTTTTTCAGGTTTCTGGCTTCTCGTTCTCGACGGAGTGCTGTGGTGCACCGTGCCGGTGCATCCATCACTCGGGTGAAAGTAAAATTGTTTGAGAATAATTGAACTGATTTCGATTGACGTGTCTGTGGGGTGTTTTCTCAGCGTAATTACGGTTATGAATGAGAAGGGCTTGCCGAGAAAGGGAAAACGATTTCTAAATCTCGCCGCCGCCACGGCCACCGCCGCTCGGCGAGCATTAATCACGCTTTAATGGCATCATCTGCATGAGGTGCCAGACCGGCTGATTGTCTGGGAAATGAGTCGATGATTAGGGCAAGCGGCCGTCGGCTGGGCGGTTCTTTCCTGTTGCTTTCCAGTCTCTGTGAGGCAATTTGCGATGGCGAGGTAATTTTACTTTCGTTTGACGATAATTAGCTGCTTTCGGTTCATATTTTCTTCGCTGTCGAGTGCGACTTACATCATTTGTCTGATGGCAAAGAGGAAGTCCTTAGGCTAGCTGGGGGTGGGTCAGCTGGAGTTGATGAACCGCGAGACTGAGAACAGTCAGTTTGGTGCCATTACCAGACCAATTAGAGGTTGTTCATTGCTTCAATTAGGCGTGGGTAACATTTTATTACTCAACTCGGCCTGAAATCGATCCCACATCCGAACTGTGGGAACCAGACGACAGACAGATCGTTAAGTTCGACAATTGGAGGCTTCATTGACTTCGAACTCCGTCGGTAATTGCTTGGCATTGCCGTAGCTGGCTGGCTGGTGTTGGTAGGAAATCAGCAGCGGAGTTCGGGACCCGACCTTTTCCACATCAACAGTCCATCATGTGGGGCTTGGTTCCGTTAAGTAAGCATTATCTTCCTGTATGCCTCATCAGTAGGGACTACAGTCGAAAGTTACCCACTGGATCCTCCATAGTAAGAACAATCTTTATGCACGGGTCCGTAGTAAAGATCCACTCACGCAAACTTTGGAATGACTTCGTCTTCTTCTACTTCTAGTGGTTCTACGGTCCGGGGTGAACCTGGGACTAAGCCATTAATCCTCTCCAGTCAGAACCTTTAGTCTCCAATTGCGCATGCCAAGTTGGTTGAGGTCCTTCTCCACTTGTGCGCTTCAACGGTAACGGGACGTCGTCTATTTGCTTTGGCGTCCACTCGTTGGAGTCGAAGACCCTTTCGGGTTAGACCGGTGTTGCCCATACGCTTAACATGGCCCTGCCATCTTAGTCGTTGAATCCGTAGACGCCCGGCTAGGCTCATGTCTCTGTTCAGTGGTTGAATATTCTTCTTCAAAAACTGCCAACGCAAACAGGACCAAAGATTGAACGCAGAGATATTCTATCGAAGAGACCAGGAGCTTCTTCATCCGATCTTGAGATTGTCAATGTCTCCGCGCGATAGTGAAGGGCAGGGATGATCAGGGTGTTGTTCGAGAGACGACTCTACTGCTCAATCGCCACTTAAGCCCAAAGAAACAGCGGTTGGCAAGAGTTACTCTGCGTCTGATCTCGGCACTGATGTTGTTTGTACTATTTACTGCGGAGCCGAGGTAGACGAAGTCCTTGGCTACCTCTAATTTATAGCTGCCCATTATGATGCTCTCTCCAAGTCGTCGATATTGTGCGTCCTTTCTTGATGACAGCAAGTACTTAGTTTTGCCCTCGTTCACTGCTAGACCCATTTTAGCAGATGCCGTCTGAATGTGCTGACACGCCTCATTGCGTGAACACGCTGTGTTCAACTAATCACGTCAATATCATTGTACAACTGTACGGTGTTAGCCAGTGAGTCGTGCACGAACTTCTACGAAGACGATGTTAAAGAAGTGTTGCGCGATATTGCAAGAGGAATAAAAATGATCCCTTTCTTTAATCGACTCAACCAGCAACATATACTAACCCCTTGAGTGAAAGAGCGAGTGGTCAACGTTCGCGTGAATCAGAGAGGAATTGCATGGGCGATCTTCTTTGAACCGCGAAAGGGTACTGTCGATGGTTTGCTAGTGGTAGGAATTCGCCTTTAATAGAAGTCTGAAGACAGCGCATGGCCTTGTCTAAATCCTTTTTTAACATTGAAGGACTCGGTAAGTTAAAACCGACCTTGATGGAGCATCGGGAGATCTCCACCGTCATCCTGTTCAGGCTGACGGGTTTGGCAGGGATGTCAAAACCAGATTGATGTGAAGAAAGAAGCGATTTACTGATGACATGATCCACAATCTGCTTGGTTAAGATTCTTTCAAAGACTTTTGATAAGGTAGGCAAATTCTTATTGGCCGAAAATCTGACGGGACTGATGGTTGAGGTATTTTAGCAACTGGGGTGACTTTGCCTACTTTCCAGCTATCAGGAAATGATGAAGAAGTAACGCAATGATTTATTATTTGCGTTAATGGGCTAATAATGTGAGGTATTAATGCAAAGCGTCGATCTAAAATCATATGCCATTGGCGAGGATGGCATACCTTTAAGAGTTATAATGCTGATTCCATTATAAATCTTAAAGGTATGCCATCCTCTCAAATGGCATTTGCTTTAGAGTCATTAATGCTTTCTCAAGCATCGTTATCATGAAGTGCATTCAAATCCCAATTAAAATATTTAGCATGCGCTGGTTTTAAGATGAAAGTGATTTCATTTTCTCTATTCACAAGAAAGTAACTATGAAGTTCATTAGGGTCTAGTTGACAGTCGGATTTGAGTTTATTACAAACAAACCTATGCTTCGTAAATTATCCCAGAGTCTCCTTGTACATGACTTACTTACTTATCAGGCTAACGACCCATGCAGGGTCCGAGCCTCAGCGATAGCTGCGTTCCATTCTTGCGGATCCTGGGCACGCTGATTCCAGTCATCAAGACCAAGCTGTCTTACATCCGCGATTACTTGGAAATTTTGTGATCAGACATTCCTTCTAGATCAAACTGATCAAACCGAAGAACATTAGATGGATCTGAGACTATTAAAAGATCTATAAGGCGTTTATTAGTTTTTAACCACACGACCATTAGAGTGAAATAAGTCCGCTCGAGATAGGAAAGAGTCTGCCAAAGAACGACAATTTTACTGGTGGCTACACCAAAATCAGCCCCCGCCACAGCTAGCTTTTCCAAATAATCCGGTAGTTGACCATATTGGCCAGCTTACATAGGTTTTAAAGTAGCTTTTAAGAGAAAAAAAAAACGAAAGTCCAAAGAAAATGTAAAACAAAAAAGAAGGTTCACCAGCGCCATGAAATCGATGAATAGGTGATTGGTGTCAATCTGCATGTCTCGCGTCTTTTCCAAGACCTGCGGTAGTGTGAAAATTTAACCGATATGAGGATCTATCTGGATTGGATGCTTCATAGACTTCGAACTCCGTCGGTAATTGCTTGGCATTGCCGTAGCTGGCTGGCTGGTGTTGGTAGGAAATCAGCAGCGGAGTTCGAGACTTTTCCCGACCTTTTCCACATCAACACTCCATCATGTGGCGCTTGGCTCCGTTAAGTAAGCTTTATCTTCCTGTGTGCCTCATCAGTAGGGACTACAGTCGAAAGTTACCCACTGGATCCACACCCTCATATCAAGACCAATCTTTATGCACGATATGAGGACCTATCCGGATAATATGGAGCTATCAGGTTATTGACGAATGGTTTCAGGCACTAACACAAAACGGCATAGAAGATTTTGTAAGCGATGTTAAGGGGAATTATCCCCTCGGTAGTTGGCGCAGTTGAAGGGGTCTTCTTTCTTACACTCATCGGGCATGCTTTCTTCCGACCATATCTTACAGATGAGCTAGTGCGTGCGCCCAACCAGATCATCCCCAGCTGCCTTAAAGATTTCAGTGAACAGCCTGCACTAGCAGCTTTGTTAGACTTCAGACTTCATGACGCAGTTGGAAGAGTGCCCGCCCCTGGTTAGCGTGGTCCCCGGTTTGAGTCCTAGTGAAAGCAATTCGTTAATACGCTTTTATCTAGGTTTCAAATCTGGTCCAGTCACCATTTGCCGTTGGGATCAAAGGCATCACTAGAGTGGTCAATCAGTGGTTGTAGTCTGACTGTGGCTATCACAATGGACCAACATGGTCTATCTGTGCTCTGCGAATGCACTAGCAGCCTCCTACCTATCCTAACGCTAGACTTCAGTTTTGATGTTGCTATCTTGACCTGGTCTAAGGCCCTGATTACGAGTGTCGATTATCAATCGATAATCGATACACACCGTCGATTCGCGGTGGGTCGCCGTGGCGTAGTGGGTAAGTGCGTCGACTCCTACGCAGCGGGTGCCAGTTTGATCCCGAATTTACCACCTTTCATATTTCACGGCTCCACCTCTTTCGAATCACTTACAATGCTCAAAGAGTATTTCCTGTCTAGAAAAAGCTTCCTCGGCATTAAACTGTAGGTCCATTCCACGCGTGAGAGAACAATAGCCCGCACAACACGAGTGGTTGCTGAGAAGCTAGGCCCAGGTCCGCCTCGGACTGTCGCGCCACCCTTATTATTATATTATTATAATCGATGCACACCGATTGGCGATAGTCGATTTGTTGTTTTGGTATTGTGAATGTCGAGTGCGATTGATATTTGTCAAATGTCCCTTTCAAATTTTATCGTTCACAAATTTCTGGTCGATGATTTCCGTCCGAAAGAAACTTACAAAATAATGAATGTTTTCATATGCAAATTAAATTTAATTGTTGTATCTTTAAAATATTTTTATTCTAACTTCAATATCGAACAAAGATAGTGTTGTGTCCCAAAAATAATAATTTTGTTTACTCTTTTAAGATTTTAAATCTAGAAGTATTATGTTCCTGAAATCATGCATTTGAATTCCATTTGAATTTTAACACAAACTAATACGCTCCTAGTAGGCTTTCCGTAGCCATGTAAACGCACATCAGATGAATGCACTGAACGAGTATAAATTTAGTAGGCTTTGCCCATGTAATCTCACTGAATTAGGCCAAAATTATTCTCTCGTTCATTATATTCACTTCAGAGATAACCTATAATAGAGATATCCAACTTCTACCTCCCTTGCCCCTTGATTTCATCTGACAGCGTTCTTTAAATGCTTTTTGTCCCGTGTCTATGAATACGTGTGAGCTCTTGAGAACAGCTGATACCCTTCCCCACCTTAATTATGGGGTGAATTAGAGTTCTTGTTTGAAAATTCGCTCGTTATTTGAACGTTTTTTTCAAATTTCGGTGTTCAATTTTCAACACAGTATGGAGGGGTAAACGAACGAACAAAGCTTATGTTCATGAAGTCGATTCATAAAGACTTTGAGAAATTTACAATCTGAAACACTTGGACATAATTACTGAATGCACAACATAGTGTGAATTTTTTATTTAATTAATAATACATTCACACATTCAGTTAACCAATAATAAAAATATTATTGAAGCGTGAATCACAAATAAGATGTTTTGACAACCATTTTTTAGCATTAGAAAAAGTTGCAATATCTTGCCATTGTTCTTATCAAATTGTTTAAATTTAATTCATAAGTTTTTCAGAATTCACGATTTAAGCGTATAAAGCGGACTTCATTTTTTGAGTTAATTTGTCAGGTATGGTTTATGAGTATGCTGTATATACACTTAAGAATTCATTTTAGGTCAAATAGTTCCAGTTAAATGGGCATTGCAATACATTTTTATTCACGAAAGCCCATGTAACAATGTAAGAAAATTCCCTTAAAAATACTAGTCAACTTTTGAACACCCTCCGAACAACATGCCCATGTACGTTACATGGATAGTACATGGATTCCCACTTTTTTTTTTTTTTTTAAATTCATTTTTATTTCTCAATTCATAACGTTGTAAGAATACACGTTACTAGACAAAAATGCTTAAACTAGTTGGACTAACAAAGAATCTATTTTAACTTACTGGCCCTCGGCGGGCTCTCTAAGTTAAACTGAATATTATACTATGTCTTTCGACTTAACCTAACTGCTTGTTTAACGAAATGAAAATCAATTTAAATGTACAACTTTGTATTAAGAAAAAATGGCAAAAAAAACTTAATAAATGAACTGTTTTATTAAAAAATGTATATACTAACTTACATACTACCTTAAAAATAACTTACACTAACTTAAGCTAAACTACATGCATATGCATATGATATATATGAAGATATATACAAATGCATACCCATATACTAAAATATATACATTGTATAAACATGGGTACACACTCGTATTCGCATGTGTATACTTTTTTTTTTATCTTAAAATCTACCTTACACTACACTAGACTATGTAGGTCGGCCGTAGGTTGCTGCTACTAGATCTGCATCTAATTCGCTGCAAGACAGTGACCGACTGCTCCCACACGGAGATTCGCAATACCCTTTCTACCCAGGGTCTAAAGGGTTCGACGAGGGAGTTCCTTCGCTCCCCAGCCACCAGAATTTTCGATGCTGCATCCCGTATATCCCGCCTTGAGACCGCCATACTGAACCGGAGGAGGCCTTCCTCAGCTCGTTGTGTGACGGAGCGGTCGTGGTTGAGTCGCCCATTCACAGTTGAACGGGCGGTATGAAAGAGGAGCGGTACCGCATTTATGTCTTGTATCAGACCGTTCATGTCAAAATAGAGGAATGCTTCTGGGGGGACAAAGCCATTGTGCCGTACCCTTTCGTGGTATTGTGGATTGGGGTAGTAAGCCCCAGAGATCAGATTATTGACCGAGTTCATCGCTCTAGCAGTATGACCTCGAGTCAACTTCACCAGGAAATTATCCACTCTTATCAGGTTTGCCCTGTTGTATAAGACCTCATTGGAATAGAATTTTATGTACTTGGACTCTGGAGTTCTATAAAGGCGAAGGCAAGCCCTAAGACAAGCCCTCTCGAACAACCGAATCTATTCCATCAAGCTTGCACTCACGTTGAACCACACGGGACAGCCATAGGTGAGCATTGGCCGGATGAGCGCCATGCATAGCAGATAACCTTCACCCTCGCATCGAGTTGGCTGTTGTAAAACAGTCTCTTTGTAAGGGCAAAAGCGCCTCGGGCCCTGGCCAGAGCAGCATCTACATGTATGGATTCCCACTAAATTTATGAATCTGCCGCTTTTTTCCCACAAATTTCACGAATCGGCCGCCATATTGTGGTGAATTGACGAGCGTTGTAAATGGATAAGTGAAATACAAGGGATTACCACTACATCTTCGTTGTGGGCTAGGGGTAAAAATGGCCGAAGTTGGATATCTCTATCTGATTCACTTGATGGAGCGTGCTCGTGCCGAAGGGACACAAAATTGTAAGTTTGCATATCTCTTGTTTGTAATTAGGTTGTTATCAGTTTATTGTAAGATTATATATACGTTTAATAAACGAGTTTCCCTGCATTAGCGCCATCAAGACAGATAGTTTAAAATAAAAAGGAACAAACAAAACGAATAAAATATGTCCAGAAATGTATTAATTCATGCACACATGACTCATTTCGATACACACACAAGTGTTTGATCACATTGTACCGGCAAGGGCCACACATTCCCTCTAAATTATGGGACCTCACAAGCTCTCTTTATCCAATATTCGCGTGAGTGTCACGTCTGTGTAAGCATATATGGGTGGTGCTACAGCCCGTTGAGGGCCAGGGCTTACCTAGAGTGGAAGGGACCTACAGTTTAATGCCGACTCCGAACGGCAAAGCTTGAGAAGCTTTTTCGAGACAGGAAATACTCTTTGAGCACAAGAGGTGAAGCCGTGAAATATGAAAGGAGGTAAATTCGGCTATCGAACCTGGCACCCTCTGCGTAGGAGTCGACGCACTAACCAACTATGCCACGGCGACCCACCCGCAAGAGCCACACACCCTTTCTAAATTATGGGACCTCACAAGCCCTCTTTATCCAATATTCGCGTGAGTGTCACGTCTGTGTAAACACGAATTAATAAATATGCCATCCTCAACTGTCAGACGTATTCGAACTTGTCATATGCTCGTTTTTAGCAGAAATGAAGTATTAAAGATGCCCGAATTCTACCTCTCCCCTTAAGATTTATGACAACTGTTTTTTATAACGTGTTCATTAACCAAATTGACCAACCAGAGGACGGCATTTACGTTATTTCGTGAATAACCGTCAAAAATTCATGAATATCCGTCAAAAAGGCCCTCAAATTCGTCGATGGACAAGGGGGAAATCAGCTGTGAAGTCGGCTATCTCTGCGATACTTCATTTCTGGGTTTTAGTTCACAATAATACAATTCTCTGTCCATTGAGTTACACAATACCAAAATATATGTCAATCGTTAGATTTGTCGACCATCGATTCAATCGATAATCGACACTCGCAATCGCAGCCTAAGTCTCCGCATAGAACAGAAGTGACATTTCATTTTGAATTATTATAAACTAAATAAATTAAAAAAGCGAATGAGAAAAACAATTTTCTTACTCTCCCTTCCGGTCACGCCCATCATCCATCACCCCACCCACCCACAACTGTCTACCTGTTCAGGAGCCCATCATATTTACTTGTAGTTGCAGAAAAAAAAACATGGTACCACCCATAAGAAGATATTCTTACGTTCATTATGGGTGAGCCCTTAATCTTAAAAATCATCCTTGAATACCCAACTGACAATCCTGACTTCCCGGCTATCGCGGTGTAGTTTCCCTTCGTTGTGCGGAATTTTTTGTGTGCGATTGTCACGAAACATTCAACTCGTGTCTTGTCGCATTTTTGTTGTTATCTTTCCGAACTCATTTGAGTCAACATTCTAATTCTGACCACTCGATAAGGCGCTGTTTGTTCACCAAATATACGCTAAGTGCCAACGCCAGCGCCAGCAACTTCCACGAAAACGACTTAGCTTCGTGAAAAAAAGAACAAACGAAAATCTCGCCACTTCCTCATCGACAATCGCTTAACTCAGGCCAGTGTCACACGTCACCAGCCTTATCAGAGCTCTTATCGCGTGTAACACATCTTTGCGTGGGTACCTGCAACCGAGTCTGACCTTCGTGTAGCCGACGGCGCACACAGGTCCGTCCACTTTACAGCACTCGAACAAAGCGCCAGTTAGCACTCGCAAACCATTCAATTACCATGCACACCGGGGCGATCCTTTATCTGCGTGTTTGTCCTCCCAAACCTAGGAACCGGCCGGCCAGGGTGCGCACACACACACACCGACGGCAATTAGCACCTTCAGTGTCCACTTCACCTGAATAATGCTGACCTTGTTCTCTCTTTAATTGACTCCGCACCAGTCGATCAGTCGATCTGTCTGCGGCCTGTGTCTTCCCCCGGCACGCAGGTAGGCAAATAGAAATCTGTTTGCCTGGTCCACAGGCCAGCGGCAACAGCACGACCATTCAATCGCCTTGCAGGTGCTAATGGGCCGCCCATTCGGCAACAATGGTAATTGTTCCGATCCCCGGATAACGCAGATCAGGTGAATTCCGCGTCCATTTCCGCGTGATTTCGGGGATTGGAGTCCAATTAAACGGGGCACTTAAATGGCTGGCTGCAAGGCCGACGAGGTGCGCTGGTAAAAGTCCAACCCGTTCACTTGGCGGCCAGCTACTGATCCAGAAAGAGTCATTACCGTCGTCGCCTTGATCGGCGACAGCGTCCACCGGGGTTGCCAGCCTCCCGCCCCGCGCCCCTTGCATGTGCAACGGGAAAGCGGTAGTCATCGTGAAGATCGTAAAGCACTTTTCCTGGTCTCCGGGGCTTCACCGGGGAGCGGGACAGCGGACAGTCGCTGTGTGCCCGAATAGCCGGTGGTGGCTTTCGGCTGTCGACCAAGCCCAGATTTGTTTTCGTTTCTCGTTTACGTTTCCAGTCAAACTTCACTTTCGCTCGTTAGAAGAATGCGCGCGCAAATGGAGACAAAACTCCGGCACAAGCTATGCGCCGCGAAAGATTGTGGATGGTGAAGGAGGGGGGCCACCTTTTCCCGAGGTTGACTGGCAGTAATTGCCGTCCCTCCAGTGGCCAGAGGTGTTGGCAGTGACAGATGCCCACTCGTAAGATCCGATCGATGCATGTGCAGCAGCATTTCACTGACTGTCTGTCTGTCACGAATCTTGGCGTTGGATCTCCAAACGCCGTCGGACGCTGAGCGCTCAACGACGACGACGACGATGACGACGACGCCCGAGCCGCAGATGAATGAACTTTGAACAGGTGTGGATGGCTGACATCGATGGCGGGCCATCGGATAGGTCGATGGAATGTTTTCTTTCAGCTCCAGCTCGGCTTTGTCGTCTTTTTTCGGGATGTGACGAACGGAAATCAAGATGAGGCGTGCTTTTTATTGGACTTTTATGGCGAGCCTAATGCCATAAAATTACGACTGGAGATGTCGTTCCTAGTCCGATGACCCGTGGCGCGCCGGGGGGGCTTTGGAAAGTTTTGACGGAGTTATCGCATCCGACGGTTTCACTTGCTGGGCAACAACGCCCACCTGCCACACTGTTGACAATGCTGACTGGTTCGGTGAGGTGGCGGAGCACCTGAGCTGAACTTTGCTACGGAAGGGAGTTGCATGTGCACTTGCAAATGTGGGCTCGCTTGCGACGATTGGTCTAGTTTTCCATTTCACAGTCGTGCCGGGCGCGCCTCTCGTGAGGAGATGTGATTCAAGTTGACGCCGAGGCAGTCGTGCGCCAAGGAAAGATGCCTTGGGGATCTGATGGGAGATTGTTTCAAACGACCGATGGGCTGAAGCGATAATCTGCGAGACTAGCTAAGATCTTGAGATTTGGCCCGACGAGATAGTAGTTGAGAGCAACTGGAGCAGATCTTCAAAGCGGTGGTTTCGACGTGGTGACGTAGTCATGCAAGGGGTTGAGGATGCACTTTATGGTCCAGGTCGATGTTATATTTGAATGACTTTTGACTGGAATGGGATTCTGTAACTGTAGAAAAAGCTGTCGGACGAAATCTTGTATGAACTTCAATTTAGTAAGAAACTTAAACAAATATATGCAGCGGCAAACAGAGAATTCAAGCAACCGTGTTGGGATAGAAGTCTGTGATCTTCCATGGCAAGGTGTCCCATCTTAAAGGATCTCCGGCTAATGTACTTTGGTGTGAGTTCATTACATATGGCCAACGTGGTTAACGCTTTAAGTGGCAACATAGGGTGAGAAATTTTGCACAAATATTTATCATCGGCGTTAAGATATAGTCGGAGATTTGTTCTGTCGGACGTTTTAAACACTACACTGGAGCACTCAGACTCAACAACTAGTGCATTGTACTACCAGGCAGCAACCTACATTTGCTGTGATTTCTTGCAGGAGCTTCTGTGATGCACCGAAAACCTGCCACCTGTGCACGGGGAAGACCATCAGCAGGGGAATGGGGAGGGTTTGATATCTGTTTCCTTTTATTATTGTGCGAGCTTGCTGAAAAGGAGGCAGCTTTGGTTCCTGTCGACTGATCGGTTTTGTTTGGAGTCACCTCCGCCGGCCTGTTGCATTTCGCCAAAGGGGTGAGGCTCTCAGTGCTTGCGCCTTTAACTTCTTTCGAAGTCTCTTTGCGCCGTTTGATTGCCACTCGCCTTCTTTTCCTTTAACCCAAAAGCTAGTCGATTCCATTTCGAATGGATTAACACGCATAATTAGAAACAAGGGTGGACCAACAAAATAACAGCTGACTGATGTAAATAAGGTATTGGGAGCGTGAGCGAATACTTTTTTGAGACTGAAATTAGGGGTTAATGAACGTGTTTTCTAAATAATGTGACTTAATGTTTCTTTTTTGTTGTTTTTTTATTCAGGATTTCATGATGTGGGTCGCCGTGGCGTAGTGGGAAAGTGCGTCGACTCATACGCAGGAGGTGCAAGGTTCGATACCCGAATTTACCACCTTTGATAATTCACGGGTCTGCTTCTTTCGCTTCTCAACTTAGCCGTTCAGAGTCGGCATTAAACTGTAGGTCCCTTGCACGCGTGAAAGAACAATAGCACGCACAACTCGAGTGTTTGCTGAGAAGCTAGGCCCAGGTCCGAAATATTATTATTATTATAAGGTTATTAATAAATTAAATAAACATTTGAATATTATATGTAGATTAAATATTCATGCATTTATTTAAAGTTACGTTCAAGGAATTGCTCGAATATTACGATGTAACGAACACACGTGGACATTACATCATTCGTTATACTGGACCACCACTGTACTCCTGCCCCTGTACCTTCATCAGTTCTTTATCCATTTGGATACTATTTGCTGTCCAGCCTGTCGAATGTTTTTATGCAAATGTCCATGCTTTTTTAAGCTGCTATCCTTGTGCCTTGTATACGTTTACAAACATTTATTGCATTGTTCCTTGTTCTGTTTCCAAAAGACTGCCTATTTGGTAGTATAGTGGATATTTTTAAACAACGGCGCAGCGTGGTGAAAAAGGGTGTTTGTGGCATCACTCCTGTTCACGTTCTTGCAGCAGTGTGGATGAGTGTATCAATGAAGAGCGCTTCTTTCAAAATTCGATTAATTGACCATTTACACTCGAAAAGTTTGTTGCTGCCTCGTGCTCAGGAAAACAATTTGCTCGCTCGAAGATCACTTCCGATGACACCTCTCAAGTGGAACAACATAAATATACCGTCCATTCCATCCCAGCCAGAGGATGATGCACAAAACGATCTCCCACCGCTCGGACAGTGATTGATCCACACTGCGCCCATCTGTAACAGAGCACTGTGGAACCAGCACTCCGTGCGTCGGGGCCCAGCACATCCGCATACTTTTCTCATTTGCGAATCAATTCACTCGCAGTTGACTAATCGTCACCGTCCGGCGCAAGGATTGCCGCCGGTCGCACAAACGATGCCCGCACCACGCAATCCCGAGCGAGGCTCATCGCTGCATCGATTGCGAATTCAATTGAGGGATAGATTGATCCCGTCAATAAGATTGATTGCCACTGCCTTTCTAATGCAGAACAAATTTGCGAGCGCCTCGCGAGGAGGGGGGCGTTCTAACATAAATTGCCTAGCACCGTCATTTATCATGGACCGCCACTGTTCTGTGAATAGCCCGGTGGAGCTGTATCCTTTGTGTGTGGGGCTGCACGCTCTGCAGCAGATTAGACAAAAGATCGGCCAATTTGAATGCGGAACACGGCATGAGGCAAATTAATTCTGTGGCGCGGTGCGATGTTCGACATTCAGATGCACAGGAGTTGCGCCGATTGATTGATGAGCGCAAATCGATCGGGAAGTAATTTGGCGAGTGGCTGGTATGTGATTTGGCCAGTGCCTGGCGAGTTCTGTGCGAGATGCTTTTGTTAGATCGTCATGCCAAAGGATGCATTCATTCGGCAGACAATTCCACACGCTCTTACGTGCCTGACAAATGGAAATGGCTTCAACCTCCTGCTAGCCTAGCGAATCCGTCAATAAAGGAGATCATTTGCACTGCACTTACTAGGAGTGCATTCGATACGGACGCCTGAAGCAACAATGGGCACTATGCTTGTCAGCAGTGTTATTTCAGGCAAGAGAAGAAAAAGTATCCAATGCGACGAACTTCGGTAACTCGAATGAAGTTGTTGGGCAACAGCACCAAGACTGAAACTTACATGTAATTTTTCTTCGATAACTCGAACATCGATTACTCGAATGTCTTGATAATTCGCAGGGACTACTTGGCGTCACCTTCGTTAAGTCGAATTCTGAAGGGAAAGTTCCAAATTCTGTTCGCTTTTTTAAGGAATCGCCTTCGGGGCACTGGGTTTCTATGTTCCTTTGACCTGGTATAAACAAAATCCTGGGCTCGCATCGCGTAAGACGACGTTACTTCGTGTAACGCCACAATTATTGAATCGTCGAATTATTGAATCGTCATTTTTGACGATTCACTATTGCTTCGCATAACTCATTGGACTATCAGCCGACGATTAAACGATTGTGATCGAACGATTGGTATTTTACAATCGTTTCATACTTCGTGGTTGGACATCGTTTATATAAATATAAACTTTAAATGATTTATTGCCATACAATACAATTGCTCCATTTTTATTATTACAGTCCAGCACGGATACGACCTTAGAGGCGTTCAGGCATAGTCCAGCGGACGTAGCGTCATACCACTGTTCGATCGAACAAGTATTGTGCCATTGGTCCGTACCTGCGGTTCCTCTCGTACTACGCAAAAATGCTGTCGTAACAACAATAGTCATCAGTAGGGTAAAACTATCCTGTCTCACGACGGTCTAAGCCCAGCTCACGTTACCTTGCATGGGTGAACAATCCAACGCTTGGTGAATTTTGCTTCACAATGATAGGAAGAGCCGACATCGAAGGATCAAAAAGCGACGTCGCTATGAACGTTTGGCCGCCACAAGCCAGTTATCCCTGTAGTAACTTTTCTGACACCTCTTGTTAAAAACTCTTTAAACCAAAAGGATCGATAGGCCGAGCTTTTGCTGTCTCTGTGTGTACTGAACACCGAGATCAAGTCGAGGCATTTGCCCTTTTGCTCTATGTGTGGTTTCTGTCCGCACTGAGCTGGCCTTGGGACACCTCCGTTATTATTTGAGAGACGTACCGCCCCAGTCAAACTCCCCACCTGGCAATGTCCTTGAATTGGATCATACCTGAGTGTTGGAGTTATACCAAAATCAATTAGTATAAAAACATATAAGTACATTATTATTTCATCGAAATTTGTTTATAATTATATAACAAACTCGTGATACTTTGATCAAGAAGCTTGTATCAAGACCAAATACCATAAGATATATAAATATATCCGTATAATGGCTAGGAAATGATACACGTTCCATTTAATCAAGTAAGTAAGGAAACAATAAGAGTAGTGGTATTTCATTGGTGATAAAAAGCCAAAACCAATTATCTCCCACTTATGCTACACCTCTTATGTCTCCTTACACTGCCAGATTAGAGTCAAGCTCAACAGGGTCTTCTTTCCCCGCTAATTATTCCAAGCCCGTTCCCTTGGCTGTGGTCTCGCTAGATAGTAGATAGGGACAAGTGAGTGTATATGATCATTGTTTAGTTTCGACTTTGAATTTTTTAATAAAAATCGAAAAAAAAAATTCGTCGGCATTACAATAAAGATGATCCAAGTGTAACTTCTATATCTGACAGCTCTAGTATAGAAAGAGTATCGCTAAACGAACTCTGCCAGGCAAAAAAAAATCCAAAAAACAACAAGGATGTGATCTAATAACCGCACAAATCCCGAAGAACTTGCCGAAAAAGGAGATAATTAAACTCCTCTGCTTAATTGACGCTTCCTTTAGGCTTAGCCAAGTTTAAGTTTAAGTTTATTTAAATATTTGTTCGAGATTATATGTTCCAGATTCATGGAAGGCTGCAGACGTGATTATGGTTCCAAAACCGCGCAAACTGTTGAACAACAAAAAGTTGTACAGTCGCTTTTACCAATAATATCCAACATTTTTGAAAAACTCCTAAAACGCTTTCAAAAATTTATCGAAGAGAAGCAACGAATACCTGACCATCAGTTCGGGTTTCGAGGGAAACCTTCAACAATTGACCAGGTATACAGAAAAACGAATGAAATTGAAGGAGCATTAGAGGAGAAAAAGATCTGCTCCACAGCCCTACATGCCGTTTCCCAGGCCTTCGAAAAAGTGTGGCCTAAAATACAAGCTTAGCAGGCTTCTACCGACAAGCTTATATAAGTTATTAGAATCCATTATTTAGAGTTAAACACGGCTCTGAATATTCCGAATTTAAAGGGATCTGAGCAGGAGTCCCTCAAGGGAGTATCCTTGGCCCTACATTGTACCTGTTCTAGAAGGGAGACATGCCTCAAACTGAAGGTTCACTGTTGGCTACATTTGTGGATGACACAGCAATCCTGGCTCAGCTAAGTCTTCAACTGAAAAACTGCAACGAGCTCACAAAATTAACGAATGGTCAAAACGTTGTCAATTTTATCAGTTTTCATTAATTCTGAACAAATACCGTACGCTAATGAAGCAAAATATCTTGGTTTGACTCTCGATGCACCGAGGCGACGCTGGACAGAAGGTCGAGAGCGGTTCGTGAGCTCTACGAACTTAAAAGAAGGGAATAGCACCGGCTTCTCAAAAAGAAAAGGAAAGAGCATGAGAAGCGCACGATCGAGGAGATGGAGAGGTGTTACGGCAGAAATGATGTCTGAAAGTTCTTCTTCTTCTTTATTTGGCGCTACAGTCCGGGGTGGATCTAGGTCTCAACCAACAAGCCTCTCCAACTAGCACGGTCTCTGGTTGGCTGTCCCCAGTGTCGCACGCCAAGTTGGTTGAGGTCCTTCTCCACCTGGGTGCGCACCTTATCCGCTGGCGTCCTCTATTGCGTTGTCCCACGGGTTCGGAGTCGAAGACTCTTCGGGCCGGAGCTGAGTTATCCATACGCTCTACATGACCTAGCCATCTTAGGCGTTGGATCCGAAGACGCCTGACTAGACTCATGTCGCTGTACAGTTCGTGGTTGAATCTTCTCCTCCAGAAACCGGATGCCGAGATAGACGAAGTCCTTGACTACTCTGTCCTCTGTCCAAGACGTCGATGTTGCGCGTCCTTTCTTGGCGACAGCATATACATAGTTTTGCCCTCATTCACCGCTAGACCCATTTTAGCCGCTTCCGCCTCAATGCGAGCAAACGCCTCATTGACGGCTCGCTGTGTTCTGCCAATCACGTCAATGTCATCCGACTATGCTAACAGTTCTATGGACTCCTGGAAGATCGTGCCTCTGGAGTTGGCGTGTGAGTCTTGCACGATCTTCTACAGGCCGATGTTAAAGAAGTGTTGCGCGATATTGCACGAGGAACAAAAACGATCCCTTTCCTTCTCCTCTCAGATTGACGCGAACGTTGCCCACTCGCTCTTTCACTGAAGAGGTTAGTATATGTTTCTCCATGAAGAAGAAGTGAGGTTCAATAATGAACCTGCCACCTTCTATCTGATTGAGAGCTAATTTGTTGCGACATTTCAAATGCTTGGTAGCACGAATACGCCAAATTAGCAATAAGAAGCACTTTTCTATTTTTTTTTAGAATTGAGGGAGATGAGAGGATCGTAATGAAACGTAAAACGTAGTGCATCGCACGTCATTATTAAACATGTTGGATATTTTTTTACAGACGGGTGCGCTGTGAGACAGATTTTCTCCCAAATTGAGAGTATTTTGTGTCAACTGTCATTTGAGAAATGAAAACAGCTGACTTTTTGACAGAGAGGTGTGCTGCGAGAGAGATTTTCTCCCAAATTGAGAGTTTTTTTTTCCCAAATTGAGAGTATTTTGTGTCAACTGGCATTTGAGAAATGAAAACAGCTGATTAAAAATAATTAAACGACAAAAGTAATTTCAAATGAGTGTATGCAGAAAGGCGGCAAAAAGAGAATAGCTGATAAACTGAGTATTTATTGCAGCGCAGCGCGTCATCTCCCTTCCTTCGTAAC
The DNA here is from genome assembly GCA_964034865.1 of Eristalis intricaria. Lineage (NCBI taxonomy): Eukaryota > Metazoa > Arthropoda > Insecta > Diptera > Syrphidae > Eristalis > Eristalis intricaria. The sequence goes on from OZ035877.1 coordinate 12,948,308, forward strand.
GTGAAGTCGGCTGGCGCAGCGCACTATTGTGTTTCAGGCCTTAGTCTTCAGGTGTCTTTTTAAAACTTTAAATTGCCTTTGGAGTTTCGACATCCAATGCGCTCCGGAGCGAGCAACGAAGGGGCACTATAGAGCTCCTGCAAACTGTACGTCCAAGCTTACCTTCAAACTGACTCAACTGCAGTCCCCTTCTCTTCATTTCCCTTGTCTTCTCAGACCTAAGCCTTCTTGTATAACAAAGCGCCTCACATCTCTTCAGACTCCACCAGGAGTCATTCTCGACAGCTCGGCCACGTTCTCATAGACCACCGAGACTTCTGTGTTATCCCTATTTACATCAGCAGTCACTGGCACCAGTAGTCTGCGCAACAGCCTACCGTCGCCAAAGTACCCTTCTGCCGCCTAAATTCCGACGCGTTGCAATCCCTTTTACTTGAACTCCGTCGCGACTGTCTCTATGCGAAAGAATGTCAGCGGCTGCATGCACACAGAGTGACTGATTGGAAAAAAGGCCCCCCCCCCGCCCCTCAATCCAATGGCTGACCCAAAATAATTAGATTTCGCAAAATCATACGGCAAATGAAAAGTAGAAAGTTACAATACAAGCCCGAGTTCGCCGACCAAATCGAAACCATCGAACGTGCCTCAAATGCCAATCAACGGTAATTAACGAAGCCATTTTCTCTGGCTATGCATGCCGCTGCTGTCCATACTCCATGCAGAGCCAAAAGTCCCGCGCGCTTACGCACTTACTGGAACGAACTGTGCAACCGATCAAAATTGGAAACATACGAGTAATGACAGTTGTCGCTAAAACGAAACCACAAATCGACACATGTGTCGCTTTGAAGCGGGCTACTGCTCTGCGTTCAGTGCCGAGTGAATGAACTGTATATGCACGCTTACGCTTACAGTCACTTGTCGCAGCGGCAACGGCCGGGCGTGCGCATAAGAGGAAACATTAAAGCCGCTGAGCATGCCTAGGCAACTAGGAAACTTCAATTGTTTTATGTCATAACGCGCGCATAAATGCCCGTAGCGCGACGTACACACATGCACGAACGACGCGGCGACGTGCGACAAATTTTAATGCCCAGCCCCCGGTGGAGGAACGAAGGAACGGCGCGGTGCAGCGGCAAACAGCGTAGGCTTTTAGGGTGCAACCACGGCTGAGCCTCCGGTTGTTTTTTCCGTGATTTTGTGTGTTTCGTTGGATGTTGGATGCGTTTTTATTGCATTTTTGAGTTCTGTCATACTTCTTAAATGTCAATCCATGCCTTCATTTTTGCCTAGGGGACTTTACGACTTTATTGTCTGAACACCGCGGGCATGGGGCGGAGGAGGTGGTGCGTGGCATAACCAATTGGGGTGTGCTGCGCCCAGGTATCGGGACTTTGAGGGCCAAACTCATTTGCAGACAGTAGGTCGTGGGAGTGGACCCGCGTGTTGCCATGGCTGTCGAACATTTTATGGACCAAATTGAATGGTCTCGGATTGCATTGCGTTCGAATGCAGACTCTGAGACAACCGTTATGAATTGTTGGGGCATGGTGAGTGTCTTAAGGGAGCATAAACAGAAGTTGTGATTCGTTGTCACAATTGGGTAATTTGAGGGCTTAAAGATTAGGTGTACTGACTGTGAATCGTTTCAAGGTTCAAGTGGTCGAATGCGAAGAGCTGTCACACTTAGATTTGATTTGTTTCTAAGCGTGACACCAGAGTTTGAAGGCATTCTTAGACAAGACCACTTTCAAGAATGTCCCATCACTCAAATCGAGATATTCAAGTCAAGATTAAGGCGCTAATCCTTGTGGGTGAGCCGCATTTTGTTTTTCGGTATCATTACCTGCCTTTCTTGTGTGGTTGCAGTCTTAAGCAAGACTTAGACCTCTGCATGACGCGTCAGTCCCTCCACGGGTCGTAGGCCTGATAAGTAAGCCAAAGACATTTCGCTGCAATTTTAGCGATCTCGAATATATGATCATACCAAGTAAAGAGGAAATTATTCCAGTGTCATCAACACAAACGCCATTCATTGATGACAGTGAAGGGTTGAGGAAGGCTAGACAGTAACCGTGGATAGCTTTAATGCTTATACGCATTGTTTGAAGTGAATTTGTTTTTGCTGATCGACAAAAACGGAGATCAATTCAACTGCTCCTTAGCTGAGGAAGAATCTCATATGACAGAGTGCCTGGGGAATACAACGCCATGCCCAGTTTCGACATTCCTGCCAAACCCGTCAAACTGAACAGGATGACGGTGGAGATCTCTCGATGCAAAAAATGATTTAGACAAGGCCATGCGCTGTCTTGTGACTTCTATTAAAGGCGAATTTCTAACATGAGCAAGCCATCGACCGTACCCAAAGAAGATCACCGATGCATGTCCTCTCAGATTCACGCGAACGTTGACTACTCGCTCTTTCACTGAAGAGGTTAGTATATGTTGCTGGTTGAGTCGATTAAAGGGGATAATCACCCCTATTCTCAAATCCGACGGATAAGAGATTCCCTTCACTCGATCGATTCAAATCTGTAGGATGCACTACATTATCGACATCACTTCTCTCTTTTTCGAAGCCTACTGCAGCTGTTCAGACTTCTGACCTGTGATTTAAGAAATTTCATTTGAAATTTAAACATTGAAATTTGAGTTTTTCTTTCTAAATTGTTTGTTTAATCAACATAATGGATGGTATTGCTCGTTTTTTTGATGACACAAAACAAAAGTCTCCTACTTCTTCATGGCGTATTTTTGCCATGTACGGATATTTTTTTCTTTTCCTGCCCTTTGAGTTGTTCCCTGTTTATAGTTTTCTTCCTAGAATTTCATTTATTGAAATAATGCTAAACAGAATACAAATAACCTTTTTTTTTACCAGCAATCTACTTAAACTCAAAGGAATCCGCAACGATTTTGATGGGGATCTGTTTCTATGGAGTGATTCGATTCGATCGGATTTAAGAACGCAGTGAATCTCAATTCACATGACCGGCATGCGTACGATTCACTTCGATGGGATTTCGGAATAGAAAATGTTCGATATCGGTGGACGATTCCCTCCGTCGGATTTGGGAATAGGGGTGAATTTTTATTCCACTTGCAATATCGCTCAACACTTCTTTAACATCGTCTTGTAGAATATTGTGCACGAATCACTGGCCAACACTAGAGACACGAACTTGCAAAAGTCCGTACAGTTGCTGGCCTATGCGGTTGGCCTTGAAGTAATTGGTCGAACACAACGAGCCGTCAATGTTCTGTCATCAAGAAATTACGCACAATATCGACGACTTGGCCAGAACGTCATTGCAGGCAAATAACTCCGAGTTAGTGAAGAACTTTGGCCACTTAGGCTCCTCGGTAAAAACAAACAACATCAGTACCGAGATTAAACGCAGAATAACTCTTGCCAATCGCTGTTTCTTTGGGATCAAGAGGCAATTGAGTAGTAGAGGCTTCTCTCGAAGGACCAAGCTATCAATACTTAACAAATCGATCATCCCTGTCCTGCTCTATGGCGCGGAAGACTCAAAGAAAGTTCAAAGAAAGTGATTCTTGGAGAAGAAGATTCAATCACGAACTGTACGGGGTATACAGTGACATGAGCCCAGCCAAGCGTCTACGTATACAACGCCTAAGGTGGCTGGGACATGTAGATCACATTGACAATTAAGGTCTGACTTTAACCCAAAGAGTCTTCGACTCTGAACCTGTAGGACAACGCAATAGAGGACGCCCACTGAACCGATGGCGCATCCAAGTGGAGAGAGCAAGTCCTCAACCTTGGCGTGTGAAATTGCAGGCAGCTGGACAAAGATCGTGCCACCTGAAGACGGTTAATGGCTCAGGTCCTAGTCCACCTGGGCTGTACCGCTTTAAGAATTTTGCTGTTTAGCACTTAATCCCTTTGAACATTTACATCCATTCTGTCGTCACGTGCGGCGTCATTAGACTCAGAGAATCGGATAAGCAAAATCGTGCGGCCATAGCAGAGCTCTGCAGTTCCTATCTATCCGTTTCTGCTAAGCCTTCTGAAGGCTCTTCTCCAGAAGATTTAGGTTCTTGTAATAGATTTTGTTTTTTCTCAATCGATACAATATATAATAACATTATTTAATATGATTTAATTTAATTTGACTAAACATGATTTAATAATTTAATATGAATAAAAATATGAGAAAATTTAATGACAAATTATTTGTATACAAAAAAAAAATAGATTACTATGCCACATCAAGTTGTAAGTTGTAAGTTATTATTTTGTGATGGGTGGGGTGGCCCTAAAATATCGCACTATATAGAAAGCATTTACAGAATTGAAATAAAAAAAAAGACGTAAAATAGAAGTAAAATAAATAAACTAAACCAGGATAAAAGATATAATATAAAGATAATACTTATACACTGTACTACTGGACCCGAAGTATATAATCCAAATTAATTATGTCGAAGCTAAAAAGCCATTTTTTAAGCTTTCTTGTAAACGCAGCAGGAAGTCTTAGTGCTCTGATGTAAAGAGGAAGCTTGTTAAGAAGCCGGCACACTGTTTCAATAAACGAATTACGAAAAGCTGTTGTACGGAAGTTGGGAACAGAAACAAGATGCAACGAATTGACATGTAAATTATAATTGTCAAGTATTCTGTGAAGATTACCGGATCTTTTGTGAAAAATGTTTAACACTTTATAGCAGTATAAATGCCGAACTGGAAAAATTTTTATTTTATTACAAACAATAAAAACTACTCATCACAATAGTACAAATTACATGTTTTGACTAGAACTTAAAAAGAATTGCTTAGTATTTTTCTTTCCGCTTTGAATTGAAAGCTTCTGGCACGCTGAATTTAAGTTGTCTTCTCCCGTAAATGTTTGAAAATCTTGAATCTTGAAGCATACCTTGAGCCCGTCTTCTTGTGTTGATCCCATGTTGGATTGGTGTTATGAATCGGCTGTCTTCGTAATATTCCAAAGTAAGGGTCATCTCAATCAGGAGGAATCATTTCTAAATTTGGTTTGCTGCTCAGTACCCTTGAATTGAGGACTTCTAATCTGCATCATCTTAGTTTTTGATGCGTTGCTTATGAGACCGTGATCATGGCATTATTTCACTGCATTATTAAACTGCATCTACGCCCGCGCATTCTGGACAAGTGGGTGAGCTGTCGTGACTGAATCTTTTTTTTTTTTTTTTATAATTTGCGCGTGCTCAAGGGACTGCTAATACCCTTGTGTCTTGTGTCCGGGGTCAAGACACAGCACGGGCCGAAGGTATAGAGGGAGAAAGGGAGAGGAGGTACCTGTGCACATTGGTCTTAAATATCTGCAGGTTGTAGTCTGTGGGAAATATTAGTTTGGGAAGAGCATTCCATATTCGTGCAGTGCGGCTGAAGAACAAGTCTCTGAATTTTACTGTGCGTCCGAAAGTAGGCTTAAGGGTATACTGATGGGCATTCCTGGCGAGGCGGGTATTGCGGGCGAATTCATGGAGAGGAGGAATGCAGTTGGCTAGCTCACTTGAGCATCGTTTGTTGAAATAACGATAAAACACGGACAAAGAAGAGACGGTACGTCGATGTTCGAGCGAGTCCAATGACTCTGCGATATTGTTGTCTCCTGTAAGTTTTATTGCTCGCTTTTGGATTCTATCAAGTAGGTGCAGTGTGGTCTTGGGAGCACCTGACCAGATATGAGCGTTATACTCAAGCTTTGGGCGGATGCCTTATAAATTAAAGCCAAATCAGAAGGGGTGAAATATTTCTTGCATCCGTTAAGGAAACCTAAACATTTCGCAGCGTTTTTGGCGACCTCAAATATGTGATCGCTCCAACTAAGTGTTGTGTTGATACACATGCCAAGGATGGAAAGTTTTCCGGTTTCATCGACACAAGCGCCATTCATGGATAATGGCTGATTATCAAGGGTTCGCTTGAGTGACAGCAGACAGCATTGAGTTTTTGAAGCATTGAATTCCACTCTATTGTCTTTTCCCCAGTTAATTATGCTGTCAAGATCGGTATTCAATGTGCCTTACATACGCTGCCGTTCCAATTTTACGGCCGAAGGGCGGGGTCTTGGAACGAATATGAAAGGCTGAGGGTGCTGTCATCAGCGAAGGAATGGATTGGATTAGAAGTAACAGACAAGAGATCATTTATAAAAATGAGAAAGAGTGTCGGAGACAGAACTGAGCCTTGGGGAACACCAGCATTTATTTGGTGGATATCAGACTTGAACCCATCCAACACGACTTGAATTGAACGGTTCGAAAGGTAATTTGAATTTTCCGAAAAATCCCCGAACACGTCCGTTTTCTTTCTGAGAATGGAATACGATAAGACCCTGCCTATCCTCAGAGACGCCTCGAGCGGTCCCCTAACTAACTTCGAGGGCATCTGTTTGATGCCCCAATAGAAGAAGAGATTCATCGATACCATGGGCACGCATTTTCGACAAGAGAGCTTGTTGCAAACTCTGTCAAATGCTTTAGAAATATCAAGCGCAACGATCTTGCTTTCGTCTGCATTGTGCCAAGACTGGTTCCACTTTTCGGTGAGATAAGCCATCAGATCACCAGTGGACCTGTCGCTGCGGAAACCATATTGTCGGTCATTAAGAAGCTTCCGCGATTCAAGATATTTCATAAGCTGACGATTTATCAGCGTTTCCATGACCTTAGAAAGAAGGGACGAGAAAAGGGGACGGAAGACAATCTGGCAGTGCTACAGGTCGAGTACGGTACGAGGTGGGTGACGAAGATTCGGGACGGACTGGACAAATGCTGTTTTTCATCTGCTCTGAAAGAGACCTAAAGACCTGTTCAAGGATAGATGAAAAAGCTTACGCAGTGGTTTTGCCAGCACAGAAGAACACCTCTTCAGAAGTATAGGGGGAACACCATCCGGGCCAGCGGATTTATGCACGTCGAGATCTTTCAGTACTCGTACGAGTGCGGAAGTGGATTTGTCCCATGGTGAAATCAACGCTCTCAAGTACAGGTGGAGACAAATTGGAATCTGGCAGTGTTGAGCTGGCTGCAAAATGAGCCGCAAGCAGATTAGCTTTGTCTAAAGAGCTGACAGCTGGAATGTCATTATAAATGAGCGTGGGAATTAAAGACGTGGTGGAATTCTATACGTTTTTTACAAATGACCAAAAGTTTTTGCTACCTTGCTTCTATTCTGGGTATCAATGTGTGGGTCCATCTGCCATTGGTTGTGGTGCCCCACCTGGCTTGCCACAGTGCCATTGCCCTGTCATCATTCTTCAGATATCTTGTGCTAGTCTCCGCGTGATTTGCAGTTCTTCGTAGGTAGATCCTTTGCATTTTGGTGGCGAGAATGTCGATCGGGATACGATACACGCACGAAATTGTTCGGAAACCTCTGATTGGTCTTATCGCGCAGAGCCTGTATGTTGCCGAGAGCTTCCTTGCTGCTTCCGTGGTCGCCAGGGCCCCCGTCCATACTGGTGCAGCGTAAAGAAGGATTGAGTTTACCACTGTGGAAAGCAGGATCCTTCTCGCATATCCAGGTCCTCCAATGTTGGGCAGCATTCCGGAGAGCGCATCCTGCATCCTTGCTGCAGTAATTGACGTGATTTTTAAAGTGCAGCCGGTTGTCTTAGTATTTTAGAGCCCCCTTCGATCGAATTACCTGGGAACCAACCCGGAAGTTCGCGTATTCCACGGTCTTTCGGCTGCTTACTAAGACAGCCTCAGTCTTATGGTCAGCTAGTTCTAGGTCGGTGGATTCCATCCAATCCTTGATCTTGGTGAGCGCTTCGTTCTCTAAAGACCTGTGGCTAACCACTATTGCCGTATCATCTGCATAAAAACCAAATCACTTACCACGGAATACTAATTTCTGATCTACACAGACGGGTGTAAAGCTAGACCACGGTGTAGATGCAATGTGTTACCACGTTGGTCTCGTCGATCCTGCTTAGCAAAGCAGTTGGTGTTTTTGACAAACCAATGAAGATGGCTGACATATATTGCTAAGTTTGGTCAGGTTGTCGAAGAAGTAAGCCATTGGTCCAAGATGGCAGTCTCTTCAAGAGCAGGTGGAGGTGCAAGAAAGTCTTCGCTGTACAATTATTTCATCTTCTTACTCACATTTGCAATTTCTACAGAAGGCATTGTAGAGCAGTTCTACATTTTTTTGGCAAATTGTGGCTGATTTCGATCGAAACCCTCTAATAGCAACACTTTGTGAGGGACCAATAACTCCACTAGTGCTCATATCAGGCCCCTACTGGATTCAGAGGTATTTAAGAAAGCTCCATCGATGAACTCGATTCGATTCTCAACCCGATGTGCATTCTGCTTTAAAATTTGATAAGGATATAACTAGACAGCTACTAGACCTTTATTCAAATTCTCATCGAATGTATCTAACTGAAATTTCAGCCGACAATCCGAGCTGCTACAGAATTGGACTCAAATTCATTTCAGATTCTGAACGAGCTTTTCTCCATCGACGGTGGAAACTTGACTCTCTGCCGAATGCTAAAGAAAACCAAACAAATTTGACAAAACGACACGTTTGTCAAGCGATTGGATTTGATTCGACAACATTCAGACCCCTGCCCCGCCCATCATCCGCCAGCAGACAGCTATTAACCCTCAGACAATAATGTAATCCATAAACCGCATCCAAGTGCACGGCTGTCACATCTTAACTCCGCTCAGACAGCATTCCTCCGCATCTCTCGCGCGAAGGCGTCCAGTGTGCGCCCATTCAACCCAACAATCAAAACCTGCTACGAAAGTCCGAAAACATGATTTACCGTAAGCGACTAATCCTAATCGCCATTAACGGCCATCAATCAGAAACTGCTGCACGCAGTCGCCCCAACGCCGCAACGCCGCAACGCCGCAACGCCCCACCGCCCCACCGCCCGAGCAATGCGGTTTGATGAGGAGTTTGTCACTTCAAGCGCTGCTGGCTGGCCCCTGCATCTCGGCATCTCGGCATCTCTGCATCTGCATCTCACACCCCGAGCGTGGCCGTCTAATTAAAGCCGATAACGGCCGTTGCGTCGCGTCGCCCCGCATGCAAACAAAACACCGACAACCGAAAAAAAAACACACACACATACAAAATCCCAAAGTCGATCCACAAAACAAACGAAGAATTCACGGCACTAATCACCTGTTGGCCTACGAAGTTGCCGTACCTGTTTGAACGGCTCGGCCTGGCCCGCATGCATACGCGTCGCGTAATAGTTTATTAACCCATTCCGATGCCCAAATGGTAATAGATACACATATCCAAACGAATGGGCGATCAAAATGAAACATATGAGAGGCAACGCAATCAAAGACCGATTCATTCTGTTGTCGTCGTCGTTGACTACGTCTCTGTCTCCGTTACCGTCACGAGCCTCTGTCTCTGTCTCGGTCTCAGCCTCAGTTGATGTCGTCTCGTTGATGCTAGAACCAGATTCGAGCGCTAGCGGTCTCGTCATACACAGGAGACTGGGCGGCAGCCCCCAGATGGCGATGGCGACAGCCGACGGTTCATTAAACTCACATCAGGTGAAAACCAAAACACAACAAAAGTACACAAGTGTACACATGTAATGCAATTTTGTCGATGTCTCCACGTGCCCCCAAGTTGGTCATGGGGGCGCTGCGTGTGTTACAGAAAAACAATATTTACTCAGGCCCGCAATGCAGTTACAAAATATTGTATCTCAATTCAGGAGAAGCCAGCTGGGCGCTGGCTGCTGCTTAGGCCCGACTTGAGATTCTCTTTGATTGGCGATTGTCTTGCGTGTGTTTTGACTTGGGTTTCACAAGGCGGCGGCACACGTGCCCGTTTAGCTGTGCGGCGACTGGGCGAGTGGAGTGGTCATGCAATTACCAAAAACACTCTTGTGAGTTTCGGTGCAACTGCTGAAGTGGCCGACGAAACGAGGTTTCAAAACAAGGTTTCGTACACAAATAGTTGGCAAGCAGGCTCAAGGAATGCGGCGAAACCTAATTACGATGTAACCCATGAATTTGAAGTGGATTTGGGGTATTTGATGTGGGCGGTGGGAGTGTTTGAGGCCACGAGTGATGGACTGGTACGGTTTTCGTTTGGTAAACTGGAGAGAAAGACCTCCAAGTCTGCTCTAGATTGTGTGACGGGGAGCGGAAGGAACATATTTCTTCGTGCATTCTGTGGTGCTTGCTAAAGGAGTTGGACTACAACCGAAGTATCTACATAGCTGTGCCATAAGGCTATTGACAAGTGAAAATCGACAAAAAGGATTGGCAGTGATGACGTTACGTACGGGGTCACTAGCGTGGTTGATGGCCCACAACCACACGAAACTAATAATAATATGAGTGGCGCTATAGCCCTAAGAGGGCCAGGGCTAAGCTTCTCGTGAACCACTCGTGTCATGCGTGCTATTGTTCTCTCACAAGTGGAAGGGACCTACAGCTTCTATGCCAACTCCGAACGGCCAAGTTTGCGAAGCTTTTCCTAGACAGGAACACCCTTTGAGCATTGTGACTCGAAAGAGGTGCAGCCTTGAATTATGAAAGGTTTCGTGTATCGAACCTGGCACTCCCTGCGTAGGAGTCGACTCACTAACTCACCACGGCGACCCACGAATCTAAACAAGATACAAATAATAGCTGGTACGATCGCCCATCCCCTACGGACGGTCTAACGGCCATGCTCCATCTTCCATATTAAAAATACAGCTGTGCATAGTGCGATCAAACTCAGAGAGTCACGGCTATGGAGCACCATACCATGCCACAGTTGCATCCAAGATTCAATGCCGAGGCGAAGAGACTTTGCTCCCCCTCAACTAGGTCCTTAAAAACACGCCGACGTACTTCTCCCTGCAAGATCATTTTGGGTTAGCAATCGCATCTGTTGTCCGTCTGACGGTTGTCGAATCAGGCATTTACTCTTATACTCTGGACATCATGAAATCTTACTCTAGACTCTAGACAGCTTACCCAGACTGGATGGCGCCTTGGTGCCTTGTAAAGTGCCTGCCCTTGGTTAGTGGGCTCCTCGGTTCTATCTGGTTTTCAAATCTGGTGCAGTCACCCTTTGCCGTTGGGATCAAATTAACGGCATCACTGGAGTGGTTAATCAATGGTAGTCTGACTGTGGGTATCGCAATGGACAAACATGGTCTAAGAGTGCTGGAATGGCACTAGCAGCCCATTATCTAACCCAACCTGGGCTCTAGAAGCACTCCAGAATATTTTTTTTTTGTCCTGGTAGGTATTTCAATTTTTCAATTTTATTTGTATAAATTAATTTTGCAATTTTTACATTGTTTATCTGCAAAGCCTGAATGGCTTGTCTGCAGATGACTAGTCACAAAAATGTTGCAAATATATACGTTGAAATTCAAGTGAAACAGTTTTGAATACATTACAATTAACAATTAAGAGTTGTTTCAATTTACGGATATTACGCAAGAATATAATAGATGACGATTTTTGGATTTACAATGACATTTACATTTTAGTTTTAAGAGTTTAAATATATTTCTTTTGCTTTTTTAACCATGTCTCTTTTTTGTAGGTTGCGAATTTCCCTTGGGAGTTCGTTAAGGATGGTTTGAGTTGTGACCTTAAAAGTCCTTCGACCATACTCATTCCAGTACCTCGGAACTTCACATAGCTGCTGCTGTCGTCGTCTGGTGTTCACCATTTGCTGCCAAAATTGCCAAAATTTCCAGATTGTATATATGGCTGATGTTGAGCAGACGTGTTGGTTGAACATCTCTGGGGCTTCCTGCTTCTAGCACAAGTTTCTGGAGTCTTCTGTGCACTTTCTGCAGAGATTGCATTTGAGACGCTCTTCCCCACGCCAGAATGCCGTACCTTATGTGAGATTCCACCAAGCCCATATAGCACAGCCTCAGTACTCTTGGTGTGCAGAGTTTGCGCAGGTGGAAAAGGGCGTACGCAGATTGGCACAGCTTATTCTTCAACAGCTCTAAATGGTAGTTCCATTTAAAATTGTAGTCAATCGTCAGCCCTAGATATTTATATTTTGACACATAATTTATGTATTCGGTGCAGTCATCGTTGTCCTCTGTTATTCCATCACAGCCACGTCTGTGCAAACAATCTACGCTGTGCATTTTTATCTTAAGTTTTGTTCTGGGAATATGCGGCGGGCGAATGTGCATTACCTTTGTCTTAAGTGCGTTGATAATTAGTCCATTGTCGTGACACCAAGCTACGATTCTGTTAAAATCTAATTGCATAAGTTTCGCAGCTTCGTCAACGCTCCTATGGCTAACTACGATCGCTGTGTCGTCCGCATACGCATACCCCGTACTGTACTTCAGCACAGTACAGTAGATCATTGACGTATATAATAAAGAGGAGCGGGCCTAGTTTTGAGCCCTGTGGAACACCATACTCGACCTTTTCTTCACTGCTTGTGTGGTCACCAATTTTAACTTGGAACAATCTATTGCTTAAGTAGCTCTCAAACCACTTCAAGATGTGACCGCGTACACCAATCGTTTCTAGCTGAGTCAAGATTTGTCTGTGACTCAAGGTATCAAAGGCTTTCTTAAAGTCAATAAACAGAACTACTGAGCTATTGTTTTTGTCCAAACTTTGGTACATTTTGTCAGCGAATTCTCCAAGTAGTCTGTTTATGTTTTTTCCTTTTCGAAATCCAAATTGATTGTGGTTGAGTATATTATATTTTTCAATGAAAGCATATAACCTTCTGGCCAGCACTTCTTCCAGAAACTTATCGACCACTGAAAGGAGTGAGATCGGTCTGTAGTTCATTATTTCATTTTTCTTGCCACTTTTGTGAATCGGTCGCACTATCGATGTTTTAAGCTTGTTTGGGACAGATGCTTGATCTAAGCTCATGTTGATCAGTTTTGTGAGTATTGGAGACAGAGTTTGAGCGTTGTTCTTCAGATCTTTTGGTCGTATTCCATCTACTACCGCCGATTTGTCGCTTTTTAATGCACTTAGTATGTTGCTTACTTCCTCAACGGATACATCTTCAACGAACATTGAATTTTGTACGCAGCTTGTGTTGTAGTGGAGTGTTTGGTTGCTACATTCGTGAACAATAGATCGTACCTCTGACGTTAAGGTTTTCGCGAATTTGTTGGTCAGGTCCTTGATGCTTCCTTCATTCGAGAAATTCTTTTGTAGAACATCGTCCAGATTGCATTTCTTTTTTCCCAAAATTGAATTTACGAGCTTCCAAGTCGCTCTTGGGTCACTTCTGCAAAGCTCAAATTTCTGTTTGTAAAAGTTCGCTTTTGTCCTCGCTATCTTCTTGTTCAAATCGTTTCGATATCTTTTGTATTCTCTGTGATAATCTTCGTTGTGTCTGTTGTTCATGTGTCGTCTGTATAGTCTATCGCGTTCTTTGCAGTCGTTTTTATTCCAACGCGAAAACACGTTCTATAAGGCGCCGTCCCGTCTAATCAGATCCCGTCGAAAAGACTAAAATCTGCCATCAAGGCGGTTGTTTCTTCCACCATAACCTGAAAACAAACAAAAAACCTGAAACATGGAACAGCATATCAAGTCACATACAAACGATCTTTTAATGGAGTCACTGGCCGGGGATCACGCAGTTAGATTAGACATTCCTCATAATATACACTGCCGTATCTACAACAACAAAGCAGTTATGGTTCTTGCCTCACTTCCTGTTCTTGTTCTTCTTGTGGCTCTAGAGTCCAACAAGCTTCTCCAACTGGCACGATCTTTAGCCTGCTGTCTCTAATTGCGCACGCTAAGCTATTTGACGTCCTTCTCCAACTGGGTGCGCCATCGGTTCCCTGGGAGCCCTCCATTGCGTTGTCCCACTCGATCGGAGTCGAAGACTCTTCTGGCTGGAGCAGTGTTGTCCATGCGTTCTACATGGCCTAGCCATCTTAGGCTTTGAATCCCTAAACGCCTGGCTAAGCTCCTGTCGCTGTACACCCCGTACAGTTCATGGTTGAATCTGCTTCTCCAAGAACCATCAACGCAAACAGGACCAAAGATTTAACGCAGAACTTTTCTCTCGAAAAGATCAAGTGCTTCTTCATCCGCTTTTGAGATTGTCCATGCCTCCGCACCATAGAGCAGGACAGGGATGATCAAGGTGTTGGCACCATCACGACTCCCGATGCGGCCCTTCAATGCGGTTCCATCAGGTAGGCGACCACTTGGCAGACCAAGTCCATAAGGTCACCTGGTTACGCCTGGGCACAACCCCTGATGTTAGGATCGAGTTGCCTGGAGATCTCCCGTGTGTGGCTTACCCCTGACACCCATTTAGTGGACCATGCGGGTCACAAGATGATGATGATGATAACTCTGGAGACAGGTAGTGCATGATGAAGTAAGCAGAGGAAGTCGGTTAATTGAGGCTCAGTTTCAACTTGAACTGTTTTGTTACTCTGCCCAAATAAGAGGAAGGCATTGTGCCTCTGCTGCTCTCAGAAAATTGATTTCAATGTTTCACGGTCTGGGATTACGTAGGGGTGTTCCTTCCTTTTTTTCAAGTTCTGATCCTGATTCAAACTATCCACTTGGCACTTAGCCATTGCATTCACTGCTCACTAGTCACTTCTTATCCCTCTTACTTCGAAACCTTGAATTCAGGCAAGTAGGGCTTGAAGCCAATGCCAACCGCCAACACTCCGCCGAGAGAAAGGAGTCTACTACCATCACACAACCTGCTCCACATACTCGTGTGTAGCCCCGCGGATAGCCTTGAAGGCCGCTCTAAAAATTGAGAAAAGCCTCGAGTTAATAAGTAAGCAGAGCCCTTGCCCCCGTGCTCCCTCCCATCCTCAAATTTCCCTCGATTCGTCGACACATTCCAAAGAAAGTGCTCATCACAAAGGCGAGCTCAACCCCCGTCCCCTTGGAAATGTGAATAGCCAAGCCGAGCTTCCATCGGTTCCAGGCGGTTACACGCAAAGTCCAGCCGTCAAAACAGTGCAATCGCTCGCAATTAGCGACTATGAATTTCACTTTTACAGCGGCCATCGCCACCGATACCGCATGTAACCCCGAGCCTTATCCCACACACTCCATGTGCTCACCGCACAGCTTACCTCAAGAGGCGGCCGTAATTTGTTTCTTTTGCCATTTTTTTCTTCTTTTTTACATTTCAGCCCATTCGGGTGGTTTTTTGTGGCTTTTTTCGCGGGCCAACAACAAATGCACTCTCCGCTCCGCACACATGTACCCACACTCGTGTCTAATTGTATCTGCGCTGCTCTGCTCTGCTGTGTGTGATGCTGGCCACCGTGCCACCAAACGATCGCTCCGCACAGCTCAAGACAAACGAAAGAGGAAAAAAAAAACCAGCAGATTTATCTGTAACGAAGCGATTGTATCTAGTGGCGCGTAGATACACAGCCCAGGCCCCTACGTAGCCATGCAGCATAATGGAATTAACTTTCTCCCAGTTGCGCGTATTTAGTTGGCGATTTGGTTGTTTTTGTTTTCCTTGGGCGCAGATACAAATGATTCATGCCCGAGTGTACTTCAGGAGCTGGGCCCGTTGCGTCTAATTATGTGTGGATTTGTTGCAAATTTCACGCTCTAGTGTGTCGCCTTTTCGAATTTCGAATGGGAAACGGTCACTGGCGGCTGTGTTGATTGTCAAGTCGATGGCTGCCGCTGATGATGATGATTCAAGTGAATTTTGTCTGTTACCCTGATTCGATGGTGGATTTATGAAAACAGAAGTAAAAGAAATCGGGCCTCTTATGCAAGGGATCCGTGAGTACAAGTGGGGCCGAGAAATTGGTTCAATATCGAATTGATTGTGTTTTGGTGCGATGTTGTATATGGCCTATGGTTTTGTGTACGAAGACTATGTCATCTGATGAAGTTGAGGATGGTTTTACATCAAAACAAGCAGAACCTGAAGCAGTAAGCGAGTATTTCGGACGTTCCATTGCAACATCAAATGCAGGAAACGCCTTGAAAGGAGACCAGTTTCTACGTGAAAGGAAGACGTAGAGTTCTATGAAACAAATGTACAAATGAAAGGTCTCCAGTGAATATCTTGAAAACAATTTCAGAACATTAATTTTATTTCGAATACCCAAGTGTGAGATCAGAATATTATTTAGTTATACCCCTTGATCCATAGTGCTGTCAATGACGGAAGTCAAGGTTACATAGCCGGCTCCTCGTTGACCTCGCTGCATTAACTCCATATCCCTTGGCTTTGGGTTTCACCCCAGCAGCTGCATTCCCTTAGTCTTACCGCTGCATGGCTAGGTAGGCTTGGACTTGAGTCCTGTAAAGCAGATGGAAGCCAATCTCTGTACTCTGCTTATCCTTATGATTTTGACTTCTAGTGGCTTCCACAAAACTATGACGTCGTACGTCGTATTAGTATATTCGACCGCCGATACAGCCAAAGTACCCGACTTAGTAGAATTTTTTTATTATTAAAGGGGTACCTACAAGCATCGTGAAAGTACAAGAAAGCTTTGACCTCTCTTCCGACCACTCACCTGTAATTTTGACCAAACGCAATGAATTAAGGAGAGTGGAAGGTGCGCCGAGATTGACAGATAACAAAATTGGCTGGGAAAGTTTTAGACATGACTGTGAGGATAATATTTGTCTAAATGGGTCTTTAAAACAACCTTAGAGTTAGAACTCGAACTTGAAATGTTTATTGGTAACCTCCAGAAAGCAGCCTGGAAAAATACTCGTCGCAGTAAAAAAATACCCAAGTTTAATGAAACAAATCTTCCGCCTGAAATAAAAGAACTTATCCTCGAAAAAAGAAAAGCGCGCAAAAAATGGCAGCAGTCTAGCGCCTCGCAACATAGAACATACCTAAATCGCCTGTGCAACCAACTAAAAAAAGCTTTGCAAGTTTTTATAAACCACGATATATCGACTTATCTTGAATGAAATATGTGAAACCACTCACTTTGGAAAGCAGTAAAAAATATCAAGGAGCCCCAAATGCAGGCCGCGCCAATCGAGACAAACAATGATGAGTGGGCAAAAAAGTGATAAAGAAAAGGCGAATCTCTTAGCCGAACATTTGGAGGAAACATTCCAGCCTGTTGATGGACAAATCCGGTTGGAAGTTGATCCAAGTGTAACTTCTATATCTGACAGCTCAGAAGGAGTATCGCTAAACGAACTCTGCCACGCAATCGAAAATCTAAAAAAAGGATATTTAGTGTCAAACATGCAACTGAACACTCCGATTTTAAAGAGATCCGAGCGGGAGTCCCTCAAGGGGTATCCTTGGGCATACATTATACCAGTTGTACACTAGAGACTCAAACTGAAGGTTCACTGTTGGCTACATTTATGGATGACTCAGCGAACTTGCCTCAACTGAGTCTTCAACTGACAAAGTGCAACGAGCTCTGGACAAAATAAACGAATGGTCAGAACTCTGCCTAAATCAACTCACATAAATTTTACCTACAGAAATATGTGGTTTAAGAAGTAGACAAAAAACATGCAATGATCAAAACAAATAGATCAACTACCCCAGGTGGCAGCGCAGTTACGCTGGAGAATCCACTCTCTTCGGAGACAGGCTCTAAGGAGTCTGGGGAGAGCCAGTTATTGCATCTAATAAATACATTCGCGAAGAACTCAAGGGTAATCCGGTCTCCACCATCAAGACCACGGATGTCCGAAAAAAGAAGTCTGCCGGATGTGGAATCACAAAACCTCATGGACTCAGCGAAATTTAAAAGTTTGGAGGAGGAAAATAAAGAGCTCCGAACCAAGCTAATGAATGTCGATCTTCTCTACTAAGAGCTTAAAGATTAAAAGATAGAGACGGTAAAGTTAGAAAATATGGTCCTTAAAAGCTCAGAAGGGAAAAAAGGAGAATGAAGTCATCCCTCCTGTAGCCAGTCCAAGGTACACAACGGACGAAGAGGAACTGGAACGGGAAAAAAACTGGGCATCGAAGAAAGTAAGACACGCAAAGCCGTCTCTTCACCAGAAACACCAGGAAGGAAGAGTTACAAGAATATTGACTAGGAAAAAAGCGAGTACAAGAGAAAGAAAGCAAGCCCCCCGCCAGCCATAAACGTCGTTAGTATGACGGACTACAATACATTGCTCCGTCTCCTCAAAGGAGCGTCGGAATTTAAAGTAATGTTGCTTCGGAATAAGGCCTAGAAAGTCAACGTAACTGACCCCGATGGCTATGGAGCATTGTCACAAGAACTGAACAAGGAATTAAATACAGTGGTACACCTTTCAAAACAGGAGAGAAAGGCCACTCCGTGTCATAGCTAGAGGTTGCTCCCGATGGGACCAAATCAACGCATATAAATTTTACCTACAGAAATATTGAAAATCTACCAGTTTTCATTAATTCTGTACAAATACCGTGAGCTAATGAAGCAAAATGTCTTGGTATGACAATCGATGCGAAACTCAGGGGGAAGGCCCACTTGAACAAGAAACGGGATACAAGGGACATACAAAGGGACCGAGGGATAACTACCGTCGACGAAGAAATAGCAAAATCCGCTCGAAAGCTAAGAATCAGACTTCGTGGTAACCATGCCATCCTCCACATGAGACGTTTAGTACGTGGACGTTGTACGAGACCGCTCGATTTGGTGCAATAGTAATAAACCATCCTACCGATGGTTATAGCAGGTGATTTTACCGAAGGCTTACCTGCAACACCCGAATACATCTTTAAAAGTAAAGTACTAGATGAGGAAACTTAGTTGTACTACAGAAAAACCAAAAGGGAACCCAAGTAAAAATGAAAAGTATTAGTCATACATTTGCAAGCATATGTGCAGTTACAGGTGGAATCGCCCATTGGGTCCAACAATCTTCCTGCAAGTATACAGTGCCGTGGAGAGACTAATAGGCAATACTCTATTCTGATCCCTGTCTCTTCACCGGCTTCCCTACGGGAGAGGCTACTTGACTAAGACAGCACTACACGCTCTAGTAAGCACTATTGAAAAATCCCTTGACAACAAGCAATGAAAGCTTTCCTCGACATAGAGGGGGCCTTCAACAACGTCCAATTCGAAGCGATAGGAAACGTTCTACGAAACCTGGATGTGGAAATCTATATCCAAGAGTGGATAAACCATGTTCTATATAACAGAAAAAATTTAATGTCAACTTTCTTCTTCTTCTTTATTTGGCGCTACAGTCCAGGGTGGACCTGGGCCTAAACGAACAAGCCTCTCCAGCTAGCACGGTCTATGGCTAGCTGTCTCCAATGTCGGATTCCAAGTTGGTTGAGGTCCTTCTCCACCTGGGCGTGCCACCTTAGATAGATAGATAGTTTTATTTCCAGTATAAGTTTCATACATTATAAAGTGTGTGTGCAGGGATTTGATACATATTTATCTTGCTTCTGGAATATTATTATTAAGGCTTCCAATTTTTAGTAGCTCGTGAATATTTTTGAAGGAAAAAAATGGAAAAAAAAACCTTCATGCAATGCAAACCAAATGCAAATGTATTGTATTGTACAATTAGTAATAAGTAAGTAAGAATTAATAAATAAATAAGCAAATAAGAAAATAAATAAATAAGTAAAAAAATAAATAAATAAATAAATAAATAAATAGATAATAAAAAAAATAAAGGAATAGATAAATAAATAAATAAATAAATAAATAAATATAAAAACAGATAAATAAATAAGTAAATAAATAGATGAATAAATAAATAAATAAATAACAAACAAAAAAAAAACAGAAAAATAACAGTCAAACAAGAATAAATATAAAGCTACTATGAACATGGCTAGTCATATAATGATGCTGTGCTATGGTGGTGCCACCTCCGTTGCTAGATTAAGTTCTTTTATGGGTGGGTTATCGGCAAGTTCACATCTCGATAAAAAAAATTGAAAAACGTATTCAACATTCGCCCTTCTGTGCAAATCTTGTGTTGAGTGATGCCAGGGAAGATTTAGCATCATCTTTAGCAGTTTGTTTTGTGAAATTTGCAATTTCTTAATGTGACATTGCGCGCAACGTCCCCATACTTGACATCCATAAAAGATTATGGCTTGGAAAATTAGCTTATGAATTAGAACTTTATTATGTTTAGACAGCCTTGATTTTCTTTTTATAAAGGGGTAGAGCATTTTAATTGGAATGTTAAATTTTTTCACTGTTCTTGTAACATGTTCCTGAAAAGTCAGTTTGGTATCCAGATATATGCCTAAATATTTAACAGACTTTCCCCAATTAACTAGTGTACCGTTGATCAGAAAATTACTACTCGGTAGATAAAAAGGTTTTCTTTTCTTGCAATTTTTTCTAGTTAATTTTAATTTTCCCACTATTGTAGTATTTCTGTAGTACTTTCATTCCATTGATAAGATTAGTCTCCACATGGAGAGCAAATCCATGAGATGGAAGTATTGCGAAAATAGCAGAACTACAACCAGGTAGACTTGGAAAGTCTGAAGTGTATAAGTTAAATAAGATTGGAGCCAAAACTGATCCTTGAGGTAAGCCGGTATCAAAATGCATTACGCGGGACACACCACTGTTGACACGAACACTAAAAGATCGACAGGACAGAAAGCTTTGAACTATCTTGCACAAATACGTCGGAAATCCATAGGATATCATTTTATGTAGAAGTCCATCATGCCAGACGGAATCGAAGGCTTTTTCAATATCTATTAGTAACATGCCTTTTGATCTACCTTCAGCACGGTTGTTTTTAACAATATTGCAAATTCTGGCGACTAGATGCATTGTACTGTGATGACGCCTAAACCCAAATTATTCATTGGGGAAGATGTCGTGGTCAGAAACAAATTCCAGCATTTTTTCTTTTAAAATTTGTTCAAAAATTTTACCAATACTGCTAAGTAAGCTTATTGGTCCATAGTTTTCTGTGCTATTAGCAGGCTTCCCCGCTTTTAGTATCGGTATAACCTTCGCCTTTTTCCATGCATCAGGAAAATAGTTAATTTTAAGACATGCAACCAAAAAGCCTTTCCAGCTAGCACGGTCTCTGGCTAGCTGTCTCCAGTGTCGCACGCCAAGTTAGTTGAGGTCCTTCTCCACCTGGGTGCGCCACCTTAAACGCGGGCGTTCTCTGTTACGTTGTCCCACGGGTTCGGAGTCGAACATTCTTCGGGCCGGAGCTGAGTTGTCCATATGCTCTACATGGCCTGTAGATACTTCATAACTCGAAGATTCCTAGACAATCTGATTACATAACACCATTTAAGGACTTCGAAATCAAGCACGAAACGGTAATCTTTTCGAGAAAAGAATGGGACGAAGGAAAGATGTGCAACTCCACTTCACTGTCGTGGAGATTTACACCAACGGCTCCAAGTCGGAAAAAGGCACGGGCTCTGGTGTATACGCCAGTTCGCCCGAGCTAGCAGTAGCCATACGACTCCCGACCACTACAGTGTTTGCCAAGCGGAAGAAACAGCCCCCCGGCTATCAATGGCCCCGATAGACGGAAGATCTATTGTTATTTAGAAACACCATCGATTTACTCAGAGGTGGTAAAACTTGCCGTCTATATCTGAGGGAGGCTAGCTTCACCTTAACTAGAATACGCCTGTCTTCTTCCTCCAAAATTGTCCCACTCTTTACACTGAATCAAATCAGAGACCAAACACCAACAACTCGTCCAGTCTCTTTGGCAAATCTTGGTTCTTGTCAAATGTCCTGGCAGCGTTCAATGAGAAGCAAGGCACACAAGATAACTTGTCTTTAACTATGGAGCTTTAGTTCGTGCGGGGTTGACAGCAGATGGATTAGGAGTCGCAAGGCTGAAACGTTGGCATTACTCAGTCTTAGGTAAGCAATGATGGAAGGAATGCTGTTTCTGATGTCGTCAAAGGACATTGCCTTTTAGGAAAGCACATGAAGAACGAAGGCTCCCCCTTACCACCTTCCACTATGCAGATTCGAAGAGGACGACATCCCCATATTCCACATGTCCCACATCATGTGCCAAAAACATCCCGATCTTTGCAGGACGTCCATACGCACCCTGGCATCATTCTCATAAAATGGGAACAAAAAAAATGAGCAGACATTCAAAATGCCACAGCCGCACACGACGCGACGTTGGCGCAAATCAGCGCGAGGTGTCTTCTTCCATTTACGAGCCAGCCATTGCCTCTTGCAGCTAACCTATGCAACAAGCAGCAGCGACTTGCAGCATCCACTTAGCGCTTCAACTGCGCATCGTGCCCGAATGCACGCTCGACGTGGGGCGACGCCCCGCCTTCACCTCATTGCCAGGCGCGACGTCCTAAATGTCAGATCTGAGTAACGAGTGCCTCCGCACCGACACGATAATTACTGAAATTGCAACGCGTCTCGATGCACTTGCCGTGCGCCTAGCGGCAGCAGCCGAGCACCCGAGTGCAGCAAATTAGCTTAACTCCAACGGAACAGGATGACCAGCAAACGGTCGCCCGAAAAGAAAAACAGCAAAAAGTTCGCCTAAACGATGATTGAGCGCACCTAGCCAGGCCTAGCGAGTTGCACGAGCAGCGAGCAGACACCACCTGCACCGCCTGCGGGCATGAGTTGTCGCAGACTGCAGGCAGGATGACAATAGCAGCGACTGCATGCGGCCGCTGGGCACCGGCCACCGGCTACCGGACCCGCCAGCATTGAGGCGGTGGCGCTGCGCTGCACTGTGGCACAGCGGCGTTCAGAGACCTCTTGTGAAAGTGAAACTTTGCCCGGACAGGCAGCCAGCCGCCAGCCGCCAGCCTTGTCATCGCCGGCAAACAATGTGCGAGTGCGAGTACGTTTCGGTCGAACTAAAATCGGTTAATTCGCCATGATCGCCCGGCTGGCCATGTCAGCTGGGCTTTAGAGGCGCTGGTCCTCCTCCGCGTGGCCGACGATGACGCCGGCAGCGTCTGATGCAGTCGCTTTTGAATTATTCATTTTGCATCGGACAGCGGTGCGTTACTGGCCGCGTAATGTGGCGAAGGCAGCCGAAGGCTGCGTTTGCGCAGATGTGCGTGAGAGGAATGCACGGCCTCCGCGGCGCACCGCGTACTTGCAGCATGACATGGCTGCTTCTTGGAACGCTATGTGGTTCGTGCCTAATATATAAATTTCATTCGCATATCTGCATGGAACGACTGGCCGACGCACGGTGTTGGCGATGGTGACTCGCTGCGCGGTGGTCGCTTGATGAGTTTCACTCGAGCGATGTGAGACGTATTTTTCAGGAATTCGTTCGGGGAATTCACGGCCCGACGCGGACTGAGTGCTTTTTGGTGGATTTGTTTCGCAAGCGCAGTCGCCGGCTTTGGGGATTACTGGTGACTGGTGAGGTGGTAGATTTCTGAGATTTTTTTCCGCAAATGGTCTCAAGGTCTGAGACGTCTAGCTTGGAAGGGAATGAGACGACTGCGAGCTATTCGCTGTTCAGGTGGCTGCATGCGAGGCGACATTCTTTGGATGAAAACATGCCGAGGCTGCGAGACTCGCCAAGTTGGTTGCACTCGGGAATGCCTCGAAAAGGGTACACGCGACCCGACTTGTAGGCGATTTGTCGTGACTGGATGCAGCAGGTAAGGACACTCAGTGGGGAACTTGAGTTGTTGCTAATGGACGTGCTTTCGGCGACGTGCTCGTACCTTGGGCTAAGCAGCTTTCTTCGATTTACCATCTGCGGGTGGAGGATGAAAGATGGAGACTTCAAGTCGTTACTTGTTCAGTGAAAAATAGGAGAAAAAGTGTGAAATTGAAAAGCGCCGTTCCACAAACACACATTACTTCCTTTTGGATGCTCCAGGAGGCACTGGCAAAACCATTCTTTTAAATTTACTATTAGCACAAGTCAGGAAAGATACAAAAAATTGCTGCTGCAGTAGTATCCTCTGGAATAGCTGCTACGCTGCGGCGCACTCAGTTCTTAAATTGCCTTTGAACTTAACTCATGAGGAAATGCCAGTTTGAAACATCAGCAAAAACAGGGAGCGTGGACGAATGTTGCAAGAGTGTGGACTGTTGGTTCGGGATGAATGTACGACGTCTCATAAAAGAGTAATCGAAGCACTAGATGGTACTATGAAAGATATTAAGAGCAACCAGAGGATTATGGAAGGGATGGTGGTACTTTTAGTTGGTGACAATAGACAGACCCTGCCAGAGATTACTAGGGGCACACCAGCAGATGAAATAAATTTCTGTTTGAAAGCGTGTTTATTATGGACACACGTAAAGAAGTTTCGTTTGACTATAAATATGCGCGTTCAACTGCACAATGATGCACAATCCAGGGCAATACGAGACTGCTCTTCTAAACATCGGGGAAGATCGTATGGCGATGGACAGTGACGGCATGATTACACTTAGCCGTGAATTCTCAAATTGTCGATAATATAGATGATTTGAATATAATATATTTGGGCGAGAATGGTTGTGTAAAAGGGCAATTTTAGCGCAGAAATATGAGACAGTGTGGCAGAAAATAATAACAATATGGGTGGCGCTACAGCCCGTAGAGCGCCATGGCGCCTGGCTTCTCAGCAACCACTCGTGTTGTGCGTGCTATTGTTCTCCCACGCGTGGAATGGACCTACAATTTAATGCCGACTCCGAACGGCGAAGTTGAGGAAGCTTTTTCTAGACAGGAGTACTCTTTGAGCGTTGTCAGTGACTCGAAAGAGGTGGAGCCGTGAAATATAAAAGGTGGTAAATTCGGGTATCGAACCTGGCACCCTCTGCGTAGACGCGGGCCACAGTGTGACAGATAAACGAACAAATGATGTCATATGTGAAGGGGATGCTGTCGAGTATCTCTCGGTAGACAATGTTATGGACATTGAACAAGTGTAGGCATTTTTTTTGAACACTACTGTAGGTGTTCTCGTATAACACATACTTAAGATTGTCAGAAGTAAATATTAACCGAAACTAAGAAACTATTGTCATTTCGTATGATGCTGACACTATCTCATTTCTTTTACATAAGCGTACCGCTTCAATTTTCTTCCTTCTCAATAGACTGTCGTAAGTAGCACATCTCCTCTCAAGTGGTTTCATTTGACTCGCTCGCCTATTCTACACAAGTAACGTCGTACCCTTTAGAATTTTTGAATTCCTTAGAATTATCAGGAGTTCCTTCTCATAAGTTGGTGGTTCTGGTCCTGTTAATAAGAAACCTTGACGCACCGAGGCTATGTAATGGTACACGGCTACTACAAGTTACTCAATTGGGACGCAATATTATAGAAGCAATAATTATGACTGGAATGGCGAAAGGACAAAATGTTCTAATTCCCCGTATTCCAATAATTCCGACTGATTTGCCCTTTCAGTTTAAACGAGTGCAACTTCCTCTAAAAGCAGCATTTGCAATGACAATAAATAAAGCTCCAGGACAAACGCTTAAAGTAGCAGGTATACATTTAGAGAAAACACCTGTTTTTCCCCAGGGGCAACTCTATGTGGCGTGCTCCCGAGTATGGTGCCCGCAAAATCTTTATGTTTTAGCAGAGAGTGGAAAAACAAAAAATGTGTTAAAATAAGATATTTATAGTAAATCGGGATAATTTGCAGTTAGTACGTATTGTATTGTATTACTCGAAAAATTATTATCCTAAAAATGAAAAAGGCTACCCAAAGTAACTATTCCACGCGGACAAAGTCGCGGCTAAAAGCTAGCGCAGTTATATATTTTCCTACCTTAATTCATATTTTTGCCAATCCCGTAGGGGTGTTCCATGACTATTTAGTTCCACTGTCAATTTTCTTTCCACCTTTTTTTGGCTTGCGAGTTAATGTTTACTTTTAATATTTTCATATTGCATTACATCCTCCATCCCCCAGATAAAGATTCATACTCGTAAAATTGTTATCGAGATAGTTTCAAATTTAAATTCTTAAAAACTACGAAAACCCATAAATTCACTTTTAATGTTCTTCAGACCGAACAGGGTTCTACCCTCATTAATCACGGGTTTGATTTCATTTTCACCCCATATGTTTTAAGTACTTATGTAATAGGATATGGAAAATGAGATAATGCTCGACGACATGTGCATCGGCATTATCCTAGGTTAGTGACAATTGGAAATATGTATTTTAGAAAAATAACCAGTCGGAAAATAAAGTCGAAGGAGTTCGGACGTTTGTCCGTTACTCTAAAAAATATAAAAAAACATTGTTTTAATTTGCGTCCTTCCGCATATGCCCTTAGCGATGTGTGGATTTTCTTTCATGCATTCAACTAAAATTTCCATTTGTTTCTTGTTGGTTACATGCCTTGCCCTAAAATCACTTAAAATTTCACAAACCGCAATAATTTCCTGGAACATACAGTGGACTCCCCCTAAGTCGAATTGTCACGGGATACCATAATTTATTCGAGTTAGAGAGAGTTTGACTTATAGAGAGGTTTTTGTATGGTTGAGGGAAATGTATGTAAAATATGGCGAGAAAGGTTCGAGTAAGGGAGAGTTTCGACTTAGGGAGAGTCCACTGTACTTACATTTTCAGTCCAAAACTCTAAAATCGACAAGCAGCGTCCGCGAATTTGAAATGGCTGAAAAACAGCAGTCAAAGCGACAAATAACGACTGCGGTCCACATTTACAATACCAACCTTCAGAATCGATAGTCGATTCTTATCAGACTGATTATCGCTTCTTATAAGTCGAATAGGGAATACGAGCCATGCTTTGATCACAGTAAAGAGTAATTCCCTTGTCATTGAAGTTTGCTTTCGCAACAGTTTATCCGTGGAATCGATTGAAAGAGGTGCTTCCGAAGTGCGACCGTGAAATGTAATGCTCTCCCCGGGGATGTCGGATCAAAGACTTGCTCAATCATCAGTTGACGACCCAAATGGTAAGTCACCGAGGACAAGTTACCAAGCACTGCTCTCCGCCATGGAGTCGATGGAGACCACGAACTGACAGTCCCCTGTTGGCAATTGCTTACGTTTTCCACCAGCCACCTCGGGAGCACCGAGACAGCCACATCTCTTCAAACGAAACGAAACGAATCTGTCCCCATTCAAGGACGAATCGAACTTTATTATTCAATTTGCCATCTCGACAGCCGCCAGACAGGGCCGTGGTCCTCGGCCAACCACCCATGCGCGAGCCCATATCACCGACCGGGCATCATCACCTTTAATTAGCCGGCAACTGGCCGTTCCTGCCGCCGTCGCTGCTCCTCGGCGATCGGGGTGATTATCATATCAGACTGCTCCGACAGCCAGGCGAACAATAAAACCGAAGAAGAATAATTAACTCCGATCGAGACGGACGACGGAGTTGACGGCAAACCGGCGCAGCAGCGGCGACGTTCACGACGAGCAAGACGTTCGCCGACCGCGACACCAAGACGAGTCCGCCGAGAAGCATTAATAGACGGACAGCACTCAAGGATGCGCCCGACAGAGTGATTAATCAAAATCACCGACCGATGTGTGTCGGTCGACCAACAACTTTATTCAATTTTCGGTCGGAGGCACATGCACGCTGGCCGCGCGATCTCCCCATCTCGATTTCACATGGCTCGCGAAATTAATAGTTCTGGACAAATCTAGTCCAGGAGTGCAACTGCAGCCACTGAACTGTGCCCAAGGATGCGCGCGGTCCAGCGCTTGATTTATGTCCCCAGGGGCGACATGTCGAACCGGGACCAATAGGCCGGGACGCGGCGACATGCGCACGATAAATTACCGATGTCCTGGCTTTTGTCGTTTCCCCAGATTTCGAAGATTGATCTGAGCTTTTAGGGCGGCCCTCCGCGGCAGGCACTTCGACGGAATCCGAATTAATTCAGTGTGCCTCGCGGCGGCTCGGTCCCCGATAAGGACCCCGCTGCATGCGCGTCGTCACACCCGTCCAGGCGCGGCGGCGGCGGCGCGGCGATTCCCGAAAATTCATGAGCCCGCCTGATCCCGAGATTTATTTGTGGAAATTTAATTCTTTTATTGTTCCATGATTTTGTGGTTATCGCTCGGGGACACCACCTCCGCGGACCGTGCCGCATAAGTGGCGAAATGATTTATGGCCGTCCGGTGGTGTGTCCATTGTTGCGTGGCAGGCTCGGGCCGAACCACCGCGAAGGCGGCTGCTGCGCTGTACTCATCCCCGGTGATTGCAATTGATTTATGCGTCCTGCTGGCCGCCTGGACACACAAATTTGTTGCGCGACGAATTGGTTGAAACAAAGGCGCAACACACCACGCACGGGGGTCAGCGTTTTTTCGCAGCGCGCTACGGGCTACGGCCAAGGTGCATCTTCTTTCGGTTGCTTTGCTTCTTTTGTCGTTTTTTTTGTTCACTTTTTGGGTGGAATTTATCGGTTTTTCTGAATTTTTATGGTTATGGTGGCAGGTCCATTTTGGTGGTGGCCCGGTCACTTCTGGCGGCTTTACGATGATAAATCTGTACACGGTCTTTACGGATGCTTTTGACGGGCGACTGGCGGTCGGACCAGCGTCGCAACGTGTGGTTCCTTGTGGGTCTCGGCTTGGCTCTGCTGGCCGTGGTGTTTAATGGCGTCGTCCGTCTAAATGCGCAGCAGCGATCGGCGATGAACGATGAACGATGGTCGAAGGCATGGTTTATGACAGTCGCGACCCAGTCGTTTATGGCTTGTGCCTGATTGATGATCGCCTGGCTGCCCCAAGCATCTGTTATGGAGTTTGAGTCAATAAAGGGCTCTAGCAGTCAGTTAATGTGACCCAGTAAACTTGCTTGTGATCTAAGAAATGTGTGGGATGAATCTCAATGAATTGCGTGGATTCAAGCGGACGTGAGCTAGAGTCATGACTTATGTTTGTGGCCCTGGCTTGTTTGTTAGCTTAACAATAATCCGAGACGTCACGGCTTCGAAATGAGATAAACGTTGAATTGGGTGGCCATCCAGAGTGGGCAGTCAGTGAGTGTGGCATGATCTGGGAATCCAAATGCAGCCTTTCTCTATGTTTTGTGTTTAGAGTAGATCTTGTTCTTTATTTGGCGCTACAGTCCGCGGTGGACCTGGGCATCAACCAACAAGCCTCTCCAGCTCGCACGGTCTCTGGCTAGCTGTCTCCAGTGTCGCACGCCTAGTTGGTTGAGGTCCTCCGGCACCTGGGTGCGCCACCTTATACGCGAGCGTCCTCTGTTGCGAAGACTCTTCGGGCCGGAGCTGAGTTGTCCATACGCCTAGCCATCTTAGGCCTTAGATAACAAAAATAATTGGAGGATTTTCCACCTGTTGGAGACAACCGCATACCACTCCTAAGATGCTCTAGAAGTGCGAGCTTGGCTGAAAGGAGGGCTCTGGATTGTTCATGGCAGTCGGTGAGGAAGAGTCAATTCTCAACGGGTAGGAGCTTACATTCGACTATCATCCAACCGAGACACTGGACAGCATGTGCTGTACACATCTAGTTGTCATTGGCATGAGTCACAGACGAATGCAACAGATGGTGTGGTTTTCAGTTCTCCGCCAATGCAGATGTACCTTGGCCTTGGCACGCGGTTAAAAAAATTGTAGTGAACAGCTTCGTCCAAGGTTGTCTACCAGATGGGAACGGAATTACTGGTCTTAAATCGTACACAACAATACAGGCAGTGGTCAAGGTTTCAAGGGACACATAGTCTGCGTTCACCAGACGAAGTTGGTATTGTGGAATTTACTAGAAAGGATAATCCGCCAACGCACAATTAGGCTATATTCCCACCTAAGCGAAATCCCAAGATTTGAATCAACTTCTTCTAACACCTCAATAGGCCGTTGCCACCGAATGTTTTAAATATACATTAGCTGTCAGTTTGGAAGTGGCCGGAAAAATAGCTATTTGTTGACAGGAAATAATAGCGTCGAGAACACCAGAAAAGAGAGGAAGAAAATGAAATAAACTGAAGTTCAAGCATTAGGTTCGTTCCGTTTGACAACCTCACGCTGACGGTTGAACCACCCGTCCGGACTTCAGCGATTCAACGAAGAGTAACCTAACAGTATGTAAAATAAGGGTGACCGTCCTGGGTTAAGAAAGAATGGGCGAAAATTACCCCTGAAGACGTTTAAAGTGGTAAATTCTATACCAAATCGACAAGAAGTTTTCAAAAGACGAGGATATCCTACGAGTTACCAGAGTTTAAAGTACATACAGTACCTCACAAAATTGAGCATACACTCACAGCTTAAACATAATTTTATCTTTTTCACCTTACAAAAAGTAGTTGATTAATAAAACTTAAATGCAGTTCGAATTGACATATTTCAATTGCTAAAAACAAAAAAAAACTTGCTATTTCTAAGCAAAATAAAAAAGGCACTTCATTTTTGAGCACACAAATTTGAGCATACACTTAAAGTAAATTCGAGTTACGACTAAAATACAAAACAAAAACAGTTACAAATAAAATTTCAGTAACGCGTGGCACCTCCTTCAGCATCTATGACAGCTTGTAACCACCGTGGCATGGATTTTACCAGTTTTTTTAGTAAAAGATGGCTGAATCCCTTCCCAAGCTGCCTGAATTTTAGCTTTTAGCTCCTGCTTATTGGAGCAGGTACTTTCTCTAACCCTCACTTTTATTTCGTGCTATAGATGTTCAATAGGGTTAAGATCCGGCGATTGTGAGGGTGTTTTTAACTGCTTTGGAGCGTTATAAAGCAACCATTCGCGTACTAAATAGGAGGTGTGCTTCGGATCATTATCTTGTTGGAAGTAGAAAACCGAAGGTAGACCTTTAAAATATTCAAATACCCAATTTTGTCCATAGTATTTTCTATAAATTCGAACTTTCCACAGCCATTTGAAGCCATACAACCCCACAACAGCACAGATTCTCCCCCGTGTTTGGTTGACTTTATATTTTTAGCTTTGAGTGCTGTATTGGGTTCCCTCAAAACAATTTGTTTGCCATCAGACCCAAATAAATTTATTTTTGTTTCATCTGAAAACAAAACACCTTCCAAAAAGCTTTTCCGGGTGGTTTAAAAAAACTCCAATCTTTTCTTCTTATTAACTAGGGATTTCCCTACGTACGGCTTTCTTCGGGCGATCTTACCATTTAAATTATTCTTTCTGAAGACTCTATGAACGGTTTCCACTGAAAGAGGCTTATTAATTACGGATGACACCTCAGCCGTCAACTTTGGAACGCTAGATTTTGGATTGGGCTTGATTGTCCGAACAATATAGCGCTCGTTTTGTTCTGAAAGCAAATTTTTTCTTCCCCTTCCAGGTCTTGTTTTTTAGTTTGTTTAGTCTGTAATTGTTTATTATTTTTTGTAACGTTGCATGCGATCGCCCTACAGTTTCTCCTAGTTTTCGCATCGCTTAATTATGAGCATTCTCGTTGACAAAGTAGTCTGTTTTCGCATGTTTTCCATATTTTCGCACAAAGAAGAGAATATCGGTCAGTTCAGTTCAAAAGCGTGTGCAGAAATGATCATCAGGGACATTTGTTGCTTCATTCCTGAACAAATTTGCATGTATCGATTCTGCGAAGCTTGTGTATAACGCACACATGACATCTGTATGCTCAATTTGGAAGCAGAGAACCGAAGGTAGGTGTATAACGCACACATGACATCTGTATGCTCAATTTTGTGTGTCGATTTCAGGGGTTGTTTCCTTTTTCATGCGAAAAGTACTGATAGAAAGTCGCCTGTCTGTGAATTTGGCATATACTCTTGTTTAAGATATGTATTCAGTTATGATTGTATAACAAAAAAGTGGTCGGCCAGCACGAATATGAAGTAATGATAGGTGTATTCTCAATTTTGTGAGGTACTGTATGTATGTACATACAGTCAATCAATCTCATATTCGTACCGTAGATAAAAAGTACATATTTTTCGCATAATTAGGCTATATTCCCACCTAACTGAAACCCCAAGATTTGAATCAACTTCTTCTAACACCTCAATAGGCCGTTGCCACCGAATGTTTAAATCCGAATGTTTTAAATCCGAATGTTGCCACCGAATGTTTTAAATATTCATTAGCTGTCAGTTTGGAAGTGGCCGGAAAAATAGCTATTTGTTTTAGTTTTATTTGGTTGTGAGATCAAAGATCTAATGTACATCTACTGTCAAACACAAAAAAGCAGCATCCGTGGTGTTTCTCGGCTTATTCTCAATACCATTTTCCATTTTGTATCTTTGAACTAGTGATTGAACAGTAGAACGTGGTCTGCCAATTAAGTCTGGTATTTCCTTTAAGGACTTACCATCGGTATGGTACTTAACAAATTCATGGACATTTCACACTGTTTCCTTCTCATTTTGTAAATTTCTCCTTTTTTTTTTGGATTCAAGCCACAGACCCAAATAAGCAGGACGTTCAGAGGAAAGAAACACATTTGATATATTTTAAACAGTTACTTGTCCTTGGTTTTGCTTTACGTACAGTGGGTGTCATTAATGTTCGTGTTTTTACTCGAATGTGTGATAAATTGCAGTAACAGGTTGAAACCCAATCTTTTCCTGCTCGGTAAGTTCCTTAATTTTCTTCGAGATTACCAATTATTTGAGTAAAAACTCTTACCATTACCACAAGATATTGAATTTACACGAAAAACTACGAAAAAAGTATCTTCATTAATATGAATTTCATCCGATTTTGTAGATAATTACTTTCAAGTGAACCACAATGGTTGTAAGACATTATGTATCTAAATTTGAATGTAATGATTAAATGTAGTTAATGATTAAGAATAATTGACTATTCAAATTTATCGGAAAAAGGACAGTTTTGGTTAAAAAGAATGTTAAGATAATTTCGAACCTACCATGCGAATACTAGACTCGATTTGAAGGCTCGTATCTGTATCTGCTGCTGTTAGAAGCAAGACAGCAGCTGACAGACACAAACTGTGGTAAACTAATTGAATACCTTCGTGTATCTCAGTGACCATTGCGGACTCAGTTCCGAAATTAAGATCCCCAACGATATTGCGGAATTAGGAGAGTTTGCCCAAAGGGGTACGTTTACAATTACAGCAGGGCTCGATGGACACGCTTCTCCAGACAACAAATGACGAGAGCACTCTCTTCGAACGCGCTCCACATACCGTCCATAGAAGCTTGTCAAAAGAAGAGATTGACATGTATCTAATTCAATTGGACGAGACAATTAAACGAACCATGGACAGTACTATACTTCGGTATACACGGACAAACAATGAAAACCTATACCGCAATGCTACAATCGACGCACTCCACCAACGAAAAAGAAGTCTCTTGTCAAGTTTAAAAACCTTGTACAGGCGGTTTACTGGCAGACGTAGTGAGGAAATTATGACTCTGAAATCGCTCATCAAGAACATACAAACGTTGATTTCTCAAAATTATAGAGCTTCGGTTAACTTGCACTGGGACAGTAAGATTCGCGCTGTTAGATCTAACAACCCGAGCATGTTTCCACAGATAAACAAATTCTTTAGAAGTAAGAATAGCGATCTTCCGTGTCTTAAGCTTTCCAGAACGACGGACAACGAACAAGTACTGACTACAGCAGGTATTGATCCAGATAACGCCGTACTCGACGATAACTTCTTTGTGGTCGAAGATCAGCAAGAAAAAATTGAGGTACTTGAGGGACGAGGAACGCCCGAATCACGACCTGGAGAACCGCGTAATGGCTAGCAACTCTCAACTTCGAGAAGACATGCAACAATGGCGATCTGAGAACACTGGCTTTGTCGTGTTCAACGATGACAACATGGCAGACAAGGCCATCGCCGACGAAGGGGTTCATCCCCCGTTCATAACGAAGACAGAACTCCAAGCGGTCTTCGAATCACTTAAGAAGTAAAAGTCTGTCGACGAGATCTCAAACATTGTGTTAAGACACCTCCCTCTAGAAGTGGTTAATATGTACACAATCGTGTTTAATAATGCGCTGAATTATGCGATTGAACAACCCATATCCAAGCGAGGAAAAGATTCTTCGAATCCGTGCAACCTCCGGTCAATAAGTCTCCTTCCGAACATCAGCGAGGTATTCGAGAAGGTGATCAATAGAGCCTTGATCAACTGGACTGAGGACAAACATATTATTCCGGATAACCAATTCGGTTTCAAATCGGGGCATGACACTATTCATGCCGCGTCGAAACTGGTGTCGGATATCCAATGGAACAACAGCCAGAAACAATGTACGGGTGCCTGCTTGATTGACCTGGAGAAGGCCTTTGACACCGTATGGTTAGAAGGACTTTTCTACAAGCTCAATCGGCTAGGCATTAGCAAACCACTGCTGTACCAATGGAACATGCTTACCGGTAGACAGTTCGTAGTCAAGAATGGCAACGTGACCGCCACAGGGATATTTGACGGAAAAAAAGGTCTCCAACAGGGTGTTGTTAATTCGCCGATCCTGTTCAACGTTTACTTGAGCGATCATATATTGCGTAAGCCGACGACTCGATCGTGTACAGATCAGGCAAAAAGATCGAGGAAATCACTACTCTCGCGCAGGGTGACTTCGATTCATTCACGAGAAGTTGCGATGACTGGAAGTTGAGTATCAACTTCCGGAAGTCGGAAATCATTCTGTTCAGGGCGCCGTTGTATAAGGCCTCGGCGGATACGAAAAAGAATTGGCGACAGTTCGCAATCGCTGGACGACACGGGGAACCACTGGCGAAAAAGACCACCTTTCAATATTTTAAGAAACATGAGAGAAGCATCTATGGCCGGGGCCCAAGGCGCTTTTACCCTTACAAAGAGACTGTTTTACAACAGCCAACTCGATGCGAGGGTGAAGGTTATCTGCTACATGGCCCTCATCCGGCCAATGCTCACCGATGGCTGTCCCGTGTGGTTCAACGTGAGCGCAAGCTTGATGGAAAAGATTCGGTTGTTCGAGAGGGCTTGTCTTAGGGCTTGCCTTCGCCTTTATCGAACTCCAGAGTCCAAGTACATAAAATTCTATTCCAATGAGGTCTTATACAACAGGGCAAACCTGATAAGAGTGGACAATTTCCTGGTGAAGTTGATTCGAGGTCACACTGTCAGAGCGATGAACTCGGTCAATAACTTGATCTCGGGGGCTTACTACCCCAATTAACAATACCACGAAAGGGTACGTCACAATGGCTTCGTCCCCCCAGAAGCTTTCCTGCACCTAGACAAAAGCGGATTGATACAAGATATAAATGCGGTACCGCTCATCTACCACATCGCCAGATCAACTGTGGATGGGTCAGTCGTTCACAGACCTTTGAGTAGTGCGGTGATAGTTCGCGAGAGTGTCGACTTCAAATAAAAAAATACCAGTAGTGATAAAGCATTAAAGTAGCACAGGTGTGCCCATTCCCAACAAGAAGCAGTGGCCGAGTAGGTAGAGTCAGTGCTCAAGGATGTCCTATCATCTTCCATGTCGTACGCCGAACAGTGGATAGGCGACTTCAATACGAACCGGATGTCGTTCGCACCCACGAGGATCTCCTCCGGTTCAGTAGAGCGATCCCCGCTCGAGATAGGAAAGAGTCTGCCAAAGAACGGCAATTTTACTGGTGGTTACACCAAAACCAGCCTCCGCCACCGCTAGCTTTTCCACAGGATCAGGTAGTTGACCATAGTGGCCAGCTTACATAGTTTTTAAGGTAGCTTTAAGAGAAAAAAAAAAAAAAAAAAAAAAAAAAAAAAAAAAAAAAAAAAAAAAAAAAAATCAATAAAACAAAAAACCAAAAAAAAAAAAATAAAACATTAAATCCAAAAAAAAAAAATACATATGAAACAAAAACAAAAAAAAAGGTGCATCACGGCGTATAAATTATATATGTCATGCATATACACAACATATACGCCCTGGTGCACGTGTCCGTACTGTTACGGACATAGTTAAGATAGTATTAAGTTTTATGTTAGGTTAAGTTAGAATAAGGTAGTGTAAGTAGTTAAGCTTAGCCAAGTTTTTTATAAGTTTTCTTGGCAAATTAATAAATAAATAAAATATTGTCTTAATGACTAAAAAAAAAACGTAGATTAAGCCGAAAGGCACATTTAGAAAGTAGTTCAGATTAGCTTAGAGTACCCGCATAGGGTCAGTAGGTTAGTATTAAGAACATTGTCTTAAGTTAGTTAAGCTAGTTTTAAGTACTTTTGTCTAGCATGTAAGTAAAATTATTCAGAAAGGAAAAATAAAATTACATTAAAAAAAAAAAAAAAAAAAAAGAGTCAGTGCTCAAGACTCTACGGGCTCAGGTTCGAGCCCCATCGGGGACAGATACAAAAAGACTTTTTTTTTTCATTTCTCCTCGTCTGTTGTGTAAATCCCTTACATAATAAGCAATTGAGTGGAGAAAATGGAATCAAACGAGCGGTCCGCGCTCTTAGAAGCGGACAATGACCCAGATCAACCGGTGGCAGAATCAAGCCACCAGTCAGCAGTTGCCCAAGAAGGCACAAAAAGGAGGAGAAAGAAAACTTCTCCCAAAAATGTCAAGCGCCGCAACACCAACGCAACTCCCGAAGGGCTGCAGGGGGGAGAGCAAAGTGAAGCGGCTAGTACATCAGCAGCCGAGTCCGATGAAGACACCGTTCAATACGTGTCGGACGGAGGGGAAGGCCTGTTCGCTGTCAGCAGCAACAGCTTTGACTCGCTCTCCTCCGACACAGAAGATGAAGTTGAGCGGGTACTTCGAATGAAGGAAACGTTAGTGGACGACATGCAGGAGAAAATTCAGCGACTCCTGCATGAAATCAGAGAGCTGAAAGCGAAGACCACAGCGAGGAGAATGCTGGATCAGCAGAAACAGCAACAACAAGTGGCAATTAAGCCGCAACCAAAAATGAAGCAGCAGCATAAGAGGGCTGCAGCGCGGCAACAACAACCAGCAGCTGACCAAGAACAACAACTGCAAGTAACCCAGCAACAACACCGGCCAGAAACACAACAGCTGCCAGCTGTTCTGCAACATCAGCGACCAGCAACACAACAGCGCTCAGCTACACAGCGACCAGCAACAAAACAGCGACAACAAAAAGTAAAACAACAGCAGCAACCAGCAACTCAACAGCAGCAGCCCCAGAAGAAAGAAAAAGTGCCGCCAATCAATATCTACAAGGCGGATATTGAACAAACTGCCAAAATGTGTAAGGAGGCCGTAGGTTCAGGTAATTTTTTTATCAGTAGATGTAAAGGCGTTAATAAGAACGCAATCCACTGCAAGACAGTGGAAGATTACAACACTCTAAAAATATTCCTAAAGAGATCGACGTTGGAGTTCTTTTCGTTTACTCCAAAAGGCGAAAAATGCCAGTCTCGGCTGTTAAAGCTTAACTGCCCGCTCGAACCGGAGAAGGTCCTCCAACTGCTCAAAGAGCAAGTGTGCGAGGGAATTGAGTACGTCGGGGTCAAGCCTTTCACCACAGTGAAGGCAAAGAGAGAGGGGCGGAAATTACCCTTTTATATTGTGCAGGTTACATCCACAAGCAAAGTGGATAATCTAAAGAAAATTGAGTTCTTAGATTACCACAAGTGCGAGTGGGACAATATAAGAAGGCGCGATGGCATTGCCCAATGCTTCCGTTGCCAAAGGTTCGGGCACGCCGCGTCGAACTGCCAAATGCAGCCTCGATGCGTAAAGTGCAGTGAGAACCACAGTGCGGAGAATTGTCCTCTGGGGCAAAAGGGAGCAGCTGACAAGAGTCAGCTCAAATGCGTACTCTGCGGGAACGCGGGGCACACCGCTAACTATCGGGGTTGCCCTAAATTCCAAGAGCGAAAATCAAAAATGGTTCTGCAGAAGCAGCCCCCAGTGAAAAATCCACTCGGGGCAGCCATACCCGTCACCCCTCAAGTGACCTACGCCCAAATGGCGTCTGGCCCGAGGAGCACGGAAAAGCAGCAACTACCGAAGGTAGTGCCGCAACCTGCAGTGCCAAGAGCACACGAGCCAACGCCGGATTGGAAATCCTCCATTGAAAGGCGTATGGATCGGTTAGAAGAGCGGGTAGACCAAATTCTGGCGCTACTGCAGAACCAACCACGTCAACCGTTTTAATGGCTGCGCAGACGAACGAGTTATCTTACAAGATCCTTGCAGTGAATGCAAATTCATTGATAGGGATCCCTCGAAAGAACGAGCTCTATAAACTTTTGGATGACCAAAGCCCAGAGCTGATGCTGATTAGCGAAACCAAGCTAACTCGGAGAGGCATACTGGAGCACAGCAATTATAGTGTTATTAGAAGAGACCGGCCCAATTCCAGTGGTGGAGGCGGTGTTGCGATCTTCATTAAAAATAACATAAAACATAAAGTAGTGTATAGTGGTGAAGTACGAAGGTTTCAGGAGTTGGAGGCCTGCATCGTGTGCATTTCGCTCCGCAGTGGAAGGAGGTTGTATGCGGTATCGGTCTACTCCTCCGGCAACCCTAGTTCCAGAACGACTATAACAGAGCTCGATTCACTCTTCCGATGCCTAAGGCTGGACTCGGAGGAGAACTATTTTATTTTGGCCGGGGACTTAAATGCCCGACATGGATATTGGGGAAACACAATTTCCAATAATAGAGGGGACCAGCTTTACAGCTGGTTTTGCTTGCACAGTGTCGAGTATAGACTCGATTTGAAGGCAACAGAGATCTCGTCCTATCCCAGGAGCGGCTCTTATCTGGATCTCCTGTTGTTAGACGCAAGACTGCAGCTGACAGACACAGACGCACAAACGGTAAACTGTTTGAACACATTCGTGTATCTCAGTGACCATTGCGGACTCAGTGCCGAAATCAAGATCCCTAACGATATTGCGGAATTAGGAGAGTTTGTTCAAACGTACCCCTACAATTACAGTAGGGCTCGATGGACACGCTTCTCCAGACAAATGACGCGAGCACTCTCTTCGAACGAGCTCCACATACCGTCCAATAGAAACTTGTCAAACGAAGAGATTGACATGTATCTAATTCAATTGGACGAGACAATCAAACGAACGATGGACAGCACGATACCACGGTATATACGTACAAACAACCAAGACATTTACCGCAATGCGACAATTGACGCACTACACCAACAAAAAAGTAGACTCCTAACAAGATTAAAAAACTTGTACAGACGGTTTACTGACAGACGTAGTGAGGAAGTTAGGACACTGAAATCGCTAATTAAGAACATTCAGACATTAATTGCCCAGAATTACAGACTTTCTGTTAATTCTTACTGGAATGATAAGATTCGGGCTGTTAGATCTAACAACCCGAGCATGTTCCCGCAAATAAACAAATTCTTCCGTAGCAAAAATAGCGATCTTCCGTGTCTTAAGCTTTCCAGAACGACGGACAATGAACGCATACTGACTACAGCAGGTATCAATCCAGATAATGCCGTACTCGATGATAACTTCTTTGTGGTCGAAGATCCGCAAGAAAAAATGGAGGTACTAGGCGCGGTCTTCCAAGAAGTGTACAAGGTGAATGAGAGCGTTCGCCCGAACCACGACTTGGATAACCGCGTACTGGCTAGCAACTCTCAACTTCGAGAAGACATGCAACAATGGCGATCTGAGAACACTGGCTTTGTCGTGTTCAATGATGATAACATGGCAGATAATGCCATCGCCGACGAAGGGGTTCAACCCCCGTTCATATCGAAGACAGAACTCCAAGCGGTCTTCGAATCATTAAAGAAGAAAAAGTCTGTTGGAATCGACGGGATCTCCAACATTGTGCTAAGACACCTCCCCCTGGAAGTGGTTAACATGTACACAATCCTGTTTAACAATGCTTTGAATAATGCACATTATCCAGAGCATTGGAAAACTGCGATTGTGCAACCCATATCCAAGAGAGGAAAAGATTCTTCGAATCCTTGCAACCTCCGGTCAATAAGTCTCCTTCCGAATATCAGCAAGGTATTCGAGAAAGTGATAAATAGAGTTCTGATCAACTGGACTAAGGACAAAAATATAATTCCGGATAACCAATTTGGTTTCAAAGCGGGGCATGACACTATTCATGCCGCGTCGAAACTGGTGTCGGATATCCAATGGAACAAGAGCCAGAAACAATGTACGGGTGCCTGCTTGATTGACCTGGAGAAGGCCTTCGACACCGTATGGTTAGAAGGTCTTTTCTACAAGCTCAATCGGCTAGGCATTAGCAAACCACTGCTGTACCAATGGAACATGCTTACCGGTAGACAGTTCGTAGTCAAGAATGGCAACGTGACCGCCACAGGGATATTTGAGAAAAAAAATGGCCTCCAACAGGGTGCTGTTAATTTGCCGATCCTGTTCAACATTTACTTGAGCGATCTGTTAAGATCTCTTCCTCATGCAATTGCGTATGCCGACGACTCGATCATGTACAGATCAGGCAAAAAGGTCGAGGAAATCACCACTCTCACGCGGCGTGACTTCGATTCATTCATGAGAAGTTGCGATGACTGGAAGTTGAGTATCAACTTCCGGAAGTCGGAAATCATTCTGTTCAGGGCGCCGTAGTATAAGGCCTCGGCGGATACGAAAAAGAATTGGCGACAGTTCGCAATCGCTGGACGACACGGGGAACCACTGGCGAAAAAGACCACCTTTCAATATTTTAAGAAACATGAGAGAAGCATCTATGGCCGGGGCCCAAGGCGCTTTTGCCCTTACAAAGAGACTGTTTTACAACAGCCAACTCGATGCGAGGGTGAAGGTTATCTGCTATGCATGGCCCTCATCCGGCCAATGCTCACCGATGGCTGTCCCGTGTGGTTCAACGTGAGCGCAAGCTTGATGGAAAAGATTCGGTTGTTCGAGAGGGCTTGTCTTAGGGCTTGCCTTCGCCTTTATCGAACTCCAGAGTCCAAGTACATAAAATTCTATTCCAATGAGGTCTTATACAACAGGGCAAACCTGATAAGAGTGGACAATTTCCTGTTGAAGTTGATTCGAGGTCATACTGCTAGAGCGATGAACTCGGTCAATAACTTGATCTCGGGGGCTTACTACCCCAATTCACAATACCACGAAAGGATACGGCACAATGGCTTCATCCCCCCAGAAGCCTTTCTCCATTTAGACAAAAACGGACTGTTGCAAAATATAAATGCGGTACCGCTCATATTCCACATCGCCAGATCAACTGTGGATGGGCGACTCAACCACGACCGTTCCGTCGCACAACGAGCTGAGGAAGGTCTCCTCCGGTTCAGTACGGCGGTCTCAAGACGGGATGTTCGGGATGTTGCTAGGCAGCACCAAAAAATCTGGTGCCTGGGGAGCGAGGGAACTCCAGCGTCGAACCCTTTAGATCCGGGGTAAAAAGGGTATTGCGTGTCCCCGAATGGGGGAGTAGTCGGTCTCTGTCTTGCAGTGATGTAGGTGTCATGTGTAATGTATTACTATCTTGCTGCATCCTATGGCCGGCTTACACATATTAGGGTAGTTTTTAGGTAGTCTATAAAAAAAAAAAATAAATAAAAATAAGAAAAAAAAAAACAAAAAAAAAGAGAGAGGTATACACTTATGTACACTTGTTTGTACTTTTGTGTATGCGTTGTATATACATATTAAATATATGTATATATATATATATATGTAAGCTTAGCTTAAGGTAGTGTGTAAGTCAGTATATAAGCTTTTAATAAAACAGTTCTGTTATTAAGTTTTTTGATACATTTTCTTAATTTAAAATTGTCATTCAATATCTAATGTTTAGCGTTAATAGATAGTTTGTTAGTTTAGGTCGAAAGACATAGAATAAGTATAAGTTTAGCTTAGAGTGCCCGCCGAGGGCCAGTAAGTTACATTTAGCATTATTGTTCGTCTAACTAGTTTTAAGCATTTTTGTCTAGTATTTAAGTATATCATGAATTCGCAAATAAAAATGAATTAAAAAAAAAAAAAAAAACTGCTCTTGATCATTCGAGTGTACTGCTATTTACATTCACATAGTATTTCTTAACACTAGACTAACAGAGAGTGTGTGTGTATTTATTTCTAATATTTAGACAGGGTGGTGCGATATTCTAAACAAATGTGCTTCATTTGCGATTAGCATATTTTGATTACATTATTGTTATTGTTATAAAATTCATGATCTCTTGCAGTTCCTGTATCTGAACTCGAGTTTTTTTTTTTACGTGGTGAGGAAGTTAGCCCCACGCTCAACCTCTAACTGGGAGGATCGGTCGGTGTGAGGATCGGTCGGTGGGGAAGTGAGCCCCACGCTCAACCTCTAACTGGGAGGATCGGTCAATTTGTTTAGCCCCAGTCCGGAAAGGATCCGGTGTCGGTAGCACCTTACAGGCCTTGTGCGCCGTCGTTGGCCCTATGAAAGGACTCATCCGCCTCCGTCTCTATTCCTAGGTAGCGACCAGACCTTGGAAACCAGGCAGCTCTCGCTGACCGGAGTTGTGGATGTATCCGTTGGCCTATCGGTTGATCAGCCCCTCCGTCGCCATCCTATAAGAGAGATTGGCCCTGGTAGGCTAACTCTCCTCCTTTTACGTTTGCCACCGATAAAGACGTCCCACGAGGGTTGGTCATCCCATTCTTTTTGTCGATGGTTGCAGGCTCCCGGATCTCACAACGGGGAAGTGAGAGTGACAGTTCAAAGACAGAGGGTAAGTGCATGCGCTTGAGTCTGCATGGTTCGCAAGTCAACGTTTCGAAATCCCGGTATCCTTATACTTCCTTGGAAGCCAGTGTGCCATTTTTACCATTTGTACTCAGCATAGGGTCCCATGCACGCCGAGGATATCTCACCAGTGACGTTTGTAACCAGTTTCGTCGTGTAGATGCCCGATGCTATGGCTTTTATTGTCGCTTGCTTGTTGGTAGGGTTGGTAGGCTAGTG
Organism: Eristalis intricaria; assembly: GCA_964034865.1. Lineage (NCBI taxonomy): Eukaryota > Metazoa > Arthropoda > Insecta > Diptera > Syrphidae > Eristalis > Eristalis intricaria. The sequence continues at coordinate 12,991,028 of OZ035877.1, forward strand.
CATTCATCAGCACACTTAGACCATATTGGTCCATTGTGATACCCCTAGTCAGACTACTACCACTGATTGACTATTCCAACGGCAAATGGTGACTGGACTAGATTTGAAAACCAGATAAAAGCGTATTAACTTTGCTTTCACTGGGATTCGAACCGGGAACCCCGCTAACCAGGGGCAGGCACTCTACAACCTGCGCCATCCAGTCGGAGATCGATTTGTTGCTTATGTTGTCTGTGCGCGATGCTCTATCTCTCTTCTCTCGTGTATAGAAGCCGCCTCTGGTGGGAAAATCTTGCTGTTATCTCTTAGTGCCAGTGCCACACCTGGCAATCGTATTGAGCCGTCGGTGTATAGGGATAATATTCCCCTTCTCTAATACCCGTTGGTCTTGTCCATGTGACCAAGTGGAAGACCTGGTCTTCAAATCCGAGCCCCTGGTTCGAAAAGGAGTAGAAGACCGAACCCAAGGCTTTAATAAAGAATCATCTCAGAAGCAAGGATACCTGGTCTTAATGACGGGGAGTATCTTGACCAGGAAATAAGCAATTTCTCAGACTCAGACCCCCTAAGAGTCACAGTCACATCGAGGACATCCGCTCTTATGTTGCAGCCAAGACCATCTTCAAGTCCCCCTCTTTTAAGAAGAGCAAGATCTGTCGGCGGAAGCCCCAAGACCAAGGAAAGGAGCCGTGCCATTACTTACAGTCACTTCAACTCAATCTCTTCCGCCGAAGAATTGTCGCCAAAAGTCGTGTACCACTTCCTCTGCAGCTGTCCTCCTGTGACCACCATTCTCTCTGCGCAACTCCTTCACTTTCCAACAAATCACCGCTCTCTCGAATATGAATCAAATAAAAGCTGCCATGCCAAGGCGATGAAAACAAACGATCTCCCTTCGAATCGAACCGCCCGGCTCAGCCACTTTCTTCCTGGTCACCGCGGAAATATTTCGTGGATTTCCCGCCTCAGCTTCCCCCCCCTCGCCCCGTTTCGGCACATACGAGTATGACCGTTATGGCCGTCCGAGAGTCCCCACATGCCAGGCAACCTACATACTCGTGGTCGTATCTAGGAGCCCGGCACCGGTGCCCATGTGAGCGCGCGGTGCAATAAGTAAAAGTTCCAATTACCATAAACAACCGCACTTGCCTTTTAAGGGCAGAGCCGCATTTCGTCCGCCACCAGCGCGGCGGCTGCGGGCTCCTGCAACCTCCGCCATCGCCGTGCTCTTCGGCGGCAGCAGCAGTGGCACGGCGGCGGCGGCGGCACCAGAAGCACAGTGGATCGAAGGAATTTGCAGTTTTCCGCAAATCTGGGAGAGCTACCTTGCCTAGTCCGGAAAATGGCATACTGTTCCGTGGAGTGGTGCATGCCTGGCGCTGCTCGACGACCCAAGATCGAACATAATGTCCCACCGGCCGAACGGTGTTGCAGCGCCGCCAGGAGAATGATGACGGCGAGGATGACGCTGCAGATGCAGATGCATGGCTATTGGTATCACCCCAGGAAGAGGTTGTGGTGTTTGGTGTTCGCCTGCTCGCCTGTTTTGGAGTCGTTCCTTCAAAAATGTTTCCCTAAAGGTCAGGTCCATCCTAGGCACCGTCGACGACATCGGAGCACATACATCTGCTGCGCGGCTCATTCAAATGTCAATAGAGTCACGAGTTGTACTGCTGCCTCATTCCGAAGTGGGGCCCGAATTCCCGGCGATGCTTCTTGGAATCCTTGCGACGACGACGGCATGCCGGCGTTGCGCTGCGAATGAATGTCCTCGGGTAGCTCGTGTGTCGTCGCTGGCGCACTGAATGTGCCGCTACTGTCATGCCGACGACGCGGAGGGTGAGCCAAAACTTGTCGAATCCACACACCGATTCGGTGCATCATCGTGCTTATCGCCTGCGGAACTGCAATACGTCCTCACAACCGCCGCCGCTACCGCTGGATTATTTATGACAGAGAGTCGCGAGGAATGCCCACGTTGACGGGCGGTTCGTTACCGAACGAGGCCAGTGACGACGTGCTGTGGGCCGTATGGCGGCGGCGACGCGGCGTTGGCAACTTTGTTGCCGGTAACGGTGGGTGAGACCGATCTTGTATTATGGATGGGGTCGGGAGGTTGAGTGGCTGATTGAAGGCGGCAACACAGGCAATTTCGGTGTTACCGCAACGTTTACTATGTGTAAGTGGTGGAGGAAGAGGAAGAAGAAGAAGACGAAACTGAGGTCGGGTTGGTGTCTCCTGGGCTGCTGCGTTGATTGCTTCGGAGGCAGACCTTCTCGTCTGTAAATCACGAGGCAAGAGGCGTGTTCGGAAGCAGCAAGAGTGGCCCTTGGAGTTAAAGAACGGGACCTAATGTGCATGCAATGCATTGGGTTACGTAAACACCACTCGGCCGGTGAAGTAACGGTGATGTAAGGTACAGTGGCTTCTTCTTTCAGAATGTGCAAGTCATAAGTGTGGAAAGTTGGGACCTCCTTTAAGTTTACCACAAAGTGGTGCTTGAACGTGGCATATGCACCATGCTTGATGATAAGTGAAGGCAGACAAGATGAAGTCAACTAGGTCTTCTCGGTGCATTCCTTAGATGCCTCTCTGTGACTCCGAGCCAATGGGACAGAGCAAAAGAAGTCACCAGGGGGCTCAAACATGCAACATTGTGTTCAAAACGGGGGAAAACTGACAAAAGTACTTGTCGGGGAAGCATTTGGAAGGTCTACACAAATAAGATGATGATGTCGTTGCGCAGTTCATGACAGACTTTGCTCACTTCACACTGCACCGGTGCCCTGCTTGTCGACTTGGAAAAGGCCATTGATACAGTTTGGCTGGAAGGGCTCTTTTACAAAGTGAGCAGGCTAGGTATTAGTAAACCACTATTGTACATGTTGCTTAATATGCTCACCAACAGAAAGTTCGTGGTTAAGAATAGCAACGTAACTTCTGTTGGTAGGTTCAAAATTAAAAATGGTCTGCAACATGGAGCGGTTAACTCACCGATATTCTTCAACATTTACACAGCGGACCTGATCTCTTTAGCACGCGATAGCGTACGCAAATGATCTGATTGCGTGCAGATCAGGTCCTACCATCGAGGGCATTGTAGCACTCTTGCAACGTGACTACGAGACGATTCAGTGATTTTGCGACGACCGGAAGTTGATCATCAACCTTCATCCTCGTTCAGAACGCCGTTATATAGGGCTTCGGCGGACACCAAAAAGAATTGGCGAACGTTTTCAGTTGTTGGACAGCACGGCCACACACTGGCGCAAAGAAGTGTAAATACCTGGGGATCTGGCTAGAGCAGTTAGATGCTGCTCTGTCCAGAGCCAACTCGATGCGAGGGTGAAGGTGATATGCTACATGGCCCTTATTCGGCCAATGCTTGCCTATGGTTGTCCCGTGTGGTTCAACGTGAGAGCCAGCTTGATGGAAAATATTTGGGTGTTTGAGAGGGCCTGCCTTCGCCTTTATAGAACACCAGAGTCCCAGTGCAAAACCTTCTATCGTAATGAAGTCCTATATAACAGGGCGAACTTGATAAGAGTGGACAATTTCCTAATCAAGGTGATTCGCAGACATGTTGCTGGGTCTAGGCTCTGGACAAACAATCTGATCTCTGGGGCTTACTACCCCAATTACAGGTACCATGAAAAGGTGCGCCATAACGGCTTCATCCCCCCGGAAGCATTGGTTTATTTAGACCAGACAGGTCTGATCCAGGATAAATCTTCCGCTTTGCTCGGACAACCGCGGATATGCGACTCAACTACAGTCGAGACGTAGCACTGAGCACTGAGGAGCTTCTCCGATTCAGCAGATCGGTATCCATCCGAGAGGTTAAAGATGTGAATAAGCAACACCAGACATACTGGTGGTTAAAAGAAAGAGCTCCCTCATCGATCGCTTTCGACCCAGGCTAGACTTCTGGCTAGTCGGCAGAAATATTAGGTCCTATGGCCGACTGTCATCGCTTCCTAGGTTTTAAGGTAGTATTAAGAAAAAAAAATATATACAGTGGACTCCCCCTAAGTCGAATTGTCGCGGGATGACATAATTTGTTTGAGTTGGGGGGAGTTTGACTTAGAGAGAGGAAAATTGAGGGAAATGTATGTAAAATATGGCGAAAAAGTTCGAGTTAGAGAGAGTTTCGACTTACGGAGAGTCCACTGAAAAAAAAAACCTTGCTCTTTCATTCACAATCCATTGTCCATCCGAGGTAGGTCCTTGCTCTATGTTTTCTTTTGTATGAACATGCCACATCTACGGGAGAGGATACTCCAACCTCGACACCGCAAAGACAAGAATCGGTGCCGAGGTAGAACAACTCCTTGACTGACCTTCACTGCCCATGATGACGTTCCGCCCAAATCATCGATGATGTTTGTCCCTTTGTTTGTTTGTAACTATTAATCGAAAGGACTCAAGGCTTGATAGCATAGGTCTTGTCTATTGACCAACAATCAACGCATGACCTTATATTTGGTCAGTTTAATTTCTTAAAAAGCTTCTCAAAAAACTCAGAGTTGGCACAAAACATTAGTTCCCTTGTACTCAAAAAATATCACGCACAACTTGCGTGGTTGCTTTAGAAGCTAGGCCCACTACGGGCTGCAGTGCCACCCTGTGGTCTTAAAGATTACCAAGTATGTCACAAAATATGGCTGGAAACACCAATACAAAGTCATTGCATTCAGAAAAATCGTACATTATCTGCCTGTTATTTAACAAATTTCGAAGAATCTGTTTTTAAATCCATAAAATCTGGAATACCGAAAGGAAGTGTTCTTGGACCTTGGATACACAATCAATCATGATGATGAAGTGAGACATCAGTCATATGCAACAATAGCCTCTGCTGGGTACTTGGGCACAAGTGTTCCGGGCAATTTTAGGACTCGATTAACTAGATAGAACGACCCTATAGTATGGTCAGCATTGATATGACATTCTTGCTGGAGTGATGGAAAAAAATTACACTGTGTAGCATGGAATGAAAAATTACGATATAAATGATGGAGGGAATGATGAGAGGTGCAATTGTTCGCGGATTTCACTGGAATGACGGCGAATGGTGCATAAGAACACTTGTAACGTGAGAAAGCTTTCGAAAAAATCTTATTCTTCTTTATTTTGCTCTACAGTCCGGGGTGGACCTGGGGCTCAACCAAAAAGCCTCTTCAGGTAGCACGGTCTGTGGCTAGCTGTCTCCAGTGTCGCACGCCAAGTTGGTTGAGGTCCTTCTCCACCTGGGTGCGCCACCTTAAACGCGGGCGTCCTCTGTTACGTTGTCCCAAGACTTCGGAGTCGAAGACTCTTCGCGCTGAAGCTGAGTTATCCATACACTCTGCATGACCTAGCCATCGTTGGATCCGAAGACGCCTGACTAGACTCATTGTCGCTGTACAGCCCGTACAGTTCATGGTTGAATCTTCTCCTCCAGAAACCGTCAACGCAAACAGGACCAAAAATCACACGCACAGCTTTTCTCTCTCGAAGAGACCAATGACTTCCTCATTCGCTTTTGAGATTGTCCATGCCTCCTTACAGCAAGGCTGGGATGATCAAGGTCTTGTATAAGGTCAGCTTGGTCCTTCGAGAGAGGACCCTACTACTCAATTGCCTCTTGAGCCCATAGACACAGCGGTTGGCAAGAGTTACTCTGCGTTTGATCTCGGTACTGATGTTGTTTTTACTGTTTACTGCGGAGCCGAGGTAGACGAAGTCCTTGACTAACTCGAAGTTATAGCTACCCATTGTGACGCTCTGTCCAAGACGTCGATGTTATGTGTCCTTTTGACGACAGCATGTTCTTCGTTTTGCCCCCATTCACCGCTAGACGCATTTTAGCCGCTTCCGCCTCAATGCCAGAAAACGGGCCACTGTGCTGTGTTCTGCCAATCACGTCAATGTCATCCGCATATGCTAACAGTTATACGGACTTCTGGAAGATCGTGCCTTAAGTGTTGGCCAGTGAATCGTGCACGATCTTCTCCAGGACGAAGTTAAAGAAGTCACATGAAAGCGCATCGCCTTGTCGAACACCAGTTTTGACATTGAAGGTCTCGGTGAGAGCAGCAAGAATTTTCCATCGTCATCCTGCACAACCAGACGAGTTTGTCATGAACGTCGAAACTCGGCTTGGCGTTGTATAGCTCGTCCCTATGCACGCTGTCCTATGCGCCGTTGAAATCGCCCAATAGGTGGTGGGTGTCGATCTGCATTTCTTGTGTCTTTTCCAGGGTCTGCCGTAATGTGAAGATTTGCTGAATGGCGGACTTCCCTGCCCTGAAACCGCAATGATAAGGACCAATCAGGTTAGGTTACGTTAGGTTAGGTTCGTGGGTTGCCGCGGTGGGGCCGCTCCACCCTGAGGTCCTATTGGACACATTTTGATGCCCAATGGTAAGACCCTTCCCTGAGGAGACTTATCCCTCGGTAGCTGGCGCAGTTGAAGAGGTCTCCTTTTCTTGTAGATCGGGCAAACGATACTGAAATTACACTCGTCGGGCATGCTTTCATTCGACCTTATTTTACAGATGAATTGGTACATCTACCTTACGAGCTCATCGCCAGCTGCCTTAAACAGTTCCGCAGACAGTACATCTAAACCAGCAGCGTTAGTCTCGATATCCCCTTATTGGCTTCATCTAGGTCGTGGGGACAAAATTCTCGTCGATCATCGTCCACTGTGTGGAATTACCAGGAACATACGGCCTGACAGCGGTTTTGGGGTGTTCCTCGCGATATTACATTGTTTTTTAGCCAGGATAGGGCTTCCTCAATCGCCTGTTTCAGCCTGAAGGACGCTACAATGATTAGGTAGTCGGAAAAATAGCTGGATATTTAGATCCTTGGAACAGACGCCAGCACCCACACCTGCATCCATCTTCGATCGATCTGTGAAGATTCCAAGTGGACCTTCCAGCGTCTGGTGTCCAGACTCCCAGTGTCGTACGAAGAACGTTCTGTAGACCGACAAACCAGTAATATGATCGAGGAGCGCAACACGATAATCAATGTTAATTGTTAAGTATTTTATTGAAAAACGGAGAAAACAAAAAGAAGGTTTTAATCAGCGGGTATGTCTACAGCGTTCACGATCACAAGTGCAGTTGTTCTGCCACAGCCATCAGTCATCAGCTCATGGTACCGGTATCCTCATTTCACTGGGCATATGGGACAGTCTGTTTTACAAAAAAAAAAAGAAACCAACAAAATCAAAATTAAAAAAAAACATGGTACGATCGGTTGTCCGACAAATCGTGTGATACATGGCCCGATCGTGGAGGACAATGCACCCAACCCTGTTGTTAGTCCACTAGTAGATATACACTGTTTTTTCCTAGACAGTCGTGGCTAGACAAAATGCACAGACCAAAACACCCAGCAAGATCAGGGCGGTATGCTGGTTGAGAAATTCTTCTCGAAGAGGAGTTTAGGTAGAGTGAGGTCTAGGATCGTTGAATATCCAGACTGCAGTTCTTTCCAGCTGCTCAGCTCTTAATCTGATCATCATGCTAGCAGCTAGTTCTATCGGTGGCAGGTTTAGGAGGTAATTCTTAGAGCTCCGCTAATGCATACGCAAGCCATCCACTGCACTCTAGCGAGTGGAATGATGTTAATTTTTTTATCGAGTGCGGTCCACCAATTTGCGACGCCATAGAGCAGTGTGGGTCTGACTACCGATATAAATAGCCAGTGAACCATTCGGGGTTGCAGTACCCCACAATACCCTGTTAGAACGTCAACAAGAGACCTGATATTCGGCGTGTTTAATCCGATCAAGCTAAGCGATATTTTGATCAATCAGAGTGGTTTGCTAATCATGCGTACTGCGTCTAATGTCCATTCGTCATTTGTTTGAGCAATCGTTTCAAGTCTTAGCAGATGATTTATAGTATCGAAGCTTACTGTAGTCAGCCGCTCTTATCTTCCCTAACTTACAGTTCGTAACTGAATCTACTCTTCCATTCTCAGTCACAGCAAAAGGGGTGTTGAAAATTCCAGGGAACAGACCAAGATATCCTCATCTGTAGCATCGAAACCGTCCCTGCTTCTGAACCATGTAGCACAACCTCATTGGAGAGTGCCATATTTACGGCCATGTTCGTTCTGTGAGAGAGGTTGCTCTAATTTATCTTGACACCGTAAAAACAAACGAAACATGGATGCCGAGAGTGCCGTCCTCATCGGTAAAGACCTTCACTTACTTCATGGTGTTTACTGGTGACTTTCTGTCCAAATCATCGATGATGTGCGTCCTCTGTACAAATTACTGGAAGGGACTTCAGGAATCTCAAGGGGCAATACCTTGCACCTTCTCAGTCACTGATTCGGGCTTAAGCCATCTGCCATTGACCAAGTTAATCGCATGGTCTTTCGTTAGTCAAGCCTTTGAAAGGGTTCGGCACGAATGCAAGAAAAACAATACCCTTTCTGGGAGCTCTTTACGTAAAGGGTGTCCCAAAGTGCTCAGCACCCACTGCGACTCCTCAACCGAATGGTTGATGGCTGAGGCTGCGCTAACACTGTATTCCTCCATCATCCACTCCTTCCTGGAACACTTTGCTTCAAGTCATCAAGATCAAGTTGTCTTTGTACTGGATTCCTCTCTTCCAGGAGCCTCGGATGACCCCCTCAGCCTGGATATTGGTGCTCCTCCGCTCGATGATGGGGCAATGGACGGAGCTACGCCTTCCTGATGACATGCACATCCTTGTACAGCTCGTGCTGCTTGTAGTCCTGTCATCTCCACGCAGGCACGACCAAATAAACCCTCACATCATTTAAAATAGATCCTCGACACGCTTGTCTCACAATCCGTCACCCTTTCCCATCAACCGATGTGTTGTGGTGCAATTAGTAAACCTCGCATACAATGCAATCTAGGAAACGCTCCATCTCCTTTCAACCGCGACGTGCCCGCTCAATCATTCCCGCTGTCCTCTTCCGCGACCACTCTCCCCCGCCACCGGTGGGACCTTTCCACTCCACCGCATCGAACTCACTTGAATGCGCACAATGTCATTGTGATTGCATTCGGAAAGTCATAACACCCAGCCCATGCCCGCCTCATTCGCCAGCATTTACAAGCCGATAGATACAAATTATCTGTTAACGCTCGCCCCCTGGATCCGATTGATCAACAACAATGGTCCCTTTCGAAAGTTCCCCACCTCCATCCGGACGGCGGCCGTTGCCACTGGGCGAAAGTATCTCCCAAGCCCGTACGCGCCCTCGCTCGCTTGCCCCGCGAAATTTTCACGGTTAATTGAAAATGGTTCTTATGCCGGTCGCATTGTTGGTGCAATCAGTTGGGACCGACCGCGGCGAGGGTGCCCTTATTCATGTGTCAGGAGTCAGAGATGCAGCCACGAGTGGTCGTCATTGTTGGCTAATTGGCATGAATGCGCTCACGCAGGCGGCGGCACTGATTAACTGAGGTCACCGAATGTCTGATGACACATTTCAGATTTCTGTGCGCCTAACCATGACCCTCTTCGAGCTATCATATGCGACGGTGCACGGTCTTATCTGCGCGCGTCAAAAGCCACTAATCGGTGATTTACTGAGGTGTTTGCACTGAGGTGTGTTCGCCCGCTTGCCGTGGGGCGGGGTATCTTATCTGAATGGCGCTGATGAAGGACATCCTCATTCGAGCGATAACGGTTCAATGATATTTCATGTTTACATGATCGGTGCTGCGAAGCTGGTGCACTTGGGGTTTCGTCGTAAATAGGAAGGGCTTGGCTGATTAGAGGTCAACGCGTCATGATCCACATCGCTTCGTCTGAGTGGACGTGAAGAGCGACTTCTGCTCGAGGCTGCAGAGACGAGTGCGTCCGGAGAAGATAACTGGGTATGTTTTAAGTGGTCTTCAATTTGAAGTGGTCACAGTGTCCTCTTCGGAATTGGAGCTTCAAACCAAGTTTTTTTTTTTAGATGGAAATCTTCGACAAGACTCTATGGCGACACAGATTTTTACTTACTAAAACCAACTCCCTGTATTTTTTTAAGACTTCAACTAAGGGAAGCACAGTAGTTTGTTAGGTTACTCTGCAATTAAATTCCCGATAACACCGCAACCATGCGCAAGTGTGGACTATCGCACGAGATCAAGGGTTCGAATCCTTTGAAGTCGTCGTAAGACATTAGTTTCCTCAAGGATCGGGTAAAGTGCAGCGTTTGTGTACTCTTATAGGCGGCGCTTATGTTTATAAGCAAAGTTCTTAACTCCATCTTGGGGTGGCAATATTCCAAGATCTCTGTGGATCTCTGTGGTGCATTAACGATAGTTCTAAGCACCTTATTTTGAAAAGTCTGTATTACACTCATGATTTGGTACAACCCCAAAGTTCAACGCCATACGTCCAAGCAAGTCTTAGGATTTGCTTGTATACAAGCAGTTTGTTGGCAATACTTAGCTTGGATTGTTTACCAATAAGCCAGTACAGATCAAGATCAGATCATGTCAAGTTCCGCACTTTTCTTCTTAACGTGCTCCTTCCACTTCAGTTTCACGTCAAGAGTCATCCCGAGGCATTTCGCTTCATTGCCAAAAGGTAGTTGGACACGATTTAAGACGATTTGCATAAGTGAAATTAGCATGGGCTGATTTGCATTCATTAGGGACAATTCTCCAGAAGTTCATCCATTCGTGTATCTGATCTAGTGACCGTTGTAATTTTGCTGTAGGCTCTTCAACCGTTTTGGCTGTTACCAAAATGGCGGTGTCGTTAGCAAATGTACCTAGAACAGAGTGTTCTTTTTGTGGTAAGTAGGTATAGCAGAGGACCAAGAATACTCCCTTGCGGTACACCAGCATTTATATTTTTAAAAGCAAACTCTTCACACGGGAGATCCTATCAGAGAGATAGCTCGCTAAAATACTATACAGTTTCCCCGGTAGAGATCGGCAGGTCAAAGGTTTGAGGACCATCGAGAAATGTGGCTGAACAAACGAGCTTTTGTTCAAATCTTCTTCTTCTTCAGGTGGCACTACAGTCCGGGGTGGACCTGGGCCTCAACCAGTAAGCCTCTCCAGCCGGCACGTTCTTTTGCCAGCTGTCTCCAACTGCGCTTACCAAGTTGGTTGAGTTCCTTCTCCACCTGCGCGAGCCATCGATTCCGTGGGCGTCCTCTATTGCGTTGTCCCACTGGTTCGGAGTCGAAGACTCTTCTGGCTGGAGCAGTGTTGTCAATGCGCTCTACATGGCCCAGCCACCTTAGGCGTTGAATCCGTAGACGCCTGACTAGGTTCATGCCGCTGTACAGCCCGTACAGTTCGTGGTTGAGTCTTCTTCTCCAATAAGCATCAACGCAAACAGGACCAAAGATTGAACGCAGAATTTTTCTCTCGAAGAGACCAAGGGCTTCCTCATCCGCTTTTGAGATTGTCCATGCCTCCGCGCCCTACAGCAGGACAGGGATGATCAAGATCTTGTATAAAGTCAGCTTGGTCCTTCGAGAGAGGACCCTACTACTCAATTGCCTCTTGAGCCCAAAGAAACAGCGATTGGCAAGAGTTACTGTGCGTTTGATCTCAGTACTGATGTTGTTTGTACTGTTTACTGCGAAGCCGAGGTAACTCGAAGTTATAGCTGTCCATTGTGACGCTCTGTCCAAGACGTCGATGTTGTGCGTCCTTTCTCGATGACAGCACACTTCGTTATGCCCTCGTTCACCGCTAAACCCATTTTGGCCGCACCCGCTTCAATACCAGCAAACGCTTCATTGACGGCTCGCTGCGTTCTGCCAATCACGTCAATGTCATCCGCGTATGCTAGCAGTTGTACGGACTTCTGGAAGATCGTGCCTCTAGTGTTGGCGTGTGAGTCTTGTCTAAAACCTTTTTAAAACCTCATTTGACATTGAAGGTCTCGGTGAGTTCTTTACCGACCTTGATGGAGCAGCGAGAGTTCTTCATCGTCATCCTGCTGAACCTAACGAGTTTGGCAGGAATGTCAAAAACTAGACATGGCGTTGTATAGCTCGTCCCTATGCACGCTGTCATATGCGGCCTTGAAGTCGACGAATAGGTGGTGGGTGTCGATCTGCATTTCTTGGGCCTTTTCCAGGATCTGCCGTAGTGTGAAGATTTGGTCGATGGTGGACTTCCCCGGCCTGAAACCGCACTGATAAGGACCTATGAGGTTGTTGACGAATGGTGTCAGTCACTCACACAAAACGGCAGAGAGGATCTTATAGGCGATGTTATATATCTATAGTTGGTGCAGTCAAAGGTGTCTCTTTTCTTGAGGATCGGGCAAACGATACTGAGGCTCCACTCGTCGGGTAGGCTTTCCTCCGACCATATCTTACAGATGAGCTGGTGCATGCGCCCAACCAGATCATCTCCAGCTGCCTTAAAGATTTCAGGAGACTGTCCGTCTGTCTCGATATCGCTATCTTGACTTCGTCTAGGTCGGGGGACGGAATTCTCGTCGATCATCGTCAATTGCGCTGAGTGGAACATTCTGTCTGACAGCGGTATTGGAGTCTTCCTCGCCGTTTTACAGTCTACAGAAATGATCCTTCCAGATTCTCTGTATCGACTGCGAATCTACTACGAGTTGTCCCTCTGCGTCACGACAGGCTTCTGTCCGAATTTTGTATCCATTGGATAGTTGTTTTATCCGTTGGTAGAACTTTCGGACGTCATTTCTGCCGTAACACCTCTCCATCTCCTTGATCGCGCGCTTCTCATGCTCTTTCTTTTTCTTTTTGAGAAGCCGGTGCTCTTCTCATCTTTTAAGTTCGTACAGCTCACGAACCGCTCTCGTCCTTCTGTCCAGCGTCGCCTTGTATGCTGCTTGCTTCGTTGAATGTGCCTGCCTGCAAACCAGGGGTTTTTTTTTTGGGGTGGCGTTAGATGCAGATTCTCTGATGGCGTTTTGACAACGGTACCATTGTTGGTCGAATATTTCGCCTGGCAGGGTTGGACTCTCTGAGAGCTTTAGGGAGACTCGATCGGCAAAGTTGCTAGCGGTCAGTTGCGATTGTAGCTTTAAGACGTCAAACTCTTTTGGTCTTGCTCTACTCCGTTGTCCTATCGATATCCGTGTTCTTACCTTGGCTACAACAAGGAAATGGTCCGGGTCGTTGTGAGCTCCTCGGCACGTTCGGACATCGAGAATGCTGGAAGAGTGTCTGACGGCGATCGCAATGTGATCAATCTGGTTGACGGTTGATTGATCAGGAGACCGCCAGGTCCCTTTGCGGATGTTGAGGTGAGGGAACCGCGTACTGGCTACAAAGAGGTTTTGCCCTGTTACGAAGTCCAAAAGCCTGAGTCCGTTCTCGGACGTGTTGTCGTGCAGGCTGTGCTTCCCGATGACTCTAGCAAAGACGTCTTCCTTGCCCAGCTTTGCGTTGAAATCTCCTAGAACGATCTTGGTGTCGTAGCTGGGGCATTGATCGTATGTTCTTTCTAGGAGATCTTTGCTGTCGTCATCTTTATCCTCCGTTGGGGAGTGGGCGCATATCAGGCTGATGTTGCGGAATGGTGGTACCGATTGTTATGAGGCGCTCGTTTATGTATTTAAAGCTTAAGACTTCTTGCCTAAGTCTGCCTCGAACAACAAACCCGCATCCGAATAAGCGCTGCCTTCGCTCTTTGTAGCAATCGCCGAAGTAAATATCGCAGTTTTTCATCCTCTTTTTGATCGGCACATCCCACCGCACCACCTGAATGGCGGTTATATCTGCCTTATAAGCTTCGAGGGCTTCCTCAAGTTCATCGGCTACACGTGGTCTGTTCAGGAACATCGCGGACAACGCTAGACCACACACATCTTTGATGACTCGGCAAAAACTGGGAGAGCCTGGCTGGGAATTTTTGATGCATCCACCATACAGCCCTGACCTTGCACCATCGGACTACCATTTGTTTCGGTCAATGCAGAGCCCCCTTAATGGAGTAAAGTTGGCTTCAAGAGAAGCCTGTGAAAATTACCTGTCGCAGTTTTTCGCCACAAAAGTTTTACACTGATGGAATAATATCTCTAGGGGAAAAATGGCAAAAGGTGGTCGTCCAAAATGGTACACATTGAATGTATTCAGTTGATTAGAAATACGAAAAGACTTTTTCAACTACCTAGTACTTGCCAATTTGTAATGTAGGCTGCGCTTCCCTTTTCAGGAGCGTATCTCTCGTATTCAATATAATTGGAGAATGATCTAAACTGAATCACGACGGAATCAAAGCTTTCTTCCAGTTTTAGATAATTTCGGGAAATACCCTTCATAACGAAGAAATCTACGACGTCTGGTATTTTCGTGAAATCCGTAGGCCAGTAGGTGGGTTTCCCAGTCGATTAAAAATCGCAGCCAAGTTTCATACCGGTTTTGTACATTGTTCTGCCTTTTTAGGGTGGTGCCTCTTGATCCCCAAAAAACCAAGTTGACCGTCCCTTACACATTCTAATTAAACCTATCCTGTGTCACCCGATGGCTCAAACTACACCGATCCAATATCTTCTGGTCAAGTGGTTATAGACTTCCGAGTTCACTGCTTTGGAGCCGAGACTCGTTTCTTATTGGATCCAGGACTCCATCAGTGGACAAGGCTTTACGTAGTGGCAACTCAGACCCATGCCTTCATACGTTTAGATTGCATCAACTCATAAAACACAGTTGAAAAGAGGAGATGCTTTAAAATTTAATTTCACGCCATTACGTCTAAAACCCCACGTCAACAACTGATTTTCTACTCATTCTAATGCAGTTTCTTCATTTCCCAGTCATTTCCATTCACTGCAATCGTTCCAGAGTCCTAAAAATCCAAAAACCAAAATTCACGCATTCGGATCAGGAAAAGTCGACCCAATTCATTTACCATTTTACTGCATTTTTTCCGCTGAGGAATGTCATTTTCGTGAAAGTCGATTTTCTGGCTACTTCATCATGAAGGATGTGCCAGAGTGATGGGGCAATGAGTGCTGGACTACGACCAAGCCATCTACATCTCATTTTTCTCAATCATTCGCGTTTTTTGGCTGAAAATGGCATTTTTCCATTTTTATCAACTTATACGAAAGTCAAATTTTCACTCATTATCTTTGCAGATCTGGCAATGACGTGATCGATTTGCAGTGAAATATTGAAATGTCAGTTGACAGTATTACCAGCAGCGCAAATAAATGACCGAAAATAAACCATTTCATTTGTGGCTTGAAAAGAATTTAGAAAAATTAAGCTTATTTATTTTAAGGCTTCGGTGCGAATATGATGCGCGTGGGGCGTTGGCAATTGACTTGGTGGGACGTTGAGTCCTCTTCGGAGATTCAACTTTAGTCGGGGTTGCATCTAATAAAGTGGGAGTCTGGTGACACTTTAGGCACTTAAGAGGGTCTAAAAGGGATTTATTAAAACTTTTAATTGATCGTCGTAAGAAGTTGCGTTAGTGGATAGTTAGGTGTGAGAGCAGTGAGGGTAGATGTTTGATTAATGAAAAGGTTCGATGGCAACGGAAAAGGCAGAGAGGCGTTGAGGTATATGATATCATCGAGCGAGTTTTCGACTCCGTACTTATGGAGCCAAACAATAGAGGACACCTTCGTGGTGGTGCACTCGAGTAGAGACTGCCGAGGGACTAGGAAACTGGGGGTGACTGGATGCATCACTCTACCTGAAGAGGCTTGTTTACTGGGGTCCTGGTCCACTCCGGACTGTGTCGTCAGACCAACAAGGAAGAGAATTAGAATATAAATGGCGCTACACTCCGAGGTGGACTTAGACATAGCTTCTACAGCAGCCAGTCGTGTTGTACGTGCTATTGTTCTCTAACCAGTGAATGGAACCGACTCTGTGTGGCGAAGTTTGAACCTCTGAGCTTGTCACTGTCTCAAGTCAGCAGTAGCTGTGAGTGATGAAAGCTGATCATATCGACAATCGAACCTAGACATGCAGGGTAGATGTTGCCTCATCCAGCCACTGCTCCACCAAGAGTTAGATATCGACTGCATGGCATGGACTGTTGACCTGTCTTGGCAGCCAGAGTTGATCTGATGATCAATGGAAACCAGGTATCTGCCGTAGACTAACATTTACTGCTCGACCTAGTTTAGTAAAAACTAAAGATTGAAATTGATGCCACCTAAAGTCCAGGCCTCAAGATTGGAATCCATTCAGACTGGAGTCCTAATGTGTCAAGTCAGTCCATTAGTTCGATATGTCTCCTAGGGAGTGATCTCCATTCGCCGAAGGCCCTTCTACTCTGTCTCCACTGTCATACCCTACTTCATGAGAAGATAATCCCCTCATGTGGCGAGAACTTCTTCCGCCTGAGTCCGTCACAGTTTGTGTCAAGCCCTTCTCTGCACTCTCAGTTGCCCAGCAGACTCATGACAGCCCTCCTTCATGCTATAATCCAGTTCGTCGTGCTTCTCCCCTCAAATCCTCAAGTCAACGCACCTTTGTTAACATCCTCCGTCCATTCACTGCATTGACGATTGACTACATCAGGAGTCCTTTTGTTGGTCATTCTCGTGCCGCTTCTCGGAAGGACACCCATCACCCATCTGTGAAGGGGACACTCCTTATCATGAAGCAGGTTGTGGTTTGATTCAACTTCGCATATTCACTTCCGTGCGAGCATGATTTGATAGAATAGCCCCACCCAACGTCCCCCCGACCTAGATGAAGTCAAGATAGCGATATCGTGACAGACGGACAGTCTCCTGAAATCTTTAAGGCAGCTGGAGATGATCTGGTTGGGCGCATGCACCAGCTCATCTGTAAGATATGGTCGGAGGTAAGCATACCCGACGAGTGGAGCCTCAGTATCGCTTGCCCGATCCTCAAGAAAAGAGACACCTTTGACTGCACCAACTATAGAGGGATAAGTCTCCTTTACATCGCCTATAAGATCCTCTCTGCCGTTTTGTGTGAGCGCCTGAAACCATTCAACAACCTCATAGGTCCTTATCAGTGCGGTTTCAGGCCGGGGAAGTCCACCATCGACCAAATCTTCCCACTACGGCAGAGATGCAGATCGACACCCACCACCTATTCGTCGACTTCAAGGCCGCATATGGCAGCGTACATAGGGAGGAGCTATACAAGGCGAGGCCAGCTGGCCGACTCCGACTCGAAGTTGGCTGCGGTTCGTAGTAATCGATAACACCGCGCAGCTGTCATCGAGTACAGGTTCGGTCAAAATTACATATTTATTTAATCTACTACAATTTATTTCTATTTTTTTTAAATAAAGGGTTTTTGTTGTTCTTTCCCTTTGCTTAGAATAATTATTTAAAATTTCACTTGTTTTTTGAGATGTATTCCAGTGGAAAGATATAATATTACATTAAATAATACATAAAATCTCTGAATTGTAAATTGTGCAGTGGCTCACTTTGTAAACTTATGAACGAAATAAACATGATGATTTATCGCCTTACGTTAACTTATAGTGACGGACGCGTTCTGGTACACGATTCCCACGATCTGTGGGAGTTCTGAGATCAACCAATTGTTTCCAATCAATCACATCGAAGGTTTATGTTTATTCCTTATTATAGCCACTTAGTAGATCATAGGTGAGTCACCATGTCGCATATCTGTGCCGGCCATGGCGTCTCCTACGCACTTGAACCAACGGTATCTAGGTTCGATTCACAAAATAAAAATCACAGCCCCACCTCTCTCGTGTTGCTGACAATGCTCAAAACGTGGCACCTATTTGTCTAGGTAAAGCTCCTTAAATTTGGCCTTTTGGAGTCAACATAAGACTGTAGTTGCTGTAGAAGCCAGCCCATCTACGGGCTGTAGCTTCAGTCCTATTATTATTAATATATATATTATATCTTCAAGGAATGAACCATTCAAGGGTTCGATCTAGATCAGCAATTCCGACCACCCGACCCGGATGAAATGAAGATAAACATGTTAAAACTGGAATCCAACAAGGTTGCTGGAGCTGATGGCCTAGTGGACGAGCTTTTGAAAACGGCAGGCGATAACTTGGTAAGGGGTATGCACCAATTCTTATGTAAAATACGATCGGAATAAAGCGTGTCCGGTGAATGGAACCTCAGCTTACAAGAGTGTTGAGTGTGCGCCTAAAGCCGTTTGTCAATATCCTGGGCGATCCATACCAGTGCGGCTTTAGGAAAGTCAGATAAATCGATATCTTCCACCTTGTCATCGATCTTAAGGCCACGTATGGCAGAATCTATAGAGACGAGCTATACAGAGCAGTGTGTAGTTTTGACATACCTCCCAAGCTCGTCCGGTGGCACTGGAGAACTGTCTCTGCTCCATCAAGGTCGATAACGAACTCTTCGAGAGCTTTGATGTCAAAAAAGGATTCAGGCAGAGCGACGCACTGTCATGCAAGTTCTTCAACATCTTCTTGAAAGAATTCTTCAGGAGTCAAACTAGAGGACGTTCAACTCCTCGCATATGCCGACGATAATGTCATAATCAGGAGAACGCAGCGTGATGTCAATGACACTTTTGTGAGCCGTGATACGGCAGCCGTGAAGATGGGTTACCCGTTAAATGAAGGAAGGACTAAGTGTATGCTGTCAACGAGGAAGGCAACCTAACACCGACGCGACGTCTCACACAGAACGTCAAAGTAGACTGATTTTGAGGAAGTCAAAGACTCTGTCTATCTACTAACCGCTATCAACTCAGACAACGAGACCAGAGCTGAAGTCAAACGAGGAATAACTCTTGCCAATCGCTGCTTCTTTGGGCTAGAAAGGAATTGATAAACAAAGCCTTCTCTAGACCAACCAAAGTAACCCTCTTTAAGACGACTGGATGGCGCAATTGGTGGAGTGCCTGCCCCTGGTTAGCGGGGTCCACGGTTCGAATCCCAGTGAAAGCAAAGTTAATACGCTTTTATCTGGTTTTCAAATTCCATTTGCCGTTGGCATCAAATTAACTGCACTATCACTGGAGTAGTCAATCAGTGGGAGTAGTCTGACTGTGGGTATCACAAGGGACCAATATGGTTCATTTCTAATGACCTAACCCTCTAGAAGACCTTAATCGTCCCAGCAGGGCAGCTGCATCAACTTGTGTCAAGAGCGGTTGAGGTTGCTCTTGGCTCTTGGCTTTGAGAGTATTTTCGGTCCCGTCTGCATAGATGCTGGGTGAAGGGGGATATACAACAACGAACTGTAAGAGCTGAGCTAGCGACATCGACATATTCAGTACAGTGAAGATACAATGATTGAGTTGGCTAGGTCATGTAGAGTGAATGGAAACCAATGCTGCGGTCCGGAAAATCATAGAAGCCACCACTGAGGGACGGCACAGTAGAGGAAGACCGCGATTCAGGTGGCGCTCGCAAGTAGAGACGGGGGTCAACCAAGCAGCTAGCTAAAAATCGAGCTGGCTGGTGACGCTCGTTGGTTGAGGGCCAAATCCATACCGGACATTACCACCACCTTCTGCAAGTAAGCACATTAAACCTCTTCAGCCCAGACACCCCTACATAACGGACAATCATGATGGTCCCTTTGCTGCCGGCTGTAGAGAAGTTTCACTGAAATATTTTCCAAGGCCGGCCAATGGACAGACAATAGTTCGTCGAAGGATCTCAATAGAAGCCCTTTTAATTGCCTATGGCACAAATGTCTACGAGGAAGGCAGATATACCAAGACATTGGCGTTGTTTTTGTGGTCAAATTTATCATCTCCATCGCCTTGTCTTCCGATTACAGACTCACTCTGAATGAAAACCTTCAATAGGGCCATAGACTGCAGTGATACCTTCACACTAGAGCCAAGTTTTCCTCCACATTGTCAGAGAGCTGATTACTCACAAGTGGTGTTCATCTTAAACCAAATTCCCCTCTGAGTATTGCCGCACTCTGCAATAAACCCCCATCTGTGACTCCTCCCCAGTGGTTCACCCTCAAGTGATGCACTCAAACCCAACACGAGTCCTCGACACACTTGACTCAACTGTGCCCCAAGAGCGAAAATGTCTGCACTGCATGCAATGCAAGTTACCACATTCAAGAGAGAATCTAACTCAGACCGACACTCTCTTCGGTTGCCTCTCTCTTAAGCCAGCCATTGGCCTCTCGCAGTGCATTCCACTCAAACTGCCAGTCGAACACCAACAACGAACACTTGACGAGCTGTTATCAAGTTGATTTGTCATGTGCGGCGAGAGAGTGCATTTGTATCTTCGAAACGACAAACGCATTCACACCACCTCAAGATGTATGAGATATCCAGTCGGTGGCACTGTTGCATGCAACAATGTGCACTCAGAACGTGTGTAAACATCTGCCCGGGCAGAGTTGCCAAGTGATGCACGATCGGCGGGCATGTTGCTGTGCAGCAAAATGTTGCCGGCAAGAAAGTGTTGACTGAGATTTGTTGCCCAGGGCAGCTGAAGTGACAAATTCAATGTTTCACGGGTAAATTTATTTAAATTCGGTCAATTGATGATCTAACCGATGGCCTCATGGTCGAACACCAGGAAGGCAGCGTTAAAAATACAAAACAATTACAGGGGAATTTCGGCATCTGTCATGGGGCGACCGACGGTGATAGACGCTCACAAGGTCGAGTGTTCAATTTCAGGTAACAGACTGGAGATAATCGAAGATTTTTATTTCGCGACATGGCACCGAAGATTGCACTTTATTAGGCGAAGAGGTGACTGGAATCTTCGGGGAGGGGAGCGGGTCTTTTAAGAGGTGTGAGGTGAGGAAGATGTGGGTGTTCGGGTTTAACTAGGTATACGGCTTACGGAGCTGAGTCAGCAATTTACCCAAAAATTGCTAAGAAAATAATACGAACAAGCTGTCTGGACGATGTCACTTGTTTTTCTTGTGTTCCTCCCGTTGGCTCGGAGGAATAACCAAATGGATCGTTGGAGGTCTAAAATCCAGATTTTCAAAGCATCTCTGATTGAGTAGAGACGCTTTTGCTAGGTGCCTCTTTGGCAACATCGTCGAAGGGAAGGGTGGCGTAATGAAGTCTATTGTATTGATGTGGCAACTCTGATTGGGGTAGCCTTGTTCATTCGTTCAGATACTTCAGTTAAGCCAGTATGTGACGTGGATGCCGCTGCTTAAATGATCACAAATATTCTTCTCCTGGGCATGAGAACCTTCATTCCTCACTGAGTGAAGAGTAGCAATCCCAAAGCCAACACATGGTATGACTCGATCTATAAAGAGGCTTCTCAGGATAAGAGAAATGACATACAAAGCCAACCCTACTGAGGAAAACCGGAACAAGTTTAAACGGGCCAGAAATGACCGCAATCCAACTATCAGACGTGTGAAATACTCTTATGAGCAAAAGTTGAGGCAAAAAGTGCTACAATGTCCTAAGGGTAGCAAAAACTTTTGTCAATTGTAAAATTCCGCCTCGTCTTCAATTCCAACGCTCCTTTACAATGACATTCCAGCCGTCAGCTCCTTAGACAAAGCTAATCTGCTTGTGGCTCATTTTTCAGCTCAACACAGCCAAATTCCAATTTGTCTCCACATGTACTTGAGAGCGTTGATTTCACCATGGGATAAATCCACTTGCACACTCGTACAGTTGCAAGAGTACTGAAAGATCTCGAGGTGCACAAATCCGCTGGCCCGGATGGGATTCCCTCTATAATTCTTCTGCGCTGGCAAAACCACTGCGTAAGCTTTTTCATCTATCCTACTCTTTGGGTCTCCTTCCGAGCAGATGGAAAACAACATTTGTCCAGTCCGTCCCGAATCTTCGTCACCCACCTCGTACCGACCCGTAGCACTGCCAGATTGTCTTCCGTCCCTTTTTCTCGTCCCTTCTTCATAAGGTCATGGAAACACTGATAAATCGTCAGCTTATGAAATATCTTGAATCGCGGAAGCTTCTTAATGACCGACAATATGTCTTCCGCAGCGACAGGTCCACTGGTGATCTGATAGCTTAACTCACCGAAAAGTGGGACCAGTCTTTGCCCAATGCAAGATTGTTGCGCTTGATATTTCTAAAGCATTTGACAGAGCTTGTCATCAAGCTCTCTAGTCGAAAATGCGGTGCCTACGGTATCGATGAATCTCTTCTTCTATTTGGGCATCAAACAGGTGCCCTCGACGTTAGGTGGACCGCTCGAGGCGTCTCTGAGGATAGGTAGGGTCTAATCTTATTAAATTCTCTTTTCTCGGCAAATTAAATTTTTTTTTTTAAATTACCTTTCGAACCTTTCAATTCAAGTTGTGTTGGATGGGTTCAAGTCTGATATCCACCAAATAAATACTGGTGCATGCAGCGTGCATAGGGACGAGCTATACAACGCCATGCAAAGTTTCGACGTTCATGACAAACTCATCAGGTTGTGCAGGATGACGATGGAGAATTCCCGCTGCTGCATCAAGGTCGGTAACGAACTCACCGAGACCTTTAATGTCGAAAAAGCTTTTAGACAAGGCGACGCGCTGTCATGTGATTTCTTTAACATCATCCTCGAAAAGATCGTGCAAGACTCACACGCCAACACTAGAGGCACGATCTTCCAGAAGTCCGTACAACTGCTAGCATACGCGGATGACATTGACGTGATTGGCAGAACATAGCGAGCCGTCAATGAAGCGTTTGCTGGTATTGAAGCGGGTGCGGCCAAAATGGGTTTAGCGGTGAACGAGGGCAAAACGTAGTATATGCTGTCATCGAGAAAGGACAAACAACATCGACTATAACTTCGAGGTAGTGAAGGACTTCGTCTACCTCGGCTGGCAAGTGAACAGTACGAACAACACCAGTACCGAGATTAAACGCAGAATTACTCTTGCCAATCGCTGTTTCTTTGGGCTCAAGAGGCAATTGAGTAGTAGAGCCATCTCTCGAAGGACCAAGCTGACTTTATATAAGACCTTGATCATCCCTGTCCTGCTGTAAGGCGCGGAAGCATGGACAATCTCAAAAACGGATGAAGAAGCACTCGGTCTTTTCGAGAGAAAAGTTCTGCGTTCAATCTTTGGTCCTGTTTGCGTTGATGGTTATTGGAGGAGAAGATTCAACCACGAACTGTACAGCGGCATGAGCCTAGTCAGGCGTCTACGGATTCAACGCCTAAAATAGCTGGGCCATGTAGAGCGCATGGACAACACTGCTCCAGCCCGAAAAGTCTTCGACTCCGAACCAGTGGGACAACGCAATAGATGAAGCCCACGGAACCGATGGCGCACCCAGGTGGAGAAGGACCTCAACCAACTTGGTGTGCGCAGTTGGAGACAACTGGCAAAAGATCGTGCCGGCTGGAGAGGCTTACTGGTTGAGGCCCAGGTCCACTCCGGATTGTAGCGCCACCAGAAGAAGAAGAACATAACTAGCCCTCATGTATCCCAAAGGGCCTTTAGTTATCATAAAAAAAACAGTTGGAGCTGAGTTGTCCATGCGATCTACATGGCTCGGCCGTTAATACAAACAAGACCAAAATTTATACGCAGAACATTGCTCTCGATGGTATTAAGGACTTCTTCATCCGCTTTTGAGATCGTCTATCCCTCAGAACTGTACAACAGGACTGGGATGATCAGTGTCATCTATAAAGTCAGCTTGGTCCTTAGGGGGCGTTCTATTACCTCGTTAGCCCAAAGAAACAGTGGTGTCGTGTGAGTCCTGCACGATCTTCTCCAGTGTGATGATGAAGATGTCACATGACAACGCGTGGGCTTGCCTAAATCTTTTTTGACATTGAAGGTCTCGGTTTGTTCCGTGTTGTATTGTATGGGCAACACTACGGTAGAGCGTGGGAGCGTGGGAGGTGCTCTCCGATAAGTCATAATGCTCATAACATGCATCTTAGCTGTTATCCCTATGGTCTTGTGTGCATGTTCAACCTTGTCTCAGAGTAGTTGTGATCTGACCACCAGACAAGTGAGACGACTCTACACTAACCATAGAAAAATTAAAGACGAAGACATTCCACTTCATACAACGAAAATGACCCGATTTCTGCGACACCTCCATTCATCAATGCCTCCACCCTGCGATCGTGTTTTCATGCGACGAGCTGGTTGTTGCTCAAAGGCGAGATGGCACACGAGATGAACACACATCCACTTGTGTTTTTGTTTTCCTATTGTGCATATATCTACCGAACTGTTCGACCTTGGGTAACGACTGCGTTTGAGGTAAAAAAAAAACAATGATTGCTTGTAAGGACGAATATTCTTACAAATGCATCCATGACTCCACGTCTTGGATTGAGATCTGTGACAGATTATTTAGTTGACATTTCAAGCAAAATCAAGATCCCATTGAAAATCAAACCAATGAAAATGTTTCTGTTGAAGATTTTGCAGAAATATGAGACATAACTTCCACTCCAAGCTCAAAATAATAAATATAGGTACCCATGTACTTTTTTCTGCAATCCACTGAATCCACAGACCTACTGTTTTTTTGTTATTGTTTTTGTGGGGCGGCCCATATGAGAATTTGGAATCAATTTAAAAAAATGAAATGAAGGAAATGGATGTTTTGAAGATTTCTGTAGATTTGCTGTTAATTCTTTAATAAAAAAAAATAAGAAAAGAGAACATAGTTTTTGAACATTGTATAATAACTGATTTCTAACGAAAATAATAAGTTTCATTTATTTAAGCCCGGAATTCGAATTTTTTACCTGTGTCTTGGGTGTCCTGCCCCACTGTACGTCGTCCGTGTGTCTGCAAATACCTACCACATGTGTTTATCTTTAATTTATGTGTTCTTACCGACCTTGGTGGAGCAGGGAGAATTCTCCACCGTCACAACTTAACCAAATTCCCTTAACCACCTTAACATTTTTGAACATCGTTTTAATATCGCTTCCTCTGAGACATCAGAGAGTATTCAAGCGTCGAACTGTCGGTGGACAAGTGTGCATCCCGATATCCCCGTAATAATTGACCCAAACACAAACCTTTTGAAATGTGCTCCCTACTTCAAAACTCCCACACCCATACTCTCGCTCGCAATCAACAACGCCACTCACTCAAATCGTCTCCAAAGAGAGCCTCCATCATTCCACTCATCCGTTGCAACCAACTCAAACATGTTGCGTGTCTCCGTCGCGACGGAAAGCACTCAAGCTAAAAAACACAACACCAACAAATCAACTAAATCCCATTCCCCACACAGTCGTGCCAGCACCAGCGCTCGGCCGCGATTCAGTACCGTGGATACACTCGAGCCGATTAGTGTGTATGACGTTTATTGCTAAAGCGTGTACGTGCCAACTGATTGAGATAATTCAAAAAAAATAAGAAAAACATAACAACAAAAATAATCTTCTTCAATTGCATCAAATCCAATCACAATTTTTCGTCGATCGTCGCAACGACAAACGATCAACAACAGCAACAAAAAAACAACAACGAAAACGACAACACACGCGAAACACAAGCCCGCCGTGTGTCTGAGAAAAACAATCCGCGATTTTCATCGGCAATCGGTTGTGGATTCGATCGAGAGAAGTGATTTTTCGGTTTTGACATTTCGCCAAGACACTGTCAAAAAAAAATCTCCGAACGAGTGGAGCTAGAGAACGAGAGAGAGGGAGTCCCAGCCAACCAACCCCCCGTGATCTTGTAAAGATTTTGTGTCGGTCCGCGTAGCGCAAGAAAAACAACAACAAAAAGAAAAAAACCGTGGCTTCGTCCGTCTGTCTGTCGGTGTGTCTCAGAGTTCGCGTTTCTTGATTTTTTTTTCCTGATTTCTGGTTTGCGTCTGTTTTGTAAATGCGCACGCCACCAGCAACAGCAACAGCAGCAGCCTCACCGCCTCACGTTCGCCACCACCTCCTCGCCGTCCTTCAATCGGTTATGTGAAGATATTTTGTTATTTCTTCTCTCTGCCCGCCCGCCAGCCAGCCTGCTCGTCTACCTTCTCCAGCAGAGCTCCATCGTGGCTGTGTGCCCTAAGTGTTAAGTTGTGGAGTATTTTTTGTTTTGCGATTTTGCTGTGCTTTTTTTTGTTTGGAGCAAAGTGTGCGCTGGTGGAGTTCGAATACAAGGGGGGAAGTTGAAAAAAAAAAAAACGACAAGTGTCGTGGTTTGATAGAGTGGAGTGGAGTGCGCGGCGCGTCGCGTCGTCGGGAGTGTGTAAGAGTGAGAGAATGTGACCAGAAGCGAGCGAATTAATTTGCATAATTCCGGCTCCAAAAAAAAAAAAAAAAATTCGAAAAAATTTCAGGAAAACGCTAAACGACAGCGACTGGAATTCGTTTACGTTATTTGAATACAACAACAACCAGCAACAACGAAAAGAAAAAAAAGAGTATATTTTGAAATTTGAAGTGCAAGTGTGTGTTTAGTGCCCTCGACCATCCAACGAGTCAACAATGTATCAGATGAACAGATTCGTAAAATTTTCGGATTAAATTGAATTCACGCCTTAGCCACAATCGTTCATCGGACGCACTGTTTTTTTTTTTTTTTCGAAAAACAAAACACCGATCGAGAGGAGACGGAGAGAAGCATCATCTAATCAACGCGGCGAACCAGATTTCAAAGAGTTTTCGACTGGGACACACGTCCAACATGGGTACCAGGACGACGGATTGTCGAAAATTTTCACCAAACATCTTCAACAAGAGCAAGTGCAGTCACTGCTTTCGACAGCGGGAGGAGCACAGTGCTGCCGCCTTGGAATGCAATCGGGTGAGTGAGTGTGTCCTTTTGTTGGTCCGGACTGGGTGTGAATCTATCTTTAAGGAATTTCACACGTCCACGGGGGGTGTTTAATGATTCTGTTGCTTGTGTTGAGAGAGAGAGAAAGGAATTCTCTGACCTGATCGTGTTTGTTTTGACAATCGCCTGCGATCGCCGTGAACATCCTCCAGCCTGTAGTTGCGTGCGAAATTCATCATATTCGAGGTTCGAGGTCACGACAAGGTTCAAGAGGGAAATTAAAAAATTCTTCAACCGAGTTTACAAGCTCCAGCTGTGACGCAACAGAGAGACCTTTTGTTGGCATCAATGGATTATCCTGCCTCAGGGTCGTTTGTGTTTTATTGTCTGCCTGACATTTTCGGTACAGTGTGAGGTTCAAGCCGAGATCTGGCTTGGTGACAAATGGTGGCTCTGTCAAAACAAAAGCCATGATTCCACTTCACAGAGTTGGGCCTCATTTGTCTAGACAACAGAAGAAACAGATGTTGGTGTGGATCATCCAGTGTTTCCGAGGCAAAAAAGTACATCATTCATGAATAAATTTCGAACCTGGACGGAACTTAGCCGTTTAAAATGTATTCAAAGAAATATTGGACAGTCGCACCTTGCATGGAACCGGTGACTGATCTCTTCAAGTACCTTTAAAAAATTGCAGCGAAACTACTTTTTTTCTGATTGTATTTTGAATATGCTCAGAAATGTCAGAAAATCCAAAATTTCGAACAAGTCAAAAAAGGTGGAATCTCCCTTCCATTTAAGGGATGTATTTTAGTTGCCTCTGCAACTTGCATGTCCCCTATTCTTCGCGCGAAGACCTTGAGTGAAATAATCACATTTTGGATCAGACCTTCTTCTCTTTGAAAGCCGATCTTTCCATTTTTTGACAACCCGCCTAAAGCACGTGCTTCAACCCCTGCCCCCCAACATAACGTGATCTCTCAAAAATTCCCCAAATATCTGACCCCCTTTTCTGGCCTATTTAGTCAGCTCTTGTGTCACATCAAGCCTTATCTGCACCTGCATTCTCATTACACGAACCTTATCGCGTTTCTAAGTCAAAGCAAACATTCGGACGCCATCAACAAGCAAACATGCGCTCACTTCGCTCAAATCCCCCCCAACAAAATTAGGCTCAGGTATTTGGCGAATGATGGATGTCCTCCCTCGCCAGACGGGGCCTGATAAGATAAACAAACGACGTTTTCGGGGATCCATCACGCCATGCTAAGTGGCCGCGGATTAAGCCAGTGCACGTCAATTTATCAAAACGACTTACGTTGCATTGGGGCGCTCAGATAAGTTGAAAAATGTTGAGTCTGTTTGAGGAGCTAATATTTTGCGCGTCGAATTGAAATGTTTTCGGCTGATGTTTGACACACATTCCGGGTGAGGCTTATCAAGAAATCTGTCAGGTGGGCTTATGTACACGACGTTGACTGTGTTGACTTTGCAAAGCGAGAGTGTCTTTGCCACGAGGAGTCCATCATTGTGTCTCGTCGTTCTCCTGTCAGCTTAAGTGGGACGCGGACTCAGAGTCCTCTAAGCTGTCCAGATAAGTCTGCTTTGCTACTCCGCCTCAGAGGCAAACAAAACCGTTCAAAGATCTGTGCTGTGGCGGAGCACATGTGGCTCGAGAGTGAAAGTGTAAGTCATTGCCGCTGCACACGAACGCGTTCGCGTGACGCTTGTACATGCTCTCGAGGTCAGTGGGTGACTTCTTATGGGCGCTTCGTGATGTTCAAGCGATCATGTGACTGGGATGGGTGCTGATGAGTGGGGAAGAAAGAGGGAGGCCCGGGAGACTCAGGTTCTGGTCTGTCAGGGCATTCGAGGAGGCATTTAGAGGCGAAGTGGCTGCTGACGCGAGAGTCAGGCCCGGAAGACTCAGGTTCTGGTCTGTCAGGGAATTCGAGGGGGCATTTAGAGGAGAAGTGGCTGCTGACGCGAGAGTCAGGCCCGGGAGACTCAGGTTCTGGTCTGTCAGGGAATTCGAGGGGGCATTTAGAGGAGAAGTGGCTGCTGACGCGAGAGTCAGGCCCGGGAGACTCAGGTTCTGGTCTGTCAGGGCATTCGAGGTGGCATTTAGAGGAGAAGTGGCTGCTGACTCGAGAGTCAGGCCCGGGAGATTCAGGTTCTGGTCTGTCAGGGCATTCGATGTGGCATTTAGAGGAGAAGTGGCTGCTGACGCGAGAGTCAGGCCCGGGAGACTCAGCTTCTGGTCTGTCAGGGCATTCGAGGAGGCATTTAGAGGCGAAGTGGCTGCTGACGCGAGAGCTAGGCCCGGGCGACTCAGGTTCTGGTCTGTCAGGGCATTCGAGGAGGCATTTAGAGGAGAAGTGGCTGCTGACGCGAGAGTCAGGCCCGGGAGACTCAGGTTCTGGTCTGTCAGGGCATTCGAGGAGGCATTTAGAGGAGAAGTGGCTGCTGACGCGAGAGTCAGGCCCGGGCGACTCAGGTTCTGGTCAGTCAGGGAATTCGAGGAGGCATTTAGAGGAGAAGTGGCTGCTGACGCGAGAGTCAGGCCCGGGAGACTCAGGTTCTGGTCTGTCAGGGCATTCGAGGAGGCATTTAGAGGCGAAGTGGCTGCTGACGCGAGAGCTAGGCCCGGGCGACTCAGGTTCTGGTCAGTCAGGGAATTCGAGGAGGCATTTAGAGGAGAAGTGGCTGCTGACGCGAGAGTCAGGCCCGGGAGACTCAGGTTCTGGTCTGTCAGGGCATTCGAGGAGGCATTTAGAGGAGAAGTGGCTGCTGACGCGAGAGTCAGGCCCGGGAGACTCAGGTTCTGGTCTGTCAGGGAATTCGAGGAGGCATTTAGAGGAGAAGTGGCTGCTGACGCGAGAGTCAGGCCCGGGAGACTCAGGTTCTGGTCTGTCAGGGCATTCGAGGTGGCATTTAGAGGAGAAGTGGCTGCTGGCTGGCGCAAGTGAGGACTCTGAAACTGAATCGTTGTCTAGGGATTGACTTTCTAAAGATTTGATAGAAGTTGCTTGACGTCGTGGTTGCTTTGCGGGTTCAAACCATTTCCAATGGTGCACTTGGCATGTGATGAACGCCTTCATTGTCCAACATTGTCAAAGCCAACACCAGGCATTTAATGGCTCCAACTTAGGGAACTAGCTAATTGTGTCCAATTCAGCTACACGCTTGGCAATGTTGCCAGAGTTTCCTGCCAAGAATGTCTACACCAGTTCCCGCGGTCAGAAAAGCAGAACTTCATAAACAGAAGCATGTCTTGGAGAGGGGGAGATATGGAACCCTGTCGCAGTTGTGTTGCCCTCTCTTATCTGAAAACAGCTGTAATCTTGACTATTTGTCGATAGGTTGGCGCTTCGAGTCTGACAACAAATCGTGCCTTATCAAGGAGATAAGAATTTGAAAATTTATGACGCGATCAAAAACAAATTAAGATTGCTAAGGGACAGTGGAAGCAAGTGACCAATTCTTGTTTAAAAAGATTCCCTTTTCAGTTACAGTCGTCTTCGAAGGTAGAAGCAGAAGGTGTTTCTGTGGCTGATCGTGGCCGAAGTTGGTTTGAAAGTGTTTCAATTGCTGGTCGGAGACTGTTTTTGAACCGTATTTTTGGGTGTTGCTCAGGGAAGGGATATTTCACGGACAGTGCGATCAATTACGAGGAGACTTTTCACATTTGGGACTCATGTTCAACTTGTCTAAAGACTTGCAAGTGCATACCTGTCTAAACTCTCCCTATTTCAACTGTCAGACAAGTTCACAATCCCCTAACGATAGCTGGGAGACTTTGAGTTTGTCTAGCCCATCCATACACTTTTTGGAGGAGTCTCCATTTATGCGCAATGTTCCTTGATGTGGAATCGATTCCACAGAGCAAGGGAGAGCTCTCCTTGTGTGACGGACAATGTGCCGGCAGTACGGGTGGAAGGGGAGCTTGTCAAATTTCAGTGTCGGCATAAGACTGCTTGACTGAACATTCTTAAAGAACACTCGTCATTTGTGCCCCGTTTTAAGAGAGACACCAAAGTGAAGGAAAGCAGAACACAGTCATTTTCCAACCCACCACTCTTTCATACTTCCTGTTGAAACCTCTGGAAATACTACTAGACAGGCCTGGTCTGGGAAAGGTCAACGCGTACCCCAAAAGTTATTCCACGTAAGCGGTGACTCACTTGCCTGAGTCGCCTCCATTCCTTGACTTGGAAGCATCGTTCAATAAAGTTAAACATGAGCTGATAGACCTGCTTTTACTGAGACTCTTTCAACAGTCCATCAAAGATGTGATGCTGTCATCTCTATAGCAAATATGCTTGCTCAGTGGATGGATGGCGTCAGCTTGTTTACTGAAGGATACAAGATACGAAGCGAGATCAATGAGTCCATGATTTCTTGGAGGTTTGTTGCCAGCAAATCGTATTTGCCCAGTTTTCTTGCAATTACAGATTTTGATTGAGTACAACGTTCTGATGGCTGTAACCAACAATCTATCTGCTTGGAAACTCTGGTTTTTGCGATACAACCCCCCCTCCTACGGCATAGATGTGAGAACTTCCTTCCACTGGGCAATCGTTTTTGTATATCAAGCACGAGTGATTCCCATCCCCCATCAAAATTCTCCAATCCCCAATG
This sequence comes from Eristalis intricaria, assembly GCA_964034865.1. NCBI lineage: Eukaryota > Metazoa > Arthropoda > Insecta > Diptera > Syrphidae > Eristalis > Eristalis intricaria. The sequence goes on from OZ035877.1 coordinate 13,022,245, forward strand.
CCTTCTGAAGAGGAATAAACGCTCCTAGAGTTCAACCATGTCCTCACAGGCATTTTATTTTATTTTTTAATGCCGTACTGAAACCAGGTTCTCTTTGTTTCTACTTCCGGCAATTCTCAAGACTCAAGCCCACGTAACTACCTTGTACGTCGTGTGTTCAGAAAGCGTATGAATCTGTTCTGTTACTGCTCCTGGCGGCAACAAGTCAAGACGTATCTTGTTATCGCCAGCGACAAACTAAGCTTAGTGACGGATGATTTGCTAGACAAATACGCCATTATGACGCAATGACATCTCAGTCAATAACACTGAAGCTCTTTTTGGTAAGCCCTTGCGAGCGTTCTATATTTCATTTCACAACATCCGCCAGAGCGTTACAGTCGATGGAAAGTGGGTGACAACACAGTTAAATTTTTAAAGGAAATACTGGCTAAGCGCAAGTCGATCCTTTCAAGATCGTTGTGCTTTAAATAGTTAAACCAATTTTCTGGGAGTTAGGACTTAGGGACGACTTAGAAGTCAAATAATTGCCAACATCGCATCAAAGCAACACCCAAAGTCGTGCATAGGGACGATGGGAGACTTGAAAGCCAAGCATTTGATGTGACTGTCTGTGCGATGGACTTCGTCTACCTCGGCTCGCAAGTGAACAGTACGAACAACACCAGTACCGAGATTAAACGCAAACTACTCGTGCCAATCGCTGTTTCTTTGGGCTCAAGAGGCAATTGAGTGGTAGAGGCTTCTCTCGAAGGACCAAGCTAACATTATACAACTTGATCATCCCTGTCGTGCTCTATGGTGCGGAAGCATGGACAATCTCAAGAACGGATGAAGAAGCACTTGGTCTTTTCGAGAGAAAAGTTCTGCGTTCAATCTTTGGTGCTGTTTGCGTTGATGGCTGTTTGCGACGGGCTGTACAGCGGCATGAGCCTAGTCAGGCGTCTACGGATTCAACGCCTAAGATAGCTGGGCCACAACACTGCTCCAGCCCGAAGAGTCTTCGACTCCGAACCAGTGGGTCAACGCAACAGATGACGCCCACGGAACCGATGGCGCACCCAGGTGGAGAAGGAACTCAACCAACTTGGTGTGCGTAGTTGGAGACAACTGGCAAAAGATCGTGCCGGCTGGAGAGGCTTACTTGTTGAGGCCCACGCTCACCCCGGACTGTAGCGCCACCAGAAGAAGAAGTCTGTGCGATGGTCGACGAACTTTGTTTGATGACTAAGCATTTTGGAGTCGAAGGGAGACAGTTTCTTCTCCGGTAAGATCACGGCTAATGACACAGTTCACAGGGTGGGCCATAGTAGTAGTGTTTTTTTTTTTAAGTCGTTGATTATTTTGACAGCTGTTTCCCGATCGAAATGTTGACTGAAAGTCAGTATCATACCTCCGCAAAAGGAAATGAGCCGCTTCGCGTGTGAACAGCGTTGGGAAAGTGTTGAAAACTTCCAAAGCGAGTGCGTGGTACCCAGGCAGTGGGTTTTTTTTTTAGTTGTTTAGGGCAACTTTGTGCAAATTGGTGCGCACAGAGGAGATGTGACTGCTGTGGCAGAGAGTGTGACACTCAATTCCTGAACCCGTTTCGGTCAACGGTTGGTGTTACAAAGCCTTGTTAAGAGACTTTTTTTCTTACTGAAATTGAAGACATGGGCTTCACCAACCTCTGGTTGATTTAGGATGGCGCGTCATGTCGTACAGCCTATGCCACAATCGATCTTTTACGCATCAAATTAACAAATCCTGTTGTCAGCCGTCGTGGCGATTTCAATTGGGCGCTTCGGAGCTGCGAGACTCCTTGGAGAGCACCCTGAACTGGTTGATGTTATGCCAACAAGCACTTAAAACCAATATCATATGAGCTACAGCCCATCAAAAAGGTCTTGAAAAGCTGGGATGACAGAATGCGCAACTACGGAGCCAGATGAGGTAGCCACTGGGAATGTTTGTTCTTGCTAATAAATCCATAATACATGAAGAAATTTTAATTTTGGTCATTTTATTACATTTTTAAGGGGAAACTTATGTTTGAATTATTGTTGATACGCTAGTTATCCGCTAGAGCCATACAGCTTCCTTCGACGCTGCCTTCTTCGTGGATACTCAGTGACGTATATTTGCCAAGAGGTTGACAAGAGTTTTCGTTATCGCCACGGGCAGCACGCCTTGCATTACTCGACCAAGGGCTAAGGGCGTGAAATTAAGAAGGAGTTCAAGGCAAGGACAAACTCCTTGATACTCATGACAAGATATTAGACATTTTACAAAGTCAATTCATTTCAATTGTCTAGTACTAGTAATCTCGTTTACTGTCAACACCCGTGTGTGTTGCCCCCTTTCAAGTTCGCCAAAGTCAAAAATACAAAACAAATTATCTGATTGTCTCGATCGGGCACAGGCCATGTACTTTTTTTTGACCTTAGCATTGGATCTGTGTTTGGCTGACCAGGCTCATGTTCTTGTCATAAGCGATGCCGATGCGCATCATCAATTCTCTGTCAAACAATCGCTTGTGAAAACACACTTGGGAATTTTCCACATTTCCATTCACATCACCCCCTCAGAAGCCACCAATCAGTCAGTCACTCCTGATAAGACTAATCGAGTCTGGATTTCACTTATCAGCTACACTTTCACGGGCGCACCATGTTCGGCACGACCTACAGTCGTATACGGCCCACCCGTCATCGCCTGACTTCGATTTCGCCTCGGTCTCAATTTCAAACCCCGGTAGGTGTCAATAACTTTCTAACGTCACCATCGCGTCATCCGCTCATCGGCTCATCGGCTCGACGCGTCGCACAACCACCTCATTAGCGCCAGCTCAAATATTTTGTCTTTAATTACGATTAACACACTAAACAGAACGTTCTTGATTGACACCCCGCCACGGCCGTCTTGATGAGTCTCCGCCGAAGTAAATTCAATTAAAGTGGCCGACCCCGTGGCCGTCTGTCCACCGCCAGGTCTTGAGAAAGTCTTGGCCGCGAGTCGCCGTGAAAGTTAACGAACGAAACAAATGAAACGACCGAAAGACACACATAAACTGTTAAGCTTTTGATTTTCATTAAATATTTTATGGCGGCTGGGGCATGGGCCATTTCAAAAGTGGGTTGCAGCCCACAGCTTGCGGCGGCGACCGGTGGAACCGTGCTAGTGGTCTATACTCCATCGGTTGTCTAACTATAACGTAACGCAACGGTGAAACGATTTTGTTGCTACTTCGCTTGGCCTTTCTATGAAATCAACCTGCAAGCTCGATGAAACCGCATAATTGCGACGTGCTGGGCTTCTGCAGGTTCTGCTGCAATTAATTCTGTTTGCTCTTGCAGGGCGGCTAGGATTTCTTCTGCACTTCGATTCGATGCATCACGGCGACGAATGGCGACGTGGTGAATCATGAGAGTGGCGCTGGGATGCGTAATTTGTGCCTCGTTTGCATTCCAATGGAGTTTGACGGTGTTGACAGATGTGCGACGAGGGGACGAGTCATATGTCGCGTTGGAATTTGGCATTTTGAAAACGGAAGACGTCATGCCTTCCGTTTGGGACCTAGCCTTCAAGCGACATTCCTGGGACGGAGGTGTAGCTTTGGTGAGTGGGATGATCTATGCTTACATTATCCAGTGCGTTGGGACTTATGAGGTTCTGCTGCGACGCGCCTTCGTGGAGTGATGGCATTTAGCGGGATGCCTTGAAAGGAATGAGCTTTCTACTCTGAGTCAAAAGGTGTCCCTCATGTCTTTTACTCAGTCGGGGGAAAAATCACACGAAGAATTCTGAAAGAACTGGTCTCTGGACCGATTTCACTTATTCATCATTATTACTTCGACTTCTAACCCCGTTTGTGGAAAAAGGACGACTTATTCCTAATGACAGACAAACGAGTTTCTCAGTTATGGCTGAGGCATGAGCCAGTGGTGATTCATAAGTGCTCTCTGAGGGAGACATTGTTCTCCGTCGATCGTTACATGAGGTTAGGCAGTGGTCGACTGCCGGCTCTGGTGGTCAATAACCCATTGACGTAGAATCCCCGACTTGGGGTTGAATTTAAGAAGTGGGTAATGTAATCTACACACGGACTCCGAATAGATTTCAAGAAAACACGTCACATTTGGGAGAGCAAATTGAATGAAAACTCAATTGACTGGTTGTGATTTTCGTTCCGTTTAGCTCCAAGGTCGTTTGGAGACATTTTCGTCTTCACCATCTTTGCGGACTTGTGACTTTTGACTTGTTTGAGGTTTGTTGTCTTTTTCTCTTGTCAAACGAGGAGTCGGGTCTTACGCTTCAAGGGGTCCTAACCAGTCGACTATTGGCGGAATTTAACCATAATTTTAGGCTTAAAAATTAGCTTTTACACAGTTAAGATGTTGCGTAGCTCGAATGACGATTGCCGAATGTCATCTTTAATCGCTCGTCGCCTAGCAACATTTTTGACGGACTACGCGATGATACGCGCGGGGTAGATGTACTTAAGGCCGAATGTCCCACAAGGGGATACAGGAACTAAAGAAGAAGGACGATCGTTGAACAATTGATCGCCAAGAATTCGATTCCAAAGCTTTGGATCATTTCGAGGTCAGGAGAAATACATTTGTTTAGCTAAGACCGATCTACCGATCAATATTGTATTGATTCTTCATCTTCATCTACTTTGTGTCGCTTCAGTCCAGGGGGGACATGGGCCTTAACCAACAAGCTTCTCCAACCAGCGTTATGTTCGGTTTGCCACCTCCAAATTGGCTCTTCTCCACTTGTGTGAGCTATTTTATACGCGGGTGTCCTATCTCGTGTCATCCCACTGACTCGACGTGTGCTGTCCCTCGACTCTGGACCCTAAAGGGTATCTTAATCCTTTTGGACTGGAATCAAAGACATCCTTAACGTCGTCAGCAAGAAAAACCTTCGTTCCCGATCGACCCTTTATCCCGTGTGGAAATAAATGTCGTCAACTTTGCCTGGCTTAGAGGAATTTTTCGCATGTGTGAGGAGGCTTCGTGGATCTTCTAATAAAAGAACAAGGGGGCAGACATCTGTGTAGAATGTCTGTCTACGACTCCAGAACTTCCCTATGATCTTCCGAGTCTGCGAGTGTCAGTGCAGAGGACGCTTCAAGTCTAGGTGCATTCCATCGGCCACCTACCTTCAACACCAAGAGCTTCAAGACTGCTAGATGCATTGCCATTGATCCCAACCGAAGGCTGAGAAATCCTGAAACTACTTGCTCTAATTCAGGGGAATTCAAACGACGAACTGTATGCGACGACACAATATTAGACTAGTTCAGTGTACACAATTACGTGTCTGTAGTCTGTGAAGTCTCTAGAATCCACTCCAGGGTGACTAGAATATGCAGCGTCTAGGGAGGAGCCGTCTCCATCGCTAGCACACTTCGTCTTGGAATCGACGGAACAGAGGATGATGGGTTTAAAGTTGAAATGAATCCCCGCTCAACTTGTGCAGGTTGTGGATTGAGAGTAATTTTGTCATAAAGTGGCGCATGCTCACTTAGTCGCCAAACCCACATTCGTTCCATGAAGTCATTGCGGGTCTTCGTCATCGTCCGTCACTGATTGAGAGATCTGGCAGCAGTAATTCATAATGCATGTGGCCCCTTAGACTGACTCGTGCGCCAAAAACTCGTGTTGTGGCATGGAGTGTCCTGCGCCTAGCTTCTACAACAACCACTCTCGTACTTCGTGTGTCCTCTCAAGAGTGGCTTAATACTGCTCATATGATGACGAGACATCTTGGTGCCACTACCAAAGTTGATTCATCGTGTGTCCTTATCAGTCGCACAACGTGCCACCACAAGACAGCGAGGCGTCAGCGACCACAACGTGACTAAAGCCTGCCGCTCCAGATTGAGCTGACATCATTCTTGGATTTCGCCGATCGTATTTTGATGACTGCCGAGCCAAATGATGTTTAAGCTGAAAAGCATGGACGTCGAGATTGGTGCTGTCCTTGAAGCAAGTTAGCCTTTCATGCAAGTCCTGACTCCAGCTCTAGACTTTAGGCTGGGATTCTAATTGATTTTAGGGTAATCTCAGTCGACAGTCAAAGATTGGAAGTCATGATGAATTCAGCCTGACTCTAGACTTACAGTCCAAGGTCCAGTGGTTGGAGGGCAATCCTAATTCTTAAGTCACATGACTGTAGGCTTACACTCCAAGGTCCAGTGGTTGGAGGGCAATCCTAATTCTTAAGTCACATGACTGTAGGCTTACACTCCAAGCCCCAGTGGTTGGAGGGCAATCCTAATTCTTAAGTCACATGACTGTAGGCTTACACTCCAAGCCCCAGTGGTTGGAGGGCAATCCTAATTCTTAAGTCACATGACTGTAGGCTTACACTCCAAGCCCCAGTGGTTGGAGGGCAATCCTAATTCTTAAGTCACATGACTGTAGGCTTACACTCCAAGCCCCAGTGGTTGGAGGGCAATCCTAATTCTTAAGTCACATGACTGTAGGCTTACACTCCAAGCCCCAGTGGTTGGAGGGCAATCCCAATTCCTAAGTCACATATGCCCGAGCTTGAAGCTATTGACTTAAGCTCAGATTAAGCCCTTCAGCCTGGATTTAAGCCTTGTTTCCAGGCCAAGGTCCGAACCCTTCCTGTGGCCCTATATAATTTCTAACCACAGGCGTCTGGCTCAAGCTTCCACTGATGAGCTTAGTTGTGGAGGCTAAGCCTAGATTCAACGAATGGACTTCCAAATTTTAAGCAATCGCCTTAATCTAGTTCTGAGCCCGTCCTGACTTTTGTGTGGCAAAGGTCGTAGACTCCTAACTTCAGCTCAGCCCAGACCTTCTTAGGTTTAATCCATCTTAAAGCAGCAGCTTCTCTCTTTCATCTGGAGGCTTCTTCCATTTCAACTTCCCCTTAAGCCTACCAGACTAATGCCCCGCTGTCGACTTACTAATCCCCTCCTGTCGTCCTCCCCTGAGTCTGATCTTCGACAGCCGTCTTTAATAGATTCCACTCGACTAGAAACCAGTTCCCCTTCCGTTCTGCGTCTGGAATTCAGTCCCCTTCACACCCATCCCGGCACGATTCCACGTAATTCGAGGAAACCCGAAATTGAGTTCAAAGTTTGCGTGATCTCGTTTGGGTCTCCCCGCCTATCCCTCTCCCCCACTCCTTGGGTGAAGCATCTCTCGCGTGCCTCCCTCGGCGAACAGAGCTCAAAAGTGAAGCTGAGGTTGGAACTGAATTTGTCGCCCAACAGCTAATGGATTTACCTAGAAATTCACTCCCCCTCTTCTCCTGTGCATGCTCCCCCCCGCGAGTGGGTAAACATTAAGGTCACATGCTGTGGACACATTTCGAGAGCTTTGTGTGGAGCGAGTGCCTCAGATGTTATCGTTTACTCCATTTTTGTATATTTGATCAGAGTGCTGTGTGCGCACACACTCTCGCCGCGATAAACCGAAGCCAAACAATGCTGCGCGACGTGTAATTGCGGTCTCCACGGATACAGCTTGCAGCCTCACTCACCTCTGGAAGAGATATAAATAGATCTAGGAACAATTAAAATAAAACCCTGTCTCGTATCTTATCTAATCGCAACTAGTCGAGAGGTAAGCAGCACCCAGTCAGTGAGGCAAAAATAAACGCACGAGTGATGGGGGGTGGGGGCGGAGGTGGTCGGCGAGTAGCCTGAAGCACGGAGCAGCATACATACCAATTAGCGAGTGTTAGAGTTGTGCGATGCGTGTCTTTACCTGCTTGACGTCATTCAGTTGGGAGATGCACAGCAGGGTTGGGGATGGATTTAGCACGATGACGCGCATGCGAATGGGGGCGGATTGCAACCAAACGAAGATAAATGATGAAGTAACTGCGTAATGCGGGGAAGAACGACAAGTGTGGATGAGTTTAATTACTTCGTACGCGTCGGTGTGGTCTAAAAATACTCACAAGTGTGCGCTTCCTTTGACGATTTGATATGCCTCATGATGGAGTCGCTGGAAGCAGAAACGCTCTGAAGACGAGGCCGCTGCTACTCCCAGGATGCGCTGACATTGTGTTGTACTCAGGGAATTGAAACGATTGTTGAGTACGAAGATCAAGAATGAAACTCTATACGACTTGACGAAGTCCTCAACGGATGGAGGGACAGAGGGGATTTAGACAAGCGGGAGCTTGAATCCATTGGAAGTTGCAATTGAAATGATCGAAGACAAATAGTAAACGTGCGTGAAATGGCGAAAGAATGATGAAGATGAGAAGAAGGATATGATCAAGTTCGGATTCAAGTCAACACATTGACAGAATTCGTTGGTTTCTTTTTTTGGCATTAGTTAGCTTCGGGGATGATGTTCGGCGAGGAGAAGCACCTATCAAACGTCGCCGTTTAGCCTCCTGGTGAACGCGGAGGACACTCGTTTAGTTTCTTTGATTTTGGACAAAGCTCAAGTGGAGATCATGGCCAAAACCCTTGAAGCACTTGCACCGACTTCTTGTCTTTCTGAAGCTTACTCCTGTACGATTATATCGGATCGGGTCTTTATCTCTTTTTTGGTGAGTTCATGTAGAAATTGAGGCACTAAACCGATCACGATCCCGATCCCGGCTTGTAGACACTGCATACAACCTGGAGCGGTGCGTGCGAGGAGAAGCACCTTCTTGATCGACTGGGAGGAAGCCGTGCGTCCAAGCGTTTCGCCATCCCCTTCCTGGATACTGAAGTTGCTCCACCATGCCTCTTCTGAACGTTCGACGATCTGAGATATCTAAGCGCAAACATGCTGCCATCCTCATCCTTGACACTAATGCTGTCCTGCGTAACCCATTGTCTGCTCCTTTCAATCCACCATCGAGCCAGGACCTTCCATGTAGGCAAGCCTCTTTGCAACGATTCCCCCAGACCATCAACACCCAGTTGTCAGCAGTCCCTTCAAACACCGCCGCCGCCACCTCGCTTTCACTGGTGACTCCAAAGCCTGACTCAATCCCCGCTCAATGCCCATACATCTCTAGGGCATATCTAATTTGTTGTTCGCATTTCCCGATCTCCGTGAACATGAAAGCCATTAACAGAAACCCACATGGCAGGCGTGACCCACATGTAAGCCAGATGTCCAACATCGCATTTGGCATCTGCACGGCCCACCTCGAGCGCGGGTTTCCAAAAGAAAAGCAAATTCCCGCTTGCGCGTCCGGATATGATTTATTAGCTCCGCACTTCCAGCTCAGCCGTCCGAGCCAAACAAAGGCTGCGGCCGATCCCTCCGCGCAATCAAAACACGACAAATCAATACCGCCGCATGTAGGTGGACCGAATGGCCAACGCCGCTGCTCACTCGAATCATCGCGCCTTGCTCGGCAATTTGTCCAACAACGCCCAACCGAAATTCGTTGCACACTCGTCGCGAGTGAGTTTCGCCAGTTTCGCCAGTTTGGCCGCCACGACGACGACGGCTAGCACACAAATTCAAGACAATCAAGGCAAGGTTAAGCGGACGGAGCGATACTTGGCGCCCGGATAGCCGAATGCGCCGCGATGGCGGGCGGGTCATTAACTTCGCTTTTAATGTACGTGATGCCGTCCAAAAGCACATTCGATCGGACGGTAGCTTATTTTCGAATTAATGTCGCCGCGGCTTTGCATACATACGCGCTACGAGCGTATGCCCGCCTTGAGGTGACTTAATTTGCGCTCAAAATTCGGTCACGACGCGACGGCCCATTCCCATCCCTGCTGCGCTGTGTCATCGAGGCAAGCCATATGCACCGGACCGAGGGGCGCTGAATCGATTTTAATTGAAATTAAGCGGAATTACGGGACTGCGGGGCCGATTTTACGGTTTCCGGGTTTAATAGAAGCGCTTTCGTTTGAATTGCACTGCACCGGGGAGTGCACTTTGTTTGATTGTGGCTTAATCGAGTTAGTCCAGATTTAATGGCGGGCTTAAGTGTGCCGAGGCGAGGCACACCCTTGGGAAGTGCACGCGGGCGCAGTAGCGGGGCACACTTCAAAGACTGCGATCTGTGATGGCCAATGGACCGATCGAATTGGGTACTTAACTGATGGCATTGCCCACTTTGCAGTGGATTGTGGTTGTTTCGTTTTACAACCTGACCTCGTTGTCATTCGGGCACGGATCGATTAATCGACGCACCGAGAGTGGCCAGCCGATTCTGGGAATCGGTGGAGGTCTATTGGAGCAAGTAGCTGGTGGCAGGTAATCAATTCGAGAATTGACTCATCTCATCTGTCGTCCTCGTGGAAGTGGATTGTTCGATACCAGGAACTGGGAGGCAATGTGTGTGGTAACTTGTCGGCTGACAGGTAGAAACAAATGGTCGTGTCCTTATCTGATCGTGGAGAGGCGGTCGTAGATGGTGGGAGATCGATTGTACAAGACAATGACCAGTTTATGACGACGATCCTTCAACTCAGTTCAACTTTAACGTTTTTCACTTTTGAGGTTTACTACGAAACATTGAAGCATCTTCTTCGTCTTTATTTGGCGCTACAGACCGGGGTGGACCTGCGCCGCAACCAATAAGCACGGTATCTGGCTAGCTGTCTCCAGTGTCGTACGCCAAGTTGAGGTTGAGGTCCTTCTCCACCTGGGTGCGCCACATTAAACGCGGGCGTCCTCTGCTGCGTTGTCCCACGGGTTCGGAGCCGAAGACTCTTCGGGCCGGAGCTGAGTTGTCCATACGCTCTACATGACCTAGCCATCTTAAGCCAGACTAGACTCATGTCGCTGTACAGCCCGTACAGTTCGTGGTTGAATCTTCTCCTCCAGAAACCGTTAACGCAAACAGGACCAAAGATCGCACGCAGGGCTTTTCTCTCGAAGAGGACATCCGCTTTTGAGATTGTCCATTCTTCCGCGCCGTACAACCGGACTAGGATGATCAAGGTCTTGTATAAAGTCAGCTTGGAGTCGGCTCCACTACTCTATTGTCTAAACATCGGTTGGCAAGAGTTACTCTGCATTTGATCTCGATACTGATGTTGTTAGTTCTATTTACTGCGGAGCCGAGGTAGACGAACTCTGTGACTACCTCGAAGTTATAGCTGCCCATTGTGACGCTCTGTCCAAGACGTCGATGTTGTGTGTTCTTTCTTGATGACAGCATATAATTCGTTTTGCCCTCATTCACAGCTAGATCCATTTTAGCCGCTTCCGCCTCACATTTAAGCATCAGGACGACAAAATCCGGGAGATGTTGACTCTGGTCTCTGCACTCTGGCACATGGAACCATTTTCAGCCGTTGTTTTTCTCTTGAACCAAGATCCTTTTGTAAAAGTGAGTGTCACGCCGTGGTTCACTGTTTCCTCGTTTTCCAAGGGCCTCAATCTTTAAATAGTAACCAGACAAAGGGAAGTGCACATCACAAGAAATGCTTGAATTCCAAGAATGTCTTTCCCAAAGCATTGGTATCTAAGGGGGTTCACTACGTTCCCTTAAGCCTTGCTTTAGTAGCCCTCAAATCAATCATTTTTCTTCCTTTCCGTCTTAAACTTGGGTCTCATCCAACATCGAACGCGACTTTTACCAACTATCCTCAGAAGCCTCGTTCCAAATCTGACCCTTTTAACTTCGGCGTGTCGCCATCCGTATAGTGGTCTTCGGCTTAGGCTGTCCGGACTGTAATCGGAGACTCTCTAGGCTGAAGCTCACGATTTTCTTACAATGACTAGGCACAGCTTCATTTGCCTGTGACTGTGACATCTCATCTATACGCCATAAACGCCAATTCAGCAACAATTCAGGGTGGCCGGTCGTCGACGTAACAGTCCGTTGAGAGCTCAGCCAACAAGGCTACCCAGCTGGCATGGCCTCTGACTATCTCTAATTTTGCATTCTACGTTCGTTGAGTTCCTTCTCTGCTTGTGTACGCCATCTTGCTTGTATATCGTCCTCGGTTGCCTCGTTCTAAAGTCGCGGAGCGAAAAAAATGGCTAACAATTGCCTAGACGCTGTAGCCCATGTGTCATGACTCTAAGCTTGATTTGTCGATGTACTCTACAAGGCCTAGTCATTTTTGACATTTTATACCACTTGTCAGAAACAACTTCTTATTTATTAACTATGATTAAATACGACTATACGGAGACCTTCCAGCAGTACTTAGTAACTAGGCCTGCAGTCCTTTAATTTATTTGTATGGCGTCACAGTTCCGGGCAGACTTCTGTCTCAAACAACAAACCTCTCCAAATAGCTGTCTTGTCTCCACACCATGTTATTCGAAGTCCTTCTTATCTACTGGGCCCCCACGTTCGCTCCTCTGTTTCTTTACACCCCTGACTCGTCGTCGAAGACTCTTTGGGCTAGCACCAAGTTCATAGGTTCCACAGGGCTTAGCCACCCTAGGCCTGGTCCTGGACGATATATGCCTAGTTAAACCCATGTCCTGGTAGACGATAGAGGCTTACCTAAACCTATGTCCTTGCGGAGCCCGTAAAAAAAATGGACGATGCCAGGTTTATAGTTCTAGTTCTGAAGTTGCGTTGTGGTGGCTTAAGAATGCAATTAGACTAGAGTATGTTCATTGTGCCAGGATGATGTTAAGTCGAACCGACGAGGGTTTGTTTTCTTAGATTCCCCCTATGGGTCCCAGGAAGAAGAACACTATGTGCACGCATTTGAGTTCATGTTCACGAACTAGTTAATGTTCTTATTTCCTAATCGCAACCATCAAAGTTTCATAAAGTTCTAAATTTTCTTTTCTTTCTTTTCAGGTAAGTTAAACAACAACTCAAGACGACAAGCTAAATATGGGTTCATGTAAGTTGCAGTGAGACCAGTGCCAATGCCAACACTTTTGTGAGTAGAATAAAAATTGAGGCAGTTATTCTACAGTGAAAGAAGTCGTATAGGAGGTAATCCAGTGGACTCTCCATAAGTCGAGATGGGATACCATGATTTGTGCGAGTTGGAGGGAGTTTGAGGATGATTTCGTATGGAAAATTCCAGGACATGTATGTAAACTAGAGAAATATCGACTTAAAGAGAAGTTCGACTTGGGAGAGTCCACTGTATAGATTTCCCTTCATGGACCATGTAACAAGTTATTGCTAGTTCATCATTTTGGCCATTTATTGGCCCCCAAAAAGCTTTGCTTTACAAAATTTCGACTGGCCTTTGAACTGAAACAAAATTTGACATCCATCGGCCTAGCGACAGGGGTCTTTTAAGGAGGACTCTGCAAATTTGTTTGCACACAGCATCTATGTCTCCACTTTCGATTACTGGAGAATTGCTTATCACTATAAGTCAAGTTAAAGTAAATTCTGAAAGCGTTGAACCGACGGGGGAATTACAGTCAATCTCCTGTAAATAGGTATATAGTCGAATAAATTTTGAGTCGCCGTGGCGTAGTGGGTTAGTGCGTCGACTCCTACGCAGAGGGTGCTAGGTTCGAATCACCAATCTACCAACTTTCATAATTCACTGCTTCCACCTCTTTCGAAAAAGCCTCTCAACTTTGCCGTTCGGAGTCGGCATTAAACTGTAGGTCCCTTCCACTCGCTCAACACAAGTGGTTGCTGCTGATACCCTTCTCCACCTTAGTTATGAGGTGAATTAGAATTGTTATTTGAAAACTCGCTCGTTAATTGAACGTTTTTTCAAATTTCGGTGTTAAATTTTCAACACAGTATGGAGGGGTAAACGAACGAACAAAGCTTATGTTCATGAAGTCGATTCATTAAAACTTTGAGCAAGTTACAATCTGAGATAATAGGACATAATTAATGAATGTACAACACAGTGTGGATTTTTGCTTATGAATAAAAGTGAATAATACATTCACGCGTTTAGGTAACTAATAATAAAAATATTATTAAAACGTGAATCACAAATAAGAAGTTTTGACAACCATTCTTATGCATTAGTAATAGTTGCAATATCTTGCCATCGTTCTTAGCAAATTGTTTAAATTGAATTCATGAGTTTTTCAGAATTCATGATTTAAGTGTAGAAAGCGGACTTCATTTTTTGAGTTAATTTGTCAGGTGGTTGGTTTATGAGAAGGCTGTATATACACTTAAGAATTAATTTTAGGTCAAATAGTTCCAGTTAAATGGGCATTGCAATACATTTTTACTCACGAAAGCCCATATAACAATGTAAGAAAATTCCCTTAAAAATACTAGTCAACTTTTGAACTCCCTCCGAACAACATACCCATGTACGTTACATGGAAAGTACATGGATTCCCACTAAATTCATGAATCTGCCGCTTTTTCCCACAAAATTCACGAAACGGCCGCCATATTGTGGTGAATTGAAGAGCGTTGTAAATGTATAAGTGAAATACAAGGGATTACCACTACATCTTCGTTGTGGGCTAGGGCTAAAAATGGCCGAAGTTGGATATCTCTATCATCCATTATCTCTGATTTCTGGTTGACATATGGGAGTCAAAATGTGATCTGTTTCATTTTATAATGACAACGATTTTTCTTATTTTCAAAGTAACAATTATACTTGTTGGAGGAAAAAAGAAAACTATGTCTTAAAACGTTGTAACGATGTTCCGCGCCAGGTTTAAAAAAAAGAGGCCGCATGGCAACCCTACATAAACGACTCTCTGTTGGGCTGCAATCGAGCCAAGGGTGCTGCCAGAGCTGGTTCAATGGCACGATGTCAGGTGGCGGTGCTGGTGGTCTTACGTAAGATGAATTAAAAGGTGGTTAATTCGATTTTCAAGCAGAACTAGGCAAAACGTGGTGGTCCTTGGGGGTTGCATGCGTATCTGGTGGACAAGAATGTTGCTTATTCGCAAAACTCACTAGAGAGCACTGAAGAATCATCAGAACTTACCAAAAAGCCGTTGGATTGCTGACGAAGACACTACTGCAGCTAACCACATTGGCAACCCTACATAAGACGACTCTCTGTAAACCTGGAAACCCTCCTTAAATCGAACTTTCCGACAGGTTTGTTCGTGAGACTTTTCGTAGATAATTCCCTTCAGATCACAAGCTCCAGCACTCTTTCAAAGCATTCACAAACAAAAGAGAAAGAGGCAAATACAGTGTCGTTACTTCGTAGGTGTTGTTATAAATGGAATGTATTGAGGAGTCCCATCTGCATGCTGCAGTCAAATTCTTATGCGTCGTGGTCGTCATTTCACACGTCTGTAATTTTTGGGCACTTCGGGCTCAAATGTTGTTCTATTCCTAATAAGTGTTTCAGAAAAACCAACTACAAAGGCCTTGAACTCCTGGATGACATCCTCCATTTTTGAGGAGTGGGTATCGATTGAACTTGTATTCATTCCGCCAAATATGACGTCAAACCCTCAACAGATGGATCAGAGTGTGAAATTACATTACCGTCGCCGTTTGCTGACCTGAGATATAAAACCTGAGGAAATGACTTTTGAGTCATTGGCGACTTCCTTACAACCACTCACCATGCCAGGATAGGAGTACTCCTAATCTATTCCTTATGCCCCTTGAGATTTTCTCGAAAGAAGCGCGGTCTTGTCAACTTTGAAGCTCAGAGAGGCGACGTGTTCAAATGACAGATCCGTCTTAAGCGTCTTAAGAAGCACACATGGACCTCTTTGGCTGATGGTTGTTGGGTGTAATTCACCACTAGCCCCATCTTATATGCTACATTGTCGATGCTCGCCACTGACAGATCGCTGTGCTCTTCCGACGACGTCAATGTTAAGTTAAGACGCTTGCACAGATTTGTGTCAGATCGTCCTCTTCTGTTGTCGTCTACTATTGACTGCTCTCTTCCACTGACAACTGTCATCTAAGCCAAACCCACCGGGAGCCCACCTTAAAGCCACCATGCGTGGTTAATTTTCGGAATTCAATCGAAATAATCTCGACCTATTCCAAGCCTCTTCCCCAGACTCAGTGTCCTCCCACCGCGAACAATCATTCGTGTCAAATGGGCATCATTTCCTGAACAGAATTGGTTTAACTACGTTTCGAAATTGCCAAAACTTACGTAATTGAACCATATTTTCCGATCGCCGATTGTTGGCTCGTTGCCAACGGACCCGTAATGAGTTACAAATTTTAAGCACGCACCGCTCCAGCGTCGCACGCGATCACTGCGAGAATGCCCACCAAAACCTAGCCAGCAGCCCGAATCAAGTTCAACTGCTCGCCAGCTAGAGGCAGGCATGTGTGCAACCGCCTATGACTCACTCTCGTACAATTTTCCAACAATAAACCAAACAACAAATATCACCCAAAGGCGGTTGGTCTGCGAAAGCACTGGCACAAGCACAAGGCACACCGATGGTCGGGGGGAACATTAAGACTGAAATTTCATACGTTCCAGCACGCCCTGCTGCAGCGAGGCGCTGACCAGAGTGACCAAACTCTGCGGCGGCGATCGTCAATGATCACCGCCACGATCATCGGAGGGACGCCGAACATCAGCATCAACATCATCATCGTCATCATGGTGATCGTCGTCCTCGTCATCGTCGTCTTCATCAGCGTCAGGATGTGTGCGCTGCACAGGGCCCCCATTACCATCAAGAGGAGAAGTAATGTGATTGACCAAGAGGCCTGGATTCTGTGCGGTTCGCGTCTAAAATTAGAACCATCCGGCCCGGCCCGTCTTTTGTCGGTTGGCTGGCATACTCTCCCGACAGTCAGCCCTACAGGCCGACAGGGATAGATGTGCGCTCGGCTTCGGCATGGGGACGCGATCCGATGTGCGGACGAAGTGAAAATATGTCGTCGCAGTCTAAATGCATGCCGGGTCGTAAATTCCAACCCCTCCTCTACAACAACACAAGCGGATGATATGATCCCAAAAACTCACCGATGCGATGGTTTGATGCGGGGGGAGAGTGACAAACACAGAGAGAGAGAGAGAGAGCGCTAACGTGGATACACACGTTGCCCGCCAGGCATGCACATCAGATGGATCGGCACTCTCGCGGCGCATACGCGTTCATTTTCGGTTCAATGCACATTTCCGCTGCTGCACTGGGACTCAGAGACAGATATCGGGAAACGGGACATGCCTGTGTGAGTGAGTGTTTATTTTAGATGCGCTCCTCGCGGCCCTCGAGTGCCTAAAACGTGTCGCCTCGGCTGCCAACTACTGCTAGCTGCAGCGACTATCTGGGAATCTAAAATTAGACAACCAGCCGATCTGCTGCTGGGTCCCTTTATGTTTTTGTTGCTGTCTATCATTCCCTTTCCCCCATTCGGAGGCAGGGGAACTTGAGAAGATCGTCCCAATGCGTGCAGGGCGCTCTGAGGAATGAGTGGTTACAGTGGGAGAAGTTACCATGTGTCCACTTAATTATGTTGTGATGTATCGGTGATGGCTGCGCGTGGTGTGACTGGATGAGATTTCTGTTTTCAGACTTCCGTCGAAAATATCCTGTAAAATTGCACTACAAAATCTAGTTGGTAGAATTGAGGGTGCTCTCGGTAGGTAAGAATAGGAATAATCGATATAGAGGGCGCTTTTGACAATGCGACTTTTGTTGGCATGTGCAACTCGGCCAGAGACCACTGTGTTGATGGATCAGTGGTGTTATGGATGAAAGCAATGCGGATGAACAGAACTATAATTGCGGATGCGGAGGTAAATAGGGGCTGTCCTCAGGGCGGCGTCCTCCCCTACTATGGTGCATGCTGCTGGACTCTCTATTTGATGCTCTCAATGGCTGCAACATCTACTCCCAGGCCTATTCGGATGACGTAGCCGTACTTTCTGTCGGATCGTGCCTAGTGGATGTGTGTTCAAAGGCGCAGGCAGCTCTAAACGTGATCGACGACTGGTGTATCAGGAGTAAGCTTTCAGTTAACCCTCTCAAAACAGTTGTTATCCGTTGCAAGAGGAGCAGGGAATTGATTAGTCTGACCCAACTGAAACCAAAAGACGTCCATTCTCCAGAATATCTGGGTGTTACTCTAGACAGGAACGACTGACGACTGACGACTGGATGGCGCAGTTGGTGAAGTGCCTGCCCCTGGTTAGCGGGGTCCCCGGTTCGAATCCCAGTAAAAGCAAAGTTAAGACGCTTTTATCTGGTTTTCACGGTCCAGTCACCATTTCCAGTTGGGATCAAATTAACTTCGCTATCAGTGGTCAATCGGTGGTAGTAGTCTGACTATGGGTATCTCAAGGGACCAATATGGACAAAGTGTGCTGGTGAATGAACTAGCAGCCCTCCTACCTAACCTAAACTCCTCTAGATAGGAAACTTCTTTGCAAACATCGAGTCGAAAATCGCTGAAAGGAGATGTCAGTTTTGTGGCAGTGTAAGGGGATTCTCGGTAGGTGAGGTTAGGTTAATGTGATTGCCAGAACTAAAATAGTTCTGGCCCACTCCTCCACCATCCTGATTGGATCCATTGTGATGTGACTAATCGACAGCTTACGTCCCGGTTCTTCTTTGGGTACTAACTAAATAAAGCACCTGCAGATACCTAATGGTACGCTAGTGGCATAGCCTTTGCTGGGCTACAGCTAAATAGTGTTTTTTTTTTATAAATTTTACTATGTCCAGCATTTTAATGCCAGACATTTCCTCAAGGCTGTTGAATGAATAGCTGCCTAGCGTGTTTTCTCTTGTCCCTGCAAGTGTTTTTTTTTTTCGTGAGTAGGTGGAAACCTTGTATAGGCAACAATGGTTCAACGTCCATTGGTAGTGTCAGATTCTTACTGACTAAAACCACCTTCCGTGGGAGTGCTTCCTTGCAAGTGCTGGGCAGGTGCCGAGTTAGTGAAGTATAGTTTCTTCTCCTCTTCGTCCCTATATATTGTAGAGGAACCCTCTCCATTCTCCATTCTCCTTGTGTGTGTGCCTGATAGGCAATGACCAGTAATAATGCCAACTACACTGCTGACTTCCTTTCTATTTAGTTTTAGGAGAGTGCTTGTTTTTTGGGGTTTATTGAAGGCCATATTAGCCTTGAAGTCCTACACGTATCTAATCCCATCCATTTCCGATTAGCGGGGTTGATGGGATCTGTAAGTAACAAAGTGTTTATCACTTGAAGAGAAGGGTATGGGGTGTCCTGATTACTTGCCATTGGCACACCCATCCCTGTTCTAGCTAGCTCGTCGGCCCTTTCGTTGCCTGGAATACCACTATGCCCGGTGACCCAGCATAGGGAAAGGTTGCATCTGACCGCTATCTCCCTCAGAGGTAGACGGCAAAGTCTTACCATCTGAGATTTGATTGATGGTGTATCCAGAGCCTTGATGGCCGCCTGACTGACATATCTCGTCTATCTGGTTCATTGACCGTAAGCGGGCAGCTTCTTGGATAGCTTGTACTTCTGTCTGGAATATTCTGGGTATAGGCTGCATAGGGGTCTTCCCTAGTACGCTTGGGTCTGCTCTTGAGGATCTCTATCTCTCTCTCACTCTCTCTCTCACATACTCTCTCTCACACACTCTCTCTCTCTCTCACACACACTCTCTCTCTCTCCTTCTCTCTTTCTCTCCTTCTCTCCTTCTCTCTTTCTCTCCTTCTCTCTTTCTCTCCTTCTCTCTTTCTCTCCTTCTCTCTCTCTCTCTCTCTCTCTCTCTCTTTCACTCTCTGTCTCTCTCCCCCCCCCCTCCCCCCCTCCCCCACCTCCTCACTAACCCTCATCATTTCCATCTTAAAAGAAGTGGTCCTTGGTACAACACGCACTGGAATTTCGAGGCCCTTCAGCACCGCATTTCATTTGACCCCAGTCTTATGGATGTGCCGTCTGACGCACGAACCCCAGTACCTCAGCTGCGGTGTACATACACAGTCGGCTTTCCCTGCACTGAGGACTGGCTAGAATCTGAGCCAGGAAAGGAATGTAGTCGAATATTTACGGATGGCTTCAAACCAAAGAAGGGTCTGACGTTGTTGGCTTTCTGGGGGACGACAACATCAGACTGCACACCTTATAAGGTAAATTTGGTCTGTTTTTCATGTGGATACCTCTGCGCTCCTAATGACCACGAGCTATATTGTGAAGCACAGTTCGAAGGGGAGAAGTATTTGTGTCTGTAGACACAGCTAAGCTGTACTTAAGGCCTTGCTCAACCCTTTAACCACTTCCAGGATAGTTCAGGAATGCAAGTCTTCTCTGAATTTGATCGACTGCCTTAATTCAATGACTTCCCGGGTCACCACGAGACCGCCGATGAACTTGTTAGACAAGGATCCGAGGAGACATTCTCAGGACCTGAACCTGCTCTAGGGCTAGCTGTGTCCTTGATAAGGGTTCCATCGATGGTTGGGCCTCTCGAGAACACAATCGGAGGTGGAATGACCCATGCAGCAGGCTCTCTAACGTCTGTATGAAATCTGCACCATTCTTGTCATATCTCGGCAGAAAAGACTGCAGACGATTTAGAGACGTTCTAACGAGACACTACACCTTCACCAAGTGTACTTGGCCTAAGTGATGAAGCCCTCTGCGAGGCTTGTGGAGAGGACGACAACGCTGTAGACTACTTCCTTTGTCACTGTCCCGCCTTTGCCGAGATCAGGTGGTAGGTTGAGGCGAGAGCTGATGATGTAGGCTCCCCATCACTGAAGCGCCTACCTGATCTTCTCTTCCTTCGGAAGACCAAGAAATTACATCAAATGTGGGTTAAGACCAACAATCTTGAGGTGATGGTGGTGTTTCAATGCAACTTTAAATGAATTCGGGGCCCGTTTGTTACTGTTGCTAAGTAGGTTGAGGTCCTCCACTCTTATTTGGGTTACGGGCCACCTTAAACCAAGGATGACGTGGCTCATATGGTCGTAGGTAGTCGAAGGTTTCTCGAGCTGGAACTTAATTTACCTTGCACGCCTTAACCACCATAGCTGATTTGTCGGTAGACCCCTGACTAGTCATGTCGCTTTACCACTCACTTTTTTTTTCTCTTGCCGTGAAGGCAACGATACCGCGTCCAGAATAGATCCATTCTATTCAAGGGTTGGAGTTAAATCAAAAGACATACTACTTCGCTCATGAAAGATAGTAGGTCCTTTGCAGTGTAGAGATGTAAGGAAACGCTCCTTAACCAGATTAGAGCCGGACATTCACACAAGATGTGCTCAGAAGTTTCATCCTCGTCGAGGCAAAGCTGACAAACCTCGTCATGGGAGATATTTATTCGTCATGGCAAGATATTTAAAGAGACTTCCGGAGGAGGAAGTAATTGAACGAATTTCCCGCTCTGATCCATCGGTTGGTCAATTCTTCGATACCACGGCTACTGATCGAGTCGTAACCGGTTCAACATCGAGGGTCGTAAGCTTCTAGTCAAGGAAAGCTTAAAAGGGCAACCTCTTTGGAATCCATTTCGCTCTCTATCTTCTTGACAAGATGGGGAAGGACACCTATTGTAGGCTTGCCTTTCCTATATGCGAACTGATTCGAGTATAGAGGGTAAGACAGCTTTAACCAATCTCTAATTATTCTTCTTTATTTGGCGCTACAGTCCGGGATGGACCTGGGCCTCAACCAGCAAGGCTCTCCTCCAAGGACGATCTCTGGCTAGCTGTCTCCAGTGTCGCACGCCAAGTTGGCTGAGGTCCTTCTCCACCTGGGTGCGCCACCTTAAACGCGGGCGTCCTCTCTAATTCCTCCTCATTGTCTTGAGCAAAAATGATGTTAGGCTAATGGGTCTGTAGGATTTAGGCAGCTTACTAGGTTTGTTGGTGTACTTTGGTGAACGAAACCTCTGCAGTCGCTGTTTGATGGCGATTCATACTCTGGTATTTTTTTGAGTCCCAGAAAGCGGGACAAGGCAACTGAGGAATATGTCTAGTCTGATGGCGACTCACCCAAGTCGAGGTGCAGAACGGACATTCCGACAGATGCAACAGCTCCTCTATTCCCCTCAGTTTCAATTCAAGAACTCAACGCCACAAAAATTGCCTCAAATCCATGAATATTTCTCCGCCTGCGTTTGACTCACTGTACACAGTGGATAATCTAATAATCCCTTCTCTGACCTTCCGCACACACGGCCAATCAGTCTCATCTGCAGTGCTAGCCCCAGATGGCAGCAAGAGCCCACCGACATTCCGCACACTCACAGCCAGCTCGTTGTCCGCTCGGAGGGGTGCCACCAACAGACTGTCAGTGCTAACTTTGAGTTCACAATCGCATAAAACATTTCGCAGTCATGACTCTATCCTCGAACCGCTCTGCCCAACTTGCGCTGGCCAACACGACACCCGGTGATGGCGATGATGATGTCTGCCGGCAGCGGGATCGGTGCCTGGAAGTCTGCGCAGCGGCTTGTCCCTTGCCAGAGACCATAAAGTACCAAAGTTGGAATAAACTTAAAACGTATCCCTTGCGAGTGTGCTGCACTGTGCTGGGGTATGTGCCTCACATGTACCCGCGTATTTATTGCCTTTCATGTAAAAAGATACTTTTTTGAGCGCCTCGCTGGTTGCCCTTTTGATTGGATATTTGATAGCGTCCGGTGGACAGAGTTTGCCTGTCTCATTGACCACATTCGCATAACACTCTTGGCACAAGGTTAACCTAATGAACCGCACCTCGATCGATCGATGCGGCCGGTTGGAGCGGCTCGCCGAGGGTTACCTCAGCGGGCACACGGAATGGAGTAATTGGAATCTTTCCTTCTGAGATGGGAGAGGTAATTTATCGAGTGGATTGCAACTGGATGACCCGCTTTCGGGCCGAGGAAACGATGCAATCTTGGCGTTTCGGTAATGGAATGGATTACATCACCGCACATGACAAGTATGCGTTGAGGTGAAGGGACAGTTGTCGAGACGTGTCATTAGCTAATTGCGATCTTCATCACTGTCCGAGCTTAATGATCTGATTTGTCTTACGAATCAGATACATCACTCTGGTCGCAGTGACTGATTGCCATCAAAATGGTGATGGTGTGTGCCGGGGTTTTGGAATATGATGTCTGCTGGGCACTTGAAGTACGAGCCTCTAGTTAAGGAAGGCTGTTCCTTCTTCCTTGTTTGATTCCAGAGACAGTCAAGCTTATAATCTCGTCGTAAATGTAATGACTGACAGCGCATGCCACATCTGTGATAAGCCAGTGAAGGAACTATAGGCGGTCTGAAGATGGACTCTTGTGGGATTTCAGCTTTAGTCCACTGTTTCTAGTTTTCTGGACCGAGTCTTTCTCATCTCGACTCGGAAGAGTGAGATTTGAGGACACTTTCGGTAACTGCATTGAAACTTCTCTATAGCGGACACCCGCGGGAGCATTATGATGAGGTGTCCGTTCTAAGGAGGTAAACTTAGTTGTTTATCTTCACGCAGGGACCATGGCGCATTGTCCGGAAAGAGAGGTGTCACTTATGGAGAGGTGTCCGTAAACAGAAGTTTCACTGTGCTAGCATTTTCGACGTAACAGAGCGAGTTTAGTAGATTCATTACTATGTGTCGACTACTTTTACGGCTTTTTTTTGTCCTCGGTCTGACTGAAAGTCCGTATCTAAACCAGCGTCCTGTCCTCTGTAGGACGAACAAAGAATGAACGGTTTGGTGGACGTTTCTCCTGTCTTGACTACCACCAGCATGTTGTTTATCGAGTTCAAATTGTATCAGAGTCAGTTGATCTCCTTGCCAAATTCATCCTCAAGGACTTGATTCAGGTTTCAAAGTTATGCTAGAGACACTGCAGGGCACTACCTCTTGGGAAATCATGCCAGGAGACTAGATGTCATCTCCCAAAATAAATCAAGGCAACCATTTTGTATTGTTTTCTGTGTGTCACTGCAGTCTGGGGCCAAGGCAGTCGGGTAAGTCTCGACAATCATCGGTTACGAGTCAAAGGCTGCCTCGATAAACAGGCAAGATCATCTCCCATCCTCCAGGATTCTCATTCGGAACTGGTCATCGGCATGAATTCTCAGCAAAGCGTAGAGTCTACTGGGAATTCTTGGTAAGTCACTCTACAATCAACGCCATTCCCAGAATTCCCAGAAAAAAACTTCAAAAGACCCTCGTTAAGCAGTGCTTTGTTGCTAAGAATCCCCGCAATGAGCGATCCTCGGAGGCGATCTCATGTTACATAGCCATCCCCCCGTTCTCTCTGCTCGCCGTCCGACACTGTCTCATAATTCAGGCAAATTGTGGCTAATGGCAAACACATCGATTTGCCTCTTCTGAGTACGATCTCGGAAATAGTGGCCCGCATCACTGCGAGACTCTGTCGTGATCGTCACTGCGTCCGCCGCCAGATCCCATCTGACACAGATCTCGAATATTATTATCCGCCGACCCGACCAAACCCCATTCGGAATGAATTTAGAAATTAGCTCGAGCCAATGTGTCACTTGGGTGTGCACAATTTTCCGCACCTTCCTCCACCTGCGACCGCGGATTTTCGCTGTTCGCCAATTATGCGAAGGAATTCGACGACGCCAAATCAAAAGGCCGGGCACTGCAGACAGTGCCGATGCGGCTGTTATTCTAGATCGAGCGGCGATTTGTGCGAAGCTCATTTTTGAACTACAAATTTGTCAAAAGAGATCAATCAAATATGTCCAACATTTCTCCGGGTACAATTTTGACAAAAAAAAGTTTTTACCTGTCACAACCTGCCCCATTAAAGAGGGATGCATAGGTGGGGTTACATTGTAACAAGAACTTAAAAAGATGTATAAGGTATTTGTTGCGATACTTTATTTAAAAGAAGATAAAAGTTAAAGTTAGTCTTTGGATGTGGAATTCAAGTCATATTTTTTCTCTTTCTTTATTTCTTCCTGTAAGAGTCTTTCCTTCTTTGGAATATCGGCTAAATAGCTGAAATTCTTAGTAATCTTCTGCTTCCTTTGTTCCGTCTTCGGAAAAAGATCTTATTTCTTCTGGTTTAAAAAAAAACTGAAGCCCCTATGGGCCTGGTAAGCTAGGCTCATGTTCATAGCCATCGGTTAAGACACCAAAGGGGTAGGTTGTCACACGTTACAACTTACCCCGAGCAAATGGCACACCTTCCCCGGCACGGAATTTTACACAAAACCAAAATTTACAAAACACCCCAACTCAAACAAAATTAGATTTACACGCAATAGTTACCGATTATTACAAAAAACAATCAGCGCTGTACCCTTTTCGTGTGGAGAGGGAGACTAAGAACTCAAGAGTTACAAACCCGCCTTTCGACTTCCACATCACCGATTAGAAGATCGAGCCGTTGCCAATTATTCACTACAAAGCAGTTGTTGATGAAACAAAGAAACGTGATTTCCGTATAATAAGGCATTATTTTATATTCTTAAATGGCTTCAACGGAGGCGCACGGTGACTGTGCCAAGATCCATGTGGCTGTCGCCTTTTTGTAAACAACACCATAGGTGTCGGTGGTCAAATTGCGAAGAGTGTTAATCCGAATTTTGAATTTTATTCAAGCATGCCTTAGGTTAGGTTAGGTAGTTGGGCTGCTAGTTAGTTCACCAGCACACTGGGACCATTGTGATGCCTCTAGTCAGACTACTACCACCGATTGACCACTGATAGTGCCGTTCGTTTGATCCCAACTGCAAATGGTGACTGGAATAGATTTGAAAACCAGATAAAAGCGTATTGACTTTGCTTTCATTGGAATTCGAACCGAGGACCCCGCTAACCAGTGGCATCCTGCGTTCGTGCCTTACTTGAGGCAATCCTTTGTTCCACAATGTCAGCGCCTTGATGTCTCTCCTGGCTCCTCTGGCTGAACACACGAAATGAAGTATAGAAGCTTGTCAATGGTCCAGGACACGATTACTCAATCTGTTGAAATAGTTGTATCCGTTGGCAACAAGCTCTTATTTTCTGACCACCTCCTTTCCGTTCTGACCGAAAATTGGCATTCCTGGAATCAAACAAAATTGTCAAGTGCTTCCATCGACCTTGGTCCACAGAATCAACGACATGACCAGCTGCTTTCCCTGCCAACAGAGGACGGCAAATTAAATTTCCTCCCAACCTCGTCGCTTGTGCTTATCCCCACCCTCCTTCCTGTGCCAAATCCAAAGCAAGCCCAAGTATTAAGAACATAATTCCCACTCCACTCCACCGTCCACAGAGACTTAAAAACGATTCAATTAATTTCCCATAATCCTCTTCCACGCACTCGTTATCTCAGCCCAGCACAGCGTTACTCACGGTACCGAGTGACTTCAAAAGAACCATCCGCCGAAATCGGTTTCTTCACCGGGGAATTCAATTACGGCAAGTGTTCTCGGTTTCACCACACGCTAGCACGCATCCACTGCCCCGCTCGTTAGCCATTCAATCATCACTCGGATGGAGGCTAGGACACATAATCCTTCACTTTTCGCAGAATCCAACCTCTTCACTTCTCGACTGTCCGAATTAAGAACAGCCTCGCTGATCCACAAGGCGGCGCGCCGTGCGAAATGGCACTCATAAGCGAAACGGCATAAGCAGCTTATTTTCTGCACCGGCCATGCCGGGAGGTGCGACAGAGGGGCAGGCGCACGATGAGGTGTTGTGGGCTATTTGGGTTTCTAGGTGAACTTTTTTGGCGTGTCTTGCAAATCATACCGCGCGCCTCGTGTTAATAAGTGTGATTGCTGGCGCGATGAGTTTCGCACAAATCGCCGTTCGATCTAGAATAACAGCCGCATCGGCACTGTCTGCAGTGCCCGGCCTTTTGTTTTGGCGTCGTCGAATTCCTTCGCATAATTGGCGAACAGCGAAAATCCGCGGTCGCAGGTGGAGGAAGGTGCGGAAAATTGTGCACACCCAAGTGACACATTGGCTCGAGCTAATTTCTAAATTCATTCCGAATGGGGTTTGGTCGGGTCGGCGGATAATAATATTCGAGATCTGTGTCAGATGGGATCTGGCGGCGGACGCAGTGACGATCACGACATAGTCTCGCAGTGATGCGGGCCACTATTTCCGAGATCGTACTCAGAAGAGGCAAATCGATGTGTTTGCCATTAGCCACAATTTGCCTGAATTATGGGATAGTGGGGGTCGGCGAGCAGAGAGAACGGGGGAAATTGGATGGCTATGTAACATGAGATCGCCTCCGAGGATCGCTCATTGCGGGGACTCTTAACTGAAAAGCACTGCGTAACGAGGGTCTTTTGAAGTTTTTTCTGGGAATTCTGGGAACCCCGTTGATTGTCGAGTGACTTACCAAGAATTCCCAGTAGACTCTACGCTTTGCTGAGAATTCATGGCGATGACCAGTTCCGAATGACGATCGAGGCGGGAGATGATCTTCCCCGTTTATGGAGGTTGCCATGGCTGCTTTGACTCGTACTACCCCGGCTGCCTTATAATTTACAATTCTTCATTGTTTGACGTGAACACTAAGATGAACTGTTTCAGTACCATCAGTTCTTCGGACTGGTTCCGAGTATATAAGGCTTTCAGGCAACGTATTGTAGTAAAACTTCTCTTAAAGGGCATCCCTTTATAAGGGACACCTCTTTTTACCACATCAGGCTGGTGGCCTATGAACAGTCGGTGCCTGAGGAAGTTTCTCCCTCCATTAAAGTATTATGGTCTCGGTGGTCTCGGTTACTTCCATTCGATTCACTAGTTTATCTTCTCTATGCGTCTCGGTGCCCATTCCTAGATCTAGTGCAATTGCACATGAGTGTCGATTTCACGACAATCAAACATTGTTTGCCCGGGCATTGTGCTTTACAGGCGGAGATGTGGGTGATGTAGCATTGTCTTGTTGAAACCGCACATCCTGTAGGCATTATCTATCCATTTCAGTCATTGCCTCTAGCCTCTTGAAGGATGCACGACCCATTATGCAGCTGCCGTCCCAAATGGCGGACCAGCTAGTCACTATCCATTGGCTTTCGGTCGTTCAAT
The DNA here is from genome assembly GCA_964034865.1 of Eristalis intricaria. Lineage (NCBI taxonomy): Eukaryota > Metazoa > Arthropoda > Insecta > Diptera > Syrphidae > Eristalis > Eristalis intricaria. Next base: position 13,049,992 of record OZ035877.1, read on the forward strand.
GCCAGCTCAATCAAAATAGGCTTCATCTCTGATAGTTACATTGCAATGAGTGTCCGCACTGAAAATTTGCTCTCAATCTAAATTGTTTGCGCAACATACTCGAATCTGGGCTTTATTCCAAGTGGCTGCAATAATAGACAGCGAATGGCGTACGAAGATAATGACGGCACACAACCACGTTGAGATAAATTAGAAGCTGTCCATAGTGACATGCTTGTCAAGTCATTGATCGTAACAACTTCCGTTGCTACACTAACGCCCCATCGACTCCTCGTTCGTTCAGTTCACATCGGTCCCAACCGCGTGTCTCTTCGAAGATCGTGTCTATAATTTTATTCAAAAACAAGGTTAAATGAGTCACTAGACCGTGCGTCAGGTGGTGTTGTTGTTCAGAAAATCAGCTTGGGCGGAAGTCGACCCATTTCCTGCCGTTAACCTTTGAGCAGGTTCATCAACGATGCACCCCATGTTAACGCAAAATTTGACAAATTCAAAAACTGAAAGATTTCGGATCTCAACAGATTAACTACAGCCTTATGAGCCAGCGACTTATGCAACTGTCGATGGATGTCAGCTTTGAATCTCCTCGAATTTGTGTCTTTTTCGAAATGAAACCCTCCTCAAAATTGAATTGATCGTCACAATCTCCATCCAACGTTGCAACCTTGGCTTAAGTATGTAAATGGCCGAAATTTAAAAGTTCCCTCATTACCATTTCCTCTCGTGTGTCGCTCATAATTTTCGCAGACGCGTGCAAAGCGCTCGCCAACGACAGAAACACACACAATCCGTGAGTATATCTTCATTAGGGAATAAATCTTCAAAATCCTATTGGAGTAACCTTCGGGCAGTGCCCGTTCCGCACCCGAAGCGAGCGTAAATTGCACTCCAATAGCGAGACTGTAGCAGCAATTAACCGAACCCAGGAAAGCACGTACACTCACGAGTACCAACTACCGACAATTAAGGCACTCTCCCCTGCCGGCTGATGCCCACTCGCCCGCTCTGGCATGTCGGCGTCGCCATCGCCACGTCGCTATAATGGATTTCATTCATTCGCTTCGGATGTGTGTACTTCTCACGAAATTTTAATTAATTTCCCAAAACACAAAAAACATGATTCTCCCGTTCGCGGGGGTGAGGGGGGGACATGAGTTCTGAGGGGCATGCCATTGGAGTGAGCTCATCGTCGGTGTTGTTGATTTTTGACGGTCAAGGTAGCCGTGTTAGTCGGACAATTGACTTCGGTGAGTCAATTGATCACTAATTGTCGGTGGCGCTCGCGATTCGAGGGGGCGTGCGAAGATACTGTGCATCACGGCGGCGACAGACTCGTCGAATGAGGACAGCGAAACATTTGTGCAATGTTGACCTATTTTCTGGTCTCATTTTTGGCTGCTTCGATACACCGACAGATACAGATACAGATGCGCCAGTCAGTTTTGGCACGGTGACATCTTTGTTTACTCAATCTGGTGGCTTACTTTTGGATTCTGATAAAAGAAAATGACTGACTCTTGTTTATTTTTATTTAGAAATGATTGTTAATCTGTTTCTTTTTCTGTTTCGTTGCAGGTACGTACTCGCAGTGTTCGTTGGGACGATGAGTGAGTGAATATGTGGAGGGTTTCTGTTGAATTTATGGACTCTTTCAGCGGAAAATGCGATGAGAGGGGGTAATCTTGTTGGGATAGGGCTTAAAGGCCTTGCAGATGACTAAATGGTGGCTTAACGTCTTCAAGATTCAGCACAGATTGGATGGAATGTGGATGGAGCATGGTGCAAGAACTCGTCACCATTGTAATCATTGACTTGGTTCGTGGCCAACATGGCTCTGAATTGCGTCCCCTTTTTGGCTATGTGGAGCAGCGAATGGTTGAGATCTGCCAGTCCGAGGATGAGAGCTTCCTGCAGCGGGTCTTGCCTGACGGCTGGAGTCAAAGACTCTCTGACTATAAACGTGGGTGTCGCACTTGACCAGTCATATAAAACACTTGAATTCGCATACGTCATGTACGTAGAAGGCTTAAGACGCGTTTTACCTAGGACCTCTTCGTCCGCTTATTGTCCTTATCTGTGGAGCAGAGATGGGGTCAAGACTAAATTGGGCTACCACTGGGGTTACTCTGTCTTAGTAGAATGGACCAATACGCCAAAGACGACCAATTCCTTTACCTGTTCGTTCAAGAGGGCAACCTTAAGCAATGATAGCCTCTAGGTACAAATCCGTTAGCCTGGCACCTCACGATAGACTGGCTAATGTGTTAAGTCCGTTCCTGGTATATGGAGGTGGTAACATATTGTTGAAAATGTTGACGGGACTTTATGAATTTATTTGAAGGAATGGCCCATCCTCGGATATTCGCTCCTCCATTATCTTTTGCTGGGGTTACTATCCATTGGTCTCTCCAGCTGGCTGAAGGAAAGGCTCATCTTCGGATATTTGGTCCTTCATCTTCTTCTGCTGGGGCAACTGTCCAGGGTGGGCACGGATCTCAGCCTCCATTGATCTCTCTAGCTGGCTGAAGGAAGGACTCATCCTCGGATATTCGCTTCTACATCTTCTTCTGCTTCGGCTACAGTCTAGGGTGGACCTAGGTCTCAGCTAACAAGCACGATCCTTAGCCAGCTCCCTCCAATTACTCACTACAAGCTGACTGTCGTCCTTCTTCACTTGTGAGTGGGTATTGGTTTCGTGGAAGTCCTCTGTTGCATTGTCCCACTGGTGAGGAGTCGAAGAGTCTTTTGGGACGGAGCTAATTTGCCCATGCTTCTACATCGCCCAGCCCCATTAGACGTTGGATCCGGGGATGCATGGCAAGGCTCATGTCGCTGTTCTCTCGTTCAGTTCGTTTTGAATTTTCTTGTCCAAGACAATCAATATAAACAGGACCTAAGATTGACAATATAAATGTTTTATTTTTCAAAAAAGAGTCAGTGCTCCTAAATGCATCATTTTGACGGCTTATTGACTCAGCTTCGGTGAGCTCTTCCCAAGACTGTCTTCGAACGTTATCCTCCTGATTCGAAGAAAGACTTATTTGAGCTTCGTTATATGAAAGGAAGAGGAGAACTGTTCCATTTATATATAGATCTCAAAAACCAGTTTACTTATATAAAAAGTTATAAAGCAACTTTTGCCATCGAAGTGGACACAGGTCACAGGTTCTGTTGTTGGTTTACGATGAACCTTCACGAAGACTTGTTTTTATGCATCTGGTGTGGTACTTGCTCAAGATTTGTTTTGCGGTAAATGACGCAACATCTAAATAGCGCTGATGATATGTCAGATAGGCCATACATCAGCTATTTAGGGTTATTAAAAGACTAAGTGTGCTCCACCTTTGACATCAAATTTTTCGGAACTAAAATGAAAAACTCTGAAAAGTCTTAATCTTATCAGTCCTTGTGAACATTCTAGGAGTGTTTAATAATAATAATAAGGTTGGTGCACAGTCCGTAGAGGGCCAGGGTCTTGCTTCCTAGCAACCACTCGTGTTCATCATCCTCATCATCTTTTAACCCGCATGATCCACTAAAGGGGGTAAACCACGCACGAGAAATCTGCAGGCAACTCGATCCTCTGCCATCGACTCTAACTCATAAGGGGTTATGCCCAACCGTAACCAGGCCACCTTATGGACTTGGTCCAACCATCTCATCCTGGGTCTGCGAAGTGGGTTCGCCTCGGAAGTCGTGATGGTGGGGACATACGTGCTACGTGACCAAACCATGGAAGCACAACACAGCATTCCGTTCCGAGAAGCAGCTGCTCAACTTATCCCGGCGAGTAATTCCCACAACAGCAGGAAGAAATCTCATCTTAGTAGCTTGTATTTGCGATCTTATTCTTTCGGTCATTACCCAAATTTCATGACCATGTGAAGGTGAGAGTTGGAACAAATACTGAGTTGAAAAGTGCTAACTTGGCTTTCACACTAAGCTCGGCCTTCCTGATTACAGATCTCCGAAGCTGTGTCCAAACTGACCCATCTCGACCAATCCTACAGGAAAGTTCAGTATTACTCTCCCATCGCAGGTGAATAAGACCCCGAGATACTTAAACTTCTCCACCTGCTTTAATGGGACTCTATTAACATGAAGAGTGCGTTGAACAGGCGTTCTGGAAATTCTCTGATTTGACCACGTTCTGTGCTTCATCACAGAATTAGCACATACGACCACAAACCTATCGAGTGCTCTATTCTTATCGACTCGACCATAGCTCTAGAACGCGGTTCCAAAACCGTAGCGTAGACTTTTCCGGGGAGACTTAAGGGGGATATGCCCCTGTAGTTGGAGCAATTTTTTTCCGAATTAAAGGGTGTTTACAGTATGTTGGTTTTTTCTTTCAATTTGTACTTCAATGAAAACACACGCGTAAAATAGGGCCTTCACTATTTCATTGGTTGGTCAAATCTAAAATAACTCGACTCAACTCCGAGTTGGAAGACCAAGAATAACAACAAACTGAGATGATAAATTGCTTCCAAAAGCTATAAATATTAATCCCTTTTGTCATTCAGGGAGTTAAAGATTAAATTAAGCTTAGAAGCAAGCACTAGGACAATTCCACGAAGAACTGTTGATGGTTGTCTGGCATCTTTCAATGATGTCTTATTTTACGTTTATTTCAACCAAAAATATGAGAGCCAAGCTGAGGTGCATAAGGTGCATGGGGGAGCATAACGTTTTGCAGGACGCCTTTGTACACAAATCGATTCATAATTCCCCCTTTTCCAAACCCTGCGAACCCTGCGAACATCCTAGCGTCTGTGTTGCATTGGTTTTGGCCAACACTCTTCATACATAGGCATTTCAGCATTCTCTTGCTGGCGTGTTGTGGTTTTTTCCGATATGAAACTTCAACTGCCTGTGTTATAATTCAGACCTTAATCAATACAACTACAAACCCATGATGATAAACATCCACAAACATCGAAACTTTCTAAGTCATCAGTAGGAGCTTCTATGTTCTGCGTTGAAGGCTGGCTAAAAGCTTGACATTAATTTCATCACGAAGTTATCTGCTCCATAATAAATTCTTATCTCCCACTCTCTACGACAGCCGCCTGCCAACTGGCAAGTGCCACTCTATTTGATGTGGTGACTTGACAAAATCGACTTGGAAGCACCCTGAAGCTTGAGGAGATGCCGCAAAGCTGATCCATCGCGAGACTTCGGGTGTTGCTCAAACCCAATTCACTAATCAACATTCTTCTGGCAAGCTGCAGATTTCTCCAATTCCTCATAATTGAGCGAACTATCTCCATTCCATCGCATGCAGAATCGCACGAATATGTAGCAACACACGCACCGACCCCAGATGGGGCAGCATCCGTGCATGCATCTCCCCTCCCCTCACTCGCCGTCTGATGCCATCGAACTTATGCAATTCATGCAACACTCAAATGCCAATTACAAAAGATCAAATAACTTAAATTGGCAGTGCCAGCAGATAATTATCTCAAGATTACGCCATCAAATCAACAGCAAATGGACCGACAGATACCCCAGATACACTCGGCACTCGAGAGATTCGTGAGTTTCCCACAGTGCGCAGATTCAGCGTGAGACAGTCTCTGTCTGGCTCTGTGTGTGTATGAAAGATACGAAGATACTTTGCCAATCCCAGAGTACATAGATCTCTAAAGAAACTGTAAAGAGGAAACACTCGTATCATAGACGCTGGCTTAATATTTCGTATTGTTTTCGGGCTCAATTATGAGGATTATGAGATACTGTACTGTTGGTCATGTGAGAAATGTATCTGCGCGCGGCAGAAGAGCATCACGCGGTTGGCTTAGTGGCAAATTACAAAATTGCAGCTAATTTTAATGTTTATGGCAGCAATTTCACGCAACGCACTGGGGTACGTGTGATGTGCGATGTGCAGATACTTTCAGCTGAAATGGCGTCGCCGTCATCCGGGCGAGACTTGCACAAGATTGATTTGGTCACGTGAATAATTGCGGAGAGTGGCTTCTGGTTGCAAGCGTTTGATTTAACCAAGCACGCGTTGGCTGATGTAGAGAGGAGGAGACGAGAGCCTGTAGAGGCATCTTAAGTCGAAGGGGCAATTACTCCTTTTATGGACTGCAGTTAAAGCCGTTTTGAAATGCTCAGAGAATTGCTAAGAACCCGATTTTAGAAGACCGCCATCGGTTTCATCTCACAACTAAGCCGCGTCGCAGTCATACTCAAACCTAGAAATGACGAGCGCCACACTCCTTATCCCGCATTGCATGACTTCCAAGAGCGTATCTCCCCGCTCAAGACAAATTCATATTTTGTTCCACTTCCCTGCGCCACCCTTGAACTCTTGCCAAGCTAATGGCTATAACTCGACTGCACAGTCCAGACACCCAAGCGCATTCTCGCCTCGCACAAGTGATCGGCTATTCAGAGCGCATTCCAAGGCCCATACAGCCCCAGTCTGTATCGCAGACTTCAACAATGTTCATCTCCATACCACATCCCACTTGACCTCTGCCACAGCAGTGCCATCGTACAATGTATCCATGCATGCGCCAGTCCCACTGCCAGCCAGCCAGCCACCATTTTTCGACATCCCATCACATCTAATCCCAGACCCATGACTCATCCGTCGACTCAAATCGCCCATCGCGTAGAGCAAACGCAAAGAGAGCCAAGAGAACATTTTCAAGGTTAACATTCCATTCCAGCTACACCTCTTCAATTGAGTGCAAAGTGTGGAGTCCGTTTTAGCTTGCGAATGCCTCCTGTCTGGCGGTCCGGTTATATCAGAGCTCCCATGAACATTGTTGTGGCAGCAGTGGCCGACTCCGCCGCCGTGCTCCTCTAATGAATTTTGCTCTATAAATATGTGCATGTGGTGTGGATCCTGTGCTCCCTCTCACTCTCTCGCTCCGTGCTCTCCAATCATAATCCTCAACCCTGATCCACAATCGACAATTCACAATTCGCAATCCGCAGCAGCTCTCTGCGTTGCCTTCGCGGTGCTATCGCGGTGCTATCGCGGTGAAGATCGATCGAATTTGTATGCGATCAAGATCCGTGTAAGAGATGTGTTGTGCTGGCTCCTCGTGGGAGTGAGACGGAACGATGCCTGTAGGGTCTGGGGATAAGTAGCCGGCTTGAGTAGAGGGACGATCTGAAGGGCATTCGCGGTGGGATTTCTCTTTGTTACTTCATTTAGACGGTGGTCTGAGCGAGATCCGAAGGGATTCCTTTGCCGGTGATGAGTAAGGCAGGCGATCGGTCGAGATTCCCTCTCTCTGTCTGAACGAATTACATCCGCAAAGAATGGATGACGACTGCACTTCCCAGATTTACAAAGGACTTGTGTTTGGGTTGACTCAAAAATGGCTTCAATTGAGGTGTTGCTAGATTTTTGAAGGAAGATGTTTTTTCTGAAGATCCTGTTGCATACATTTATCATTGCTCGGTAGACGTCGATAAGCGATCATTTGTCGATGATCAACTTTCAATGATCGGTGGTAAATCGACGAAGATCACCGATCAATGGGCTACGAGCCTCAGTTCAAAGCCACGATCAATGAACGACAAGCTGAGAATAATCAGGGGACGATAAACAACTATCAGTGGACGACTGCCAGTGATCAATGGACGATGAGCCACGATCACCGGACGACGAACAATGATCAGATCAGACGACGATCTACGGTCAATGATCGGTCTTTGTACACCAATCAACGAACAATAAATACCAGTCAAAGACGAAGAAACAATGAAATGCCATCAATGATCGTCGGTCTATGAGCAGTGACTTATGATTAGTGATCACCGACAGCGACTATCGTCGATTAAAATCACAATCAAACAGGCAACGCACAAAAACAAGATGTTTTTAAGGACAGTTTATCTTTGTTCCTTACGCTTAGTCCCAATTTATTGAATTTAGACAGACTTTCCTCAAAAAACGATCTTGATTCGAATTCGAAGACATTCCATCGAGTGATCCTCAAGCGCCTAAGCTTTGTGAGTCTCCGATGAATTTTCTAGATGATTTACTTACCTGAAGCCAAGACTTTGCCCCCATCCGAATCTCTAGCTCACAGAGGTTCTAGGTGATCGAACACAGCTCAGTCCATTTCGGCCTATTTTGTAGTGAACAAGTCTTGGCCTATTTCAGTGCTTTGATATGGCACTGGGCAATAAGATGACTGTGGCTTGTCTGGCTCCACTCACACCATCTTCGGTTGAGGATCACTGCATACAAAGTCTGAGGATCACTTCATAGAGCCTCTGGTTCAACGAGTCCTTTCTGGTTTGTAGAGGCTTTGTCAGGACTTAGGTGGTGTAGTATTTTTTTAGGCTCAACTTTGTCCATTTTAAAAGGGCTACCGCTGCTGATCTCCACTTTCTGTAAATGATCTTGTGGTTCTGAAGGCCTTGATCAGTTCTGTGGAGCTCCTTCTAGTCAGCTAATCTAGCATCTGATTGACATCCAAAGGATCTTCCAAGCCGTCCCCCCTTCCAGTGAATTACGACTCCACCCTCTTGCCATCTTCACAGTCTGAGCATCTTGATCCACCTGCGACCCTGATCTATCTCCATCCATCATCGAACCAGCAAGCTCTGGCAGTGCAGCACTGATCCCAACAGATTCCCCTTGACGAGGTGTTTTTTCTGGATCATCCTTCATCTCTTCAGCCTTTCCTTTGTTGATTTGCATCTCTCGCAGTCGGTCTGTAGTGGTGTTCCCTCGCCAGTGCGTGTTCTCTAGAAGAGGCCAAAGTGAATGTTGATTGTTGCCCTTGCTCCAGCTCCTGCTGCTGTTGCTGCGGCTGACGGTGATGATGTCGATGACGATAATGATGATGACATGAGAGGTTCAATTGAGTTCAATTCATCCACAGACCGAGAGATACACATAAAAGTTAATTTATCTCCTAGTTACGTAAATCTCTCTCTCTGTTTGCTTCGTCGGTGCCTTCGTTGTCGTCGCCACAGTCGCGCCGCCATCGCGCCGTGTTCCTTTGTAAGTTCATTCCTTGAAGTCATCCACTGTAATCAGAGGGCATGTGGGGTCTTTTCATTGTTCGCCTGGTTCTGGTTCTTCTTCTTGTTTTTTTGCTTCGTTTCCTTTCCGAGTTCATCTATTTGATGAGTCCAAATTAGTCAGATTGTTTATAATGGTAATGGTTGCAATGAACTTGTGCGGTTTGTTCGGGGGCATGGGACATGGGGCATTCATGCGTGATTTTGCTTCTGATTGGCAATAAGTGCCTGAAAACGACGTGGGTGCAAAGTAGACATCAGAAGAGCAGTGTAATGTGAATGTTCAAGGACGTTCACCTGTGGGTGGACAATTGAATGGTTGAAGGAGAAGGAACTCCGCCTTGTCTGGAGTGAGGGAGAGTTTGGGCTGTTCTGTGGGGATGATGTTCTCCAAAGAAAGACTTTGCTTGAGAAGGATGAGGTGTCTGGAGAATGCCTTTATATTTGGCTTAATCACATTTTTTTGGCTTAGGCACAATGATAATCTTCGTGGCGGCATATTCTCTCTGACTGTCCTTGCTGCCAGCGTATTTCAATTGCACATTGCTTTTGAGGTGGCTAGAGAATGGGTTTATTTTTGTGACTAGTTCCATTCCGCTCACACGTAGGCCGTCTTGGGCTCATGATCACTGACAGGAAACGAGTTGCAGCTTCCTGTGGCAGTACCCCATAAAAGGAGACTTGAATCGTCGAAGAAGTGTGTCCTTAGATACCGAATGGCACTAACACCAAGCAGGGATCTTTGTGAACGTGAGTGAATCACAGATCCAAAGACTCACGAATCGTTGAATGTCTTCGAATTCCCAATGGAAATGAGTTAACTCAAAATTTTAACTATTTCGTGACGTTTGCCCGTTCCGCGGTGATGTGATGCAGCGTACATCGCTAAAAACTGCTGGACAGACCGCCGTAACGAGCTTGAGGGATGGATCCCTTGTGAGAGCATCGAGGTGCCTGTGGTTTGAACACAAAATCGAGGGAAGAAACAAAGGTACACAGTGATCCATACTGGACACCCGCGGGACCATGATGATTGTCCGTTCTAGAGGGGTAACCTTACTTATTTATTTTTAAGCGGGGACCATGGCGAATTGAGCGTAAATAGACGCGTCCGTTAAAGAGGGGTGTCCGTAAAGCAAAGTTTCACTGTACCAGCATGTCATGAAGTTCATCACTCCTAAAGAGACCCTAGCCGTGTGCGGCTCTGACGCGTGAATGATATCTGACTCGAATTGGTGTAGAGTTGCTCCATAGCCGTCTTTTGGGTCTAAAGATCAGCAGGAGGTTTTAGATTATTCTCGATCCGAACGGCCTATAAGACACGGACTCAATTGGAACTCTCTTGAACGTTGGAACTCTCTCGAGCGTCCATGCTTCTGGATCTCTTAGGTGAATGAACCTTAAGGGTCACGTTCACCCAAACACTTACTTGCAATGTTGTGCATAAGACTCCTAAAAAAGTAAGACTCCCTAAAATCCTATCTGCGCTTCAATATAAACGTCCTCTAAGTCTATAGCCTCAGCCGAAGCTGTTCCTCGGTTGGATCATGCTCCTTGTGGCCATCGCCTTTCTGCACCATCGTCACGCTTGTCGTGGTGCTTCATTTGTTGAAGATGAAGAGGTAAAGACTATCATTCTTCTTCTTCATCTTAGGGCGCTGCAGCCAGAGGTAGACCTGGGCCTCACCCAGCATGCCTCTCCAGCCGGCCCGATCTCTCGACAGCTGATGCCCCCATCGACTTGTGTGCGCCACCTTGTGCGTGGACGTCCTCTGTTGCGTTGTCCCACAGCCTCAGAGTCGAAGATTACCTGTAGTCAGGAGGTCGCTAATTCAGGCTCATTATTCGGTTTCCGTAGATCTCAAGCTGGGTAAATTTATTAGCCACTGCAGTCTGAGGTTGATCTGGGTCCGGCCTCTACTGCAGCCACTCGTGTTGTTGGTCATACTGTTCCACCAACTGGGCGGAACCTATACACAATTTAGTACCCACTCCTAACGGCACATTTTGCGAAGCTTTTTCTAGAGGTGGACCATGAATTGAGGAAGTTGGAGGAGTGAACAATCAGGGCAGGGCAAAAAATGCGACACATCTACGCTAAGTCAAACTTGCAGGCCAAGCTCTTGTGAAGGATGAAGTTCGAGTACTACTGTCCCCATATTGCCAGAGCCTTGAAAAGGGGGAGACGTGAATTGAATCTCGTCACATAAGAGTCAACGCACATAGCCACGAAGCCGCGGCCACCACAATCCATTTCTTATGCAAATTCCGTGACAACGACAGACCATAAGCTTTTTGCAGTCCCCTCCAATTGTCTAGTTCTCATCAGTCTTCACAAAGAAATCGCCAAACTCTGGTTTAAAATCCATCGAAGTTCATGGAGTCCTTGTCCCACGAGGGGCCCACCACCTGCTGCAATGAACTCAAGGCCTCCTGCCAGTCCTTCCCGTCGCGTCAACGTGGTTAGATCCAGTCTCTTGACTAGGCCTACTTCAGCAATTTCGCCACCACCCTCCCCCTCTCCCATCCTCACACAGAAGAGTTCATTCGAAATATCGTACGATCGCCAAATAAAGTATGTCATCAGATAACCAACGACGCACGTCAAGCCGCCGCACATAATCGCCATCGAGAGATCACCGCCATCATCCAAGGCACCGCTCGCGTTTAACTGCTGCTTCTGCCATCCTCCAGTTGGCGAACATTCATTCAAATTATTTAACACTCGATTCGAGTACGCGTGTGTAAACATTTCGTAAATCCCTCTCGTGTCGCCTCGCATATAGTTTCCTCAGCGTTGACGCTGGTGCTCTTGCCGCGCCGCGCCGCTTCGTGGTGCGCGTGTTCTCCACGGCCCTCTCTCAGGGTCATTCACCCTGTCACGTATCGCGCCGTAGCGCCGTTAAACTTTCAATCTATACCACGTATCCAGCAGTAACACTTTACCTCAGAGCGACCGCATCACACACAGAAGTGCCTTAGCCGCAGCCAGTTGCCGTCGCTGTCGCCGCTGCTGCCGCCACCACCGCAGCCTCTACCGCGCTGCCATCGTCGTCATCATCATCGTCAGCTCGTCAGTCAGCCAGCGCTAGCTAGCGCGCACTCTGGGGATTAAATAAACACAGATTCCATCGGTTCACTTAAAGTAAAAGTATCTCTCTCTTTCCACACACACGCACGCACGAGCGCACAATAGTGTAACAACACTCTACGTACTGACAAAATACCAAAGTGTATCTGGACAGTGACAAGAGATGGAAATAAAAAGGCCTTCAGCCACAGCTCCAGCACCAACCTGGCCAAGAGGCGAACACACAAAAAAACACACACGATCCAACCGAAATTATACAACCAATTAGTGCTTCGATGTGTATTTGGGACCGCGGCGGCGGCGCGGTGCTAACTTCTTCCTTGTTTGGTGTATCTTGTTGTTCCCTGTGTTGTTTCTCAGTTTAACCGAAAAATAATTAACAGTTTACAGAACGTCCGACTGCAGGCGAAGAACCCCAAAAGATGCACACTCTACCCGTGCCTGTATGCATCTCGGATAAACACTATACCATCATCAGCATCAGTAGCAGCAGCAGGAGCGCAGCGCAATGGGCAACCGATGAAAAAAGAAGGTCCCCCAGCTCGGCGGAGTAGAAGGAGTTACCTTGTACCTGTCACTCTGTGATATGAAAAATCACGTCTGCACATCACACAGCCAGGCGAACCGGCAGCCGGCAGTCAGCAGTCAGCATTAAGCAGTCGGCAGTCGTCAGGTAGGCTGCCAGTTGAGTGTGCGCCCGGATCTGGCGGAGGAGTCCTCCAATGCCTGGTACAAGCAGCGCACACGTGTATGCTTGTTGCTTGTTGGTTTATCCCCAGTCTTGTTCCCCGGCATACACGGGTTGCTGCCTTTATGGTCGGCAATTTTTCACTTCTTACCCGCTGAAATTCGAAACCCGCAAAATGCACGCCAGCCAAGCAGCTGCGGTTGAACGAAGTTTTGGCCTCGAGCCAAGTGGCTGAGATTCTTGGGAGTGAACATGGCCGGGGCATCCCTCCCGTTGATTGTGGGGTGTTGCAGTGCAGACGACGCGACGTACGAGTATGTAGATACTCCTTGACTTTGTGTAAGGATTTTGTTTCGCCTCAGAGGCGACGAACTGAAGACGTTGCAATTTGTTGCGACAGATGTGGAAGAAGGTGGCTGGGAGATGTCACACAAAAATGAGTACCACTCTAACATGCATTGCCCTCGCAAAGTGCGACTGCCAGTGATGTCAGACAATGGATACTTTCTCCGAGCGAGACTTTAATGTCTCCAATTTCACTGGGCACTAAAAACCCTCATAACTCCACCGGCCACCTCGTTAATGTTTGAAATACAAATAGTTTCGCATTAAATTTAACGGTCTTTTGCGAATTTTATGTTCCTCGAGTGTGTCCATTTTGGCCTGTGGCCAGAATTTCGTTTATTCGTATTCAGTGGACAAGCGGAAACTTTCGCTTTGCCACAAAGAATGTGACGGACTCAAGGGGAGTTATTCTAACGAGTCATCCTATGCATCGGGAATTTTTCAGGGCTTCAGAAGAAGGAGGCCAGATATGAGAACGAATGAGAACATTTTGTACGTTCCGCAGGGGAGTTCTCAGAGTCGTGGAGAATTTTGATGAGAAGTTGTCTTCGAACATGCTTGTGGGTGCGTAGGAGGCGTGTGATTCAGTTGAAGATTACAATGTGTAATGAAGTCAGACAGAAGAAGATCAGAATTCTTCATTTAGAATTAAGTAGTCGAGCAGACATTTGACGGGGAGCATCAATTCTGTGTGTCAGCACTTGGCGGCAGCTGTCCGATTTTGGCCAATTTCAATGTAAAAGTATTTCCAAAAGCGATCAGAAAGATTTTGCAATAAAAGCGTACGAAATACTTTTCAGAGAGCTGCCAACATGATGAATGAAGTTCAGTTCGGTCACATAACAGACAAAGCTTCTTTTGCTGGACAACCAAAAATGCTGGCTCTTAAATTTCATCTTTCGTTGGCGCTACAGTGATCCCTCAGCCAACATGCCTCTACATCTAGCACGGTCTTGTACGAGTTACTACCTTTACCGTGTTGTCCCTCGGGGTTGAAGTCGAAGAGCTTCCTCATGGGGGAGCATTGGTGCCCATTTGCTCTACATGACCTAGCCAGCTTAATCGAGACACTCGAACTCGTTTGATCAGATCTCGGTCGCTTTACAAGCCCCTACAGCTCGTCGTTCAGTCTCTTCCTCAAAACACCACAGTACATCGTTCGTTTTTCAGTTTCAACTTAGTCAATAATACGAATGACATTCCTCTTGAAGCGGCCAAGAATGTCTTCGTCCGCTTAGGTTAGTGTCTATCCAAGCACAAAAACACAGCGATTGGAAAGGAGTCTTGCTTCATTTTATCTCCGCGGTGTTTTCATTGCTTGCGTAAACTTCGAAGCCTAGATAGACAAAGTCTTCCTTTGAGGTTATAGTTGGACAGCATAGACAGCATAATATTCTGTCTTACTCTTACTGTGCTCAAGACTTAGCTATCTTAGCCGGCCGGTTGGCTCCTACATTTCGGTACATTGTTGTCGCTCTTTCGAAGTGGGACGGTCTGCCGACCTACATGCCAGGAGCCTGGTTTGCATATTTAGTTTGGGTTTCAAAATAATCATTCAAACAACATGAACAATTTATGTCAAGCTTCCGAAATGTTCGCTCTAAAATCAAATAGGTAACCATAAAGACATTCTATAAAAAGAAGGAATTTGGAGCAGCCACGAATCTTCTATCGAACCCTTAAAGGTTTTGCTCAGGAATAAAGCTACGATAGGGCGATGTTCAAAAACGATTTGAACGAAATAGAAAACACAGTAGTTGGTCTTTAGATTTGTACAGGCAGCCAGAGCAAATTGTGATCATAGAAACGAGAGAATGCAAGACCATTAAATGTCTCATGCAGTAATTGAATTGCTTCACGCACTGCATGGCATGTTACACCGTCTTATTGAAATAATTCAATATGACAGGAATATCAAGCACCAGCCTTGCTTCACCAGCGTATGTAAATTTCGAACTTGAGCCACATATAATTTTCGAGATATTCTTCAATAATGGAAACACTTTGTTATATCGTGTGACGCTCGATATTTACAAACCAGAAATGAAGTATTTCATAGATAGCCGACTTCACAGCTGATTGTCCCCTAGCCTATCGACGAATTTGAGTGCCTTTTTGACGGTTATTCACGAAATAACGTAAATGCCGTCCTCTGATTGGTCAATTTGGTTTATGAACACGTTTTAAAAAACAGTTGTCAAAAATCTTAAGGGGAAAGAGAGGTAGAATTCGGGCATCTCTGTAATACTTAATTTCTGTTACAAACCCTAAACTATCTGCTGTCAAATTGTTTTGTTTGCCAGTATTGCCAACAATTTATTGCACAAATGGTAGTCAATTTAAATTTTGCGTTGGTTATTGTTCTTGGTTTCGCAAATGATTCACTTGGAGAGTACATCTAGAACATATACAAATGTTCTGTCATTTTTGTCTCTCACTGGTTATATGCTATACAGTGAAACTTCTCTATTGCGGACAGCAGCACGACCATCATGATAAGCGTGCCCGTTCTGAAGGGGTTGAAATACTTGAATACCCTCCTACCGGGGCCATGACAACTTGTCTGTAAGATAAGCTGTCCCCTATAAAGGGGTGTCTTTAAAGAGAAGTTTCACTGCAGTTATCCAAAATAAAGCTAAGACGTATTCATACGACATATTCGTCATTCCACAAAAGTGTCAATTTATGTAATATTGAACAATGTTCACGTTGTTGGGTTCTCAAAAACACTGAACTTACAAATGATTCAGTACGAGGTTGCAATTGAAATAGATGAGAAAATTCAATAAGATTTGCCTCCAAAATAAGGTACAAATGATGGCATTAAATAAAAATATGGGTTTTTACAGATGGTCCTACCTTCAGTTGACAACATTTTCTTTCCCTTTATTTATGCTGTTGTTTGAACGAGGATTACAAACAAAATATGTATAGCCAACTCTCGATAATTTAGAAACTTAATGGACCACAGTAACAATGTTTAGCGAGCGTCTTCCGTATTTCAATGTCCACGAGTTCTCGATATTGGTGAGAGCTGAGAAAAAATAGTCACCGACATAAGTGACTATTTTTTCTTAGCTCTCACCAATAAAAACCTAGAAGAGTAGAGAAGTAAGAGATCTGCTTAACTCGCGCAATGTGTTTTCTTCTTATTTTTTTTTACCGTCTAACCCACTGTAACTGCTGAAGAAGACTAGACCACGAACTCACTCATATCGCATTCAAATCTTCGACAGGTCTGTGCAATTATATAGAGTATATGAAGCCCGACTTAAAACTTTTGAATATCGGCGGGCGAAGATATCATAAAATCACTGAGGCGACCAATTCATTTTGGTTTTGTTCCATTTATCGACTATTTTTTAAAGGACCGGGAAAAAATGTCAAGATGTTAAAATTATCGAATTTCGACACTAAGTTAAAAATTTTAACAACTTTAGTCAAACTATTGGAATTTTAGGTCTACAGTAAAGATATGAGGCAGTCATTTAATAAAGGGAACCTATTTAGCTTCTTTGGCCAATCTTCGAGTTTTCATGTTTAAGGCCTTTTACAGGACTGTCCAATTTTTATGAAAATCAGTACGAGGTTGTAATTTTAAATGGATCTGGGAATGGAATGGCTTCGTCTAACTATCCAAAATGTTTCTCCAAATAAAGGGCGAACATGATAAAGTACATGACACTTTCCTTTTAAACAAGCTAAAGGCTTTGGGATTCCATTCAATGGTAGAGTGGTTTTCCAATTACTTAAAGGGCAGGAAGCAATTGGTAAAGATCGATAGTTCAACATCTCGGGTAATAGAAGTTACTTCTGGCGTGCCACAAGGTAGCCATTTGGGGCCATTCCTATTTCTTTTATTCATAAACGATGTTCATGAAATTTTCAAATACTGTAAAATTTTAACATTCGCAGACGACTTCAAATTGTATATATCTATAAATAGTTTAACTGATTGCCAATTCGATATCCGTACTCTAGTGCATTGGTGTAAAGAAAGTGGACCAGAGCTGAATATTCGAAAATTGAATAACTTTACTGCACATCGAATTACATCCCCGATTGTCTGTGATTATTTCATAAGTGATCACAGACTTATAATAATAATAATAATATGGGTGGCGCGACAGTCCGAGGTGGACCTGGGCCTAGCTTTCTCAGCAACCACGTGTGTTGTGCGTGCTATTGCTCTTTCACGCGTGGAAGGGACCTACAGTTTAATGCCGACTTCGAATGGCGACGGTTGAGAAGCTTTTTTCTAGGGCCATGAATTATGATAGGTGGTAAATTCGGGTATCGAACCTGGCACCCTCTGCGTAGGAGTCGACGCACTTACGCACTACACCACGGCGACCACAGACTTAGGGCCGATTTTTCAATAGTCAGATAAACAGTCAGATAGGAGTTAACTGTCAGTTAAGACATAAATGCATTTTTCAATAGTCGTTTAGCAGCTATTCGAAGAATATATCATCTAACTGTCCAATAAAGTTAACATGTAATTCTACAGTCAAAGTAAGCAACTGTCAAAATTAAAAAGTTTGTTTACGAAGTGGTCTTGCGAAATATTGTTCTAATAGATTTTCTTCGATATTATCGAAGATATTTATATTGAGGAAGAATAATTAGTGCATAATTACTTAAATTCATATTCAAGAAAGGAAAGAGTAGTGAGACAGAGACCTGACCACATACGGAAAGGGAAAACGCAGAAAACAGGATACAAAAAGATACTGCCGAATACCTACTTTCATTAACAAAGAACAAAATCATGCACAAAACAAAAAGCTGAGTTAAATAGATACATTTGTACGTACATAATATGTATGTTTACTATGGACAAATATATTTTATTTCAACGGTATTTTTTATTTCAGAAACCAATGTGTTTCGTCTATGACACAATTGTTGATTACTCTAAGGTTTTATGCTACAGGAAGTTTTTTATATTATTAGAGGAGACTTTTCGTGTGTCAATGCTTCAAGTACATGCAAGATTGTGAAAAGAGTGGCCCTAGCTTTGGCTGCGTTAAGACCAATGTTTATAACCAAGAAGAAATTTTACAAATACAGCAGGGTTTTTACCAGTTAATAACTTTGTTTCACTGAAAGTAAAATTAGCAGCTCTCCCGCTTTTTCACAACGTTCTCCATTCCTACAATTTTATTCAGATTTTGAAATCGAAACGACAAATTAAGGACAAATTCCTAACTATTTTTTTTTTTTATTTCATTTTTATTATTTAATTCATAATGTACTTACATACTAGACAAAAATGCTTAAAACTAGTTAGACGAACAATGTTTTTATTTCTAACTTACTGGCCCTAGGCGGGCACTCTAAGCTAAACTTAACCTTAATCTATGTCTTTCGACCTAACCTAAAAGAGTGAAATGCAAATGGAAATTTAAAAAGAACAACTTACTATTAAGAAAAAATTGGAAAACTTAATGACTGGACGGTTTTTATAAAAACTTACAATCTACGTTACATTCTACCTTAAATAAACTTACTAACTAACTTACGCTAACCTACGTATATATGCATATACACATGTATATACCCATATGTCATGTATACACATATACATTCTTTTTTTTTTTTTTTTACACCTTACTCTACCTTAAAATATGCACTCGGGTAAGTACTCGCAGTGTTCGTTGGGACGATGAGTGAGTGAATATGTGGAGGGTTTTTCTTGAATTTATGGACTTTTTCAGCAGAAAATGCGATGAGAGGGGGTAATCTTGTTGGGATAGGACTTAAAGGCCTTGCAGATGACTAAGTGGTGGCTTATCGTCCTGAAGATTCAGCACAGATTGGATGGAGCTTGGTGCAAGAACTTGTCACCTTTGTGATCATTTACTTGGTACGTGGCCAACATGGCTCTAAATTAAGTCCCCTTTTTGGCTATGTGGAGCTGCGAATGATTGAGATCTGCCAGTCCGAGGATGAGAGCTTCCTGCATCGGGTCTTGCATGACGGCTGGAGTCAAAGACTCTCTGACTATAAACGTGGGTGTCCCACTTGACCAGTCATCTAGAACACTTGAATTCGCATACGTCATGAACGTAGAAGACTTAAGAAGCGGTTCAACTAGGACCTCTTCGTCCGCTTATTGTCCTTATCTGTGGAGCAGAGATGGGGTCAAGACTAAAATGGGCTACCACTGGGGTAACTCTGTCTTAGTAGAATGGACCAATACGCCAAAGACGACCAATTCCTTTACCTGTTCGTTCAAGAGGGCAACCTTAAGCATTGATAGCCTCTAGGTACAAATCCGTTAGCCTGGCACCTCACGATAGACTGGTTAATGTGTTAAGTCCGTTCCTGGTATATGGATGTGGTAACATATTGTTCAAATTCCTAACTATGAGTATTACCAGATTCTATGCTCTAACTCGAAAAACTGTCGATCAAGCTGTTTCATTCACACCCGAGTCATGTGAGTTAGACATAGTTCATACATGTAGTTCTGCAAAAACCGTCAAATACCTATCCAGCTGTTAATTTTTGATTGAAAAATTAAAAAAGTTAGCCGTCTGACTGTTCATCTGACTGTTGAAAAATCGGCCCCTAATCGCTTAGATTTCGGTGTAATTGTTGATTTTAAATTAAATTTTTCATTACACTGTGATTATACAATTGCGAAGTCTAACGCTATGGTAGTCTTGTTTCTGAAAAGAAATAGTAAAGAATTTCGAGATATTTAGGATACTCTTTTGGGATTCCCCATATAATATACAAGAGCTCAGATTCGAAATAGTACAAAAGAATTTCACGAGTTATGCTATCCGTGAGTTTCATACTTTCGAAGAACTTGACGACAGATGTAACCAAAAATAGGCTTGCAAACCTCAAGTTTCAGACGTAAGGCAGCGTCAGTCATGCTTATCCGCGACATTAAATTCACCAGAATTACTTTTTCTCGTGAATATATATGCTCTCCTTCGTGGGAGAAATTTATTCTACGATAAGAGGCATAGAACCAACGATTGTTGTAATCAACCTATTGCAAGGTTTATAAGATCTTTTAATGAACTTTGCAACGAAATTGATTTCAGCTTGTCTCGATTGGAGTTTAAAAAATGTTTACTTGATGTAATCTATGAGATTTAAAATTGGCAGATGAGCCTAAGTCGCACAGAAAAGCATCTGTTGTGTAAAGCGCTACTGAGGGCATACACGTTGAGAACGAGTGTTTTGTGTTTTCCCTGTGATGGTAAAATATACAAATATAAATATAACATGGACTTTAAGCAAACATAAATCTCCTGCAGAGGGTACAGCCTTTATGTCTCCGAACTTCCCTCGCTTTATTGGTGCTTGAAGGGGAAATTCAGTCAATCTTATTGAACTTCGAAACTTGAAGGTTTATGTGAAAATGCGATTAGACTTGAAAAGAAATGGTTAAGAATGTTGCCATTAGATCCTTTATGGCATTCATCATATCCCTTCCTCCTTGGAGAGGGCGAAGAACCTCAATTAGAAGGCGAATTGTTCATGAAAAGGTTCCTGTGATATTTCTACATTCAGAGATGGGCTTGAGCTTCAAACAAACAAATATTATCTTGTCATGATGTCACATTTCGGAGAGAGATAAAACACAGCAGTCTACTGGAGGTCCCTTTCAATTTTTGTACACCACCTCAACCACAGGCATCGTCTGCTCCATAGCCCCCCCCCCCCCCCAGGCTCAGAGTTACACTCGAAAGCTAAGGCAACTCTGCTCATTAGATGCCGAAAGGCAAATAGTAAGTTAGATTAGAATATTTTAGAGTACCCGCGAAGGGTCAGTAAGATAGAATTAAGTACATGAATTGTTAGATACTAAGATAGATTTTTATGTCATTTTTGTCTAGTATAAGTTGTCCTCAGAAATAAAATAAAAATGAAATTAAAAAAAAAAAAAAACTCTGCTCATAACAACTGCAATAGAACTGCGACAACAACACATCCAGTGTCCCCGCCCAGCCATGTTGTCATCACTAAATCCGCACCAAAACGAGGTTTGTTGTTTTATTAAAAACATTGCCATTCGTGCATAGATGGTGGATTTTAATGACATTGTTTATGGAGTAATTCAGTAAAACGTGCGACACTCTGCTGCAGATGCCATCAATCAGACGCGACGACACACTGTGTGCTCCAGTAGCTTTAATGCGTCCTTCGGACATTCTTGTCATAAACCGCCAGATTGCTGGTTATAAATATTCGAAGTTAACTTGGAGAGCACATCTGTCGATTGCGATCTTAGAACATGATGCGAATGGATTGTGTGTCGCCTGAATTCGTTTGATTCTCTTGATACTTAAGTCGCGGTCGCAGATTAATGGCTGCTGACGAATCGTGTGCTTGTCATCATCATGATCATTTAGAGAAACTGCCTTCGGATGAACACCTAGATTCTTTCACGTTCTTGGTCCGAAACTGTCCTAAATGGCCAGGTGCCGGCAATTTCGTGCTGACTCCCTCATAGACGATCGACAACTTGCGTGACCACAATAAATATCGTTTATTTTCTGCACGCTTTCTGATGAAAGCTGACATCAGCGCTCGCTAGAAGTGGCCATTCATCATCAGTCCTTATCGACTGGGTCTCCGCGAGTAGTTGACTTGGAATTGAAGTCACTGTGGCGTCACGCCTGTTCAATCATCTCCCAACATAGGTCGTAAACCTTATCAGCGTTGGTTCTTGGAATGTCTTAGCGCCCAAACCAGCAGCGGCGGCAACGAATTCCGATTACACGTCAATTGCATCATCGCAACAAAAGCCAAGTGGACAAAGACGCGATAAACCGTGGGTTTTGTTTCTATTTTTATCGCCGTGGTTATCAGCTGACCGCCTGTGCTGGCTCTCTCCAGCCAACTACCGTCTACAAAGCCCCACTGACCCTTATCTCGCTTAATTGAATTTATTCTCCTTCTCCCGTGCCCTGGGCTTTGGAAGAAATCAATCAATACAAGGCGGCGCATGCACTGGCTCCCCCTCTGGTGGCCGCTTATCAAGTCGAAAAACTATAATTTTTAATTATTCCCCGAACCCTTACAGCGTGCGCCGCCGCGCCGATGCGGTTGACTCCAATAGATACGCACTGCTGCGGGAAGGCCTGGCGGCGGTGGACCCCAATAGATACGCACTATCGCACTCGCCCCTCTCGCGATGGAGTCAGAGTCAACTGGGTCACGGTGGGCCGGGGGAGGGGGAAAAACTACTCACTCTCGGAGCGGGTGCGGATTTTAATGGCTTTTCGTTGTCGCTCCCATTGGAATCCTATTAATTTCCATTGTGTGTATCCTTATCCGGTTTCGAACGGCGACGCAGCATTGAATTGCAAATGAAAGGCGCGCGCTCGCGTTTGACGGAGTTTTCGAAAACAAAACACAGCGACAACGAATTTTAATTTATCGACATCGTTAACAGCGAACGTCGGGAGAGCATCCCGAGATTAAGCGACTCTCCCAGGGGATCCTCCAGGCATCCTCCCTTCCTCTCCCCCCCTCAGGCGAATGCTCAGCTTCTGGCGTATTTTTGGGCGACGCAGGCCCAGCACCACCTGGACCCGATTTGGGGACCGAGCGCTCTCTAATCTTCGGCTCTAGCGCTTGTCGTCGTCGTTCTATTTTCGTGGATTTACATACGAAATGGAATGCCCCCATTGGATGGGATGTGAGGTAATAAAGTTGAAACTTTTGACGCGACTTGATTGGGATTTATGCCCGTGAATTAAGTTGTAAACACGTCAACTTACGGAAAGCATCGGCATAGACGCGGGATTTTATGGCGAGCTTATGGGGTCAGTGGATGAGTGCTGGCTGTCGAGCGGGCGGCCGTCATAGCTAAGGCTCTTACTTTTTATTCATTGCCAATATTTCAGTCCGAGCTCGAGCTTTTGCTCTTTTATGGATAATCTCGCGTGAGTTGCTGACATTGAATTTCATGCGAAGGGGCCGTCCTTTGTTTTTTCTTTTGGGGCTTTATGGCGCGGCGGATGATGAAGCTCGGACTGGTAACTGGCTGGGGAATAACTTAGCTTGTTTATTGGCTTCTGGAGAGACCTTCGGGATGAGTCCTAAACTTTGAGCCGAAAAGTGTAAGTTACGAGTATTGCCAGTGAAAGCACTAGAAAGCAAAGATGACTTGCCGACATCCGTTGAAGGTGCCTGTTTCCAATTTTATTTCTCGGAGTAAAGGGGATGGTGGGAGGCTTGAGATTGTGGACTATGGTTACGATTTCATTGATTAATCGGCAGTTTAATGACCCTGTCAAGTCTGAGTGCATGCTGGTTGAGGCCCAGGTCCACCCCGGACTGTATAAGAAGAAGAAGAAACCACTCGGTGGCGTACTGTGTTGTGTACCAAAATAAGGTAGCCACCATTATCACGAAAAAACGCTTTGGTTTGATAGACGCATTGCACAAGGAAAGAAAACGCTTTGATTTGATAGACGCATTGCAAAAGGGGACAGCCGTTTAACTAAGCAACAACACTAGGCAGTGACATGTCACATAACTAGCAGACATCCAATCTAGACGTCTGCAGCCTGAAAATTTGGCTCGTGCAAGTAGAGAGTCAATTCTTTTGAGACAACAATGCCTGAAGAAAAGTTCCAGTAGAGAACCAAACCCCTAGAAATTAACTATTTTATTGGTGGCAAATTCACTATTCAGCGTGGCCGCATATTTTCCGTTGTTGGTAATGGTACCTTGTTGTCAGCAAAAGGGATACCATATAAGCACGAATGTATAAGAGATTGACCGGCAAAATGGTACGGACAAAATAATAAGACCGCGGTACCTCTTTTGATTTTCGGATTCTAGCGAGTTATGTTTTATTATATTTTTGAAGCGTAGTGAGTTAGTGCGTCCGTCAAGTCCCTAATTAACCAACTTTCATAATTCACGGCTCCACCTCTTTGGAGTCACTGACGAATGCTCAAAGAGTATTCCTGTCTAGAAAAAAGCTTCTCAACCGTCGCCGTTCGGAGTCGGTATAAAACTGTAGGTCTCTTCCACTCGTGAAAGAAAAATAGCACGCACAACACTAGTGGTTGCTGAGATGCTAGGCCCAGGTCCACTTCGTACTGTCGCGCCACGCATATTTTTATTATAGCACCGTGTACTAAGATGCATAGAATCATTTATGAAAACAGGAAAATTGGCGCTGTCCGTCGAACGTTCGTCAGAACGTCGCTGAAAGAGGTGTCCAGACTCATTCTAGGATCAAAAACAGCTGCCCTTCAGCCAATAACATCGCACATGCCGTAAGGTTGACCACGAACAACATCTCTAAAAGATGTTGGCCAAATTAAAGGTCTGTCCAAGAAAGCCCCTCTCAAGTCAGCTGCAGAGATTATGATTGAAATTAAAAAACAAAGAAGACTTGAAAAGCAACATCTCTTCGTAAGAAGACTTAGAGTAGCGCAGGTCCTTACCAAAAAGCACAGGAAAAGCCGTCACAGAAGACCACCAGAGCTTGACACACAATATGCACCAACATGGTCTAAGTGTGCTGGTGAATGCACTACCAGCCTACTTACCTAACCAGAGCTAACCAAAATACAGCGCACTCTCCCTACGTCGAATTATCATGGGTTACCACATTTTGTTCGCGTTAGAGAGAGTTTGACTTAAGAAGAGTTAGACTTAGACTGCCACTGTATTCATTTAATATTTTTGTCCGTGACTGCATATAGCCCGTCTAGGATGGAGGTGGATCAAAAAAGTGTTTGACTTAAGGAGAGTTAGACTTAGACTGCCACTGTATTCATTTAATATTTTTGTCCGTGACTGCATATAGCCCGTCTAGGATGGAGGTGGATCAAAAAAGTGTTTGACTTAAGGAGAGTTAGACTTAGACTGCCACTGTATTCATTTATTATTCTTGTCCATGACTGCATATAGCCCGTCTAGGACTGAGATGGTGCCCAAAAGTAGAAAATGACCAAATTGGTATGTGAAACTTGAACTTGAGCAGTGAATGTATCTGCCAGTACTCGGGGACACATATTCTTGAATCTGGATCAATTTAGAACTTCAGTACGGCTTTAGGAAGATGAAAAACCACACGTTCTAGAATTCGAATAAATTGAAACTTGAATTCAAAACTTAACGAGTTATTGATCGATGTGACGGCTTAACTCTGATCATCTACTCTCTCTGCCTAGATACAAATAATCTGTGACCTCTTGGCTCTTACAAGGCTTTAGGAAGTACGGCTTTAGGAAGATGCAAAACCACACGTTCTAGAATTCGAATAAATTGAAACTTGAATTCAAAACTTAACGAGTTATTGATCGATGTGACGGCTTAACTCTGATCATCTACTCTCTCTGCCTAGATACAAATAATCTGTGACCTCTTGGCTCTTATAAGGCTTTTTGCAAAAGGTTTTAAAAAACGGAGTGATCCCTAGCCAAATAAGCCATCTCAAAGGTCTTTCAGGCTGGGTTCCAAAGTAGAAGTTGGGGGAAATCTCGAAATGGTTCGTTTCCAGCTGGATTTCTGGACATTCTTAGACCGTCATGCACCTTGAAGTTACATTAAACATTGACATTGAGTACAAATGACGTACTTGCCCGTTCCGACTTGTCGGTCTTTTGTTACAATCAGGGTCTCGAAAAACGAAAGTCACGTGCATTTACTCTATGAATCGCCTTCATTATTCTAAGACGCACTATCAACGTAGACTGGTTGCACTGCTTCTCGAAGCAAGCGTCATCACAACTAGTCATCAGCTAGTCCTTCTTAACTCATGTTGGCACATTGTTGCCGGTCACTTGTTGCCAACATCTTATCAACTTCAGTAACGTAAAGTGTACATTTGTAGGCTGCCATTTGAGGTGTTTAACGATCATATGCTGCACGTATACTTAGTCGCTTCGTACTTACCGATCAGTGGTGGTAAAACGGTGGCTAGGCATGAATCCCATTCTTGACCGTCGCGGCGTTGAACGTTCCTTCCACCCATACGCCCTACGTCTCCGATCTTTATCCTTGAGGTTCGGTCTTTCTCCCCTTCTCCAAGAGCTTTGAATTCGAATAGCTTTCCTAGCCTTAACAAGGGTGTTCATTTGCTAAATGTGGCCGACTCGGTAGAGTTGACGGACCCTTGACTGTGGGACAACATTGCACATTGCATTGAATCCCGAGTTGCATCTTCCTTGCTTGCAGACAGGACAAAGTATACGAAAGGACAGGGAATCCCCTCTGCTACTCTGGTTATTGGTTCCATAAAGGAGTACTGCTGTCATAAAATTATCTTCTTGAACATGATTTCGTCGAGTCGAGGGAGGAGTCTTGCCCCGAGTTGCTCAAACAGACCGATGAGGCAACGGTTGCCAAGGGCGATTCAGCTTCTGGCTCGGTTGTCATGTGACGAGTTCATAATTGCTGCTAACTTCACCTATTAGGTTAGGTTAGGTTGAGGTGGCTGACTGCCGCGCATGCGGACACCAGACACACTTAGGCCAAGCAAATTCGAAGGGATCTTAGTTAGTTTATAGATATGCTGATCGACGGCGTCTCACTTACAAAAGTCCTGTTGGATCGAACATACCGCTGTCCGCTTCCTATCCCACTCTGTTGCGCCGTTAACGTGTGGGCGTTGTGCACCCATTTCTATTCCTTTGATAAATCTGAAATGACATGGAAATGAGGTATTTTCTATCCAATCTCCCCGTGTTCGGTGTCGCAACTGAGAGAGACTGGTGGAAAGAGAGAGTTTTTGAAGAGTATCCTTTGTTTCCAGTCTTCGACGTCACGTCACCTCTACAAACAATTTTAATCGCCAGGGAGACCCATGTTCATACCGTGCAGTCCCACTCGAAGGCATACAAACGTCTCTGTTTTTTGGATCTTGTCATCGCTTCCTTTACAACCACAACTCCACGCTCATTCTCCGAGTCGTTTTGGTCGCCACGGTGGTACTGCCACCGAACCACAGTTGCCACCTCAGCACCTATTTCCACTAATCAGCAATTTCACAAAACACGCGAATTCCGGCTTCTCCCTCGGACAAACAAACAAGCCATGAGTCACTCCGCAATCTAAGGCATCTCCTAAATCCATCAAAAGCAGCTCAGTCACAAACGATGTTAGCGCTCGCTGGGATTGTTCACTTAACGGTTCACTCCCATTGCCCGGAGACACCAAATCAACTTGCCCATCATCGTGTCGCGTTTTTTTTTCTTCTTCTCCTTTTTGGGAGTTCTCTTCTCGATCTCCGCAATCAAATCCACATCGCCACTTTGCCGTGTGCCCAAAAAAAGAACCAAAAAAGTGGAGATGGACGGGAAAAAAAAGAAGGAAAATATAAAAAATTGTTACGAGAAAGGCCAGGCCATAATTGAATGACCTGTCTTTAAGTGTGACGACCTCTCCTCTGCCTAGCGTGAGGCTGGCAATTTTATCCCCTCGCCCCCCTAGCCAGCGTCGGGGTCTTCGTGAGCGTAAAGATCGAATAATTCTCACCTGCAGAAGACACAAGGCATAAGGCACAAGACAGCGAATCGTGCCGATGAGTGTGCATTGTCTTGCAGATGCCCGTACATCAGCGTCGCGCGCATCCGCATCCGCGGCCTGGAACACTGTGCGAGCCGGGGGACAGGCGCAGAACATTGTGTTCGCACAAATGTTTGATGATTCGCTGGCCTTACCTCTTTCCGTTCGGAACACGAGGCTGCCCCTGATTAAGATCTTCTTCGCGCGTTTTGTTCTGACGGATCTCACAATGACTCTATTATAGATAGCGGCTAACAAGCGAGAGAGGCCGGTGCGGCACAAAGAACTCGGGTTTGACCTGAATTTGGGAAATTCTTTGATTGATAGCTTGCGATGGATGAGCATTTCACGGGCGGTGTGCGCGGCCAGGGGATGGTTTTTGTTTGGCTCATGACAACACCGACGAATGTCTGCCTTCGGTGGAATTCTGAAAGAATTCAACAGTCGGTACGGTCGTGTGCGGGGGGAACAAAAGGAAGAGTGAACGCGCTATTGTGCAGCGTGCGGGGCAGGCTTTGTTGCGACTGGACTTCTGAGTATGTCGGACTTTCCCTTTTGTCAAAAGAAAACAAAAAAAAATGTGTGTTTGAAGGTTTTCATTTGATTCTGGAAGTCGGTCAGTGGGACGGGGATGGGATGACTGGCGGTCATTGGCATGGCCATCGATCACGGTGAGTGACATTGTGATGGGGATTAGGTTTGGGCGAGATCTGTACAACACACATTTTCAATCTTGGGCAATTAAAGGCGACTAAGTGCTGGACGAGCCCAAGAACATATGCAATAATTCCGTTGACTCCGACGTAGTTGAACTTCGCTGCCTGGGTTTGATCCCCGGCATGACTAAAGAAAACACGGCCACTGACAATGCTCAAAGAGTATTCCTGTCTAGAAAAAGCTTCGAAAAAAACTTGGTCGTTCGCAGTAGGCACAAAACTGTAGGTGAGTTCCACTCGTGAGAGAACAGTAGCACGCACCACACGACTGGTTTGAGAAGCTAGGCCCTGGCCCTCTTCGGGTAGTAGCACCGCCCATATCATTATTATAATTCATGCGTCCGTCGAAAGTTTACAACAGGTGAATCTGCTGCCCAGACAAACTGACACGAGCATTTTATCATCGTTCTGCACCGAAGCTGGCTTCAGCTGAAGTAGAAGATACTCTAGATCCCACATGGAGCGTAAGCAGCCTTTGTTCAGCATTTGTTGAAATAAAAACCCAAAGATTCACAGCGACGGTCTCGAAAGCGGTCATTTGCTGGGTTTTATGTTGCTGTTGTACAATTTATACTGCAATTGTAAAATCCCGCTCTATTCTAATCTATTTGGACCTCAAGTAGATGCCCCTGAGAGCAGTACCCACCTACTGGTTCTATGTCATCCAATTTTCAAGATCTTTACCAAAAAGTAAACTGCAGATACGTAGACCAAGGTCTGCAGGAGTTTGTTCTAGGTTCAGTAATTGGGTGTAGGTGAATAGCCAATATTTGTCGTCGTCGTTTCTGCTTTAGTGACGATGTGGACTGATTCATATATTAATGCCGCCCATCATACTTCGAGAAGAATGCGGTTTTAATTTCAACTTGCTCGAATATCTTGGCTTCCGTACACCAGGTGGTAAGATGGTGGACTCACATGCCACACTGGTCACGAAATCTTCGAGTTACCGGAGGACGAGTGCAATGAATGGTGAATGTTTTCTCTGGAAGCATTGTTTTCCATCAAATTAAGTTCCGTCACTTTTGCTTTAGTCTCCAAGTGTCGTGAGACAAGCTCAAGCATGAAGATATCCAACTTCGGCCAGAATGACCTCTTGTCCAGGACCACGACAAAGGAGGGAGTAGTGGAATTCCCTTAAAAAGCTCATGGATCCACCGGGGAACCGGGGAAGGTAGAAGAATGGATCGCTGTCAGATGAAATTAAGAGACAAGAAGGGTATAAGTTTGATATCTCCTTGCTCTCCAATTTCTGCTCACCAGTCACTGATGAACAGATCGGGGGAAAAAACTCAAGTCGACATCCACCAGCTATTCGTCTATTTCAAGCTCGAATATGACAGCGTGCTTGCTGCTCCATCAAGGTCGGTAACGAACTCACTGAGACCTTAAATTTCAAAAAAGGTCTTAGACAAGGCGACGTGCTTTTATTTGACTTCTTTAAAATCAGCCTGAAGAAGATCGTGAAAGACGTGCAGAAGTCCGTTCAAATGTTAGTATACTCGCATGACATTGACGCGCGTGGTAGAACAGAGCGAACCGCCAATGAGGCGTTTGCTGGCATTGAGACGGAAGCGGATAAAATGGGTCTAGCGTTGAACGGGGCCAAAACCAAGTATGGTCTGTCGTCAAGGACATACATGCAACACCGATGTCGGGGACAGAGCGTAATAATGGGCAACTATAACTTCGAGGTGTCAAGGACTTCGTCTACCTCGGCTACGCAGTATACTTGTGTGCAAAGTACTAGTCCCTGCTGGAAAGTTGTCATGTCGTAGGTACTAGAATAATATACATATATTGACATTTTGTCTTGCCTTCCGCTTTTACGAAACGTATGTGTGCACCAAGGATTTGAATATGGAACTGCCATAAGGAGCATTAAAGAACGGTGAGCTGAGCTCGTCAGAAAGAATTGAACTAAGCCCAGCGGGGGTCGCTAGAGTCTAGTGGGAGATGCTATGGTATGCGCCTTTTTGTGGAACACAAATGCTGACAAAGAGGCGTATAGTATGATGGTGAGTATGAGCAGCAAGCCGTACCAAATAGCGCTATTATGCATAAAAAGGAGCAGCGGAAGAGGGGTATCGGGCGAGAAGAAGGGAAGAAAAGAAGACTCTAGGTCTTAATTTATATCAAAGATCGACAAATAAGATTAAACGTTCGGCCACAGTCTTAGGAAAGGGCCTAAGTCTTACAGACTGGAGGGTCTGTTCCGCGTCAGGTTTATTTCAACCTCTTTGCCTTTATTGACAAGCTGGGGTGTGACTGATCAAACCAGCAGTCTCCGACGAAGATTGTGCAGCATCGTTAGGATTATGAGCTGGTGACATTAGACGCCCAGGCACATCGAAAGAATGGACACTGATGCTTCGGCTTGGACTGAATTCAAGCTTTCTGGTTCGAGAGGGAGAAATAGAAGACCGACCCTCCGGTATAATTTCCAATTGATCATGGACGCAACTCACGTTGGTTCTGATGGCAGAGAGCAGCGAGACTCTCTAGGATCGAAGACCAACTTAGATCAGACTTAAACGCCTCTTAAAAAGACGTAAAAAGTCAGTAGACAAAAAAGCGAGTCATACTGATTTGGTAGACCCCTTGGGTTATATCCACAAGATTGTGACTGACTTGTTGGTACACAATTTTTTCATCAAGAAAATCAATATTGTCTACATTTAACCGGGAAAACAGTCTGTCGCTAAAATTTGCTTCATTCCTCGAGCTATGTTGAGTGTGGTATCGCCCCAATGGAGCCAACCGTAATACAAAATGCTAATTGCTGCAATCCAGGCACAAGATGTAATGCGCATGCCTTCGCCGGCCTTAGTGTCTTACAAGGCGGGTGTTCCTTCGTGTGGCTATTTTTTGCATTATGGGCGGATGCTCCAGTGATGGGAGAGCTATTTTGTCGGCCAAATTTGCGAAATGTGTTTTATGAAGATTTTTTTCTCCGTCTAGACTGAGCTGTAAATCACTAGCACTCGCATCGCTGCAAGGTCCATATTAAAATTGTTATCAACGACGCTCAGCGACTGTCAGATGTCAACTCGCAAATATTTTCCAATCTGAAATCAAAATCGACCCTTAAAATAAAACGCACAGCAGTTCACAATAATTGGCTTCAAATTTCTTCTCAAAACAGACTCCCATGTCACTTTGGGTACAAAACTCCACTCAAAGCGCAGTCACCAAACTGGCTTACCACCCAAGAACGCATCGATCTCCTGCAGCCCTCCAGTCAAATGCAACCAGAACCTCTTCACGCAACCGATCCAAGCCTAATCGACTCAACACTCTCCGTCGGAACTAACTCCGACCTGCACCCATCTACTTTGCATGTCGACAAGCCAATTTCAATTTCCAACCTCCGAAGCATCCGACCAACTGATCAAGCAGTTTTTATGCGCCGCCACAGTCTCCACCGCTGCCGTGCAGTGAAAGCTACTGTTCACATCGCCACCTCCCATCGAAAGTATGCTTCACTCTCGGTCGAACAAGTGACTTTTCCCTAGACAAGACATCTTCACAATCGACTCGCATGCAGGAAGCCATAACGAAATTTATTGCCTCATGTCTCGGCGATCGTGTACAACTTCACACCGAAGACACTTGACATTCCACCAAGCCCACCACCGTGCGGCGACTGGGCCCAACCTTCGACTCGTAAAACTCGTGTGGCAAAATGCAGTTCAAATTAGCCTAATACCCTCGGCCGCGGCTAAGTCGAGAGGTGTTATAAAATGCTGCCCCTCCGCGACTAAAATTTAAATACTCTCCGCGGCACTTAGGCGCTGTCAAGTGCATCCACTGGCTGCCATTCTCGGGCATTCCCGTGCACGGTGCCGTGCATCTCACGGGTTTTGTTCATCAAACAATTTTCGAGAAAATATGTAAATTCCGTCCACTTCGACGACGGACTGTTATGCAACCATCGGCCGTCGTCTGCTGCCTCCTCGCCCACCGTCAGCGGGCAGAAGCGAAGCTCTGCGTGTACGTTTGATGCTGGCGGTCGTCGTCATCGTCGTCGTCGCGAGGCACAAAATAACTGGAATTGTAATGTATTGAAATTATTAAAGCATATTCGCGCATTAGTCCGCGCTCTGTGGGCTGGTCGGGCGAGGGGGTGGTGGTGTTTTGTTACTCAGCTGCACGAAAAGTATCTGAAAGCCTCCATCAGCCTCAATAACGAAAACACAACGCAAACTATCTACACCAAGTAAACACGGCTTAAAAGGCGAACAAGTTTTTCTAGTCGAAGACAGCCCGTCGCACAGCCTTTCAACCTACCAACTTCTCTGCGCCCACCGCGCCGCTGTCCGCGTCGTCGTCTGCATCCGTTCGCCACTCACATTGAACGCTTTCGATCAGCGTCCAGCAGCAGCGCCGTGTTGAGAGCGACGACGACCGACGGCAGCGCGCAATAGTCATGATCATGTTCGTCTCATTCTCATTTCATTCATTTCAGCATGTGTAGCTCCGCTGCAGAGATACACTTTAGCAAATGAATAGATATACAAATACCCACCGATGGGGGCGAATGCGTGACCATCTGAAAGGAACGAACGGCAAACCTAACGAGTGGTGTTTTTTTTGCAGCGAGAACAGCAACAAGACAAAAGCGCCCTCGTCGTCATTAGACGCAGGCGAGAACACGTATCTCGAGAACGTACAGACGGGCGTGATGAAGGTTAACACCGAGGCAAACTAGATCTCCGCCAAAACTCACGCATGCATAAAGTTTGCTTTTATGCAACACACACGTCCGCACGGCGCGGCAACCGTTTCTTCGCGCAAAAGTATCTGGTTGCCTAAGTACTCGAGTCACCCACACCTAACGGATGCCACAAATTAAATTAAAACTCACTAGCTGTGTCCGAACGGGTCTCTCTATTTTCGGAACCTCCGGTTCTTCGGCTCTTCGGTGTTCTCTGCGGTACTCTGCTTACCAAGGCATTCAATTTGTCAATTCCCCACCGGAGCGCACACAACCCACTCGCGGCCGTTTAGGCGTTTAATGCGAGCAGACAATTAAAGCTGCCGCCGCGACCGTGCCCGTGTCATCACCATCTCGTGCCGATGACCACCATTTTCAAATCAATGACTGACCACCGTCTAGGAGCGATCTCCGCTTTTGGCTCGCAATGATGATGCGCGCCCACGGCTGATGGCCGCTTTGATGGACGTACCGCTCGTGAGACGAGAGACGAGAGACGCGTCAAGTGAATGCGTCTGCTCCTCACACTAATTGTCGCTGTTAACCCATTTTTGGTATCACATCTCCCTCCGGATATAGGTTGGTAATCAATTCTCGATTCAGCTTGATGGCGGCATGGCGCGGCGCTTCGGCTGTGTGGGATGAGTGTGTGCGTGTCGTCTTCCCCTTCAAAAGCGCTCAATTTATTGCATAGTCACGGCTGAAAACTGTTACATTAAATGGTGCGGAAATTTAGGGCATTGCGACATGGCGAGCAGTTCTTCACGAACTCGCATCTTTTGCGAGCGTGGCTTTGTGAATTGATGGCGATGATTTGGATTCCAATTATTTCGCAGGAAATTGGAGTAAGCTGGCGGTTGTGTCATCATGACAGTTATCTAGTGTGGAGCCGAATGTGACGAATCAGATGCTTTGTTGCTTCTAACTGGAGGAAAGTGTCTGCTCTTAAAGAAGTTATCGAGTGTCAGAGCTGCGATCCACGGATCCAATAGCTGCCTTCCATCCATGACTGTCGAGGACCTTCCAGTCATCAGGATCAAGGTGATGACTGATCTGGAGGGACTAGCAATAAACACACACAAAGGCATGCCTTTGGGACGTTATCAAAACGGACATCTCAAGTCGCTTATATTGGGTTGTCCTTCATGGTCTTACATCAAATGTAGAATAAGCAAACTACCTTCAAGGGTATCCAGTGAAGAACTTTGAACACTCATTTCTGGGAAAAGAGTCATTCATTCAAATTCGTGGCAACACTTGCAACGCCATCCAGATGTGACATATCTTACACCCCAGATGGTGGGGCACATTGTACCACATCCCTTTCACTTTAATGAGTACGTCATACAAAGCCATTTCAAGTACCTATCCACCCACCACTAGAATCCAAATAAAACTATCTACAAATTTGTTCTTTCACTCACCCCTGTGCAATTGGATCCCAGGGAAAAACTGCAGAGAAACCCGGGAATCACCCTGACTAAGAGAAATCGAGGCTTCCATGCTATGGTCTGATTTCTTGAGCCCTCTCATACTGTCATGCTGTCTCGAACTGTTCTTGTTGAAACGTGAGTGATTCTCAGTGATCTGACGATTCATCGACTGGAATTGACGTGCCTCTGAATCATTTTCAATCAAACCGAAACCAGATGATTGGAATATAAATTCATTAATTTGTCCGCCTAGTGGTTTCCCATGAGTCTCTATGTGAGTCTCGGTTTCCGAGTACTGTCAACTGAAAGCAATCTGAATGAAAGCAAGTTTGTGAAAACCGCACAGTCTCTCTATACTGGCTCTCTGGTCTTGTGGGTACAAATCGAGGTGGGTGACGAACTATCGAGGCAGGGTGTCACAATCTCGACTAAACCACCTAGGCTCCCAGCCCCCTTCGATACTGAACTGCTAAAAATAGTCAGGAAAGCACGAAATATGAGCAACTTATACCGTGTAACAAAGACCTGTAAACAAAGAATGAAATGTATAACCATTGTAAAATTGCTGCCACAATAAACAAACAAACAAACAAAGACTAACCAAATTACAGTACAGTTGGTATAGTTCCTGCCCCCTGGTTAGCAGGGTCCCCGGTTCGAATCCCAGTGAAAGCAAAGTTAATTCGCTTTTTTCTGGTTTTCAAATCTGGTCCAGTCTCCATTTGTCGTTGGGATCAATTTAACGGCACCATCACTGGAGTAGTCAATCAGTGGTAGAAGTCTGACTAGGGGTATCATAATGGACCAATATGGTCTGAGTGTGCTCGTGAATGCACTAGCAGCCCGCCTATCTAACCAAATTCTTTCTATAAACAGAGCAACATGCTCAGGTCAATATACTTGTCTTGATGGCCATTAATGTGCCTAGAAACAGCGATGAGTCGGGGTTAGAGAAACTCTGCAGCCCCTCCTAGGCTTTCGCTCGTCTTAACTGGAATTCCGCTAGAAACGCTTGGACTCTCCTGTCTCCAAATGCCTTGCCTTTGGTGAAGCTCCATCTTCGCATCAAATTTGGGTATGCCTCTTAAGCTACTCACCTCATTCTTTGGATGTCACGCAACAACTAGGCTTACTCTGAGGAGTCGTATAACTTTCAACCAAGGTTAGTCTGAGTGAGACTGGGCAAGACCCTCTGAACGAACCTAACCTGGCTATGCAGCGCCTGTTGGACCTAGAAACCACTTCTTTGTGTATAGATTGTAATTGCATGAGTAAAGAGAGAGCAAAGATTGTGACCCTTTTTTGGACAGATGACTCTGGAGAGGTGAACCTTTGAAGTGGCTTTTGTCGGGACTTCCACTCGTGAAATGGTTGCTGAGAAGCTAGGCCCAGGTCCGCCTCGGACTGTCGCGCCACCCATATTATTATTATTATGTCAGTCGGGAATAGAAACCAAAGCCCCAATACTTCAGGAGAAGTTGTCAATCATCAAAAGGAGTTGTGTCTCTCTGTACAAAGTTGACACAATTTTCATTCAGTCAACCATCTCATCCGCACCATTCCAGAACCATCCACATCCGACTTCTGTTTGGACAGCCTCCCATCCATTCACCAAAAACTCCGACACTTCCTCATCGCCATCACTTTCGCTTGCGAAAACCCCTCGTTCACCTAAAACACAAGCTCAGACCTAAACACGCTCGCCAAAGAACCAGTCTTGCCATCAAAACAGCCTCCCGCATCGCATTTGCATAAGCAAATCAGCCAGCGGCGTCGCAAGCCCACAGGGGAAATCCATCATAGCCGATAATGTCCACCCTCGGTCTTATCGAGCATTCGAATCGTTACAGCACGTGTGACTTTTATTGAAACATAACTGAGCTGGAGTTCGATTTGGTATGCAGATTCCACGCCTCTCTGGCCAGCACCAGACCAGTGGTGTCTTCCCTGAATACGAAATCACTCTCGCCGTGGTAGCCCCTCTGAATTACTTAATCGCCGATGAACATATCGCACTAATCCTTGCCTAGAAATCAGAGTGCTTCGTATGCGCAACCTCCAAATCGACCTTGAGTCGGAAGTTCTAGACGGTTTTTTGGGGGAAATTTATTCAAGCCTTCACACCTCCAGCCGAGCTTGCGAAACACATTCACTTGTCGCGCCACGCAGAAGCAGCCGCGGCGCCGACTAAATAGAATTCGAAGTGTTAGCCTTTCAGAACTGCTCGCGAAATGTATAAATCTTGAGTTAATGGGGGCGCGAAACCGGATTTTGGGTGCGAGCCGCTGCAGTGGCTTGGTGTGTGTTTTAGTCTAGTCATGGCACGAATGGGCAGTTTAGTCTAATGGTAGGCCTTGTGTGAAGTGGTTTTTTTTTTGTGATAAGAAAGACAGTTAGGCGTTCCAAGTGGACAAGTGCCACAGGCATAGACAGTGCCTTTCACGCTGTGGCCAAATGTCGTTATTCAGCGATAAGATTCGTAAACCAAGTCGCCATGAAGCTTAAGCAGGCAAGGCTTTAGGGTGGTGAAAGGAGCTGAAGTCAGTGACTCAAAGAATTCCATGGAACCGACAGCTGTGAAGTACAGGGTGTTGCCTTTTATGTTCCAAGTCGATTTTGTTTTGCTTGATTTTGTCGATACAGTGCAGTTTTGATTATTGCAACTTCGATTTCTGAAACTCTCGGTTTATCCAGCCAATGTAATGGACTTACTTATTTTCGATTCTTGTTTACCAATTTTGGCATTCGCATCTTTGTGTGTACGCTTTACTATGCAATACATAGCGGCCTACACTCTATCAGTTCTCAAACAACATTCCTAGAATGTCATTTCTTTTCAATTCAGTCCAGGCTTCACACTATCCTTACAATTTCGCGCGTTAACAGTCTTTATGCCAATATTCCGTCACACCAGCGGAGTTCACGAAAATGTTCAGTCCTTCATCACTCTGGCAATCATTTCTGTCGTCATTTTCATTCCGAGCTACGAGCTATCACTTTTTGTATCATTTTTCAAGAATGACGTTAAAAAATGAGTGCAGGCCGCTTTTAGAGCAAGAGGGAACAGTTGACGATATCTTAAGTCGTCTAGACTTAGATCCTATAGGCCAACTTCACAGCTAATTGTTCCCCTGCCTAGCGACGAATTTGAGTGACGTTTGACGGTTATTCACGAAATACCATTCGTCGCATCATTTTTTCATGGAAAGAGTTAAGATCGACTACTATCATAAAACGTTGGAAAAAGTTATCAGACCTCCTGATCATTGGGAGGGAGAAGACTAGGTTCCTTTGCTTTTAATTCGGGATCAAATTTTGTCAGAAAGATTTTAGATACTAAGATATGGGCTAAGATAGATCTCAGAAAATCTAATCAAACGTAGAAGGCCGAGAAGAAGCTTCCGATGATAGTGCAGAAATGGAAGCTATTGATAGACAGTCTAAAGTGAAATTAGAAGCCAAAAATGCTGTGCCGTATGCTTGTAGCGGGCAGAACAAAAGGACCTAATCATTGGAAAAAGTATGCCACCGCAAACAATGCGGATTAAAGCTGCTGCCAAGAGATCTTCTGCAAGGGAACGGTTGAGTTTCAAATGTTATGTAGATAAATTCGCTTTTTTTATAAAATAGGGATTCAGGATATCTTATTTATACATTAAATAGTATTTTGCGTAAGCTTTGTTTTTTGATTATTGCAACATGTAATGTTTTCGTTTCCTGCCTAGAAAAAGCGTCTCAACTTCGCCGTTCGGAGTCGGCCTCAAACTGTAGGTCCCTTCCCCTCGTGAAAGAACAATAGCACGCCCAACACGAGTGGTTGCTGAGAAGCTAGACCCAGGTACGCCTCAAACTGTCGCGTCACCCATATTATATTATTGTTTTCATTAGTTGAATTTACACTGTAATCGATAAGAAAGACTACACTGTTCACTGATCGAACATGTGGCGTTTAGTAATTTTTCTATGAAATCAGCCAAGTGACTCAAAGAAGGTACCTTTTTGATGTCAACTTCTCAGATTCCTGTGTTATTTTAGAAATACTTGCTTCAATGATGTCCTGAAGCAGTAATGTTGTGGGTGGCTTTTGCTCCTTAAAAAATCACGAAAGTTGACGAAAGAAGATCGGTAGTACCAACACTTCAGAAGATGGTCGAAATACACTTCAGAAGATGTTTGAAATCTACTCTTCTTGGCATTATTCAACAATTTCTTGATAAATTTGCCTCGTAGCACGAGATCTGTGTGTGAAGTGGCACCGTTCTGGTGAAACAAACTATCCTGTCGGGGAATTGCTGTATTTTGGGTATACAATGAAACTTCTCTATAGCGGACACCGGCTATCTGTGTCCGACTTATCTGTTCACAGTGGACTTCTCCCTAAGTCGAACAAATTATGATATCCCGTGGTAATTCGACTGTGGGGGAGTCCACTGTATTTTATCTTTACGCCGGGACCATGACGGATTGTCCTTAAAGAGAGGTGTCCCTTATAGAGAGGAGTCCGTAAAGTTCACTGTACCAAGTTCTTACAACATCCTCCAACAGCAGCGGTGTCAAATGCATTGCGTTCTGTATTCTCGAAGAAATATTAGCAAATGATGCCACAAATGCACCGAGTGTCATGGTACTTCATGCAGTTCCTCGACGCGGGTGTGGTGGTGGCTACAGTCACAAACAATTTCTTCGACATTCTCTTAAAAATATTGCTCAGTGAAGCTGGCGTCGGCTAAGTTGATGCACTAGGCAATCACTCGCCGATGGTGAAGTGGACAGTTGCCATATACTTGGCATTAGCATTCATCAGTGTCAAAGAAGTATGACGCTATTAGACAGTCGCTGTTTAACGACCCACTCGTCCATGGTGAACACCGGTGTATAAACCGGTGGCTGTTTTGTCTACCGAATGATTAGATAAGCTGTAGAACTTGAGCCCTCACTTTGTTGCGATGTCCATAATGAATTCTTATCGGCCACCAGAGGAAATAACTTCCACATCGAAGTGGCAATGGATCAAAATTGATATTGAATTGGTTGAGAATTGAAACAACAAATAACAGACTACCTCCCACAAGTGACAATGCCTCCTATGCCTCCAAATACCTCCCCTCTGTAAGTGACAATGCCATTCGAGGACTAAGCCAGCGCAGTGGACAACTGACTAGTAGCATAGAAAGGCGAATCAAAACCAGAGCTGGTTCCTTAGATCGATGATCTTCTGTGACTTCTTCGAAAAATCTCTGACTTAGCGACTGCAGCCTGTTTAGACATTCAATGTGACTTCGATAAATGAAGCAACATTGACTTTTAAGCATCGCAAAGCAACCGGCGAACAAATCGATTGCCGTGGCATCGAGTATCCCAACTTTGAAGCTTGTCAGGTTGGAAACCAAGGCAGTTCTAAAAATAGAAAACCCCTTTTCTACTGGAAAAGTCCTTGGATGAAGTCCGCTGGCGCTTATCCGATGCATCTAGTTTGCCATGACTCAGCCGCGTAAATCAGTCTGAATTTCACCGATGGCTTGGGTTATATTGGCTTTGAGGACCCTGTAGCCTGTGGCCTGATCGCAGAGATCTTCGACTTTAGAAAACAAGCTCTCCACGTCAGAAGACCATGCCCTCGAGTCGCTTGTTCAGAATTTCCAATGTGATGGGAGCTGTGTTGCACGCAGCGCCGCGCCGCGTCCTGTTGAAACCACTTGTCGTTATCATCCAATTCAGTCCAAAATCGGTTGGTAATCATAGACCTACGGCGATGGCCTGGCCAACATCTTTCTCAAAGAAATGTGGACCGATGATCGAAAATCCACACGAAACATTGAGATTTTCGTCCTAAATTTGACAATTTTGTTTGTTGCCCGATTAGAGCACCCATTTTGATTTAACAAATTTATCATTTGCACACTGGACTGGACTGGATGGAGTTGGTAGAGTGCCTCCACCTGGTTAGCGAGGTCCCCGTTTCGAATCCCAGACATCACTTGCCGTTGGAATCAAATTAACGGCACTATGGGTATCACAATGGACCAATATGCTCTAAGTGTGCCGGTGAAAGCACTAGCAGGCCCCTATCCAACCTAACCTAACCTAGACACTAAGTCGGTCCATGTTGATTTGGAATATGTGACAGCCAATTTGACATTGTGTAGCTTCGGCGATATGGCCGCTATCAACTCGGTCAAAGTTCAGAAGTCCCTATTGGGAGACACTTCGAAGCTTCAGAGGTCCCTATTGGGATAGCCTTTAGAAGCTTCAGAGGTGAATAACGAATATAATCTGTTTGACTACCGCTCGGCGGGTGTCCAGACCTAGCAGGGTAGACTAATCGATGGGAAATGCCTCTACGACGAGCTGGTAAAATTGCATTCAATTGAGAAGCCTCTTTAGATTCATGAATGGATTTGGTTGACTTTGAATTTGCAACTCGGACTCTCGTCTCTGATCTAAGTGAGCCCCTGCTGGGGGTGGCTAAAGCTTTAAGGACACTCCTTCGAAGACTTGTCCAACCTTAGAAACCACTTCCAGCTGCGTTGTAGTCAAGCCCTTCTTCTACCTCAGCACTGTGCGAACGATCAGACGTGACATTTGCACCGAGAACAAGTGGTTGGCTCTTTGGACAAAAGAGGATCGACACCAGCGTTGGAGGCAATTCGGTACCAGAACCACCTTTCGGTGTCGAGTTAGTTGATGCCTAGGCCAATCGTGAGCCAAGAAGGACTCCGTCAATTTCTAACCAACTGTCTTTTGAACTCCTTCTACTTCGGCTCTGTAATAACGATCAGAAATGACAGCTCAGGAATCAAGTGGATTGCTCTTTGGCCAAAATGAGCCACACACCTCTCCGAGGCGCACTTGTAGGTGTCTAGGCCAAGGATCTGAAAAAAAAATACCACTTCCTTTTCGTGATGATGGTCAACATCCAACGAAATGACTTTTAAATTAAAAATCAATTTGGAAAACGAAAACCATTCCCCCCTTCCCCAAGACGAGCCTCAGTCATTTTCCCAAGCCGCGGTTACAGTTTGCACCACCATCTGTTGTCGTTTTCCCACGGTACGTCCGGACCCGCCCCCCGTCGCATCCTCGTCAAGATCGCAGCAGACATCCTGAAACCTCTAATTAACGAGCACACACGCCTCATTGCTTCAGCAAAGCGGCGGCGGCGACGGCGGCGGTATCCGACACAAGATCCGCCCCAGACATTCCACTCCACACTCAGACTCTCTCCCCCCGGCATGTCGGTTTCCCCAAATTTCGAGTTTCTAATGTACCACTGCTACAGATGCGACAGATACGCTGCAATTATCTGCTGCCTGGTGAGAGTTTCCAACACACACACAAACGCAGAACCAAAAAAATGAAAATCAAAATCAACGAATTAACGATTCCAATGGCGGTCGGCGAGGTGAAACAGAAGAGATAAGCTTCACTCTCGAAGGGCGTACATCAGACACAACGGGAATAGATACAATTTATGACATCTTCAGATCTTCTCCTCTCCGACAGGAGATTTGCATTTAGATGGCATACGGAGGTGCATTTCGGATTCCTCACGGTTTAATGGGATTTTCCCCCACGAAATGTATCTTCACATCGATTCATTCTCGGCCGCCAGCAAGTTTCGATTCGATTTCCCATCCAAGAGTTCGTTGACATTGCGCTCGGGCGTCTAATCCGACGGCGACCAACGCAACGGCCAACTAGCGTATCAAACGAACAAACTGTAACAAATGTCATTCGGAGTTAACTTCCAAAGTCAAAGTCGAAGTCGAAGACGAAGACGAAGACGAAGACGCAAGCGTCAATGCCGAGAGATTTTAAATGAGGAAGCGGACAAGTGTTGACCTAGATTCTGAGTATCTGTTGGTTTTTTATTTTTTGGATTTTTCATTCTACTCCTCACTCGGTTGTTTGTTTGGATTTAAGTTCAAAGAACAGTTCTTATCGCGTCCACGGACATCGTGTGCTCTTGCGGTGCGGTGCACGACCGTACGAACGCACTCTCTGATTGACAGACAAGAACAAGGAAGCCAACCAGCCAGACAGTCAGACAATCAGATACTCGGCCGGACTGCTGCGGAGTCTCGGTGGGCGCACACACACACACACACAGCAGTGCGCGATGGCGGGCGGTGGGAATTCATTGTTTGTTTTGATAGAATTTCAATAAACAGCTGTCGTTCCTCGAATAGACGCGCTCGCTCGTCTGTTTACATGACTTCAGTCAGTGTCACAGCACTCACACACATGCTGTGCTGGGCTAGACAATGACTGAGATTCCATCGAATTGTTCGAGTAATTCGCCAGCATAATGCCTCTTGTTGGGTGGGGATGGTGGGGGCTTGTTTGACTGGTGGACTTTTGAAGGACGAGCAGAAGAAGAATGTCGTCTTTTGGAGGGCTTTTCAAAGGGAACTGTTTTGTGAAGAACGCTAACAGACGAATCGACCTCCCTCAAGCCACTTGGACCAGGCCAAAGCCCGCCCACTGTCTGCTCTAGTTCCTCCTTCCCCAGCAATCATTAATCCCAAGCCAGTCGTCTTCTAGTCGTTAGCGGCTGCGAGAAAGACAAGCTAATTCGCGGGATGTCATGCGTAATCCTCAGTCAGTTGAACCGGATGTCTCTGAAAGAAAATCTCATCCAAGCCCGAATTTCTTCATGTGGTCTACTGCCTCGTGGGAACGGAAGTCTCGTAACTATTTCGTACGCGACCTTGCGACATCTTAAGTGTGTCCTTCTCGCTCGATGGCTCTCCGCCGATCGTAACAACGTAACACACTCGTGGTATGACGACACAGAGATGTTGACAATCTGCCCTCGTTGTCACGAACTTGAAGAAAAATTCAAGAAACAAGTGAAAGCCACACTTCCGATTTGTCTTGCGTGACAGCACTCGAATGTTTGAACAAGATGCGTTCCTAATGTTGGTCACATCAGTTCGTGGCATCTTCAGCAGTGTCTCATTACCCATTAAGCCCTTTCTGCCATCACCATCATCATCATTTGGCTCTCGGTGCTTATGCGCGCACAGCGCCTAATTCAATGTCGCTTTCCATTTCGCCGTCAATTGGCGTCACAAATTGCAGAAAGTGAATCGTTCTTTTGTCCAAAAAATTACCCCATCTGCCGGCAAATTACTTCTTTCGCGTATGATGAGGACCCCAAAGTGTGCGTCGTTCTATCTCGGTAAGCATGCATCTCCCAGGCCTAACGAGCCTTGACTAAGTTAATTTTACAAACTCCTCGTCTCTGAACTTCGCGTCAACCGCGGTTGGACGGGGGTGCTGCTTCGACTGTGCAACTGCGCCTGGGTATCGTGTAGAATTTACATAACCTGCGTGAAATTACCTCGAATCACGAGTGGATACACAAAAAAAAAAATAAAAAAATGTTGATGCAACATGTGGTGATCTTTCGAACTGGAAAGTGTGCGTTGTCAGCGGGTTTTCGCTTCGCCGCAGTGTCGTGCGATAGAATTTCTTGGTGTTTTTATTTTTGTTGAAAATTTACTCAAGTTTTGACAAGTGGAAGTGGCGGATAGAAATCGAATTTGAAATTTTTGCTCTAGATTCTGACGCGTTTTAATGGTTGGTTTTTGTTTTCTTTTTCGTTGCAGGTAAGCTGACTGGGCAATTAATTGTGAAACTGGATTGCGGTTAAAGGGGTATTTTAGACAAGGTTTGAGTGGACAGATAGACTGTTGTAGAACTATTTACGAGCTGACAGTTAGAGGTTTGGCCATGTAAGTTTAGACTCTAAGCAGTTACTGCGCAGTGGATGGTGGACTATAAACTTGATGGGGCGGGCGAAAGGTGACTTTGGGACTTTCATTTGAATTTTTCAGCATCAAGTGACGGCCGTAGGGTGGATGAGATGCTCTGATGACCAAATTGGAAGCGAAACTATGTTCAGTCGGGTCTTAGCCATCTTGACTTTATTGCGACGCACATACCAAATCTGAAGTTAACTTTTTGCATGGTTTCTCTTTATTTGAAAAATCACGTCATCCGTCTTTCAAAAGAATTACCCGCGCTTTGTTGCCAGTGACCCGTGACAAATGCCCCTCCATCCAGCCATGCTCTCCCTTCGAACAGACCACCAA
This sequence comes from Eristalis intricaria, assembly GCA_964034865.1. Taxonomy (NCBI): domain Eukaryota; kingdom Metazoa; phylum Arthropoda; class Insecta; order Diptera; family Syrphidae; genus Eristalis; species Eristalis intricaria. The sequence goes on from OZ035877.1 coordinate 13,094,590, forward strand.
GACAAGGATCGCCAAGCGAATTCCCATGACGGTTGCCCGCAGAAGGCACATGCTCAAATCCCGTCCATCCCACGATGTGCCTGATCATCTAGCAACCTCACAGGGTGTCATTATGCTCAATCTTTGCATCAGCACGAACCCGAGTCTAGGCAATAACTCAAGTGGACACAATTGAGTGTCCCCAAAACAGAGTGTCTCACGTCCCCAGTCGCATCCGCCAACAACAGACACTCTTCCCCATAATCCCGGCATAACAATTTGCATTCTTCGCCGTCCGAGTTATCAGTCGCAGTGCCCAGGGGCGGCGAAAATAACTCTTTCATTTGACCCCTTGACCGCATGAACAATCGCAACATTTTCTTCCCCAGCAACTCGCTTCGTGCGACAGCGACAACAACAACAGCAGGCGGCCGAACCGAGGGAGAAAAATATGGCACGGTCCACTATTAGGTTACGGCCAGGCTGCCGCACGCCCGACTGTCTGCGATGTTGTTTGTATGCAAACAGCGGTCAAGAGGGTATCTCTGGCCCGGAGCTTTCGAAATCCCATAAATCTGCCAATCATTTCACTGGGGCACACCGAATCCCACCGCCGCCGACGAGAAGATGAAGTGGATGCCGTCGAGCAACGGGCCGACAGACCAACAAGACCAAAACCCAAACCAAGCCCCACATCCAGTTAAGTAATAATGAATGGACCGGCAAAGAGGCTAATTTAAATATATGCTCTCGTCCGTCTTCCCCCCGCCTCGACGACCCTTTTATTTTTTTGTTTGCAATGCCAGCGAGGTGGAGGTGAAGGTGTCCAAATAACGGTTGCTGTTGCCAGTATCATTCTTTAGCCGCGTCCATTCTCCGCCTTTCCTCGTTCACTTACCGTGCCAATAAAAACGTCTTCATAAATACATAAATAAATTTCTTGTTGCGTACTAAATTCGGAATTAAAAGTCTCCACGACTCGGCGGCGGTGTCGTTGTCGTCGTCGTCGTCCCTCCCCCAAGTGGATGGCTGCGTTGCAGTAGACGGTCGACGGACTCTTATTTGCATCAGCACCCTGGCCTGGGCAATTGACACCAAGACGGGACGGCTGCGGAGCGAGGACCCCAAATGCAAAGCACGTGACCCGATTTTTGTGCCCATTACACGCCGACGACACCGAAGGAGGAGGCGTGTAATGGGCAACTGGTGGTGGACGGCACGGCGCGGCGCAGCGGTCGTTCGCGTTCAGGAAGAACTCATTCCTGTCATTCCTCCACGCGGCTGACTTTAATGAGGAATCTTTATTACGGGCCGGGAATTATTTGCTTATTAATGGCGGAATGTTAATATTGACAAATGCACCGAAGGGGTACGCGCGACGGCGCGGCGTGGCTAATGCCTTCGGATGCTGTCTCCGTTGTCTCTGGGTTAATTTGGAAGATTTATGGGTAATTTGGGGGCTTATTGCCTTCCAGGCTGCAATTAAAACGTGTAATTGAGGTCCGTGAGTTTCAGCTCCTCCAGGAGATGTCGACGACGACCGCGACGTACGCATGCGCACGACAGTGGACGGCGGAAGAACTTTTACGATTTGCATAATGAGGCTGTGGCGGTGAGTGAGATGAAGTGGACCTCGGACAAGTTGTGGCCAATTTGCTGTGCACGACGCGGAGTGGAGATGACAATGTGTTCATTGACTCTTGGGTTCCGTGGCGGTTTTTCATTGTCTCCCCGGTTGAAATGAGACCAAGAAGGCGGCTCTTGTTGGAGATATTTCAGAGTGGAGTCAATAAAAGCGCTCCAGCGGAAGACGATCCGATGTGTGCAGCCTTGGTGAGAGGAGGAGTGAGAGCTAAAGCCTTTCAAGAATTTGTCCTTCGAAGTGCCTTCGAACTCGATTTGAGAGTCATCGTCTCAGGCGGTGGCAATAAAGTGGATGCTCTGAAAATGTTGGCTTTGGGATCATTGCCTGTGAAGTGTTGGAAATGACCATCTATCACAATGACCTAAACTGAGGTGGAATTGGTTGAAAATCCGTTGGGCCACTGGGGATAAAGGAATATTGATAAAGAAGCCATGTTGATGAAATTGAGAAGCCATTTCTGAACAATAACACGGACCTTTGCAATCAGTCAAAACTACTAAATCCACCCCACCTCATCTAAATGGCCAGTGTGGCTTTCGTGCTTGCTTCTCCGACCAGCAAGCCATTGCGGTTCGAAGCCTGAGCTAATGCCTGCACGGAGTAGTAGCTACCCCGGATGTCATGAGTAAACTTTCCATTCCATCGTTTTGCACGATATGACGTCCATTACGAATTTGGCCAAGATTACCGAGGTTTGCAAGTCTTGTGCTGAAGATTCGGTTTCTCTCTCCTCTTCTCAAACCACGCAACTCCGAACTGAGGACCCATCTTAACTGGGGCGTAACGACTGGATGGCGCAGTTGGTAGAGTGCCTGGTTAGCGGGGTTCCCGGTTCGAATCCCAGTGGAAGCAAGGTTAATACGCTTTTATCTGGTTTTCAAATCTGATTCAGTCACCATTTGCCGTTGGGATCAAATTAACGGTTAATCGGTGTTGGTAGTCTGACTAGGGATACCACAACGGATCAATATGGTCTAAGTGTGATGGTGAAGGGACTAGAAGCCCCTCTACCTAACCTAACCTAAGTGGAGCGTAAATGTTTACGCACTCAATGTCGCCGAGCTGATTTTGTCGACGCACTTTTCTCTTACTAGATGCAGGTTTTTGAACAGCTCACAGTCACTCATCCAATCTCACAGCGCCTAATGTCTATCGACGGTTCCTCACTTAAGGCCGCTTTGACCACCCGGATGTTGTCTGTGTGAGTGATTGGTCGTGAGTGCTTAGGAGCCAGGGCCGGGGAAAGGTAAAAAAACAGGGAAATAAGTCAGTGCTGTCAAAAGTGGTGAAAATTGCCCACCACCCTGCATCAACTGCATCTGTAGACGGCACTTCAGTCTGGTAGGGGCTTCGTCACGTGTGTTGTACGCCAGTTTGTTTTGTTTGATGGAATTAAATATCCGTGTGCTTAATTTTCTACACCAGGAATCATGCTCTTCGTGAGCGTTTCTTTCGTTTAATTCTGCTTCCACATGAAGTCGGCAGTACTTCAGGACACCGACTGGTCCTACACAACAGTCTGCTATTCGAAGGACTACAAGACTACTCAGGCTAGTCTTAACTATAGCCCAGCCTTTTAAGAAAAGTATACGAGAAACTGTGCCGAGAACGAAGTCGGCGGGGGCTCATTCATCACTGTTAGGCAGCATTGCCCGTCCGAAGAAAGAGAAGCCATGAGTAGGCGTATGTGGCTGCTGCTGAGTTGGCAGATCTTTTAGGCACTTATTACTCACGAATGAGTGAAGAGTTCTCAGGCCGTTCACCTGATCGGATGATCGAGCATACATAATTCAGCTAAATAACTGACTCAGAATATGAGTTGAACTTTTACGACAGTGGTGGACAAAAGTGCAAATTTCAAAATTCCCTAAACACTGTACTGGATGAGGTTTTGCTGCCCGTCGATGAGGGTCTTAGAGCCCCTAGCGAAACCTAGGAAGCGTTTTAGAGTTTCTTTTCTGTTCATTTATCCATCGTCACGTTTGATCAGCATGCGTAGTCTTCTAACAGGCGGTTAGTCTTCGTTCTCGTTATGTTCCCAGGAGATAGTTAACTATTCTTTCTTTGAATGTACAGCATCCTTGATGTGAAACATCTCATTGCTCAGGACCACCTGGAGCTCAGTGTATGCGAGTTGATTTCTGCCAAAGCATTGCGGCATTCTGCATTGACGCCCATTCCCCAATGTCCTTCATGAAAACAGAACCCCGCATGAATTCGCTTTAGTTGAAAGTCAACGTTAAATCTTTCTAATCGTTGATGGAGTCTTGGTTGCCGACAGTGATGATCGCATTTTGTCCTATTGTACTGTTGAAGTGTGATTTTTTACCACAAGCTTCATGACAGTTTCGGTGGCTTCAGATTAAGCGTTGCACTGGACATCAACGTGGATATCGCCATTCCCGATTTAATGGACGGGTTGTGTCTTTCAAAGATTTGTATCTAGTCAGGCTTCAGCCTCGCCTGTCGTTGTCTTCAAAAGCACCGCTCATACAGCGATTGTCATTCTTGTACCATCTCTCAGCTGAGGAGATTTAGCATAGGGTCCATCCTATTTAAGTAGACAAGTAGTCCAACAAGTAGTCTAATCGTGGTATTTTGCTGCTGTAATTTTGGCTCACAGATCTCTGGGCAATGAGTGAATAACGCGGGGGTGAGCGCTTAACCCTTGGGACACAGGCTATAATTCTATGAATTTTGTCGTCACTTCAAATGGTCCATCAACTCACTGGTACATTCACTATGTACATTTTGATGTCAGATTTCGTCGCCTTCTCTTGAAGGTCGAAATGTAGTCATGCCTAGAGACCAATTTAATCTCCGGTAAGCCAATGAGAGTTGCTGTTTGCGCCATTCGCCCAGTTCAGTTCAGCGTGGTAGCCAAAATGTAACAGCTTTCTGCTGTCAGTATCGCTGGGGAACCCTTTGAGCCACCTTTTTGACATTGCTTCCCTTCCCTGGCTTGTAGTGTGAAAGAGGCGTTTGTGAAAAAGACAGGGTCTCAGTTCGAGGATGAGTAACAGATTCCTGATTTGTTGTAATTCACATTATTTTATATGTTACTAGTTGCCTGTGAAATGGCCGATCTTCAGCGCACCGAAACATATCAGAGACCTAGTAATCGTCACGCTTTAGCTGCCTGCTCTCTTCTGCTGCTCCCTAGTTATTCTTTCTTTCTTTTGAGAAACGTTTAAGAATGCTACACTTCTGCTTTGTGTAGCATTGTTGAACGTTTTGATCACAGCGCTTCTTTGATCATTAATCCAATTAGGCCATGTCTGTGGGGATGTATTTAAAAAAGAAGTTTTAATTTTAAACGAACAAAAATTTCGTTAAACTTTTCTTAATAAATAACCTATCTAACGGAAAAGGAATTTTTAAAATCGCGCTGGTAGTTCATGAGAAAAAGGGAAACAAACAAACTATATGCTTTATAAGATGTAGAGTTTGTTTGTTTGTTTCCCTTTTTCTCAAGAGCTGCCAGTCCAATTTGAAAAATTCTTTTTACGTTAGATAGAGTATACATATATACTAGTTTAGATGAGAGAGTTGCTAGTGGAGTCTTGTTAGTACAACAAGCCGATCAGATAAGACCACCATCGAACATGAAACAAGCCGATCAGATAAGATCATGTTTTTTCTGATCGGCTTGTTCTACTGGGCATGTCACAGTGAAAACTCAGATAGACGGACACTTTCTTAGACGGACAATTTTTCACGACCATAGGCCTTAAATTGCATACATTCCCATGGACGGACAACTCCCTTAGTCCGTGCTGCGAACGTCACTGTCCGCCTATAGGAGCTTTCAGTGCATTCACATGAACATATTCAATTTAAAAATATGACATTTCAGAGTTCGTACAGTAGCGTATAAAAGTCCCAAATGTTTTTTAATTTCTTTCCACAAGTCCTTACTGCATCCAATGAAAATTGTAGATGTGCTTTAAAAACCGCTCAAATCCCATGCAGATCTAGATGAAAAGACAAAGACTTAACACCACCACACCCCCTCTCCAGCATCAGACCTGTCAAACAGCAAACCGCCGACAAATTGTCTAGCATTTTCTCAAACATCACCTCCATTCATAGAAAGTCGTTCAACTTTTCACACGACAAAACGGCGCTGTCACTCCTGTTTCGCAGCATTCTGTGTCCAGTGCACCCATGTAGCTGCCTCGTAAATCAGCAAAGCTCGTAAATTCCGCTTTTAATTGATTTTGCTTTTCATAACCCAATCACTTCGCATCCAAGCAGTTTCTCCTCGAAACTTTGCTCTCTCTCTCTCTCTCTCGTCTCGCTCCCCCCGATTGTTCCAAAATACAAAAAAAAAAAACATCTCACAACACCGCGTCGCCGCTGCCACCCCTGCTTTCAAATTCAATGCAATGTATGCGCATAAATTACCCAAGATTTCTAGATCCCCGAAAGATAGCGAGTCTGGCGAGCGACAACCCGAGCTACAAATTACCATAATTCGATTCTTAATCGTTTGGAAATTTAAATCACCGTCACCGGATTAGATGCGCGATCGAGATACACGTGCAGTGAGCGGAGAATGAAAGGAAGGCGCTCGCGTGTTCGGGGAAACGCCTGCAGTTGCGACTAATCTGTGTGCATCACCATAAACACTGATCTGTTTTCCTTAAACTATCGTATCTGCAGCACGGACTCTGTGATGGTGTTTTTTTTTTATTTCGTTTCGTTTTACTTATTCATATGCGATACGAGTGCGCGACGCTGCTGAAGTGATCATCGACTTTCTCTTTCCGGTGAGTGAGCTGAGAGATGAGTGCAGCGCCCGGTAGCTGTCAGAAAATGTCAAAATATCTGCTGATGAAGAGAGGAGGGGAAGTGATGTACTGGTGGAGCGGATACCGATCGTGCTGAGTGTGATCGATAAGGAATCTCGAGCTACACCTCAACAAAAGGGAGTGTAACAATGATGCTTGTCTGTGCGCTTCGAAGTGGCATCTGAGTGAGTTTCTAAACGCGTGAGTGTCAACTTTCCAGTTTCTGGGGAGCAATGACTTGGTTTTGGATGTTAGAAGGCGGTGTGGTGGGTGTGGGTATGGATATGTTTGTGAAGGTAGACGATCATAAAATCGAGGAGGCAACTTCTTTTTTAAAAGGGAACTACTGATTGAGAGGCGGGGAGTTCTGAGGTCACAGCTGTTTTGTCCAACGATCATGTCCTCAGAGAGATTCTCAATCGATCTTGTCCAACCTACAGCGCGGTAGGGCACGATGGGGCGGATGATGATCTTACTGATCACTGATCTTACTGGGACCACTGTAGCTACCGCTGGGCATCGCCTCGTCTTAAGTACAGGCTCTCATCGGCATGACACACTCTCCCAAATCCACTAAGGGCTTGCCTTAAGCTGCACCCGATCTACACACAATCTTCACATAGCCAGTGTGTATCGATGCGCATCTGATTTCATTCTTCTCACAAGGTCGTAAAGTATCCGCGTCTTACGTTACTTTGTTGTCACATCGATCGGATCAAGCCCAGGTCGGCCGAGAATTCCACCGCTTGACGCCTGAGACCAGACTTAGATTTCCCAGGCGGCCACAGCAAGGCACAAACCTTCTGTTCCGAACCATTACGAATATGGGCTGCACAAATTATGACTACGCGGGCACCACGATCGCTGGATTCCAGTTTCCCTCACGTGTTCCTCCTGTTTCTTGGGCCCAAACACCTGATGGCCATCGAATTAACCGAGTTAATTATGCACGGTGACGGCAGCCGGGGGAGCGCGCTCTTGTGCATGCAAGGCCGCGATCGGATTGGACCGCAGCTCTCTAGTCTATGCTATCGAGTGTTGGGAATAATTAATTAGATTTATGAATTTAAACGAACTCCGTGGCAGTTTTGCTGCGGCGATATCTAGCTCCACTGCTCGTGGATGGTATGCAGATACTCGTACTATTGTGTATCTCAGCGGTCGAATCGGGTGTAATTAAGTTGTCGCTGATGAAATGTTCGTTATTTTTGTTTTCACCGCGAGAGTTGGGTTGTTGTGGTATCGCGGTCTGGGGGTGCTCGATGTGGGGTTGCCACGACTGATGACTGATCAGAAAATGCATGCCGCGAGTGTTGTCGGGCGATTGAAATGATTTATGAGACTCGCGTGGAATGTAATCATTTCCATAAACATACGCGTGACAAGTGTCTTGACGAGCTGCAGTGGTTTCCCTTTCGAGGGGGCTTACCCTGAACAGCGCATTGCTGGAAATTCTTTCTCGACCGTGGATGGGGTTTCGAAGCGTTCCAAGAATTTTTTGACAGATTTTATGATTTCTTGAAAAAAGGTAGAAATTGTATGTGTGATTGAAATTCCCTTGAAATCGACGAGTTCCCAGACAGACTTGAGAAAACCTCCCCGCCCGCCTTTGGAAAGAGAGATGGTGATGGGGTTTGTAAGAGAAACACGTCACAGATGCGTTTTCAGGGGTGATTCAGTTGGAGGCTACAATTTCAAAGCGAGAGTTTGAACATTGCCTATTTGAGGGACTTGGAAAATGTTGATTACATTAAACTGCTGAGATTTTGGCATTTTGTGCACATTAACACAAGATCTTTTACCACCCCCCGCATTTCCGTCAAAAAAATGTCTGATTCAGTAAGAGGTTGCAATTTCAAATGCACACCAAACGCTCATATCTCTCCTGTTGTTGAACATTTCAATTTTCTTAAATTCCCACATTGTTGACATTTTCTGGGAATTAACGGGTTATTTTCCATCGCCAACCGCATGCCTGTCAAAATTTTCCCAAGCACATGTAAACAATTTTCTAATTCAGTTAGAGGTTACAATTTCAAATGGGCGCCAATCACACATTTCTCTGCTGTTATTGAAAATGTGAAATTTTCTATAATCTTGGCTTCTTGACATTTTAGGTGCATTAACACCAAATTTTTTAACACCAACCGTATATCAGTCAAAAATTTAACCAAACACACTCAACACTTTTCTCTTCCAAAATATCTCTTTGCAATCCATTGCTATTCCCTAGATAACGGTAAATATTTGACCAAAAAAGTTTGACACCTGCCTCATGCTCCCCATCTCCCCTTTTCTTTGACATAAGCGAGATATCATTTTCGTCGCTTCCAGATGGATTTTGATCAATTTCAAAGTGCAACCTCTAGTTGAATCCGAACACATTTCGCGTACATTGTCCAAAATTCAAATCCCTATCGTTTGCTGCTAGTATTGACATTCCTTGCCTCCCATTGCTTTGAATTTGCTGACAACACATCTGCATCTCGGTCTAATCTCCACCAAAGTCGGCCCGACGCGACGGTCAACCTTCAACTGTCGCCAACGGAAGTGCGTTATTCGATCCCGGACCCGCGTCATCCATCCGAAACAAAAACCGCCTTATCTCACCGCTGAAGCCCACAAAAAAAAAAAGAAAAAACATTGTCTGATCACAAATAACGTCAACTCGGCAGCATATCGCCGAGTGCCAACGCCAGTGACTGCCGCTGATATGGATATCAGTCTGACATCCGAATCTGTCGCAGGGAGACAAAAGCAAACCATGCGCCCTCCATGGCATTGTCCGGGCCACGGTCTCCTCCGCCTCTCCGCGGTGCGCTGCAGGGTGTTGTGTCACTCAGGCCAAGCGACGTACACGGTGGCATCTCCCACAGAAGCCGTGCGCCGTCGCAAATGATGACGAAGAAGATTCATCAGCATTTGCATAGAGCATGCCAGGCCACTGGGGTGGCTCGGCGAGTGAGTTTGATGGATGCCCAGTCGTCCGCGGAGGATCGTCCGTCCAATCGAGACGACTGCAGCCAGCCGAGGGACGATAGAAACGCCAAACATGGCTTTTTCATGTAAAACAACCGCCATCCATGATGCAATCATCTTATCGCTCTATCCCGACGTCGGATCCGACGACGAATGCCAGTGATTTGCATTTCGCTTTGGCCACCGCGCACATGCATTTGTTATCGTGTCGCCCTGCGTTTTGCTCCGCTTTATCATGTCTTCATGGCTTTATTCGGAGGAGGCTGGGTGCTCGCCGAGTGCCTCTTATTTGGCATTTGCTGAGGCGTTTAATTTACCACACACACATGGAGAGTGACACACACCCAAGGGCAGCCACGCATGGGAGCATGAGGCTTCGGAGTGGCGGTACAAATGCATCTGAATTAAAAATTCTGATTGTGTAATTGTTGTGTGTCGGAGAGGAGAACACCCAGCGCTTGGGCTGTTTGTAGTCGATGATGGTCATGTCCGGTTGCGCCGCGCCGGTCGATTGGCGGGCCAGCGGCGAGCGGGGAACGCATCTACGAGTACAAGGCACGTCACGCATCAGTGATGGATGTTTGATGCCGTGTTACCTGCCCGCTCTATTGCCACACTCGTCGTCGCGCCGCCGGTGCTGGGAGAGGTGGGTACCTTGGATGGGTAATTATTGAAGCTGCGGCGCGGTGGCGGACATGGTTACAGGCCCAAGCGTCAAACGCTGTTATGCAGAGTGACCCCGTCTGGCAGCCGCGGCACTCCCCCTAGTCTTTCGTCTGAATTCAGATATAAGTCTCGCTTCTAATTGTGGGAACGGTGCTCGGTGTTCGGTGTTCGGTGTTCGATACATCATGGGTAATCGATATCTATGACTCACGGGCAGACGGCTGCGGCTGCGCGGCTGTTGCAGTCTTCTTGCACAACTCTGTGGCACCGAAATCGCAAGTTATCCCAGTCGCCAGTGGTGCTGTAGCAGTTGCTGTTAACCTTTTACATGGATCGAGCATTCCACTGGCACGGTTTGGGTTTTTGGGGATGCCTGACTGGGGTATCTGCTCATATCCATCTCCTACCGTGGAGCAATGCAGCGGTTTGTGATTCCAATTGGTTGATAGGTGAGATCAGCCTCAACGACGACGAGAGTGAGGCATGTGCTGCCGCCGAAGTTGGCAAGACAAGTCTTCGCCTCGTGTGGTGGCAGTGTCGGAATGGCATGGCTTGCAGTGGTTTGACCATATTGTGTTGGGAAAATATGCACAAATACCCATGTACGAGTGGTATATCCGCCGCCCTTCCCCATTGCCTTACAGCCAGTACTATCGTAGTGTCGTGCTGCCGTTTGGTGGTGGCTGCTGGATTGTTGCAGCGCGCTGGCTGATACATGGAGTCAATGCTATTTTCCATGTTTTTCATCAGCCGCAACATTTTCATTTGAAAGCGAGTATCTTTCATCTAGCGAGGGAAGGCGCGCAGCAGCGGCAGCGCTAGCGGCGGCAGAGGTTATCGCTGTGGAAGGTTGTGCGACTGATGAGTGAGAGTCATAAATTTAATGAAATTTTTTTTCCCTCGTTAGCTCACCGGCTGAGAGGATGAGGAAAGCGTTTGGCTTTTGCAACGATCTCGTTGGGAAATTACTTGGCTGGTTGTGGCTCGTCTCTACACGGGGTCTTGACAAGGGAAACCTTCTGTGGAATCCTTGTGAAGGTACGGGAAGCACTGGACAGGATGTGAAAGAAAAGCCACGCCATGAGGTGTGTTGCTGCTGGCTGATCGCTGTGCGTTGCCCACGTTTGAGGTTAGATCAAGTTAAGACCACACTGAGGGTGAAGGGGGGAACAAGAGATTCATTAGGAGGTTACAATTTGATAGAAGCATATCTTGGAGTTCCTCTGATGTATCACGTAGCTGACCTTAGACCTCTTGAGCCATTGAAGCGAGTTGTAAGAATTGAAAAACTGGGCTGAGAGCAATTCATTCGAGTAAGTCCTTACGACTGTATGCAAATGGAACGGGTGTCTGGAGGGACTTCTTTTAAAACGCCTGAATATGAGGAGACGAAAAAATGTACACAGGAACGCTTGCGAGTCTGAAATTTGTGGTGAAATATTGCAGTTGGCGAGATGTTCGTCAACAGTCTCTAAAGTCATTAAATTAAGAGAGAAGACAGTGCTTGGATTGAAGTAGAATTCTCGAAAAACAGTCGTCAGAAATTGGGAAGGGAGTTTCTTCACTAGACGACAGATCCAGTGAGGCGAAGAATATCTGTGAATGATACGATGGCATCCATTGGTTGAATGGCTAAGCTTGTCATCATTGTTTTTGTCCACATAGACACATGCCGAGCTGCCCAGTATAGCAATGGCGTCCAACGTGGGTTTCGAGCTCATCCGATTGCGAGAAGTATGCGGGTCACAGTTCCTGGCAAACTTCACTTGAAAAGGGAGACTAACAGGAATATTCTTTCAATTCGTATCATTTGGAGAAGAAGATCATCATGAAGTGACATGCCTTTAATGCAGCAAGCGAGCCTATAAGAGAGCCTTAATTCGGGCTCACGTGTTAGAGAAAGAACGGCTTGGTCTTATGACAAGATAATTACAGAGTGTCTATGTTCGATTTAAAATCAGTGCCAAAATATACGACGCACACAAAGGCGACAAGCTGTCACAAGTCAAACGTAACACAGAAAGACGCTTTACGTGTCCATGGACATGTTGCATGATTCTATCCGAGCTTCATTTCAATGATTCTTTCTTGTAGTTGTCCAAGTCGTTGAAGAATGCCTTGCCAATGAACACTTTGACAATTTTAGAATTGGGTTCTGACCGAGCCAGAACTTCAAGATCGGAACTTAATGTGCTTAACTTACACTGCCGTTCCAATTCTCGGGGTCGTGAGTCTTGGAACGAATATGAAAAGCTAAGGGTGCTGTCATCAGCGAAGGAATGGATTGGATTAGAAGTAGCAGACAAGCGATCGTTTATAAAAATGAGAAAGAGTGTCGGAGTCAGAACTGAGCCTTGGGGAACACCAGCATTTATTTGGTGGATATCAGACTTGAACCCATCCACCACAACTTGAATTGAACGGTCCGAAAGGTAATTTCTAAAAAAAAAATTGAATTTGCCGAGAAAAGAGAATTTAATAAGATTAGACTCTGCCTATCCTCAGAGACGCCTCGAGCGGTCTACCTAACGTGGAGGGCACCTATTTGATGCCCAAATAGAAGAAGAGATTCGTCGATACCATAGGCACTGCATTTTCGACAAGAGAGCTTGATGCCGAACTCTGTCAAATGTTTAGAAATATCAAGCGCAACGATCTTGCATTGTGCAAAGACTGGTCCCACTTTTCGGTGAGCTAAGCTATCAGATCACCAGTGGACCTGTCGCTGCGGAAGACATATTGTCGGTCATTAAGAAGCTTATCAGTGTTTCCATGACCTTATGAAGAAGGGACGAGAAAAAGGGATGGAAGACAATCTGGCAGTGCTACGGGTCGGTACGAGGTGGGTGACGAAGATTCGGGACGGACTGGACAAATGGTGTTTTCCATCTGCTCGGAAGGAGACCTAAAGAGTAGGATAGATGAAAAAGCTTACGCAGTGGTTTTGCCAGCGCAGAAGAAGTATAGAGGGAATCCCATCCGGGCCAGCGGATTTGTGCACCTCGAGATCTTTCAGTACTCTTGCAACTATACGAGTGCGGAAGTGGATTTATCCCATAGTGAAATCAACGCTCTCAAGTACAGGTGGAGACAAATTGGAACCTGCTAGGGTTGAGCTGGCTGCAAAATGAGTCGCAAGCAGATTAGCTTTGTCTAAGGAGCTGACAGCTGGAATGTCATTGTAAATGTAAACGTTGGAATTGAAGACGAGGCGGAATTCTTTACGTTTTTTACAAATGACAAAAGTTCTTGCTACCCTTGGGACATTATAGCACTTTTTGCCGCAACTTTTGCTCATAAGAGTATTTCACACGTCTGATAGTTGAATTGCGGTCATTTCTGGCCCGTTTAAACTTGTTCCGGTTTTCCTCATTAGGGTTGGCTTTGTATGTCCGGAAATTCAACTCTCATCTCCACCTTGATTCCCTTCAATTCATATTCAAGACTTAATCTGGCAACTTTTCCAAATTTCACGTTTTGTCGCAGAAGCCATTGGCTCTATATTCCTGAACTGCAACGATTCTTGATCGGTTGTTGGCTGGTAAACCTTCCACCAGCCAACAACCGATCAAGAATCGTTGCAGTGTTCGGGTGAGTTGGTTGGTAGACCTAGCAAATACTAGCCAGGCTCACCGGGGTTGCTTCCGTGTACGTTGAGTGGGCAGGAACCATGTCTTAGACGGTGGAAAGAAAAGAACCATCGACCTATACCTTAATAATGAAGCTGCCTTCAGTGGTCTTGCCAAGCAACAGGCCAAACGATGTTCTCAAAACAGTCAAGGGCCCACATTTCGTCTGCTGGCAAGAACAATATCACACAAAATCAAATCAATGTCAGTCAAAGTACCTGCTACTCGTGGCAGAAATCATTGTTTTGGAATAAGGCAGTAGTCCTTGGCTTTAATTTTCATTTACATACGCCTCAATTATTTCTTGACTACATTGAGTGTCATTCGCCATCAATTGGTCAAAGCCTGTGGTTTTTCAGAACCAGAATGCACATCTGTAGACCACACCATAACCTGATTACTGTCTCCAGATGGCTGTGAACAATGTGGTGTCTTGGTCAGCACTCCAACGGCTTCTTGGTAAGTTCTGATGATTCTCCAGTGCTCTCCAATGAATCTTGCGAGTAAGCAACTTTCTTGTCCACCAGATTAGCATGCAACCCCCAAGAACCACCACGTTTTGCCCATTTCTGCTTTAAAATCGAATTCAACACCACCACCGCCACCTGACATCGTCTTGAACCAGCTCTGGCAGCACCCTTGGCTCGATTGCTGCCCCCTTCATCGACTGCATGCAACCCTCCTCGGCAGGGCTTCCAACAGCGCCCACCACCCCATCGGCACACAAATCAATTCAAATTGGTGTCACCCCATCGATAGAACGTCGCGTCGGCTTAGTGCCGTTCCTGTGGTGTGGCACTTGTGTGCCAATTGCTCAGTCATTCGTTTTGTAAGTCGTCACGAAATGGTCTTATGTTCAACCTCAAGCACCCTCGAATCATCCTTTTTCAAGGGCCACCCGAGTGGGGCCAGGAGATTAACCGCAAATTCAGCTTGGGTCTGCATTCTCTCCGACGCTGTGGGTAGACTTCCTTCAGATCCTAGCAACATTGTATCGCGATTAGGCGCCTCCACGCCATCCTCCACTCCACGTACTCGTGCATGTACCTGCATGGCATGGCATGGCGCAGCAGAAATTCTTTGCATATGACCTCGATTCCCGGGCTGCGCATATCTACATGCATTCCAGCACCAGTGCCGAGGCACTCCTCTTTGTCTATGCACTGAGATCCACCTCCGAGTGCGGATTCGGCTTTTTTTCACATCGTTACAGCATCAGCAGCAGTCTCAGCTTCTCCCATGCCACTGCCGTGCACATAAACAACCAGCGCGTACCCGCAAGAGCAGGTTCCGTACGAGTATGCGTCCGAAATGGCGAAATGGCGAAATTCTAGCATTATACCGTAATCATAATCAAGATTGAAGCCTCCACCGACCGGTGGTGTGTTCAGACCGAGAAACGTTCTCCCTCTCGCGCGCAAATTAATCGCTTCGACCATGGATGCACACACATCAGGCCCGGAGAATCATCGTCATCATCATTAAAGTTCCCCAGCAGCGTCCCCACCGGCCGGCTGCCTGGCTGGTTAGCTGGCTGGCTAGAAAATTAATTTTACTACCGAGCGAGCCAGCGAGTCCCCAATGCATCTGCGCACGGTAGGTAAGGAACACTTGTTCCATGCTCCGCTCGTGGCTCGTCGCCGCAGAAGGTCACACGGCTGCTTGGTCCGCGATATGGAAATCGGCCGAAGCAGATTGCCGGCGCGCACACACAGCTTCCAGGTGATGATGGTGATGATGATGCTGCTGATGCTCGCTGAACTGTTTAGGGGAAGTGAGCTTTGCATAATCTCTCATCCTGTTCCGTCCGCGTCCCCCCGCGCGCTAGATGGTAATCATAATTCCCTCATGACCATATGCATGGGACAAGCAACGTTTCGGAATTCTATCTGACGGCTGCGGTGTTCGATGGTGCGGCCGGCATGTGGTGTGCAATCACTTCCTTCTTGTATTTTCGGGATTTATCTGACGAGATAAGATGAAATGGATGACGGTGCACTTAGAAACGTCGCAGTGACCGCAGGAGGCTAGCCCCCTTGCACTGGGTGTGTGTGTGTGGAATGTTGGCATCCAGGGTGTTTCAATTATTTTTGATTCCACTGCGGGATCATCTGGATTTACGTGTCAGTGTCATAATTGGATGCGGCCCTGGCTGGGTGCACTGGGAATCGGTTACGGTTACTTCCTGCTGGGGGAGACCGAGTGCTCGGCGGATGTAGGAAATCTTGTTTTGCGACGTGGCCTGAGGTGTGTGTGTGTGTCAAAACCAAGTGGCCACTGACATCGGCCGGGAATTGAGAGGATTTGGGAGTTGGACGGTGGCAGGGCGATTGAGTTTGTCGCTTTGGACAGCCTTCTGTCGCTGGATGCAAGACGGCTTTGAGGTGGGGAATGGGATCTGCTAGGGTTTTGGGTTGACGAACAAAAACATGGCGAAACATGAAACAAGAAGAAGGTCGGGGTGTTAAGAAGATGCAGCTTGACACTAGATCGCTTTCTGTACCTCTTGACGTCGAGGTCGGTGTAAAGAGTCAGTTTAAAGGGTTAGCTCTAATGCACGTACATAAGCTTAAGCATATGTGTTAACTGGAAGTCGTCAAGCGTATCGTCGCATTTCAAAGTTCCCACAATTGCTTTTTGGAACCTACATATGATGGCAAAGTTCCAATACAAACGTTTATTTACGTCCGTAGACAGGGCTTCAAAACATAGCCACTTAAATAAGCAAAAGTGAACGACCCCAACAGGAGTAAGCGAAGCGGCCACTACCCTCCTCGAAAAGCAAGTGCTGCTAAGGATCGCCTTATCACGGCCTGTGAATCCATTCATCACTTCAGCAGATATAGAACAGGAAGTGAATACAGTACATGCTGTTAGCTGTGAAAGAATCCGAAGAAGGTTTAATGGGAACCCATTAATCGGCTACGTAGCCCAGCACAAGCCATTGGCTTCCAAAAAAATATTTCAGCAATGTTTCATTTCGCAGAACATATGCTAGAGCCTAATCTAGCATTCTGAATTGGAAAGATCGACCTCGTCTTACGACCCGGGGACGTAATATAAGAAGACATGGCATTAAGGCTCTAGATACCGACGGAAACTGCCCACAATGCACCATCCTCCGATCATGGAGGAGTGTACAAGACCAAATTAAGACAAACATACCTCCGCGTGATGGACAACTTGACGTGGTGCGGGGGTTTAAGCCGACCCCCAAGCCTGCTGAAAGGATGGCTCTACCAAGGGGAGTTTCTTCTTGGACAGAGGCGCCCCAGTTAGAAGGATGGGGTGTTCGGTGAACTCAATCAACCTGTGGTGGTGTGACCAAATAGCAGACAACCATGAACGAGCTCCTTCAGGTGCACTGGCCAGCGCCTGTCGTAAGTGGTTGACTGTCGTAGACCCGGCTATGCCATGGCGGCTACTGTACACACTGGTATACTCGTGGGACCAAAATTTTCAAAAATATAAAATGAACAAAAACAAAAATAACAACGACGACACAACTACTAAAGAACAACAAGACAAAACACCAAACGCGACAAATCAAAAACCCGGGGGGTATAGTTGAGTACAGGGATGCCTCCTCATATCCCTTATCAGACATTGATTACGAGTTTGGTTGCGGTTCAAACGCAGAAAGGCCTCAACGGCAAAGAAATTGACACCGCACGTGAAACAACAGCGTGCAATCAGAAGTGCCAGGTTCCAATTTAATCGGATCCTCAACAGTTGGACAGACTGGAACAAAGACACTTTTCCTTTTCTGAGCAAGCATTCTCTTGACGGAGGGTAAAAGCAAGCCCAAGTATGCCCCTACCGAACTAGAAGACTGCTAGCATTTCAAATAAGGATGCTACCGGGAAAAGGACAAAAGCAAACCGACCCGGATGTAAGGGTGCCCAGAAGGACCTCGACCTACTAGACACAGGACGACCGGCAAGGTGGCTAGTAAACCTGTTACAGGTAAGCAAGCACCAACTGCCCCTAAGAACTCATGGTTCAAACGACCGAGATTCCAAGACGAGGCTCACAAGACACCAAAGAAGGGTAGGAACATTGATACAGTCGACCCTTCAAGGATGTCGTCAAAGGTGACCTCTTATGTGGGATCTCTGACATGTAGAACGACGAAGGCAGACTCAATGGGCAGAACTGGAGGGTCTTAACGACCGAAATTGCTGAAGGGTTACTCAAATACGGAACTCAAGACGTGGGCTAGAGTGGAGGGCACAGTGGAACCTACCCATTCATGTGCTCCAAACAGTTAGTCTTCTTCTGTCTGTCCTCCAAAATGCCTTCGGAACGTCTGATTCTGGCGAAATCAACTAGAGAAGAATGCACTAAATATACTAACTTGTTAAATTTACTACGGATTATGGGATATGACTGTCTCCGCACCAACAGCCCTTTCCGACTCTAGTAATTCAATTGAGCTTGCGTTTCTGCTTTGGCAAGGCTGTCCTGTTGTCCCTGTGACGACCAGTGGTGGCTGTCATTCATGTGGCAGTTGGTTGAGTTAAGCCTCTTAACTGGAAGAACAGAGATCAGAAAGTGCCCTACAAGGTGTATGCATTCCTCTTGCTTCCAGAACAGTCGACACTAGTGTCCAGTGTCCAGACCAGTTCAATGCACCTTTTCCTCCCAGCACGTCCCTCGCGATCCACAAAAACAAAAAGAACCACCACCAATTCCAGTAACTCCCTGCAGCACCCATCCACCCCCCGTTGCCAATGCAACCGCCGATGATTCATCTCCAATTGACTCAGATTAATCTCGAGGCAAGCTCACTAAACGGCATTTCTTCCGCGACCAGACCCGGCTCGCCCGGAATCCGCCCCGAAACGGCATCTCATCGGGCTGCTGCAATCAATGAGAGCGCGCACAAATTTCGTGGCACATTGCACGCCGCAATGAGCTAGGAAAAGCATGCGCAACTTGACGAGAGAGATTCAGCGATGCCATGGCCGGTATTGACTTTGGCATCCACTTTTCCTTTGTCTAGCCCCCATTGCGGCCGACTTTGCGCCGTTGTCTGGCAATCAGAGATCTGCGCGAGGATACGCTCCAAGCATGTGTGTGCCAACAACTGAGGCTCCGCGCAAGTGTGTAGCCACGGCCAACTGTATCTTCCACTTTCATATCGCCAGCCAACAGCCACGGGAATTGGCTGCAATTTGGCGGCATGCATGAAACTCTGCGGCGTTTTAATTTGCCCGTCTCACGAGACGAGACGAACTGCAGACGGGAGGCTGAAGGTCTCATTTTCCATGCAAATTGTTTGCATTTCCCAGAATCCTCCACACTCGTCATGTATTGAAGGGCAATTGAAGAGGTTGAGGTCTTGGCGGGAGCGCAGACAGTTTGCCTGTCGTTGATTATATGGCGTGTTGGAAAATTTGCTTAACAATGGGCTTCGAGTCGAATCCTGTCCCCACACCGCGTCTGGATGCAATTCCCGCAATTCATTATGCAAATTCGGTTAGAAAGCGAAAATGCATCGCATTCTGTGCTGAGATTATATAGGCGCCCGCGAACACTTTCCGAAAGTCTCTGCAGAAACGGATTAGCATGATGGGACTGAAAATGCGCGATTTGCATACGACCGTAAACATCCGCGAAACTGAAAGGCAACACATGCACCTCGGTCGGGCGACGACAACTCCTACGACCGCGACGATGGCCTGCACACGGCAAATCGGCTGAGGTTGGCTGAGTTATCTGAAGTGAGCTTTAATGCGTTCGAAAGGCGATAGTGGCGAATTTTGGCTTGGGATCGTTTTGTTCTGCGCACCTGCGCGAATGACGCGCATGCCGGTGAAATCGGCTAATGAACCGGATGTCCTAGTTGCGGACTTATTTGGAATGAGCTCATTTTGGGACTTTTGTTGGAGATGTCAAGGCGAGTGTGTGGATGGAATGGAAGAATCAATTACTGGTAGCAATGAGTTGAGGGCGATTGACTCGGTCCAGAGGAACAAAGAGAGAAAGGCTACGGCCCAGGTCCACCCCGAACTGCGGTGCCCTTAGAAGCATAAGAATGCATTGGCTAGTGACGCATTGCTTATAGCCAACCAACCGTGCGCTCTTGAAGCTGTGAGAAGCAAGTTTCTGTTTATTTTTAAAGCCCTGTTTGATCGTACCGGGTCCTGTTTGTTTCCACTGAGCTCCGCTAAATGTCCGATTAAAAACTGTACACTCTTCGGTTGTACGCTTCCCTTGAGGAATTTTGACTTCTTCGAGCTATTTGGGTAACGCAACAGAAAACCTCAGCCTTTATAGGGGCACACAAACAAGGACCCAAGTAACTAGGTGTACGGGACTGTAGGCATGGTACGGGAACTCATGAACACCAGAACTCATGAATGTTGCCTTACCTTGCTCATATGTATCTTAAAAACCGTGCGTCATGCAGCAAAGTGACGTATGCCGATATTATAGCTTATGACTTGATCTAGAGGATGGAGTTGGAAAACGGACAGATCTACCGTTATTATATAACTTGCCGAGGAGTCAAGAGCAACAATTCAGATAAAACTTCCTTCAAAGGCGATGTAAAATTTCATATAATTTGCTCCAGAGAAACAAATTTCCCTGTTTTTGTTTACGCACCTTCATCTGTGTAAGGTGTAGACTTCTTCTAAGGAACAGTACATACTAACTTACATACTTACTTACTTACTTACTTACTTGCTGACTTACTTACTTAATGACTTACTTACTTACTTACTTACTGACTTACTTACTTACTTACTTACTGACTTACTTACTAACTTACTTACTTACTTACTTCCTGGCTTACTTACTTACTTACTTACTGACTTACTTACTTACTTACTGACTTACTTACTTACTTACTTGCTTACTTACTTACTTGCTGACTTACTTACTTAATGACTTACTTACTTACATACTTATTGACTTACTTACTTACTTACTAACTTACTTACTTACTTACTTTCTGGCTTACTTACTTACTTACTTACTGACTTACTTACTTACTTACTGACTTACTTACTTACTTACTTGCTTACTTACTTACTTACTTACTGACTTACTTACTTACTTGCTTACTTACTTACTTACTTACTTACTTTCTGGCTTACTTACTTACTTACTTACTGACTTACTTACTTACTTACTGACTTACTTACTTACTTACTTACTGACTTACTGACTTACTTACTTACTGACTTACTTACTTACTTACTGACTTACTTACTGGCTTACTTACTTACTTACTTACTGACTTACTTACTTACTTACTTACTGACTTACTTACTTACTTGCTTACTTACTTACTTACTTTCTGGATTACTTACTTACTTACTTACTTACTGACTTACTTACTTACATACTTACTTACTTACAGACTTACTTACTTACTGACTTACTTACTTACATACTTACTTACTTACAGACTTACTTACTTACTGACTTACTTACTTAGAGAGCTCCAGGCCCGTGGATGGTCTCTGAGTGAGACACGGCAGCCTTCCATACCCTGCAGTCGCTGCCACGCTGCATCCAGTTATCCAGACCAAGTGCTCTGGCATCCGCGATAGCGTGGTCCTTGAAACAGAGGTTCGGCCTTCTTTTTCTTCTAGAACCTGTTGACTTGAAGATACTCTTTGCTGGAGCGTTATTGTCCATTCACTCTTCGTGGCCGTCGTCGTCGTCGTTCTTTGACATCTTGATACAGCTCGTATCCTCCATTCGCTCTCCTCGCATGCTGGATAGAAAATGTTGAATATAGTGCCTTCCGTATTAACGCCCGGATGGCGCACAATGTGTTCCAGTACAAGGTTGAAGAAGGCACACGATAGCGCATCTCCTGGCCGAAATCCTGTTTATGTTTCACCATGTGTTTACCAGCGTGAGACGGCACAGTTGGATCTTCGGCTTTGTAGAGCTTATGACGGTGAATGCTGTCGTATGCGGCAATGAAGTCGATGAATAGCAGATGAGGTTCGACTCTTCCAGGATTTGTCTCAGTGTGATGATTTGGTCGATTGTCGGACCGGAAGCTACACGGGATCGCGTTTTTTAGAGATGGGGCACACAAAGCTGATAGTCCAGTCATCGGGCATGGCTGCGTCCATTCACACTTGGTTGATGATTTAGAACGTGAATGTATGAACCAAACAGCATTAGTGTCAGCCATCTCCATCGCTTTGTTAATAGCACCAACTGGTTGACATAATGAGGTCGGCTATATCTGAGGGGTAACACAAGTTCACAGCCAGCCACCTTAAAAACAACATATTTCTACATCCAGCCTTGGTGTGGGGTGAAGTCTAATTAAGACGTACATTTGGGGCCCGTATTTGGACATTATGAGGGCAAAAGCTTTGTTCATTCGTTAGACTTCTACACAAACTTTTATAATGTCGGCCTGTATGTCTGTATGTCTTGTCTGTCGTGTACATTATGAGAGCTACGTCCTGTCCAGTCTCTCTGAGTTGGTTTCCATACCCCAACACGCTGGGAAGTGTGAAATTGAAACATTATTGCAGTTGGTCCTATACCTATATGCCACCTTTTGTAGAGTCTAGTCCATCTCAAATGTGTAATTTCTTTAAAACTGTTCACTTAAAGCCCTTAATTTTGACTAACTTTGTTCAGTGATCTTACAAACAAAATTTTATATTTAAACGCATTACTAACTATATTTTTCTTTTCTTTTCAGGTAAGTGGCTGATCGTGTGTGGAGTGTTAAATTTAAATTCTGAGACCTGCGCTGATGGAGTTTTTCTTGCGTGAGAGCTGTCAGCGAAACCTGACTGAAAACAGTCTTGTGTTAAGGCATCTGTTCTTTTGGCTTACAAGCATTTTTTGTTTAGAAATTGTTATTTCAGGCATGATTAACAGTTTAGAAGAAATGTGGTGAAATATGAAAGCTTGCCAATAACGCCATGAAATGTGCGGGTTTCCGCAGACCGTCATCGTTGACGGTCGTGAGCACGTTGCTTCCAGTCATCAAGACCAAGCTACATTGCGTCCATGATGACTTGGTCTTTATACGGGGGGGTTAGGTCTTCCTCGCTTTCTTAAACCAGGAGACCCTGGAGCACGGGTCGCCATACACTCAATGCGGCCGAGCCAGTGCAGTCGTAGGATTTTTGCCTTCCGGACTACATCCACATCCTAGTACAGCTCGTAGACTTCGCGGTTATGCCTTCTCCTCCATTCACCTTCCTCTCAGCGCGTCGTGTCTTCATTGTAGATCCGTCCCTTCCTCCAAGGCTGCTTGCTTTCCCGTGACAAGAGGTTTTTTTTTTGGGCCGGTATTTAGCCCTCCACACAACCGCCAGGGCGTCTGCTGTATACATTGGTTCACCTCACAAGGGATGTTGTGGAGGCTATGCAGGGGCTCCATGAGGAGGCTGTATGTCAATTTGACTTGTGCATCGAAAAGGGGCGTTGCTGGCTTTCCGTCTTGTTGTGAGAGATCAACAACTTAGCCCTTTTCTTGCAGGCCCCACCCTCCAGTACTGCCTTCAAAAATTTAACAACTTTCATAGATGGGACTTCTTGAAAGTCTCTCCATTTTAGATACGGATGTTCTGTTTATCATTTTGAATCTTCCTCGGGCAAGGTTTGGGCAGTCGATTTCTGTACTGGTAAGGTCCCTTTTATGAAGGTGGTAGCTACATTCGTGGTAAAGAGTGCCATCAAAAAAGCTTACCTGCTCTCATTTCGAATTTGAAATGAAATTAAGAATTATAAAGAGAACATGTCATTTGAAGGAAAAGAAAGGGGTCTGGTCGGAGAGCCGGTCTAAAGAACCCAGAAAAGTTCATTATGATTTGGAGTCTTCTTGAAAAAAAATCCGAAAACTTGTGAACGTCATTGTGCAACAGTTCAAATAGTGAAGAAAATGGATGCGAAACAACGGGCAGAACTGCAGTCAAATTTCGGTGGCTTCGAAGGCACAACTTATGTTGTCTGCTTATTACCCGTTAAACCGGTTTGTATCTCGTTTTTGGTCCTATACTCGACATTTTTACAAATGGCTTGGTCATACAATCGGGAACCTTAACCATCGAACGATGCAAAAAAAATGTACATCCCTTCTGATTGGCCGTAGAACTGGCAAGGGCGACATCCGAGGAACGCTTAAGTAAAACGATTACTCTCCTTACATCTCCTTACACTATAGGATCCAAAAGCAGGTGAATTTGACGGACGAGGTGGCTAAACCAATTCCAAAAGCTCGCCTGGTTGCACTTAGGAATAACTCTGAATGAGTTGGAATCGGTTGTGGAGGATCGAGTGGCTTCTAGATCTTTCGTGCGACCTCTTAAGTGGATTATGCGTGTCAATGAAGCTGAGATGAGTTAAGGAATGACAGTCACGTGACTATGTACATGAATGATGTTTCTACGGGGCGCTACAGCCCGGAGAGGGCTAGGCACAGCTCCTACAGCAACCACTCGTGTTGCGCCTACTGTTATCCCCTCTCGAATAGACCCACTTTTATACCGACTCCGAAACGTCAGAACGTTCAGAAGCTTCTCCTAGACAGGCAAAGAGTAAAGGCAACGGGATCATTTTCTGATAGGCGTTGCTACGCGTTTTGTCGAGCTTACGTGGATGTTCTGTCAGAAAGCGGCAGTCTCGGTATTCCATATCGAAATGAACGCGTGCGTTTATCTCACTCAAATGGTCTGAAATACAATTTTCAAGGCAAACAGTTAAATAACTGTGAATAGTTAAGTCCTAGAAAAAATTAATTACAGCACGTAACAGTAGCAGCCCTTACAACGAATTCAGGCACTCTTCTAAGAAAAATAAACATGTAAAAGGGACTACCGGTGTGAGAGCAGTGAGCATGAATAAAGATCACTCTTGTGCAGTTTGCGAAGCGATACGGACGTACCTTCAATAAAGTTGATCAGAAAAAATATATTCAAGTGTTTTATTATTGCTACTTCTATCGGTTAAAGTGCACAAATAATCATCACAGTTTGCCAAAAATTCAAGCTCGAGTGCCTGGACAGTAGCTTTACATAGAAATTTGCGCACGCACTTACGACATTACGGTCTGTGAAAACTAAACGCGCCACCACCCCATTCCGACTAACACAAAATATTGACGGGTCTTCTACTAAAAATCGCTGTAACGCCACCCATATATTATTCTACTAAAAATAGCAAAGCCTGAACGCGCCGTTGCAATATGGGCATAATACTCTTTGAGCATTGTCAGTGACTCGAAAGAGGTGGGACCGTGAAAATAATTTTTTCGAACCCAGGCAACGAGGTTCTGTTGCGCAGGGGTCAACGCACAGACCTACAATCAGCCATAAAGGCCTCCACACTCATGTACAAGCCATTCAATCAAATGCAGGAATGTCTGGTTACTCATCTTCTGTCTCCAAAAGGTTTCAATATTTATACAGCTTCTAATTGCAACGACATAGGGTGCTTGTCAGTATTCACACTATTCTTGGTGAAGCCCCCAATCGTCCTGTCTCCATTTTCTCCAGCTTATCAAATTCAAATACTGTGTGTGCTTTATTGGGACATCGCTCTATCGGCACAGCCGCTTAACTGGGCAAATGACAAAGAATGGAATCTTACTTCGCTATTCCCTTCATTCATTCCTCACTACGTATTATGGGGTCAGTCGGCTAATTGGGACAAACAAATTTATCTGAATAAAGCGGCGTCTACTGTATTTAGAAACCCCATGTACGTGATCGCCTCTTGCTATGTTATCCTTCCGAATCAGATTCAAAATACTGTGTCCCATCGTAAGCACTCCTTCTATTTGCCCCTGCTCGCAGCTCTTAAAGACAAGACTTATCTGAGACCGTACACCCTTCTGAGTCTCCCACTGTGCCAACTGAAAGTAGTCCACTGTCGGCTACATTCCAAACCAAAATCAGGAAGCCATCATCACCATCTTAACTGTTTCCTTAAACCTCCTCCACTGACACGCTCTCCAATCCCTCTCAAGATACCAATCGCAAGCCGCGTAGTGTCCTCCACAAATCCATCGCATCACTCAACCCCAAGCGCCTGCTGCGAGCAAGTAAGCCTCTAATCAAATTGATTTCCCTCTAATTTGACGTGAGCGCACAATGGGACAACGTTTACCGTTCGCCACAAGACACCACCTCACTTCACTGAGTGGCCAATAAATTGAAATCAGCGGAAAACATTCCGAGGATCACCCTGGTCTCCCTCGATGCGGCCGAGAACTGCATAAAATTCCCATAAAATCTGAGAAAACTTCCAACTGATCGTCCTCTACGCGCTCGCGCACTCCGCAACAGGCGCTCCACGCCACCGTCTCGGCCGGACGCATCCGCAAGACATTATTCCAGTCCACTCAAGGCGATTACTGTCAAAGGATGTCGTCGCCAGCTCCGATCTGTGTCGCAATGATATAAATAAATTTCAATACTGCACCATTTAACTGTTTTGGATAATTTTGTCCCGTTCGAGAGTCCGCGGGACTGCTGACGACTGGCCAACAATCGCAATAAATACACTCGCACACACACACGATGGGTGGTGGTGACAGCCCCCGTGGGGAGAGGCCGCCGCGCCGCTCGCTACTAGGTGCATCCTGGCCCATTCCTGTCCCGCTTCCCAAACGACATTGGCCTACGACTGACGACTCAAATGCATTTATTTAACTGAATTTGACATATTTATTGGACGAGATACGGCGAGAGGGAATTTTTGATGAAATTTAACGCAATGTTCGCTGGTCTCTGCGTGGCTGTGGCGGTGGTGGTTGTTCTTAGACACAAGTGGCCCCCAGTCCCGTTCGATGGTGGAGGATAAAAAATTCGCGAGCAAAAAAAAACCACCATCGACCGAAGGAATTTCCATTTTTCTCCTTGTGCCCAAAAATGGCGAAAAAGAGATTCCACTTACTCTCTGGCCATAGACGTGGTCCATGGTCGGCCGTCGACGACGTTGTCCTTCTGATCCCCGATCCATGCGGTTGCTTCTGCGGCTGCGGCTGCGGCCGATGTTGCAACAGCCAGAGACGCACAATCTCTACGGGGCGATCGTTCGGGGAGAGTACGGCGAGCGGCGGTGTACAGCATGCGGCATGTACTGGAATACGGCGAGAGTAAGAAGGAGGCGCGCGCACGATCGATCGACAATCACCGGGTAAAGGAGATTGATTGACAAGTCGGTATGTGGCCCTGGGCACATATGGGAAGTTTGCCATTTTTATGGGTCTACTCGCGACCGGTTAACGGATGCGTCGATACTCGCACACAGGATGGGATGGATACCACATCGCTCGTTCGGTCGGCCGGCCGATCGTGGTGGATCTACTCTACCCAATACCCAATTCCTCCCCAATATGGCTGGGACCGCATTTTCAGAAATGGCCAAACAGGAGTAGGAATTGTGAATCAGAAGCGCAGCAATGCAACGCAACTAGACGTGCAACAATACTACGTGGTAGCCGCCGCCGCCGCCGCCTGGTGTACTGTGAGCACAGAGAGTGAGTGAGTGAGAGGGAGGGTGGACTGAGGGCGGGGCAGGCTCTAGGAGGCACATACACTCTCTTGGCTCGGATCATTGTGGCAGATGAAGGTACGCAAGAACTAATCTTCCATGGATACGCTTCCGTGTGCATAATTTAAAATCTATTTTATCTTTCCTGGTTTTCGTCTTTGTCGATTCGTCGTCGTCTCTCTCGTCGTTGCGTCGTCCTCATCGTCATTCTCGTCGTCGTCGCTAAAGACTTTGTTGCGTTTGTTGTTGATGGCTCGACTGAGGCATGCGAAAGAAGTTCTTGGGCGCACACATGAGAGTCGGAGACGACGGAGACCGAGACACGTGAAGGCTTCAACATCACCTCTGAAGAAATCTCAACCAAAACAGCCGCGTGCGCGAGTGCTGCGTCCGCGCTGCTGGTGCGCTGGGACACTCGGATGGGAATGCCCCGTTTTGGAGTGGTAACATATCTCCGCAATTGGCAAATGAATACGGTTTTTTTTTTTTTTTGGTTTGTTGGTTGGTTTTGTAGTCGTTTTGTTCGTAGGCCGCGCCGCGCTGTGCCGGTACCGTCAAATGGAGGGACACGCAGGAAGTGCACACGGCAAAACTTATGTGATCCACTTTAGATTTGGATGAGATTCAATTAGAGAGAGATTATCGGGTAAGAGGGCGATCGAGTCGCAGTCTTGTGGGATGCGGCGACAAGGAATGTTGACTTTTGGGGTCAATCACTCTTGGAATGGATGGGTTTCTAGCGTCCGCATGGAGATTCAATCGAATTCCGACAAACAACTGTGGTTTCGGGAATGCACTGTGCTGTTGAAAGTGGTATCTTGTGCGCCTGGAATGTTGCGGGCATGTCCATTGGGAAAGGTGTCCAACTCGAAGATTCTTCAAATATCCTTCCTTTTCTTCCGTGGTGTAAGAATTTAGTCTAAAAAAGGAACAGCTTTGACAAAAATCAAGGCATATGTTGATGAGGGGGCACCATCCAAATCCAAGAAGAGGTGTCTTTTTAAAATGCCCTTCACTGCTGACCTCTCAACATCCAACACTCTTTGTGACAACTCCTGTCATGGCGGGGCAGTGCTTATTTCTGTTATCCTAGGCTGTGGCTTACACATAATCGACTGCAAACTCAGTCCATCTCAGACGCTGGCAGAAGAAATTGAGATCAAACAGCAATTTTGGGGCAATTTCGAGGGTATTTCGAAATATGACCCATACACGACATAGACACGTCGCTGCGGACTTATGCCCATACCGTCTGTTTCGTGTATTGTGAATTTTGCACAGACCAGCAGAAAAGTTCATGTCAAAAACATGAATAAAACCGTGCGGGGTTATAAGTCCACAGGCTATAAGCCCAAAATGGACTTATGACCCACATATGTGGAACCCACCCTTACCTATAACCCTGCACCGAATAACAAACGGATAGACAATTTTTGATAGTGTCTGGATATTTATAAAAGTTCGTTTGTCATTTTTCTGATCCGACGACTACGCCGAAACGATACAAACTAATGTCAACTAATGCAAATTTTCTGCACTGTGTGTGGTGAAGGGGTGTTTGAACAGATTTTGGGTTGCTGTAGGTTACTAAAGCTTTGTAGCGATGCGCCTATGTCGTGTATGTGCTCTATTAAGCGACTGAATTCAGAAAGAGTAGTCGTAATAGACGTTTTGAAAGTTGCTTTGTAACCAATGGCAACAAAGGGGTAGGTGGACATGAAGCCGTTCTGGCACAAAAAGGAGCGGATGTGGATGCTGTTATTCAGGCGTAAAGTTCCTTTTTGATGCTCGTATAGAATTAGTCATAAATTCTGACGCCATTTTTACTTGTCATTTTCCTATAAGCTGACGCTCGATTCAAATCCTCTTTATGTATGGTTCCCACTGTATATCTTTACACTTTTTGAATCACTTCACATTTTCGCTGAACGTTTTTTCGTCGGCGGTTTCTTCTTGATGCGATACTTCATGTAACTAAGGTTGCACGTCTAACTAAGCATTGATTCTCTTGCTCAGAATTGTAAGTTTGCAACGGATCACAGGATGATCGTTTTCTTTGGATCCTTTTCTTGGATTTCATGTTCACTGCTAGGATCTTAAGGTTCAATATAGTGGGCATGAGCTTGAATCATTAAACTCTAAGAGCGTCGAGTAGAAGAGGTTTAATCATGCTGTTCGGTAGTTTCTGAACGTTAACGATCTTTGTGTTCTTCGAGTCAATGTCTGTCCGTATGTGTGAATAGCTCAGAGTGTGTTGTGTTATCCACCAACGGGTATCATAATGAGATCATGAAAAATGTCCACGAAATCACGAACAAGCCCCGCCATGATCAACTGCTAAAATTCAGGACCCCAACACTTTTGAGTCACTATCAATGCTAAGATAATACTTAAGTAGAAAGTTCTCTTTCTGTTCACATACAATTTGAAGGCCCTTTCAATCTCGAGTCTTTGGAAGTACAACACAAGAGCTGCTACAGAAGCTAAGTTCAGCTCGACCTAGGACTGTATCGCCGCCCATTTTTATTTTCGGAACTCATGAAGACTTACATACTAGACAAAAAGTTTTACTATTTTTAACTTACTGGCCCTCGGCGGGCACTCTAAGCTAAACTTAATCTTATCCTATGTCTTTCGACTTAAACTAAGAATCTATGCATTTAAAGAAAACTTGCTTTAACTGTACAATCGCCGCCCATTTTATTGTTATCATGATCGGCTTCGAGGTGCTGAAAACCCGACGGAGACATTTGACAGATCTTGCATCCCACTCCTGTCCTCAGATGTCCTTCAGATTTCAATTCAAATAAATTTACGTGCGAAAATTCGAGGTCTTGGTTGCTCTTAAATGCACTTTTCATGTTAGTCGAGTCTCATTGAAGCAACGGTGTAACTTCCGGGGCGACCTGTGCCCACTTGGCGGGTCCAGGACAAGGTAGATAGACCAAGTCAAACAAAAAAAGACAATACTCTGGTTTCCATTTGTCATAGCTCCTGTTGAGTTAGAGTCGATGGCGGAGGATCGAGTGCATGGCTTGGCCCCGTGGCCCCTTTAGTGGATCAAGCCGGCCACTGAAGATGTGACGGAATTAGACAAAGTTACAAAAACACATTTCAAATAGTACCTAGCCAAGATTTGGAACATTGAATCTTGTCACATTCTTGGTTTCCCTAGTCGTCTTCTTCGCCGTCCTCATCATCGCACTTGTAGTCATTGAAGACTTTCTTCCACAACTTGTTGATCTTTCGACTAAGGTATGCGAAAGAATTTCTTGCCGCACACTCGCATGAAACAGAGTCACGTGAAGCAGAAGGAATTCTGCGTCTGCGATGCGAAAGAAACGCTAAACGGATAATTAATGGAAATTCATTTTATCGGTTTTGCTTGACATTTTGTTTTTTGCATAGTTAATGACATTTGCGTTCGCATAACAAAACGATAACAAATCGCGCGATAGTTGATTAACTGACTGAGTCAGACTTCTGGTCGCAAATCATTCAAAAATTCTACATTTTATTGCCTACAAGCTTTGCTCGTTTAATTTTATTGAAACCATCAGATCATCGATTGTGTCATGTGTCTGCTAACAAGCAGTCAGGGATTAATTGTCGAATTCATCATTCGGAGTAGAAAAGATCTTTCGCAAAATTCCAAACTGTCTCATGAGTCATATGGAAAGCGGTGTGTAACCAATCAGAAATAGCAACAATCGTCAAGCGAGGTTTTAACGAAAGTGTTGGCCTTTTAAATGCGAATCGTGTCAAAAATGATGTTGGGTCTTACAAGACGATTATTCCAAGCTGAGCCGTTAAGTCTTCTTAAACTTCAGGGTAGGCAAGGACTTCGTCTACCTCGGCTGCGCAGTAAACAGCACAAACAACATCAGTATCGGGATCAAACGCAGAGTAACTCTTGCCAACCGCTGTTTCTATGGACTCAAGAGGCAATTGAGTAGTAGAGCCATCTCTCGAAGGACCAAGCTAACTTTATACAAGACCTTGATCATCCCAGTCCTGCTGTACGGCGCGGAGGCATGGACAATATCACAAGCGGATGAGAAAGTCCTTGGGCTCTGTGTGCGATCTTTGGTCCTGTTTGCGTTGACGGTTTCTGAAGGCGAAGATGTACGGGCTGTACAGCGACATGAGTCTAGTCAGGCGTCTTCGGATCCAACGCCTAAGACGGCTAGGTCATGTAGAGCGTATGGACAACTCAGCTCCGGCCCGAAGAGTCTTCGACTCCGAACCTCTGTGGCGAGCAACGCCACACCGAGGTGGAGCAGGACCTCAACCAACTTGGCGTGCGACACTGGAGACAGCTAGCTAGCGAGGCTTGTTGGTTGAGGCCCAGGTCCACCCCGGACTGTAGCGCCAAATACAGAAGAAGAAGAAGAGCCCTTTAGTCTAAGGCGACTGGTGAAACTGTTGTGCTCGCTAAGAGTTTCAATAGGACTTCCAAATGTAGGATGTGCATATAATGAGCTAATCCATCTCATCATCACGTGATGGATAAGACTGATGACGACTGCAGTATTTCTCCGGGAGACCGGTGGAAATTGGAGTGTGGTATGGACTAGGGATGTATGATGTTGGCGATAGCTGGACATCGATGACCGATAATAATCGAACTAAAAAAATATCTAGATAATGTACGTACATAATCAACATGTATTCATAACGTCAAAAACGAAGAATGAAGGACACAAAACATACAAAATACCAAGAAACTCAAAGCATTCTGTATGTTCAGAAAAGGGAATGTTGGGGTCAGACTGAACTCCAAGCAGTCCATGAACTAATTTAAAGAAAATCTCTATATCAGTGTTGTTTCTACGAAATGCCTACATGATTGTGATGAAATTGCAGAAAATTATTCAAAATCCCAAATGATTAGTAGGCTTTCTTTAGCTAACATCGAAGACCGATGTTTTGTTCTTAACATCGATTATCCGATATTTGAAGAACTTAAACACATATTTCGTCTCTGAATATCGATGAACATCGAACATTCCTAGTGTAAGGATATTGAAGTTCTAAAATGAAATACACAAAATTTTAATTCATGTGTATGTATTTAAATCATTTCAAAATTCCTGCCGCCAAAACCACTCAGAAAAGAATGGTCCACAGGCGTGTGCAGAAATGAAGTATTACAGAGATAGTCGACAGATATCGAGCACGGCTATTTTCGCTGCAGGTCTCTCGTACAATCCTGTAATTGTTTTAATCATTTAATTAGAGCACTTCTTATCCGTCCATCGGAACCCGTTCGTATTGCTACAACCCTTCTTTTTGGCCAAACATTTCTAGGAAAGTTGGAATCGACTATATAGACGACGTCGTTGAACTCGATCGGTCATCAAATCATTTGCTGCGTCGAATAATTACAGGCAGGTACTCACGAACCCTCCTTTTCCAAAATGCATTCGAGAGCTGTAGTGCTGCTTGCCAATTTCGCCTCAGCATTATGCCCTCATCCGCAAAGTTTTCTGCTAGAGGCTAGAGGCGTTCCATTCGATCCACCTAAGAAAAAATGGTTTGGCGTTAAGGCTTCTTCGTTCTCATGACATATGGGTATATATGTTAGCGGCCTGGAATTCAAAATTGCTCGCAGAAGTTCATGCGAAGGGTTTCGGGATGGTTCTATTTTATAGAGGGTTTCTTTTACCGTCCCCACAAGCCGTTCCCACGCTTCTGCCATGTGAGGTGAAGCTGGGGGTATAAATCGCCACTTCATAGATGAATTATGGCTGAGGCCTTGTCAGATCTGTCGAAATACCAAGTATGATCGTTTTCCATTGCCGCAATAGAATGACAATACCATGTGTCGGTTACGATTGTGGATGGCATCGAGGCCACAACTTAACCCTCTAATGCCATATTTTTTGATCCGATACAAATCAGTAGACACCCCAAAATGGATCATTTACATGTTGAAATAGGTCCAAAATTCCAAAACCACCACCAGGCTTCCTTGGATTGTTAAGGGACAAAAGACCGTATTCCTGATAATATTGTATCATTTTTTTTTTATTATTTTTCACTGTACTTTCTCCCAAAAGGCGGTATTTTCGCCTTAAAACGAACTGAGCTTAGCTGAAAACAAAACGGACTACAGTCATGAAAGTGCAACGGGAAGCGCAATGCTTAGAATACAGGTAGAGCCTTAAAGGTTGCAAAAAAAAAAAAAAACGGTGACCTACTAACACTTGCAAACCGATACCCGGCCTTGAGACACCTCCATACGTATTAGAGGGTCAAATATGTTTTTCATGTGGGAAAGCAGCCATTGCTAAGCTGGCTTACTGCTTAATGATTCCATACCTCTGGAACGGTGGGTTGGGGGTGTTTGACGGAAGATGCACCATAATAAGACTGGCTCAAATTACACCAACGTGAGTGTGGGTAATTTAACACGAATAAGTCAAAGAATCTGCTTTATGCATCCCGATATATTCAGATTTTAACCTTAGTGTTAAAAATAACCGTTAGTGATGCTCTCAAATTTTTTAAATTAACTGAATCGAAGATATGATATCCTCTTACTTCCAAAAATGTATTTTGTGACATACTTGACTTTAAGGACTTTGTCCTTGGACGATTAAACTTGGCCAATCAGAAGACTTCGTCAGTTCCTTAAGTGTACCCCAACAGGGACGAAAACCCTTAAAGACATCCTAAAGGAGTTTTGAGGGATATCAAAATATGCCAGGACATCCCGACACATCCGGCGACTGGAACTTCCTTGGTTTTTCCAGGACCTGCAGTGAAATGAAATACTTTCTTCAGAGGGGACTACTCTCTCCTGGATCCTGGTCAGACTGTGAGGAGAGAACAGTCTGGGGTGTATTCACAAAACCGCAGACATGATCTGTCGATGAAACGTTTCTTGCATTAGTTGACGTCCGAAAAGGACTTTTTTTGAACGAGGGATGAGGTAAACTATGTTTCGATGGAGAATAAGTTCTTTTCGTCATAAATCTACAGGTCAGTTGCTGTATGTGTCCAAATTAATCATCTCGTGGTACAGAACATCCTTGCTTGTAGCTTTGCTTAACATCTTTGCGTCCACATGTGAACTGTCCTGAACTCAATGTTCCCCTATCAGTGAGCAAGACCCTGACTCGTCTTCTTCTCTGCTTTGCCAACATCACCAGCGGCTGTACGTCGATCATGCTCTGTTCTCACTCCTCGAAATCCCAAGTGTTCGAAAGTTCCCTCAGAACCAATATCCAAAAGACACCGAGTCATGGCATAAGACCCGAACCCAGAAATGAATCCACTAACAAATGAAAGTTCCAAGGCTTGTCCTTCTCAGCCGCCAGACCGACCGCCCCCATTAAGTCCAACAAAACGACTTTCCTTCGAGATACGCACGCACGCATCCCATTACCATGAACTTATGCAAATCACCTCTTGACAAAACGGAAATCCGATAACCCCAAAGGTTACTGCCCCAAGAAGACGGCAATCCTAACGGCAGAGCCTTCAACATTCAACGTTTACCACAACCCGTCAACGTCGCGCCGCCGTCCTCCAAGAGGTTTACGGCCGTTTTGTCTGGCGCTGTGCAGCATTCTTGTGTGCGCGCACCGATTAACGACTTGTTCGAACAATTTAAACGACCAATAAAAGCCCAAACCAGGCTAATTAATACGCAGTCCCGAAAAAAAAAAAACGTCTCCTCCGCTCGAGGCCGCCGCGGTTGAGTTGAATTTTATGCCATTCTTTCGTCGATAATAGATTTTCTTTTTCGAAATTTATGACACATCCGCCGATTAATTCTCCGTGCAGATGCATACGTTTACGCAAATTAGGTTCTAAGACCCCCAGACCCCAGACGCGGGGCCACCGACCCTGTTCGAGTGACGAAAGAGAAATTATCGGCCTTAGCAGAACCCAGACTTTCACTGCAAGTATGTAGCAGAAGCTGTTAACGAGTCGCGAGAATGCGCACAGTTCGTCGTCGTGCGTCGCCGAAGTCGAATACGCAACGCAACGGCTGTGCACTGCACGCGGAGGCCTAACAACCACCAATTTCGAGGCGATTGGACGCATAATTAATTTCTCCAATTAGTCGGATGCGATTGTGTATTTGGATTGGTGTTATCGGGCGGCTCCGGGGATTGGCGAAATTCTTTGGGAATCGCTTGGTAGTTGTCCGCGGGCAGCGTGTAAATATTCATGAGGGAATTAAGGTCTCGCGCTGTGGGAAAACGAGTGTGGCCTGAAGGCCGACCCCGGGCCTGGAAATGGGAACAGATGCATATGCATGGTGGATTAAAATGAAAATTTGGTTTTGTTCAGGTGGACGCTGGGCTGAATTTTTAAAGCCGGGGGGTCTGCTGGCATTGTGAAAGTGACAGTGGTGCAATGACAGTCCAGAGGGAGCTTTGATTTCCTTCAATGGACCTGTACAGCCTATTTCAGATCGGGCCTGTTTCACCTTGTCTTGCGTGAGATTTCGCAGTGTCGTCCAAAAAAACGAAAAATTAAGGCGATTAGACTGGAATCGATGAATTAAGGCCGGCTGAACACTTGGACACTCAGATGGCAAGAAATCAAGCTATTTGTTCCAGCTTCCCTTGGGCGTCTCAGAAAAAAGGACAACCCTGTGTGACTGGAGCTCTTTTGAGAATATGCTATGGCAGAATTGCTCAGTCATCTCCATCAGATAGAAAAGCCCTTCATTTGAGAACGGTGATAACAAGGGCAGCCCAAGTTCTTAACCTTGTGGAACTTCATGACTGACTTCTGGAGTAGCCTTCAATGTTCGCTCGTCTTTGTATGTGGTCAAAATGTGAGACCAGTCGGTTGGAAAGGAGTGCCCGTAGTAAGCTAAGGTATGCTAGATGCTGCTCCTCATGTCCAAATCTACATTCTGACCAAAAATTTGTTGTTCATTCCGGTTTCTCAGCGTCTATTTTACCTGAAAGCGATGAAGCGGCTAAATTCTGTGACGGTTGGGCGGCCAGTGCTATGAGTTCCATTAGAGATAATGGAGGATAGAGGCATACATCTTCGGCCATTTTTGCTCATAGTCCATGACGCGTAAATAATAAGAGTGTACCCTTAGGCATTTCACACACTTTTACAAGACTCCCGGCTTACACGTATTCACAGACACGGGACGAAACATCGTATAAAAAACGCTGTCAGATGAAATCAAGCTGCAAGGGAGGTAGATGTTGGACATCTCTATCCTCCATTATCTCTGAGTCTCGTCCGCCCGCTCGGAGTAGAACGGCCTTGCAAAGCCTCATGCGATAGTAAGTAATTCTTGGGAAACACTGCAAATATCTGAATGTACCTGTCAGAGAAACACTATACTTAAACCGGATTGAGATTAACAAAGGAAACATTTCTTCCCGGGTATGGCGTAGTGGGTATATGCTTCGACTACCACGCTGAGATGATTAGGTTCCAACCCTGGAACGGCCACCTGTCACAACTGACAACCCTTGAATAATATAAAGCTCTGTCAATAGTTAGCAAGCTCTAGCCACTAAATTTGTCGACTTAGCTTGTTGCTTGATGCTTCTGCACTCAAAGACAGTAGTTCTTCCGATTAGAGCTGAGTTCTATGCACGGGCTATAGCGCCTGTGCTATTGAGGCGTGCCTCAGGCGATGCTTAAAGCAATAATTGACTAAAGTCGATTAAGAGTTCAGGAAGAAGGCTAAGACAACCAAAACTATCGTCTTCCGTGTAAAGTGCCCATTAAGCGCTGCAAACATTTCCAATTGGGAAGAAAAATCGACCGGTCGAGTCGATCACAGGTTTCTTTGAGGCTCCAACACTTGACTAGACTAAATGAGATAAAGAGCTCAAGGTTGAAACTCATACCCAAATACCGTCAAAGTTCAAAGACGGACGACCACACGCGTAATCCAATATCGTAGCCTTAGTTTGTCCTCCAGTTGCAGGTGTACTCCGCACATTCCTGTTGAGCCTGAAAATAGGAACGCCCATCCCTTCACTCTAACCTGGCGACACTGGAGACAGGTAAGTCTCTTAGCCATCGCTTATAAGATCTTCATTTTGCGTGAGCGCCTGAAACCACTCCTGAATGTACTCATCGGCCCTTATCAGAGCGATTTAAGCCGTGGAATTCCACAAGAGACCAGATATTCATACTACGGCAGCTCCTGGAAAATATTCAAGGCCGCATTATGGCAGCGTGTATTCAGACGAGTTATATAGCGCCATGGCTGGTTTTGACATTTCTGCCGAACTCGTCAGATCGAGGAGGATGACGATAGAGAATTCTCACTGCTTCATCAAGGTCGGTAATGTAGAGAGAGACCTTCAATGTCAAAGAAGGCTTTTGCCAAGTGGACTGGAACATGAGAGAAATTTGTGCAACACTCACTTGCCAACATGAGATACACGATCTTCTAAAAGTCCGTACAACTGCTAGCATAATAATATATGCCCGGTGCGACAATCCGAGGCAGACCTGGGTCTGGCACAGCAACCACTCGTGTTGGGCCTGCTATTGTTATTTCACGAGTGGATGGGACATTCAGCGAAGCTTTTTCTAAACAGTAATACTCATTCAGCAATGTTATTTACTCGAAAAGGGTGGAGCTCTGAATTGTGAAAGTTGCCAAATTCGGGTATCGAACCTGGAAGGCTCTGCGTAGGAGTCGACGCAATAACCCACTACGCAACGGCGACCTACAGCTAGTATACGTGGACGATATTGACGTGATTGGTCGAAAACAGGGACCAGTTATGATGAATGAAAGTGGAAGACGAGACTCTTGGTCGTTTTGAGCGAAAAGTTCGATGCGCGATCTTTGGTCGAAGAATCAACTATTCCGAACCCGTGGGTCAACGCAACAGAGGGCGCTCACATTTAAGGTGATGCACCCAAGTGGAGAAGGGCCTCAACCAACCTGATGTTCTGCACTGGAACTAGCCGGAGACCGTGCAAGTTGGAGAGGCTTGTTGGTTGAGGCCCATGTCCGCCACGGACTGTAGCACCAAATAAAGAAGAATAAGATCGTTGGTCATGTTTGTGTTGGACAAGAAATCTCAACCACAAACTGTATGGACTGTACAGCGGCATGTGTAGGAACAAGAAGATGAATCGTCGACTCTGCCTGTACGAGCCTGTATAACAATGGACGGAACAACAGAGGACATCCATGCACAAGCTGGAGCACAAAAGTCAAAGTGGGACCTCAGTCGGCATGGGCTGCCAAGCCGGACACATCTGGCGAGAAATCATGCTGGCTAGGGAGACATGGTGGGTGCGGCCCAGGTCCGCCTCGTACTGTCCCGAAGAAGTGTGAACGCTGTCATTCGTCAGTGGGTCTTCACCAAACTGAAGACTATCGTTTAGTAAATCTACCATTCCGTTGCCTTGCACAAGGTTTACGATCGCGGCCACACAAGTTCCACTCAACAACACCACAATAATCCCGGTGTTTATACCAGAAATTCAGTCTTAACTTATTTCTCGAACAAGGGGGGGTCTGACTGGAAGATCTGTTTGGGCAGAGAATTGGTGCTCAATTGACGTACAGTGGATTTCGGCTAAGTTTGGCTAAGTCTTTTTTTTTTGTCCCAATTAGGCGGGTTGTCTCAAGAATACGTAGAGTGCGAACGAAGTAGGGTGCTGTTCTTTTGCAATTGTCCCAGTTAAGCCGAATGTCCCTATAAACCGATGTCCCAATAAAGCAAAATCCACTGTATTTTGTGGAGCCAGCTTAGCCGACGGATGTTTTCCTTAACATTGACTCTCTAGTGATAGGTACGCAGGCAAGTTTATAACCCACTGTTATTCTTTCTACCATTTCTGCTCCTGCCGAACGTACACTTTTTGGACTTTGGAGGTTTAGGGTTGCGGTATAATACCCAACTCACTTCGACCAACGATTGGTGTCTTTGCATGAATTGAACATGAGTGGAAGAAGATGGGTTTTGCAGGTCTTGATTTTTTTTCGATGAAGTAAGGAGTTTAGACGCAAGTTGTTTGGACAAACTGAAGAAACAACAGCTTCCAATGGCGTTCTAGGCAAAATCTCACCTCAGATGTATTTGCTGGAAATTTACGGTTCTCCCGAAGTAGACACTCCTGTCGATCGTCTTATTTCTTGTACTCGAGTGTCAGGCCCTACTGGTCCATAGGTACGTCTGTACTTTGGGCCATCTATCCCATTTTAAATTGCGGTTCGGTCCCATAATGGCAACAATGGTCAAGCAGCAGCTCTCAAATGACACAACGAAGTCCAGCCAGGCCACAAACCGATTAATCTGCGTAAGATATTTAGGTGAAAATGTTGATGTCGGGCTACGCATTCCAAAGTCTCGGATTCGATTAATATACGTAAGAACACATCACCAAAAGTGGGCAGAAGTCATCGGTAGGTGTAACATGGCCGGCTTGACAGTCCGGAGATGATGTGGAAAATCGACCTCTAGGGGTAGAACAATTTGTCCAAGAAACCATGACGAATTAACATGAGCACAAGGCACCCTTTTTGCAGCTGATTTGGGACAGAATCGCATAAAGATAGTTCAGTAGAAGCTCTTTTAGGCCCTCGGCTATGGGTTTGGCTACTCAGACAGGCGTCTGATGTCCCAATCTCCAGCTATCAAATCCTTGATCCCATGAGTCGTGGCTGTCATCTCTGCGAAATTTGCAGGCGTTCAGTGACACTGACGTTTTCCAAATCACCTCAGTCTTCTTCGGGACCCACACTATCACTCCGATTTCAAGTCACGTCTGTGTCACCTTTCAACATCCACGCATCTCCCGGCAGCACCCACCAACGCAACGCTAATTGCGCCGTCATACGAAGCAGAACTCAATCCAATTACCTTCCTCATTGCGTTCAAACTCATGCCGCAGTCATGGCTGTCCCCTCTCGACCGACTGTCCCAGTTCACACACTCACTGACTCGGTCACAACTGTCTCATAAGCAATCCGGTCGCTGGCGGTGGGTGCGAACGGTGACAGTTCGGTCCATACAGGACCATGGTCCGTGAGTGAGTGCACCCAGCCCAGCCAGCTCGGCCCACCTACGCCTAGGCAATGTAGGCACACAGCCCTGAAAAGTAACGCTCCGCCATCAATTCTCCCCGCGCTGGCATTCCAGCGTGCACCACTCCTAGCCCACATCGCGTATGCGTATCGCCTTGATGGTCAATCTAATTTGCAGTCCCCAGTGCACAGTACCGGTGCTGTGTGTGGCGTATGGCGGTGGGCAAGCGGCAGTTTTTAGGTAGGTCACGACAAACCCTAAACAACAGATCGTAACTCATGCCACCGCGCCGCCGTAGCACAGCGTACGGGACACACTCCGTAGCCCCGAAACCCACTGCTGGTCGGGAATGATTAACGTATCGTTTTGGTATTTTAATAAACTGCACAGATCCAGTGCGGAGCGAGTGAAACGGCCGCTCCGGGTTTTATTGGCCATTGTCTTGCGTAT
Source organism: Eristalis intricaria (assembly GCA_964034865.1). Classification (NCBI taxonomy): domain Eukaryota; kingdom Metazoa; phylum Arthropoda; class Insecta; order Diptera; family Syrphidae; genus Eristalis; species Eristalis intricaria. Next base: position 13,135,220 of record OZ035877.1, read on the forward strand.
CTGCGCGCAGATAGCCAAATGCTAAGACAATCATAACTGTTCGTGGACTGTACGCTTTTCTAAGGAGTGTAGTCAGCTCCGCTCCTCACGTACAGGCTTCCCGGTTGCTTCTCCAAAACGGAATGACGGCCGCGTGAATCAGGTAAGTCACCGGTGTGGCGGCGGCGGCAGTGGCAGTGGCAGACATGAATGAACAACCAAGTGGCCCAACCCATATCGCCGGAGAGCTGGTCTTCTGATCTAATTTCTCATTTTTATCGATACAACGAGTGTGTTTCTATGCGGCGCGGCGGTATGAATATGTCCAACACGTGACATGTTTGTCGAAATGCGTAACGCATGGCGTACCATCCGAGGAGCCAGCGACGGCAGGGAGGTCACCGATACTCATGTGTACTCTCCATCCATCCAGGAAATGGATCCATGTACACTTTCTATAATGAGCTGCTTCTACTGCTGGTGGTGGTGGTGGCTGACTGCTGCCTACCGCACTGGCGTGCACACTCTGTCCGCAGGTCCACACTGGGACTTGCAGCGCAAAGCTTGACTACGTCCTCTCCAACTTCAGTGTAAGTGGAACAAATGACACTAATATAGAGACTGGCTGGCAAACCGACTGTCGTACAGACCATACACCGCCCCGCATGCACTCGCGGGTTATGGCGAAGCAGGAAAATTGTGCTGCCGCTGAATGGAACTGTGTGGCGTTTCATGAATGGCAGCGAGCTGGGGTTACGTGCCACGAACAGATGTCGGCTGTGTGAGAGATGAAATATGGCGTAGGTAAATGTCTTGCATGGCTAAGGTATGCCGGGGCTTTGTGAGCGCTTTGGCTTGCCTGCAAACGAGTTATGAGGCAGGCAATCAATTTCGTATTGAGACAGATATTGATTTAAAAAGCATTTACGATGCGAGGTTATGCAAGGTAGTCTTTGGTTTGGTAATGGTAATGGACTGTGCTTTCAAATTCAGCAAATACACACATTTTTTCTGACAACTTGATCCGAGTTCGATGACGACGACAACGACGACGACGATGGTGGTGGTGGTGAGTGAGACTGGATACCAAACAAGGAATGTGTACTTTTTGACTTTGTGTCGATGGCTTCTGTGTTGAAATGGTCTAGCCGCAGAGATGAGGGCACACGAGATGCTTTGCAAGGCAAGCTTGAAATCAGCGTCTAGTTTGGCAGTGATTTGTGAACGGTTTGAGGAAGTGCCTGGGTGTCACATGAGAAGGCGACTGGAATTTTTGTTTTGTTGAAGATTTGATGCGGATGCTTGATCAAATCGCTGCGATCTATGCTGGCTAGATGTTGCCTCATTTTTTGAGAGTCCAGGCAATTCTTTTGTGTTCACCAGTACGAGAAAATAACTCCAGTAACAGAACTGCAGATCTTTCGATCGAATTCCACTAAATTGCCGTCTGCGTACATCTGAGACCATGTATGCTTCTAGGTACAGATGATAATATAATAATATGGGTGGCGCGACAGCCCGAGGTGGACCTGGGCCTAGCTTCTCAGCAACCACTCGAAGGGAAGGGACCTACAGTTTAATGCGGACACCGAACGGCGAAGTTGAGAAGCTTTTTCTAGACAGGAATACTCTTTGAGCATTGTCAGTGACTCCAAAGAGGTGGAACCGTGAAATATGAAAGTTGGTAAATTGGGGTGTCGAACCTGACACCTTCTGCGTGGAAGTCGACGCACTTACCCACTACGCCACGGCGACCCACTTGAACGACATTGAATTTCATAATCAATGGGAATGTTTCTTCTTACTAATAAAGCCATATTTACATTCTATTTGACTTGATTTATTCCACTAAAGCCACAATGAGTAGATACTAAATTGCTTAGCGATGAGATTAGCCCTAAAGTTTGAATTCCGGAAAATGTTCTTTACTTACGATCTATACAGTCTACAAACTTTGAGCATGACTGGAACCGAACTAAAAACGTGCCGTCTCTTTCTTTCTCCGGACATAACTCTTCGTCTTCGGGGGAGCTACAGATAGGGATAGGCTTTTTCTGGCGGAGGTCCTTCTCCACCTGTGTTTGTCAAATAAAACGTTGGGTTTATCTCTTGTTCTCGCTATGAACATGATCGTTTCCAAGGTGTAGCTTTGCTCAAGACGTCGATATAGTGTTTTCTTCATAAAAGGCAGCTTTAAAAAGCCCGTAATTGAAGACAGACCTAATTTAGTCACTTTTAACAATCGCCTTATTTCCAGTACATAGTCTTCGTCCTGAGTATCACGTCAATCGCATCTGCGTGTGCTGAGAATTGTACGAAAAGCGTTGGAATAGTGTGCCTCTAGTATTGGATAGCAAGTTCCGAGCGATCTTCTCAAGACTGGTTTAAAAAATTCACTCGAAAGGGCAGAGACTTGCTTGAAACTTTTTCACTTGTTTGCAGTTTGTAAAGATCTCCAATCGACTTGGTGTGCGCAGTTGGAGACAGCTGGCTAAAGATCGTGCCGGCTGGAGAGGCTTACTGGTTGAGGCCCAGGTCCGCCCCGGACTGTAGCGCCACCAGAAGAAGAAGAAAGATCTCTGTGAGTTCATCCACCAGTAACTCTCTACCCTCATCCTACACAACCTAACGTGCTTTGTAGAATAGTCTTTTCCAGAATCACCTCATCTTGCTTGATGGACAGGCTCCATGGGCAATGTCAATTTGTTGATGCTTCGAAGCAATTCTCCTTAGACTATTTGAACCCCAAGGTCCCCTCTCCAGCAAACTAGCAATGACCCTTGACAATACCTTTATAAACTCCTCGCCATTGCCAGGAACGTGACATTGGTATCTCTGAGCTCTTGAAGCGATAGAACTTCCATTCAATTAGTAGTGTAGCCACATATTTGCAAGTTGCAAGCACCTTCTTTGAGCAATTTAAGGCTCATACTTGTCCGCAGCTCGTCAGTTTAAGTCGCCATTATTCCCGCTCGGCTGATTCTTCAAGACGACATTACAAAAATTGAAGTCCCTTGTCATGTTCCACACATCGTTTCGAACCATAAAACCGGCGCGGACAGCGAACACGTTTCAGCGGCCCGTTCAAAAAATGCAAATTCGGCCAACAGTCGCGGATTTATCGCGGAAAGTTTCATTCGCCATTCAGTCACCTCCGCTGGTGAATGGTTTGGCGCCTCGGCCACAGACTCTCTATTAAGACTGCTCGTCACACCTTTCCACGCACACTCTTTGAAAACTGATCAGTAGCAGGCACGCAGTAGAAACTGACGCCTTTCACAATGCAACGCCTACTTTTCGTGGGGTTGTCGACTTCGCCATAGTAAATCACCGAACGAACTAACGATTTCTCTCTCTTTTTGTTCTCTTTTCAGGTAAGCGTCTCCGCCGTAGCCGCCATCCGAGTGGCCAGCAGGTCCGCACATGCGACTATGACTAATTGCAGTTAGATGAACTTTTTAGCTTAAACGCGCGTAAATTATGCGCCAAATTGGTAACTAGCACGCATCTGTGGCGGTAATTCACCGACCGACCGAGTGAGTCCTGTGCAACGGTTTCCATCGGACGGACCAAAACCACAAGAAGAACTGTATTTATGCACTCAATTAGATTTTATTTATTCTCTTTATTTGCATCGTCTGAGCGAGCGTACGAGTGAAACTTATCGCGCACATGGCGAGCCGAGACGCCGAGGAAAAAGTTTTGCGTGCGCTCATATCTGTCGGTCAGATGAAAACAATTTGTATCTATAAATTGTGTTTCGCTGTTGTGATTTAATTTTTGTCTTACATTAGTGTGTCGGTGATAATTGCGAAGAGCCGCAGCTAGCTGCCGCCGGGGCCGAAGAGCACACGCAGGCACTCGTTGCGCGGCCAGCTCGGACGCTGGTGATCGATAGAAGATGAGTGAAAGTTTGCGCAGCGCGCGTACGAGTGATGTGTGTGCTGCGTTTGTTTATTTGTTTGTTTTAGACGATCATGATCAGATACAGATACACTTTGATTAATTATTATGGATTGGGGGAAAAAAAGCTTTCAAATCGATCAGACGATTGGGTGTATCTGTCGGTCGTCTGTCGGGTGTTTATTGGCTCGAAAGCCGAGAGTGAAAATGTGTTAGATAAGAATTTCGATTTTCAATATGAACTCTTGTCACCTCGGATGATGATGTCGGATTTAATTGGTTTTCGACTAAAAACTGGCAATGTTTCTCATCTTTTACGATCTTGTCTGCTTTTACTTTTTGATTCAGTGGGAATGGCACGGATTCACGACTCAATTTTTGATTAAAATGGTGTCTGTGGTGAGGGACATCCGACCGTGGATGAGGAGATTATTGGAGATGCATATGTCCATCCCATCGTAGGCAAGTAGAAGCTGGAAGACGGCCACTGTAGTCTTGATACCGAAGCCAAAGGTTCTCATACCCTTAAGTCTATGAAGCTTACTTCTAGAAACGCTAGAAAATCTGATTGATACACAGATCACACATACATTCGCGACCTTCAACAAGGGTACATCGGTAAAGACAGGACCTTCTTCCATTGACAGGCATGGACAATGAACACGCCCCTCAATCGTAAGAATTCATGCTTACTGGGGAACCTTAAATAACATCGAACTGAAACCAATAATCTCAGCACTTAACATGTTCGGTATCAAAAATCCAGAGCGGGTTTTACCTGCTAACTTCTCAGTAACAGGGTGATAAGCTCCAAACTCGGAGCACGTCACAGGGTGGTGTTCACTCACCGCTCTTGAGGAACGTAGAGGCGATCAAACTTCTCCTGGCACTTGGACTAGCAGCAAGGTTTTTGCAAATGCAGATAATATTCTATCTTGGCCTTATTTCAACGATCAGAGGTATTATGGAGTTGGTAGTCTCCGAGCTGGAAGAATGGACCAGAGAATGCGGCCTAGGTGTCAGTCCGCAGTAAACAGAGCTAGCCTCTTCACCCACAAAAACAATTCGTGACTCGCAATATGTAGGACTCCTCTAAAGCTGAATGACAGCGCAGACGGCTGCCTCATATCCAGGACACGAAATTGAGCTGGAAACCGAACATCCGTGTGAATGGCGGCTGCCTCCAAGGCCTCATATTGCTTAAAAAATACTAATGTGTGATTACAAACTCGCATGGTCCACTGACTACTCATGTCAGGAGTCAGACCCGTTGTGCTGCTTGGAGTCATGTTTTTGTGGACTACGCTCGACAAAGACATCAAATACAAGCCGCTCGATAGCGTGCAACGGATGCCATGCGCATGTGTCAGCCTAGCTTTAAGAATAATCACGTCCGCAGCTCTGAACATACTCATTGATCTTTCACTGAAAGACTTAACCGGCTGACAGACAACGGCGATGAGAATGTAATCGCGGCATATGTGGAAAGAACTCCGCTTTGGACGCTCTTCTATCCTTCGCAAACATAGATTCCTACCCGATGACACCACTCCCATGACATCTAAGCTCCTCTTAGAAGTGTGACTCTAGAATCCCCCAGATCATACGGGAAGTCGGAGCAATAGATACTGGACCGTCCTCTGCGTATTGGCTCAGATGGATCGGAGATGGACCTTTGTCCATCGTGGGATTTACTTAGAGTTTTTCACCGTCACTCCGGCTACCATATCAACGTAGAGCCAGGTAGGAACTATAGCGATGAAGGAAGTTCTCTCCTAAACGCAATGAAATATCCAACTGAGTCATCTGTTCGGCGATCAAATCTCTGAGTGCAGTCACATTCAACCCAAGGGCTTACCTTAACTATCTCAACTAGCTTAGCACGCAACTTATGGGTGCCAGGACACTGTGACTTTCCAGAGAATTGGGAAGCGATATAATTCACTAGAAAGGCCTGCTAAAGCTAGAAACACTTGTTCAAACAAATCGCAGATGGACAACTGGTGCAGGAGCCTAATTTCCAAACAACTCTGGACTTTGATCGACCATAATCGATCGCTCATCCTGATTAGACTGAGCAGGCCGAATCTCAGAACTCTCATTGGTGTTATAACAGGACATTGCTCCATCGAAACTCACGCCTTTAGACTAGGCCTTGTAATAACAATGACTTCTGCAGAAGCAGTAGGAACGAGGATGAGGAAGAAACCATTGGACACTTGCTATGAAGCTGCAGTGCTCTCTCATCCCGCAGATTCACGCTTCTGGAGGGCTACTATTTTACCAGTAACCAGTGTTATCCGATTGTTGTATCAAGAGTACTATTTGGTTTGTGGAATAGGTACCCATAGATCCACATGCTAGCACAATGGGGCTACTCTGGTCCAAGTGTGGCAGCTGTCCTCCCGCGCAGTAGTCAGCCACTGCAACCTATTCTAACCTTACCTAAGTCGCTAGAAAGGGCACTGGTTTTGTACTCTTTCCGGGTGAAGATCTGCCATCCAAGGTTTCAAGCTTAAAGCAAGCTCATTCAAATCGTACATGGTCTAATGGTATGTGATGCCTCATCAAGAAATAATTATAGGCCACTTCATTATGTTCAAGTGGCCGTATTAGAACAAGGAGACCGAAACGTAGAACTCTCATTAGGGTCTTAATAGGGTACTGTGCTATTGGAAACCACGGTATTCTATTCTACAATGGTTTCTGCAGATGCTTGAGAGACGAGGAGACACAATAGCCTATTGTGCATCTTCTTCGTAATTGCAGCGTTCTTTCCTGCCGAAGACGAAGTCACTTAGATGCCTACTTCTTAAACGACCTGGGCGAACTAAGTATCTTTATCAAAAGAATAAGTCTTATCAAAAGCACAGAATATTATCAATTCACGTGATGACAGTTGCTAGCCGAACCTAAGAGTAAGCTCTGAGAATCCACATCAATCCCTTATGATGACTGCTGGGCCGCGCATTGGCATTTCATCTAGACACATCTAAGGCGATTTCTGCAGAAGCTGTACAGAGGAAGAAGAAATAGGATCTGTCCAACATCTGGTCGGCGAATGGCTGGCTCTAGCAAAGAAAAAAAGTCCAATTCCTTGCACGACGCTTCTTTGTAGATAGAGTTGAACTGAATAATGCCGAATATCTTGTCATGACCAACATCAGGCATGAACAGAATCACCAAATTGGCGCCATTAAAAAACATTGCCTCTTGGGCCATCACGTCAGAATATCATTGCCGAAGAAGCAGATACCTTTCTTTCTCTGCTCAGAGCTCGCTGATGTAAAAAGCTCATGACAGGGACTTGCGATGACAGGAAAATCCTTCAGACTCCTTCAAAATTAACAATGAAAGGTTTCTCTGGTTGATCACCACCAAATTAGTGATGGCGAAGCTGCAAAAAGGAGGGGGGGTTCACAGACCGTCTAAGAAGTGGCAACACTAACAACATTTTAAATCGACTTCTCCAGAAGCGCATTGGCTTTCTAACATCTGGCAACGCCTGGTGCTTGTCCAAAAGCTGAGAGTCGAGGTGTTGTAGGTGCAGCAACGTTCCTTGTCTCAGAGTCCTACTGTCCCCTGTTTTATTTCTTCTCTGTCCACTTATACCTTCACACTGAGACCTCCAAAGCCTAGCCCTGTCTGCTTTGTGCATCTCACACATCCCAAAACTCAATTCAAACACTCACACCCATCTCCGTAGACTCCACTTTAAGCCCGGAATCATCGCAACCGGAACTAGATTTCCAAATTCCACTGCAGCTTAGCGCTGCGATTGCCCATTGAATTGAATTGAAAAGCATCGTTTTAGCACACTTCCACGACTCGTCATAAGCACGTATACACGCTGCCGAACCGCCCGATTTCACAGTCTAATTTTTTAATTGCTTTATTTAGACATAACGACGTATTGTCCGTCCAAGCGAGCTCCGAATTCAGTGAAAACCTGAACGAAAACGAAAGAAAAGCAACGGCCGCTCATAACTCACGGTAACAATCTAAAATGGAACCACTCCGCCAGCAGCAACGTAATGAGATTCATGGTCAAAAACCTCACAAAGATACACGCTGCACAGCATTCAGTCTAACACAGGCTGGCGGGGGACGCTGGGGGTGTATCGGTGAGACACCTGTAACAGAAACAAAAATGAGAAAGTTGACACCTACCTACCATTTAATCTTCGTGCACTCTCCCAGCAGCGAATTCCTCAGCCAAACAAACCGAACAATCGACATTAGCATCAAGCGTTGACCGACCACACGGGAGTGCATGTGAGCATGTGTGTGTGTGGGTGTGTGTGTTTGGTTCGGATACACGGAAAGTGGAAAACTTCGCCGCTCAGCCCGATCGTCTGATCAGCACACTTGCCACCGAAAGCAGGCAAGGTGGAGTTCTGCGGGCTCCATGCACGCTGCCATGCCACTTCCTTCCTAGTCGAAGTGGTGGCTGACAAGCGTCGTGCTTTGCTAAGCTATGCGCGGCGGCAGTGGCCTGACCGTTTTGGGCCTACACACGTGCATCATTAAAAGCAGCCCCATCCGGTCGTGTCTGGGCTAAGGCTGCCAGCAGCTCGGGAAATGTGTATCGCACACAAGCGAAACAAAAACAGGCCGCTAAACAACTTTCCATCATCAATATCTCTCATCTGGTTAGCGGTTTGGTTTTGTCATTGGACGACGTTGGACCGACGGACGCTGGACCGATCGACGCGACAGCGCGGTATGGGCATAGCTTCTGCGCGTATTTGGCTTGCTGATCGGCATTCATGTGCCCCTCCGGGGTGTATCTTAGCTGATTAATTTAGATAAGCGAAAGATTCCTGGGGATACTGGCTCCGCCGTGGAATGTGCGCAGAGGATCCTTCTCTTCATGAGCTACGTGTGCCACTTACGGGGTGTCGGTCGGGGTGTGTAATTAATTCAACGCGCTGACGGGATGTCTTGCGATCTGGTGCCCTAGGCGTCGCCGCCGATGGATCAAAAGAGGTGGAACCAGTGTATACTCAACATGGACAGTCTCCCTGGCTGAGGACAGGTTTGCTTAGACTACGTGACCAGTGGTTCTCCAGGGGCTGAGGAGTGGTGGTGCGCAGGGAGTTCTTTGGCTTGCTGCACGACATGGCGTGAACCTTCACTGCCCAAGCCAAAACCAACCTCCATCCACCGCAAGGTCACCCACGGCACCTCAAACAACAGAGGTTCTCCTTTCATTTCCTGGCGCTTCCCAATCTTCAAACCGCATGCCACAGAATGATTGAAAAGGAAAGTACACATGCGCCTCGGCTGAAAGTGGTGTGCCCTGCGTCCTGCCAAATCACCATCCCTCACCAGGTAAACGAGTATTTCAATTTATCGCTCAACTTCACTCAGCCCGACTGACACTCTGATTGAAACCGTAAAAGAAAGTGAACCGACCTCGAACTCAAATCAACGTTCAAAGATTGATCTTGATATTTCTTGCGAGAGACCAGCAAAAACAACCGGGCCTTAATAGGCCCGTGTCTTCCACTAATAACCGCCTCCCCAGGGGCATACCCCATACGCGTTCGCATTAAAATTTCGCGCGCACCGCAAAGCCGCCGACGACACACACGCACACAGTCACCGACAGATCCAGTCCATTATCTCGAATTTCGGACGCATTAAATCTGATGACGAAACATCCGGCGCAGCTTGATTCGGATGCAATCAGCATTTCTCATCGTCAGGCGGCCGCGACTGCGTCGCGTCTGTCGTTCGGTTCACCTGACCTACTCACTGCGATAAATCATTTCGCCAAACAATGCGAAAACGCGCAGAGATACGCATCCAATGGAGGACGGTGGGATCACTTGACCACTTTCCGGTTCAGCATTCATCAGAATTTATCGGTGAATCGGTCGTTTTTTGGAATTCCGCTCAAGAGTGAGCTCTCGTCCCTTTCCTCTTTTTTTTTTGCTGGCTTGCCTCGTTTATTTCATTCATTAACCTAGTCACAGAGATCAAGACCACGGGGATTGGGCTAAAAGACATGACATGGTGCGGGGTACCGCAAAAATGTCTTCACTTGAGTGGACTTTTTGACATTTTCGGTGGTCGCATGGTGTGTTCTGGATTTCTTTTGACTGCCGCTACAGTTGCCGCCGGCCGTTGTCGTTGTTCTCGTTGCCGTGGTTTAACTTTCTTTATCTTTTGTGGACGCGTTTCGAGTGAGCGATGAGAAAATGAAAGTGGGCGAGCGAAGCTCGAAAGAACAACATAAACATCTGATGATGCGGGAACAGGTTCAATGGAATTCCACGGACACATCGAAACGAAATTGTGAGATATTTGTGTGAGAAGTAGAGTCTGGTAGTGGCTGCCGCTTCTGTGGCTGCTGCTGCGGCTGCCGCTGCTGCTGCTGGTGGTGGTGGTTTCGTGGTATGCATGTCGCTGACGAGGTTAACTAAATTGTGGCGCTTAATATGTTGACAGAGGAATTTTGATTGTCAACTTGGAGAGGATTCAATTTGTTGCGATGTACGTACCAGTGTTGTTCTTTGTTGGTCTTGCGTCTGAATGCGTTGTCTCTTGTTGGGAACGGTGTTCGTAAGTCTGATTCATCGCTTGGAGATTTCTGATTGGTTTTCATGGGTTTTCTGTTATGCTGAAAGTGACTGGGCTAACACGTCTTTTGTAACCGCCCTTTGAGAATTGGGACAAGCTGGCTAGGCACTTTTTAGTATTTCATGCTGTGTACATCCCCTTTTTTCCCAAGCTTACAGACTGCCGGCTAATATCAGTCTGCTCCAAGAGGTACTACTAACAGTGAACTCTCCCTAAGTCGAATTTGTCTCCAACTCGAATTTGTTCGCCACACCTTTCCTTCAATTTTCAATTCAAACACATCGTCTCTAAGTTAAACTCCCTCTTACTCGATCAAGTCGTGGTATTCCCACTGTATTGCCCACTGATCTTGCCAATCAGCTAACAAAGCTATTGCCTTCTTCACTTCATATTCAAACCTTGTACAGGAATGCCGAGCTGATCTAGTGTCGTCAGAAGGCTAGCTCAAAATGTCCTTATCTGGCTTCCAGGTCATATGGACCACCGAGGAAATGAGAAGGCTGGTTAACTGGCTGGGCAGGGATCTGGGCTTTCGTGCTTGCTTGCAATAGAGGCGCATGACACTTGCTAAAGCAGAACATCAAACGGTTGGTAGACGCTTCTTCAACTCAATTGACGAGATCTCTTGTGATCTTTGAGTGGCCTTAATTGAGCGGTGAACCCGGGTATCAGTGAAAAAGTCTCTCTTGGGTGTCTGGTTGGAGGTCATGCTCCACTTGTGTGCTCGAACGTAAACGCGGGTGTCTTCTTTTGCGTTTCCCCAAGGGCTCGCTGGCAAATACCCTTAGTCGTATGCTTGGATGTTTGGACACCTGGCCTGGCTTAAGTCTGTGCAAAGATTGTGGTCGAATCTTCCAGAGGACGTCAACGTAAAAAAGAAAGAAGATCGCATGCGGAACATGTTTCGCGAAGATACCAAGGACTTCTTCATCAATGAAGATTATACACGCCTCTACGCTGAGCAGGGGGCATGGAGGTTCAACGCTTTATATAAACTCAGCTTGGTCCTTCCTCAATTGCCCAAAAAAACGGCTTTAGTTTTGAAGTAGATAGATGCAGTGTACAAATCAGTCTACTGTGACGCTCTGCCTAAGACGTCGATGCTGTGTGCCCTTTCTTGAGGAAAGGATACACCCTCGTTTAGCATCAGACCCACCTCAGCCGCTTGCGTTTCTATGTTAGCAAAAGCAATGTATCGTCTTGTGTTCAGTTTATAAACAAATTGCAATTCTGTGGACATCTGAAACCTCTTCGATTCACAAAGCAGCACTTGTCATGGTGTGCAATCCAAGCTAGTGTCCTCCGCGTTATCCCTTCACGTGTGCTGTTGGCCAATAAGCGCTGAGTTCGAACATTCTGAGTTGCAGGAGGACTGAATTTATGCTCAGGACCTTCTTCTGAACTGATCGTTTCCTAATTGAAGGCTTCTAGGCGGCGTGTGATCCTAAAGGGTTCAGAGAAAGTTGGCGTTCTTTTTTTTCCCTCACGTTTTCTTGCCTTCTTCACTTCCGGAGTACACTTCCGGAGTAGTAGCCATTGGGGGATACTGCAAATAGTACAATCGTCGTTTTGACTGAGCCAAGTGATCATAGACCATGGGATGAAATACTTGTTAAATTGACTTCCACGTCAATCCGCGTAGCAGCACAGTTGACCCTTTTTATTCTTAGTCGAATCTCGAGCCACAACCACCTTACCTCTTTGATAAAACCTTATTCTTAATCGATTCTCGAGCCACAACCACCTTACCTCCCTTTATAAAACCCCACAGTGGTGACGCGTGGAGCTGCGACTGTGCACACAGGACAGAGTTGTTGATCGCAAAATGGCGGTATGCCAACAGCGATGCCTGTCAAATAAGGGAATGTCAAGTTAAAAAGCAGCTTCCCATGGCTTCCCACGACAGCCTCTACAACACCCGTTGTGATTTGAACCAATGTATACAGGAGCGGTCCTAGGCAACAGGCCGCATATTCTACCCGTCCAAAATGGCTGTTCTGTGGAACCATTGAACGCCTAGTCTTTAACCTTGTTTAGGCGCTGAAGATGGGCGACTCTGCATGTATTCACGAAGTACTGGAATCACTTCAGTTTCGTAAAAAGCCAATTCACCAATTGTTGTCTCCTCGTCCATGTAAGCTAATATCAAAAGCTTCCTAGTTTGGGCGTAGTCTTAGGCCTTCAGTCGATCCCTTTACACTTTAACCCTCGTATGTTTTAAAATGAGTCTCAGACAGGGGGTTAACAAATCACAAGCCTTCCCATCTTCCCACCCTACACTGGCCTTGTCAATGCTTCGTCCCCTGAAGGAAAGCTTTAGATCATGTCATTGCCATCCACACTTCAATTATGTTCTTTCTCGAACAATCAACACGTGCGCTTGACTCCCATTCTCCAACCACATTTCCTCGCCAGCGACGAAATGAAGAGTATCTTATCTACGATTGTACACTCTCATCTCTATCCATCGCCCGATCCCTAGGCAACCCAACAACTGCAGCAAGATCTAAATTAATGATCAGCCAGACGCCAAAAAAAAAGAACGAGGTGAAAAGACACAGCAGCAGATCATCGACCGGAAAGTCTATTCCCATCGCTAATTAGCTCCATCATCCGCGCAACGTGCAAAACCGAAAGTCGTCTTTGAGTCTAAACTGCGATGATAATGGCAATGACGATGCCTAGCCGACGACGCGACTCTGCCATTGCCTCTGTCACTACACGTCTGCCTGTGTGCTTTGGTTAGCTTCCCCTGGCGATTGTGAGCGATCATGATGATTGCGATCTTTAGTGCTGGTCGGCCCTCCGTCTTTGACGTTCCAACTCTCATTCTGACTTCTTCCGATTCCACATGACTCCTTTCGATTTCATCTCTTATTTTTCTTCTCGTATTTTTACTTTCGCTTCCACTCGGAGAGCCCAGGCTGACAGCACAGCAGAGGATCGTCCCTCCTCGCAGCTCGCAAGATCGTGCCATCGAGCGTTTCGTGAAATTGGTCCTCTCCTGTGCCTGTGCCAGTGCAGCGCATTGTCGTCATTGTTTGTGTGTCCCGTTTGGAGTTTGTCGCCGTCTGGTAATGAACATCCCATTAATTCATTAGCCGCAGCGGCAAGGGGAGCCACAGACACAATATCGAATATCATGCCCAATTGATCGAGAGTGCACTCTGATCGATCGATCGATCGTGCCCTTGTGTGTCAAATCGATCATGAAATGTCATTGTCGCTTGAACCCTGTGACAGTGGTGCGGCGCGGCGGCAGCAGGGAGAAGAAAGTTTCATTTGACATTGCAGATGCCCTGTCGTTGATGCATTCTTGATGAATTTATTCTCTGACGTTTGGGAAGCCATGTCACACTGGCTTTGCTCGTCGTTCGGTGATGGTTGTTGTCATTTCGATTTCATCGCTCTACTATGCAAGTGAAAGTGAAAATTAAAATCGCTTCGATTGCGACTGTTGACGTCAATGTTGACAGTTTGAATGGAATGCAATTGTTGATTGATGCTTGTGACAGATAACGCCGATAGATAACTGCGGCGCCGAGTTATGTGATCGATTTTGAAGTGAAATGAATTGTATTGGAAAGTTTTTTCTTTCCGCCGAAGGGGCGAATGGATCGAGTTAATCTTCTTAAATTTTAGATTCTTTTGATCGATTAACGGGAGTCTGAAGATTGTCAGACATGTCGGCGTTCGAGTGATGGGTACATTGATCCCCTTTCCAATGATCACTGTTGGTTCAGTAAATTTGCACGAGATTTCGGGCTTGAATCGGGATAAAGGTCGCTTCGACCGGCACTGCAAAACTTTCAAGTTTGCGCGATAGTCCTTATCGCTCATCACTTGGACTGCTTCAAGCGAATGGAAAAGAAAGTCTCCCGAGGTTGACACTTTGAAGGAGATGCGACAATTTGGCATTGGATTTAGGTGTTAAGAGCTTTCATTCAACTGACTACAGTACGACGCTAGCTATCACTGTGTACTAACAAGCAAGTATTTGATATAACAGATATCGACGCCGTGCGCGAATAAGTTTCTTTCTAGAAATTGGATTGTGAGATTCTAGATAAATCGTATCGCAAGTCTATCAGTCATTGAAAAGGTGTCCTTGAAGATGCTTCGATTGTCAATGCCATGGCATGCCATATGGTTGTCACCACGAAATATAAAAAAAGACGATCTTGTAGGGCGACATCGATCGTGGCTGAACGACAATTTGCTTGGAGATTTCCAATTCTACATGAGCACAGACATAGTTCATAAATTTATTGCCGAAATATATATATATCATATTCGCACAACGGACCACGATCAGTTGATGTCAACCCGCGCTGGAGTGATCGGTTGCTAACTACATGCGCTCAGCACCTTGTCGTTCAACGTTTTATCACTCAGTGATTATCCTGAGTCCTAGGCTCCCTGCGGTCATTCGTGTGCTCAGACAAGATCAACTTATGATCGTTGCCGGGTGATAACAACCACATGATCACTTTTTTTTTTTGGAGGAGGTTTCCAATACGTCCCTAGAGCACTCAGACTAAAAAACTGATCCATTGTACTGCCTAGCAACCTATTTTTTCCGAAGGAAGACGAGAAGGCGCTACTAGTTGGGGAGCCTATGTCATCAGCTCTCACTACAGCAGGATAGAGAACCTGCCACCTGATCCGAGCAAAGGCGGGACAGTGATAGCGGAAGTGCTCTGCAGTGTCGTCGCCTTCTCCACAGGCGTCGCAGAGGGTTTCGTCGCTTAGGCCAAGCATACTTAGATGTTTGGCGAAGGTGTAGTATCCCATTAGTGCTCCTGTAAGTCGTCTGCAGTCTTTCCTGTCAAGAGATAACAAGAATGCCGCGCATTTCTTACACACGTCAGGGAGGAGCATGCGCTTGTTATGTCTGCATCCTGAAGAGTCATGCCACCCCCGATTGTATTCTCTAGAGGCCCCACCATCGATGGGAGCTCTAACCAAAGACGCAGGTAGTCCCAGCGCAGGTTCAAGTCCTGAGAATATCTCCTCTGATCCTTGTCTAGCAAATTCATCGGAGATCTCGTTGACAGGGACTTCGTGTTGACCCGGGATCCAGACAAGTCTTAGTGAATTTTGATTGCCGATCAAGAAGAAGAAGAGGAGAAAAAGAAGAAGAGGAGGAAGAAGAAGAAGAAGAAGAAGAAGAAGAAGAAGAAGAAGAAGAGGAGGAAGAAGAAGAAGAAGAAGAAGAAGAAGAAGAGGAAGAAGAAAAAGAAAAAGAAAAAGAAAAAGAAAAAGAAAAAGAAAAAGAAAAAGAAAAAGAAAAAGAAAAAGAAAAAGAAAAAGAAAAAGAAAAAGAAAAAGAAGAAGAAGAAGTCGAACAAGAACAAGAAGAAGAAGATTGTGCTGCACTTCTTCGGTACCTTCAACGGCCTAGATTTAGATTATTAGCCTTACAAATAACTTACAACTTGATTTATAACTATAATAGGAATGTCTGCTCAACAATAGGGCCCCGACTTATTTCATATGACATTTTTTAAAATTGTATAATTTTACAATAATCTTGACATGCTAAGTCTTTTGATTGAATTACAGAATATTCAGAAATAAGTAAAGATTCAGTGGGGACTACCCTCTGCAATGTCCTGTGGTGTTCTTTTTGTAGAACTTGGTGCAGTCGGCATTGAATAGATCATCAAACCCAGGGCGTGTGATGCAGTGGCGAGAAGGTACCGGTGACTGCGCTCGAGTGGAAGTGGTTGCAGCACTTGTATGTCTTGATTCGGATGCCTCCAAATAATGGGTAGTCGAAAAAGTCTTTTCGTATTTCTAGTGAAACTTTTTTCACAGACAATTCATGTGGTACCCAAACATTGAGCTTCTTTTTGTAGCCAGCCTTTTTTAAATGGTTCGAAACCGTTTGATGATGAATGTTTAGTTCCTTAGCGATGTCATGGCTGCTTGTATGACAGTCCTGGTCAATCTTTTCCATAATTTCGTCGACTTTATCAACGATAGGTCGACCAGAGCGAGGGGCATCTTTCACAATGAAATTTCCAGAACGGAAGCGAGCGAACCATTGTTGTGCTACACGAACTGATACAGCATCGTCTTCGTAAACTTCACAAATTTCATTGGTGGCTTGCGTGGCATTATTCCCTTTTTTATATATAGCGAATTTCTTGATTATTTTCACTTATTTTTGAACAGCTTTAACTTTTTTTTCAACTTCATCGAATGATGAACAATTTTTTTGGTTAAATGAAGCTTAAAATGTCACCTCTCCAACACCATATAGTATGACACAATGTGATTGGTAGCACTGGAGATAGATGACTCCAACGACATCTTTTGACAAAATACGAAAAGACTTTTTCGATGACCCATTATTATTGAGCAGGTTTTTGAAAGTTGAATGACGTATTCGTCTATTGGCAAGATCTTTGCTTCTTCGTAGATCCTTCTGGTCTGGATGAACTTCAGTGTCGAATGGTCTCTGTGGAGACCGTTGCACATCCTTAAGATCCTTCATTGAAACAGGCAGATTCTCTACATTGCTGTGGGGTTTATGGTGTACCAGATCGGGCATCCGTAGGTTATTACTGGTCTTATGAGTTGCCTGTAGATAAGCACCGTAGTCTTCTGGGTAAGACCAAAAGCTGCCCGTTTGAGGATAGCATCCACGTGGTTCTTGAATCTGAACCTCAAACAATATTCCCAGATATTTTGTGGCCGTTGGAGTAATCATTGTGTTGCCTGGAAGAGTTATTTCAAGACTGTTGCATCTTCTGACCGGTCTGAAAATATATAAGCAGCTATTTCCTCACAGCCTTGAAGATACAGCGAACATAAGTATAAAGGACACCCTTAAATTTCTAAAAGTCTCCCACTGGTTATATGTTATCAGTGACATCAACAGAGGAGAAGTGGGAACGATTCGTCAACAGAGTGAGAGTCGACAATGGACCTTAAAGGTCCAAGTGAGGCGAACATTCCCCTGATGGGTCTTTGCCAGTCACATCTTCCTGCCTATGGTAAGATTTCCTCCCCAGAAAAGAAGACTGCATCGGTTCAATATTTGCCAACGATTCTGCTCTGAACATCGCTGAAGCACTTTGTTGGAACAACTTGATTTATCCGAAGGCCGCAGGCAGTGTCGTGATAAAAATTATCACGAAGTACCCTAAAACTCAATCCGCTGATAAAAAGCTTACCCTCAGCTTTTTTGACTTCTCACAAGGGAGACCAAACAAATCGTTTCTAGATGGCTTCTCCCAGTCTCCCATCAGCAGCGGCGAACCCTGAAAGAAGACTGTCCACTGACAAGTCGATGTCGTAGAGTGCTCCAAATCCGTCAGCACATCATCACTCCAGTGTTGACACTAGTCATACTCATCAAAGCAGCCAACTTTCCCTTTACAGATTTTCGCGCTCAGTCTCTCGCTCGCGGCTGACTGCGTCAAGAACACTCAACACAATGACACAACAAATTAACTCCAATTGTTGACAACTTCTGTCAATCGTCAAAGTCAAACAGAGCTCCACGCATCCCCCCGTTGGCATCGAGAAAGACGCGAAGGAGAGGGGAAAAAAAATAGAGTCTCTCTCTTTTAACGAGTTGTAACCATTTCCTGTCATAATTTACGGTAAATCGCTAGCAAGTCAGCAAAATGTCTAAACAACGGTTAAATTGATTTAATTTTCCATTCAATTCCTTTTGGTCGTCTCCTCCGCTCGTCGCGTCGCGGTCCTCGTTTCGTGATTGTTTGTGCAGACGAAGTGGAAATGCCTCTTCAGACCACAAAAATAGACGAGCAATCATCGTCATCATGTTCCCCGCCTTTGATTGAAGTTGATTTTTATTTTTATCTCTTTCTCGCCCTCTCTCTCTGTGTGCTCCTGTCCTCTTCGTGGCCGGGCATGGATGATGGTGGAGGCAAGAAACCTTTCAGTTGCGTCTGCCATGGTCCTCCATCTTCGGCTCCCCGGCTGTGTGTTGTTGTTTCGTTCCTTTTTCTTTTTGATTAATCAAAAGAAGAGTGACATTTCAAAGTGTACACTGTAAAAGCGAAAACGGTAAAAATCACTTTGTCTGATCGATAAACTTGCTCAGCTACACTCGATCCACAGCCGAACCGCGGTCGGCCACGATGAAGTGCACGTCTGGCTGGCGCGTAGGATCGCCAAGTATCTTGCACCAAAAGATGCTGCTCACGACGACCACGATGACGGCGAAGATGAGAAACACGAAAAAGAAGAAAAGCGCAAGGGGCCGGGGTAAAGATGGACAAAATAAAAAGGAAACTGAAAGAAAAAATCCCAAGTTGACATTAAACCGGTTAAACGGTAATTGTCTTCATGTCGTGACTTCTTTGACATTTCAATGTTACATTGTGGCGGCGGTTGCAGCATCAGCAGCAGCAGCCGCATCATAAGCAGACGTCCTCGGTAGCGGTGTCTTTTGGCAAGGAGGTGCTCTATGGATGAGGTGGCAACTGAACACGAGATTCGGGCAACTTCGGTTGCGGTTGCGCTGAGTGGGCGAACGAGTGTACGGCTTTTGTTAACGTGGAAAGGTAGTCTTTTTTGGTCTTGTCATCGGAAGCGACTTTACCGACACCGAGTGACGCAATTTTTTTAATCTCGATCGGTGACGTGCGGTGAAACAAGTGCTGCGGAAGGGAACCTTTTTAAAGGGTTTTCAGTTTTGTTGAGGAGGGAAGAAGAAGCTGGGAAACTTTGCGAAAGCAGGAAGTAACAAAAATATATTGGAGGAATAGCGACAGGACATTACAGGCGTCGGGTAGCTAACTAGTCTACATTTTGTCAAGCAGGAAGTTTGAAGGGCGTTTGGTGTCTTTGAGGTGCTGCAGGTCAAAAGCCGAAATCTACTTGATATCAGCTCCATTCCACAATACGGTCACAACGAAGAACTTGGTATATTGAACTGGAGCAGCTAGGCAGAATAAGGCGTTGATTGGGACGCTTATTGCTTGATACCCAGTGCCTGCTCAGAGTGTAGCACACAAAGAACATAAATTGCATCCACCACTGCAGCTTGACTTCAACCATCCTCACAAAGTCGCGTCGTCGACCCTCAAGGGACACGTTGGTAATAAGAAATGTGTAACTTTCTACCAAATCATACAGACTTCACCTGATCCCAACGTCAAATGGTGACTGGACCAGATTTGAAAGCCACATACATTTGATTCGAACCGGGGACCCCGCTTATTAGGGCAGGCACTCTACCAACCGCGGCGTTCAGTCGTTCTTCAGTAACTCAATGCATGTCCACATTGACGTGAAAGCAAAGGGTGGAGAGGGGAGGAAATGAATATCATAATAGTGTGCTTCAGGCTGAAATGATCGAAATTCGGAAAGCGAGAAGTCCTGGCTTAAATCTCATCCGAGGCATCGGCATTTTCATGAAACCTGAAAGGAGGATGCGCTCTCGCCTACTGGTAAATCGTTCCACCGAGTCAATCTAGTAGCCACTTGTAGAAAACCAACACTTGACCTTCGTCTTGACGTTCCCTCAGCGATATTGATTGGAGACGTACTCTCCAGTGAAACAATCGTGGTTAAGACGTTAGAAAGGATCGTCGATGTACACCTTCTGACAAATAAAGTGTCAGGGTGACAATATAGCAGTTTGGGAAGTACGGTGGTGTGAATAAAAATTGAGTGTGAACATTTCCTAGCATTTTGGAGTAAATACTCCATCTGGTGTGAATACAAATTTATTTCGTTAAGTTTAACGAATCCTCTCGGCTCAGGTATTTGGAAAGCTGAGTCTTTGCTCCGTTTTGGTGTGAATAAAGATGCAGTTTCCTGCTACATTGGAGGAGGCAATCGGTCTTAGTGCTTGAACCTAGGCCATATCGTACGAGTGTTCTCGCATGTGGGTAGAGAACTCCACCTTTCATTAGCTAGCTCCATGATTTTACTGTCCACCTTTCTCTTGATGTCAGACAGAGGTGGGCAAATCCATGGGATTGCCTGGGATGGATCGGACTCGGCCCCTTTCCTGGCAAGTTCGTCTGCTACCTCGTTGCGGGTTATGTCCCTGTGACCTGGGACCCAGCACAGATTGATCCATTGCTGTGCGCCGAGAACATTGAGCTCTTCGCGACAGCTTGCGACTAGCTTGGACTTCATTTCAATAGCCGAAATTGCTTTAATGGCCGCTTGACTGTCAATTAAGAAGGTGGTATTTCCAACAATGATATCAATTTGGCCGCTTCTTTGACCGCAAGGACCTCCGTTTGAAAAACACTGTAGTCAGGTAATTTGATAGAGCAGTGCATGTTTAACAATTCGAAGAAGATGTCCGCGCCATCTTTGACCCGTCCGTATAGACATGGATGGAACTCGAATGTCCGCTTGAGAGGGAGTTCAATGTACTTGTTGGCAAAAATCTCAATCAATGACGTGCTTCAACAATGTTTCTTGTATCATCTTACTGGGTGATCCCGAAAACGTAATTTATTAAAACTTTCTAGCAACGGTGGATGTGACAAACTTGCCAGTCTAGCCTACCGCACAAACAGGTTAAATCTAAGCACTTCCTAACAACTTAGTTGTAGATCACGAAGTAGTGAGCAATCACAAACATCGTTCTAACGGACCTCGTCGGTTTCACAAATTGAACTCTTCTGTTAGCTGGTCAGATTAAAATCGCTTACTGTCAACATGAAGGCCACCGTAGATGGACCCAAACGATCCGCAGGCCATTTGGTGCTTCAAACAAAGCGTTCTGCTGCGTTGCAACTTCTGCCGACAAATGTCGACAATGGCGTCTGATGTCATTGACAGCGCGACGTGCCACTTCATTTTCATCTCTTTTGGCGTCTTTTTGGCATGCCTCTGCCTCAGGTTACCTTGAAAGTGAAGACAAATTGAACTGAAACGTGATAAACGCGCGATTAGATCTGTCCCAATTATGCCGTGGAATGTGCAGATTCTTGCTCCCGGAACGTTGAACGGTCTTGGGGCACAAAACCATTCAAGTTTGTTGACTATAATGTGCGCTCAGCATTTCTGTTGCCAAGGGAATTTTCAGTGATACCGTTGTCAGTCACTTCATTGACACCATATGCCGCTGCGGATGACTTCCCTTGAACCGTCATCAATGAAAAACTGCCTCCCGTCTGTGAATCTCCGACCAGCCATGAATTCCCCGACGAAAGCTTTATTTTCTTTGGTGTTCGAGACAATTGCCGCGCCGCACCGTATCGAATGTCTTGGGCCAGACAAATACAAGACAATCAACCATTTCACACATCGAGCCGAGGAACAAATAGAAATCAAACAACAACTTCTATTCGAAATGTGTCCAATTTGACACTTCACGTCTGTCATTGTTGGGCTAAGCTAATTTGAAATTTGACACCTTGATGTGCCCGTCTACAATCACGTCTCTCTCTCCCTTGGACAAACATGACTGAAAAGAAAACAAATTCGTCTGTCATGCCTCGAAAGAGTTACAGTCTATCTTCGACACCTGAACCGTCGTTGGTGCGTTTCTGAGCTGCTGGGTTGCAGACTCCGACCGCGTAGCGTGTCTCCTCTTCAACGTCGATCGATGGACGAAATCGGTGTTCGTTTTTGATTGGATCATCATCGTTGAATGAATGAGAACCTGATCCAAAAATTTGGACGATTAGTCAGATCTTTCTCCTTTTTTTTCTTCTTCTTGTTTATTTTCCTTATTTATCTTGGGTGGGCCAACAGAATGCCAGCGGCCGAGGCGGCTTTCTGACTGAAATCAATTTTTGACACGTTTCAATATAAACAGAACAGAATATTGTGTGTGTATGTGTGTGTGTGTTTGTTTTCCTTGAATTTTTGAACTTAAAACTTTTTGCGCCGAAAGGTGTGGTGAATGCTTTCAATCGTTTGATTTTTGTTCTTTATTTTTTATTGTTTTTTTTACATGTCTAGCCGGTTGTTGTGCCCGTAAGTACTTCATCGGTGGTGATGTCATACGATGCACCTACATAAGCACTTGTAGATTTACTTTTTTGATGCATCAGTACTTTTTGTAGTTTTTGTAGACAGTTGACACATGCATTTTTTTGGATATTGTTTACATTCATTTGTTTTTTGAACCGCGCTGGGAAGAGTCAGTTTGCATGCGAATGCTTGTTGAAATAAACAAAAATAGCTAGCTGCACATTTTTCGAACTCCATTTCGACTGTTTATGCTATGAGAACTTGGATGTATTCAATTTCAGACAAACTTAAGTCTGATCTCTTCGATTTACTATTTTTTTTTTTGCAGAGAATGAGTCGATGTCATGTGGATTTTGGGTGAATAATGGTTTCTGGACATTCTGTAGTTCTAGTGAATTTGTTATTGAATTGAAGCACAAATTTAACGCGATCTCCTTAATTGGTTATCCCTCGATCATTTGAGTGCAATTTGTTTTGGAAATTGTACTTTTCTTTTGTGGTTCGCCGTGGCTTAGTGCCGGGTTCGATACCCGAATTTCTTCTTCTTCTTCTGGTGGCGCTACAGTCCGGGGTGGACCTGGGCCTCAACCAGTAAGCCTCTCCAGCCGGCACGATCTTTAGCCAGCTGTCTCCAACTACGCACACGAAGTCGATTGAGGTCCTTCTCCACCTGGGTGCGCCTTCGGTTCCGTGGGCGTCCTCTATTGCGTTGTCCCTCTGGTTCGGAGTCGAAGACTGATATCCGAATTTAACACCAATTGGAATTCATGGCTCCACCTGTTTCGAGTTACTGACAATGCCAAAGAGTGTTCCTGTCTAGAAAAAAGCTTCTTAACTCAAGCTGAGTCAGCATTAAACTGTGGGTCCCTTCCACTCGTGAAAGAACAGTAGAACAGTAGTATCTTGTTCATAGGAGTCCTGTTTGATATTATTTATTGTTGAGGACGCAGGTACCTCTATGCTGTTCACTAACTTTTAACAGTGACTGTATGTCCGTAAGAGAGGTGGAATCTGCTGGCCATTCTTGAGCGTGCCCCTTTGCCTTCACATTTCCATTATAGCTTCGACACTAACGACCACTGAATCTAGGCAAAGATGCAAAGAGGTGGTATGTGAGTCTGACGAGCTGTGAACCGCGTCATTCAAAGAGCTGGCAGTGCACAGCAAATTCGTGTGACTTCCCTACGCACCAAAGCTTCATCAGCGAATCGTCTTCAGCTGTTAAGTGATCGATTTTCTAAGAACGACTCTGTTCTCCTTCAGATAGAATCAACCGCGGCTTCCTCTCCATGAAGTGTTGTGGTTTCGTCGTTTGAGCCGAATACACTGCGGTGACAGACACCGCATTCATAGCCATTTCGACCATTTATTCCGAAATGTAGTGATATCTGATCCGTCGTCTTTATATTTAAGCCAAACACCAGTTCATATTGTCACTTCCATGAGGCACATGAAGCTAAAGGGTTCATAGCTCTTCACTTGTCCAGGATAGCATGGATTTTCATTCGTAGTGTTCCACGCTGTTGCTTAATTTCTGTTGCATCCCCACTTTACTATCCATCTTCGATCACCGGGACACTGTCGAAGAATGTCATCTTGGACAAATCTGTTCCCACTCCATGGACATTGTAAGCGTTTCTCGATATTCGTCGAACAAAGTCAAGTAAAGCACGCGTTGATTTTTCTCACAGCACTCCTTTTTCAGGAAATGTACTCCGCTTGACTGTACCACTCCCACCTACAGTGGTGGTTAGGAAAAGTTTTGCAATAAAAATGTCATGCTTCGCCTGTTATCAGGAATTCAAAACCCTCAGCAGAGTGATACAAAAGAGGACAACCTGCCGACAAAGCCGCCATCCAATTGAACTCACGCGCTGTCCAGAAGGCCAGAGCATCTTCGTTCTTAATTTGAATACAAATCAGAATTCACCATCTATCCATCCGCCTTGCGTACAATGTATTCCCAAAGTCCATCATCCCGCTCAAAGCTAGCCGCTCATGAATATGTGAGTCGAAAAGATGTCACCACCTCCAGTGGTCTCTGGATGGATTTATTCTAATCCCATAGAACGCTTGCCGCCATTCAGAGAGAGTCTCAAGCGACTCTTCCACTCGCAGGCGCACATTACGTGCAAAATTGTATGCGAATTCGTTAGCAAGTCGTGACCAAATGAGTCATCATCATCATCATTATCATCACGAACGTTGTCGGGCAGTCCGGCGCGGCGCGACCTGAGCTACTCCCGCTGAAAAGAATTGCCCGCCAATTTAAAATGGGACACATTGCTCTCGACGGTGGCTGTCCGGCGCGGCGTAGTGCAGTAGCGCTACCTCCCTCGGGCCTTGTTTCGTCGAACACAGAAGACAATTGCATGAATCTTAGAACTCTCGCCTGCTCACACAACGAAAAATCCATCTAATGGTGATTTATGGGAATTTAAATGGCCCCAATAGAAGCTAAGCCCGTGGGCTGATCGAGGCGGGGAGGAATTCTAATTTTGTAATACCGCAGTCGTGTCGTGATGTGTTTTAGATTTTAAAGTGACAACTTGATTAGCTTTTGATTGCGGGTAATTGCAACCTTTTAGGGCATATCTCCGCGCACTTTGAATTGAATTGAAAAGCAAAGAGACTTTGGGGTGGGCGCTGCCGTTGCCCGATACACAGCAGCGCCTGGGTGCGCGATTCATTCGGTTAGTCATTCATGCATGCCGGCCATTGTGAATGGTGGGAAGTAGACAGCTTGGTAGTGAGAATGATTGCATGTAATTTTATTGAATATTCTTTTTCTTTTTTGCAAATTTATCATCACTTTGGTAGTGGCCAGAGTAGGGTGGAAAAAACGAAAAACACTGTTGCTATATTCATTTGACATTCCTACTTTTTCTGTGACGTGTTCTTTTGCTAATTGCTGATTTGTTTCATTCTAGGCTTCGAGGAAGGTATCCAAATGTGGTTACTTATTTGTGGCGCCGGACTGGGATTTCAACAATCCACTTTACAGAACTAAGGTAAGTCAGTTGTGAATAATGCAAGAAATAGTTAACTAGACTTGATGTAATAAGAACAATGTTGAATGTGAACGAGTGTCGTCCACTCAAAGTCATCCCGTGGTTATGAGGTAAAATCTTGACAGACCGACGATGATTCACTAGGTGCATCACTCCATGTGAAGGAAGACCCACCATCTGTGCCTCTTTCTACGGTCGAACATATTTTCATCAGACAACAGATCTTGACCATCACTTTGAAAGGTTAACGCTGGTTAAACAGTATAAGAGGACCAGTGTCAATCAACGGCAATTTTACAGGACACATTGCCTTTCCAGGAGCCAGGATCAATTAAGTCTTCCAGTAAGCAACAAGTGGAAAACTTACTCACGTTAAAGATGTATAAATGAAGTTTCGCCATGAAGACATTTCATGAGTTGCAGATTTCATTGAAAAAGAAGGCTCTTGAAATAATCTTGATTTCTTTCTCACCCATGGAATTTCGCCTAACTTCTAAGCATAGTATTCCAAGCCGGCAGGGTCCAACGATTATCCTTATATTCGGTCGGTCGGCGGGCTTGATAATAGTGGCTTTTTTGGAACGCTTAAAATTTTGTTTCGGTTAAATCATCCTGATTATTGTAAAATTGTTATCCCTCTTCGTCCCCTCCCGATTTCATTTTTATTTTTTTTCATTATTTGCAGTTTGCATCTACCTTAAAACTACCCTAGGCTATGTAGGTCGACCAAAGGTTGCATCTTATAGATTTGCATCTAGTTGCTGTAAGACAGTGACCGACTGGTCCTACCCCTTGTCTAAAGGGTTCGACGAGGGAGTTCCCTCTCTCCCCAGCCACCAGAATTTTCGATGTTGCACTGCAACATTCCGAACATCTCTCCTTGATACCGCCGTACTGAACCCGAGGAGACCCTCCTCAGTTCGTTGCGCGACGGAACGGTCGTGGTTGAGTCGCCCATCCACAGATGAACGGGCTTTGTGGAAGATGAGCAGTACCGCATTTATATTCTGTAACAGTTCGTTCTTGTCGAAATGGAGAAAGGCTTCTGGGGGAACGAAGCCATTGTGCCGTACCCTTTCGTGATATTCTGGATTGGGGTAGTAAGCCCCTGAGATCAAGTTATTGGACGAGTTATTCGCTCTAGCAGTATGACCTCGAATCAACTTCAACAGGAAATTGTCCACTCTTATCAGGTTTGCCCTGTTGTATAGAACCTCATTGTAATAGAATTTGATGTACTGGGCGTCTGGAGCTCTATAAAGGCGCAGGCAAGCCCTCACAAACAACCGAATCTTTTCCATCAAGCTTGCACTCACTTTGAACCACACGGGACAGCCATAGGTGAGCATTGGCCGGATGAGGGCCATGTAGCAGATAACCTTCACCCTCGCTGTGTTAAAACAGTCTCTTTGTAAAAGCGCCTCGGGCTCTGGCCAGAGCAGCATCATGTTTGTTAAAATATAGATAGTGATCTAGCCAGATCCCCAGGTACCTGACTGCAGTCCTTTGCGTCAGTGGTTAGCCGTGTCGTCCAACGATTGACAACTGTCGCCAATTCTTTTTCGTCACCGCGGAGGCCTTATACACCGGCGTCCTGGACAGAATGGTTTGCGACAGTCATCGCAACTTCTCATGAATGAATCGAAGTCACCCTGCGCGAGAGAGTGATTTCCTCGATCTCTTTGCCTGATCTGTACACGATCAAGTCATCGGCATACGCAATTACGTGAGGCAGAGGACTTATCAGATCGCTCAAGTAAATGTTGAACAGGATCGGCCAATGAACGGCACCCTATTGGAGACCATGTTTTACCTCCTGTGCAGGTCACGTTGCCATTCTTAACAACGAACCGTCTACCGGTAAGCATGTTACACGGTAGGTGCAGCTAATGCCTAGCCGATTGAGCTTGTAGAAAAGACGTTCCCGATTTCATTGGAATGTCTCTATGACTCAGTTCCATCTAAGTCAGATATGTTTAAACCCATCAAAAAACCTCGTCGGGGGATGAGCAGAAACTTAGAGTCCAAGAGATATCACGTCCAGTGCCTTGACGACAAGGAAAAGCCTCAAATCAATGAACTAGAAGAAGATCGAGACGCCTTTTTATTCAATCTAGATCTAAGTCTGTGGAGGAGACACCGTATAACACTCTCTCTGTTGTTGCCAAGTCAAATGTTGTAAAGATGATGAAATGAACTAAATCTGGATCCGTAGAGCCCCTATTATAAATAAACACCGCCTTGGGACATAATTGCGGTGATATAAGTCATATCAACCTCACCCAACACCATCGCTTCAGTAGAGCCCCTCCACGGTTTTCAGAGAAACTGCCCAATTCGAGTGGTAACGTGATAGGCATATCCGCCTATGCTGGCCTAACTACGACTGGTCTCTGCAATCAGTCACCTGAATCTAACCTAGTGTGGATTCCCCAAGGAATTGTGGTAACTTACTAACTTCTGTATCTGATCACTCACATCTTTCGTTCCCTTGATACCGACTCGAGTACTTCATATACGCTAAATTGTGTGTAAGGCTGTGTGCTTTGGCCTTCTTTTATTTAGAAAGGGTTTTCCATCAGGGACTTGATGGAAGTCCCTGTTAAAATCCACATGTGCTTCATGAATCACCACTTTATCCACAGAAAATAACTGTTTGTTGCGGTTTGCATATCGCCGGCGCTAGTGGGCCATATTTTTTTGTCGTCTATAACGATCGTCACGTTACTGTGAATGGTCTGGCTTATCGCGCAATGCCCAGCGATTATTTTTGGCCCGAATTGGAAGACATGGACTTGGACAACATGTGGTTTCAACAGGATGGTGCCACAAGCCACACCCCACACGTTACAATCGATTCATGAAGACTAAGTATGGTGAGCGTGTCATCTTAAGAAATGAGCAATGACTGAGCTTGACTATTTCCTGTAGGGCTGCGATAAGTAGCCTTCTTCTTCTTCTTCTTTTGGTGGCGCTACAGGTCCGGGGTGGACCTGGGCCTCAACCAGTAAGCCTCTCCAGTCGGCACGATCTTTATCCAGCTGTCTCCAACTACGCACACCAAGTCGATTGAGGTCCTTCTCCACCTGGGTGCGCCATCGGTCCCGTGGGCGTCCTCTATTGCGTTGTCCCACTGGTTCGGAGTCGAAGACTCTTAGGGCTGGAGCAGTGTTGTACATGCCCCGGCCATCTTAGGCGTTGAATCCGTAGACGCCTGACTAGGCTCATGCCACTGTACAGCCCGTACAGTTCGTGGTTGAATCTTCTTCTCCAATAACCATCAACGCAAACAGGACCAAAGATTGAACGCAGAACTTTTCTCTCAAAAGACCAAGTGCTTCTTCATACGCTTTTGAGAGTGTCCATGCTTCCGCACAAGGGATGATCAAGGTGTTATATAATGTTAGCTTGGTCCTTCGAGAGAGGACTCTACTACTCAATTGCCTCTTGAGCCTAAAGAAACAGCGATTGGCAAGAGTAATTCTGCGTTTAATCTCGGTACTGGTGTTGTTCGTACAGTTCACTTGCGAGCCGAGGTAGACGAAGTCCTACACTACCTCGAAGTTATAGCGTTTTGGCCAAGTCGTCGATGTTGTGCGTCCTTTCTCGATGACAGCATATACTTCGTTTTGCCCAGGCTCACCGCTAGACCCATTTTGGCCGCCTCCGCTTCAATACCGGCAAACGCTTCATTGACGGCTCGCTGTGTTCTGCCAATCACGTCAATGTCATCCGCGTATGCTAGCAGTTGTACGGACTTCTGGAAGATCGTGTCTCTGTGTGTTGGGTGTGAGTCTTACACGATCTTCTCCAGGATGATGTTAAAGAAATCACATGACAGCGCGTCGCCTTGTCTAAAACCTTTTTTGACATTAAAGGTCTTGACTCGGTGAGTTCGTTACCGACCTTGAGGGAGCAGCGAGAATTCTCCATCGTCATCCTGCACAGCCTGACGAGTTTGGCAGGAATGTCAAAACTAGACATGGCGGTGTATAGCTCGTCCCTATGCACGCTGTCATATGCGGCCTTGAAATCGACGAATAGGTGGTGGGTGTCGATCTGCCTACGCTCGTCGAATTCCATTCATAAATGTTTTGATTGTACTTCAAGCCGATTATAATGTTTTGAAATGCGTCAAATGGTGTGCGTTTTATATTTTCTTAAAAAAGTTGTCAAGTCCTTATTGGAAAACCGATTCTAAGCAACTGAAAGGCAATTTATCGTTTGCGGATGTAATTCAGAAAAACAATAAGTTTGTTTAGCTTGTAAATCAACATGTGGTTGTACCTTTTCAAAAATTCAAGCTCAAGAGCATTCACTCCAAATTGTTTGTTCCCACTTCGGCTTTAAATTTCGATGGTTGTAGTCAAGCCAAAACTGAAACAATCCACGGAGTTTCACCACCGATCATACATAACGCAACATCGATCGCCTGAATGTTGTGAGTTATGAGAACGATGTGCCGCAGTTAACAGTCGGCTGCTGGAATGCTTTGACATTCAGCCTACATCTACTTCCTCTTGATTCATTCGTCAAAGTTGTCTGCAACATGCCGCGGCCTCATTTATCTAGTTGTTCGAGGTGACATCACATATTATTCTGAACCACTCCTTCCTACAAGCATCGGAAAACCATTTCATGTTAAATTCCCCGTGAATTGACAGTGCTAAGACACAACGGCTTGAGAGGCTTACTGGTAGATGCTCAGATCCACCCCGGACTGTAGCGCCACCAGAAGAAGAAGAAGAAGACAACACTTCTGTTCTCTGAGACTAAGACTGTTCCATGATGCGTGTCCCTAGATTCTAGTTGAAACCTTGAGTAATGAATCCATACTCTCCCCCGTGAGCTTGATTTTGGAGCATGTGCTCGCTCTTTAAACAACTTATCAGCTTCCAGTTAAAGTTCGTCATCTCGTTATATATCCTTCCTTCAAGAGACGACGCTATAAGTTAACCTCGTTTTGATGTCATTAAGTCAGTCTACGTCCAAACATACGGATCACATCGAATCCTATACTTCCAAGTGCCCCCCCATTCCCTAGACTTGCCTACTCAACCGAAAGTAATTCGCAACCGCACATTCCAAGCCGGACTTGATACCTGTCAACGAGCAACGACCGAGAGCGGTAACACGATCGCATATGTACACCACGTCCGTCGACATCTGACCTCACATGTCGAGACCGTACTCCATTCCACACCTACACACCGATATCGGCGGCGCACATGTCCTTCACGACCGTTACACACCAGAGCACGGCATAAAAACTCACCATCGCATCGCGTCCTCCGCTAAGCGATACGCCGGCATTCCGCTGGAACGACTGGATTTGGTGAAAGCAGCCCCAACGTCCATTGAACCCCCGTTCGGCTGTAATTACCTACGCAAAGTTATCGCCGAATGAGGTTCATTAAATGATTTTCAATTCGTGAGCTAGACGAGCTCCTCTCAAGTGTCGTCTTCTCGTGCCCGTTGCTTTGGTTGGTTTACGGCCACAGACCCAACTTCCGTATCGCGCCAACGGGAGACATGGCTGGCTTGTGTTCGCAGAATTATGATCTGATGCTGTAATAAAGGAGCTGCCGGCCGGTGGAACTTGGAAGTCCGGCGGCGGTGCAGGTGATTGCTACCGTCTTGTGGATGGGTACGCAGGCGCTGTCCATGCGAACATATCGCACTCCACAGTGGCGCGGCGCATGCAATCTGCGCGAAAGACGACGCGGACGACGACGAGGGCGAATAAGATACAAATCGCTCTGCACGGCTATTTTCAGTGATGATTGCTGTGCGGCTGCGCATGCGCATTGATGGTTTTATCTTTGTGGCGGTGCAGCCAGCGGTGGCGGTGCCGGCCGACTAACGAAGGCGGTAATGTAGGATTAGGATAATAGGGCGGATGCTCATTGGAGTTATTATTTACGCCTCATCTCTACGCTGTTCTTCCGAGACTGAGATCTTTGTCTAGACGAAAGGGTGTTTGTTTGCGCACGATATTCTGCGGCAGTGACCTCATTAGAAGGGCTGGCTAAGGTTAGGTTTTAATGATATACTGCAAGTGGTGAATGGTCTAGACAGTGGGTGGAACTTTGAGAGATGCGAAAATTACAGACCCGCGGGGATGATTGATGCGGACTAGATGTTGCGTTCAAGGCCGTCATAAATGTAGAAACTTAACTTATTGCTCGGGATGGCGAACAAAGATGAATGCGAAGTGGCTAACTGATGGAAGCGGCAAATGACGGAGATGGAAAAGTCCGACAGCTTTTAAATTTAGCTTAATCCATAAAATGACTCACCTAGGCTTCAGATCTATCGTGTGAACGAAGAACTTTGAGGTCTTCGCAACGTCGTGTAGTCGGAGTTCCCCAACTCTGTTATATTCTAATGGAAAAGGAGCAACTGAATGGTTCTTGGGTATGAGTGAAATCTAGTCACTCTTAGGCAGACCAGCACTTTCTGAGCGTAAGCCACACAGGACAAGGACAAGGAAATTGACTAGATTTCGTAAAGAGGTCTACGAAAGACATGCGATACGCAGTGGCCAACCTTTTACTACTTAACATGCGAGTTGTTAAATGCAGAACGATTCTTCCATTCCCTCAGCCTTTCCTCAGGCTTCGTATCTCCCCATTGAGGGGCTTTTACATCCGCGGAAGGTTAGTCTCGCGGTGTGTGCGAGCCGCGGAGTTTCGTTCCTACGGATGGATGTGCAAACATTTGCATTTCGTCAACAGTCCATGATGAAAAGCTTCCATCAGACCATGTTGTATCATGTCCTCCGCAACAACTCTGATGAAGTGTAGGTTAAAGCGGCTGGCTGCGGATTTTAATCACATTTAGGCCAGTGTATGTGACACTACGCAAATTGCCTGTTCGATGGCAGCTTTCGCCTACAAGGCTGATGTGTCCTGTCCTGAGTGAAGATCTGCTTAGTATGAGAAGACAGAGTGATCGTTTTAATGCTGGCTTAACTTCTTTCGTTTAGAGGCAGGTGGTGCGCATTCGAGGCACTTCTGGTTGGTTTTCTTAACTGGATGTTCCTTAAGAAGATTGTAGGCTAATGCGATCGGCATGGGGGTGGATATCCTCATGCTGTGAGAGAAGAGGCACCTAACGTCTTCATCGGCTTTGCAATTGCCAGTATGTCACAGTGTCTGGCTGTGTCAGCCATCTTGTCAAGAGGCAGCCGAAAGTTTGACTGAATAGTTTTATTTGACAAATAGGATTCCTATCTCTACCCTTTGAGTCTTTTAGAGGCAAATGTCTATAACAACGGATCTGATGATAATCCATTTTGATTTTCGCCAACATGTCTTGGAAGGCTGTCTTCAAATGTTGTCAACTAAAGAAGACTCTGCCTTTTCGGGGCTGAAAGTGAGAGTCACAAATGTATATACAGTGAAGAAGAAAACCATGTTAATCGTCTGAAACGCCTGAGCTTCGGAAAAAGGCTAATGGAATACTAAGTTATCGCGATAAAGCATTCGAGTCCAGATCATCTAACTCGTTTAAATGATGTCTTACCCAAAGAAGTAGTTCATGTTTATTCTGTTAAGGTCTCGTTGATTCTGTCTCACATCGCACTGGGTGGTGTGAATAAAAACTAAGCGAAGACTCCGAGAAAACACTCATGAGTAAAGAGCTCGTTAAAGGCAGCACTCAATTTGGTGTGAATAGAAATGTTCCTCAAAGCAGATACTTTCCCCAAAGTTGACGTTTGACAACTAGAGGTTTAGAAATTAAAGGGTGGGTAAAGACGGGCGCAAAATGTATGCAATAATGTTTTTAAATACACAAGCGGGAAACATACAGGTCTATAATTCATGGCGTTTTGGGGACTTCTTCTTTATTTGGCGCTACAGTCCGGGGTGGACCTGGGCCTCAACCAACAAGCCTCTCCAACTAGCACGGTCTCTGGCTAGCTGTCTCCAGTGTCGCACGCCGAGTTGGTTGAGGTCCTTCTCCACCTGGGTGCGGCACTTTAAACGCGGGCTTTCTCTGTTGCGTTGTCCCACGGGTTCGGAGTCGAAGACGAAGGCGTTTTGGGTTTGGGGACGTAGGGGATAATTTCAAGAACCTGTCTGGATTCGAGATTCATAGCATTGAATGGTTAAGGAATTAGCTACTTTCCGATATTCCTGAAAAAAGCATGGTGGTGCCACACCAAGAATTGAGAAGATGAAAAGATTCTTTTAATGGTGATCCGGGATTCCAAGTTGAAGTTGATGAGAACATTGGGATTGATAGATCCACAGTTTGGCAAATGTTGTGCTACATGAGAAAAAGCAAACCCACGCAACTTGCCTAGAATTTGGGCCTTTTCCAGCAAGCACGTCTTCGTCCATTCCAGGTTTCCTATTATTTTACTTAATCCGTCAAAGTAAAGCAGTATTTTCCATTTGGTTAACTTTCTTCTGCCTTGAAGTTACCTCCAATTCACACTCAACTTCTTCGAGAGTTCACTCAATACTTTTCATCTTTATTCACACCAAAATGGAGGATACACTCACTTGTCAAAATATGTGATCATTTACTTTTATTCACAGTTCGAGTGTTCTCTCCAAAATGCTGAGAAAACACTCACACTCAATATTTATTCACATCGCCCACTGCTGCATAAATCAGCCTCTGGACGATTCATGATAGACATGCCCTTGCCTCAATCTCGGTCTACAATTAAATGATCTCCTGAACTTGTGTACCTTGTTTGTGGCACTTGTCAGTTCGAGATAATAAAGTTGGGCATCCCATGACGTTCGTGGCCGCCGCTCCTCGACTCCTTCGCTGGGTGCCTAGATTCCATTCCTAACACCGACAGCTTTCATTTACGACGGCATCACTTCTCTTGGGTCACTGGCAACGCTCTTGGGGTACCTACCGCCTTCCTCAATCCTCATCGCTCAAAGTCTGCATAAAACTGTGCGTTGCCTCCACCCGAGGAGGAACAATAGCTCGCACAACATTAGGATTTACTGTAGAAGCCAGTCCCTGTCCCCCATAGGAAATGACAAGCAAACAACATCTTCCAAATCCAATTTCCAAGGAAACTTGGTCAGCAGTCTTCAAATGCGTGCATCTTGGTGTCCCCACCCCCCTCCCCATACCCCCGTGTTCATTCATCTAAAATTCGAAAACAACAAAACAATGAAGCCCATTCGACCACCTGGACCACGTCTGCGTATTTCTGTTCCTCGCCGTTCCTTAATTGATAGTGTCTCCCTTGTACCCCATTGTGAACAAATCCAAGTGTCCGCCGTCGAGTACCTTTGTTTGTTTGGAAAGCCTACCTATTGGCCGTATTATCGTCTCAAACTGCCACTTTCACTGCCCAGGCATCGCATGACCAACGCTCGAATGTTCAAGAAAACCGATAAAAAAGTACGCGAGTAACATTCTTCTTTTTTTGTTTTGTTTTTGGTTTTGCTGTGGTGTCTCTCTGGCTTTTGTTTGGCCGAAGCCGATGGTCGGGCTGCTGGGAACCCAAGTGTCCCACCAAGTGCATTGAACGCACGCAGTACGTCTACCGCTTGGAGTGTTGTTTGTATTTTTTTTGTTGTTTTATTACTCAATTAAGAGCGTGCTCCCCCAACCCAGTTGATTGCTCCATTTGACTGGGACTGGGAATGTCTTCGGCTGCGACAAAAATTCCAACTCTCCTCTATGACGGGCATAATTCTTCGGCACGGCGACTGGCCCCATGGACGCACTTCAGCTATGCGATGGTGGCGAATCCACTAATCAGTTCGCTGAAAGGAAAAACTCAACAAAAACAAATTTCTCTCACATGCATCTGTTGGATTGTGGTTTTATTATCGTCTTGTTGGGAGCTGTCCGGCCAGCCGGGTGCCGCGTCGTCGGTCGCTTGGGAGGAGGCACGCGAAACTGTCGCGCGCACAATGAAAAGACACAAATGATCGGGGCAGCCTCCAATTACTGATAATCGCGTGCAACATTACTTTTGCCGGTCTTGAGACTGCGCTGTGCTGCAGTGGTTGGTGCAGGCTCCATGTTGCTTCAACTGATGAGGTTTGTTATTCAGTGCTTTGCAAGTTTTGTTACACATGCACACAAAGTGTACAGTGGGACCGAGTGGTGAGAAGATCGGTGAAATGTGTTGATGGTTGATTTTGAAGGGAATGGCGGAGCGTGTCCCTCTGCCAAATCCCTAAGCATTCTTTAGTAAAATGAGCAGTTGTCTTAAATCGAACGAGAAAGAATAGAGGACTGAAATTTGGAAAGCGGAGAGGATCGCCTGAGTCGATCAGAACGAGTAAATGAGTGTAGTCGACCAGAAGGAGAGGTGGTTTGCCATGGAGTGGGTGCAAATGCATATGATGATCGTAGAGATGTATTTGTCGCCTTCAAAATTCATGTCGGTGTGATCTTTGCTCGATCATTTTTGAATTCATCCCTGAAACTGCTGAAGGAACAGCACTGCCTCGGATTCAGATCACAGTTCAAAAAATTTGTTGACGTTTTTTTGGCCCGTTCTTTAAAACACATTTTGTGTACAAATCCAATCCATCTAGGAACAGAAAATGTTGGTCTGTTTTTCAAGCACAACGATGTGCAGCCTTGATTTGCAACCGTGGAGCTCCAGTGGACCGACACTACAATGCCCTCAAAGCCAGACTTAAGCCTTTCAGGGAGCCGTGAATAGGACTCTAGAGGAATCTAAGACCGTACCCGAATTTGTCCTTATTTCGACTGCTCAGTCCTGCCATCATGCGTCTAAAAAAATAAATTTGTAACCACTGGCAGCTTAGCGTCGAAAAAGAATTTAATTTGATCAACTGTCTTCCCCTAACGATATACAGTCAATCTGAACTTCAGTCTTGTGAAAGTTGCTTCAACTTGTTTCATGCACTTTTTCTCTCTAACGGATCTCGACGATTCGACATAGTATCTATTCGATGAGAAGGGACTAATACTGTACAAGAGTACAACAGACTAAAACCGATTTGGGTGCCAGGACATGAAAACCAAGAATGTAAGGAAAGGCTCCTACTTAACAGAGCTTCATTCAGTACGCTTATCCGCGTCATAACCGTTCACTGCGCAATTGACGTTCATGCCTGCATGATGGGTATACCTACCTCATAACGATTTTTGCAGAAGTTGCCTGGATGAAGAGGAGGTGGAAACCGAGGATCACCTACCTTCCTCGTGTAGCGCTCTGGCAAATCGTAGTTACCTGCACCTAGTGGCCTACTACTTTAATAAACCAAATGAATTAAAGAGCCTTCAGCATTAGCCAGCTAAACCGCTTCGCAAACACCAAGCACCAACTGGTTCAAAATGTTAGGGGAATTCATCCTCGGGATATCACAGAGGCCTAAGTGTGACTGTCTTCTTGCAGTCAGCCACTTCAACCTAAGCTGATGAAAAGGCTGATATACAGGCCAAGGCAAGTGGTCACATAAACTTTGTTAGGCCTTCCCCCTTTATGGAAGCAACAATAGGGACATTAATCCCCACTTACACAAATGGGCCATAAATGCACAAGTTCTAGAACAGTCGGGAGGGTATCAAGCATTCAATCAATATAATCCCTCACGAGCCAAAGTTGGTCTAGAACTTAACAAAGCTGACCTAAGAGTGCTCTTTGGAGCATTAACTGGACACGTGGCATGTAATTATCGCTTTCATAAAATGGGTCTTACTAGTACTGAAGTCGGTAGGTACTGTGGCCAGGCGAAAGAAACTATGGAACACACACCTGCCAGAGACTAGTGTTCTGCTATGACACACGCCAAGCACTTCAATCCAATTCAAGCACCAACTTGTCATTTCAAGGCAAGCGTCAAGGGAATGCGAGATTGGTTGTAGTTTCCTTAGTATTAAACCATAAAGCCCAATTTTAGCATGAAGTACCCTGAGGACAGATCCTTGCCTGGCCAGTTCTGGTCACTGGCTTAATTATTTCCCTGCACATTGATGCAATTTAGCCTTCAAATTATTAGCAAAGTCCATCTACGTTCCATGAAATAGCCTAAATGGTATTGACGCTCTGCTATACAAGCCGATAACTGTCAAGGCAGAGGAGTTGAGTTCAGAGGAAAATTCGTATATAGAGGATGTTCAAGAAAGAGAAGACGTAGCCGCGAATTCCACATGTTGTACAAAGGTGTGAGGCATTTATCTAATAGGATAAAATTCGTCGATCCATCTCAGATGAGTGGAACGCATCGTATTACATGCTCCGACTAAGGGGAGCTTTGAATAAAGGTCTCCTGGTCCGTCAGTTTGGATGGCTGGAAGCAAGGTAGTCTAGACCATCAATAATCTGTCAGGCCAACAATCCGTCAGGCTTATACCATCCATCGTTTTCTGTTCTGTTAAGTAAAACAGACAGTTGTTGGGAGTATGTAGACAGTACCCCCACTGGCACCCCTGACTGGTCTTCAATTTTTGAGCTGCCCAGGAGAGGTAGTAACTGCCATCACATCAAAGAAGTTTCAAGGATTCCATGACGATTGTGCGATCGAGTGCATGATTTTAAGGATACTCCGTGATTCTTTCCGATATATTCTACAAGCCTTAGAGAGTACTGCTTCAAATTCCAATCCGTTCGTATGCGTTTGTGAATGTGTTAAACTGCTCATAACTCGCATGCAAATGAACAAGTTGAACTGAAGAATACAGCAACAGGCCTTGGGAGAGGCATTGAAGCTTTTGGAGGCATTGTGTTAATAATCTGAAAAGCAACATCATATGCCGACCTTTGCCAACGACTTTTGGCATTTTCTTCCAGAGTACTACTTATGGTTGAGTTAAAGATCCCTTCTCTTCCTACGATCATCTTCTACTTCTACTGTCATGCGGCCATTTTGTTTCTTCTAAAGTTTGACGTTTTCAATAGTTTTCAATATATTTTGTTGAATTTCTTCATTCGTCCACCATCTGTCTGCTGTTCTGATCTTCTCGTGTGTTCCTCACTGAAATTCAGTTACGGGCCTGGTGCAGAATGTTTAGAGCCCTTTATAGAGACAGCTCGGGCTTCCCTGATGAGTTGGAGAATTTGAGGTCATTGTTGGCAGTCAAGGAGTGCCTGTCCATCACGGCAAATCTTCTTAAAGTGACATTCTGAAAACTACTACATCCTCGTCATAAAGTAATCGTTTAAGGTTTCTTGACAGCATGGCCCCATGAGTGAGACATTCTGAGAAGATTCCGTTCTTCAAAATTCCTGTTCCTTTTTTCCCACTTGCCCTCAAATCTCTCGTCACTGATGTGCTTACAGCGCCTGGGTTGCTCACCTAGAGTCGTACCAGGATCTTGCCTATCAAAGCGTAAATCCGAGACCAAGCTTCCTAACCCTCATCAATTAATTTCAAACTTTGCCGACACAGAATAAAATTTAAACCTTGTCCAGTCCGAGACCGAACATAAATTCTTCGCCACTCCCAGTCTCTCAGCATTCCGCATATAACCCCACTGTGCACAGGCTTCGGTAAAAACAAAACACATGCACTTCTCCCCCTTCAACAACCTCTGCGATCTCTCTGTCCCACTGTCCAGCGCCTCCCCATACCCCACGTCACACCATCGGCCAGTGACAGGCGATGCCGGGGAGTTGGCCATATGTGATCGGATCGGCGCGCTTGGGAAAACCTCACTTGTTGTGTCCTCGCCACGGGAGCTCCAAAGAAAGTCCCAATCAACGAAAGAGTAAGTAACCTAGAGACATGATTTGTTTTGTTTTGTTTGGAGACTCTCCACATCGCCATCTCCATCTGCACCTCTATCTTTGGCCCCATTGTCGGTTGTCGCCGTCGTGGTCGTTTTCATTGAGGCGAGCGTCGAGTGAGTGTGGTCCGGTTGTTGAACCAGCCCCGAGTGATCCGTAGATGTTCACAATGGGACCTGAAGAGTACCCCACTTCCCCCGATCACTTAATGATTGCCCGTGCAGTTGTGTCACTTGGATATGTGGCGGCATATGCTCGCACCAGATGGTTTTTTGGATTGGAAATGGCGCGCCAACCTGCAGGCGAAGGTGTGTGCTGGCGATGGTCATTAAGGAGGCCGCCTTATTTGTGTCCTCCGCTGCTGCTGGGTTACTCTAGCGTCTAACTTGCATGCCTGGGAGTGCATGCACCGATTGCAGCGAAAGTTCTCCGCGATCGTGGAGCACATGGTTTTCACTTTTCTCCTCCTTCGCCGTCCACCTCGAGAGGAGGTGCTGCAGCGCAGCGCAGCGCAGGCCAGCACTGCGCCTTCCACACATCGCTGCCACCTGAGCCGCCATAATTTGCGGCCCCGATAATTTCTCTGACAACATAATCGCACGGTAATTTGCCTCAGCGATGTGCTTATCATAATTTAGTGCCATTTGGCAAATGAAAATCTCCGACTTAGGAGTAATATCTTCCGGACGGCGGTGGGCAGCGGCTAATGCGCTCCCGATCGCAGGGATGTATGCTTGGACGTGCGCCAAAGTGTGCCGTGCCGCTGTGTGTGCGCCTCGTTGAGGTGATAGGAGAACCCGTTGATAGGGAGGCCGCCACGCCGAGAATCATCCACTCAATATCTTAGAGGGTTTTATGGCCTCCACGAGGGGACGGCACTAAAGCAGGAAGTCGTTTCGTTGTCCCCCAGGCTGTTTGTTAATCCCTTTAACAGGAGTTGCTAGGAAGCATGTCCTGCGGAATGTTCTTTTCGTTTCTAATTGGTTATTATGGACGGTTGGCGATAGGAAGTGAAATTGTCGCCATAAAGTTGGCTGTTAATTGTCTTCGATGGCAGGTGTGGCGGACTTTCATTGAGCTGGAGTCTTCTGCCACTGATTGAGACTGGAAATTGTTTATGCCCGCGGATTTGAAGGGGAGTAGAGATCGATTTTACGATCGTGATGGGGATTTGCATGCGACTCGCCTGACAATTTTCTGAAGTCGCACCGCAGCGTCACGAAGCAAGTCATTTGAACATTATGCCGTCTATTAATTCGCATGCGCTTAAGCGAGTGGGCCTAATATGTGATTAGAAAGGACTCCTCGAACGTAACCGAAGCCGTTATGGCTTGCCATTCCCGTGGAATTGTTTTCTGTGAGGGCATAAAATCGAGGGACTCCTTGAAGGAAGTTTTGAGCTTGGCAGGCAAATGGACACGCATTGGTCGGCGTCATTGCCTTCCTCTCTTTGAGCACTTGATAAAATATATTTTATTTTATAGACGCCTAGAGGATTCACTTTGAATATCTCACAAAAGACGTAAATGTGGGATGAGTGGGAAATGTTTTTTTTTTTACATCACCCTAACGACCAGACTGGGACTTTTATTGCGGGCAGCAGTTGTGTGGAACTGTGGTCGATGAAGGGTAGTAGTCTCATGTTTCTCGTTAGCCGGTCTATGAGAAAAGTCCTACATTTTCAAAAGACATTCGATTTCAAGAGAGCGCAAGGATAGAGTTGAGGAAAATCGCTGTCAATCCCTATGGCTAATGGAAAATGAGTACTACGGAACTTTATTTTACTTTTTATGTTCCAGGTCGATTTCAGTTGGGCGCCATTTTAACTTGGATGACCCTTGTCGGTCGCCGTTTTGCCAATTGTTGAGATTGGCTCATGACAAAATTTTAGTGGGGTTGCTACCATCAACGACAGATACTTGGACAACATCATCTACCAACACACTACCGACACTTCTTGTCCTTAGCTGGTAAAAGGCGGAGTAGGTCATCGAAATACACATTCTCTAGGAAAACCTGGTCCTCCTACACGAAAAGAAGGGTTGATGACCTCCTCATACGAAACTGCTCCGAAATAGCTCGAGTCGTGGCTGTAAGCACTGGGCACTGTCGCACAGGTTTGCTGTTAGACTTGGAATGAGTGATGTCAGATTGTGTGGAATTACCCCTTTCGTGGGCATTTTCCATCTCAAAGGAAGCTTAAAGGGCGCAAGGGTGTAGCAATAAAAGGGTACTTTCAACTCTCCAAAATATTTCATTATTATATCTTGTATTTCAATGCAATCGACTGAAAAAGAAAGCCTTACTCTGAAGCAACCCATCCGAGGAATGATTTCAGACAATGTCTCCGTTGTGATGGATATACGTCTGATGGATATACATCTGATGGATATCCATCACAACGTATCCATACGTCTGATATCGATATATGTATCATTTTACATTAATTGAACCAAGATTTTTTTAAGGATTTTATTAGCACAGCGATTTAAAAATTTCATAGAATTTTCAAGAATTTCCCCTTCAATGGGGTGCTGAACTTAGTATTTTGCTTTATCCAACTGCACATATTACGGACGACTTAGACAACATATATCTACCACGGGTAAACCAACAACCGTACCCTTTTGCGATTCAAAGACAAAAGATTGCCAATGTCTTCTCCGATCGTTGGCCACCCTCTCTTTCACTCAAGAGGGTTGAGTCGATTGAGAAAAGGGATATTTTTTATTCCTCGTGCAATATCGCTCAACAGGAGTGTATTAGTATATTATACTATTTATTTTTATTATTATTTAGTATTTTATTTTATTATTATTTTTTATTATAATTTTATAAAGCAGAATGTTTGTGTCACCATACTGGGACTTTATTTGTGAACAGCAGTTGTGTGGAACTGCGGCCGATGAAGAGGTGGCCCGGCTAATAGTCTCACGTTTTTTGTGAGATGCTCTATCCGAAAACTCGTACATCTTCAAAAGATAAGCAGAAAGTTTGTGTGTCTGACCGACAAAGCCTCCGAAACTACACGTCGTACGAGCTCTGAAATTTAAAAAAAAAATCGTTCTAAAATTTAGATACTGAATGTGATTTGTAAGTCGGTACGACGTACGGTTCGGTAGTTACGAGCACTTTTTAAACGGGAATAAAATCCTCAAAATAAGGGTGGTTGCATCAATCCGGTATGAAACCATTTCAAGTTACGTTGTCTTGGATATCAACCATCCGCCAGTGTGTTGTAACTTCCATATATACACACACATTTTTCATATTTTGCTTTGGTGCAACCATTCATTTTTTTCTACGTCTCAATCGAACATACACGAACGACTGCCTGAGTCACCAAACGAAGAGGAAACAATAAACATTTTCGCACTTTTCTTATTTTGTCACAGCTCCACACAAATCATTCAATTTTTCTGAAATTGTGAATATTGAACTTCTTAACGGATTAGCCGATTTAGATAAAATTTCAGAGCTAGACTAATTACAGAATGTGTTACAAGATAGGCTAATTTTGTTCATGAAGTTTGACTTCAATTTGTACAACAAGTGAACATCGCGCGCAGGTACATAGATGGGATTTCCAAGAACTTTATTTTTATGAATCGCTTGATATCCCTCCACGTTGTGAGTAAATGGATGAGATAAAACCGTAATTTCCGTCCGTTTTGCTGCAGCACACATTGATAATTCAAACTTCACCGTGTATGCACACAGTCAACGAATTGTACTCATTATGAGCAGAGATAATGGATGATAGAGATATCCAACTTCGGCCATTTCTACCCCTAGCCCACAACGAAGATGTAGTGGTAATCCCTTGTATTTCACTTATACATTAACAACGCTCGCCAATTCATCACAATATGGCGGCCGATTCGTGAATTTAGTGGGAATCCATGTACTTTCCATGTAACGTACACGGGTATGTTGTTCGGAGGGTGTTCAAAAGTTGACTAGTATTTTTAAGGGAATTTTCTTACATTGTTATATTGACTT
Organism: Eristalis intricaria; assembly: GCA_964034865.1. NCBI lineage: Eukaryota > Metazoa > Arthropoda > Insecta > Diptera > Syrphidae > Eristalis > Eristalis intricaria. The sequence goes on from OZ035877.1 coordinate 13,178,324, forward strand.
TCGTGAATAAAAACGTATTGCAATGTCCATTTAACTGGAACTATTTGACCTAAAATTAATTCTTAAGTGCATATATAGCCTATTCATAAACCATACCTGACAAATTAACTCAAAAACTGAATCCCGCTGTATACGCTTAAATCGTGAATTCTGAAAAACTTACGAATTAAATTTAAACAATTTGATAAGAACAATGGCAAGATATTGCAACTTTAACTCATGCTAAAAAATGGTTGTCAAAACGTCTCATTTGTGATTCACGCTTTAATAATATTTTTATTATTGGTTAACTGAATGTGTTAATGCATTATTAATTTTTATTCATATGAAAAAATTCACACTATGTTGTGCATTCATTAAGTATGTCCTATTATCTCAGATTGTAATTTGCTCAAAGTTTTAATGAATCGACTTCATGAACATAAGCTTTGTTCATTCGTTTACCCCTCCATACTGTGTTGATAATTGAACACCGAAATTTGAAAAAACATTCAAGTAACGAGCGAATTTTCAAACAAGAACTCTAATTCACCCCATTACTAAGGTGGGGAAGGGTATCAGCTGTTCTCAAGAGCTCACACGTATTCACAGACAGGGGACAAAAAGCGTATAAAAAACGCTGTCAGGTGAAATCAAGGGGCAAGGGAGTTAGAAGTTGGATATATCTATTATAGGTTATCTCTGATTATGAGTAGGGATATGAATGCGAGATTGGGATAGGCATCAACGAGAAAAGAAAATTCGATTCTGCTCTGAGTTCTGGTTCGAGCAGTCTTATCATTGTTTTAAATTAAAACAGGTTTTATAATAAAAAATAATACAAAATGTTAAACTTTCTTGGCGTTTTACTATTTTAAACACATTTCTTCAGGATATTTTGGAAAAAACTATATTTTCACTACATGGCCGGGTACGAAATCTAGTTCTTGAATAAACCTAATTCTGTTTTTACACGGTAGATACGTTCCAGAAAAAAACGTGACATGAGGTACATAGTAAAAATGGAATAGTTTCCATATCCTTCAAAACTGTGAAAATGCATAAAATAAATGATTTATACAAAAATTAATTATGGGAGTGTATTAGTATATTATAATTTTATATTTTTAACAAAATTTTTGAAAGATCAATCAGAAGCTCATCAAATCATTTTTAGTCGTGCTAAATTGAATGAAATATCGTGAAAAAACGGAAACGTTTTCTTTTTTATATTGACGCGTGCTATTTCCAAACCGTGTAAAACCAGAATTGGGTGTATTTATAATTTAAACTTAGAATCTTAAATTACTACCTTTGTTTTTATGCAAATGTGCATGTTTTTAGCTACTCCCTGAACCTTGTATTCATTGACATACATTCCCCTCATTGTTCCTAGTTATGTTTCTAAAAGACTGAATTTATTTTTTTTTACAATGTTTTTGCTTTTTTGGGTAAATTTTCGTGCGTAATCTAGTGGGTATTTTTAAACAACGGCGTGGGAAAATATTATTTTTGTTATTGCTGTGGGTAATTAATATTGTAAAGTCTGGCATCACTGCTCGGAATACTGTTCACCCGTCACCCTCGACACTCACTCAGAGAAACGTCTGCCTCACTTTCTCTGTAACTGTATGGCACTAGTCAAACGAAGTTATATCGCCTTCGTTCCCTAGTAATATCTCCGAAATCACTAGTCAAAATATAATGAACAAAATCATCAAACAACATCAAACAACCCAAGCCTACGAGGTGTGGTATCAAAACGGCGCAATAATGCACTACTTCTACCCTGATTGACCCCGAATAGAGTACCCACATAAAGCAACCAACGAGAGATGGACAAGTAGTCGACCATGCAGCCTTAAGCCGTCGAACCCTGTCTAATCCCATCGAAAACATTTTTAGAAAAATATCCAACTCTTAATAACCAGATACTATTGCAGCCTACAGCCTCCCAAAAACATCAGCCTATTGTGCCAAACAAGATGGATTCCATCAATCAATCAGATTGATGAAAGTGATGTTATGGAGTGCAAAAGGTTCGTAGACCATCTCCTGCTTTCATGACCTCACAACACAATGACCCGTCTTAAGCAAATTCATCTTGGCTTCTTCCACCACCGGTTGCGAAACAAAGACATCAAGAGCAGAGCAGTTATGACATGCATGCTTTATAGTCTTTTGCATAACTAGACTACGCTAATTGTCTCACTTTATGATGATGATCTCCATTTCAAAGGCTTTAACTTGGGAAAGTGGTCAACTTGCATCACTTTCCTCGAATGTAACCTTTGTGCCGCCATAAGCTTACGCATGGGTTGCGGGCAATGCAATGACTTATTTGTTTTTTGGCCAGATGTTAGAAATTGTATGTATTTGCAGTTCTGACGAAGCTGACTAGGGTCTAGTATTGGATCACCATTGATCCCGTTCCCACGAGTCAATATTTCAACCGTCTTGTAATGGCTACGTGGGACGACACCAATGTGGCCGTCTAAAAGCGATTCGCAACACGGACGAATTCAATAATTCACGGCTCTAACGCGCTTAAGTCAGAAACAAGACTGAAAGAGTATAGAACCTGTCAAGGAAAAAATGCATACTCTGACAGCATCTCTTTGGTAGTTCACCACATCAGATGTACCTTCCAAGGAATGGCTTCTCAAACTTCTCCATGTCGACATAAAACCGTGTCCCTCGTGAGAGGAGCTAGACTCATCCCCAGATTGAGACACTTCTCTCTGCTCTTGTTAACTGAAGAGGTAAACAATGAGACTAGGATGGATAAACGTCATACACAGCAGCTATCTAGGGCCGGAGGTGCTCTGAGATCACAGCATAAGTCAATCTTGCAGGGCATGCAACCCGCTAATAAGACATTTGAGCTTTTCGTGGGCTCTGACAGATGTGGACCTGAATTGTGCACATAACCACACCCGTTAGCTGGAGCTGAGGCAGCATTTCAAAATGTATCCATGGGTCCATATTTTCTGCTTGTTCAGCCATTTAAATGGTAATCTTTGTCATTGTTCAAACCCCACGAACATGGATTCGGCGTGGGTTCTTCAGAGAAAACTTATCACCGGTCGCACTGTGGAATGTGAACATCCGGAAGTGCCATACGGGCGAATCCGGCACAATAAACTCCACAGGGGGCATCTTCACTGTGCCTAAGTCAGCCATTCACTTCCAGACTGATTTCAATAAATTCCCCATAACACTTCGCGCCTGCAACGTCATCTGCCGCCATCGTGAGAAGAGTGCCAAGAGGCCGTCCATCTCCGAAAGCCTTGCGCAATGTGTCAGACGACACAAAAGAAAATTAATCGCCACCACCAGAGAAATGCTAATAAATTGTCAATTTAGACAGTAACTTTCGACAGTCGACCGATTTGTCAGCGGTCTAGTTCGCGTCTGTCTATTTCGAGAGGCCCTCTCTGCTCGTCATTAGAATTTCCAGTCCAAAGCCCACTCGTGAAACCTGGCACACACACCGCATTTGTCAAACGTTAATGTTCTGCAATCGCAAGAGGTTCAGGGGGCCCGCAGCACAGTCGGCAGTCGGCAGCACCTCCTAATAGCACCTCCGGGTCCGTGTCACGTAAGCACGGCCAAAGACTCTGACGAAGACACTGACGAAGACACATGACAGGAAGGCGACAAGCTAACTCTCCACACATCGCGGGACCGCAGACCATCGAGGCACTTAAGCACTGAAACAGTGTAACAATGCGACCATAAATAATGACGAACTTACTTCGCATTTGACAGGGATTAAGTCGTTTTTACCATTTATCTTATCGCCGTCATTGATATTAATTCCTATTAATCTGTCATCGAGCCCCGTACACCCAGGCGGACGGGCACAGTCATCGTTTGCTGGTCGTCTTGACTCCACTTGGCGTGGCGTGGCGGCTACCGCCGCGACTGGTGGTGAAGCAGCACCCTGTTGCAATTAAAATGCAGCATTTGTCACAGCGTACCAGCGCGTATTTCAGCGTCTGACGTGCATTTGTTTCGCTTAGCTGCCAAGATAATCCCGTGTAAATATGCATGCACGACAAGAGGCGAACACATTCGCACTGACACTGACACACACGCATACGCATACGAGCGCGCATAAATCTCAATTGAGGATTTATGACGATAATTGGCATGACAGTCTGGAGACTGGCTACATGAGTGTTTCGCCTTGTTTGCATGCCTGTTTGGGGGATTGTGCGATACGGTGCGACGTGATTTCGACCACCACAATGGAAATTAATTAGCCAAATCGACACCAAGGCTCTCGGAGCCATGCCGCGGGGGCTGTGTCACCACCTAAGTGTAACCATCGAAGACGTGGTGACGCGGAGAGTCGTTGTTTTCGAGTGAGCTTAGGGCGCACCCTGTGTGGTGTGTAATTAGCAGTCGATTGTTGGTGTTACTTCACGATAATCGGCGGATCTGTTTAATTGGATTGAATATCAAACGCAGATCAATGCAGCCCACCACACGTCCGAGATGCGAGAGTGGGCGGTAACCGCATGGGTAACGACAACGACGCGGCGGCTATGGCGTCGCCGTCGCCGTCGCCACGCTGCTGTAGCACTTAATAGAGATGTAAGTTTCCGTGGAGAAGGTTGGCGTCAGCACTTAGCAGATATGGGGAAATGTTGTTGTGCCTGTTTCGAGATAGCCGACTGGTAAGTGTGCCACTGAGCAACGGGACTGCGGCAATCAATTTGAGGAGTCCGCTACTCGAAAGTCCCCCCCTACCCCCCTACACTCAGACTTTCGATATTGTGTTTGATGGTGGAACACATAATCGGCGCCAATGGTTTGTCAGACTTGTGTGTCCTGATGCTGACAACTTCCGATCCGAAGTCGGAGCACTTCCTTGTTCCCGGTTCAAACTTGATTTCGGAAGTGTGACGGCTGCTCCTAGACAACCACTTGTATCCGTCGTAAAAGGCACTAACATAAATAAGGCAAAGTGGTGACTCTATGATTGCACCTCATATTCAATCCGTATTCGTCCAGAATTAACGTGAATGAAGATGGAACATTTTTGAACAACATACACAATTGGAATACAGCCTTGGAATGAATTTCGAAGAAAACCGTCTGTCAATCGTGTCAAAGGCTAAAACGACGTCCAATCTATTCGCTTTGATGGACACACTGATGTGCATTTGCAAACTCGCCCCTCCATTATAAGATCTTACGAGTTGTACATCTTCTTGACATAACACAACGGATTCTAGGGGTTGGGACCTTAAAGACTGCAACTTTTCAGACATGTCCCTGGACCATTTCTCAGACTTGCACCACCTCTAGCTACAATCCCTTCAGTCCCCAGTCCCCAGTCATTGAACTTGATGTTAATTTTCCTTAATTGTGATTCACTCTCCCTCGAGTCGTGTGATTGATTGCGAACGCGGTCACTGAACGCGGAATGTGATCTGCCTGTTGTTGCATGACCTGTCACCGCAGTCGAGGATGTTTCACCTGAAAACGAGTTGATCAACTGATTATGAGCTAATCGCTGGATCACATCGGAAATGCAGCGACCCACGGAATGCGGACATCGTCATGGAGACGAACAAAAGCCTTGGTTTGCGCGTTGATTCGTTAATTTTTGATCGTGATGCAATTTTATATGACGGGCGTGTCAGTCACTGACACTGCCTGCTCGACGAGAAGATTGATATCTCTCACAAATTTGTATTGTTTGGCAAAGGGTCGTTTTTCATGTCGAGACATCTCAATTAAATTGTTTCTGAAAAAATGACGCGCTGAATGGTGATTGCCGCCGCGCCGCCCGTCTGACAACTACACGCTTCTTAAGTCCTGAGAGATTGCTTTATGTTCAAACAATATTCTTGTAGAAATTTGCTGATCAGCTCCCTAATCATAGCCATATTCAAACCAGAGACACTACACCACAGAGTAGTAATACCCACAGTCAATGAAAGGATTTCAAGTTGACTACGAACAGCAACTACATTATACCTCTTCTTACTAATTGGACACAAATTGAGACTAAACAGAACTGCTTTCACATGACTATTGGCTGTACCAGTGCCAGAGTTCCATAGACGTGCCTTATAATCGAGTAACTTCACAAGCGTTTGCTGATATTGAAACGGCGACGGTCAAAATGAGTTTATCGGTAAACGAGGCCAAAACGAAGGATATGCTGTCATCGAGAAAGGACGAGAACATCGACGATCCAGCCAAAGCGTCAACGTAGGCAGCTATCACTTTTAGGTAGTGAAGGACTTCGCCTACAGCACCTTCCAGGAAAGCAAAATGAACAACATCAGTATCGAGATTAAATGCGGAAATCCACTTGTCTATCGTTGTTTCTTTGGGCTCAAGAGGCAATGAGGTAGAAGAGCCTTCTCTCGAAGGACTGTATATAAGACCCTGATCATCCCTGTCCTGCTCTATGACGCGGAAGCCTGGACAATCTCAAGAGCAGATGAAGAAGCCCTTGGTATTTTCGAGAGAAAAATTCTGTTTTCAATCTTTGCTGTTATCTTTTTCTTCGCTCAAATCTTTGTATGGTACGATTTAACCACGGACTATAAAGTCACGGCAGCGAAAAGAGCCTGGCCAGGCTGCTACGGATTCGACGCCTAAGATAGTAAGGCACGGATGGACAACACTGCTCTAGCCCGAAGAGCCTTAGACTCCGAACCAATGGGACAATGCAATAAAGGACGCCAATGGAACCTATGGCGCACACGTGTCGAGAAGGATCTTAACCAATTTGGTCTTTCCTTGGAGGTAGCTGGCTAAAGATCGTGCCAGCTGGCGAGGGTAGGTGGCTAAGGCTCAGGTGTACGCCCGACTGTGGCGCTATTAGAAGAAGAAGTTTGATATTCCAGACTATTTAGAGAGTCTTGCCAATTGTCGCAGCTCGTGAAATACTTGAGCTTCAGTACACTCTTTTAGACCTTAAGCCACCACCCGCATTCATTGAAGATGGTGCTGAAGCTAGAATTGAATCCCGCAGATTGGCAAAGGGGCATGGGCAGTGCTGTGAGTTCGTAAATTGACTTCTGTTGGCCCGAGATTCCTATTTTAGCCTCGGACTTGGTCCATATGTGGCTCAGAGTTGTGTGAACAACTGAAATGGGACCGAACACTATTCACACCTCTTGTACCAAACATCAATGCATCCACAAAAATTGACTGTTTGGTGCGGTTTATGGCATGGCGACAACGTCGAACCTTATTTCCTTCGAAATTATCAAGGATACAGCGTTACCGTCAATGGACTCCGGTATAGAGAGATGTCAACCGAATTTGTGTGGCCAGAGCTCGGCAATGTATCCGGGCTGCGCTTGAAGAGACCTCAAATATTGGACTAAACGATGAAGTACTGCCAGCGAAGCCGATGCAGCCACTTGCATGATGTGCTATGTCATGTGTATTGGTATGAATGTAGCTACAAAATGACACCAGTATCCACATTCATGCCTATCGTTGTAATCTGGTCACCCTGAAGTGTCTTCTTCATCTTTATTTGGCGCCTGGACCTTTGCTTTTTGTTTCTATGTTGACTTGTGTCGAGCTGGGATTCTCTCCCTCTCCAGGAACCAGCTGATTCGAAAAAGGCTAGGGAAAGCACGAGAGCGACTAAAAGTTGATTAACAAAAAGGCCTCGATCTTCCTAATCTGGTTTGAAAAATACCACACCCATCTCTCAGCTTAATGCACTACATCCGATCTCAAGTTTCCAACAGTACCGGAAACCACACGATGTGGTCTAGATGGATGGATGCCAGCAACTGATGTACATATGTTTCCTAAAAGCTGTGTTTTTTTTGCAAGCGTATATACGCTTAAATTATAGTGCACAAAAAAACGATCTTCGGCGCTTAATAATTCATCACAAAATCTTGGCAGCACCGACGATATTTATGACAATTGTGATAGTCAAGGGGTGGAATAGTGTACGGTGATAGTTGATCGTTAATGGGCACAATCTTCGGTTTGCGATTGTGTAGCGTTACCATCACTTAAAAAGCAAAAACACTTAATAATTATAAAATAAAAACAATGTTCATCAAATGAAAAGAATCGATTACAAAACCTACACGGAATGTATAGGAGAGACACACTGGGTATACGAAAAGTTGCATACTTATGGATGCAAAAACATTTAAAAATTATCTAATACATCAACCGCACCTACAAATGGAAGCCACATACAGCAACCTAAACAATGAATGAATAAATTCTGGAAGTATTGTTTTTATCCGCGCTTATTTCTTAAGCGGCGATAGATATGATGAGTAACTTAAGTGGATATGGGATTTGTTGTTAGTGTATTTTACATGCAAATTGAAATTTAAGCGTATATACGCTTGCAAAAAAACACATCTAAAATCAGCTATTTCAGTTGTCAAACCTGTTGTAACGAATTCCTAGGTTAGGTTAGCTTAGAGTGGCCAACTACCTTAAAGGCAGCCACACTTAGTCAAAAGGTAGGCCCGTTGCGTTACCACAAAGATCGTTTAGATCCTAATCCGCGAACCATCTGGAGCTTTTGATAAAGCGATGAAGTTGACTGATGCAAGTCTTAATTCCAACGAATGTCTAAAAATGCAAGCTTTTGTCAGCATAACCCTTCACCATTGGACTGACTTACAGAATTAAAGGCAGAGTGCCTTCGCATCTATCGTCACTTCGGTACAAGAGTGTGGCTCCCACTTGACTGATCTTGCATTATCAGTTTCAGAGCGTTATCTCAGACTTTTCATCCGGTTTTCGCCAGCTGCGAGACTGAGACTGACAGATCTTTATTGCATTCGCTCTAGAGCAGAATAAGAACACAGACCCGTTGACACATCGCTCCAAAGTGCATGCGCCAACCTTCGTTGGGTGCAGCATTCCCTTTGCCTTTCACTGGGTGACCTTCGTTCCACTCGCGCCACGGACACTTCAGTCCTTCAACAAGATTAGTAATTCAATGCACCGGCAACTTGGGCGAAGGTGTGGCTAGAATCACCGATACAATGTAACACCCGCCGCGGTATTGACACGTGTCAAACAAATCGCAGCTGAAAACCGACTTTGAGACGTCGAACCGTTCAATGCCACCGTCATCGCCAAAGAAACCACCCCATGAGTGTGTCGCCACTCCGGGCAGTGGTTATCTAAATCGATTGACATCAACAATTTGTGGCATTATTACCACAACTGGGCCCCTATCAGCGTGTAGGTGTCAAATAAGGCACAGTAATTGAACGTGTTCCTGTCGAAAGCATGTGCTGCCCCGCACACCGCCTCCGACCATCCGCAGCACAGGAGGCATTCTTTATTCTAATTGAATATTATTTACGATGATGTGGGCTGCTAGTCGCTTGCATACGCGATATGCAAATGTTTTCGTTGATTTATTACAGCCGACGGGAATAAATTGCGCGAATTAAAAGTACATTAACCTTGGGACGCTTGTGCGCATACCACAGTTGATTTGATTGATGGCACTGAGTGAGCTCACAGACCCACTAAATTGAGTCTGTTTTCGGTCAGCACGGAGTGGGTGTGTAGACACTTCTATTCAACTGAATGCATTCTCTCGCGGTTTTGTGCAAAGATGACACCTGATTTCAAACAAAAGCCATAACTGAATGGAGAGACGGCCACAGTCGGAATGACTCTTTTAATTACCGTTAATTAATCATGAATTCATGCGTGCGACAGTGCCTGATGTCTGGCAGTTAAATTTACGACTTTTTTGCAAGCCTACGTAGGCCCGTGTGTCGTGAAGTGCCATGGCGTGCCGTGCAATTGTCTGCCTCTATAGCGTCGCCCACGGAGGCGAAATAAAACGATTGCGAATATGACATGACGGAAAATTAGCGCACAACGAGGTTAATGAGAAGTTTCATAATTAATTTAAGACATTCGTCTGTCGTCGTCGGCGGGCTAGTTAACACGCCCCGTTGGGGGAAGTCATTCAGACGTTTGTCCTTGCTGCAGTCTAGACGTCTGAGTGCAGCGGAGACGTGAATATTCATTGAGCTTCAACCGTTTAACTGCGTTTCCAATTGGTTATGCCTGGATGGAGTCTTGGGCGGGTTAATCTTGTGATCGCAAGTCAGGCGGTGAGGTTCTTGGGTTTCAAGCATGCTGATCTAGGCCAAGGTACGTACCTGGTGGGTTTTTGGTTTAGGACTTCTGCTTGACATGCCATCGTTTCCATCCATAAATCCCCGCCTTATGTCACTTGCGACAAGCTCGGTTTTTTTGAATTTCCCTTGACTTTCGTCCCACCCCGCTCCTAAGACCTCCACAACCTCGAGTCACCTCTCATCTCCCTCGCAAGTCCTCCACAAATTCGATTCCTTTGCCTTTTTTTGAGTTTCCCGCCCCACAACTCACTTGTAAGACCACCACTAACTCAATTCCTTTGAGTCTCGTCCGCAAGTCAAGTCCTTCATTGCTTTCCGTGGTAATTTAATTCCACAACACGAGTAATTCCACAGCAATCCCACACGACGCGACGCAGGCGCGCAAGAATCAAATCGAAATTACGACTTCGGTATCATTCTTGAGCATTCAGGCGCCTGGTCTGTTGAGTCGCTGTTCGGTGTTCGCTGTTCTCCCTCCTTCCAATAATTTTCAATTAAATTTCATCTGTCATCCGGGAATCATAGGCCGCGCATGGGCGAATGAACCTTTTATCCCTTCTCAAGCAGGGACCAACCCAAGCTCCGGTCGTCCCTTCGGCATCACATGTCCATGCAAATACTCCACGCAAACAATTGTCCCCTTGAGCATTTAAGCGCTCGGCTAAGTCATCCTGTGTGCGACTGCCATGGAGCACGGCAGACAAAGTAAGCAAAGAAAACGAAACGAAAAAGAACACAGCGCAAGAGCCGTGCAATCAACTTGAACCGAACTCGAGCAGATATTGAATGATTTACGAGAGTATCTAGCCGGAGTCCTCTGCCCTGGCACTGGGTGTCTATGTATCCGCGGCGCAACCGCAGCATTCAGTTATTAATTTATTCGTGCGGTCTTTAAAGGAGAGCGCGGTCCTTCTCAAGACCGCATCGCGCGGAGGGAATTAATTTGCCCTAACTCGGAAGGGAGGAGAAATTGGAAAATCACGTGGGCTGTGTGTTGTGCGCCGGATGAGAAGGCTTCGTCGAGATGTGCTCCCCGTCGGGGCTCGGACTGGGGTACGGGCTTTGGCAAAAGTGATTTTTCATTGCGCGCCTCGCCGCCGCCGCCTGAATTTTCATCAAGCACTTGAAGTTTCAGTTTTCTAAGCTGTTTTTTTTTCGTGCGCCCCGAGGGCTGTCTGCTGCGAGTGGATATTTGGAGGAATGTCTTCTGTGGGAAGAGGCGGGCCTCTGTTGGTCTGTCTGTCAAAATGTGAAATGTGAAATAAATTAATGTTTCGGTTTGTTGCCGATTTGTTGGTGGTGGGCTGGGGTTGTATGCGCTGACTGCTGAATGGTTAGCGGCTAAATACGGTTGTTAGATGGATGGTCATTAGACGAGTGCGGATCGTAATTGAATGATGAGGTATTGCTGCTGGAGTCGGTCGAGGGAATGGTTGGCATTATTTTGAGGGACTGTACGAGGTGATCGACGGTAGCTATTTCAGTGAAAACACAAGTTTCTGATTCCTTGACTATTGAGATGACACTTTGAGTTGCCATTACACGGATCAAAATACAGCGTAGCGAGTCAGATTCTTTCTATGGTGGCGAGATGGGTAGGTTCGTGGCTCCAGAGTGGAACGCCGTCCTGTCATTCATGGGGATTCTTGAGCTTATGGGACGCAATAGTACCCCAGCAAGCCAGACTCCGTCGACTTTACTGGCTCCATCGAAAGTATGGGCACTCGCTAAGAGTTTCCCTCACTCCAAGCCTCCTTTTTGAGGAAAGAAGGTCGACCAAACCAGCGAGTCTTTCAAGCCAGCCTTAGCTCGGACGGTAGCCAGAGTAGTAAGCACATGTTCTAATTTGCGTCACCGAATCGCCTTTCAGAATTGTGTAACTTGAGACTTTTTTTTTTTTGTGGTTGTTGTTAAAAATATACCAAAAAGTAGAGGACACAGGAAACTGTCTGTGACAACGCGTGTTCAATATTTTTTGTAACACTGCACGTCCGCACTTGAATACACAAGAACACCTGTCGACTTTTGTCACTCTGCTGGAAAGTGTAATCTCTCGCTGTGGTGAATTATTTTATCAGTCGCTGAATCTCCCGTCGGAAGGATCTCCACACTTCCGAAATGCAACTGCGGGTACAACTGAAAAATGTACCCCATTATTCCTCTGAAAATCTTGGTGTCATTATCAAGGATGGTGACTTGTTGATTAACACCTATTGCGTGCGCTGCACTTTGGATACATTTTACGAACTTTTTTCACGTACAATTCCGATAAATGTGGTTAAGTAAGCGTGTAGGCAAAACCAATCTGGACTGGGCCCTCCTAGATTACCACATTGGGTCCATTATGAAAGCCATTCCTATGTCTCTGCGAGATAACCAGCCATCCCCTCGTTCGAGGATTAAGAGTCCTTCAAAAATCAGAATGAGGTGTACTCGAAATGGCATGAAGATCTTTGATGAAATGTAGACTGAAATGGATCTTGGACAGGTTCAGAGACGATTGTGGCCGGTGAGTACTCCAAATGCCGCCTTTAGTCATTTTTTGTACCATTGGAGGATTCTGTCGGTTTAAGCACTGTTGTCGGTAGGCCACAGTATCACTTGCTAAGTAGCAACCTCTGTGACTGGCTAGATCTATAAGAAGATACGCGTTTTTGTTTAGTCAGTAAATTGACTGACTGATTGACCTGTTCACTTTCTGAAGCTTATCTAGGAAGTGCCTTGTTGCATCCTGTGAATAGGGATGACCCTGGTTAAGATTCATAGAGCGATGCAAGTCTCAGTGCAACCTTAGACTTTCATTCCGTTACCACGAATAGAATTCATGGCCACCCGACTGTCAATCGACAGCGGGCTAGACTCAGTTGGAACGTCAAAAAAATCTGTGCCTCATTTCTTTCGTGGTCACACATTATAATTATTGATTCCAAATATTTTTCAACATGAAGAATATGTATTTACAAAAAATAGTATCAAAATACAAAAAAAAACGTAGATAGCAATCAATTTGCGCGTAATCCAATAAAAAGCGGGGTTTGCGGTGATGACTGCAGCTCATCACATGATTGTCTGAAATCAAAAAAGAAAGAAGAAAAGATCAAAGATCATTTGTGAATGATGTGTTACTCATGGTGACCGAAGAGATTTTGAAAATGTTGATTTTTTCTCAAAATGGCGGACGTTGAAACTCAAATTTGTTGTATAACCGAATTTTCTCTCACATTTTCGGTTATAAAAACAAAACAAATTCACACGGAGGACAATACAATATAGAAAAAGCGATCATTTCAACCTGATCGGTAAAAGCGTTTTCAAGTTACAGTGATCACCGACTTCGAACACATGGTTTCGAGAAAAACGTGTTTAAAGTTTTAAGTACGTTCAGCATGCAAATAGGGTGGCTCAACTCAAAGCTATCTTAACACAAGGCATTTAATAATAAGCATTTATTTAGAATTAGCATGTATTTGATTTCTTCACCAACACGAACTCAATTTGAACTCTATTTGTCTTTTCAGGTACGTAATCCAATTTTAAACACCACAAGATCATACAAATTGTAAGTAGCTTAAACATAACTATGTACATATAATAAAGTCGCCGTGGCGTAGTGGGTTAGTGCGTCGACTCCTACGCAGAAGGTGCCAGGTTCGAATCCCCAATCTACCAACTTTCATAATTCACGGCTTCCACCTCTTTCGAGTCACTGACGACGTTCAAAGAGTATTCCTCTCTAGAAAAAGCTTCTCAACTTTGCCGTTCGGAGTCGGCACAAAACTGTAGGTCCCTTTCACTCGTGAAAGAAAGTGGTTGCTGAGAAGCTAGGCCCAGGTCCGCCTCGGACTGTCGCGCCGCCAATGTTATTATGTACATATAATTTAGTGTCGAAAGTTAGCTCTCCTTCATTGTAATACCAATTGCCCAAACTGCAGATAGCTGAAATATATTTGGCGCTGATGAATACTCTGTCATGTGACTTCCTTAACATCATCCTGCAGAAGATCGTGCAAAACTCACTCGCCACCACTAGAGGCACGATCTTCCAGAAGGCCGTACAATTGTTGGCAAACGTGGATGACATTGACGTGATTGGCAGAACACAGCGATCCGTCAATGAGGCGATTCTGGCATTGAGGCAGAAGCGGCTAAAATGGGTCTAGCGGTGAATGAGGGCAAAGCGAAGTATATCCTGTCATCAAGAATGGACTCACAGCATCGACGTCTTGGACAGAGTGTCACAATGAGCAGCTATAACTTCGAGGTAGTCAAGGACTTCGTATACCTCGGCTTCGCAGTAAATGGTACGAACAACATCAGTACCGAGTTGAAACTCAGAGTAACTCTGGCCAACCGCTGTTTCTATGGACTCTAGAGTAGAGCCATCTCTCGAAGGACCAAGCTGACCTTAAACAAGACCTTGATCATCCCAGTCCTGCTGTACAGCGCAGAGGCATGGACAATCTCAAAAGCGAAGTCCTTGGTCTCTTCGAGAGAAAAGCTCTGCGTGCGATCTTTGCTCCTGATTGCGTTGACATTTTTTGGAGGAGAAGATTCAACCACGCACTGTACGGGCTGTACAGCGCCATGAGTCTAGTCAGGCGTCTTCGGGTCCAACGCTTAAGATGGCTAAGCCATGTAGAGCGTATGGACAACTCATCTCCGGCCCGAAGAGTCTTCGACTCCGAACCCGTGGGACAACGTAACAGAGAACGACCGCGTTTAAGGTGGCGCACCCAGGTGGACAAGGACCTCAACCAACTGGGCGTGCGACACTGGAGACAGCTAGCCAGAGACTGTGCTAGTTGGAGTGGCTTGTTGGTTGAGGCCCAGGTCCACCCCGGACTGTAGCGCCAACTTAAGAAGAAGAAAAAGCATACTCTAGTTCTAAGTGGAAGTAGAGCGGCCATAATTCAATTTAAATACCGAAGAGTTTCACCATTGAAGTCGAATGATTTAAATATTAGTGAAAAAACTTGAAATGACCTTCACCCTGCAACAATGTCTGTCCTGAGAGGTTTTCGGGAGCCATTGACATCATTCGCAGTTGAGGTGTAGCGCCTTTGTCCATTGGATTTACCTTGGACTGTGTTGCAAGTCAGATAGGGGCTCATGCGGCTGATTGAAATAGCTGCTCGGCTTCCATTATTCGCACCTAAAATATATTCCTTCATTAACCCAGTTGAATGAATTTGGTAGTGCAGACTTGGTTATTTAACAAAATAGCAAAATATCCGCAATTACATAAAAGCTGAACTGAGTCAAACTCAGCAGGGCTCAGTCCGACGGGAAATGAAAACGTCCTTCAAATCCGTCGTAACGAACGAATTTATTGATGGAAAAAAAAGAAAAACTGAACAGTAGTAGGGTGTCTTCGTAAACGCAGTCATCTGCGAAAGTCCGATCGTCTGCCTGCTTTTGTCTGCAAATCGAAGAAAACATTTTTTTCTACACGCAGTCTACAGGCAGGCTGCAGTCATTTTGTACTTTTGTGCAGAAATGAAGTATTACAGAGATAGCCGACTTCACAGCTGATTGCCCCCTTGTCCATCGACGAATTTGAGGGCCTTTTTGACGGATATTCATGCATTTTTGACGGTTATTCAGGAAATAACGTAAATACCGTCTTCTGATTGGTCAATTTAATTTATAAACACGTTATAAAAAACAGTTATCAAAAATCTTAAGGGGAAAGTGAGGTAGAAGCAATGAAAAGGGTTGTTTTGAGTTATCTTGTGAAGGAAGTATTGAGCAAAGAAGAAAACGTTTGATAACTTGACTCAAAGAAAAGAAAAACAAATTATTAATGGAAATGGAAATTTAATAGGCTTCACCGTTTAGTGCCGAAAATTGTAAACGCTATTGAAACAAATGAGAAATATCCCAACAATATAATATTTCAAAGTCACTTCAAACACACATTTTTCCGGATATCAAATCTGCCTGCTTTCCTGCAGCCATTTATTTTGGCTGCGCTATTTGCCCGATGCCTACTTTTTTGACATTGATGAACAGAACGCCTGCCTGGATTTATGCCTGAAACACAATAGTGCGCTGCGTCAACCGACTTTATGTTACGATGACGCATTGCGTTGAAATAAATACTCAATTTATCAGCTGTTCTCTCTCATCTACTAGATGAAAAAATATTGCCGCCTCTCTGCATACACTCATTTGAAATGACTTTTGTCGTTAAATTATTTTTAATCAGCTGTTTTCGTTTCTTAAGTGACAGTTGACACAAAATACTCTCAATTTGGAAGAAAACTCTCAATCTGGGAGAAAATCTCTCTTACAGCGCACCCCTCTGTCGAAAAATATCCAGCATGTTGAATAATGACATGCGATGGACTTACGTTTTACGTTTTATTACGATCCTCTCAATGAATTATGTGTGTTGAAAGCCAACGCCAGCGCAAACGAACAGCGAAGTTCACGAACACAGCTTACGCAGTTTTTTGTTAGTTTGACGTTTACGAGGAAGCCCGTAGTTTTGCTCGAATTTGTAGGCCCCAAGTTTCATATTCCAAAATGTTATGTAAATCATGAGGAGCTACAAAAGTACGACTGACCTTATATGACAGACGGGCTTATAAACCGAAATGATCAAATGACATCTTGCGAGCGGAACAAATTCATGAAAAGTGAAGATGAGAAGAGAGTCTTGGACCCTATGGGCATCCAGAGCTAATCATCCTAATCTGCCAATCGAATCTGAGGCTGGGTTAAGTTAGGTTAGTTTGAGGTGGCTGACTGTGGCTCATACGGACAGCAGACACACTTAGGCCAAGCATAGGGCCATTGTGTTACCACGCGGATCTTAGGCTACCTATTCCGCAAACCAATTTGTGCTTTTGATAAAGCCCGAAGAGGAGGGCTGATTCTGATGCTGGTCTGAGGCTAATGTTTGTTCAATAATTCAAAGATTGGATAAAGAACCACCTTCGGGTTTCCATAAGTGAACAAGATGTAAACCCCTTCAACTACTTCGTGTATGATTTCTCAGGAATTCCAACAAAACATTAAGCAACAAAGTCGCCTTCCACCTTTCTCTCTCACATCACGGCAAATCCACAGGGGGCTCTCAACAAGCACTACAACATAACACTTAATAGCATCTCCGTCGAGTTACTCGTAAGCAAAATAAAACGAAACACTAAACATTTACACCCCATTCAGCTGAAACCGCTTTAAGTCAACGCAACGCAACCGCTTCCTCATTCGCGATCCTGCCTGTCGTTGTTACATCAGCGCGGACGTTCATAACCTCCACCTACGGTAACGACGGCTCTATAATTGCCGATCATATCTCCGCGTAATTGGTCCAATTATCTGATCGATTTCCTGAGGTTTCCCCTTTGTCAGTGATTAGCAGATTCACGTTGATGCGAAGAGCCTACTCGAGCGTCTCTTCCCTTTCCCAAGTGGCAACTTGATGTGAGCCCTTTTTGCGATGTTCTATGTTCAGAAACTGGTTGACATTATCTTCCCATTCCGCAATCCACTCCATTCTAAGCTAACAAAATGATAATGTCGATGACATCATCCGCGCGAGAGATAACCCAAGCAACAAGTTACCGCAGCCAATTATACAATCAACGGCAAGCGAGAATAGACAACGGCCCGAAGCCGGAGCAGCGGAGCTCTCCCACAGCAGGTCGCCAATAAAACAGCGTCACACTCAATAGCGCAACACCTGCTAATATGTGTGTTTTTTTGTATTTTGTACGATTTCAATTGTTCGCATCGCACTTTGTCACAAAACATTCAAAACGTCAGCCGTCAGCGGTGTCAGTGAAACTGCAGCTCGCTGGTCACAATGAAATCTGGGTCCCATGCATTTATGCTCGGCCTGGTTCGCGCGCAGAGCCCGCCAGCCAGTCAGCATTGTGTCACTGCGGCCCGAATGCGGCACAACCACATTTTTGAGATTCTTCCACCGTGTTGCAGTTACGTTTTGTTCAGTCGTGCAGTGCAACATTGGCCGTTGTTCTCGTTGAAATGACTAGCGAGGTTGGCTAACACGACCGAGCAGTGAACGAGTGTACCGCCGGTACCGCCCCGTCGCGCCATCAGCTTAAGGGGGCGCATGTTCAAAAATGTTCGAATTAAGCAATGATTTTCGAAATGATACCCATTTCGCGAGGGAAAACTGTCAATTTTCATCAAACTGCTGGCGTTGGCAGTGTTCGCTGTCACCGTGGGACGAGCGCGCGTTGCGCCTTGTGGGCGATCCGCGGAGACGAGCTTGTGTCTCACAGTCTGCTGGGAGAGAGCAAAAAAATAAGCAACGACGAAATGTCACAACAATTATGTCATTCGATTATTTGTTACGTTTCGCTTTCGCAGTGTGGAAGGCACACGAAGACGTCGCGACGTGGCGGCTGTGTGCCTTCTTGATTACGTACCAGCAGGCGGGTGGGTGGGGGACGCAAAGTCGTGTCCCGGTGATATTTTGAGTTATGGCCGCAATAAACCATGCGCCGAGTGATGGGGGCTTCTTTGTTTACCTACCATCGGCTTTAACTGGCCTCAGCCGCACTTGTGTTCCGGTTGTGGCCGGCCTATTGTGCTTGATGTTTGCTCGGCTCAGGTGCATTTCGTGGTATGGACACGTATGTACGGCACACGGAAGTCGAGTGGTCGAGTGCGTGAATTTTTGAGTGACTTTCACTGCAAGCTGGTCTCTAAGTGGCGTTTACTGCTCGAAAGCGCTCACTTAAGTTGATGGCTGGGGAGTCGCCGACAGATGATACGTGTAGGGAAGCAAATTGAGCTGTTTCCTTAATAGCAGTGTGGATCTTAGCTTACGAAGAAATTATATGGTCATGTAACAATAACGTCACGACGTGAGGGGTTGCTATGCTGGCCGCTGTGACATAATGCGGTGAGAGTACGTTTCGTGCATTTGTGCCTAGTGAGAAGGTGTGAACTAGAAGCGAAAGCATCTGGCCTTTGCACTTTAATCACAGTGCCGAAGGGTTTGTTCTCAAGATCACTTTAGTAAGCGTTCAATTTATCAGTGATTATTAAAAAAAATAAACAAAAATATCGTGTCACCCTGTACGCCTCCACATACAGATGCACAGTCTATAGCAAGTTAGCTGAATTGCTACTCTCAACGACGTACAATTATGCTCTCAATTATGTAAGGTCTCAATTACTGTATGCTCTCGTCAGATTATGTTCTCATGTCATACTGATTGTGTTATACAACTGTTATACGAATATTATAAAAAGGCTAATCGATGTTATTGACGCTCGAATAAACTCTGTTAAGGCGATAAGTTCTCGAGTGAGTCTGTGTTCTTTGTTGTATTTCATATTATGTGACCTTACACTTTTTGTGTCTCAAGTCGATTTAATTTGGCAACTATTTCGGTTTGAATGACACTTTGTCAGTTCCCATTTGACATTTGGAGAGAGTGGGCGGTAGCAATATATGAAGAGGCAGCCAGCCTGTTGTGGATGAGAAGAAGTGCCGAGGGAACATGGAACAAGACGTACTTGAATAATTTTTAAACGCAAGGGAATTTAAAAATATTGCTCTAAGTCAAGATTACCAGGGAACCTTAAAGTTTAGCTTGTTCGTTGCATGACTATCGAAGTTATTTGGTGTTCTGCCACTCCTCCTTCCTTCCTCGATATCTTAACATCGGCTCTGCTCATGGTAAGAAAACATCTTTCTGATGACTATTCGTCAGTTTGCTATGTAACCGACCAGGAAGCGTTTTCCCTTTCTGACACAAGTCATGCCACGTTTGGTTTCGACATGTTCCATGCGTGCTCTTACATACTTATCAGGCCGGCAACCCAATCATGGTCAGAGCCTTCCATCGCCCACGGTCCTGGGCACGCTGCTCCCAGTCATCAACACCAAGCTGTTTTGCGTCCGCTATGACTTGGTGTTTATACTGGAGGTTCGGTCTTCATCTTCTTCTCGACCCATGAGACTCGGATTCGAAGAAGCTCTTTGCTGGAGCGTTGGTGTCAATGCGCTCGATATGGCCGAGCCAGTGCAGTCGACGGACTACATTCACGTACTGGTACACCTCGTGGAGTTCCCGGTTGTGTCTTCTTCTCCATTCGCAGACGAGATCATATACCCGAATTTTTCTTCCGAAGGCACCAAGAATGAGCTCTGCCATTTTGCTTAGCGTACTATTTTCGGTGCCATACAGCAGGACTGGCAAAATAAGAGTTTCAGGCGTTTTGAGTCCATTTGTTTCGACAAACCGAAGCAACACCGTGTCACCCACTGAACAGAACTCTATATCTAGGGCAGCCAACTTCAACAACGAACGTTGAAATGCCATTTTTTTAAATAAAATAAAAAGCTTTTATTTGTGAATTCAAAGAGATCGGCTGTGTTTTATTTCGACGAGTAGTGAAGACAAAGAAATATCCTGACAACCGTTTGCCAAAGGTCTCCAAAATGATGTCGTTTGTGAAGTTTACGTTTGCCCCGAGGAGAGTTGGCCTTCGGTACTACCTCGAAATTGTAGCTATTGATCGTGCGATGTCGTATTTTGTCGTAGGTGGTATGTGACAGAATGATTCTTGATCGACAACATATACATACTTTTTTTTTCATTCTCATGGATCTTAAGACCAGTTGCCGTGAAAGCCTCCACAATGACAAGTTGAAGACACGCGATGTTGTCGACGTCACCTACATAACCCACCAGTTAGACTGACTTGTAGAAGAGAGTGCCTTCCGTGCTTGCAGCTGGAGTCGTGCATTTGATTACGTCGACATACACTTAAAGCTCCATTTAAGGATGAACTACACACAGGCTTGCGGTCGAGTCAGTACCGACTTGGTTTTTTGTCCAGACCATCCGTACTTTTTTTTAAAATGTCAGCCCACTTTATCTTAGCCCTTCTTAGAGTTATATGCTTTCCCTAGCACGGACCTGGACATCATCTTCAAGTTACTCATTGAAGGTACGGACTCTCGGTCGTGGTCCCGGGTAACACCGGGATCGCTGGTAATGAGATCGCCGATGAACTAGCTAGACAAGAATCAGAGGAGATCTACTCAGAACCATCGCAGGCTTTAATTACCACCATCCTTGGCCAGAGGTTCCTTCGATGGTGGGGCCTCTCGAGAACACAATCGGAGGTGGCTGGAATCTGCGAGATGCAGGCAGGACAAGCGCATGCTACCTAACGTCCATAAGAAATCCGCGGAATTGTTGATATCTATTGGCAGATCCGACGATTTACAGTGGTACTTACGGGACACTATACTTGCGCCAAACATCTAAGCGTGTTTGGCTTAAGCGACGAAACCCCCTACGACACCTCTGTAGAAGACAACGACACTGTAGAACACTTCCTCTGCCACTGTCCGGCTATTGCTCAGATCAGGTGGCAGATTCTCCGTGCTGATGAGGTGAGAGCTGATGATGGAGGTTGCTGAGAAGCGCCTGCTGCTCTGTTCAGACCAAGAAGCAGGTTGCTGCCTGGCAGTACAATGGACCACTTTTTGAGTCTGAGTGCTCCAGTGTAGTGTTAAAACCCCGAAAAAACAGAAAAAGAAAAAAAATGAATTTTCGGCGGAATGCTCGAAATATTTGAGCGCTTGGCGTTGTAGGCTGGTTGGCAGGGGTGACCCTAGCAAGCTGTCAAGTAAACACATGATGGCAGCCATTAAATTCGTTAAAGTGTCTGCAGTTTGCTCTTCTGCAATCAGTCAGTTCGATTAACTTACTTCTTATTCCCTGATCACTTTACTCGCGACCCAAGGAAATGTTTCCATGTGCACTTTCAAGTTGGTCTTATTTTTCAAAAGACGAAGATAAGCTTTACACTACAACCCTGGTTGTTAGAGGCGGTGTCGTTTCCAGTAAACTTGCCATCTGGAAAACAATCTCTTTCAGCCACCGCGTGTGATTGGAGTCCTCTGCTAAAGTGCCGTGCGATAGAGAGAATCGTAGCACCATTCAATGATGCTGATGATCGATGGAGTCAGCCCTGCACTCCAATCAGAAGCGATCCTTAGATGCCCCCTCGATCGAAGGCACAACCAAATCTGAGTTAGACCTGACTTGTTGTTAATCAAAGTCGCGCAAATTCACTCATCACGAACCTCCGAGGCGCCTGTGTAGCCCACACTGCCCAAGGCTTCGCGTCGTAGTACCAGCTTTCACCATAACAACGACAAAATGCATATTTATCACTGCGCCCCAAGGAGTACAGCAGGAACCCATTTGCGGCGTCAATATTCCTGAATAACCCGTCGATCGGGTATCGAACCTGCTGCCAACTGCTTGCCTCTCTCTTACGTCACCCCCACTGAATCTATGTCAGCCGCAATCAACCCTGCACCTCATCATTAATAAACAATTTTTCACTCAGCGGATGCAGGCGTAAAGGAACGCGAATTCCAATCCTCCCACGATTAAGAGGAACATTTTCCTGCAGCCAAAGTTGACCAAACTAACACGCGCATCCGACCTCTATTCGCGGTGGAACATCAGTCCGGGGAGTCAGTCGCAACGTCGTCAGCAGCAACCTGCTTCCTCAAAATCTGGTTCCTAAACACCTCAACAAGATTATCTTCCCTGGTCGCTGCTCTGGCTGCTTTCCCGGGCCATCGTGCCGCCGCGCCGTCGACGTTGTCGTCGTCAGTGGCTTCCAGTTTTCTGCGAACCACTGCAGCTAGTCGCCGGCACATTTAGAATTCTGCCGCAAGCTGAATCATAGAGCCATACGCTAGGCGGCTCTCAAAACACAGCCTTGTTGCGGCCGGCTGATTGCTCCAGCTGCCGATGGACGACTGCCTAGTCGCGTCGTTGCGCGAAAACAAGTGCGCTTCTGCATCAAAAAGTAGTCGAAGTAATAATAATAACTATAATAGTAGTAGATGCCATCAGTGGTCTTTCACTTTGAATAACAACGACGGCGGTGGACGCAGTGGAGGTACACCAGGCGTCAGGCGGCAGGCGGACAGACATGCCGTGGCAGTAGATCTCTTCAGGAATTCCCTAGGCCACTGTTAATAGCGGTTTTGTAACACACTGTGATGGACAGGCCATGCGTTGCAGTCGCTACGAAATACCGGACTCACCACCACAACACAGTCCTGCCGCCACCGCTGCCGACGTCTTTAAGAAGAATTAAAAATCACTTCCTGATTATCACCGGGAGTGGTGCGGTTGGCCTGCTCTCAACCGCCTCCATCGCCTCCCCCTTCTCCGGAGAGTCCATGAGAGAAGTGCCTCTATGATGTAAGATCTAATTTTTCTAATGGATTGCCTCTCGAACACAACTCATGATGAGGTTGATGCTCACGTGATGCACCGCCGCTGCCGCCGACACCGCCTTCCCCATAATTTGGTATCTATCGGACAACACACGTTGCTGCTGTGTTGCAGCAGTGGGCACAGGAAGCAGAAACATGTTGGCGCAGCGCGCACAAGACTGATGGTTACGCACGATTGAAGATGCAATTCATTGGCCACTGGTCGCGCTCCGCCCGTGGAATGCGGTGTGTTTGTTCGTTTCCAAAATTGATTTCTGATTAATCCCCGACGAGCCATGGCTACACCACACCCCGAAATGTGGAGTGAATGGATTCACGAATTCAGTTAGACAAATGCGCCTTGGTCGAACACGGGGGCAGAGAGAGAGAGAGCGCGGCGCTGTTGTAGTGAGGTTGCAACATTTGAATGAATGTGTATGCTTTTGCACTTGGCTGCTTCGGTGCAGGAAATTGGCCGGCGGCCAAGTTGGGGGAACCTGAGGCTGTTCACCCCGAATGGTTGGGGTATTTTTGGGAGGAAATACCCGTTCGTTTCGAGTACATTTTTGGCAAGGGAATGCGCGGTGAGTGTGTGTGCATGTGTCATCGTGTCTATTTTCGGCTGGCGACTGTGTGACCATTTGACCGAGTGAATTTATGGAATATACTCGAAGGGAATTCGCAGAAATCCCCAGTTGGACGCAGGCCTAATTGCATTGTCTCACTTGGTCCGCCTTGGAATGAGTGTGCAACCGGGTGACATTTTCGAAGACGGAAGCGAGCAGTCAGTAGGACGACATGATGAAGTTGAACGAGGGAATGTGCATTCCACGGAAGCTTATTTGCGAAAGTTATGACCTGGAGGCTTGTCAAACTGTTGGCATGCTTCCATGGTGTCTGTCTTTTGGCCAAAAAGATGTTTTTTGATTTCCCTGATATGACGGAAGTCAGTGGTGCGTGCCGGTGAGTGAGTGATGAGCCAGGGGAGAGTGATGAATTGGAAATTAACGATGAGGCGTCTTTGATGTTCCTGGATGGCATTTCCTTTCACTGGCTTTCAAACGGAGTTTTGAGAGTCATTCAATTGATGGGCATGATTCGATATTTCTGGAAAGAATGGAGGCTCTGTTCTCCAGATTGTGATGTGGTTCACTAAATTCGTTGCAACGAGTTGGCTTCCCTGAAGGAACTGTTTAGTGTAACCTGAGTTTGGGTACCAGGACGAACTCTCAAGGCTAAGATCAGCACTCGTCTCTCGGGCGCAAGGAAGTGCGGATATCTGTTGGGTTCAAGAAAGGAAAGGTGAAGAAAGGAAAAACAGCATCCTATGAGAAAGTGACCACCATTTTAAATAACTGTCGAGGAGAACTTGACCTGACTGCCAATAACTTGGCTAGAAGAACCGAACTCCTACACAGAACTCGAACCGATGCCGAAGCAATGCAAGAGATCCTCACAGGCCAATGGCCATGTTGCCTGAGTGGGCCTTGTACAGAGTGGGCCATATATGTTTTTTTCTTTAGAATCATGGGTTGTTTTGACACAGATCTGTTGCCCGCTCGAAATCTTGACAGAAAGTCAGTGTCATACCTTACGCTTGAACAATTCATTCAGCGATTAAGGAAGCCCCGTCCTAGCTAAAAAGCAATGTAATATCGCACACAGATATCGTCATCTGTTCCGAAAGCCATGCAGCGATTAAATCTCTGGATTCAGTCACCTTCAATTCCAAGACTTCCCTTAATTGCCGCCCTATCTCTTAACGAGATGGCCAAGTATGTCAGCATCCAACTGATTTGGATGCCGGAACACTGTGACATTCGAGAGAATTGCAAAGCGGACGAGCTCGCTAGAAAGGGCACAAACTCCGTGCTCTCTCTGGGTGGAGAACCACCCTCCATGCCAATCGCTACTATTAAACATCTGCTAAAGCTTGAAACGCTTGCCCGCAGTTGGACATCTGGCACGGGATGCCTCATTACCAAATAACTCTGGCCTATGATCAATCCCAAACGATCGCTTATCTTGATCAGATTAAGCAGGTCAAATCTCAGATCTTTTATTGGCGTTCTAATAGGGCATTGTGCCATCGGAACTCACGCCTCTAGACTAGGCCTTCCCTACAATGATGAAGCTGCTTGGAAGAGGATGAAGAAGAAACCATCGCACACTTGCTATGTAATTGCAGTGCTCTGCCTGGGGACCAACTTCTTTGTTAATCTGGCTGAACTGAGCAGCATCAGAATCAGTCCTCTTCTTCGGGTTTTATCAAAAGCACGGATTGGTTTACGGAATAGGTAGCCTAAGATCCGCGTGGTAACACAATGGGCCTATGTTTGGCCTAAGTGTGTCTGCTGTCCGCATGCGCGGCAGTCAGCCACTTCAACCTAACCTAACCTGCGCTTGAACAACGTTGGGAAGTATTGAAAACTTATTTCCAAAGTGCGTGCTGTCTAGCCCAAACAGTGGCTTTTTTGAAAAGAAGTTTTGGCCTAAATGAAGCACCCAGCCCTACTGCTGTACGCAAGCAAAAAGTTCGTCAGACTGGTAAGCTAGTGGTCAACACTCATGGTCCCCATCGTCGTACGGTTCACCACTGCTGCCAGCTGTCACCGTGGGTGTGAGACACAATCCACGAACATCAACTCGCCATCGATGTCAACAGCTAAACATTTCACGCACTAGCCTAAGAAGAATTCTGCACAAAGATCTCGGATTATTCGATTACAAGGTCTAATTTACTCAGAAATTGAAGGGGTTTGACCATCCGCAGTTTGGACCTTAGAGCAGCATGAAGTGAGCAACGATTTTGGGCGAAAATCTTCTTTTCTGACAAGACGCGTTTTTTCTCGGCGGTCACGTTAATAAACAAAATTGCCGCATCTGGGGCTCGGAAAACCCACACGCTATTGTAGAGGAACCAATGCATGCACAGACAGTGACAGCTTCGTACAGATTGTGCAGTGGTGGCATTATTGGTTCAAGTTTCTATCAACGGTGCGTTACAGAGCCATGTTAACCGGCTTTTTTTTCACTGAAATTGAAGACAGTCGACTGATTCATGCAGGATGGCGCGCTACACAGTTCATGCCACAATCGATCTTTCGTCCATTAAGTTCCCAAATCGTGTTATCAGCCGTCTTTGGACCGTTGTAATGCCAATTGCCAACAATCCGGAAACGGGCACTCAAGGCCAATATTATCCAAGCAATCCGTGAGCTAACGCCTGAAACCATCAACAAGGTCTTAGAAAATTTGGGTGACAGAATGCGCTATTGCAAAGCTCGACTAGGCAACCACTTGAACGACGTTGTATTTCATAATTAATGGGAATGTTTGTTCTTACAAATAATGTCATGATATGTAGAGAAAGTTTGAGTATTGTGGTATAGGAGGGTAATGTGGTACAGGCCTTTTTATCGAAAATTAAGGAGGCTACCGGAATGTTTGCTACACACAAAGCTGGTGATTTACAAATAATTAGCAACATGTGTTCTGCCAACTTGAAAGCCACTCACGTTTTTGGTCAATTGTCTCGAACATACAATTAGTAGTGCAACCGCTTTTTTTTTGTGCTTTTAAAAAGTTGCTTTGTGTATTATTGTTTTGTTAATTACTCACAATTGTAGACAGTAATAAGAAAAAGAAGTCAAAAAGAATGAATAAAATTCAAAGCAAGAGCTGCCGGAGGTCTCTTTAAAATTGTCATCGCCAAGCATGCGGCGAATTATTCATTTTAACTAGAACTCATATTCATTCGGTGTCAGGAACACGAACGAAACGGTCGCATAATATAACTGAATTCCTTATTTTTTAAAAAATCATAAAATTGAGTTTAATTTCTAGTGATTACACAATAAACGATTTGTTCAACTCTATTAAATAAATATTAGTTGTGCTGTATATTTTTACTTTTTTATTTTTGTTTTAATAATTTCTTATGTGGCCTAATATTGTATAGCAGCCATAGGCCAATGTGTTTACTAGACAACATTAATAATAATATGGGTGGCGCTACAGCCCGTTGAGGGCCAGGGCCTAGTTTCTCAGCACCCACTCGTGTTGTGCGTGCTATTGTTCTCTCACGCGTAGAAGGGACGCGTGAACTCCGGCTTGTTCGTCGTTGGTCTCGCTTGCTTTTTTTTTTACGTGGTGGGTTGTGAGCCTTTTTCGTGCCTTGTCATCCTTGTCAGTGTGGATGCTCTCCCGTGGCTTCTTCCAGTCCTCCCCACAGCCCCCAGGCATTGCTTGTGTAGACTATGGTCATCGCGAGAAGGGCGTCTGTTAACTTGACCTCTGCATTGACAGAGATCGTTGTTGGCATCACGACAATTTTGGGAGAGATCAACGACTTTGCCCTACTCTTACTCAGGCTCAGACTCTTCATGAGTCGCTGGACTGATAAGTAAGTGCAACAGTTCTTGAACCCCGCAGGGTGGCTCCATTAGCTCCAGACTGCAACAGTTCCAGAATCCAATAGCACCTTTCATGTGGTTTAGCAGTGGTTTCAAAATGGCACCAAGTCTCTACTGGTGTTCTCAAGACCCGCCCCCCTACAAATCCATTAGTGTGGTAATTCCCGATGTCGCACCTCACAAAAAACCAAATAAAAGTGTCAAATCGCAAAGTCGACACCTCACTCCAGTTCAGCGTATCACGACAGCCGCGCTACGGCAAACAAAAAAAAAAACACTGATACAACATGAATGAAAATAAATTGTTAACACTCACAGAATCACTTGACCCAAAACGGATAACCCGGAGATCTCCTTTTAAATTGAAATTCCAATTGCCCTAGCGCCAACTATAAAGTATCCATCCATCTTCACCCCCCCTCGTCGCCGTCGATCGTCCGTCTCGGTCTCGGTCGGCCAAAACGAAAACAATCAAATCTAGATACATCTTTCGTTCTTTAGAATTTCCGCTCTCTCTATCAAAAGCGTACAATCTCGTGCCAGGTTAAAGTAATTTTTCGCCTCATATACCCGTCGTGCGCGCTTCCTCTGCCGTGTCGGCCCGTGTCGTCCGGCTGGGGCACAGGAGTGAACCATTTCCTCGTTCACCTCCTTGTCAAGTGCGGTGTATATTCGGTGCCCGATTCTCCTCCAGGCACTCACCTTGTCTTTTGGCATTCCGCTAACGTAATGCCTTACAGTGGTTACCTACTCATCTCCTGAAGGCGTGGATGGCGATGTCTAGAACGTAACTTGTTGAAATTCCAATCGAGTGTACTACAAGTCGTCGCCATCGTGGTCGTTTTAGTCGCCGTCCTCGTCGTCGTCGTCGAAGCACTCGTCGTAGTTGCGGTTTGGTTTGATTCTTGGTCCCTCTCCTGGTCGGAGACTTGTGTCTATTTTTGCACCTCTCTGAGGTTATTGCGGTTGCCTGTGTGGATGCAATCCTTTGGGCCGAGGCTGTTCCCCCGAACCCGCCATCGACCACCAATACAACCTCCGTCGCCACTGTCTTAGTTATGCGCGGCGCGTTGTGTAATCAAAAGATAACGGCATTTAATGGTTTGTGGATGAAGATCATGATGATGATGATGACGATGGCCATGCGGCTGGGCATGTGGAGACGTGGGCATGGCGATGAGGATGCGATGATTCAGCAATTGGGAGACCAGTGGTAGTGTTCATACTCTGAGAGCGATTGAAATGGTGCCGCGCCGACGTGGATAGCGGTAAGCGGCAGCCGGGCTTATATTGAAATGTCATGTCGTTGGAACAAATTTGTGGGGACTCAGAGCGCGCACAGATTTGGAGTGTGCACCGCACCGCAGCCAACGTTAGATGCGATGAGTTGACAGCCTAGTGCGGACATTTGAATGTGAATGGCGCGTCGTAAAAAAGATGCCTTCAACAGCTGAAGCGATGCTGTTGTGTATGATTGCGCCCAGCCACGACCAGGAAGTTGGCGAGATTGCTCTCAATTCGTTGGTCTAATGCGCACACCGGCGTCTAATGCGATTTTGTAGTCGATTTGAGAATTTGATTGAAATCGATTAGGCACTTGTTGGCTTATGACGTGAACTCTGTTGCTGCATAGAAGAGATTGATGGCGTGCAACGGCGTCGGCGATTCTGATGCATCAATTCAAATTCCTGCCAAGTCATGGTGTGAGTTTGTCTGCCAATAGTCGGAGGGCCTTTTATGCTTATTCCAGGTCGATTTTGTTCAGTCGCCATTTTGGAATGGATGACATTTGTCGGTTGGCAGTTGAGCAGTCGTAAGGAGTGATCGTGAACAAATTAATCAACAACTCTTAAAAGATGTCCTAAGTTGGTCACAGGTATCCTCAGTCTCAATCGTCCTCTCCACTCATCTCATCAGGTTGCAGTGGGTTTCTTCATGGACCCGCGTGCTTCACTATAGGGGCGCGTGGGCAAGATGCGAGAGATCTCCAGACCACTCATCAGGATCGGCCAGTCGCTCCATTCGTTCCATCCCCCCAAACAAAATCCGTTTGTTCAAAGCTCAATCGTGACTTGGCCTCTTCTTCAAATCATTGGTGACGTTACCCATTCTATTCCCTTCTCAATCTCATAGAGCTTCTGCTGACCCCTTTGAATGACATAAAGACCCTCTTGACAACCTTAAAACCGACCTCAACTGTGACATATGCGAGCGCAACAGTCGCAAGCGATTAGACAAAGCCGAACGATTAACGCTCAACTACCGCGAATGGATGCATTAAAAATATCACTTACACTTTTCAGCCTTTTTAATCGTTCTGCAAGGCGAACAGGTGTCAGTGGCTGCGGTGGAAATCCGATGAAAAATTGACAACCTGACAGATGAAACGTCAACGTCGCGGTTGGTTTTGTGTGTGTACGCGCACATGACTTTTGTCTTTGACCAGCCGCACTCTGCGTTAGAGGCCTTTGTTCGTTCAACTCAAACGCAGTGCGTGCGTAAGGCAGTCGGATTCAAGTACAGCATGACTCTATGATTGATAAGTTTCAATTAGCCGTGCGACAGGTGGGGGCCACTCGTAATGGATTAAACGCGAATTGATGGAAGACGTTTCAATGTCACGGGCACGGAGGTAATCAAGGTATCGCCTGATCTCTGAATGGACCTTTCGATGGGAGCCGGCGTGTAATGAAAATGTTGCGTATTCGTCATGGGTGTTCTCGGATAGATTTCATGCAATGGACTTTCGAGGTCTTAAGATGGGATTTGGCATTGCGCGTGATTTGGACAAATTCATTAGGGTTTCACTTGTTTCTCTTTTTTTCAAATTTTGCAAAAATATTTTTTTAAGTCTCGCCGGGGTTAATCGTGTTTCGAGGTGATGGACATTTGGCGAGATTACGATTCCATGAGACGGAAGAGTTTGTTTGTTTTTCGAAACAATTGACGTGTCATATCTCCCGACGCTGATTCGCTTCAACATCATATTGGTCATTAATTCTGACTTCTGATTGACGCGACCTCCATGAGAAGGCCTTTGTAAGACTGGACCTAGATGGTATGTGGTTATTTGAATTTGTGAATGAGAAGATCTTCGGTAACAAAATTATGAGCAGCATTCGGACTTCACTCTCTTACCGCGATAAGCTTAGACAACACCCATTGATTGGGGCTATTTGCTAGGAGACGCTCAGACTACTGTTAGTTGCGCGATATGCCACTTCTAGGGTCAACTCAACAGTAGATCTCGCGATACCTACTCCCTGGAAGTCTCACTGAAAGCTAACACAATGACAGTTTGACGAGCGCATCAATTAAAGCCATATCTAGGGCATTATAGGGAACAAAAGCTTGACCAACAGGAGCTTTGTCTTTGGCCGGTTGTACAGACTCTCCCGCTGACGTTCCAATATTTAGTTTTGATGACAGCGTGCGGACTTAGTAATAATAATATGGATGTGGGTGGGACCGGTGGTAGCATCTACAACAGCGTGTGGATGGGATCTATAGCAGTACACCGACTCGATCGGCACAACTTCTTAAACTTCTCGAACTTCTTTCTACACGGGAATACTCTTTGAGCACTCTGAGTGACTCAGAAATTTCGTCAAAAAGGTCTACCAAGCCCCCCTGTCTGGCTCTGCAAATGAAGTGAGTTAAGGTCTCCCTCTCAGCTATTTTGTTGCAACTGCGATAATGTGTGGTGTGTAAGATACCAAGTTTTGTGGTATGAACTCCAATCGGCAAGCGTCCAACAATCTAGTGATGTCATGCCGAGTTCGCCGAAGGAGATATTTTGCTTTGAACCGGTTGTACTCAAACCATATTTTTCTTGATGTTGCATAGTTTGTCAGTCTGGCCCATCTGAAGTTACTTTTATTTAAAACTCTACCGACCTTTATACTTCTCAAAACCATGATTCGCTCAAAGTTGGCATATCCGCCGGTGTGGATGAAATCCAGCCATAAATGCTAAAGGCAATGTATAAAGAGGGAGTTTTATGGCTCTCTCGTGTTATCAAGGTGGGCTGGCAACGCGGTAAGATACCTGGCGATTGGCAAACTCGGGTGATCGTCCCACTTTTTAAGAAGGGGGACAAAAGAGACTGCTCCAGCTACAGGGGCATATCCCTTTTAAGTCTCCCCGGAAAAGTGTACGCTAAGGTTTGGAAGTACGTTCTAGAGCTATGGTCGAGTCATGGATGGAGGATGAACGGTGCGACTTTCGTCCCGGCAGAAGCACAACCGACCATCTTTTTACTCTAACAATGGTACTTGAGAAGGCTTCGGAGTATGCCAAACCCATCTACACCTGTTTTGTAGATTTGTAAAAGGCGTATGCCCGAGTTCCTCGAGGTAAACTCTGGAGTGTTCTGTCGGAGTATGGGATTAATTGTCCTCTTTTGAGGGCCATTCGATCTCTATACACAAACTGTAGCAGCTGTGTTCGGGTTAACGGTGCTGAATCAACACATTTCACCGTGGGCGTTGGACTTCGCCAAGGGTGCGTCTTGTCACCTCTCCTTTTCATTGTTTATACGGATTGGATGTTGCAGCGCAGCCGAGGCGAGGAAGGTTTCACATTGGGAGAGTTGAAGGTAAGTCATCTTCTTTTTGCGGATGACTCAGTTATCCTCACATCTTCCCAGACGGAACTCCAGCGCGCACTCGATTGGTTTGTGGCCGTATGTGCTGATTCTGGGACGAAAGTTAACGTAGACAAATCTGTATCTAGAACGCCCGTTCAATGCACTCTTCATGTTCGTGGAGTCCCATTGAAGCAGGTGGAGAAGTTTAAGTATCTCGGGGTCTTCTTCACGAGTGTTGGCAGGAGTAGCACTGAACTTTCCTGTAGGATTGGTCTAGGTGGGTCAGTTTTGGCACAGCTTGGGAGATCTGTAATCAGGAAGGCCGAGCTTAGTGTGAAAGCCAAGTTAGCAGTTTTCAACTCAGTATTTGTTCCAACTCTCACCTATGGTCACGAAATTTTGGTAATGGCCGAAAGAAAAAGATCGCGAATACAAGCTGCTGAGATGAGACTTCTTCGTGCTTTTGTTGGAATTACTCGCCGGGGTAGGGTGAGAAACACGACAGTGCGCGAGGAACTCAACGTTGAGCAGCTGCTTCTCCGAACGGAAAGAGCTATGCTTCGTGGGTTTGGTCTCGTAGCACGTATGTCGGGCCTTGAATGTGATTCCATCAGGTAGGCGACCACTTAGCAGGGCCAGGATGAGATGGTTGAACCAAGTCCACAAGCTCGCCTGATTACGCTTGGTCATAACCCGTGATAAGTTAGAGCCGATGGCGGAAGATCTAGTTACCTGGAGATCTCTCGTGCGCGGTTTACCCCCGCGACCCCCTTAAGTGGATCAGGCGGGTCAGAAGATGATGATGACGATGTCCCTCTTCGTCGTCATTCCTCCTCATGATCTGCCTTCGATCCTTTGCCGATTATACATTGTGTCTTCAGATTGTTACACTTTCCTTTCATGTCTCAAATCTTGATCGCCAGTTGAGGTCATTTCAATGTTTATAAAGCCCACTTGGGTCACACGTGTTTTCAATGGCATTCCATAAATATTTCTCGAATTGTTTCAAGAACTATTAGTGCCAGTTTTACTGTCGCTATGTATCCTTTTTTTCTTCTCTGTGCGGTGCTACAATCCGGGTGGACATAGATCTCTGTCCGGCTGTCTCCATTAGTTCCTTCTTCTCTTGTGTGGGCTACCTTAGAGTCATCTGTTGCACAGGCAAAGAGGCTTGGACACGAAGACAGTACTCTCTGTATTCAAGTCGCCTGGAAACTCAGACCTGACTTCACCGGTCGTATAT
This sequence comes from Eristalis intricaria, assembly GCA_964034865.1. Lineage (NCBI taxonomy): Eukaryota > Metazoa > Arthropoda > Insecta > Diptera > Syrphidae > Eristalis > Eristalis intricaria. Next base: position 13,211,928 of record OZ035877.1, read on the forward strand.
ATTCGTCCCTCCTCCTAAGCCTCCCATCGAGGTGCCACTGCGATTTCGATTCAAGATTCCAAGTACCCTTAAGTTTATGACTCATTTCAATTTAATGGAGCTTCATTTCAACGCCCTCATTTCATTGTAAATCCTCAACCTTTTGGGATTACGCAGCCTTAATTTAACGATCCAAAGGACCCGTCTCAGCCATCTGATCACACCACATGCGATTGCCGGAGCCCATCAAATTGATCCCTATTGTCGATAGGACTTCCTCATTGCTCACAGTCCAATTCATCCAGCCGCGAGACCACAAACAAACACCGGGAATCCCTAGTGATATATTTCCTTTTACGATCGTCAACACCACAAAGGCGACACTGACAATAGTTTTACGAGGCACGTCATTCAGTTGCATTGATAGAGTAGCACTTCTCTAACTATGACCCAATGACAGGCTCCACGGCGATTCGACACACGGGGATGTTTATCCCCCTGATATCGGGAAGCCATTAAACGTGCCATAAAATGCTCTTAATGTAAATCTCGCCCTCTCATATCTCGTGCGAAATGAAGTTTTTAGGACTTCGGATTAATCCCCGACTTAGGGAAATTTTTATGATGATTGAAAATCCATACGCCTGCGTTTAATGGCTGTTAAGTCGCTTTGAATGAGTGCAGCACGATCGGTGGGGATCGGTGTGTCCTTTGAATTCGATCGTAAAGTCTTTATTTATGTATTTTTATTTTTTTGTTGTATGATTTATCATTGCAATGAAGTCCTAATGAGTTTTTTTTATTTGTTCTCTTTACAGGTACGGTAACCGAATTGAAAAGGAGATGCAACGATTAGTGTGGTCGTAAAATACTCTAAATTTAACGGTCAGCCATTTATTGTGGTCTAAGGACAACCTTTGATGTTGGAGCTTGCATTGTGGTCCATGAATAGTGATTCATTTCGAGTTTAGGACTTGAAAGATATTATTTTTCTTGAGCAGATTAAGTGATAAACTGAAAATGTTCGAAAGCTTAGCGGTGTACTCTACAAAACAGAGAGCGCTGACTATCGTTTGCAAATGAATTGCGACTCTGCTTAGATTTCCTGGGAACACGTTGTTTGAATATCCGACGTTTCGGCTCAACTTGCGAAGCTGTCGCAACACAATATTGTTGATGGTCTGGCCGAGTTACAGGCCGTCAGAACAACACCGCCGAACGGCCCTCTGCGAATTTTCACATATGGTTCGAAGATAGAAGTCTACTCTAAGCATATGTATTTTCAACTATCATTCCGACTACCCTCTCACTGTAGCGTCTTTCAGGAAGAGTCAGTAGCTATGAAGGAAGCTCTGTTCTTGCTAAAAAAAAAAACAATCTTAAGCACAGATATTGTCATCTGTTCGGTAAGACAGGCAGCGATCAAATCTCTGGCTGCAGTCACATTTAAATCCAAGACGTCCTTGAATTGCCGCCTATCGCGTACCGAGATGGCCAAGTATTTCAATATCCTATTTATGTGAGTGCCGTGACACACTGATATCCCAGATAATTGTGAAGCAGACGAACTCGCTAGAAAGGTCACCCTCTTGACACTCTTTCAGGATGGGGAATTGCCTTTCGCTGCTGCAAAACATCTGCTAAAGCTTGAAAGTGAGCGCGCGGTGATAGTATCAAAGATGCGTTTGGTGATAACGCATCTTTGATACTATCACCGACTATCCTGGTTCGAATGAGCAGGCCGTCAGTTGGCGTCACAACTGGGCACTGTGCCATTGGAATTCACGCCTTCAGACTAGGTATACCCTATAACAATTTCTGTAGAAGTTGCAGTTAGGAAGAAGATGAAGAAACGATTTCAGACCTTCTTTGCAATTGCAGTGCTCTCTCATCTCACAGATTTGGTCACTTGGATGCCCCATATTTCGACTTTACAGACTCATTATTAATAGTTCCATATGGGTCGCGGAATAGGATCTACTAGATATTTGTGGTAACACAATAGCCCTACTCAGGCCTAAGTGTGGGCACCCTTGAGTTAGTCAGCCGCTCTAACCTAGTAGCTTAACCATGGCCAAGGTATTTTTAGGATAATGCGTTTTAAGCACTTCAGTCGTCGGTTGATACCCGATATCTCCATTTTCCTTATAGATCCTCATTAATAGGATTCTTCTTTGCATAGTGTTACAGTCCGGGATTGCCATGGCTCCCTCACCAGCATCCAAGATGTCGTACCAGCTGTCTTCAGTCTCGCACGCTAGGTACGAAGGTTGAGATCCTTCTCCACTTGCGTTCGCCACCTTAGACGCTGGCGTCTTCTGTTGCTTTGTCCCACAATTTTGTAGTCGAAGACTCTTCGGGCCGGAGACAACTTGTCACTGCGGCATACATAGCCCAGCCACTTTAGGAGTTCGATCCGTAGGCAGCTGACGTCGACATGGGCAACCTACTATGTTTGCACAAAGAAGAAGCGGTTGGAATGAGTTATTTCTCGGTGCTGACATTGTTTGTACGATTCAGTGTGGCACCGAGTTAGACGAAGTGCATGGCTACCTTGAAAATGTTGTTGCTCATTATAACGGTAAGTTCCTTTCTTGAGCCCGATATTTATTTTTTTGGTATTCCTCGTCAGACCAGCAAACGCATTCTGCCAATCACATGCATGGCAGCGCGTCGCCTTGTCTTAATCCTTTTTTTTTAAATTAGAGATCTCGGTGAATTCGTTATCGAGGGGAACTCTCCATCTGCACGACCTGACGAATTTGGAAGCAATGTCAAAACTAGGCTTGGAGTTGTATAGCTCGACTCTATGGAGCTGTCATATGCGGCCTTGAATTCATTGAATAGGTTCGTGGATGGCGACTTACTTTTTGGGTCTTTTCCAGAATCTGCCGTAGTGTAATGGTGAACTTTTCTGGCTTAAGTTACACTGATATGGACCCCACAAAACGTGAGGGAATATATTATGGGTAATGCTTAGGAGACTAATCCCTTGTTAGTTAGCGCTTCAAAGAGGCTTCCTATCTTGTGCAAATGATATTGAGATTCTACTCGTCGGCCATGCTTTTGTTTGACAATATGGCACATATCAGCATAGACTAGCTCTTAACTAGAACATCAAGAGCAGCTTAGAAGATGCCCATTCTCACCAGGAGCGGTGTTTGACTTCAGTCTTGATCACTTCGTCTAGGTCGAACGGATGGACTTCTTGTCGATTGAGGAAAAGATCAGCTTGACAGCTTCTCCAATAGACTGCAGACACGATATCTTTTAGCAGGCGTTAAATGCGTACCTTCCTATCAGCCTCTACCTTGTTAGCGCAGTCATGGACCGTCGCTGCCTCTTCCTCCTCATGTTTACGCCTCCTGCAAAAGTCTTTGGAGGGTTTCTTCAAATCAAATCCTCCTCTCATGCACAATAAGTTGGATGAGTTCTACATAAGCTACAGACATGATCTTGCCAAGTTCCCAGTACCGACTGCAATGAGACCCTGCCTTGCATCAGCTAATTGTTCTTTCATTTAAGTCCAAACAACGTTTCCTCGATTATTGAAAGCTCAATGAAATCTCCCTAGAACATGTATTTCCTGCCATCTGTCCCGTAAGCGATTGAAGCATTATTCACTTCGACTTCTCCAGTCACGCCACCAAATGATTCCAAAGCCCACCCCTTGCTGTGCCATCTAACCTCATTTCCATTCCACATACTCTCAGTCATTAAGTACATCAGTCTTTCTGAATTTCAAGGATCTTTTGCAATTGAAAAATCGCTGCTCCCATTAGAAGCACTTAAGAAACGGTTCAAATCACTTCACATGCACATTACGTGCCCCATCGCAACTAATTGAATCCATCAACTTCCATAAACTGGGTTACCCACTCATCCCAAGACAAATCATTGCTGTCAGACCCCAGAGCACATTCCGCACGCATTGACTTTACTCAACAAAACAAATTGCGCTTCTGCAGCCCGAATGCAAAGCAAACACTACTTACTCCTCTGCGCTTCGGTCCCAAATCGACAAGCCATAAGCCCACATGTCGTCGCAAATAAAAACAGAGAACACACTCTGGGTTGATTTTATTCACTTATTCTGAGGCGCACAAAAATTGGGACACCCATCTGGCATGGGACATGGCTGATGTGCTGCTGCGCGGCTTAAGTGCCATGATTCATCATTCACTCCCTCGCACTCGGCTGGGGGGAGCGGCCGGGAGTCCATGATCTTGATCGATCGCCGGAATGATGAGGTCGGTTGGACTGGGTCAACCAAACACATCTTATCCTCAATTGCATAACAACAACAAAAACAACAACATTGAAGTTGTTTCAGTCACTTGGCACTTGAGTGGTGGGATGTCAACGCGTAATGGAAAGCATGTACGCGGCACGATCGCATCAAGACAACCGAAAGGCAGTGGAACCGTGAATAATGACAGGAAGTGGGACATTACTTTGGGGTCCATTCGAGTGCTGAGTGTGTCACCGTCGGCAAACAACGTCCTCGAGAGTGAATAACAATGAATTCAATATTTATCAGCGCTATTAGCCAGCCGTCCGCACACATGGGTGGCAAGAGACTTCTCCAAACAGGTGCCGGCAATTAGCTGCGGATGTCGACTTAATGACTCGTTAAATTGGGAGCTGAAGCTGAGGGCTGTGAGTCAGTGTGTACTGGGTGTTGGGGAGATGGGAATGGTTTAGCAACAAAAATTGGATGAAAAAAGTTGCCCATGAGGTACTCCCATGGGCGGGGAAGGGTTCATACCATGCTCAATGACAAGGTGGAGATTAACTATAAAAGGCTGTCAAGAAGGATGTGACCTGGGATGGGATTTGTGCGAACTAATCTGCGAGTTACTCGCTGCGATAGAGTGGGGAGCAGAATGCACGAGTCGTGATTACCTGGTTATTTAGCTAGTCTACAGCGGCCTTGTTGTTAAAGCACCACATCTCATTTCTTGAATTTTTAAATAGTTTATTCAATATCGCCATTAGCAGGTTATAGCGTTGGAGAAGAGCTTGTATAAATCAGCAAATTATCCTCTCAAAAACTGTACGTGACACCCCCTCCAATACAGCCTAGTCGAGTCGAAAATTCATCGTTTGATGGACAAATTCGAGACAAATGGTTGAGCCAAGGCCTAGTTGTCTCCAAAAAGGAAGAACTGCCCAGGCCACTGTCGTGCAAGAGTCTACGGCGAAGCCGTCAATACTGTGATATTTTCAAGAAGTTGACTTTCCTAAGACTTGACATAACATTCTTGTGCCGCGACCTCTAAAGTGCTTATATTGTGTTCCAAGAGGAGCTGTGTCTCACAGCGCATGCATGGTGCTTTTTCTGTTGGAGCCGTTTGTGAGCTTCTTTAACTCGCACGGTGGCTACATAAATTGGCCGACGATCGTACGACGTGTAAGCCTCCTGTGCTTCATTAACAGATCCAGCTGCCAAAGTATCATATGTTCATGAGTTGCCTAAAGGCTTCTGTCTATCGCAACAGTCTCAAATTTAATATCTATTCGAACAAGATAAGTACAACGGACCCCCACAAGGTCAACATAACGAACGCCATCAGCAACAGAGACATTGGACATTCAGAATACGTGCCACCAAGCAAGGATCCAATTGATTTTCCTCAACTGAACTGAGATTATTATTATTATTGTTAAGGGTACATTGCACCACGACCTTTAGATTGACCGTTCCCGTGCTTTCTTAAGAGTTCCCCTCACATGCAGTTCTTTTCTGAGTTGCGTTGGGGGTTATGGACTCCTGTTGCGCAAAGGTGGAGGAGATTAATTTTTGAGTATTCTTTCCAAGCCAATTTTTCTTTTCTTTGAGAATGAGAGCTGGTTCCAGTGACTTAATTTCTTCTTCTAATGGTTTTTGTCACAGATATCTTTGTCTCTTGTGGCCTCGTGCCTAACAAAATTCTAATTCATGCTCTGGAATTTCATTTGATTCTCCACAGAATCTTCAGAGACCTTCTCCCGATACACCTCATTTCCTTAGATGCACCTAGACTGTGCAGTGCCCTGTTAGGAGGAAGTCTGTACGACTCGGAAGTTGTTCTTGCTCATTTTGATACATACCTCAAACCTCTTTCATTTATATTGACCCAAGAGTGGCCTGCTTCATGCCATGAGCGTTGTTCCAGGTATCAGCCCGGTTCCTTTTTTTCTAGTTCCCTGAACTCTTCCCTTATGACGTGATCTCCTACAGCGCTGAATGGTTCTGGGCTTGTCAAAGTTTCCGATGCTCCTTTCCTATCTAGTCTTCTATCCCCATTCCACGTATCCAGCAGAGTTTTACTCTGTTCCTCCTGCTCAACTCATTACCCTTCTGTAGGCATTCTCCCACAGGCTTCGATTTTCTGATGTAGGAGTCTTATCCCAAAATAGCGGCTCAACTGTCCAATATAATTGCTATGTTGCAGCAGCTATACTTGCAGTCAAAGATTGATTTTAACGCATCTGTCTATGGCATAAATTTGAAAGATGATGGTGCGTTTGTCTATCTATTCGAAGCATTACTTTATCCATGGTGTAAATACCCCTGCTCCTATACCTTCATCAGTTCGTGGTCCATCCGTATACCATTTACTGCTCAGTCTGTGTACCATGGATTCGTTGCTCCAGTGCTTTTTTTGTCAGCTTAATGGTAAACTTCTTCTAGAAATTGAAATTCCTTGTCACTTCATCCTTTGGAATGGCCAAGTGTGGTAGCTTTCCGACTAGTGCATCGAATTGTCTCTATGTAATGCAACTGCCTTTTCCTATCCTTTTTTCAATTCTCGTGATTTTTCTGTTTTCATATTCTGCAACGTGATGCAATGGAGTCAACTCCAATAGCACCTTCATGGATGCATTTGGGCAAGTTCTCATGGCCTCTGCAATGCAGAGGTATACAGACCTTGAATAACCTTATTCAGTGTCTCTCGTCGAATGATCGGTTTGGTTCTTTTCGAAAATGCTATCGCGCCGCATGTAATTGTTGGTCTAACAATAGCCACATGATAAGATAGATGGATTAAAAAGGCACAAGACATAACTTAAACACTAACACTCCGCATTGAAAGACTTTTAGTCCTCAGTACGAATGATCACGTCTCGTCATCTATAACCTTGTTTGAACGTAATACTGTGGACTCTCCTCAAGTCGAACTCTCCTTGCTCTCTAACTCGAAAAAAAGTGGTACCCCGAGACAATTCGACTGTATCTAATATCCGGGCGCATATGTAGAATGCACAGTAAGCGGTCGTTGCATCAATCCCATTAACTCCTCTCGACTCACATCAGAATGGCTTCGTTGATGAAGAATCAACACCTTGGAGAGCATTCGTACACACGTTAGTCCAATGATTCTCTATTCAAAAAATACAAAACAAGACATTAAGATCAAACTCTGTAGTCTCTCTAAGATACGTCTGTGAACCAGACAAAACGGACGTCCATTTCCGAGATACATCAGCTTGTAGCTTGTTTCTTCCTTGCCGAGTTCTTAACATGTTGCTGGCGATTTTTAAGAGTTTCATTCTCCTAATTAGACCTAAACTGCCGATCTTGAGTGTCAGTCAATCACCACGATTACGAATGTCGTTTAACGCCTTGTCTCAAAACGTCTCTATCATGTCGGCATTATCTTATCTCTTGTGTTACACTTTTCATGTATCACTATTCTGAAAGTAAGCTTACTATACTAAAACGCCAAGTAAAACCACAAATGAAGGCGATTTGAATTTTGTGTACGAATTAATTCCGTGAAAACTGACCCAAATAACAATTTGAACTTTCAAAGTAACATTCAGCTTTTGAATGACAACTTTGGAATGTGTGTGGAACATCGAGTCGATATAGGTTCGTTACACCGATACTTAAACGCCTATAAAACGACTCAAAACGCCTTGTGTCAGTTTACTAAGACGACTTTCGTAATCGGAGTGAATATTCGTCTCTAGTACACTTAAACCGTCTTAATTGAGATTTGAGCCAGCACCCATGCTTCTAACCATTCCCAATTTGTTAATGTAGTATCCAATGTTTTTAAAGTGCATTTCACTGTTGGAAGAAAAATGAGTTATCAATGAAGTTGCTTAGAACAACCCAAACAGTCACAGGATCGGGATACATTAGCTTTACTAAATGATTGTTCTTTGAGGAGCGCTACAGTCCGGGTGAACCTTGGCCTCATATATCTCCAACTAGTGCGATCTCTGGATTGCTCCACAGCAAAGGCAAGTCAGTTACAAGCTTCGGAGTAAAAGACCCAACAGACCGGAGCTAAAACGAAGTGTCTAATTACCTCGAATTAGTGGGTAAGTGCGTCGACTCCTTCGCAGAGGGTGCCAGGTTCGAATCACCAATTTACCAAATTTCATAATTCACGGCTTCCACCTCTTTCGAGTCACTGACAATGCTCAAAGAGTATTCCCGTCTAGAAAAAAGCTGCTCAACTTGGCCGTTCGGAGTCGGGATAAAACTGTAGGTCCCATCCACTCGTGAAAGAACAATATCACGCAAAACACTAGAAGCTAGGCCCAGGTCCGTCTCGGACTGTCGCGCCACCCATATTTTTTTAATTACCGCGAAGATATAGTTGCCGCCCAATGTATGCCATTTACTGCGCCCTTGTTCCTTTGCTTCCATAATCCATATCACTACCAGCACATCTTCACCTCACATTGACTTGTGGATGCTATGGAATAAAAAGTCAGAAAATTAATTAATATATAAAATCTTTATTCAACTCCTACTCCAAATCTGCCACAGTGGCAGCTTACGTATTGTCGAATAGCAAAAGGAAAAAGAGACAGATTCATGGAACCTCTCAAACACGAAACCTCGGCTTTATGCTCTCGAGCTCATAGCGGTCGAGACTCGAACTTGTTGACGTTGTGTTGACGTGACACTTTTTCCTGGCTGTGTCCACAGACTGTTCGCCGCATTTTCAAATCACGTCAGAGGAATTGTGGAAGATCGTGCTTCCAGTGTTGTCGAGTGTTTTTGAACGATCCTCTCAAATACAGTCACAGTTACTCATGCCAAATAATATTTATCGCGCCATCTGATCACGAAGTCAAAGGACCGGTGCACACATATCCTCGGAGAGTAGAAGTGCTAGAAATTCAGTACAAGTTGTCCGCAGAGACTCACCCACTCCCGTGGCTGTACCAAAAACCCCATTCGTCCAACAACCCCATTCGACATGGCAACCTTTTTCCATTCACATTGTCAGTCACATTCCAAGGAACAAATCCTTCCAACCAGTTCCCCTCGGCACTCTAAGCCCTCTTCCCACGGGTCACATAAACTTCAACGCGATGACGTCACACTCACAGACAAAAACATGTTTTCCCATCTGAATACCTGTCCTCTCACCAATGAGAAGAATAAAAGAATTCTAACAATCAGTGGATTTTTTTTTTGAACAAAATTAATTACACGACAGCAGAATTATAATTTGTTCTTTCACATCCGTGAAGGTTAATCAAATTGACCCGCCTGCACACGTTGCTGGTCGGGCCTCACCCGTTGCCGTGTCAGCGGCGCGGCGGCGTGTACCTCGTGATCTGCAGCTATAAATCAAAAATCTTAAAAAGGAACCTTTCCTCAAAACCACAACAATCGGCACATGTCGGACAGCGTGTAGCGGAGAAGAAAGCGAACTGAAAAAGATTAACTTCCACATCACCAATAGACGCTCGCACCCAGACACAAGGCATGCCCCGTACGGACAATGCGCTAAACGTTTAATTATGAATCTGACATTAAGTGTGGGTATCTATTCAGAAAAGGTTATTGTATCTCACCGACGCGATGATGGTGTTCCTTTGGTTCGCATTGGCAGACGGCCGAAGTTGTGGGTGTCCGAGAGAGCGGCTCCTTCTTCGGGAGACGTGCGTAATTCAATTAGCAAAAGAAATCTACAACCAACAACGGCACTCACGCATCATGCTGAGTCCCCCTCGTCATGGCCTCTGGTCTCTTGGTCTTGGAGCCTCAAACTCAAGATGGAGTCTAACAGGCATCTGTGGTTACTATGAGCCAAAAATAGAATTCGTCATAGGAGCAGGCCGCGACCGCACCGTGTCCCAGAAAAGAGTTGCTTGCCAGTTTCACTTCTATGCGGCAGTAAACCTGAAAACTTCAACGGTAATTTGTTGCCACTTGATCGTGGCGGAGTAGGCGGCGGCGTGTGTGCGGTGCCCCTGGGGCTGCTCACGAGAAGTTCGTTTGCAAAAGTAGTCAACGTCAGGCACTCGCAGCAGCAGTTGACATAAGTAAGATTGATAAAATGGAAAAATAAGAGTTGCTTTTCAGCGAACACTTGGAGGGCAGCTGTGCGCTGAGAGCTGTGAACCAGGTTTGCGCTTTAGTTCCGGCGAATTCATTGACACCTGCGTGGAAGTTTGACAGGAAACCCGAACAGTACTTGAGTAATTTTGTCTGAATCCTAACGACTGCTTCTAGCCACGGCATCATATGCTGGGTTTATTGCTTGAAAGTCATCGCACTCCCGAAGAATTGCTTCCAAATTCCCGAGGTTCTGTTAAACTGGTTTGGTTGAAGACGGCTTGGAGGCATGTTTAGTCGATCGTGGCTATAGAAGAAAGAGATGTGAAACATAATCTCACAGCTAAGTTATTTTGAAAGAAAATGTCGTCTTCGGATGCTTTAAGGATTTTTTGATGGTTGCTGCAAATCTGAGAAGTTGATGGTGGAGGTTTTGGTTTCTTCAAGAGAAAAGCTTTGCGTGGGATCCTTTGGTCATTTTTGCGTTGATGGCATCTTGAGGGGAAGATTCAAGCACGAACTGTTCGGACTGTAAAACGACAGGCTACATTCAACGCCTAAGGTGGTTGGGCCATGTAGAGCGTACAGACAACTTGGATAGGGCTCGAAGAGTCTTTGACTATGAACCAGCTGTTAAACACAACAGACGATGCCCGCGTCTAAGGAGGACCACCCAAATATAAGACGACCTAACCCTTGCTTAAAACTGCGAAACTTGAGGCGGCTTGCCGGAGATACCGGTAATTGGAGAGACTTGTTTGTCGAAGCACAGGTCCACCTCGAATTGTAGTGCCACGCAAAGAATAAAAAGGTGGTTGCTTGTTATCCCTCTCGAGAAAGACGGTAGTGCACGAGGAACTCAACATTAGACGTTTTAGTCGCGTGGCACGAATGTGTCCAGCATCGCGACTTCTGAGGCGGGCATTAAATGCCATTCCATTAGGGAGCGACAGCTTGGCAGACCCAGGATGAGGACCAAGTCCTAAAACTCACGTCGTTACGTTTGGGCATACCTCTTATTAGTTAGAGTCGATGGCGGTGGATCGAGTTGCCTGGAGGTCTCTGGTGTCTGCTTTACCCCCGCGACCCCTTTGGTAGATCATGCGGGGCAGAAGATGATTATACGCGGGAAGTCCTTGGATTACTGAATGTTAACTCCGCCTTTATCCACTGGAGCACGTAAATGGCATTTTCTGGGCAACGTGAAAAAATGTCTATTTACCCTTTTGGTCAGAACGTCGACCTGATGGATCAGTGGACACGTAAGCGTGATTTTCGTCATGTACATATTTAACTCTTGCTTATCAGGCCAGCGACCCATGTGCCTGAGCTATAGCTGCCTTCCGCTGCTGACGGCCCTGAGCACGTTGCTTGCAGTCATCTGGACCAAGCTGTCTTGCGTCCACCTCCTGGACACCTTGCCTATCAGGCCAGCGACCCATGTGCCTGAGCTATAGCTGCCGTCCGCTGCTGACAGCCCTGAGCACGCTGCTTGCATTCATCAGGACCAAGCTGCCTTGCGTCCACCTCCTGGACACCTTGCCTATCAAGCCAGCGACCCATGTGCCTGAGCTATAGCTGCCTTCCGCTGCTGACGGCCCTGAGCACGTTGCTTGCAGTCATCTGGACCAAGCTGTCTTGCGTCCACCTCCTGGACACCTTGCCTATCAGGCCAGCGACCCATGTGCCTGAGCTATAGCTGCCTACCGCTGCTGACAGCCCTGAGCACGCTGCTTGCATTCATCAGGACCAAGCTGCCTTGCGTCCACCTCCTGGACACCTTGCCTATCAGGCCAGCGACCCATGTGCCTGAGCTATAGCTGCCTTCCGCTGCTGACGGCCCTGAGCACGTTGCTTGCAGTCATCTGGACCAAGCTGTCTTGCGTCCACCTCCTGGACACCTTGCCTATCAGGCCAGCGACCCATGTGCCTGAGCTATAGCTGCCTTCCGCTGCTGACAGCCCTGAGCACGCTGCTTGCATTCATCAGGACCAAGCTGCCTTGCGTCCACCTCCTGGACACCTTGCCTATCAGGCCAGCGACCCATGTGCCTGAGCTATAGCTGCCTTCCGCTGCTGACGGCCCTGAGCACGTTGCTTGCAGTCATCTGGACCAAGCTGTCTTGCGTCCACCTCCTGGACACCTTGCCTATCAAGCCAGCGACCAATGTGCCTGAGCTATAGCTGCCTTCCGCTGCTGACGGCCCTGAGCACGCTGCTTGCAGTCATCTGAACCAAGCTGCCTTGCGTCCACCTCCTGGACACCTTGCCTATCAGGCCAGCGACCCATGTGCCTGAGCTATAGCTGCCTTCCGCTGCTGACGGCCCTGAGCACGCTGCTTGCATTCATCAGGAGCTAGCTGCCTTGCGTCCACCTCCTGGATACCTTGCCTATCAGGCCAGCGACCCATGTGCCTGAGCTATAGCTGCCTTCCGCTGCTGACAGCCCTGAGCACGCTGCTTGCAGTCATCAGGACCGCGAGCTCCCTTGCGCTCACACTAACTTGGCTCAAAAGTCCTTGAGTCTAACTACACGGTGAATCAGGTAAATGCTATCTTAGTGCAAGCAACCGGATCAACTTAGCCGGGTTAAAGCATTCGGCCAGCGCTGCGGCTTGTTTCTTGTGATAAACGCTATCATTAAACCCTTATAAAAAAATCGAAAAAATCGAATCCATTTGAGCCACAACTCAACAATCATGAATCCGTCTTCTTCTTTGACTGGCGCTACAATCCGCTGGGGCCCTCGGCCTCAGTCAATATGCCTCTCCAAATTGCATGGTCTTGTGCTAGGCTCCTCCAGTTTCGTACACCCAATTGATTAAGCTGGTAACGTCATCGGAGGCGAGGACTTCCTCTAGAACATTGTTCCTCAGGGTTAAACTCGAAAATTCGCCGAGTCGAGAGTTGGTGTCTATTCTTCCTACACGACGTAGCCATTTGAGTCGACACAATCGAATTCATTGAGCAAACAAATATCTCCGACAAACACCCTCTTCAAACGGCAAACGGCACCGAATATAATTCAAAGGATTTTCCTCTCGAAGCGACCAAGAATCTCTTCGTCTGCATTTAATTTTGTCCATGTCTCTGTTCCATACAGCAGGACTGGGATTATCACGATTTTATATAAACATCGATCTGTTGTTCGAGATAGGGCTTTAATTTACAATTGCCGCCAGAGTCCAAAGACTCAGCGATTGACCAGGGTTATCCTTCATCTTATTTCCACGGCGATGTCATTCCCCGAGCTTGCTTCGGAGCCCAGATAGACACAGTCCTTGCCTACATCGAAACCGTATCCGTCTATTTTGACACTTTGTCAAAGAGGTCGGTGTTGATGGAACTTTCTTCTAGACAGCATGTACTTTGCCTTTCCCTCATTCACCACAAGACCCAACTTAGCACCTGAGAATGTATCCTTACTCAGTTTTTTTTTTTCGTGTGCGCAACTGACTCATTCGAATCACAGCCCATTGGTTTTTGTTTTGAATCAAGTGCGAAATTGTATTTCCCAGTCATTGCCTGATGGGACTCAAGTTACAACTAAGTAGCATAGTCTTGCCTTGTAGAACAACGCCTTTACCTTGCGACCCTCTTAACATGGTTTGGAAGTTTGAGGGTGTCAGAATTAGCCCTCGGACATCTGAGATCTTATTCAGATCCGTTTTAAATGAAACTGTAACATAACTTGAATAAGAACTTGGCGAAGCAGGCATTTCAGTCTCGTTTCACTTGGCAAACCATCAAAATCCTTTCAAAGCCTCCCCAAAGAAGTGCTTAGTTGTTCATGCAGTTCATGCAATCCGCCCGGAATCATTAATTCCTTGCGTTAGCGTTCGCTTGCGTCTCTCATCTAGGAACATCGAAAGGGTCCTACATCACGAGTCAAGCGTCAGCAAACTGACTCAGATAGAAAACCAGAATGTTACACAAGCACATGCAATGGAGACTTCGAGTCGTTACGTGTCCCTCTTGCAGGCACATCACCTTGGAGCACTTGACAAGTTTGACAACTCGCACAAGATGACAACAGCGACAGGAGCTCCTCATCATTCCACGCCACACCGCAGCAAGGTAGCCTCTGATTGACATTCAACAGCAGCGCGAGTTACTGACAGATGTCATCTGTATTCGCTTTCCTAATCTTTCCCACTGCGCCGCTGCTTGAAGAGCTCCGCAAACAGCACGCTGCCAAGCACGATTCCATCAAAATGCGAACATGTGTCAAGACATTTCACAACACCAATAATGTCAAATTAAACTCCAAACCCGGTCAAACAAAAGCAGCCACCAAACCCAGCCTAGACATTTGCATATCCCAAATTAGCCCACTTGAGCAAACAGCACTTCGGGGTTCGTCGAGGCTAGGATGCTGCGGCGACCGCAGACACACAACTGTGTACACAGTGCGCCCTTCCAAAAAATAATGACTATAATTACCCGAGACGTGTACATCGCGCATTCATTTTCAACGGGCGAAAACAGAAACGTTTCCGAAACACCGTGTCGGCCGTCGAGTGGAGATGATGCGCGACTTGGCAGGCTGTGCTCTTGCATAAATAAGCAAAATCAACTAAATCAGTGAAATCAGCGAGTGTGTAGTGTATTATGGCACGGGAGAGTTGGCATTTTCGTCGTCGCTTTTGTCACATCACCGAGTGGAACGCAGCGCAGCGTGTTCGGCACGGCAAACAATGATTTCGCCAACGCCCCGAAATGCAAAAACATTCCTCGAAGCCGCCTATCCATCTCGCTGGCTGTCTTGTGGTGTCTGCCTGTCAGTCAGTCGAGGACTAGGCGCTCTATGCTTCGTCTGTTTGCCATCCGTCTCATGGTCTGAACGGATGAATGCATGATTTATGCCCACAGTCGTGGCTTCGGTGGCGTGCTCCGCACTTACCGCGGACTAATTTAAACAAATGTCTCAGCAAACACACACTCGCTCGCGGCCCAGTCCGATCCCCAACCCCAGTTCGAGTTCGAGTGGAGACATTTGATCGAGTTCATGTTTCGGATGGGTCTCGTCTCGTCGCTTGTGACTCGATGAAATCTTGAAATATAGGTGTGCGACCGCTTTCCACTTATGCCCCATCACCATCATCATCATCAGCATCAGCGTAAGCGTCATGGCATTCGTTTTGCTAATAAATTAGCATCGAGTGCAAAATGCAAATATGTCAGGTGAATAATGGTGCTGTTGCAGTGGGATGCTGGGGCTGGAGCTCGATGCTGGAGCATTCATTGGATGCAGATGGTTGATACCGAGATGATGATGGGTTTTCGCGAGTGAGATGCACACCGTGGGCCTAGGGTGTGTGCGCACAGCTCCAGCACAACGATGATGGTGTAATTAAGTGCCTCCTGCCCACCTGCCCACCTTCGACTAGTCGAAGAAGCCAGTGGGGGAGGATGCGAGGAGGTGATGCCTGTGTGTGGGGTAAATATTTTGCTCCACTACCACTCTACTTACTCTACTATTAGCACCACCTTCACTGGTTGCATTATGGATGAAGTTTGCATCGCTATTTATGAGAACTGATCTCAACTTTGCTTGAGGAATAATAATTGTCTTCAGACGCTGTGCGCTGTACGCTGTACCCGATGATGGCAGACGTGATGCTGAGGTGGGTGAGGTGAGCTGGGGGCTTGCACTTAATTGGCTAGGAGCAAGCAAATGGGTGTACGATTTCCATATCAATTAGAGTGAAATCTGATTTGAATGCGTTCACGTAGGCTGTGCATAGATGACGAGACCCGAGAGTTGTGGGTGCGAGCGGAAGTTGTCTTCGATTTGTTAAGAGGTTTCTTGATGAATTTCTCTGAAGGTTACAGGCTGCAGGCTACACATGAGGAGCTGTGAGAGGCTGTGAGAGACTTTGAGAAGAGTGACCTTCAACTGAATGAACTGAAACAAATTTGTATCGGTGCTTTATTTTAGGATGGAAGCGGGGATGAGAAATGACTGGGAGGAACTCTGACTTGAAGGACTTTTCAACGAGAATCCGTGAAGTAATCATTTTGTTCTGGGTAGCGGATATATTCTCAATCGGTTAAGAGTGTCAAAAACTGCGAACCTATTAACCATGCGGACTGTACTGTCGTTGCTGTCTCATATGTAGAACGCCTTCACTGAACAATGCTCTGGGTCTAACATCCAAGAGCGCCCTAAACAAAACATACAACTTGAACAAGCTCAACAAAGTCCAGACATCGACAGGAGTTGGAACTGAAAAGGCGAGGAAAACATGCATGCACGTTCTCCTCCACCTCCTCCCACTGAACCTATGCATCAATTATTCTGTCACGTGCAGCGCCATCAGACTCAGACAAGCGGGATGTTAGTCAGCAAGATTGCCAACATTGCCCCCACTATAGACTTCGACAAGTCAGCATAATGCCTGTTTCCATCTAGAGACGATTGGAAAACCTAATCATTTACCAATGTCAGATCTACATAGACGAGTCTAAGCTTAACCACGCTGTAGGCTCAGCGGTCTTCTCGACGGATTTGCACATCTCTAATTCCACCCGCCTCCCAGATCACTCGGATAACTTCCAGATATTGCGGTTGATGTGCTAACGATCAGAGAACCGTGTAAACTTCTTAGAGCTACCTACCCTTAAGGTAATGCCGCAGGTGTCTGCAGCAACAGCCATAAGAGCCATACCCTCAGTAATCATTTTCTCTAAATTGGTTGCAACAGTGCAAGGAAGTACTCAAACAGGCCAGTAGCAGGTGTCACGCTCCTGTGGGTTCAAGGGCATAGCAACCGAGATTACCGTCGAACTGGCTAAGCAAGGAGCTACCTGCAACAACTTCTGGTGGCGCTACCTGGGCTTCAACCAACAAGCCTCTCCAGCTGGCACGATCTATTGCCAGCTGTCTCCAACTGCGCGCTCCAAGTTGGTCAATCTCCACCTGCGTGCACCATCGGTTGCGTGGGTGTCCACTATTGCATTGTCCCATTGGTTCGAAGTCTAAAACACTCCGGGCTGAAGCAGTGTTTTCCGTGCGCTCTACACGGCCTAGCCATCTTTGGCGTTGAATCCGTAGACGCCTGGCTAGGCTCTTGTCGCTGTACAGCCCGTAGAGTCCATGGTTGAATCACGTCAATCGTTGTACGGACTTTTGGAAGATCGTGCCTCTTGTGTTAGCGAGTGAATTCTGCAAGACCTTCTTCAGGATGGTGTTAAATGAGTCACATGACAGCGCGTCGCCTTGTCTAAAACCTTTTTTTACATTGAAGGTCTCTGTGAGTTCGTTACCAAACTTGATGGATCAGCGAGAATTTTCGTCATCCTGCACAATCTGACGAGTTTGGCAGGAATGTCAAAACTAGACATGGCGTTGTATAGCTCGTCCCTATGCGCGCTGTCATATGCGGCCTTGAAATCGACGAATAGGTGGTGAGTGTCGATCTGCATTTCTTGGGGTTTTTCCAGGATTTGCCGTAATGTGAAGATTTGGTCGATGGTGGACTTCCCCAGCCTGAAATCACACTGATCACTGACCTATCAGGTTGTTGGCGAATGGTTTCAGGCGCTCACACAAAACGGCAGAGAGGATCTTACAGGCGATGACAAAGAGGCTTATTCCTCTATAGATTGCAGTTGAAGGGGGGTCCATTCTTGTGAATCGTGCAAACGATACCGAGAATCCCCCCGTCGGGCATGTTTTTCTCCGACCATATCCTACAGATGAGTTGGTGCATGTATCTTACCATCTAATCTCCAGCTGCCTTGAACAGTTCCGCAGACAGTCCGTCTGCACCAGCAGCTTTAATCGACTTAAGTCTCTACTTCGTCTAGGTTGAGGAGACAGATTTCTCCTCGATCGTCGTCCATAGTGTGCAGTGGAACATTCTGCCTTGCAGAGGTATTGGGGCCTTCCTCGCTGTTTAGGTTAGGTTAGGTAGGGGGCTGCTAGTGCATTCAGCAGCACACTTAGACCATATTGGTCCATTGTGATACCCCTAGTCAGACTACTACCACTAATTGACTACTCCAGTGATAGTGCTGTTAATTTGATCCCAACGGCAAATGGTGACTGGACCAGATTTGAAAACCAGATAAAAGCGTATTAACTTTGCTTTCACTGGGATTCGAACCAGGGACCCCGCACCATCCAGTTGTTCCTCGCCGTTTAACAGTCTACAGAAGTGATCTTTCCGAATTCTGAGTATCGACTGCGACTCTGTTACGAGTTGTCCCTCTTCGTTTCAAAGGGCATCTGCCCGACGCTTTATCTATTGGATAGTTGTCTGGTCTTCATGTCTGCCGTAACACCTCTCCATTTCCTCAATCGCGAGCTTCTCGTGGTCTTTCCTTCTGAGAAGCCGGTGCTCTTCCCTCCTCTTAAGTTCGTAGCGCTCGCTAACCGCTCTCGTCCTTTTGTCCAGCGTCGTCTTACCTACTGCTTGCTTCGCTGAATACGCCTGCATGCACAGCTTCCAGCAACAGTCAAATACACCACATACAAATATTTCCTCTCCTTCCAGCCTTTCATCTGAACACTAACCACTTTTCGATTGAATACAATTTCATGCACATTTTCCCGAAAGCTTAACCCCACCCACTGCTGAATATGGTATCAATCGATTGTTGCCCCACGCTGAAACCTAAACCCTTCGATTCGGTTCGATTACAACCTCACCGAATTCCCACACTCGCCAATCGCGTTCTTACGACACCGGCTTGTGTCCATTTGACCGCTTCGGTTACACACCTTAAGGTCACTTATAAATTAGAACACACATTAATGCCGTCCGCAGTTGCATAACAAGACTTCATTATGCGCACCTCCATCCAGACTTTCCTCAAGCCCGACGACAGTATCTTGTTCTATTGCAAGCAACTGCAGTCCTTTGTTCCGTAATGAAGTGGGCTGCATCGTCTTTAATCTAATTACGCCGTCACATCAACCAGTGCTCGCCTCTAATGAGATTTTCTTTTGTGTCACCCAGGCGCAACCTTTCCCCGCTGTTGGCTCTTGGCTGTTGGCTGCAACAGCAGCGCCAGAAGGCTGTGTGTCACTGCATTCAGTAGATTCTCAACGAGAGTTACGTGAATCCCGTCTCGGCTTTCATTTCACATGAGCGAAGCTCTTCCAATCACTGCCTAGGCGGACTAGGCAAAGCTGCCCGTCAGGCGGAAACGCTATCTGCTATGCGCGTGTAATTATTAAGAAATAATTACGAGTAGCTAGCTACGAGCACCACCACCGCAGCGCGGTGCGGTATAGAAAATGTGTTTTTGCGCGCTTCCTTTAGGGGTTACGTTTCGTTTAGTTTTCACCGGAAAAAAATCCATAGAAAAATTCCTCCGACCGCAGACAGTTAGGGGCGGCATGAGTGGGGATTGCTGGGAACTGCGACTCTTAATACCATTCATCGCACACTGCAGTGCAGTCGTTCGGCGAGCGGTGGCATACACTCCGCGTTGCAATGTAATCCCCGGTGGTGGCGGCTTTCGGGGTAGCTTATCGGTAAGTGTATTTAATTACCGGCAATACCATACCACCACCGCATTTTGTTTCGTAATCGCCGAACAAGCTCAGACTGGAATAGCAACAACAACGAAAGCAAATCCCATCTAAAGTGCTCTCTGGAGTATCGGAGAGATGTGAAGATGGAGAGGAAAAAAAAGAAGTTTTTCAAATGCACTTCAACTGCGATTTGTAATTGAGAAGAAAGTTGAGTGGTTTATGGATTTTATTGGTCGAAGCCATTTAACATCAAGTACCAGCAGCCCCTCCTCAGCCCCCACGGCAGAGTTGATCAAACCCCCCAGCAAACAGACGCACGCCTCGCCAGCGACTGAAGGACGTGAGATATGTACGAGCATACTCTCATTTTAAATTGCCAATAATTCAGGTCAATAAAATGTGAATTTCTGTGATTTATTGATAGGTCTTCAATTAAGGCTGTCGCTAGATGTTTTTATTAGCACGCAAGTGCGCTGTGGAATGAAGTGGAACGGCCTAGGGATGCCAGTGTAATTGTCGATGTGATGGGGAAAAAGTCTTTGACCTGGAAGAATTTAATGCGTGTTTGCCGGGGGTATGGAATAGCTTGGAGTTCATTCAACTGACTTGGCTTGGCAGACGAGTGAGTTGTGGGTACTTTTTATGTTGCAGGCCGATGTTAGTTTTGAATAACTTTTCAATGGAGTGCAGTTTTGTGATGTGCATATTTTTGATGAAATACAGTGAAACTTCTCCAAAGCGGACAGCAGTGGGACCATCATGATTGTCCGTTTTGTAGGGGTGTCCGTTCTGAAGGGATTAAAAGAGACGAATATCTTTGTGCCGGGAATATGATGAATTGTCCGTAAAGCGTGGTGTCCCTTCTAGAGGGGTGTCCGTAACCTCGAAAAAAAGCTTTGCGAAATTAATAATAATTATATTGGTGGCGTGACAGTCCGAGGCGGACCTGGGCCTAGCTTCTCAGCAACCACTCATGTTGTGCGTGCTACTGTTCCTTCACGAGTGGAAGGGACCTACAGTTTAATGCCGACTCCGAACGGCGAAGTTCGGAAGCTTTTTCTAGACAGGAATACTCTTTGAGCATTGTCAGTGACTCGAAAGAGGTGGAGCCGTGAATTATCAAAGCACTTACCCACTACTCCACGGTGATTCACGAGAAAACTGACATATTTAGTTAAAAATGTCGTTTCTAATTAGCTTTCAACGGCTGTAAATGTATCATATATGTATCTACAGTACCTCACAAAATTGAGCATACACCTACCATTACTTCATATTCGTGCTGTTTTAAGGCCGACCACTATTTTGTTTTATTTTTTTGGTATATAATCATAACTGAATACATATCTTAAACAAGAGTATATGCCAAATTCACAGACAGGCGACTTCCTACCGGTACTTTTCGCATGAAAAAGGAAACAACCCCTGAAATCGACACACAAATTGAGCATACAGATGTCATGTGTGCGTTATACACTAGCTTCGCAGAATCGATTCATGCAAATTTGTTCAGGAATGAAGCAACAAATGTCCCTGATGATCATTTCTGCACACGCTTTTGAACAGAAAAGACCGACATTCTCTTCTTTGTGCGAAAATATGGAAAACATGCGAAAACAGACTACTTTTTCAACGAGAGTGCTCATAATTAAGCTATTTTGTGAGGGAAGTCGATGCGAAAAATAGGAGAAACTGTAGGGCGATCGAATGCAACGGTACAAAAAATAATAAAGAATTATAGATATGAAGGGACACTAAAAACAGGCCTGGAAGGGGAAGAAAAAAATTGCTCTCAGAACGAAAAGAGCGCTATATTGTTCGGACGATCAAGCCCAATCCAAAATCTAGCGTTCCAAAGTTGACGGCTGAGGTGTCATCCGTAATTAATAAGCCTCTTTCAGTGGAAACCGTTCGTAGAGTCTTGAGAAAGAATAATTTAAATGGTAGGATCGCCCGAAGAAAGCCGTACATTTCACTAGTTAATAAGAAGAAAAGATTGGAGTTTGCTAGAAAATATGTATACCAACCGGAAAGCTTTTGGGAAGGTGTTTTGTTTTCAGATGAAACAAAAATAAATTTATTTGGGTCTGATGGCAAACAAATTGTTTGGAGGGAACCAAATACAGCTCTCAAAGCTAAAAATATAAAGTCAACCATAAAACACGGGGGAGGATCTGTGCTGTTGTGGGGTTGTATGGCTTCAAATGGCTGTGGAAAGTTCGAATTTATAGAAAAGACTATGAACAAAATTGGGTATTTGAATATTTGAAAACGAAATTTACAAAGTTCCGCAGTAAAATTAGGTCTACCTTTGGTTTTCTACTTCCAACAAGATTATGATCCGAAGTACACCTCCTATTTAGTACGAGAATGGTTGCTTTATAACGCTCCAAAGCAGCTAAAAACACACACACAATCGCCGGATCTTAACCCTATTGAACATCTATGGCACGAAATAAAAGTGCGGGTTAAAGAAAGTACCTGCTCCAATAAGCAGGAGCTAAAAGCTAAAATTCAGGAAGCTTAGGAAGGGATTCAGCCATCTTTTACTGAAAAACTGGTAAAATCCATGCCACGGCGGTTACAAGCTGTCATAGATGCTGAATATTTGTAACTGTTTTTGTTTTGTGTTTTAGTCGTAACTCGAATTTACTTTAAGTGTATGCTCAATTTTGTGTGTTAAAATGAATTGCCTTTTTTTTATTTTGCTTAGAATATATAAGTTTTTTTTTTAATTTTCATATTTTTGTTTATTGTTTTTAGCAATTGAAATATGTCAATTCGAACTGCATTTAAGTTTTATTAATTAACTAATTTTTGTAAAGCGAAAAAGATTAAACTATGTTTAAGCTGTGAGTGTATGCTCAATTTTGTGACGCACTGTATATATTACATCTCATGTCTTAATTGCAAATTATTATAGCTAAATAAATAAATGATATGAAAAGTGCCCTTGGACTGTACAGAATAGTCTGTTTCCCTTTATGGAATGCCTATTTCTTAACATTTATGTGCACATTCTTAGCACCCATGAAGCAGATATAGCGTCGGGGACCACAATCACTACTGCCTATTGGCTGTCCTCTAGTCTGTTACCGTTCACCAACAGTTGAAGGTGAACATCCGCTGGTTAAAATTAGCATAATGTCCTCCAAAAATGCATTTTCCTCCACCTTTTCAGCTCCCTTATGAAGGATGATCTTAATAATTTATTCCCCGTTTTTTTTTTTCGTTTCAGAGATGGCAACGAAGGTGGTTTGTGCTGTACGACGATGGAGAGCTCACATATTCCGTGGACGAACACGTAAGTCAGCAACAATCAAAAAATAAACTCTTCTTCTCTTCACTGATCACCATTTCCCAATTGAGCTGCAACAGGTTAACCGTAAAAGCTCATAAATAACCATCCACACCTGTTGCAGCCCGGCAACCGAAGCCCGCATCAATCGCCTCCAATGACGGCTAATTACCATCGAGCTCGAGCCCGTGTGTGGTCCACACTCAAAAAAGTAGTACCAATTTACCGATCAAGTTGGGTCTTCTTGATTTTCCAAATTCAACGCTCGGACCCATAATTTTGTGCCACCACCACCACCCGCTGCAGCAGAGCTAAAAAAAACTCCGGTTCCCTCCGAGCGAGGCACTCGTTTCGCAACAAGGAGACCAAGATTTTTTCGCCATCGCCGGCGGGGTCCTCGTCTGACCACTTTCGATTCTCCTCGGCCAAAAGTGAATTCCACCAGCACAACCGGCCGGTCGATGCATTACCCGATCTTGGACATGCGATAACTGCAAGTTTAACTTAATTTCGTGCATATCGGCCGATTTCCATTTTCCATTCGAGCCAAACGCACACAGATCGTTTCCAGATCGCTGCCCCTACTATTGACACACGGTGAATTATAGCATCGGGACAATAATTTTCTAGATGTCAAAAAAAAAGTGGGAGTGCCTTAGATACACATTTATGCGGTCCTAGGAACGCGAGAAGAACGAGCTAAACATGCGATAATTTACACGCTTTGCACTGGCGATCACAGATGCCCGTCGATCGCCGCGCAGATAGGGAATAAGGATGTTGCCCACTAATTGGCACCCTACTGGCCGAGCTGTCATAACTGTCCGTGTTCCTGTGCTGCGAGATAGCATAGCGACACGCAAATAAATTGCGGATTTTAACTCGGATACGCGAGGGATTTTCATAATTCTTCCCCCAACAGTCTACAGTTGGCCGTAGTCCGTTGGTCACTTGATATTGGCCCTCGAGCGTCGTCGGGTGCTTGCCGCCGCAGGACAAGCATCAGTTCTTAAGCCCGGCTCAAGGGTGCTCGGTACACTTACCTTGGCGAAGTGTGAGAATATAAGCAGATTGCTGGTTGTCCGATTGGAATAACACGGGATCCAGAGAGGGCAAACGACTGTGTCGATTTGTTCAACATAAGCTCGGCTGAGTATCTGCGAACATGAACCCTTGGAGGTGTTGTCACGCGTTTCGCTTGATTGCGTAATCTAGATATCTGTTGACAGCAACACACGGTGGATTTTCCTTGTTGCCATGGGAGTGGTCGCGCAGCGGCGTTGGGCTCTGCAATAAATGTGCAATAGGATCTTGGTCATAGGCGCGTGAAGACCGTTCATTTAGTTAAATTAAATATCTATTATCGATGGATCTCTCGGTGGGTGAATCAACGTGATGACGGGGATTTCTCCTCGTGTTTAATTGACCTGTTTGGACAGCGATGATAGCGGGCTGCTCATAATACCAGTTCTTGAAAATTATCTTTGCAGTGCGACAGATCAGATCAGAGGAAGTAGTTAAAAAGTAGACGATGACAACTTCTTCAAATTGATGAGCTGTATCATAGGAACGACTTGGGAACACATATCTGTCTTATTCTGATTTATTTTGAGCGCATTCTTGGCCCCTGACCTCTGCAAATACATATCTGCGCCAACTAAAATGTGGGCATCCTCTGTTTCTTTGCCTTCCTGTTCGACGAATTCTCGGAGAAGACAAGTCCATACACGTATCATTTGTAATCTTCTCCATAAACGGATTCGTCGTTGTTACTGTCCTATGTTCTATATTCTGTTAAGTCAGTTAAGTCATTCAAATTGTTCCAGAGTTTGTTCTGATTCAATAAATATACTTCTGATCCAGCAGAAGCTACTGAAGGTCGAACGTAAAACATTTCTTCTGCAAGGAGAGAGCTCAAGAGCTGCGATATAAAGTCTTAAAAGTGCTCACCAGCATCAGTAAAGTTTCATTCTTGTTGTGTAGACAAAAGTAGACAGAATGATGCACTGGGTCAACCAACAAGAAGTGGGATCTTGACTTATTAGACAACCGCATCGCTTTTAAGAGAAGTGATGACATCTTATTTCAATCTAAAGTAGAAATTCTGAGAATAAATATAGGACTGAGATAAAGATAGGAGCATCTGTCTCTATTCCAAGGATATAGATAATTACGCATGTGGGTGTCCGCGGCGTTGTGGGTAAGTGCCTCGAAACCTACGCAACTTAACCTCGCTGCCTGGGTTCCAAAAGAGTATGTCCAAAAATAATTTTCACAGTCCCACAGAAAGAGCTTCCCAGACTTGGTCGTTCGGAGTCGGCATACAACACTGTAGGTCCCTTCCACTCGTGAGAGAATAATATCAGGCACAACATGAGTGGTTACTGTCAAAGCTTGGCCCTGGCCCTCTAGGGGCTGTAGCGCCACCCATAGTATTATTATTAATGTCGCGTGTCATCCAGTTCGTGGTGCGGACTTAGCATTCCTGTTTCAACACGTCAAACCGAGCTGTCACACGAGACTGAATGTTTTTAATTCAAGGCTTACTATTTCTCATTTTTTAATAAACATCATGTAACAATAGTTGAACTGGTTCATATATTTTTTTTCAACACTTTGCATTAGTTATTATCTAACTATTCAGCTTAGCGACCCATAGAGTGTCTGGAACAAAGGCTAATTTCTGTAATTGAAGGTTCTATTCATACCGAAAGTTGTGTCTTTCTGTCCTCTTCGCTGGAAGAGTGTCGTCCATGCGCCGACTGGATTTATGTCATCCACATCTTTCTGCGGCTCATTGATAGCGGTTGAGTTTGTTCTTTTCATCTACGACCAACATTTTTGTGTTTACACCGGAGATTCGATCTTCCTCACCTTCAGGAACCAGGAGGGTCGAAATTGAAAAATCTCTTTCCTGGAGCGCATATATTCGATGTGAGCAAGTCAGTATAGTCGACGGATTTTGCCCTTAAACATCATGGTACAGCTCGTAGAGTTCGCGGTGTTATCTCATCCTCCACTCACCTTCCTTGCAAACGGGGCCACATAAGTATCCCACATAGAATTAATTTATTTCGGAGGCACCAAGAATCAACTCAGCTTTCGGTAAAACAAGCTTTTTGTAGAGCATGATTTTTGTCCTTCTGGTCAGGAGTTTTGCACCCAGTTGTTCCGCCAAATCGAAATAACAGCGGTTGCCAAGGCGATTTTGCGTTGGATCTTCACTAAGATCTCGTTTGTTGAGTTCACGTACGCCAACTCCCAAACTATCTCAAAATTTTAGCTGACGATCGGGATGTTTTGTTCCAGGTGGTGTGTGACGGAACGCTTCTTGGTCGACATAATATATTTTGTTTTATCCTTATTGAGCTTAAGACTAGCGCGTTTCGGATTGTCTGCAATTATTGTGAATGTTTGCACAACGGCCGGTTGGGACAGAAAGGAGACACCACAGCTCCTTGCCAAAATCCGGTGTTGGTTTATTCGCCGTACCTTGTACCAACATTTTTCAGGACCGGTTTTGTGACGGATATCCACTAGAATGTAATTTGCGAAGTTCACATTCGGGCTGAGGTAAACAAATTTGTAGACTCTTGAAATTTTAGCTGTCTATCGGGACGTTTTGTCGTGGGTGGTGGACGGTAGGCAACAAATAGTTCGCCATTTGAGACCAGCTTATTTTTGTTGCTTCAAACACCATGAATGCTTCCACGATGACCCGATATCGATGGCTTCTGCCCAACCCAACAGTTGCACTGATTTGTAAAAGTACCATATTGAAGAAATCACGACAAGGCATCTCAACATTGGAATCCGGTGCAGTTTTCGAAGGGCTAAAAAATCCTTGGACTGGTTAATGAATTTCGAATGGTTCCTTATGATGCCCTATGCGGCTTTTGAATCCATCGAGATAATGCGCATCGAATTTAAAATCATATGTCACCTCACCTCTAGTTTTTGTCCTTACAAAGATATTTCAAGGTTGACGGTGTAGCGATGGCGTGAAACTTAAAATGCTACTCCTTGTTGATAGCACCCCTGAGCTGAGACTACTTAAATGTCTTGATGTCGTCCAATCGCACATAGTTATCCTCCATCCTGTTTTGCGATGGATAAGGTGTCAGTTTGTAGTATTGAGCATATTATTTTGCAACTTCTGTTATTTTAGCTGATGTGAAGAATTAATCACGATCTTTGCCCGAACTTTAGCCAACGGTATTTATTATCTAATCAATTTTGTTCTCTGGGTAGAGACAACACGATAAGAAAGAACAACTTCCTCGTCAGTCACTTCCCGTTCGACGTTTTTGGTCTGAAACCGACACCAGTTAAGATCTCAAAGCTGGTTAACATCGATGTCCTTGACTCATTTTCGTTTGTATAGTCTATGTACTGTCGGCTTTGACTTCCTCCGTCAAGCCTCCCTTAATTTATTGCACACTTTACCTTCACATCGGTAATTTCATGGTATTCATGTATTTTTGTTTTTCTTTTCAGCCTGAAACTGTTCCACAGGCAAGCGTCGATATGACAAAAGTTCTCGAAGTGTCCACCGCCGAGGATGTCACCGGCCATACGAATTCAATTGCCATCACAGCATCGGATCGCATCACGTTCGTGAAGGGCACCTGCCCAGAGGAATCGAAATGGTGGCTGAACATCTTGGCAGCTTTCCCCAAATCAAAGGGTCGACACAAAAGGAACGCCACATTTCCCGGCGGCCAAGCGACAACGATATTGCAGCAAACCAGTGCAGCACCCGGCTGCGGCGTGGGCTCACGCAATCGCCATAATTCATATCACAAGGACGCCCTCTCCGGCACACCGGCGGGCGTTGATTCCTGGGACCTGGGCAAGCCCAGTGTCACGGGCGACGATATGGATGACGATGATGACATCAACGATATTGACGACGGAGGCGGCGGTGGAAGCTGCGGCATGGACCACAACCAATCATCGAACGGTGGACAGGATGAGAACAACAAGAACGCCGGCAACGAGATCACAAATCGCGGTAAGTTCTAAGAATGCTTGCATGTGCACTGACTTGGTAAAGCGGATCGCCTCGAATCGAGGTCAGTCTCGCCTTCTTTGCATTCCATCCGCGCACGTGACGAGGCAGGACGACAGACCATCAAGAGCGTTATTTTGCATCACAAAGTGTATCACCAGCACTAAATGTCTTCATTAAGCGTGCGTCGCGGCAGGGGAAGGGCGATGAGTTATTGCCGGTCCTCATGAATTATTCACCGAGACCACCTCTGGGGTCTGGCAGGGTCTGGAGTATTTTTTTGTGGAAATTGCTTTTCTTTCGTTTGTTCGTACGCTCCTCGGCGGTGCTGCGGTAATGCGGTGCGGCGACACGGCAGCTTCGGAATGTCTCCGTGCCCGGGGAGATGTGAGGAGGAATGGGATTCGGTTGCACAACGGCCAGCGATTACCAAATGAAATCGAGAGTGAACCGAAAATGAGTCCACTTCGTGGCGGGTGACCTTCTCTGGGCCGCGTGCAGCGCTTACACGCTCACGTTATGTGGCGAGTGGAGGCCATTTACCTACGGAAACTGTTATACCTCGTCGTACATGCTCGTTCCTCACTCGGACAAGCTGTAATTATCTGCTGTTTCCACTTAATGGATCGCCAGAGCGGATGCATTCGAAGGTGAAGGCTATCGCCGGATCAGGGATATGTTACATGAGCTTTCGGTTGTAGCAGATCTAATCTGGCTACATGGAAGAGGAACGTAATCAACGTTGCATGGTATATCGTGCCAGTGGTAGCGACTTGTTTGGTGCTTGAGAAATCTGGTGGACTATCAACTATCACTTGGCACTGCATTGCGTGGCGATGTCGTGGATGTTGTAA
Source organism: Eristalis intricaria (assembly GCA_964034865.1). Taxonomy (NCBI): domain Eukaryota; kingdom Metazoa; phylum Arthropoda; class Insecta; order Diptera; family Syrphidae; genus Eristalis; species Eristalis intricaria. Next base: position 13,240,850 of record OZ035877.1, read on the forward strand.
ATTGTCAATTGGAATTTTCTTTACAGTGTCTAGGTCAGTTATGAATTTTGATTAAACAAAAAAAAAAGCCGGGAAAACAGCTTGGGAGTGAGGCCTGATCAAGTTTTGAAGGATGTTTGTGTAGAACATGCTGAAGTGCTCGGGTAGAGGCTGGTAATTTCTTTTAATTGAAACAATCAACTAGGCACCTCAAGCAAGGAATTCAAATTATTCATTTAGCATTCAACTTAAGAGACAATGTCCAATTTATACTCCTTTCAAAATCACGTGAAAAGTATGTAGGTACGTGCCAAACGACGTCAAATGTACGTGATCACGTGTCGGTTAAAAATGTACACGAGATTAATTCACGTTATCATCGACGTTCTAAATGTGTTTGAACAGGTACCTGATCTGAATGATCTCCGGCACACAAGCTCAACTTAGGAATCGTCGCACCACGAGGACTAATGCGAAAGAAAGACAATGTCCAGGAAGAAGTGGGGTCACTCTCGCCTGCGTTGTCGCGGCAATGGTTGTTGTGAGGGATACTTATGTAGTTTGACGACATGATCTCCGATCAGCCAACGTCCCATACACACCGCCACCAATCTAGCGATATCCCGACGAGCCGAAAGAGATCTTTCGTTTTGGATGTGTATTGTCATGTCCATACTTTTGAGTTTGACAGCTTCTCCGTGTGGCACATTAAGTTGGCTGTTTCAATGAATGGCGTAAGTCCACACACAGCCTTGGCTGCTTCTTGTGGGATGTACACTTCCTCTGCAAGCCAGCACTGAAGGACAGATCCCTGTATAGCCTGTTCATCGGCCTTCTCATTTCTTTGAATCCAGATTAAGCTAATTTTGAGCTGGCCTTCTAACGACGCTACCCCAGGTCGACACTCCTGTGACTCGAATTCTGTTTCAAGTGAATGAGGTTGTAGCTTCAACCTTCAAAACGCGTGGAACACAATTTCAGTACGTTCAGGAATTCCGAGAAAAACAACTGCACCGACTCCGCTGCCTATTTTACAGCAATCCCGGTAGATCGCCCAGTTAAAATCCCTGCACATCTGTCAACTATGCTCGTCCTTTCTCTCGAGGATTAGAGTGTCGAAGTCATTTGATAGAATCAGTCTTGGGGCATTATGGTCTATTGTGGATGATATGAGATCCGCCGGTGCTATGACCATAGGTCCTGGAGTTCTCTTGAAGCACAGAATGGATTATTGCAATCTTACTGAGTACATCAACATGTTCTAAACAAACATCCTTCAAAACTTGATCAGGCCTCACTACCTAACTGTTTTCCTGTTTTCTTTTTCCAATCAAAATTCATAATATCCAGACTCTCTGAGCCTGTCTGCTGTAGTTTTTTGATTGCATAAATCCAAAGTTAGGGAACATTAGTTAGGACAGCATTACCGTCACATGGCCTGACAGATTCGTCCATGGACCGCCTTTGGTGCATGTTGTTCTTCGTACCTTGCTGAGTGTGGATACTGTTACATGCAATATTTCTATCAATACACATTATCAAAATGCCGTCATTCGTTATAATCGACAGTAGGCAAACAGACACAGGTGTGAAAACAAATAAATGTGTGGGGGCTGGAGTCTGCAAGATTACACACAATCAACAACAAATTACCGACTGCACCCACATCAAGCATTATTTGGCAAGAATACTCTCACATAAGAGAGGTGGAGCCGTGAATTATGAAAGAAGTTCCTGCTGGGAATTAAATCTATGCAAGCAGTATGGGAGTTGGTGTACTTACCCACCAAACCAGGGCGGCTAATAATGGGTAGTCGAAAAAAGTCTTTTCCTATTTTGTCAATAGATGTTGCTGGAGTCGTCTATCTCAAGTGCTACCAATCAAATTGTGTCATACCATAAGTCGTTGGTGACATTTTAAGCTTCATTTAACTTTAAGCCTCATTAAATTCGGAGAAGTTGAACAAAAGTTACAGCTGTTCAAAAATGAGTGAAAATAATGAAGAAATTCGCTATATTTTGGAATTTTTGTATAAAAAAGGGAAGAATGCCACGCAAGCCACGAATGAATTTTGCGAAGTTTACGGAGACAATGCTGTATCAGTTCGTGTAGCACAACAATGGTTCACTCGCGTCCGTTCTGGAAATTTCGATGTGAAAGATGCACCTCGCTCTGGTCGACCTATCGTTGAAAAAGTCGATGAAATTATGGACAAGATTTACCAGGACCGTCACATAAGCAGCCATGACATCGCCAAGGAACAAAACATTCATCATCAAACGGCTTTGAACCATTTAAAAAAGCTGGCTACAAAAAGAAGCTCGATGTTTGGGTATCACATGAATTGTTTGTGAAAAAAGTTTGATTATAAATACGAAAAGACTTTTTCGACAACCCAGTATGTGAATTTTGTTGTTCTCTGTCGTCGTTACAGGGCTGTCATCTACTCGGAATATTATACAGGCACTTTTTCTCACTCAAATAATTCTTCAGACCACTTTCTACTAACCGCGTGAAGTAGTGACAGGACATTTGTTGGCGGATGTCCTGTCCGGACTGGCATATGCTTCATCTGTGTTCCAACTATTGATAGAATTAAATAGGTTTGTCAAATTTGATGATTAGTACAAGGATTGATCTCGGTGTCCTTCGGAATTTGTCATAATTCTTGTCAAAGATTTATAGATTTATAGATTCTTGTCAAGAATTTACAGTAGATTCTTATAAAGTTGAACAGGTATAAAACATGGTTCGTGCATTAGTCGTTCAAATTGGTCATCTTTTCGAGAATCAAATTGGAACGTATGTAATCCAACATAAAATAGCTGATTTTATTAAAAAAAGACAGACGAACAGAAAAAAAAGAAAAGTTTTTTATAAAATGTATAAAAACAGACTTATTTAGGAAGAAAGTTGGCTTTCAAATCCGTTCATCTTTCCGAATTGTTCATCTTATAGAACCGTTCATGTTTCCGAGATTCTAGTGTACTTTGGCGACTTTGACTGATACCATTTTTGACAAAAGTCCAAAAACCAAGCAAAAGTCGTGTCTCAACTGCGACTTCTAAGCACCACAAATAGTTTCAAGTTTTTGTATGCCAACGTTTCACATCAATACATACATCCGATTATGAATAACCTCTGATTTTTACTATTACCACGGTCATTTCCTACCACCTGCACGCTAGAGGGTCTCACCCAGATTAAGTCTGCAAAGGTATTTTGAAGTGTTAGATCATTAGACTAAAATGTTGATCTACACACAGTCGTCCCTTTTTGAAGAGAAGTATACTACGCCATCGACAAAATTGGATTCAGAATCCTATGCTATGGTTGTTACGGATGCTTTCCGTAAGATCTCACCTTGAGGGAGACTTTTTTCCAATCAATGCTTATATGTACACCCCCAGCCTTGGCATCTGACAATTAAGATTCTCTTAATAATAATACTATTGGTGGGGCGACTGTCCGAGGCGGACCTGGGCCTAGCTTCTCAGCAACCATTCTTGTAGTCCGTACTATTGTTTTTTCACGAGTGGAAGGGGGACCTACGGTTTTATGCCGACTCCGAACGGCCAAGTTGAGAAGCTTTTTCTAAACAGGAACCCTCTTTGAGCATGGTCAGTGACTCGATAGAGATGAAAGCCGTGAATTATGAAATTTGGTAGATTGGTGATTCGAACCTGGCACCCTCTGCGTAGGAGTCGAGGCACTAACCCACTACGCCACGGCGACTCAGAAACTCATACGAATTGTGTACGCCGATGTGCTCGATGAGTGTAAAAACGATTCGAACATGCTCGCCTCATGAATGAACTTGATAAGAATTAAGTTTATTGGGCAAATAATTTCTGAGCAAGTAAGAAACAGGAGCAGAGAAGCGTTATCAAGCGAAGACACACTCATGCAATTTGCGCCGACAAGTAAAGGTTTCATTGAGCTCTTCTACAAATCTTGAAGAAATCAATCCTTAATCATATCAAAATCTTATAGAAAAAGTCGTGTGAAGCTCTTTTCCCACCAGAATTGAGATGAAAAGGATAGCTGCCTGTAGCCTGATGGGATTCGCTTGAAACGCTTCGTAGAGCCCGTTGCGCATGTGGGTGCATTTAGACATTCTTCTGAGACTTGAAATGATTTGATTTTTTCAAACAAAGTCGAACAATCATTATTCAGTTAAGTCGAGACACCTCATGGCTCCTGGAATTGTTGGCCACTTGGGTCCACCAAGCGCTTGGATGGACTCTAAAAATTTTGTAGAACCATCTCCAGTTTACATAAGCTCACACCCTAAAAAAAGATTTCTATTATTCCACTTTCACTCCAAGTACATACTCAAATACATCTGAATCATTCGTCTCTTTGCTGATGACTTCAACAAATGTATATGCTGAGCATACAAAATTGACGCATTTGATAATCTCTACTGAAATATGCTTTAAAGAGTTCCACAAAATTAATTTCCTTCCAGAATCCCTTCCCTCGGTTCTACACATCGCAAATCCACTCCACAATCATTTACAAACTCTCGACGTCCATCGCGCTGGCACAGAAACTCATACTTACATATGTCAAAATCCATAAGGCTCCCAGTCAATTAATACTCGGTTAACAACAATCCGTCAAGTTCAAGTACCCTTCTGTTTAAGCCAACCGTAACGCAACACCCACTAAATCAGTATGTCCTTGAAAGACAGCCAAGACGTTTACTTCTTCTTACACGGGTCAATGCCATCGGTGTCATTAATTACGGCTACACACACACACACACACTAAAGTTCGCGGCTCTCAGACTCACTTTTCCATTGAACCGCACCAATGGGTCGATCTGGGGAGATACGCCGCGCCGCCGATGTTTAGTCACAGTTTTTTTTGGGGGCACAACAAGGAGACAACCAATTGCTTTATGCAAATTCTCTCAAGGTCAACGATATCGTAGCGACACATGTTGCCGATGAGGGAGGGGGCTGGCAGGGGTTGAGTAGTTTACTTTGCGCTCCCGCAACAAGGCTTTGCCAACAAACGCAGCGACACATACGCGCCGCAACTGCTGTGATAATGATACTTGTATTGACATACTTTTGAAAGTTTGTTGCTAATTCGCTTGGAGCGAGTGTCGTGTTACGCGTATCTGTAGCAGAATGGCGACGGCGGTGGGGTTATGAGGTCGTAATTATGTGCGGTGGTGGTGGGCACGTGTTTGAGATTTTTTTGTCATGCAACTGATTACAGTGTGCGATGTGATCACAAGGCGGTGTGTGACTAAGAACTGGCTTTCGGCTGTGACTGAGCGGATGAACGTCGGAAATGATGACGTCCACTTGTCATTTCTCTTGAAGTCATTATTTGCTGCCAAATTTGGAAGCAAATACTCCCTCGAGATGGGTGAGATCATGCACACTTCTGAGTTGGCTTGCACACTTAAAATTGGATTCTAATTGAAAACAGCAGACGACTTTTGCTTGCTGGAGTCCATTGTCAAAAATCAATTCAAGTTCTTTGCGGCGACGCGAGAAAGTTGTTCCATAAACCTAGTGCGACCGTCGATCTGTACTTAAAAGGCAATTCGTCTAAGATTACGATTTCCCGTTTCGCAAATTTTGGCTGAAGGTCGAATATAATTCTAAAAATGGCTGCGCACTTCGACTTTTATATCAACTTAGGGAGAAGCTTGGAGCAGATAGGAATTTCTTCAAACAGTTAGTCTGTTTGAAGTTTGAACTTGGCAGTCAGATCGACTCCAAAAATCTGTGTTAATTGGTGTTCAGCAGGGATCTGTGCTTTCGCTTAGATTTAAGCATCTCTGCGAAAGTTTTGCTAATTTCAATTACCGCTGCCCTCAACTTCTCGCATATCTAAGGTTTTTGGCATTCGATCAATTCAGAAGGCCAGAAAAATATCAAATAATCTCCACTGACTAGACTAAATTGGAATAAGCTGCTAAGATGCAATCATCAATTAAGTAAGACGTCTCAAGGTCTCTATCTAAACCGGAAGATGTGTAGACATTTATAGACAATTGTGCTTTTCCCTTTAGAGGGAATAGTTCTCGTTCCTCTTGCAAATCCAAAGTCTATACACTGATTAACATGCCAACATTGATTACGCATCCACGCATGGTTTGAAGTATCCGAAGAGCTTGGTGTGAGTTTTCATTTTGGCCAAAATATACATGTACCGCAGATGAACCCGAAAAGACGGCTTCGGTGATGACAAACTAAGCTGCCTGCGTAGGTGGATAGTTAGTTGCGGGGATTTAAAAGAGATTATGGAGGTTAATGGGTAATCTACGGGATTTTTTGGGGAATTTCTGGATTCTACCGACAAAGATGTTTGATCTGTCCGATCATTTTCTCATAAGCTCTCGGAAGTCGTTTTCTCAAATGAGGCGGGAGTAAGTTTCCCCTTCATCTTCATCTATGCTGCGTTCGCAGATTTCATTTAAAGGCGATCATAATTTTGCGGGGTCTACCCAGGTTATGTTAGGTTAGGTTGAAGTAGCTGACTGCTGTACAGAAAGGCAGCAATGACGCTTAGGCCAGCATAGGCCCATCGTTATTGAATACCTATTAATACCTATTCCGCAAAGAAGTTAGTTATCATTTTATTAAGCAAAGTAGATGACTGACGCCGACTGACTGGGTCGCCGTGGCGTACTGGGTTAGTGCGTCGACTCCTACGCAGAGGGTGGCAGGTTCGATATCCGAATTTACCACCTTTCATATTTCACGGCTCCACCTCTTTCGAGTCACTGACAATGCTCAAAGAGTATTCCTGTCTAGAAAAAGCTTCTCAACTTCGCCGTTCGGAGTCGGCATTAAACTGTAGGTCCCTTCCACTCGTCAAGCAACAATAGCACGCACAACACGACTGGTTGCTGAGAAGCTAGGCCCAGGTCTTCCTCGGACTGTAGCGCCACCCATATTATTATTATTAAGAAGATTCTGGCGGTGGATCCGAGAAGCAGAAGTTACTACTTACTAAAGTTTCCTTCATCCAATTCGTTGCATCCCTTCCACGACCTTCACCACAGCTCCATCTATCTTCGTCCATTTTTTGGACTCAGCTTGAACAAGAATTAAAGCCAAATTAACGTTGAGTCGAAATTTTGGTTAATGGGTCCAAAATCAATTGATAACCAGAATGGACAATCGAACGGCCCTGTAAATAAGCCTTGCAACCTTAAGGAGATACACAGCCACAGGGGCTTGAAAAAACAGAAGAAACAAGGAGACAAAGCTTCCCGGTTGGATGGAGAGTTAGATCTTGCTTAAAGAACAAATGTTGCATTCTGTAATGGACACGGGACCAGTTTGTCCTGTAAGCCCTCGTTTACGTGCTGTTGCTCTTTAATGAGTGAAAGGGAATTATCGTCTATTTCACTCCGACCAATGAACTGTGAGAATCTTGTCTTGACAGCTACAGTGAATGCTGCTATTACGGACACGCTTAGGTGGGCAATCCCCTTGAGTGGACAATTTCTCATGACCGTGGATCTTAGATTGAAGTGCCATTCATTCCCATGGGCAGACAACTCCACAATAATAAAAACGGACCTAGGCCTAGTTTCTCATCTACCACTCGTGTTGTGCGTACTATTGTTCTTCACGAGTGGGTGGGCCCTACAGTTTACTGGTAACTCCGAACTGCGAAGTTGAGAAGCTTTTTCTAGGGACTGTATACTTTTTTAGCATTGTCAGTGACCGTGAATTATAAAAGATGGTAAATTCGGATATCGAACCTGGCACCCTCTGCGTAGGAGTCGACGCACTTACCTACTATGCCACGGTGACCCGCACGGAGAACTCCATAGGCCCGACAAAAGTGCTGCGACGAATATACTCTGAGCATGCCCAGAAAACCGAAAGGGGTGGCATCAGGCATTCGAAATTCTCTCCACCTTCATCGTAGGAGTCGATTCCTTTTTTCATTACTCCTCTGACTTTAAACCGAGCTTGTCTTATGTTCGAGGACACCCAAAAAGTCTAACAAAAATATATTCTGAGCAAGAAAAGACGATTGGCGTAAGCCTTTTTCAATGTGATCTTCAACTCACAGCAGTCCACTCTTGCAAAAGTCTTAAAAAATATGTTAAAATTTGACTTAGCTATATTAAGGTGACTTTGGGTACCCCGAAGGGAATGTCTTTTATCCCTTGTCAGATGGAGACTGCCCCACCAAACAAACATGCCTGACAAACGCACGGTACGAAACTACGTTCGTATGGTTAAACAAAACAATTCGCTCGACATCGGGAATCATGACCTTCCTGTAAACCTTTACTAGTGCTTAACACTGCTTCAATTCGTCAGTATTAATAACTGCCCTTATCTGAAGCAATGCCATGCTTGTGTAGTTGAAATGGGCTACACACAAAGCTGCTTACTATTGCTTAGCCGCATCTTGTCCGTCTTAATTTGCCGTCATGGCATGAGGACTTTGAGTAGAATCTAGAATCTCTTTTTGTTTCGAATACAACTGAAAAATGATAAAAACAAAGGCATCCAGATGAAGCAGTTCCAAGGAATAGTTAAACAATAACCCATATCTCCACCACTCTTCCTTCACCCAGTCCTCTGCACATCTGAGAAGTGTACGTCGTCTCGGACACAAGCCAGCATGAGAAAACTTCAGTCACCGTCGGACAGATCGAGCAAATCACTGCCATCTCCCACCAGTCGAATCAGTGTGAAATCGATTCGTTCTCCTGTTCGCCCTTTTTTGCAATGCGGTGCAAAAAGCACATCAACCATTTCACATTCCACCTAGGATCGCTATCACTCCCAATAACAATCATATCCGTTTCCACTTAACGAAATAATACAAAAAGAAAATGTTCTCTCGTTGCAGTATACACCGATCAGCCGGTCTCATCGAAGTCCCCACCCACACGCGATAAAATCCATCCCGAGACGAAGGCCCAAGTTCGCATCAGGAATCGCAATCGGACAGCACCATCGTCGGTTCAGGTGCAACAGGATGACTCCGAGTCAGGTAAGTGAGAAACAAATCCATTTTTTCCATTGCGCGTGTAGCCCACGGACGCATACTCGTACACACATTCGTCCATTTATTTCTGCACTTCTTCCTCTGATTGCCACTATTTCTTGCCACATTTTTTGTGCTTCGCTTTTTGCTCGTCTGATCCTCCCCTGCGTCAGCCTTTCGTTTCACAGTTTGCGCGTTGCATATGTCAAAAGAAATATGCGTTTCATCGGACATTTAACGTGCACAGAACACATCGATGCCAAACATCAAAGCGGGGAGGAGATCCAGAAGGAGTCTCTTCACTCAGCCACACAGCGGAGCGGCTTCCCAGCGATGGCGATGCCGATGTCGACGGCGATGACGACGACACGATGAAGTGCATCTTCTGTGCATGTGTTGTGTGGTACTTGAGTTGATTGCACGGGTCTATTATTATCTGGAGCATTCCTGGAAATCTATTTTCAAGTTCAATAGACGCAAGAGAGGACAGGACCGAGCCTAGCGTTGGTCGTCTTCGTCTGGCAGGAACGGCGGGAACGGACCGGTCGGGACAGACGTCTCTCGGAGGACGGCCATCAAAGATGCGTGCGAGGCTAACTACCGCAGGATGGCTTTTGTACATTTTTTCCATTCTTTATTGCGAACGGAACAAAAAATCAAACCCTATTCAGCGTTGATGATTAAATTATAGGTTGGCGCACTAGTCAAGTCGGGCGTAAGCAATTCATTTTGAACGGGACACGATGGCAAGAGCCGCGCCGTCATCCTTTTGTGTTCGCTCTTCTCGTTCACATGAGAGCTGTGTGATGTGCAAATTTTTGTGCGATCGACATGTGGTTGCGAGCAAAGTCATTAAGGCTGTTAATTTAGAATGTTTTAGGGGCCCACTTGAAGCGTTCTACTGATGCTGGAACACACCCCCAAGACGCCACTTCAGCTAAAAGCAACGCGATCCATGCGATCAACTTTATGACTTTCGAAGTGGCCCTGGCTTCGGTGCAGCGAGGAATGCTTTACGATGCAGAAGCTGGCGCCTTTTTTAATTTATCGCGAGAAGCACTCTACAATTGGGTATCTAGGTGATTTAAAGCGAGATCATGGATGCTTTGATGATGAAGTGCACGGAATGATCGTACATCTGATCTGGTCTGGTGTTTCAAGGCAGTATTCTGTTGGGGTATTGTGATTTTGATGTTCCAGGTCGTTTTAGTTTGACCACAATTTTGGTTTGAATGACATTTGTAAGTTGGCGGTTGACGATCGTAGAAAGTGTTGGATAACAATTTTGAATCAAGTGGCAACATTGGACTGGACGAAGTCACAATTCGAAACCAAGCTGTTCATCTACGAAAAAGATTTGTTATCAAGCAGGGCAGCCGCTACTGGAGCATGCTTAATTTTCAAGTGATACACCAATCGCCACAACAACCTTCTAGAGCAACTGCATGGCGCCATTTCGCCAGGGGGCATTATTTGTCCACATTCCTTTGAGGATGCTAAAGGCAATGCTTCATACCTGCCGACTGCCTTCGGGATATGTGGATAAACCTTCTTGCACCCAGGTTAGCTCAAGTTGGCGCATGGGTAGATGAACAGTTGGACCTATTATGATGTTCACTGGTATAAGGTACGCTCTTCCAATCCTTGAAGGTCATGGAAGAAGTGTTCAAATGTCAGTCCAGTCCAGACCAGTCACAGAGCTACCTGTGAAGAGTTCTCTCTTTCCTCTTCATCACCAAATATTCGATTGCGTAGCCATTTTTTATAGCTCGGTACTTCAGATGGGTGCTCCTAGTAATTGAAGGAGGTTATTGGTTTTTGGTCACTCGACGACCAAAGAGGAGTTCAAGATAGATGACCTTTTTGATCAGTTGGTCGGCACCAGTATGGCGTGCATCCTTTTTTAATTCCTAGGTTACGCAATAGGAACGCATGTGGAACGCGTAGTCGAGTACACAGAGTGCGTAGCCCTAAAACAAAGAAAGACACAGAGATGAAGTCCATAAGAAGTGAGATGTGGTGAATAGAAGATGTACTCGAGACATTTTGTCACTCTTCCCTTCCCAACTCAATCGTTCGTCGTAGTGAGGATCGACGTGGGTGCCGATGTTGATTGGTTAAAAGTCCACAAAGTATCCCGTGCACACGCCGAGTTAATTTGTCTCATTTGGCAACTTGAACACACTCGCTTGTGGAACAGTATGGGCTTACCAGTTCGGACCAGTTCTTGCAGTTCGGTTTTGTCCCTTGGTACTGGAGCACTGCTGTCCACTTCGAAAATTGAAAGGGGAAAGACTCTGAAATGAAACGGAGTTTTCCATTACCATTCTAGTTTGATGCTTTATGGAGTTTTTTCTTATATATATTGGGGTCTTCCCACGAAGATAGGCCTCGTTCCTGGTGATCATTTCGAGGAATCTCGTAACCAGACCAGGATTTGGATACAGCTCAATGTCACTAGCCAATATGAAGTTATTTCGACCCACATTCACCGGATTGACGAGCTTTTTTTGTGTCCTATGCGAGGGATGTCCCAGCTAATAGCAGAGCACCACCATCTGTGTCCCGTCTCCATGTAATGTATGGGATGGGTTGGAATGCGACCCTTTGTTGTCAAGTTCGTGATCCGCTTCGTTGAGGTATACCTATGTCTCCACCGTCAGAGAGCCGTTAGGTCGATAGAATAAGATTAAGTTTAGCTTAGAGTGCCCGCCTAGGGCCAGTAAATTAGAAGTAGTATCTAACGATGTTCGTCCACCTAGTTTCAAGCAATTTTGTCTAGAATGTAAGTTTCTTATGAATTCTTAAAATAAACATGAATTTCAAAACAAAAAAACCCCGTCAGACAGCCTGAATATCTATGGATGTTCGACATTTCGTAGAAAGTGACCGCGAGTATGCCTGTTCACGTAGATGGTCGTTTTATGGATGGCATTTGTCTGCTATCCATTTCTTGTTGGACGGAAAGTGACATTTGAAGTATTCTATTTAGAATACTTGCATGGCCAGTGGTACTTAAGAACCAGCCACTGGACTGGCTAATTACCACGTTGGTCTAAGCGTCAATCGCCCGTATATAGAGATTTAATGATAGCAAGTTATATTTTCCACCTTCAAGTCAACTGTTCCTGTAGCACTAATTGCACCTGTGACTCCTAGATATGGTAGTCTCTGAATCACGTGCAATGCCTTGTGCCTAAAGACCACGTGATTCAAATGAGAATCCAACAGTTGAAAAATAGCGTGGCATATTCTAGATGATACATTCCTTTGCTGGATTATAGCCAATTAGTATGTTTGATAAGTTTTCTTTATGTCTAGAATAATTTTGTCTTCTAGGCTGTCAAATGGAAAGCTACCTAGGTTGTCTTTCCTTGATCTTGCAAGTGCTGGGCAACTGCCGAGGTAATGAGGTGTAGAGTCTTCTTCCTCTATCTCCCTACAGCTCATGCAGAAGTCATTGTAGGAAGTTCATATATTTCTGGCGTGTATGCCGAATAGGCTGTAACAGGTGACAGGCTATCTGTTTAATTTTAGCAGGCCAGATTGGCCTTGCAGTCATCCTGCAAGTGATGTCATCTGTCAGTAACAATGTGTTTATTACTTGTACTGAGCGGTAGTGGTTGTCCGACGAATGGCTAGTAGCAAGCCAACTCCTGTTCTAGCTAACTAGTCGGTACTTTTGTTTTCTGGAATACCACTATGCGCATTGATCCAGCATAGGGTAAGTTTGCACCTAACCGCTATCTCCCTGAGAGAAAGACTGCAAAGTTGTACCACCTTTGATTTAATTGATGGTTTATCCAGAGCCTTAATGGCCGCCTGACTACCTATGTATATAGCGATAGATAACCAGTCTATCGGGTTCATTGACAGTAACCGAGCAGCCTCTTGGATTGCTTTTACTTCTGCCTGGAAGACACTACAGTATTTGGCCAGTCGACGGGACAGAGAAAGAAAGATTTCCTGCCATAGCGCGAATACTTCTACTCCCTCCTGGTGCCTTCTTCGGTCTTAGATCCATCTATGTATACTTCCAGAGTGGCAGATTTTCTGACTACGTCTAATGCCCAGTCTTCTCTATCTGGGATCAGTGTTCTATATCCAAATTCAAAGTCTACGAAGGGAGCAATTTAATCTGTATGCCTTGGGATTTTCGCATTCTTAATTATTTCCATGTGCCCTAAACTGTGCGTTTCCTTTCACCGGTTGCATTGCCTCAACCTAATTACTGCCTTGGTGGCTGTCAGCTTCCCATAGATGTCCATAGGGAGCAGTTGTAGGATTGTTTCTATCGCGGTTGAAGTTAGGGAGCGACGTGCAATCGCGATGCAAATACACACAGTCTTTGTATGTAATGCCTATCATTTTATGATTAGCTTGTTTCCTTGGCGAACCCTTACCCTTGACGAACCAAACAGGAATGTTCTTTTTCATAGTTTAAAAATCTTCATTGAATTGGTGTCCCCTTATCGAACTTTCTAGAGTTTAGTTAAGACGGGTAGTGGTATATTTTGAACCCTTCTGCTTCTGCTGGTCCCGCATCGCAATACCTTCGACAATCACAAAGCTGAAACCCATAATCACTTCCATTGATCACTCGACATGTGTCGTTGAAATCGACTTATCTCCCGATGTCATTTCTGCAAAAAACGGTGAATTGATCGTAAAAATGCGATGATTGACCTCTAAGGCAGATCCTATCGTCCACACTTACTACTCAACTTAAAACAAGCTTTTCACATTCAGTTGTCGTCCCTCAAGACTGTTAAGTCAAGTGCTTGCGAAAAAAAAAGACAATCCCTGAAAGCTTCGTGAATTTTTAATTCTGAGTGCGTTCAGTGGCGGAGATTGATCTTTGAATGACAGACAAAATCCACTTACAGCAACGACAGTGGCAACCGAGATAAGAATCGGATTTTCGCATCATGATGAGACCTATTTGCGACATTTACTGGAAATGATTCGAAAGAGTGGCTTTTAATGCTTGATGGACGTGATGTCAGAGGATACTTCAAGAAGTTCATTTACATGAATTTATGGAGGGAAAGGCGTTATGTCATCATTATGATTATCAAACATCCGAGGAAGGAGCTCTGTCATTTAAACAGATACACTTTGTCCTAATGTCCGTACATACAATCCGACACATTTCCGATTGAAGTGGTTTGAATGAAGAAACAATTACAACGCTGTTCATCTATCTGCAGACCATAACTTTTCTATACATCGGCGAATGGTTATAAGATTATTACTGGAAAAGCCTTGAGGATGTCGAAAATCCTTTTATTGTCAAACATCACATCACATCTTCTTCTTCTAGTGTAGCTACAGTCAGGAGTGGACTTCTGAAAGCCTCTCTAGCTGTCTCCAATTGCGCACGCCAAGTTGGTTAAGGTCCTTCTCTACCTGCCCATCCTCTATTGAGTTGTCCCATTGGTTTGAATATTTTTCGGGCTGAAGAAGTGTTGCTCTACATGGCCTAGGTTCATGGTTGCATCTTCTTCTCCAAAGACCATCACCGCAAACATTACCAAAACTTGGCCGCAAAACTTTTCTCTCGAAGATACCAAGAGCTTCTTTATTTGCTTTTGAGACAATCCAGACTTTCGCGCAGGGATGGTGAAGGTCTTATATAGTGTTAGCTTGGTCATTGGAGGGTGTACCCAATTGCTTCGTGAGCCCAAGGAAACAGCGATCGGCAAGTAAAGTCCTTCACTATCTCGAAGGTAAAGCTGCCTATGGTGACGCGTCCTTTCACCCTGCCAGCATATGCTTAGTTCTGCCCTCATTCACCGCTAAACCGATTATAGCTGACTCCGTTTTAATCGTCACATCACAAGGGTGAAAAAGTATGTCATCTTCGACACAATGGACGGTTTTAACTCAGTTCAGCAAAAGTCCGAAAAAGTGACAATGTGCTTAATAAACAATTGAAGGTGCGAAATCTAACTGGCGCTGTATGAATATTTTGTTAATAAAGCTATAAAGTGAGATCGCATAAAATTATTTTTCGCCATTGATTCTTTACCGGTTAGTCGGTTGGAGGGGCTTCTAGTGAATTCACGAGCACACCACTAGTGCCTTTAATTTGATCCCAACGGGAAATGGTGATTGGACCAGATTTGAAAATCGGACAATAGCGTCTAAATTCTTCTTTCACTGGGAGTCGAAACCGAGTACCCTTATAACCAAGGGCAGGTACAAAATCAACACGGCATATAATCGTCTACGGCAGTTTTCCTCGGAGGAAGTATCTGAGATTCATAATGGAGTAATTCTGAGCCTTGGGAAAATGACTAGCAACTGGAGTCAAGAACTTGATGAGATCAACAAACTCACCCATCGTCCTGATCTACTTGAATCTAACTCCAACGCAATCACTTAAAACCATCGCGAGGACATTGCAGCTTTGCAAAAGCAATGCAACCTGCTTGAAAACTAGGGAATCTCGCGATCCAGCCTGAAGAAAACCTTAGAAGCTTGTTCCATCGATTTTGTCACACTATTGATTGCAAGCCACCTCTCGTAATGAAGCCTTTTGGTACGAGGCAACCACCAATTCTTATAAAATTCAGTAACACTCTTGAGAGAAATACTGCTTTGAAGCTGAATGCAAAATGCCACTGAGCTGCGTCTGCTCGATTTGGTCACTGAATCGAGCAACCCCAGGTATCCTGGATATTCTTATGAATCATACGATTCCAATTTGCGAACAAACATGCCACACTATGGGCTGTCAAAACGTCCATACGAAGCGCCAGAGAAACATTTCTCCGTTTTTTTTGAAAAATTTGCCCAAACAATTGTTAATAGGTCAATTTTTCAACTGTATCCTCTAGATCAAGTTACAAGCTACAAAAAATTGTCCTGTAATTTTTTCGTAGGGCCCACCGTTCCCGAGATATGGGCTGTCAAAACTTCCATTTGAAGCACCAGAGAACACACATTTTTCCCTTGTTTTGTAAAATTTGCCCAAATAATGGTTAAAAGGTGAATTTTTTAATTGCATCCTCTAGATCAAGTTACAAGCTACAAAAAATTGTACTGTGATTTTTTCGTAGGGCCCACCGTTCCCGAGATATGGGCTGTCAAAACTTCCATTTGAAGCGCCAGAGAAACACATTTCTCCGTTTTTTTGAAAAATTTGCCCAAATAATTGTTAATAGGACAATTTTTCAACTGTATCCTCTAGATCAAGTCACAAGCTACAAAAAATTGTACTGTAATTTTTTCGTAGGGCCCACCGTTCCCGAGATATGGGCTGTCAAAACTTCCATACGAAGCGCCAGAGAAACACATTTCTCCGTTTTTTCGAAAAATTTGCCCAAATAATTGTTAATAGGTCAATTTTTCAACTGTATCCTCTAGATCAAGTTACAAGCTACAAAAAATTGTACTGTAATTTTTTCGTAGGGCCCACCGTTCCCGAGATATGGGCTGTCAAAACTTCCATTTGAAGCACTAGAGAACACACATTTTTCCCTTTTTTTGTAAAATTTGCCCAAATAATGGTTAAAAGGTGAATTTTTCAATTGCATCCTCTAGATCAAGTTACAAGCTACAAAAAATTGTACTGTAATTTTTTCGTAGGGCCCACCGTTCCCGAGATATGGGCTGTCAAAACTTCCATTTGAAGCACCAGAGAACACACATTTTTCCCTTTTTTTGGAAATTTGCCCAAATAATGGCTAAAAGGTGAATTTTTCAATTGCATCCTCTAGATCAAGTTACAAGCTACAAAAAATTGTACTGTAATTTATTCGTAGGGCCCACCGTTCCCGAGATATGGGCTGTCAAAACTTCCATACGAAGCGCCAGAGAAACACATTTCTCCGTTTTTTTGAAAAATTTGCCCAAATAATTGTTAATAGGTCTATTTTTCAACTGTATCCTCTAGATCAAGTTACAAGCTACAAAAAATTGTACTGTAATTTTTTCGTAGGGCCCACCGTTCCCGAGATATGGGCTGTCAAAACTTCCATTTGAAGCACCAGAGAACACACATTTTTCCCTTTTTTTGTAAAATTTGCCCAAATAATGGCTAAAAGGTGAATTTTTCAATTGCATCCTCTAGATCAAGTTACAAGCTACAAAAAATTGTACTGTAATTTTTTCGCAGGGCCCACCGTTCCCGAGATATGGGCTGTCAAAACTTCCATACGAAGCGCCGGAGAAACAAATTTCTCCGTTTTTTTGAAAAATTTGCCCAAATAATTGTTAGTAGGTCAATTTTTCAACTGTATCCTCTAGATCAAGTTACAAGCTACAAAAAATTGTACTGTAATTTTTTCGTAGGGCCCACCGTTCCCGAGATATGGGCTGTCCAAACTTCCATTTGAAGCACCAGAGAACACACATTTTTCCCTTTTTTTGGAAATTTGCCCAAATAATGGCTAAAAGGTGAATTTTTCAATTGCATCCTCTAGATCAAGTTACAAGCTACAAAAAATTGTACTGTAATTTTTTCGTACGGCCCACCGTTCCCGAGATATGGGCTGTCAAAACTTCCATACGAGGCGCCAGAGAAACACATTTCTCCGTTTTTTTGAAAAATTTGCCCAAATAATTGTTAATAGGTCAATTTTTCAACTGTATCCTCTAGATCAAGTTACAAGCTACAAAAAATTGTACTGTAATTTTTTCGTAGGGCCCACCGTTCCCGAGATATGGGCTGTCAAAACTTCCATTTGAAGCACCAGAGAACACACATTTTTCCCTTTTTTTGTAAAATTTGCCCAAATAATGGCTGAAAGGTGAATTTTTCAATTGCATCCTCTAGATCAAGTTACAAGCTACAAAAAATTGTACTGTAATTTTTTCGCAGGGCCCACCGTTCCCGAGATATGGGCTGTCAAAACTTCCATATGAAGCGCCGGAGAAACAAATTTCTCCGTTTTTTTGAAAAATTTGCCCAAATAATTGTTAGTAGGTCAATTTTTCAACTGTATCCTCTAGATCAAGTTACAAGCTACAAAAAATTGTACTGTAATTTTTTCGTAGGGCCCACCGTTCCCGAGATATGGGCTGTCCAAACTTCCATTTGAAGCACCAGAGAACACACATTTTTCCCTTTTTTTGGAAATTTGCCCAAATAATGGCTAAAAGGTGAATTTTTCAATTGCATCCTCTAGATCAAGTTACAAGCTACAAAAAATTGTACTGTAATTTTTTCGTACGGCCCACCGTTCCCGAGATATGGGCTGTCAAAACTTCCATACGAAGCGCCAGAGAAACACATTTCTCCGTTTTTTTTTAAAATTTGCCCAAATAATTGTTAATAGGTCAATTTTTCAAATGTATCCTCTAGATCAAGTTACAAGCTACAAAAAATTGTACTGTAATTTTTTCGCAGGGCCCACCGTTCCCGAGATATGGGCTGTCAAAACTTCCATTTGAAGCACCAGAGAACACACATTTTTCCCTTTTTTTGTAAAATTTGCCCAAATAATGGCTAAAAGGTGAATTTTTCAATTGCATCCTCTAGATCAAGTTACAAGCTACAAACAATTGTACTGTAATTTTTTCGTAGGGCCCACCGTTCCCGAGATATGGGCTGTCAAAACTTCCCTTTTTTTCCCTTTTTTTGTAAAATTTGCCCAAATAATGGCTAAAAGGTGAATTCTTCAATTGCATCCTCTAGATCAAGTTACAAGCTACTAAAAATTGTACTGTAATTTTTTCGTAGGGCCCACCGTTCCCGAGATATGGGCTGTCAAAACTTCCATACGAAGCGCCAGAGAAACACATTTCTCCGTTTTTTTTAAAAATTTGCCCAAATAATTGTTAATAGGTCAATTTTTCAACTGTATCCTCTAGATCAAGTTACAAGCTACTAAAAATTGTACTGTAATTTTTTCGTAGGGCCCACCGTTCCCGAGATATGGGCTGTCAAAACTTCCATTTGAAGCACCAGAGAACACACATTTTTCCCTTTTTTTGTAAAATTTGCCCAAATAATGGCTGAAAGGTGAATTTTTCAATTGCATCCTCTAGATCAAGTTACAAGCTACAAAAAATTGTACTGTAATTTTTTCGTAGGGCCCACCGTTCCCGAGATATGGGCTGTCAAAACTTCCATTTGAAGCACCAGAGAACACACATTTTTCCCTTTTTTGGAAATTTGCCCAAATAATGGCTAAAAGGTGAATTTTTCAATTGCATCCTCTAGATCAAGTTACAAGCTACAAAAAATTGTACTGTAATTTTTTCGTAGGGCCCACCGTTCCCGAGATATGGGCTGTCAAAACTTCCATACGAAGCGCCAGAGAAACACATTTCTCCGTTTTTTTGAAAAATTTGCCCAAATAATTGTTAATAGGTCAATTTTTCAACTGTATCCTCTAGATCAAGTTACAAGCTACTAAAAATTGTACTGTAATTTTTTCGTAGGGCCCACCGTTCCCGAGATATGGGCTGTCAAAACTTCCATTTGAAGCACCAGAGAACACACATTTTTCCCATTTTTTGTAAAATTTGCCCAAATAATGGCTGAAAGGTGAATTTTTCAATTGCATCCTCTAGATCAAGTTACAAGCTACAAAAAATTGTACTGTAATTTTTTCGTAGGGCCCACCGTTCCCGAGATATGGGCTGTCAAAACTTTCATACGAAGCGCCGGAGAAACACATTTCTCCGTTTTTTTGAAGAATTTGCCCAAATAATTGTTAATAGGTCAATTTTTCAACTGTATCCTCTAGATCAAGTTACAAGCTACTAAAAATTGTACTGTAATTTTTTCGTAGGGCCCACCGTTCCCGAGATATGGGCTGTCAAAACTTCCATTTGAAGCACCAGAGAACACACATTTTTCCCTTTTTTTGTAAAATTTGCCCAAATAATGGCTGAAAGGTGAATTTTTCAATTGCATCCTCTAGATCAAGTTACAAGCTACAAAAAATTGTACTGTAATTTTTTCGCAGGGCCCACCGTTCCCGAGATATGGGCTGTCAAAACTTCCATATGAAGCGCCGGAGAAACACATTTCTCCGTTTTTTTGAAAAATTTGCCCAAATAATTGTTAGTAGGTCAATTTTTCAACTGTATCCTCTAGATCAAGTTACAAGCTACAAAAAATTGTACTGTAATTTTTTCGTAGGGCCCACCGTTCCCGAGATATGGGCTGTCCAAACTTCCATTTGAAGCACCAGAGAACACACATTTTTCCCTTTTTTTGGAAATTTGCCCAAATAATGGCTAAAAGGTGAATTTTTCAATTGCATCCTCTAGATCAAGTTACAAGCTACAAAAAATTGTACTGTAATTTTTTCGTACGGCCCACCGTTCCCGAGATATGGGCTGTCAAAACTTCCATACGAAGCGCCAGAGAAACACATTTCTCCGTTTTTTTTTAAAATTTGCCCAAATAATTGTTAATAGGTCAATTTTTCAAATGTATCCTCTAGATCAAGTTACAAGCTACAAAAAATTGTACTGTAATTTTTTCGCAGGGCCCACCGTTCCCGAGATATGGGCTGTCCAAACTTCCATTTGAAGCACCAGAGAACACACATTTTTCCCTTTTTTTGGAAATTTGCCCAAATAATGGCTAAAAGGTGAATTTTTCAATTGCATCCTCTAGATCAAGTTACAAGCTACAAAAAATTGTACTGTAATTTTTTCGTACGGCCCACCGTTCCCGAGATATGGGCTGTCAAAACTTCCATACGAAGCGCCAGAGAAACACATTTCTCCGTTTTTTTTTAAAATTTGCCCAAATAATTGTTAATAGGTCAATTTTTCAAATGTATCCTCTAGATCAAGTTACAAGCTACAAAAAATTGTACTGTAATTTTTTCGTAGGGCCCACCGTTCCCGAGATATGGGCTGTCAAAACTTCCCTTTTTTTCCCTTTTTTTGTAAAATTTGCCCAAATAATGGCTAAAAGGTGAATTCTTCAATTGCATCCTCTAGATCAAGTTACAAGCTACTAAAAATTGTACTGTAATTTTTTCGTAGGGCCCACCGTTCCCGAGATATGGGCTGTCAAAACTTCCATACGAAGCGCCAGAGAAACACATTTCTCCGTTTTTTTTAAAAATTTGCCCAAATAATTGTTAATAGGTCAATTTTTCAACTGTATCCTCTAGATCAAGTTACAAGCTACTAAAAATTGTACTGTAATTTTTTCGTAGGGCCCACCGTTCCCGAGATATGGGCTGTCAAAACTTCCATTTGAAGCACCAGAGAACACACATTTTTCCCTTTTTTTGTAAAATTTGCCCAAATAATGGCTGAAAGGTGAATTTTTCAATTGCATCCTCTAGATCAAGTTACAAGCTACAAAAAATTGTACTGTAATTTTTTCGTAGGGCCCACCGTTCCCGAGATATGGGCTGTCAAAACTTCCATTTGAAGCACCAGAGAACACACATTTTTCCCTTTTTTGGAAATTTGCCCAAATAATGGCTAAAAGGTGAATTTTTCAATTGCATCCTCTAGATCAAGTTACAAGCTACAAAAAATTGTACTGTAATTTTTTCGCAGGGCCCACCGTTCCCGAGATATGGGCTGTCAAAACTTCCATTTGAAGCACCAGAGAACACACATTTTTCCCTTTTTTTGTAAAATTTGCCCAAATAATGGCTAAAAGGTGAATTTTTCAATTGCATCCTCTAGATCAAGTTACAAGCTACAAACAATTGTACTGTAATTTTTTCGTAGGGCCCACCGTTCCCGAGATATGGGCTGTCAAAACTTCCATACGAAGCGCCAGAGAAACACATTTCTCCGTTTTTTTGAAAAATTTGCCCAAATAATTGTTAATAGGTCAATTTTTCAACTGTATCCTCTAGATCAAGTTACAAGCTACTAAAAATTGTACTGTAATTTTTTCGTAGGGCCCACCGTTCCCGAGATATGGGCTGTCAAAACTTCCATTTGAAGCACCAGAGAACACACATTTTTCCCATTTTTTGTAAAATTTGCCCAAATAATGGCTGAAAGGTGAATTTTTCAATTGCATCCTCTAGATCAAGTTACAAGCTACAAAAAATTGTACTGTAATTTTTTCGCAGGGCCCACCGTTCCCGAGATATGGGCTGTCAAAACTTCCATACGAAGCGCCAGAGAAACACATTTCTCCGTTTTTTTGAAAAATTTGCCCAAATAATTGTTAATAGGTCAATTTTTCAACTGTATCCTCTAGATCAAGTTACAAGCTACTAAAAATTGTACTGTAATTTTTTCGTAGGGCCCACCGTTCCCGAGATATGGGCTGTCAAAACTTTCATACGAAGCGCCGGAGAAACACATTTCTCCGTTTTTTTGAAGAATTTGCCCAAATAATTGTTAATAGGTCAATTTTTCAAATGTATCCTCTAGATCAAGTTACAAGCTACAAATAATTGTTAATAGGTCAATTTTTCAACTGTATCCTCTAGATCAAGTTACAAGCTACTAAAAATTGTACTGTAATTTTTTCGTAGGGCCCACCGTTCCCGAGATATGGGCTGTCAAAACTTCCATTTGAAGCACCAGAGAACACACATTTTTCCCATTTTTTGTAAAATTTGCCCAAATAATGGCTGAAAGGTGAATTTTTCAATTGCATCCTCTAGATCAAGTTACAAGCTACAAAAAATTGTACTGTAATTTTTTCGCAGGGCCCACCGTTCCCGAGATATGGGCTGTCAAAACTTCCATACGAAGCGCCA
The DNA here is from genome assembly GCA_964034865.1 of Eristalis intricaria. Classification (NCBI taxonomy): domain Eukaryota; kingdom Metazoa; phylum Arthropoda; class Insecta; order Diptera; family Syrphidae; genus Eristalis; species Eristalis intricaria. The sequence goes on from OZ035877.1 coordinate 13,263,473, forward strand.
GAGAAACACATTTCTCCGTTTTTTTGAAAAATTTGCCCAAATAATTGTTAATAGGTCAATTTTTCAACTGTATCCTCTAGATCAAGTTACAAGCTACTAAAAATTGTACTGTAATTTTTTCGTAGGGCCCACCGTTCCCGAGATATGGGCTGTCAAAACTTTCATACGAAGCGCCGGAGAAACACATTTCTCCGTTTTTTTGAAGAATTTGCCCAAATAATTGTTAATAGGTCAATTTTTCAAATGTATCCTCTAGATCAAGTTACAAGCTACAAAAAATTGTACTGTAATTTTTTCGCAGGGCCCACCGTTCCCGAGATATGGGCTGTCAAAACTTCCATTTGAAGCACCAGAGAACACACATTTTTCCCTTTTTTTGTAAAATTTGCCCAAATAATGGCTAAAAGGTGAATTTTTCAATTGCATCCTCTAGATCAAGTTACAAGCTACAAACAATTGTACTGTAATTTTTTCGTAGGGCCCACCGTTCCCGAGATATGGGCTGTCAAAACTTCCCTTTTTTTCCCTTTTTTTGTAAAATTTGCCCAAATAATGGCTAAAAGGTGAATTCTTCAATTGCATCCTCTAGATCAAGTTACAAGCTACTAAAAATTGTACTGTAATTTTTTCGTAGGGCCCACCGTTCCCGAGATATGGGCTGTCAAAACTTCCATACGAAGCGCCAGAGAAACACATTTCTCCGTTTTTTTTAAAAATTTGCCCAAATAATTGTTAATAGGTCAATTTTTCAACTGTATCCTCTAGATCAAGTTACAAGCTACTAAAAATTGTACTGTAATTTTTTCGTAGGGCCCACCGTTCCCGAGATATGGGCTGTCAAAACTCCCATTTGAAGCACCAGAGAACACACATTTTTCCCTTTTTTTGTAAAATTTGCCCAAATAATGGCTGAAAGGTGAATTTTTCAATTGCATCCTCTAGATCAAGTTACAAGCTACAAAAAATTGTACTGTAATTTTTTCGTAGGGCCCACCGTTCCCGAGATATGGGCTGTCAAAACTTCCATTTGAAGCACCAGAGAACACACATTTTTCCCTTTTTTTGTAAAATTTGCCCAAATAATGGCTGAAAGGTGAATTTTTCAATTGCATCCTCTAGATCAAGTTACAAGCTACAAAAAATTGTACTGTAATTTTTTCGTAGGGCCCACCGTTCCCGAGATATGGGCTGTCAAAACTTCCATTTGAAGCACCAGAGAACACACATTTTTCCCTTTTTTTGTAAAATTTGCCCAAATAATGGCTAAAAGGTGAATTTTTCAATTGCATCCTCTAGATCAAGTTACAAGCTACAAACAATTGAACTGTAATTTTTTCGTAGGGCCCACCGTTCCCGAGATATGGGCTGTCAAAACTTCCATTTGAAGCACCAGAGAACACACATTTTTCCCATTTTTTGTAAAATTTGCCCAAATAATGGCTGAAAGGTGAATTTTTCAATTGCATCCTCTAGATCAAGTTACAAGCTACAAAAAATTGTACTGTAATTTTTTCGTAGGGCCCACCGTTCCCGAGATATGGGCTGTCAAAACTTTCATACGAAGCGCCGGAGAAACACATTTCTCCGTTTTTTTGAAGAATTTGCCCAAATAATTGTTAATAGGTCAATTTTTCAACTGTATCCTCTAGATCAAGTTACAAGCTACAAAAAATTGTACTGTAATTTTTTCGTAGGGCCCACCGTTCCCGAGATATGGGCTGTCAAAACTTCCATACGAAGCGCCGGAGAAACACATTTCTCCGTTTTTTTGAAGAATTTGCCCAAATAATTGTTAATAGGTCAATTTTTCAACTGTATCCTCTAGATCAAGTTACAAGCTACAAAAAATTGTACTGTAATTTTTTCGTAGGGCCCACCGTTCCCGAGATATGGGCTGTCAAAACTTCCATACGAAGCGCCGGAGAAACACATTTCTCCGTTTTTTTGAAGAATTTGCCCAAATAATTGTTAATAGGTCAATTTTTCAACTGTATCCTCTAGATCAAGTTACAAGCTACAAAAAATTGTACTGTAATTTTTTCGTAGGGCTCACCGTTCCCGAGATATGGGTTGTCAAAACTTCCATTTGAAGCACCAGAGAACACACATTTTTCCCTTTTTTTGTAAAATTTGCCCAAATAATGGCTAAAAGGTGAATTTTTTAATTGCATCCTCTAGATCAAGTTACTACTTTCGTAGGGCCCACCGTTCCCGAGATATGGGCTGTCAAAACTTCCATTTGAAGCACCAGAGAACACACATTTTTCCCTTTTTTTGTAAAATTTGCCCAAATAATGGCTAAAAGGTGAATTTTTTAATTGCATCCTCTAGATCAAGTTACAAGCTACAAAAAATTGTACCGTAATTTTTTCGTAGGGCCCACCGTCAACACACATTTTTCCCTTTCTTTGTAAAATTTGCCCAAATAATGGCTAAAAGGTGAATTTTTTAATTGCATCCTCTAGATCAAGTTACAAGCTACAAAAAATTGTACTGTAATTTTTTCGTAGGGCCCACCGTTCGCGAGATATGGGCTGTCAAAACTTCCATTTGAAGCACCAGAGAACACACATTTTTCCCTTTTTTTGGAAATTTGCCCAAATAATGGCTAAAAGGTGAATTTTTCAATTGCATCCTCTAGATCAAGTTACAAGCTACAAAAAATTGTACTGTAATTTTTTCGTAGGGCCCACCGTTCCCGAGATATGGGCTGTCAAAACTTCCATACGAAGCGCCGGAGAAACACATTTCTCCGTTTTTTTGAAGAATTTGCCCAAATAATTGTTAATAGGTCAATTTTTCAACTGTATCCTCTAGATCAAGTTACAAGCTACAAAAAATTGTACTGTAATTTTTTCGTAGGGCCCACCGTTCCCGAGATATGGGCTGTCAAAACTTCCATTTGAAGCACCAGAGAACACACATTTTTCCCTTTCTTTGTAAAATTTGCCCAAATAATGGCTAAAAGGTGAATTTTTCAATTGCATCCTCTAGATCAAGTTACAAGCTACAAAAAATTGTACTGTAATTTTTTCGTAGGGCCCACCGTTCCCGAGATATGGGCTGTCAAAACTTCCATACGAAGCGCCGGAGAAACACATTTCTCCGTTTTTTTGAAGAATTTGCCCAAATAATTGTTAATAGGTCAATTTTTCAACTGTATCCTCTAGATCAAGTTACAAGCTACAAAAAATTGTACTGTAATTTTTTCGTAGGGCCCACCGTTCCCGAGATATGGGCTGTCAAAACTTCCATTTGAAGCACCAGAGAACACACATTTTTCCCTTTGGGCTGTCAAAACTTCCATTTGAAGCACCAGAGAACACACATTTTTCCCTTTTTTTGTAAAATTTGCCCAAATAATGGCTAAAAGGTGAATTTTTCAATTGCATCCTCTAGATCAAGTTACAAGCTACAAAAAATTGTACTGTAATTTTTTCGTAGGGCCCACCGTTCCCGAGATATGGGCTGTCAAAACTTCCATACGAAGCGCCGGAGAAACACATTTCTCCGTTTTTTTGAAGAATTTGCCCAAATAATTGTTAATAGGTCAATTTTTCAACTGTATCCTCTAGATCAAGTTACAAGCTACAAAAAATTGTACTGTAATTTTTTCGTAGGGCCCACCGTTCCCGAGATATGGGCTGTCAAAACTTCCATACGAAGCGCCGGAGAAACACATTTCTCCGTTTTTTTGAAGAATTTGCCCAAATAATTGTTAATAGGTCAATTTTTCAACTGTATCCTCTAGATCAAGTTACAAGCTACAAAAAATTGTACTGTAATTTTTTCGTAGGGCCCACCGTTCCCGAGATATGGGCTGTCAAAACTTCCATTTGAAGCACCAGAGAACACACATTTTTCCCTTTCTTTGTAAAATTTGCCCAAATAATGGCTAAAAGGTGAATTTTTTAATTGCATCCTCTAGATCAAGTTACAAGCTACAAAAAATTGTACTGTAATTTTTTCGTAGGGCCCACCGTTCCCGAGATATGGGCTGTCAAAACTTCCATACGAAGCGCCGGAGAAACACATTTCTCCGTTTTTTTGAAAAATTTGCCCAAATAATTGTTAATAGGTCAATTTTTCAACTGTATCCTCTAGATCAAGTTACAAGCTACAAAAAATTGTACTGTAATTTTTTCGTAGGGCCCACCGTTCCCGAGATATGGGCTGTCAAAACTTCCATTTGAAGCACCAGAGAACACACATTTTTCCCTTTTTTTGTAAAATTTGCCCAAATAATGGCTAAAAGGTGAATTTTTTAATTGCATCCTCTAGATCAAGTTACAAGCTACAAAAAATTGTACCGTAATTTTTTCGTAGGGCCCACCGTCAACACACATTTTTCCCTTTCTTTGTAAAATTTGCCCAAATAATGGCTAAAAGGTGAATTTTTTAATTGCATCCTCTAGATCAAGTTACAAGCTACAAAAAATTGTACTGTAATTTTTTCGTAGGGCCCACCGTTCGCGAGATATGGGCTGTCAAAACTTCCATTTGAAGCACCAGAGAACACACATTTTTCCCTTTTTTTGGAAATTTGCCCAAATAATGGCTAAAAGGTGAATTTTTCAATTGCATCCTCTAGATCAAGTTACAAGCTACAAAAAATTGTACTGTAATTTTTTCGTAGGGCCCACCGTTCCCGAGATATGGGCTGTCAAAACTTCCATACGAAGCGCCGGAGAAACACATTTCTCCGTTTTTTTGAAAAATTTGCCCAAATAATTGTTAATAGCTCAATTTTTCAACTGTATCCTCTAGATCAAGTTACAAGCTACAAAAAATTGTACTGTAATTTTTTCGTAGGGCCCACCGTTCCCGAGATATGGGCTGTCAAAACTTCCCTTTTTTCCCTTTTTTTTGTAAAATTTGCCCAAATAATGGCTGAAAGGTGAATTTTTCAATTGCATCCTCTAGATCAAGTTACAAGCTACAAAAAATTGTACTGTAATTTTTTCGTAGGGCCCACCGTTCCCGAGATATGGGCTGTCAAAACTTCCATTTGAAGCACCAGAGAACACACATTTTTCCCTTTTTTTGTAAAATTTGCCCAAATAATGGCTAAAAGGTGAATTTTTCAATTGCATCCTCTAGATCAAGTTACAAGCTACAAACAATTGAACTGTAATTTTTTCGTAGGGCCCACCGTTCCCGAGATATGGGCTGTCAAAACTTCCATTTGAAGCACCAGAGAACACACATTTTTCCCATTTTTTGTAAAATTTGCCCAAATAATGGCTGAAAGGTGAATTTTTCAATTGCATCCTCTAGATCAAGTTACAAGCTACAAAAAATTGTACTGTAATTTTTTCGTAGGGCCCACCGTTCCCGAGATATGGGCTGTCAAAACTTTCATACGAAGCGCCGGAGAAACACATTTCTCCGTTTTTTTGAAGAATTTGCCCAAATAATTGTTAATAGGTCAATTTTTCAACTGTATCCTCTAGATCAAGTTACAAGCTACTAAAAATTGTACTGTAATTTTTTCGTAGGGCCCACCGTTCCCGAGATATGGGCTGTCAAAACTTCCATTTGAAGCACCAGAGAACACACATTTTTCCCTTTTTTTGTAAAATTTGCCCAAATAATGGCTGAAAGGTGAATTTTTCAATTGCATCCTCTAGATCAAGTTACAAGCTACAAAAAATTGTACTGTAATTTTTTCGTAGGGCCCACCGTTCCCGAGATATGGGCTGTCAAAACTTCCATTTGAAGCACCAGAGAACACACATTTTTCCCTTTTTTGGAAATTTGCCCAAATAATGGCTAAAAGGTGAATTTTTCAATTGCATCCTCTAGATCAAGTTACAAGCTACAAAAAATTGTACTGTAATTTTTTCGCAGGGCCCACCGTTCCCGAGATATGGGCTGTCAAAACTTTCATACGAAGCGCCGGAGAAACACATTTCTCCGTTTTTTTTAAAAATTTGCCCAAATAATTGTTAATAGGTCAATTTTTCAACTGTATCCTCTAGATCAAGTTACAAGCTACTAAAAATTGTACTGTAATTTTTTCGTAGGGCCCACCGTTCCCGAGATATGGGCTGTCAAAACTTCCATTTGAAGCACCAGAGAACACACATTTTTCCCTTTTTTTGTAAAATTTGCCCAAATAATGGCTAAAAGGTGAATTTTTCAATTGCATCCTCTAGATCAAGTTACAAGCTACAAACAATTGAACTGTAATTTTTTCGTAGGGCCCACCGTTCCCGAGATATGGGCTGTCAAAACATCCATTTGAAGCACCAGAGAACACACATTTTTCCCATTTTTTGTAAAATTTGCCCAAATAATGGCTGAAAGGTGAATTTTTCAATTGCATCCTCTAGATCAAGTTACAAGCTACAAAAAATTGTACTGTAATTTTTTCGTAGGGCCCACCGTTCCCGAGATATGGGCTGTCAAAACTTTCATACGAAGCGCCGGAGAAACACATTTCTCCGTTTTTTTGAAGAATTTGCCCAAATAATTGTTAATAGGTCAATTTTTCAACTGTATCCTCTAGATCAAGTTACAAGCTACAAAAAATTGTACTGTAATTTTTTCGTAGGGCCCACCGTTCCCGAGATATGGGCTGTCAAAACTTCCATACGAAGCGCCGGAGAAACACATTTCTCCGTTTTTTTGAAGAATTTGCCCAAATAATTGTTAATAGGTCAATTTTTCAACTGTATCCTCTAGATCAAGTTACAAGCTACAAAAAATTGTACTGTAATTTTTTCGTAGGGCCCACCGTTCCCGAGATATGGGCTGTCAAAACTTCCATACGAAGCGCCGGAGAAACACATTTCTCCGTTTTTTTGAAGAATTTGCCCAAATAATTGTTAATAGGTCAATTTTTCAACTGTATCCTCTAGATCAAGTTACAAGCTACAAAAAATTGTACTGTAATTTTTTCGTAGGGCCCACCGTTCCCGAGATATGGGCTGTCAAAACTTCCATTTGAAGCACCAGAGAACACACATTTTTCCCTTTCTTTGTAAAATTTGCCCAAATAATGGCTAAAAGGTGAATTTTTTAATTGCATCCTCTAGATCAAGTTACAAGCTACAAAAAATTGTACTGTAATTTTTTCGTAGGGCCCACCGTTCCCGAGATATGGGCTGTCAAAACTCCCATACGAAGCGCCGGAGAAACACATTTCTCCTTTTTTTTGAAAAATTTGCCCAAATAATTGTTAATAGGTCAATTTTTCAACTGTATCCTCTAGATCAAGTTACAAGCTACTAAAAATTGTACTGTAATTTTTTCGTAGGGCCCACCGTTCCCGAGATATGGGCTGTCAAAACTTCCATTTGAAGCACCAGAGAACACACATTTTTCCCTTTTTTTGTAAAATTTGCCCAAATAATGGCTGAAAGGTGAATTTTTCACTTGCATCCTCTAGATCAAGTTACAAGCTACAAAAAATTGTACTGTAATTTTTTCGTAGGGCCCACCGTTCCCGAGATATGGGCTGTCAAAACTTCCATTTGAAGCACCAGAGAACACACATTTTTCCCTTTTTTTGTAAAATTTGCCCAAATAATGGCTGAAAGGTGAATTTTTCAATTGCATCCTCTAGATCAAGTTACAAGCTACAAAAAATTGTACTGTAATTTTTTCGTAGGGCCCACCGTTCCCGAGATATGGGCTGTCAAAACTTCCATTTGAAGCACCAGAGAACACACATTTTTCCCTTTTTTTGTAAAATTTGCCCAAATAATGGCTAAAAGGTGAATTTTTCAATTGCATCCTCTAGATCAAGTTACAAGCTACAAACAATTGAACTGTAATTTTTTCGTAGGGCCCACCGTTCCCGAGATATGGGCTGTCAAAACTTCCATTTGAAGCACCAGAGAACACACATTTTTCCCTTTTTTTGTAAAATTTGCCCAAATAATGGCTGAAAGGTGAATTTTTCAATTGCATCCTCTAGATCAAGTTACAAGCTACAAAAAATTGTACTGTAATTTTTTCGTAGGGCCCACCGTTCCCGAGATATGGGCTGTCAAAACTTCCATTTGAAGCACCAGAGAACACACATTTTTCCCTTTTTTTGTAAAATTTGCCCAAATAATGGCTAAAAGGTGAATTTTTCAATTGCATCCTCTAGATCAAGTTACAAGCTACAAACAATTGAACTGTAATTTTTTCGTAGGGCCCACCGTTCCCGAGATATGGGCTGTCAAAACTTCCATTTGAAGCACCAGAGAACACACATTTTTCCCATTTTTTGTAAAATTTGCCCAAATAATGGCTGAAAGGTGAATTTTTCAATTGCATCCTCTAGATCAAGTTACAAGCTACAAAAAATTGTACTGTAATTTTTTCGTAGGGCCCACCGTTCCCGAGATATGGGCTGTCAAAACTTTCATACGAAGCGCCGGAGAAACACATTTCTCCGTTTTTTTGAAGAATTTGCCCAAATAATTGTTAATAGGTCAATTTTTCAACTGTATCCTCTAGATCAAGTTACAAGCTACAAAAAATTGTACTGTAATTTTTTCGTAGGGCCCACCGTTCCCGAGATATGGGCTGTCAAAACTTCCATACGAAGCGCCGGAGAAACACATTTCTCCGTTTTTTTGAAGAATTTGCCCAAATAATTGTTAATAGGTCAATTTTTCAACTGTATCCTCTAGATCAAGTTACAAGCTACAAAAAATTGTACTGTAATTTTTTCGTAGGGCTCACCGTTCCCGAGATATGGGTTGTCAAAACTTCCATTTGAAGCACCAGAGAACACACATTTTTCCCCTTTTTTGTAAAATTTGCCCAAATAATGGCTAAAAGGTGAATTTTTTAATTGCATCCTCTAGATCAAGTTACAAGCTACAAAAAATTGTACTGTAATTTTTTCGTAGGGCCCACCGTTCCCGAGATATGGGCTGTCAAAACTTCCATTTGAAGCACCAGAGAACACACATTTTTCCTTTTTTTGTAAAATTTGCCCAAATAATGGCTAAAAGGTGAATTTTTTAATTGCATCCTCTAGATCAAGTTACAAGCTACAAAAAATTGTACCGTAATTTTTTCGTAGGGCCCACCGTCAACACACATTTTTCCCTTTCTTTGTAAAATTTGCCCAAATAATGGCTAAAAGGTGAATTTTTTAATTGCATCCTCTAGATCAAGTTACAAGCTACAAAAAATTGTACTGTAATTTTTTCGTAGGGCCCACCGTTCGCGAGATATGGGCTGTCAAAACTTCCATTTGAAGCACCAGAGAACACACATTTTTCCCTTTTTTTGGAAATTTGCCCAAATAATGGCTAAAAGGTGAATTTTTCAATTGCATCCTCTAGATCAAGTTACAAGCTACAAAAAATTGTACTGTAATTTTTTCGTAGGGCCCACCGTTCCCGAGATATGGGCTGTCAAAACTTCCATACGAAGCGCCGGAGAAACACATTTCTCCGTTTTTTTGAAGAATTTGCCCAAATAATTGTTAATAGGTCAATTTTTCAACTGTATCCTCTAGATCAAGTTACAAGCTACAAAAAATTGTACTGTAATTTTTTCGTAGGGCCCACCGTTCCCGAGATATGGGCTGTCAAAACTTCCATTTGAAGCACCAGAGAACACACATTTTTCCCTTTCTTTGTAAAATTTGCCCAAATAATGGCTAAAAGGTGAATTTTTCAATTGCATCCTCTAGATCAAGTTACAAGCTACAAAAAATTGTACTGTAATTTTTTCGTAGGGCCCACCGTTCCCGAGATATGGGCTGTCAAAACTTCCATACGAAGCGCCGGAGAAACACATTTCTCCGTTTTTTTGAAGAATTTGCCCAAATAATTGTTAATAGGTCAATTTTTCAACTGTATCCTCTAGATCAAGTTACAAGCTACAAAAAATTGTACTGTAATTTTTTCGTAGGGCCCACCGTTCCCGAGATATGGGCTGTCAAAACTTCCATACGAAGCGCCGGAGAAACACATTTCTCCGTTTTTTTGAAGAATTTGCCCAAATAATTGTTAATAGGTCAATTTTTCAACTGTATCCTCTAGATCAAGTTACAAGCTACAAAAAATTGTACTGTAATTTTTTCGTAGGGCCCACCGTTCCCGAGATATGGGCTGTCAAAACTTCCATACGAAGCGCCGGAGAAACACATTTCTCCGTTTTTTTTGAAGAATTTGCCCAAATAATTGTTAATAGGTCAATTTTTCAACTGTATCCTCTAGATCAAGTTACAAGCTACAAAAAATTGTACTGTAATTTTTTCGTAGGGCCCACCGTTCCCGAGATATGGGCTGTCAAAACTTCCATTTGAAGCACCAGAGAACACACATTTTTCCCTTTCTTTGTAAAATTTGCCCAAATAATGGCTAAAAGGTGAATTTTTTAATTGCATCCTCTAGATCAAGTTACAAGCTACAAAAAATTGTACTGTAATTTTTTCGTAGGGCCCACCGTTCCCGAGATATGGGCTGTCAAAACTTCCATTTGAAGCACCAGAGAACACACATTTTTCCCTTTGGGCTGTCAAAACTTCCATTTGAAGCACCAGAGAACACACATTTTTCCCTTTTTTTGTAAAATTTGCCCAAATAATGGCTAAAAGGTGAATTTTTCAATTGCATCCTCTAGATCAAGTTACAAGCTACAAAAAATTGTACTGTAATTTTTTCGTAGGGCCCACCGTTCCCGAGATATGGGCTGTCAAAACTTCCATACGAAGCGCCGGAGAAACACATTTCTCCGTTTTTTTGAAGAATTTGCCCAAATAATTGTTAATAGGTCAATTTTTCAACTGTATCCTCTAGATCAAGTTACAAGCTACAAAAAATTGTACTGTAATTTTTTCGTAGGGCCCACCGTTCCCGAGATATGGGCTGTCAAAACTTCCATACGAAGCGCCGGAGAAACACATTTCTCCGTTTTTTTGAAGAATTTGCCCAAATAATTGTTAATAGGTCAATTTTTCAACTGTATCCTCTAGATCAAGTTACAAGCTACAAAAAATTGTACTGTAATTTTTTCGTAGGGCCCACCGTTCCCGAGATATGGGCTGTCAAAACTTCCATTTGAAGCACCAGAGAACACACATTTTTCCCTTTCTTTGTAAAATTTGCCCAAATAATGGCTAAAAGGTGAATTTTTTAATTGCATCCTCTAGATCAAGTTACAAGCTACAAAAAATTGTACTGTAATTTTTTCGTAGGGCCCACCGTTCCCGAGATATGGGCTGTCAAAACTTCCATACGAAGCGCCGGAGAAACACATTTCTCCGTTTTTTTGAAAAATTTGCCCAAATAATTGTTAATAGGTCAATTTTTCAACTGTATCCTCTAGATCAAGTTACAAGCTACAAAAAATTGTACTGTAATTTTTTCGTAGGGCCCACCGTTCCCGAGATATGGGCTGTCAAAACTTCCATTTGAAGCACCAGAGAACACACATTTTTCCCTTTTTTTGGAAATTTGCCCAAATAATTGTTAATAGGTCAATTTTTCAACTGTATCCTCTAGATCAAGTTACAAGCTACAAAAAATTCTACTGTAATTTTTTCGTAGGGCCCACCGTTCCCGAGATATGGGCTGTCAAAACTTCCATTTGAAGCACCAGAGAACACACATTTTTCCCTTTCTTTGTAAAATTTGCCCAAATAATGGCTAAAAGGTGAATTTTTTAATTGCATCCTCTAGATCAAGTTACAAGCTACAAAAAATTGTACTGTAATTTTTTCGTAGGGCCCACCGTTCCCGAGATATGGGCTGTCAAAACTTCCATTTGAAGCACCAGAGAACACACATTTTTCCCTTTGGGCTGTCAAAACTTCCATTTGAAGCACCAGAGAACACACACTTTTCCCTTTTTTTGTAAAATTTGCCCAAATAATGGCTAAAAGGTGAATTTTTCAATTGCATCCTCTAGATCAAGTTACAAGCTACAAAAAATTGTACTGTAATTTTTTCGTAGGGCCCACCGTTCCCGAGATATGGGCTGTCAAAACTTCCATTTGAAGCACCAGAGAACACACATTTTTCCCTTTTTTTGGAAATTTGCCCAAATAATTGTTAATAGGTCAATTTTTCAACTGTATCCTCTAGATCAAGTTACAAGCTACAAAAAATTGTACTGTAATTTTTTCGTAGGGCCCACCGTTCCCTAGATATGGGCTGTCAAAACTTCCATTTGAAGCACCAGAGAACACACATTTTTCCCTTTCTTTGTAAAATTTGCCCAAATAATGGCTAAAAGGTGAATTTTTTAATTGCATCCTCTAGATCAAGTTACAAGCTACAAAAAATTGTACTGTAATTTTTTCGTAGGGCCCACCGTTCCCGAGATATGGGCTGTCAAAACTTCCATTTGAAGCACCAGAGAACACACATTTTTCCCTTTCTTTGTAAAATTTGCCCAAATAATGGCTAAAAGGTGAATTTTTTAATTGCATCCTCTAGATCAAGTTACAAGCTACAAAAAATTGTACTGTAATTTTTTCGTAGGGCCCACCGTTCCCGAGATATGGGCTGTCAAAACTTCCATACGAAGCGCCAGAGAAACACATTTCTCCGTTTTTTTGAAAAATTTGCCCAAATAATTGTTAATGGGTCAATTTTTCAACTGTATCCTCTAGATCAAGTTACAAGCTACTAAAAATTGTACTGTAATTTTTTCGTAGGGCCCACCGTTCCCGAGATATGGGCTGTCAAACTTCCATTTGAAGCACCAGAGAACACACATTTTTCCCTTTTTTTGTAAAATTTGCCCAAATAATTGTTAATAGGTGAATTTTTCAATTGCATCCTCTAGATCAAGATCCTACTAAATAACTCCACACTAGTTATTTAGTAGGAATCTTGTTGGGCGAGGAGAATGTCCATGTCTTAGGGTGACCAGCACAGTTCCCCTATCGGAAGATCGGAATTTACGTGCGATCTCCAGGCCTCCTTAAACATAGAGTAAAACACATCAGAGCCTGTGTCTAGATGTATCCAGGTGAGTTTTTGGACCTGTCCAGTCACCTAGACCTCCGTCTGCCAAGTGGTCGCCTATGAATGAAAGCAAAATTTCGTATGGGTAAATGAGCCTGTTCAAAGTTGTAGAATGCTGTCATGGAAAATGTCCGAGTTCTGAAATAAGCAAGGATCCCACTTTTTCGTTTGTTATTTTGCTTGGTACTGTAACAAATTGGAAAAGAGTAAGATCTGCGTGCGATTTGTTCCACATTCTCTCGCATAGCATCAAGAACACTCTATAATAGCTCGCCAAAACCAAACCTTCTCGCTTAAACCTGAATGTGTCCTAGACTCATATTAGCGCTGAAGAGGAACACTAGCAGGATGATTCCTAGAATCCAGAATGCATTGCAATTGGCTGCTCATACGAATTGGGAGAAACTGTATAATTGTAGATGCGGCTGGCATTGACTACATCGAAAGCGGACGGCGTGTTGCCACTCTACCATTTTCCCCAATTGATAGAGAGGCAGTTTAAATGTATCTGCAACTAACCCTGGGCAAGAGGAGTGCTCTCAGCTAAATCAAGAACAGTCAACTTGCCAATATGGAGAGAATCAAGAACTCCATCGACCCTGATGAAACAGACGAGTCTACTTTTGCCAGACTCATCACATACCTTCTTTGCGGAACTATGACCCTGTACTCTACCACCCAAAGTATTGCTTTGTATTCCATCGTAAAGCGACATGACTTTCAGGAGTCCTTCTTCCTCCTTTCAAGTCCTTTTTGGTTTAAGAAGAGGGTTCCGCCCTTGAATCTTACCCCCATTTACGTCTCTGTGAATGTATGTGAAGAGATGCAGTCACGAAATGTAATGCTTGAACACCTGTATTGGCCGACGATAGGCTCTATCGCCTGCCAGGCACGGCGGAGGCCCAATACTGTCGGACAACTTTAGTACATTCTGTAATGACTAGTCACATTCAGAGGCGCACTAGTCAACTCAAACTAAAGCCATTCATCATAAATAGGCAACGATGGTAACACCAAAGGTAGCTGGATGTATGTGTAGTCTAATTGAACAACTGAGACACTGACAGTCTTCGCAGGCGATAGCCCTAAATAAAGTTTAACATACGAGACCTCAAACAACTTGGAGTGCGTCGCATCCTACATACCCACCACATCACAACCATCTAATGTCTGAAGAGTCCCACTCAACATTTCAACACCGCCTCTCCCATTCAAAGTTAATTTCGATGCTACACTTTCCCAAGAATGCTCCCCAACATAAGCACTCCTCAGGCCTTAGTTCCCAAATGTCGATACCGCACATCAGCAGTCGATATCAAATGGTACCGCCAATCGATCCACTCGGAGTTTATCACTTGCCCACACCCACCCACACCGACCCCCATTCCGCTTTTACGCAAGCGCCAAGCACTTACGGCCAATATAAACAATGAATCCAAAACAATCTTAATTCTTAGCCACAGAAAGACGTGATAATTGCACCACCGCAGTGCTATACCCAGCCGCTGCGCCGCCGAATGCCTTCGATAAACAAACAGCCGTGAACGTGTTCAAGCCATCGGCTAACTTTCGACTCAAGACCGCACGAAACAACGAACCCCAGTGTTGCCCAACTGGACCAAAAGCATTCCGATGACGACGGCCACCACGGGTGCTGGTCAAATGTGATCGCAAAGTTCCGCGCCGCACCGCCGAAGTTGCCTCACTCGACATGGAATCCCGCGCATGTAAGCTGTTGATTCGCGCCTCGGAAATCATAATCCGCAGCGGCGTGCCATGCTTTTACTCTCGGTATCTGCCGCAAGTTCAATTAACAATTGAGCAACACCTGTGTGAGCAATACACGGCCCGGCCACACTGGCAGCGTACTTCGAATTGACGCTGATATCGTGCCGCTGATTAGCCAGCTCTGTGGTACCGCGACGCCGACTTAACAATTAAATTTCGAAAGACCCTCCCCGGCCCCCACAAGCTGAACCCACTTAGCGGCCCGATTCCCGAAAAGCTTCGAGATGATAAATTGATTTGTGTCCATCGTCAATGGAGCCGCTTCGGGGCGGCGGTGTTGGCGGCGGCCGCCTGTAGAGAGGACGGCATCAAGCTGCTGCAAGAAACACCCGATACGGTGGAGTGCCGATATGCAGTCCAGGCGGTGTGTGACGCAACACCTGTTCCGCCCGGTAACGCTTTTCGAAAAGCTGTCCGGTTGTGCCCACATTCCTGCGAGAGCCCAGAGCCGCCTGCGTTGGGACATATGGGTAAATGAATAGGCCGCTGCCGGGATATGAGCACGGCTAACGGCTCGCCGGGGGCATCAATCAAATTGGACCGCAGGAAAGGTGGCCACTCCACGTATCTGCATAGAGTCGAGAGATCGGTGCTTTGTTGAGTGTTAACTCAGGGTCATCGGGTCGCTGTGTTTCGGGTTACCCAGAGAGCATTCCTCCGGACGGCAGTGCGGGCAGGTGGAGCCTTGTGGCGGTGGATTGCATACCCCAGTGTGGCTGCGATGATCAATTGATTTCTCGTTTTCGATTTGGGATACTCATTTCCCACGCTATTTGAGTGGCTCGGCGTGGATCTCGACTCCGGGTCGTGGAGCTTTGGGAAGTTGTACCAAAGCTGTGTTGTTGCACACGGGGGTACATGGACATGGACATGGACGTGGATGTGGAATGTTGCCCAGTGTTGCGCGTGCTGGTGGTGGTGCCATTGGCTTTTGCCTGTCTATTGTTTTCGGCGAGGTATGTTCTTTTTGTTCCGTCGTCGTTCCGTGCACAATTGGACTGAGAGTTATGTAAGCTCGACTGCATTTGCGTCCAGTTGTGAAGTGCATTGTTATCGGGTGCTTTGTGCAGCGCGACTGTAGGTGGCACTGTGATGGCGTATTAATTAGGTTGATCGTTACTGTTTCTTTCTTTCGGAGGGGAGACAAAAACGGAGCTCGAGAGCGTGTGGCAATGACGGTTGGGAATTGGGTAACAATGCGATAAGAGCGTGCTGCGGAACCAAATCAACTGTCAGCGTGGTATCGGATTTGAAGATTAGATTCGACTTGTGGTGAGAGACCACCCCTTCATTGCATCCGGTTGAGTTATGACTTGAGGCGGCCGATTGGGTCAGGAATGTGGGGCATTTTTCGTTGCGGCTTTCTTTGACTGGCTGGTGGTGAAGGGACAGTGTTTGCCGCTCATGGTCTTGTACTTCTTTTGACGATATCCTATTGGAACAGAGTGGTATTGCGGAGGAAGGATAAGTTCAGGGCTTCACTCTCGATGGATAAAAGTGTTTGTCGTTAGAGTGAAGTGGCCTGATCCTTTGCTTCTTCTGCCTGTGCCTGGAGGGACTTCTTTCTACACTAAGTTCTTATTAAAGGAGCAATCATGAACCGCCTCCTATCTATAAATGCAAGTAGAGCATAGTGCGTGGGAGATATCATCAAAATTGGAGACGAAAATGGACGTTAAATTTTGCAAATTTTGCGCTTCTGAAATGTCCCTCTGGAGCATAAATTAGGATGAATTTGACCGGTGGCATAGGTTATGTTGGCTTTGAGAGGGGCTGTGGTCCTTGACTTATTCGGATAGACCTGCCGGTTCAGATAACCCGACAAGAAAAAGTCTAAAGGGGTAAAATCGCACGATCTCGTTGGCCAGTTCACATCACCTCCCGTGAGATGAGCTGAGCATGCCCTCGAATCTGTCGTGCAGAATTTCCAATGTGGTATGGGTTGTGTGGCCAGTAGCGCCGTCCTGTTGAAACCACTCTCTTTTGTGACCATTTCATCCGATTTAGGCCAAAGGAAGGTGGTGATCGTCGTTATATAGCGCTTGCCGTTGACGGTGATGTCCTGGCAAATGTTCTCAATGAAACCGCCACCCCAAGATCCACACATAAAGATACTTTTGCGGGATCCGTTGGACACTTTTGGATCTCATGTGGATTGGTATAGTCCCAAATTTGACAATTTTGTTTGTTGGCTATGTCATCTTCATCCAGAAAAGGTTTTCACCTATTGGCGACCGTAAAAAGGGTGAATCAGAACTGCCCGAGCAGAACACCCATTTTGATAAACCAATTTTATCACCTGCACGGTGACACCAGTCCACGGTGACAAAGAGGCAGCCAATTTGACAGATTTACGGTATGGCCACTATTAACTGCCAGAGATCGAAAGTCCCTATTGGAACACCCTTTATTATGTTGAAACAGCTGGTTAATCTTAGGTCGCATAAGGTTTCCTCCATTTCGATGGTGTGCTATGTTTTTTAAATGCACATTTGCACATTAGATATTAAAACGACATCATTTGTGGCATTTTGAGAGATGTTCCTGGTAATCTACTCAATTCGACAGCTGATGGTCCATGGGTTATATCGAAGATGCAAAGAGAAGGTGATTTTAAATCGCTTATAGAAAACGTTTGGAAGCACTTAAAGTTCTACCAGCTGTTTGAAAGCATTTAAAGATCATCCAAAATATTGAGTACTTTGGTGACTTCGAAAAGAATACAGTAGCATCTTCACAGCGCAACATCATTTGAAGGGAACAGAGATTGAGACATTACTTACCCCTCTTTAACAAGGTTAGGTTAGGTTAGGTAGGAGGGTTACTAGCGCATTCACCAGCACACTTGAACCATGTTGGTCCATTGTGATACCCATAGTCAGACGACTATCACTGATTGACTACTGTAATGATAGTGTCGTTAATTTGATCCCAACGGCAAATGGTGACTGGACCAGATTTCAAATCCAGATAAAAGCGTATTAACTTAGCTTTCATTGGGATTCGAACCGGGGACCCCGCTAACGAGAGGCAGGCACTCTACCAACTGTGCCATCCAGTCGCCAAACCCCTCTTTTACAAACAAAAGATCTCCTCCGCCGAAGTCAGGACACTGGCCGATGGGTGATCATGTCGCTAAGGTATGCGTTCCACACAACTCATATTGTCGTAGCTGCAACAACACAACTGAGAGGGAGACCTGAACACATTTCTTTTGCGTTTGTCCAGCTCTTGCTGAAGTCAGACATCGAGTAGTGCTTAGTAAACCCCTCTTCACCTCACTTGGTGAGATTTCTGTGAAGTATATTAAAGAACTAATGTCCCTCCTAAATGCCTGGGTTTGGATGTAGAGATATCTCAAATACACCCACATCTCCCTTATTTATAGATTACAGATCTAATTACGTGCATATCTAACCACCACTTCTTTCTACTTACCTACTTAACCTACCTCTCTATCTGATGACATCTAATGTACTCAAATGAAGCCAGCGGTGGTGTGAAATAAAGTCACCTGCAATTCAGTTTTTTCGCTTTCTCAATGATAAAATGAGAATGAACGAATGAACAAAGCCAATTTCCATCCGCATACTTACGAACTGTCTTAACTAAACAGGCCTAGGATATCCGAGCTTTACATGGGACTTACCCTTTTTCCAATTGTTTGCGGAATGTCTTCTGCACAAAATGTCCTGTTTCAAAGACACTTCTGAGTTACTATTCCAATGCTCAATGTGCGTAATGATTGTCGAACTACTTCGAAATGGGGTCCTTGCTTCTCTTCCTAATCTACTCAACTCAGACACTATCAATGCTGGGTGTAGACCCGGCGCCTGATGTGAGTGAGAATCCTTTAGCCTAGCACTTGCGCATTTACAAACCAAGCAAATGCAAGTTGAAAAGCTGCCAGATCTTCATCATTTGCCGGGAATCAAACCTAGTCTTGCGGCATTAGAGTCGACTCACTTACGTCAACACTTGTAACTCATTGAAACTGTCGATCATCTGTGAGAAATTCACCTAATGGATAATTACTGGGTCCACCCAACAATCTTCAGACTTTCCTCAACATTCGCCTGGACCCAATGGAGTGGATTTCGTTGCTTGCTTAACGTGGCGTGGTATGGAACATCAAAATCGGGTTTAAATGCTGTTCAAGATCAGACAGCGATCTCTGTAGCTACTGGTGTTGAATGATATCGTATGCGGTGGTTAAAATAACCGAGTGATGGTTGGTATCATTTCGGAACACCCTGAAGTAGGGTGGAGGCACACTGCGGCCCACAAGGACGGTTCAGTTTTACCATTGACCCTTAACGACTGACTGATTTCTACCGTAAGGCCTGCATTTACCAACGAGTCTCATAGATTTGCATTTACAAAAACCAACCAGTCTCAAATGTATGTCACGAGGATCTTCAGCTCGATCCAATTTAAATCCGCAAAGAAGTGCTTGCCAACACTCCCTTTTCACAAATCTGAACAAATGTCGAAGGGCATCTGTTTCCCCTTAGTCTTCGAACTTCCAAAATTGCGCAAGCGCTCTGCACTTGGTCCTTACTCGATTTATCAATTCCAATGAATGCACTAGAAGAATGTGTAAGTCGAGAATATGATAAAATTCAAATGCGACTATCATTTCAAAAAATCCCACCTCCCTGCCTACCACCCGTGCTTCTGCCAGTCTAACCCACAATGAAATGAAAAATATGAATGATAAGTTTGACTACGAAACGCCCGGCTTACACCTCAAGGCAGTTAGTCAAGTTCTCCAATGCACGCTGAGACCGATGAGCTCCCACACATAGACACACAGTCAAACCAAGATCGAGTGATAAAGTAACCATCTACTTGGCAGTAAAGGTCGCAGCATTAGTGAAATCACTTAACAGAATTAAAAGAACCTTCTTCTCTCTCTACAACCACCAGCCAGTGATTCGTTTCATTTTGCGATAACCCGCTGCACCTGAATATGCAAATCATCCTGCCCGCCGTTCGGTGTGCGCAATGTGCGGTGCGCGTACAGCCAACCTCCCAGCATCTTTGCCAATCGGTCTCAGACTCACTCCCACCATTCCAGTGGCACACATTGCCTACGATTGAAACCATAAAAACAAATAAATTTGCAATTCCATTGCACATTAGGCTTAATTAAGGTCTCATTTACCGTGAATAATTGCAGCGCGAATGTGTGGGGCGATGGGGCTTAGAACCGAAACCGCCACCGCCATCGCACACGGTAAACGACTACGGCCACGCGGAGTCCATGGGTCTATGCATTTCTGTGAGCGACTCAGGTGTGTGTGTGCATGTTTGTTTCTTGTTTTTATTTTGTTTCCATCATAAGTGCATTAAACTGTCGACCGACCGTCTCTTTGGCTGAAACTGAACAGCCTTGAGCCAGAAACTACATCTCACACATAATTGATGACTGTGGCATTAAGACAGTGAAAAATGTTGTCATAGATTGGTGCTTGGGTTGCAAACAATACGAACGAGTATCTACCACATCGATCAGTTCTATTAGATATCAATTGCGAACTCTAATGGATACTGGGGAATATGTCATGCGGCGAGCTAAGCTAACGAACGTTTTTGCTTGCGAGCCGTATGGGGTGCAGTTCCAAGAGACTTTCCATCGGGGCATGTTGAGTTTTGCGTGCGGAATGATGTATGTGGGGGCACCCAAGTTGAGTTGTGAAACATGATGATGAGCCTGAACCGAGGAGGTTGATGGTCTTCGTTATGAGATTTCGCATAGGAATGCGAATTTGAATTTGAGGAGGTGGTTGGGTAAAAGCAAAAGCGTTTCGCGTCCCCCCGGTGATGTGGTGGCTGGTGTTGATGATGATGGGCGACCGCCTGTCTACAAACGCAGTGTAACCATGTCTTTGCGTAAACTTGTGTCCTCGTGAATATCAGCGCACCAGCAAGTTTGCAGACGGTACGGCTGCCACAAGAATTTGTTGATGTAACTTTCCCAGTGGTCACCACCAACTTAGTGCTTTCAAGAATTCAATGTAGTCGGCCACCTGCATCAAGCACATCCAAAATTCCTCTTAACTCCACATTGCCACCGAGACTCGTTGCTGGCACCTTCCCCTTCATCACAAATCACCAAACATCACTGCGAAATAAAAAATCATGTCATCCGGTCCCCTATTGGGCGCCACAACTAGACCACATCTATGCGATAGTCAGCAAAATTCAATTCACAGCAGAGATAATTTCCGAATCGCGTGCAGAATCCCATTTCATATCGCTTTGCCTGCAACACGACACTCACTTCTCAGAACAAATGCAGGGATCAATTACAGGCCCTCCCGTACGTGCAGGCAGACGCACAGATGCACAATCAGCACCTACAGAGCGACAACACCCGACATGTATGCCAGATACATTTCAAATCATTATTCCTCTCGTTACGGGGCAATTTTTAAATTAGAATCTCTCCCCGGGTCAAGTCGCATAACTAAAAGTGTATCTCAGAGATAAATTTTAATAATCATTATCTTCACTTTGTTTGCGGGCTGCTGCTGCTGATCCTGCTGCCGCATACGATCGTGCATCTCTGCATTAGCATCGTCGTCAGCCTACAAGCAGGCCTACAAGCCCCCACGGATTGTAATTGAACCTGGCGCGCACTATCAAAGTTATAATTTTCAGTCCAACCGACAATTCATCCTCGAGGATGATCCTCTGCGCTCGAGATCGCGCCGCACCATGGTCGCATCGGCTGCAGGAGCAATTGTCCCCTGTCAGATTCCAGCTGGAATCCTTAACAACCTTCGCCGTCGTCGCGCCTCTGCCGTGTGGACCATATTCAACTCTGTGTAATTTGTCTTTGGATTGGCCCTTAAGCTTTTCACGCTAGACCGTGTGGTGGAGTCCAGCCAAAGGAATCCCGAACTCAATCTTCGATGTCGATGGCCCGAGGTGAAAATGGCGACGTCCACCTTTCCTCCTCCTCCGCATCCTGTCCCTCTAGAGAGAGAGAGATAGTCGTCCTCAGCTTATTCCATGTTCTTCAATGGATTGGGCTAATTTGTATTCGATTTACCCCCAAGAAGTTCTGCTTGCCCTGCCTCGCTGCTGTCGTCCGCTTCAGCTTCAGTCATGTGTGCGTCGTGGTTTCTGTTCTCCTTACGTCTTCCTGCTGCCACTTTCAATCGAAATGAAAAGTGTAAGGAGACCCGTATTAGACGTCGCACATCCCGCGTGCCATTCGGCGCAAGATGTGCAAAACTTAATTCCCCCAGCACACGGGACCCACAACAACTTTCGAGCACGCGGAGAGGGGTCGCACTCAGGTGAAGACAAGGCAGCATAATAAATTGGCTCATTTAAAGGGCCATTTCGATTATTGATTGAAGCTAATTAGTCACTGCCAAGTGCGGACTGAGATCTATGAAAATTAATTCCACCCATTGGCGCACAAGGCAACGCTCTGGTCGGCCCGTCCGGAGGGAGGTGGGCGGTCCGGACCGGATATCAGTGGCGGCGAATCTGCGTGTTAGTTTTGCAAAGAGGATTGTTAGCACTATCGCTTGGCGAAGAACGAACTGGGCCCCGCCACCGCCGCCGCCACCGTCGCTTCGGTGTAAATTACGATCACGATCGCACGACATTCTTTGCACTGAAGGATGCCTTGTGGCTTAATCACCCTCTCATCGCGCTGGCACAGTCGCAGCCGCAGCTGAATGGAACACAAAATATAATTTCGTTTGCAATTATTTGCAATTAAATAACAATGAGACCAGAGGCCCGGAATCCGGTTCTGTATTTGCACGAGCTCAAGATTATGCGTCATCCGCAAATGATTGCTGGAGAATTTTAATTAGTTCACGTGGAATGTGGATATCGGCGTTGCGCAGACTCTTAGACGGGGACTGCCACTGTTCGCTGTTGTCGGTTTACGCCATGCGCATGGACACGTTTCTCGCCGCGGTTATTAATATTGTCTGACGAGCAAAGTTGTTCGGTGTGTTTTTGCACATGTCTGCATGATACATCAAATTGCCAGCGAGCGAGAGCAGGTGGTTAACTTAAAGGTCTGCAGTCGTTTCCTATGATCTGAACACAAATACATTAGAGCGGGTCTTGGTTTATCGCGAGTGATTGGAATGGTCTCTCTTTGCTTTACCAACGCCCGCGGGTCTATGGGGAGGTGACTACTTTGGGTCGGGGGATTTTCGAGGGTTGCACAGGTTCTGACGGGGTACTCTTGAATACTCACGTTATAGTGGATGGATGTCAAGTCTTAAGTAAAAGCGTTTGTGGACAATTTTTGCTCATCAAATGTGGTCATGTATTCCACCATTCACTGGGAAAGGCTCGGACTCGTTGCATCTGTTGTAACTCCACAAAGTTGTATTCTGTTTGGTGGAGATCACAAAGACACAAAGAACAACAGGTGCACTTATGGAAAATCTACTAATCCCTGGATCAAGGTCCATACTACAGGCAGACCCGGACAAAGTGATTTAACTGGAAGAGAAATCGACTCCACCCACGACACGGAGCCGTTTTTTACTTTAATAGAGATACGACCAAAGGACGAACGTTTAGAAAAGCAGATTCAATATGCAGATTCTACAAGCCAGCTAACCACCGTCGTCTATTTTCATCAAACACATCGTTTCTATCAAGTTCCACAATCCAGCAAACTAGATTCGTTTTGAGAGCTTTTACCTTGAAAAGTTTTTTGAATGATTTTGTCTTAGTTCCGCGGTGGTAGTTGGATGCCTTCTTCTTTTGCTGTAGTCTTCTACTTCTTCTTTTTTGGCTGGCCCTATAGTCCGGAGGGGACCTGGGCCTCAGCCAACAGGCCTCTCCTTCTAGCACGGTCTTGTGCTAGTTGCTTCCAGCCGCGCACGTACAGCTGATTTGAGGTCCTTTTCTAGTTGCGTGTGCCACCGGAGGGTGGTCTTCCTTTACCGCGTTGTCCGTCGGGGTTGGAGTCGAAGACTTTTCGGGCCGGAGCATTGGTGTCAATTCGCTCTACATGGACTAGCCGTCTGAGACGAGAGACTCGAACTCGTTTGACCAGATCGATATCGCTGTACAGTCCGTACAGTTTGTCGTTTAGTCTCCTCCTCCAAACACCATCAGTATATACGAGACCAAAGGTAATACGAAGGAATTTCCTCTCGAAGCAACCAATAATCTCTTCGTCCGCTTTTGTTAGTGGCCATACAGCAGACCTGGGACTATCAGGGTCTTGTTTAGGCATACCTTGGTTCTTCGAGAGAGGGCTTTATTCCTCAATTGCTTTCCAAGCGCAAAAACACAGCGATTGGCAAGCGTGAGCCTTCCTTTTTTCTCTGCGGTAGTGTCATTGTTCGCGTTAACTTCGGAGCTAAGGTAGACAAAGTCTTTCACTACCTGGAAGTTATAGCTGTCTATGGTAATGTTATGTCCAAGACGTCAGTGTTGGTGGAAGTTTTTCGTAGACAGCATATACTTTGTCTCTCCTTCGTTGCTGCGGTCAACCCAGCAGCATCGCCGCTTCCCTCTCGATGCTCACAAACGCTCCACTGACAGCCCGTTGTGTTCCTCCGGTGATGTCAATATCATCGCCACTTGGGAGCAGTTGCTCAGATTTGTGCAAGATCGTACCTCTGGCCTGTTGTTGTTTGAGTTACATACGACCTTATCGAGAATAATGTTTAAAAAATCGCATGACAATGCGTCGCCTTGTCTGAATCCTTTTGTGACATAAAAGGTCTCGATAAAATCTTTCCCGACATTGACGGAGCTACGGACATTCTCCATCGTCATTCTGCAATGACGGACGAGTTATGCAGAGATGACAAAACTAGACAACGCGCCGTACAGATCGTCTCTATATAAACTGCCATACGCGGCCGTAAAGTCGGTACATAGATTGAGAGTATCAACTTGAAACTCCTGGGTATTTTCCAAGATCTGTCGTAATGTGAATATTTGAGCGCTGGCTTGTACCCGCACTGATATTGTCTCTATCTAATCAAGCTGTTGACGTAGGGCTTCAGGCGCTTACACAAGACGGTAAAAAGATCTTGTACGATATATTCAGGAGTCCCCCTGTAATTGGCACAGTTTAGAGGGTCTCTTTTTTTTGCTGTAGCTTTGGTGTAGTCTAGCTTATCTTAACCTTGCTTGTCCTATCCCAGCTTGAACAGAAATCTTCCCTTACGAGTAACATTTCTATAGACAGTATTAAACACGGACAATGTACAAGCATAAGTGGAATTTGCTAATGTGCCACCACTTAGATTAAGACACTCAACACGAGACCAATTTTATTTCAATTGTCTAGCCTCGTCGCATAGACCACTCGCACAAGCCACTCTGTCTCTCTGTCGATCTTGTCGGCCCTCCTTCAAATTGTCTTTTCCCGGAACTACCTACAGCACCCAACCGATTGCAAAGTCCGATTAGAAACGAGCATTTCAAGGAATTGACCATAATTTCCTCTTCCCTATCACAGCGAATCTTATCCTAGGGACTTGGACAGACACAGTCAACTGCTCCATATACGCCACTTAAGTTCATCGGATGAGCTACAATTTGAGAACTTCCTGCTCACGCACATCCTGCATGAAGGCCTCCCTCCTCAGCAGCCACTTTGACGCGCAAATGCAAATTCTATGTCTGGCGCTTCGCTGCAAATTGAATCTTGATGCCAAGAAGATAACTCATCATCCGCATCAATTTTCCCATAACCACAACGCTAATCGTTAGAACAGCTAAAGCATGCCTATCCCAATCGCTGCCACTGCCGACGGTCGTCTTCTGAGTCGTCATCGCTCCGAGCGGCCAGGTTCCGCCAATCCACTGGCAATGCAATAAGGAAGAAAAATGATGAATTACCTGCGACCTGCTACGGACGAGGAAAATATTCATGGGAACATCGCATCGGACGAGGGGAGACGCGCTCGTCAGTGCTTGTGTAACAAATGACGCTCCAGTGTGTTGTGCTCCCTGGCCCATAATCATCATCGGCATTATCGACATCATGATTACCCCCAACGCGCGAGTTAGCCGCACACACCGAACGAGCGGATATCAGATGAACTCGTTAGCTGCCCATCAATCTCACTCTCTTGACTCTCATTGTGTTGTTTAGGGTCTATCCTCCGAATCTATTATGCAATTTGCGCGACTCTCCTGCCCACAACCTGCTATGACATGATACTCTCCTGTCTTTCCAGTCTCTGCAGACTCTCCCGTGTCCAGGTGCAGGTGAGGCATCTCCCATTGTCTTCCTTTCGCTGTCATGGAAGTTATTTCGCATTTATTATTGCCTGAGTGGACGTTTTCTTCGATTTGGCAATGCGGATCGGTGCGGTCTAAGAAGGCGTCGTGGCTGGCTCATCTATCTTCTTCGAGTGGAGTGCAGTGGGATGATTGGGCGCACTTGAACTTGATGATGTCGTGAAATCGAAAGGTTCCGTGTCTGCTGTCTCGGTGTGCATCCTCTCGGCGCGGGCTTGTGGATAATTTTCAAAATTGCTCTAGAAAAGGAAAAGAAAATGGAAATCGCCGAGAGAGACCAATGATCTCAATTTCTTTGCAACGAGTTCTGGGCGGATGGGCACGCTTTGTGAGAGTGGAATGTCAAACGGAAATTACCTCACAGTTCGAGGTTTGTCAGCGCGTCAATTTGAAAATTGCTTGTAATCGACGAATCCAATGAAGTTATTTAACTGAGTGCCAAGCCTTGTCAGTTGCTTTGATTGAAGATTGAATGCAGAAGATCTTGGTTGAGGACTACTCGGAGAAGGTTTCGTTTCTCGTAACCACTCTGTCCTTACTTTTAAGGAACACAATGGGTCGCTAAGGAGCTATCAGCAGTAGTTTGTAACACAGATGACAAAACCCCAAATTCCAATTTTCTTAAACCATCGACCTAATGTCCGATGCATTGCAAACATTTTAGTGGCGACGGTTCAGACACACAATTTTGGGAAACATTGCAATTTTGACTTTTGACTAGACAAATTGGGAATTAATCCCTAGAACGACTCACTTGAGAAAAATTGACAAGCAAAGCTGCTTCTGAACAAAATCAACAGAATTATGTCGACAGACCTCGCAAATCTGTCGAAAATCTGCAAAATCTGACCACAATTCTGCTGTCGATCCAATTATACTGCTTTTGATGGCTAAATTCGAGTCAGAATTTTTCATCGAAACGCAATCAGTCAATCAGACCAGAAGCAGTCAATTCCTAGTCGTTCGGTTTGAAGTTCTTATTGCTTAAACTCGGTATTACTTGTATGAAAACCGAGTATATGTGGTACGTGCAACATAGCCACGACTTCAGATCCGCCAGGCGGACTTGAAGCCATGATTATCTCATCGATTAAAGTTTAATGACCAGCCAGATGTGACTTAGACTTCTTCCCTTAACGTCCTTGGTTCCGGTGGCAATGCAAAAGTATGGCACGAAACCAAAAAATTAAACATATCACTTAATCCACGAGTATCAATGCTAATTCAGCGTTTGCCTTTCTTCTTCTTCTTTTTCTAGTGGCGCTACAGTCCGGGGTGGACCTGGGTCTCAACCAGTAAGCCTCTCCAGTCGGCACGATCTTTAGCCAGCTGTCTCCAACTGCGCACACCAAGTCGATTGACCTTCTCCACCTGGGTGCGCCATCGGTTCCGTGGGCGTCCTCTATTGCGTTGTCCCACTGGTTCGGAGTCGAAGACTCTTCGGGCTGGAGCAGTGTTGTACATGCCCCGGCCATCTTAGGCGTTGAATCCGTAGACGCCCGACTAGGCTCATGCCACTGTACATCCCGCACAGTTCGTAGTTGAATCTTCTTCTCCAATAACCATCAACGCAAACAGGACCAAAGATTGAACGCAGAACTTTTCTCTCGAAAAGACCAAGTGCTTCTTCATCCGCTTTTGAGATTGTCCATGCCTCCGCACCATAGAGCAGGACAGGGATGATCAAGGTGTTATATATCAAGGTGCTTGGTCCTTCGAGAGAGGACTGCCTCTTGAACCCAAAAAAACGGCGATTGGCAAGAGTTACACTGCGTTTGATCTCGGTACACATGTTGCTCGTACTATTTACTGCAAAGCCGAGATAGACGAAGTCCTTGGCTACCTCGAAGTTATAGCTGCCTAGTGTGACGTTTTGGCCAAGCATTTGCCTTTATTTGAATAAATTGAAAAGGACGCTCCCAAAGTCAACTTAACGAAGTTAATACAGCAAATTTTGCCACAAAAACATCGAACACTTTATTTTCCGAATAATATGCCACCAAGTAATTCGCCAGTGAACATTTGAACAAGCTTATGTTTTATAATTGATGCCAGATATTGAATAACTCCTGTACAAACCATCGGAGTTACCTTGGGCTAAACAAAACGCAATTGAGGGCTTTCTCTCGAAGTTTCATATAACCCCAGGATCAGCACTGCCTCTCTCTCTCTCTCTCTCTCTCTCTCTCTCTCTCTCTCTCTCTCTCTCTCTCTCTCTCTCTCTCTCTCTCTCTATGGCGCGGAAATGTGGTCAATGCCACGAGGGAATGAGAAGCGAGAAGAAAGGCCTGCGTTCAATCTTTGGCCATGTTTGCGATCCATAAAGGCTGTACAACGACATGACCTGTACCAGCCAACGGCTAAGGTGACTAGGCAATGGAAGGCGGAATTAGATCAAGTTGGCAGAAATTGCAACACACTGCCTCAGTTGACCTTTAGCTTCTTGAATGTCTAGATTGAAGTTCAAGTCCACTGTAGTGACAGACGAAGGAGCTTCTTGAAACTGCTGCTGTGGGAACTTACCATCGCCCATTACAACTCTCGTCTTAAACGACTTCTACAGAAGGTTCTTCATATTTGACTCACATTAGGTTTAGAATTTCTTCTTAAATAGTGGAAAACAATTGATCCTTGTCAAAAAAGAAACACTCCAACACACAACAGCACCACTTGTAGTTTGTTCATGTGCTTTCAATTTAATCAATTAATTTATGAACTTGTCTGTCTTAAAGGCTTATTTTAAGCTAAGACACCGAGTATGTTACCTTCGAATTGGCATAGAAACCCCACGGGGTCTTATTACAACCTCAGTGCCGGGTACACGTCGCCTCAGTATAACCATGCGGTAATATCACTCGCAAATGTATGGTGTCAGTTTGTTTTCCTGCATTTAAATGCATGCCAAGTCTAAGGTAGACAAACAAAACTTAATCCTGGGCATTGCTTGTCCCTAAGCAAAAGCTGCCATCGCAACTCTGTCGATTAATAGCGATCTCCGTTGATGGTGTTAGTAATAGTGGTGTTGTCTTCGAAGAAGTATAAACTAGTGAATTAGTGATCCCAACTTACCAAAGTCAGCCCCTGGACCTTGTGTGGATTGACATCGTCTGAAGTCCTGGAACCTTGCTTAAATATAGTCCACTTGGAAGGATGATCACCTAACATGAGCAGCAAAAATGTCACTCATCTTGAAGAAAATGTGATCTCTTCAATTCAGTTTTATGGCCCTGAGACTTGGGCTTGTTTCGGGAAAAGATTCATTCAATTCCTTAGGGTCATGCCTACAAACTTAAGGCTCTTTGGGTTCATGATTGCAGATGGTGTTCAACCAAAAATTATGCTATCTCTGCATTTCTTATGGGATCTTGTTTAAGATCCAAAGAGAGCGAATTTTTGGCCCCACTTAACTGAACAAAAATGAGCGAAGTCATCATTGTAGTCGATTCCAGGTCTTCGTACGTCCAGAAGCTCTTTCGAACAGTTTTACGCTTTGTCAAGTATTTTCTGACTATATGCAAGTTAATACCAGTTGCGGAGTGACAGCGTGAAGATTTGTCTGATCAGCATGCATCCCCATCTAAGCACCTTTCTTGTTAAAAATGCGCTAACATGCTGCTGTACACAAGACTGAGCGAACTTGCGGAACACATTTCTTCAAAAGGGTGAGAAACTATCTGCCCTTCTCTGTTTAAAAAACATTCCTGAACATTTACTCTACTCGGTTGTCAGAATGAGAAGCAACATCGTCTGCCTTGCGTCTTTCGTAATTTGAACGGGAACCGGTCCGAAACAGCAAGCTACAATGAACCCAACTCCCTTGTTTAAGTGACCCGTAATGGCACTCGTAAGCCTCATGAGACGATCCAACATCTGCTTTGCCACAGCCCAGCTCTCCAGAACCAGTGCCTAGCTTCGGTGGGCCAAAGATTTTTCGCATAGACAGCGGACCTAGCGAATGCGGATGTATCGGATCTTATAAGATTTGAAAGGAGCACAGGGCCGTTCAAGCCATCTCGTGACACAGGATAAGTTTTATTCAGATTGTGTACTCCTCGGATGAAGGGATGCACAATGGGCCCTAAGGCCTCCGAGTGAAAGTGATGTTCTACCATCACACTCTCCTTCCTTAACCTAACCTAACCTAAGCCTCATGTTAAAGCTGCGAAGTACTCGTTTGATTGACACGTCCAGACGCCTATTTAACAGCAAGAGCTTGTAGTCGTCAGCACATGCAGAAAACTCCTAAAGACAATGCTCTCTTTGTCTCAAGACATCTTCACGAGTGACGTATGTATGCCAATGCCATCCCCATTGAATCATCTCGGTGGGCAGATCCCAAAGTCGATGTCTGGGATGAATCGAAGACGCCAAAAGCAGCAACTTTATTTTAGGTCACGTACCATACAAAGACCCACCATCCATTTACAGAGCGAGCCACTAAACCAATCTGCAAACGAAATAACTACCTGTAGGTCTTGAAGTCAATTCGAAAACGTACAATAAATTCGAATTAAATGCCATGCTCCGCCCAGCAATGCTACACATGCCATTAACTCAATTAAGTCGGCGGTCTTAAATTGATTTCCCAAAATCACGATCAAACGAGCCTTTCAACAAAACAACGTGTACGTAGGCTGGCAGCAGCGGCCAGCAACAGACACGCACGCACACAATGTGAACATGGTATGCCCTCGAAAGCAGGCATAACCTTGAACTCTGACCATCTACGGCAGCAAAGCTTCTCGAAACGAGCCCAATACACCATCAATTCAGGCGCAGACCTTGTCTTGTGTCCAATTACGTTTATGGCTCGCTGGTAATTTGTTGTCATGTCTACGGCATGGCCTCAGGAGTGGAGGGAGAGAGAAGCGAGTGCTTTGAGATACAATTCGGAGACCCTTATCGCGTCGATCTCGCCAAACGAATGCTACACTCGACGGCAGGCAGGCAGCCAGCCGCAGCCCTTGTTGGATGATATCCCCAACAGCCGCAGCCCACTCTTTGCATCGCCTCCCATCGAGGAGCGTTCCACAATGAAAAATACGTGCTAAACACGATTTCGCAATTCACAAAAGTATCCGCGATGTTAATTGAGTCATTTGAAGAAGGATGCCCATGGCCACTCCCACTCAATCAAATGCACGAACTGGATGC
Organism: Eristalis intricaria; assembly: GCA_964034865.1. Taxonomy (NCBI): domain Eukaryota; kingdom Metazoa; phylum Arthropoda; class Insecta; order Diptera; family Syrphidae; genus Eristalis; species Eristalis intricaria. The sequence goes on from OZ035877.1 coordinate 13,294,606, forward strand.
CGTCGCGGCTGCCGAGAGCTGAGTTATCTCGCCCGTTGGACCGCTAATTTGATTGGCACTGCCCAAAAGTCACTAGCAACAGATTTGTAGATACACGAGAGATAATGTGAAATTGTTTAGCCGTGCTAATGAGATTCAACATGGATAGGGGACCCGACCGGCTGACTGCACTGCTTTTAAACGATCACACTCACGAACGCTCTCTGCCCTCTGAGGCAGGGATCAATAAAAGTATTGATTCCCAGAATCAACTAGTTCGGCTGGGGCTGAGACTGAGCGAGTGTACGAGTGAGTATCTTAAGTGATTTTATTGCACCCTCCGCTGCCGTCGCCGCGTCGGCTCTACCACTGTCTCTGTGCCGAGATGCTAGTGTGAGATACTAAACTTTGTGAGAGGACGTTAAAACTGAGTCAGAGATACAGTGCACCAGATGGTGGGGTAATTTAATACCTTTGCTGGTTCGGTAAGCGATCGTTGGTGTGTGCTGTTGCGCGCGGCAAGAGGTGATGCCTGTGCACTGTGCACTCGGCGAGCGTGCAATTGTTGCAGGGTGTGTGATCACTGCCAAGGTCAGATATAGTCTTACACTGGTTGCGACGAACATACTAGCGCTCTGGGCACCGGAGAAATTGTCTTTGAAAGTTCACTTCAAAGTGATCTAACGTCACGCTAGCTGAGGGCAGATTTCATTGTAAGAACTCAGCCGAAATGTGATCATTGATCAAAGTGATCGTGACTGGAATATGAAAATGCTCCCCCACCCTCTCATTCGGCGTCATTCGAGCGGGAAAGTTTTGCTCTGACTCATTTATGGTTCACTTCAAATTCTTTGAATTTGGGAAGGCATTTGAGAGACGATCGCTGACGATCAAGTGCAAATATCCATGAATTCTTGAGTATCTCTGAAGAGAGTCTTTTCCTTTCCATTCCTGCCACCAAATGCCGCCTTATCTTTCCGCTACTAGCTCCTCCGTTCACGTATTCTTTTTCTTGTCTACTTCCAGTGTCACCCTGCCTGCTGATAGAAGATGTCCGTCGCGATGAAAAACTCAAGGACATCGCGAACACAATCACAAATCTAAGTCAATCGTCAAACCGCTGGAGTACGTCGAACGTTGTAACAGGCAACGCCACGACCACAGCAGTGAACAACGCCCTCAACAGTCAAACGCAAGGACTCAACGATGAGAAGCCAACCCGCGATGAGACCGACTTCGCCCATTACCGACCTCCACACACCACTGTTGTGAATCTAAGACCAAAGTCATTGCCTCTGGCATCGAATTCAACACCTGCCATCGTATCAGCCATAGTCAAGAAAATACCGCCCGTTTTGGAGCAAAAGAACGGCAGCAACAATAACAACAACAAATCTAGTCCAAGATTGCAGCAACAGTTGCGCATCCTTCAGGTGCAGCAACAGCAACACCAGCAGTCCCAGTCACAAACGCACGAGCGAGGTGATCCCGATGGCGGTTGCAATTTGGACGACCTCTCGACGAACTACTTGGCGAAGACGTCCGAGCTGAGGGTGAACCTGCCCGCGGAGGAGATCTTGAACTCAAAGAAGGGCTGGCTCATGAAGCAGGAGTCGCGGAACGGCGAGTGGACGAAGCACTGGTTCACCTTGAGCGGGGCAGCGTTGTTCTACTATCGAGACCCCGTCTCGGAGGAGCGTGGCGTTCTGGATGGCGTGCTCGACGTGAATAGCCTGACGAATGTGAGCGAGGTGAACGCCTCCAGGAACTACGCTTTCCAATTGATGACGTGGGATAAGAGACGACTGGTCCTGTCTAGTCTGTCGGCGAATTCGCGGAACAGCTGGATCACCGTCCTCAAGAATGCCGCTGGCCTTCAGCAGGAACCGAAAACAGTGGACGACTGCATCCCGAACGCCGAGCTCATAATCAAGGACAACACGAGCGACGACATCAAAAGCGAGATCGAAAAGGACTTCATCAAGGCTCAAAGGAACCAAGAGCTGATCCTCAACAATAACAACAACAACAGCAGCCCTGGCAAGATTCCGCAAGATCAGAGTACGGTCATTGTCCAGAAGCCGGTAACAACGCCCGTCACCCCTCTGACTCCAAAGAATACTATGTTCTCCTCCGACGAAGAGTACAGGACAGCGTCGGAGGGAGGACGGCGCGACAGCGTGGACTGGGGATCGCCTCTATCGCCGTCACCACCAATCCCGATAGCTCTCTTCCGAGCGAAAGAACGCATGCGATCGCGGACAAGCAACTGCCCGAGGCTGCATAAGCGCAGCCGATCCTCGCCACCCAGCTCCAGACGCAGCACAGTGGACAGTGTTGGCTCGGACGAGTTGCCCATCATTCACTCAGTTCAGGAGGAGCTCAACATCGACAAGGAGCTTCAATTCCGCCTGGGGGCCGCCGAAAAGGAACGCGATATCCTCCGCGATGAGGCGCGGGAGCGTGAAGCGAGAATGTCAGAGTTACTGACCACGCTGGAGCGGACGGAGCAGGAGTTGAATGCCCGCATCCGTGAGATGGAGGAGGCACGCGACAATCTGTCCGGTCAGCTCGACGAAGCCAAGCGCAGTGCCGAGAAGATCGTCGATCGCCTCACAATCGAAGTGGACGAAGGTCAGAAGAAGATCAAGGACCTCGAAGACCGTCTCTCGCGGGGCATCGAAGAAAACGAGACACTCTACAAGAAACTCCGCGAACTAGAGAGCTGCAGCCCATCCAGCTTCAGCAACCTCAACCGACACAAGCTCAAGCGAATGGACTCGCTGAGCGACCTCACGCAGATTAGCGACATCGATCCCTACTGCCTCGACCGCGACATGCTGGCTGAGGAGTACAACGAGCTGCGATCGCGGTTCGAGAAGGCCGTCAACGAAATCAAGGCCATGAAGCGAGAGCTGAAAGAGTCCCAGAATCAATTCGACAACCTGGAGATAACGTACGCATCCCTGAAGCAGGATCTGGATCGCCAGCAGATAGAAGATCGATCACAGCTGCAGATGATGGCCGAGAGGATCCAGGACCTCACCCTGAAGTACAGCGGTTCCGAGAGACAAGTCCGCACCCTCAAGCAGAAGCTGGCGAAGTCAGAACGCAGACGCTCACTCTCCCTCAAGGGCAAGGAGCAGCTGACCGTTTCGAAGGAACTCGAGATCAAGGTCACCGAACTCGAGACCAAAATCGACGAATTGGAGAACAAGTCGCCGAGTCCAATGAGGACACCGTCATCGTCGGGCAAGAAATCAGCTCGAAGGCGATCACTTGAAAGCTCAGCGGGCACTGACTCGTTGCAGTTCATGGTCCGCGTCAACGATCTGGAGAAGAGGTTCGACGGCGTTGCCACGCCACCCTCACCTTCTTCGTCTACACCCACAATCGACGTCAAACGGAGCTCATCTAGTCCCAAAGTGTCAGAGCATCTGATCGATCGTCTCAGATGCCTCGAGGGCGTCCTGATCCGCAGCAAAGATCGCCTGGAGCAGAGCCTGCACCAGCTGCAGACCCTCAGATCGTCGTCTCGGACCCGCAGATCCGTGTCCCCGATCACCGACCGCAAAGACTCGTACAGGTTCGTCGAGCGCTGCCTCGCCGAGGTGGTCAAGCTAATCCGTGAATCGTGTGAATCCTGCGTTGTCAGCGAACCACTATCGGCGCCTGGACTGATCTTGCTGCCGGAAACAAACCCAATCAAGATCGCCCTGCTGCAGCTCGAGTCCCAGCTTCGCGCCAAGCTGGGTGATCTTCTAAAGCAGAGGCGCGTGCTGCGAGAGCGCAACGAGCTGACGTCAAGAAAAGACCTAGAACTGCTCGCCGAGAGGATCGCATACGAAAGCGTGTGCTTCGGAAAGCTGCGAGAGTCCATCACTCGCGCCGAGAACCCAGAACTCTTTGGACAGCGACAGACCCGAGCTGAGATCGCAGAGACGTCGCAACTGATGTCGATGCTGAAGGCCAAACTGAGTGGAAAGTGCGCATTCAAGCCCAGCGGAAGCCTGGACATCCTGGCCGGAGTACTGGCGCGACGCCTAGTTCTAACCTCATTCCGTAAGGACAAGGCGAAGGTGCCCGAAATGGAACCAGTCGAACCAAAGATACTTGAAGAACTTCTTCGCCAACAAAACGAGATCAACCTGATAGCGAAACGGTACAAAAACAACGCCATGGAAAGCCTGGCGTCGGGTCTGGCAGCCGAAACGCTAAGCTACATTAGCTCCAACGACCTGGTGCAGGGCGCAGTGCAGGAAGCCTGGAGACAAGCCCAAGAGACAGTCAACGCCGAGCTTGTCCAGTCAGAGATAGCTCACATCATGATGAGGAATGCGGAACGATTCGAGGGCTCGATAACGCCGTCCTTTGGCTATACACTCACCGCCGAGGAGAGGATTACGTTCGAATCGTTCGCGGACGCTGTCCACGAGAGTCTGCGCAAGGAGATGGACCTGGCCATTGAGCAGCTGTCCCAGTGCTACGAGGAAGCTCTGCAGAAGATGAAGCGCGGCCAGTGGAGACTGCACCTTGAACAAGAACGCAAGGCCAGCGAGGGACGTCAGCTACTGGCGGAGTTCGCAGACATCATTGCCCACAAGGCCCTGATCGACGCCAGAATAGCTGTGCTCCGCGGAGAGTACACCACTCCGGACCCCTCCAACCAGTTGGCCACAGTGGCCAAGGGCAACACCTTCAGCGTTTCGGCTCTGCAGAAATACGAGAATCTCTTCGAGGAACTGTCGAATGACATGCAAATCTCAAACCCCGATGACATCCTCGCCGAGGCCGACTTCGAGTTCGTGTACAAGAACCGCACGATAGACTTCTTGAGCGACCGCGCCGTTTTGAACGAGATCGCCAGCTTCCTCAGTCAACTGGAGCAGTCCATCGGCAACCTGAAGCGGGCAGTTCACCCAGACGCCTGCGTCGAGCACACGTCGATAGAGCTGTTCACCTTGAAGGACGTCTGCCAGAAGTGCTCCGAACTAAGAGCGCGAACTGATGGTCTTCTCGACGATATTCAGCACCTAACCGCTTCCTGCTCGAGCTGCACTCAACTCCAAGACACCATCTGCAACATCCAGGTGCAGCACGAGTCCAATGTGATGCGGCTGCAGCAGGATCACGCCAAGGACATGGCGATGCTGATGCAGCAAGTCGACAACCAGCGTCACACGATCGAGGGCCTGGAGCACGAGCGCAACTCGCTCCTCGACGAAATCCACCAGCAGTCCAACTTGGTGGATGACCACGAGCGGGAGCTAGCCGCGATCAACATGAAGTTGAAATCCAAAGAAGAAGAGTGCCATCGCAAGGAGAACGACAACCTCGACCTCATGGACCGGTGCGAAGACCAGAACGAGAAGATCCGCTCCTACCAAGCCGACAAGGAAGGCTTGCAGCTGAAGTGCTCGAGGCAGGACGAGGAGTATGCCGTGCTCCTACAAGAGCGTGACTTCATCCAGGCGGAGTTGAACAAAGAGCGCGAACGAGCCCGGCGAATGGAGAAGCGCCTCGAAATGCTGGAGGTCGAACATGGCAAGCAGTTGGAGTGCTTGCAGGAGGCGTACCGTGACCAAATTCTTTCGCATTGCTCAGACTTCCCGAACATCGCCGACGAGGAGAGCTTCCGTCAGCGATACCAAGCTGAGATCGAACAGTTGAGAGTAAGTTTCACCCTTCATTGCGACCATCGCAGACTAATTGATTCTGTTTCTTCCCCATAGACACTCTGTGAGAAGGGCCTGAGCGCCATGGAGTCGTCGCATCGTCGAATCATCAACGACTTGGAGGAGAAGCACCGAAAGGAGATCGACAGGTTACTCATGGAAAAGGAGACAGCCCTTGCCGAGGAGACTCAGGTACGTCTCCAACAATCACTCAGCTTCATTCGTGACATTTATCAATTTGTGGTCTCTTTGCAGGCAACTCTAGCTGCCCTTGATGCCATGCGGAAGGCACACCAAAGCGAAGTCCAGCGGGAGGTAGCACGATTCAAGCAGGAATTCCTGCGGCAATTCCAAAAGGGTGAACACTCTGTGGACTCTACCAAAATTAAAGAGTAAGCATCTGCCTTCGCACACTCGCTCTCAGTCTGTCATCACTTCAATTGAATAAATAAACAATCATTTCAGCATTTTGGAATATCCGCCTTCTGCTTTCTTTTACAGAGAAGAGCTCGAGGAATTGAGACAAGAGATCTTGTCGTTTTCCGAGAAATATTCCATTAAGTGCGTAGAGAATGCCGCCCTCGAGGAGAAACTGCGATCGGCTAATCAGAAACTGAAACATTTTCAGCAGATGCAACAACTTGAGTTGAGGTGAGTTTTTGTTGGGCGTTGTTAAAGGGATTGGGGGCGTTCGGGTTCAACATGTACAGTGTCTCTTTAGACAAGGAGACTTAAAGGAGTGATAATTAGTGCATTTTATGTTCCAGTTCTGGTTGTTATTTTTGTGAACTTTTAAATTAAAGATAACTTTGCAGATTTATTGATAGAATGTGTGTGACATAGCTTATGGAACTGGTCGTGCTTTATTGTGGCGCCAAGGACATTTTTCATAGCAGTTTCACAAACGACTGGTGTTATTTCCCAAAGCTTGTACCAAATGTTATCCTTTGGCTTCAAGGTTGTGGTATTTTCGTTGGAAGAAATCGTGGGGGTTCAAATTAGTGGTGTGTCAACCCGGGTTAAAAACCGAACTAACCCGGGTTACACCTAAACCGACTGAAACCGAGTAATATTTATTTCAAGTAGGTTGCGTTGCAACGTGCGAGTAGAAGAAAGTACGAATGGAGATAAAAGAGAAGTGAGAAAAGTTGAAACAATTTGCACACACACAGCCGGTATTGGCTTGACTACCCCGTGCGCATATCGCTTCCCTTGCCAACACACGATACACATAGAACACCGAAACCAACCCGAAACAAAATAGAATTGGACAATACAACTCGACTTGCCCCATTCCATTTTTCGCTTTCGGTTCATTATCAAACCGTGTTCGTCAACCCGGGTTACAACTCGGTCTGTTTCTGTTTCAACCTGGGTTAACACGGTTTGTAAAACTTTCGGGTTGGCACACCACTAGTTCAAACCATGATGTTGTGGGTGCAAGTCGTTGGCACCATTATTTTAGATCTTATTGTGCTGAGAGTGTATGAGTATGTGACACCGTCTTATTGGATGGACATGCGTTGTAGACTCAATTGATTCAATGATGCTACAAGTAAATTTGAAAATTCTCGAACGTGTCACGGTAGCAATCAACAGTGATTGTTACATCTTTGCCTGTAGTCCAATGATGCTTCCTGCCTTAAAGACGCACTATGCAGATTTTTGCCAAAGGTAGTAGTAGTTAATGATATAATTAATTTTGAATATCATAAAGTACAAATCATATAAAAGCAATGGCAATGCTGGCTGCCGATTGACATTTGTTTTTTTTTTTTATTTAAAGTTAATTTTAGTGTAAAGTTAATTTTGAAGTCAATTAAAAATGTCCGGTTAATATCCTTCCTCGTTAATTTAATGCAGTTTTGTAGAACTCGTACAATATTGGAACATTCATTTTATTTCGGTGGTTGATAACCTCCTGCTCCTGTGATTAATAGTCCGTTCCCAAGAAGTGTCGCCTTGTTTCCCGCAGTGTTGGGTATCTTCTTGTTGGTATCTTGTTTCCCGCAGTGTTGGGTATCTTCCTATGAAGTGGAAAACATACTCCCTCTTCACAAATCACGGAGAAATCACTCCTGTGAGGAATACAATTAAGGTATATCAATTAGCCTCTCGGTTTCACAATCATTGAGATCACCTGGGTTGAATACTCGCCCTGAAAACAGTTAGTATATGTGTCATAGCTTAGTCGGCTTCTCTACAACAATCATCTCTAAATCGGTTATCCAACTTTAAGAAGAGCTCCGTCAGTACCGGCTTCCAATTTTGAAGAGCCTCCGGTTTGAGATTCAACTCCATACCATAACTATGGGCTAAATCTATCCACTGTCTAAAATAACTGCTCCTGTTTCTAATAGCCCCAAGTGTAGTTATCTTAGGTAGACGATGGATTTCCATGTACAGGGCCCTAAAAATAAAGTGAGCTTGAAGCTTTAAGGTTTCAATAAACACGGGAGATAGTCCCGCTTCGATAGCCAGCAAATAGTTCGGTGTATTGGGTGGCAGGTGGAATTTCCAAACGAATGGTGCCCTCCTCATTAACAAAGTCAACCAAGTCGAAATAATGTTCACCTTTTTTGCCTCCCGTATCTTCACCCCATATTCACATTTTAGGAACCACAGTGGACTCGTCTTAAGGCTAGGAGCGCACATGCGTTTTTTTTCATCGCAACTATAAAAAAATCGTGGTCTCAAGAAAATTTGACCGTGCACGCACTTGTGGTTTTCTGTCGCACGATTATTCAGACGCAAAAAAATAAAAACCGCTTTTAATGGCAATACAACCAAATAATCGCAACAGTTAACGAATTGTTTGATTATCTTTTTTGACGATTGTTTTGCCGCAAAATAATCTGAATCATATGGATGGGCAATAACTCTGACGCACTTGCGACTTATTTCTTGACAAAGTCCGCAGTCCTACCACCGTACCCATCAAATTAAGAATAGAGTAAGAAAAGGGGCAATCTATAGTAATCGAAATTTAAAGGAGAAGTTACGTGGTCCTGGGTCCAATTAATTAACGATTTCATCAATGCTTTTGCCACTCATTCTATAGCAACGCATACAATTTTTGTGAGTTTTTTAAATTATGGTGGTCCTATGAAACTCTCCCTTAAGTAATCTGTCACTTATATCGCGGTTGAGCCAATATTTTTTACGTTTTTAGATTTTATGCGCAACAAAAGAGGTACGACTCTTGCCCTTGAAATTAATTTTGAAAGCAATCAGATTTTTGTCACAGTCGCAAGTGTGCTATGATTCATCCCAATCCATGTAATAATAATAATAATAATAATATGGGTGGCGCGACAGTCCGAGGTGGACCTGGGCCTAGCTTCTCAGCAACCACTCGTGTTGTGCGTGCTATTGTTCATTCACGCGTGGAAGGGACCTACAGTTTAATGCCGACTCCGAACGGCGAATTTGAGAAGCTTTTTCTAGACAGGCATACTCTTTGAGCATTGTCAATGACTCGAAAGAGGTGGAGCCGTGAATTATGATAGGTGGTAAATTTGGGTATCGAACCTGGCACCCTCTGCGTAGAAGTCGACGCACTTACCCACAACGCCACGGCAATCCATGTGTCCCATTTTAATCTGCGGTTAAAAATTCGTCTATAAAATGCGGCTTGTTGCATTTTTTTAATCGTTACGACTGCTTAGTCGCATAGTAAACTACATGGTTTAAAAAGTAATGTTTCATTTTTTACGACTAAGTTATGATCCGATAGATAATCGCTAGTGCGTGCATACCCACATTTCGTTGCGACAACAATTTTTTAATCGCAACCATTTTAATTGTGTGTGTTTACTCTTGCCAGAACGTATGATTCATTTTAACTTGCGACGCAAGAAAAAGGGGACAAATTGCGATTATGAGGGGCCAAGTGCACTTGTTCACATTGAAAGTTATGTGGTCTCCTATTTTGATGTTGTGCGATTGAAAACGCATGTGCGCTCCTAGCCTAAGGTGAAACTCTCTCTATCCCGCCATATTTTTCATTTTACTTTACCTCAATTTTCCATACAGAAACATCCTCTCTTAAGTCAAGCTCCCTCCAATTCATCATGGTATCCCGTAAAATTGGACTTAAGGGAATTCAGTGTAATCTGATAAAACGATTCGAAGTACCAATGATTACTGCACTAACATAATTTGTATCGACCACTCTGTAGGATTGTCAATTGACAAGCGACACATCCCTTCTAAAGCTAACTGGTAGCCACCTGGAACATAAAAGCCACCAAGTACTAGGTATCAGTACTGTTAAGCTGCAAATACAAAATGTCCTAGAACCTCGAAGTTCTGGGCTAGCCTCTATATAGTTTTCTAGAAGCATTCGTCTGCCGCCTTCGAATAAATCCGTTCAATGAACAAATGTGCCGAAAAGTTATTTAATCGAAGCAATGAATCTCACGTCCAGAAATTAAGTATTACAGAGACACCCGACTTCTACTTCTCTTACCCCTTAAATTGTTTGTCAACTGTTTTTTATATCGTTTTCTCAAACCAAATTGACCAATCAGAGGACGGCATTTACGTTATTTCGTGAATAACCGTCAAAAACTCATGAATATCTGCCAAAAAAGTACTCAGATTCGTCGATGGACTAGCGGGCAATCAGCTGTGAAGTCGGCTATCTCTGTAATACTTCATTTGATTTCCCCCCAAATACATGAAATCGAGTTAATTTTTTTCTAAACATTCTCCTTTCCCTTTCTCCAACAGAAACAAACAGTTCCGAGCACATTTAGCATCTGAAGATCCATCGAGCGATGTAAATTTCGTGCAAGGACTAACGTCGTCCAAGGAGGAGCAGCCATGCCCAGACAGTGAGGTAAGCACACACTCCCCGGCGGTGTTCGCATCGAACCCTCGGCGTGCATGCATTTATTGATTTGCAACGCATATGTAAATTCACCATCATTTTTTTCCAAGCAAAACGCTTTTCTTTATTTGCCTTATTTTGTTACTAAACAAAATTTAATTGATTTTAAATTTAAGTTCCTTACTAAAATTTAAACAAAACACAACAATAACTTAACATATACTCTGAATAACCCAAAACTACATCAACCAGCATGTGATTGATGTTAGTCACAAACCACAGGTGAAACAAGAAAACACTAAGTCAACAAAACAACAACAACACGCCATATCCAGCAGTCATTTGGAATTGCACACAAATTCCAGTCACCTGGAGTTAGGTTCGCCATCACAAGCACCACAACCACAACCACCCTCACTACCCACATCTGGTCCGCCAAAATTTGATGACGAGATAAATTGTTGCTATGATCCGTGCTACAAAATGAACGGTGCATTCCATTGCGCCACAAGGAACCCCATAGAAGGTAAAGACCAGTCGAAGGAAGTGAAACTGAAACTGGAACTTGTCCTTTTTGGTATAACTCTGTTCTACACAAACTGTCCGTCTTTACCTACACTGTTCCTGTCCACTTATTTTTTTTTTGCTTTGTTTTGTTGTACCTGTATATGTAAATTTGTACTTGCCTATAATTTTGTTGTGTTTTTGTTTGTTTTGTTGAATTCATACTTATTCTAGATTTAAGATACGAATTCGTGTGGATTCGATTTCAAGCTTTCAGTTAATTGCGGAGTTTCCTTGGCAGATTATCTTTAGCAGGTTTTAGACATCTGTTCTTGCAAATTTTTGGGGGATTGTTGCATATTTTTCAGACTGGAAGCATATAAGAAAACGGAAATGCGGTCTAACCTGGTGCGGTATTCGAAAGTACTGAGGTTCACTTATGTGTTAATCAGATAGGAACCTAAAATCTAATTCACTTGCAGTTGTGCACTTAAACTGGTCGATTCTACTGCCAGTCTACTACAGTGGACCTGACCATGGGAATTTCTGTTGCGATTTGATTCCATCTCGGCTCGAAATATTTACTCATTTTTCAGACCAACCATTCTTGGCAATCAATTGCGATCTTCACACTTGCGCAATCTCCAAACAAGTTGAATCAATGATATATAATGATACACACAACCTCTCGGTCTTCCTCTGCAGCCTCTTTTTCTGTACTCGATCGATGAGATGTCGGGGCCTTTGACTACAAATCTATTCGAGTTTGCCTTTTATAGAAGGGCAGCATATGACTACAGTCACTTCGTGCAACAAAAGCTTCAGATCGGTGCGAGATTTCCACTACGTGAAGACCCAGTTTCGGGCTCTTCATATAACTATAAGAGCGATTAGTAAATATCAGGAGCAACACGTGCCACCATCACTTCTCATCACGGCTACTCATTGAAGGCCCGAAGCTAAACTAAAGAGATCTTTATTTCCATACAAGATGGTTCAGTACATGGTTCTTTTCCGCATTGAGAGATTTTTTCGGTTACGGTGATTGCCACCACCGTTGCAGTTGTGACTTGCTTAGATCCTGGTTGGATCATTTGTGCTATCGCTTCCCGGTGCTTTACACCGGCATCTCTTTGATTTAAAATAAACCTGGTGGCTTATTTTGACAAACCCCCTCCAGTGCTGATTTACAGCCAATTTGTTTTCCTGATAAACTTAGCTATGGCTTGTATCTTTAAGTGTTTTACTGAAAAAGTAGTTGCCTAGTATGTCATTTCTAGTTTTTGCAAGGGCTGTACAAGTGCCGAGGAGGTGAAGCGTATTTTCTTCCTCCTCCTCGTCTCTACAGCTTCTGCAGTAGTCGTTGTGATGGGCTCCCATTCTTCTGGCATTGATACCGAGAAGGCAGTGGCCGGTGATAATGCCAACTACGTTCCTTATTACATTCCTGTTTATTTTTAGGAATGCATTTGTTTTGTAAAACAAGTTGCATTGAGAACAAGTTATCTTGCGGTCAATGATCTTCCTGTCGGATAATCAGTATTTCTTTTTTTGGGGCAAGGAGGTTCAGACTCAAGGCCTCTCTTAGATAGAACATCGCTTTTAACGTGTTCAAGTTCCGTTCACCATTTTGGCCTATAGGTCCTTGCTTTCTACTCCGGAAGGTGTCTCTACGAGAGAGAACCAGCAGAATATCCTACGTACGTGACGTAGATGACAGTACATTTACAGAGGGGGGAATAATGGTCCTTCGATCCTTTTCATCTAATTTAACAGAAGTTGTTAAAGCGAAGCAACTACGATGCCGATGACAGCCCTAAGTTGAGCTTGAATTTCAGCATATATTGCATTTCCTTCCTAGTGAGGCTTGCTGTGCTATTGCTTCAATTGAAATTGTTAGCTAAGAGCATCTAAGATTGAGCACAGTCTGGCGTCGACTTTGCAATTCTTTAGAATCCCGGAATGAACACCTGAGACGAATTTTGAAATGATTTAATATCTCAATGGGAAAGACTGGAAATCGTGTAATGCGTCAGAGTCTACCTTTTTAGGTGTTGGACTGCAGTTGAATACTAAAGTTTATTAAATCTCTGAGCTCTTTGATCGCATGAAAGATACTAAAAAAAAGTTGAAAGAAGCGGTAAGATTTTTGTAGATTGAGACCTTTTGTTAAGGCATCAAATCTCACTCCTCCTCGGTTCATTTGAATCCATTTGTGAGATCTCACAGTCTTTCCTGGCTAAAGTGGTTATTAATTTATCAAGAAGGTAATATGTACCACCTCGTGGATCGCCCCAAGTTCAAACCAATTACAGTCAAACCTCTGCAGACGAACTTAAGGATTTAAGACGAATTTTTCTATAGGTCGTAGATAAGGTGTCAAATATTTCAGAACTTCGACTTCAATTTTCGCATATTTTGTAATCCACAACTCGAACATTCTATAAATCGAACAAAATATCTCCTTTCCGTGAGTATTCGACTTATTATCTTTGGGTTTTTAAGCATAATAGACTATCGACGAATTCGTCTCGTAAGTAGTTAAAGTCATCAGAGAAAACGGCTTTAAGTTGTCGTCGTCCGAGCGTCACTAGAGTCGGCCAGGTAGATAGAATATGCTTGAGATTTTGGATTTCCCCGTGATCAAGGCTTCTGTTATTGGTCGAGTTGCCGATTATGTTTGATCACTTTCTGAGAAGGCAGCTTCCAGTGATGAGGGCTCTGTCCCACATAGAAGTCATATGCGAAAGATACACGTTTACTAAAACACGTTGGATCTTGAGCCTACGTATTGAGGCTTTCCACGTGTAAACACATTAGTCAGTCTGAACCACTGGCACACAGTCTACATAATCTGAATTAGCTCACACATTGGTATCTTAATTATATCGGAAAGCCTAAAGCTATTTCGCTCTGGCTTTTCTTTGCTAATTTGTAATTTTCATTATAAATTATGCTTTCAAATACATAAATAAATAATTATTTCGGAGTTAATGATGCCTTCTATACTTGATCGATGAACCATACACTGTGTCTGGTTTTAAAATGTTTTATTTCTTGATTGGTGGTGTCGTTATGTACGTCGACCCTTACACAACTTAACCTCACTGCCTGGGTATGATTTCCGGTCGGTACGACCAAAAATGATTTTCTCGGCCCCACCTTTTTCGAGTCATTGACAATGCTCAACTAGTAATTACTGTTTAGAAAAAGCTTCTCAAAACATGACCTTTCGGAGTCGGCATGAAACTCTAAGTCCCTTCCACTCGTGAGAGAACATTAGCGCGCTCAACACGAGTGGTTGCCGTAGTCATACGATGGCCACCAACATTACATTTATTATTATTTAATTCCCTATGATTTTCAATGCACAGAGAAACAAATATTATTATTTAGTTCTCTTATGAAATCTCCCAAACACGCCCGTCTACCGCAACATTGAAATCATAACAAACATTTTTCACTCATTTATTAAGCAATCTTGGTACACTCGTATTCGTTCCCAGATTCATGGGCGATCCCCTGCATTTTTAATTCATCCTAGTCATTTCACATCCGATCGACCTAGTGAATGTTAATTTTAGTGTCATTCTCCCATCACCACTGTGCACTCATGTCGTTCCCATTCTTTTGAATGCATTCATTAATTTAAAATTAATTAGATTTCTCCTCACGAGATGTTCTTCTCCATTCGCGTCTCAATATAAAACATCTGCATTCGCCCATTTCCTTGTCTTGTTTATAATTGGGGAATTTCCATCAAATTTTATGTTCCATTTCCCGTGATTAATGACGTCAAGATTAGAGATAAATCCATATTTTGTTACAGCGTCACCACATTTAGTTCAGGCTAGAGTTTGTCCATGAGGCACGCTACTAAAAATATGTGAATGACCGCATCTTCTCCACAGTACAGAAGTTGAATTAAAAAATAAATTATCCTGTTGAACGCAATCTTCACCACATTTCGCCATAAATCATGTTCCCACACTCAACAAGCTTCAACATGATGCGCTAATTTGTCGGAACCGCAGTTTACTGAAGCTTTAAAATGAATCGACGATCATCTAGCATCTTGTACATACAAACAATGTTAATCGCATCTTACTAACTCCTTTCATATTCTCACTCATATTGTAAAAACAAATCATCATCCATTCGTGCTTGTTTTTTTCATTTTCTAACTCAACCATCGTCACTCCATCAGCGATGCACCTTTCAGTTGTCGCAACTCTAATGTGATTGTTTTCCATTTTGCAGGTCTAAGAACATCATCAACGAACCCCATCTACAGCAATGTACCGAGAACATCGTCATCCAGCTGCAGCAATGAAACATCATCGGTCAGATCATCACCCTCCTCTCCTCGCCAGCATCAGCAGCCTCTATTTAAAACAACCATATCATCGTTAACACTGCAAACCAATAAAAAGCAACAACAACTGTCAACCAAAGCATTAACCCACCACCACCTCCACACAAGTAGTAATTCACCAAGTAAACCATCCGCACCCAAAGCGGCGATGATGACGACGACAACAACGACGACCAAACCAGTGGAACAACCAAAGAACATTAATTTATTAAACACTCTAAATCCAAATTCAATTCAAATGAAATTAGTTAATAATCTTAGTAACGATAATCTTAGACTTAGTGGTAACCTTATAAATACTAGTAGTAATGATGACACTTCACATAGTAATAGTGACAATAACAGCAGTAGCAGCAAGAGCATCAGCAGCAGCACCGCAAGCATGCGCAAATACAGTCGATCATGTCATCGCAGTTCGGGTGGCGGCACGTCGGGTGGCATTCAGAGCAAGCTCGCCATAAGCTTGGGCAGTTTCAGCGAGATCATCCGCAAAACGACTGCGACTGCAGCACCAACGTCAATATTTGCAGCGAACAGCGCCGAGATGCGAAGGAGCAGGGGTGATGATCAGCAGCAGCAGCAGCAGCAATACAACATCGACACCGATGACAGTGGCAACCAAGATGCCGCCAACCTCAAGGAGACAGCGTCAACAACAACCACCATCGTCAACATCAACAACAACAACAACAGCATCAGCAAACAACATCATTCAACATCAAATATCAGTGTCAAGCTATGCTCACCCCCTCCCTTAAGTGGGAGGGACACTGAGCATCATCATGCGACCTCACACTTGAGAAGATTTGAGTTGGAAATATAATCGAAAGCTGCGAGAACAACCTGTCGTCCCGGACCACGACACGGAAACGGACACAAACGTCGGCAATCGGAAACACAACGTGACATCGTTCATATTAAAGCGCGCGCGTGTGTGTGTGTGTTATGTTAGTTATAGGGATTGTAAAGTCTTCATTTTGTAATCATTTTTCTTCCACCCTTACTATCCCCCATTCCCCTTCTCTGACACTACGTCACCGCCCGCGTCCCCAGCCCCCTTAACATTAGCTAACCACGTTTGAACCCCATAATTATGAATTTTAAATGTAAATTTATGAATATTACGATTACGCATATTAAGTTGATATAAATACATATGATATATACATGAAATGAGAGAACAGTTATTAGTCGCACTAGTGTAGGAGAGTATGTTTTTATTTTATTTGTTTTGTTAAACCTCGAGTTTTGTTTTCTCGTAACCTTATCTGAGAAATCCCTTATTTTCTTGAAATAAAAACAAAAAGTTTATTGAATATTAATTTGCTGTGTGTTTCATTTGGACGATGGTGGGACAGGAACGTGTTGACTTTTCCTATTTCTTGTTTACAGCATGGGGGCATTGCCTTTTTTCGAGTTTATGAGCGGCTACAAGACCAAGACTAATGTGAAGCCGTTCTTCTTACAGACTTGCATAAAATAATCCATATATTTACCAACATATGCACCTCTTTAAGGCCGGTGTGTCACATGCTTACAACTATGCAGACTTTACTATTTTTGACAACTGAACGAAAGCCAAGCCAAGCCGAAGCCATGTGCTTGCGATGACCCAAACACGCTCCCAAGCATAGGCAGGATTAAGAAGGGTAAAACCAAGCCAAGCGACAATCCCATGCGGCCAACCACGCTATGCAAGAAGGAGCTGCTGATCTCATGCTATCTCATACCGACAACACGCTCTGCTTACAACATGACATGTTGTGGTGTCCGTAACAATTTGCTATTTTACTCTTTCTTTTCTCTTCTTGCTTAGAGTACTGTTAAGATTATTGTGTAAGCTAGGTTTCATTTTATGTTAATGTAGTCTTTCACTCGATGTTTGGACTCAAGTCAATAAATACCTACTTATTATAATGACTGATTTTAGTCTTTCATTTTTTTGGGACCACGACTGGCTCCCGCACATATAATTGGTGGCGAAGGGCTGGTAGAGATGCACCAGATAACTTGCTGAATTTGGGAAGGCGTAAGTATGTCCGCCGACTTGATAGGAGAGACGATCCTACCCCTTGCAATAGCTATAGAGGTACATTTTATGATATTGTATTTCTGTGTGACACTATCGAAGGTTTGTATTTAACGATAAACAGGCTTAAGGCTGAACATTTTGGAATCCCACTGTAAATCTGGATGAATCAAGAAGAGAAGAACGCTACTCACATCTCGAAAATTTGAAGTTAGATGGTGTAGAAATGGAGGTAGTATCCAGATACATAGGTGTTCTAATATCATCCTCTTTAAATATCAAACCCCTCTCTGGAGAGGAATTAGCTGTTGAGTAACCCTCTAACAGGTGATTTTTTTCCGATGAAAAAATTCTAAAAGACTATTTGTAATTTGTTGCAAACAAATTGAAAGAATAGTAGTTTTTAGCGACTTACCACAACCCCGCCTGAAGGCGGAGCTGCCAGTTAGAGGTTTGAGGAACCATCTGCTCGGTTTGAAAACGTTGCTTCAAGAATAAATACATATCGTAAAACAAACTCTGTTTCACTCAACTGCAGCGTCGATAGTGCTCTACGGAGCTCAGGTATGGTTTTACAAAGGTTACGATGCTGTTCAAAAATGTCTTCTCTTTACTTTTTGAAGAAGATATTCCGGTTACCAAAAAATTCTCCGAACTATATGTTATAAATAAACTTCAACTATATCTTAAAACTACTGGAGATAAGTGATTGCAAAATACCAAACGTAGTTTTAACAAGTGTAATTAGAAGAAACGGAAGCATTTGCGAGGATTGGAAGAAAAAAGCTACTGATTGGGGATTAAACCGGTCTATTCTGGCGTCAGAACAACATTAACTTTTAAGAGATAAATTTAACGCGCTTTTGGAAAGCCATACATATGACCAGTATGTCGAAGAAGCTGAATCGTCACTGTTTAGGAACTAATACAGCAAACTAAACCATTTTTTAAATGAATAAACATACTTCCTTGACAGCCACGCAGTCGGCAAAATATGTACTATTTTCAAACTGAGATTTGAAGTCGTTTTACCCCATCGAACAGATTTACCAATGCTTCGTGACGTCTGCAACGTGAAGAAGAGAGCAGATATCCTACAGTTTCTTGGTGTTTGTCCAATTTTAGGAGAATTCCGACTAGCAATGTCCGGGAAGAGTGTGTTAGACGAAGATGAAAAAAAAAAATAACTGAACTAAACTAACTAGAGGTACATCCTTTCTCAACGTCGCCTTTGATTTGCACCATCGTACTCTGATTTGCACTGCACTAATCGGCACATAGCAGTGCGGTTTCGCGCCCGGCAAATCGACTATAAAACAAATCTGCACATTATGGCAAATCCTGTAGAATTTCAAATTGATACGCACTACCTTTTACTCGATTTTAAAATCGTATACGACAGCATTCATCGCAAGGCACTATTCGATTCGATGGCCGAATTAGGGATACCGGGAAAATTGATCCAGTTGTGTCACACCACGCTAACACATCTGATGCACCTCCCATCCGTTCGAATCATGATGAACCGGATTTCGGCAAGTATCTAGCACAAGGAAAGATATTGCAGCGGACAGCTGCAAATACAAAGATCACTGAAGCTACTGCAGTTTCTGGGTAGCTGATTACGGGAACACTCCGCTGGAGTGAACACCTTTTTTTATGAAGAGCAGGTACTCTATAGCGTAAGCAATATAAACCTCGTTAAAGTGAACGAAATATGTACATATACATACGATTGAACATGTCCATTCGTTCGTTTCCTGGGTTGTTAGGTTTTGCATTCAATTACAACAAGTCAGTGTAGAAAAGCGTTTTGTTTCCAAAAATGTCTTTTAGAAAACCGAAATTCTTGTCATTGAAATCAAAAAGAGAAATTGGGAAGTGGTAATAAATATCTTAAAAGTAGTGACAACCAGCCAAATCAGTTCGTTGAAAAGACAAACCATAAAGTAAAGCGAGTATGGAACGAGCAGAGTGGTAAAAATCGACCAGTTGGCTGAGAGAAAAAGTGAAGCTATTGCATACTCAACTAAAGGAAAAATCAGGGACTTTCAATGCCAGTTCTGGTTGGGTAAGTGGGTTCAAGCCACGTTATGGAGCTCGGTCCAAATCCTATGGGTAAAAACGTTCATCCGCTCGTGGCTTATTTACGCCATTCAAAAATAACTTATGAGCTTCAGCTGTTAAAGAACCAAATTTATGATGCCGATGAGTCGGTTTTTTTGGTTCATGTTGCCTGAAAAAACACAAGCTGCCGGTGGTGAAAAAACCGCTCCAGGCCGAAAAGTAGAGAAGGCCAGGATTAGGTTCTTAGAGTGTACAAATGCTCCAAGCACTTCTATAGCGCTTCTTCTCTCTTATTAACGCCGCCTTAAGATTATAACGTATCCCTAGTCAGTGGAAAAATAGTCTAATGTTGTCGAATCCGAGTAAACCTGCAACAGATAAAAAGTCTTATAGACCAATTTCACTTCTTCCGACAATGGTAAAAAGAATATTACTTAGACGTTTAAGCCCGGTTGTAGAAGAAAGACGACTTATTCCTAACCACCAGTTCGGGTTTAGAAGCAAGTATTTAACTATTGACCAAGTACATCGCATAACCGATGTTATAGAAAATCGTTTGAACAAAAGCAAGTTCTGCTGTCTGTATTTCTCGATGTTTCTCAAGCCTTTAACAAGGTCTGCACGAAGGCTTGAAACACAAGTTTCAACAATTCCTCCCGAGAAAACGCTACATCGTTTCGTTACAATTTTATCAAACTGTCTATTCGATAGAATCTTCCGTGTGAAATATGGGAAAGAATACTCCCGATTTAAATCTATACAAGCTCGAGTACCACAAGGAATTGTCCCTTATTTATTGTATAGCAGCGACATACCGCAGGACGTAAGCATATTTGCTGACGACACCGCCATTTTGGTAACTGCCACAACAGTCGAAGAATCAGAAATTGCAATGTGCTTTAGACTGGATACACGAATGGACGAAAATTTGCGAATTGAGTTTAACGAAGCTAAACCCGTTCATATACATTTTACGCATAAGAAAGTGAATAACTTGCCCGTTTTTACAAATAATATTCAAATACCCTTCGGCAATGAAGCGAAATACCTCGGAATGACTGTCGATTTAAAGCTTAAATGGAAGGAGCACGTCAAAAACAAACGTGAGGCGCTCTAATTAAGACACAGACATATACCGGCTTATTGGAAAATATTTCCAGCTAAGTACTGACAACAAATTGCTTATACACGAACAAGTACTAAAACCCGTCTGGACGTATGGTATACAACTATAGGGTTGTACCAAAAAAAGTAATAGAATCATACTACAATCTTTTCAAAATAAAGTGCTAAGGGCCATCGTTAACGCACCTTGGTATATACGAAACAACGATAACCAGAGAGATCTTGGAATTTCATCAGTCCAAGATAAAGTTACGAATTTTGCTCGTATGCAGAAGCGTCACCTGGAGGAACTCTCGGAAGGAATCTGCTGTTCTTCCAATTCTCGACGAATGAAACTCTTTTCGTCGTGACCTAGCACGGTGAATTCAACCCGCGCTTAGCTGCGGTGTTAGCAAGAACTCTCAATGGAGAATATCTTGCAAAATGCGTCTAAGCCAAGAAAGTAAAACTGCTGGATAAGTATAAAACTTAGTTGTAGTGGAAATACATTTTATTTGTAGGGAGGTGTTTATACTGGCTGAAAATACCTTTCGCTATGTGGGAACGGTCCCTATAGGGTCTTTTGAAGACAAATGCTCCTAGCCTTCAGTAAGTAAGGCCGCTGATAATTGGGAAGGCAAAAAACCTCTTTGAATTGTTGGAAGAATAGGTCAATCGACGATTAATAGCGGCTAAAGCTATTCCAATTTTTGATAGACCAAAAGTAGTAGTTTGGAGCTACTATCACTAAGTATTGCGATATACTTTTACATACTTCTTTGAAAAAAAAAATATCGAGATAAAGCTGTACAGAAAGTACAGCAAAATAAAAAGAAACGGAAATGTACTACCAACTTTTTTAATAGAAATTAGATCTCAATAAATACCAATAAAACTACTGTCCAAGTGTGTTTTTTGGGTAAGTACACACGGTTGGAAAACGTGAACAATATTGATTGCGTGAACGGCTTTTGCAACAGCACTGTAGTTGGATGGATAGTTCCAACATCATTGCGCGCTCTCTACATGTCGTAGTGGAAGTATTCACGCCAATTGAAGAAAAAGCGAAAAGAACTTTTATTTGCTGTCGACCAAAATACGTTCCGTCAAATACATCCTAGGACTACAAATCACGATCGACAGCTACAATATTAGGGTAGTAAATAAGTGGCAAACGTAAACTCCATAAACGACATCTCTGTACATCTGATGTAGAATCGCCTCTGACAACCGGTGCTACTTCTGTTAGACGAAACAATTGGACTCAGTCGAACAATTGAGTCTTCGAATTGGAGCCTCCTGGTTCGAGAAGGATAGAAAAACCTAACTTCCAGTATAAACACAAAACAGCTTCGTCGTGATACCTGGAAGCAGCGTGGCCAATGGAAGGCAGTTATTGCTCAGGATCATACACTCCATGGGTGGCCGTCTGGACCAGTAAGTAAGTAGTTGTCTACTTATCGGAAGAAAAGCTGCCTGAATCATCGTTATTTTTCCACACTCCCGCAAGCAATCTATGTATTCTTTTTCGTATTATAACACCAATTCATTAAGCTTCCATCTCAATATTAATCAATTATGTAACCCTGCCTTAAATTACTAGCTTCTTGTATTGGAGGATATGTTGGGGCTTAGAGTAAGCACAAGAAACAAACATCTGTCGACTGTTCAATGTTGACGTGGACCCCAGTATAGTTGTCAGAAACGTAACACTGAAAGATCGGTTTTTGCCAAATACTCCACACAATGGACGGAGATAAAAGAGATCGCCCATAAAATCTTTTCTTCGATTTTCTATAAGCACCTGAAACCATTCGTGAATAATCTATGTCTATATTCCTTTACCTTCACACTACGTCAGATACTGGAAAAAAATAACCCAAGAAATGAAGATCGACACTCACCTCATAATTGTCAATTTCAATTCCCAAATTTACCGACAGTCCTGACAATTGCTAGCACACGCGGGGGACATTGACGTGAGTGGTCGAACACAGCGCGACGCCAATGATTCCTGGCATTGAATCGGGCTGCCAAAGTCTGCTAAGCGATGAACCAAGCCAAACCGATGGATATGCTGTCTTCAAAGAAGGACACACACCATCGACGACTTGGCCACACGTCACCATAGTTAAGAACGTCGTCTACGACGGAACTCCACGCTGGACAATCCAATCAAAGCTGAACACACGCCAGAGATATGTTATATTCGAGCTTTGATTGACATTAACTGCAATTGACAATTTGCAGCAGTCATTATTGGTTATAACTATATTGCTACCAAAAAAGTTAACATTGAGCAAAAAAAAAAAATTATTTGAAACTTGGGCTCGTCCGGGATTTGAACCCGGGACCTCCCGCACCCTAAGCGGAAATCATACCCCTAGACCAACGAGCCAGTTGAAAATCTTTTATCGAAATCGGGTTTTGTCTTGATGTCTCTTTTGTCGCTTGCGAAGCATTTTCTGTTCAAATGCTAAATGATAAGAGGCGTCGAGTGTTGACGTGGGAACTATTTTCTGCTAAGAAAACCAACTGAATATCAAACCATAGACAGCACTAATTAAATCATATTGGAACGTGCGTTTGTTCATATATGTATGAATGTATGAGATGTTCGTGTATGAATAAGAAATAGCAATAAATTGGTCTTCGTTGTCGATGATTAAGTTCAAGCAGATTGAGACATTTGTACAAACAGTGAAGCACAGAAGTGAATACAGTCAAATTGCGATTGGAAGAAAAATTATCATCATATGTGGTGAAACTTGGTGAGCGCACAATTCGTCGATTGAGTTGTAAACTAAAAATTGCCGGAGGTTTTTACTGTAGGATTCAACTCCTTGTCGGCGGAGGCATCTTTGGGTGTCCGAATTTCTCAAGCAAGGGGATAGTAAGTGGCCCTACATAATATCGTTCGCGGGAGAATTAATTCTTATTCACACAAAAGCCTATTTCAAATTGATGCTCTCTAAGTTGTACATCGTCACCGACATTCAACGCCTTGTGGAGCAAACGTAAATCACACAGTCACCTAGGTTGAGGTGGCTGACTGCTGCGCATACGGAGAGCAGACACACTTAGGCCAAGCATAGGCCCATTGTGTTTCACACAGTCAGCTAAAGAAGGAATGAAAAACTGATCATGGGCTGGGCGATATTGTTAAGTTTAAGGCGATATTGAGGAGCACGTCTATTCTGGACTGTAGTGTCACTAAAAGAAGAAGAATAGTTTTGGAATCAACAAGCTGGCGCCATAAAAAAATACATTTCTATCTTAAGTGTATAGAATGGAGATCGTCCATGCATGCCTATCGCTACCACAAAACATTTACTGAAGATTGATACGAATGCTCATATAAATCGTAGGAAGAAACAAGTATAACCTAACTTCGATCCGAAATGGTTACACTGCCTGATCAGATTGAGTAGGCATCATTGCAGAAACCTTATAGCCGTCATGGTCGATAGTGTGAGACTAAAAATAACGCCGCCGAGAAGGCCTGTCGGGACACTTAGAGGCCAACTCGAATACAAAACACCACAGAAACAAATTTCCCTCCTTTTTTGATAAATTTGCCCAAATAAGGGTAAATTGGTAAATTTTCCAATTCCATCCTCTAGATCAAGTTAAAAGCTACAAAATATTGTACATCAGCGGACAAAAGCCTGGAGCATATCTCATGACATGAAGCAGGTGACGAAAATCTCTGGTTAAACGGGTTTGTAGAATGGATGAAAGTGATGGATGATAGATCAAGTTATAAGCTACAAAATATTGTAATGTAATTTTGTCGTAGGACGCACTGTTCCCGAGATATAAGCTGTCAAAACTTCCATGCGAAACACCAGAAAAACAAATTTTCCCTCCTTTTCTTGAAAAATTTGCCCAATTTACCGTTAATTTGGTAAATTTTTCAATTCGATGTTATTTCGACACCTGGTCGAAATAAGTACCATTGGTATCAGTAGTATAAAAAGCAGCAACAAGTTGGGCCTACTCCGTCCTAAGTCTACATTCAGCTACCCGCATAGGCATACTCACGCTATTTTTTTCTTCGATTATCCCCTTCTGACGAGTAGGTTTTGGGATTGTAATTGCAGGGAAAAAAAATTAATGAATTTGAATTTGTATTTCAGAGTGAGTTCTAGGACTGGAGTGAAGACTGACCAACAATATGAGCCTATCTCCAAGCTTCTCTCTTAAGGTAATAACGACTTGAAGTCCGGCTGATAAACAGGTAGTTACTGTCCACTTCGACGTTTCGCAGATGGAGATCTTATAAACTACAGTCCTCGTTTGACCTGTATGACCCATCTGTAAATTTAAGAATAACTTATAAAATTATGTGGTGCCGATTAACACACATAAAGTTTCGATATTAAAAAAAAACCGTATCGATTCCCTTGCCCCAAGCTTTAGCTAAGTGAAGGATCACAAATAAACTTCACTCAAGATTTCATTTTCGCGCTCAGTATTTGAGGGTGGTTTAGCTTAGTCATGGTGTGAGTGGCATTGTGACCCATGATAATTGTGATTGTGGTTGAACACAAAGTGTCTGTATTTGAATGTGTGTTCGGGGATGCGAAGCAATTTCCAATACACCCAATACAGGAAAAGGTAAAATCTGAAGCTATGCCAGACGTCTTAGTTTTATATTAGCTACTGCTCGCAGACAGCCGAAGTTGTCGGCGACAACTAGCTTTTTTTTCGTTTTAGATAGCGCTGGCCATGTACTGAGGTAGAGAGGGACTGTTTCTAGTGCTTCTTATCCCAACAGGGTCGGCAGAACACTGTTCGAAAATTATACCAACTACTCTGTTTATTGAAAAATACGGTTGTGATGGCCAGATTAGCTGTTACAGTATCCTGCCGTAAATATAGCACAGGAAATAAAAACCCACAATAATATAATGCACAGGCGATCGTCGCGGTCCTTTTAAATAAATGGACATATGTTTATTGAGGTCACTTCCTCAATAAACACCGAAGTAATAAACGATCGCCTGTGGAACTGATAAGAGACTATTGTACCGAAGGTTAAGTTTCATTATGAACCAATCATGTAGCATAAGTTAGTCCTCAGATAGATCTCAAACCGAACGGTAGACTTGAGAAAGATCTCAAACCGAACGGTAGTCTTAAGAAAGATCTCAAACAGTGCGGGGGTCTTAAATATATCTCAAACAGTGCGGGAGTCTAAAGATAGATACACGCTATACACAGTGAAGTACAAATACTTGTAATATATATTTAAATGGCATAAATAAAGATCAAGTATATTTTATAAACAAGTGTTTCATTGTGTGAACTATTAAGACAAATTTTAAATAAAATTATTAGCCTTTTCTTTGGATTTCATGCTTCTCGATCGCCGAATTTACACACCAGCCTTCTATATAGTCAATAGCAGGGCACGCTGTAAGAAAAAGTGGAACTGACTCCCTCTAATCTATGCTAGGCCTAGATCCACCCGATTATCATTCGCATTAAGCTCAGCACCAAAAATGACTGCAGCAATGAATCCATAGTCCACAGACTAAGTAGCAATACGGTAAAATTTTATACAGATAGATATAGACCTGATGAAGGAGCAGGGGTATTTGGACCACGGACAAAGTATTTCGAATCCATGGGCAAATGCACCATCATCTTTCAAGCAGAAGTGTATGCAACAGATAGATGCGTTCAAATGTAACTTGACCAAGTGCGAAACATCTAACCACAAGACTCCTACATCATCAAAGCCAAGTGGGGGAATGCATACATATACAAAAGAGAAGACTATGAAATGGTCGACCGTGGCAGTGGCTAGGAAAGGAGCGCAGGAAATCTTCACAGGCCCTGAACCGCGTTGTAGGAGACCAGGTATTCGAGGGTGAGTAAAGCGAAATAGAATGAAGGCACCGGACAGAAACCTAGAGCATATCTCATGACATGAAGCAGGTCACGAAATTCTCTGGTTAAACCGGTTTGTAGAATGGATTAAAATGAACAAGAACAACCTCCGTATCCTAAGAGGCTTTCTAAAAAGGCACTGCATACTCAGGGAGCACCTAGAGAAACTCAAGGAAACTGAACAAGGCCTCTGCAGATTCTGTGGATAATGTACTGAAATTCCAGAACACTGGGATTGTGTGAGGCACTAGCCAACAAAAGGAAAAGATATATGGGCATGTTCCTACCATTAGAGGACGAAATGAAGTCACTACAACCATCTCTCATCCTAAAGGTAGGATTCCCATAGTTTGTCGCAAAATCAACGTTGCCAGAAGCGTCAACATGGGTTAAATGATTCATCCACTTGAACTGACTTTCAAAAAAGGTAGTTTCATCTTGCTCGTGGCGACGTTTTATGCTCTGGTTTCCAATTCGACTTCCTTAGTAAAACCAAATAAGATCGACGAATAAACAGCGCCCTTCTGCTGATGTTGTGTACTAATATTCCAGCTTCGTTCATTCGAAACTGATTCAAACCAAAAGTAGTCTCTTCTGTCACCGAAATACCCTCGATATAACCAATCTGCTTATCAAAGCTCTGCCTTGTCCATTCCCTTTGTTCAGTTCTTCTCCACAAATTTCCCTTAACGCCGATTTTATTCAAATTAATTCACTCCATGCCTCACTAATTAGTTTGTTAATCTCATCAGTGGGCTCTTGACAACTTGCTACAAACATTCATTGATGTTTCTCTCAACAACAGTTATATTGTTGTTCCTTAACAGCGCTGCCTAGACCACAGAAGAACGCCCAACCAGCGCGGCAGCCAGCCTTTCAACGACGATTATAATCGCATACAAATTTATGCCAAATGAATTTAATTATTAACTGTCGCGATGCAAATTAAATAGTCACCTAATTGCCGGCAGGCAGCACCGCATCTGCGATGGGCCTTCTAGCCACTGCCATAGTGGCTTAAGCACTAGTGGCCCGCGGAGTCTTGTGCAGAGGAATTCGTAACAATTAAAACGAACGAAACACCATGTTATCGCTGTAGAAAGTATCTGCTGGGAGAATGTGTGGAAAAGTCCATTATGTCGGTGGGTAATTACTAGCGACCCTAATTAATTCAGCAACTAGCTGCGATTCCTTGTGGCTTAACGATGGTCGATGACAATGTATGCATAGCGCGATGAATGGACATCCTCATCTCAGTTCGTTGTTCTATCCGAGGGAAACATATCGTTTCATCTTAACGGTGTTGCGAGGCAAAAACTTGTCCAGCGTTCAATGTTGCATATCTTGTAGCGTCATCATGTGAGGCGCATTAGCCCAGTGAATGTGGTAATAGTGGACATCCCAGCGAGTTGGCCTGGGGATTGAGATGTTACAAGAACTCATTTCCGGTCTGGTGAGAAGACACCGAAGTGGGTCTTGAGAGATGCGACATTCTTTTTCGAAGGCGGTTCAATCACTTGTTGCTGTTCTGTTCAGCAAATGCTAATTAGTTATCATTGCTTAGTATTTCAATGAGGGTGAATGTGAGTTCCAAGTAGGTTAAACGAGGCGCCAAACTTATCTACATTCCTAAGTTGGACATACTTTGAAGACAGGTAGCAATTTGCACATTGCTTGACACTCCAGAAAATCGCGAAGCTGATGAACTTGTTAGATTGGTACAGTCAGAGTGGAAGCTGCCCGTTCATACCTTTGTTCGTTCATACAAAAGTTTGTCACTGCCGAAGATCGACAAACACCGCTATAAAGCTTCAACATTAAACGATCACTGTAGTTATTCAGGATGGGTAGACCAAGTCACTCATTGGCGTGAGTGAGTGAGTGAGTGAGTGAGTGAATGATATTTATTGTCAAAATTAATTTACAACTTTCAATTTGCAATACAATATAAGAATGCCTTCAAACGTCACCATGCAGTTATCTCTTCAATGCTGGATAAAACCTTGAAGCTGTAGAGGAGAGTCCATGTGGGACGTTAGTTGGCCTTATTACAATATCTATAAAAGTTAATTCTATGGTTACACAAGAGACAATAGAGAATCTGCGAAGCCTAGAGGCTTTTCTGCAGAAGATTATTCAAAATAAGTGATTTTACATTTAAAGCAGAGTAATTCTCATTATTTTGGGAACTTAGATTATTATACAGTTTATAAGTGAATATGATTCAATAATACATGTTCTTTATTTCTTTTTTCCTGGTGTGCGCCGGCTGTATACTCAATAGGGAGCGTGGAAGTTGGTTGTATATTCTTGGCACCGCAAATGAAAGTTGCTTTCTTCCATATGAGTTGTGTATTCTTGGTATTTTCAGTAGTCCATTTGCCCTTTGCCTTGTATTGACGCCGTGATCAATCGCTTGTTTAAAGCGTTGGTCGTTGTAGGTCTCGTTAATGAAATTAAAAAGAAAAAGTTTTTGGACGGTTAGTACATTTAGATTTTCACTAGGACAATACAAATTTTCTACATAGCGACTACCATACTTAGATCGCAAGAGAATCCTAAGAATCCGGTTTTGAGCCCTTTGGAGTTCCATAATTCTGTATTGCGCTGCATTACCCCACGCTGTTATTCCGTACTGAAGTACCGACTCCACCAGAGAGTAGTAAACTTGCATTAGTACTTCAAACGACGTGTGGTTGCTCAGATGGTAAAGAGCGTATGTCGACTGTCGAAGTCTCTTGCACAGATACCTTATGTGGTGATCCCACTTAAAGTTGCAGTCTACATCCACGCCGAGATATCGATAGACGTCCACTGTATCAGTATACTCTGCGCAACCATCTGTCTCAGGTGTTTGATGCGACTTGTGCAGGCAATCAAAATTGTGGAACCGTATTCTCATTCGATTTCTTACTAGGTGGTAGGGTCGAATATGCATTACTTTGGTCTTCTTCGAGTTAATAACTAAACCATTGTCGTGACACCACCGCAAAATAGTGTTAAACTCTGTTTGCATTGTCTGAGTAGCAATCTCAATGTCTTTGTGGCTCACAACTATGGCAGTGTCGTCCGCATATTAGAAGCCAACGCTATTTTGCAACACAGATAGCATATCGTTCACGTATATAATGAAGAGAAGTGGTCCCAGTACCGATCCTTGGGGTACACCCCACTCAATATTTTGCAGATTGCTATAGCTGGACGATAATCGCACCATGAAACCTCTGTTCCGAAGATAACTCGCAAACCACTCCAATATTCGACCACGAACGCCTATCTTTTCCAGCATTTTGATGATTCTTGTGTGACATAGTGTGTCGAAAGCTTTCTTGAAATCTATAAAGATCACCAGGGAGTAGAGGTTCTTATTGAGACTACTGTTTATATTATTCGCAAATTCTCTCAGTAATTGGTTGACATTTCGGTTTCTTAGGAAACCAAACTGGTTCTTGTTTATGATTTTGTATTTGCCAATATAATCGTGTAGTCTTCTCGACATTACTTCTTCTAACACTTTGTCAATCGCTGGTAAGATGGAGATAGGGCGGTAGTTGGAGACTTCGGTTTTCTTCCCGGACTTGTAAATAGGTCTTACAATGGCAATTTTAAGGTTCTTCGGAAATTGACTTTCCTCCAAAGACTTATTCACCAATTGCGTGACTGTGGGTGCTAAGAAACTCGAGTTGTTTTTGAGATCCTTAGCCCTGATATTATCTACGCCGGCAGATTTGTTCACGTTCATTTTGTTTAAGATTAAGGAACATCTTCGGTTCCGATACGTGTCCAACAGGACATTACTTGCAGGCTTGCGACCCATGCATGATAGTCCTGGGCACTCTGCTTCGAGTCATGAAGAGGAAGCTGTCTTGTATCCGCGATTACTTGGTCTTTATACCGGAGATTCGGTCTTCCTCTCCTTCTCGGCTCGGATCCGAAGACCCTCTTAGCTGGAGCATTGTTGTCCATGCGCTCGTTGTGGCAGAGCTGGTGTAATCAACGGATTTTTTCCTTCCGACCTAGATCTGCATCCTGGTACAGCTCGTAGAGTTCGCGGTTGTGTCTTCTCCTCCATTCGCCTTCCTCGCAGACGGGGTCAAAAAAGCGATGCAGAATTTTTCTTTCGTAGGCACTTATCGCCCAGCTTTCGGCTCTATATAGCTGAACAAGGCAAAATAAGAGTTTTGTAAAGCATGATCTTAGTCCTTCGAATCAGGTGTTTTGATAAACCGAAGTAACATCGGTTGCGAAAGGCGGTTCTACAACGGATCTCCACATTGATGTCGTTTGTGGATTTTACCTTTACCCCCAGGTAGGTGTAGGTGTAGTTGCAGAGACAATGAAAGGGAGACCTTATCACACCTTCTATACGCATTTATAACTATTTTTGTTCAAGGAAAATACACCTTTGCCCAATTTCACTTTTGTGGAACCTTGATCTGAGCTTAATTTGAAGTTTAAATTGCATTAAAGGCATTTAAATAGGTTAGGTTAGGTTTGGGTGATTGCCACCACTGTAGCAGTTGTGGCCCACTCAGATCCTGCTTGGATCCTTTGTGCTATCACTAAGCGGTGGTTTCCACCGACTCTTTTTAAAAGAGACTACACTACCGAAAATGAAGTAAGCCTAGAGACTACCTGATGGTATTCTAGTGGCCTACTTTGACAAGTCCACTTCTGTGCTGATTTACAGCCAATTAGTTTCCCTGATAAACTTGGCTATGTCTTGTATCTTTAAGGATGACATTTCCTCTAGGTTTCTGAAAAAGGAGTTGCCTAGTATATCTTTTCTAATTTTTGCAAGGGCTGGACAAGTGCCGAGGAGGTGAAGCGTATTTTCTTCCTCCTCCTCGTCTCTACAGCTTCTGCAGTAGTCGTTGTGGGGGGCTCCCATTCTTCTGGCATTGATACCGAGAAGGCAGTGGCCGGTGATAATGCCCACTACGTTTCTTATTACATTCCTGTTTAGTTTTAGGAGTCTATTTGTTTTGTTTGGATTTAATGAGGGCCAGATAAGGTTTATGTCAAGTCCTACATGTATCTAATTCCATCCATCTCCGATTAGCGGAGTCGACGGTATCTGTAAGTAACATGGTGTTTATTACTTTGAGTGAGGGATATGGGGCATCCTGATTTTTTGCCAGTGGCAGTTCCACCCCTAATCTTGCAAACTCGTCGGCCCTTTCGTTGCCTGGAAAACAACTATGTCCATGTACCCAACTTAGGGTTAGGTTGCATCTAACCGCTATCTCATTAAAAGACAGACTACAAAGTTTTACCATCTTAGATTTATGTGATGATGTATCCAGATCCTTTATGGGCGCCTGACTGTCTATGTATATAACGATAGATAGCCCGACTGTAAGCCGGCAGCCTCTTGGATAGCCTGGAACTTCTACTGCCTGGAATACACTACAATGGTTGGGCAGTCGAAGAGACAGGACAAAGGATATGTCCGGCGATATCGCAAATACTACTAATCCGGTGCCCTCGTCTGTTTTTGAGCGACTTGTGTAGATTTCCAGGTAGCCTGGCTTTCTTACCAAATCTTTTTCCCAATCTTCTCTAAAGCGGATGTTGTATAATCTGTATGCGTTGGTAGTCTCGCATTTCTGATTATCTTCGTATGGCCTAAGCTATGTGAACAGCTCCAGCGGTAGCCTTAAAGCTGCCTTTGTGGCTACTATGGGAAGAATCTGTAGCAATGTTTGCATGGCGGCTGTGGGCGTGGATCCCAATGCCCCTGTGATGCAAATACACGCTGATCTTTGAATATTGGTTATCAATTTAAGATTGGATTTGTTATTCAGTGCTGGCCACCAAACAAGGATACCGTATGTTAAGATTGAAGCGTACGTTACCGTCCAAAATCTGTGTATAAGCAGTACATGCGTGCTCTGTGTTTTAATACATATTTAATTTAAAAAAGACCCAAAAATGCACCTAAAACAATATGAGCATATCTCAAAAACTATGGGTAAAACTGCATTTAAGATTTTTTTCTGGAATCCCGTTTGATATTATTTTTTGTTGGGAACACAGACACCTTTATGCTGTACACTCACTTTTGACGCTGACTGTACTACGAAAACCCATACAAATTGTGGCATATATACGCACCATATGGAATATGTTACCACACTTCACTGTGACGGACAAATGAAACTAATAATTTGAACTCGGTATTAGGTTCAGCTGAACTTGGTCTTCACTATGAAACTGGGCATTATTCACACTTATAAACATAAGCGCCGCCTAGAAGAGCCCACAAGCACTGCAGTTCACCCGAACCTTGATGAAACTAATGTCTTGCGCCGACTTCAAAGGATTCGACTCTTTGATCTCGTGAGATAGTCTACACCCGCGCATGGTTGTGGTTGCGGTGTTAGCAGGGACTTTGATTGAAGAGTAACCTGGCGATCAGTACCTAAACTATGAAATGCAAACTACTGGTTAAGTGCTTCACTTAGTTGTAGTCTTAAAAAGGTCTACAGGGAGGTGGTTTTAGTGAGTAAAAATCTCACACTTCTATGTGCGAACGTTCGCCATAGAGTCTTGTGGAAGATTTCCACCTACCCACGGAAAAAAAAATATTATTGAAAAGCATGGGTAATACCCCGCAGGTAATACTGCAGCTGACTGCAGTCGGAACCTGAACCAAGACGTGAACCGATGTCGTTTTGAGAGATGAAATTAACCAAGTAGACAAAAGAAATTCTATAACAATCGGCAGACACAACACGCGGCGAAATCGCGAGATTTGGATGAACTTTTATTGAATCCTCAATAGACCCACCGAGTTGAAGTGTTTTAAAATGGCATTGTATCACAATTTTGAAGTTGCTGGCCAAAGAGGTTTTGTTGACACGAATTAATAGAGTTGAGAAGAAATAAAAAGGAGTATGTTTATATATTTTGACATCTATAAAGGAACGCTGTAGGCATGTTCGATTTGACAACCTCTCAAGGACGGATGAAATCGTGGGGGCTTCAGGAATCTAATAAGCACTATGTGCAGTTTTACTGCCACACCTCCGTTACCTTACTGTTAAAGTTTAATTTCAGATAACTCTAAGTCCACCATGAGATACTTAAATAGGGCATAAGTTCATCATCAAGTGAGTTAAAGAAGGGTCTACCAGCCGCTCGCTGTCTGGCTCTAGCAAGAGCCGGACCGGATACGCAAAATAAGTGTGTTAGGGTCTCTCTAACAGCTGTGTTGTTGAGTTATGTGGGATGCCTTCCTTAGCGATATGATCTCCTATCGGGCAGTGTCGTGTACAGACCGCCACTCGTGTAGCAATGTCATGACGAGTGCGCAAAAGGAGATCTTTTGTTTTAGATTGTTTGCTTTCAGACCATATTTCCTTCGATGTTGCTCAGTTTGACGGTATGGGCTATCTAAGATTTGGTATGGTAAGGAAGTATGATTATATATTGGCCTTAATTGCTTTTAGTGAGATGAGCACCTCCCCTGCAAACTAACACTGAGGGGCAGATGCCTGCCTAGCAAGTTCATGGGTCTTCTCATTTCCTGGGATGTCACTGCGACTTGGAACCCATGTAAGGGAAATGAGTTGGGCTTCTAACTCGGAATTCCTGTACTACTTTAGAATAGTGCACATATGGCAACTTTCTGCCTTCGCAGTATATTTCGTTGTATTTAAATTTGACGATATGCTAATAGTTCTGCTTGGACCACGCTGGAATTATCCAACAGTCGATAGGTTTTACGGATGTTTTGGGATTCAGAGAACACAACCGCACCGACCCCGTCGCCCATCTTAGGGCCGTGTAGATAGTCCAGTTAAAATCCCTGCACGTCTGCCCACAATGTCAAAGTTATTGGATAGATTAATTCTGGCGACCGTATAGACTGTTGGGGAATGATATAAGTTCCTTTGGCATAAGATCAAGGATATTGCTATGAGCTTGATGGCGCTGTGAGTTGTAGAGTTTTTAATGCGTAGTTCTAAAGGTAGAAGATGTATCATTAAAGCCGTGTACAGATCCGGGGAAATTGCTATTGATGGCATAAAAGCGATAATCGGCTTCAGCGACTCGCATTAAAATTAAGGAGTCCTTTGTGATTCACAAATGCTTCTTCATTTATTGATGACGAATCAATTGGAATTAAGGTGCCATCAACAGCCCCTGCAATACATGGCATTTCAGCTCTTCGGAAAAATTGCTCGGATACTATGTTTCATTTCACTTTCTCTCCCATAAAATAACATATGTTTGCATGTATATATAAATAGGTTTTGGAGAAACATGTAACTCACGTAGTAACTTTTGTGAAATAAGTGGACAGATATTGTTCACACAACGACATATAGATGATTTCGAAAGTCCATGCATTGTACCGATTCCATGGTACCGGCTTCCATTTCCAAGCCAATGAAGTGTTAATAAAATTTGCTGCAGCCATGTCAATGATGCATTGCATTTTGTTGAATGTACAATGAATATTCCCAATTTTTGCACTAAATACTCAAAGTACATCCTTGGTAATCTGAATTTTTCAATAAAATATGGATCTTCAAGATTGAAATTTATACGCGGTAGAATCGCTTTAGGACGTCTTATTATATCTAAACGAATCTCAATAATTTCTAAAACATCCTCATAATTATTGAGGAACTCCATTATTCGATTTTTACTTTTGATTTAAGTTATTCACTTTTAAACAACACTCTCTAGTCCTCAATGAAATCTCTCTATCATAATGAAACGTCAAAATAATACACAATACACAGTAAAGAAGATATCATACAATACTTCCAGTGGAATCTGTGAAACAGAAAATTGTGTGAAGTATGACAGCTTTGTATGTTGTATGAAATGTGTGTGATGTATGACCTGTGAAATAGCCCCCAGATCATCTGACGGTGTCAACCGTTGAGCGCCTGTGTAAGCCTGGCACTCTATTTATCTGCATGCTCAGATAAGGATGATCAATAATAGAACGGTTTAACTCGGAGATGAGTTCAAGTCAGGATGGACGAATTTATAACAAGAATGCATATGCATAGAATTCACTTTTCGAATTCATCAAGTCAATGATCGTAAGCATGAGCAGTGAATAGTGAAATCTGTTGACTAGGAACTGGTCTCGTGTCACGCAACAGCCACGGTAGTTACTAGACACTAATTTTATTGACAACGCTCAAACTTGAGCACGACAAGCGCGATTCGATAAAATGAAAGAACGGGAACTGATTTCTTCGGGATACACTAAACAATTGATGGAATCAATGCGAAGAGGCCTAAAAATAGCGCTACCCCCTTGCTCCCTTGAAGACCTCCAGCGATAACTGCTTCCATCCCTTAGGCTGTTTTTTTTTTACAGAACACTTATCAATATATGTACTTCTCTTCCCAGAAGTTCTATATTCACAAACTCATATAGCCCGAATTCTTGATCGACGAAATCAATCAGCACTCAAGTGGAACTCACCACAGATAAACCGTTTGAGAGCTGGCATCGAATCTGTACAACAGCCTAAGCCCCGGGACCCCGTCCACTTCAAACATCACATCGCACTTGACAGGCACGCAGAAAAAAATTAATAAATTCTTAACCGGTCAACCATCGGCCATCTCACCGGACGAGCAAAACACGCGAGTTCCCATGCAAATTCATCGCCTGTCTGTCATAATCTATTTGCCTTCCCGGCGGATCGCGAACAAAAAAGGGATCAGTTGAGGTGGAGAAATAAGAAAACTCACTCTCGATTACCATCAGGAATTCAGCGTCAGCCGGTCATTCTCGCATCCGAGGTGACAACAGAGAACCATCAGCGCGAACAAACGATTTCAATTCCAAAGCTCCTCCATCATCAGCTCTCAGTGTCGTCTTCGAGGGGTGACGTACCACTAAGTGGATTACATCATCATCATCATCGGCATCGTCGGCCACGTTCCCAGCGGCAAAGCAGGACAGGAGAAAAAAAAGCGAGAAGTAGCAAATCGAAGAGGAATTGAATTGAATCGGGCCTCAAAAGAGGAAGCACAAAAACATTCCATTTCGACCGCAAATAACCCCGAAAAGTTTCCGCAAGGCAGATGATTCCGTCCCAGCGAACCACTTCTGCTGCTTCTGCCGCACTGCCGGTGTCTAAGGTGCAAGACGTGATCTATCAAAGGACGCTCCCCAATGTGCGCGCATGGGACTCATCGTCGTCGTCATCGTCGTTGCCACTCGCTAGATCAGCCGCTGCCGGTCGTGCGCTTTTATAAGGTCAACTAGGAAGTGTATGTGGAGAGATGTTTTCTGCCTTCCTTGATGGTGCTCCATGGGAACATTTTGCACACTCGAGCTCCTTCAATATGCCACCCCTCCGCCCTGTTTACTGGTTGCGATTCGAGCATCGCATGCAATTGTGCGATGCACCGGAGGAGATTGGGCCAACGTGAAATGTCCAGCGACAATTATCACCTGGGCGCCACAACTCGCATGAAGATGAACACAGCTCTCTGCCTTGGTCCACTGAGACACCGGCACATTCGTGCGGGCCGTGCAATAACAGCGCTCCGGCTGTGTGACACTAGACATGTGCGCCTCTCTTGCACTGGGCATCTTTATTTATTGTTGTGGGAAGCTGACGTGAACTTTGTAGGCCAAATCAATTTTCGCAAGAAAGAAAAAAATAAAAATAAATCGAAGCGTGGAGTGCACACTTCTCTCCTTGGGCTCGTCCGGGATTTGAACCCGGGACCTCCCGCACCCTAAGCGGAAATCATACCCCTAGACCAACGAGCCAGGTGATTGGAGACTGGCTAAAAATGAAGTTGTGGGAAATTGATTGGAAACGAAACTTGTTATTTTTGGAAAGCGTTTCCATGTGAAAGCAGATAAAAAATGCTGAGAAGGCGTTATCAAATGAAGTCAAGTTCATTGATTGCTTGTTAGTTTCTTGAGCACGTTTTTGTTGTTGACTTGTTTGTCTGTGGAGGCTGAGTGGGAAGCATTTGAATATATTCGCGTAAGCATAATTTGAAGAGCACTTAACATTTTTTTTGTTTTGGTTTAATGCTACTTTACTGCTGCTAATCGTGTGATATGGAATGATATGTCGATCGTGTGCAGGGGATTGGTTTACAGTGGGTGTCTGTTCTGTATCTCCTGAGATAAATGAATGGCTTTCCATGCTCAACATAAAATTTGAAGGTATTATGCTGCCTGCTTCAAAAGTGATCGACGAATAAGTTCGGAGTTTTGCTTATCTGCTTACCGGTTCGCCTAGGTTTATTATATCCAGCGACAATTATCACCTGGGCACCACAACTCGCATGAAGATGAACACAGCTCGCCAATTGTGCTACTTGTATCAGAAATCTGCAGCGATACACCGCACTTATTCGTTCACCGCATTTACATTCTGGCTACTCAACTGTTGACCACATTTTTTAAAGCAAAATATAAAACTTTACACATTCTTTGTTGATTTCAAAGCAACGATTTCTTCGATTCAGTGAACCGTAATGCCTTATTCTATAAATTGCATGGAATCGGAATGGCATCGAAATTCGGAAGGGTTCTCCAAAACCTGTAAGAAGATGACAGGGCTGCGGTATGGAACGGAGTTGAGTTATCCGATTGGCTCCAAACGGAAACAGGAGTAAGGCAGGGTTGCTCACAAAGCCAACCTTATTTGCCCTTTTTGTAGAGGATATTGTGGATTTTCTCCCGGGAGGCGTGGAGTGAGCAGGGGTGCTCATTAAAGCTCTCATCTTTGCGGGCGACATCGTACTCACCGGAAGCCCTGCAGTTGATGATTAATCCATTAAGCGAGTAGTGCAATCTATGGACTTTAATCGTTCTAGAGTCTAGAGAAAGTGTAGAAAAAACAAAGATAATGTTTTTTGAAAAGAGCGGTGGGAGAGTTGCCTACAACGAGAAGTGGCACTTTAGGGGGATAAACCTAGAGGTCGTCAAAGAGTATAAGAGTCTAGGAATCTTGCTTACAAGCAATTTAAATATAAAAAGGCATGTGAACGACAAACTTACAAAGACTAAGAATGCTATCAGTGTAGCCTGGAAGAAATGCTTCAACAATCCTAATATCAAGCACAGCAGTACGAAGCAGTATCCGAGACGATAATACAGGTTTGGGGGTATAAGGCTTATGAGGAGGTGGAGAAATTGCAGCGCTTCTTATTAAAAAAATGTTTAAGCTCCCGCCGAAGACTCCAACCTACATGCTCATGGTTGAAAAAGGCATATCTCCACCATATATAAAAACACTAAAGATAAGTATGAATTACATACTCCGAGTAATGAACATGGCAGACAACAGCCTCCCAAAGATAGTGGCGATGGAAACCGTTCAAAATAAAACTGGTTCAAAGAGTGGATTAAATTAGCTGGAGTAGTACTGAACGCAGATGGTAGTAATTGCGGTAACCGACTATGGCAATTAATAAAGCAGGTCGACGAGCAGGCAAAAGAAAGCGGAGACATCGCATTACATACAGCCGACTCAACCACAACCTGGAGAGTCGAAATTACTTTAAAGATATCGATAGCATCCAGGAAATTTCTGTGATGTTCAAACTTAGAGGCGAACTTCTAAAGCTGAATTTTGTACCGCATAGAGAGGATCTCTCTTTACTCTGCAGTATATGTACTTTGGAAGAGAGAGAAGATATCATGCATTTCCTAGGCAAGTGTCCGATCCTAAAGGAAACAAGGAGATCCATTTTTGAAAAGAACTACATATCGGAACAAAAAATCCTATCACTCCTAAACGAAATGGACGTAAGCAAGTTGTTTAAATACTGCAAAATATCACTTAAATACAGAGGATAATATCCTAACAGGGAACTTTTGAAATTAGCATCTGTCCACGTGGAGAGCTAATAATTATTACGTGTACATAAAAAATTTTAGTCAATCCGGCAGACGGCAAAGCCATGCTGATTTTGATTTTGATAAATATTTGTAAAAGGAACATTATTCGAAATAATAAAATCAATCTAAATCTAAATCTAAAAATCATTGGGGGTTTCTACCACTCTAGCTCATTGATCCATCAAGAAAGATTCATCTCTATCGAATTGATCGCAAGCACATATGGTGTTGCGTCCATGTAGTCATACCAATCGAAGCACAATGCGATGTTTGATCATTTTTCCTCGAAATCAAGATCCCCAACGATATTGCGGTGTTAGGAGAGTTTGTTCAAACGTACCCTTACAATTACAATAAGGCTCGATGGACACGATTCTCCAGACAGATGACGCGAGCACTCTCTTCGAACGCGCTTCACATACCGTCCAATAGAAACTTGTCAAACGAAGCGATTGACATGTATCTAATTCAATTGCACGAGACAATTAAACGAACTATGGACATTACTATACCTCGGTATACACGGACAAACAACGAAAACTTGTACCGAAATGTGATAATCGACGCACTCCACCAACGAAAAAGTAGACTCCTGTCAAGATTAAAAACCTTGTACAGATGGTTTACTGACAGACGCAAAAAAAAAAATGGAAGTACTTGCCGCGGTCTTCCAAGAAGTGTACAAGGTGAATGAGAGCGTTCGCCCGAACCACGACTTGGATAACCGCGTAATGGCTAGCAACTCTCAACTTCGAGAAGACTTGCAACAATGGCGATCTGAGAACATTGGCTTTGTCGTGTTCAATGATGATAACATGGCAGATAATGCCTTCGCCGACGAAGGGGTTCATCCCCCGTTCATAACGAACACAGAGCTCAAAGCGGTCTTCGACTCACTTAGGAAAATTTACTTTAAGAACGAATCTTGTGGTAGCTCAACTAGCTGTCCTATCGATATAGTAGAGACTTACAAATATCTCGGGGTCACCATCGATTGCAAATTTTCTTTGGGATGTGCACATTAATGGGTTGCGTGCGAACCTAAGAAAAGCATTATATGCATTAACCCATCTGCAATACCACACTACAACGTCCGTACTTAAGGTCTATTTCGCCTTAGTAGAATCCAAATTAAGGTACAGAATACTTGCTTGGGGCAATGCATCTGCAACACACATCCAGAAGCTTCAGAAACTTCAAAACACAGTTTTGAAAAAATATTACCCAACCAGCGTAATGTTCCGGAACAGCAACGATTTAAAGTTCTTCGAGTGGAAGACATCTTTAGGATGACCATTATGCTGGAGTACTACGATGACAATCGGCTTATCATACCAATACAACATGGGATCAACACCAGAAGGCGGGCGCAAGGCATGCTTAAAGAACCCAGATTCTACAACAACTACGGGAGAAAACAGTTGAAATGCAGCGTACCTGAAGTTCTAAGTACACTTCCGCAGGAATTAAGACACATAGTAAACTTCAAAACTAGAAAAAACACATAACATTTTTTTATAAACAATAGTTTAAACAACAAAATTTTTAAAACTTACTTTTTTTCTCTCCTATTTACTGTTAAACTAATGAATAGAAAAAATGTAACAAAGCTTACTTCATATAAAATTAACTGTAACGAACTCTGAAACACAATCTACTGCAGAAACATATAATTATTGTAAAACGTTTTTTGAAAATAAAATTTAGAAATATTAAGTCCCTGAGATAAAATTATTGGACGACCTCATCGCTCTAGCAGTATGACCTCGAATCAACTTCTTATCAGGTTTGCCCTGTTGTATAAGACCTCATTGGAATAGAATTTTACGTACTGGGATTTTGGAGTTCTATAAAGGCGAAGACAAGCCATCTCAAACAACCGAATCTTTTCCATCAAGCTTGCAATCACGTTGAACCACACGGGACACCTATAGGCGAGCATTGGCCGGATGAGGGCCATGTAGCAGACAACCGTCACCCTCGAATCTGGCTTGGCTTTTGTAAAAGAGCCTCTTTGTAGGAGCAAAAGCCCCTCGGGCTCTGGCCAGAGCAGCATCTACATATTTGTTAAAATATAGATACTGGTCTAGCCAGATCGCCAGGTATCTGACTGCAGCCTGAACAGAATGGTTTCCGACTTCCGGAAGTTGATACTCAACTTCCAGTCATCGCAACTTCTCATGAATGAATCGAAGTCACCCTGCGTGAGAGTAGTGATTTCCTCGTTATTTTTGCCTGATCTGTACACGATCAAGTCAAATGTTTTCGAGAAGGAATGGACACCAATGCTACGGCCCAAAAAGTCTTAGGAAGAGTGTGTCGTTCTAAGCAAAACTTTTTTAGGGTTGCTTGTGGGCCCACTTCAGAATATCAAGAGAGAAGTGGGGGCTTGTTGTGGGAAGTGGTGGATATAGTTGATGGTACAAATGGCTAAAGATGGATATCATTGGTATTGCTTAGATCAGCCAGCTTGTCGAAAGTGTCTTTTGCTTAGAGATTACTTTATTAGGTCTGTCAGATATGGATGTGATTGGAATGTATGAACACTAAAGGACGATTTTATAGGATGGATATCAATTTGGATGGGACTGAGTATACGACGAAAACTGGGTCACTGTCTTGCACTAAGGTAGGTAGGAGCGGCTGCTATTGAAGTCACCAGCACACTTAGTGTATGTTGATCGATTGTGATACCCACAGTCACACTACGCCAACGATTGGGTACTACTCTGATATTAGGTGTGTTTTTTTGAGATACTCAGAAAGCTGAATTGGAACATTTCAAAACAAAGCAACACCAATACATACTCAAACTTTTACTGTAAGATAATTCCACTTGCAGCCTCTGCTCCAGGTTGCGCTTTGAATAAGCTCAAGCACAGATGGCGTTCCAGATACCACAACTGAATCGCAGATGCCGCTGACAAAAAAGATACAGCTGAATTTTTGGCATAAGTGTTCTAAATCTCGACATAGGTTACCGTATCCCAATTTACAATCCATCCTTTATTTAATATGAAAAAA
This sequence comes from Eristalis intricaria, assembly GCA_964034865.1. Classification (NCBI taxonomy): domain Eukaryota; kingdom Metazoa; phylum Arthropoda; class Insecta; order Diptera; family Syrphidae; genus Eristalis; species Eristalis intricaria. The sequence continues at coordinate 13,336,948 of OZ035877.1, forward strand.
AATTGCTAGCGAATGAATGAATTTGGTGCCAACGGCACATAAGGACTAGACCAGATTTGAAAACCCGATAAAAACGTCAAACTGCCATTCGACCCAGGGACCTCACTAACCCAGGGCAGGCACTTAACCAACTGGCACTTTGTCTATTCGCAACAACTCAGATATTTCAGCTGCACCAAATCTTCTTCTTCGAAGCTGTCACCAAATTATCAGCCAACAAGCCAATAAATCTGTCAAGCACGCAGAAGAATCCATTTACGACTTCACGCCCCAGAGGACTTACCGAGTCATTTATTGAATCAATTCAAGACTTTATGATGAACACGACTGCAGTCAGGAGGATTCACAAGGCGTATCTAATGTGAAATGCAGTAAAGTTATTTATAGTAAAATAAGCAGTGGCAGCTGCAGTTAAAGCCTTCAATCAGACCGCACATACTCGACAGAATCAATTTGATCCGCTCTTTAGCTCACAATAATGACGTTGAAGGGTTCATCCTCGCCTGCCAGCAGTTACAGCTGCTCCTGCCACAGGCCTTCCTGTGGCCAACCCATTGATTTATGACAGGTTGTCAGTTTTTTATGACGAATTTTACAACAGGCGACAATGTAACTTTGTGCTTGCACGACTGACGTCCGACGGTCGTAAAATTCCGCACCTCAGTCGGGCAACAGATCGATCCTTTCACGGTCCACCCCGTTCGTAGTCCACCTACTGGCCTCGAGCCAACGCCACCGATCAGCCACCTCATGCCGTCGCTTGTCGGCCTCTCGTTGAGTACTCAATAATGAAAATGTGTAAATAATTTATGGCATGCGTATTGTTTGCTGTTTGTTATTTATTATTTTGCGAATTGTTTGATGAATGGGGCATGGTCGGCAAGGCGAAATCGTTTTTGCTTGTTTACCTTGGAGGAGCCGAAGGATACCCTGGATATTATTTACGATCGATATCGGCGCAAGGGGAGGGGGGCGCAGACGCAGAAGTGCTGGTGTGATTAGTTTACAATTTCTGGCTCGCGATCAGCGGTGGCTAAGGAAGACGCCTTGGCTGGGAGGTAAAAGAGCCTGTTCTGCGTAGCGGCGCGTCGGCGGAGTTATGGGAACGCAATAAAAATTTGTTTTAATTTGTCAATGATTTATGGTTTGCGTACAAATTGATTGGGATCAGGGCAACGCTGATTAAAATAATTGTCTTATGGCATTCCAGGTGTGTGCAGGATATTGTTTGTGTGATTTCACGGCTCGCATCGAAATGAAGGATAATAAGTGATATGGGAGATGCTGGGGAATTGCTTTTCGAATGCCGATGCAGACCGTGCAATGCACAATGCGTGATATTAAATGTCTGGAAATTTAATTGGACTTTGCGGAGATTTTTATTTGCTCAACGAATGAGAACGGTAATTTGCACGTACCTGCCAAGGTGATGTATTACAAATAATTGTGGAGAATCAATGCAGACACATGTGCGTTGTAATTGTGCATAACTGGGCAGGTTGAAAGGTGTTCGTATAAAAGGAGGAGACTAGCCAAAATTAGTGTGGCTATGCACAGCAATTTTGAGACCGATTTTATCTTATAACTTAGTGGCCTTTGGCCCTCGGGGGCCACAATTAAGTACAGAGAAGCCTCCTCATGAGGACGCTCTATAATTGCATCACCTCCTATTCGGACCACTTTCCAAGGGTAATCCGATTAGTTCGGTTGTACTGAATGTTAAGCGAATCAATTTTGCTGGCAATGAGACGAAAGAGCGTCTCCAACAAGGTCAGTTGGTGAATTAAGGAAATATTAACTACCAATATGCTGTCCTCACGACAGGATGGCGCAGTTGGTAGAGTGCCTGCCCCACCGGACCCCATTGTACATGGCACCGCGGGATACGTGTCAAAGCTGGCGCAAGTTTTTTGACCCGCATGGTTGGCCGTTAGCTGTGAAAAGTGTAGTTGGATATCTTGGCATTCGACTTTATCAATATCTGTATTTTGACAAACATAGCCTTTGCTACGGCGAGGAGGTTGTTTTCAGTTATATGGACGAAAGTCCATATAACAATGTTAGAAAATTCCCTTAAAAATACTAGTCAACTTTTGAACACCCTTCGAACAACATACCCATGTATGTTACATGGAAAGTACATGGATTCCCACTAAATTCATGAATCTGCCGCTTTTTCCCCAAAAAATTCAAGAATCGGCGGCCATGTTGTGGTAAATTGACGAGCGTTGTAAAAGTATAAGTAAAATACAAGTGATTACCACTACATCTTCGTTGTGGGCTAGGGGTAGAAATGGCCGAAGTTGGATATCTCTGTTATCTATTCTCCCTGATCATATGATTCGCTTGTAACTTGGCCTTGGAGTCCTTCATTTAATGCACAGCAGTATCGCGAGAGTCATTAGGCTTCTCTTGGTTGTACTGCTCTTCATCCAATGCATAGCAACATCACGTGAGTTATTAGGCTTTGTAAGTCTGTACCGAATTCCGATCGTAGGCCATGTAACTCATGGTGCATTTGTGTTAGCCATCGCCATTGACGATGGTGGGTATCGAATTGAAAGTCGCTGGTCTTCTCCAGGATCTGCTTTGGTGGGAACATTTTGTCTATATGCCCGCCCGGAAGCCGCAGTCGGGTGCCGATTAGTGCAGTGCAAAACGACTTTAGACTTTTACACAGCACGCTGAGAAGAATCTTATATTCGAAGTTAACCAGCAATGTACCTCTATAGATGGGGATTATGAAGCGGATATTTCAGTCGTCGGAAATGCCTTCTTCTTCGCTTCTTTCCAGAAACTCTTAGCTTACTTTCGGACGCACAGTTAAATTCAGAGACTAGTTTTTCAGCCGCACTACACGCATATGGAATGCTCTTCTCAGCCTAAAATTTCCTACAGACTACAATCCGCAGATATTCAAGACCAATGTGCACATGTATCCCCTCTGTCTTGTCTTGACCCCGAACACATAAGTGACTTACCAATCCCTTGAGCACGCGCAAGTTATAAAAAGCCCCCATTAGCCATCGGCTAATGCTATCTATGCAATTTTCCGTATCCTGAAATGACTTTTGCCACCTTATCACTCATGGATAATCGACGATTTGTCTGGCGATCATCGCAAGAGAAACAGAATCGATTCAAATGCTTCTACAGACCAAAGTGAAATGCGAATCGATTCAAATGCTTCTACAGACCAAAGTGAAATACGTGTCTTTCACTCAATGCCTTCCATCTCCCATCTCATTCACTTCAATGAGTCAAGACCAAATCTTCAATTGGACAGCGCACTTTGTAAACCAAAGAAGTAGAAGCTGACCTAATGACCTTGATCCGCGCACAATTCCCAGATCACCATCCACCAACCGTCAATCTCCACTGACCATTGATCTATTTTGATACCGACACGGTCAGCCATTCCGGCCAATTCGTTGAAGGCGCCCTCGCAGTAGCCGAGCAATTACACCTGAAGAGATCCAACTTCCCTCGCCGACAAAGGGAAGCGCCGATCGACTGGAGAGAAATAAACTGCAACTGCAGCTCCTTCGCAACCCATTTCCAAAAGCCAGCCAGCCCAGAATGCAGACCCGAGTGCACCACAGTGCGCTTAGTATGCAAACAAATTGGCCCCCGCGAACCAAGAAGCACGCCCAAGTTAACCGGCATCCGCTTGCCTTAGGCATCGGTTTTAACTCCTGCTATTGTCACGGACGAAAGTAGTGATTTGCAATTAGAGGTGAGTCGTGATCTATGACTATTGCTCCATCACATCCACCGACGGAGCCTGCTGCTCATTCGGCTCACCAGTCAGGTAACCGCCGATCGGTGATCGTATAATAACCTGCGACAGATGCACAAATCTAGAGCAAGAAGGAATTGAAATTAATTAGCTTGATGGGAGGTGAAGGGAGCCGATATCGACGACTATGGCGGGACCGTCCACATCGTCGTTCCGATCCACCTGCTCAGGATGCCAGTCACGTAGGCTTCATATAAAAATCGTAGAAAAACATAACTCTAGACATTAGATCGAGCGATTTCAGTGAAACACAAAAATCCGTGTCTCACAGATGCTCTGTAGAGGGACTCCTCCTGTGCCGCACTCGCTGATGGGCGGTGCGTGTAATCGAAAGTACTCGTAAGACCAGAGACAACTGTGGAAGATCACTCTTGGATTCCGGGAGCATTCGCTGGATGTCTTACACTGAACCGGCTGCTAGCCGGCCATCCAGGTAGGCAGCCACTTTGGGGATGCTTTGTGTGGGCAAAAACAGATCTTAGAATTGTCATGTTGGCTGCTTGTTGGGTTTGTGTGATGATGATGGATCAGTTCGATGATGACTTGGCCTGGTGGATGTTTAATTCATATCGGGTACGACATTGGTGTTTCCTGGTTGGCTAGATCAGAAAATTTCCCATATTCAGACAGTGTTCTGTGTGTAGGCCTTCAAGCAGACCGCATGCATGACTGTGGGATCCTGTCTTGTAGATCACTCTGCGTCTGTGCACAAATGTGTCACATGTTGGAGCAATTACAATGCGAAGAGTTGTCGTAGTTGTTAGCAATCGAGAGAGAGAGTTGGACCACCCATGTGGTGAGGAGAAATTTACTTTTCAGATCTTAGAAAACAATTCTATATTTAGACCAGACGCAGATGCATCTCTGTGGTATGGTTTGTCAAGAATATTCTTTTGGATGCAGTGAATTTCACTCACCCGTATTCTGCATTAATGAAGGCAACACATTTCCTACCGTCGTTCCGACGTTAAAGTGAGCATTGTCAAGAATCTGATTTGTAATTATTATAAATCCGAAAACACACAGATTTTTACATGGCGTGCCATGAATGGAAGAACTTGATGTGTGTCATAACAGAAGCTAGTACTGCAGCAAGAGAGATCTATTGGTCTCGAATTTAAGTGTTGCCTTCAATTTGACAACTTCTCTAGAAGTCCCTTCCTGTTACGGATATTCTGTTTATTATTTTGAATATTTTGTCGGGCGGGCAAGAGCAGTCGATAAGTAGAAGTTCCATAGTTCCTTTTGCTGGTCAGAGCCTACAGGCTTCTGCACTGAGAAGTTTCAATTTACGGAGATAGCAATTACATGCTCCGTGTACTGTTAATGCTCCACATAGCAATCTTAGGTCAGCTTGATTGAGATCTAGAGCTTCTTTGTCTCGTTTGGGATTCTTGTTTTATTCCGTCGTTAAGTGTTTAGTACTCTCCTGGTCGTTCCACAATTGGTTAATTTGTTTAGTGATCCATTTGTGTCGTCGTTTTTGAGTCCATAAAGAGAGGAGGGCCCAATGAAGGGTATCTTAGAATCTGCATTGGCTTGTATTTCAGCATTTGCATTACATTCATGATCATAACTTTATGGCATCCAAATCAGCTCTAGGCTGTGACAGAAAACCAGTGTATTTAGAGCTTTGAAAAATTGGAAGGCAGCTTTAGAGCTAAATGTGTAAGTCTTTAGCGCCATAAGAAGCGCTTAGGATATCTGAGAATATCTATGTATCTGTGGCAATAAGACTGAGTAGTTTAAGGCTAGTTTTGTTCACTTTGCTCATCAACTGCGGAGTTGATCTCAACTCGGGGTGTAACTGACCGGTTGAAAATTGGTTTTGTTCACTATTCCAACTCACAGTCTGAAATTTAAAATCCAGAAGTGGTTCAATTTTTAGTTTTTAAATTTCCCCTGGGATATTTTTGACAATTCACTCATACAATGTCACTGTCAATTTTGAATTTACGGTGGTTGTTCGTGTGACCTATGAGAATTGGGTATTGGTGGGTTTTCTGTCACTTCGTTGATTACAAATAGTTCTGCTTGGATTATTGTTGATTCCTTGCAGAGAGGAATTTGTGGGCTGCGTCTTTGTCATATTACACAAGTCTCTACTTTTTTTTCGGAATTCGATTCCTCTGTATATCATTTTTTGGCATCATTCTTTATCCAAGTGGGATGTTGTTCCATTCTTCTCTACATTCTAAATTCTAGTACTTCATTAGAATAATAATATGGGTGGCGCTAAAGTCCGAGGCGGACCTGGGCCTAGCTTCTCAGCAACCACTCGTGTTGTACGTGCTATTGTTCTCTCATGAGTGGATGGGACTTGCAGTTTTATGCCGGCTCCGAACGGCGAAGTTGAGAAGCATTTTCTAGACAGGAATACTCTTTGAGCATTGTCACTGACTCGAAAGAGGTGGAGCCGTGAATTATGAAAGTTGGTACATTCGGGTATCAATAGCACCCTCTGCGTAGGAGTCGACGCACTTACCCATTACGCCACGGCAACACTTCATTAGGTTAGCTTATATTGACTGACTGCTGGAAGGAAAGATACCAGCCACACATAGTTGTTTGGTACTGAGGCATCCTGTGCCAGTTGCGCACCTGTGATCCAATTGAGTAATTTCTTCTGGCTTTAGCAGATGTTTTATAGTAGCCCGGAAAGAGTACATATCTTTTAGTCTTTCTAGCGAACTCGTCCTTTTTGCAATTCTCTTAAATGTTACAGTGTCGCATCTCTCATATTAGTTAGGCCGCTTACACACAGGCAACTTTTGTCGGCGATTTTTCCATTTGTTGGCAAGGGAGGTGAGACGTGCTAGGAGTAGCCCGCGTCTGGTGTGCTCGGGGTTTGCTTTTGGATTTTCTATTCTCTTTTATCTCTCTTCGTTTTTTCTTTGACTTGCTTTATTCTTAAGTTCTCAAGTTGGATATTGGAAGGATGCTGTAAATGTGTGAGAAAGAGATGACGCATGTGTCAGAGAGGGTAGGAAACAGAAAAAGTTGAGAATTGAGATGTCAATTGCAGAGACTTAAAAATTTCTTCAGTGAATGTGGCTTGAGATCACAAAAGGGAAATTGAAAATATCGAAATAGATATAGAAGTACTTGGCCATCACGTTAAGAGAAGTCGTGGAGTTGAAAGTGACTGAGTTCAGAAATTTGATCGCTGCGTGGCTATCGGTATATCGATGACTATATCTGTACTTGATATTTCATTGGTTTTTAAGACAGAACAGAGATTCCGTGATCACTATAGTTTCTGCCTGAAAGACCTTGAAAGCCCTTGTTAGACGCCAGTACTCGCACCTGCATCCATCTTCAATTCATCTGTGAAAATTCGCAGTGAGCCATCCAATGAGGTGGTTGGTTGAGGGGTAGTAGACCAGAGTAGCCAGTAGATGCGGAGTTGTAGTCCCCATTTGTAACCTCTTACAGCAGTAAATAACAGTGGAGGCCTTCTTGACGCTTGAGATTCCATAGCACACAGATATCTATTATCGCCCTTCGTCGTACTAGGAAAACCCTAAGAGGAGTATATACACATCGTAGGTTTCAGTCATGATTTGTATGCAAGACGTTATTGACCTTTTTTTGGCTCGAATAGACTTCTGATTCACCCCATACTTCTGATTTGCTTCAAAATCAAAACAATGGCATCACAACATTTCCATTTTTCTTCGCAGACATCTTGCTTATTAGAATACACTTGCTCACACGCACACCGAACACACCCATCTCGTCGAACAGTCTTATTAATGACATCGTCATCGGTGTTTTGACAACTCAGTCGCTCAATGCCAATTGCTGAGATCTAATCTCCCAGTAGCCCACTGTGCCTCTCTCTATCTCAGACGCCTCACTTTCGCACAATCCACTGCGCAGAGTCCCGCATACAGCATCGTCTGTGCATCGTGCATCGTACATCATTAATTCGCATTCAGAGGCATCCCCCGTTTTCCTTGAATCACCATCATTAATCGCGTATCGATTACATTCCACTCTAGCGCAAGATCACACAAATTTTTCCCTTTTTTTTTGTTACCCTCGCAACGTTGTGGCTGCTGCTGCCGCTGATGCTGTTGCTGGGGTCTCCTTACTCCTTGCAGCGGGTCCTAACATCGTGTGGCAGCAAGACCGAGGCAACAGTTCTCCTCAGTGCTCCGCCTAAGGAAGCCATCGCAGATAACATTTTTATTTATTATTCCAGTGAGTGAAGAAGGGTCTGCTGCAGGATGGTACTCCGGTAGATGGTGGTGCGGAGTATGCCCATCAGAGCCTATCATTTTCGATTCTCAGATTGAGCAATGAGCGTCGCGTCGCGTCGGTCCGCCACCACACCACTGGGCAGACCGGGCCCTACGCCAGATAAGGACGTTAGTAACACACCGCGCGAAACAGGCGCGAGGAAGATAGATCTCCTGGTCCGAGCGTACACGCTCTGTGAACAAGTGTAGTTACATAAGTTAACGCGTAGTCCAGGTGATGTCTTTTGTAGGAGTCCACCAGACTTCTCCCCGCAACAGCACCTCATCCTCTGGGGAATCAGGGGTAGCCTGTCGGAACGTCTTACTTCGTGGCTGCAGCTGCGGCTGCAGCATGAGAGCGAATCCACTGCGCTCCAAATTGCTATTGCATGTTGTTAGCAGCAGCTTAGTGGCGATTGTCAGGTCCAGGTTCGCTTTTTGTTTCACTGACCAGTCTCCAGGAGGAGTTCCCAGCTCGTTAGCCATATCAGGAGTGTACGAATGGGAGGCTAACCACCACCACCACTACCAGCTGGATGATGCTCTGGATCAGAAAATTAGAATTTTGATTTATGACTCTGATTGTTCTTCAGTGACGACGCGACGGCCAGTCCAGTCAGTATTTGCGGCAGACAAATGGGCAACGATCGTGTCTGGGAGGGCGACAGTGAGGCTGCAATGAGACCTTGATAGAGACCATTTATTACACCGATGGAACGGGTCGATGGACACCGACATCGACGTTTGCGAGTGCTGTTCGGTGAAGGTTATCGAAATCTCTACAAGTGACCTGTGGAATGGTTATCGGATGATCTGCCATGGAGATTGATCGTTTCGAACACGTACGGGATATTAAATTGCAGGCGAACACGAGGGAAGTGAGTTACCAAATCGAGTGTGAAATGAGATTCCTTATCAGATTCTCTGCAGCCAGCCTCGAAAGGGGGGAATCAGGAAGCAACTGCCGCTGGTAGCGGGTTAGAGTTCAATTCGGATTTTTGTTATGGATCTTGAAACCATTTGTTGCTTCGTTTGTCTTAATGGGTATGTGCTGCATCTGCTGTTTCTTTACCCTTTTCCTATGTGATTGTGAGGAAGTTGAGACAAGGTCAGCCAGCAACTTGCGTTAGTTGAGACTTGTAAGATAGCAAAATTGCCTTATGTGATTCGTTGGACACTAAGGACCACCTACACTGACACAATCTATAGTTAATCGAATGACATCAAATTTTAGTTTCAGTTCAGTTGAGTTTCAGTTCATTTCAATTTTCAAGGTGGATGCAATTCGTAGCGGGAATGTACGAAGAGTGAGAGTCTGGTATCGTTGCCTAATTTTTAGGGTTCTGGCAATGAAGTGAGCCTCTTTCCTCTATGCATGAATTCTTATTTTAATTTTACTTACGTATCTTGTAAATGACTCACTTAATTCTAAAAATTAGCACTTATTGTTCTTCGGCATTTGCCACCAGTAGCGGTGAAAACTAACGCCATTTTGCTCAACTAAGCAATGAATAATGCACATTTCGAAATTTCCACATGTCCAGTCTTCATATGTCCTTATCAGTTATTTTGTTCGTGGGTAGGTGGAAATCTTCGACAAGACTCTATGGCGAAAGTTCGCATATAGAATTGTGAGATTTTTACTCACTAAAACCACCTCCCTGAATTTTGTTTTTTAAGACTAAAACTAAGTGAGGCACTTAACCAGTAATAATTTAGGATCAGTACCTCTCAGGTTTCTCTTTCCTGCTAACACCACAACCATGCGCGGGTGTAGACTATCGCACGAGATCAAGGGGTCGAATCCTTTGCAGTCGGCGCAAGACATTAGTTTCATCAAGGATCGGGTGAACTGCAGTGTTTGTGTGCTCTTCTAGGCGGCGCTTATGTTTAAAAGCAACATTCTTAACTTCACCTTGGAGTGGTGATATTCCAAGATCTCTGTGGATATCGTCGTTTCTGATATACCATAGTGCATTAACGATGGTTCTAAGCACCATATCTCTTACTTTTGTACAACCTCAAAGTTGTACACCATTCGTCCAAACAGGTTTTAGGATTTACCTGTATGCAAGCAGTTTGTTGTCAATACTTAGCTTGGAATGCTTACTAATAAGCCAGTACAGATCTTTATATTTCATGTCAAGTTCTGCACGTTTCTTCTTAACGTCCTCCTTCCACTTGAGTTTTACGTCAGGAGTCATACAGAGGTATTTCGCTTCATTGGTATTTGGACTCGATTAAGGTAAACTGGCAAGTTATTAACTTGCCTATAAGTTATTTCCATTAATATGGACTGATTTGCCTTCATTAGGGACAATTCGCCATAATTCATTCATTCGTATATCCGATCTAGTGAACGTTGTAATTTTGCTGTAGACTCTTCAACCGTTTTGGCTGCTACCAAAATAGTGGTGCCGTCAACAAATGTACCTAGAACTGTGTGTTCTTCTTTCGGTAAGTCACTAGTATACAGTAGGTATAGCAGAGGGCCAAGAACACTTCCTTGCGGTACACCAGCATTAATATTTTTAAAAGAAGAGTATTCATTTCCATGCTTCACACAGAAGATCCTATCAGAGAGATACATAGTTCGCTAAATTACTATACAGTTTCCCCGGTAGAGATCGACATAGTTTATATTTCAGGCCTTCATGCCAAACTTTGTCAAAGGCTTGAGAAACATCGAGAAATGTGGCTGAACAAACGAGCTTTTGTTCAAATGCCTTTTCTATTAACAGTCATACGATGTACTTGGTCAATAGTTATGTGATTACTTCTAAAACCAAATTTGTGATTGGGTATGATCTGTTTTTCTTGCACAATTAGGCTTTAACGTCTATGTAGAATTTTTTCAAATACTTTAGACATTATCGAAAGTAGTGTGATAGGTCCATAGGACTTTTTATCCGTTGGTGGTTTCCCGGGTCTTGGTACCACTATAACTTCTGCCACTTTCCATTGAATAGGGACATGTTCAAGTCTAAGCGCGGCATTAATTAAGTAGAGTAACTTAAGAACGACTTTCTTAGTTAACTCTTTAAGAATTTCTCCTGAAGTTAAATGGCAACCAGGAACTTTTTTCGGTTTGAGCTTTTTTAGTTCTTCCTTGAGTTCTGCCAAGGTAGCACTTCTTAGAACATAATTGTCGTCGTATACGTCAATTCCATTGTAACTGACAGGAATAGTTTGACGTTGAATGGCTTGAACGTTTCTTCCAAGTAGTCTGCAAACAGATTATGTCGTATAGGTCCTTATGGTGTTTTAGGCCTGAGAAGTTCCCCGTCGACTAAATCTTCACACTACGACAAGTTCTGCAAAAGATGCAAGAAATGCAAATCGACACACACCACCTATTCGTCGATTTCAAGGCCGCACATGACAGCGTGCATAGAGTTATGAATGGCCATAGGGCAACTTTCTGTTTTCGTTAGGATTACAGTACAACTTGCCATACAACCATTCATAACTTTTCGGCACATAGCGCTTTGCTGTACATTTTACTTGTTACTTTACTTAATAGATGACAATCGGTTAAATTTGTATAGTCTTGAGCAGTAATGAAGTATTACAAAACAACCGACTTCACAGCTGATTGCCCTCTAGTCCATCGACGAATTTGACTAATTTTTTGACAGATGTTCATGAATCTTTGACGGTTATGCACGAAATAACGTAAACGCCGTCCTCTGATTGGTCAATTTGGTTTATGAACACGTTATAGAAAACAGTTGTCAAAAATTGTAAGGGACAAGAGAGGTAGAAGCCGGCCATCTCTGTAATACTTCATTTCTGGTCCTAAGGCCCAAGTTGTCATTTTGGCGGGTTGTTATTCTTGGAATTCCACTTATTTACAAGATTTACACCAAAAACTTTATAAAATGTTGACTTAAATGTGCTGTTTGTGGTATTTATACTATGTATAACTGTGAAATAGTTTATATAAGAAAATTACAATAAATCCTTAAATTTGATAGGGAAATGTACATAGGTATACAGAAGGGTGCCTTAGTTTTGTCGTTGTGAATTCTCTTGAATGAATCTTCCTATATTTAATGAATTTTTTATATTTTTTTTTTGTAAGAAATCATTTATGATTGCTTGTTCGTTTTGTTTAATAAAGCTTCAAAAGAGAAAAAAAAATCAGTTTCCTCGCTTCTGCCTGTCACCTAATACAAGAAAATACTCTAAAAATACGATTGCGTATGGGAAGTGCTCTAGTTTTGTCTGTAAATATACTGATACTGTAATCTCAATGGTCTCAATGGAAACATAACCAGAGCTGCTGTTGATGTAGTCAAAGAATTGGTCGGATCCGCAGTAAACAACGCGAATTCTATCAGTACCGATATCAGATGCGGAATATCTCTTGAAAATCACAGTTTCTCATGAGGCAATTGTAGAGCATGGAAGTGCAGAAGATTGGTATTTTCTTTTGTCCTGTTTGCGTTTATAGTATTTTGGAGAAGAAGATTTAATCACGAACTGTGGACTGTACAACGACATGTCACGTGTCTACGGATTCAAGGCATCGAAGGAGGCGCACAGGTCAAGAGGAATGAATTCTACACAAAACAACTTTTTCTTAAAACCTAGTAATTTAGCATGTTTTTATTTTCCTAGAAAAAATATATGAGGAAATATACGATACACCAAGGTGTGAAGAGTCGACTCTTGTTTACATAGGTCTACGGTTAAGAGGAGATCATGGTCGAAACACTCGTCCATTTGAGCATTTGGTCCATTTGATAGGAATAAATATAAACAAATTCGAGGGGACTTACGGTTTATGATCCATAGAAAATATGGAGGTCATTTCTCTCGAGGAAATTCCAAATCTATTTATTCCATGGTGGTTACAGCATTTTACACGCTTTTATAAAGTTCATATCACTGATGAATTATATCTATTCGGCTACGGAATGCGGCAATTGTGTGCAATTCTCACATTTCACAAAACATTTTCTTCAGTGGTGAGGCGCAGGGATTACTTTTCAATCGCTGGATACGTTAACAAACAATTTTGTCATACATTATTAAAATTAAAATGCAATAGTGAAAATTCACATGTAACAGTCAAAAGACAATTGCATGCAAAAGAAGTCACAATGGACACAATCCGCTGGCCCATGATGCTTTATTTTGCACCTATTATAATCTATGTTCATTCAATTAAAGCGTCAGTCATTCCTAGAGTTCCACATTATACACTTCTACACACATGTCCTCATTTATTTCTTCTGACAGGCGTTCTTTTTATTTTTTCAGCCTTCCTTAAGAATGTTGCTACGGTAGCAAAATTTATGTTCGAGTAGTTGGTAAGTAAAAGGTCTGTTAGTGCATTCACTGAATTTATATGATCTCAACACTTACAAAAATAATGATAAAAAATTGTAAACAATCTTCTCCCCCAGCTTTGCAGATAAACCAATGCAAGTTAAGTCAAATTAATACGAATTAAATAAGAATTGAATTGAATTGACTTAGACTATGCTGGTCCATTGTGATTACCCGCAAAACAAGATTTGAAAACCAGATTTAAGCGTATGAACTTTGCTTGCGCAGGGATTCGAACCGAGGACCCCGCTAACCAGGGGCTGGCACTCAACCAACTGCGCCATCCAGTCATTGTGGTAGTAGCTGGTAACTGTCAGAAGAATATTAGAGTCAAAGATTGCACGAATGCAATGTGTATTGCTACGAAATATGCCTTCATTAATGAGAACAATTTATTTAGTTAAGAAAACAGACTCAATTTATATTTCGCATTTTATTGCTTTAATATTCAAACCACTGTTCACTCTGAACCTTCAGCAAGCAATGCCATCTGCTGTCCTTTTCCTGTAACACTTTTTGAAGCTCTTCTTAGTGCTGCCTAGTCTCGCCAGATGTGAGCGTTACACTTCTTTGTGTTGCGCCGCAGTGGGAGGGGGAATCTCGAGTTAGCCTCTTCCAGTGATCCCAAGAGTAGGAAAGTCCTACTCCACTTATCAGCACCAAATTAGATAAGCGCGTCCTATGTTGCTCGATTCAGTTTCGCAAGAGACGACACATCGATACGGTCTCCACGGCTCAGCCAACCTGGTAATTAGATCCATGCCCACTGGCTACACGCATGTTATTGTAAAGGACATAAAGTTCGTAAATTCGGGTCGTTGGTTGAAGATTCCGCCTCCAGATGCTATCACCAAAAACAGGACCACAGATCGCCCACAGAACAGTTATATCGAAGAAAGCAGCGGCTTCTTCATTTGCTTTTGTCCATGCCTTTAGTGCGGCTTAGAGTCAGGCTGAGATTCTCAATGTCGTCTATGAACTCAACTTTTTCCTTCGAGGGCTCTATTATTCCCTTTTGAGCCCAAAGAAACAGCGGTTGGCAAGAATTAATCTATCTTCGATTTCGATTCTGTCGAGTGACTGCAGAACCGACGCCAACGAAATCCATAACTGACACGAAATTATGCTGTTCACTCTATTCTCATGAATAATGCTAAAGACAGGTCGAGCTTATGGTCGAAATTAAGTATCATAGATATTGCCGACCTCACAGCTGATTGCCCTTTTTGTGAACTAACGAATTAGAACTTGTAAATCGAATTGTTTCTTTTCTGACCAAGGCTGGGCTATCAGGCAAACTTGTGGTCTGAAAGAGTCTTCTCATTCTTTACTCAATCAAAGAAGCAGCACTCCAAAGGTTCGTTTACCGTTCCATTCAAGTTTCAATATGTGCAACAGACAATATCACACCATCATCTATAGTCCGTGGCCTTATCTCCTGAGGGGTGGATACTGAACTTTATAGTAAACAACATCTATTATCAAAATGCTTGATTAAATCAGATTACCTCTCGATACGGCGAACTGAAACAACAACAGTCAAGGGTAAACAGACTGTTAATGACCTCAACGCTATCATTTCACGGGAATACCTTACGATCAGGCCACCTCTGATTCAGTTATGTTCGTCGGAAAAAATATGGAAAGAGATATCATTAATGGACCTATTCCAAGGAAGATTGTCTTTCCCTAGTCGTCTCAGTGACCATTAAAACCATGCGATAACCAAATCCGTTCATAAAATCCTCTCCAAGTGACTTTTGTCCGCGCATAGTCTCCGCGATACGGTCTAATCGGTGTCACACCATGCAGAGGACTTCAAATTTGTACCTCACCAACGTATGCGGGCTCCATAACTTCTCCGTTCCCTCCTATCGACTATGCCATCAACACATCTTCGCCCTTTTTGCTCTGTGCGCAGACAACAATTACGCTGCAGGACATAATTTTCGCATAAACAAAACCGGAGGTGTGCAGCAAAGGTAAAAAGGTGAAAACCCGCAAAAAACTCGAAGAGAGCCCTTGCCGTAGATTAGGGCTATTGCCAGAGCAGATAGAAGGTTGAAAAAAATAACCCTCCACTTAGATTCACTCATCGGCTGTGTTATTATGTGAGAGAACGAGCAAAAAAGCCGTCGACGACGGTTGGCCTGCTATCTTGCGACGAGGGGCATGGAGCTCCTTCAGTTGATTAACAAAAGCGCAATGTAAATTAACTACGACAACAACGAGAAGACGAGTCTTTAACGTGGACGTGGACGTGGACGTGGACGTGGACGCGGACGCTTGGAGCGGGGAGCGTGATGCGAATGGGGCGGGCTGGTTTCTGTCGCTTATAAACATAAATATCTCGGACGAGAGTGAGAGGCGAGGGAGTGCATTGAGGGCACACGCATCACATCGATGCCAGTGTTAACCAAAGCCAACCAACCACTCTCGGTCTCAAGGACAACCAAAATTGTAGTTCTACCGTCTCAGAGATCGCGCTGAGATAAACGGTTGGCGATAATCGAAACACGCGTGTCGCTTTTTATTACAAAACAGAGAAAAAAATGTGCACGCATTCAGGGAGGACATAAAGGGCAACGCTGAAAAGGATGGAGGGACAACAACAATATCGAGGATGTAGTTCCTGTTTCAGCATCGAGGAGGGCTGGCTGGGCTGTACGAAGGAGAAGTGTGTGGACTTGTTTTAGCGCAAGGGACCAAACGGCACGTTAAAGTTTATGCACAACATAAACTTTTGTGTTTCTGAAAAATATGCAGTGCGATTGACTTGTGGGACTACACTTCTCAGAAGAACGGCGGTGTTGGCAAGACAAGGCAAATAAAAATATGGCGGCATGCTGCTGCCCTGTAACCCTCCTGCTTGGAATACGATAGAAAATTCCGATTTAGTTCTATTTCTCTTGACCCTATTCTAGTCCATCGAAAACGCGCCGCTGTGAGCCATTACGCCAAAATTAGTGGCCTAATAGTCTATAGAAATTTCGTGCAGACTTATGAAGATCGTCTTGGTTACAGTTCACAATTGGATTTTAAGTTTATAGCCCACCCATTGATAGAATTTTGAATTAAAAAACTGTCTGCTGCTATCAAATGCTTGTAATGAGTGATTTCGCTTCTATGCTGCCCTACCTGAAGCTTGCAAGATTAATTTACTCAAATGAACTCCAGCCTGCTTAAACCAGTTAGGAAATGATTTTAGAAAGAGGTATGTAGGTAGGTAAATGGGTAACCTTAATGGTTACTGTATCAACTCTCTACTATCATGAGACCTTCTTTTGTACAAGTGTGGTACACTTTGGAACCTTCAACTTTTGGAGACACTTCTGTGGTTGACGAGATTGAGTTGAAGGGACTGTACGTAATGGCACGGCATCTTGCCAACTGTTTGAAGGCATCAAGGCAGGTCTTGGTCTTTCCGCGGACGGATCTTATTCTTCTTAAACTTTAAGATCGTCTTGGCTACAGCATAAAAGCTGAGATCCTCGAAGTTATTTAGTTGTCACTTGGTTTCTTATCAGGACTGTGACTCCTGGGGTAGGCGGAGTCTAACCAATAGCTGGTATCCATTGTTGGCGGTCCTGGACAGCATTGCCTTGGCTATAACTTTTTATTAAGACCAAAAGTCTTACTGTCTTTCTTCTGACCAGGAACCTCGCATTTGAAGACGCTCTTAGCTGAAACATTCAAGTCCATGTGCTCGATGAGGATGGTCAATGGAGTTAACGGATTTTTGCTTTCGGATTACATCCACATCTTGGTACAGATCGGACAGTTCGTGCGTATGTCCTGTCCTCCATTATCTTAGTCACAAACGAGACCACATATCATATACATAGCTCTGTTGTTCAAGGGGTGAGTACTTAACCAACTGCGCCATACAGTCGTCAGTTGGGTAAGTAAATGGGTGCACTTTAAGTCTTACGGACGTGGGTCACCTAGACCATCAAGTTGGATGTCCTTGATAGATGTTGCAGTTACTACCATGAGTCCTTCTCTTGTACAAAAACCAACCTTCAGCATTTAGGAAATTTAGGAGGCTGTTCAACCTTACACCCCACAAGTCTTCCAGCACTTCAAAATAGTGTATTCCAAAGCACTGTTTTCTTTTCCTTGCTAGGACTGGGCATTCGCAGATCAAATCTTGGATGGACTCTATTTCTTCATTATTTCTGCAGTTCCTGCAAAAGTCATTATGGGGTATGTTCAGTCGCGATGCATCCGTGCCTATGGCACAGTGTCGAGTATGGAATCCAGTAAGCGTTTGCACTTTTTTGCGACTCAAACTGATTAGTGATGTTGATCTATTTTTAGTCAGCGTCGGCCACAGAGCCCTTACTTCCATTTCCAGATTAAGCCGTCGAGGTTTTACTCCATCCAGAGCTTTGTCCTCCATTTTTTTTAGAGCTAGCGCCAAAGGGATTGCTCGGGATTCACCAAGCTCAGATCCATTTTTCGCAAGACTGTCTGCTTTTTCGTTTCGATGGATGCCAGTATGCCCAGTAAAGGTTGACCATATTTACCAAGGATATCTGGCTGACGCTTTGTCTGTATAGCCTAAAAAGCTTCGGTGTCAAGATAACCAAAGCTATGGCTTTCATATGCTTGTCTGTCGGAGGATATACAGATCGTTGCATTCTCTCAGCGCTGCTCCTTGTATCGCAGTTCAATTCACCTTGGAAGATGCAGCCGTAGTCTCTTAATGCCAGTGATGTTTCAATTTGGTCACAGAAGGCCCCTGCGCCTGTACCTGCACCTGGTTTTGACCCATCATTGGTGTAAACGGGGAGTTGGTCTTCGGCTGCTACCTTATTCTCTTCCCATTGTTTCCGATCTGAGAAACGTAGGTGGAATATCTTTTCCAAAGCCCTATGAGGAATGACGATAGATCATACCTTGTCCATGAAAATTCCAAAAATTTAGCTACTTCGCTAGAAAATTTGTGAAAACATAATTTTAAGTCAAATCTGTGGAAGACCGCTTCAAGGCACTGTGAAGGACTGCTGGGAATTGTATCCTCTACTAATGGTCATCGTGTGATGCAGCCTCTGCAAAAATCGTTGTTGGGACCATCCAGCAGGCAAAAAAAAAAGTGGAAAGGAAAGACACCATGACGATAAGGAGATTCAGTTTCCAAAAGTTGTTTGTCATTAAGCTCAGCACCAAAAAAGGCTTGGAGAAATGAATCCATAGATCACAGATTGAGCAGCAATACGGGAAAATCGTATACAGGAGGAATAGGGATATTTGGAACCCGAACAAAGTACAAAGCACGCTCATTACAAGAGACAGGCCAATAAATTCTTAGGCCAATGTAACTGAAAGAGGTTTGAGGCATGTATCAAAGACGAACAAGAACAACCTCCGTCCACATAGGTTTTCTAAGGACTAAGTTATCACTTAATGAAAATAGTGATCATATCATAATAAGGTTTCTTCAATCTCAGTGGAGAATATAATTAAGTTCCAGAACACGTACTATGATTTTGTGAGGCACTGGGCCACAAAAGACAAAGATATCTGCGACAGGACCTAATATTGGAAGAAGAAATAAAGTGACTAGACTCATCTTTCAATCTTAGATTCCTTAAGGAAACTGGCTTAGAGACTCTAAAACAAACCTCTTCCAGTTTTGCGTAAAAGTACATAACCCTCAATACAACTCTTAAAAGAACAGTATGTGCGGGAAGTTCGTAAGAGAGCAAAGGTATTTAAAGGGGCACAATAGATCTATGGCACGGAAGCCTGGACAATGTCAAAAACAGATGAAGAAGCCATTGGTCTTCTCGAGAAAAAATGTTGATGGTTTCTCGAGAAGAAGATTGAACCATGAACTAGCCAGGCGTCTCGGTTTTAACGGCTAAGTTGGCTAGGCCATGTAGAGCGCATGGGCAACACTTCTGAAGAGTCTCCGAATCCGAACCAATGAGACAACGCATTAGAGGACGCCCACGGAATCGATGGAGCACACAAGTGGAGAAGAACCTCAACCAACTCGGCGTGCGAATTTAGAGGCAGCTGGATAAAGATCTTGATAGCTGGAGAGGCTTGTTGGATGAGGCCCAGGTCCAAACCGGAATGTAGCGCCCTTAAAGAAGAATATATCTAAAAATCGTTCTGCAAGATACCCTCAACACCTACTCAATAATGGTATATCAGCAGACGGTAATCCAGCAGGCGTGTACGCCTGATGCGCAATCTCCAGAGTCCGGTTATGACGCCGTTGAGTCCTGAGCGTATGTCTTCTTAGTTTGAGCAGAGCTAGTGATCGAAGATGGTTGGTTGTTTTAATTGTGCACGCTGTAAGAAGATAAGCGACTGTATCGATCGGGATATGGGGAATGGAGGCATGAAGGTGTACCTGCTGATGTGAGTGAAGAGGCTGTACCAGACCTTGCGATTTCATCGGCTTTGCATTTGCCTGGTACTTCACATTGTGTTTATTGAAATGCTCAGCTATATCATCAAGAGACATCCGAAAGGTTACGGATGCTTTTGAATTGAGAATGGCATTATCCGGGGACTTACGAGGGACCTGGCTGTCTGCACATATAGCGATATCCCATTTGGATACAACATTATTCTTATATCAGTGCAGAGCCTCTGTCATCACAGTCATTTCTGACTGAAAAACGCTACAGTGGTCAGCGACTTAAAGAAGACGGATATATTGAGTTCTTTGGAATATACTGCTACACCCATCCCTACACCTGTCTTCTAAGATGAAGAATAACAATGTGTGACTTATTTTAGACTACCACATTTACGAGAAAGTGCTCTAGAATCAATGATAATTTTCGAAGTGTACATAAAAAATACTTTCGCGCTTCGGAAAAAAGTATTATCGATTGTCTGTTTTCAATCACTTACAGTCAATCACTGTTGGTGAACAATGAGCTCTTAAATAACAAATGATTATCGAGCCACATAGAGACGCCCTGCATATGACGTACTTGTGACTGTGACGTGTGTAACGACAACTTCCCTAATTTACTACCCGTCTAGAAAAAGACTGCCGGTCAACTCCACCTCCAAAATCTCTCTTACTAGGTGCAACACGAGTGATCGCTTTAAAAACTGTGCCCACCTCGGACTGTCAAGAGTTTTAGACTGACCAAGAAACATGACGATACCTGGAAAATTACAAAGTACTGAAACGTCTTCCTGGTCAGATGAACCACCGAACTTGTTTCAAATTAACTATGGGAACAGAACTTGAAGAAGGATGTGTTAGTTTTCAGCCGATTCTCTCATTCAATAAATTCAGCGAGACCAGCTATCAAGTTCTGTCCCTCTGATCACTCCGTATACGACACCACACTGCGTCACTGTCTCAGCCGATGATAGCAAACGTCGAACAGAATAAACAATTGTCTTCCTTTTCAGCAATCCATTCGCAATCGGCACTCCGACTGTCAAACGTACATACGAGTACGTACGTGCGCCGATGCCATTTTTATCCTTTCGCTTTTAATAAGCGAAATGAATTGAGCTTGTCAACAGCCATCATCGTGGTGTTTATGTTATTTATCACATCCCAGCGACCATCCAATGAGATTACCAGACACAAGTGGAAATTCAGTCGCCCTCGACGCTGTCGAACTAAAATGCAGGTTTTACGTTCGCCAACCGGTCACGAAATCAACAAAAGACCACATCATAAGCATAAACTTACTTTCGATTCATTCAGTCGGCCGCCTGGTCGGCTAGGATCTAGGACATATGTATAAGTGGACCGTCCGCAACAATAATGGACGGCATACAAAGTCGCTTGCAAATGTGGGTTCGAGTCGTGGGCTGGTAGCCGGCGAAGGTCGTGCATATTCATTGGCCCAGAAACCTGGCGGTTTCACCGGGCAAAACCAGAACTGCGCCGGTTTTATGATTGCAATAAGTTATGAAAGCCTGTGGCCGGCCGAGAGAGAGTCCTGTCTAACTGCAGCGACCGAGCGGGAGCGCCCTTAGTGCGGACTCTATTTTAGGAAACAACGATAAGTTAATGGGGAGTGATTAACATAAATTTGTCCTTTATTTTCGCATTGCGTCTAGTAATGTAGACGCAAAACAGATTACGTTGCCTCGTGATGTTGTTGGAACGATGCACTTAACTTGATAGGAACTTTGGTTTATGCTGATGCCGAGGACAAAATATAAACTACGGCTTTGATACAATGGCTATTTGAGCGACTTTCGATGATCTTGTGCATGGCCTCCGTTCTGGAAAAACAGGTGTTTGTCGGAAATATTTGAGTAATGGTCAAACATAGAGTCTTCTGAACTGGATGGCTGGATAATTTAATGTAGACCTGGGCCAAGCTTCTGCCACCACTCTCGAGTCAAGGACGAATCTTTTGGACATTGAAACTTCTTAAGAGAGATGGTTAATGGCGAAATCAGAAAAGCGTGCATAGGGATGAGCTATAAAACGCCATGTCTAGTTTTGACATTCCTGCCAAACTCGTCAGGTTGTGCAGGATGACGATGGAGAATTCTCGCTGCTCCGTCAAGGTCGGTAACGAACTCACCGAGACCTTCAATGTCCAAAAAGGTTTTAAACAATGCGGCGAGCTGTCATATGACTTCTTTAACATTATCCTTGAGAAGATCGTGTAAGATTCACACCCAACACACAGAGACACGATCTTCCAGAAGTCCGTAGAACTGATGACATTGACGTGATTGGCAGAACACACAGAGCCGTCAATGAGGCGTTTGTTGGCATTGAGACGTGAGTGGCTAAAATGAGTCTAGCGGTGAATGAGGGGAAAACGGAGTATATGCTGTCATCAAGAAAGGATACACAACATTGACGTCTTGGACAGAGCGTCACAATGGGCAGCTATAACTTCGAGGTAGTCAAGAACTTCGTCTACCTCGGCTCCGCAGTAAATAGTACAGACAACATCAGTACTGTGGGTCGCCGTGGCGTAGTGGGTTAGTTCGTCGACTCCTACGCAGAGGGTGCCAGGTTCGATACCCGAATTTACCACCTTTCATATTTCACGGCTCCACCTCTTTCGAGTCACTGACAATGCTCAAAGAGTATTTCCTGTCTAGAAAAAGCTTCTCAAACATGGCCGTTCGGAGTCGGCATTAGACTGTAGGTCCCTTCCACTCGTGAAAGAACAATAGCACGCACAACACGAGTGGTTGCTGAGAAGCCAGGCCCAGGTCCGCCTCCGACTGTAGCGCCACCCATATTATTATAATTAACATCAGTACCAAGATCAAATGCAGAGTAACTCCTGGCAACCGCTGTTTCTATGGGCAATTGGTTAGTAGAGCCATCTCTCGAAGAACCAGGCTGACTTTGAACAAGACCTTGATCATCCCAGGCCTGCTGTACGGCGCGGAGGTATTGAAAATCTCAAAAGCGGATGAGGAAGTCCTTGGTCTCTTCGAGAGAAAAGTTCTGCTTGCGATCTCTGTTTCCTGTTTGCGTTGTCGGTTCTTGGAGGACACGATTCAACCACGTACTGTACGGTCTGTACAGCGACGTGAGCCTATTCAGGCGTCTGTCGCCATCTTAGGTGGATCCAACGCCTAAGGTGGCTGGACCATGTAGAGCATATGAACAACTCAGCTCCGGCCCGAAGAGTCTTCGAATAGGAACCCGTGGGACAACGCAACAGAGGACGCCCGTGTTTAAAGTGGCCCACGCAGGCGGAGAAGGTCCTCAACCATATGATCAGAGACCGTGCTAGTTGGAGAGGCTTGTTGGCTGAGGCCCAGACCCACCCCGGACTATAGGGCCAAATAAAGGAGAAGAAGGAGTTTCAAACCACGACTTACTTACATCCTGCTTAAAATGCCAAAGCCAGGACGTGTGAAGTTGCCGTTGCGATTTGGTAATAATGATTTGAGAGGGAAGATGGCAACATTTAAATGAAACTTGGGAGTTTGTTACAGATTCAAGACTTTGAGTGTAGGGGTAGGAGCTGTAATTATCAGCGCCAAGGAAAGTTAATTAAATAATGCGGTATCAAGAAGAAAACCTTTTTCTTGGCGATGCTCACATGCACAAAAGAGTAGTCCTGGGAGTATCAATCTGTATTGCCTTCATGTCGTGCTTATAAAGTCAAGCAAAGTTTAAGTGTGATTATACCCTATTAGCGCGGGAGAGCTGAATCTATGGAGTCACAGTCCAGCATAATTTTTCGGCGATTCCAGCCACTGTCATGTTGGCACAGAAGTAGCAGAATCAGGCAAGTCCTAGAGTCAATTCTTAATATGTCCCAGCCTACTTCGAAAAGAAGGAAGAACAAGTATAACTGTAAAGTTATTGCAAACAATGCAACGCACAAATTCTTTGACATTACACAAAAAGGTCTTAAGTCAGAAACTGAAAGACAGACAGACAGAAACTTAAGACGTTAACGAATTATCCTAAAGGCTAAATTATTACAATGTAAAACAGTTGTGATAGTATTGAGTCGTCAATACGAAACGAATGATCTTTGAGATAGATAACTGCGTTTAAATCAATCAAAAATCCGAGCTCAATTTCTTGACTTAAGCCTTTTTTGCTTAACGTCCAACAATTTAAAAAAAATATGTTAAGCGATTTTACCTGCAGTTTATTTTTAAAAATTCACAGTCCTCGTTTCGTTCGTAATTTTTTGACAATCCTCGTCAAAGTGACATCACCTACTCCATTGAAATATTTCTAGACAAAGTTTTAAAGTGGGTCTGGAATTTATCACATTCCTAATAAACAGCACGATGTGTAGTTCTGCACAGACTTCAATTTAATGATGAATAGAAACAAATAAAAATGACATATACAATGTATCAAGGGAATTTAAAGTAGGAGGCGTTGCAAATCATAAGTTGCTTAGATACACATAGGTTACTTCAAAGGCTACTTAGATATACAACCGATATGAGATAAAAGTAAATACAGTACATATTTTGATATATTTTCAACACCCCCACTATAGCAAAATATTACAAACCAAATATTCCTAACTTATTTACAAACTTATAATGCTTAACAGAGCTTAAGCTTTTCGTTAACAAATCAGCAGGCATATCAGACGTTTGCAAATATTTAATATTGACAATCTTGTTTGAAACAATCTCTCTTACAAAATGATGTCGAACATCTATATGTTTCGACCGTTTATGCATGACAGGATTTGCAGACATATTCTGTGCACACTGATTGTTATTAAATATGTTGACAGTATACAAACAGTTAGTAATTTTTTGGTTTGAATTTCTTAAATATATAGCCTCTTTGCAGTCTTCGGACAAAGCCATATATTCAGCCTCTGAACTTGACAGGGCTACGGTTTTTTGCTTTCTACTCTCCTACGAGATAGCATGATGACTTTCTATCTACAAAAGTACTTTCCCAATCGGCATCAACAAAGCCCCCTAGTTCTGCATCCCCGTTTACATATTTTAATCCATAGTTTTTAGTTTTCTTCAAATATCTTAAAATTCTTTTTGCACATTTCCAATGAACATAATTATAACAATTATTATATTGACTTAAGAAACTAACCGAAAAAACAATATCTGGTCTTGTTAAAACTGCTAAATACATCAGGCTGCCAATGAGTTGTTGATATGGAAGTTGAGACTCACAATTATTACTCTTAGGAAAATTAACTTTAATCTCCATAGGAGTATCAGCGTTCTTACAGTCTACCATATTAAATCTATTTAACAACTCATTAACATACTGTTCCTGTTCAAGGGTAACCATGCCTAGTTTTTTGTTAATATTTACTCTCATTCCCAGGCATTGTTTCACCTGACCTAAGTCTTTAATATTAAACTTTGAATTCAGTATATTCTTCAAACTATTTGTTTCAGTTTCGTTGTTTGAAAAAACGAAAAATCATCTACATATAATGCTATTATAGTTTTAAATTTATCTTTAGTTTTAGAAAATAGACAAGGCTCTAATTGGGATTTAATAAACCCTATTTCTCTTAAGCAATCATCTACTCTTTTGTACCAAGCTCTTGAAGATTGTTTAAGTCCATATATCGCCTTTTTTAACTTTAAAACCTTATTCTGGTTATCACCCTCGAATTTAAAACCTTCAGGTCGATACATAATCATCAAGAATTCCTTTCAAAAAGCAGTTTTAACATCTAAATGAGTTACATTCCAATTCATTTTTAGAGACAATGCAAATAGCAATCTTAAAGTTGAATGTCTAACTACTTGTGAAAAAGTTTCATCGTAATCAATACCTGGTTTTTGGGTAAAACCCTTGGCTACTAGTCTTGCCCTGTAACGGATGTTGCTTTCGTCATCAATTTTCTTCTTAAAAACCCATTTGCTCTGCACTATGGTTCCATTCTCTGGAGGATCCACGATCTCCCATGCCTCATTGTCATCAAAAGATTTTAGTTCTTATTGTATCGCACGCATCCAATTGACTTTTTCTGATCCATTCAAAGCTTCACTTATTGAGATTAAACCCGCAATTACAGTTTTGTCGGCACCAGATAGACTTGTAACGCCATATCTCTCAGGGTTTCGTCTCAACCTCACTGGTCTCGCCGTCTTTTTTGTGGTTTCAGAAAGTTTCGGTGAATCAACTGCATCAGCATCAGTACCTTCAGGTGATTCATAATCACTTGAACTTCCTACATAAATAGTGTCCTCTTCCCCCAAAGAAACAGTAATTTCCGTCTTATTGTTTTTGCCTTCTGTAGATGCACGCATGCTACATAGTCCTCCAGTTCCCTTTTAAAATTTTCGATAATGATGACATCTCTACTTGTTGTTACAGTACCTTTGTTTGGGTTATAGATTCTGTACCCTTTCACGTTTTCCGAATAACCAACAAGTATGTGCTTTGCGGATTTTTTATCAAATTTTAATCTTTTCTCTTTGGGCACGTGTACCATTACTAAACTACCAAAAATCCGAAAAGTCTTTCCCATAGACCATTTTGTTCTGGCGTGTACGGATTAGTTTTTTGATGTACTATCCCAGCATTTCTCAGCAATTCTTCAAACTCTTTTCCACAAAATTCACCACCATTGTCTGTTCTCAAAATCTTAATTCTCTTGCCTCGTTGATTCTCAGCCATGGTTAAAAATTGCTTGAAGGTATAAAATACATCGCTCTTTGATGTTAAGAAATAAACGAATGACATTCGCTCATGTTCAATCGGTACTCTCCACCAATCAAAACAGCTGAAGCCACTAATTCATTTTGCGGATTGTATATACAACATCCTGTTTTGTTAAAAGATACCTTGTTCCCTTTGTTAATCAGCTCGCTAACTGATAATAAATTGGTAGTTAAATCTGGAACAATCTGTACATTCTTGACATCGATTTCATAAGAAAACTTATCGATAACAGTTGTAATTTTTACATCACCCGAACATGAAACTGGTATCTTGCACTTATTTGCAACTATGATCTCTTTAGTAGGATGCTGATAAGAAACATTTCTGATCCAATCTCTATTCGCTGTCATATGTACACTCGCCCCGGAATCGATGTACCAGTCTTCTTTATTAAAATTCCCATTTAAGAAAACTGCACTGAAAGCATTTGATTGTTTTCTTTTCTCCTGGTTCACAACGCTGGGACATTGGCTTTTGTAGTGACCAGGTTGCTTGCGATTTAAAGGGTTTATAATTATTTTAGTATGACCTGTATTTCGTTGCCAATGCTTTGTGGCGAATGCGCTATTGTTATCAATCCCACTGGCATCTGGTTCCATATCCAATAATTTTGTTTTAATGGTATCTGTGGTTATATTTATTCCAGAGTGTTCAATTGCCATAATCATTGGTGCAAATTTCTCGGGTAAACCGGCGAGCAATACTGATCCAGTTCATTCATCGTTGATGTTAAAACCAGTGCCGCTCAATTTTTGCGCGGTTTCCACTATTTGCGTTACGTAGCTTGTCATCGAATCACAGTTTTCAAGACGAATTGAAATCAAGTTACGCAACTTATATGATCCACGTGGCTGCATTCTAATTTTTTTTTTCACCCCTATTCGGCTTGTCGTTATATTTATTTGACTTTCCTCGTTTTGAGAGTCAGGTCATTTTGCAGTCGATATAACCTGATATAAACGATTCCAATTCCTCTTCATTTCACAGCAAAATCAAATCGTCGAATTGAGAATTGAATATTTTCATTCCGATTTCGATTTGCTACTTTGGCGATCAAAAATAGGCCGATTTTAAGCGTCACACTGCGAATAAACTACGTTGACTATACATGACAGTATTCAGCAACTGCGTTCATAAAAGTAATTTGACAGTCAAAACCGCTATCAACATTGCAGAGGTTTTTGTTTTCTTGCAGGGAATGGAGCGGCAACATTTTGATATGAAAAGATCGAGAAGAAAGGTCCGACGACGGACGCAGCGTTTTCGATAGCGCTCGAAATGGTTGTTGTAAGTAACTTTGCTGCGGTTTTACCAAGATGGTCTTCGCCCATATCCTTATTGTAAGAAGGATATTCGGGTTGTCCTTGAATTTGATGTGAGCACGAATTAATGATCAACACATTAGAAAAAGATTACCCCATGACTTGACTTAGGCCTAGCTTCTCCTAAAGCGACCGACGTTGTGCATCATACTATTCTCTTCCAACTGGAAGTGGACTACATTTTTACGTTCCGATTGTTAAGATATGCGAACCTTTGCTAAACAGCAGACAATATGTTTACATATTAGCAGAAGGACTGGTTGGCGCAGTTTGTAGAGTGCCTGCATGCCTGGTTAGCGAGGTCTCCAAAGTTAATACGCTTTTGTCTGGTTTTCGAATCGAGTCCAGTCCCCATTTGCCGTTGGGATAAAATTAACGGCACTATCATCGGGGGAGTCAATCAGTGGAAGTAGTCTGACCATGGGTATCACAATGGACCAACATGGCTTAAGTGTGCTGGTGAATGCACTAGAAGCCGAACTACCTAACCTTACCTAGTTATTAGCAGTACGAGGTTCGGCGTCTCAGGACAATATGACTTAATACATGCATCTAAAGTGTTGGATGTGCAAGCAATCATTGGAAATGACAACCCTGATAATTTATATAATTAACATAATATGTTAAAAAGCCGCACGAAGCAAGAAAGAGGGGAAGTTTTGAAATTACACGCCTGAGCTGAAGATTCCCAGAGTCTACCAATTGGGGGAATCTCCGCTATGCCTACGTCGGAAACTAACGCAAAGCCATCAAACAACCTAAAGCTACCTACCACCAGACCAGAAGAAACATTCCACTCACGAGTCGTACCAAAAAGGAGTTGCAATGTTTAGATAGAACAATGCAAGAGAAGACGGGAGTAATTACTTGGCTTAAAGATTAGTACCCTCTGAACGTCCCAGCCCAAGTATGGTCGCGGGGTAAGGGAATATCACACAGACTTTCAGAAATTTTGAGGGTTACCTTGTATCTGACGCGCAAGGAATACTAGCTGCTCAACGGACATGACGGAAAAAGAGTGATGGGAAACGAGGAAGTCAGAACTGTAGTCAGACGAAGTAGCCCTCACAATTAGCTTAAAATAAGTCAGGCTCTTGAGGATGCACAATTTGGGAAGACGAAGGCATACCTCACGACTGGAATATGAAACCATTCACAAAAGAGGCGATCCTAAATTTATTTACCGTGCGGTTTTGTTCAAGCACTTGCACAACGTTAGAAGCCTGCCTCGATTTCGGCAAGCAGATGACTGTCGTCTGATTTCTTCAATCGGGTAATGGAGTCTAGTCTTGTAGTCTTCTACAAACCAATTCAAATGTTGGGTTATGCAGTTGACACTGACCAATTCGCGGGAGTAACGAATGCAATGCCAGCGACTCTGGTCATTAAATGCAACTATCGCGTTTGCAACGTTCTAATGATGAAGTATTTAAGGCGATTAAGGAACAGGCGATACGAGCTATTAATAATGGAAGTACTAGGTATATGCTGTCAAGCCAAAATCGATCCGCCTCTTCCACCTAGGAAAACACGACACGATGTCGATCAAAATCATGCACTACAAAAACGTATCAGTATATCGAAAGCTTAGTTATAATCAGAACGGAATTCCTATATAATAATTACTGTGTGGTATTCGTAACGAGGTTCTGTCTTCTTTAAAAAGAAGCACACTCTAGCATAGTCTTCCTTACCCAGTGCCCTTTTGAAAAGGCAATCTCTGCACTCATGCTTGAATTAGATTCTAGATTCGATTAAGTATTCGAAAAATTCGATTCGATATTCCAGATCGCCCTACAACAACAAAATCAGTTCCCAGTGAAGATGTCCATTAAACTGCACCGGCATCACCAGCGCACGCAAGTCCCATTATTCCACACTAATGCTCGTATTTTAACCAGAATCCAGCTGAATCGGCGATGTGGTTATTGTGTGTTGCGTGCCATCATTTCTGCCCCTGCCCCTCCAGCAGCCGTATGGAGTCCTGCACGAATTAAACTGGATGACGAGGATCGTTGTCCACCGACAACATTGCGTTGTCGTCATCATCGACAACAACGTCGTCGTCGTTGTCGTCATCGTCATCAGTGCCATCGTCATTGTAAACCGGTGTACGTACAACGATCAACATCGAGTCCCGAATGAATCGTCTGTCCATCGTAAGGACAACGATCGGATCGGATCGGTGCATGTGTGTTGTAATTTTCATTATTGGAGCAGTAAATGACGGGGCGGAGTACTTGTTGGCCATTGAATCTGATTGCATTCTGTTATGGCTGAGCAGGCCTAGTGGACTACATGTGATCCTGATGTTCTTGTGTATGCCTTGACTGTCATCAAATGTCATTGACCACGCACGATCACGCAGACTTGAGATTCCCATAAGGAACCGATACGTATGACCATATTTGTTGGGATAATTTCTAAGAGGAACTTATTTGGTCATTTGTCCATAATTAGATTGGTTTGGGTTTGTTTGTGTGTCGTTGGTTCGTTTGTGTAAGGAGGTGAATGTGATTTGATTTTGCGCGCAAGGAAACAATGCTTTTTGACAAATTCTGGACAGAAACTTGGAGATACACATATTTGTTAAATTTTATAGTGTTTATTTTATCAAGAGTTGTATTTAAATCGTGAAAGAAAAATCTCTCCCTTTTCCTGGCCAGATACAGGCTACATGGACAGCATCAATTTCCTGTCCAAATTTTCAGTTTGTGCAGTGCACTTTAAGAAACCAACGCTTCTGGACTCATCTTAAGCTAATTTTGTTATAACGTCGTCAAGTCTAATGTTTTTGGTAAATCCCTGTCTATTGACATTAAGACAAATCTATCTATCTTGCTTGTTTCAAAGTAGCCCTAAACTACTACTGCATTCCGATCGTTGCACACTTCCACTCCTCTTCTTCATCTAGACAGCTTCTACAAAAATCATTAGAGAGCAGTCCCAGTCTTTTTGCGTGTTGAGCCAATAGTCAGTCTTAGGTGATTATTCACACAGCGGTGCTGATTTTGGATCTTTTTAAGGAGATGTAACTATCAGTGTTTTTAGGGTCTAGATGTTACAGTATCCTGCCATAATTATAGCACGGGCAATAAAAACCCACAATAATGTAATGCACACGCGATCGCGATCCTTTTAAATACACGGACATATGTTTATTGAGGTCACTTCCTCAATAACCACCGAAATAATAAACGATCGCCTGTGCAACGGATAAGACAATATTGTACCGTAGATTAAGTTTTATCATGGAGCAATCATGCAGCATAAGTTAGTTTCAAGAAAGATCTCAAGTAGTGCGGAAGTCTTAAGAAAGATCTCAAACTGAACAGAAGTCTTAAGATAGATTTCAAGCAGTGCGAAAGTCTAAAGATAGATACACGCTATACACAGTAAAATACAAATACTTGTAATAGATAATTAAATTGCATAAAGTTCAAGTATATTTTATAAACAAGTGTTTCATTGGTCTGTCCCCGTACCCAAAATAAACAACACAAAACAGTACAAAACAACACAAATCTACGAAAGTCTGTTCCCGTAAGCCAAACATTTTTGTTTTATTTCAAAAGAGCGCTCTCTCTCTCGAGAAAAAAAAAATGTCCCCACTCTGCCCATTTTAACACAAGAAATTTCTGTGGACAGTTTGTTGGTTTTATGTCGAATGAATTGATGTGACAAATACTCAAATAGTTTGCTGTGCATTTTGTATTGTTTTCGTATGTATGTGATAATTTCAATGCATTTGAGATTTCAGAGATTTTGCTTCTCTCTGAGAGATTTTTCCCCCACTCCTTAAAAAATGACAGTCTTCACAATTTTGTGCAGAGAGTACGGGAACAGACCTATTGTGTTAACTATTAAGACAAATCTTAAATAAAATTTCTAGACTGAGCCAGATTTGTTTGGTGATTTGTCAAGTGTTGCCTGTCTTCCATCTGGCATTGACTTCTAGCTTACTTTGATTCTTGAGTTGTAACTTAAAGGTAGCTAGGGGAATACTTGCACTTTGGATGTGAATTTCTAGGAAGTGCATTTTTGATTTCTAATGAACAGAAATAATTTGCTTCTATGGTTTGAATATGGTTGGATTTCGGGGCAATGTGTAGTGCCATGCAGTATAATCCGGACATGGCCAAAAACGTCGGTCCAAGAAAGTCCCTGAATTTGCTCAGTGGTCTTCTCTGATTTGATTTGCTTCTGTCTGTTAAGTAAAACAGCGGATATTCCGAAAAATTCTCTTCAACTTTTTTTTATTAAGTATTCATCATTGACATTGTGCTGTGTTAACATTAATAATCTGAATAGCCTTCTTGGGAGAATAATGAAGCTGTCTAGATCCGAGTTATCACCGGCACCAATTTTTCTAAACGCCGATAGCTAGATCTACGATTTTACGACTTTTGCTATGGCTACTATTAAACCTACTTTGTTGAGAACGAATGGATATCCACCATCTTATTTTTTTTATCTTATTTTTTTTTTTTTTAATGCAATTTTATTTAATTCATTTTATATTTCTTACTTGCTAGACAAAATTACTTAAAACTAGCTTAACTAACTTAAGAATTCCAATTGTTCTTTCTTAATACTAACCTACTGACCCTATGCGGGTACTCTAAGCTAATCTAATCTATGTTATAAATGTGCCTTTCGGCTTAATCTACGTTTTTTTTTTTAGTCTTTAGTGACAATCTTTTATTTATTTATTACTTTGCCAAGAAAACTTATAAAAAACTTGGCTAAACCGAGATTTTAAAACGAGATCACCCTTTTCAGCGACGCATGTACAAAAATGTACACAAGTACTGGGGCCGGATTCTACTCGGACCCCCTGCACAAGCAGGAATCATTTAGACTCCCTGATATGCATAGTGTCATCGTAGCAGATATTATGGGAATAGGGAAAGCAGCAAAATAAATACAAGCAACCGATATCACCATCTTTGTTGGGTCAGCGAAGCGAGCACATCAGTGCAACCACCGATCACTGCACTTTACCCGACCAAGCGATACTAAACTGAAAGGAGCCAACATGTTTTGACTCGCAAGAGATGACTGTCACACGACTAGATCAAAACAAAGAAGCTTCTGGCGTTAGACTAGTAACTCATTCCGTGTGTTCGACGGAGTGATCACAGGACAATGTCCCATCGGAGCAATGTTCCGGAAATGGAACGCGGAATCCAGCGATCTCTGCCAAAGTTGCGACGATAAGGAAGAGACCGATACGATCCAAAGCAGATTCTTTGCCAATGCCCGGCTCTCCAGAATTGTCCCCTAGTTTCCCTGGACAGGACCTAGCAAATGCAGATATATTGGATCTTCTAAGATTCGTAAAGAGCACGGTTTGGTGTAAGCCTTTACGTGAGAGAATAGGTTAACTGAATGTCTACTCCACGAATGAAGGGATTCACAAAGGGATCTAAGGCCACCGAGTGGAAGTGATGTTTGAATCATCAGCCTCCCCCCCCCCCCCTCCCCCCCCTTCCTAAGCCTAACCTAACCTTTCTATAACCAAAAAACTAAGCGTCCGTGAACCAAACATACTGCGTGTGGAATTCTGTTTCTAAGATAGATTGAAACTTCAAAAACATTAGCTTTCTGATTTTACCATCGCGAATAATAATGGTAACGCCAGATGCAATTCAACATTTTTCTTAATCTTTAGAACCTCCAGAATTCAAGACGATTTGCAAATGAAACCAGGGGGAACGTATATTGTTATTCTTCAAACATATGCTTTAAGTTGCTCAAAGTCAAATCCTTCTGAAATTGATTCAAACGCTTGATCTTGTATTTTGAAATAAGACTATCTTAAAACGTATTCTAAAATAGTTTCGGAACGGAACGGCTTTTAATCCGACGAGATTTTGAGGAAGATGTTTCTGGTTGGTATTTCCAGACGTCTAGCAATAAAAATAATAACATGGGCGGCGATACAGCCCAGAGAGGGCTAAGGCCTAGCTTATCAGCAACCACTAGTGTTGTGCGTGCAGTTTTAGGTCGACTCCTAGCAGTCTAGTTTGAGAAGCCTTTTCAAGATAGTTCTCGCATTTGAGCATTCTCTGTGACTCGAAAAGGGTGGGGCCGTGAAAGTTGTTTTGGTCGTACATACCAGTAATAGAACCCAAGCAGCGGGGTTCAGTTGCGTAGGGTTCGACGGTCATACCCACAACGCCACGGCCGCCACTGTAGTCAGTCTCAGTAAATTGTTCTTAATCATTACATTTATCATCTGAACGCGTTTCAATCATAGTGTGTATGTTAAGTATTTTCTAAGACCTTAACACTGGCTGCCAAATTAACGGACGGAACAGAAACGCATCCATATGCTTCATCTCGAGATCGGTTTATTGTTTCACTGGACAGAGCTTTCTTATGTGATGTCCATCAACTCGTTAAGTTAGCCCACCCAAATGTTGCTCTCATTGCAACCAGCGTCAGTGTCTGTCCCAGCCGTCAATCATTTATTTGATCAAAGAGACGCTAATGAAGATATTCGCCCACGAAAGACTCACAAACTTCCAATTCTGGACCATCAATCGGCAGCGATTTGTTTTTTCCTTCTCGTCACAAACGTTCATCCATTCATCACCGTACACTGTGTCTAGGTCAACCACACGAGCTAGTCTCGTTCAGGTGATTCATTGGCGAGAGCTTCC
This sequence comes from Eristalis intricaria, assembly GCA_964034865.1. Classification (NCBI taxonomy): domain Eukaryota; kingdom Metazoa; phylum Arthropoda; class Insecta; order Diptera; family Syrphidae; genus Eristalis; species Eristalis intricaria. Next base: position 13,371,426 of record OZ035877.1, read on the forward strand.
ATTTCACATTGAATCCGCTCCAACTGATCACACACGAATCTCTAGTACCGTCAGGCCGTCAGTAACGATCGATTTTTGATCGTTCCAACGAGATCTGGCAGCGCATGCGCGCCGGCAAAGCACAGCATGCTAACAATGATCGTTTCCATATGTGCCACCGCAAAAGAATCCACAATCGGAACAGCCAGGGAGTCAAGATAGGAGCGCATAAATCTCGGCGCCAATAAATTTTCCCTCAGAACATGAATTGCCGCACACCGCAAAGTAGAAGAAGATCATCATTATCAACAGTGGCGGTGGTTAGCGATCGTACCGAGGGTGCCCGTGGCGAACCTAGTGGCGGAGGCTCACAGATGTTCGGCTAGATTGGAACTCGTGTTCAGAGCCACTACCAGGTGATCCTTCGTCTTGCTGAAGATTTATCACTTACGTGGAGGATTTATTTTTCTTCGAATGTGACAGTGAACTCTGGAAGAAGGTAAATCTTTTTGGGGCCTCCCGCCGCCACGGAGCTGGGGCCTCGTGAAACGGGGACAATAGCATGATCCCAGCAGAAATTGGATCATTGTCGTTATCACGGAGACAATCGAAGCTCCCGATCGAGTTCAGGCAGCAGATCAGAACGTTCATCTAGCTCGGGAAAAGGGAAAATCTCTTCGATTTCGCTGCATATGCCGTGGCTAATTGAGAGTCGGTCGAAGGTGCAGCTCGACGACGTGACGGTGGCAAAAGTTTCGCTCTCTCAGGGACGGAGTGACCTCGTTCCAGGTCTGCATATGTGGCCTGATGGGATGATGACAATTAAAAGTGACTTTCAATTCTCCAAAGTTGAGATACTCAGCTACACAGGTTTATATTTACAATGGCGCGGCGATGGTGGTGGGAGACGAGTTTGTTAGATCTGTGTCAGCACGAGATTTGCTGTCTGTCGTCTGGATCACCGCTGGCTGTTTTGCTTTCATTGAGTGGTGGGATCGAATCAAAGAAAGATTCACTTAACGTTTTGATTAGAATCTTTTTGTCGTTAATGAGTGCCGTGAGGACTTCCTTTTTGTGTTTCTTTTCGATTTTGTTGCAGGTTGGTGAGAAAGTTAAGTGCTGACGGGGGAATTAAGAGTTTTGAAATGCCAGCAAAGACTGTCGTCTTCTATGGAATCCCTTCAGCTATTCAAGTCGGAGCTTGATGCATGATGTACATGTAGCTATGACATTTGCAGAAGGGCTTGTTTCGAGCGGAAAGCGGACTTTCCTGTGTAGTCGAAGCAATTTTTATAGATGATCCTAGGGATGCCAACGGTCATTAAGTCTAACCTTGAAATTGAAAAAATAGGATGTTAAAGATTTAAATTTGGCTTGGATCTTGGTTTGTTTCAGTTACTTCCTGCTTGAAATAATCAAGGCTGCTTGATGCTGGCTATAGTCGTGCCACGTGACTGAACCCTCAAAGTATAGCGCCTTCAGTTCGAAAAAGCAGCTTCTTTACATTGGTGCAGAGAACTAAGTCCCCGGGAACTAAGTCCACTGAGGGTTGTAATATCGCTACAAGGTGGGAACGTACTGCACTTTCTGATGGGAAAGAACAAACTCAAAAATCCGCATAGGAAAATAACTTAAAACAAATATAATTGAATGTCTAGTTAAATTTGGCCTTGTTTAGTTATTGGAATTAAGACCAATTTTTGGGGTTTATTTAACCAAACAATTTTCTAACATTAACAGTGGAATAGGAATAGAACCTCGCACATACCCCATATTCTATAGTGACCCAAGCAGGAGGATTGGAGCTTGCCGACCTTACACAGTCCCCTGAATGACGTGAAATAAGGCCCAACGAAATGAAAATGGAAATAAGGGCTATTTGTTTATTTTCAATATATCCAATGCCTTATATACCATGCCAAATTTGTAGAAAACAAGTATATGGCGGGTGGCTAACAGAATGTTAACCTTTTTTTTCGCAGGGCTTAATCCGCGCACGGGACTTCGTGCACATAATGTGAAATCAGTTTTCACAGCACACCAATGGTCTTTTATGGTGATATTAAGCTGCTGATTGCTTCCACTACGCGGTGAGAAACGGTCCCTTGGTTATTGCGGCACTGTGGGAACTCTCAGTCGGTCTACGTTGAACCTAGGTATTCCTGTGAGTGTGTCGTTAGATCTTCGAACGGCAGAAGTGCCTAGTGGGACAGTAGCTATCATGAGATGGTAATGTGGTACCAATTTCATGTTCACTCCTCGTCTGTTTCGGACGTCTAGACGACTACTTCTAAAAAGGCGACTGATGGCAAAATGGCCGATTTGGCTGGAGGTTGCTTGCTTGTCAGTTGTCACCCACCTGAATTTACACCGGCCTTGTGCTCAACATGGTGCCGCTTATGACAAGACAATTTGCGTTGAATAAGTCAAAAAATCTCTCCTCGCTGTCAATGCGGTTGCGTAATCCGTGCCGTCCCATAACATGTTTGATCCCTTCGTTGTCGCAGCCTACCTTGGCTTTAAGGTTCCCCAGCACAAAGACAATGTCGCCGTTGGATATATATATATATATACAAGGTGGGAACCTGTGAGAACCTGTGATATATATGGATGGCGCTACAGCCCGTAGAGGGCCAGGACCTAGCTACTCAGCTAATACTCGTGTTGTGCGTTCTATTGTTCTCTCACGAGTGGAAGGGACCTACAGTTTTATGCCGACTCCGAACGGCCAAGTTTGTGAAGATTTTTTATTTATTACTACTCTTTAAGGATTGTCAGTGACTCGAAAGAGGTCCGCTAAAATTATTTTTGGTCGTACTGGCCATGAATCGAACTCAGGCAGCGAGGTTAAGTTGCGTAGGGGTCGATGCACATACCCACAACTCCACGGCCATCACCTCCACCATCGCCGTTGGATGTTGCATTATAAATAGCTCTCAACTGGTTGTAGAAGGTCTCTATTTTTTCAACACGTATCATCCGTGAGAGCACAACACTAATGGTGACACGTTCGGAATCTGGTCGTTAAAATCATATAACCATGCTGCTGCCAGGAAATTCGGCCTCTGCGTGCTGTAAGTGTTGACAGCAGCCCACGTGGGATTCCGGTTGGTCTTCCGAAATACAGTGCGTTGGGGATTGATACTCACCCGCATCTAACCATCTTATCTCACTTACGTCCAATATGTCCAGTATATACCGCATTAACTCATGCTTTAATTAAAGGAATCTGGGGTTCTGAGGTACTTCACTCTGAGAGTCAAGAGGGTCTCCACATTCCTGAAACCAATCTTAGTCCGGTTACGATAGCCAAAGGTTGTCAACGTGTTCTCAGGCCTTATCCGAGGCATTATGTCGGTTGCCGTAGCGGGCTGTTTTTGGCAATGTGGATTGCTGACCCAGGTTACCTAGTCTAGGCATAAGACCCTAGACAATCTCGCACTTGCAATTTAACCTACATGTATAAGGATTTACATGGTCGCGGTGGCGTAGTGGGTAAGTGCGTCGACTCCTACGCAGAGGGTGCCAGGTTCGATACCCGAATTTACCACCTTTCATAATTCACGGCCCCACCTCTTTCGAGTCACTGACAATGCTTAAAGAGTATTCCTGTCTAGAAAAAACTTCTCAAATTTGCCGTTCGGAGTCGGCATTAAACTGTAGGTCCCTTCCACGCGTGAGAGAACAATAGCCCGCACAACACGAGTGGTTGCTGAGAAATTGATTCCATAAATGAACAGCATGAATGAAAAAGTGCCTACGTGACATTAAACAGGTATGATTGGAGGGTTTCAAGGTAATATTACGACTTGATCGACAGAAGGTGATCTTTTCATATAATTATTTTGGCTGTTTCTTGTGAATAATTTTGAAGAGTAATAAGCACGACCGGTAGCATAAGAATGCGTCCAGTTCGCATCCTAGGAGAATGCGACGTTGTTCCGAGACGTGATCAAATCTGCGAAGGTTAAAAACATACCGTGCAGCTGCGTTAATAGCTTTTGTCAATTTTAGGGAGGAAGAATAATCACAGTCAGCGAACAACTCAGATCCATATGTCAAGATTGGCACTATGAGTGCTCTGGCAAGTTTTAATTTGATGTTCACAGGGAGAATGTATTTGCTGATTGATAAGCCTCTGACGGATGTATACACCTTTGATACTACGCTATCAATGTGGTCAGTCCACGTTAGTTCACTATTGCACATTATTCCAAGGTTTTTTTACACATGTAACATATTCAATTGCGGTCGAGTTCAGTTCTATTAGCGGGAAAATTGACAAGGATTATAAGGATTTATACTTGTAGTTGCACGAGGACCACCACGAGGAGGAAAAGCAAGCACTTCATTACGATCTCGATTTGTGTCCTACTGGTCCGATCCAGTTTTTGAACAGTTAGGTTAGTTGGAGGGCCGGTGGGTAGACGTGGCGGGACCACTCCATTGTGATGCCCATGTGAGAAGTAGCCTTTCCGTAACCACTCGTGTTCTTCAGGATGTTATTGTGCTTGTCCGTTCAGCCATCCAGAGATCCTGATAAGCCTGCAAAGAGATTTTAGTGGGATATCTGATATTTTATTAAGGTCTTGAAAGAAAGATTCTTCCAGTGTTCTTTATCTCAAAAGGCAGAGACTGGGGCATCGATAAAGATAGTGAGGAGTATCCTCAATTTCCTCTGCTTATGGTGTCATGGGTAAGTCCCATTTTGTGTTCATGGTTTCTCAGATGATTATGACCGGCTAGAGTTCCGACTACCATCCGCAGCAACCTTTGTTGAACTTAGGCCATATCATCCGATGGAACTCACAAGTGGAAAGAGAAATCCACCTTTCATTAGCCAGTTCCATGATTTTATTGTCCACTTTCCTCTTGATACCAGATAGATGTGGATCAAACCATGTGATTGTCTGGGATGGGTCGGATTCCGTCCTTTTCCTTGCAAATTTATCTGCTACCTCGTTACCGGTTATATAGCTATGACCTGGGACCCAGCATAGAGTGATCGAATGCTACGTATCAAGAACCTTAGTAGCTTGGACTTGGTTTAATGGTCGAGTGACTGTCAATTAGTAAGGTAATATCATCTGGTGCTATTTCCCAAAATGATATCAATTTGGCCGCTTCTTTGACCACAAGGATCTCCGCTTGAAAAACACTGCCGTAGTCAGGTAGTCTGATAGAGCAGTGCGGGTTTAACAATTCGGAGAACATGCCCACGCCTCTACCTTTTTCTATCTTTGTCCCGTTCTAGACATGGATGAATGTCGGGTCATTGATGGGTCCATTTGCGCCCCACTTCTCCGTTGTTGGGGAATGGCTACTCAAGGGATTTTCGAAGTCAAATTCTCACGACTTGTTTTACTTGTAGTCTCTGTAGCCTGTGCAGCAGTCTTCTGCATATAGAGGTCAAGTGGAAGAAGATCCAGGAGTACCTCTAAGCCCGCTGTTGGGGTTGTGGGAATTGCTCATGTCACACGTAGGCATGCACGTATCAGTATGCTCGTTAGCCACTTTAAGAGGCTTTCGGCAATCTTGCCATCAAACTGCACTGCCATATGTCAAGATCGGCTTGCCAATTGCAGGATTTTAGGGTTCAGGGCCTCATTTTTTGCCGAATATCCTGTTGCACAGGTATAAGCCACAGGCCACTTTCACCACTCTTAACTCTCTATTAAGTTTCGGCTTAAGTTTCCTGTCTAAGATTAGGCCAAGGTATCTCGCACATTCCCTTAGACCCGGGGGTGTACCTTCAGGTTTTGGCAGATTGAAAGGCGGAAGTGAAGAGGACCAACTCTGTTTTTTGGAAGTTAATCCCAAAACCGCATTATTTTCCCCACCTTAGGAGGGTGATTATTGCGTGTTCGACTAGCAAACTGAAGTTTGGGAGAAATTTTCTACTGGCAATTATAATAACATCGTCAGAGTATGCAATTGCCTTGGTTCCCGAATATCTGAGTTTTTCTAGAATCTCATGGATGACTAGCACGCATGACATGTTTTGAACAGTCAGAATTTACCCGATCATTCGCCATGCAGGCCCACAAATTGGAATGTTTGCTCTTATTAATAAAGTCATAATACCTACATGGAACAAACTTAATTACGGTAATTTCGTTGAATTTTTCAAAAGAAACATGTATTTGGCTCACCCTGTAGTTTCACATAGTTCCAGAGCTGTATACTTGGCAGATTGAATATGTTGTGATCGCCACACAATTTTAAGTCAGTGCCAGTTTCATCAACAAAACGGGTAGACCTCCCGACTGAAATACACCGCTATACATATCCCCGAAATATCTCAATCAATTCTTAAAAATCATTCAATCTACTTCCATCAATCTTCGGTGTGCACCGCAATCGCCGGCTGTGTCCACGGCCGAAAGCATTTCCTGAACGCCAGATGGTCCACGCCTAAATTATCATTTCGCCACGTTAATGCTAATTAATCTCCCGCACTCGGTCGTCTCGCATTTCTTAATCTTCAATGAAATACCTCTGCTTGTGGATTATCGTAAAAGGTTCAATTTATTCTGATGAGACGCTTCATTTTTCAATCATTGGTCCAAAAACATATCCCGGTTCAGCAAACCTCTTCCTGGTTCCGCCCACATTTCACGTTAAGTGATAAATTCGCCGGTCAGCCTCAACTCCAGCCCCAAGCCATAACAACAACTCCACCTCCACATCAACAAAAAAAAATAACTGAAAACCCCCACGAATCCAATCACGTGAGCATGCAAGGAACAGCAACGTCCATTGACCTTCAACATGCAAAGGGACCGCAAATCAAAATTCCCACCTCTCGCTCCCTGCCAGACTGAGCGGGGCTCACGTAAACATCTTAAACGAGTACCGCCCTCAATCCACCGAGCGCGGGGAGCGAAGGGCTTTTAGTGCGTAATTAAAATGTACCTACTCACATGTTGGCTTGTCATTACGCTGAAGAAAAATTGATGCACTCCCGATGGCTGTCACATGGTCGCTCTGCAGAGGGCACCCCACAATGATTTCCACCGCGATATGAAGCATCCGTAGTCCACTTCTAGTAGTTCCGCCGACGCTGCGCCACGCTGCCGCGGTACTTGCAGCTGCCACTGCCGCCTCACTTCATTTCCATACGGCCAGGCCAATGAAGGCGACTTGAGCATTCGTACCCTTTAGCCGTGGCCGTGAAAATTGGAAAAGTGCTCGATAAAAATCTCCACCATCATTCTTTTTAATGGGTTCCACCGCACGTCCCCTCCGATCGGAGACCCTGCTCCACGACACCGGCCTCGGGTACATTCGGCGAGGCCTGCGCTGCCGTCCGCGTCGTTTTGTGTGTCCAGCCATGGTCTTTGTACTTTGATTAAACGCAAAGGTTCGCACACTGCAGAGGTTTTAATTTATTACGTCAGGAATTATGAGTTACGACGATGATTTCACTGGCAAGGTTCATTAGGATCTTGTGTGTGATCCTGAGTGTCAGCTGTGTGGCGCATTTCTGTGTGCGTGTGTGCGTTTACTAATGACTGCTGCATTTGGTTAATTGAATATGATCCGACGAATGGCGAAGGGAGAGTTCAAGCGTTGCCCGAGGACGAGGACGAGGACGAGGTATGAATGGGCAGGCTAAAGCGCACTTGATATGACTGAGATACTGGCGGATCTTGAAGTGAATGCGTTCCTAATTGATTTTCGTTTGCAAGAAATACGAACGCGGCATCCATTGGAGTAAATTACTTCCCGATAAAGAAGTTGATGCTTTGATTCGAGCAAAAGTGGGAGTAACATTTCATGCAGCTTGCTTAGTATTTGATTTGCCCTCACTTATGCTGTGACGTTGAGATGAGGCTTATGTGCGCGCACATCCACGGTTCCCTTAGAGATCTTGATGAAATTGGACGTTAAGAATTATTAATGTGTTTCCAGGAGAATATGCAATCTCTCGTAAGGGTAATCAATCTTAGAACAAAACAAAGGGCAGGCCGGTACGCGGTGGTAAAAAGTGGGGGCATTGGAGTTGTCTTTGCTTCCTTCGTTCGTTTTGGGTCAAAAAGCGCTTTATACTAGGACGAATAGAAAGAGAAACAAAGGCTAGGCGTAATTTCAGAACTTCGTCTTAGAAGGGGTCAGTCGCTGTTGTGATCTCCCAAGAGCTCGTGTTGTTCATTGTATAACCCTATATTCTTAGCTTAGAACGGACGCAGTGTTGGACAAACCGCCAAGTAAATCTATGGTGCTCTCTGAGAAAGAAAGCGATCAGATTCTCACAACACCAATCTTTTCAGAATCCTTGGGCATGGCGGCAACGAACGAACCTGTGAACTAGTTAAGATTAGATTACGAATCACATCCGGAAACATTTTTCCCTACCACTCGCTCGGCTCTTATACAGCCCTTGAAAAAGCTACAAAGCGATGGGTGTATACTGATTCAGCGGCTTTGAAAATAAGTCCAATATAAAAACCCGGGACATGTTAAGATGCAGCTGTGAGATTTCACTTTCTTCCAAGATATTTGTTCCACGGGCAATTTGTGGGTGTCTACTGTTATCCCTCGTGAGTCGCCGCGGCGTAGTGGGTTAGTGCGTCGACTCCTACCAGGTTCGATACCCGAATTTACCAATTTTGATAATATACGACTCCACCTCTTTCGAGTCATTGACAATGCTCAAAGAGTATTTCCTGTCTAGAAAAAGCTTGTCAGACTTGGCCTTTCGAAATTGGTATAAAATTGTAGGTCCCATCCCCTCGTGGGAGAACAATAGCACGCATGACACGAGTGGTTGCTGAGAAGCTAGACCCTGGCTCTCTACGGTCGGTACACGGTGTGCGTCCTAAAGAATGAAATAAATGAAAATGTAGCGCCACCCATTGTTATCCCTCGATGAATCGTCGACTGTTCCAGACCCAAATTAAAAAGCTGAAGTAGATTCTGTATAGAATAGGAAAAGTCTGGGACACGATAAGATCCTCACCAACCTATTCCACTGAACGTACTTTATGTTGGAACTAATATTATAGTTAGAAATGACAAAATTGATAAGACTGGATGGCGCAGTTGTAAGAGTGCCTGCCCCTGGTTTGCGGGGTCCCCAGTTCGAATCCCAGTGAAAGGAAATTTAATACGCTCTTATCTGGTTTTCAAATTTAGTCGTCACCATTTGACGTTGGGATAAAATTAACGGCACTTCTGTGTGTATCACAATGTACCATCATGGTCTAAGTGTGCTGGTGAATGCACTAGCAGCCCACCAACCTAACCTAAAAAAGACGAAAAATGGCAATCGATTGAACGTAATATGTTAATCCATTTAAGATGAGCCCAGATAAAGGCCTTACTGGACCGTGTTTCCGTGCAGTATTACTGAACAGTTCATGATTAACCTGAGCCAAAAAGCTAGTCCCATCATCTACTGGTGCGGAGTCGGTGCGGGTGTATTCTGAGAATTCCTGAACATTTCTAAGGTCTACAGACTGCCGCAAAATCCTGGAAACTTTTCGAGAAGTCACAATACAACCAAGTATTATGCCAACCCAGAAGGTCGATTGATAGCCAAGCAGCCATCAAAGCTATTGTATCCTCTGCTTCATACTCGTAAGCTACTAAAGGAATGCTGGTCCGAACTAGCTCAAAACCTCCCTTATATGGGTTCAAGGTCACAGTGGCATCCCAGAAATGAGAGGGTCGATTAACTGGCTAGGCAAGGATCTTTCGTTCAGTGCTCTTTTGCAGAGGAATTGCATATTCCAACACAGGCAGTCAAGGTTAATTTCACTTAAATATATGTCCTGAGTACAACCGATCTAAATCGAAAGATCTGTTCGGTGGCGCTCTGTAAAAGACACTGGCAGATCCCAGGTCATGCAGCAAACCTTCATATCCCACATTAAATACATTACAACAACATACCTGAGAGGCTTGTTGGTTGATGCCTAGGTCCACCCTGGACTGTAGCACCAAATAAAGAAGAAGAATGTTTTTCTTAAATACCTCAGCATAAATTCATACCAATAATATGGGTGACAATATATAATATGTGGTTGCATTGTCGCTCGGTCATCAAAGAGGTTGCCAAAACCACCTTAGGCTACCTACCACCTCCGACGAGGAACCCGTGGTATGATGGCGACTGTGAGCAGAAGAAACATGCAACTGACTAGGCAATCTACAAGGCGGTGCAACGAAAAACTAGGGCAGTGCAGAAGGAGTACCGGGGTAGAAAAAGGGAGGAGAAAAAGCATCTACCACTGAAGAAAAAGTCTCTCGCAACCTCCCATCTCAAGGATATCGAAGAGTCTAGGGACATGCAAAAAGCCGGGCCTTCTACAAAAAGCCTTGCCGCTGGTTTAAGGAAAGGCACCCAGCTTCTTCGAAACTGTGAGGGTAACCTGGTTACTGACCCGCAGCTTAACGGGCCTGACCAGGAGAGAGTGATAGGGAATCAAGAAAGCCCAACTCCAGTCGATGAAGTAGTCATCCCACCTAGCTTTGAAGAAGTCGGCATAGCCATCAAAAGGCTGAAGAACAACAAATCCGCAGGCTCTTTATCGATTTTAAAGCCGCATACGACAGCATTCATCGCAAGGAGTTATTTGGTGCGATAGCCGAGTTGGGGATCCCGGGAACACTGACACAAACAAGCGATGCACCGTGCAGTTCGGCTCGAGGACTTCCGAGCCGCTTGAAATCTGCATCAGATTTCGGCAAGGAGATGCGCTGTTGTGTGATTTCTTCAATTGCAGACGACATCGACATCGTCGTGTGTTCCGAACGTGCTGCAGTGGAAGTATTTACGGAAATTGAAGAAGAGGCGAATCGAGCTGGTCTTAAGGTCAATGGGGATAAAACCTCACCCAGGACAAAATATTACAATCGACAGCTAGAATTTCGAGGTATTAAAGGAGTTTGTCTACATCGGGGCAAACGTAAGCTCCACAAACGACATCACTGTAGAGATCCGACGTAGAACCGCCTTTGGCAACCGGTGTTACTTCGGTTTGTTAAAACAACTGACGTCAAAACTCCTGACTCGGAGGACTAAGACCATGCTTTACAAAACCCTCCTGGACCCTCCTGGTTCGAGATGGAGAGGAAGACCGAATCTCCTGTATAAAGAGCAAGTAATCGCGGATGCAAGACAGCTTGGTCTTGATGACTGGAAGCAGCGTGCCCAGGACTGTCAGGAATTGAAAGCATCTAAGCATGGGTCGTCAGCCTGATAAGTAATTAAGTAAGTAATATGATGGCACGACTGCCCGAAGTGGACCTGGGCCTAGCTTCTCAGCAACTATTCGTGTTTTGCGTTCTACTATTCTTTCACGAGTGGAAGAGACCTGCAATTTTATTCCGATCCCGAACGGCGAGGTTGAGAAGCTTTTTTCTAGACAGCAATACTCTTTGAGCCTTGTTAGTCACTCGAAAGTGATAGATCCGTGAATTATGAATGTCGAAAAATGAGGATATGAATGATTGACACGGTGACCCACAAGGTTGAATTTAGAGATGTCTTATGAATTTACCTTACATAAAAGGTGCCAGAGCTGTGGCAGTAAAACGGTAAAACGAACCACCTACCTACCTACCTGGAGTTGAAGACTCTTCTCGTCAATCCTTTTTCTTAACCACACGTCGTTTGATCCATCGGCACATAGCTCCAACTAGTAAGACCAAAGATCGAGGGCAGACTTTTTCTCTCTCGAAATGACAAAGAGATTCTGATTCCTTTTTTTTATTGTCTCGGCGTGACTTCAACTACTAAAATTGCCAGTCATCCTTCGCCATTTTTTCTTCTCTACCAACACTTGGCGGATTCTTCGAGTGTTATTTCATACGCAAGAACTAACAGCAAGTGTGCACCAACAAGAGCCACTAACAGCATCGTAATCAATAAAATGTTCATGCACAATAAGCATGGCCTCACCGGCCAGTGCTCTGATCCAGATTCAAGCGCTGTTCCATTGAATTCTGCACATGGGAAGAAAAGAGGCTCTTATGACATTTTGATTACCGTCATAACACTCGCACAACCTGACCCCGAAATCGAAGCTAGTGTGTAAGTCGTACGAATCCGCCCACTTTAACAGTAACAGAGCCATTAATAGAGACATACTTTCGAGGGACTTAGTAGGTCATCGATACGAAATGAACATTTACACAGACAAAAGAAAAGAACGGCACTGCACTGTGCTCGTTCTTATTTATTGATTCCATTCCCAGTGGCGAGGACCATCAAATATTTTTTATGAACCTTTGCCACATGGTCGACAAGAATAGAATGCAACATCCGCTCCACACTGGCAGAGGCAATCAATTCACGCATATGCCTTGTGATAGTAACCTCGAAGGAAGAAAACGTCCGCAGTACACCTACCACGTTCGTGCCTGCCGGAGAGGAAGACGAAGAGAGAGGGGCATCCAGGCAGATCATTTATTGTTGGCATAATTAATTAAAGTGTTAACTCGGTATAAATTCTCTTAATGGAACAACCATTTGCTTTAGATTAGAGGAAATCAATTCTAAGACATTTCTAGGAGTAGTCCGCATCCTCGGGGAGCGCGATCTTCGAACGCTGGCTGAGTTATGACGCGAATTAAGCTCTAATTGCAATCTTAATTACTTTGATAAATTCGACCGGTCCAATGAGGCTTTTAGCTGGCTGGCCACGGGGCTAGATGAGATGATGGAGTAGACTGTCACGGCGATTAGTGAGCATTCGCCAGCCCTGACTTATGAAATTGATTCATTTCCTAAGGCGCTGCGATACGAATCAATATCAGATGCTCCGCATTGGCCCATGAACTGGTAGTGCATGATTGCGGTTTATTGAAACAAATCGAGTGTCGAGGAAACAGGGACGCACTAGAGACTCGAATGGAACTGAGCCTCATTTGCCAACCGGAACTGAATTGAATTGAATTAAAAGCCATGCCACCGTAATGTGCATGCAGTTGTCACACGTGAAGACAAGTCTACAGGGCACCACTCGTCTGCCCTTAAATGCGCCATGAAGAGCTACAAAGCCGGTGCATTAATGCGATGCACCACACCACAGCCCTGCGCGACCGAGCATCCGAGAGATGTGTGAAAATAATTGCCTAACGGTTGCTTGCAAGATAATTCACATACAGCCCTGTCTTGTCGTCAACCAAGGTGTGACCGATATGCGATTCGGCTGCGAGTGCAGCACATGACGAGCATACGAGTCAGTTTGCACAGGCAGCACGATGATGGAAGGAAGCAACGACACTTGCGGCTCATTAACTTTGATGGAAAATGTCTGCACGGTGGATAATGATGGTGACGGCGGCGAAGGAGGAGGCGTGAGCACGCGTACTGTGTGATTAATAACAATTACGAGGGCAAACAAAAATGTGACGGTACTCATCTTCGTCTGGCAGACGACTGTCCCAAGGAGGCCTGTGAATGATGAAAGCAGCGTGCATGTTCAAACATTATCTAGGAAGTTATGAGATACCGTGACGAAGGCACATATTTGTGTTTCCATTGTGTTCCGCGTAAAATTGAAGGAATAACGTCAATAGCCTGCCGGTGACGATGACCTTCTCGTGGCCTTTGGTATGCGAACAAATGGGGAGACTATGTTCTGAGATGGCTGTACGGGTGGATTGTCCTTTGAAAGAGTGAAAGTGGGACCGAGTCGTGGCGTTGAATACATTGACCTTGACGTGTTATTACATTATAATTGGGGAAATATAATACTTGCCGCGAGACATAGTCTAAGAACGAGTGTTATAAAAATGGTTTCCAAAGAGTGCAAGGGGTGTCGAGGTGTCGAGGTGTTTTATGATGCAATGAACTTGAAAATTAAAGAAAGCAAAGAAAATTCAGAGTTCCATTTTGGCTTGTACCTGAATGAAGCTCAATCTAGTGGATCAATTTCCTTCTATTTTGTCCAGTATCTGAAGCCATTCACCGCCACTTGTTTGGTAAAAAATAATTTGAAACGCACATTGGTCATGAACATACGCCGTTGCAGTTTCAAATCATATCGTTTTCACCGAAACATCCCCGTCTAGACAGCAAGGCATAAACAACCACCGCCGCGCCACGCCGCTGCCGTGATCAGTCACTGAAAGTAAGTAAATTATCTCATAAACTATACCCATCCGATTCTAATTTGTTTTATCGCTATCATTCGACGCACATAAAGATTAGCATCTACTTGGTGCTCCCTCTGTACAGTGCGCCAGCGAACCCTGACAGCAGCCTCATATGTGATTGACAGGCAATCTCCACGCCAAGCTCAGCCACACGAGAGGCTGTCAATGCAACTAATGGAGGCCACTCAATGAACGAACGTCTCGTCAGGTGCATACGTCAGGTGACAACGAAACGGACGATGGACAGTGATAATGGCACCTACATCCGTTGCAGTACACCTCGACGACGACGGAGGCCGTGGAATATGTGCGCCTCGTGCGCATGGCAAATACACCCCGCCAATTATATTGGAATGAATGACAATTTAATATGCGAATTGACGGATACATGTTGATCCGAAAATTTCCAACCTCGCACTCATTGGTCAAGAATCGAGAATGATTGGTGGTCGTCATCGGGAAGAGAGTGTGCTCGGAATAATGCATGCAACCGGAGTTCCTTGCCCATCCTTCCGTCTAACGTGCATAATTATTGTTTGTGTGCGATCAGGCTTGCATGGCTGAGGCTGTGCTCTGGATACGAATGGCGGATGGCCTCATTCTCAAATGCGTTTCCATCAATTGGAGCTCGAAATAATTTCAAATAATTACCCGCACGTCAAAGTTGTTTGTTAGATGTCCAGATTGCCTTTGCAAGGAGGTGGGACGTGGTGGTCGAGCGCTGGATTCTGATCTTATCTACGACAAGATGTGTGATAGCAACTGAAGGTACGACCGTGCAGGCTAGATGGACATGCAACGGCGCCTGTGTGTTCGGCGACCGCATGTTGACCACCGGAAAATTGGCGAAGAAGGAGAAGGAAAATTTGCAATTTGATTTGAAATAAATTGGCATCGGAGACAGGTTTAGCGGGTCTTGTGGTTAGCTCCTGATTCGGTTCACCTCGTTTGCTGATTGCCTCCGATTTGCTTGAATCTGTTGTCCCCCTACATACTCGACCGTCCGTATGAATTATGTATGTACATGTGTTCCTGAATGGATGCCGAAAAGGTTTTTGGTGAATTGTGCGCGCATGTAAAACATACAGCGGAGAACTCCACAAGATTGTGATTCTAGATAGGGCCACCGGGTCCGATTGTTTGCCAACATCTGTGCCTGTTGCATGCTGCCAGCTGACCGTTTGACCTGGTCCTGGTGCTGCCTTATAGGGACGGGCAGAGATTTAATTTGGATTAGCTATTCTGCTGTACCAAACCGGGCCAGATGTCGGGGATTGTTTTATTGGAACAATCAAATGCAGCCCTTTCCTGGAGAACAGGCCGCTGGTCCTGTTGACTCTGCGCCAGATGGCCGAGATGGAAGGACGCTTGTCCTGAACACGATCTAGACGAAAATGGTTTTGCGATAACCTTGAGGGCTCAAGTGGAGATCAAGATAACCACTATGAGAGCATTTTTTTGATAAGACATGACACAATAGGATGTCGACTGGTTGTTTGATGTGTTTGGTTGCCCCTGGTGTTGCAAACGCAAGCCCTTGCTTCTTAGAAAAAACGTTTCCCAAGAAATTCAAGCAGAAATACAATACCGTGTCGACAATTAATCCCTCAAAGAGGTTAATTACCAGACGTCTATGACATTTTGAAATTGAACAAGGAGTGGTTGGGAGAAGGTACCTACGAAATATTTTGATGTATTATAACTTCGTCCTTCCCGACCACAAGCTATACCGAAATATCTAAGCTTTTCATTTGTTTCTTGTTAAATATGGGCTAATTAGGTGATTTTGATTAAACAATTTTTTGTTTCTAGTAAATATTAGCTTAAGATGAACACATATGTGGACAACTTGTGTAAGAAGTTTTTCAACATTTTTAATTCATTAACAAGAACATGGTGAACAGCCCCATGAAAATGTCGCTAAGATCGCACATGGATGAGGAAGACATAATCAGACCTCATCATTGGCAAATCGCCGAATCTGAAATATGCCCGAAACACAATAGCTTTACTTTCTGGACTCAACTTTCTCATTTCTGGCGTGCGTTAGTCTTACGTTTTACATATACAGTGGACTCACCCTAAGTTGAACTCTCCTTAAGTCGAAACTCTCCCTTCCTCGAACTTTTTCGCCATATTTTACATACATTTCCCTCAACTTTTCATACAAAAACCGCTCTCTAAGTCAAACTCTCTCTAACTCGAACAAATTTTGGTATCCCGTGACAATTCGACTTAGGGGGAGTCCACAGTATATATATTTTACGTTATTAGGATACATTTCTCTAAATTCCACTTAAATAGTGATTTCGCTTGAACCACTGATTGCCATGGCTGTACACAATTACCATTATTGTATTAGTATAGTTTTAACCCAGAACCAAACGTTGTGTCTGGCAGTGCTTCAGATTTCTGCCTTTTATGTATTGGAGGATATTCGACTAAATATTGACGTTGTTTCACTTTGCCTTTATTTTCTTTATACAGAGATCCTGACGACAACATTGTAGGCCAAACAATCCATCGTTGTAGGGAAAATCCACATACTTCCTAATTTTTGCATGGAAATGTTAGCATCTTCTATTCATCTGCCCGACTCTGGCGACGGCATCTTGGAGCATTCTTCTTCGATGACCTCAGCTACTTTCGGGATCCATCTGTCGAAAGTCTTTATGGACAGTTCAGTTGGTTTCCTGTAGAACAGAGAGACAGAAGTGTCTAGTCCACATATCAAATTTCAATAATTCATTCTGAACCCTTGTGCGTAAGCCCTGCCTGAGGATAAAACTACTCCACATTCCAACCTAGATTGCACGAGTCACTGCGTGTTGTCGCAAACCGTCAAGGCTAATCGCCTGTCAGCCACGTTGATAAATGATTTTGCTCCACAAAACATCAGATTAATCTGCATAAGAAAATTGGCAAGTAAATTGAAAATAAATGCATTACGCGACCGATGATCTACAGGTTCCTTCAATCTAGGGCATTTATGAAACGATGATCTATCTGCGGACACGCAATGCGCCCAACCCGATAAATCGCGACGAGAAAGCGTAACGAAATTGTCACTCCAAGGCGCGCTGGCATTGTGCATACACACGACGCATCCACTCAGAATGTATTGCATCTGCTTGGCGCACGTCACGCGAAAATATCTTGCGGATCGTGTTGTACTAGGTGACCACTTGCGGACCACTTATCAAAATGTCCATTTGGGCAGAAAGAAATTAGAAACGTACAGCGCATCGTCGCCGCCTTTGCGTGCGCAGCCAGTGTGAGACGACACGCGCACGCATGGTTGTGCTCATATGAGTGTGTGTGTGTGTGTGTGTGTGTATGACAGGAGCGTTAGTAGGGCGTTTAAGTGGGATTTGGTGCTAGAAGTGAAATTATATTCCTCGCACTGCAAGTGGATGCTGTTCTGTGAGTTTATCGCCGAAATGAGCGAATGTAGCTGCTGCCCGGCGATGCTACCGGATAATTTGTAATTTAATGGAATTGAGGAAAAGCAACTCGCATCAACTGAGTCCATGTTCCATGTTGGTGGTTCCCAGTGCCTGCTGACGATGTGATGCAATGTTTGTGCTTGGGAGAATGACGGGGACGATTAATTAATCCCACGACCAGTCGACGGAACCATTCTAATTGACGTTTTCTCGGAATCTTCGGAGTAGTGGCATCAGTGATAAACGAACATCAATAACATGCAACATTGCACCTCAAACGCACGTCATCTCAGAGCCAGTCGATCAGCTCCCGACTTAATGGCGACTCCAAGGAAATGGCATACAATTGGCACACAAATCACTTTGGCCATCCCTTTTGGCTGGAACCCGGTTCCTTCAGTCTGCTCGACGCTTGATTGATTAACAATCGCAAGCTTACCAGCCAAAGTCTGGCTCAAGAACGAATATGATGGCTCGCCAAAAGTTGTCATTAGTCGTCGAAGATGACTTTGATGTCGTCTGATGGACATTTATTCCGGCGAGATAATCACCCACTTTAGCCAGGACAATGCTGCACATAAGTGATTCCCTATGTCGAGCGGAAAGTTTATGTGTCGGGATTCGAATTTTAATGGAGCCATCAGCGAACATCCCGTGGCAGTCGAAGTGAATTGTTTGAAAGAAAAATGGAAAAAATTATGGAAGACGTCCATTTAGAGGCGGGCTTTGGCGAACACGAAAGGCAGACGAATGATGATGGCAATTAAAATTAAAGGCTCAAAGGGTAACGACCTTAGTAGGGTCTAGTGGTAACACAAGGGATATTGGCTCGATGTTTCCGAGCCGGTGTAATGGACGCATCGTTCCAGACTAAGCCAACATCCTTGCACACCTCGCTGTTGTGTCGTCTCTTCCTATCGCATTGCATATAGATAGGTTCAAATATCGAGCCGTTCTTCTTATCTTCCAGTTAACGACAGAACGTCAAACAAACAAAATAATATCATGCAGTAGATATCTCTTTTTAATCCTTACGTGAAGCAAAACAATCGTTCAAAAGCTATCATCCGACGATTATCTGCATCCGAAATGAGAGCCCATCTTGTTTCATTCTTCAATCACCAGGAATCATCTTCCACTGCATGTTGAGAATTTGATATGATCTATCATTATGGTATGTGACAATTATTGGTGTATGAAAAGCTTTACCGTGTCTGTTCATATTTGTCAGCTGAAACCTTTCTCCAATCATAGTTATGCGGTGAATTAATTTTGAAATACTTGAAAATTTGCTAGTTTTTCTTTCAATTTCGGTGTTAAATTTTCAACACAGTAAGGGGGTGCAAAATAAACTAACGAACAAAAATTAATTTCATTAATTAATTAGTGTGAAATTAATGAGTATGTTAATATAATATACAGTGGACGTCCAATTTAACGAATGATGTAATGTTTGTGTTCGGTCACTAAAACGATAGCGAAAACATTATTTGTACTTTTTGCACAACATTACATTAGTGCCGCGATTCCTGTTCACAATGAAAACCGAGCTCGTTGCAAGTTTGAAGGATGTTGCAAATACCGAATACATACTTTTCATGTAAATTATAAAGCCATTATAAGTTTAAAAATGCCATTACAAGGTCGAAATAACGTTTAATATAATGTACATATTATATGGAATTAAAAAAGTTTATAATTTTAGTTTGTTTTGTAAAGTCGCGCCTGTTCATTACCACCTTACTTCTAAGCATTGCTTTTCCAGAAATGTATGTATAAGGTATTTCCCCGAATTGGATCTGCTAAAAGAGACGTATACAATACCATTTGATATTCTTATGGATGAAACAAGAATAGACGTAAAAGACATGAGTTAATTTATGTCAGTTTATCAGTAAGACGTTTTATCGGATAGTAAGTTTGTACGAACGTTTGCTCTAAAGGTTTGTCAATATAATTTTAATAAACGTTCGTCATATCGCTATATCTGTATTCGTTACGCGACGTCCACTATATGTATGTAACGTTGATATTAAACCATCATCATCATCTTCGGACCCGCATGATCCACTAAAGGGGTCGCTGTGGTAAACCACGCACAAGAGATCTCCAGAAAACTCGATCCTCCGCCATCGACTCTAACTCATCAGGGCTTATGCCCAAGCGTTACCAGGCGAGCTTATGAACTTGGTCCAACCATCTCATCCTGGGTCTGCCAAGTAGTCGCCTACCTGATGAAGACGCATTCAAGGCCCGCCTCGGAAGTCGTGATGGTGAGGACATACGTGCTATGTGACCAAGCCAACGAAGCATAGCTCTTTCCGTTCGGAGAAGCAGCTTTTTACCCTATCCCGGTGAGTAATTCCCACAATAGCACGAAGAAATCTCAAATCTCATCTCATCAGCATGTATTCGCGGTCTTATTCTTTCAGTCATTATTTAATATTAAATAATATTTTATATTACTCAAATTACCCGAAACATGCAAACTAATTATAATAATTTTATTGAAACATTGGCATCTAGTTCTTTAAGCTCATTATTTTGTTTATACCTTGGTGCAGAAATACGAATGCGAATTAATTTTCGATTCTGACACTCATTTCTATGAATTATTCTCAGTTGTAACATCTGGCCATAGACGCACAATTATAGTCGGCTCCACTTTAAGAGTTTATCTCCGAACTAGTTATCCGCGACTTTAAACTTTAAAGCATGATTGGACTTTTTGTCAAAAATAGTCACAAAAATAGTTTTTACCTTACAACGTACCTGTAAGAATTTTCAAACACACCTAAAATAACAGACACTTAATTTTTGTGTTCATTTGAAAAGTTATATGTGATCCCATGCATATTAAAAGAAATTGATTGAACGTATTGCTGTATGAAACTGCTTCGGAATGCTATTCCAGTTGATTCTGCAAGTTCGTTGGCGGAAGGCTCGATGGAACAGTTTCTTCATCAACAAATTGAATATGCCTTCCCCTGGCTACGTTGTGCAGCACGGCAACGGCAACAATAAATCCTCCTCATATTTCAGTCCACTCGCAGTCGGTCTACTCTATATGAGCAGTAAAATTCTCCTCAAGAGGATTGGCACGACTTTTAAAAGCTTTAGATTTTCGCATTAACTCAAAAAAACATTTTTACAACTTTCATTCACTGAAATGACATGAGATTATACGTAAATATTAAAACGGACTTTCGGGTGACTTTAACTTTGTCACTAGCTGATCACGATCAAGCAGACCTTAGTGACTTTATCACTCTTCCTCTTTCTTATTCTGTTTACATGTCTTCATCCTTTCCATGATTTTTTAAATTGAAATTGTCCCTCAAACTGAAAAGTGATTACGTTCACCCGTTTCTAAAACAGGCTGCCCAAGTTTTACCTGACTTTTGACCATAAACGGTTTTTTCCCCGTAGACTTCTTCTAGTGGCCCACATTCGGGTGGCCCTCAACCAAAAAGCCCCTCCAGCTGGAACGATCTTCAGCCAGCAGCCTCCAATTTCACACGTGAAGACGGTTGTCGTCCTTCTCCACTCGCGTGCGCGATCAGTTTCGTGGGCGTCCTCTATTGCGTTATGTGACTGGTTCTGAATCGAAAACTCTCCTGGATGGAGCAGTGCTGTCCATGCGCTCTGCATGGTCTATCCATCTTAGGCGCTGGATCCGTAGAAGCTTAGTTAGACGCATGTCGCTGTATAGCCCGTACAGTTCGTGGATGCATCTTCTTCTCCAGCAACCATCAATGCAAACAAGACCAAAAGTTGATTGTCAGTATTGACGATTACAATTACAAAAAATCCGTGAACGACGAGCTCTAAGTTCATATTCTAGGTCTTCGTATAGTGTCTAAATAGTGCGACATTTGGGCTACCGACTTCGTTGAACGAAAATGCTATAGGCAATGCTCTAATACTACGGAACTTTTTCTTGAACTCAAATCTGAATGTATTCCCATGAAACTAATAATCCCAAAAAATCGGGACCACTAGTTGTACTAAGATGCATCTTACGGGTTATGGGTAAATTTTTCCATCAATAAACAAGATCTATCTGAAGCAAAAGCAGCCTACACTTAAATACTTTATTCACATCATGAACTGATTGCCGAAAAGGAAACAAAGAGGCAACTAGAACATGTAGCACTACTCACAAGATCGTTTGAAAACCACAGTAAACCTAAATCCAAATTTATTCGAGTTGATGCCATAGTAGACAATGATGACCCTGTCAAAAAATAAAAGTCCGCATAAGTATATTTGCACAGGCACCCCACAGAGTCTATTCACAATAAAATCCTTGAAATCTTCATATTCACAAACTACTCAACAAATTGCATTTGCTCACGCATGGAAATGTAAACACATTCCAACTTCAATTTGCCAACTGATTCGCCAGTGATTGAATTGCCACCATCCCCAGCAGGTGCTATAGATGACTAATGATGTGGAATAATAAAATTGCACCTCACACGCTGTGTTTGCTCAGTAAAATGTCACGCATTCCATTATTATGGCCCCATCACTGTCCCAGCAGACGGGAAATACAAATGTGGAAATATTCCAATTGATTGTGGCGGAACAACACGACAGTCCGCGGTCAAACTCGTTTAATTAATTGGAAATTATGTTGCATTAGGACACGCGCACGAAACCGCTGCAGTTTGGCTACGTCCATGTCCTCGATGTGCACGCAAAGATGCTAGCATCATTTCGATTGTTGGATGCGACTGCGGTGGCACCAGCGGCAGCTGCGTCTATGCAATCCGCTTACAAATGGTGCGATGGTACTAATTCGCTGCCAGGCCTATGGCACACCGCTGGGACGCATCGCACTCGAGGTTCGTCGGCCAGCTAATTGATATTTTCACCTTCACCCAATTGGTTTGGTTTTATTTGGCATCAATGGTGGCGCGGCGGTGGTACTGGGACTGGCTTATTTTTGATGGCGCTACAAACCTGATTAGAGATCGACAAACGACAAGCACCAGCACGGCTCAACACGTCCCAGGACGTGATTTCCTAGGTGGCGGGCAAACGACCACAGCAGACATGGGCACCCCATGAAGATCGGGGCAGGTTTTGTGAAAGTGCGTAGCGAAAGGCGGAACTAATGACGAACAAATTGAATTTGGATCTAGCGCTGTTGTTTTTGTCTGTGGCTGTCTAGAGTTGGCTGCGCCGCAAGACGGATAAGGCAATTGCAGAATGGAGAGGAGCGCAATTTTGATGTATGTACCTTACGTGGGCTTCATAATGGGAATCCGACCCGGAGTTCCGGATTTGGATGTCGTCTTGTGGAGATCTTTCACTTTGCCACTCCGAGTGTCAAGGATTATGTGAGGTAAAGTTAATTGAAAACCATTTGAAGTTGTGTGACCTTAATTTCCGATGTTGATCTCTTGCCCAAGTGCAATAGGATGAAGATTGAACGGCGAGGATTCCAATTACAAATTTATGAATTGTGTGTGGTGAACTTAACGAATTTTTTTATTCGCTGCAATCAACGGGCGAATTTGAAGTGGAAACAGAGCATAAATAGAGTGATGAGAATTGGTACGATGATAGACAAAGCAAGAGTGATGGAATTACGTGCGTTGCTGAGAAGGCGAATGGAGTGCTTGTCTGTAGCCGGTGCTAATCTTAATAATCCTTAACCAATGGAAAGGAAGGGCGATGGTTAGAAAGGTTGGAGAGCATTGACCTATATATGCTGGAATCGAATAGGATGGATCCTATGCGTACTAGAGGTCTTATGCCTCAATGGGGGTACAGGATGTACACGTTAGGCTAAGGTTACTGTCACAATGGATTCATTGCGTTGGGTATTTCGCCAGTTTTTACAACATTTCCTCCATAGCCAAAGGATTAACTAGTACCTACAAAGTACTTTCTAGTAATTGAGTGGCATATCCTAAGATAATCCACTCGACGGCTCAGTTATAGCCAATTTGTTTTTGTAATGAATTTTGCTGTGTCCAGAATCTTAATTCCTGACAATACTTCTTCTTCTTTTTCTGAAAGCTGGACAAGTGCCGAGGCAGTGTAGCGTGGTTTATTTTTCTTCGTTTTTCAACATAATAAAGAGTAACATCTTACATGACAGGCGGGTGATCATAAGAGTTTTCATATCCATCGGCAAAGGTGACCCCCTTACAGTAGAAGTCATTTTTGATAAAAGTGTTTAGTCTTGTCAGTATGGGCGTGTGCATACATGTATGAAACTAATGAAGTAGAATCTACGGATGCGGATTACATCCATGTGATCAATTATTCAATTATTCGTGATTCGAGATACGTTTTGGGCAGAAAATCCCTAATAAATGCTCATCGTAAGTACATATTAACGGACATGTGCGTAACGTTTAACGCAAGAGTTTAAGCATATTCCATTACTTTGCCAAGTCGAGGATAGCATCCCACCGCAGACTTTGCTTTCCTTATTCGGCTTGACATCCAGATCGTTTCCCCCATCAGTTGACAAAATACTCTCAAGGTATTGGAAACTCTCTACTCTATTAAGCCAGATCATTGGCGTTGGATGAATGAAATGGAGTATTTCTTATTCGTCCATAATCTCATAGCCAAGTACTTGCCGCGGATGTCCAAACGTTATCAAAAGTAATCAAAATACACAGTACCAGTAAACAACAGATAGTTGAGGTTAGGTGAGAGTGGCTGACTACCTTAAGGTTAACCACACTTAAGGAAAAAGTAGACCAGTTGTGTTACCACAAAGATCTAGTAGATCCTTAACCGTGAACTATCTAGAGCTTTTAATAAAGCGATGAAGTTGAAGTATTCTTCTTCTTCATGCCTGCAGCTTCTGTAAGAATCGTCTGGAGGCGTGCATTTCAATGGGACAGTGCCCGGTTATGACGCCGAAGAGAGTTCTAGGATTCGGAATGATTATACTGATCACGTCGCATGAGCGTTTTAGATCGATAATAGGCCAAATAAGGGGTTTTCCTTGTAGTTTCCCCTTGATACTTCATATTAACATTCAAAATAACTCTCCTGTCTTTATATATTTTTAAGATTATAGTTGTAAAGGAAATATTGTCCTAAACCTCTAAACCACTAGTTGCAACATTAATTGTAATTATAACTGATTATCTACTGAAATAAAATTGAATTGAATTGAATTAATAGGCCAGTGCTTCAAGCTTTACTAGATGTTTTACAGTGGTGATAGGCATGTACTGCAGTTTCCCGTTCGGAAAGAGTGTACAGGTGCCCTTTCGGTTTCTCGTTTCTCTGGAATGTGACTGTGTCCCGGCACAAGAGATAGGCGGCAATTGAGCGACGCCTTGGAGATAAATGTGACTGCACGCAAAGATTTTATCGGTGCACTGGATGTCCGAACAGATTACAATATGTGCAACTAATATCACATTATATTTTATCTATAACAGAGGTCCTTTAATCGCTATAGTCTCTGTCTGAAAACGCTGCAGTGTGAAGCTAGTTGGAATACTTACTTACGATAGCTGCTTTCCATCGCTGACGGTCCTGGACACGCTGCTTCCAGTCATCAAGACCAAGCTGTCTTGCACCGCGATTACTTGTCCTTTATACAGGAGATTCGGTCTTCCTCTCCTTCTCGAACCAGGAGGCTCGGATTCGAAAACCCTCTTAGCTGGACCATTGATAAACATGCTCTCGATGTGGCTGAGCCAGTGCAGTCGACGGATTTTTGCCTTTTGGTCTACATCCACATCCTGGTACAGCTCGTAGAGTTCGTAGTTGTGTCTTCTCCTCCCTTAGCCTTCCTCGCAGACGACCATTTATCTAACGTAGAATTTTTTTTTCGAAGGCACCATGAATCAGCTCCACAGTTTTGATTATCGCCCAGCTTTCGACTGGGTAGTCTGAATGACAGTGGAAAATTCAGATCCTGAGAGTAGAGTCAAACGTCAGAAATAAAATTCCAAAAAAAGTTAGCTTTCATTCCCGTGTTATCAAACATTATTTACAAATTTGCAATTCATGACAAAATCAATTATTAGACTGTCGGAAAACGTTCTACAGTTCACTAGTAAAGAACACGACGTTTATGTATTCATCTAATTCCGGTAGATGGTAATTCATTTGAGTTGCAACATCGCCAATAATGAAGTGGTAGGTTAGGTTGAAGTGGCTGACTGCCGCGCATACAGTCAAGACACACTTATGCCACACATAGGCCCATTGTATTACCACGCGGATCTTAGGCTACCTATTCCACAAACCAATCTGTGCTTTTGATAAAGCGAAGAAGGGGGCTTATTTTGATGCTGCTCAGGTTAGCCAGATTAACAAAGAAAAAAGCCCCCAGAAGTCTGAATATACGGGATGAGAGAGCACTGCAATTACTTAGCAAGTGTTCGATGGTTTCTTCCTCATTCTCTTCCAAGCAGATTATACAGGGAAGGCCTAGTCTAGAGGCGTGAGTTCCGATGGCACAATGCCCTGTTAGAACGCCAATAAGAGAGACCTGAGGTTTTGGTCGATAGTAGTGTAGGCATGGAGGGTGGGTTTCCACAAGGAAAGAGCATGGAGTTTGTGCCGTTTCTAGCGAGCTCTTCCGCTTTGCAATTATCTGGAATGTCACAGTGTCCCGGCACCCACATTAGTTAGATTAAGAGTAGATCGTTAAGAGATAGGCGGCAATTAGGGGAAGTCTTGGAATTAAAGGTGACTGAATCCAGATATTTGATCGCTGCCTGGCTATCGGAACAGATGACGATATCTGCGTGCGATATTACATTGTTTTTCAGCCAGGACAGAGCTACCTTAATCCCTATAGTTTCAGCCTGAAAGACGCTACAGTGATAAGGTAGTCGAAAAGATAGCTGGAAATTTATATCCTTGGAATTGACACCAGCAATAACACCTGCATCCATCTTCGATCCATCTGTGAAGATTCGCTGTGGACCTTCCAGCGTCTGGTGTTCAGACTCCCAGGAAGATCTTGGCGGTGTGCTGGTTGAGAAATTCTTCTCGAAGAGGAGATTATGTAGAGTAATGTCTGTGTCTATGGGTATAGAGACATACCTACGTAGGATCGTTCAATGCCCAGACTGAAGTTCCTTCCAGATGCTCAGCGATATTAATCTAATCGCCGTGCTAGCTGCTGTCTGTCTGTCAATTACTTCTATCGGAGGCCGGTTTAGGAGTATTTTTAATGCTTCGGCGGAGGTAGTCCTCAGCGCCCCGCTAATGCATACACAAGCCATCCTCTGCACTCTAGCGAGGGGGGTGATGTTGACTCTATTGTCGAGTGCAGTCCACCAAATTGCGACACCATATAGCAGTATGGGTCTGACTACCGATATAAATAGCCAGCCAACCATTCGGGGTTGCAGTCCCTATTTGTACCCAATGGCCCTTTTACAGCAGTAGAGAGCCGTTGAGGCTTTCTTGACACGTTCCTGGATATTTAACTTCCAGCTTAAATTAGGCCTAGGAATTTAGGGCTGTCGCTTAGCACCAAGGGGGTCCCGCATAGTGTGGGAGGGTCAAAATTAGAAATTTTATACTTCCTGGTAAAGAGGATTACATCCGTTTTTTGCGGATTGACACTAGACCATTTCACTAGCTTGGATAAGGCAGATTGAATAATATCTCTCATCGTGGATAAATATTTCCCAGATACAGCTATGGCAATGTCATCTTTATAGGCAATAACCTTGCACCCAGACCCTTCTAGTTTCACAAGCAGTTCGTTGACCACTATGTTCCACAGAAGAGAGAGAGTACACCACCCTGCGTTGTGCCTCTGTTCACAGATTTACGGATCGTGGTATCACCCAGCTTCTGTTATTGAAAAGCCGGTGGATAAAAGTCACTATAGGCTTTTCGACCCCAGGTCTGTTGAGTGCTGCTGCTGCTTATTGTGTGAAGTACTAAATGCTTAATGTTTCAATGTTTGGCTCGAGTCAAATAGAGGATCACCTCTAATTTTCAGTCACATTGTTCAATGACCCTCGTTACGTCATCCCATTTCACCTGATTCATATGCATGCCATGAATACACCGTTCGACTGAAAATGTAACCAAACCAATCCCTAAGACCGTTTGCCGTCCCATTATATATCAAGATTACACATTTCATGCCAGTTGTCTCCTACTTGTGTGTAGACTGCTTTTCAACCCGGTCCAGTTGTTACGAAACATCTACACACAAAGTGTCTTCGGATTCAAAGCTCTACGCAACAGCAAGCTATTTCCAACAACATGTCCCTTTGAAAATTATTACATTTCCGTAACCTTAGTTCATCTAATAAATCAGACTTCTTACGACGACCGCTAACCATGTACTTCATGGTAAAAGTCATTACCTTGACAAAACGTCGGCCGTTCCAAAGCGTATATGGATGTAAATTAACGCACTTGGCCTCGGTGTAGCGATGCACATGGCATACGTTTCGTTCCGAGCGATGCGATGCAATCGTAAATACGTCAGAATGCTGGTATGGTCAGTACGATACGCGAGAGTTTGGCGTTGCTAGAGAAAGCATGTTGCTTGTCACCTGTCAAAAAATTTTACAAAACATCCTGGTAGCCACAGGCGAAGCAAACAACCATAATGACCGGCGAATTAACACTTTTTTACGGTTAATTTGCTGCGCCGCCACTATGAGCACTAAAGAAGCGTGCATTTGCGCTTCTCAGAGATAACAATCGTAACACTCGAGATGTTTTATTAGCCGCTCCAAGTAGCACTACAGCAGTGTCACGCTGCTGTGTTTTAATTGTACATGACCGAGCCTACTCCATCGTGGGGTCATTTCTGCTGCGGCTACTGCTCAACACAGTGCGCGGCAGGCGCGAGCCAGAAATTAGAATAAATGGGAGCGGTGCTAAATACGTGCGATACTATCTGTTAAATTCCAACATGGAAGAGTACATTCTACATCTACGCTGCAGTATGCCACCATGTAGCAGTTATAAATTTCACCGGAGTCCACAGTCATGTTTCATCTGTTTGTAGCTGGGATCGGGACCGAGATGCGCAAAGATCATTCTGCAGGCGAGGTCGTGTTTATTAGAATTTAGTGACTAAGTGCGGTGTTTTGTGGCTCGTTTTGTGATGGTTGCGATTAGATGAAGCCGAGCAGAATTAAATGCGAAGTAGATACGGACAGAGTCGGTGCTTGGGACATTTTGCGGACGGAGTCGACGAATTTTAGTTTGACAAATTTGCTGCGAGTTCATGTTGAATTGAAATTGAAATGTTTTACGGAATAATTGTTTTTCTGTTAAACTTAAGTTGAGTGCAAGATTGTGGACGACATGTGAAGCGCGGAGCTAAGACAGCTCCAGTGTTTCGTTGTCCATTCGATTGTTCATAGGTTCACTGATTAACATTTTGTTTTGGTTTCTTTTTTTTACTTCAATAAGTTTGTTTTATTACACTTGCAGTTAGCACACATTTGGACTGAAATGTTTACAAACTCGTTTTTATGGTATGATACTGTGTAATGGTGCTTTAATAATTATATTCGACTAATCATGCAACCCAAATTCCTTATTCTAATTATATAACCTGTTTCGGTTACTCGAACTTTTATCATGCACACTGATTTTTCGTTGGAGTTTATATGTTTTTGCATCCCAACTCGAATTTCTGAACATCTTTAACTTGAACCATAACTCGATTTCACGTAAGGTTACGTTTTCTCAGAAATGTAAAATTGGACGTGGTCATTCTTACATAGATTCCATGTTTATACGTATCATGGAGTGGAAAGTGGTTTTAGAAAATGAGAAATGGTCGTGGACAACCCAATATAAAATTACAGAATTCTTAAAACAATCGATTAATTTATTCCCATATAAAAGTTTCTTAGGAGGGACTTATGGAAGTTCAACTGTATTTATCATTAAAATTATTTATTATATAACTATAATTTTTCTTGTCTTCTATTTATTTATTTATCTACTAATTTGTACTCTTTTTTTTTTTCATTTACACTTTTGTTTACTGATTTATTTGTTTATTTATATATTCATTTATTTATTCGCATTTTTTTTCTTCACTTTTGCTTATGTAAACAATGTTATTATTTGCACCAAGTTAAAGTTTTGTTCTCATTCGTTATGCATTACATTACATTAACTTTGCTTATATCTGCACAATCACTCACCGACCTTGATACTTTGCTGTTTTTGCAATTTGAATGAAGGTTTGTTATGTAGCTTCCGTTCAACCAACTCTACTAAGAAACTCAACTTGCATTCTTTATACTTTTTTTCACGAGAAAGGTGAAAAATTCCAGATCTCTGTACATTTGCCACGCGCACGCTTATTTGCTACAAATAATAAAATAAAAATGGATGCAACTGAACAAATATGTCAAAAATGAACCTAAACAAAAATAAAGCACCCCGTCAGTAAAAATGTAAAAATCTATGTAAGTGAAACTTATAAATCCATTGATATTTGGATAACCTTTCTGTTTTACAACAGCAATGCATTGTTTCGACAAAGAGTCGATAAGGATGCTTAGACATAGAGACGCTTTGCCATGCATCCAAAGAGTGTTTTTGTTTTGCACACTTCTGTGCATACCCATATGGCCGTTGTATAAGGCATCGGCGGACACTAAAAAGAATTGGCGAACGGTCTCAATCGTTGGGCCACACGGGCAACCACTGGCGCAAAGGACTGTAGTCAGATACCTGGGGATCTGGCTAGATCAATATCTATATTTTAACAAACATGTAGATGCTGTGGCGCATTTGCCCTTACAAAGAGACTGTTTTACAACAGCCAACTCGATGCGAGGGTAAAGGTTATCTGCTACATGGCCCTCATCCGGCCAATGCTCACCTATGGTTGTCCCGTGTGGTTCAACGTGAGTGCAAGCTTAATGGAAGAGATTCGGTTGTTCGAGAGGGATTGTCTTAGGGCTTGCCTTCGCCTTTATCGAACTCCAGAGTCCCAGTGCATAAAATTCTATTCCAATGAGGTCTTATACAACAAGGCAAACCTG
This sequence comes from Eristalis intricaria, assembly GCA_964034865.1. NCBI lineage: Eukaryota > Metazoa > Arthropoda > Insecta > Diptera > Syrphidae > Eristalis > Eristalis intricaria. Next base: position 13,401,949 of record OZ035877.1, read on the forward strand.
ATAAGAGTGGACACTTTCCTGTTGAAGTTGATTCGAAGTCACATTGCTAGAGCGATGAACTCGGTCAATAACTTGATCCCAGGGGCTTACTACCCGAATTCACAATACACGAAAGGGTACGTCACAATGGCTTCGTCCCCCCAGAAGCTTTCCTGCACCTAGACAAAAGCCGATTGATACAAGATATAAATGCGGTACCACTCATCTACCACATCGCAAGATCAACTGTGGATGGGCGACTCAACCACGACCGTTCCGTCGCACAATAAGCTGAGGAGGATCTCCTCAGGTTCAGTATAGCGGTGTCAAGACGGGATTTATTTTTAATGTAGTGTGTAAGTTAGTATATAAGTTTTAAATAAAACAGTTCTGTTATTACGTTATTTGATAAATTTTCTTAATTGCGAATTGTCCTTCAATATCTAATGTTTAGCGTAAATAGATAGTTTGTTAGTTTAAGTCGAAGGACATAGCATAAGTATAACTTTTGCTTAGAGTGCCCGCCGAGTGCCAGTAAGTTACATCTAGCAGTATTGTTCGTCTAACTATTTTTAAGCATTTTTGTCTAGTATTTAAGTATATCATGAAATCACTAATAAAAATGAATTAAAAAAAAAACAGATATAGAAACATCTTGAACGAATTCACTGCTAAATAGTACAGTACACGAATGCATCTTGCAATCATATCGTCTGCGACTATATTCCCCGCATGGTAAAAGTGATATTAAAAATTATTAAAGCGCAACAAAATGACTTTGATAAACTATAAGTGTAAAGGATAGAAAGGTGACTTATACCTTTCTATACTTTTTTAAATCTTGTTTTTATTTTATTTTATTATTTTAACTACCTTCTCTAGGATAAACTCTCATAAATACTAAAAAGTTAGCAGCTACTTTATTATTAGACATTTACTATTTATCTGTTAAATTTATCTCGTTGTATGATATCTCGCCGGAGTAGAATTTATTCGACTCACATTCTGGCGAACAGGTCCACATGGAGACATTTCCTAAGACCCTACCTCTCATAACATTCTCTCAACTTTTCCACCTGGGAAGCAGTCACGTTAATGGTTACTGTATCAACACCAAGTAAATATCCACAAATGTCATCAAACAGAAACGTCACTTGAACTATAATCATCCAAAAAATAACTTGCACGCTTTTGCTCTGACCCACACGAGGACTATTAACCTATGTCTATGTTTTTATTGAATTAAATGAGATAATTAATTAATTTCATCAAACTGTACAATATCACGTTAGACTTACAGAGACTACAACATTATGCCATGCCATGATCGGTTTGATACGGGATTAGATCTATAAGGCACTAAACAAATTATGTCCCTTAACACATCATTTAAAACTTATATGATTGGTAAAACATCTTCTCATCTCTCTACAAAATCTAGGTGTTCAACGATCACCAATGACTAACTCTCACCATTTCATCATCAGCTGTGAATGGCTCCAGAAAAGATAATTCGGATCCAAGAAGGACCAGAATAGATCAGCAGAGTCTGAGCAGGCCCGGCTCCACCATGTGTCCTGGTTTGCAAATGCAAGTGCTTTGTGGGGGAATTGCGAAGCCAAAAGCAAAAGCGAAATGCAATACTACAAATTACATTATTTCATCTGTTCACACAATAGACGATAATAATACTTGCATTGCCTATTGTCACCTTTGAACATACGGGACTCAGGAAGTCTGTCAATGTATGTACATGCTTGCATTAGACAACACGCAAGAAAACAAAGAGAAAGTATGATGGAATGAAAACCCTTTAATCAGCACTTTACGCCCAAGGATATGCAGTCGTAATTACTAACCACGAATAATCAATTTATTTTGAGAGCTTAGAGTCTTTTCATTGAACACCACTGAAGCACTGAAAGACTTCCTCATTGCACCGTTGCATCACCGCTGCCACTAAAAGTTTCAAATGATTGGGCCAATTAAATTGGCGTTCGAGCCACAACCAACAACAGCAGATTCACTGAGACTACGCTCCCGTCCGCCTGCAGTGGCAGTGTCAGATAATTAAATTCCAATTTTCACCTCGGCGCGGCGCGAGGTGGATATCAAAATGCAATTCAAATGGCAGCCAGCATGGCTAGAATACACGGACATCATCGGCCGTCATCATAATCAACGCCCCTTTGGCAATTTGCTCCCAACCCGACAACAGACACGAGACCACAACTCTCACAACACTAAAGGAGTCAAAGTTCTTCGGCGTAGTATGTGCGCTGCCTGTGTGTTATAATGCAACCGGGAAGCCAGCATCTCCGATTTCGTTGTTCAAGGCACACGTTACACTCTGAATATCGCCAGGCGGTTCTATAGTTATCCCTCCTGATGATGGTTGCCAGAGCCGAAGTGATAGACACGAGCCACGGTGCACGGCAATTTTTGCATTCCACGGCAACAGTAGGGCCTGTCATTAGGTCTCGATTTCCTGGACACATAAAATTAATCGAAATCAATCAAGCGTATGATGCCACTGCACAGTAGGAGTAACCATCCATCCGCCTTCTGCTGTCTTTCAGCTTTCTTCTGGCACTCAACGTCCACCGACTCTGCGAAGTGTGTGCGTTTTTTGACGAGATGCCATGGATGATGGGATTATAATTAGGAGGACGCGCTTCTCGTGCATTTCTGACGCGTACTCCGCTCATAAATCATCGCAATCAGAAATTTGTTCAAACATCAACCAAGTCAGAGACATGTAGAACGCCCTCTTTTGATTGTTATCGTGCGGTGCAGAGAAGCGGGAACCGTTTCCCGTGCCTGTCATGATCACAAACCAAAAGAGGAACTCCTGCAGACACAAACAGCATACGTATGAGGGTGCAACTTGGACTCGGTTTACATGGTCTTGCTGGGGCCCATGAGTGCACAGCCAATTTTTCGCTTTGTCGAGCGTGAAAATGTATTTTTAGCACTGCATTTAGTCCATTTGATGAGCGGTTGTCCTCGTTTTTCGAAAGAGGACTGGGTATTTTTGAAAGAGCTGTCTTCGCATCACATGCCCACATTGTTAAAGTGTGATTTTTCGAGATGAGTTTTGAATTTTCTGCATCAGATGTTGCATTTTTTATTCTTTACCGTATTAAGTGCATTTCCTGGAACGAGACGTCATCAGTTTTCTTACACACAGTTGTCAGTGTATTACCCTTCCCAACCGTAAAAGAAATAACGGAAGAGACTTCGCCAATTATAATGGGATCTTCATTGGATGTCATTTTGAAATAAAATTAAAAAGCATGACTGTTGCATTTTTTCGGCATTTTTGTATGCACAATATAATATATATTTTCAATTTCCTTGAATAGCTGGGAGTGCAAAGTGGAACTCCGAGAGGGAGACTAACCAATTTGACGGACAATATTTCTGGGAGAAAAGGTTCAGCGTGATTTCGATTACTTATTTATTATATTAAGTTGCAGTCGAAAAGTTTCAATAATCGAACAGATAATTTAAAGACTCAAAAAGGCTTACGTAGTACACAATTTAAACAAAATATCCTGAATCCCTATTAAAAAAAAATAAATTCATTTACATTGTAAGTAAAACTCAGCAGTTGCTTTGCAGAAGATCACTTGTCAGCAGATTTATCCTGCATATTTTGCAGTTTTATAATGTTTTGCAATGGTTTTGTAATTTTGTTCTGGCCACTACAAGCATATGGTAAGGCAATTTATCACGCCTTCTAATTTCAGTTTGGGCCCTTGCATGCTTTGCGTCCTGTCAAAAAATCCACAACTCTTAAGGCCTTATGAGAGGGAGAGAGACAGCAAATGCAACCCACAAGTGGAATTCATCACGACGGATAGAATTTGCTATCTTTTAACTTTCTGTGTGTTTGACAGATGTTTTCATGGAAATTCATTCGTTGCTCCTGACTTGATTTTTTTTTTGTAATGAAAGAATATGTTTTGTTCGTTTAAAATAGTTTGTGAACAATTCCTTATAATTCAGGAACCTTAGAAATTCGAAATTTTCTTGTACTTACACAAGAGTGGATTGCGCACGGAACGTATGTACGTCATTGGGCACCTCTTTGCAATCCGGCAACTAAGATTTTTGTGGATTACAAACGCAACGGATATATGTGCTTGGGCTTTAACTTCCATTTCCGCACTATCATCTGAAATTCCTTCGTCTCTGACATCCACGTTTTGTAGATTTTCGGAGATCCATTCAGAGATGTTATCATTGCCCATATTTTAATGTCAGATCTTCCGGATAAAATGTAGTCCCGAATTAAAAGCAGAGATAACCTATAATAGATATCCAACTTCTACCTCCCTTGCCCCTTGATTTCATCTGACAGCGTTTTGTATACGCTTTTTGTCCCGTGTCTGTGAGTACGTGTAAGCTCTTGAGAGCTGTGGAACAGCTAATACCCTTCCCCGCCTTAGTAATGGGGTGAATCAGGGTTCTTATTGTAAAATTCGATAGTTATTTGAACGTTTTTTCAAATTTCGGTGTAAAATTTTAAACACAGTATGGAGGGGTAAACGAATGAACATAGCTTATGTTCATGAAGTCGATTCATTAAAACTTTGAGGAAGTTAAGTTATGTCCAAGTATCTCAGATACTAGGACATAATTAATGAATGTACAACATAGTGTGAATTTTTTCATATGAATAAAAATTAATAATACATCCAGTTAACCAATAATAAAAATATTTTAAGGCGTAAATCACAAATAAGAAGTTTTGACAACCATTTTTATGCATTAGTAAAAGTTGCCATTGTTCTTATCAAATTGTTTAAATTGAATTTATGTGTTTTTCATAATTCATGAATTAAGTGTATAAAGCGGACTTTATTTTTTGAGTTAATTTGTCAGGTCTGGTTTATGAATATGCTGTATATATACTTAAGAATTAATTTTAGGCCAAATAGTTCCAGTCCATGGGCATTGTAATACATTTTTACTCACGAAAGTCCTTATAACAATGTAAGAAAATTCTCTTAAAAATACGAGTTAACATTTGAACACCTTCCGAAAAACATACCCATGTACATTACAAAATTCACGAATCAGCTGTCATTATCCCACTAAATTCATGAATCTGTCGCTTTTTTTCCCAAAACGAATCGGCCGCCATATTGTGGTGAATTGACGAGCGTTGTAAAAGTATAAATGAAATACAAGGGATTACCACTGCATCTTCGTTGTGGGCTAGGGGTAAGAATGGCCGAAGTTGGATATCTCTATCATCCATTATCTCTGATTAAAAGCACAGTAACACTGTATTGTTCCTCCCAATAATCAAGAGTTCTGATAGTCTGTTGTAACTCTTTCCACGCACAAAAAAGAAGCTGCGACAAGTATTATTTCGGGAATAACCATCAAAAAGTCACTTCAATTCGTGGATAGGCAAGAAGACAATCAGCTGCGAAGTCGGCCACTTCATTTCAGCACGGAACCATGTCTTTATGGTTTATGATGTCGTCAACAGTTCTCTCTTGCTGTTACATTGCATAGTAAAGCATACCCATATATGGCTATGAATGTTGGTATATATTTTGAGTCGTACAATTTCAAAGTTGCAAAAATCGGAAAACTTAGATCCTTTGGTAAATTACATTGGTTGCAAAAATCGAGTGTTGCAATAATCGAGACTCGAACTCGAACGTCCACACAAACACAAAAGGCACAATATTTTAAAAGTCCTAGCATTCGCGGGGGACATGATTGGTCAAACACAGAGAAGGGGCAGTGAAGCGTTTGCTGGCAGTGAGGCGGTTAAATGGGGATAAAATGGGTTCTAGTGATGAATAATGGCAAAACGATGTATAATCTGCTTTCAAAGAAGAATACACACCATCCACGACTTGGCCACAACATCACCATGGGCAGATATATGTACGCTTGAGGCATGGACTTTGGCTACCCAAGTAAATAGTACAAAACTCCATCACTACAGAGATTAAACGAAGAATAACGCTTCCCATTCACTGTTTATTTGAACTCAAGAGCCGATTGAGTAGGATAGCTCTCTCTCGTAGGACTCCCTCGTAGAGCTGACTTTTCACATTTCCCTGCTGCAGGGAGCAGAAACATGGACATTCTCAGTCGCAGATGAAGAAGCGCTTGGTATTTTTGATTTTGTATTCTGTCTTTGGTACTGTTGGCATTGACGGTATTTGGAAAGGATTCGATCACGAACTATTCAGCGACATAAGCCTAGCCAGGCGTGCGCTGATTAAACGCCTATGGTGGCAGCTTGAAGTACTGCACCAGTGCGACAACGCAATAGGGGACGCAAACGAAATAAATGGCGGAAGGACCTCATCACACTTGGGGTGCGGAATTGGAGGCAGCTGCATATAAATCTTCGCGTCTGGAGAGGCTTTTTGGCTGAGACTCAGGATCCGGACAAGGAAGGAGCTTACAACTCCAATCCATAATACAGCGATAAGGTACGACAAAACGATTCGTCTTCCCATAAGCATATCTCTTTCTAGATAATTGCGGTCTTTTCATCATCATATTCTGATCCGCATGATGCACTAAAGGAGGCACGAAAGATCTCCATGCTACTCGATCCTGCGCCATCGACTCTAACTCGTCAGGCGTTATGCCCAGGCAGGATGTTGATATTCCAAAATGAAAATTACTGGTCTCTGTGAAGCGACAGAACACCCTTTTCGAACCCCTTACACGCCGGATAGAAATGATACTACAGATAACACAATGGAGAATAGTCGGTCTATCATAGGTCGGTATATCTATCAGCAGCAACCTATGGACGACTTACATACCTTTGGGAAGATTTAAGTTGAATGTATAGAAAAAAAAACGCTTCGTCGCGAGTTTTTAATTTTTCCAAGTTCTTGCATGTTCCAATGAACTTCATAGACAAAGTAACGCTTAACAACAGTGTTCGTACGCTCCAAGCAGGTAAGCACGTGGTCTGCCTTCACCTGGTTTGTGAGCTCGCAACCGCTCCTTTAATTTTTTTTAGTTTGCTCCGAAATTGGTAGAATGTGTGTATTTACGTGCAATCGTTCACAAACTGTGTTTTTCAATACATCCTCTGAGTATCACTTATACCGTTTGCTGATGCCTATCTAAGCGATTTAAGTTTCACTTAATGAGTTAAGATGAACTTATCGGTTTGTTCGAATCGAAAAGTAGATCATAAAGTTGGCTAAGTATAACTTAAGCTAAGTGGAAGAAATAGTGGATCATAAGCCTTTAAGTTGTACTTTAGCATTGACAGTGAAATAATATCGTGGTGAAATTCGTGAATACAAAAAAGGATTGCTGTGTTTCAATATCCGAGTATGGAGTACGAATTATTTGAAGATAATGTGGAAGTGATAGATATTTTTAAAAAATTAATATTTTTGTTTTTTATGAATTTTTGTTTTACAAACTATTTGGGATAACCGAAGACAACCATGATTGTTTTACAGGAGTTTTTCAAGTCGAGAATGCCCTTTCAACGGGTACGATGTTCCTATTTCCTATTAATTTCCTAATCCCAATTTTTAATGAACATTCATTTTCAAGAAATTATTCGATTGCACCCATTAATCAACTATTGTCACACTGATGTGTTATGTGATAAGAACTTATTTACAAGGGATTACATTTCGAAGGAATATACGTTTCTAATGAGCCAAGATTCGTTTTGATATAAACATGCAAAATTACAGAAGACAGCTATGTCAAATGCCAAGAAAGATTTCTTTCGGATAGCCTCGTTCCCATGACTGATTGGCGCCATCTATGGACCCCACAATCAAATTCTCATTTACTTACAAATACCGAATTTGACATTTAAAATCGAAGATAAAGAAAGTTATATTTAAAGAAGATCGTATCTTAGCCAAGCCTGACTTAAATATATACGAGCAATCCACAATAGGTAAAGTAGAACTTAAGGTTAAAGTTTAACTTGTCTATAAAGTAGATTTAAGTGTAGTATCAACGAATGGCCCTTACTGATAAGTCTTTGAAGGGTTTACTTAGTTTGCCGCCGAACAACGGCACACATAGAACAGTTTGTTGAATTATTTAATGTGAAAGTCAGAAGAATCTATTCCGTCTATTCATTATATTCTGCAAGCAGTATGCAAGCTTGCTTATCTTACCTTAAATATTATAATAGTTTTTAATTATATCACTGGCAACTGGCGATGTTCTGAAATGGATAGGCTAATGACAGGAACTTGATCGCTCATGGTAAATTAGTTCCCCTTATTGCTGACATCGAACAACCGGCAATTTGCAAAAGTGGCAAGTTAACAAAGAGGATAACTCAAAATTGAAATGCAAAGTCACAAGCGCGCTTCAAAATGCCCTACTTTGCGTTTGCCACTAAATCCGGTTCACAAGAGCGCATCCTATAGCGCATCCACTCGTCCGTGATGAGAAAATCATTCACCTCCACTCATCCACTATGCAAACAGCACGTTGTATCTTGCATGATTCTATCGAACACGAATCAAAACATATCATTAGCTGCCAATTTTGGATTGCGTGCCGAGCCTGCAAGCATTGTAGTGCCTTCCACCGGCACCACGAGGTGCCTCATTACTTTTAATGGTCGCAGAACCCTAACCAAAGCCAAAAAATATCGTGAAAATTACGCGGGAAACAAGTGGTGGATTACGTAATTAACATTTCGTAATAAGGTCCATGCATAGCAGCGTCGCGAATCTTCAAGGCAGCCAGCTAGCACGTCTTGCACACCCGTCTCACTCTTCGGCCAACAAGCGTGTCACATGAGGATGCACAATGGCAATTCCATGATTTATTTGGTCATCTCGGCCAATTGGAAGACAACGACAAGGTACACAACGAGAAATGCATCTCCAAGCACACAGCGGCAAGCGCTTACCCACGACTTAATGGCGAGCGCAGTTCAACACCATGCCGCCGCCGCCACAGAATGGAGGTCAGTGGAGGCATGTGGGCTCGTCGGAGTGCCAAACAAACACACACGAACACACACCGTTAAGCTCTTATCTCAGTGACATGCAAATGGCAAAGTTAAGTTGCGTCACGATCCAACGGAATACACCGAGAGTCGTTCCACGAAACACTTGTTGTCTTCCAGCATATAGGGGCACGGTGTGTGCCTCCCTGCCCTGCCCCGAAGGTGTGGGATGCGGAGCCATTCACTCGGTGCATGTCCAGCGATTACACCGAAAGTATCTTTAAGCCGCAAAAATATATTGATCCATCAATCTCGTCGTGTCGGTAATCCACCCGTGACCCACAATCCTAAGCTTCGATCGCTCGGGAACAATTAAAGTCGTTATTTATGGGTCAGTAATCGGAATCGTTGACCGAAACTCCGAGGCTCTGAAGCTCCGAAACTCGTGAGGTGGACGTCAACGCCCCAAGACAAACACAACCGCAGACAGCATCAAAACAAACCCAAAAATTTGTGTCAAAATGCCTTCCGAGTGCCGGCGAAGAGGCGAATCGTTGCGGTTCACTCTACATCTGTATGTTTACATTGTTAGCAAGCATGCAAACACCACCACCGAGCTCTCGCCACCCACCAGCAGCACCATCATCATCTCCTCGGAATCCGATTTTCATAAATCTTGGAACCCCTTGTGGACCCTGGACTCCTTGGAGTTACCACAAATCTCATGTTCGTTTTAATTGGAAACTGGGAAGGTACACTTTGCTGATCCGCTTCCCGGTTGTTTGTTCAATTTATCAGAGTGCCCCGTGAATCGGGGTCGTCTCTGGATTGTTTTATTAAATTAATTGTGTTTTGCCAGAATCTGAGTGTATTTTTGGCAAAAAAAAAGGGCTAGTCCCGTATCATTGGACACGACAATGCCATTTGACAGTCTCGTCTTGTAACACACACACACACACGTGGGTCGGAAAGTGTGTATACAGCAGGAGCCAGGGTCATTGATGGGAGATGATATGATAATTCATCATCACTTGCGCCATTAAATGGGTGCAGTTGGATGACATTGTTACCGCATAATGCATGGATTTAGTGCTGTTTTGGTCTCTCGACGAGTTGTTGTCAGTCATCTAGAGTTTGCCATATCCTTGTTCAGATTGCAAAGGCTAATCTTTCACTGTCGACAATGATTCTTAATAACCTTCTACTGCTTTGATGGAAAAAAATGGATAAACAGACTCTACCAGTAGAGTGAATAGTTGAATTACACCTAGTGGTGACACAAGTCATCAAACGAATGTTAAATTATTCTCGAGGCAGCGTGAAGGTACTTCCAGTGAATGCCGCTTATAAGGAACACATTCCTTTTATTTAACCATTCGTTTGGCTTGCTATTATATAACGACTCGACGAATATACAAATTAAACACATTGACCAATACCTGTTGGTTTTTATGATTCCTCATTGGTTAGCAATAACGATTTGTTTGATGATTATTGTGTTTGATGATCTGCAGGATAGGTGCCATAGATTTTTGTCAAGCTGAATTTTTACATCGAATTTCACCATTATTTTGAGAAAATATAAACAAAATTTCATTTATCCATTAAGTTTGTCTACAGTCGGATACAACAACCGCATTCGGTTCGATCTCGATGACTTAATACCCTCCACTTTTTCTCCAACTGTTGAGTTACACAGATGGTATTGAAGTCATCTACCATGCCGTAGTGGCGATTGAAGAAGAGGCGAAGTGATCTGCTCAAAAGTTAAATGAGGGAAAGACGAAGTATATGCTGTCGAGCAAAAAACGATCCGCCACACATAATCTGGGACAAAACATTACAATCGAGAGTTATAATTTTAAGGTAGTGAAGAAATTGTTTGTCCAGCATAGTGGAGAGCAGACTCCTGACTCGAAGGGCCAAAACCATGCTCTACAAAACACTTATTATGCCAGTCCTGCTATATTTAGCCGAAAACTGAACGATAACCAAAAGACCAGAGCCAGTACCTTTGAAAGAAGCCAAAACAGCTTGGTCTGGATGACTGGAAGCAGTGTGCGCTGCAACGTCAGCGACGGATGGCAGCAATTCCTAAGTCTCAGACCCTGATAAGTAAGTAAATAAGTTGACATTTTCTGGAAATTCAAAAACTCATTATAATTTAAATCTGTTTCTATGTCTACATATTATGTACACATATTCAACGACGAGACGACTTTATCAGTGTGGCTTGGTGGATCTATAGGAGTAATTATCGGGCTTTAAATCCAAAAAATGAGTTTAATATCTCGCCTGACTAAACCCGTTTGTCCATAAATTAAATGTCCCTCTCAGTGTAGTTCCAGGCCACACTTTCACACATTTCTACCAAGCTCGTCAGTTAGTGTAGGTTGACGTGGAGTCAGCCTGTCATATGACATCTTCAACATCGTTGAACTCATCAGTCGATACTAGAAACACGGTCTATGGGAAATCCATATTTGTAAGTATAAGCGGATGATTGGCGAACGCAATGAGTCTTCAAATTGACGTTTGCAAGCACAGAGACCAGAGCGGGTAAAAATGTTCTGGAGCTGAAAGAGGGGAAATCGAAAAAAAATCAGTTTTAAACGAAGAACATAACGGACAAAAATAACTGAAAAAAGCTTAATGATTCGGCCACCCTATGCAAAACTTGAAGAACATGAATATGTCTTAGGACTTATTCTTATAAGTATGGCAATGGGATAGTCCACGAATTGAAGGTCTGACCTGCTATTCCCAATAATCACCTACATGCCCACAAACAAATCAATATCATAATTTAGCAGACACCAGTACACCGCTTATCGTAAATGGAGAAAAAACCTAAGGCACAAGCAAAAGTAACCATACTCACAAGGCATAGGCAAAATTGTAGGCAGATACTATTAGGAGACATTGTGTATTAGGTAATCGTGCTGAGGAGATGGACGACACTTTCCTGAGCTCTCAAGCATTAGGCTGAAGCTATCATAGTATCATAGTTGAATAGTCCTCCAGTATCAAAGGAGAAGAAAATTAATCCATCCATGGAACGCCGATTTACCAAAGAGGACAAGCTCCCTAGTACCCAGTGCAACGTGTTGGCTGTAATTAAGTCTCCCATCCAGACCATGAAAAAGTTAATAATTGAACCATCGACCACACTACCAATTTGACTGGAATCCGATCTACATGGTATTGTAATGAGAGAAATGATGAAGGTGTTAAGCCACTCCCTGTCAAGATACCCACAGTTACTATCCCTTTGATAAGAAACGAGCTTCACATCGTCATGTCTATAATTGAGACCCCGCCAAACTCGGCAGGTGGTCCAAGGTCGGTTATGAAACATTCAATAGCAAAATACTTGTCATCGTACTAACAATAAAATCACTAACACCCACTATTTTCCAAAAGTCTATAGAAATGGTAGGAAAGCCGATGACAACAAAGAGTTTGATCGAAGTTTGCTATTGAAACGAAGGTGGCTTAAATGAGTGACAAAGGGTAACAGAAGAGACACATATCGTAGACGACTTGGTCAGAACATCATAACTCTGAGTTATTGAGGTACTTGGTCTTCCTCCACCAATAACATCAGCAGTAACATCAAGCGACGAACAATTTCTGACTCAAGAGGGAAATGAGTAATTGTGGGGGTGGGGACCAACCTGGCAAGGTAATGTTTATTCCAGTCCTACTTTATGGGGCAGAGGCATGGGCTAGATCAGAATTGAAGGAAGAAGCCCTTGGTTTCTTCGCAAAAAAATAGTCACCATTGTGATCATACTTCCTATTTTATTGATAGCGATTCGCGGTATAAAGTCCAGCCACGAACCTTACCCAGTGGATGTGTGATGCATTTAATAATAACAATAATCTGAAGCGAACCTGGGCACCATAACGAGTAGATGGGACCTACAATTTAATGCCGACTTTGAACTGCGAAGTTTGAAGTCGTTTTTAGACCTTGTTTGAACCTTGTCCGTGACTCTAATGTGGTGGAGGGGTCAATTATGAAAGTTGGTAGATTCGACGATCGAACACATCTCTGTGTGCAAGTCAACGCACATAAGCCCCTACGCCACGATACGGCACGATAACCCACAAAAAACCAGACGTCTGCGAAGCAGTGACTGTAGGTAGCAGTCACACTAAGTCTAATATAGGCCCATTATGTCCTAGAACCAGTTGGTTTTTTCCTGCCTTACACGAACATGCATGAAATATGTTTTTTTTTTTTTTTTTTTTTTATGGTTTGCGCCAATGGATGTGGAATCTTCTTCAAGATACTGGTAACCCGTGTTACCAGCATGAACGATTCACGGGATATTGTTCTCCTTTTTCCTCGCGCCTACGTCCTAAACCACACCTCTGCACACTTCTACCACTCTCCCCGCGGAACTGCCGTTAGGTATTACTTCGCGGGGCTGGTTAGCATATCACGCTATGTGATCTATATTTGCCAATTCGGCCTTTCTTTCTTTTTCCAGCCTTCTTAGCTCGATCTGCACCCTTGTAATAAAGGAACATGTCACTAGCCATTTGTCAGCTGACTCCATCATATGGCTAACTACGAGCTCGGGAGTTGGTAGACTTCCTCTCGCCACGGCAAAGCGTCTGCAATGGAATATTACGTGCTCTGCGTCTTCATCTTCGCGCGCGCATTCTGGACAAGTGGGTGAGCTGTCGTGACCGAATCTGTGGAGGTATTTTCGGTAACCCCCATGGCCCGACAAGAACTGCGTGAGGTGGTAGTTGCAGTTCCCGTGAGCTCTCGTTGTCCAGGCTTCTATTCTGGGTATCAATTTATGGGTCCATCTGCCTTTGGTTGTGGTGTCCCACCTGGTTTGCCACAGTGCCATTGATGTTGCCCTTTCTTCCTTTTTTAGACCTCTTGCGCTAATCACCGAGTGATTTGCAGATCTCCGTAAGTAGATCCTTTGCATTTCGCTGGCGAGAATGTCGATCGGGACCATACCCGCAATGACGCAGGCTGCTTCGTACGAAATTGTTCGGAAACCGCTGATTGCTCTTATCACGCAGAGCCTGTATGGTGTCGAGAGCTTCCTTGCTGCATCCGTGTTCGCCAGGGCCCCCGCCCATACTGGTGCAGCATATAGGAGGATTGAGCTTACCACTGTGGAAAGCAGGATCCTTCTCTCGTATCCAGGTCCTCCGATGTTGGGCAGCATTCCTGAGAGCGCTGCCTGCATCCTTGCTGCCTTTTTGCTGCAGTACTCGACGTGCGTTTTGAAGTTAAGCCGGTTGTCGAGCATTACCCCTAGGTATTTCAGAGCCATCTTCGATCGAATTATCTGGGAACCAACCCGGAAGCTAGCGTATTCCACCGTCTTTCGACTGGTTATTAAGACAGCCTCAGTCTTGTGGTCAGCTAGTTCTAAGTCGGCGGATTCCATCCAATCCTTGATCCTGGCGATCGCTTCGTTTGTGGCTGCTTCCACCTCGTGGATATTTTTGGCTACTGTCACGACCGCGATGTCGTCGGCAAAACGGCTGTGAACAGTTCGGGCCTCTTCTCGACGGCCGCCTTGATGGCTTTATTAGGGATGCCGTCAGGGCCAGGTGCTTTTTTGTCGGCAATTTTCCTGCACGCAATCTGCAGCTCTTCAGCCGTGACTGGTGGGATTTGATCCGAACTAGCTCCTTGTGTAAGGACGAACATTGTAGGAGGTTTCCTGGGGAACAGGTGTTCCACTATTGTTTTGAGCATCAGTGGGCAGGTTAGTTGAGGCGTCCTACTGCCTTTCACTTTTTTCATTACCACTTTATATGCTCCTCCCCAGGGGTCTAGGTCTGCTTCCTTGCAAAGATTCTTGAAGTAATTTGCTTTGCTCTCCTTAATTGCCTTTTCCAGGTTGCGCCTTGCCAGCCTGAAGGCGGCCAATCGTTCCTGGAACTCCGGTCTACCTCTGGAACGCTGGGATCTACGACGGGCTTTAAGGCAGGTTGTCCTGAGATTCCTTATGCTGTCGTTCCACCAGTAGCATGGTTCTCCCCTTCCGCTAGTGGACCTCCTAGGCATCGCTGCGTCGCATGCTGTTGATAATGCTTGGATCAGATTACTCGACATGCTTTCCGCTGATGTGGTGTTGGCGGGGAAGTCAGAGCTTATCGTTTCTCCAAACACTTCTTCATCGAAAGTGGTGTCCTTCCACTTGGGCCCCGTTCGTTTTGGTCGCTGTCTGGGCTTCACACTATCAATCTTGAATACAACCGCCTGGTGGTCACTGTGCGTGTATTTCTCGCTGACTCGCCAATTTGTTTTGGGCAATAGAGAGTTGCTTGCGAACGTTATGTCAACTATGGAACTTCTGCCTGCTTTGCGGAAGGTTTGTGTTGAACCTTTGTTAACTAGGCCAATCTCCAACGATGCGAATGCTTCTAGGAGGGCAACCCCCCTTTTATT
The DNA here is from genome assembly GCA_964034865.1 of Eristalis intricaria. Taxonomy (NCBI): domain Eukaryota; kingdom Metazoa; phylum Arthropoda; class Insecta; order Diptera; family Syrphidae; genus Eristalis; species Eristalis intricaria. The sequence goes on from OZ035877.1 coordinate 13,417,302, forward strand.
TGTGCATCTACTGCCCCATTCCGTAGCCCACGCGTTGAAGTCTCCGGCAATGATGACCGGATGCTTTCCTCGTGCGTCCGCTACTATATGATCTAAGAGACTCAGGTATTCTCTGTGTGGTAGACTTGGGGGAGCATAGCAGCTGTAAAAGTGGGTGCCATTTATCCGGGCGCACGCAACATATTCCGTTACTGTGCTAATGTTTTGGAAGGTGTGGTTTCCACAGATCCAAATTGCTGCTTTCTTGGATGTGTCATCTGTCCAGCTGCCGCCATCTAGGGATTTATACGGCTCGCTGATGATGGCAACATCCGCTTTTTCTTCTCTTGACATTTGTGCCAGAAGGTCTTGTGCGGCCGCACAGTGATTAAGGTTAATTTGTATAACCTTCATCATGTTTTATTGGTGAGGGCCCTCCTGAAAACCGGACACTTTGCACTGCCAGCTACATGTCCTGCGTTGTCGGGGTTGGTGCTCTTGCACCAGAAACACTTCGGCTCGTGAGAGCAGTTCTTAGCTATGTGGCCCTCTGTGCCACATCTTCTGCACATTTTGGAGCGGTCCTGCTCACTCTTGCACTGACGTGCTGTGTGCCCAAATCCTAGGCATCTAAAGCACTTGGTTAGCGCTGTGCGTTCCCGGATACGGCAGTTGATCCAGCCTATCCGTATCTTTCCCTCCTTCAGCAGTGAGTTTGCATTTTCTGCAGGTAATCCAATCATTGCGACTTGGGTGCCGCCATAGGCTTTGCGCAGACTTACTATGTCTGTTTCCTTCAGTTCGGTCAGCTGAGTCTGGGATACTATTGCCTCGCAGATATCCGCTTTGGTGGTTACCTCGTCTATATCCTTGATTTCGACGGTAACGCAGTGGGTCAGTGTTCTGACCTCTGCGTCTTTTCCCAGGGATTCTCCCATTATTCCCTTAAAATGGTCGGCCTTTATTCCCGCTCCTTTTAGCTGGAAGAGCAGGTCTCCTTTTTGTGTGCGGCGGATTTTTGTCACCGATTCGCCGAGGTTTCCAAGCTTGGGATCGTTCTTGACTTTCCGCAGTATATCCGCGTACGACAAGTTGCCCTTCGCTGCTACAACTATTGCGTCAGGTCTTGCTTTCTCCTTGGTTTTCCTCGGAATATCCTCTTTCCTCTGCGAATCCTTCGCAGAGTTCAGCTTTCTGCTGCTATCCGCGGGTTTCGCTTTCGGCTTTTTCGTTGTTTTTTGGGGATGGGCTTCCGCGTTCTCTCTTCCTTCGATCTTGCGCGAGGATTGCTCTTTGCGGGTGATATTTTTCCCCGTCGCTTCTGGCTGATTTTGCCTCCGTTTAGGGCTCGGGCTTTTCCCGTTCTGCTCCGGGCCTCGCTTGGTTTTTTCCGCAACTGCGGGTTTCATCCATGGGGATGTTTGGGAAGCGTTGTTCTTCCGTATCACTTCTTTGGCCTTGTCGTCGTGTGACTCGATAGCTGCCAGTTCATAGAGCGCCTTGATGCTCTCGATGGCGTCTCGCATTGGCTGGTGGATTGAGCGTCTCTTTCCGTCTTCCAGCATTTCAACCAGCGCTTTGATCTGTTCCCCTAGTTTGTGGAAGATAGATGGGTTGCTAGTTGCTTCAGGTATGGGCTTTGCGCGTACTTGTTGGGGCACGCTATCCTCCTCGCTTGCTCGGGGCGTTGATATTTGCCCTACTGGTGATCTCTGCACCTTCGCGCTCCTTTGAAAAGCCGCGACAATCGTCCCTTCGCTTCCTCCGTTTCTGTTTAAGTTACTTGTTGTGTTCATGTTGTTTGGTCCCCACTCAAAGCCGTTATCAATGTTCGAATGTGTAGTCACCCGGGATCCCATGGTTGTCTATGCAAGCAGGGAGGCCATGCGAGGGTTGACACGCGCCCTTATGGGGTCGTGTGCCAGAGCCGGATCGGTGCTAACCAGGAATGTTACATCTGGACCTACACCACCAACTTAATGGCGACGCAACATTGAGCGTTCTTTGAGTCCTGCCAAGGTTTTAACGGGACGGGGGCGTGTGTAGCATTAGCCTGAGAGCCGTTTCAACCGGATTTCACTCCAGCTTACTCGGGTAACAGAATACTACCAACGTCAGCCCTTATAGCTTCCGAAATCCAAATCGATGTTTCCAGTATACCATAATTAAGACCTTACTGGGCTCGGTCTTAATGCCTGCGGCATTTGTGCCTGAGGCGGGATCGGATGTTGAAGCCACTCGCCTTCCTGGCTACGACTTTTATCTTCAGTCTGGACTTCTTTGGTCCAGATATGATGGGAGTTATACCGCCCCTACTCGGTCACCAGAGCCTCGTTAGTCTGAAGCAGGGTATACCACGTGCAGGTGAGGATGGTATTTTGTAAGTTGAATTACGCTTTATACCCCATGAAATATGTAGCTCTCCAAGTGTGTGCACTGCACTACAGGAGCAGAAGAGGTAATGTTAGGCCTTATCTTCCTTAATATGCTTGCAGCTTTTGCAGAAATCATTGCAAGCGCCTGCTTCGCCTAAGCACAGTCGGATAACGACAACTTGAAGTTGAAGATCCACAACATGATGTCATCGCGTTTCTTAACTTGGAAAGCTTGTCAAACTCAAACTTTCAACTGAACTTTGACTCAACCTTTTCTTCACCCCTGCTGCTCTGGCATTTCCCACTTGCCATCTATTTGCTTCGGTTCTACTAGTTCTAGTAGCCATTCTCCTCGAGACCATCTCACCAGAAGTAATCCTTCATGGATACATGCCAGCTTCTGATTACACTCAGTGGACCACCCAGACTTGGTGCAGCAAATCTTGCCTCCACTTAACCAACACCACTTTACGGCCGAATAAATCGAATTTCCTGCTTTGAGTATCAAAACTCGTACCCGAAAGGAATCCAGTCGATGGTAGCGCTCTGCTCTTTTTAACTTTCATATGGTAATTGCGCTCCGGCAACCTATTTCCATGCCGCCAGTCGTGAGTTAATGTCGTCACAACGACTCAAGTTTTACATCAGCGAAGAGCACTCGAGAAATCAATAAGGTCCGCCAAGCAGATGCAGGTGAACTGGCGCAGACTGCCGCTTTAATGTTTCGAAATGATTTCCTCTCCGCAAGGAGTCAAAGGCCAGTGGCACACTTTTCAGCAAGGAGGGCCATTCGAAAACCAATAGAATCCCATAAAAACCAACAGACAAGCGGGCCAGTGTTTCTCTGCGGTCGATTGTGCAACTCGGAGCGCAAGACAATTTGAAAAGTGGAGCAAAGAACAAGACACTAATTTCGGAGTGTACGAGTGCACCGTCTCGTCGCCACCGCCGCTTGGCACGGATACTCCTCTGGTATTTGGTCATTTCCTCTCGTCTATTCAGCGGTATCCACCTTTCTTGCGGTGGTCCAATTTCGAAGTTGGTTACTGCACTCCGCCCTCTTCGATTATGATGAGGTGCTACACGACCGAAAGTTTATAGTCGTTTGCAGTAATAGCGGACGGCCAGCGCAAGTTGGCTAGCTGGTGATGGAGGAAGAACGTGCGCGTGTCCGCGTTGAGAAGGCTTTTTATTATCGTGTTGCCAATACAATAAAATTCAATTATATTGACCACTGTCTACTGCCACCGAGTTGAAGTGAGTTCGAGAACAGATTTCACCTGAGCAACGCCGGACAGAGCGAAGCCAACAATTTGCTTAGGGCGGTACTCAACTGCTCCAGCTTCAATTGATTTTGGTGGCAAAACGTTACAATTTGTGCAGCAACAGCGGCACAGTGGAACGGGAACGGCGCACTCAGTCATTCAATTCAATCGCCGTGCAATTCAGAGCTGTGGGCGGTTGTAGAGGTTGTGTTGATGGTTGGGTCCAACAAGGGGCCAGGTTATGTGGCAAAGAGGTGGCTCGCTCCTTCGAGTGTCCTGCTTTGAGTGGCACACATGCTCGACCACTGGTCTTACAGAAGTGAAAATGGCTGCACCGCCGGAGATATCGTTTAATTTTAATTGAACGCTGGTGCTATTGTGGATTTTATTGCAACAGCAGATATTTCCTAATCGGTTTGGGGAAGGGGGTTGCAACTGTCTCCAACAGCAATTCAGTTGCCTTTCAACAAAGGGGGTGAGGGCAACTACTGATTATGGATCTGGTCGTTATTTTATGATGGTTGACGGCTTACGGTAGTGGTGTGCCAAGTTATTAGTCATTGGTTGAAAGTCTGTTGATACTAGAGTCATTGGTTTCTTTTATTCTGTGATTTATAAAAGAATCGCCGGACTCCACGAAATGGTGTTAGATTATTGAGCAGTTAAAGCATGGCAAAGAGAAAATTCGATGTATGGATCGTGTGCATTTCCACATTGTGTTGTCATTCATTTCCGCTTATGCATCGCATGTAAAAGGGCAACGTTGATTCTCACTTCTACTACTTACTTACCAGGCCATCCACTCTTGGAGGGTCAGACCCTGAACTAAAGCTGCAGTTGACGGTCCTTGGCACGCTGCTTCCAGTCACCAAGACCAAGCTATCTTGCTTGACTTTGTCCTTATACCGGTGTTTCGACCATTCCACCCATTCTTGAACAAGGAGGCTTTTATTCGAAGAGTGCGTTGGTGCCCAGTGGCCGAATTGTACACTTGTTGACTGTTGACGACGTCATAAATAGTCTAGACGTTTTCGGCGTAAGCAAGTAAGGTATTCAAAGCGACTACAATCGCTAAATGTTGGAAAAGAGTTATCAGAACTCCTGATCACTGGGAGGAAGAAAAACTGTTAGTCTGCATTTAATTCAGAATCAATAATTTTGAATTCCCGATAATGTCTAAGGTATTTGAAAAAATTCTGCTTAGACGTTTAAGTCCAATTGTGGAAGAAAAACAGCTCATACCAAATCACCAATTTGGTTTTAGAAGTAAACACTCAACTATTGACCAAGTACATCGTATGACTGATGTAATAGAAAAGCTCGTTTGTTCAGCCAAATTCGATGTTTCTCAAGGCTTTGACAAAGTCTGGCATGCAGGCCTGAAATATATACTATGCCGATCTCTACCGGGGAGACTGTATAGTATCTTAGCGAACTATGTCTCTGATAGGATCTTTCGTGTGAAGCATGGAAATGAATACTCTGCTTTTAAAAATATTAATGCTGGTGTACCGCAAGGGAGTGTTCTTGGCCGACTGCTATACCTACTGTATACTAGTGACTTACCACAAGAAGAACGCACTGTTCTAGGCACATTTGCCGACGACACCGCTATTTTGGTAACAGCCAAATCGGTTGAAGAGTCTACAGCAAAATTACAGCGCTCACTACACAATTGGATGAGCTTCTGTCGAATTGTCCCTAAAGAAGGCAAATCAGTCCATATTAACTTCACCTATAGGCACGTTAATAACTTGCCAATTTACCTAAATCGTGTCCAATTACCTTTTGGTAATGAAGCGAAATACCTCGGGATGACTCCTCGGGATGACACTTGAAACTCAAGTGGAAGGAGCACGTTAAGAAGAAACGTGCAGAACTTGAGATGAAATATAAAGATATGTACTGGCTTATTGGTAAACAATCCAAGTTAAGTATTGACAACAAACTGCTTGCTTGCATAAAAGTAAATCCTAAAACCTGTTTGGACGAATGGCGTACAACTTTGAGGTTGTACCAAAGCAAGTAATATGAGCATAATGCAGACTTTTCAAAATAACGTGCTTAGAACCATCGTTAATGCCCCATGGTATTTCAGAAACCACGATATCCACAGAGATCTTGGAATATTGCCACTCCAAGATGAAGTTAAGAACTTTGCTTATAAACATAAGCTACGCCTAGAAGGGCACACAAACACTGGAGTTCACGCGATCCTTGAGGAAACTAATGTCTTGCGCCGACACCCGCGCATGGTTGGGGTGTTATAAGGAACATTCATTGGAAAGTAACCTGGCGATCAGTACCTAAATCATGAAAAACAAACTACTGGTTAAGTGCTTCACTTAGTTGTAGTCTTAACAAATTCAGAGAGGTTGTTTTTGTGAGTAAAAATCTTACACATGTATGTGCGAACGTTCGCAAAAAAAAAAATACTCTGAAATTACCACATTGCTTAACCAAATGCTTCCAAACAGGATTTTGACATGCGAAAAATCTGCAAAACGAATACATACTATAAGACACTATGCTACCCGTGAATTCATAGTAGTGTCAGACTTTTACTGACTAAACACACCCTTCCAATTGTTTTAGTTGTTTACTCAACTAAGTTTCCATATCCAGTTAACTTCATTATTTTTACGCGTGAGGCAGGTAGATTTTCGATGAAATCACCTGATGGAACCCATTATAGCGGCCTGTACTCATTGCGTTAAATCGAACGGTTTCATTCGTTGGAGACGGCGCACGAGGTTTCTCATGTCTAGTGTTTGGTGTATGGCATGGATACAAAGACCATGAAGTCGAACTCTTAACTTAACTTCCTCTTCGTCCACTGTTGCGATCCCTAGATCTCTTTGTATATCATTATTTCGTAGATACCAGAGAGCATTCACGACAGCCCTTATAACTTTGTTTTAGAATGGATGTATGAATTCTCTGTTACTTGCTTTAGTGCAACCCCAAAGTTGTATACCGTAGTGCCACATAGGCTTTAGCACTTGCTTATATAAGTTAACAACCAAATTGTTGTGCAGAATGTGCCGACGCAGCGTCTGGGAAATGCACATGCCAGCGAGGAATGCATCGGTCATCTGAGTACCCACGCCAGCAAAACCTATACTCGTACTATTTAAGCTAGTTCTAAGTGAAATATTGTTGAGTTCTATTCTAAGGACTGTAAGGGAAACCTCTGCCCATTCGGAGGTAGAATAAAAAATATTTTTTTATTACAAAACTACACGTAGTTGCTTAATTTATATAAGCAGTTTGTTATACTCGCTTACATTGGAATGTCGTCCTAGCAGCCAGTACATTTCTCTATATCGACTCTCAAGTTGGTCACGTTTTTTCTTTACGTACGCCTTCCACTTAAGCTTAGCATCCAGCGTCATCCCGAGATATTCATTCATTTGCGTACGGTATTTATACCGAGTTAATGAAGACGGGTATATTGTCTATGTTTTTGTAGGTAAAATTAATACGCGTGGATTTGGTTTCATTACCACCAACTAAGATCTCTGAAAACAGATGATGAGATGAGTGCGGAATTTAATGTTATATACAGCACAATGTGAAATTAGAAGAAGTGATAAATTGCTTTAGCCATGCTTGCAGAGGGCAGGACATAGTGATCTCTGCAACTGCAAAATATGCGGTACAAAGCTGTTGCCAAGAGATCTTCTGCAAAGCAACTGCAAACAAAAATGTCATGTTTTCGTTAGTTGCAAAAATTAAATTACACTGTGTATACTTTAAGTTATATTTAATGAAAAAAGTGTTGAAGTCTACTCTGTCGTAAATGGTCTCTAGAACCCACGATTTTTTCAAAATGTGATGAAGATCGGAAAGACTTGAAGTCTCGCAAACAGTTTTAGCCCTTCGGTAATTCATATCGGTGTCTGGTTCCAATCCTCACGATTCCACATCTTCCATTCCACATTAATAACACTTGGACTATTTTCCATAGTCCATCCTTCGTCTGCGAACATATTCTCATCGGAAGATAAATTCTTTAAACAAGTGTATACCATCATCCTCTGCATCAAATATTCCATTTGCAATGCTTTCAGTCCTTATAAACCCACACTGAATGTAATCTATGTTAATTAACAAATAGATTTTTTGTTTTTTAGTGGCACAAATTTTACAATTTATTGCATTCAATTTGTTGTACAGTACATACTACTAAAATAATCATATAATCTTTATATAATTTATCACACAAATAATAGATTTTAGTCTGATGGAAAAGCCACTAAAAAAAACCTTCATGGCAATAAAGACAACAGATGGCATTCGCTGAACATCTAAGTTGAGTTTTTAACAGGAAAATTTCAAGGAGTAGTCCTGTGTATATCTGTGAGTATATTTGTGAGTATATTTTATATGCATTGACTTTATACGCAGAGATCTGTAGCGGAAATTCTTGGGTTTGCCAAGAGCGGAGATGAAAACTGCAACATATGTAGCTAATAGTTTGTTCCGAAGCGCGACTTTCAATGTTTTTCTTTGTCCGCTTGAAGCAAACATGTTTTTGAAAATTGTAAAATGTACTCTCCGTGTCCGCTAAACAGATTTGTCCGCTATTCAGAAAATTATTTCAATAGGAAACAGTAGAATCCAGCCTTTTGAATTTATTTTGTCTGTTAATGCTAGTTGTCCGCTAAATAGCTTATCCGTCAAGGAGAGATTTACATAAATAATAGATAACTACATAGATTTTAAGTGGAGGGAATCTTGCTGTATATCATCATTGGTGGCATTAGCCCGTGCGGTAACTTCAGTATTTTGGAATAATCTTCTCAACACTATCACGTAGAATAGGGTTTTTACCTGGACATTATAATCAATATTTGTCTCATTGTGAGTTTCCGTAGAGATTTGGAAGATTTATTCCGTCTATATGATTTGTTTCATTCAAATGCTGAGAAGTCTCATCATCTAACACTTTATGAACTAAATTTGAGTTGCTTTCAGTGACATCTATGCGTCAAGACCCATAACATGCTGTTTCTTCCTTATTACATTTAAGAACCTTTTTGTAATTTCCCTTTCGTTCAGTTGTAACAGAATGTTAACTGAACAGGATATTTCGTGTTTTTTCTGGTGTCTAGACTTTAGCACAGAACCACTCCCTTTGGTGCATAAATCATATACACACACCAGGTTACTTCTAAGGACTAGTGCATATGAGCAGGCTGACCAAATACCGTTCGTTTCCTGCCCCACAGTTTAAGAAGTTCTATTTTTTATTCGATAAGAATCTAAAAAGGTGAACGAAAATGATAATATGGGATTTTCCTTTTATCGATTCGGCATACGTGAAAGAAGAATTTTTAGCAATGACAACCACCCTGTGTAGTCTAATGGAAATCCTGTACATGAACCTTTTATATGTAGAATATCCCCGATTTAAAGCGATTAAGACATTTTATTTGAACAGAAAAGTTATATTTGCAATTGAGATTACAACTAGACTTCCAAACTGAAGGTTATTTGGTTACTGATGTACATTGATTAAATTAACGTTTTTTGTAATTGTCTGCTTATGGTTAATTTTTATATCCTACCTATGTCATCAAAGCGAAAAGGGAACAAATGCCCGCTTGTATTCGATAACTCTAATAATAATTGATTGGAGACTCCACTATACTTACCCAAGATCCAGACTATCTTGAATTTCCCATCAACAGTACAAAAACAGCGCCCTGGGTCCTCTCATGAATTCAAACAACAACGTTGAAGCACATGCTTGCAAAAACGATTTTAATTTTTGGTTGTTGACATATGCTGGTTAACAACTGAAGGTATGCTGTGTAAAACATTAACAATTGAATGGACTTATGGTTGGACTGGCAGTATGCAGCATTAACAACTTACAAGATAATTCAAGGCCTAACCTGCAGGTTTCTGTCCTAAAACTTGAATCAACAGTCGCTTTATTTCGAGCATGGTTTGCCCAGCCGACTGAACTTACTATGTCATCAGTAAAAGGTTTATGTACGTCATTGTGGATGGATTGCTCTTGTCACTTAATCGATCAACGACAGGTCTCACAGCGAATGGGATTCTCTGAATTGCTTCGATTTGTTTTTCAAACGAATTGTTTTATCAAATAGTTCCAGGCTGAGTTTCAAGTGTGTAGTTGGGTGTCCTTTGTTTTATCGGGACTGATTCAATCTTAATTTTTATGTAACCACCTCTCACAAACCACCTAATTATAGGGTTTAAGCGAAAAATTCCGAAAATTTGGATATGACTAAATCCACCTCCCCCACAAACCGTGAATATACATTAGCAGCAAAACGTGGCCAGTTGTTCACCCCAGACACTAATGCAACTGAAGGAAAATAAAATGACTTTTAATGTAATCGAATTCCAGCCACTGACGAAAATTGTGGAATCCACTAACTACAAATGGAACGTCAAGCAAAACACAGACCAGCAAGAAGATGAATTGAGTATGAAAACAGACATCATTACCAAGCTCTCCATCCTGTGACATGTCAGAAGGTCGAGGTAATACACGTGATTTGCAAAGTACCAAAAGATCGTTTACTAAATAGGCTCAGTAGGTCACATTAGACATAAAAAATTAATGTGGAAAAATAAGCGAAATTAACTAGCAACTGTGTTTGTATGGACATTTACGAGGCAATTGCAAGAAGTTATAGTCCCATTTCAACATTTTAGCCACGGCAATCAAGGTGAATACAGAAGATAGTTGTATGTAGTGGGCTCCATTCGGGAGCGGAGTCAACGCACTGATTCATACATTTGCTACGTTGGAGGAATAGTCGAAAGATGTTTAAAGAGTTTTGGAAAAAAATGTGCACTAATGCAATCTAAAACACTTGACGAGGGACCTAGTGCCCGTTTTAGTGACATTAGCCATGGTAGAAAGTGAGTCGTCCTGGCTTCGGCGTCCTGTGTTGGAGATGGGCCGGCAGTACTAACATCCATGCAGCACCTCGTTGAGCACTGAAAGAGGCACCAACTACCCATTCTCACTGGATGTGATGCCAATACCCATAATACCATCCGGGGGAGTACCGATACAAACAAACGAGCTGAGTACCTGCTACAATTTATTATAAGCTCGTCACTCGCCATTTCTTACGTCGGGAATGTTCCTACTTGTGTTAGGTTTTAGACCTGATCATATAGAGGCTGAAAAGTGTTCAAGGAACCATCCATATGACCACAGAATTATAAAGTTCGATCTGGACACTCGGACATAGTGAGTAAAAACGTAAGAATTCAGGATTGGGATCTCTTTGAATCGCTGCTCCAGCCCACTTTCTAGAGCTAGAACATGTAGTGAGCACAACCAAAGCGTTCGAAGCAAGTTATCCAATAAATCCAATAAAAAAACCGAAAGAGGTTTGAGGCATGTATCAATATGAGCAGGAACAAACTTCGCATCCTAACAGGGCACTGCAGATTCAGGAAGCACCTAAGGAAACTAGAACTATAAAAAGAAGAGATCTGCAGATTCTGTAGAGAATATAAAGAATTTCTAGAACATGTACTTGCATTTTCTGAGGACCAGAGTTTTGATTGCCAAATGGAAACAGGATTTTTGCAATGCATCTGTATATACACGCTTGATCATATTATTATTAACCCGGTGTATAGGCTCGCCAACACACTTTGGAAAGCAACTCCATACCATGATATTCCATCACTATACTCGGTAGTCGGTGGCCGCACAGTGATCCGCTTTGTATGCCAGCGCGGAAATAAATATGTAAAATCTGAACTACTAAACTTGGAGCAATGAAATTTTGCACACATTTGGGCTTACACACATCTCCAGACAATTTGGTGAAAAACAAGAAATTAGAACACTAGTTATTGAATATTCTTAGAAATTATAGAGTTTATTGAATTTTATGCAAATAGCCAAGAAAAGTGTTTTTTCTCTGGTACGGGTCTTAAGTGGGTTATAAATGGATCGGATGTTATCATGATCATGTGAATAACATCCACATCCGTCCATATCCGAGAACATTTCCTTGAGTGGGAGCTCCTAGTACGACTGGATGGCGCAGTTGGTAGAATGCCTGTCCCTGGTTAGCGGGGTCCCCGGTTCGAATCCCAGTGACAGCAAAGTTAATATGCTTTTATCTGGTTTTCAAATCTGGTCAAGCCTCCATTTGTCGTTGGGATCAAATTAACGGCACTATCACTGGAGTGGTCAATCGGTGGTAGTAGTCTGGACCAACATGGTCTAAGTGTGCTGGTGAATGCACTAGCAGCCCACCTTCCTAGCCTAACCTAGGTCCTATAGTTGTTGTAGTCATTATTCCTACTTTACTGTGACTCTTCTGAATGTGATTCTAAGGGCAAAGATACATTTTCTATTACTTCTCCGTGTAATAAAATTTGTGAACTGTTGCGGCCATGTAATACCAAGGGGATAACGATGTGCTGCAAGCTAAGCTGTCTCGTCAGAACCTTATATTTCTGTACATTGATTGAAAAGTTGCTGCAAATAACTTCCATTATGACTGCGAGTCTTCTTATCAATCGAATGTCTTTTTTAGTGATCTTTCCTCTGACAAAATTTGCACAATATGTGATTTGCAGCTGAAGTCAACATATTGCTACACTTGAATGGCTCTTGCGGCCAAAGTGGTCTCTTTTTTTAACAGTCCAATAAACATTAAAGCACACTCCCTGGAAAAGCTTATTCTATAAAAAGAAAGCTTTTATTGTAAGTACAAGAAATTGAATATCTCGGATCTTCGTCAATGGAGTCCTAGTTTCATTATTTCCCACCATTATTAGCCAAGAAATTATAAAGTGGCGTTGTGGGTAGGGTTATGCGTCGACTCCTCCGCAGAGGCTACCAGTTCAATCCCTTATTTTTACTAACTAACCTATATTTTAATAACTTTCATAACTCAAGGCTCCTAGTAGTCTCGTCTAGAAAAAGCTTCTAAAACCTCATCGTTCGGAGTCGGCGTGAAAATGAAGGTCCCATCCTATCGTGAGAGAACTAAGCGAGTAGTTGGTGTAGAAGCTAGGCACAGGTCCGCCTCGGTCTTTTGTCCTACACATATTATGTTTTTCTTGGTGTCGCCTAAAATGTAGCTTGCCGTCGCAAGCTATCACTTCAAAGGATACTACCCCGAGTTTTCGTAACTGTTGTAACAAATTCTAAACAGCAGAAAAAAGTACACATCTAAACAATGCAGTTATCTGAAACATTAGTAAATTCATGTAAACAAGAAACTGGTTATAGGTCGACCAGAATCCTTTGTCTCTCTGTATCTGCAAATGTACAGACCGCATCGGAATGTCATCATATGTTTATAAAATATATAAAGTATCAACACAACACAAGTTGTGCTGTAGATAAGCATAAATCTATTTCAATATATACTGCTCCTGTATACACACAATCACAGCATGAGTTAAGAAAAATCAATTCCTTTCAATAAATCATGTCATTAACCACCCCAAGGCGTCCGTTTCGACGTCGTTCCTCATCAATAATCAGTGATCCGCTCTGAGATTCGTTAAAAAGCACTTCACTCCCCAGTGCCCGATGCCGATGCCAATCCGGATGCCCGAAATTTTGAACAAACGAATACCGAAAGAGTCAAAGAAAATTAATAAAAAATGAGGAATCTCACAACACAATTAAAATCCCATTTATAGCTCCCGAATTCGTTTGTCATTTATCATTAAGATAAACGTCAAGCTGTCAGAAATACAGAAAATATCTTGTTCTAAACTTCATCTCCATCTTCAGTCGGTACGAACGAAACGAGTTCCCTTCGCCTTCGTTCCAGCCAAATCTGCACTCAGTCATCATCCTTCTGCTTGCTCCATCAACAGCTAAAGAAGCAGAACCACCACCGACTCTTGGATCAGGGGAGGCACAAGAACTTGACTACAAGAACCGAAATTGATTTATCTGTCTGCCCAGGTGATGCCGACAATTTCATTTAATATATCGGAATCCTCTGGCACACTGATTGCCAGAGCCACAGCACACCATCGCATGGGATGGCATGGCATGGCATGGCATGTGATGGCACGGCATGGCAGCAACAAACCAACCCGTCCGTCCGATACCGAAGAGCCTTCATCCTGCCGAAGGAACCGAACGCCACATCCGCACAAACGCAGCATGACAGGGTAATGCGAACGGACATGACCAATGATATGGTGAAATGAAAGATATATTTGAGAGCTGACAAAAGGCCAAGACCACAAAAGCAAACCCAAATCCATTAGACACTGATATACAGGATGTCTTTTCCGTCCCTTTCACTCTCTTTCTCCCTTTCACGCGGCGCTCCTGCACACACAAACAGCATACCGTCGGGCCCCTCTGACGCCGACGGTGGAGAGGCAAGTCAAGCACACGCATGAGATGGGGCATCTCATCAGAGTCGAGTGAAGTGGGTTCAAAGTCGGTGCATGGACTGAGGAGGGGAATTGAGGAAGAGTGGCGGCCAGTGATGGGAATACACAATGTGAACATCTCACCTGGATTAATTGGACGGAATAATCCACAGCTTTGATGTGGATGCGGACAAATAGACAGGCCAATGGACAGACATGCCAGACAGCTGGACAGATAGACGAACAGAATATTATATTATTTAGCATTTAAGTCCGTCATGTTTATTATGGATGTCAGTTGAAAGGGCGAAGATCCTTGCTGTCCATTGGAACGTACTCGCCAATATGTAGGTAGGTAGGCATGTGCTTATGTGCACACTGCGTTATCGAACCGACAGTGGTGGCGCCCAAATTGGTTTCGGTGGGTACATTATTCACGCAAATAATGTGTATGAGAGGAGCCGTGATGTGCTTGGATTGACCATTTCAAGTTGCTTAAATGTGTTAGAGCCTTAAGTGGCTACACATCCAAGCTCAGCAGCTGAGAGAATGAAGGAAGAACGAGTTTCACCAATTTAGGTCAACTCATCTCCATTCCCTTGGATTTACTTAGAAGTGGTGGTGTATCACGCAACATATCCGCTCATAGACCGATCTTGTACTTCGATTTAAGCTACTTTTGTAAATCAATTCAGAGTATAGCAGCCTTGATACCGGTCGAAGACTCTCATCGCTAAGTGATGCTTAATATTACTACGTGCAAACGGCGTCAATAAATAAATTTATAAATTTGATTGGAAGTTCGAACTAATCAGTCGCTTAGGCATCGTCAATTGTACTTGTTGCTTACAGCCTATACATGATTACCCTATACAAGGCTAGAGAGCGGATAGAGAGGTAGTAAACATGTTCGTCTAAGCAAATAGTTGGTCTAAGAGATCTTAAAATGTATGCAAACTGCAACCTACGATCGAGAATATATTACACTCCAGATATCGGTCCTCCTAAAGGAGCTGTCCACAATCACTAGTTCCACTCTATGAATTTGTCCAGGTTATATAATAAATTAATACTTCAGACTAAACCATTATATTATTCGTATCGGTATTCCGGAAAAACTGTGCACGACGTAACTGGCTAAGTAGAGAAGTGTGGAACGGTCAACCGTCGGAGGGCAAACGTTACACCGAGAGAAAACGTAACCGCTCTTCGTGGACTGCACAAATTTGCCGTGCTCTTGCTGTGCTCTGCCGAGCTTTTACGCTTTTATCGGTTACTCCTCGTACGGAATTTGAACATTTCTCGTATCGTATTAAGGGGCTAAGAAATATGTAATAGATCGTCAAAATCCTGATCTTGATTGATCCTGATGATTCACATGTTGTGAAAAATGACAGATAAGCCCATGGCGGAAAATGTCTTTCTATATTCTCTCTGGAATTTGACAAGGTTAGATCACGGTGGGTCGCCGTAGCGTAGTGAGTAAGTGCGTCGACTCCTAGGTAGAAAGTGCCAGGTTCGATACCCGAATTCACCACCTTTCATAATTCACGACTCCACCTCTTTTGAGTCACTGACAATGCTTAAAGAGTATTCCTGTCCAGAAAAAGCTTCTCAAATTTGCCGTTCGGAGTCGGCATTAAACTGTTGGCCCGCTCCATTCGTGGGAGAACAATAGCACGCACAACATGAGTGGTTGCTGAGAAGCTAGGCCCAGATCCACCCGGGCTGTCACGGCACTCATATTATTATTATTATATTATTATTAGGTAGCGAAAAGAAAGAGCTAAAAGGGGAGTAAGGAAACTGTTATAAAAACAATACAAATCAGGCTTTTAACCGAACTGATACTGGAATCTACACAGGTTATAAGTCAGAAGAGGGAAATGTTCTGGTATATCTCTATGCTTATCCGGCTGCCAAATCACTGCAGCAGAAGTAACAGCCGTTCAACAGGCAGCTATCAATGACCCCGATAGACGGCTTATCAATTCTTTTATACGTAGATAGTCAGGCGGCCATTACGACTCTGGAAACACTATCAGTCTAAGATGGTACAAGTCTGCCATCTATATCTAAAGGAAATAGCAGACAAATGCGATCTTACCCTGGATCCTCAGACACAAGGGTATTCCGGACAATGAAAGAGCCGACGAAGTAGAAAGAAATTGGGTGGGTCTGCTCATGCCACAAAATCAGGAGACACCCATTGAAAGTAATAAAAACTATAACGACAAACGCCATAACCGATACAAATCGAAGACGGCAAGAAATGGTTACATGCAGAACATCGAATGCGAAGCCGCCTGCACTAAATCAAAGAAGGGCTAAAACTCTCCTGAAGATAGACAGGAAGAACATTAGTAAGCTAATAGGCGTGTTGCGTGGTCACTGTCTCATAGGCAACCAGCGAGCGCCCCATAATGACTTCTGCAGAAGCTGCAGGGATGAGAAAGAAGACCAAGCAATACTGCTTTTCCTCGGAATATTCCCTGCACTTACTATTATTTGAGCTAACTCGAAGTTATCCACTCGAAAACATTTTGGATATCCTACATTATTCTCAAAGCTAAAAGAGACAACCGTAATGGGCACCCGATCCTAGACAGGAAACACAACACAACAACAAGTTTGTTGAAGGTAGATACAGTAGTCTTTCTTGCGATATAAAAAGTTGCCACTTTTTCCTAAGGCGTACAAGAGAAATAGTTTTAGAATTCAAATCCACTTAATGATGAGACCCAATAACGCCAGAACATCATAAGCTACGTCTGTAGCTATAAAATAATGACGCTAGAACATCTATCCTGTCTCTGGTCCTGTTCGCGTTGACGGTTTCTGGAGGGGAAGATTCAACATCGAACTGTACGGGCTGTACAATGACATTTAGTCAGGCGTTTTCGGATCATCAAAGCGAAGAGTCTTCGACTCCTAACCCGTGGGACAACGTAACAGAGGACGTCCGTGCTTAAAGTGGCGCACCCAGGTGGAGAAGGACCTCAACCAACTTAGCGTGCGATACTGGAGACAGCGAGTCAGAGACCATGCTACCTGGAGAAGCTTGTTGGTTGAGGACCAGGTCCACTCCGGACTGTAGCGGCAAATAAAGAAGAAGAACATCTTTAACCAATCTGGCCTGAAGCTTGATTTATCAAACAAAACCCTCATAATCAAACGTCGTAACATAGAACAAAAGTTTACAATAACTGGGCGTTTAAAGGTCCACTTGATGGCTGACAAGGAAAAATTCGGTAGTGATCAATCTCAAAGTTAATATTTTTTCTGTTTGCGTATAAGGCAAAATATGCAGATACATACCACCAGAGACATTAACGAGTGTCGAAAGGAAAAATATTCTCTTGATTGGGTGCAGTCTGCGGGCCGGGATTATGAAAAAAGAGGTTTCTAAAGGACTATACACTGCAAACCGATGTTGAGACATTGTCCGAGTCAAATTCCAGGATCTGGGTGCCCCACTTCCCATAACTTGCAGTCAAGCACCTCTAATTCCTAATCGGGAGCTTTCTTACCGGATTTGGACTCAACAGAACCAGGTTTGTTTAGCAAATCAAATCAGGAGCCTAACCATTCTGATTCTTAGGGCACGTTCTAGCTGGAAGCTGGCACTATGAAACTTTCACCACGATGGAGTGCCACTGCAATGGACTTCTATGCACACCCATAATTTCATTTTATTTAAATACCACACAGGAAACCACATCACCCCTCATTCAAAATGCATTTCTCCGCCACTGTGAGTTAAAATTTATTAAAATATCCAACTGCCAGGTGAAGTGGCAGTGATGTTCACTGAGCCCTTTGCGTGTGAGCATAAGCAAATTGCCAGTGAAACTGACTGACGAGCTGAAGGATAAGCCAGAACGAGGAAAGAAAGAACATCCATGAAATTGAGTTAATCCCAACTGTCCCGTAAGTCAAACCGACTGTCTTCAGCAGCCCGGCTAGTGAGAGATAATAATAATTTTGCATCCTTAGTTGAAGATCTGGCAGTTAGCAGGCTCACGCAGCCCGTCTGTCGGTCTGTCATTCTCATTGCACTCTGTCCGGACTCCGGTTTTCGGTGTGTGTTGGTAAGCTGCAAATTACGAGTGTATCGAACGGGATTTGACTTGATTCGATGTGGTATTTAATATGTGCTCCGCTCCACCTTGGTCCGACGACGTCAGTTGCAGCCATATCATGTGAGGATGTATGTGTGTACATGTGGGGATACACTAATTGCTGAGTTGGCCACGGAACAAGTTTCTTTTTACATTCCGTCATTCCTTGCCCAAGGATGCTGTCGTTCGACGCTGTCATGCTGCTCATTTGAAGTGTCACTAAGGTTGGGCGTAATCGTATTTAATCGGACCGATTGTGAACACGAGGTGATTACGATGAAACCGGACGTTAATTCCAGTTTCGTTCGTTTGGACGAATGCAAAGGCATCCGTCATACAAATGTTAACGATGACATGTGTGAAACGACATGCGTCGTCCTTAATTTATTTATTCATGTGAAAACATCTCGTAATTAGGTGAACAATTCTAGAAGGAGTAGGCTGACATGCGTCTGATGTGTATGTATGTGACGTATGTATCACGGTGTAAGGAAGATAAGGTGGCGACGCATTGAGGGAAAGTTGCCGTTTTTACACGTCCCCAAAGAAAATGCCGAAGAAGCTTGCCCAAAAAGCTCACTTGTTTTCCTCGATAAAAAAGCTGTTGAACATTTTCTCATTGAAAAAAAAATACTCCCTTAAAAATCAGTTACTCTTTCAATCGTACTAATTATACATACGATGAAATATCTTATCTTAATGATGCTATTCACAAATAGGCTCTTAGTCCCTATAAGCTCAGTGTAGAGCATATTAAACTAATCGAACATAGCTTTTAGGTATTTACGTGCATATAAGAACAAAAATATTCAGAATATTTTTTATTCCATATTAAAATCATCGATAAAACCCCAGCGGCAATTCGATAGTAATATCTAAAACCGGCTCTTACCCATTTCAGGAAAACAGATAAGATTACGATAGACATCATATGAAATTGTCTTGAAAGAGGCTAAAAGTGAAGGCGACTGATTGATTTATGGCTTTGATTTTTAAACTGCTGTGACATGTTGATAGAAAACTGACAGATGAGTAATGTGCACATTAAGTGATTATGTCAGCGTGTGACGATTATCTTGATTGATTTATTTAAATTCTGAAGAAGTTTTTTCTTGCAACTTTTGACATTTACACTATATGCTGGTATTAGTGAAGAGGTTTCTCTGATAGTTTGATTGTCAAGGTTAGTTTATTATTTTCTATGTTAACATTGAACTTCACCTGAAGCCTTCATTACATGTCTTGACAAACTGCATATATTATTGGTATTTTCGACAGTACATTCGATATGTGGATAGAAGTTAAAACAATTTATGTCTACTTAAATTGTTCTAGCTTTTTAACGTTATTTTAATTATACTCTCCCTGCTTTACATTTTAAGCCAATCCAGGTGAAAAATTGAAAATGGGGAAGTTGTAACAAGTTTTAAAATAATTTTGTGCACTTAAGGTTCCTTACCCCGAAAAATATAACGAGTTTCTTAGGTCGACTTACATTGGCTTGCCAAATGTATTCCTCAAATATACATGCTTTAAGTCGACCTAAGTGTTGAAACGGTTGATATTAGTTCCGAAAAATTGATTTCCTAAGACGTCTTAAGTCAAAACCGTATTAATTTATGTACCTAATTGTTCAATCTATCACAAACAATTATTTCTATTATAAAAATAATGTCTAAGATAAGAGTGTGAAAGCCAAGTCAGCGGTTTTCAACTCAGTATTTGTTCCAACTCTCAGCTATGGTCATGAAATTTGGATAATGACCGAAAGAATAAGATATTGTAAATACAATTGCGATTCCATTAAGTAAGCCACCACTTGGTAGACCCAGGATGAGGTGGTTGGACCAAGTCCTTAAACTAGCCTGGTTGCGCTTGGGCATAACCCCTGATGAGTTAGAGTCCATGGCGGAGGATACGGTTGCCTGGAGATCTCTCGTTCAGAGGACCATTTAAAATTTAATGTTGCCCTCCTGTGAAGTGAACAAGATTAATATAAGATGTTTTACCTTTTAGTCACAGAGATAATAGTAATATGGGTGACGCGGCAGTCCAAGTTGGATCCGTGCGTAGTTTCTATTGCAGTTATCGTATTGTGCTTTCTATTGTTCTAAGTTTAGAGTGGATAGGACTGACAGTTTAATACCCACTCCGAACGAAGACAACCCCGCCGTAGAAGTCGACGCAACAGCCCACTGGGCCACGGCATCCACAACAATCCATTATAAAAGGGCACAAGATATATAGCACTAGTCAAAAACTAGAGCACTATTTTGCTTTTGAATGTCGGCATTGTTCATGGGTTTGTTAAAAAAAACAAATTCCCGCCTCATTGCGACCTATGTTCACATTGACCAATCTTCAAATCTGATCTGGCAAATGATATGTTCGGGGAGTAAATTTGATCACGGAGCTTTAGTACCTATGGGTGAAATGAGATGCCTAGATAAGTGTGACCCTTGCAACCACTATGTATACACAATATGTTAACACAGGAACCATGCCCCCATGGGTTAATATTAGTGGGTGTATATTCCTTAACAGGGGACTAAAGTTGATAGGAATGTCGAAGTATGAAGTAGAAGCTATGAATACAGACCCACTTGTCACACTCTTCGTCCATGTCAGTTTGGTTAAGGATCCTTTGTATTCCTGGATACCTGGATGTTCTTAACTAGAGTGTAATCCATAAAACCATCCGATCGTCTGATCTGCACGAAACTGGGATATGCTAATAAATTCCAATAAAAATAACCTGAAAATACGACTTGTCAATGTTCATTTCAGTTTTGTTAATAGAGTCGGCTAACGCCAGATCATTGCCTGTTTTTCTATTATTTCGCTAGTTTGTCACTTTACATTACATTCCGTCAACGTTTGATAACTCTCAAATGTACGTTTTAATATTCTACGGTTATTCACATTTTATTCAGCGATTCCTAGTTTTATAACATGCATTTTTTCCCTACAAATCGGGATGTATAATATAATATAACTGACTGAAAGATGACAGTTACTCTTAGGCCAAAGTAGGGCCGCTGTGAGGAGGCGGCTTAGCTGGCTCATACTGATGCTATTTAGCTCACTTGGATTATTAAAGTAGTAGGCTACTAAGTGCAGTTACCTACGAGTTCCCAGAGTGCTACAAGAGCAGATCAGATGATCTGTGGTTGCCACCTCCTTCTCATTCATCGTTGTGACGGATACCCATCCTCTGCGGGGATGAATGCCAATTGCACAGTGTCCGGTTATGACGCCGATGAGCTTCCTGGGTGAATATCTGCTAGGTCTAAGCAGATTGAGCGATCGTTTCATCGATACAAAGATGGCCGGTGGAACTCCCCCTATTTTAAGAGAGGAGGAAGAAGAACTTCACCTGACGAGTTCATTAGCATTCACATGAGGTGTATGTTAAAATGCTCTCCATTATCGCAATGGTTTTTACCAGGAAGGCACTAGACTGACCAAGGAGCTTCAAGGAGATACTAATATTATGTTCTGATACCCTGTAAATTGCGCAGGGGATCGGCCACCGTCTGGTTATCAGTTAACCAGTCTAATCTGGTGGGAATGTGTGGAGAATTTCTTCTCGAAGATGGCTTGCGGAAGTAGGCGGTCGGTGTCGTTGGAAAGAAAGTTTAATTCGTTCAGAATAGTTGAGTGGCCGAAGGTGAGTTTTGACTCTGAGTTGAATGACATAAGTATCATTAACATAAATGAAAAAAAAAACTGAAATGAAAGTAATAACTGGAATAAAATAGACTAAAGTAAATTTATTTAAAATTAATCTTGGCAGAACAATTTAAATCATTCGGTAAAGAAAATGCTATTTGACCATCAAGTTGGATCATGTTCAATAATGTAACTCTTGATTCTCTATAAGCTTATGATTATGCAATAATAGTACACATGACAGTGTTATAAAGGATGTCCACAAAATTAATGCAAGATTTGAATTACCGTGAACGCTCGATATAGTGAACAATGCATTAAAGTTCACAATATATATGCACACAATATTTTATATAGGCTATTCTAAACAGTGAACAAAATAAATCGATATTGTGAACTCATGTTTTTTTATTGTCTTTAAACATTTCCGTATGCAAAAACAAGCCTAAAACTCATTTGTGTCTTACAGTAGCCAGTATCCATCAATCAGTCAAATAGCCGTTAGTTCTATTCATTGCGTTGTGCGAGAATCTTGCACGATTATGTTTACATGTGGTGGAAGTTGAGAAATCATACTACATTTTTATAAACATACTCGTTACAGTCAACATGTCCGGTTTTTATTAGTTCACTATATCGAGCGTCTACTGTGTATCGAAAATGGATTTTTTAGTCTTGAGATTGTTACTGCTTAATTGAATCATCGGGGAAATGGCCTTCACGGCTTTAATGGCATTGCCGAAATTTGGTATGACTATTTTGCATAAATATGACTGAATTTCGTTGACTCAGCGCTTAATTTGCTTCTTTAATGCACGGGTGGCTGTGGGTTTGTCGGCATTGACCTTTGACTTCAAATAACCCCATATAAAAATCGAATTCTGTCGGACAAGGAAAAAAGCAGGAGAAGTGCAGTGAATTGTTTCATGGGCCGTATGGCGTGTGGCAACAGCTTGCGTTTGGAGCGTCTCTGACTGATCCAGTCTCCCTCAATTTTTAAATTAATTTCTTCACAGTTGAAGAAGTTAAACTACTATTCTGAGAATAGTTTGTATGCTATTTCCTTACTGTGGCCACCAAACTTTCATTATTTTTGAGATAGTGTGATATGTGGTTACTCTTGTAATGTTTAGTTTCCATATCAAAGGTTAGCTAGATGTTTTTTTACTAATGTTACGTCAAGTTCATCAATCTGCTTGGTCTGAAACTGACCCCGTGGTGGAAATTATCTGAATTATCCTCCTCAATCAACTGCTTGAACTTAACTACTACGTAGAATATTATATATTATACATATTCCTTATATCACAATATCATTTGACAAATCTTAACACCGACCATCTCCCATAGCCGTTTTGTTAAAAGAGACAGACGTCTATTTATTAAAGTCTGTATTGACATCGCTAGCCAGACGTCCATTGTACATGCCTTTCCATCCTCCCATTCCTGCATCAAAAGCAGTGGGTGCTATTGTATTCGCCACGGAGACGACCGACGCCACCATTTTCCTGGAAATAACTTGCACTAAAAGGAGTGCGAAAAATTCAATTACACCACCCCTGTGCAGGGGGCGCAATTAATTTTTCGTTTTCACCTCGTAAAATGGACGCCAAGCCAAGGCTATATCCTTGCAGTTGGCGATTCTGTCAAGTGCGAGTTAAAATTATTGTTTGCCAAAGGATGCACATCAGCTGCGGAAAAAAATGTTCTGCGCCGTTCTTGTAGGATGCGAACAACCATGCCAAGGTACAAAGAATTCAATATGGCTCCTGAACACAATGCAAAATGCTGTACGTGTACGTGTAAACGTATGGCATATACCCGCGATTCTTGCTTTAAGTTCCACCACTGGCGGTGACATCCCCGTGTAATAAATTTATCGCGCACATTCCTTTCATATCCATAAGAGAATTTTTAATTGTGTCCGTCGAAATAAGATTTATGGCGTCTGGAGGGTACGCTCTAGCGATTGCACAAGGAAACTCGCACACAACCAACTGACGTTGATAGCTACCTGTTATGTGAAAAAAAGAACATTTGGTGATTCTTTTAATCAAGAAACAGTCTTAGGAATTGCACAGACAGCTGAAGTTAACCATCCAACACAAAACCAACCACTAACACTCAAGATACATACATCTGTGTACTTGAAGTCAGTTCTCATTCATTCATACCACATCCGACACTCACATAAATCAAAATTACAACGCTAGTATCCGAGGATCTCAAGGCAGTAGCAGCAGGAAGCACTCTCCATGCGGAAGGCAGACAATGAAGGGACACCACCACTCCACCGCACACAAGCAAATCCTTCATGAAACCCAACTGACAGCTTAATTACCTAACGCTTTGTCATTCCCCGAAAGCCATGTCAGTGCATGTCAGGCAGGGAAATAAATTTCCCTCCCACGGCTTCCTGCCACTCTCATTCACTTTCGTTGACATTTGCATCCAACATGCTACCCCAATCCACCGCAACCGTCAGTGAATGGCGCCTCACCTTTTCGCCTCAGGGTTGGCATTTTACTTTCAATGTCGGTCGGTTGCTGTTGCTCTTCAGGGACAATTTATGTCAGAAAGCTTGCGACAGATGGCACAACCCCTAAAAGCCATTCCTTGATCTGGCAACAACCTGATTTATTTTCACGACTATCACAACTTTCAGTTACTCCCACCCACTAAATGAGGGTGGAGACACAAACATCCCCTGAATGCACCAGTAGGAACAATATTTATTGGGATGTGAACACCCCGACGCCACGCCACACCGTCCTCCGCCCAAGCATCCAGAAAACAGAAATATTTCACGATGCCAAGGATACACGCCGTCGTCGTCCAGAAGGGGGCTCCACGTCGGGTCGGGCGGGCTCCTTCGACTTTGTGCCACATCTAACTTTTCTTTGGGGCATTTTGGCTCGTTTCTCTCAAAGTGCGGGTGCTTCCGGTGAATGTGGGGATCAGGGTGAGAGTGCGAGTTGAAGTGGGAGTGAGATGTGAAAAATAGCGCTTTCCTTGTTTGTTTGCCATTGCCCAGGTGGGGGGTGGGTGAATGGCATGGGAACGAATGTCCTCCATGTGACCATCTCTGGAAGATCTTAAATTATGTTCTCATAAATCTTTTCTCAGTTGGCGGGCAAAATTAATTCTTTCTCTCACTCTTTAAGTGAAGCTATTTTTCGTATCCTTCGCATCCTTATCCAACGGACTGTGGACCGTGGCTCCCTTTTATGCTTAGACACTCTCGCTGCGCCCGGTACTTCGTGTCGTGTACTTTCGTCGCCTTCGATTTTCTGACTATCCCGTTCTCCGAACGATTGTTAGTTATTGGTAGACAACTGATAAAGTGAATTGCTTAAGGGAGATTTATCGACCAGACATGGGTTGCAGAGGGCTGGCTGTTGATGATGACCTCAGAAGTTGCCTCAGATTTGTTGGGTGCTGAAGGTTGGTTGAAAGGTCTGGAAAGGTCTCAGAAAAAGTTAAGAAGTGTTTTATAAATTATGCATAAATTTTATTGCGTAGAAGGCGTTAAGAAGACATGCCTTAACGAATGGAACAGGTATTCAAATTGGAATTTATAATTCCATGACAAACAGGGGACAAACTGAAGTACGGATTATGAAAGGGTGCAATGGGTATTTGAGTGTCCTTACACTATAATTTAAATGTATATAAATTGAATTCAAGGGATACTTTATGTCGCATTCTGAACTCATAATTTGAATTCACATTTATGAGAATGTATACACCAAACTAAATGTAATATTTAGTCTCACTATCAACAATGACTCACACTTTGTGTACAAATACGTGCCAAGTTTCAAGTAAATTGTAGAGGATACAATTTGCCTATTGTCTACTGCAATTTCGCCGTTTTGTCACACAAAAATGTTGCTATTTTTTATGAAAAAGGCTTGTTTTCTTAGAAAATTAATAAACTTTCATAATTTGAATAAAAAAAAATAGTAAAAAGAAAAATTGTATTTTCTATGCTTTGTCACCAAATACTACCAACAATACCCACAAGAACTGACGACATGTAAGATTTGCACTCTATTGAACGAAAACATTCTGAAAAAGATGGATATGATGGCTACCATACAGAATGGTTTCCAGAAATGTGGCTTGTTTGCATTAAACCCATCTTTAGACATAACAGTGGATGCTGCACTGGGGGAAGATCCTAGGATGATTAGGATCGCAGCTTGAGTGGAATATTAAATAGAACGT
The DNA here is from genome assembly GCA_964034865.1 of Eristalis intricaria. Taxonomy (NCBI): domain Eukaryota; kingdom Metazoa; phylum Arthropoda; class Insecta; order Diptera; family Syrphidae; genus Eristalis; species Eristalis intricaria. The sequence goes on from OZ035877.1 coordinate 13,443,309, forward strand.
TATCTTTAATAACGAAACCTTTAGTAAAAATGGAGCAAGAACTAACTACTAATTACAGTAGACCCTCGATAAAGTGAACTAATTATAACAAAGCTTTTTCGGATCTTAAATGGATTTACATTACTAGAACTTTTTTTCAGTACTTAATAATCTGATTGATATTATTTTCAAATACATTAAGAAGAGTACTATCCAATATTTGTTAATTCAGAAGAAAAACGAACATAAAATTATTTTATTCTTGAGTTAATATTTCTATTGCTTCTGTTCTAACTTCAGCAAACTGGAAATCGTTTCTGCCTTCAATTCACTTTGATCGGCGCACTCAAGATGCGGAATTGTACACATTCCCCTAAGTGTCCTTGTTCAGGTTCATCAATGGCTTCTACGATGACCCAGTCTCTAACTTCTTGTATTGACATGTTGTGTTCTGTATCTATAATTCCAAAATATCATTAATTTCTTATAACTGTCATTGAATCTAAGTCTCGGGCAGTGTCCTTTGTAATTTTTAAGTATAATTTATTTTTATTCTTGTAATGGTTGACTTTGATACATCATACTTTTCAGCTAATGCAAATCCAGGTATCCAGCGTGGAAATTTTCACTTCACTTTAATCGATACAAATCCATGCATTTTTTGTTAATATTCCATTAGGCATGAATTTAGCTTCTTCTACACATGAAACGGAAAAAGAAACACGAACCACACAAAATTAATTGAACAAATATAACCACGAATTGAGCCATCCTACACAATTGGCAATTGTTGTCTCTCTATAGACTGCAGGGCCATTTACAGCTTAAAGACAAATGTCAGTTATTTAATCCCTAATATCGCACACAAAACGATCAAGAGAAACAAGAAAAAATATAAAAACGTTTACAAAAAAAATCACATTTTAGAGTTTGAAAATTTCGGAAGTTCGCGTTATACAGAAGACAATGTAAAAATTTGCCGATTCAAATTTTGGAGAAATTCACGTTATCGAGGGACGTACATTCCGACATTCCCGTTTTGAATTTGAAGAAAAAAATGAGATTGTGCCTTAGGATATGAATGAAAAACTAGAAATCAATACAAATCATATTTTTCTTAAGCAGAGAAATAAAATCGTGCTAATCGAATGGAATCGTTGTGCTGGACGTTGCGAGGGAGCGAGAGAACTCCAACTTCGAACCCTTTAGATCCCGGTTAGAAAGGGTAATTCAGACCCCCTCATGGGGAGTAGTCGGTCAACGTCTTGCAGCGGATTTTATATCAGCTGTAACCTATGGCCGACTTACATATTTTAGCGTAGTTGTAAGGTAGTGGGTAAGCTGTTTATGTTAATTATTATAAAAAATAAAAAAAAAAATAAAATAAAAGAAAGAATGTGTATATATATATGCATAACGATATATGTATGCATTATGTATATAAGGATATATGCGTATACGAATGTGTATATAGCTATACAAATGTGTATATGTATATATACGTAGATTAGCTTAAGATAGTCTGTAAGTTTTATTTTAAGGTAGAATGTAAGTTAGCTTGTAGTTTCTTTAAAAAATAATATGTTCGGTCATTAAGTTTTTAAATTTTTTTCTTATTATTTATTAGTCATGTTAAAATTTTCTTTTTACAAAATAATGTTAGATTAAGTCGAAAGACATAGAATAAGTTTAAGTTTAGCTTAGAGTACCCGCTTAGGGTCAGTAAGTTAGATTAAGTAACTAACACTGTTCGACCAACTAGTAAATAATAAAAATTAATGAAAATGATCGAATGGAATCGTGTAAGTTAGGGAAACATTTTTGTTTTAGACCGTGTAACCATGTAAAATCAGGATTGGGTGTATATATATATATATTCACATCGAAAGCTGCCTGTTTCTTCATACTGAACAATTACACCTTTTGTATATCCATGTTGGATGTTGGATTTGTTTGTTTTCCTTCATAGCATCTCCTGCTATTGAGATAAATTCTAATAAATTCTGTTTACTTTTTTATTTATTTTTTTGTCTAGGATTGTATGTGTGGATTCGCATTTAAGATACATTTTTCAATTTCAATCGCTTTTTAATGTATAGCCCCGCCTAATGTTCAAGTACTCAGTTGGAGACCAGTTCACCTTGCCTCAAACGTTACAAATGGTGTTAGTGTAGCTGACTGAATTCTGGAATCAGTCAAACATTCTACAGTTTCTCAAGGATACTACGTATTAAATCTTAAATTAAAAACAGTAGTAGGGTGACTGTCTCTTTACAATCTAAAAGTAACTTTAAAGTAAATTAGTTGCTCGGGTGAGAGATGATTTTCGTATACATAAAAATAATAATTAATAAAATAAGCGGAAAATTCGCGAGGTAATTTGCTGCATACGTGAAAAAAGGCTTAACCAAAAATTTATATTTTAAATATGCAGTGAAAGTCTCCTGTTAAATTCGGTCAGGAAATAAATGCCGGGAATATTAATTCGGTGCGGAATTTTTTGCGAGTTGTGAAATTCTTGCTTTTTGCGTTTTCGAAAGGCAATGAATGGAACACGTAAAAATGTAACGATAAAAATGTACGGATGGTAATTAAACCAGATGACAGAAAAATCGTTTCTTGCATTCCTTAATATGATGCGTTTTTCATAAGATATGGGATCCTTATTTGAGATATGTATGACAAAGGTCACCCGTCTCCCTATAACTAAATAATCAATCATTGTCGCCTTATTGCACCATTAGAAACAGCAGCTAATTTGGTATCAGAATGTAGTCAATATGGTACATGCTTCGTTGAACTGTTCATAGAGTGTGGTTTCGTGTCCAGCATGAGTCTTTCCTAGATGCAAAATATGATCCACAAGCAGTGTCTTCGGGCCTGTCTCCTTTTGTATCATGTCAGTATTCTGAGAAATTCTACATGGATTTGTACAGCGAGGACAACATGAACGGGATTTTCTTCTTTAATTGGCGCTATAGTCCGGGGTGGACCTGGGCCTCAACCAACAAGCCTCTCCAGCTAGCACGGCCTCTGGCTAGCTGTCTCCAGTGTCGCACGCCAAGTTGGTTGATGTCCTTCTCCACCTGATTGCGCCACCTTCAACGCGGGCGTCCTCTGTTGCGTTGTCCCACGGGTTCGGAGTCGAAGACTCTCCGGGCCGGAGCTGAGTTGTCCATACGCTCTACATGGCCAAGCCATCCTAGACATTGGATCCGAAGACGCCTGACTAGACTCATGTCGCTGTACAGCCCGTACAGTTCGTGGTTGAATCTTCTCCTCCAGAAACCGTCAACGCAAACAGGACCAAAGATCGCACGCAGAGCTTTTCTCTCGAAAATACCAAGGACTTCCTCATCCTCTTCTTGCCCGGCCCATTCCACCGCACTTCCTGGATTGCGGTGATGTCTGCTTTGTAGCAGTCCAGGGCCTCCGCGAGTTCTTCGGCTGCACGTGGTCTGTTAAGTGACCTAACATTCCACGTGCAGAACCGAAAATCGCTGTCCTTGTAACGTTTGCTGGGGTCGTCAACATTAATTCCGTCCGTATCCGAGGCAGTTGGTTGTCTCTGAACCATTATATTTTTACGTGATGAACGGGATATGTAACTTTATTATTGACTAGCGACTCGCCCCGGCATTGCGCGGGGCACTGTAGATACAAATGTGGTATCAGTGCGGAGTGATCAATAATGCAGTGAATCTTTTCTATAGCGGATATCCGCATGACCATCATAATTGTCTATTGTGTAGGGTTGCCTGGTCTAGCAGGGTTACGAAAGCTATTTCTTAAAATCTACAAATCAAAACCGAAGTATTTGCGTGGCTCTGTTTTGTCGAAATTTCAAGTCAATCGCTTAAGAACTTTTTGAGGTATGCGGATACTTACAAAACAACGTAAAATTTTTATTTCTATAAATTTGAAGTTTCTTGTGCTGGCGTTAATTTTAACGAATGTTGTGATAATTAGGGCTTACACCATGGATGTACTAATATGCCACGAATTAATGTTCGATTCGTATTTTGATTCATCATTAAAGATGTTAGTTTTCATTTTGCCGCAGTTCAGTCTAGGAAAAATATATATGGCTTTTTAATACGACGATATCATTTTAAGCCACCATCAAGCACTCTTCGCCGGATCATCCTGTGTGAGATCTCTTGGAATAACATTATGGGCACGTATATGAAACGTCGATGTGCTACAGTAATAGTTGACTCTTAATCTTTTTTGCTTGGTTTCTTGAGAATCTCTCGATAAATTAAAAAACAATACCTTATGTACACATATGGATATGCATATGACTATTTAGAGTCATAGATTAAATACGTGTTTCAGTTTTTATGTAGTATATAATATGTAATTATTTTGTTGTATTTAAAAGAACATATGATCTTTAATAAAAATAAGAATTGTAAATAATAGACTTTAGGATTATTTTGGAATAGGTTAAAATAAAAGTTTTTAAACTATTTTAAGTTTGTTTTTTTTTTTTTCAATGTGATATTAGTTCATAAATTTGTTTGTATTTTTTAACCAGATTGAATTCAATTTTATATTCGATTCTTAATAATAATAATAATATGGGTGGCGCTACAGTCCGAGGCGGTCCTGGGCCTAGCTTCTCAGCCACCACTCGTATTGTGCGTGCTATTGTTCTTTCACGAGTGGAAGGGACCTACAGTTTAATGCCGAGTCCGAACGGCGAAGTTGAGACTTACATTCTTATTTAGTTGTTAATATTGTGAATTAACTCGGCAAACGAAGCTCTGTATATCTTTGAAATAAATGATAATGGATATGAAATGGATATGAGTCACTAACTAGCCGTTGGCTGTTGAAAGTTTCAAGTGAAAGTTGTTAAAAATAAAGTTTTATAACGAATAGTGAAAAGAGTATAGTTTTAACTACTGATTTGATTGATATATACCTAGATCACAAAAATCGAATTTCTTAAAAACTATTGTTAATATGATATTGCGTCTTGGCTAGCACTGTACCTTTACAGACGACCTGGTACATAGGTCCGAATTATGCTAAATCAATAAATACCAATTACGGTTGGAGTAACAATGTAAATCAAGAGCTGACTGTGGGTGTAATGTTACTCGGGCCAAAGCTCACCAACATTCGTAAATTAGTAGTCTTAGGTTAGTGTAAGGTAGATGGTTTGCTAGTACACAATTAAGCCATATTCGTCCATTGTGAACATTCAGCATTTTCAACGAAAATATTTGTATAAGCTTTACCCGTCAATTCCGTGGACATTTGAGTAGGGCACGTGTCCTAAGCCAATTACTCAAGCTCAGGTATTTTAGTCGCCTGTACGACTGGCATACCTCGGGGATATTCTTACCCCTAAGCCGCAGGGGGAAAGTAGTAGTCTTAGTAGTCAATGGGAAAAAACAGTTCGATTTCCCCAGGAGTGTTTATCGACGATTAAAATTTTCTGCTGAGACAGATGGTAAGTACTGGGAACAGTTCTAGGCAAACCATTGCAAGGGCGGTTTCTTGTAGCTCCGATCATTAATCGACAACTCGATCTGAAGGAGATACATAAGCTACATGCATATGTCCAGTTCTCTGGCACAATGATTAGTCATGTTGATACTTCTACACATCAAAGTTTGGTGGTAATGAACGCCTTAACTAGGTACTAATTTTTTTGCACCAAGGCCCCTACCACACACTTCTAAGTTCCAACGGAGATTCAGCATATAACCTCATTTCTAATCAACATGTAATACGCTTGATCAAGGCTTAGAGCAAGCCCACGCAGCTATGATATAGATATAGAATGGTGCTTACCCGAAATCGCAATTTGATTTGACCCAACCAGTAAAAGTCAAAACCGACAACATATAATTATTATTGAGAATTTGCCCGTCTGTTACTGGAAGCTTGTATACGACACCGTGTGATCCCACAAAATCTCTGCTATAAATCATAGGTCTTCCGTTAACAATTACTCTTTCGTCCCCTTAATTAATCCACATCCTCAGGCAGCCGGATGTCGTTTATTTACTCCTCCATCAAACCCACAAACTATCAATTTCAACATAATAATTCCTTCGACCATTTGCAAATCAGCAACAATCACCCGCATCGGCCGATATCCCAAAATCAATTTGTCATCCTTCACATTCCCCTTGGCTGACAGTTATGCCCATGCCCCGTTGGCAAGCTGTACGATGATGCCACGACTACATAATGTCCTGGGACGTGCCGAAGACAGGAGCAACAACAATGCAATCATTGACATGAAAAATTACTCTGCCAACTCTGTACACAATAATCGATTTCACATCGGAGTCGGTCTTCGGCAAACAGATACCCGCCAGCACTGTGTGCGCGCCTTCAATCAATTTCGAATAACGGTCTGATCATAAATCGTAATTATTATTAATATATTATACCCACTCCCCAAAGAATAAGTATATAAAAAAAACCCACCGCCGCACCGCTGCGTTGGTGCTGCCAACGACCGCCACCGTCGCCACCGCCACCACCGCCGCCGCCATACCACCGTCGAGCAAACATCATCGCAGATATTAATCAAGTCAGCGAATTTGTTTTCGGGGTTCGATCCCCAACCCCATTGTGGCCAAAGAGAGAGGACCGAACACGGCACAGTTTCACCAAAATAATGTATGCCGCCTGAGGCAAAACTGACGACGACTACGACGCCGCCGACGACGACGACGATGATGATGATGACTGCTTGCATGGCATAGTGACAACCGGGGTGGGCCTCTCACCGAAGACAAAAAAGATAAATGATTAGCCATCAGTTCGGCCTTGAGGAGTAATTAGTTAGATTAGATAGAGAAAAATGTTCGTACATTCGTTTGGATGACAGCACCCCGAAGTTATTTGTCGGTTCGGATATCAATTTTTGTCCATTTGTCAAAATAGGGGTCATCAGAAGTGCCTCGACGTGGGCCGGGTGTGATTTGCGGTGATATTAGATTTGTGTCTCTGCCTGCCTCTTGGTTGATTCTAAGTCATAAATCTTCGTGTCGTTCTCTGGGAGTACGGTGGAAGGTCAATGTTGATAATCATAGGTTAGGCTACAGATGTTTTCCTCACTTTTGCTTGTCAATAAGCGCACACGTTGGTGGGGACTCTTTATCCTTCAGACTGCTGAAGGCCGTAAATGTAGACTGACAGCGATTATTCTGATAAGATAGGAGGTAGAAAAAGACGCTGTAGGGTATTTGGAAAGAATCAGACTTCACAAAGTAATTTACGACTTAAGTTTATTGCAAGTTATTAATTTGGAGCTAAGGATGAATGCAATTAAAGCAGCAAGTATCGCGTAGCTTTTTGTGGTTTAGGAAAATGTTTTAATACGTTTTCTTCCTCTTATCTGGACAAGACACTCCGGTCCCGCGACTGCCCTTAAGAGAAAGTATTGTATTTTGCAAATGGTATTTACTGATACATAATTATACCGAACCTGTTCAGATACTTCGATTAGGTAGGTAGTTAAATAGGACTGACTAAACCGGATTGGCCCGTGCTCCACATATGTACATAGACGTCAGTTTGGAATCGTTGTGCTGTTGCTAATGAATAAAGGACACTGTGAAACGAACATTTTTTTCCATTTAGAATTTATTTTATTACCTGATCCTTGTCCCTTTCGGTTTGGGCTTGAGTTCAAATTAATTACAATTGTTAATTATTTTTCATTTCATTTAATTTATTTCTTGTTATCGCTTTACATTTAGAATATTCCATTCTTTTTGAAGTACTGGGCTTAGGATATAACATTTTTTTTAAGTTAACATTCTAGTGACGTACATATATTTTCATATACCAATTATATTTCTTATTTCAATAACAAAATATATACATTTATAGAGTTTTATATTTCAATATTAAAAATACATTTGTCTGTTATTATTTTAATAACTTTCGCTTAGGAACATTTTCTTGGATTTTTAACAATGCAATTTTTTTAAGCATATCTTATTTCGGTATGAAGTTCGTAAAATATAGTTGGAATAATAACGTCGTATTGCCGTCGACCATATTCATTTCATTATACTTTTTTATGTAGCTGTGGTACTGTTTAAAGGTTAAAGTCGTTTTCGAGTCGTTGCATGTCGTATTGTTTCCCATACTTAGCCATATATTCTTTTTTTTTTGTAGCCTTTTGGATATACTTTGTGTTTACCGTATTTGACGTCTACTAGTCGAAAAAAACATTGACGTAGAACATCTGCAGGACACTGAAGGCTTAGATGCAACAGCGCGTACCTGGTTTAACAGAAGGCAGTTACATAATCGACCACGTAGGTATTGCGTTACCTGAGGTGCAAATCTAATCTAATAATTGTCAGTTTTGGTAGGGTATCGGAAAGTTATATATGTCGATGTGTTCACAAATGTTATTGTATACAAAAACAGAGATTTCTGGCACTAAACTCAGTACCTCTCTGTTCGAGTATGCAAATGGCAGAGTCGACTCTCGATAATTCGAACTCATTGTCAGGTCCCTTGGAAAAACCTTTATAAGTCGAAAAAAACCTATTTTTTTGGTGCGCTCGTTAATTCAAAGTGATTGCTCAGTCGGGCTGCTGTAATTCGACATCAGCAGCTAGTTTTCTCTCAGTAAATCGATTTTTCGGGTTGCTGTGGCGTTGTGGGTAAGTGCGTCGATTCCTAAGCAGAGGGAGCCAGTTTTGATACCCGAATTTACCACCTTTCATATTTCACTGCTCCACCTCTTTCAAGTCACTGACAATGCTCAAAGAGTATTCCTGTCTAGAAAAAGCTTCTCAACTTCGTCGTTCGGAGTCGGCATTAAACTGTAGGTCCTTTCCACTCGTGAAAGAATAATAGCACGCACCAACACGAGTGGTTGCTGAGAAGCTAGGCCCAGGTCCACCTCGGACTTTAGCGCCACGCATATTATTATTATTATTAAATCGATTTTTCTGCAATTCGGTGTGTTTTTTAATAATATGTGTCAAATTATTGATGCATACATTATATAGGTAGGTAAGTAGGTAGGTAGGTGGCAAAGCCTTCATGGGTATTTTCCTCACTTAGACCTTTAAGTTCCGTTGTGTAATTATACCTATAACCAGTTCGCGGTTTTAATGAACTTGAGGGTATACTTTATGTTGGAAGTTGCTACATCCTCAAGACTATTAAGAAAGTAGCTACCCATATATTTTTCCTTGTCCCGGTAGTTAAATACGGTTTCCCCTTCCTCTTCATCCATGCAGCTACATTACATACATATGAACTTATATCGTTTTCGTGCAGCGTTCCAACTCGACAATTTCGCGTTATTTTGACTTCTCGTTAATTCGAATTTTTTGGAAGGTCCCTGGAGTTTCGAATAATAGAGAGTCTAGTAACTAACGTTAATTACAAATGTGTAGTATGGATCGGATCTCACTTGCGGTGATAGACATCAAGGTATGTACGTCCTATTGGCGAAAATAGTGACTTAGCTGGCGTGGATTTCCACGTTCAACCTGTTGCTAATTTGATTCATTAAATCACAAATTAATAATGGTGATAAATCGTGTATTTGCCCCGACTTGTTTTGGAAATTTTTCGCTAGAAATGGACAAAATATGTAAGCGATTTGTTAATTCTTGCATCTAATATGAGAATATTTTTCAACTTAATATTTCCACAGTAGGCTTCTGAAAACTTAACGTTGTTATTGTTGTGTAACTAAAAGTAAACGCGTAGGAAATGAAAAGCATCTATTTGATTGAACCATTTTTAGTAGTTTTAATTTCTGTCTCACCCAGCAAATCTGTCGGATTCATTGGCTTAGTATGCGACGCTTGAACTATTTTCAAATCACAGCGCATGTAGACATAAGGTTACGTAGATTTATTCTGTGTAAATATAGATCTTATGACAGGAAGAGCTTCGGGTGATATCAATTCAATTCAATTCATTTTTAATCAGTTACCGTAATGTTTTGGACGCTTTTCTGCAGAATGTAGTTAAAATATATATTTATGTACATATTAAGTACAGTATTAAATTAAGTGTCTTTCTCCTATTTTGGGATTAATATAATGGCGAGTTGAATGTTTCATCCGACCATCATACCATACATACAGTATCGGACAAAATTTAAGCTCCCCTCCTTTTCAGTACGGTTTTGTGAATATCTCTTCTTCCGTAAGTCGGATTTTAAAAAAGTTCTGTACTATTCCATCAAATAAAATATATAATCCAGAACAAAAACCGGTTTTCTTCAATTAAAGACACAACAAATGATTGGGTTTGTACTAATTCATAAGTGGGACAAAACTAAAGCACCCTTTGTCGTACGCCGAGGTGGAATTCCAAGCAAAACAACCCATCACAATGACAAATTGCTTCCTACGACAACATTTGGTTCTCTTTTACAGAAACGTACTTAAATCCTAAAGAAAACATAAATTTGCCATATAATTTTAACTTTTACGTGTTTTTTTTTTTTAATATTTACACTTTGTGAGTATAACGGTGAAATAAAGTATATTGCAAAAGAAAATTACAATAAATCCATAAAATAGTTGTCGAAATATTTATATACTGGGAGTTTTTTAATTTTATCGCGAATCTTCCTATGTTAAATGAATTCTTGTATTTCTTTTTGTAACAAATCATATGTTTCCGTGTTTGTTTTGTTATAGCTTCAAAAATGAGGGTAAAATATAAAATTCACTTTCGTCACTTCTGTCTGTCACCCAATACCCTGCAAATACTCAATTTGTTCATGGGGGTGCATTCTTTTTGTCCGATACTGTATATTAATTAGTTCCCTGATTAGCTACTACATTGAAGGTCTACGGTATAATATCCGGAAGCTATTGTCGGCAATTACGAGTTTTAAAACCATATACTTGCATTGACTTCAATTTCTATTGGCGTTTGTAGATTTTCAAGAATATTTAATTCGAATAGTTATTTTATATTTAACTGTACAAGTTCTTGTAAGCTGCTTGTTGCTCCGTTTTGATTTCAGGAGTTATCCCGTTTTTGAACTTTATTATAATTTTAACGACGCGATTTTATTTTTGATCTTTCACTTAGCTTGGTGTGTATTGCGTCACCAGTATTACCCCTTAGAATTGACTCCAGTAATACACACAATTTGGCAAAAGCAGTGGCGGCAGTGGCGCTGTGGGTCCATGTGTTAGCTCGTACGCATTTGAACATCGCTGCCTGATGGACGAATATCAGTTATGGCAGTTGGACAGATAATATGTTTACTTTCGAACAAATTTGATTACAATAAAAAGGTTATATTGAGTAAATCTTAAAAAATTATAATTAATAAAAAAGGAATGGACTTTTTCTGGTTGCCTCTGAACCATTTTTTATCCAACGCCTAAGATGGCTAGGCCATGTAGAGAGTATGGACAACTCAACTTCGGCCCGTAGAGTCTTCGACTCCGAACGTAACAGATGACGCGTTTAACGTGTTTAAGGTGGTACACCCAGGTGGAAAAGGACCTTAACCAACTTGGCGTGTGACTCTGGAGGCAGATCGCCAGAGACAGTGCTAGTTGGAACGGCTTGTTGATTGAGGTTCAGGTCCACCCCGGACTATTGCGCCAAATGAAGAAAGAAAGAAGAAAGGATTTTTTAGGAATAATTCCATCATACATGATTTTTAAGTAACTTAAACCGTTTATTTTTTCCCGATTTTGCAACATTTTTCATTGATGCTTCGCTCATATTGGTCGCAGCGAGGTGCTATAATACATAAAGCCTTCCTCGATACATTATGGACTATCTAACACATAAAAATGTAAACTCAAATCAGTAGTTCCTGATATTACTGCGTTCAACCAAACAAACTCTTCAGTCTAATAATATTTCTAGCTAACTCTGCAAAACATTATTTTGCCATATAAATTATTTCTAGTGAATATTTTGATAGTCAATCAAAAAATATCTAACGTATTGCAAGTTTGTGGAGATGTGTATATGACTGAAAGAGGAGTGAAGCGCTGTGAACGATGACGGCCCTTGAAAATAACAAAATACCCAACATTCATTTTGTAATACGCTTCTCCTCCGAACTTGGCATTCAAAATGCTGGCTTCGGCAAACGTTTTCGTTTGACGAATCATAAATAAAAATGAACAACAAAACTGTGGTACAAAAAATAAAAAATAAATTTTTGTAGTGGATTACGCTTATCAGTTAGGGGTATGAAAAATAGTTTAAGTCCTAAGAATCGGTCAAGCCGTTTCGGAGGAGTTTTGTTACAAACACTGGGAAAAGAGAATTTTATTTATTAGATTAGTATTGGTATAATATTAGCAGAGATTAGTAGCGTATATAATTAAGGAATGTAAAGCGTAGACTTCTCTTCGGAGTATTTTTCTGACATAAGTACTGTGCAAATACGATTAAAGAAGCTGTTAAGTTCATCGCCCAAATACTTAAAATGTTCCACATTTCAATTTCAACTTACTTCTGGCAATCGTCATCGTAATTCAATATATCTTCATTCCCGTTTCAAGTCTTAAACTGTAGAAAAATCCTAAGCTTAAGATAATAACAGAACCATACTTTTTAGAACGTCCAAATTCGTTACAATGTCAATACTTTTGTACCACATGATTGTCAGCAAACAGACATGTGTTCACATAAATAATTACATATCAATTTACACGGACTCTGGTCCTTACACGTGTATACCACCTTTGAGTCTGATTTATGCAGACATCGCCATTTCTTCGCCCTAGTCTCAATTGTACAATGATTGACAAAAATACCATCAAATCACACGTCTGATTGACCATCCATCTATTCGTGCCAGATGATGTTTCCTGTAATTAACCGTCGACCATGATCTCGTGCTCGCAGGATATCGTTATCACCACCCTGCACAAAGAAACAGCAAAATAACTTTTTCCTCACATCCCTGGTGGTGATGGTGCGCCATCCCCATGTCGAACTTATCCCAAAGTCATTTAGGTCATTAATTTTCTAGGACCTTACAGCCCAAACAACAAGCGGGAAGTCGATGGCCAAAGCCAGAGGTGGAGTCGGGAACATGCAAGTCACTTCAAAATTCATTAATCATTTTCGTTCGCTTGTCGTTTACCCTTAAATGGAATCCACTCTAACTATGGAATCATAAAACTCAAATAACGTCCGTAAATGACGGGCCATCAATAACCTCACTTCCCCGACACACAGTTGATTTCTTCGCAATTTTTCCCTGTCATGACTTCACGGGTACCGGGTGGGACGCAAGAAAAAGGAAGGAAGTTGAACTATCAACACATCGATCAAAGCGAAAGTCAAACAGAAACCAACACTCCTGCGTTCACCGCTCCCCAGTGGCAGCTCTGACACCCAACAATAGAGAGAGAGGAAGACCAACCAACAAGTGAACAAGTTGCCATCCGTATTTTGTTGCCGGCGACGATGATGAAGAGGAAGGCGAAGGTGACGTGATGTCCGATTGGCACTGGGTGTTGATGTTGGGTGTACATGGAACTAACTGGGGCACGGAACTTTAACTTCCCCCCATCTGCCGCGACCTTCCTTGGCTTCACATTGCGTATAAGAATGCTTCTGGTAAGGACGCCTACATTGAATAGAGAGGGCGCGAGATGGGTGGCGCACAACGCTGGCAAAGCATTTTCCGCAACTTGTCATCTAGTGAGTGCTGGTGTCAGGAAGCGAGGAAGTCATAGGGGCAGTGCGGTGCGGTGCGATGCGGTGACTGGCTTTCAAGGATCGATTTCTTCTGATGCTGTGGTTCGATATTGGTTTGAATTTTAGTTTGAATTTACCTCCATCAGTTCCTTTGACATGCATAAGTGGCAAAAGATGACGGAAGCCGAGTGCTGAGTGGCTGAAGTGTTTGGTATTCGGTGGTTGCGGGGAAGAATTTCAATTAAAATAAAGAGCCACTTGAGCGAGGGAGTTTTTCTATTCCTTTTGGGGCTGTTTGAAGAGGAGAGTATTATTTTTACGTGACGACTTCATATTCAGCAGAGCATGAATTAATTATTATTTATTCTTCCTGTCATTCCTATCTTTGGGTGGTGAATTTTAAAATGTCCAAGAATTTAAGCCAGCTGATCACTCATAAAGCGCTTCATTCCCTGGTTAGGTGATGAAAATGTCAATACATTCTGCATCAGCTTATGCTGAGTGATGAAGCTCATTTTGGTCTATTTGGGAAATCGAAGAAAGAAGATGATAGAAGATGGTAGAAAATCGATTGCGATTTGAGTGATTCTGGTGCGACCATTTTACTGCCTGGAATGAAGTTATCGTTAGATGCTGTTATCCTTCTGAAATAGGTCCTATATAGATTATTAATTGTAGCATGGAATATTGGTTATTATGTGATAAATTGCATGGATATATTTGTTCCTGATACATTAAAATCTGAATAGGACGTCGAGATCATGCGACTGAACAGCGGATTCTTACTAAGAGAAATTACGACCATTTTGCGGGTATTGCATTCCGCACTTATCTCAAGCTTGAAAAACGCGTTACGGCTATAGTGCAACATCAAGCGGTTGATGAAAATCTGGGGCATCTCAATTCTTTCTGCGGGAAATTCAAACATAACAAGATTGTTGTTATATTTGCTCCTTATAGTCCTTGATCCAGTAAACCTACGAACAGGTTGAATTTAGATTCGATTAATCGCCTTTTTTTCAAAAATGACTAGGTTTATTTGGATGTTCCAATATGATACCAGCTTGTTTGGTCAAATGTTATGGAACTGATTCATATAAAGAATTTGTAACCTGGGAATTATTATTAAAATTAAGTATACCATATTTTGTCTATAGTAAGACAATAGTTATTTACTTATGTACTTCATAAACAAGGATCAACAAATTAAAAATACAATTGCATACATTCCGTACTCGCCGGGTTATATAATACAACGTTTTCGTTTGACAGTTTTAATGTAAATACAGTGGACTCTCGTTAAATTGAACACATACAAAACCAGGGCCGTTTAAGTCAATGCTTTGTTAAAGTTACGGACCAATGAAAAAAAAATAATATTTTTTATAAATATATTCACAAACTGTAGAAGCTGTGTTCGGGCTTACGGTGGTAAATCATCACCTTTCACCGTGGGCGTGAGGCTTCGCCAAGGGTTTTGTTTACATGGACTGGCCGAGGAATGTTTCACACTGGGAGAGTTCACCGTAAGTCATCTTCTTTTCGCAGAATAACTAAGTATACTCAAATCTTCCCAGACGGAAATCCAGCGCTCACTCGATAGGTTGTATGTGCCGTATGTGCTGATGTTGGGATAAAGTTATGGCAATTTCCAGATAGCCTGCATAGGCGCATTGCAGCAGGCGGAGAAGTTAGATACTCAAACTTCGCCGCCTGCTGCAATGCGACTCCTTCTTCTTTACAAGTGATGGGAGGCCTAAGCTGAGCTGAACTTTCCTGTAGGATTGGACAAACTGGATCAGTTTTGAATCAGCTTGGAAGATCTGTAATCAGGACGGCCGATTTTAGTATCAAAGCTAAGTTAGCGGTTTTGAACTCAAATCAAATTTGAGTAATGGGTGAAAGAATAAGATCGCCAATACAAACAGCTTAGATGAGATTTCTTCGTGCTGTTGAGGGAATTACTCGCCAAGATAGGGTGAGAAACACGGGATTGCGTGAGGGAATGAACATTGAGCAGCTGTTTTTCGTACGGAAAGGGTTATGCTTCGGTGGTTTGGTCACGTGGCGTGATGGTGGGGACCGTCGCGCCACGAATGCGATTCCATCCGGTAGGCGACCACTAGCCAGACCCAGGATAAGGTGGTTAGACCAAGCCCATAAACTCGTCTGGTTACGCTTGGGCAATGTGATAAGTGAGAGTCCATTTCATGCGAGTCAGAAATTGAAGATGATGACAATAGCCATGTTTTTTTTTTTTTCAAAAATCTATAAATAGTGAAGTAGGATTTTGCACGTAAGGCACAAACAATAACCTACTGCCTATAACTGCCCTTAATATCGGCAGTGAAAAGTGGCTGCCTATAAAAATTCGACTTTGATTTTTTTTTCATACATTTTTACATCAATTTCGAACAAATAAATTTCTTTTTCATATATTTTGACAGATAAAAATCAAAGCCACTACTTTTTTCTGAATCTTACTTCACACTAATCGATATCGATGAAAAAAAAAACACGGCTAATGAGTATTCAGTCAGAAAACATTTTTTGTTTGATTGTACACTTTCCCTTGTGCTACACGTTTTGTAAAGCCCATTCTCGAAGACTCTTCTGAGCTGTCAGTTCGGATAATGTTAGTTCGTTCTGCCTAGCCCATTCAATGGCTTTATTGAATAGTTCAAATGCTTCCTTATCAGTCAAAGCAGGGAATCCCCTTTTATGAAAGGCGTTCAAATGAAGATTCAAATTTAAACGATTTGGCTGTCACAAAAAAATTGATCAAGTTAGAGAGGTTTCAACTTCTTCCTTGTACAATTTATAGAATACAAAATGAAAAAATTCAAGTTACTTAATATTAAGATCTGTCTGTTCAAGTGGTAAATTGGATTGTTCAAGTTATCGTATGTTCAAGTTACCGAGAATCCATTGTAAAACTCAAATTTAACGTTTTTAAGTTTACTTGCCAAGAACCACCTTCATCGTGTTTGCCATGATGTCTTTTTACACTGCCGGATCCATTCACTGTGTTATGAGGCGAATAAGACTCACGCCAAACCATGACAAGGCCGCCCACACCACAATACGTCCTTCTCTAAGCTTTAGAGTCTTTGAAGGATAGCGAGCAGTTCTTTGATTGAAGAACGTCTTACATAGTTTTAACCATCCGACCCGAACAAATTAAACTTAGACTCGTCGCTCCAAAGTATGTTTTTGGTTTTTCGGCGTGCAAACTCTATTCAGGATTTTGTTTGATACGTGTTTATTATTATTAGCAACGGAGTCCCGATTCGTGTAGACGCCGTCTTAAAGTTCGTTTAAAAATCTCTTAGTCCAACCGTGCTTTTATGTCGGCGTGAATTTGGGTGGAAGTCAAGAAAGGATTGGTTTTGAATCTGTACATAATGCGATCATCCGCTAGAGACGTTTTCTTTGGTTGCCGCTGCAGTTTTTTATTTTTGACGGTTCATTAGAACCTTTGTTTTAAGAATCTTTATTAAAAGAAAATGTTATGCGATGAAAGAATAAATAAATATATTCATCTCCCATTACCGAGGTATATCACTTAAAAGAAAAATGTTAACAGAAATAAAACATTGTATTTTAAAAAGCTTACCATAAACACTTTTCTTAATTCTCTAAAATTTCTAACTTATGTATTTCATTATAAACTTATGAACGCTGTAAGCCCACGATTAACAAAAACAATTTCAATTGATGACATTTGAATGTTTCCATCTCCTGCAATTAGGAAATTTGTTGCCCCCACCCCCATAAGTAGAATTATCACGGGGTACCTAAACCTATTTGAGTTAGAGAGAAATTCGATCTAGAGAGTCCACTATATTTGCATTTTTTTCATTCTCGACCATGTATTCTCTTACTAAATCATCATCCCTAAAACTAAATAAATGAGCATGTTTGCAGATTCCAACTAAGTCTAGGTTACCACTATTCAATCTTCCAAAGCTTTGTGGGCTTATTGTAAAATCCGTGATTCATAAAGATAATGCTATTCGTCCATCTCTTCAATGGATTTACAGACCGATTTCTTTGAATAATGCATCCCACATTTGAGCTTCAATATTTCAATTCCATATTATTAATTTGTATCCATAAAAAGTTAGTTGCCGTTGACACAGCTTTTCTTGGCACATTTCAAATAGGAAAAAAAATTTGTTAACATGTATGTATTTTGCTTTGAGCATGCATCCTCTTTCAAACTTAATAATATAATATGGGTGGCGCTACAGTCTGAGGTGGACCTGGGCCTGGCTTCTCAGCAACCACTCGTGTTGTGCGTGCTATTGTTCTTTGACGAGTGGAACTGTAGGTCCCAGTTTAATGCCGACTCCGAACGGCAAATTTGAGAAGCTTTTTCTAGACAGGAATACTTTTTGAGCATTGTCAGTGACTCGAAAGAGGTGGAGTCGTGAATTATGATAGGTGGTAAATTCGGGTATCGAACCTGGCATCCTCTGCGTAGGAGTCGACGCACTTACCCACAACGCCACGGCGACCACTCAAACTTGCTTAAAATAATTGGCTCTGAATGTTCATATTAATTCGCCTTAACGACTGGATGGCGCAGTTTGTAGAGTGCCTGCCCCTGGTTAGCGGAGTCCCCGGTTCGAATCCCAGCGAAAGCAAAGTTAATACGCTTTTATCTAGTTTTCAAATCTGGTCCAATCACCATTTGCCGTTGGGATCAAATTAAATGCACTATAACTAATATGGTGTGTGCTGGTGAATTATTATGTATTAATTTGCCCTGCATCATATCGATGAATCAAAAGTTTAAAATTTTCTACTGACTCCAAGATTTCTCGATTAATGCACCTCTCGATTCACGCAACTCCTCTATTTTCGCATAAGATAGACAGAAACTCGATAATTGCAACTACCCCAATTTATATCAGTTGCGATCATAAACAATGCACTGTAAATGTAATTATGCATAGGTATGCAAGATAATTTTTAAGTAACAGATAGTGTGGCTTCAGTATGATAACGATTTGATTGGTTTTGACTCTTCTCTATATTTATATGTTGTCCCTCTAATCATCTACGAATAATTTGCCATTTCGTTTTTCATTTTCGAGAATTGGTTTGATCCATACTCCATTGGCACAATTTCGAGAAAAAATGTTTGGCTACTTGGTACTCCGAATGTGTGTAAGAAGTTTTTTTTTATTATTTTTTACTTAAAGTAAGTCTTATAAAGAGTTTACCTACCAATTTTATAAATGTTTTGATAAACTGTTAACTAGCTACGACAATTTGTAAAAGTCTACTTTATTGAATTGTGTACTACGTCCTACATTTTGAAACTGATTTTTTTCCATACACGTGCGAAATGGATATATGTCACAAATAAATTCTCATCTCCCTCATCCATTCTCAAAATTTTAAAAGAAAAAAATCGATTTCATCTTTTTTTTTATTAATAAAGATTTTATTCAAAAAATACAATAAAATAAGGAACATTTTCAAAGTATTTAGTATTAAATAAATATACAAAGATGCAAGTCATAACAACATTGAAACCAAAATTCATTCAATGACTGACAGCTCGTTCCTCTAAAACTTTTTTTATTCGTATTTCGTTTGCATCATTATTGAGTTCAGTCAGTTACTGAATTCATATCATCAAAATATCGAATATGTATCTACACAACTGTAATGGAGGTGGCACAATACAATTCTAAACTTTTGTTTATCGATTAGTGTCCTACATACATAGCTTTTCTTTAAGCCGGGTGACATGCACGTGGAACAAAACAAATCTCGTAAGAAATTCGAAATTGAAAAATTATATGAAGAATTTGTCGTAGAAATGGTGTTGAGTTATCGAGATCGACATAATACCTCTTGCGGATAATTTTGGTACCTAGTAGGCCAAAGGTGCCTTTAGTATTCCACAATATTTCATTTCCTGATATACTTTGCTGATGAGAGAATAGTACAATATTTTGGTTGCGTTTATTGCTTCAATTAATTATAAGAAATTTGCATATTACATTTAATTGACCTATTGCTTTAAACGGAAACCAATTTCTATGGACTCTTCACGAGCAGTACACGAAGAAAACGCCTTGGAATTGTTGCGTTAGTAACTTTAATATGTAATAAAGTACATGCTGTGCCAATCTCAGCTGTATTTCACTATTTCATACAATATGATACAATGAGTATGCAGCAAAACAACACTTAAGATTATTCACTGTTCACATAATGACAAAACGCACAATGAAATACTGATGCATAAGTCACTTCACAAGCACTAATAACAAGACTGGCACATTTTTTTCCCGGTATTCTACCATTAATTGTATTCAAATTCAATTACAGTGGACTCTTCCTAAGTTGAATTTTCAAGGGATACCATAATTTGTTCCAGTTTGAGAGAGTTTGACTTAGAGAGAGGTTTTTGTATGGAAAATTTAGGGAAATGCGTGTAAAATATGGCAAAAAAGTTCGAGTTAGAGAGAGTTTCGACTTAGGGAGAGTTCGACTTAGGGAGAGTCCATGGATGGAATTTCGAATTCCCATACAAATTGCTTCTCGCGAAAGATGACACAGCTCAACGCCCTTTGACCTACCATATACATAAAAATGCCAGCAGGGGGTGGTGAAATCCATTGTCGATTGTTGAACAGCACAAAATCTACAGACTGTTGATTTTGCTGAATATGGAAAAAATCGATGTTTGATTTCTCGGAATATGGAAAGATACAAAAGAAAATCGAATCAGATTTAAAAAGAGCATACAAAATTACACTAGATTTCGTTCCTAACACAAAAATGCCAAAAGTGGCGTATGAAACAAAACAATTCTCAGGCGAAGGTTTGACAAGAAAGCCCTGATCAGCAAAGATGACGCATGACTAAAAGAAATCTATCAACTATTATTGACTTGGATTTCATTCGCCAATCCCAATGGTAAAGTATGTTTTGACGCTCACTTTGTTCTGGGAATTATCCAATTTCTTGCAATCCAAATTATACATAATTATGACAAAAGCGGATGCAAGTAAAAAAGGTGTCGCGGCCCTTGAATGTCGATGCCTGGGCTTGATTGTCTCTACGACTAAAATCATTTTAACCGCCACATCTCTTTCGAGTCACTGACAACGCTCTAAGAGTAAATAGCTACTCAAATTGACCGTTCGGAGTCTATTATGCCGACTAAAGGCCCCTTCTACTCTTAAAAGAACAATATCACCCTCAAAACGGGCTGTAGCGCCACCCATATTATTGTTATTGTAGATACATTAAAAGAAACGACACATTTTGTTACAATGAAGGCATGTACGCTTTGAAGCCAACCAAGAACACATATGTACATTGGTGTACAAATATGTCAGACACCATTGTTCCAAGAATTGAAATAAGGTTCAAAAGAAAAACAACACAAACCTCATCAATGTATCCAATAGCGTGCATGAGGGATCACAATTTCTCTGTAATCACCACCAGTATCAGCTTACGCGTAACACTGGAAGCCATTTGCAGTAACCGCAACATCAACTGACAGCTTCAGACACCATCGCCATCGCCGTCATCGTCATTGTCCGTAACATGTGATAGTACCTAAATGTCGGTACGGTAATATGTACCTGGACAGGAGGCAGGAGGGGAGAAACAAAACTCCTAACCACACCAGAAAGAGCCTGAAATCTTCCAGTCACCCGTTGCGGTGTCGATATTCAATTCGAATCTCTTGTTCCCATTCCCGTTCCGGATGCCATAACATGTCAATCAAAACTAATAACACATAGCATAGGTTTGTGTTATTGGGTGTTCTTTGTGCGCAAGCCTTCCTCCAGCACCACCAACGTGGGTATGGCGTTCGTAGTCGGCCGGATAGGTAGCTGTAGCAGCAACCTGAAAACCTCTCACAGTCTACCGCCGGTGGGCTAGCATGACTCTGACATCACACATCATTATCAGAGATCAGACTTCAGCTTTGTGGCTCAGCTACTGTTGTAGCAGAGCAGCACACCATCGCATCGGACGCACGTACTGTAATTAGAAGTCATCACTCCATCAGTCTGCGCCACATGAAACAGACGATAGACGGATAGATGGATGGATGGTTGGATGGATGGATGGCTGGAAAGATGGATGGATGGATGAATTGTTGGAAGGAGGCAGCAGACTACCACCACCGCAGCTACTGGCAATACCTGGTAACCAATATCAATCAACATTTTTGTTCAAAGTTAACTTGCGCGCTGCCGATGCCGACGCCGCCGCCGTCGCCGCCGAGGCGATGGTGTGCCGCCTTTAATGGAGTCCGCGAAACATGCAACTCGTCAGCCATCACACCACGCGCCAGGCAGCAACGCAATTGCTGGTCTCTTGCTACTATGTACAGCAATTCGCCGATTGGGAATTGACTTCGAAATTATTAAGCCCGAGTCCATTAATCTTGTTTCATCTGACAGGCCCCGTCGGCTTTATTGATTTTGCTTTGGCCTCCTCCTTCTCTTTGAGGTGTATGCAACTGACATTTGTTCAATTTGCTGTGTTGATTTGATGAGAAATAAAACATTTTGAGGGAAAGGCATTACAAAACAAACTCGAAACGGCGAAGTGGTAAGGAATTTGTTCGAGCTCCGTATTGGAATCAGCCTGTGGGGAATTGCATCCATGAAAGCGGGAAGAAACTAATTCTTTTAGGAATTTAATCGCATTGTAAGTGTCACTCAATTGTTATGACACTAACGACACTCGTTTGCTTGACACGACATGGAGCAGATTTGAACGAAGAACACTCAAGAGTTTGGCTCTATCAACGGACTAACACGACGGCCGTTTCACGGAGCTTATGTGTAGGTCTGTCCATATTTTACCAACTAGTTGGACTTTCAGGGAATCACGATGGGTTACAAGGACATTCGTGAGACCGGTGCATGAATAAATGAGTTCTCACCATTGTAGTTTAATTAAAATTATTCTCAACCTATTATAGATCTGTCCTTCAACATTTAATCAAATACAACATACCGCCACTCTTGGTAATTTAAAACAAAAGGACGAGAAAAATAAAAATTTACAAGAGTTTAAAATACAACGAGTTTAAATTATTAAGATGGTGGGAGGGACAATTTCGAAGGATCCCTGGTTCATTACATATATTATTTGCACAATTATTATATTGAAAAAGAAGTTCGTAATTTCGCTTAAGTGAGCAGCCTCCGTCGATCATTGTCTCATTGCCCACTTTAAAGATTTAGGGGACTATGAACTCTGTCATGTCTCATTCATGTAAATTCTCGATAGGCGTGCACCTGTATGTATGTAAACAAATGACAAGTTTGAGCACGAAAAGCACACGATTAGGGGAAGCCCGACTTCAAATTGTTGACTGATAAATACAATTCCTTTAAAGGCAAATTGTCGAGGTGCCCTCTCAATACTCCCGATTATTTTGAGATTCGAACGGAACGAGAATAAAGTTCCGAAAGGTACTTACCTCCGATTTCCTTGAAATTTTGTCTATACATAGTCTACTACATAAGAAGGTTCAACCCAAATGGGTTCTTACAGTAAAGTACTGGTAATGACGAAAATGGCATTTAAGAATTTAACTATATCTCAGATAAAAGCAACAATTGAAAACTTTCAAATCGTTAAAATCCGTTAAGCGTATTAGAGTTATAATTATTTTTTTCAAAATATGTACATCTTTTTAAAAAAAAAATAAAACATTTTTTCCTTAGAAAGTCTGTATATTTAAGATATGATCGCTTCGCTCGCTAACAGGATTTTAACTCTGTAAGGGTCGCCGTGGCGTAGTGGGTAAGTGCGTCGAGTCCTACGCAGAGGGAGCAAGGTTCGATACCCGAATTAACCACCTTTGATAATTCACGGTTCCACCTCTTTCGAGTCACTGACAATGCTCAAGGAGTATTCCTGTCTAGAAGAAGTTTCTCAACTTCGCCCTTCGGAGTCGGCATTAAACTGGGACCTACCGTTCCACTCGTGAAAGAACAATAGCACGCACAACACGAGTGGTTGCTGAGAAGCTAGACCCAGGTCCGCCCCGGACTGTAGCGCCACCCATATTATTATATTATTTTTCTTATTATTATTATAAGGGTATGATCGCTTTGCTCGCTAACAGGATTTTAACCCTTTTTGTCGCAGGGTTTAACCGCTCACTCCACTTTGTCGGTCTTTTTTTTATTTAATTTTTATTTCATTTCCAGAACAACTTATACTTATATCTAACAATTCATGTCCTTAATTCTCTTCTAATCTTACTGACCTTTCGCGGGTAATCTAAAATAATCTAATCCAACTTACTATTTGCTTTCGGCATTTAAACTATTAAGTTTATTTATTATTTTTTTCATAGTCCTTAGGACGGACTTTATTATTGAAGACCTTCCCGCCAAGAAAACTAAGAAAAAACTTGGCGCTCTATACATTCCTATTATTACCTAACCTACATCTTAACCTAAACTCTTTGTCGCTCTTTTGACATTCAAATGAAAAATGTTCATTCTGCCCAGTTCTAAATAAAAACTCCCGGGGAATTTGTTGCCCTTTCCCATTTCTCCTAAAACTCTCTGGGAAATGTAGGTATCACGAATTTCAAAAAAGCGGAGAATGTCATCACTTTTCTCACGCTTTAATTCGAAGTTTAATGAAACAATGTAAGTATTTTTGTTTTTGCACACTTAAAACTTAGTAAAATGCTTTCCTAGGTCTGTAATGAAGTGACCAGATTTATGTGAAGCAAATTTATTAAAAAAAAATAACAACAGATTTCGTAACTGGTGCATTATATTTCTTATAAACTTCACTTCACAGCAAATTGTATTATTTTCGTTTTAAAATGACAGACTACAAGCAAAACTGATAAATCATTTAGCACGGAATACACATAGATCATTTTCTTAATATAACAAATCTACGTTTGTCTTATGCACAAGGATATAGTAAAAGCAAGCAAATAGTAAAATAGTATTTCTATAATTGCTTCATTTTGAGAATAGTAGAAACCTACACAAAGAGGTGGCCCTGTTTTGGCAATTGCCTGAAGCAGAATTGAATTCAAAGGGACCACCATGCTCAACTCCAGTGATAATGTAACGTTAATTTTTTCTTCGACCGTTTTGTAGTCACTTATCCAATGTAGGCACTGGACATAGCTGCGCTTCCAAGTAATTCTGCTAGCACTTTGCTGAAGCTAGATTGGGCCAGACCAATATTATTGTGTATTCCAACAGCCGTTTGGCTCAGTTTTACGAGAGATGAGCACAACGCTTTCTAGTCGGATATTGGGACATTGCAACTCCAAAAATATTTGAATACCATATTTGTAGGCCACTTGTTACTTTTGAAATCTAATAAACAGATATGTATTAATAAAAGTAAAACAATCTACATGTGTAGGTATGTACAATGATTCATGTAATTCCAGAGGTTTTTGCTACCCCGTACATCTCCTAATAGTCCTCGGCTGTCCTTGTCAGTTGCCTTCAGCATCCCCTTCTTTTGCAAACAACTTGAATGCAATGCTATGCATTTTCTTATATTTTTCACAAATTGACAAGCAACACAGTTAATTTTTGAATTCTATTTAAATGTAAATGCCCATTTCAACATTAGTAATTCACGCTCTCAAATTCCGAGAGAAGAATTGTTTCCCGGGAAAATTAGAATAGGAGAATTGTACTCTTGAGGGAACACAAGTCTCGAGGAGTTCTTCTCCTCGGAAATGTTTAGAATTTGTATGAACATCTCAATGAATTTGTTTCTTGATATCAGCTGTTTGAAATTTTCTGACATTTCTATTGGACCCAGAAGTATTCAAATAACGCTGAGCAATTGGTGCACATAAATTGCAATTGTTTAAACAATAAAGGTGGCGAGGAGCGGGTATATGAAAAGAATAATGAATGCATTGGACGTCATGGATCCTTCAAATTTGACAATACAATGCTTTTATGTAAGTAGTCATACATACCTACTTTCGTACTTAGGAATACGACTCGTGGAGGACCCGAGTCTGAGATATCGCTGCCTTCCATTGCTGACGGTCCTAGGTACGGTCCTTTCAGTCATCAAGACCAAGATCTCTTTCATCCGCGATGACTTGGTCTGTGTACCGGAAATTTGATCTTCGTATCCCTCTCGAAACAGGAGGCTCGGATTCGAAGAACCTCTTTGCTGGAGCGTTGTTTCCATGCGCTCGATGTGGCCAGTGCAGTCGACGGATTTTTGTCTTCCGGACTACATCCTAGTACAGCTTGTAAAGTGTGCGGTCATGTCTTCTCCTACATTCGCCTTTCTCGCAGATGGGATCATATATCCGATGTAGAATTTTTTTTTCGAAGATACCAACAGTCAACATTTTGATTAGCATCCAGTTCTTAGCTCCATACAGCAGGACTGGCAAAATAAAAGCCAAGTAGAGCATGATTTTGGTCCTTCGAGGCAGGAGTTTTGAGCATAGTTGTTTCGACAAACCGAAGTAACATCGGTTGCCAAGCGTGATTCTACGTCGCATCTCCACTAAGTTGTCATTCGTGGAGTTCACGTTTGCCGCAAGGTAGACAAACTCCATCACTACTACACGGTGTTAGCGTGGTCAGACACAACCGGATCAATTTTCCCCGGATCCTAAATTCGGTCATCGCATGGAATAGCTCCTTTCTATGAATCATGTAGTATGCGGCTATAAAATCGATAAAAAGGGACTTAGCCAAAAAAGGGTTGTCTTGAAGAAGATTGGACTATAGTCCATTGAGGTGCTAAACGGCTTTTGACGTTCACACAGTACGCTGGGCAGGATCTTGTGGCGACCTTGAGCCGAGATATAGGATACTTCTGTATTGGTTGCAAGAGGCAGGATGGCCTTTTTTGTGGATGGAGCATATGGAGCTGATAATAAAGTCGTCAGACATGCATTCGTCTTTCCAAATTCTACAGATGATCTGGTGCATGCTCCCCATGAGAACATTCCCACCGGCCTTGAAGAGGTCTGATGGTAAGCCATCTGAGCCTGCGGATTTGTTGTTCTTTAGCTTTTATGTAAGTATTTGTATTTGTGTGAAACCAGATTCCATTTCTTTGTAGATTTGTTAAAAATGCCTTGGAGTAGATTATTTCCATGTTGGACCGTCGTTAGAAGAATGTCTCGGGTTTTTCTTTCAGCAGCAACTCTTTTTTACTCCATATTGGTCCAATTAGAATGCGATTGTGACAAAACTTATGTTAAGAAAGCCAATATATAATTCATCATTATCATCATCATGATCCACTAAAGGGGTCGCTGGGTAAGCCACGCACGAGAGATCTCCAGGCAACCCGACCCTATGCCAAGCGTGACCAGGCAAGCTTATGGACTTGGTCCAACGACCTCATCCTTGGTCTGCCCAGTGGTTGCCTATCCGGTGGAATCGCATTTAAGGTCCGCCTAGGAAGTCGTGATGGTGGGGACATTCGTGTTGAGTGAAGAAACCATCGAAGCATACCTTCGAAGAAGTAGCTGCTCAACGTTGAAATCCTCAAGCACTGTCATGTTTCTTACCCTATCCCGGC
Organism: Eristalis intricaria; assembly: GCA_964034865.1. NCBI lineage: Eukaryota > Metazoa > Arthropoda > Insecta > Diptera > Syrphidae > Eristalis > Eristalis intricaria. The sequence goes on from OZ035877.1 coordinate 13,470,498, forward strand.
GAGTAATTCCCACAACAGGACGAAGAAATCTCATGTCACCAGCTTGTATTCGCAATCTTATTCTTTCGGTCGTTACCGAAATTTCATCACCATTGGTGAGAGTTGGAACAAATACTGAGTTGAAAACCGCTAACTTGGCTTTGACGCTTAGCTCGGCCTCCCTGATTACAGATCTCCCAAGGTGTGTCAAAACTGATACAGCTTCGCCAAGCCTACAGAAAAACTCAGTCCAGCTTATTTCTCCCATCACTCGTGAAGAAGACGCGAGATACTTAAACCTCTCCATCTGCATCAATGAGACTCTACTAACATGTAGGCGTTCAGTAAATTATCATAACCACTGATTTTTCCACGTTGACCTTCATCCCAGCATCAGCACATATGTACGGTCACAAATCTATCAAGTGCGAGCTGGATTTCCGTCTGGGAAGATGTGAGGAATGAAGATGACTTACCTTCAACTCTCCCAATGTGAAATATTCCTCGCCTCGGCTGCACTGTAACATCCAATCCATATAAACAATGAAAAGGAGAGGTCGCAAGACGCACTCTTGGGGAAGTCTTGACATATGGATCTGAGTTGTTCGCTGACTTTGATTATTCTTCCTCCCTAAAATTGACAAAAGCTATTAACGCGGCTGCACGGTATGTTTTTAACCTTCGCAGATTTGATCACGTCTCGGAACAACGTCGCATTCTCCTAGGATGCGAACTGGACGCATTCTTATGCTACCGGTCGTGCTTATTACTCTTCAAAATTATTCACAAGAAACAGCCAAAATATTTATATGAAAAGATCACCTTCTGTCGATCAAGTCGTAATATTACCTTGAAACCCTCCAATCATACCTGTTTAACGTCACGTAGGCACTTTTTCATTCATGCTGTTCATTTATGGAATCACCTACCTTCACAGGTACAGTCTAAGACCAAGTACAGACAATTTTGTAACGCTTGTTTCTCATATTTCTCCCGCTCGAACTGAAATAATTCCTAGTAACTTCAGTCTTAACTCTTTCTCTACACATATGTATTCTAATAACATTAAATTTTAAAATCAGAAATCTACACTCTTAAATTATAATTGAAGTAACTTGAAATCACTAATCTCAATCATGTCACACAAAATAATATTTTATGTTATAATGTTCCTGTACTAGTAAAAGAACATATGATTCTTGAAGTACAGTGATGGATATTAAAAATAAATAAATGAAGTGAAATGAAAAAAAGTCCAACGCCGACGGTGAAAGGTGTTGATTTAGCACCTTTAACCCGAACACAGCTGCTACAGTTTGTGTATAGAGATTGAATGGCCCTCAAAAGTGGACCCTCAATTCCATACTCCTGCAGAACACTCAAGAGTTTAGCTCGAGGAACTCGGTCATATGTTCAAATCTGCAAAACATATATGTAATTCATAAATTTTAAGTATCAACAAAAATATCTCCACTTACATGCATTGCAAAACTACTCGCCAGAAAAACCCGAAGGACAAGAAAATGACGTTTGATTCGAATGTCAAAATTTACTTACTGAAAGAAAAAAACGAACTTTCGATTGATAAAGTGAACTTTCGAATCGATCGAATGTGGGAATACAAATCATACGAATTCAATTAAATATCGAACGTAAGCGATTTTCAAAACAAGGTATAATAATTTTATTGCATTTTCAATTTATCGAGTACTTTTCAAGGGACCGAAATCAAAGAAGGGAGAGATTCAAATAAATATCTTGGTAACCTTTTATTTCAGAGGTACAAAGGTGCAGCCGTTCATGCGCAACTTTAATGTCAATAGGCTCTGTTGTTGATTTCAATTTCTTAAGGTAAACAAAAAATACAATTGATGTTGAATGAAACGCCTGAATCATTTTCAATCGAGCGAAAGAATAGTTTCTCTGATGAACGATGTTGGCCTTCTCCTGAGGAATTAGATTATATCGGGTAGCGAACATTTATCAATTTAATACAAATTTTTATTATTTTTTTTGTGTTACAAAATACATATATATTTTAAAAATAATGAATACAATTGTATTTATTCTGACACAAAATTCAGACGCGGAAAGAATTGAATGCGTATTTTCCATCTGATCGTGAAGGGTGACCTCCTTCAATCCCAGTTTGGAACTCAGCGAGGAATTAATTGGTTTGTTACAGAAGTCGACTCGACGATGTAAATCACTAATTTTTTGTTATCATATTTCTAAACTGAATTTCATTCGCAGCCTAAAGCTATTAAGTCCCCAACGTAAATATCAAAGATCACATCCAATGTTCGCCAAAACAACAAGCAACGATTCAAAACAACTCTTACACACGTCATCAAATGAATACGTAGTTCAATTGAGTAAAAATGCAAGTCTCCGATGCAAGAATCTGAACCAAATCCCACATACTCAGACTGTCTGCAGCAATCAATGTTGCCCCACATTTTCCATGAACCTTTCTCAGTACTTACACTCTGTGCTTGAGCCTCGATCGCACATGCACGCCCATAAATCAACCATAATGCAACAAAAGCACTAATTTATTGTTGGTTTGTGCTAATGGCCGTAAACATCACTTCCTAGGAATTCAGTTTCCAGAGAACGTGCACCGATCGCAGTGCACAGCCTATGTCTGATAATTATGTACATGCGAGGCGGCTCCAAGCATTTTCGCACCACACACTTACCAGTTACCAGACAATGCGCGCACTGGACGCACTTCCCACCACCAGCCAGCACACCACTGGCTTCGGGCTTCGAGCTTCGGGCTTCGTGCTAGAAGTATGTATGCCATTGGTAAAACAATTTAATTTCCAAGAAAACTAATTAAAAAAATCACGTGTACCGAATCCCACTGAATGATGCCATCCACCCACAGTAGCCTAAGGTAAGACACTTGTTCGACGAACAGAGGCACTGCACTGCACTGCACTGCACTACACTGCACTGCACAGCACAGCATTCTGGAACGTCCCGTAGCTGCATGGCTTTCATAATGAATCCATCAAACGCTCCACTTGCTATGCCACAGTTGATGGATAGGCAGTTCTCCTTCTTCAGTGCTTAAGAGCCACACATGGAATAGCATAATTAATTTATTGTTATGCATGTTCACTCGATCACCCCCCAGCGCCCAGTACCCACCCACTGGGTCGTTGCAAATGCGCTGTCAATTATTTTAGTCGGCATTAGCATGAATTTTGTAGCGCAACTCTTCAAGCGGAAATTGCATTTGCTGCTGCCTCTGGATTTGCGATCCGGGACAAGGAGCCGTGCGAGGGGCCCTCCTCGGTGAATGAATGGGATTTCGCTTGCACGGTTTTGGGTTCGGCAAAGGCTGCTCCTTCGCTCTCCCTCGCTCTCAAGTGCGTGCTCGATTGTGATTTGGAATTTATGCATATTGCCCGAGGAGTGATGGATACGATTAATGGCACGTTGGACGTTGAATGTGCGTTGGCTGCATCATAATTCTCTCCCGTCTTCATCCTGCTCGAGCCACCTTCGACAAGCATGCCACAGCCACAGCCACAGCATGTGCACATGTCGGCCCGAATGTATGGATGTTGTATGTACGGCTGCAGTCTTCGGGCTGTCGTCATAATTCTGCCGAAGAGAAAAATTATAAATGCATAGAGATTATCGCACGAAACAATGGGCCAATTCAATTCAGCGCCGAGAAATTTATGAATTGATAAATGTCTTGAAGTTGGACGGGGTTATTGGGGTAAACAGTTGCGTGAAAAGTCTTCAAACGGTCCACTGAGTCATTGATGTGAGAAGAGTAATTTATAGGCTCGACTTAATGCGCGAAGGTGAGTCCGTTGGAAGTGCTTTTTGCTTGAAGTTAATTGAGTAAAAAGGGGAAAGCTAAAAGTGTAACAAGCTATCTTGCTTACGCGGGAAACTGCAACACGTCTAAAATCAACATTAAATGATTAAATAAGGAGATCTTATCTAGTCTGCATGCCTAGATGCCCCTAAGACGGGCAATTTATTACAGGCTTTCACTGTCATAAATTGTAAATGTTCAGCAGTTAAGATTGATGAATGAGTGAACTTTTTATCTTTGTTGTTTCAAGGGGCTTTTAAGTTTACTTTCAATTATTGTGAGGAAGTCAGGTTGTAGTCGAATAAGATTATCAGATTCTAGGCATTTCTGCAGACAAGAGACGTATAGACATGAGGTAGTTATTGTGTGCATCTATCTACTGGGACGCAATCTTCCTGAAGATTCACCAATGAATCAATCTAGGTAAATGATCTGGTAGCTATGGCCAACAATTTGTGTGATGGACAAAATAAATAATCGGAAAACCATCGATGAATCGATGTTTTTACCATCATTTTTAAAAAAGTTGTTGCATCGCTAGCTGCAATAGTCAGTCCCAACGAGATACTTACATGCTGAATGGAATATCCAAGATAGTGCTTCAAAAAACTTTTGTCCGAATTCTTATATTAGAACGGAAATGGTTATATTTCCTAAAACAAGCAACCTTTACCAAAAGTGAAATGGTGAGGACGACGAAAACTCAATTAACTGCATAGCAACATGGGAGCCAGAAATCAGATGACTCGGTTGAGTTGGTCACATAAAGTGCATAGGCAACATGAGATTTAATATGCCTTACGAAGAAACCATAGGGCTCTGTTGCAGTTGCTCCCGTTTGCGTTGATATAACATATTTGGAGAAGCAGATTCAGCCACGAACTCTCGCCTGTACGGCGTCTACATAGTCAACGCCTAGGATGACTAAGCCATGTGAATGAGAAGGACTAACTTGGCGTGCGAAATTGAAGGCAGCTGGCTAAAGATCGAGTCAAAGAGAAGAAGAATTGTTTCTCAGTTCCATGTCTTATTGATTGGAATTACAAATATCAGTGAATATTTATGAACATAATTGACTCTTGAGTGCTGTAGACATGATCATATTGCGAACTGAGAAATTGACAATGTGAATCGTGAACTCTGATAGTTTATTCTCATGAAATTTTCTAGAGAGTAGAAAGATCAAGCACGAAGATTCAAAAATCGAATGACTTACAACAAGTTAACTTTTGTTGAGATTTTAGAGATAATCTTGGCGATAAAAAAATTATGAAATAAGATCCCTAAAGGAAATTTCCTTTCGATGTGACCAGTACATTATTCATCTCTTGTAAATTTGTTTCACTCCAATTTGGCGATCGGTCATTAACAATCACTACATGTTCGAAAAAGGATCATATTTTAAAAATGTTACAGCAACATGTTAACCTTCGCCAGGACTTTTGGATGGCTACTAGACAACTCAACAGCATTATCTACTCGTACAACGAGTGGGAACTACGAGGTTAACATCTCCCATGGGCATCACAATGGATCCAGGTGGACCTAAATGAGGCGTAAGTCCCTCAACGTCTACCCACTTACCGAACCTAACAAGTTAACCTGACAAGTCTCCAAACTGGTAAACTCTTAGCAAAAGGAAGAAGGTGAAAAGAAATTAAATCTTAAGTCAACGGTGTGCAGACAGCTACAAAGCATTAAGTCGCTCAGAGACGCTCTTGCAGCAAACCCGTAAGAGTTTGATCTACGCACGCGTTAGATAATAAGTAGATCTATAACGTGGCCATCGGAAAATATATAACTGCGAAATCTATGAACTGTACCATGATCTGGTTGTAGTCCAGAAGGCAAAAAATCGGTCGAGTACACTAGCTCGCATACATCGAGAGCATAGACATCAATGCTCGAGCTGAGTGGGTTGAGGAGAGGAAGGGCAAGGAAAGCAAGTCTGATTCTGCGGAATTAAGACTAAGTGCTCCCAGTCACTGACTGGAAGCAGCATGCGTGGGATCAACCTGGATGGAAAGCATCTTTACGTTAGTCTCAGACCATCCATGGCTCATTTCCAGTATGAAGACGCATTTTGTGACGTTGCATTTTATATGAAATCAACTATTCAAGAGATAACCGAAGTTTACTTCGAGTGCAACACAGCAAGTAAGTCGACATTGAGTCAGATAAGTCGGCCTCGCCGTTGAAATTGAATCAGTAGCAATATAAAGTGCTTGTCTTTTCAGTCTTCGACAATTTGATCAAAAGGTCATAATGAGTCTACGAGTACACTCATGCAAGTATCCATGTCTAGTTTAAGGAAACTTTAGTGTACAGCTTTTGTTCGATACGATCAATTGACGGAAGAATCTTTCCCTTGCTAAGGATTAATAGTGCAAAATAGTTGCAAAATAAAATGTATCTCTTATGATAAAGTAACGATTTACTTATGTGTTCGTCTTGTTCTTATTTTTAATTATTGTTTATCATATTATTTTCATGTATTCATAGAAATATTCTTAATACATTTAAGATTTGTTATAATTATTGGATTGTGAATCAAAAATGAAAGAAATATTGTTAATTATGTATTACACCAATGTCAAAAGGTAATTGTTTCAAAGTGTCGTTCTTGCGGCATGGCAACCCTCAATACTTTGTTTTTGAAGCAAATCCGTTACGGAAATTCCACGAGAAGGAAATACCACACTTGATACCACTTATTTTTGAGAAAATATTTATTAAATCTTTGCTTCATTGCCTACTACGCATGTACTGCGGTTTTTGGACAACATACGCTAGGTAGAGAATAATGAAAAGTGGCTGAGAGAGGAAGTTCTCCGGAGGTGAATGATGACCTGAAAGAAGAGGTATTGCCGAGCACTACAATTGCATACTCAATGTGCAAATTTAAGTAAGACGGTTTAAAATGATTCATATCATCAGCCATAGACAGATGGCCCTTAGAACACGATTGGCGTTGGAGTACCTCATTCGGACCCCTCCAATCGAATAAAATGTTGCACCTTAAAAAATCAAGAAATCATCATATTTGATGATTCACATACGTACATAACTTAATTGTGTACCCGGAAATAGACGCCCTTAAAAATTAGCATATAATCAAGGAAGTGATTATATCCAACAACATCCGATTTGGGCTTTCAAATAAAACCAAAACAATTGAAAGGGAACGAAAACTATTTCCCCCAAGTGTTTTTGACTCCATAGCATTCGCCCGTTACCCACCCTTTTCCCCATAAATATACACACGAGTAGAACACACCACTTGTGCAACAGTTTGACATGTGCATAAATTTTAGCTCCAGCACAAGAGCTGATTTATGCCTCACAGACACGACAGTTAATTTGATATTTTGATTAACTGCAAACTGCAGGACGATACCAAGAAACTGGCATCATGGAGAGTGCGCAGAGAGTGTTGCTCAGGGGGTGGCTGCAGAGTCCTAAATTGCTGCCAATTGACACACACATCACGAGAGTGGATACGGGTAGTCTCTTTTCAGAGAGACGAGACGAGGCGAGACACCCAAAGACTTCAGCAACGACAGCACATGTTCCTGCTCAAAGCGGTTAATGACGGATTGGACTATCCTCAGATCACGGGGACAGTTCTTCATTAACTCTGATTTATACACAAACAATTACTGCAAGGTCTATGCGCAACAGCACGGCCACAACAGAGCCACAACAGAGACCACTAAATTAAGGACACGTTAATGAAAGACCTTAAGGCGCAGGCAATCAGCGATCAAATAAAAACGTTAAATGGCGCATAATTCTTACTTACAAGACAGCCCGGAACGTACAGTGCCCAAAGAGAGCGCGACAGACAGCACGAAGCGGCCTCATAACCATAACCTATAAATTTTGCGCCCAGCCCCCCTGAAGGAAGAAGGCGAAAAGGAAAAATTATGTTCATGGCATTCGAAAATGCACACTTTGCCACGCTCGCGATGCCCCGACTCTCTTTTGGCTGGCCATCACATGCAAGAAGGGCTGGGTGGACGGACGCCGCGCCGCCGCGCCTTACCAATGCGAGAGGAAGCGCGAAAGCGATATTTTGCACAGAAATTGCCGATTATTTACGATGCACCGCAGAACACACAACTGGCGTCGCCATTCGCCATGAAATTGGTGCAAACGAATTGGGCATTGTGTGCTGGCGAGGAGGACTTGACTCTAAACGAACCAAAGGCAGCACCGGGCTTGCAGCGTGTAAGTCGAAGTGAAATGTCTGTAATTTGGAACGTTTGATGAATGGTTATTTGCCACGAGATGGCAGAGCAGTCATTATTCTTTCACAAGGATATATTTTACAAGAGCTCGCACAATGCACAAACAATTTCGATGATGACTCGGAGGTAGTAATTCATCCTCCCTCAACAATGGTCCCGCAAAAAAAAAAAAAAAAAAGTTGAATGGAGGGGAAGACACGGAAAACAACGGACGAATAAAAGGGAAAACTATCATCAAGGATCATTAATAGAATGAGTTGGCTTGGCATGAAAGTTATGCGTGCGTGTTGGGCTCCAGAGCAAAATAATTTCGTTTCACTGGTAATTGAGATGACTCAATGGAGCGAATGAGTGTTGTTGATTGTTGGGGTTTCTTCTTTTTGCTAAGGATTCGGATTCATTTGACGTGTGTTCTATGTTATTTGTTGCAATTATCTCCAATGAGAGTTGGACATCTCTAGTGGGGAAAGGTAGTGTAGCTCGGGACGATTTCAACATCCAGTAGAATTCCCCTAAGTCGAATTGTCACGGGTTATCATAATTTGTTCTAGTTAAGGGGATTTTGACTTAGAGTGAGATTTTGGTATGGAGAATTGAGGGAAATGCATGTAAAACATGACGAAAAAGTTCGAGTTAGGGAGAGTTTCGACCAGAAAGGAAGTATTACAGAGATAACCGACTTCACAGCTGATTACCCCCTAGTCCATCGACGAATTTTAGTGCACTTTTGACAGATATTCATGAGTTTTTGACGGTTATTCACGAAATAACGTACATGATATGATAAATGAAATGATTGGTCAATTTGGTTTAAGAACACGTTATAAAACACAGTTGTCAAAAATCTTAAGGGGCAAGAGAGGTAGAATTCGGGCATCTCTGTAATACTTCATTTCTTCGACTAAGGTAGATTTCGACATAGCTAGAGTCCACTGTATTCTCTTTTGTAAAAATGACCTCGTATTTAGCAAGAGGTTTTCCTTTAAAAAAAATGTAAAGATCTCATCGGATGAATCAGTAGTTTTTTACGTTTTAACTAAAAATATGACAGGCGTCTAACTTTTTCAAGGTACACGCAGGTAGTATACCTTGGAACAAAGTAAGGCAAGGTACACCTCATTGACAAAAGTAGCAAAATATCTGATCAATTAAAATGAGAACTATTTATTTATTTAATATATAATATAAGATTTAAAAAAAAAGTTAAATCCATGTTTTTAAGAAAATTAAAGACCTAAAATTTAATCATGTTTTAAAACCTAATTGACTTTGTCAGCTTTTAGATTTCTTACACTGTCAACTCTTCCCATGGACATCTATGGGAAGCTGGTAGCCACCAATGGAGCGTTCAAGCTACGGGAGTGCATCCGCTGGAGCAGTTCCCATAGCTTAGGTCATACAGGGGTAATCAGAAATTCAAGACTACCAACGCATACAGATTATATAACACCCGCTTTTGAGTTCCGCTTCGAGTTTGGGTTCAAAATACTTATTCCAGACAGATAAGATTGGGAAAAAAGATCAGGTAAGAAAACCAGGCTACCTGGAAATCTAAACAGATGACTCAAAAACAGACGAGGACACCGGACTAGGAGTATTCGCGATATCGCCGGACATATTCTTTTCCCTGTCTCTTCGACTGCCCAACCATTGTAGTGTATTCCAGGCAGAGGTTAAAGCTATCCAAGAGGCTGCCCGCTTACTGTTACTATCTATAGTTATATACATAGACAGTCAGGCGCCCATAAAGGATCTGGATACATTATCAATTAAATCGAAGATGGTAAAACTTTGCAGTCTATCTCTTGGTGAGATAGCGGTTAGATGCAACCTAACCGCATGCTGGGTATCTTTGCATAGTGGTTTTCCAGGCAACGAAAGAGGTTGGACTGTCACTGGCAAATAATCAGGACACCCCATTTCCCTCACTCCAAGTAATAAATACCATGTTACCTACAGATACCGTCGACTCCGCAAATCGGAGGTGGATGAAATTAGATACATGCAGTACTTCGAGGCGTATTTGGCCCTCACTAAATCCAAAGAAAACAAATACACTCCTAAAACTCAACAGGAATGTAATAAGGAACGTAGTGGGCATTATCACCGGTCACTGTCTTCTCGGTATCCTTGTCTTGACCCCACAACGACTACTGCAGAAGCTGTAGAGACGAGGAGGAGGAAGAAAATACGCTTCATCTCCTCGGCACTTGTCCAGCCCTTGCAAAAACTAGAAATGACATACTAGGCAACTACTTTTTCAGAAACCTAGAGGAAATGTCACATTTAAAGATACAAGACATAGCCAGGATTATCAGGAAAACTAATTGGCTGTAAATCAGCATAGGAGTAGACTTGTCAAAGTAGGCCACTCGAATCCCATTAGGCAGTCTCTAGGTTTATTTAATTTTCGTTCGCTTAGTCCCTTTTTAAAAGGAGCCGGTGGAAAGCACAAAGGATACAACCATGATCTAAGTCGGCCACAACTGCTTCAGTGGTGGCAATCGTCCAAACCTAACCTAACTGTCAACTCGCCATATCCTCTTCTCATCGTTTCCAAGGTACACGAAATATGCTCTGGAGGGGTCAATCGTTGAAACATTTATTTTTTTAGGAATTAGAACTCTATTTCTGCACAACACTGGCATAATAATTCACTTTTTCGGCAAAAGAATACCAACACGCCAGGCAAACTATTTGTATTCTCACACCAGACTTCAAGAACTTTAAGAAAAATAACTTTGAGGACACAACAAGCACGTTTGCCATATTTTTTTACGCCCTACTTAGAAGGAATTCGTTTGCAGACTAGAAATGATAGATATGAAGATAATGTGGAATTGCTAATGAAATGTAGTTTGACTTTATTACTTAAATGAATTCCAAGTATAAAAAAGACTGTCGTTCCAAGGTACTACTTTCCCCTAGTATAATATGTATATTTCCCAATGCGTCACTGCGAACACAATATTTCCAAATGAAATTTATTTGTACTTGTAGAGTGCTGGAGAAAGCATGGCTTTCTTCAGATTTATTTCTAAAAAGACACAGTTATTTTCTCAAGCTATCAATTTCGGCAGCTTCATGTGCTTTCTGACGTGAAAGCGCGAAAATGTGGAGAATAAATAAACTCTCTGCTCCGCTGCATGTTGTTTAGTTTGTGCGATACAAATTGCTGAATCCTAGATTCGCATAGGGTAGTATAATGATATAAGGTTATAACGCCTCTGATGCCAACCACCATCGAAATCCCCGACTGCCAGACCTCCGTTGTCAAGCACTAGGCTCGAACAGAATTTGTTGATGCCGCGTTCTATCTTCCTCCAATTTTCCTATCCTATCCTATCTATTACAGCGTTGGTAGGTCTTTAGTATCACACTATGCAGCCGAATCAGCTCACGGAGCTTCCGGCCTTTTGGGCTCGCTAGGCATCGGCTACGTCTGGGGTCGAGCTTCTCTCATTCAAATCGCTTGCGTCCTTGCGACTTTTGTGGCCCAGGTTAATAACCACTTTTGGTCTCTGAGAAGTTCTCCAGAGGATTGGCCTTAATTCGCTCTAAGATTCAAGAGGTAGAGCGCCGCTCTTTTTATTTCATCCGACTGTAATTGTAGTGTCTGGTAAGTTTTTCCGCTACAAAGTTTCCCTTCATTTCAGTAATTAATTTCACGCAGAGTGCTTATCAGCTCCAGTCACTAGTTTAGAATCTTTTTCAAGGACATTGGTCGTATAAATGCTCGAGTATATATTAATATCATGAACGGATGTTGTGTAATTGCTGTTCCTGGATAGAAATTCGAATTTTGTAGAACGAAAGAGGTTGTCTGCCAAGAATTAAACGTGCAGTTTCTCGTCCATAAACCGACATTCAGGGGAACTGACCCCAAACGTCACATCAAGCACGATTGACACAGTGGTTCACAGTAAGCCGCCTACATACAAGTGCGTTTAACTCTTCTACGTGCATTACAACGCAGACTATAATGACAGTCGAATCACTGCCACGTAACCTGCATGCCACGAATGATATGAGGAGTAATGCTCAGTGCCTATAGGAAGAATTGACCAAGCTTGGTCAATTTCGAAACAACTTGGAGGGTCTGTAGTCAAGAAGGCCGAGCTTGGTATCCAAGCCAAGTTAACGGTTTTTAATTCAGTTTTTATTCCAACTCTAACCTATTGTAATGCCGCTGTACAGCCCGTACAGTTCGTGGTTGAATCTTCTTCTCCAATAACCATCAACGCAAACAGGACCAAAGATTGAACGCAGAACTTTTCTCTCGAAAAGACCAAGTGCTTCTTCATCCGCTTTTGAGATTGTCCATGCTTCCGCACCATAGAGCAGGACAGGGATGATCAATGTTAACTTGGTCCTTCGAGAGAGGACTCTACTACTCAATTGCCTCTTGAGCCCAAAGAAACAGCGATTGGCAAGAATGATTCTGCGTTTAATCTCGGTACTGGTTTTGTTCGTACTGTTCACTTGCGAGCCGAGGTAGACGGAGTCCTTCACTACCTCGAAGTTATAGCTGACTATGGTGACGTTTTGGCCAAGTCGTCGATGTTGTGCGTCCTTTCTCGATGACAGCATATACTTCGTTTTGCCCTCGTTCACCGCTAAACCCATTTTGGCCGCCTCCGCTTCAATACCAGCACACCCTTCATTGACGGCTCGCTGTGTTCTGCCAATCACGTCAATGTCATCCGCGTATGCTAGCAGTTGTACGGACATCTGGAAGATAGTGCCTCTAGTGTTGGCGTGTGAGTCTTGCACGATCTTTGATGTTAAAGAAATCACATGACAGCGCGTCGCCTTGTCTAAAACCTTTTTTGACATTGCAGGTCTCGGTGAGTTCGTTACCGACCTTGATGGAGCAGCGAGAATTCTCCATCGTCATCCTGCACAACCTTACGAGTTTGGCAGGAATGTCAAAACTAGACATGGCGTTGTATAGCTTGTCCCTATGCACGCTGTCATATGCGGCCTTGAAATCGACAAATAGGTGGTGGGTGTCGAACTGCATTTCTTGGGTTTTTTCCAGGATCTGCCGTAATGTGAAGATTTGGTCGATGGTGGACTTCCCCGGCCTGAAACCGCACTGACAAGGACCTATCAGGTTGTTGACGAATGGTTTCAGGCGCTCACACAAAACGGCAGAGAGGATCTTATAGGCGATGTTAAGGAGACTTATCCCTCTATAGTTGGTGCAGTCAAAGGGGTCCCCTTTCTTCTGGATCGGGCAAACGATACTGAGATTCCACTCGTTGGGCATGCTCTCCTCTGACCATATCTTACAGATGAGTTGGTGCATGTACCTTACCAGCTTATCTCCAGCTGCACCAGCAGCTTTATTGGACTTAAGTCTCGATATCGCTATCTTGACTTCGTCTAGTTCGGGGGGGACGGAATTCTTGCGATCATCGTCAATTCCGTTGAGTGGAACATTCTGCCTGACAGCGGTATTGGAGTCTTCCTCGCCGTTTAACAGTCTACAGAAATTATCCTTCCAGATTCTCAGTATTGACTGCGAATCTACTACGAGTTGTCCCTCAGCGTCAGGACAGGCTTCTGTGCGAATTTTGTATCCATTTGATAGTCGTTTTACCCGTTGGTAGAACTTTCGGACGTCATTTCTGCCGCAACACCTCTCCATGTCCTCGATCGCACGCTTCTAATGTTCTTTCTTTTTCTTTTTGAGAAGCCGGTGCTCTTCCCTTCTTTTAAGTTTGTAGAGATCACGAACCGCTCTAGTCCTTCTGTCCAGCGTCGCCTTGTATGCTGCTTGCTTCGCTGAATATGCCTGCCTGCACTCGTTGTCAAATCAGGGGTTTTTTTGGGGTGGCGTTTTAAAACCCAGCACATCAGATGCAGCTTCTCTGATGGCTTTTTGACAACGGTTCCATTGTTGGTCGATTGTTTCCCCTGGCAGGGTTGGACTCTCTGAGAGCTTTAGGGAGACTCGAACGGCAAAGTTGCTAGCGGTCAATTGCGATTGTAGCCACTCCGAACCAGTGGGACAACGCAATAGAGGACGCCCGCGGAACCGATGGCGCACCCAGGTGGAAAAGGACCTCAACCAAATTGGTGTGCGCAGTTGGAGACAGCTGGCAAAAGATCGTGCCGGCTGGAGAGGCTTACTGGTTGAGGCCCAGGTCCACCCCGAACTGTAGCGCCACCTGAAGAAGAAGAAGAACCTATGGTAATTAAATTTGGGTAATGACCGACAAAAAGATCGCGGATACGAGCTGCAGAGATGAATTTTTTTTCTGCTGTGGGAATTACATGCCTGGATTGTGTGAGAAACTCGGCATTATGCTGTACTTAGTGTTGATCAACAATCGAGGCTCTGCTTCGATACATTGTGGCATACCTCAAGAGGTATAAATTTCGATACCCATTGGACTAACTGCATCTTGCAACTAAAAGCATCTTTGACCTGACTCCAGACATTTCTTAAGCGGTTTAAGGTCAGACTATTGAGCAGCTCACGCAGGCTTAACTCTTTCAGAGGCAAACAGTGTATGGCACTTTGTTCTGGATCGTTATCTTGTTGAAATGTCCACTCGAAAGGTTTGTGCTTTTCAGAAAATGTTAACATAACCGTTCCAAGTAGATTTGCGTAAGATTCCTTAGTCATTATTCCATTTGCAAGGTTTGAAGGACCTACTTAATATCAAGAGGAACGTTACCATACCATACCTTTAGCTCCACTATGCTTGATTGTCTTCTTGGTGAACGCAGGACCCCATTCCGCATTTGATAGACGTCTCCCATAATGGCTGCTATCATATCCAAACAAATTGGACTAGTTTCCACGGCTCCAAAGCGCATTTCGCCACTCTTAAGTAATGAAGGGTGTTGTTGTAGAAGCAATTGTAGAAGCAATTACTTATTATTTTGTCCATCACTGTAAGCCACATCAACGTTCAGGAGGAGGGAAAGACCGCCTCCTTGGAATGCGGCACTATGTTACCTATGTTGCACTTATCCACTGGATTATTTGTCGGTAACCATTTTTTAAGGTTCGCCATATGGTTGGTCCCAACTTCATTTGTTGTCAGTCTGTACACTCATTGTGTGATGACAGAGGTTCTTAGCTTTCCTTAAAGCAGATACCCGTCTGCCTTGTTTGTTTTCTGCATTCATCCATCGCAGTACTCCAAGATTCACTCGCTTCCATTGACGCGAATATTTTAAGCACTTACCCGCTCTGCTACATATGCAACAAGTACTCTCCACACTAATGACTCGCTTTCCGACAGATAAACGACTTCATAGATCCTATTCCAAGATTCGTTCGCATGCTACAAATGCGCTGCTTCACTTACAGTACAACAACTCTTCGAGCAGCACTCGGATTTTATAACAAAGAGATAAAATTAAAATTTCAAACCACAAAGTGCCGCTGAATAATCTTTAAGCATCCTTCTCCAAAATCCACATGCGTCTTCGGCTTCAAATATGCAGCAAGAATCAACACACAGGCTCACCATGAAAAGAAGCACTGAACGTGACAGTGGGACATAAGGACGTCACATAACTCAATGTGATTAATGTCTACTGCTGGAGACATAGATAAAAGCACCCTCATACACCCGCCCATCCAAAGAAAGAGAGGAAGCAGCGCCATCAACAACAGGCAGCGCAGGACACAATAAGGACGCACCACCAAGCGAAACTTATTGTTCTATAGTCAGGACGGTTTCCTGCACTCGGCTTCTCCAAATACACACGACAGCACTGCACTTTATTATGGGCGCCTAGCTGAAGGACCAAAGCATTGCAATGCGCGCTGCTGCTCGCTACTCACTCAGCACTCCCCACTGCTGCGGATGGAGGAAGACACAGCAGAGTCACAGAGTATGGGTGGAACTGGATTCTTGCAGCAGACACAAATTTCATACGTTCCAAGTCAGATGTCAGACCGGAGGGAGATAGATGCGAACCAAGTGCTGTGTGTGCTCGTGAGCTGGAGGATGCTTCCTGCGGAGTTTTGTGGCAGTTTGTTTTTGGGCTAATAACAAATGGTTGCACATAATAGATGGCGCTTACTAAACACACATTTTCTTTTACCAACAAATTTAGTGCACCAGACGATGTATGGCATGGTGGGTGGTTGGGTGGATGGGTGGATGGGTGAATGAAGAGGGCACACTGTTCAGTGTTCGGCTGTGATGCTGCTGGCACAGAGCATGAATGTCGCCCACGAGGGAGAGACAAGATTTGTTATTGCATGGTTTAAATGCTCAAGTTCGTTGACAGTGTACAATGCATGCTATCTGCAGGGTCCACCACCACTGACAGCGTCGCCTTCGCAGTCGCCGTCGCCGTCACGTTCCTGCAATGAATGATATCGCTTTGTTTGCCTTGAGGGCGATATATGACGGCTCGCAAAAGTTATTAGGCACTTTATGATCTATCCAGCAGAGCAGTTTTTTTTTATAACAAATTTAATTGGAACGCATTAAAATTAATTGAAGCGTTCTCTGTAATCGATTGTCACATTTGCGTTGGTTAAGTGTCGGGCGCCACATGGAGGCGTCACGTCGCTTCACAAGCATCCACGCGAGCAACCTATATTTAAATATGCCCCATGTTGCATCGAACTCAATCTTAGTCAACTTCCTCGTGATTCTGGATGATAATTTGATTGATTACCTCCCATAGACATCATCCTCGTTAGCTACGGTAATGTTTCCGTAATCAAAATCACATCGCGCCACGTCATTCAATGAAGAGAAGAACAGGCAGCAACGACGAATTACATTAACCAACATCCGTGCGATGGCATGCCATGGTATGGGAGAAGTGACGAAGAGGATGATGATCAATCACGTCTTATCCCATCAATTTAAGTCCGACCTCAATGTTTCTTCAACATGCACACAATCAAGCCAATCGTCAGCACATTCCCCCAATCCCACCACATTCCCCTGCCCGGTCTTAGCGTCTGAGTCTGACGGTAGTTCATGTGAAGTTCCAAGCAGCAGACAGACATCAATCAAAAATTTCAACAGTTATTATTATTCGTCGGGACCACATCGTTGCCCTTCTTCCAACGACACCCATACGTCTGCATTTATGTATGCATGTGTGTATGTAGCAGAATGACACTCAACGAAGCATCGCACCAGGACCAGTGGAAGCAGCAGCAGCAGCAGCAGCAGCATCAACAGCAGGAGCAGAAGCTCGTTTCCAGATTCCAAACGAGAAGTGAACGACGAAACTGAATGAAAAAAAAACGCATTTAATGCAAAATGTCTGTCTGCCTCACACAACTCCGGAGTTCCTGTGTGTGTTTTGATTCATCACCGCTACAAATCTGTCAGAGATGACAGGAATCAGGTCCAGGCACACGGTACGCTCGCCGGATCGGGGATGGGATACGGGGGCTGGATTACAACAGCCGGGTGATTAATGAGTTTATTATTACTCTGCAAAAGGAGAGCGCTGGTCGTGCCTCCCTGCCTCCCTGTGCTCACTCTGCTTTCTGTCCATCGCGCCCTGACGTGCAATTTATCTTCTCCGCCGAGGGTTTCTGGTAGAGTGGCGGCTTGGTTGGCTGGTTGCTTGGTTGCTTGGTTGCTCGGTTGGTTTCCCTTTTCAAAAACGCAAATCAGAATCGAGGACAAGTGAAAGACGACGTTGATGATGATAGAGATGATGATGAAGAAGAAGAAGAAGAAGCACAAGAAGACGAACCGACGACGAGGACAACGTGCAACGAACAAAAGGGGACCAAACCAGTTGAGAAGAAGAATGATCATTGTTCATTTTGAATGTCTCGGATGATAGATGATTTGCCAGGTACTCTCATGCTCAGGCAGAGATTAAAATGAGTTCCAACTGTTCGTTCATTCCCTCCCGGCTCAAGCAACATCATCAGCAGCACACCACGACCATCAGCACCACCCTGTTGCCACCAGCCGCTGGCATAATGAGCCAACTGAAGGACATGGCGGCATAGCTAAAGCACAGTGTCATCGAATTTATTACAGGGAAATCCATTTAAGGCGAACTAACTAATGAGTTCACTTTTTGGCCGACAGATGGTAACACGTAGATTAATTGACAACTAGACAACACAACAAGGGGGAGTCGCCCTGTGGAAATTCCACTTGGAAATGACAACATAGCGCGCGTTAGACCACCACAGAGCACCGCTGTCGGCTAGCTCTGGAGCTCTGGAGAGCGGTCTCGCGCGGTGTTCACTCTAATCCGCCATTTAACAAATTATCTAATGACGTTTCGTGTCGGTGTCGACCGTGATAAGTGACTCCATCAATCATGTTGATTAGTGTCCACTGTCGTGCGCGGGCGCTTGGGGGGCGCTGCAGGAAGTGGTGGCTTGATGGTGCCTTGACTGAGTATGAATAATGGTCTAGTGGATTGTTTCGTGTTCATTCGTTTTGTTTTACTTTGTTTTGTTTTCATTCTGTTCCTTGTTTCTTTTTGTTTTTGCTTTGCCCGTGTGCCTGTGTGTAGATTCCCCTGAACGTGGTATATTAAAAACTTTGTGTTCTATCAGCTTGAGCTGATGGACGGACGACGGGCGACAGATGAATGATCGGAACGTAGTTGCCATTTGATTAGTGACATCCAATTCATTTGTTTGCCGCCACTGCCACACTATCCAACGTGAATCTATGACCAAGTGTCTGTACCATTACGAGGAGAGGTGGTCAGGGTGATCAGATTGATGTGGATTCACAGTGTGGAGAGAAAAACTGGATACACTATGTATATAATTCATTTTGTAAAATACAAAATAAAAACTATTCAAGAGGGGGAGAAGAGAAACGGATATACACTGAGATGAGATGATATGTTAATCAACCAAGAAAAATTTAATTTTAAATAAAAAAAAAGCAAACAATCAAACAAAGAAGAAAAGTTGCTTCTAAAAGGTATTAAGACTTATTTAGCCATTTTTCTTTAAAAAAAACTGCTCAACTGTAGACTGCCGCCCGGAAGGAAGTGCCTTAAAAGTTCGTTCAACTTTCCGAATTGTTCATCTTATAGGACCGATCATGTTTCCGAAATTCTTCTGTACTTACAATTTACTACGTCGGAGTTGCCCCATGTCGATGAACCTATGTCCGTTGTCGGAGGTAGAATCGTATAGTAGTTGGCAGCATGCAAATTGATGGTAACACTGAAAAAAAGAGGAAGCAATTTGCCAGCTGAGAGTAGATGGTTGGTATGAATGTAGTTTTAAAAAATACAGCAACGTGTTTTGATTAATAGCCAATATCTTAAAAATAATGAACATCATTGGACATTGATCATGAACATCATTGAAAATGATGCTGATCAAAACTGCAACTGTTACTTGTACTCGATACCGCGGCAGAAATACACAGTTAATTCTGCCGAAACTAAATACTATTGATGTTGCTAATAGTCATACCATAAGCAATTCAATTATTGTTAAAGACATTTCCCGACTTTCTCGTTTCTGTGATGAGAATTGGCCCCCTACAACGTGTGATTTAACACTACTACATTTATTTTGATGTTGTTATAATAATAAATGCGAACAAGCCCACAACCCCCAGTGGACAGAGTAAAAACGCAGCATCAAAGAAAACGATCCATATTCGAGCAAAAAGGTCATGAATAATTTCATTTCATATTCAAGAAAAATAAGGCAAACATATGTATTTTATGATTCAACAAAAACTTAACAATCTAAGGATTCAAAACTGGATTAACTATTTAATTCAAATCTTTCGCTGTTATACCCTTTACTTGACGTGAGCTTGGCAGCTATGTTTTAACTACAGTGAACGCTCGATTTAGTGGACATCGATATAGTGATCAATCCACAATATTTCACAGAGGTTTTTCTAAATATTAAACAAAAGAAAACTAGACACAATGAACCTGTGTATGTTTTTACAATTTGCCTTGAACCCTTCTGGGATAGGGTGAGAAACACGACAGTGCGCTAAGAATTCAACGTTGAGCAGCTGCTAAAGGGCGGAAAGTGCTATGCTTCGGTGGTTTGGTCACTTGGCGCGAATTCATTCATTCCCCATCATCACGCCATGAATTGCAATTCCATAAGGTAGGCGACCACTTGGCAGACCTAGGCTGAGATGGTTGGACCAAGTCCATAAACTCGCCAGGTTAGGCTTGGGTATAACGCTTGATGAGTAAGAGTCTTTGGCGGAGGATCGAGTTGACTGGAGATCTCTCAAGCGTGGCCCCGCGACTCCTTTAGCGGATCTTGCGGATGATGATGATCCTTATTTTCCCCCTTAGCCTTATAAATTGTATCATTAATTGACCAATCAAGTGATAGTGTCGTTAATTTTATAACGACGGAAGATGGATACTGGGTCATTTGAAAACCAGATATAAGCTTCTGTGACTCGAACCGGGGACCCCACTAACCAAGGGCAGGCACTTAACCAACTACGCCATCCAGTGGTTTTAGTATTCATCTAATCGTCCAAATTTACATTTTGTTCCAATCATCGTAATGTGCGAGAATCGTACTCGATTATTTTTGGTACACAGTTTGGGGTTGTTTGTGGACCAAATACAAAGTGGGTAGTCACGCTGTTCCTAACTTGGCAGTAGCATGGGACAGATTAGGAGGTTCAGTCTTTCCGAAATGCTGGAAGGACGTCCTTTCGTTTGAAGACAACCCGAAAGACGATTCTGAGGATGAAACACCTATTTTAGAGGTAGTATGATATTTAGCATACTATGACATATGCCATACAACAGCCGATTTAAATAATTAAAACGAAGATCGAGTATCTTCAGATATTGCAGAAGACGAAATATAACAACAACCAGATGTAGATCATCCGAGTTGTTCAGTTTCCTCTAGATTACATATTTTAGAAAGGGAAAATAAGTAATAAAATAAAATACGCGAGTGCGGTTGTCATTTAAAGGCTACAAGAAAAGGCCATATTAATTGACATAAATACAAAAACAAAGCCAAACGAAGACGCCTATCTATTTAAGCACATAAGCGCAACTTAAGTTTTAAATCATGGGAAGCATTATTTTTGTTGCTGTTTTACTCTGTTTGTACTTTTTTTTTAACAACGATAAAAATAAAATATTTTTTATAAATATAATTTGTGTAATTATATTCTATTTTTGATGAATTGCCGGTAAAAACAATTCGATGATAAAATTTACTTCAACAATTCCAGGCTCGTTACAATGAACAATCTCGCTTCAGTGAACATGCCCGCTTTTTTTTAGTTCACTACATCGAGCGTCTACTGTATTCAGTTCGATGTTTTAATCATTCATTTGGCAGTTGTATGAAAACATAAACTAATCGGTTATTCCAATTTCCATCCATTCCAATAATTACCGCATATTAGAACGCTAAGCTATGGTGTGTCAGCCTAGCAATGACGTTCTCGCAAATCTGTTAAGAGGGCAATTAGTTTTCTCAACCACTGTCATACTTGAGTTCATTCATTACCAACCGGTTGTCACGGTAATGACGCCAGGTGTGATGTTCATAAGAAATGTCTTCAAAGAATAACGGTAACTTCAACAGTAATTACCTGAATATTTAAATTGCCCCCAATGATACATTACTTTCAGCAGACGGTGTATCATTAATAAGTAAAAATCACCACTCCATAGTCCATGCTCAGGAAAGCTGTCAATCTTTAATTCCACAGGCAGTCGACAAGCGACAGAACGGCAGCTGCCTTTTTGTTGACTTTGCTATTCCCCACATCGCTTCCAGCCTCTGCTTGTCACTGCCGTCCATCCATCTGGTTGCCGCTGATTGATCGGATTTTCCGTTTTGTCTCTTTTGTTTTTTGCTTTGTTGTTTTTGTTTTCATCACTTGTGACATGTTGAGAACACTATAAGCCCAGAGTCAAGTCACATTGCATGACTCAAAAATTGTGCCCGCTTCGCAGAAAAACACTTCATGACACGAGATGTAACCCTTGGTAGATGTGACAGACAGCAGCTACGACAGCGACACTGACGCGGCCAAAGGCTGACTTCCAAGTCCCCGCTGCCGCCGTACAGATTGACTCTGTCGAGTATACAGAGTGACATGTATTAATGAGCAACGCCGGTCAAATATATCATTTTGTTGAAAAGATTGACAGTCTGGACAAGCTGGACAGAATGACAGGCCGTGTCATTAATGCGTTTGTGTGTTGTAAGATAGTCTTGTGGTGAAAGCGGTCTGCCGTTTGATGACTGAATGTCTATGTTTGCTCGCCTGTCAGACTTGTTGATCGATTCTAGTTGCGTGATTACGCAAAACTATGTCGCTATACGTGCTGATTTGAATTTCTACATATGTAGATACGGATGCATTGATTTTATTCGTGTCTACACATGCAGACAGAGGTGTGCTGTGAGGCGACATTTCAAACAGTCGAGAGAATGACGGAGAAGTAACAATTCTTCCCAATCTTAAGCTGTTAAAGTAGCACAATAAATTGACGACAAACCTAAAGGTACGCCATAGCTGGTGAGTTCAGTTATGTCCTTGCTCCACCACCTTGTCTTGTGGAAATTCCATTTAAAATTGCTCTCCATCCTGTAAGTACTGGAAGAGCTTATATCCTGTTACGGAACTCTGTCCTCAAAAATTGCCTCATGAACATGTGTAGTGGTGCTGGTGCAAGGGTTTTGCAATTCAGCACAGTGCCCAAGTACCTCGTACCAGCTATCTATTGCACAATTAAATTGCCACGTTTTGATATGAACAGAGTTGCCATGGTGTCAAGGTTACAGACATCAGGGTGAATTAAAAACCACGATGTGGTTGGTTTAAAAGAAATTCCAAGAGTTTATTAAAAATCTCTTACACAATTCATGCGCAGAATTAAATCATAAAACCAGTACATTAATAGAAATCGAGTTAATTTTTATTATACTGGTGTTACAAACGTTGGCTTTATTTTTAACGGAAGGAAGTGACTTGATTCTCGAAAATATATGGGCACAATAGGGGAACTAATTAGAGTGGTCATACATTTGGAATGGTAGCGTACCGTGTGGCCAACTCCACACTCTAGTGGTAGATGCATATCAGACAGGGCGCATTTGTGAAAGAGTAAGAAAGTGGTGATTGGTTATTTTTTGATTGGCTGGTTCACAAAAATGTAAGCTTTTGCACTAGATTGTTAGAAAAATAATAAATATAAACTTTAAATATTTGGCATAGTTACAAAAAGCATAAGCTATGTATCAAGCAAAGTTGAATAAATATTAATATCAATGGAAATTATGTGTGCCGACTACTAGCACCCAATTTAATGCGAATTTCAGTCTTCTGCCGTTGATGGCCGAGTACTATTTTTATGAACTTGGTGATGATCTAGAAATCAAAGGGTGCGATTCTTCACCACCGTGTTTCCACCTCAACTGTACTTCCTTTAACGAACTGAATTATGCAGACGCAATAAACTCAGATTTTGTCTGCCAGTTTTTTGAAACTAATTTTTTTTTTTGAAGATTGAAGTCACAGTGTAATCTTATCTGCTGGATTAGCTAAGTCTAGGATCGAACTTAAAACTTTACACAAGAATATTTCGTTTTCACACTCAATATCTAAGGGTGCTTCAGGTAAGCCATGGATTGACTGGCATTGTGAACTATTGAATTCACCAAACATGTGAAGGATGAATTTTGTGATTGCGATTGAACACGAACAGCACCCTGCTGAAGAAAGGAAAAGAGAACACACAAACTCAACTAGCGAATGCTCATGCATGTAAGGATATTGTTATAATATGCGTGCATCTGTAAATTTGTGTGCTTTCTGTTCTCTTCAGCTGCATTGCCAGACAAAATTATGTATTTTTTGGGATTGAAATTATTTTAATACACTAATGGGAATTATGTACTCTCTGAATTGACACTTAAGCCACGGCAATCGATGACTTAAGTTAAGCCACTATTTAAGTGGTATCTATAACTTAAAGTCCACTGTGAAAACGAAATTTCCATTTATTTTGAGTTTGGCTATGGATCGACACTTAAACTCGCACTGGCCATTCAGCTATTAGTATTGTTCTGCTTTAAGGTCAATGAAAACTATTTACTTTTATAAGTTATTATCAAACAAGCAAAAATCGAATTAATACGGTATTTTTAATCAATTTTTTACATTGCTATTAAAACTAAATATAATGTAAGATATATAAAACATATGTGAACCTCGAACTTTTGATGCCGAACACTACAATTCTGTAGCCGACCACTAGCGCAATACGACTTTTTTCCATTATTTGGTACTTTCTAAAAGCCAGTAAGTGTTAAATTGAAAATACGAGTTGCTCATGCTAATGTACTATGAGGAGTGGATGAGAATTACAGTTTTATTCCGCCTTCGAATGGCCAAGTTTGAGAAGATATTTCTACATATACAAGGATACTCCTTGAGCATTGTCCATGACAGAGATTCAGAGAGCTGGAGCCATGCATTATGGAAGTTGAGGAATTAGGGTATTGAACCTGACACTCCAGGACCAAACTACTATAAAACGGCGAAAGAGGTCACAATTCTTGACGTCGGAAAAGAATTCAACAACATTATACTCTCACTTATCTCGACGTTACAGTATTATAACGCTTACTAGCTATATATATATAACCTCTCCAAATGTGAGCTATATGAGTTAATATCAGTCTTTCTTTGTAAAAGTGTATGCATGGAAATGACGACACTTAGGAGTCCTATGGAGCACGAGAGTCCTGGACCTCGATGCCTGGTCTACGAACTTAGAGTCATTCCACAAAAATGTACTCATATTGACAATCCAAGTTCCAAATAATTGGCAGATAAAAAGCAAAGTTAAGAATTCCATAAGCATGAACGAAATTAAATAAAGAACTCTATTGTTGGGGCGCGTCCATATCCCTTTAATAAGGTATTCAATTAAGGGGATCGTATTCTATAAGCACGAAGATTCGATCAGTTTTTAAATTTCATTATTGTTGAAGATATATTCGAACACCACCTTTAGATACATTCCGCCTCCATGTAGTTCTTTTCAGAGTTATATTGAGGGTTATGGACTCCTGTTGCGCGAAGGTGAAAGAGATTTGTTCTTGAATATACTATCTAAGCCGTTCCTCCTCTGATATTAGGTGCTTGCGCAGATATCTTTATCTTTTTGGGCTAGTGCCTCCCAAAATCTATGTACACATTCTGCACATTCTGTAGAGACTTTCTTCTGATACCCTTAGTTTCCTTAGGTGCTCCCTGGACCCTGAGTCTGCAGTGCCCTGTTAGGATACGAAGGTTGTTCTTGCTGATCTTGATACGTACCCGAAAATTCTTTCGGTTATATTGACCCACGAGTTTCTTGGCTTGCTTCATGACATGAGCATTGTTCCGTGGTTCTGCCTGATTCCTTCTTTCTAGCTTCCTGAAGGAGGCATTCCTGAGGACATGGTCACATACAGCGCAGAATGGTTCGGGGCCTATCTAAGGTTTTGATGCTCCATTCCTAGCGAGGGAGTCGGCCATTTTATTACCTTCTATCCCCGTATGTCCAGGTATCCCGCAGAGTTTGAGTTTGGGATCTATGTGCAGCTTTTAGCTCAAATGAAATGTCCTTCAAGAAGTCCGAGTGGACTTGGGCTTGGCTTCAGTAACTACGCAACCCCTACTGTTGTCTTTCGAGTGGAGAGGACACACAGTTGTATGTCTATTTCGAATGGCGGTGATTAAGAAGCATTGTCCAGACAGAAATAGTCCTTGTCAGTAACGCGAACGGGGTGGCGCCAAATTGAAGTTTCTATTTACAGGGATTGTGCCTAAACACCATTACATAAAAATCGCCCTGGAGATTATAGTCTTACATAATTTGTGCGAATAGGTGAAAGAAGATGTTATAGCACCCTAGTATATCCTAAGTTCAAATAAAAGGAAGAGATCTCTGTAGCGGGTGTACTTCAAAACAATAACTACTTTACGTTTACAGCTGTCCTGTCTAAAGTGTTGATGGTAAGAGCAATATTTTGCAGGTTGCCTTGGGATAGTGGGTTGGTGAGCCGACTCCTACTCCTAGGGTGTCCCAATTTACCACCTTTCATAATTCACTCCACCTCTCTTGAGTAACTGACAATGCTCAAAGAGTATTCCTGTCGAGAAAGAGGTTCTCAAGCTTCGCTGTTCATGGTCGGCATAAAACAGGATCTACTGTTTTCTTTCTCCTTCCACTCGTGAGGGGATAATAGCACGCACAAAACGAGTGGTTGGTGTGAAGCTATGCGCTGTCTCTCTACGACTGTAGCGATATCTGTATTATTATTATTATTTGTGCGAGAATAGTCCGCATTATATACTGTTCATTCTAGTGGTAAAGCCTTAGTTCGGCCGACCTGGCACACATTTTTCGAGTTTTAAGAGATGTGACAAGATGGGGAGAGCCTCCGCCATGGACTCTAAATTATGAGAAGTTTGGTCCAAAAGCTCGCATACGTGATGGAAACGCATTCAAGTAAATGTATCTACCTTAGAAAAAACAGAATGAAAAACCGAAAGCATGGCAACCCCGAAACTAGCCAGGAACATGTAAACGAAAACCGAAACCACCATTAAGATTACCGCAACCCACTGTCAATGCCGTCACCATCTCGATTGCCCCCAAGTATTTGTCGTGTCCGTAGTCCTTGCTGTCGTTATAGCTGCCTCACAGCTCCACAGCTTATACCGAGATAGTTCAGCACTTTTTACTGCAAATAGAAAACGCATTCTGCCGGCGTTAGGCAAACCTCGTCCCCCCTCCGATTCGACCATAACCATTTGCTATAAATTTCAAATTAATACCCTCGAGGAAGTAAAAAAAAAGAATAAACTTATTTTTTTTCTCTCAACGTTGAGTGGCAAAAGGATATCCTGTGTGCAAAATGGGAAAACGTGAGAACGATTTCAGTGGGGAAAAAAGACAACAAAGAGAAAACTCTAAGTTCCATACGCGAGCAAATAGCTTAATGAACTAGTGAAGAGAGAGACAGAGAGAGAGAGAGTGTGCAAACATTGTGCTTCGTATCGGAAAATTTATGAAATCAAGTCATTCCCACTCTCCAACCACCGACTCTAGGTGAGTACGTGTACTCCACAAAGTATCCTTGTTTGTCATGACCGAATAAATCTGAATGGGCCATTGGCTAGAATGAGAAGTTTCGCACACACCAATACCGTCTGAAAATTATCATGGATTTACCATGAATTACATTTCTTTTAAGGGCAGACGATACTCGTGCCAGTCAGGAATGGATTGTGTTTCAGTTTGCTTCAGTGCTCGGGTTGGTAGCAAACCAATGCCGGATTATGCGAATGAGGAACGTAATGCGGATTAGTTTGTGTGTATTGTTATGGGTGAAGTGGCCAATGATGTCTGCGACGTGGAGCACAATTTGAATTTGATTTGTTTTTAAGTCCCTCAACGGAGACAGATCAAGTTGAAGTTGAAAGACGCCTGTAATCTGATGAATGTATTCACTTTTATTGTCTATCCTAAGATATGAGATGCGATTGGATGGACGGGAGGACGTTAAGGGTAAATCTAAATTATTTGTTTATCGATTCTTAGTCGAGGGTCATATGAAAGTGTGTGAAGAGATTGTGTCTCTGAAGTGGGGGTACTATGAGACCGCTAGTGCTAATAGCAGGATATGTCAGGTTTCGTTTTGATAGCACAGCTCTAATAAGTAAGATCTTGTTTATGGCGGTCAGATATATTAGCAGTCCCGACTGTTTTTTTTTTATTTTGAAGATATAGTCTTATGCAGACACGGACGGAAAATAACAGTTGATCTAGCAAGTGCTGGGCCGCCGCACTGCACAGTAGTTAAATTATAAAGGAACGGCGGAAATCTGTAAAATTGAGACCATTTTGAAACAAAGTTCGAATATGTGAAATTGTAGAGCAAGGTTAAGAATAGAATATACAGTCGACTCCCCCTAAGTCGAATTATCATCGGATACCATAAGCTGTTCGAGTTAGAGAGAGCTTGGCTTAGAGAGAAGGTTTTGTATAGAAATTTTAGGTAAATGTACATAAAATATGATGAAAAACTTCGAGTTAGAGAGAGTTTCGACTTAGGGGGAGTTCGACTTAGGAAGATTCCACTGTATATTAAAATAAACTTTACAAAAATGTTTGCTCTAACGGCGAAAATCGCCTATGAGAGAGATGGGCTAGTGGAGATACAAATACAAAAATAGAATGGGAAATGCTGTCGAGTTCAGTCTTCCAGCAGGACAATGACCCAAAGCAGACATCTGGGCTCGTCCAAACCTGGGTCATTGAGCAAAATATCATGTCCAAACATCCTTTGATGATTTTCCAGCGAAAATTAATAGGGAAAATATCAAAAGTGGCTTGAAATCAAATTCCCATAATTTTAAGGAAATTATTCAAATCAATAAAGATGCCATAAAAACTTTGAGTTCACAATAAGATTGGATTTTTATTTTTTTTTAAACCATAACTGAAAGCGCCAAATGTTTTGTCGCCTTTTAATTAGATTATTAAGTAAATGAGATAAGATGTTAAAGTAAATACTATCCGCGTAGTTTGCTTAATTTTTACTTAATCTTAGCTCTTCGCAAAGTATTATTATTTCATAAATTCAGCCCTTTTAAATGTATACAGCCTGTTTTAAATTAAAATTTTTCTTTAATTTGCATCTTGCACTTCACTTCTTTCACATACTGTACATACATTCAGTTTTTATGGCTTCTTATTAGATTTTGGATCATTGTCTATATAATCAGGATAGTTTTTCAGTATGTATTTAGTATTTAGATATAAAAATATTTTTGAATATTGAAATACCTAAATGTTATCGACTTCCGTATGAAATATTTCAATCGAAATAATCGTAAAATGCTGAACATTTATTTGTCATATCCTGATCAAATATGATCCCACAATAACCACCCTCTTCAAATTCATTTGCATCATCGTTGCCCCTCATGATGGTTTGAAAAAAAGAATTAAGGTCAAATACTCATTTCAATACAATGTAGATCAGTCAACTCTCCAAACTGAGAATTGTATGTCCAATTGAAAACCATATTTGCACCCGAGCGAAACTTATTCCAAACCATTCACTTAGTGACGCTCCATAAATTTGCCTACCGCTATAACTAATCCATAACCACCTGAACGGAGGTAAAATTACAACTATTTCACGAGTTTTCGAAAAGCCGTATTTGTAGGTTATTCCCTCTAAAATATTCATTCCGCCGGTAAAGTTTACGAGCAAACTAGAGAATGTCTCCAGTTCCGAGTTCCAACCCACCTCTAGCAGATGCTTGCAAACTTCCGAGGGATAACACCAAATAAAATTCTACACTTCAGAGTGCGAAAATAATACGAATTTATGCGAGGTCGTAAAGTTACATTTTATGCGGCTGCCGAAAAATTCTACCCCGCTCTCGATTCAGTCAACCTTCCGACCATCCAACCAACCAACCATCTAACCACCCGACCAAAACATAAAAAATATAGTATCCGACCAACACGATAGCTGTGCGCACCCCATAAAGAATCCACTTAGCGCCGTCTTTCTCTTCCGAGCACCTAAATTCGCAACTTGCTACTCTGCAGTTATGGCAAAGTCGATGGGGTGGGAGTATAAGCCAAATGCGCTCATCACTTTGCATACTTTACTATGGCTGCCCCCGACATCAAGGGTTGGAGAAGGGCGCCCTCTTCCTCATTCGTTTGATGATGTTCATCCATAATTCCACCGTTTTGCCAGCATTCCTTTTATGGGTCGTAAAAACGCCACCGCTTTAGCCACGGTGACGACTACATGGAGGAGGGCTAGAAAAATGGGCGCTGCTGCTGCCTTTCACGTGCAACGAAAGAGCAAAATTAATGGGAGTGGGAGTTCGAGAGTGGACGGGTGATGCGGATGATGTGGGTGATGTCGCTGATGTTGGTGACGAGGGTGACGAGGATGGAACGTCATAACGAGGCGTTTATTTGGCACTCATTCTGATCCGGAGGATAGAGGACGATGTCAATTGGTAATAAAAGCAGAGGCCGATGATAATATCACAAACGAAAATGACAAAGTGACTACGCCCGTAAAAAGACACCGCCTGAAGACAGAAACCAGCCACCCACATGAGTACATTCACTGGTCGTAAACGAAAAATGGAATGTTTGCGTTTTAGAATGGAATTAACTGCCACAGCCCTGGGTAGAATGAAGAGGGGAGCAGGAATGTGGAAGGACGGTGCGAAATTGGTCAGAAGAATGAAGTCATGCTAAGGTGAATTAGCCTCAATTATGAAGGGACGATGAGCACTGCCGTCCGACGATAACAAGACAATAAAAAAAAGCGAATAACGTGAGACGTGGCACTCTCAAGGATGACCCCTCACCATCCTCACCCTACATCAAAAGACCCCCAAGGCTGAAACGTGTGTACATCCCCGCTGCGTCCTGTCTCGACCACATCTCAGCCAACACTGTTCTCGTTTCTCGCTGCACCCATTATCCTGCAGCGATTTCTCATTTCTGTCTGTCAGAATAAATAATTTGGCAAGAGTTCTCTTTCTGTCGGTGACAGCCATCTCCTTGCGCTCCTACCCCACTCCACGTCGGATCGCTCAGCATTCTGACACACCAGCACCGTCCGGGCCGGCGCACTTATTATTGCCTTCATGTAAACGACTTCATAGTGACAGCCTCAATTAAGTCCGAGCGAAAAGTCGACATTAATTAAAATGACAAATTCCACAGAGTGTATAGCACGCCGAGTGACAGGCGCCCAACGAAGCAGAGCTGATTTGTGCACAAAAACCTTGTGATAGTTTTGCCCCTCCGGTGGGCGACGCGACGTGACTGGCAGACGAACGGCCGGACTTAGTGTACACTTTTTGCCCTGTCAGAGAAATTTTAAGTAATTTCGCTTGGGGTGAGCGCAACAGCGACAAGGGGATGAGGGCAAATGAAGAAAAAAAAAAACAATCTTGGACCATTTTCAATTTAAATTAAATCGTAATACTTTTCTCCTCTTTCGGTTGATGCGTCCCATTGCGTGTCCATGACTCTACCCTCTCGAGTACAGGCGCGTTGAGTACGGTGTGCAGGCTTTGTTGATAATTCAGTGAACTCGTGTTCACGAAGGAGTTTCACATTTTATAAGGTAAGACGCATAAATCAATTCTGCATCGTTGGTCAAGAGCAAAACGTGGCTGTTATGTAGATGAAAGGCGGTAGGTGTACTTCATGCCCACAATTGGGTTACACTTCTGAGCCTTAATTGGACAGGTTTGTGTTAAGCAGTTTCGAAATGTCGGCAGCACATTCTTGGAGCAGTCCACATTCCTGAAACTTAATCACTGTTTTTGATGAACTTCTGACACATACATGTGCTTGCTTTGTGGGACAGGCGTTTGCTGGGATGTTGATAGTAATTTTGTTGGAATATTCTTGAGCATTTTAAGAGCATTGCTTGGAAGGGCTGTGGTATGAAGTATATTAAGAGGGCTGGATGTCGGTAGTAATTTTGTTTAAATAACTTTATTAAGATAAAATACGGACTTAATGAAGAAGCGCATTGGTTTGAATGAAGACTCCATTTAGTCTCTTAATTGAAATTGATTTAAAGTCGAACAGTCAATTAAGTCAACTGAATTCGTAGTAGTGGTTGATTGTTTTGCTCTTTGGTTTCTTTGATTCACATGTGTCAGAGTCAAACGTGCTCAGTTAGCATTTCCATTTCATCATAGAATGACTTCCACACTAAGAACGCAGTTCAAGTAATTGAAGATTCCATCGGTCATAATCGATCTACTGACATAGCATTTCATGTTACCGCATCGGCTTAAATATTCATGTTGTTCCTATGGTAGGGCGCCACCCGTATCATTGCTATTTAGTAGACACCAACATACTTGCATGAATTTGACAATTGTCGGCATAAACTATTATCTGAGTAAACATTAATAGAAGGGACTTTCGAGTGTTAGGTTGGGTTATATGGCCCATACATATACGGATTACTTTTTCCAAATATCCCTAATCACTCTACCTTTTGCAATAATTCACTGAACATTTTGACATTTTCCTATACAATGTCATTAATAAATTAATTAAATTCTTTCATTTTACATCAATTTGAAAATCAATTATTGTTTTTCAAACATGATTTTTTATATCTTCTTCTTCTTCAGGTGGCGCTACAGTCCGGGATGGACCTGGGCCTCAACCAGTAAGCCTCTCCAGCCGGCACGATCTTTTGCCAGCTGTCTCCAACTGCGCACACCAATTTGGTTGAGGTCCTTCTCCACCTGGGTGCGCCATCGGTAACGTGGGCGTCCTCTATTGCGTTGTCCCACTGGTTCGGAATCGAAGACTCTACGGGCTGGAGCAGTGTTGTCCATGCGCTCTACATGGCCCTCTACAATCCGTAGACGCCTGACTAGGCTCATGTCGCTGTACAGCCCGTACAGTTCGTGGTTGAATCTTCTTCTCCAATAACCATCAACGCAAACAGGACCAAAGATTGAACGCAGAACTTTTCTCTCGAAAAGACCAAGTGCTTCTTCATCCGCTTTTGCGATTGTCCATGCTTCCACACCATAGAGCAGGACAGGGATGATCAAGGTGTTATATAATGTTAACTTGGTCCTTCGAGAGAGGACTCTACACTCAATTGCCTCTTGAGCCCAAACAAACAGCGATTGGCAAGCATAATTCTGCGTTTAATCTCGGTACTGGTTTTGTTCGTACTGTTCACTTGCGAGCCGAGGTAGACGAAGTCCTTCACTACCTCGAAGTTATAGCTGCCTATGGTGACGTTTTGGCCAAGTCGTCGATGTTGTGCGTCCTTTCTCGATGACAGCATATACTTCGTTTTGCTCTCGTTCACCGCTAAACCCATTTTGGCTGCCTCCGCTTCAATACCAGCAAACGCTTCATTGACGGCTCGCTGTGTTCTGCCAATCACGGCAATGTCATCCGCATATGCTAGCAGTTCTACGGACATCTGGAAGATCGTGCCCCTAGTGTTGGCGTGTGAGTCTTGCACGATCTTTGATGTTAAAGAAATCACATGACAGCGCGTCGCCTTGTCTAAAACCTTTTTTGACATTGAAGGTCTCGGTGAGTTCGTTACCGACCTTGATGGAGCAGCGAGAGTTCTCCATCGTCATCCTGCACAACCTTACGAGTTTGGCAGGAATGTCAAAACTAGACATGGCGTTGTGTAGCTCGTCCCTATGCACGCTGTCATATGCGGCCTTGAAATCGATGAAGTCCTGAAGGGTGTCGATCTGCATTTCTTGGGTTTTTTCCAGGATCTGCTGTAATGTGAAGATTTGGTCGATGGTGGACTTCCCCGGCCTGAAACCGCACTGATAAGAACCTATCAGGTTGTTGACGAATGGTTTCAGGCGCTCACACAAAACGGCAGAGAGGATCTTATGGGCGATGTTAAGGAGACTTATCCCTCTATAGTTGGTGCAGTCAAAGGGGTCCCCTTTCTTGTGGATCGGGCAAACGATACTGAGATTCCACTCGTTGGGCATGCTTTCCTCCGACCATATCTTACAGATGAGTTGGTGCATGTACCTTACCAGCTCATCTCCAGCTGCCTTAAACAGTTCCGCATACAGTCCGTCTGCACCAGCAGCTTTATTCGACTTTAGTCTCGATATCGCTATCTTGACTTCGTCTAGGTCGGGGGGACGGAATTCTCGTCGATCATCGTCAATTCCGTTGAGTGGAACATTCTGCCTGACAGCGGTATTGGAGTCTTCCTCGGCGTTTAACAGTCTACAGAAATTATCCTTCCAGATTCTCAGTATCGACTGCGAATCTACTAGGAGTAATATATATATATATAATCGTAATTTTTTATATACGAAATTCAATTGTGATGTAAGCTTAAGCAACACATCTATCCAATGTCAAAAACGAACCCTGAGCGACGTCACAAAATAAGAAGATGGCAGTTTCGACAAGCTGTCCAGCACACCTTATTATCCTTCCACCATCCTGCAGACGATCTTCACAGATATTAGTTTGTATCGTTTCGGCGTAGTCGTTGCGTCGGCACACTGCTTGTGCCGCAATAATCATTGCTTTGGCAATGAAAAAAATATAGACCACAGCAAACAAAAAAATTTTATCTGGGAGTAGTAGAAAAAAACATGTGACCTTGGTAATACCAAATTATTAATATCCAGAAACTCTAACCAAAATTGTCTATTCGTACTTTCCCGCTGGGCTTTACAAAATTTGTTATACACACCACAGACATGTGGTTGCGGACCATGCAAAATTCAAAAATGTTTGAATTCACACGGACAGTCGCTGCAAATATGCAACATACACACGGCACAGATAGTCTGTGCAGCCATGTACACAACATTAGGTCGTACATTAGGTCTGCAGCGACGTGTCTCTTTCGTGAATGAGTGCTATAGTATATGTATATAATATTATATATATGTAACTTTCGAAATACCCTCGAAATTCCCCCAAAATTGCACTTCGATCTCTATTTCTTGTACCAGCGTCTGATATGGACTGAGTTTACAATCGATAATGATGCAAAATCTAAGCCGCATCCAAGGAAAGGTTTTCTCACCAAGGATTAGGTAATGTGGCTACTATCTTCACAGATTCGCTTAGACCCAAGGTTCCATTGTAATGCCACTGAGCCGGTTACCATGCGTTACTTCTAGAACCATTCTGTTTTTTTTGGACAAACATCCAGATTGATTTGATATCCTTTTCAGATATTTCCATTAATTGGTATAGGTAGAATTTGCCCAGATTTTGTTTCCAAAGGCTAATGCAGGGCAACTACAGACATGTGTTAAGGTTATTTCATCTTTCACGGGCACTACAGATCGCTAGCTCTGTGATCTTAGTTTTTTGAGTTCCAATTGACATCCAGATGTTTTCAAACTTTGGTTCAATGATCGTGGTTCCATTTTTGGTTAGCTAGTCTTTTCCACAGTTGCCTGGAATATATCTATATCCAGAAACCCAGCACACACCTAGGCTGCATTGTCTTGATATCTTGTTGAGAGACATACGGTAGAGTCTTACTTATTTGGATCTTAAAAATGCTATTCGAGTGCCATAATCGCTGTCGGTATAGATGACGATGCTGTCGTTCGATATCGTTCTCATCCACAGCCCATTCAGCGGCTTCATGAATAAGCGTTATTTCTGCCTGGAAATCACTGCAGTAATCTAGGAATCTAAAAGACCGGCTGATCTGGAGATTTTCCGAGTAAATACCTGCTCCCACTCCACTGCCCTCGACTGATCCAACTTTGTAGATTTCCCTCCCTTTGTTATTGTTCAGTAGCGAATTCGTCTCCCATAGTTGTCTACTCGATATTCTGGTCTTATATTTAATATCGAAGTCGAAGATCTAAGGTTAAGTAGTCTGTAGATCCTTCTGTTAAACGGTATGAGTTTAGAATACTGTCCTGGTCTGTGTTTTTTTTTCATTGCTTTCTCCATTGCGAGAGTGCGTTCAGTCCCAGTGCCGATTTTGCTGCAAATTCTTTGCCACAAATGTCTACAGGAGTTACGTGTAATATCATCTCCAGCGCTGCATTACGCCTGTGATTGATATACACGCCATCCTTTGGAAGCTTTTTATCATTTCTATGTAATAGGCTTTATCCAGCGCCGGCAACGGCTGTGTGATGCCATCCCATTACCATGATTAACCAATACCTTCATACTACCTTTTGCACAGATAAAGTGATGTAAGAGGCCGCAAATATAGAAGCTCGCAATGGGTGCATAAAAGCCTAGTTACGGCACTGGAGCCTATGCAAGTCACAATTTGAACTTGGAGTTTATTACACGAAACTTCAGGTAAAGTGCGGAGGCTTAGCTTCTTATTTGCGATTTATCAGGATATGACTTCAGATTTATTCATTCGGCAGAGAGCAGGCATAAATCCTACAAAGGTGCTCCATTAAATTGCAAAAGAGTTCTGGGATATTATTTAATTGCCTCTCCAACTCGGTCTGAACGCCATTCTTCTTCTTCTTTACTTGGCGCTACACTCCGGGATGAACAAACAAGGCTCTCCAACTATCACGATCTCTGGCTAGCTGATTCCAAGTTGGTTGAGGTCCTTCCCCACCTGAGTGCGCCACCTTAAACGCGGACGTCCTTTGTTGCGCTGTCACACAGGTTCGAAATCGAAGAATTTCATCCGCATAGAGATGAACCGACGTGGTTAGAAACTGAACGCTTTGAATAGTTTTCTGTTAAGGTTATTAAGAAGAGAAAAAAAGATTTTAATGTTACGAGTAGATTACATGTAGATTACAAATTCGTACATTTATTTAATGCTTCGTAGGCGAGAAATTTGCCCATTTGCCCCATTAAACGAATTTTTCGACTTAACGAACACACCCGAACATAATATCATTCGTTATACTGGACCACCACTGTATATTCTGTCCTATACCTAGCTCCCCAAGCTCACTCTGCAGCGAAAATGCAACACTTATCGTAGCATACAGTGTCCGAGCCTGAGCAATAGCTGCTTTCCATTCCTGACGGTCCTGGGCACGTTGCTTCCAGTCATCAAGACCAAGCTGTCTTGCATCCGCGAATACTTGGTCTTTATACCGGAGATTCGGTATTCCCCTCCTTCTCGAAACAGGAGGCTCGGATTCTAAGACCCTCTTAGCTGGAGCATTGTTGTCCATGCGCTCGATGTGGCCGAGCCAGTGCAGTCGACGGATCTTTGCCTTCCGGACTACATCCTCATCATGGTACAGCTCGTACCGTTCGCGGTTGTGTCTTCTCCTCCTTTCGCCTTCTTCGCAGACGGGACCATATATCCGACGCAGAATTTTTCTTTCGAAGGCACCAAGTATCAGCTCCACAGTTTTGCTTATCGTCCAGTTTTCGGCTCCATATAGTAGGACTGGCAAAGCGAGGTTTTGTAGATCTAGTCCTTCGAGTCAGGAGTTTTGACGCCAGTTCTTTTGACAAACCGAAGTAACACCGGTTGCCAAAGAAGGTTCTACGTCGGATCTCCACAGTGATGTCTTTTGTGGAGCTGACGTTTGCCCCGAGGTAGACAAAATCCTTAACTACCTCGAAATTGTAGCTGTCGATGACGGATCGGTTTTTGGTGGACAGCATATACATAGTTTTATCCTCATTGACCTTCAGACCAGCTTGCTTCGCCTCTTCTTCAATTGCCGTAAATGCTACCTCTACGGTACGCGCGATCTCTGGGAACGCGCGACGATGTCGATGTCGTCTGCATATCCTAACCGTTAGACTGACTGAGTGCCTTCCGTGTTTACAGCTGCCCGTCGCACTATCTTCTCCAGTACGAAATTGAAGAAATCACACGACAGCGCATCTCCTTGCCGAGATCCGGTGCAGGTTTCAAAGGGCTCGAGCCGAACTTCACGGCGCATCGCGTGTTTGTTAGCGTAGTGCTACACAAACGGATCGGTTTTCCCGCGATCCCGATTCGGCCATCGCACCAAATAACTTCATGCGATGAATGCTGTAGTATGCGACTTTAAAATCGGTAAAGAGGTGGTTCGTTTCGATTTTAAGCCCGCTGGTCTTTTCCAGGATTTGATTTTTTATGGATGGGACACATTGGAGCTACCAACTTATAAATACATTTTGTTTTAATTCTCTGACTCTTCCATAAAGATGAAGAATATTTTTTAAACTATGTATTTTTATTGTATTTTTTACTATATTATTTGTAACTATGTATTTCTTTTTCAAACCAATGATCTTAGTAGTTTTCAACATTTCACCAATTACCACTTTTTACGACTCCCCACTCGAAAGCAATCGACGCACTTATAAGCACTGTAAAAGTTCAACTAATTGGTCACTTCCCTTAAGTGCCGTGCCATAAGCTTTTCACTTCAATCCATGGCATAATTACCTTTCGCAGCAGCTTTAAAACTTCAGGCAAACGCAATCAAAAGTTCACTCAAC
This sequence comes from Eristalis intricaria, assembly GCA_964034865.1. Taxonomy (NCBI): domain Eukaryota; kingdom Metazoa; phylum Arthropoda; class Insecta; order Diptera; family Syrphidae; genus Eristalis; species Eristalis intricaria. The sequence goes on from OZ035877.1 coordinate 13,508,529, forward strand.
TAACATAATTTACGGTAATTCCCCAACAGATATTTGCACCCAATGAACCTATACACTCATGCACCCTGCAGTCTACAAATTCCTCTCATCCTCGCCATCCGGCCATGCCAACAAACAAAAATATCTTCGCTCTAACGACCTCCCCACACTTATACCATTTATCACCGCCACCCAGAAGGATTACAATTTTAATCGAATTATTTACACACATGTAAGGATTCTTGCCACCCATAAATTTTCACACATGCACACACACGATGGCGTATTGAGTGCCTAATCCCGAGGGATCATGCGGTCTAGGACTTCAAGACGAGTTCGCTGCAATTTTGCCGACACGTCAACCCTCCCCCAGATTGACTCGATTAATCAAAATCCATCAGACAGTGACAGAACGGCAGAGGGCAGAAAAAGAAGGAAACCGACCAACGATGACGCTGATAGAGATCTGTAATTTTGTTCTCACATTAAACGAAACATGTCCAAGGAAGTCAACACTTCCAGAGCGCGCAGCAATTATGCGAACACATTATGAACACGTCTGGTGCTCTCGCAACCGCCAGTTCGTGCATAAGATAAATGACAAGCCCATCGCGGCCGGCACTAGCTGCAGCGCGTCGCTCTGACAGACGGACAAGTAGTTTCGTGTACCGCAACGAAAAAGGAGGAGGAAAAAACGCATGACAGCAGTTGCATGGAGTTTCACGGCATAATCGGACGAGGACGATGATGAGGTTGACGGCGACGGCAACGGCGACGACGGCGACGACTACGTCGACGGAAACTTGTCATATGTCGGATGTTCAACTGGATGAGTGGCTGACAGAGTTGAGTTGCCCCCCTGTCTTCCGGATGCAAGTGCGTGCATCGGGCCACCATCACCCATCATCACATAATCATCCCTGATCGTCATCGCCATCATCATCAGCACGACACACACAGCCGTGGTCGACGTTGCCGTAGTCATTGTCGTCGGCTGCGTCACTGATGCGCTGCCATCGGCACTTTTTGCGGTTGTGCCGTCGTCGTTGGGCACGTTTATCATCACGACGACGGCCGTCACCATCGACATCATGGCCATCATCATCATCGTCGTCGTCCCCTGCATCATGACGGAAGATCAGCCGCCCCATCATCACTCGTCGTCATCGTTGGTTTTGCAGCAGCGAGTTATCATAATTACGCTGCCGGGTCGGTCATACATTATGACTCAGCAGTGTGGTGCGGCAATGGGGGACGGAAGACGCTCTGCCATCAGCCATCAACCATCAGCGGTCTACTGATGTCCGAGTATAATAAATTTCACATCACTATCTGATTGTTGTGATGGAATTTGCGGCACCGTAATTAATTTATTCATTATTCCTTTTGTTACGGGCCGGCACTGTGTGAGTAATGGCTGTAAATGGGCGGGCATGAAGTACGCGTCTAGTGATGGAATTCGCGTAAATCATTTTGGCCGAGATACAAGGTCACCAGACGACAGGGTGATGCCAGAATATATATTTTTTTAATTTGTGAATATCAACTCGTGTGCACGGTCGGCCACTGCAATGGGCAGGTTTGGTATGCACTCAACCGCGATTTCTTTTGGCAGGTCGCGAGATTGCTTGCTGGAACTAAAAGCGATAAATTATGGTTTTTCCTTGAGTTGGTGGCGTTTGGATATTTCTTGTGGACTTGTGAGTGGCAGTGTGTCATTTCTTTCTGGATTGCTGACATACTTCGGTGGCATTAGAAACCTTTTACACGTCAAACGTCGGGACTTTCCAGAATAAGCTGGCGCCAAAGGGGTTTTGACATTGTGTCAAGACATATAATTAACATTTGGATTGTTTAAGGCACGTCACGGGTAGTGCGCTTGGATGACAATGTAATCTTGGTATAGGCGAGCTTCAGCCTTCTTTGCTTATTGATAAATTATTTTGCAACCATAGCCTCTGGCCAGAGCTATGCTATATTACCTCAAGATAAATGTAGGAGATGTCCTCGACCTTGACATTGAATATTGCCAGTAAAAAAAAATTGAAAGCGATTTTTGATGGAAGCTGAAGATAGCTAGTCATACCTTTCACTAGTATCTGACCCAGTAATAAACAGGTAGGTGTGACTAACATGTCTATTATAAAAACGATGGTCTACTTACACCTTTAAGGTGCTTTGGGTTTTTGGGCTAACTCTTCATTGGCCTTCCTGCAGTTTCATTGTTTTAGCGAGTAAAGTCATATAAAAGTGTCTTTTGACCAATTCCTGGTTTTGAGGTATCTTAGAATATCTGCGTCGTATGTGATATCCTCAAGATTCTTAAAAGGATAACTACCTAGTAATTTGCATTTTTCGAAGAGTCTAGTCTAAGGATCTAAAATTCCAACTGTCATTGCGACTACCCTCTCACTGTAGCGCCTTTCAGGCAAAGTCAATAGCGATCAAGGATGCTCAGTCCTGGCTAAAAAACAATGCAATATTAGGCACAGATATTGACAGCCAGACAACAATAAAATGTCGGAGCGCAGTCACGTTCTTCAATTGTCGCCTATCACTTACCGAAATAGCCAATTATTTCAGCATACTACTACGGGATACAGTGACACCGCAGAGAATTGTAAAGCAAACGAACTCGCGAGAAAGTTATCTACTATCTTTCCGAAGGGTGAGTTACCGTCCATACCTATCGATACCGCAAAACATCTACTAAAGCTTGAATCGCTTACGCCCACCAAATGTAGATGGTATTCTGACACCGAGTGCCTCATCACAAAGCAATTATCGATCGGAATGAGTACGAGGAATCTAAGAACAAGATGATAAAGAAGAAAATGAAACTATTTCACACCTTCTTTGCATTTGAAGTGCTCATCTCGCAGATTTATACACTTCTTCTTCTTCTTCTTAGGGTGCTACAGTTCTGGATGAACCTGGGCCTCACTCAACATGTCTCACCAGTAGACCCGATTTCTCGCTAGCTGTCTCCAGTTTCGCACACCAAGCCTACTAAGGCCCCCCTCTACTTATGTGCGCCACCATCTACGTGGGCGTTTTCTGTTGTGTTGCACAATAGGTTCAAAGTTCATACGCTCTACGTGGCCTAACCATCTTAGGCGTTGGATTCGTACACGCCTGGCTAGAGTCATGTGACTGTGCAGCCCATACAGTTCATGGTTGAACCTTCTTCTCCAACGCAAAGAGGACCCAAATGTCGCGCTCAGAAAAGAAGTTCTTCATCCGCTTTAGATATACTCCATGCCTCTGCGACGTAGAGCAGGACGGGCGTGATCAATACTGTCCGAGGCGGACCTGGGCCTAGCTTCTCAGCAACCACTCGTGCTGTGCTTGCTATTATTCCTTCACGAATGGATGGGACCTACAGTTTAATGTCGACTCCAAACGGCAAATTTGAGAAGTTTTTTCTAGACAGGAATACTCTTTCAGCATTGTCAGTGACTCGAAAGAGGCGGAGCCGTGAATATCAAATCAAAGGTGGTCAATTCGGGTATCGAACATGGCACCCTCTGCGTAGGAGTCGACGCACTTTTTTTCATGTAATTTTATTTATTTTGAAATATTTTACTTACTTGCTAGACAAAATTACTTAAATCTAGCTTAACTAACTTAAGAGTTACAAATGTTCTTAATACTAACCTACTGACCCTATGGGGGTACTCAAAGCTAATCTAATCTACTTTTTGTGCCTTTCGGCTTAATCTACGTTTTTTTTTAGTCTTTATGACCATCTTTTATTACTTTTTTTATTGAGTCTACGCACTTACCCACCACCCCACGGCGACCCGTTGGTCGCCACGGTCGAATCACAGTCTTACATATAGTCAACTTAGTCTTCTGAGAGGGCTCTATTACTCAATTGCCTCTTCGGCCCGTAGAAACAGTGAGTTTTAAGAGTTATTCTCCGTCTGATGTCGGTACTGATGTTGTTTGTACTGTTTACAGCGGATCCGAGGTGAACGAAATCCTTCAATACCTTGAAGATCTTGAAGACCTAACTGTCTATAGTGACGTTCTGGCTGATTCGTCGATGTTGTGCATCTTTTCTCGATGTCATTATATACCTAGTTTTGCCCTCGTTCACAGCACACCGCTTGGTCGCCTCTGTTTCCAAAATCAGCAAACGCTTTATTGACGGCTCGCTGTGTTCGACCAATTACGTCAATATCGTCCGCTTATGCTAGTAGTGTTGGCATGTGAGCCTTGCACGATCTTCTCTACGAAGATGTTGAAGAAGTGACATGACACCGCATCGCCTTAACATTAAAGTTCTCCGTAAGTTAATTTATTGAGCTTGATAGAGCAATGAGAATTCTCCATGGTCATCCTGCACAACCTGATGAGTTTGGCAGGAATATCAAAACTAGACATGCGTTACATAGCGCGTCTCTATGGACGCTCCCTTGAAATCGGCCTTGAAATCGACGAATAGGTGGTGGGTGTCGATCTGCATTGCTTGCTTCTTTTCCAGGATGTGAAACCGCGATAAGGACCCATCATGTTATTCACGAAAGGTTCAGGAGCTAACACAAAATGGCGGAGTGGATCTTATAGGTGATTTTAAGGAGTCTTATCTCTTATCCCTCGTTAGTTGGCGCAGTTGAAGGGATCCCAGTTGAAGGATCCTTTCATGTGGATCGGGCAAACGATACTGAGGTTTCACTCGTCGGGCATTCTTTCCTCCGACCATATCTTAGAGATACATTGGTACATATACCTTACTAGCTTATCACCAGCCGCCTTTAATAGGCCATCTACACCAGCAGCTGTATTTGACTTTAGTCTCGATATCGCTATCTTGACTTCATCTAGTTCGGGGGGACGGGATTCTCTTCTACCATCGCGCATTGCCTGGAGTGGAGCCCTCCGCTTGACAGCGGTATCTATTTCCTCATCGCCGTTTAACAGTCTACTGAAATTTTTCATCCAAATTATCAGTATCTCAGCTTCTGTCCGAAATTTGTATCCACTGTATAACTGTTTCAACCTTTGGTATTATTAGATAATCACCTACCTCTATTCCGCTTGTCGTTTAAGGGCGTATACCTAAACGACTGTTTGAGATCGGTGTTCCGGTTGTCGTTTAATTTGTCGTTTTACTTCACAAACGACAACGCTTTATTCCAGTGGAATGTAATTTTTCTCCTACTATAGCGGAAAAAAAAAACAAAACGACTGTTTAAACGACAGAATCAGGCGTTTAGGATTTTGTTAACAACTCCAAGTGAGAGTTAACTGAAAATATAACGTTTTGTTTGCTTTTTTTTACTTTTTTTGGTGTACTTATACTATTTAACTTTTTTACCAATTTTAAAAGAGTGTGAGGGAACAGGAGGACGTCCGCTTAAGAGAAAATTCCGTAGTGAAATTGACGACGCTGTTGCTAGACCTTATTCACTACATGAATCAATAGACCCTCAAGGAAAAGTGTTCGGCTTCAATTAAGATGTACCAGATGTCAGAACTTCATTCGGTTGCATCATATCAAGTGCAAATAATGCATCTGTGAAGAGAAGAGATGATTTAAATCATTTGAAAAACGTGGTCTGTTCTGGGGAGAAAGTTTCTGTATCGCCAGAAATGAATTCAGACTACGCACCACATTTAAAAAAAAAACATTACGAACCCAACAAACAACCAACAATTGTATTTATTTTAAATCTTTTGATAAATAAATAAAACAATCGTTAATGCGAACACTTACAATTTTATTTAAATAAAATCGTTAAGAAAAATAAAGTCATTCATCAAAATTTGGTTTTAAAAAACACTATTTTGTGTCACCAAAGTCGTTGTTGAGCTGTTGTCATAATAACAAGCGAAATAGGGGCTATTTGATAATATTTCAGATATCGGATATACATGCATACGTAAATACATTTAATATTCTGAAACGAAACTATTATCAAATAAACTCCTGATATGTAAATAAATAGGTCAAAAAGTTGCATTGGCCAGAACTACAAAGAAAAATAACTACTTTTGCAATTTCTTCCCCATCCCCCTTGAATGTACACTCATTTTGGCCTCACATCAATCCTAAGCCATATCGATTTTCTCAAAAATTTGTAAGTGTCACCTTCAATCACTCTCCCTTAATATTGCCATTCTTAAAGTGGAACCTCAAGATAAAACCAGAAGTACATGTTCCCCGGTCGTCCCCCACACACCCCTACACACCTCTGACTACGTACTACGAATGTATCAGTTCTGTATACCTCCATGTGTGTTTGATACGGTATTCGATTGTCAAACATTAACAACAGTAGCGACTGATAGCGTTTTCGTGTATTTGACTTGCTGTCAAGGATGCTTTTTAATTTGATTAGGTAAACAGCTACCGTTCGTTCATCGGGTTGAAAACATTCTTTTCGTTTTTTCCTATCACCCTTCCCCACACACTCTATGTCTCCTCGAATGTTTGCACTTAGTCAACGAACCTAACAAAACAATTTTCTATGGTTTTCACCGTTTAGGTAGACTGTAGGTGTGTGTTGTACTTTTTTAAGTCGACAACACAGTGCTATTTACTTAATTTCGTCGACTGATATCTGTCAAGTGGAGCCTAAGGCCGTACAAATATGTTTGTACTTGATTGATGGGTAGACAGACAGACAGACGACAAGTGAAATTGACATGTAATTGAAGAGGCCCAGAAAGACAACAACACTCAGGCTCAACGTGACGACAGCGTGTGTGGTGGAGGGGTTTTCGTTTGTCACTCAGTAAATATTTTTGGTTATCACCAAAAGTCAATTGATTGATTGATTGATGGTATGAGCTGACAGCCAATGTTTGTTGTTGGTGTTACTTAGTATGAACTTCGAGTGGGTGGGGGCTTAAGTGACGTTCGTCAGTTTGGAACGTCGCCAATGTGGCATGACACTGGCACAGTTTTCTGGCACGTTATTCGGTGAAACGTGACAAAATAGAGGAGCTGAGGAAGTCTTGATAAAACAATAAATAAAGTGCACTGTCGCATTTTGGTTTTGTCTTTTTTTTATCTTCCTGTAGCTTCAGTTTGTTAATTGAATTTTTTCTCACTGGTTAGAGAGAATTACACAATACTTCGTTTTCACTCTTCGGTAATTGATTTTGTTGTATTGAATCATTGCTGAAAAGGGAACTTGTGTGAATCGAGTTCGTTTCCACAAATGAGAAAAAAATTGTAGAGTATTCGTTTTCGGAGGATATTTTGCCAATGAATAGACAATTTTTTTCCAAGTCCAAGTTCCAAGTCGGTTTTGCTTGGACGCCATTTCGCTTTGGATGAGATTTGTTGTCAGCTGCGTAGTACATAATGTCACTTTCGGTAATGGTAGAGATTGGTGAAGAGTTTTGATAGCATTTCTCTAGCAATGGTCTTATATTTCAGAGTGAATAAATTAAACATTTGTGTTCTCTAAGCTTATAGGAGATCTACAACGCACCTAAGTCCAAAAAAAAAATTGGATTCCAGCGGGATGTTGAATTTTGTCACTGCATTTATAAGTTTGTCAAATCAAACAAATTTCTTTACAAACACCACGTCACTTAATGACTTTTCAGCCCGCTGACAATAACAGAAAAAGGCTGTAAGCAAAAAAATCTTTAATATCAAGTGATAATTAAAATATATTGAATCAATATCTTTTAATATGTCTGAATTATCACTTATTTTCAATTTCTAATTTCCAATCAGAAAAAATATCAGTAATTAATTCTGACTCTAGATGTCATTTAAAATGTTGAATTTGTTTCAGTGGGAATGCAAAATGCCGAAATGTTGTATTTAGGTGCTGTGAAAATATACTATTATCCAATTGTGGTGGCGATAACTATGTATTTACAAAGTAGTCGATTTGTTTTCCAAGCTATAACGCCTTTAGAAATTTTAAGAATGACTTGCATGAATGATGACATTTCTAATATCATCCTTAAAAAAATGGCATGCTTATTTGTTGATGTTTTAGCTGACTTTTCAATCGTAGCCATCTTCAGTGTGTTATAAAATGACTGATAACGAACAAATACTGACCAGATCCAGACAAAGTGGTACTTGACGATAACTTATTCGTGATCGAAGACCCACAAGGAAAAAGGTGCGGTCATTCAATATGTTAATAAGGTGAATATGAGTGTTCGCCTGAACCACGAGCTGGAGAACCTTCTACTGGCTAGCAATTCTCAACTTCGAGAAGGCATGCAACAATGACGATCTGAGAACATGCGGCCTTGAAATCGACGAATAGGTGGTGGATGTCGATCTGCATTCCTTGCTTCTTTTCCAGGATCTGCCCTAGGACGAAGGTTTGTTCATTTGCGAACCTTCCCAGGCGTGAAACCGCGATAAGGACCCATCATGTTACTCACGAAAGGTTCAGGAGCTTACACAAAATGGCGGAGTGGATCTTATAGGCGATGTTAAGGAGTCTTATCTCTTATCCCTCGTTAGTTGGCGCAGTTGAAGGGATCGCAGTTGATGGATCCTTTCATGTGGATCGGGCAACCGATACTACCATTCTTTCCTCCGACCATATCTTAGAGATACATTGGTACATATACCTTACCAGCTTATCACCAGCCGCCTTCAATAGTCCGTCTACACCAGAAGCTGTATTTGACTTTAGTCTCGATATCGCTATCTTGACTTCATCTAGGTCGGGGGGACAGGATTCTCTTCTACCATCGCGCATTGCCTGGATCTGAGAACAACGGCTTTTTTTAGTTCTATGATGATAACGTGGAAGATAATGCCATCGCCGACATCACCCCCGTTCATATTGAAGACAGAGCTCTAAGCGGTTTTCGGATCACTTAAAACTAAGAAAAAATCTGTGGAATCGACAGGACATCGAACTTTGTGTTAAGACATCTCCCCCTACTATCTACACAATCCAGTTTAGCAATACTTTGAATAACGCACATTATACATTATCCCAGCGGTGAAGATACAACCTCAGGGAAAGCTTCGGTCATTAAGTATACTTCCGAACATCAGCAGGATATTCAAGAAGGTGATAAATAGAGCTCTGATCAATTGGAATAAGAACAAAAATATAATTCCGAATAACCAATTGGGTTTCAAAGCGGGGCATGGCTAGTGTCGGACATCAAATGGAACAAGATACAGTCTGCTGGTGCTTGCTTGAATCGCCTGGAGAAGTCTTTTTTTTTCTTTCAATCGGCTAGGCATTATCGAAACAATGCTGAACTACTACCTACTTAGGAACATGCTTACCGGTAAAAGGTTCGTCGTCAAAAATGGCAAAGGTCTATGTTACAACCACGGCTGCCACTTTGGCAGTTCTGAACAAAATTTGGTATTGGATTTACTTTGGGACATTCAGTAATTTTGAAATTCTTATATCGTTTTGGTAAATAAACATCGAATTAAATATTGTCAGCCAAACATTAAGTTAACGTTGAATACAAAATTTGAAATATGTAATAACATCATGTACTTATGTAAATGATTGTATAGGAAATCAGGAAAAAAAAGCTCATATTAAAAATATAGCAAAAAAGGAAAATCCAATTAAAAACAATTTGTTGTCGTAGCGCGGAAAAGGTCTATTTGGAAATGAAGGTGTACTTAGCAGAGCTAAAATTTGTTTCCGTCGAATTTACACACAATCTTCTACTTCCCCAAATCTTATAAGGGAATGCTGTCCAGATTTCCAAGTGGTAAAATTAATTAAATGTAACAAGACGAAGGCAACTAAATTGCATGAAAGTTTTCGGAAATAAAGCAAAACGAAGAATTGTTTCAGAACTGAAATTTACGGACGAGACCATTGATATATAGACCAAAAAGGCTTCGGTGTTGGTCTTTGGTATACCTATACAATTTTTAATATTCTAGAAGATATGTATTTAGTAGTGATGGCGCCCATTCAATCGATTATGTCTCGAATACTCATTCGAATAAGAGTTCGATTATTAAACACATATGTGGATTATGCTTATCACTGACTCTATTTTTGAAAGTACCGTTAATATTTTTTTTAAAAATAAATACCTTTAAACAATTTAATTTTTTCTTAATAAACTAAGGTGAAATTCTTTCAATTTTAAATCGACTCCTTTTATAGTTCGGCGAAGAAACTGGTACGCGTAGCCGTATAATGACAGCACAATGGAGCGGGATTTTTACAGTATAATCTCTCATTCACCTTACCTAACTTAACCTAAACTGTCTCTTTAGGTTTGCTTTTCCACCATATATCTTTGAGTCTAAATGTTTTGAGATGCCTACTACTATTATATTAAGATTGCAAATCAATTAAAAGTCACAATCAAAGCAGCATCATGTTGCACTTTTTCCAATAAAAAAAATAAATTCAAAACGGCTATGTTTAAATAGAGAAAATGGAAATGTGATAAAAAAAACACATTTTTGAAACGAAAGCAAATCATTATTGTTGAACACTTCTTACAAAATCAGAAAACAAAAAGTTAGAATGGATGCATACAAAAGCAAGCGTTTTTTTTCTAAAGAAATTGAATATTTTGGTGTTTCGAAAATCGAGGAATTGCGAAAATCGAGTTTGTACCGCATATTAATAAGTAAGTGGTTCCAGCTTTGGAATATATTTTTTTTGTATCTTTTTGGTAACTTTTTTGGTAGACAAGCATGGTTACTGCTTTTGCAAAGGAGTGTGTTCCACAAATAACGCCTTCTGTGTTTAGCACACAGAGTTACATTCTGTCAGTACCCAATTACCGTACCTCAGCATTCCGCAACTTGTTTTCTGTTTTGTCAGGACAATACCAATATCTTATCTATATTTCTAAAAAGTGTTAAAATGTGGGTTATCTTTGATGATAGACTCGAAACCTATATGCCTGATGTTCTGTTTTAAGCTCTCATTTCTCTGTCTATTTAGTTAATTTTCGTCCATTTTTCAACTGCATTTTCGTTTCTTCTTTTTGAATATAATTCAATAAGTGTATATATTTCTTTTTGAAGTTCAATGAAAGAGAAGACAGGATAGCGCAGTTGGTCGAGTGCCTGTCCCTGGTTATTGGAGTACCCTGGTTCGAATCCCAGTGAAAGTTGATACAAGTTAGTACGCTTTTATCTGGTTTTCAAATCTGTTCCAGTTACCATTTGCCGTTGGGATTAAATTAACGGCACTTTCACTGGAGTGGTCAATCGGTGGTAGTAGTCAGACTCTGGGTATCACAATGGACCAATATGGTCTAGGTGTGCTGGTGAAGGCACCTCTACCTAACCTAACAAAAGTCTTTTTTTCTAATTATTTAACCCTCTAATTTTTATTCGATTCAAATTTTGTTTGTAAAATCGTAGAAACAAAACAACAAACAATCTGCAAAAAACAAAATTTCAAAAAATTTAATTATATCTTCTAACAAGTAAAACTTTGTTAAAATCCAAAAACCTTGAGACCGCATTGGGTTCTTAAGGGACAGAAGACTTACACCATTGTGAAATTTGAAAAGAGCAAAGAATTCCTGATTATATTGAGTCATTTTCCTGTTACTTTTCCACTTTGATTTATAGAAAGGTTTAATTTTTATGTCTGCACGAAAATATTTATTTTCGTCCAAAATGTGGTTTTGCCGAATTTAAACGAACTTACCTTGGAAACAAACGCACTAAATGAAAAACACTCCCCAAAATTTATTGCAGTGATGCAATGTTTAAACTGGTTAAACCGCCCACTAATCTTCTTGTGTTACCTTAACAATATGAAGTGACACTATTTTATATCCATTTAAATACTTTTTTCTTATATTTTATAATCGGAACAGTATTTTATATATTTATTGTTTACATATAAGACAAATAAAATACTACTGCTACTACTAAGAAATGTATTTTCGATTTAATTTAAATCTTGTGTTAATTTTGTGATGTCCTTCATAGATTAAATAGCAGGTAAGTAGGTCGTATGCCTTCTCACATTGTTTATTGGTTCGGCAGATACCTGCATTCAAAGTGTTCAACCACAAAAACTAATCCCCATTTCCTTAAATCATTTTATATATATTACTTAAAGTTATACAGGCTATCTATAGCTGCATTTTTTTGCAAGCGTAAATACGCCTAAATTTCACTTTACATGTAAAATACACTAACAACGAATCCTATATCCGCTTAAGTTACTCATCATATCAAATAAAAACATATCATCATATTAAATAAAAACAATGCTTCCAAACGTTATTTCTGCAAGTTCTTTCCTGAATTCATTCATTCATTGTTTAGGTTGTTGTATATGGCTTACGATATTAGTCCCTGATCGCTTTTGCTCACGTTGTGGTTGATGTATTAGATCATTTTTAATTATTTTGGCATCCATAAGTATGCAATTTTTGGTATACCCAGAGTGTCTCTGCTATACATTCCGTAAAAATTTCTTAAACGATTCTTTTAATTTGATTAAAATTGTTTCTATTTTATAATAATTAAGTGTTTTTGCTTTTAAAGTGATGGCCACGCTACACAGTCACAAAACGAAGATTGTGACCAAATCAAAGCTCAACCATCACCTTCCACGACTACACCCCTGACTGCTTAGCAAATGACATAAATGTCATCGGTGCTGCCAAGATTTTATAATGAATCATTAAGCGCCGATGACCGTTTTTTTGTGCACTTCAAAATTAGGCGTATATACGCTTGCAAAAAAACACAGCTTTCGCCAACAAACGCAAAAACATTTAGTGACTATCATCCAAGTGATGTCTTAATCACTTTAGTTCATCGGCTCACTCTGCGACTCTCGATAATTCATCACCTCGTTTTGATAGTCACCCCTCGCGAACGAAGGAACACTTAGTTTTTTGCTCAATCTTATCGCTGAAGTTCATACTTGTGAAGCTCTCTCAGTGCCTCGCGAGATGTGCTGCCATCAAAATGTAAGTGGGTCAATCCTTGAGGAGTGGACATACTCCTACGACTCACTATTTGACTATTTGAGTGTTTTTAAAAGCATATGACAGCATACAGATCTATAGTCGCCCCTTCTTTCAGCTAGGTCTTAAAATCTGTTTCTACTTTAAATTGAGCTAGATACACTGCCCTACACCTCTAAACTACGCAGGCTCGAAAACAGCCGCTCCCTATACTTGTAAGTAATGTGCGCTGGACAAACTTGTCACGCGGTACATCAGGTGAATTGTCCAAACACTAAATAGTCAGGCCTTCATAACTGAAACATATCACTCTTAATTACCTTGATGATTCAGCTGCTAGTCGCTTTCGGCGCCACATGATTGAGTATTATTTGTGAGTATTAATATTGGGAGGCATGTCAAAATGACCGTCTCAGCAATCAATCAGTCGCCACTGACCTCGAATTCCAGCCACCCAAGGTACCTTGCTGTTGTCCGTACTCGTACCTTCAAGAACAGCGCTCGGGTTGTTTATCACACGACCAGCACCTTTATTATGTAGGCGCCTTGTCTTGTTAACTATTGATCGGTTTTCCTGCTAAGCACTTTCCACACGAATATTCTGTAATTAAGTAATTTTTCTTGTTGATTGATTCCACTGATTGATGAACAAAAGGCACCCATCAGGCACTCACTCACTCCGTAAGTTTAAACAAAAACTTGTTTTTCTGCATAAGCACCCGGGTGATTAATTGTCCGTCACGTTTGCAGTTCCTCTTCGGAGTCACCATTAATTTCCCCCATCAATTAGTCTTGACATCGAATTTCGACAAAATTAATTGAAGAAAAGTGGCGAAAAGAAAACAGCGCATGCATAGTACACACGGCCAAAGCAATTATAACCGCCATGCCAGTGGGCTCTGCGTGTCTAGCCACATGTCCACCGATGATGACTTTAAACCTGAGCGGTCAACTCACAAGCAAATCGATCATAATCACTCAAAGCAGAGACGAGTGTGTTGTCCCCTTCAATGTCTACGTGCCATTGCATTCGAGAGTCCACGAACACTCAATCATGTGCCATTGAAATCCGATTGGCGCCACAATTTGACACCTCTTTAGTGAGGAGTAGGTCTTCATTGGACAACGCTGTGATATCAAACATCGACCATACTAAGCAAACAATGCACTTCATCAGGTCGCGCCCAAGTCCCGATCGGGCTTGGCTCGGGCTCTCCTAATCTGATTAAGTGAAGCGTCGTCGACGTTCCGCTCTCACCCTTGCGAGCTGTCCGCTTTATTTGTTCTGTTAATTTGCCTTTATTACGGCGGGAATTAATCAGCTTACTGTCTGACGCCATACTTGTCAAAGTCAAACACAAATTGTTTCCTTCTTAATCCTCCCTTCGGAGACGGACGCGCCAGTAGTCGTAGTCGGGCGTATAATGAAATCAATTCACTTGGATATCGGATTCAAATCGCACCTAGCCCGCAGCCCGTAGCCCCTATACCCCGGCCCCAAGCAGAAGATGACTGAGGTGTGTAAATCAATTATATCGGACGGAAATGTCATGCAGCTGTCAAACAGTAGCTGATCACTTGACGACTCCTGGGAAACGACCAGAGACGGCGATGGCGATGGCGATGGCGACGGGGACAACGATGATTGTTGCGATGGCGACGCCGCGCCGTTGACGATGGACGAGGACAGCGAAGAATATGATGACTAATCGCTCACTATTCAGACACAGGGTGTGAGAAACTAATCACGGAGATCTGGGTGTGTATTGAGCACAGGTAGCCGGAGTCGCCATGTTGGTCAAGAGATAGTGCTTTGTTGGCGTTTCCAGATTATTGAGGATTTGTGGATGAGGAAAGGTAGGGTTCAGACGAGACCGAATGGTTAGTACATGTGGTCAACGCAATTAATCTTATTAATCTTTGCCAGGCGGCTATTTCCTTTTTTTTTGTTTTTAATTCCCTGCGGAATGTCTGGTAGCTTAGAAGCATTTGTCATAACTGCGAGTAGTGTGGGTTCCCTTGAATCTTCTTGGTCAATCATCGTCGTGGGTGTGCACTGCACATATGTAGATTTTTACTCTTGCAGACTCACATATATCTTAACATACTTAAGAAGTGACACACTGAAAGGAGTGAGTGTATCGTTGGTTACTACTTGCGGCAACGATACATTTTGGCGCTGGTGCTTGGTGGTTTTATGTACTTTAGAAGTTGTTTTCTGAAGACTTGGAGAAAATTTAAGCTAATTAAGCTATTCTATGCTATTCCTAAAGCACCATGTATCATGTGTATAACTTTTGTTGTACCGATTCCAATGATCCGGAGAATTGCTACTAGAAAATAAGGGACTCCTATACAGGCCGGTATGGTCGCCATGGAGTAGTGGACAAGTGCGTCGACTACTACGCAGAGTGTGCCAGGTTTGATACCCAAATTTACCACCTTTGATAATTCACGGCTCCACCTCTTTCGAGTCACTGACAATACTCAAAGAGTATTCTTGTCTAGAAAAGGCTTCTCAACTTCGACGTTCGGAGTCGGCATTAAACTGTAGGTCCCTTCCACTCGTGAGGGAACAATAGCACGCACAACACGAGTGGTTGCTGAGAAGCTAGGCCCAGGCCTGTCTCGGACTGTCGCGCCACCCATGTTATATTATTATTATTATACACAGGGCCGGTACGAGTAAAATAAGCACCCTGTGCAAACTATACGTTTTTCGCAAACATTCTTCTGTTGTAGAAGAGAGGAACACTTTCAATGAAACAATAAAACACTTTTCATTTTCAGAACAGGCACTTCCACGTACGGCGCCGTACTGTACTGATGTTGTTCGTAATCTTTTCAACAGACCCAAAGTAGACCTACTACACCTTATTCACCTTGAAGCTATAGCTACCCATTGTGACGCTCTGTCCAAAACTAAATTTAGTGGCAACTTCATATTTTTCTTATTCCTTTCGATTTCAGCGATAATCGCCTTCTTCTGTTGTTTAAATTTCATTTTTTTGATTTTCGCGGCGACAATTTACTGAACTTATTGTTAAAAATAACAAAGGTCAATTGAACGATTGTACGACCCGAAAGTATTCAATTGTAACATGCAGTTGGGACTCCTCCATACCTTTACATTCATCGATTTTGTCCTCAAACAGGACACTGGGGAGTAATGGGTTAGGGTGTTCGACTTACAGAGGTTTTGAATATACTAGGTTTTGCTTTTGTGTTTCGCCAGCCACAGGATCCAGATTAGCAAAGTCACATTAAAGGTATTGGTGAATTCGATACCGACCTTGTGGTGCATGGTGGTATATTCACTATAAAGTATTGTTATTTAAAAATTAAGTGAATTTCATTAATTTACTCATATAAGTTAGATTGAAATAAGAAATTACGAACGAAATAAGCTCATATCAAAGTTTGGAAAAAAGCGAAACGAATTAAAGATTGTTGTCTGAGCGCGAATGAAGTTAATTTGCAAATAAAGGCGTACTTAGAGGGGCCAACACTAGTATACGTCTACATTACTCACAATTTCTCTTTTCTGCAAACCTTAAGGTAATGCTCGAGATGACCAAGTGACAAAATTAATTAAATGTAGCGAGATGAAGGCAACTCAATTGACTGGAACTGTAGGAAACGAAGCAAAACAAAAAAAATGTTCTCGAACTGAAAACATCGAAATGTTCGCTTACTACGTAGATGACTGCCTTACACACTTAGGCCAAGAGAAGGCCCGTTGTGTTGTTTAGTGCTTTAAATAAGGCGAAGAAGAAAGCTGATTCTGGTGATGGTCACTTCAGCCAGATTATCAAAGAAATGGGCCCGCAGAAGTCTGAATCTACGGGATGAGAGAGCACTGCAGCTACATAGCAATTGTTAGATGGTTTCTTCCTCATCTTTTTCATGCAGCTTCGACAGAAATCATTGAGTGAGTTCCGATGGCACAATGCCCTGTTAGAACGCCAAAAAGAGTCCTGAGATTTGGCTTTAATCTGATCAATCTAAGCTATCGTTTGGGATCGATCCTAGGCAAGAGTTGTTTGGTAATGAGCCATCCTGTGCCTGATTTCCATCCGCTGTTTGTTTGAGCAAGCGTTTCAAACTTTAGCAGATTTTTTATAGTAGGCATAGGCATGGAGGGTGGGTCTACACCCGGAAAGAGCACGGAGTTTGTGCCTTTTCTAGCGAGTTCGTCTGCTTCGCAATTCTCTGGAAAGTCACAGTTTTCCGGCACCCAAATAAATTGGATGTTAAAATACTTGGCCATCTCGTTAAGAGATAGGCGGTAATTAAGAGATGTCTTGGAGTTAAAAGTGACTGAATCCAGAGATTTGATCGTTGCCTGACTATCGGAACAGATGAATATATCTGTGCGCGATATTACATTGATTTTTAGCCAGGACAGGGCTTCCTTAATCGCTATAGTTTCAGCCCGAAAGACGCTACAATGATCAGACACTCGGAAAGATAGCTGGATATTTTGATCCTTGGAATAGACGCCAGCACCCACACCTGCATCCATCTGTGAAAATTCGCAGTGGATCTTCCAGCGTCCGGTAAACAGACTCCCAGTAAGATCTGGGTGGTATGCTGGTTGAGAAATTTTTCTCTAAGAGGAGTTTAGGTAAAGTGAGGTCTGTATCTATTGGTATAGAGGCATACCCGATCGTTAAATGTCCAGACTGCGGTTTTTATTGGCTGCTCAGCGATCTTAATCTTATCGCCGTACTAGCTACTGTCTGTCTGCCAATTAGTTCTATCGGTGGCAGGTTGAGGAGTATGTTAAGTGCTTCGGAAGAGGTAGGTAATGCTAGCGTCCATCAAATTGCGACGCCATACAGCAGTATGGGTCTGACTACTGATGTAAATAGCCAGTGAACCATTCGGGGCTGCAGTCCCCATTTGCACCCATACAAGGCTAGGACCAAAAAGATTTTGGTATTAGTCGTAAGGTAAAACTATAAGAGATACGTTTTTAACAGTGATGGGCTCAATCGATGTTGTACTCGATTATCACTCGAATGCGCACATTTTGAATGAGCATTCGTTCTGCCCATCACTAATACTATTTTTGGACAGTGAAAGCCCCTGTAGGCGGATAGCGACAAACGGTCGCAGCACTTTTGTCCGGCTAAGGGAGTTGTTTGTCCATGGAAATATATGGAACTTCAATTCAAGATCCACGGTCCTGAAATTGTCCGCTCAAGGGATTGTCCGCCTAAGAGTGTCCGTAATAGAAGATTTCCCTGTATCGTTCATTTTTTATAAAAATTGAATACATTATTGTTTGGGTAGCATGACTCCTGATTGCGTGAACACTCCGCTAGCGTGAGCACCTATATTACCTATTATAGTACTTTATAGCGTGAACCAATAATGTGAACACATTGATTTTGATTGAACATGTTCATTCGTTCGTTTTCTGGGTTGCTAGTTTTTGCATACAATTAGAACACTGCAGTGTTTAGTTAAGTGTATCTTTGCCAGAATATATTTTATAAAACCGAAATTCTTGCCATTGAAAGAAAAAAGAGAAATTTGGAAAGTGGTTAAGACTCGTTGAATTTGTCTCGGCAATAAAAAATAAGGACAAAATCTTAAAAGTAGTGACCACTTGCCAGTTTAGCTCGTTGAAAAGAAAATCTTTAAAGCAAGGCACATGGAACGAGCGTTTTATAAAATGGTTCCTG
Source organism: Eristalis intricaria (assembly GCA_964034865.1). Classification (NCBI taxonomy): domain Eukaryota; kingdom Metazoa; phylum Arthropoda; class Insecta; order Diptera; family Syrphidae; genus Eristalis; species Eristalis intricaria. The sequence continues at coordinate 13,527,083 of OZ035877.1, forward strand.
AAGCAGCGTGGTTCTGAAGGAAAAAGTGAAACTACTTCATACTCAAATAAAAAAGAATTGGCCTTTAATGCCAGTTTTGGTTGGCTAAGTGTGTTCAAATCATGTTATGGAGTTTGGCTTTTAAAAAAACTATAGTGAAAGCTTTCATCCGATCGTGGCTCAGCTGCGCCATTCAAATTAATTCATGACCTTCAGCTGTCTAAGAACTAATTTATGATGCCCATGCGTCGGGTTTGTTTTGGATGATGTTGCCCGAAAAACATATGTAGCCAGTGGTGACAAAACGGCTCCACGTCGAAAAGTAGGGAAGGCCAGGATTAGGTTCTTAAAGTATACGAATGTTACTGGCCTTCACAAAGGCCAATGACTATTGGCAAGGCAATCGGTCCATCAACGATAATAGGGGCTGAAACTATTTTTGATAGAGCAGTAGAATTGGGTGAATCTAATATCCAGGAGTATTCCAACATACTTTTACATACTTTTTGGAAGGAAATTCGAAAAAAAGGCTGTGCAAAAAGTTCAGCAGACTAAAAAAAACAGAAAAGTATTAAGGATTTTTTGAATTGAAATTAAGTCGTAATAAAAACCAATAAACCTACAATCAATCTTGTTTGCGTGAACAGCCTGTGAAATAATTAGTTCACGACGGCACTATACCTTTAAACATTTTTTAAACTAAAGTGAAATTCTCTTAATAATAAACTCTCTCTTTAGGATTAAAACTAACTTACCTAAGTTCGCAAATCAATTAATGGTCACACTCAAATTGAACAGCTTCATTTTGTTTTTATTTATTAACGCTTTCAGCAATAGAACTTTCGCTTTGTAACTTTTTTTTCCAATTTTGTTAGCAATTGTCTTGCAGATGTTTCAACCATGGCTGAAAGCAACTGCTACGATCTGTTCAATTTCTCAGCAGATAAGAACCTTCTGAATTTGATAACATATTAAATAAGACACACACACACTTCAATTTGGTGTTCAGTAGAGGAGAGAGAGCTAATTACAAAAAGTCGTATGTATTGGCCACTTTCTCTTTCATTTTGGCAGCAGTACAACATCGAAGGACAAACCTTCTCTCACAGTATGTTCATTCTGCAATCAATGTTATGAATTACAAAATATAATTGAATCATTTTCGGAAAGAAACTGCCTCGCAATCTATCAAATGTGATTAAAGTTCATGTCGGCCTTAGTGTAGCAGTACGATTGTACTAAACGTACCGCAAATGATCATGTAACACGAATTTAAGAATCACGTAATACACCTAATGTTGTTGTCGTTTTTGTGAAAAACAAATTTAAAATACCCACTTATGCATGCCTCCTTATAATTACAGCACCGATATGACGACGAGTTCACGAGTTCATATCAAATACGAAGTAAATCTAGAAATCCATGACTCATTGTGGCGTTAGTTCCTTCAATCAGGTCCATAGATACATTACATATATATCAACTACATAACCCGCCGAGAATCTGTCTCAAGACAGCCATTCAGGCTGTGTGCCCATGTGTGTATCTGTCAAGAGCTCAGTACCTTTTCACCCCATATTGACAAAATAAATATGCCAATCCATCAACGAAAGTGTCAACCGAGGAATTCAGTTCACATTCAGCCTGTATAACTTAAAAAAATATACATATATTTGTTTTTTCCCTTTCAAAGTCCGTCATTTATTTGCGCTCGTTTTGTCGTGTGAATGTATTTGCTTACCATGGTGGTTCACCGCCTATTCGCACGGTCGACGCGAACGATTTATCTTATCAAAAAGACATTCAAACGTGGGTACCTTGCGCTGTCACTCATCAAGCCGGCCTCCGTGACAGCCAGCTACAAAACAAACCACACACTCTACATCTCTGATTATTTTTTGCCGCCTCGATTCGACGTATGCAAACAATTCGCTCTAATCCATTGACATGTCAAAAGTTCTCGAATGCCCGATGATTGATGACAGCTGTCGTCGACATCGTTCGTTACAGACAACAATCACTTTGAGTTTCAACCCAGCGGCGAAGCGCAGAAGAGAATCAAAACAAAAAAAAATAAAAATCCACCGACATACCAACAAATGAGCCTTCTCAATCCCCACGCTTTGTGAGCAGCGCACTCGTCTGACGGTGGTCAAAGCGCGATAGTTCTGCTGTCACCCTTTGATGTTCCAAAAATAGATTCCACCGTGAATGGTTCAAGTAAAAAAATCCGTTAGAGCAGAGACGCTTTTTGGATTTTGTTTTTTCACTTTTTCAGTTTTTCACTGTTCAGCCCGCCTAATGTATCAACATCAATTAGAGCATCGAAATGCCAAGTATTTGAGCGTTGTACACTTGCATAGCATCGATTCATCAATCACTCTTGGGGAGACGGACATGTCGCCCTATTCATTTTGGCAGCAGCACCACCTCGACCGACAGGCAGACACACAGCAGTTGACATGTGAGTTGAATTTTCTGGGAACTTGTCTATGACGTCTGCAGTTGGTTCGGTTCTTTTGGCATCCGTTGCTGAGGGGTGGTGAGACAACGCTGGTGGTGAGCAGCATGCCGGGAGGGCAAATTTAATTCTGGCACCAGCAGCAGTCGCATACATACATATGTCACTTGTGTGAGAACCTCCCCAATTAAGAGCTGTCAACGGCGAACATCGTGCTTTAAATATTTCAAATTTTCATTTTCATCAGTCGCGGGGAAATTCGCGCCACATATCACGGAGAGCGCATTCTTAGGAGCTGCATGACCGAGCGACAAAACGACGATAACGACTCGAGGACTCTCGTACTGGGACTTGTATTTGGGGCTGGCTTGATGTGAGGTGGTTGTGATGGCGTGGAATTTGAAAAAGGAATTTTTCACTTTAGCTCGAATGTGAGTTCGAGTGTTCGTCAGTGTGCAAAGCACACATGGATATGGATATGTGCACACAACTGCACTTGGTGCAGGATGGTGCGCATTTCGAAAGGAATTTGTGCCCGTCATCGTCCTCTCATGGCCGAAGCGATTCAATTCGCTGCCAGGGGCAACGTAAAAAGTATGCATGACAATTGATGTGTGGCAAACAGAAGTCAGATAATCAGAATTTTATACAATTACTTTGTGTGACCGTGTGTCGAATGTGATTGGTACAATCGAATCGACAGACATACACTGTGTACGGAGGCCTTAGCTGGAGAGGATTGTTGCGTACTATTTGTCCAATGAAATGTAATTATGTGCATATTCTAAGTCCATACATACCACTACACTAGGCGCCATTGATCTTTTGAGGGAAATTTAAAAAATTATGTGTTCATCCTTTGCATCAGTGGTTCAATCTTTCTTCAAATATGATATTACCATGATGTCATTCGGTTTGAAGGTATGTTGAATCAAGTCTTCTGTTAATTAATATGACTGCTCATGTCGGTACAACTACTAGCACCGCAACGTCACCCACGAGGTTGAAACGTTTGATGGAACAAGGCAAATCAAATAGCCATTTTGTGTGGCTGCTGTCTTTCAGTCATCCACTTTTAACTTGACCTAACCCTTTATAAGATCAAAACTACTGAGATGCTGAACAGTCAAACAGTTTTTCAGAACTAACTTAATTTAATTTTGATTCTCTCATCGCTAGATGTCCGTTGAGATATTTCCTTGTCAGCGTTCGGTCCATTGGGGCAGGGGGCAAGGTTGTACTTTTGAGATACGTAAGCGGTGTACTGTACTTGGACCTGTTTGCATTAACCTACGAATACAGAACCAACGCTTAAGTTGTTTAAGACATGTGAAGAGCGAGCGCAATCTAGCTGAAGCTCACGAAGGCAAGTTTGTAGAACAGCATAAGAGTGCCCGCTATTAAGGAGATACAAAGCGGATTGACCTCCCCCATTTTAAAAGGGGGAAAGGCAGGGATCCATTCACAATTGTAGCGTATTCAAAGAAGAAGACTAATTAAATTTCCTCTACCTATCAAGACACCATTTTAACCAATTCTCCTTCTCAATGTTGGGTCAATGATGACAGTCCGCAAAAAGCTTTAGTCTTCTGCCAAGTGGAACGAAAGATTCGTATGCCTTCACGGATAGCCAGTAAGCCAAGGTCAAATCTATGAGCCTGCTCACTATAACTCCAATATGGTCGTAGACTGTTTCGCATTTCTTAGTTAAACCATGTCACAGGAACACTTCAAAGACTGCAAGCTGAAGATCTTGTCAGACAACAATGAATTGCTCCTAAAGTGAGTGCAAACTGTTCCTTAAACAAACAGTAATTAAAATAGCGAATGCCAGATGGGACTCATCAGGATATCGTCTTATAGAAATACACAAAAAAAGGCGGTAATTCTTCTCCAAGGCCGTAACTAAATAGGGCGATGGATTTGACAAGTGAAGTGAAACAAGTGAATTTGTGCCAAGAACTTCTAATAAATTGCAAATCCAAACAAAAATTAGCAATAATTCCCCATGTACAATACCTAAATGCTATCGTTCCGTAATCTCAATCTAAATATGTCCATGTCCATACCCCATATACAAATTATACACACGCACACACATGGCAAAATTCCTGCAATATGGGAAAATAGCAGTTAAAGCGTTCTAGAGTCCGAACTATGTGTTGAAAATGTTGGCAATCTTAAGAGTATCGACATGTACACCAGAATGAACGTTTTCGACGATGAACTGCTTGAAAACTTTTCTTAGAAACTACCGGTGAAGATCGACTTACTTGGCTTAGGCTTACTATTCATCGGGAGATAGAAATAGATACTGGGGAAGTAATTGATGTATTTGCAGCAAAGAAGACTAGGCGATTAAGTTTAGTGTTATAAAATAATTCTTTATTTTGCTACGTTGAAAAAAATTGCTTTATTCTTCTTTATTTTGAACTACTATTTTTAGCTTTTTCTACTTAGTTTCCTTGTTATAATATATTGCAGTGGACTCTCCTCTCTCTCTAACTCGAACAAATTATGGTATACCGTGACAATTCGGCTTGGGGGGAGTCCACTGTACTACTCAATCAAAAAATTAATTTTGCAAATTTTATTATATTTATTTTTTATTTTATTTTTCTCATTGATTGCATAAAACAGATTTTTCAAAGATCATATCCCCCTCCTGAAATTTGTCCGGCTATGCCCTTGTTCTCCTACAACGACTTATTTGATTTCCCCAGTGCAAGCTTAAGCTCTAATTTTGGCTTAAGCTTCTCTTTTCATTTTGAACATAGTTTAATTTGTAGTGTAAGGTAAACGATAGTATACTGATGTTTGACAATGGAATTCATTCTAACCTCATTTCTTTTATTTTTTTTATTATTTATCAATTTTTTGCATTCTCATTGCATTTATACTATAATTTTTTTTTTATTTATCTTTCACTGATCAGTATCAAGGATGGATTGTCTGAAGAGATTTGTGATGTTTGTAATCAAATTCTTTCCAAGGACGCGCTACAAATAGTCGAAAGGACTTCAACGGCTCTTTAAAACAACAATATATAGCATATATAGTACATCAACAAACCAATTAAAAATTGTAGCATATACACGCACCAAATGGAATGGTTGTCAGTTTGATTTTTCGATCGGATTACACACGCGAATTGTAACTGAATCGATGTTCAGATTTCACTGTGAAGAATTGGAACTTGGTTTGGAACTAACTTTGGTTTAAATGTTCAGCTGAAGTTAAGATATTCACTGCGAAAGTGGGTATAAACTTTTGAATTGTGGAAGACAACACAACACAACAACAGCTTGCAAATTTGTTCAACGTTTTCATTTGTGTTGATAAATAAAAGACGTTAATAAAAAATACTTTGAATGCTTAAATATAGATCACGACAATGATTTAAGTGTTTCTTACGATGAGTGGAATTTTGATTCTCTCTGGTATATCAGAAATATCACGTGAAATTTTATTTCACAAGGCTGGAATTGGCAAATTATGTTTTGATATGGTTCCCCGTATAAAATACTGTTGCACGATTCAGCTGTGCAATTCACCAGACCAAAACGAGAGACAAGTTGCTCACCGGATTAACCTTAGTTCCTTCAGCATCGATTGAAAGTCATTCTATGATGAAATGACAGAGTGAACATGAATAGGAAAGCGAAGGAAATGAACTGAGTAGCCAGCATTGAGACACTGGAAATCCTAATATTATGCACATGAGGCCAGAATACCCTCGTAGAGTAATTGCGTGGTCTCCAATTGCACCGGCGGCATATATAACAAGAAGTTCAACATGCTTAATGCCACATTTATGACGTGTGACGGATTACTACTATTATGAACTTAACGAGGTAAAAAACACTTCAGCAATTGGAATCGGATTGCATGCACAGAGTCCTAATATCTCCGCACCATGCTCGATTGTACAATGCATATGTATGTACGTAACTTCAAGCATTATACACTAGTTAACCACCGTAACACAAGCTGTCAATACGCTCAAACCGAATTAACTATTAACCCGAATATTGTAGCCACATTCTGGAAAAATTATGCATCCATACCCCTGAATGGAACCACCCTATTCGCTGGCGCACTCCCGGCACGAAAATTATCACATCTGTGGCAATCTTCGGCAATCTTCGGCAACCTCCTCAATGGAAACCAGCCTGGTGTAAATTATAAAACTTTAAATGATTTCATCTTTTATCTGGAATCGAAACTGCACTCACCATGGCAGGAGGCGAGGCGGCCAACATCGAATTTTATTATTTATTGTTTCACCTGACATCGTAAACAAGAGCCGGACTGGCCGAATGCTCCAGAGCGCAAACAAGCGGCCGCAAACGTTTACGATGGCAAAACACGCTATGGACATAAATTGATTCGTCGTCGACGTTGTGGTCGTCGTCGTGGCTGCAGTCGACAAACCGCGCACATCCCTCTGCGCTTTCTTATTGTTCATAATCAACGCATTACTCAAAGTCACTTCCTTGGGCATGCCAACAACTTCATTTGAAGCTTGAACTCAACGAGTCTTTTGTTAAATCCCACCAATGGTAAGGCAGACTGTGGTGTTTGCGGGCGACGACGGTGCAGAGCCACGCAGACCGGTGGTGGTGGTGGAGAAACGAAGCCCAATCTCACTCTGATTCGACCTCATATCCTGTCCGTGGTCATATTTCTGTGAGCACCGATCGCAGCAACGTGGGCCGAGAGAACAGGGCTTAATGTTGTTTTATAATAAATTGCCCCTAACGATGTTACATTTCTCATGTGTCGAAGGAGGTAGAAGGAGGCGTGGTGGTGTAGTACCAATGAGATATGGGCTCCGATTCGTTTGCTGATGGCAGCTAGTGGCTGAGACATTGTGGTGTGTGCGTCCGTGTCCGTTGACGGAGTCAGATGAAAGGAATCCTTTAGCAGTGCCGCTGTTGCTGCTGATTACAAATCGTAAATTGCCGCCTTAAAATGTCGCTGCCACAGTTGGTGGTTCGGGTATCGACGATGAAGTCAGAGGAGCCAGTTGCATCCAATGGTGGGTGTATGTGGACGCATGACATACATCAATTGAGTTATGATTTCTATTTCTTATATTAGTTTTATTTTATCTTTGTTTTCCTTTTAGCTCATTTTACGGTGAGTTCTGATTTATTGATCGAAGGTGGTGCGCTGAGAACGAATTGGAGTGCCGTGGTGTTGGACGAGAAGAGTAATGAATAAACTGGAATGGAATCATCGAGCAATTAATCAACTTTCCATAGAAGGACTTCCGACATTCTCTCTTTGCGGCTCAGAGGAGTCGTTCGTTGTAGATACGAAAAATAAGCTAACTCAGCTTTGGTTATGCTTAAAAGAATGACAAGAAAGAATGTGATTTGGTATTGACCTCACCAAGTTCATTTTTAATTAAAAAAGTACATATGTATACATTAATTTTGTTATTGTTGTTGACAAGACAAATTTATGATTCTTTCTAACCTAGCTCCTAACAATGTATTCCTAGATGACTATGACATGCAAAGAAAACAGCCGTCCACGAACCAGGCTGGCACTACTTTGACTATAACCCATATGCCCGTCTTCACAGTGTGATCCATGGATAAACTGAAAATCAGTACAAATTTAGTTATTGCAGTAGAGGATTAATGACGAATTGCACTTAAGTAGTGGTTTAGCGTAAATCACCGATTGTCATTGGTTAAGTGTCAACCATGAGAGTATAATTGCCATAAGTATATGAAAATAATTTCAACCCCAAGATACATTAGAGAAAACACATAAAAGCAACCAATTATTTTGTCTGGTAATACTTAAGATTTAAGCCTCTCGCGATAGGACGAAACTCACACCACGCACACTCGCAGACGTTTAAAAAATAGAGTTCTTAACATTTAAGGTTGGGAGCAAAGTATGTACAATAATGTTACGAAAAACATACAGACGCGAAAAAAAATGAACTATAATTCACGGCATTTCGGGGACACAGGGGATAGTTTGAAAAACGTGTATAGATCCGAGTTTCATAACATGGAGTGGTTCAGTTACTTTTCGATATTCCTAAAGAAAACTTTGATAGTGCCGTACCAAGAATTGAAGAAGTTAAAAAAATTCGTTTAATACATTGGTGACCCGAGATTCCAAGATAGAGTTGGTGAGGACATTGGGCTTCATAGATCCACAGTTAGGCTAGTATTATATGCGTAAAAGAATATCTATGGATGCATTTTTTCGTCCACATCTTACAACGCAACATACATATCTGGAGTCTGAGTTTTTCCAGCAAACCCGGATAAAATTGTAAAAATGTGATGAAATCGTCTTCTTTTGTTAAGGATTCCCTTTTTTAAATTTTGTTCACTTACTCTTTCAAACTCCTCCGAAAAAGTATTTTCAATCTTTTGTAACAGTTCTCAGTGTTGACGTTACCTCCAATGCACACTTCACTTCTTTAAGAGTTGACTTAATATATTTCATTTTTATTCACCCAAAAATGGAGGCATCTACATCTGTCAAAATATTATTATTGAGGTGGAGGGTTTTCGTTAAAATTAACGAAATTTACTTTTATTCATACCAAATGGAGTGTTCTCAACAAAATGCTGAGAAAACACTCACACTCAATTTTTACTCACAACACCCATTGACTGTGAAAACGAAATCTTCCTGAGTGAAGTTTTTGTTGGAACAGGGTAAAGACCGACTCGGCAAACGTTGAGCTAGGTGGTTGAGATGTGTGCAGAGGCAGCTGAAAGTGAAATAACTGTCCGAATTATAAGGAGTAACGTGTTAAAAAATCTCGCGCCAAGTGGAACTACAGTGAAAATTAAAGATAAATAAAACTCTTTTTCCATATTCTTAGTAATTCCATATACTCAACAGAATTACTTAATAGACAGTTAAGAACTTTCACCAATTTGTTTAGTATCCACCGAGGCAACAACGTCCTCATGGTATTTTCAAACATTTGAAGTTGTAGAACTTCCATTCGTCGAACAATTACGGGAATGAATCGAATAACTCTACACAAAAATGACAATGGCTTCAATCTTTGAACCTTATCTTTACCTAATCAAGTCGAGGCAATCACATAAGGAATGGAATTTATGAGCTGTTGAGCAGGATCGATGTAATAACACCACTACGATAGAATGGCTTAATCTTAATCTTATTATTAAATTAATTGCTTTATGTTAACAGTTATGATAAATACAATGTAGTGTACATTGAAGATATAGAAATAAGATAATTTAAGTTTGAGATTTCATTTTAAGCGTCATTTTAAATTTAAAGCACAAACTTTCATCTAATGACTGCACAGTTTTTTTGGCTCTGACTGTATGTTTGGACATCATATTAAATTAAAGAAGTCCAATTAAAAAGAAGTAAAATTAAAACTTTCTGTAAGTTATTATCAGACTTAATCAGTCGCACTTTCTTCTGACACCGATTGTTGCATCTTAAGCACACTTTTAAACAGGTCAAAGCTCAAGAGTTGTAGTCGATCTCCAATCCCAAGACCAGGCAAAGTTACAAAACATTAACCCATTCCCTTTGACCTGAATCAAGTTCATCAAGATAGCTTTTTTCCTTTGCCTTCGAAACACCACATCCTGTGAGAGCATATTTTTATTAAATCACTCACGATCTAGCAGTTTTTCCAGCTTCAAGTACAAGTTTGCACTGCACCTTATTCGGTGGATGACCCCCTTGAGGGACACTCCCAAGTGCAATTTATTTGTTAATTCATTCTCATTTGCCATTTAAGGAGGCTATGAGCATATTTTATTTAACACCGCCAACCCTTCTTTCGCTGCGAAGATTCCAGCAATCTCCACTCAGCGATCTTCACAACTCAATTGAGGCTCGAAGCATCTTCCCACCCACTGTACATAGCTCGGCTGCAAGTGCATTATTCTCAGCACACGAAAAGCGAAACACAAATCCACTGGAAAAAGAAATATGAATATTAGGATCTAAGATAAGGACTCTCCGGATGGAGCTCATTTTTCTCTCACCACCCCGCCGGACCATAGATTCGCCGTAATCATAGTCAAAGTACCCTCTGAGCACTTAATTGCATACCTTCGTCGGAGTCTCGTGATTTCCTTCCAACTGAATCGATTGTTGCACAGGCGACCGGACTGGTATCGTCGACCACCTTATGGCGACTTTGCGCAAGCAGCAGGCGCGATTATTAATTGGCGGTTGTCATAAGTTCACCTGGTCCCTGTTAGTCTCTGCCTCCCTGCTGGAGCTGCGACTGCGGACCTGGCCGATGGGAAGTTTTAAATTGAGATATCTTCCGGACAACAATGGGGCAATTGTGTAGCCGCTTTTGCCTCAGTTTCCGTGGCTGAGGTGCATTGTGATGGCAGCAGGAGGAGGTTTTCGACACGATCCCAGATAAATATTTATTTTATTGTTGCATAAATTGCGCAAGCGAGCAATCAAGAAACGGAGGAGTTTGCAGGAGTGGCTGTGGGTTTCAACTCACGAATCTCATTTGATTGCATTTCCATCCGAAGCATAAGTCATCGGCGATTGGATCTGTGCTCTGGTGGAGTGAATGGGATCAAGGATATGCATATCTCTGCCGCTCTAAGCAACGTTCGAGTGTCATTTCGAGAATGTAATGATTTCATTTCGGAAATTCAAGTCAACGATACCGACTGGGTACTGAGTCGCCAAAAATACGCGTCTACGTGTCATGAGAAATGGATAGCATAACCCCGTTGTGCCGCCACTGTCATGTAATGTAATCTATTGTCGTGGCTAAATTATTTCTGGTGTCATCCACGGTACTGGGTGCGTAATTGCGTCATTCATTTTCATCAAGCTGATGGACGGATCCGTCGGCTATAAAACACAAGCCAACTGAACAGCTAAGCAGTGAACCGACCAGCCGGCCCACTGAAGTGTCATTTGAACGACTGAGCAAGTGAAGGATGTCGCAATCAATCATAGCGATGACCCGGCTGGCAGTGCTAATTTTTCACTTTACTGCTGCTGATGGTGCTGGTGCTGGTGCTGCCTTGTGCGTTGTACGGTGTGCGTTGTGTGCTGCTGAACTGATGTGGCCGCGGTGGTGTATTGTGATTGTAGATGTTATTGATTGATCTGTCATTCTTTTAGGAAATTAATATTTCTTCGTTTTCAATGGGGCTTTGCGTGAGGAGTAGTGACAGCAGGCGATAACTTATTTTTGAGTGGGATGGCTGTGAGTGAAAAGAAGAAGAAGAAGAATGAACGAAAAGAAATGGATAACAAGGTCGTCAATCAAAGTCTTGTGGGTAACACGCCAGTCACACTCTCAGCCTGTTGGGTGTTTGCCCTGAAAGGTCGATAAGATTCAGAGCATCTGAGGGGAATTTGTTTTCTGTTTACGACTTAAAATGTGGACGAATTGTTTGTTCAAGTGTGAGTTTCTGGGGAATTGGTTGAATGGAAGACAATAGTTGGAGGAATAATTTTAAGGTGCCTCCGTTCTTGATTGCAGTTTAAAAATGTATCCATATCTTGTCGTTTCTTTTTTTTCTTGTTGTCATAAGTATTTGTGGGAGTGTGGAAGGATAGAGCGGTTAAACACACGCCGCAAAAATAGCACAATACCCAGATTTTTAAATTGTTCTACACACTCAATATCGGACGGACTGTTAGCGGAATGGGTTAAGGCAGTTGGAGATGAGTTGCATAGAAGGCCCATGGAATCGATGGCGCACCCAAGTGGAGAAGGCTCTCAACCAAATTGGCGTACACATTTAGAGACAGCTGACTAAAGATCGTACCAGATGTAGAGGCTTGTTGGTTGAGGCCGAGATCCACCCCAGAATGCAGCGCCACCAGAAGTAGAAGAAAACACACTCAATGTCAAAACAGGAATCACACCAATTGGTGCTGTGAAACGAATCGCATTCTGCAACCGATTAAAGAAAAACGTGTACAACTCTGGCTATTTTAGGAAGTTCTTAATAGTATGTGCTACTGATATCAAAAACATAAGTTTAGTTTGGAGCTGCAACTCAGTAATTCAAGTTTGTACATTACGATTGTTACTTTGGGAGTAGGTGATAGCAGTATCATCAGCAAACACAAATATATTTCCTTTAAAAGGTTGAATTAACTCTCTCTTTAATAAACGTAAAGTAAAAACAAAATGGGTCTCGATCCTTGTGGTATGTGATAAACATAAACACTTGTGTGTATACATTTTTACGAGATAAAAGATTCTTCGATTTTTAACATTTCCTTTCTAGGTAAGCTGCCTAGGTAAGAAACAAATAAGTTAAAAATAAAGCTTCTATAGTCCGTCTCAAACAGTAGCGCAGTACACTCTGTCAAATTCCTTATTTAAATCCATAAATGGAGGTGCACATCCTTGGATAAAGTTAGGCTATTGTAAATTTCTCCGACAATTCGACGTACCACACAACAAACTGTTGGAAACACTGAACAAAAAATATTATAGAACGTGTTTTCACAAAATTATAAGAGCCTGCTGCAGTTCGAAAAGGGGTTTGGTCAAGTAGTGACTGTTACTCCACCACAGCACAGATCCTACTGTGATCGATATAACGACATGAAAACACTTTTCTTTTCCTGGCCACCGTGAAATATAAAACAAAATGTAATACAATATGTAGTACGTACTTTAAACTTGTACTTTTTAGTCAATTCTAAAGATAACCGATTTATTATCAAAACAAATAACATTGGGGTACATAATACGCTGAATTAATTGTCCACCTCGAAGAATGAAAATGCCTTGGATGGTCGAATACTGGTACACCTGCCATATCTTACAATACATGCTTCCAATAACCTTTTGTTGAATGCTAATAATAAAACATGATTCCGATACCCATGCATTTAAGGAGGATTCTATACAGGTACAGTCGAACTTTGATAAGTCAAACTTTGATAACTCGAACTTCTATAACTCGAATGAAATTGGTTCGCAACAGCGCCATGACAAAAATTTACATGTAATTTGACTTCGATAACTCACTTCGTTCACTCGAATGTCTTGATAACTCGAACAAATTATTTGGAGTCTCCTTCTATATGTCCAATTCTGTAGGGAAATTCCCAAATTCTGCGTATTCCACAAGTACGTTTTTATAAGGAACCATTTTCGGGGCATTGTGTTTGTATGTTCCTTTGACCTAGTATAAACAATTCGTTTGGTCAATATTCTGACTGGGGGAAGTAAAAGGGGATAAAACTCCTTTGATTTTCATAATTGGACGCCCACACGAAAGAAATGAGGAAGAAATTCAACTGCAGGTGAAATTGAAAGCTTGAAAAAATACCAGAAATATACAAGGTGTTACGAATGATGATTTTCTTCAGGTCGATGGCGGTATTATTGCTTAGGAGTTTCCCACAGATGAAGATAATTTCGAGGTATTTAGATGTGAATCCGATTCTTCTCAGCTCGACCATATAGATGACAGCAGTAAGGTAATGGGGAAACACTTGGCGATAATTGAGGATAATTTGATTCAACCACCTTCAAACGAATTGGCTGCAATTCATTACGCATTTTGTGTTTATATAAAAAGAGTCATGAAACAACAAATAATTCTTTGTACTTGCAATGGTTTAAATTCCATTGAATATTAAAAAAAAGCTCGCCCTTCAGCCATGAGACTGAGGACTATTTTTAATTATAATTATGCTCCTCTACGTTTTATGTGTTGTATCGCTGATGAATGAATATTTATATTAATTTTGTATTTTATTGACACCTCGAAGTCTTGATAAACCGATTTTTTTTGTGGCAAGTGGTGGTTCGAGGTATCGAAGTTAGACTGTAATTGAATAAGAAGTTTCAGATTAGTAATAATTTAAAAATGAGGAAGAGTTTCGGGGCAGCACTGTGCTGGATGGCAAACTTGCTACCATCGAAAAAAAACTTGAATTGAAGATCATTTTTAACAAAAGATCTTGGTGCCCAAATTACAACCGGGAATGCTTGTAAATGTCAAGCGGAGCGAGCTTGTTTTCGCCTATATCGTAAGATTGGTCCCACTCAACTGTGAGAAGAGGCATTGAGAAGGTGAAGATTCCTCCGCAGGATTTTATTGTGCCCAAGTGTGTACATGGCTATAGGTACACTTCATGCGGGTACATATTTGAATTTTGCGGGAGTATATCATGTCGTGAACCTCGGTATATCTTTTGGTCTTCACATTTATTCCGACACTCCGGATATGTTAAAAAATATTGAACACGCTCCAATGTGTCACCGCGATTATCGAAGCATTCTATTTTGGCTACACAACTTCTCTAAATCAGAAGTGGGATAAGTCCTTTGAAGCCCGTCATGGGTTCCCACTTAATGTCTTATTTCAACGCTAACCCTTAAAAATGGAATGTACACGTAATTCCACTAAACTCTATCCCATCACATCTCAAACTCATTATTCATTCTCACCCTAAGCAGTCTCTGGCGGAAACTTAATCCCTTCGGTCTCCAGTTGGTAATTATTGTCCATTTCTCATTTTGAGTTAGGGAGACCACGCTTCAACACAACACAAACACACACAAAGTTTCTGTTTCTCTGGTTATGCTGCCGCTGGTAATCATCGCCTAAACACTACTTCATACTGTTCCATCATTTGCCACTCAATCTTCAGCTGTCACAGAGCCATTAGTCAGCATAAGTCAAACAAATACTGACACTCAGGCGGCATGATTCCTTCCCGAACCAGTATTTCTGGATATGAGGTCTAAATCACACATAATCTCACTTGAATGGTTCATTTTTATATCCTGCCGCATAGGGTGCATGTACGGTGACAAATGTATTTGTCACACGGTGTAAAAGGGGTGATCAGATGCAAGGGGGGGGGGGGGGGGGGGGGACGGGAATAAACTCATAAAAAACATGGAAAAAATTCATAAAAGTCGAATGTTATCGGCGCGATGATTTCGCTAACATCTTAAGCTACATAGATAAATGTTTGATTTTATTTTTTCAAGTTTTTGTACCAAGTACCATGATACAGTGGTGCAAAAAATGTTTGTTTAACGGTGAGACTCTCTTGCCTCAATGGACATAGCCAAGATACATGTAACTTGTCTAAGAGAAGTGGAAGATATCCGCTTTTCCTCTAGATAAAGTTATAAGCCACAGAATTCTGTACTGTAATTTTGTCGTAGGAGGCACCGGTCTCGAGATATAAGCTGTCAAAACTTCCAGAGAAACAAATTTCCCTCTTTTTTTTTTGAGAAATTTTCCCAAATAACTTTAAATTATTTTGGAACATCAATTTTGAAATACCAATAATCTCATATTTAATAAGTGCCTTTGGACTTAAACTACGGACAGTGTGAGGCAAAGCGGAAGTATGCTTATGCTGTTATCGCTGACCATTGAGTGAATTTACAGGTCGAAATCCAGCAATGGCAAACATACTGCCACTGCTGTTATTTTTTGTATATTTTCTTGCATAATAGGTTCAAGATGAACTTTATTTTGGCGAGCACATGTTTGGCTGAACAATGTTTCATTGTCCGTTATAGACATTGAAACTATCCAATCAATTCACCAATCTCATCAAGGAGTAACGTTAATCACAAAATAAATTAACAACATAATATGTGAAATTCGCTCATCACATCTCATTACTTTTAAGCCCATTGGTTCGAAGTTGGCGCATAATACAGAATGTCAACACAAAATCAGTCATCTGATCATTCGCATCAGAGATTTTTATCATTTGTGGTTATCTCCATCTATCTATTTCTATATATATAATACAAAAAGCCATCCGTCGGTGAAACAATTCAACTGATATGCCCCAAACTAGTTACATTCGCAAATGCAATGCTGCGAAAGTAATTTTAGGCCACTAAGACAATGCATTAGGCAATTTGGGTCCAATCATGAGGTCGATTTTCGACTCGAAGGTCAATCACTATGTTTTACTCGTGCTTTCAACAAAAAAAATTTCTGTTGTTCACATGCCGAATTGTGGACCGCCGAAAAATCATTGTGTTGACACAGCTACCAAAAAACCTTAAAATATTATTTATCCGCAAGCAGATGAAAAGTTAACAAAACTTTACAAAAATTATTATCTTATTGTCCAACAAATTAACAAAATGCACTTCTTTTCTTATCGTTGTAGCACACTCCGAGTATCCGCTATATAAGTAAAAGTTATTTTTGTAAATTTAAGCAAATTGTTTGTTTCGTTCAAACTACAAACGAACTTCTGAGAAACCTAACAAATATCAAAAATAGAGCAAATTATATAAATGAAGTGTAGGGATATAATTTTGTATAAAGTACCCGTTTGATTTTCATGCAACATAACACCGTATGCATTCAGCAAATTAAAAAACTTACAATAAAAGATCAAGCAATTTTTTTAAATATGAGGTAAATATAAAGAGACAAAGAGTATGGTAAGTGAAATGTTGATCAAAAATGGACTGTGTGCATTTCTTACAGGCTTTTATAACCTGCCGGCATTTTTCACACATAATGCAGAGTGTAAGGAATAACCTGACATGTGAAATCTGGGGATCTGCTATGCATGCCCGAGTATGTTGGGTGTTTCTCATCATGGGGACCGGATTTCGGTGTTGACAAAAGGGTGAACGAGAGCCCCAAGGTTCTCGGAATTCAGTAAGTACTATTACCTGCAAGAGTCAATTTTTTTCCAGAGCAAGATAACAGGACTCATGAATTTATTAACTTACATAATTGCAATTTCGTGTATTTTCTTATTGTATTGTTCATGCAGCCGCTAAATGGCCATTGATGTCAGTGATGGTTCTTCTTTTTGTATGGTTACAGTCAAGTAACAAGCCTCTTTAGCTGGCGCGATCTCTAGCTGGCTAGTAGTTACTGAGAGTTAGGACTTACACTACCAATGGGAGATGGCAGAATTTAGATGCCTTCACAATGTTAGACAGAACAAGCCTAGACCATCGCAGGACGATCGATCTTCTCAAGCTGGGGCTAAGAACTACTTGCAATGACAGCCCTTACATGTCATTGCATTTTAGAAATACATGGTAAATGACTGGGCTCACATTTTACGGAAAACTGCGGAAGATACATGAACCAGAAAAAGGAGTCACCTTCCTAATTGCTCTGTAATTACCCTGCTCCCTACACACCGTCTCCACAGGACAATTCGTCTCCCGCAAGGTAAACAGTCATCAGTGTTTATTTTCGGTTGATTAATTATCTGATGTCGTTTCATATTGATGCACGGTTTAATTTCGATCTATAATCCACGAGTGGTTATGAGCTAATTGACATACACCAGTAACTTCAAATAACCCCATTAAATGAAATCTTATATTTATATTTGGCCACCAACTTCTTCAAAAGGAACTGCAATATCATATCAGGCTTGATGAAGTTAAAACCCTAGTCCGCCCAGATTTTATATGAAAGCTTCTAACTTTTGCCGCAAAACTTACATTATTTATGAGATATTGTGCAACAATGAATGCACATTGTTGTATCGTGTAACGCTCCATTTTTATTAGCCCAAAATTGTTTTTTACAGTGTTGCCAAGAATTGACTGCACAAATGGCGGCCAATTCAAATTATTCGTTAATTTTCTAACGGGTTTTATTTAAACACACGATGACACGTATTTGTACCGACACTTCGTCCCTAGGGTAAGCAATTTAAAATAATTTGTAACCAGTTTAAAAATAAGTAAATAGACTTGATCCTTTACACCGACCAAGTGGATCTACTCTTCCGCCTTCTTTGCCGCATAAACAGGACAGCCCCGACCGACTGAAACATGTCTGGACTTCTATTGGAAATTCGAATCTTTGTTAGTCTTTGTGTTACATTTGTAAATGTTGTGTGTTTGCCATTAATACACATGGGATTAATATCATGATAAAACTCAGAATAACTCTTGCCAATCACTGTTTCAGAGGCCTCTCCCCTCTCGAAGAACTAACCTACCACTGTAAGACACATTACTTGGCCTTCGAAAGGGCACAGAAACATGGACAATATCAAGAATAGATGAACAATACCTTGGGCTTTTCGAGGGATATGTTCTGCGTTCAATCTTTACAATTGCTACAGTTTGAGAACAGATGTGGTCGACAAATGGGATTGTTTTAAGATGTATTTTAATCGCCAAGATTTAAGATTCAACCACGAACTATACGGACTATACAGCGACATGAGTCTATCCAGCCATCTACGGATCCAACCCCTAACCCTGCTTGGCCATGTAGAGCAGTCGAAAATACCTGTCCGGCTCAAAGAGTCGTGCACCCCAAACCAGTGCAATAGGGGACGTCCACGACAGCTCACAAGTGGAGGAGTACTGCAACCAACTTGGCGTGCGAAAGAGGAGGCAGCTGGCTAAAGATAGTGCCAGCTGGAGAAGCTTATTGGCGGAGGCGCATCCATCGTGCTTACTTTGTTTCTTATGTGTTTTTATGTTTTTTGTTATTATTTTTTTTTATAAATTTCGGTAACACGAGTATGTAGGGAAAGTGAATGTCCGTCTCGGCAGAGCCCACATACCGAGATAAGGGATTCATACAACAGACATCGCTTGTGCATCGGAAAGACCATTCGCGACAAGGCTTGTTTAACCATCAGCCTGCCATGCAGACATGTATACCTTGACACCTTGTGAAAAATGGCAACGTGACTTCAACAGGTATATTCCAAGTTAAAAATGGTCTCCAACAGGGTGCCGGTAATTCGCCGATCCTGTTCAACATTTACTTGAGCGATCTGATAAGTTCTCTTCCTCACGTAATTGCGTTCGCCGATGACTTGATCGTGTACAGATCAGGCAAAAAGATCGAGGAAATCACTACCCTCACGCAGGGTGACTTCGATTCATTCATGAGAAGTTGCGATGACTGGAAGTTGAGTATCAACTTCCGGAAGTCGGAAACCATTCTATTCAGAATGCCGTTGCATAAGGCCTCGGCGGATACGAAAAAGAATTGGCGAAAATTCTCAATCGTTGGAAGACACGGGGAGCCACTGGCGCAAAAGACTGTAGTCAGATACCTGGGGATCTGGCTAGATCAGTATCTATATTTTAAAAAACATGTAGATGCTGCTCTGCCCAGGGCCCGAGGCGCATTTGCTCTTACAAAGAGACCGTTTTACAACAGCCAACTCGATGCGATGGTGAAGGTTATCTGCTACATTGCCCTCATCCGGCCAATGTTCACCTATGGCTTGCTGTCCCGTGTGGTTCAACGTGAGTGCAAGCTTGATGGAAAAGATTCGGTTGTTCGAGAGGGCTTGTCTTAGGGCTTGCCTTCGAATTTATCGAACTCCAGATTCCCAGTACATAAAATTCTATTCCAATGAGGTCTTATACAACAGGGCAAACCTGATAAGAGTGGACAATTTCCTGTTGAAGTTGATTCGAGATCATACTGCTAGAGCGATGAACTCGGTCAAAAACTTGATCTCGAGGGCTTACTACCCCAATTCACAATACCACGAAAGGGTACGTCACAACGGCTTCGTCCCCCCAGAAGCATCCATCTAGATAAGCACAGTCTGATACAAGACGTAAATGCGGTGCCGCTCATCTACCACATCGCCAAATCAACTGTGGATGGGCGACTCAACCACGACCGTTCCGTCGCACAACGAGCTGAGGAGGGTCTCCTCCTGTTCAGTACGGCGGTATCCAGGCGGGACATTCGAAAAGTTGCAATGCAGCACCAAAAGTTCTGGTGGCTGGGAAGCGAGGGTACTCCCTCTTCAAATCCTTTAGATTCCGGTTAGAAAGGTATTAGTTTAGACCCCCGCATGGGGAGCAGTCGGTTTCATGTCTTGCAGTGTATTGAATGTAAATATTCATATTTATTAGCTGCAACCTATGGCCGACGTGCTTAGAATAGGGTAGTATTTTTTAAGGTAGAATAAGGTGTAAAAATAATGGCCGACGTACTTAGATTGGGGAGTATTTTTTAAGTATTGTATTTTTTAAGCATGTATACATTGTGTATAATAAGGATATATGCGTATAAACATGTGTATATGCATATATACGTAGGTTAGCTTAAGTTAGTTTGTAAGTTTTATTTTAAGGTAGAATGTAAGTTAGCTTGTTAGTTTTTATATAAACCGTCCAGTAGTTAAGTTTTCCAATTTTTTCTTAACAGTAATGTGTTCCTTTAAAATTTCCATTTATATTTTATTCTTTAGGTTAGGTCGAAAGACATAGATTTAGATTAAGTTTAGCTTAGAGTGCCCGCCTAGGGCCAGTAAGTTAGAAATAAGAACATTGTTCGTCTAACTAGTTTTAAGAATTTTTGTCTAGTATGTAAGTTTATTCTGAATTGAAAAATAAAAATTAATTCACAAAAAAAAAAAACCTTGACACCTTATCTTTAGTGGAAGTTTGGTCCGCAGCCTGGATTCGTCCCTCTACGACGCTCACCCCCGACGAGCCTCAGACTGAGACTGAGACATGCCCCTATCTGCCGCCTGGAGATGCGGCCGATGGGAGTTTTTTTCTCTCCGCACGAAAAGTATCTTAGAGTCCTAAAGATGTCTTATATATGTGTAGAAAAATAGAAAATTAACTTCTATCATCGGGGGATTGCTAAGGGCTTGCTCAGACTGATAAATAAAGTTGGAACTTAAATTTGCTACAAAACACGTTTATCCTTTCTTTCGGACACGTTTATGTAATCAACCATATGCTTTGCCTCCTCTGCTAAACCGCTGGCCAATTCAACAAGGCAACGGTAAATCGAATAGGGTACATCATACCACGCACTTCAAAGTATAGCAGCTTCTCAGTATGCTCTGCTTGTCTTCAAGTGACAAGTGTTCGGACTGAGCGTCCCCTTTCCAAACAACAGTCTGCCTTCCAGACTCCATAATAAATTATGATTGATGTTTGACGGATTGGGGATGAGTGTGCGTCTATCCGTTGGCGTAGTTGCCTGAACTTCAGATGTCAACCACCAAATGGAGTAATCAACCAAGTAAACAACTGACACAAGTCGAGCCCGTCAACTTTATCACGTTTCACCCGATTGTCCACTGTACATGCGTTGAGTGCTGATGATGGCGACGATGGCGATGGTGATTGCGATGGCGATGGCAGTTACTAATTTGATTTTGACGGCCATCTTTTTTTCTGTTTTAATAAATAGTTCTTCGTGCGTCGTTAAGGCAAAGTATGACAACGATTACGACGACGACAGTTGAATTTGGTCGCCCCACTGGGCGCACAGTGATTAATTGACTGCTGGACAGCGAACAGTGTCGCCACCAAATAAGGTCGCCACCAGTAAATCAATTTCTGAGGCGTATCAGAGTGGGCTTAGTAGAGCGGCTGGGACAGGTTGACAGTCATTAGATTCAGAAACTTTCAAATGCTCTCGGTAAAGGGGTGTCATGAATGACCGTCGGGCATGTGTTGCACTAAATCATTTTGATTCTGTCGTTCTCTGCGGCGAAACATGTAAGGAAAACGTGAAATCCGGCAGTCATTGAAAAATTAATATTGCTTTGACAGGTGACACAGATAGTTAATTCAACAAATTGACACATTTGGTGCATGTGCGATCGATTCTGTGTACCGCAGTGGCTCCCCGTTGATTTTAACTGGTTTCAAGCGCAGGCAACACGATCTTGTTACCCATCTTCTGTATGCTGCAGTGCATGTGTAAGTAAGCACAGTCATGGTAATTGCTTTTTAATCAGCTACGTTAACTTCTTTATGAGTCGATTTAGAAGGATTGGATTCCAATGAATTGAGAAGATAGAGCCAGTTTTCTGGCGTTCAATACTTGTTTGACCCGTAAATAGAGGGCATTAGTTTTGATATGAATCATTATAAGACGGAAGTACCTTGCGGTGATCAAAACGATTATACCCTTTCTGTTAAACTGGATCTTTCACACATATCCATGTGTGTCTATGAATAATATTTGTTCAGGCAAGAAACGATTGTTGAACGCATCGAATGAGCGATTCTCGTGACTATCCCTCTGCAATGTAGAGCAACTCATAGCATAAAATTTGACATTCAACCCTACTGTCAACACCCAAAAAATTATACATAAACATACACCCAACACACCCGGGTGTGTCATACGTTTTTGTATGTCGACGGCCGTCGTTAGGAGTTGGGTGTTTCTGTCAATCGTTCTTTAGAATTGTTTTACGTGTTTATCCACTCAAGGACAAATCTATACTGGCATGGCACCTTCTGGAGAAATAGAAACAAATCATGGTGAACGTGTGGTCAAAGATTTGTGTTTCAATCTGTTCCGTGGAAGTGGTTTAGACATCATATGTGACGACTTATTTCCCAGCTATAATCTGACTTCTACTTTGATGTTAGACTTCAATTTGTCAATATTGGGAACTGTAAACAAAAGGCGTATATTTGTAACAATCCATTCTCTAATCCAAAAGGAAGAGCAGTAGAATCACCAATCTTTGGATACAGCAGCAACTTAAGTAAGTGATCATATATTCTAAAAAGGAACAAATCGGTTGTGGTTCTTTTCACTTCCCACTAAAGTAATTTAAATTGAAAGCCTTAAAAAAATGATACTCGATTACAACAGAAGGAAATGAGGTGTTGAAAATAAGGACAAGTGCCTATTTGAATACAATAGGAAGAGATGGGCTTTAGCTTATTTTTATAACAATGTCGATGTGGCTGTATTTGCACCATGCGTGATATTCATAAAATAATAAAAATGAATAAAAAATATGTATTTATAATGAAAAAATTTACATACATTTTTCTATCCACACGCGGGTGTGTTAACTGTTGATGGAAGGGGCAAATCCCAAAAACTTCTTGCAAAATCTTGACCTAAAAGGAAAAATGAAAATTGTTTGATGTATGATAAAAAAAACAATACCTTAAGAGGCAATTGAAAATCCCTAGTCGATACGACAGCTTAAGCTAAAAAAAATATCAATTTGAAAATGAAAAACACACCCGGGTGTGTGTTGGAACAGGGTTAAGGTTGGGTTCCTACAACGTCAGCCTAGTCGAGTTCTTGTCAGTATCATGTGATCTTGGTCTTTCCAAGTGAGTGATTTGAATCGGTTGCAACTCGAAAATAATTTGTACATGCTCATAACACTAGTCAACAAAAAAATATTTATATTCGGAGATAATGGGTAGTCGAAAAAGTCTTTTCGTATTTCTACTCAAACTTTTTCCACAGACAATTCATGTGGTACCCAAACATCGAGCTTCTTTTTGTAGCCAGCCTTTTTTAAATGGTTCAAACCGTTTGATGATGAATGTTTAGTTCCTTGGCGATGTCATGGCTGCTTATGTGCCGGTCCTGGTCAATCTTTTCCAAAATTTCATCGACTTTTTCAACGATAGGTCGACCAGAGCGAGGTGCATCTTCCATATCGAAATTTATAGAACGGAAGCGAGCGAACCATTGTTGTGCTTCACGAACTGATACAGCGTCGTCGCCGTAAACTTCACAAATTTCATTGGTGGCTTGCGTGGCATTCTTCCCTTTTTTACACAAAAATTTCAAAATATAGCGAATTTCTCCATTATTTTCACTCATTTTTGAACAGCTTTAACTTTTTTTCACTTCTCCAAATTTAATAAATTAAAATCTTTTTGGTTAAATGAAGCTTAACATGTCACCTTACTAACACTACATGATATGACACAATGAGATTGGTAGCACTGGAGATAGAGGACACCAACCTCATCTATTGACAAAATACGAAAAGATTTACGACATTTATATGATTCGCAATCGTTGGATTTTACAGAGTGAGGAAAAATATATAGAAGAGTCAAGTCACATCGGGACCTTGTGAGAAAATACAATTCTTGAATTTAAGAATTGAACCGATAATTTACCGAAAAATAATATTTATTTCTTAATTTCAGTTGTTTTTTGGAAGAATCTGCATTACGTGATTGGAAGATTTTGGTGGCACTTTTATAAGAGATCAGATTGTCTGAGAACGTTGATGGATATGCGATCCATTTTTGATCCTTATTTGATATCATTTCTTTATCGTGGGATTATTTTGGTGGAACTTCTCACCGTGGTCATGGTGTTGCTGCACATGATCTGAGTAAGAGTACATTTTTTGTGTTATCTACTCGTCGGATTCTATGAGAAAAAGTATTCAGGAAAAGTAGTAAAGGCCGGAGTAAATAGGAGATTCATAATACAGTCGAACTTCCCTACAGTGAACTTCAATATAATGAAGTTCCTCAATGACACAACGTTTGGTTCCATTTTAAATGAATTTCCGTATTATGAAGTTTTTTTCTGGTCCCGTGCGAATTCATTATAGGGAAGTTCGACTGTGCATACTTGGGGTAAGCTTCAAGCAAAACTCAAATGTCTACTAGAATGGTGCAGTGCTTCACGTTTGCAGTTTACATCAATTTTTTATATT
Source organism: Eristalis intricaria (assembly GCA_964034865.1). NCBI lineage: Eukaryota > Metazoa > Arthropoda > Insecta > Diptera > Syrphidae > Eristalis > Eristalis intricaria. The sequence continues at coordinate 13,551,934 of OZ035877.1, forward strand.
AATAATGCAAATAGCTTTTATAAAGCATTAAATAGTGTATAAAATATTTAATGCAAATTTGTGGCGCCATTGTTTTCTGTAGTGTGGACCTACAATTTTATGGCAAACAAGCATTCGCAGGAATAGAGCATTAGTACCTCAATCACTTAAAAATAGTCCATGAAATACTTGTTTTTTCGACAAAATGGAATGCGTGCCCAAATAGTATGGGAACGGGGCTATATTTACTAGGCCTTCGATGCTGCAACACCTAGATGGTAATTTATTGTGGTATACGAAGTGGTTGTGTACTGTTGTCTTGAAGCAATGAGGAAAATGATTTTGAAGCATAACCGTTGGGGAGCGCCTTGTGTACGGACACATAATTTATCCAATAATGTGTGTTCTAGGCCCAGATCGGTTAAAAGTCCGAACTGGGCCTAGGCCTAGCTTTTCAGCAATCACTCGTGTTGTGCGTGCTGTTGTTCTTTCACTAGTGGAAGGGGCCTACAATTTTATGCCGACTCCGAACTCCGGAGTTGAGAAGCTTTTCTTCTAGCTAGTACACTCTTTGAGCATTGTCAGTAAATCGAAAGAGGTGTAGCCCTGAATTATGTAAGTTGGTAAATTGGGGACTCGAACCTGGCACCCTCAGCGTAAGAGTCGACGTACTAACCCATTACGTCACGGCGACCCATTATTTATCCAATATTGAGTAAACAGACAAATGACTCTTAGCAAACTTGAGTTAACAGACAGTCACAATCGGTCGTGGTAAGCGATATGTCGTTATATGTGATATCGTTATAAGCCATATGTTATTCAATGCAATTATAATGGACTTCAGCCAGGACCTACTAATTTGGTCGTTATAACGGATGTCGTTATGAACGGTTTTGACTGTATTTACTAATAGTCGCTAAGCCGGCGATAACCAGCAGAACGGATTGTCAGTGACTACGAAAGAATGGTTTTAAGTCCAATAAATGGTCTTGTTAGGGAGACAGTCTACAAATACCACCTACATATCATCCGCCGTTTTGGCGCGGTCACATCAAGCGCATTGAAGCAAATGCTACGGTTTTTGAATCTGAACCTATTGCTACGTAAAGAAGAGAAATAGACGCGAGCAGTCTCGATATCTGGAACCAGAGATCTCGGGAAACGAAAAACGGAACGCAGCATTCGCTCGGGCTAGCGCTTTTACAGCACAGTATTTTATCAGAAACGTAATCTATGCAATAAAAACAAATAGGACTACACATGTGGTGTTCGGGACGCCAAATGTCTAAACACATGATATAACCGCTTGGTCACTTCACCCGTCTTCAGTAAACATCCGAGTAATAAACGACCGCACTTCCAAATGATAAGAGAAATGTACCGTAGTATTTTAAGTAAGGATGTCGGATAGGTTAGTGTTAAGATAGACCTCTAAACAGACCATCACGGTCTGATGATAGATTTCAACGCGAACCATACACCCGTACTAAATCCAACTCGCATAAGAGCCTGAAGAATACAAATACAGACAAGGTTATTTGTTCGTCCTAACGGATATATTCCTAAAGGTGTCTGTTAATGATCCAGAAACAACTGACCTCAAAGTCATCGGAAAATTGGCTTCGATATCGATAATTCTACACATAATGTCATGGAGAGCAATTTATTTTGCAAATAGGTATTTTATTCAGTTCCAAACCCAAATTGGTAAACACTTTAAATGCTTCTGAACTTGTTTATAAGCCGCTCCATCTATGGAGCCATTGCATTGTATTTTAACCAGACGTAACAGATTTTCCAAAGGCAGCCCACGGAATTTTATTGTTTTATACATATATAGTCAGGCGCCCATAAGGGCTCTGGAAACACCATCAAAGAAGATATCAGACAGATGCAAGAAGGGTGGGTCTGCCACTGGCACAGAATTAGAAAACACGCCATACTCTTTTAAAGCCCCATTCTTCCAGAATCTAGATTATGTTCATAAGCCAGTTATTCTTTCAACGATCTAGAAGATTATACCATAGAAGCCAGAATACAAAGCCGAAAGTGACATCACAATGGACCATCGAGATCTATGTGAAGCACAGTTCTCAACCCCAAACCTACTTACCTTGCATGCCCGTGTATAATGTCGTAGCGATAAGAAAAGTGTTGTGATTTTACTACCTTTGGCGAATGCATCAGGCTAATAGTGCTAGTTTCGTTCTCCATTGAAAAATATTAAAAGAATTTTTCTCTTATAAAAAATAAATATGGTTGCCCCTAAAAGGATGTATTGTAATGCGTTCGAAAACTTCGGTACTCAGAATATGTCCATGGGCAAGCTTATCATTAAATACTTTCTTTCAAAGCTACAAAGTACAAGGGGGACCAAATCCAATGCAATAAGATAAACAAAATTAAATTCAATCCATGTATAATGGCTTTATCAGTATGAATAAACATTTCCATTAATTATGAATAAGTGGCTACCTCGGCTAACCTCGCAGTAGCGCATTCTGTCACCCCAATTTTCCGAGACCTTGCTGATGACTTCGGGCTGTAGTTCACCGATTGCATGGATTATATACTTACGGGCAGTGCTTGAATCGTTTGCGGATTGTTGGCATAACATCAGTCTTTCATGGTTCCACACAGAAGGGGTTCCAAAGGGGTCGCAACTGATAACACGATTCAGGAATTTGATGTGCAAAACATATATTGTGACACGGGCTGTGTGGCATGTCGCGCCATCCTGCATGAACCAAAGATCGTCCAAATCCATGTCTTCAATTTCGACACATGGTCCAATTTTGCTCTCGGCCACATCAGCCCCATTCTCATCTGTTGGCACTGTAGGACAACGGGGACTATGAGTGTTCTCCACTAGAATACCAGTCTCACGACCTGTTTCAACAAACCTGCTGTCAGTGAAAAACTAGATGACCCAAACTGTATATGTATTTCTATACAAAATGCTCACTCGCATAATGTTTGAAAAGGAACACCAAACATCCGTATAAACGAAAGCCGAACATCACATCTTCATCACTTAATGCGTTTTAAAATTGTTACTTCCGACTGCCTGAACTGTCAACCGAGGATCAGAGAGCATGAGTAAGCTTAAACCTTCAACTACAGCCCCCCGGGAAGTTGACACACATGTGTACACGTATATCTGTCAAAAGGATACTTTACAACACTGCGATATATCTCAATTGATATAAGTCCCTATAAGCGGTGAAATATTTCCCTTTTCCACTTAAAGGAATTAAATTAATCCTCGCATTCATCGGGTAGCGAACCCTTTTCGCTTCTTTGGAATGCCTACTCAGCAGCATGTGTAACATGACTATTAATTCGCTCTGCCACCGCCCCATTCTCGGCAGCCATTCGACGCAGAGAGACGGATGCGAGCAATGTATGTTTATTGCGGCAAGTTGCGTTTTTATTACCCTTCCATTACAATACATTATAAAATTTATTTCGTGCACTCATACACACACAGGGGCATATAAAAGTCATAAAACAATTTTTATTACCAGCGCTTAATGCCAGGATTTGTGTGATCCAACCCCTTTATGTCTCCGGTCCTCCAGCCTCCTTCAACACCCCGCAAGATGTATTACTCGTACCATGGGTAGACGCACCAGCATCAGCAGCGGCGGAGCGGTGGTGTATTCGTCCAGAAACAATGAAGCATTTTTGAAGTTTTATGACATCTCATACGAATGATTGTGGGTCGGTGCACGGGTGTCGGAATCCGCCTCTTGATCAACGTCCCTCCTCACCGCCACCGGTCCGATCACAGACTCTGACATGTTTGTTTCTGGGTCTGTTTGTTTTATTAATGTAATTTTTATTATTATACACTTTAAGTGGCTCTCAAAGAATCCAACCCAACTCGGGCGGGCAATTGTGAAGCTATACAGCGCGTGAAGTTGTTTCATTGGTACTCACTCACTTCGTTCGTTCGCGGCGAGGCAGAGCTCGGCACAATACGTAAAGACTGCCGACTATACTCGTAAAAGTCAAAAGTTATGATCCCGAGTAATTACGAAATCGCTGATTCTGGTTAATTCAACGAAGGCGAGGGTTTTCGTCTGAAAGAGCTGTTATCTGAGCGCCTTGTGCGAGTATGTGCGCGCATTAATTCGCTGCCCCACCGAAATAAGAGACTTCTGTGGATGGGAGCATCCTCTGGGCGGAAGATGGCACTGAGCCACTTTATTGTCTACTAACTGGGGACAGCTATAACTTAAATGGGGATTAATGGGATTTTCGACGAAGTGATTTACAACCTGCTGGAGGCGCTGCTGAAGAGTGCCTGCACTCTGGCTGCCTGGCTGGGTAAACAGGCCGATCTTGATGTTAGGCGAGAAATTATACGCCAAGCAATAACATTCTTTTAAGTGCGACGAGTTGTGATGTTGGCTTTAATGATTCTGGCCTCACTGAAAAGGGGAGTGGGGGAGGGGATATGTATATAAGTTGGAAATAATTAAATCGGAACGAGTGGAATTTCCGTGGGGAAAGGGCATGTTGATGGGTGATAATTTATGATGACAACATGTTGGAAGGAGGACAGCCTAACTGGGACTGATTGTGAGATAAAGCTTCTGCTGGCTTGTGTGAAAATGTTTCAGATTATGGGGAGAAGTGATTCAACATTTGATTTATGGTCATTAAAATAAGAATATGTCTCATTTGAGATATAATGCTACCGACAACTTGAAAGAAGAATGCTTTGTGTACTGATGCGGCCGGCTGTCTGTAGTCGGACTCATGTGGGAGGTGCAAGTAGCATTTTGAAGATGATTTCAGCCAGATTGTGTATGTGTAAGTCTCGGTGACTGGACCTAATCGGGTTTGCTCCTTTTTGAAAAAGTAACCAACATAAAGTACATTAAATCGGTTGAAGACGATGATATCAAATACAAGGCTGACATGGCTTTGGATCATGCGATCTATGAAAACGACTGCCACGTCAAGAGAGTAAGCTGAATTGGACTTTTGTATCAGCGGAGCCACTTTTCTTTAGTCACAGACAAGCCTCAAAAATATGTGTAAAGAAAACTACTACTTTTAATGGACCTGGAATTGAAGTTCAACTCCAGTCGCAAGAGAACATTATCATGCAGAAATAGTGCAATAGCTGCAATAGCTTGACCCAAATCGTAACGTAGCTCTACTAACCAGGGTCAAGGGTTCGTTCCCTACTAGGTTTAGAAAATAGGGTATATTTCGCTAGTGATATTCATACATGAAATGAAACGTTCCTTCGATGTTTTTGCAACATCGAGTTAGTTGAAAAGCACAAACAGCCCGCTTTTACAAAATAAATTCGTCACCGACTGCTCAATGTCGTAGGCAAGGGAGGTGAGATATGCTTCTCAATGTTGGCTATTGGAAGCGTGCTTTACACGTTTTAGAAGGGTGGGAAACAGAAAAAAATTAGAACAGACATATCAATCGGCGAGATTGGACAATATCCTGTGTAAAAGTGGCGCAAGGTCTCAAAAGGGTATTGCAACTAAGATAAGACGAGGTACACATATCTACACACAGATGTATCTCTAGAAGTGTTTATTTTTGTTCGCATTGGCGAATTGTCTTCCCTCTTCTTGGAAACACATTACCACAATCACAAATAATAATAGGCATGACCTCTAAGTAGTTGATTGAAAAATATTTCGTCAAAGGGCCACCACTGTTACCAAAAGCTGTCGTTTTAAGGCCCAGAGCAAAAGGTTCCCCAAACGGAAATATCCCAAACTACTATAAAAACGCCCACAAGTCTCTGTAAGTCGAGGACATTGACAATGTTTATAAATACCAACAAACCCACTTAGCCTTGGCAAGACAAATCACCAATAATTGATCAGTTTATCTATCATCGCACACGACCATGGCAATATAGACGTCTCAAACGGCATAGGTGTCGTGTAAGTACCAATCTTCAACCATCACCGCGATTTGGTTTAAATGCACAAGCTCCACGATGATTACACGGGAATTGTGACCTACCATGGTGCCAGAATGTAACATATGAGAAATTTTCACACTCGAGTCGTATGCGAGATGCGTTTCTTAAGAAAATATGTGAGCACTCAATGAGCTATAGTCCATTAGAAGACTGGACCTTAGTTAGTGAATATGCTTCCTTCTGCGAGTATTTTGTAATCCAAAACGATTCGAATCCATCCAATACATCGGATTGATTAGATACGTCGAATACGCACGTTATAAGCCTCAGATCCTATTTCTCAGTGTGGATAGTATTGTTTGGTGAGATCCCACTGAATATCAACACACACACTTATGGCATCAAGAGATTATTTTATCGATCAACAAGATTATTATATGGCAACCATATGTGTAGAAGGATATTTACCAACAGTCATCGAATGTTTTTCCTTCTTCTTTGTAAACATCGTGCCACTGATGTTAACGTAGGTCCATCCTACCCAGCATAAATCACTTCTTAAGGTCACACGGTCAGTCGTTCACATACCTCGGTGCAGTGCAGTTCGCGAGTGTTTCGATTTTCAAAAACTAAAAAAATAAAAAACGACACTTTACAGTGGTCTAGTACTACAGTTGGCACGAGTTTCATCAACAAACCAGTAGCCGAATAGATAGTGTCAGTGCTTTCGGCTCTACAGGTGCCCGGTTCGATCCCTACAGGGGACAACCCAAAAAAAAAAAAACTTTTTTTTCATCTAATGCAAGAAAAATCGCTAAGATAAGTGAGTGCAGAAGAATGGAAAACAACGAGCGGTCCGCGCTCTTAGAAGCGGACAATGAACCGGTGGCAGAATCAGGCCACCAGCCAACAGTGCCTACAGAAGGCACAGCCAAGAGGAGGAGGAAGAAGACGACTCCCAAAAGCGGGAAACGCCGCAACACAAATGCGTCGCCGGCTGAGCGGCAGGGGGCAGAGCGGAGTGGAGCGGCGTCGTCTGGTACAGCCACCGAGTCTGACGAGGAGACAGTGCAGTACGTGTCTGACGGAGGGGAAGGTTTGTTCGCTGTAAGCAGCAACAGCTTTGACTCCCTGGACACCGATACAGAAGACGAAGTAGAGCGCGTGCTTCGTCTGAAAGAAACGCAAGTTGATGATATGCAGGAGAAAATTCAGCGCCTCCTGCTTGAAATTAGAGAGCTGAAAGCTTGCACTCTTGAGAAGAGAAGGTTGGACCAACAGTCAAAGGTCCAACAGCAGCAGTTACAGCAACAACAAGTGCCAAAGAAGCAGCACCAAAAACAAAAGCTTCAGTCAAGCGGTCAGCAACAACTGCAACATCCAGCAGAGCAGCCATCAACAGCTGATCAAACACAGCAGCATCAGCATCGATCAGCTGCGCAACACCAAAAACAGCCAGTAAGCCAGAAAATGCCAACAAAACAGGCAAAACAACTGCCTGCAACACAACATCAGCAGCGACCAGCAACACTACAGCGACCAGCAACTCAACAGCGTCCAGCAACACAACAGCGGCAGCAGACAGCAAACCAACAGCAGAAGCAGAAAAGTGAAAAGGTGCCACCGATCAATGTGTACACGGCACACATTCAACGAACCGCAAATGTGTGCAAGGAGGCCATAGGTGCAGGTAATTTCTATATTAGTAAGAATAAAGGTGCTGACAAATATGCAATCCACTGCAACACAGTGGATGATTATAACATTCTAAAAGAATATTTAATTATTTCAAAGCTGGAGTTTTTCTCCTTCACCCCAAAAGGGGAAAAACGCCAGACCCGTCTGCTGAGGACCACCTTCCCGCTTGAAGCGGAGAAGGTCTTCCAAATGCTCAGTGAGCAAGTGTGGGACGGAATTGAGATCGTCGGGGTCAAGCCCTTCTCCACAGTAAAGGCAAGGAGAGAGGGGCGACAACTACCCCTTTATATCGTGCAATTCACACCCAACAGCAAACTAGTTAATCTAAAGAAAACAATTCTCTTAGATGGCTGGAAATGCAAATGGGACAGCATTCGAAGGCGCGATGGTATTGCACAATGCTTTCGCTGCCAAAGGTTCGGGCACGCCGCATCGAACTGCCAAATGCAGCCTCGATGCGTTAAGTGCGGTGAGGACCACAATGCGGAAAATTGTTCTCTGGGGCAAGAGGGAGCAGCTGACAAGAGTCAGCTTAAGTGCGTACTCTGCGGGAACGCGGGGCACACCGCTAACTATCGGGGTTGCCCTAAGTTCCAGGAACGCAAAGCAAAAGCGGCTCTGCAGAAGCAGCCCCCAGTGAAAAATCCACTCGGGGCAGCCATACCCGTAACGCCTCAAATGACGTTCGCCCAAATGGTGTCCGGTCAGGGGATTGCGGAAAAGCAGCAACTACCGAAGGTAGTGCCGCAACCTTCAGTGCCAAGAGCAAACGATCCAACGCCGGATTGGAAATCCTCCATTGAAAGGCGTATGGATCGGTTAGAGGAGCGGGTAGACCAAATCTTGGCGCTCCTGCAGAGCCAGCCACGTCAACCGTTTTAATGGCTGCGCAGACGAACGAGTTAACTTACAAGATCCTTGCAGTGAATGCAAATTCATTGATAGGGATCCCACGAAAAAACGAGCTCTATAGATTGTTGGACGATCAAAGCCCAGAGCTGATGCTGATTAGCGAAACCAAGCTAACTCGGAGTGGCATACTGGAGCACAGCAATTATAATGTTATTAGAAGAGACCGACCCAATTCCAGTGGTGGAGGCGGTGTTGCGATCTTCATTAAAAATAACATAAAACATAAAATAGTGTATAGTGGTGAAGTACGAAGGTTTCAGGAGTTGGAGGCCTGCATCGTGTGCATTTCGCTCCGCAGTGGAAGGAGGTTGTACGCGGTGTCGGTCTACTCCTCTGGCGACCCTAGTTCCAGAACGACTATATCAGAGCTCGATTCACTCTTCCGATGCCTAAGGCTGGACTCGGAGGAGAACTATTTTATTTTGGCCGGGGACTTAAATGCCCGACATGGATATTGGGGGAACATGGTTTCCAATACCAGAGGGGACCAGCTTTACAGCTGGTTTTGCTTGCACAGTGTCGAGTATAGACTCGATTTGAAGGCAACAGAGATCTCGTCGTTCCCAAGGAGCGGCTCTTATCTGGATCTCCTGCTGTTAGACGCAAGACTGCAGCTGACAGACACAGACGCACAAACGGTAAACTGTTTGAACACATTTGTGTATCTCAGTGACCATTGCGGACTCAGTGCCGAAATCAAGATCCCTAACGATATTGCGGAATTAGGAGAGTATGTTCAAACGTACCCCTACAATTACAGTAGGGCTCGATGGACACGCTTCTCCAGACAAATGACGAGAGCACTCTCTTCGAACACGCTCCACATACCGTCCAATAGAAACTTGTCAAACGAAGAGATTGACATGTATCTAATTAAATTGGACGAGACAATTAAACGAACCATGGACATTACTATACCTCGGTATACACACACAAACAACGAAAATTTGTACCGCAATGCGACAATCGACGCACTCCACCAACGAAAAAGTAGACTCCTGTCAAGATTAAAAACCTTGTACAGGCGGTATACTGACAGACGAGACGAGGAAGTTAGGACACTGAAATCGCTCATCAAAAATATTCAAACATTAATTGTGCAGAATTACAGACTTTCTGTCAATTCGTACTGGAACGATAAGATTCGGTCTGTCAGATCCAACAATCCGAGCATGTTCCCGCAAATTAATAAATTCTTTCGAAGTAAAAATAGCGATCTTCCGTGTCTTAAGTTTCCCAGAACGACGGACAACGAACAAATACTGACTACAGCAGGTATTGATCCAAATAACGCCGTACTCGACGATAACTTCTTTGTGGTCGAAGATCCGCAAGAAAAAATGGAAGTACTAGGCGCGGTCTTCCAAGAAGTGTACAAGGTGAATGAGAGCGTTCGCCCGAACCACGACTTGGATAACCGCGTACTGGTTAGCAACTCTCAACTTCGTGAAGACATGCAGCAATGGCGATCTGAGAACACTGGCTTTGTCGTGTTCAATGATGATAACATGGCAGACAATGCCATCGCCGTCGAAGGGGTTCAACCCCCGTTCATATCGAAGACAGAGCTCCAAGCGGTCTTCGAATCATTAAAGAAGAAAAAGTCAGTGGGTGTCGACGGGATCTCGAACATTGTGTTAAGACACCTCCCTCTAGAAGTGGTTAATATGTACACAATCCTGTTTAACAATGCTCTGAATAATGCACATTATCCGGAGCATTGGAAAACTGCGATTGTACAACCCATATCCAAGAGAGGAAAAGATTCTTCGAATCCATGCAACCTCCGGTCAATTAGTCTCCTTCCGAACATCAGCAAGGTATTCGAGAAGGTGATCAATAGAACTCTGATCAGCTGGACTAAGGACAAAAATATAATTCCGGATAACCAATTCGGTTTCAAAGCGGGGCATGACACTATTCATGCTGCGTCGAAACTGGTGTCGGATATCCAATGGAACAAGAGCCAGAAGCAATGTACGGGTGCCTGCTTGATTGACCTGGAGAAGGCCTTTGACACCGTATGGTTAGAAGGTCTTTTTTACAAGCTCAATCGGCTAGGCATAAGCAAACCACTGCTGTACCTACTGTGTAACATGCTTACCGGTAGACGGTTCGTAGTCAAGAATGGCAACGTGACCTCCACAGGTATATTTGAGGTAAAAAATGGTCTCCAACAGGGTGCCGTTAATTCGCCGATCCTGTTCAACATTTACTTGAGCGATCTTTTAAGTTCTCTTCCTCATGCAATTGCGTATGCCGATGACTTGATCGTGTACAGATCAGGCAAAAAGATCGAGGAAATCACTACCCTCACGCAGGGTGACTTCGATTCATTCATGAGAAGTTGCGATGACTGGAAGTTGAGTATCAACTTCCGGAAGTCGGAAACCATTCTGTTCAGGACACCGTTGTATAAGGCCTCGGCGGACACGAAAAAGAATTGGCGAAAGTTCTCAATCGTCGGACGACACGGGGAACCACTGGCGCAAAGGACTGTAGTCAGATACCTCGGGATCTGGCTAGATCAGTATCTATATTTTAATAAACATGTAGATGCTGCTCTGGCCAGGGCCCGAGGCGCTTTTGCCCTTACAAAGAGACTGTTTTACAACAGCCAACTCGATGCGAGGGTGAAGGTTATCTGCTACATGGCCCTCATCCGGCCAATGCTCACCTATGGCTGTCCCGTGTGGTTCAACGTGAGTGCAAGCTTAATGGAAAAGATTCGGTTGTTCGAGAGGGCTTGTCTTAGGGCTTGCCTTCGTCTTTATCGAACTCCAGAGTCCCAGTACATAAAATACTTTTCCAATGAGGTCTTATACAACAGGGCAAACCTGATAAGAGTGGACAATTTCCTGTTGAAGTTGATTCGAGGTCATACTGCCAGAGCGATGAACTCAGTCAATAACTTGATCTCTGGGGCTTACTACCCCAATTCTCAATACCATGAAAGGGTACGTCACAATGGCTTCGTCCCCCCAGAAGCTTTCCTGCACCTAGACAAAAACGGATTGCTACAAGATATAAATGCGGTACCGCTCATCTACCACATCGCCAGATCAACTGTGGATGGGCGACTCAACCACGACCGTTCCGTCGCACAACGAGCTGAGGAGGGTCTCCTCCGGTTCAGTACGGCGGTCTCAAGACGAGATGTTAAGGATGTTGCTATGCAACATCGAAAGTTCTGGTGGCTGGGGAGAGAGGGAACTCCAGCGTCGAACCCTTTAGACCCGGGGTAAAAAGGGTAGTACGTTTCTCCGAATGGGAGAATAGTCGGTCTCTGTCGTGCAGTGGATTGGAAGTAGGTCTAAGGTCTATCTACTGCATCCTATGGCTGACTTGTACATAGTAGGGTAGTTTTAAGGTAGTCGTAAGTTGTACATACAAAAAAAAAAAAAAAAAAAAAAAAAAAAATAAATAAAAAAAAAAAAAAAAAAAAAAAAAAAAAAAAAAAAAAAAAAAAAAAAAATATAAAAAAAAAAAAAAAATTTTGGTATACACATGTGTACACTTGCATGTATCTATGTGTATGCATATGTACATATATTAAGTGCATATATGTATATACCTGTATATGTCATCATATACACATATATATATATATGCAATTTTAGCATAAGGCAGTTTAAGTTATTTTAAGGTAGCTTGTAAGTTAGTATATAAGTTTTAAGGAAAACTGTTCTGTTATTAAGTTTTTGCATAAATTTTCTTAATTTCATATTGTCAATATCTATGTTTAGCGTAAGTAGACAGGTTGTCACTTTAGGTCGAAAGACATAGCATATAAGTTTAAGCTTAGCTTAGAGTGCCCGCCGAGGGCCATTAAGTTATATTTAGCATCATGTTCGTCTAACTAGTTTTAAGCATTTTTGTCTAGTATATAAGTATTTAATGAATTAAAAAATAAAAATGAATTAAAAAAAAAAAAAAAAAAAAAAGGTCACACGGTAGCCAGCTTGATGCACTTCACACCGAAGTTTCACAAGAAATCTCGTAAAACAAAGTAGTAATCGTCGTTTTGGCGTTCGCCGACCTTCTGTCCACTCTTCGGATTCCATCCTGATAGAGGTACAATAAAATTCAAAGCCCCCCAGACACACACGCCGCACTGTGCCTCTAATTAATTTTGTCCTATAAAAGCGATTTAAATTAATAAAGCCTGTCTCACACTATGGCCTAACAATAAAATGCATCACCACACCATGCATTGCCACGATGAACACCATTATGTGTGCGCGCGGCAACAGTGAGCTAGCTGCCCGGCCTGGCACACAATAAACCTGGCGATCAACTCAATTGCAGCATGTGGAAGGCAGAGACAGCAGCGCCCTGCATGTAATGCAGGCGGGCACCGCTACCGCCGCCTCTGCTATAGCGGCAACGTCCGCAAACGAGGCCCCGTACTGGGGGCCGTAAATCATTTCGAATTATTGCCCAAAGGAGCGCTACACACGGAAGGCGGTGTGTGCATGTGTTTGTGGACGTACTGCACTGGAATTAAAACTAAATTACAATTTCAGATCGGCTCTTTGATTTATGTGTTAATTAAATCATTTTATGGTCGCACTTAAAACGATATGTTGCGCTTGTATTCGGAATACTTGTGCAGTGTATGTGTGCGTGCTGATTTAGGGGTGAGGTTGGATGTGGGTGGGCGGAGGGTCGGAGGGGGCGAAGAGCGCACAACCTACCACACAAGGGGGCACGTCGAATGCACTCACATGGTCTGTGTAAAGTTAGAAAGGATAAACAGTGCGTTTGTGCGTTTGCTTGATTAACTGCGTCTGGTTGTAGTTTAACAATTATCCCTTTGCAGTACTGTACTTCGACAATGTATCGGAGTAATACATTGTAGAGAAACACCGAACTCTGTGACTCATATTCTTGCTCTCTCTGTGTATAGAATGTGAATATTGTGGTTTATGATTGTGTACTTCTGTGGTGCATGGCCTTTCATTTCTCATTCGACTGCATGGACCATTCAACAAGAGCACTTTTGATTTCTGGAATCGTGCTATTTTTATGAGTTCCTCTTAACAGCATCCTTTTGTATACATTTAACTCATTCTCTGAACATAGCATTCAAGTCTAATCAGCCTTAAGTGGGGTTGGTGTGGATGTAAACATGGCGAACTGTATGAAGTGTATACACTTCAATCGTTTTAATATGCACACAACAGACACGCTCCTTTAAACCATGTTTTCGATCCCTCTTCGAATGATTTGGAACGGAGAAGTCAGCAGGATGTTTCTGTTCTAAATAAAAAATATTAATTCAAAAAACAAAAGCATATATGAATTACCGTATATACGTGATACATTTACAATGCAATTCCGATCACAAGCAAGTTATATGCCTTGCTTGTCATGGGGTTGTGTTGATCACTTTACCCTATACGGATACCCTTAGTCGAATCGACGAAGTTCAATCTTTTTTTTGTTATTTTGCTTAAATAGGTCTTCCACTGGTCTGGTTTATTTTTTCGTACACCATCAGCTGAAATACCTAATACAAGTATAAGATTTTAAGTTAGAGAGCTTAAGTTCAAGGTGACCATAGCTTAGAAGGGATGTGAGTTCAAAAATGGACTTTGTCGATTCGACCTAAGGGTACAAACACTCGTTTGTAGAAATAGGGTAACAGTGCGGCATTAATAAAGTTCACAACTACTACCCGCAAAAGATTTCTTTTGTTAATACGTTATGTAACTAGCGCCACGAGTGACCGTGTGTATGTGCGTCGACCCCTACGCAACTTAACCTCACTACTCACAATTCTTTCGGTTGCACCACGAGTTTCGAGTCACTGGCGACTTCGTCTATCTCGTCGTCGTGGTGAATAGTATTATTAACACCATCATTCCATTCTTCATGAATTCCGAAAATAAAAATGAATTAAAAAAAAAAAAATCATTCCAGATCAAAGGCAAAGTAAATCTTGCCATCCATTGTTCTGCTACGGAGCGCCATTTCAAAGATGACTGAAGATGTTCTTATTCTATTCGAGAGACAAGTTCAGCGTACCATATTTGTCCCTGTGTGTGTTGAAGTTTTAACCAAAACACTTTACAAAATAAACGAGTTAGTAGTTGTTATCCCGTCATAAATGTCTAAATAATAAAAACATAATAATGCCATGCACATGCGCTCGTCGTGGGGCCAAGGTGTTGAGGGCCAGTAAGTTATATGTATAGTAATACTGTTCGTCCAACTAGTTTTAAGCATTTTTGTCTAGTATGTAAGTTTGTTATGAATTTGAAATAAAAATGAATTAAAAAAAATAATAAATAAAGAATGCGCTCGTCGTGGCCGTGATCCTTTTCAAACACATGTATGCTCGGGCACTTCCTCAATAAACAACGAAGTTCGAAAAGACCGTCTGTGCAATAGATAAGATATCATTATGAAGTAGGGATGTGGGATGAGTTTGAGTCTTAGAACTCAAAAGAGAACTCAAATTGAACGGGAATCTTAGGTAGGTAGGTAAATTGGGTTCCTTGACTCACCGTGGCTGGCTTAGAACAACGTGTTGGGTCCATTGCGCCCATGTTTGGAGGTATTGAGCTACCTTGACATCTACTTCAGTTCTGAAACCAGTCAGATTCATGTGTGAATCCTAGGAGGTTTTTCAAAGCTAACACCATTTTAGTCCTCTAGATCGGAGAAGGAGTATTTTCCCTAAATAATATACCTCTTTTCATTGCTAGGGCTGGATATTCGAAGAGCAGATGTTGGATAGATTCTCGTCTCGTCTCTGCAGCTTCTGCAAAAACCATTGCGGAAATCTTAAGAAAGAACCCAATCCGTACGAACGAAGTCTAAAGATAGATCATAATGTGGGGCTGCTAATGCATTCACTTATACCATGTTGGTCCATTGTGATAGCCACAGTCAGACTAATACCACTGACCACTCGAGTGATATTTCCGTTAATTTCATCCCAACAGCAAATGGTGACTGAACCAGATTTGAAAACCAGATAAAAGCGTACTAACTTTGCTTTCGAACCGGAACCCACTAACCAGGGGCAGGCACTCAACCAACTGCGCCAAAAGTCGTAAACACATTTAAGATTCATATAACTAGGCTAGGGTTTTATTTATTATGAGATTTTAATTAATCTAAGTGGACGTGTCGAGTAGTTAATGACAGACTTTTTTAAATGAAAAACACTTGCAATGAACTCGATAACAGATAAACCTCAATTTGAGACCGATGCAGGATGGGCTCACAACACAACACAACATCTGAAATTCCTATCTCAAAAACGCTGCGGTTGAATTTAATTTGTTCGAGCAGAAAGCCGTAACGCATCTTTAAGCAATTTTGAATCAAATTCAACATTCTTCTGATCGGATGCAACATTTCCTTCAGTATGCACTCTTCTTTTGGCTCTTGATCTTGGTTAACGACACCTCGACTAATGGTAGATTATACCAGGTGTCATAAGGCGCAAGTGAATCGAATAGAACCGTTTTAATTACAAGTTATACAATTTGCGTTTATTTCATCACAATAGTATTTCAAATAGATCAAGGGAAAACTCTGATGGGTCCTGGGCCACAGCTCAGTAGCAGGGGACTAGAGAGCGGATAAGCTAGGCCGACAAGGGTCTGAAATGGACAATGAAGCGGATACATCACTGCAATGCATTAAAGCGGACTATCAGTGTGCTCATTGGAGTGATCACAGGACACTGCCCATCGGAACAATGCTCTGGAGATGGAATCCAACTATCTCTCGTTGACGAGGAAGAGAGCGAAACTATCCAACATCTGCTTTGCCACAGCCCAGCTCTCCAGAATCGGCGCCAAAGATTGTTCACAGATACTGCGAACTTTGCGAATGCCGATATGTCGGATCTTCTAAGATTTGTGAAGGGCATGGGTGGTTTAAGCCATTACGTGACAGCAGATAGGTTTAATTAGAACATGACTCCACAAATGTAGACATTAAAAATAGATTCTAAGTCGTCTGAGTGGAAGTGATGTTCTATCATAAAACCCCCATTCCAAATATAAGTACATATATTAAAATGACACTGTCGGCGTTTAAGCAAATGTCAAACGCTCTCGCTCTGAAGTTAGCACTGTCTTTAGAAGAACACCTTTTACTACCATTGTACCTGAGAATGACTGATCACGACAGTAAAGCAGATACATTTGTATGTACTCATGCATATGCATGCATACCAAGCCTCACTGCTCTTGCAAATGTCCACCCTTGTCAAAAGTCAGTCTACGTAACCACGAACGCAAATATGAGGACCTCTCTAAATTATGTAAGTAGCAAGTTAATGTCATTACACACTCCGACGTGGGCTTAGCTCACATGCAGAGAGTAAACATTTGTTCTTTATTTTTCGGCTTCTTAGAGAGACCACGAACAAACATGTGACTGTAATCCCCTTCGATAAGCATGCCTTTGAAGTTGACTTCAACAGGAAGGAACTCAAAATCATATTGCGCTGAAAAATCTTGAAGTCTCACTGCTAGGCTAATTGTTAACACGAAATCGCACTCAAAGATGCCGCACATCGAGCAAACAAACACAATGGATGGGTGGCTCTATTCTGTGTAATCACTGAGAAAAACACGAGTCCACAGAACTAAGCAAATAAAAACCCATGCATGAGTCTACGTGTGCGTACATATGTGCAAACAAACCAAAGTGCACCTCATTACGAATATCAAACAAGCGAGCAGCACAAAAACATACCAAGTACTTTTCCGCGATGGCAGTATGTATTATTAAATTTCTGGTTTTCTGTCTCGCTTTCCTTCTGCTCCGGTGAGGTGTATCCACAAGCCACCACCACAACCACCCAAGTGGCGATAAGGTCGCCAGTCAACCAGCCATTTAGTTAAGCACTCAGCAGCTGGAAACAAGCGCACTCTGGGAGGTGGGCAAACACAATCCCATTCCCTGCGGGTAAACACACTCGATATTTTGAAAGCCAAACAGAGGCAGCGCTGCTTTGGGTATCTTCACCTGGTATGGTACCCGACCCGGCTGGATGCAAATGAGCCCCATCCTGAAATCTGGTCACCAATAAATTTTCGAAAATGAAAGGAAAGAAGAAACAGCAAAACCAAAACAAAGGAAAAAATATAAAAATAAATAAATTGGAAGGAATATAAATAAGCACAACTGTCAAAATTGTTATCTGCGCGGCGAACAATGACGTGTCACGACACCGGATGTGGGAGCAGCAACGACCCGAACGACGGATGTTTGGAAATTGTATTCGAGTGCCAAGTGTCAGTCGGTTGCCATTAGTTCGAGTTCTGACATCGACAAGTGGTCACTGATAAGTAGTCGCGTTGTAACGAGGGTTCATGGTTCAGTTTTTACATCGCTGGATTGTTTCACTGTACCGGAAGCAGAAATGAGACTGTTTTGCATTTTACGCTTGTAATCTCCGCTTTTTGGATAATAAATCGTCGACTGTCATCGTCGTTTGAAACATCGATTTAACGAGACCGATAGAGAGCAATTATTGTGTGAAAGCAGGTAACACATTTGAAATGAATTTGGCGAGAGTATGCTTCAGGAGCGGCTGCAGGTTAGAACGATCATGCTGTGGCGCTAATTTTTGATTAGCCTCTTTAACAATTTCGCGCTTCGGAACAACCAAGGACACTCTTGGACAATAGGCTAAGATATCATCCACATCCATACTTCGCCCGATGGCTGATATGAGCTAAATATTGACAAGTGAATCCATACCCAGTCATTCGAATTCAATGCATCGAATCGTGGCATGTTATCAGATAGAATCTCTCAAACGCCTGCTTTGTAAAACAGCCAGAGCCAAAGGAAAGAACATAGTTCAGCTATGCAAGCCCTTCTTCGTAGAGCTGAGGGACTTGAGGAAGTTGAGCTGGAAAACCTCTTAAGGTTCATAAAGGAAAAATGTGCTCTATATCAGCACACATTTCTAAATTCTTACGATGAATGAGCATTTTCGGAGCGTAGTAACTTCTATTTCTACCATTGGTATTACGGAAACTTCGCTAAATAAATTAAGTACTCCCATATTAAACAGAACTCGTACGGTACATCTAATAAGGCCACCAAAGCTCAAAAATGGTGAGCTAAGTAGTATATAACTAAGATTTTAAGAAGAAATAAATGACTCACTGTCTGTTAAGCTGGAAACCAAATATTTAGGTACCTGTTTATACTTGCTGAGGGATCCTTCGCCCCAAATATTGACTGAAACCGAGAATGACACTCCGGATGTGTACAGCAGTCGTCAGGCCGATTCTAACATGCGGCATTCATGTTTGTTGGCCAGCAGTAGGTACGTAGGTAAGTAATAAGCAGCTTTGGTGCACTTAGGTCAAAGTTTGTCTGTTGTAGTGCCACGTGGGCTTACACCAAGAGGGGTTTCTACGGCGTGATTTCTACAACAGTCAGCTAGAATTTTCAGTGAAATCCAGTAGTGATTTGATTAGTTTTTCTCTCAGATCGCTTAGATTATCAAAGAAATAGTAGCCTAGAGTAGCTTTGGTAGCTAAGGCGAGTGCTGGGCAGCTGCTGAGAAGGTGTTACACTATTGCCTCCTCTTCTTCATCTAGACAGCTTCTGCAAAAATAATTAGAGAATAGTCTCAGTCTTTTCGCGTGTAACTATCAGTTCTGACTCGACCACACTTGTTTGGCGATTTGGCCAGTGTTACCAGTATTCCATCTGGCGTTGACTTCTAGTTTGATTTGATTATTGAGTTCTAACTGAAAGGTAGCTAAGGGAGTACATATGTTCAGTCACCTGGCAGTGTGGTGTCGAATTTTGCGAGCTTGTCAGCTTCACAGTTTCCCATCATGTCTCTGTGTAATGACACCTAGCACAGGCGAATTGAAGCTGTTCGGTTATCTCGTCAAGAAATGCGCTATCTGGCTATCCGTAAAGATACAGATGTCGCGGGCAGATACCATGTTCCACCTCAGCCAGGAAAGGGCTTCGCTGATCGTTATTGTTTCCACTTGGAAGATACTGCCGTGATTAGGTAGGTGAATTGCTTTGTTAAGAGTACGATGTTCTGAGATTACACCGCTTCATTCTCTGTCTTCCGTTTTGGATAACATCAACCACCATCAACCACAGGTCTCTGTCCGGAATCAGGGTTTCGAAAATTTTCTCTGAAAAGTATACAGTTGAGGTGCAATCCAGATTAATAGAGAAAAATCCTTGTTCTATTAAGATTTTGGCATGTCCGAATGTGAAGTCTGGTCATTGAGAGTATGCCCTTAATCCCATTGCACAGTTGGTTGCTAATTGCTTACCATGGATATCTAGGGGTGGAAGGGTTAATATGGTTTCAAGTGCAATGGTTAAAGTCGTTCTCAAGGCTCCATTTTTAATTTAGAGATGTATGCCGACGTATACTGCTATGCAGATAGGCTGTGAAGAGCCAGTGTGTTATGTAAGGTTGAATACAATATATAAAGCCGTAATGGATTTTCTTGCTCTTTCAGTTGTATTGAGCTTCCAGTTTGGCTAACTATAAGAAACAATGATAATCTTAAAAAAGATATTCCACCTATACAACTGACAGAGCAAGAAAAGCCATTACGGCTTTATATATGGTCTTCAAGAGATCTGCGCAGATTTGCATCTCTCTACGCTACAACAGATTACCGTGGACATTACGGTAGTTGTTAGCTCCCAATACACCGATTATATTCAGGGAATGCAACCATTGGAGTACAACACACAGCTTAAGAAACATTGAAATAATCAAGAATGCGAGGATCACGAAGCATACAAATTTTATCGCACTCTTCGCAGAAATCGAATTTTATAAAACAACTTTTTCGTCAGAAAATCTGACAATCTGGCCTTCAATTAATCAAAAAAAAAGAAGAAATATTACACTCCTTAGACTAAACAGAGAGCAAATCAGAATTCTAGGCATGTTTGCCACACACGCTAAAAGTGTATAGCTCCCCACTTTTACAGGAGCTGCATGATGAGGAAGACGAATAAATTAAGTCACCGGCTAAACTAACTCGACATTTGGACAGCCCTTGCAACAGCAGGGAAAAGCAAGCTAGTCTATTAATGCAGCATTCTAGAGAAAATGTCAAAATCGAGATTCTGGAAATCGCAAGATTCATTAACACTTTCAACCCGAATGCAGCCCGTGAACTTACATCCAACATTTTTGTTAATCCGTAACATCAATTGACTGTAACATCAAATTAGCCTAACCTAACCTAACTCCTTTTTTGAAAAAGATATATATATATATCTACACAGTTGATTCCATCCCGGAGTCTCTTCCAGCTTTACTTTACAGCTAAATTGGCCATTTTGGGTGAGTCCAACGTAATATCCGCATCTTTACGAACAGCTGCAAACATCTTTATTTATTATCATAGACATTGATCTCTCGGCAAGGTGAATGAATACTATCCCTTCTAGCACTTGCCGAGGAAACGATTTTATAAGGCATTGCTGGCTCTATCGAGAGAACGGGGATGCCATTATCTTCTAGCTATCTAGATACATAACAGAACTGAATAAATTGCAACTGGCAGCATTGTCACATCTTCAGAAAGTTGTCTTATGTGGTATTAACATCATCAAAGGCCATGCACTTGGGTTTCTCTCCAATGGCACATAATACTAATGATAATGTCTGCGATCGTAAACATTAATTCCGTCCATCCACAAGAAAGGAGACCACTATGACTGCGCCAACTATAGAGGGATAAGTCCCCTGAACATTGCATACAAGATCTTCTCTGCCGTTTTGTGTTCTCGCCTGAAGCCGTTTATAAATAACCTGATAGGTCCTTATCAGTGTGGCTTCAGGCCAGGGAAGTCCACCATCGACCAGATTTTCACACTTCGGCAGATCCTGGAAAAGACCCAAGAAATGCAAATCGACACCCACCACCTTTTTGTCGATTTCAATGCCGCATATGACAGCGTGCATAGGAACGAGTTATACAACGCCATGTCAAGTTTTGACATTCCTGCCAAACTCGTCAGGTTGTGCAGAATGACGATGGAGAATTCTCGCTTCAATGTCAAAAACGGTTTTAGACAAGGCGACGCGCTGTCATGTGACTTCTTTAACATCATCCTGGAAAAGATCGTGCAAGACTTACACGCCCACACTAGGGGCACGATCTTTCCGAAGTCCGTACAACTGTTAGCATACGCGGAAGACATTGACGTGATTCGCAGAACACAGCGAGCCGTCAATGAGGCCTTTGGTGGCATTAAGGCGGAAGCGGCTAAAATGGGTCTAGCGGCTAATGAGGGCAAAACGAAGTATATTCTGTCATCAAGAAAGGACACACAACATCGACGTCTTGGACAGAGCGTTACAATGGACAGCTATACCTTGGAGGTAGTCAAGTACTTCGTCTACCTCAGCTCCACAGTAAATAGTACAAACAGCATCAGTACCGAGATCAAACGCAGAGTAACTCCTGCCAACCGCTGTTTCTATGGGCTCAAGAGGCAATTGAGTAGTAGAGCCATCTCTCGAAGGACCAAGCTGACTTTATACAGGGCATTGATTACCCTGTCCTGCTGTATGGCGCGGAGGCATGGACAATCTCAAAAGCAGATGAGGCAGTCCTTGGTCTCTTCTTTGGAAAAGCTCTGCGTGCGATCTTTGGTCCTGCTTGCGTTCACTGTTTCTGGGAGAAGATTCAACCACGAACTGTACAGCGACATGAGTCTAGTCCGGCGTCTTCGGATCCAACGCATAAAATTTCTAGGCCATGTAGAGCGGATGGACAACTCAGCTGGGACCCGAAGAGTCTTCGACTCCGAACCCGTGGGACAACGTCGCAGAGGATGCCCGCGTTTAAGGTGGCGCACCCATGTGCAGAATGACCTCAATCAACTTGGTAAGCGACACTGGAGACAGCTAGCCAGAGACCTTGCTAGCTGGAGAGGCTTGTTCGTTGAGGCCCCGGTCCACCCCGGACTGCAGCGCCAAATAAAGAAGATGAAGAATGTGTTCGATCCCATTGCCTGCGGAACTAACGATTTAACTAACGCTTGGATATGAATGTAATCATACACAATATTATCGAATATTATCAGACTGATTACGTGTGAATTTATATTTCTTTTTATAACACTTCCCATGAAAACGGCTCTACCTTAGGCTAACACTACAATCTAACCTAAAATACTTCCTCCTCCTTGTGGCGCTACTGTTTGAGATGCACATGGACTTCAAGCAATAAGCCTATGCTTCTTTCATGATCTCTGGATAGCTGTCCCAGTTGCGAACACCGAATGAGTCGGTGTCTTTCGTCAACAGTGTGTGTCACCTTAGACTGTAAACAACTCACCCAAAAAATGTTTCACAATTTAAGAACATCAGGCAAGTGTACATGTATATATGCACTTGCTGCGGGTTGTTTTAATGCTCTGTCCTTTGGGTTGGAACGACATGAGTTCCATTTCAATTTTCTTGCCATTCTTCTTTTTTTTTTTAATGTTCGAACCTGATCTTTGTGCTTCGTATCAAACCAGTACTGCCTAGGCCTGAACCATCAAGTTTCTCCAGCCAGCTCACAGATGAACTTCTCCTCATTGTTTGATAGTAAAGCCGCGAGGGTGGAGTATGCACGAGAGATCTCCAGGCAAACTCGGTCCTCCGACATCGACTCTACTCATCAGCGGTCATGCCTAGCGTACCCATATATTTTACGCTGAAATACTGGATAAATTGGAAAATATATATCATTTATCAGGGTTAACAAAGAAAAAAACAGGAAAATTGCAGGATATGCTCGTTATTATATTTTATTTTCATATGTTATTATGTATCTTATAATTAATTTATAAATCCTCAACCTGTTCCGAATACTTTAAACTTGATTGGATTTTTTAAGGGCTTTTCTGGTTATGTTTTTAGCAAATTAAGAATTCCAAGCAACTCATTTTTAAACTTATTTTTTGAAAGAATAGCATTGAATGTTTGAATTCTAAGATGTGTTTTCGCCATCGTTCACTTTTTTGAAGAAACCTTCAACAAGTGCAGTCAATACCGGAAGACATAAGCCAAACCAGATAATAGAACCATTTCCTTAAGTTCACAGATTTTCAGTGTCCAATTGATAGTGATAAGCTCAATTGCTTTGTTATTGGTACTTTTTCTTCTGTCTATCTCGTAATTTGAGTTGCTGAGCAATAATTTCTGATGTAGCAAAATTCTTTGTACAACGGACACGAATTTTGGTTTGCGTCTTCGAACTTTTGTTCGTTAAAAAGTGTCATTATTTCCTCTACATCTTTCTAATTTGAGATTTTATTTAGAGTTGCTAATGAACTTGTTTTCAATTACATCTTTTTGTGATGAGTTTTAGAGTGTAATGGAAATGTTAAGGATATAAACATATAATAATTTTAAACTCTGTGAATCTTGAATAGGGAGTCGTGAGTTGAAATGATACCTCCATTGGATTACAGGGTTTTAGTAGGTAAATACAGGAATGATATATTGGCATGAGAAAACAGAATAATCGTGCGAAATACAGGATAGATGGGAGCGTTAGTCACTCCCAGTCGTAACCAGGCGAGTTTTCGGACTAGATTCAACCATCCTAGGTCAGTCAAGCGGTCGCCTACCTGATGGAATCACATTCAAAATTCGTGCCACATGACCATATTGTCAAAGCATAGCCCTTTCCGTTCGCAGAAGCAGCTGCTCCACTGTGAGTTCCACTGAGGCGCTTGTCACCCTATCTCGGCCAGTAATTCCCTAGCCTCCAGCAGCTTGTATTCGCGATCTTATTCTTTCGGTCATTACCCAAATTTCATGACCAAAGGTGATACTTAGAATATAGACTGAGTTGAAAACCGCTTACTTGACTTTCACACCAAGTTCGGCCTCTCTGATTACAGAATTTCCATGTTCTTTCAAAACTGATCCAGATTGGCCATTCCTGCAGGAAAGCTCAGCATTACTCCTTCCATGACTTACTTAATTTCATCCATTTCAAAAAACACTCATAATGTCATGATGTCATGATGTCTACTCTTATTAGGAACTGATCAAAAGTACCTAAGGAAGTTGTTCTTGTTTCTTTTTGTACACCATGCATTGTAAAATGTCTTATAAAAAGTAGCCAGCTTCTTCTGTAATGAAAGAAATATGAAGAAACAATTTTGTAAGCCCCATTGACAATACTTAAATCCTTCTGTAGATTTCCAATGCGCTAAATTCATAGAAAACGAACCGAACACACAATGGTGATCCGGTTTTTTCCTTCTCTTTGGCATTTCCTTAACTTACACCGCCTTGCCTTGACTTCCATCTCATAATTTCGAGTACACGCACATTTTCAGCTGAAATTATTTGAAAACCGCAAACGTTTCGCAGTACATGCACTTTAAATCCGCTCCTGTGCAATCGGCAGCCCTGTGCAAGCATCGCAATAATCGAAAAGTGGCTACAAATTACCAAAATATTTGCACTTATATGTGCACATTAGTAGGTATACCACCTAGTAACCAACTACACCACATTGTTGGCTCGCTATCGTACTGCATCATCGTCACCCTACATCGCACCGCTCATAAATCCCGCACTATCGAGCCACTGTATCTCGAAAATAGACTCCGCATTACATAAATATGCAAAATCCCCTTGTAAATATGCATACCATGACACTAAATATTTTCGATGATTTATGTGCACACAATGTGCTTGTCGAATAAATTTATAATCCCCCCACCGGCCGTCGTCATTCTCCACCCGGTTCGGTAACTAAATGGTCTCTGGTTGGACATTTATCATAGCCGCAGAGGGCGCTGTTAATGGGCGTTTGATACAGAGGCTTCGGGTGAGATGAAGATCTCCGGTTTGGGTTTCCATACGTTAGTTCTTTTTTTTCCCACTCTTCCCCACGCGCTGCCAAGCCAGCAACAAATTTAAAATCGCTTCACTTATAAATCATTCGATGGAAAATAAATTAGCCGACAGTTGGCCATGTCAGATGGCATAAACAACTTTATTTCCTATAAACCCACCTATAAGTAGGTGGTGTGTGGAACTCCTTTTGCTGTTCGGCATGTCCATGCGCCCCTGCGTCCGCCTGGGCCAGGCCTTAATTAATGGGTTTATCGATCTGTAGGATCGATCTCTCAATCAGCGATTATGAGGAGGTTGAGCGAGCGGCCGGTATTAATTAGTTCTGTCCGGACTATGCATTGCAGCGAATATGTCTAATTATAAACTCCGACATTAATCTCGAACTAAATCACATGATCACCCTGCACTGCAGAGCATCTACCATCCGGCGAGCGTGTGAATGTGTGTGGAAGATCATTAATTATGTCCGTCGCGAGGATCCTTGTTCGGTGGGGGTCCATGGCAAGCCCTTTTCCGCGGGTAATTAAGAAACGTTTCGACGTCTCTTTGCTGTGTGAGCCACAAAACATGGAAATGATTAATCTACGCCTCACTTAGGTGATATCTTATTTCAAAAATGAAAAAGAAACCCAAACACAAACACGCACACACACACACAGTCAGAGAGAATGAAGACCCCCTTCCCAGGATCGATGGGATGTATCTTTGGCAAGTTATTTTTTGTTCCTCTTGTTGATTATCTGCGAGTGAAAAATTGTCACGTTGCCTATGTCGCCTTTCGCTGGGGCGATGATGACAGCCCACAGATGGTCGTAAATTCTTGTTTATTCGTCGTGAGATACTATCGAAGTGGAATTGAAATATCTTTCTTTCCGAAATATGTGCTGACTGCAGACGGATTTAATGGGGTCTTAGGTTGCTCGGTTCTGGGAGCCACCTTAGATGACCAACAATATCCGAGAGGTGCGATAAGAATCCCTTGTTGTTATTTATGCGTGTGTTTTTATTAATTCGATCATTAATAAACCGAGCCGCAGATGTGTGACTGCGATGGGAGACATGATTTTTGGGTGCTACTAATAAGCATGTTGCCTGCTAGCCGGTCAGGTAGATTGAAGGAGAAATTAATGATCTCGCATCATGTGATAAATAATTTCAATCCGATAGTGCTTAAGTGGAAATTATTGAAATCTGAAAAAGATAGTTGCTGTGTAACTCGTATGAAGAGTCTTTGGGAATCTGTTTGCACCAAATAGGCATGTCTTGGTATAGGTAAGTTAAAGTGAGAAAAAAAAAAAAAGAATCACTCTTGGGCTCGTCCGGGATTTGAACCCGGGACCTCCCGCACCCTAAGCGGAAATCATACCCCTAGACCAACGAGCCAGTTGGGGTTTCCCCATCGAAAAAAACTCTGTAGCCGATGTTATTTCTTGGAGCAGCTCCAAATGGCAATTGACAACGTGATACTCAACAGTGATGAGTATTGTGTAGCTGATTATTTTTTATAAAAATGAAATGTGTATTAGAAACTTGTGAGTTACAAGCACTTGGGTTTTGAACAGTACAACTGCTGTATTAAATGGAAATTCAACATGCTTCTGAAGACAATTTATACACACACATGTAAATATTACCTTAGAACTTGTCGGTGATGAATTCATTCGATCAGCTCAGTTCCCATGTATGCACCAACCTCCCTTCGAATTGTATTTTCTTATGAGATGTTTAAGGCTTCACGTATTTTGAAAGAAAATTATTGAAGAATTTAACCATCTCCGTGATGAACGTTATACAGTTTGAAAGAGCGGACCCAGGCTGTTGTGAGCACAACATTGCACACAAGCAGTATCACACTTAACACACGCACTGGAATGTGTCATCACTTATCAGCATGATACACAGAATACATGGTGTCATATTCTCGATCTGTCAAATCGCGTGACGTCACTTGTATTATTCGGCTATATGATAATGAATGAAGCTCATTTTGAAATTCAATTCTCGTGAAAATATTTTATAATTTAATGTATATACAGATGTGAAAGTGTTTCTATTTCCATATTTACATATTTATGAATAGGTTTTATTTAATTTTATTTTGCGTGCAATTTATTTCCTTCCGTGCTTATAATTCCATTATGCAGTAGAATCTCGAAAACATGAACGGTTCTATAAGATGAGCATTTTGAAAAGATAAACGAATTTGTAAGACACCTTTCGGGGCGACAGCCTACAATAGAGAAGTTGTTTTTTTTAAAAGAAAAACGTCTGAATAAGTGCTTTTACAAACAACTTTTTTTAACTAAATGTCTTTTAGGGGATGTACATGCGTTGAACTTTGAAAAAAAGCATGAACAATTTGGCAAGATGAACGGAGTATGTTTTATATCTGTTAACCTTTCTAAAATTCGACTCTAACTTACAACTGGCCCTAGCCACAGCAGAGCTACTCGGCAGAAATTCTGAAACCACCCAATGTTCTATTATAACCAACAAGTCTAGACATAGAAAGAAAATACGATTGCGTCTATTGCATCACGTTCTGGAGAATTTGAACTTGGTCTCGGATGTTGTCCTTTCCTGAACTCAAGTTGGAAAACCTGTTATCGAAGTATAACAATTAAAAAAAATAATTAAAGAGCTGTCCAAACAACATTATGTTCATCTTGTTCTGTACTTGGATTTACGTTTTCTTCGAGGCAAATACATACGAGTATGCATATTTATTTTAATTTTATCTTGCCACACGTCTCATTATTACATGTATACGAAATACATGGCAAAACATTATCAAACCAAAAAGTATGGGCAAAAACAAGCGAATTTTCAAATCAGATAACAATTCGTTCAACAATCTGAAGCTCATAAGCAACATTCCACACTAAATCCCGGAAGTTAATTTAAGGCGTGACCCTACTACCACAGCGGCGCTGCCAAAAGCAATTTACAATCGCCACCCTCCCCCTGCCACCATAGCCATTCTAAACGGAATAGAGACCTACTCCTGAATCCTTTCGCTACAAATTCCCACCTCCCACTTCGATCGTAAATTCAAGCCAAAGAACGATAACTCTCCGTGAAGTGTGTACTCCTAAATCCATTCCAAATTAAACCATAGAACAACGTCAATACTTCCGCCATTCACACCAGCAGCGGCGCGCACGGTAAACGACGATGTGCCATCGCAAAGGAACGCGGCTCAAGCGATAGACCTTGGGTCTGAGCTAATTTGAGAACATTTTATTTTAAAACCGTTTATTTGAGTAACGTTTGAGCAATAAATCTGCTTTTAATGTTCAAACGCTCGGATACCGTAACCGATAAAGGATACGCCACACACTCTATTTAGCACTGCGAAAGGAATACCAATCCCTCCTCCCGCCCACATGGGCATGGAATGCAAAACTTTGGATAGCGACGGCTTTTCCTTTCTTCAAGTATCAAATGCCGAAATCGAGTTTGAAGTTGTTATTCAATTGCGTGTAGCAGCAAATAATTTTCATAACCACATCGAAATGGAAGAGGCGCACGTTCGACGTGGCGAGGGTGAAAAAGTTTTCACCCCAAATCCGGGGAACACCCCACAGCGACACTCGCGCCTATCAAAAGGGTAAATAGCGTGCATTACTCACCCAGTTTGTGAGGCGGGTGTGAATACATGTACGTGTGTGTGTTTTGTCTGGCAGATTTGTTGCACCATGGTGGAAATGGTGTGGGTCCTGGTGCTTGTTAGTGAGGAACAGTTAAGAGGGTAATTTACGATAGACGCTATTTTTACCATCTTTATGTCTATTCGACTATAAAAGTGACTCTGGGTGAAATATCGTTTAGGAAGTTAATGCGTGCATGGATATTTGTGAGATCATTTACTTGGCAATTCTGCTGTTTGCTGGTTTCGTTTGGTAGCCCAACCAAGATTATCTTTGTTATTGGACTCGTTCTAGAACCATTAAGATGAAGTTTATACAAATGGAAACATTTGGTTCCTTTTGCGAAGTTAATGAATCGAATAATGTTCATCCCTACATCTGGTAAAGGTAGAGAAAAATGAATTGCGGAGTATGAATTTTTGATCCGTTTTAAATTAATAATTCCGGAGCTTGAATGACGTAGAAGAAGGCGGTGGCTTCGAGACATACCTCCTGTGTTTTTCGCTAATTTTCACAGATGCCAGAAGTCATTTCGCTTCGTGGTCATCTTCTTGTGCGTTACCCCATATGCTCAAAATCGATAAATTCAGGGACGTAGTCTCAGGTTGAGTAAAATATACATACGGCTGACAGCAGTCGACACTAAAGTCATCGCGATAATACGCCGATTAGATATCTCTAGTATCAATTTAGTACGTACTTGCTAAAAGCGGTTTACTTGACTTATGCTGTAATTGCTCAGCTCCCTTATGCTACGTTCCCACCGAACCGAAACCGCGAAGTTCAAATGTACTTTCACCGAAACCTCAATAGCACGTTCCCACCGAGTTTTAAGTGGTTTCAGCTTCAATTTGCAAGTCACTAGCTCTCAATGTATAAGTGCCAGCCAAGACAAATATTAGAGAGAATAACAGAAAATGCAAGGAGATAAATTCAGAAAATTAACACAAAAATGACAAAAATAAATTGAAATGCACTCTGTACGCTGTTTCGGTTTGCCAACCTCTCACGGACGGATAAAATCAAAGGTGCTGCAACTCACGCAAACCGCGAGGGTTCCATACCCCAAAAATGTATGACGAAACCTGATAGGTCAGGGGAAAATTGATGAAACTCGCGGTTTCGTTCGGTGGGAACATAGCATTACACTCTAATAGAAGACGGCGAAGGACACTACACGACCAGAAAGGAAGGTGAATGCAATTATCCTTTGCTGCAACTTGCCCCAAGCTAGGGGTATAGTGGTTAAACTATTTCTGCCGTGACGGTCGCGTATTTCTTTCGTCTTTTAATCTTTTTGTTTCACACTTTTTCACCCTTGATTAACGTCATGGCAATTTCATAAACTTCTACAGTCGTGCTTCCATGTGTTTTGAAAAATCAAAACAATAAATAAAAGTATTATATATATACATTTTTTTATCAAGCATTAATCTTAAACACTAAAAAGGAAGTTTTAAAAAGCTTAACCATATGAACTTTCTTTTAATGTACTTTAATGATGCAATCGCACACTTCACGTTAAAAGTGTAGTTATGAGTGTAGTTAGGTTAAGCACGGTATTTTTCTTCGACTACTTTTCATGAGGATCAGCAAATGTTTTATCAATTTTTCGATTTGTCTGTTTCAAGCATTTATTTATTTTTTATTATTTATTGTATTCATTATACAACATATTTTTATTATGTTCAGTAAGACTATTTAAAGAAAGATATATATAAAATAATACACATTATAGAGTTTCATAGAATTAAAAAAAAGGTAAACAAATCCGCAGTCAGTCTTGTAAGTATAACTCAGGAGGCTAGCAAATACATTTTAATACATTCATTAATTTATGATTTTTGGTATATTCCTTATTGACAACAACTGTTTTAAGACGATAGGTAAATGCTGGTCAAATTGTTGCCCATTATTCAATAATATTTTATTTGTTTTTTATACTGAATGTTTTCCCTTGAATATCAGCTCAATTCACAATGCATATGTATGCATGTGATGTGGACGAATATGACAGTGGGCGTTGGACTTCGTCAAGGGTGCGTCTTGTCAGATATGAGGCAAGGAATGAATTTCATTGGGACAGAAATTTTCTTTTTGCAGATTATTCTGCAGTTAGTTAATCGCATATCCTCCAACACGGAACTCCAAAGCGCACTTGATATGTTTGTGGACGTATGTGCTGATGCTGAGGTATAGGATAAAGTTTACAAATCAGAGCTTATGGTAATTTCCAGAGTGTCTGTTCAACGCACTCAACACTGTATGTTAGTCAATGAAGCAGGCAGATAAATTTAAGTATCTGCCTCGGGCAATTTACACGAGTGATGGGATGAGAAATGCTGAGCTGTCATGCAGGATTGGTCAAGCTTGGAAAATATGTAATTAGGAAAGTCGAGTTTGATGTCATAGCCAAGTTAACGCTTTTCAACTCAGTATTTGTTCTAAATTTGGTCATTAAATTTAATTAATAACTGAAAGAATAAGATCGCGATCGTGCCGTTGTGGGAATTACTTACCGGGATAGGGTGAGAAACACAGCAGTGGGCGATGAACTCAATGTTCAGCAGCAGAACGGAAAGGGCTATGCTTCGATGGCATCATTGCGACTTCCGAGGCGTGCCGTGAATGCGCTTCCAACTGGTAGGTGACCGCTTGACAGACTCAGAACAAGGTGGTTGGAGCAAGTCCAAGAACAAGTCTGGTTAGATAGTTGATGGCCTAGGATGGTTTGCCTGGGTCCATCGAGGTTATATATTATTCTTCACGCCCGCTTTCCATTTAGATGATCATCTGGTCACTTTGCTGAATTTTATTTTATTGGTGAAACAGTATTTGGTTGCCTTTCGAAGCGTCTTCTCCATAAGTTGTAGAACAATAGCAAGTACGGCAGTGGCAAGTGGAAACTGTGGTCACCTGATGAAGAATAAGAATCCTGATGAACATCCACTCACAAGCTCTGCAAAATACCGCCACATAGGTACCTAAATAGATTCTCGCTAAACGTATTTTGCTAACGGATGCACAAACAGTCGACTTGTCCTGTCAGCTTGTTGTCTAATTGCAATTAAATTCAACATTCAAGTACAGTTCCGGACTGCCATGTGATAATAGCACGAAACATGAATAACACTGCTATACGCAAACATTCATCCTCATTCCCCCAATTTCGTTTATTTCAACTCATAAATCCTCCACCTGAGCACTTATTCTCGCCGAATTCACGTCCTTGTGCTTTAAGTGTGCCTGCATATGGCTTGTTGTTATTGTTGTGTGAGTGTCTGGTTTGTTGGTAACATCGTCGCTCTCTCGTTGGCCAAGGATCGCTGTATATGTTTGTACGTACAAAGTCAATTTGGAAGGAAGCGCACATTAAGCGCAACAGCCAAAACCCACACACGCTCGCGTACAAACACTATGCGGACCAAATGGAGCTCCAACTGTAATTTATACCCCATATGTGGCATGGTAATTTGTTAAGTACAGTTAAAATAATTGCTCGTATTTATAATTTACACATTCGTGTGGCAATTTATTGTACAAGCAAGCGAGAGCCGGCGGCGAGGGCCCCTGAACTCAAAGAGTGGCCGTGTATAATGCTTCCATAAGAGCAGGTAGCTTCGGAGAATGGATTACCTCTGGCATCTAGGATAGGATAGAAAATGGCACTCCGAGAGGACCTGAACAAGTGGAAAAGTTGTTAATAAGTGTGTTTTTTGCCACCATAATCTTAATGGATTTGGATTGTGTGTGAATAGCTGGCGGTACTGGTGCGCTGCGCCCTGATTAGAGGATGTGAAGGGTGTGAAAATGTGGTTTTATACAAAAAATAACATAGGATAATGGACTAAACCGAACCTATTAACAATGGAGACGGTGACTGTGGATGTGGAGTTGGTCTTCATAAATCAGTGCTTCTGACAAAAGATACAAATTATTATGAACATTTACAAGTTACATCTTTTTATGAAAGGAGTGTGCTATACATCGAAACACGCGTAGTGGATTTTATACTATTGAGCAAAGTAACGGACGGAGTAAGATGGCTTTAATATATCACCGTCTTCTAACAACCAAATGTCCTGCAGGTCTAGTTGGTCAAAATTTAGGAAGGAAATGTTCGACAGAATGTCCCGAAGCCGACCAATAGGAACTGTTAATGCACCTAGTGCCTTGGGCCACACGACGGATCAATCTTCTATGGTGTCCTTGGACTCATGCTTTCCTTGAGCAGCGTTCGACTTGCTTCTGTAATTTTCTCTGAGTCTTTATAAGCGAACAATTATTCCAAGAAAATATTTTAATAATTGCACATTAATCAGACTTTTGCCATTCCACAATAAATTTAAATTGACCGTCAAATGCAAGCTAGCACGAAACGGCAGT
Organism: Eristalis intricaria; assembly: GCA_964034865.1. Taxonomy (NCBI): domain Eukaryota; kingdom Metazoa; phylum Arthropoda; class Insecta; order Diptera; family Syrphidae; genus Eristalis; species Eristalis intricaria. The sequence continues at coordinate 13,585,331 of OZ035877.1, forward strand.
CAATTATAATCAACCTGCAACATAAAAAGCTGGATGCAGGGCTGTCAAAATATAATATGATACGTCTTCATTAGTGTGGGAGATGTGATCCCTTAAATATGTCGTTTTCGGTGAACATTTTGAACAATTTGTGACAATTTTATTTAATTTCTTATGAGGAAATCATTCATGACTTTGGGAACATCGTAAAAAGGCATTCTACTTAAATTGAACTCAAAATAAGTTTTTTAAATGGAGGTAGGTATACTTCGAAAGAAGCCAATGCAGACTGATGATCTGGTGAATATCACAGCTTGATTACAACACACTCACTAAAGTCATATTATGCTATTTTCCACCTGATCTGAAATAACTACTTCTATATTCCTCTCCCACTAATTTTGAAGCGTTTTCAAAATATAGTGGCCGGCAAAACAGCTATTTGTTCAGAGGAAATAATAGTGTTAAGAACACCAGCAAAAGGAAAGAGAAAATGATCACCAAAATAAACTTCACGCTGTAGGCTTTTTCGGTTTGGCAACCTCTCAGGGAAGGATGAACTCAAGGGGTTAAACGCTTTTTCTAAACCTTGATGTAACATCGCGATTTGTTTTATTGCAAACATAACATTAACATTAGTCTTATTTATCATTTAGCAGCGCTATAGTACAGGACTAACTTGGGTTTCAACAAACAAACCAGACACGTTCTCACACTTACTGAATATTCCCTTGAAATGCGATTGATTTCAGGTGGTGCTTGTCTCTGTCTCGATTGAACAATTTCGGCCAAACGCTGACAGCCGTTTCTTGATGGATGATTTTGGATTCCAATTTTCCAGGTTCGGTAAATTGAAATAGATATATAAACTTTGCTCTTATGTTTGTTTTTAAGGGACTATTAGCACTTAGGCATCTTTCAAACCCGGCCAAACCTCAGATCTCTTATTTGCTTTTTAACATGGCATTGTGCCATCGGAACTCACGCCTCTAGACTAGGCCTTCCCTATAATGATTTCTGTAGAAGCTGCATGGACGAGGATGAGAAAGAAACCATCGAACATTTGCTATGTAATTGCAGTGCTCTCTCATCCCGTAGATTCAGACTTCTGCGGGCCCATGTCTTTGTTAATCTGGCTAAACTGAGCCGCATCAGAATCAGCCCTCTTCTTCGCTTTATCAAAAGCGCAAATTGGTTTGCGGCATAGGTAGCCTAAGATCCGCGTGGTAACACAATGGGCCTATGCTTGGCCTAAGTGTGTTGGCTGTCCGTATGCGCGGCAAGCAATCAGCCACCTCAACCTAACCTAACCCTAGGCTTCTTTCAACATCCGTAAAACGAGGCGTGCAAGCCTCGTTTTGACAGCATCGTTCAGTTTCAACCAGATATTGAAAATTTTTTTTAAACCTCAATTTCGCCATGTGTTTTTTTTCAGGCAAAAACATTATAAGCGCAACCAAATCTACATCTGCTGAAATCAATTTATGCAAACAACTGAGGGCGGCAAATTCTGCAAAAGTTCTTCGCTTTCACATCGAAATCGTTGTTGTAAATACATGACTAGTTTATCGCAAACGTTATCACGAAACTCATCGGTTGTACAACTAGCGATTTCGCGTGTTGACCTTGACCGTATTTCTTTATTCAACTCGATCTTATGCAGGAACTCGTATCTATAATTTTGCTTTCTAACTCATTAACGAAATATAATAGAAAAAATTAAAATTAAACAATATAAGATATAATAACATATTTCACATCGACGGACAACTGCATGTAAGCGCAGGTCGTGTCCAAATAGGGTTGAGTTGACTCGATCACACTTTTCGAGCGGAGTTGATTCTAAATAGTTCATGCAAACACTGGGTTGAGTATTTCAACTGACAGATGTCACGCTATGATATTATCTCAGAGTATGGGCAATGAAAAGAAAAAGACGAAGAAGTGCTAATTATAGACAGCAGTGCAAAATAGTAATGTTTCTAGTAACATGATTTAGACAATTTCAAATTGGAATTATCAGAAAACGTAACAATTACCTCTCCAGCTATAACGATTTTTTGCTGACTGTCATCAGTAAACTGTAGTATTGAGGTTTATTTTCAGCGTGCCACCTTAGATGCTGCTGTTATTTGTTGCGCTCACACAATGGCTCATACAAACGAGCCGAAGGCAAGTCGTTGCATCTTCTCTACAATACAAATGACCGTAGATGTTTTGTTAGGAAAACACAATGCATTTTAAGATCTTTGGAAGTTTTCATGTTTTGGCGCCGTTGAACAGGTCTGGAGTGGTGAATATCTTGTATGAAGTCAACCTGAAGTCAGTTGTCTGATGAGCACAATGAAACAGATTAGTCAGAAATATTATAGCATTTATTCATCTCGGCACTGTTTGTACTATTTACTGCCGAGGTGGAGATGACGAAGTCCTTGGCGTCCATTGTCAGTTTGGGCACCATGACGAGTTTGGCGGAAATGACAATACTAGGCCTGGCGGTGTATGTGAGTAAATAGTTAATTAGTGACTCTTGAGCTAGATTTCTTGCGTTCTGTTACGGCTATACATGAATCTAGCAGGTAGTCACACTGATAAGAACTCTTAGATTGTTGACAGCTACAGACAGCATACAAAACGGGAGATAGTGTCACGAGCGCAAAAGATCACGTTAAGAAATCATATCCCTCGACAGATGGCGCAGCCTTTCTTGCGGATCGGGACGCTGAGATTCCACTCATCGCACATGCTTTCCTTCGACAATATCTAGCACATGATATGGTGAATACTGCCCACCGGGTCGTCTCCAGCAGGTTAAACTTATTCAGTGCACATCTTATCCGATGTTGCTTGGCCTTCACTAGTAATCTATCCTCCACAAAAAGGGGTTCCTACCTCATGCAACTAGTATAGAGGCTTACCCTTGTTCAACGTCGCCTATAAGACCCTGTCCAGCTTACTGCGTGTACGTCTAAAAGTATTTTGCACCGTACCAGTGCGGTTTCCGGCCCGGCAAATCGACTATAGGCATAGAACAAATTTTCACACTAAGACAAATCTTGGAGAAAACCAATGAGTTTCAAATCGATCAGATCTTAAAATTTTCAAGGTAGTCCTCATACTCAAAGTGGGAAAGAGCTCCCATGTACACCCTAAAGACTTTAGACCCATCACCTATCATCCTTGACTTGCTGATTGACCTACATATTCGATCTACGATCGATGCAACTAAACTCTCACCATCTCAACATGAACAAATAAAGGTAGATCCGAAGAAACAACTGTACACACATTGATACGAAGCATCGAGGGATCACTTATCTACAAAGAATATACCATGGTTGCGTTTCTAGGTATAGAAGGCGTTTTCAATAACATCCACCCACATGCAATCATTCAGGCATTGGTAGAGCTAGACGTAAATTTGGGACTAGTAGCACTAATAAACCAACTACTTACAAGTAGTTACGCTAGGTAACGCTTCGTCGTAAAGCCGTACCAAAAGAGGTACACCCAAGGGAGGAGTACTATCCCGTCTTCTCTCGAACCTAGCAATGAACAAACTGCTACTAATACTGAAAGAGGTGGGTTGCTATAGCCTTCTCGGGAAAGTACCCCTCGGTACTGAAAGACTTGCAACATGGTCTACTCACGTCGACAAATACCTAAACATGCTAAGGAAGGTACAAAGATAAGCATGCCTTGAGAACTACTTCCACCGATGCACTTGAAACCATACTAAACCTTCCCCCACTAGATGTTCTTGGAAAGCAGAAAGCAACCAACTGTGCAATCAGATTGAAAGCATGCATGCAATGGCAAGACTACACGTCCGGACATGTCAGAATCCTAATACAACCAGGACTTGCATCTACTAATCTGGATTACACCTCACCTGTTTAATTTTCAGAGAAAAACTTCAAAACCCTAATTCCGGAAAGAGACCTGTGGTATATACGGCAATATATCCAAAACGGAAGACGGAGTAGGCAGTGGAATTTTCTCTGAACATCTTAATCTCAATACATTAATCCATCATCGTTTTCCAAGTGGAAATAATGGGGATCAGCGAAGCCCTGTCCTGGCTGAGGTGGAACGTGATATCCGCCTGTGATACCTGCATCTTTACGAATAGCCAGGAAGCAATAAAATCCATAACATCGCTCTTTAAAAACCCAAAAATTTTCATAACCTGCCGCGAGTCTCTTGACGAGATATCCGAACAGTTTCCAATTCGCCTGTCAAACATTATGGGAAACTACGAATCTGACTCGAAAAATCGCGACAACACTACCAGATGAGCTTCTAACTAGTAACTTAGATACTCTTCTGGCCCAGTCTTGACCCCAAAATATCTTTTAGTCTGATATGCTTAAAAAGACTTAAGCTTTGCACTGCAGTGGATATAATCACCGGACACAGCCTTTTGAGACAACACGCGAAGAGACTAAGACTATTTTCTGAACGATTTCTGCAGAAGTTGCCGAGAAGAGGAAGAAGAGGAAAGTGTACAATACCTTCTCTGCAACTGCCCGGCACTTCCCTCAGCTAGGAAAGATACTCTAGGCTCCTACTTCTGTGATAATCTAAGCGAACTTAGAGAGAAATCAATCAAATCGCTATTAGCCTTCATTGACAGATCTGACTGGCTGTCGTAATTACCACGCCGGCACTACCCCTCTCTTTTTAGACAAACCTACGTAGCAGTACAACGGGCCTACTTTGGCCATAGTAGAAGCTCCTACGGCGTTTGAAGTTCAGGCAAAACGAACTGGTCTCAAGGCCAATTAGGGCAAAACGAAAATGGTGCTGTCGACCAAGAAACTTTGCTCACCTAGGACAAAACATTACGATCGACAGCTACAATTTCGAGGTAGCAAATGAATTTGCCTACCTGGGGGCAAAACGTAAGCTTCGCAAACGATATTACAGTAAAGATTCGCCGTAGAATCGCCCTTGGCGACGGATGCTACTTCGGTTTATCGAAACAAAAAAAGTAAGGAAGTAATTATACCTATGGTCCTGTCCGCGATCAAGGTAAATGGAGGGGAAGCCATAACTGCGATTTCTTCGACAGCACTGGGTCGGCCATATCGAGCGTATGGGCACCAATACCCCAGCTAAAGGGGCCTTAAAATCCGAATCTCCTGGATGAAGGTCTAATAAACGCAAAGAACAACCAGGTCTTGCCGATGGAAGGCAGCAATTGCTCACGCTCAGACCCTCCCTGGGTCGCGGCCTACACGTGGTAAGTTAAGAGACGTTACATATCCCGTGTTGAACTGAGAATCGTAGCCCTTATTCCATGCAGTGTCTAGAGATTGATTGAGAGTTAAAGTTTCAAGTATTAAATCGACAACCGAATCTTACGATCTGGAAACCAGGACAATAATTGCCCCGAGCTGGCCCGGAATGTGCAAATTTAATTTCTCCAGCAACCATTTTTATTAATTTACAACAAGAATGGGGAAACGAACTGGCCGAAGTGTACATCCTGGACAGAGTACACGCAACTGAATACGTTCTCGCACATATGTACAAATGAATATCGACGTCGCTACATTACAAAGGTATTGTGGGTACTTCGCAATTGACATGGTCGTTGCTCTCCAATTGATACCCACAGCCAACGATGCTCTTCGCTTGTCTGCCATATCTCCCCATGGTTACATATTCAATTGATTCGTCTGACAGTTAGTCGATTGGTTTGTCCAAACGCTTTACCAATCCCCAATAGCTCTCTTCACCGTCAAACATAAACACTCGCACAAACTGAAGTGAGACAATCAAACAGAGTCACAGGCGTTACCTTTCTGTCCTGACCCGCCGCCGTTCAGACCAAGAGGCTAATTCTCCCAGGTAGACAGGGGAACAGTGCAACTTCGTGAATTACTGACTGAGTTTATTTATTCATGGAACATGCTGGCCGACAGGCTCTGACTGCTTTATGGATGGCCATCAATTTATCAGCGCGATGTATTGCCAGTGCTTAAGCTATCGTCAGGTTAGATTTCCTCCAGTGGCTGTGCGCGTTGCGTGTGTAAGGGTGAGCGTTGTGGGTTGAGGGGGACAAGAATGGTTTATTGGGGCCGGAATATGTGTGATGCGTTGCGCTGCAATGTGATGCGATGTGATGTGTATGAGTCAGGGAAGGAGCACCGTAGTTGGTGCTAGTTGTTGGTGGTGTGATGGATTGGATTAAGGAGGAGATGCCCTCGGAACAGACGCAGCCAGACAGTCGGATGGACGGATGGATTGATGTTATACAGTGGACGATAATTGCTGGTGCATTTCATTCATGGCATGCAACTTTGTGTGTTGATGCTCTTCCAGTGCTGTTTATACACAGTTGGAGTGTTGGTGGTAATGATTGAATTAATTACCACCCTGTGTGGGAGGCAGCATTTTTTGTTCGGCTCTTCAGTTGATATATCAATTTATCAAGTTACCGCTACTGCAGCGAAAGTGGTAACAATTTGTTCGTTTTCAAGTGCCTGGGGAATCAGTTGCGACTGTTGTGATGTCAGTAATTAACACATCGTTTATGTGAGTCAAAAGAATCTGATTATATTGGAATTGAAGTGTTTTGGTGGTTGCTTTGGAAGATCGATTGACATGTTTCTTTTGGTACGTGAGACATTATTTGGGTGTTGTTCTTTGGTCTTACATATGTTGTAAATGCGTGCATCTCTTGATGTAGGACACAATAAAACAATACGATTATCGGATCGTCAATCAGTTAGTTAATTATCCGAAGGCAACATTGGAAGCAAATGGCCGTCAGCTATCCGAACTCCAAACAGCCGCAAGGTCAGTTATCCGAAACAAATCTTAAAAGAGAAGAATAAAAGGAGGAACTGAATGAAATCGTTGCTTTTAAAATTTTTAAAGACTATGCACTTTTGTCCATCGTTTAGGAAGAACAACCGGCAATGATAGATGGCAAAGATACGCATTGGGGATGAAGAAGACAAGGAGAATAGATAAATACCGAATCATGAGGAAGCTTTCTTAGCGTTGGACACTAAAATGTCCTGGTACGATCAACAAGAAAAATGCTGCCACACTCAGCTTCTTTTATTTGTTTCGCTCAAGTGTTCGATTGCCCGAATCTGATATCAAATTCGACTATCCGAACCACCCTCGGTCCCAATCAGTTCAGGTAATCGACGCCCTACTATACACATGAACGTTTAAAATAAATTTTTTCCAACAACAAGCTCTTTTTGCGTGGACATGAGGATTTTCAGTCCCCTCGTTGCCCTCTTGCCTTATTTGGTGTTTCACATTCACAGTTGGTTGTTTAATATTTAAGTCTACACTGTAGTCAAATACAAGTTTCATTTGAAAAAATAATATATTTAAAATATATATAATTTATAGAAAAAATAATAAAATTAACAACATTAATTCTTTTCCATGTATTATGGCTTTATTAGTAAAACCTAACATTAGCATTAATTATAAAATTCAACGTCGTTCCAGTTGCTGCCTCGGTTGGCTTCGCAGTAGCGAATCCTGTCACCACAGTTTTCCAAGACATTGTTGATGGTTTCGGGCCGTAGATCACGGTTTTCTTTGCAGATATTGGCCCTAAGTGCTTGAATCGTTTCCGAATAGTTGGCATAACATCGGTCCTTCACGGATATTCACAATCCAAAAAAAGAGGTGATACTCCGGACCCTCTTAAACGCATCGTATAAAATGTTCACTTCAATACTGCAAAAGCGGCTAAACACTTGGATAGAAACCAACCACTTAGTAAAGGAGTTTCAAGCAGGATTCAGATCCGACAGCATAGCCAGTTCATACATAAATCGGAATAAGAAGCTGTATGCATTCTTCCTAGATTTTCAAGCAGCGTTCCATTCAGTGAACAGAAACGCTTTGTTTAATAAACTGTATGGATTGGGGATGTCATCGAAATTCGGGAAAGTCTTGCAAAATCTCTACGGAAGCACAAAGGCAGCTGTGTGGAATGGGGAGGAACTATCAGCATGTTTCCGTACTTATTCGGGGTTAAGACAAGGATGTTCGCTAAGCTCTAGCATGTTTGCCCTCTTCATAGATGATATTGTGGACCTGCTTCCTGGTGGGGTGGAATATGCGGGAATTCTCTTCAAAGCGCTTCTATTTGCAGACGACATTGTGCTGTTGGCAACATCACCAGAGTCTCTTCAATTGATGATTAATAAACTATGTGAGTACTGCAAACTATGGAGTCTATACGTGAACTTACAAAAATCAAAGATAATAATATTCAAAAGAGGAGGCGGTAGAACAGCGCGTAATGAGAAATGGCATTATAATAGAATAAATATAGAAGTTGTCAAAGAGTATAAATATCTAGGAATTTTATTAACTAGTAATCTTAATATGAAGAGACATCCCCAGGAAAGGCTCAATAAATCAAGGACTGTTGTCAATATGGCGTGGAAGAGGTGCTTCAATAATCCCAACATCAACCATAGCAGTAAATTCAAGGTATTTGAAGCGCTTTCGGAGGCGGTAATGTTATACGCGGTGCAAGTGTGGGGACATAAAGCCTATGAGGAAGTGGAGAGGTTGCAACGTTTTTTTATCAAAAGGATTTTCCATTTGATTACACTGACGACAAACTACATGCTTATGCTGGAAACAGGATTATCTCCTCTATTTTTAAAAACACTCAAGATGCAAGTCAATTACATACTGCGGGTAATGAAAATACCAGATAACCGACTTCCAAAAATAGTGGCTTTGCAAACAATTCGGAGAAAAACAGCGTGGTATCAAGAATGGTTGGAATTAGCGCATACATGTGCTATACAGTTGAACGTGGAAAGCCTGGACTGGGAAAATTCACTGCACCTATTAAAAAAACAAGTCGATGAGGAGGCGAGAAAGAAATTTCTGGAGAAAGCAAGATCTTCAACGCATCGCAGTACGTACAACCGGCTCAATTACAACCTGGGGAGTAGAAATGAATTCAAAGATTCGAATAGTATCCGCGAAATATCAACAATATTCAAGCTGTGTGGAGAACTACTAAAACTTAATTTTATTCCCCACAGGGAGGACCTCCCGATACTATGCGGCATGTGTAATCTAAATGAAGGAGAAGATGTCATGCACTTCATAGGCAGGTGTTTTTGAGAAAGACTACTTATCTGAAATAGAAATAGTATCACTGCTCAATGAAATGAATGTAATAAAGCTATTTAAATACTTTGAAATTGCTTTAAAATATAGCGAAAGTATATTAACAGAATCTTTTTAAAATTGCTAAATTGATAGAGTAATACACTTAAATTATATATACCTTAATTAAAGAAATTAGATGCAATGTTTAGTAACGTAATAATTGTCAATCTGGCAGACGACAAAGCCATGCTAATTGATTTAATATAATAATTTTTATTAACAAAATTACTTACTTACTATAAACAAAAAGGGTTCCAAAGGGGACTCTGAGGTGGCCAATTAACGTAGGCTGATAACACGCTTAAAGAATGTGATGCGTAAAAGATCGATTCTGGCATGGCCTGTGTGGCATTAACCAAGGTCGACCGAATCCTTATCTTCAATCAATATAGAAAATGTCGATTCAGATGGCTCTGTAACTCCCACAGTCCACCGATCCGTTGTTCCTAGTCTTATTTTCGATGCAAAATGGTCCAATTTTGTTCTGAGCCAAAGTAGCCAAGGGGCCATGAGTGTTGTCTAGTACCATGCCAGTCCCACGAACTTTTCGCACAAACATGCGTACAGCAGTCTTTTTATTTCGGTCAGCCTTCTTTTAAAAAAAAACGCAGTGTTTGGGCTACACAGCACTCAATTTGGAAATAAGTTTTCGCTATTTGTCAACGTTGGTCAAGTGTAAAGCAACTCATTTCGTTCCACGGGGGTATGATACAGACTTTTTGTCAAGATTTCGAATAGGAAAAACTGTCAGAGTCAAAATAACCTATGATGAGCCAACCTGTCCAGGTAGGTTGAATGAATTCTTACCTCAGATAGCTCTTCTAGTTTGTTATTACTTGTTTCTGTTTACTTCCTTTCTTTCTAATACTTAGGTTAGGTTAGTTTGAAGTGGCTGACTGCTACGCAGAAGGACAGTAGGCACACTTAGGCCAAGTATACACCGTGTTACTTTTAATGATTCTAATGTTGGTCAGATCAGACAGGTTATCAAAGAAGTGGACCACCAGAAGTATGATTCTACGGGATGAGAGATCACTGCAGCTGCAAAGCAAGTGTTCAATGGTTTCTTCCTCGTCCTTGTTCATGCAACTTTTGCAGAATTCATTGCAAGGAAGACCTAGTCTAGGGGCTTCCGATGACAAATTGCCCTGTTAGAACACCAATAAAAGAATCAAAATTCTCTGGAATATCACAGTTCCCTGGTACCCACATAAGATGGATGTTAAAATACTTGGCCATCTCGTTAAAAGATATGCGGGAATTAAGGTAAGTCTTATAGTTGAAAGTCCTGCGTGACTATCGGAACAAAGGACGATATCTATACTGTAATATCAAGTGATTTTTAGAAATGACAGAGCCTTCTTCGCTATAGTTTCACACTGAAAAACTCTACCGTGAATTGGTAGTTGCAGAGAAAACTGAATCCTGCATCCATCTTCGATCCATATGTCAGCCTGTCCATCAGCGTCTGGTGATCAGTCTCCCAGTAAGATCTGGTGGAGTCTAGGTTTGGTGAGATCTTTATCTATGTCCAGACTGGAGTTCTTTAAAGCAGTTAAGCAATCTTAATCTGATCGGAGTACTAGCTGTTGTCTGTCTGCCAATTAGTTATATTGTTGGCAGGTTAAGGATTATGTTTAGTGCTTCGGATAGGCAGACTCTAGCGAGCGGGGTGATGCTAATTTTCTTTTTAAGTGTGGTCCACCAAATTGCGACATCATACTGCATAGTGGTCTGATTACTGATATAAATTGCCAGTGAACCATTCCGGGCTGTATTCCCCATTTGCACCCAATCGCCCTTTTGCAGCAGTAAAGAGCTGTGGGTACCTTCTTGACACGTTATTGGATATTTACCTTCCAACTTAGCTTATATAAGGCCTAAGCATTTTGCGGTATCATTAAGCATTATGTGGGGTCCAGCATAGTGTGGTAGAATCGAAGTTAAGGATTTTGTACTTCCAAGTAAAGAGGACTAGGCCCGTCTTATGTGAACTGAAGTCTAGGCCACTTTCGCTAGCCCATTTCACTAGTTTGGAGAGAGCAGATTACATAATATGTATGATCGTGAATATATATTTTCTAGATACTGCTATGGCAATATCATCTGCATAGGCAATGACCTTGCACCAAGTTCCACAGTAGAGGCTATTTGGTGTATCGCCAGGCTCGTTGGTGTACCACAGTTGCTTGTGTACCCAGTTTCTTCTAGTGACACAATCAGTTCGTTGACCACTAGTTCACAGATTTGTACGGTACTATAAAATTTTAATTAATTAATTTAATTTATTTAACTTATTTACTTTCTTTTTCGAAAAACCAAACCATCTGAAGAAGTGTGTAGTGAGAGAGAGAGAGAGAGAGAGTAAGACTTTTGTCATTCTTATTAGAAGTTTTAACAACATGCATTCCAACTAGGAATAAAAAAACGACTTTAGTTTGCGAAATTCTGCGTGGAATAGACCTTGAGAAATACAGACATTTTGAATGGCTGAAAATTGAACACAATCTAATCAGACAAAGGGCAAAAAGTCTGTAATGAGTCCACGATGTTTCAATGCAGACAGACGGCAGTGTTCCTATATAACGAGAAGCCACGTAATATGATGTACCTATTGAAGACTACTCCTATCAGTTATTTCTTTCACAAAACTTAAGAGCATTAAAAAATAATTCATGGACTCATATCTCAGTCTCAGTCTAATGCCTTTAAGGACCGTCGATAGACGCCAAGAAGAAACCCACTCTAATGCGTCTGTGTCGTATCCCTCTGGACTATGTTTAAAAAAAAAACAAGTCCATTCAATAAAATCGCCCTCTCCATCAACGTTAATGTCCTCCAGACCGATAATGAAATTTATAACTTCTCGTTTCTAGCAAGTTACCAGCTCTCGCGGGCATTCCCTTATAAACAACCGCCAACACACCATTTGCCAGAGATTTCATTTTTATAGCCATCCCTTGATCGTCGCACTCGCTTGGCCCTCCTCGTAAATTGATTTGTGAGATTTTCATTTGCTGACACCGCTATGCCACTTCTTTCTGCCATTCGACAGCAGAAGCCCTGTCCGATCCAATTTAATATCGTGTCAATTTATCACAATTTGCTGATGGAGGGTGTGGAAAGGGGCTCTGCACGCAAATGCTCTCCGCAACACCCTCCACCATCGTTCGTCCTAATTGAAATTTATTTCTCAATTCTCCCCCATCTAGCTGACAAAAAAAATATGTATGTATGTTTTCTTGTTGCCCTGACATTTGTCAATATCAAGGCTACGCCAATTGACTTGATCTCACCACTGACTCAGTACTCCGCCTCCTAACGTCATTGACGGCGACGACGTCGAGTGTTGAAGACTCAATCTCGCTCTCAATTGATTTTTATTAATTTACAACAGTGCCTGTCATTGTCATCAGTGGTGACTGGTGGTCGCACGGATGACATGGACATACATATTTTTTTATTTATCACCTTGTCGGATGGAGGTCGACAGTGGGCTCGCAAGATTTCCCAACGCCGCCGAGCCGGCCAAGCAGCGCCGATAGTGTTCGGTGAATGAGTGCTGGTTGCTGATTGCTGATTGCCTTTGATTAGACAAAAGTCTAAATTTGTAAATTTATGACATTTGGTTTGACACCCTTAGGGTAAACACAATAAGACCATGGAGCAACTGTAGACAGCTGGGAATCACACAAATTGGACGCACAACATACTCGTACATACAATTATGGGGAATTACGGGCCCGTGAACACGTTGTCGATCTTGTTCAGCGATATGTCAAAGTAGAATTGAAATCATTTCTTAGCAATCTAATGGCAATTACAATTCATTAAATTTAATGGAACACATTGTTTCGATTTGGAGTCGATTTATTTATTTTGTTTTTGTTGTGTTCTTTTTGCTGAGTGAACTGATTTGTCGTCGCCGATTCGGGGTCTTTTAGAACTGACAAGTGGTGTTTTATTAACCGATGACAATCGACGCAGGAAATCAGATAATGACAGAAGTTGGCGTGTTTTATGCTCTCACTGAGTGTTCCTTGATGATTAAAGTGTACAATTAAGAAAATAGCTTGATAAGACATTTAATGCGGTATTGTTGGATATGATGAACGTTGGATATACATACGAGTACACACTCGATTAGCGAAGCAATAAACGTTATTTGATTCATAGGAATTCACAAAACAGATTTGGACTTCTAATTAGGGGCAATATTTGTATCTGCGTTTAATGGTACCCCATAACATTTTATTGTGAATTGTTTCGCCGAATGATATATTGACACAAACCAAACGGAATAGACTTTCATAGGAAACATGATTCACTGTGACGGCAAACACACAGAACTGCCTTGAAATTCATCATTCAAGTCAATTCAATGTACTGCTTACGTGATTCATTCATACTCGAGCTTCATGGATCAGATTGCTATATTAGGCAAGGCTTAAAATAGTTGTCTTACCACTTCAAACCTCCAAGTCTATACAAGAAACATTCTAGATTGCATATTATATAAATACTGTTGTCAGACATTCAAAATGTGGAAGATCATTCCTATTCCAATCTTATTACAGTCGAAATACATGGCCAAGTGTTGATGAAAACCTATCGATTTTCAAACACAATGGTTTGCAAAATTGACAGAAATTCTGGCCCAATTCTTTTCTCTTCAATATGTGAAGCTTAATAATTGGGAAGTTACAAAAGAGCTATAAATTAATGTATGGAAAATATTTTCAATGCATGAACAGGACGCTACGTTTATTTGAGGATGTTATAGTTCGAATCCTATGAACGTGAACCTAGGGTGTCTTGGTTCGATTCCGGGTACGAGGGGAGTGTACGATAACTTTGGCACCAAGAATCGATAACGATATTCTGTAGAGGAGTTAAAACAATTTTTAAGTATGGGAAAGGGATGAACCCTCCCCGTTGAGGAAGTAGGATCAATTTTAGAAAAAACAAATAACTTAATGTGAAAAAAAGTATTAAAAAAACTCGACGGTTAGAAATCTGTCATTTAATATACAATTCAAATCAAATTATTCACGAATATAGTTTTTGAAAAATTCGCATGCAAGGTCAAATTTTCGCTTTTTGTGTTCAATGCTTATTTTAATTCTGAAACGAATACAAAACAAACAAGTGGTTTTATGTCTTCTAGTTTGTAAATTGAAGTTACTGCTTTAATTTTGTTTTTTTTTTTGCATTAGGAAGACCACCTTCCTTTGAGACGCTCATACTTATATCAAAACTGTTCTTAAATAACAGTATGACAGGGATGACACGCTTCGCGCTTCATTAAGGGACTTAAACTCCCTTTCCGCAGGCGGCAGGTCCCGCACACGCAAATCCATTGATGCGCTCAGAGTAGATGTATTTCGCCTGGCAGCCGCGATTGTTTCAAAAACTATTGACATGAATCGGTATAGTACTTCATTGTAATTCTTGCCATAATATATTTTTTTCTTATTTTAGGTCCTGGCTCTCCAAGATCTGTAGCGCCACCAAAATTTGTATCGTTATTAGTTATATAGTTCAATGTTTCAGATTGGTCTACAATGTTCACTTATTATGTTAGACAAGGCTATGGCCTACTAAAACCGAAAGCGAACAGTGAAGCAAACAGCACATAAAATATTCGCAGAAAACTGAAATCCGGAATAGTACCTCCCCTACATAAGATATAATAATAACCTTTTGCTAATATGAGTACTGTTGTAATAGGTGCCCGTAGTATTTTAATTCATAATCAGTACATTGTATCATCTTACAATATTTTGTGTTATGCTAAATCTTATGCGTGAGTTATAATTATAATTGTATTTTCATTTGGACAATTTAAAAATCCATTGACAAGATCTTCTCTTCTTCGTAAATCATATCAGTCGAAATGAATTTCAGTGTTAGGCACAGATAAACATCCTGAAAATCTTCTTTTCAAACCTAATGCTATTGTGCACCAGATCTGTCATCCGTATGTTATGACTGGTATGATAAGTTATTTATAAACAGCATATTGATCTGGTGACTAAGACCAATCTTAATCCGGAGCAGTGCATGTACCAAACGTATATGATTAAACTAAACAAAATTACTCTGAATCACAAAAACAAAAGTTTGACAGAGAAAAACACTTCCTTTCCCACTGAAATCTACAATGCCTAATCAAAGACCCTCAAAAAACCACATGTACACCAGATAAGATATATATGCATTCAAATCCTAGCTCAGTGTTGTGTTACTCATAAAAGATGCACTGCAAATGTCGCAACACCTCAAAAAAAGTTGTTGGGACGTTTTTGTTTCTGTTGTCATTCATGGGACGCATGCAGGACAGTACAAATGTGTAGATAATAGAAGCAAGGAAAATGTACTACACATTTAACTGACAATTTATTGTGTAAATAATGGAATCCCAAATGAGTTAAATTTTCCAATCATTCATTCATATATGCTTATGTGACAAATTTTACACCTCAAATGATGTGGGACATTGTACCACCTGAGTACCTCATGCAAACCCTAAACTATCCTAGCTGCATGTTTAGCAGTCTTAACAAGATTTTCAAATTAAAATGCCTGCAAGATAGTGTTCACCACTGTATGATATTCTTCTTAAGCATGAATAGTGGCATCCGCAGTCCAAATTCAAAATTAAGGAGTGGAGGAAATGAACCAAATCGCAGGTAAGAAATTTTGAAAACTAAATTTTCATCAACAGTTCAACCAGTCCGTTGTCTTTGCTGAATTAAACCAATACATAAACATTCAGTAACACAGAATATAAAAGAAATATGAAAAGAGTATGAAAGATAGATGAAAGATAGACCTTTTATTTCTCATAATATTGATGACATAAGTATTGTTACCGCACATTTTACAGATTAGAGATATGATATTATAATATCTTTCTTCTATAATATTTTACATGTAATTATGCAAAATTATGTTTTCAAAACAATATGATTATACTTTGGAGGAAAATACGAAAAAAAACCTCCAATGTGAAAAAAAAAAAAAAAAACAAAAGTATACAAATAAGTGAACAATACAATTTTAGTAAAGAAACAAGTCTTGTAATAAGTAAAATAAATAATGAATAAATAAATAGATAAATAAATAAGTAAATAAATAAATAAATAAAGAAATAAATAAAGAAAATAAATATATAAATAAATAAATAAGCAAATAAATGAATATAACACAGAAAAGAGTATGAAAATGATATATGCGTACGTGAATCCATACAAAATAAATCATCAACAAATCATCAGATGAACAATATATCTGTTCATATGCGATAACAAAAATACAAATATTGAACATGAGATTTATCAAGAAGATGACGCTATATTAGAGTATAGGTAGCTATGAGAAATATAAGACACACAGGATTTATGACCCTTTGCCTGAAAAGACTGTGGACTTCTAATATAAAGTAATACTGGTATTTTAAATGGAATTTGCTATTTTCCTTCATCCAATTCAGTCCACGTTTGCTTCAGTTGCCCCAAACCGATCCGTTACAGTTCTAATATGTACTTGTGTAGACACCAGAAGTAACATCTCCTTACAGCCCATGTACTCCATGCCTCCATTGAGAATAGTCAAATGTTTGTAGCCAAATGCTTACGTACAATATATCCCGACAACTTCACGACATTTATGTAAAACAAGTACATGAGTCATTAAAGTGCACATCGGAAATTTGACCATAGAAAGTTCCAGTCTTTCTCATCCAGAAAACTTAAACAAAATCTCACTAAACATGTGCTAGCATCCACACGTTGCACAACGACCACCAACCAAGCACAGCCCCGAACCAATTATCTATCTAAAACTTATCAACGTACCATAATCAGTGTCAACCTTCGTTTCGTTTAAGCCTTTACCATAAAGAAATAAACAGAAAAAACAATAATGTTGCCACACAAGCAAACACACACACACACACACACGTGCATAGCTGTCAAATCACTGTGAGACAAACACGAAGTAAGTAAGAACTGTGAACCAATTTAAAATGACAAATGTGTCTACTCAAGTCCACACTTCCCTCCGTTCGTCCGTCGATGTCCGCCTCCATTGAATAGCTTCTAGAGCAATCCGAAACAAAACAGAGAAAAGAAAACTCATAAAGAAAACGCATTCACATTGATTAAAATGTCACTTTTCTTCATTTATTTTGACATGAACTGACGAGGGCCATTATGGCACTTTACGAGTGCTATTCTTGTGTTCCGTTCTCATCGTCATCGCCGTCATCGTCACCGTCACGGACGCGTCGCCGTCACAGAGAAACTTGCCAGCTAGCCTGCCGGACTGGGCACTCAGATATTTAATAATATTAACAAATGACGAGGGTCTCTCTCAATCGGCGCGCAGTCGTAAACACTGATTAAGAGATCCGTCCCTTTGGCCCGCATCTCAGCAGTGCACGGGAAACCTCTGCGCGTAAAGTCATAAAGATCTGACAAGTCTAACCGCGGCGGACTCAAGTGAGCTGATTGTCTCTCACACGATGACAACTACAACGACAACGCTGATGATGATGACGGCGATCGCCTAAAGGCAACATCAACATCATCAAACCACTCAGAGATCTCTTTAGCGTATCCCTCCAACCAGGAGACAGTGATATGTGGAGAAGCCCCAAAGAGTTGTGTGTGTGTGCGGTGTAGTGTGGCAGCGGCGGCGTCGGCAGTGACGGCGTTCGAATCCAACTGATGCTCGCCTCGCTTTACGCTTGACCCGAAAAAGGTTGATGATGTTTTCGCTCTCCGTCAATTGGCATCACTTTTGGTCAGATACCGAGGCAAGCGTGTGTTGTTATTTTTTTCTTTTCCTGAATTGAGCGCACATGTCAAACATATAGACAGGCAGAGAAAGAAGGCGAATTTGACAGCTTCATGTGCGCGTTAAGTGTGCGCGCGTACACATTTAATTTGACAGCGATAGACGTTTGAAGTTTTCCGCTGAAAACACAGCGCGATCTACTTGATCTATGAGTGACGTGCAAAATTGAGGATAGGCTATCATATGAAGAATAAACAAATCAGTGGGAAGACGGTGGATTGAAGTGCCAAGAGTAATTGTTTTAAGAACGACATGAGCAATCATGACCGCTAGAGTAGTTTAGTGGTTCGTATTACAGATTGAAGCATTTAATAAAATCGTAAAAGCAAAATGCACTGCACACGGTTGCTGCATTATTGTGCTGTCTATTCGGCGGCAGTGGTGGTCGAGATAGCTTTTTGATAACTTCAGACCATTGCCACTTCGGACAATATTGTCAGATCGGGGCATTTCATGGAATTTGTAGGAGGCGAGAAGTTGTAAAGCGACCATAAAACTGCACAAAAGGTGTTCTGGCAATCCATTCGCCTACTCAGAGGAAGGAAATTCAGCATCATCGAAGGTTTCAAATCCAATGATGGTGTTTTCGCAATGAGGTGGACATTTTGCGCAGGAAGATCGAGGACATTTCAGAGCTGCCAATCCAGAACAAGGCACTGAGGATGGCAGACTCGACACGTAGTCTTGATCAGGTGGACGAGGGAGTCAATTTGGAGATTAAATCGCTACAAGTTGCTTACGCCAATGGTAAAAGAGAGACTTGTTACTGAGAGTTGACTAAGGTCTAAAACCCTAGGGTATTCGAGGGCCATTCTAAAGCTATGGTTGAGTACAGAGTGAGGGTTGAGTACAACTGTGTACAACTCTCATGAATCCGGAACCCGCGGAAGTACAACCGAGCAGCTTTCAATCTATTCGAAAAGGTTCGAGAGTACACAAAGCCGATCAGCTGTTTAGTGGATTCGGAAAAAGCATATGACCAAGTTCCTTCATTCAGTCTCTATACACAATCTGTAGCATCTGTTTCGAGTTAAAGGTGCTAAATCAAGACTTTTCACCGTGGGCGTTGGAGTTCGCGAAGGGTGCGTCCTGTGATCTCACCTTTTCATCATTTATATATGGCCTGGATGTTACAGCGCAGCCGAGGCGAAGAATGTTTGGTTTCTCACTAAGCACGAATATCTTCAGCATCACAATTTCCGAGGAGTACCTTGAATGCGATTCCATTAAGCGGCGACTGACCGGGACGAGGTGGTTAGTCCAAGTTCAAAAACTCACCTGTTTACACTTAGGCATCGCATCATCATCAGTTTAGAGTCCATAGAGTAGAATCTGTCGTTCTGTGATCACTCAAGACTATTCTGCATGAATGTTTCATAGTTAAATTTCCTTTTTTAAAACAAGGAACTGCATTGGGATTTTCTCGACACAGACATTTGACTTCAAATAACCATATTAAAGAAATCGAATGGTGTTAAAACGTGTGTCATAGGTAGTCAATTGTTCACCGAATCGAGAGAGTACACGACCAGGAAATGACTCGAGCAATAATTGAATTGTTTCACGTGGTATATGGCCGTCTAATTGAAACTACATATTTGTCACATCATTATAATCCCATTTGGGCGGAAAAAGGTTGTTATCATGTGGCGATATCGGGCATCAGTAGAAGTCACGGTTTGGCTAGCCTCATTTAAAAAAAAAAGTATCGTCCAATGATTACATTGTCTTTGAGATAATGTTCATTAGAGGATTCACATTGTTTTATCGCCAGACTCTCAATTTTTACTAACCCTAAACTATCAGCTTCGTTTCTTTCTTTTCAGTGCTGCAACTATTTACTCCATAAATGTGGGCAAATTCAATCTTGCGTTAGTGTTGAGGCTCTCTTTAGTGCTGCAATTTATCCAATTAACTTCGTATTGGCAACTCTTTATACTTTTATACGATTTATTTTTTTCTGAATTATTCACAGATATTAAGATTGATACTAAAGAAAGGATAACCTCTAAGGCTCGTCAATTACTGAGGAATAAGTCTCCTCAATATAGATATTTTCTGTCGCCTTGTGTAGGCGCCTAAAACCCTCCTCAACAGCCTGATTGTGTCAATATCAGTAAGGGTTCAGGCAAGCAAAATCCCCAATTGACCACATTACCAGATTACGTCAGATCATGGAAAAGACCCCAGCAGTTAGTCGATACCCATGATTTAGTTATCGACTTTAAAGTCGCGAATGACAATACTTAGAGAGTTGAGCTATTCATCGCATTATCTAGTTTTGGCACCCCTGACAAACTCGTCCGTCTTTTCAGAATGCCGTTGGAGAATGCATGTTGCTCCGTCAAGGTCGGAAAGATTTTACCGAGACCTTTGATGTCAAAAAAGGATTGAGACAAGACGATGCACTTCTTTAACATAATTCACGAGAAGATCGTGCGTAACTCAAACGTCAACATAAGACTTACTATCTTCCTGATGAGATTGGAAAACACGATGGGGTCTGAGTGGAGCATTTGTGAGCATCGAGAAGGAAGTGGCTAAGTTAGGTCTTGCGGTCAATGAGCGTAAGACAAAGTATATGCTGCTTACGAAAATGGTCCAACATTAC
The DNA here is from genome assembly GCA_964034865.1 of Eristalis intricaria. Lineage (NCBI taxonomy): Eukaryota > Metazoa > Arthropoda > Insecta > Diptera > Syrphidae > Eristalis > Eristalis intricaria. The sequence goes on from OZ035877.1 coordinate 13,605,963, forward strand.
TAAAGGCAGTTGTAGCTTCTATGACAAAATATGCCAATCGACAGCAGCTATAATTTCAAGGTAGTAAAGGAGTTTGTCTACCTCGGGACAAACGCAAACTCTAACAACGACATCACTGTGGAGTTCCGTAGGAGCCTTTGTAACCGGTGTTTCTTCGGCTTGTCAAAACAACTGGCGTCAAAACTCCTGACTCGAACGAGCCGAAAGCTGGACGAAAAGCAAAACTGCTGAGCTGGTTCTTGGTGCCTTCTTGGAATGGAGGAGAATCCTCCTGGTTCGAGAAGGAAAGGAAGACCAAGTAATCGCGGATGCAAGACAGCTTAGTCTTGATGACTGGAAGCAGCGTGCCCAGGACTGTCAAGAATGGAAAGCAGCTATCGCTCAGGCTCGGACCGTGAATGGGCCGTCAGCCTGATAAGTAAGTAAGTAATTAAGTTGTAGCTACTAAGTAGTGAAAGACTTTATCTACCTAGACTCCAAAGTTAACGCAAGTAATGACATCACCACAGAGATAAAACGAATGATTACGCTTGCCAATCGCTGTGTATTTGGACTTGGAAGGCAAATGGGAAATAAAGTAGTCTCACGAAGGACCAATATATCCCTACATAAGACCCTCAAAAGTCCCAGGCCTGCTGACCAAAACGGAGATTTTTGGTCGCTTCGAGACGAAAGTCCTTCTTACTATCTTTGGTCGCGTATTTATTGGTGATGTTTGCAGAAAGGAGTAGATAGAAGAAGTACAGAGACATCGATTTGGTCAAACGAGTTCGAGTCAATCGTCTCAGTTGGCTAGGTCATGTAGAGCGAATGGATACCAATTCTCAAGCTCAGAAAATTTTCGATTCTAACGAGTCACAAGGCGGTAAAAAAAAAGGCCAATCCAACGGTGGCGCATGCTGGAAAAGGACCTCAATGAGCTGAATCAGAGCGGCTGCAAGCAACTAGCACAATACTGTGCTTGAAAGAGAGGCGTCGAACCCATTAGACCCCGGTTAGAAAGGGTAATTCAGACCCCCTCATGGGGATTAGTCAGTCCACGTCTTGCAGTCGATTTTATACATATATCAGCTGTAACCTACGGCCGACTTACATATTTTAGCGTAGTTGTAAGGTAGTGGGTAAGCTGTTTATGTTAATTATTAAAAAAAAATAAAAAAAAATATATATATAAAAAATATGTAAAAAAAATAATAAAAAAAAAGAAAAAATGTATATATATATACATAACGATGTATATAGGCATTATGTATATAAGGATATATGCGTATACGCATGTGTATATAGCTATACAAATGTGTATATGTATATATACGCGGATTAGCATAAGATAGTTTGTAAGTTTTATTTTAAGGTAGAATGTAAGTTAGCTTGTAGTTTCTTTTAAAAAAATATGTTCGGTCATTAAGTTTTAAAATTTTTTCTTATTATTTATTAGTCATGTTAAAATTTTCTTTTAACAAAATAATGTTAGATTAAGTCGAAAAACATAGAATAAGTTAAAGTTTAGCTTAGGGTACCCGCTTAGGGTCAGTAAGTTAGAATAAGTAACTAACACTGTTCGACCAACTAGTTTTAAGCATTTTTGTCTAGTATATAAGTTGTCATGAAGTAAATAATAAAAAATTAATTAAAATGCAATTGAATGAAAGAGAGGCGTGTTGGTTGAGGCCCAAGTCACCTCGGAGACCTATATCAAAAACGCTCTTCGGTAGCTGGATATCGTAGAGTATACATCCAGTTAATCCAGTTGTTTTAAATAAATACGTAAGAATATGCGATGGATAGATTATTCGCAGATTCGTTCCATTCCGTCGTTTATGTGTCATTCTTGGCCGAAGCAATAGCTTCTTTTGTTCAGTTTCGGTATAATTCTCCCTTTGTCTTACATACAGGATCTGCAAATTTTGTGTAAGCCTGAGAACCTTGTCGGACAAAGTATTACCAGTTCAGCAATAAAATTGTCAGTATTTGAAACAAAATGTGGTAGGTAACCGTGAGAACGGAAAATTAAGCATTGTAAGGTAGTTCGCTACTGTCACTTAAGCAGCTTAGTAGCTGATTGTCAAAATCTTGATGGACCGGACAATATTGTCAGATCTGGCAAACATAGTTTTCATGTATGCAGTCGTTGAATTCTGATTTGTTAACGTTAACGTATCTGGAGAAGCAAATTAGTCAATCAGATCGTGTAATCATTAATGTAAGAGTCTGCTTAAAGAGTAACATGGAGACATCCTTAATAGCGGATGCAATCAGAAATAGGTAGATAAATATTAGACGATTCAAACTTAAATTATAACTGGAAACAACAATGGCGTACCAAATTCGAGTGACATATCACGTGGAAGTCTGTACTACCTAGTAACAAACCGGTTAAATACTGACCTAATGATTCCAGAATTTCGACCGCCAGTTCAAGCCAAGCTAGTCTGCGTAGCTATGCACTTACCTGCAACTCGACAACCAAATGACGCTTAAAGTTAAAATATAATATTTCACCATATCGTTAAAAGAAAGTCGGAAGAAGCCATCAGTTTTTGAACAAAAAGTGCTGAAACCGGTGGATTTAGTTGTATTCATCGTCAAATGATTATATCATAGTTAGACACCAGATTCTGTTGCAGGCTCCTCCTCATTAAAATATAAATAGCTTATGCAGGAACCACTCGTGTTGTGCGTTCTATTATTCGTATGGAGGGATGTCCACTTATCCAGTTGGAAAAGCTTAACTATGCCGTAAATACCTCAGATCGTTGTTGGTGACTCGCGAGAGATTGTGCCGTGAGAATAATAGTTGATGAATTTTCCCAACAGTTAGATCATGAATATTTTATGTGGGAGACTGAATACTCAGTCAACCAATCTACATTTGAGCCCTTCTGACAGGTGCCAAAAAATGTGACATGCCAACTTGGGGTAAGTTGTGATGTGCATTGAATAAATTGGTGCCAGATTGTACATCAACTAACTGAATTACTTATGACGGATCGTCCCTCAACCAATTTGCTTGCGCAATCTGAATGCAGATCCGGTTCACTTAGCTTCACAGCACACAGATGATGAGCTTCATGTGCTTGAAAATCTGGTTAAAAAAGAGTCTATATAATTAATGGATAAAATTATACACTACGATCGAAATGCGCATGCGCCCACGGTTATCTAATTCTAGTTACCATCTAATGCGGAGGTATCTCTATATCTTTAAGTGTAAAATCAAAAAGAAATCCAATTAACAGATATTTCTTCCGCGAGCATTTATGTGTTGCATTGCAGCCGACACATTCCAGAGTTTATCTCAACCGAAAGTGTTTGAAACCAAATCACTGGCTAATTAAAGAGATACGAAATTAATTCCAATCTGTCACAGCTCCAAGTATCGCATGGAATTCATTTCGGACACATTTCTGATTTATTTCAACCGAACAGTAAATTAATTGTTCAGATCTGTGTGGTGCCCGGTTTTCATATTCATGGGAAATTTATGTGACTGTCAGACCGGGCTTCACAATTTATGAGATACCAAACCAAAAATGGTTCGTTAAATGAGCGATCAAAGGAAATTAACAGCCACAACGAGATACGGCCGCCGAGTATCAGCCGCGTAGCTATACTCTCAACGCTCCTTTCCATTAAAAACATAATTTACCGCCATTAGTGAAACACTCCCATGCTTAGCGTGCTCGATTGTCAACTATCGAATAAATTGCCGTCTCCCTCCGAGCACCCACTTGAAGCGTCGTTGTTGCCCTCGACGTTGTAGTCGGCGGCGGAGGTGGCAGCAGTGGTGGCGGCCACTTCATCCCGCTCGCTCCATCTATCCGATGTAATAAAAAATATCTTCGGAAGAAAGAAAAAAAAAATATACCAGAACACATAGACAGCCATTAACGTTAATCTACCTCCAGAGAGCAGGGCACACACAGATAGCCCCGGCCTTCTCCTGCTGTCACATATACCTACACCGAGATGATTGCTGCGCCTTAAGGAAGGAAAAAGTCTAGTCCTACTAGACTGCCACTGTGGTGCTGTTGCTGGTTGCTGGTTGCTCCTATTAACTAATGACTGTTGTCAAATAATAAATTTAACCGAATCCATTTCATGTACACACTGCGCGACACGACAAGCAGGAAATCCACACACGGTGTCAATTTAGGGGAGAGAGTAAGAGTCTGTTGCAAGCAATCCATTCCCAGAGATATGGGCTGCGCGCAAATCCCCCTGCCGCGCTTGCCACTAGGCAATTTGTCTTCTCGAGAGCCAACACATTCACATTATCTTAAAATGCTGATTGCACGGCGGCATCCTCCTGCCATAAATTTCCCTTTCATTCCACATGCCACTAGAACCAGCTTCACCAACACCAAAGCATGACCACATCCTTCTTCTTCTTCATCTTCTATCCGGGCATAGAGTTTTGGCCTCCTCTAACATTCTCCGCTCCGCGTTCGTGTTTGCGTCCGCGTTTGCGTTCGCGTTCGAGTTCGAGTTTGTGTGTGCATGAATGTGCCACTTGACAACGCAGCTTCTTTCAATGAACAGCCAGCAGAAGCGAGCACGGCAAGCTGAGATCTTCGTTTGATGTCGTACCGCGCCCGTCCAAATCTCTCCTCTATCATCTACGAGTGTTTAGATATCGCCCAAAGTGGAACAGCATGTAGAATGAGCTCATAAATTTCAAAGATACACCGAATGCTGGTGGCAGCAGTAGAAGTAGCATCACCACTGCCAGGAGAACCATGTGATATGGTGCTGCCCTTTGATATGGGTCTCCTGCTGCTGCTGTTGCCGTTGCCGCTGCTGCTACGACTGCTCTCCGTCGCGTTTGGACGATCGTGGGGATTATGATGGAGTCAAAAATAAATAAATTTGTTTACGCGTGATGAAAAGCATCTCGTAATCGAGAAATTTTTCTTCAGCTCACTGCTGCACACCATTAATTTGTCAAACGAGCGGAAGATATGCCTTGCCTATGCCCATCTCCAGCAACGGCAACAGCAGCAGCCACACCATAAACGTGAATGATGGCCGCCGGATGGCTTACACGGTGGGTCTGAATTAAGTGCGGCGCGATTAATGACTTCGTGACGCGGATGATGATTGTGGTGATGAGTAGGCCGTTGCTTTAATGTGAGGCTGAACAATGATCATAAATGTGTGACTTCGAATAGCATTTGGATTATTGAAATCGTGCGTTCATCAGCGTTTGTTTGGAGATCGCCGTACAATTCCTAATTCATCAGGTGCATTGCGTGAGGAAAGGATCCCAGATTTTCTTTGATTTATTAAAATGACATTTGTTAAAGAATCATTACTTTTGTGTTCGACAGGAGGAGTGATTTGGCAATTGCGAAAACCTTAGATTTTGTACAGCAATGTGGAGCAAGAGTGGTCGATGTGAGACTCGATCACCACATTCAGTCATGTGAAGGAATTTGGGAAACTTATTTTTCAGTTGTCTTGAATTTAGCTGCTTTTGTTCATAAAGTTCTATAGTCTATCATGAAATAAAGTGAAATGAATTTTCAATTTGTGTGGGGACCTCTCTTTATCACCCGATTTAAGAAACTGATATCACTAGAGCCTATCAAGTAAATCATGGTGTGTCTTCAGAAAACTATCAAGATATCATAACGATAGGCCATCAGCTAGAAGTGAGTTCTGACTTAAATGGATATTGATAGTGTGAAGTTTCTGTCTCGACAGCTTAGTAAACTTAGTTTATACACAGAATTTGTTGTAACGCCCAGGAAAACGATCATACACACAAGTGGAGAAGGATCTCAGCCATCTTTTCGTCCGAAATTGCAGACAGCTAACAAAAGATCGCTGACGAGGCCAAGTCCACCCCAGACCGTGATCCCAATAGAAGAATTCTAAGATACTGAACATTTCGTGCCAAAGAAAGATTGAAATTTTTGTATTGACCTTATTATTTTCCCCATTTCTCGTTATATCTATCTGAGCGCTTTCCGAACATGACGCACCCAATGACGTTCCACGGGTTCGGGTTAACCATTTTCGTCTAGTATATTTTCCCATGTGGTGCAAGGATTGTGTCTGCATGAAAGCCCGTATCAACGCGCCAGCTGTTTGCAGTTTCGCACGCCAAGTTGGTTGAGGTCCTGCCACAACGTGCTCTATTGGGATGCACCGCAGGTTTGCAATCGAAGACTTTTCGAGCCGGAGCTGAGTTTTATATACACTCTACATGACCCAGCCACCTTAGACGTTGCATCCGACTACGCCCATTTACAGCCCTTACAGTTCGCGGTTAAATCTTCTCCAAAAGCCGTCAATGCAATCAGACCAAGCAGAACTATGATCTTGAGGAAACCAAGAAATTGTTAATCTGGAATTATCATTGTCTTATATAAAGTGAGCTTCATCGTCCGAAAGACGGCACTGTTACTCGATTGACTCTGAGATGTTGAACAGGACGAATCTGTTTGCCGCGCAGGAAAAGCAGACGAAGTCCTTGCTGCCCATTGTGTTATGAAACTATGTCCAGTACTAAGATGTTGTAGGTCAGACCCATTTAAGCCACGTTCTTTTCAAATTCAGCAAAGGACTCAACGACAGATAGTTATGTTCTGCCAATCACGTCAATGTCAAAATAAACAACGAAGTGAAATCCTGAACACTTGACATTCTCTTGACAAAGATTAGATGATGACTTTACTCCTGTTTGGCTCGGGTATCTATACACGAAATGCACCAAAATAAAACGGGTCGAAAACAACCATTACTACTTACTTCAGGTGGCGCAGGTCCACGCAGTCCGGTATGGACCTGGGTCCAAGCCAACAAGTGTATCCAGCCAGCAGGGTATTTAGCTAGCTGTCTCTATTTTAGCACGCATAGTTGGTTGAGGTCCTTCCACCTTGCGTGCGCTACCTGAGTCGTGATCTTCCGCTACTGCAGACCGGAGCATTGGTTTCCACCCGCTCTAATTGACTTTGCTATCTCAATTGTTGTATCTTCACTCTTCTGGCTAAGTCAATGACGCTGAACAACTCCTACAACAGTTCATTGTAATATCAAAGTCCAAGACTCTTCGCCATTTAGAAGTACTGGCACAATTGAGGTTCGAGCGAGGGATTTGTTTGTCAATTGCTTTCTTATCCCAAGAATGCAGCAAGAGTTATTCTTCTTTTGATATCAGCGCTGTGTAGTTTTCTGAATTGATAGCGGTGCCTAGGTAGACATGTTATGTGACGATATGTCTACTGTAACGTTCTGACCGCGACGTCTATGTTGGGTCTCATTTCTCGTTGACAGTATATACTTAGTTTTGAACTCATGTTCAATTAAACCTATTTTCGCTGCGTACGTCACAATACTCACAAAAGTGCCATCGACATAACGCTGAGTTCTTCGATAAAGTAAATATCGACGGCATATGCGAGTAGGTGGACGGACTTCTGAAAGATTATTCCTCTGGTGTTGGCATGCGAGCTTTGAATATTTCTTTCAAGAACGATGTTGATGAAGTCGCTTGACAGCGTGTCGCCTTGTCTGAATATTTTTTTGACTTCAAAGGCCTCTGTTAGGTCTTTACCGACCTTGATGCATCAGCGTACATTCTCCATGGTCATCCCAGGTAAACGGAAGAGGGTAGGGATGCCAAGACTAGGCATTGCTCTGTTCGGTTGATGACCGAACAGCTTAAGACGTTCGAAATGCGAAAACAAGCATATCTGAAAAAATAACCGTATGTATCTTCTCATCTAAGAGTAAGAAAGTTTAGTTAAAAATTAAATAACTACCATTCATAATAGGATTGATCATATTTCAGTTGAAAAATGGTAACGTATATGGTTAAAAAACCTGCAGTTTTATTGGCGCGAATGTCAATTAGATGAATTCTCATATGTAGTACTGGTTGTACGTATATTGCCAACGTTGACTTGTAAGTCCGCCATTTTAAATACGTTTGAGTTTACATCAAAGGCCTTTCCCACGTGTGAGTAGCATTTCCGTCAAATCATCACAGATTCTTCTTTATATTCACTATCAAAATAAATACCACTTAATGTGAATAATCCTATTCCGGTTGATGCCCTATTTGCCTCCACCTGTCACGCCGCTCGAGCAAACTACAATTGTTTCCATAACGAATAATTCAACGAAATTGTTGATCTAACATTCTCCTCTTTTGACATCCATCCGTCAACAGAAACGTCAGTCATCTCTCAGGTTACATGTGTGACATTTCAAACCGACGAAAAAAAAAACACCATCTTCCATCTTCCACCGGAAACATTCAGGCTTGTGCTCCCGAGCCCAAATAAACAAAACAAAGTGCTCAATCATTTCAACAACACGAATTAATCATTCTCCTTGAGCAGTCGCCCAACGCCTCTGAGAAGTGAATATCCCCCACACAGACGGCCGGCACCACACTCACATTATGCGCACAGCAGCATGTGTAAACATTTTGTTACAATTTCTCTTAATCACCCTGTCATCCATGGGCACGTATCCTGTTGACTCAATTCAACTCGCGGCTGCACACACACTACTCACGGCTCATGACATTTGGCGGCTATTATGAATAATTCGAACTTTGAATTCGTATTTCGAATAATTCGAGGATCGTGACTAATTGCCGACGTTGTGGAAATTTGTGTAACGCTCCGCTGCCCATCTGTCGTCCGGGTGCTTGATGCAATCGGGCTTCGGTCTGTCTTCTCCCAATCCCCACACACTGGTAGTCTCGGCGATGGACGATTACTCAAAACGACCGGGAAACAAATGACCAATTGTCAGTGGTCATTAAGGCGATTCATTTGCAGAGCACCGCAGCCGTAGCCTCTTTGAACCCGGTGAGGCGATTGAAGCAACAACTCGCGTCGACGACGTCGCGTCGCCCCATCGCCATCGCACACCATCGTCGCGGTCGTACGTACCGACACGGAAGGGTGCACAAGATTCCGTACACTACGATGATGTGCACATAGGCCAGCGAGGCCAAGAGATTCCTGACGGATGATTATCTAGAGTAGCAGTGGAGTGGATACCCTGTGTGTGCCCGAGACAAATGTAATAATTAAAATGATAAATTGTCTCATTTATGTTTGGACGGGGAGATGATGAGGTAATTATTATTTTTATTTTGTGAACATTTTTCACAGGATCCCCTGATTTGAGAAATGGCCAGCGCAGAACGCAGAAGTGTTCAGTGAGGACCGACAAGAGAGTTTGCGACAATTAGCCGAGTGGCGCAAGGTGGAGATGTTAGGCTCAGCGGGGCCATTTGGATGCAAATGGTTCCGCAGGCTGACACTCGTAATGTTGGCGTAATTGATTGCAGGCGATTAAGGCTAGCGTTCATAAATTTAAATCCGTGATGGATGGCTGCAGTGAAGATGTGCGTTGTTGTAGCGGGCCAAGGACATTCCAAGTATAATTTTGACAGGGAATATGAAATGCGAACGAGGGAGAATATATAGGTTTTAAGCATTTAAGATGGACGACATGGGTGTAGACGTGTATGCATGTAGATTTGTGTTACTACAAATTGAGTGGGAAATGTGTCAACATATACAGTTTATGTACATCATATATTCTGATTCGATTAGAATACTATTCGAACATCATTAGGTATAGAAAGGACATTATTCAAAGTTATTTTATTGCAGAAATGCTGCCGAATCTGTTTTGATGAGCGTTCGTCACATTGTTAAACGTCCATTGCTATGCTATATGAAATGGCTGTATAGTGTGTGTGCAAACTGTATCTTGTACCACGGGAGTAATGTTTAAGACTTCATGCAGCTTGGTGGCCATTTCTAAAGAAGATATGCGTTTTGTTTTGTTTTTGAATGGAAATTGTGTCCAAATCATTTCGATCACTACTTTTCGCGAGGGGATTTTGTGAGGGAACAAGGAGAAATACCTTAGAAATAAGTGGACACATACCTCTCCCATCCCTCACGTTTTCCACCCACAATATTTGTTCATAGGCATAAAACTTCCACTGATAATCATATAACGTATAAAATTATACCTCCGTAAATAATCTGCATATGGTTGCGTTAAAAACGTCCGCGGAACTGAGTAGATTCATTGGATATGGCTGCCTTAAACAAGTGGGCGGAACTGTGTAGGTTCTTTGGATACGGCTACCTTAAAAATGTCCTCGGCATTGTGCGTGTCCATGGATAAGTTAAAAATGGCCGCGGAACTGTTTGGATCCATTGAATATGGCTGCCGTAAACAAGTAGTCGGAACTCTTTACGCGGATCTTTGCAGTTTCATGGATATGGCTGTGTTAAAAATGTCACTGTAGGTCCATGGATATGGATTCGTTCAACATAGCCGCGGAACTGTGTAGATCCATGGATAAAGGCCATAAACAAAAGGGCGGACCGGTGTAGGTCCTTTGGATTTTATTGACTCAAAAATGGTCTCGGAACTGTGTACTTCCATTCATATAAATTCGAAAAAGAAGGGATACATAGATAGCTTCGTTGGTAAAGGCATCTAAATACATAAATGCAAGGACATATGATACATTTTTATATCCGCGCATAGTTACGACTCAGAAACTTACAAACGTGTCTGCCATGTGCCATATTATGGCTTTTTTAAAGTCATTTTTATTTTAAAAGTTCATAACAGACTTACATTCTAGACAAAAATGCTTAAAACTAGTTGGACGAACATTATTAGATACTACTTCTAACTAAGTGGCCCTGGGTGGGCGCTCTAAGCTAAACTTAATCTTATTCTATGTCTTTCGATCTAAACTAAAAATGAATACTTAAAATAAGTGCATTTAACTGTGCAGATTAATATTAAGAAAATTAGAAAAATACTTAATTATCATATATGTGCCATATTATGTGTGTTAGCATTTGTGTGCCTGTGTAGATTTTCTGTACAAAAACTCTGGATGTGTTAAGTGGATATGGACGTGCTTAGATTGAGTGTGTTTAGATGTTTCCGACGCACGAACTGCAGGGCAGTTCCGTAAAACAATAATATGAAATGGGTTGATGGCTTCTCGTAGCAATTGGAATGAATCAAATTATAAGTGAACGCGCTTGGGTAGAAAACTCAGCTCCTATAGACCAGATTTTTAATCTTCAAAAATTGCAAGAAAATACAATTTTGAAAAATGTGACAAACATTTGGCTTATTCAACTGGAATTATAAAAATTGTTCCAACCAAAATAATATTTACATATAGTGAAAGCTCCCATAACGGACATCCTCTTAGATGGACAATTCCCTTCAGCGGACAATTTCTCACGACCGTGCGAATTTGCATATATTCCCATGGGCAGAAACTCGATTAACCGGACAGAAGTGCTGCTATACGTCTAGGACGGAGCAAAAAAGTACGATAGTATAGGCCGAAAGGCAATTAGAGTAGTAGACTAGATTAGCTTAGAGTATCCGCATAGGGTCAGTAAGTTAGTTATAAGTTCAAATGAATTGTTAGAGTTAAGCTAGAATTAAACATTTTGTCTAGGATTAAGTTAGATATAAGATTTGAACAAATAAAATGAATTAAAAACAAAAACAGAAGTGCTGCGACCGACGCACAGTGGTCCTGTTGTATGGGAGAGTTGGAAATAAATCTGTAACTTTTGAACCCGTGAACCGATCTTAATGAAATTTGAAACATAGTTCAAGTACTACGAGATCTTATTATGTCTCAAAACTTGTTGGTATATTTCATATTCTAACGGAGTAATCTTAAGTTAAAAAAAATTAAAAAAACACACATAAAATAATTATTTATTATTGTCGATGACTCGAAATATATATATAATATATATAAATTCAATTTTACAAGTTTTGGTAACGTACACTTTATTTGGAATTAAAGAAACTAAGCAATTCATAATAAGGCTTGCGCTTCAGAACTAAGTGCCAGCGAATCTTTTGAATTCGCCAATATTGCTCTAATTACTCCCCTTTTTTGCCCCATTGAATTCTAATTCACAATAATAAAAACATCGTCGGCATCTCGCATAGCGTTTGCACAATACATGCATTGCAAGGGAAATCGTTCGAAAAAACAGAAAAATGCATGACATTGCTCCACTTAAATGCCTCGTTCTCCCGAAGTGGTCAAAAGTGGTCTTAGCATCGATAGACAATACTTTTAGCTTTCAGAAAAAGTTGGTCTCCCGTTGGAGACTCTTGGAGCATTTTTGTTATAGTCCATCAAACATTGAAATGTCATTCTCAAAATGTGCCTTTACTTTAAAGCCTGGTTTAAAAAATTGTTTGCAGTTTGAAAGCAAGATGTATGACCTTGTTAAAAATCATTTACTTTAGGTTCCAAAGTACATAATTTTAGGAAATATGGCACATCAAATTTGCTTAAAAAATACGTCAATTTTTGTAATTTTCAAAGTTCCAACTTTGAGCTGATCCAAAGTCAACAAAATTTTGGCTTTCTAGGTTCTCATATGTGTAGAATCGAAAAACATGAACCATTTGGCCGGGAAAAATATGTCACTTCGAGTATTTATTTCCACTGCGGGACCACTGTGCGACGCTGTCCGCCTATGGGAGCTCTCATTATATTTTTCTATTAGTTTCTATTAGTTGCGATAATCGAGAATGCACAATATATGTACATACTGTATACTCTCGGAAAACCTGAATGTGTCTATAAGATGAACAATTACAAAAGATGAACGTATTTGTACGACAACTCTACCATGGAGCAGTAACTTAAGAAAAAAGGCTAAATAACATTTCTACAAACAACTTTTCTTTTTTGTTGTTTTTAGTTTGTTTGTTTTTCACATAAAATTAAATGTTTTTCGGTGGATGTACATACGTTCTAATTTGATTCTCGAAAAGATGAACAATTTGAAAAGATGAACGTAGCAAGTTTTATATCGCTTGATTTTTCTAAGATTCTACTGTATGCATGAGCTCTTAATTCAACTTCGGAATAATATTCGCTTACGCCGTTTGCTTTAAGCTTAAAGGCAGGTATCAACAAATTCTTGATGAGACTCATTTCAACATTTAAAATAAACTGATATCAAATAAAAGTTGCACATCAAAAGTCATACCCTGACGAGATGTTGTTTAAAACGAAAAAATCCTTTTCATTGAATGGAGAGAAACCGATCAAGAATAAACTTTACTGAGAGAATTAGTAGATAAAACGTTACCTACAGTGAAAAAACTGGATTTCAAATATATTGTGTTTGTATGTGTGTCTTGAACCAATAATCACTTTTTTGCTTTCAATGAAACTGGCATTATTACATCCGCAGTAAACTGTGTTTCTTAGCTTCTCCATCCATTATTTTAATTTTTCACGCCTTCACATCTTTTTAGTCACTGACAATACTCCAAAATGTATTTTTCTCCAAAAAAGCTTCGCAAAATGTAATGTGGAATGTAGGTCCCATTCAGTCGTGGTGAAGCACGCACAACAGGTGAGGTTGCTAATGAGCTAAGAATTTGGTCGTTGTAAGCGATATGTCATTTTTAAGTGATGTCGTTCTAAGTAGTGTCGTTTGAATTGTTGTCGTTGTAAGCGATAATAGGATTATAATGGACCTAAGTCGGGACCTACGAATTTGGCCGTCATAACAGATATGTCGTTATAAACGGTTGAGACTGTATTTAAGCTGTTTTTTTTTACAAAGGTACAAAGGTATACTCAAGTAGTATAGAAAAAAGTACTCAGTAATTCAAAAGTTAGCCCTCCAGGTATGAATCATATTCAAGTTGCTGAGGGAATTCATTTGGGATATATTTTAGGATCAAGCTTGTGAATGCTTTAGTATTTGACTATGTACATATTCACATTAATACAAGTTGTCTGAGGAGAAACAAAAGCATTCAGCAGCACATCATTACCATGTCAGTTCATCCCTAAAATAAATCCTAATTTAATTGCCTGCTGTTTCACGTCCACCTCAGTGACGTGGGTAGAGATGTCTAAAAATTTCGACAGTTCAAAATGACATGAACCGTTCCCCAGTCTCCAACATAAAAAGAACAGCAAAAATTATATAAAAAAAACCAAGTAAGCAACAACAAATAAAAACTTGCAGAAACACACAAATGAATAACATCAAAATACACAAACATTTTACCGTCATTACATGAAAGAAGCTGAAAGGGGGAGAAGGGCTGCTCAACCCAAAACAACCGAACAACCCTACTCATCTGTAATGGTCACTGACAGTTCCTGACAGCAATGTCAAAAATTGGAAAGCTTAAAATCTGTTCATGTGCTTTCGGCAGCGGCGATGAACCCAGAACATGTCGGTATGTACTTATAGTTCGCAGCAGCATATTTTTAAATTCATACTTTATGCTTCGAGGAATGTTACACTGTTACGGACAGTTTCACACATGGTTGGCCAATTTTAGTTTCGGCTAAAGCAGTGACGCCTGTGTGTTGTTTTATTCGTCCACTTGTACACGTGTGTATATGCATTCATGTACGTCCACCAGAGAGCTTATGTGCAACATTAGTTTGCGTGCACCTCCCTCAGATTCACCAACAAGCACGTAACCTGACATTAGTCGTTAAAGCGATATGTCACTGAATTGTCAGAACATTGTGACTAAATTAAAATAATGTAGCGCGACAGCAGCTGCCGTTAAGGAGGGCAATTGACCAAAGCGTCCAATTGTTTTGGTCCACTTAGGCCGGTCGTTGAGGAGTTTGATGCATGCAACGCTTTACGCTGTGGTGATACAATGTTGCATCATGGGCAACAATGTTATTCGGCGTGTCACACAATAATTAAGCTGTCGCGCTTGCATTAAACATGCGGAACGTGTGGTGCGGCTGCCCCATTGTGTTTGCAACTTTGTTAAATGACTTCGTCAACTTAGTGAGTTTCAATGATCTGGAGAAAGGCACAACTATTATAGGACAAGTTTATTTACTGATCGTGCATTTGAATTATTTGCACGTACACAACGGCAATTTAGTCGACTTTGCTAAAGATGATTGCGGATCCATCCTTAGTGCCAACACTTTATCAAATTTTAATTTTTTACGGCATTTGAATGAACTCGGGTTTGTCGTGTTCCAATTAGAAGTTATTATCATTATACTACCCAAAGTATCGTTTCGAATTCATGCTAGTTCTTAAAATTACACGTGACAATCATTTATGTCACGAAATTTTTTCCACTCGCGGAACGCAATTCGTTATTTACTACTAACTTAAAAGTACATATCTAAAGTAAATTTCTACTGACTTCTCTGTAACTGACAAGTGCCAACTGAGAATCGTCATTCAAACCGAAATGTAGGACAAAACATAGTTTAACACAGCATTATTATTTAAATAAAATTAGAATTAAGGATAACAAATATGTATCCAAAATGTACATGACAGATCCAAATAATAATGTGCCAACCTTTTCTGTCAGGTGTCAGTTTATTGTGGTGGAATCCATTACCTTTACAGCGTATTTCCCAGTAAGATCTGACATATTCTCTGTGAAAATAGTTTCCAGTTCTGAGAAGGCAGGTTCTTACGTTTGTGCACACTGCATAATTATACATATGTATATGTGTCTTATAATGTCTTTGCCAAAGGTTAAAATTAAATAATCACAAAAATAATTATTTTTAGATTTTATTTTAAGTGACACCACATTATGGACAATTTTAGATTATTTTAGATTACATGATTTGATTATAGCACGTTCTGAGAAGTACAATCTTAATTTCGCATAGGTCATTCAACAGAGACTGCTTGGTTTGGTTTTACAATAATTTAAAAAGAATTGAATGCAGGGACCCTAGAATTTGCTCTTTTCCTTTGATCTGAGGAGAGCATTTGAAACGGTGGACAGAAACATTTTAGTACAGAAATAATACAAATATGCAATTAGAAACCAGAAAATTTCATGGCTTAAGTCTTTTCTGTCTTCAAGGACACAATAAGTAAAGATTGGAAAAGCATTCTATTCGAAGGAAGTGGACTTAATTAGGCGTACTACTAAGGTACTATTTTGGGTCGCTATGCCGAAGTGGGTTAGTGAGTCGATTCTTACGCCGAGAGTGCCAGATTTGATACCCGAACTTACGGCCTTTCATAATTCACTGCTCCACCTTTTTCAACTGACAATGCTCAAAGAGTAACCTTTCTAAAAAAAAAAGCTTCTCAAATTTGGCCGTTCGGAGTCAGCATTGAATTAAAGGTCCCGTCCACTCGTGAAAGAACAATGGCACGCAGAATACGAGCGATTTCTTAAGACGCTGGGCACAGTTCTGCATCGGACTGACGCTGTTTTTAATACATGTATGTAAATGACTTAGTGAAGTGCACTAAATGTTCAAAAGTGTTGTTAGTTGCCGCTGAGACGCTGATGTATGTAGAGATTTGTATGAAGGCGAATCAAAAATTAATACTGTTGCTGAAAATTTAAAATGTATGGTTGCGCAAAAGCTGATTGAAGTTAAAGGTATTCAAAACTAAATGTAAGTTATTTGGCCATAATGTTGGTCCCATAAATATTAGATTAAATGAAAATAATATTGAGTTTGTAACACAAACCAAATATCTTGGATTATAATTAACAAACATAACAAACTTTCGTTTAATGCTCATGTTGACGTATGTGGCTAATTAGCTAAATTGTATAGACAAGAAAGAACTCAAAACAAGAAACAAACAACTTGAATACAAATATTACGGCAGAAACAACCATTGGTCGTTTAAAAAATTGTGCACTGTGTTAAAAATGTGTGTACGCTTTACTATGCAATGTAACAGGAGGAGAGAACTGTTGCCGACATCATAGATCGTCACAATCTCTCATAGATCGCCAACTTCACAGCTCATTGTTCCTTGCTTATCGATGACCTTGAGTGACTTTTTGACGGACATTCAAGAAGTACTACTCGTTGCTCCTTTTTTTATGGAAAGAGTAAAGAGCTGATCATTAGGAGGAACAAGACTGTGTGCCTTTGTTCTTAATTAAGATATGGGCAGCGATGACATCTATGAATAGATCTCCGAAATTCTAACAAAACGTAGAAGCCCAAGGAAAAGAAGGTTCCGCTTTTAGTGTGGAAATGAAAGTAATTGATATACAGGACAAAGTTCTTCATCTTCTGGTGGCGCTACAGTCCGGGTGGACCTGGGCCTCAACCAGTAAGCCTTTCCAGCCGGCACGAGCTATAGCCAGTCTTCAACTGCGCACACCAAGTTGATTGAGGTCCTTCTCTACCTGGGTGCGCCATCAATTCCGTGGGTGTCCTCTATTGCGTTGTCCCACAGGTTCGGAGTCGAAGACTCTTTGGGCTGGAGCAGTGTTGTCCATGCGCTCTACATGGCCCAGCCATCTTAAGCGTTGAATCCGTAGATGTCTAGCTAGGCTTGGTTGAATGTTGCTGTTGGTGGTTGAATGTTCTTCTCCAATTACCATCAACGCAGACAGGACCAAAGATTGAACGCAGAACTATTCTCTCGAAAAGACAAAGTGCTTCTTCATCCGCTTTCGAGATTGTCCATGCCTCCGCACCATGGAGCAGGACAGGGATAATCAAGATGTTGTATAATGTTAGCTTGGTCCTTCGAAAGAGGACTCCACTACTCAATTGCCTCTTGAGCCCAAAGAAACAGCGATTGGCAAGAGTAATCCTGCGTTTAATCTCGGTACTGGTGTTGTTCGTACTGTTCACTTGCTAGCCGAGGTAGACGAAGTCCTTCACTACCTCGAAGTTAAAGCTGCCTATGGTGACGTTTTGGCGAAATCGTCGATACTATGCTTCCTTTCTTGATGACAGCATATACCTCGTTTTGCCCTTTCACTGCTGAACCCATTTTAGCCGCCTCCGCTTCAATACCAGCAAACGCTTCATTGACGGCTCGCTGTGCCCAAACACGTCAATGTAATCCGCGTATGCTAGCAGTTGCAAGATCGTGCCTCTTGTGTTAGCATGTAAGTTCTACACAATCTTCTCAAGAATAATGTTGAAAAAGTCACATGACAGCGCTCGCCTTGTCTAATAACTTTTTTGACATTGAATGTCTGGGTGAGTTCGTTACCGAACTTGATGGAGCAGGGAGAATTCTCCATCGTCATCCTGCACAACCTGACGAGCTTGGCAGGAATGTCAAAACTAGACATCGCGTTGTATAGCTCGTCTCTATGCACGCTGTCATACGCGGCCTCGAAATCGACGAATTGGTGGTGGGTTTCGATCTGCATTTCTTGGGTTTTTTCCAGGATCTGCCGTAGTGTGAAGATTTGGTCGATGATGGACTTCTCCGGACTGAATCCGCACTGATAAGGACCTATCAGGTTTTTGACGAATGGTTTCATGCTCTCACACAAAACGGCAGAGAGGTAGTTGGCGCAGTTAAAGGAGTCTCCTTTCTTGTGGATCGGCAAACGGTACAGACATTCCGCTCGTCGGGCATATTTTCCTCCAACCATGTCTTACAGGTGGGTTGGTGCATGTGACCCTTACTAGCTCATCTCCGCCTGCCTTAAACAGTTTCGAAAGACATTCCGTTTGCACCAGCAGCTTTATTCGACTTTAGTCTCGATATCGCTTCGATATCTTGACTTAGGTCGGGGGGGACGGAGTTCTCGTCGACCATCGTCAAAATTGTGGAGTGAAAGAGCCCAAAGTGAGAAGCGGTAATAAAAAGGTTTCCATATACTTGTAATGGGTAGAAGAAAACTATTGACAAAAACGCAACCGCAACATATGCACGATAAATCTGCTGCCAAACGATCTTCTCCAAAGCAACTGCTGAGTTTTACATATTTTGTAAATCAATTGTTTTATTTTTTTTATAAAATAGGGATTTAGGATATTTTATTGATACATTCAATATTATATTGCGTACTATTTTTTTTCGAGCTTTTAATACATTGAGTCTTTAATATTTCATTACTTGCAATAATCGAAATTACACTGTATATGTTATTATTAATTTATTTAAATTAAATTGTTAACAGTTGTACCAAAACTAATAAATTCTTCTTACTGTAGCCATACATTGCAAAATTCAAATGAAAAACCTAAATTCTGAGAAACAACTACCGGTATGATGCACTCATAATGAGCAGAATATTGTAAAGCATGATTCGCAAAGTAGACAGCGGTGAATGCGGACGTAAACTAGTAAACATAGAATATTAAATAAAGTTAGAAAAAAAAAATAACAAAGTGGTGCGGAGTTTTATTCAAAAGAACTGTTTCACGACTTGTTACACTACCTATCTATGTATCTATCTATATCTCCACATAAGCATCGGCCCATTACAGGTATAACCTATCGAGTGGGCTCTGGGGTTCGGTCACGGAGGATGAGACAGTCCTGGTTAAGTGGTTAAGTCCTTTCAAATCAGCAATTGACATTATGAGATAACCGCGATCGTAAGAGTACATAGATAAATATAAATCTGTTTTGAGACAAAATAAATGAGTTAAGTGTCCAGTTCTGTCTCTATTACTTGCGACTATATGCTGGTTATATGCTCCCGAAGAGATACTAGTTTCATATGAACGCCATAGACAATAAGAGAACCAATTGTCACTCAAACAAAACGAGCGAACGAAATAATCTGTACTACCCATCCCATCCAAAAATCCATCGCTTCACAAACCCAAAAAGAACGAATGCATAAAACGATGGACAAAATAAGAACATGAAGCTAAGACCAAACAGTCTCCTTAAAACCTATACACAATGAATAATATGGGACCACTTCAGACGTCCATTGCCGATGCATATGTTGCCATCACTTAACTATCAGATTTCTATGCATTTTCCTGCCCCAATGAATTTATAACCCATCCAAATGGGCCACCGCAATCACACGATAGCGGTATGTTCGAGCTCCACTCACTGTCCTCAGTCGAGCGCCTGTCGCGAAATCACACAAATTACATAGTCAGGATCGGTCAGCAGACGGAAAACCGCGCGTACCAAAAACGCGAAGACCGCAAGCAAGCGTCGCGATATAAATTTCTTTATAATGCGGAATAAATGTCACAAAGTTGACAGTTAGTCTGCCTGCCTGCTGCTCGTTGCCAGCGCTTGTTTCCGTGGCGTGGGGCAATAAGGCGGCCAAGCCTGAAAATTAAAACAACTAATAAATTAGCCGTGCGATTATGGCGAACGCCTCCTAGCCCCCCTGTGCGCATCGCTCTGATGTGGCATGGATGCAAATTGAAAGCAAAATCGCGACACGTCCAATAAATAAACCACGGTCGCAGCGAGTGAGAGGAGGTCCCCGATGTGAGCTCCTTCGGAATGGTCTCATCGCCTCAGTGCCGTTTCTGAAGTGAAAGCGTGACCAAATAAAACCACAGCAATAACGATCACCATGGTCGTTGTCGTCGTCATCCACATCATCGTAAAATGCATCGAATTAATTTCAGTTCATTAAGTTTGTTAAATTATTATAATGTCATTTGTAATTTCGGATAATTTAATCTCACTCCAATGGACGCGAAAGAGCAAAACTGTCACTTAAAACAAACGATTGGCGAGATAAGTCCCCGCCGCTAAGTGGTGGCATCTCATGGGTGTACAACTAAATGATTGAGATGGCCAAGTGTGTTATGAATTTAATTCATGAGTATGCATTTATGGGGATGACTGGGGATAGCTCGAGGAATACTTGTATAATATATATTTAAAATATATATTCTATAATATTCTCGTTTGTTATTCATTTGCAAGATCCTTCCGCAATATGCCGAGGATAAGAGAGAAGATTCATACACGCAGGCTTGCATTTACTTTATTGATTAAACTCTGATGGAGACAACTGCAGCGGAAATATCCAGGCGACTTTTTTGTGACTTGGTCACGATTTGATGCTAAGAGTTTACTAGATTCGTATGACATTTGTCTAGTTAATATTTTATCTTTTAAAAGGGAATACTGGTATGAAAGGGTGTCCCTTAATGGCTATCCTTAATATCATATTTTCAACTGCGGGAGGACTTTTGCACCGCACCTAAATCCAACATTTCGGCTAGTTTCAACATTTCAGCCAAAAAGGTCAGCATTCCGACATACATATATGTACATGTATATTCTCCAACATCTCAATATGTTGGATTCTAGCGGACTGTTGAAATTTATGGCTGCACTTGTAAGTTCGTCAAATCGAATAAATCTCTTTACAAATTCAGGGCGTCTCTTAATGACTTTTCAGCACGCGCTGGCAATAAAAAATGACAGCTGTGAACAAAAAAATGAATAATTATGTTGAAATGATAATTACAATGTAGTGAGTTAACAATAATCTTATTATGTATGAATTAGCGCTTAAATTCAACACTAAATCAATATACTTAGCTAAAAAGTTCAACCACTTCTGATTTCCAATCAGAAAATAATATCAGTAATCAATTCTGAGACTAGATGTCATTTGAGAAGTTGAAGTTTCAGTGGGAACGCATAATTGGATTAAATTTTTAATTGCGTTGTTAAATAATTTCGAATTTTTTTCCCCGAAATTTTGGATTTATGTGCGGTGTAAATGTTCCATTAGACTCTAGGTCGACTTTGATTGCATTTTTCAGAGTTATTTATTCACTGAGGAGAATCTGTCGTCGGAACAACATCTCCTTTTCGAAAAGCATTGCACGCACATCCATTTAGTAAAGATTGTCTCCCTGTAGTCTAATAAAATATAACGTAAGATTTCAGTTTGAGTTAATCTTAATTTTAATTTGAATTTTGGGTCTGGTAAAAAGAAATCAATTATTTTTGCACAAAATTTATGGCCGTTCGATTTAGGTCAAATATGTGTCGTTTTGTTAGATATTAGATAGTATATCCATAAACCATCTCCCGTAAAAGCCCTGTTCCCTACTGGCGAAAAACTGGAAAAGTCTCTTTTTCCCATCGATAGGAGCAGCAGTCAGTTAGTGCTAGCCCCTGACTAAGAGGTTGATGCATAAGGACCTCCCAACCAAGCACACGAGCTTCTGGCGAGTCGCTGTCGATGTGTGTGTGAGTTACCCTGATGGATAACAAGGCCTTCCTGGCCGTCAATTCTGGCTTGACCATCCTTTGCGCCGACTCACTGCGATTCGACCACATCCATTTTTGCTTGACGTTATCGTAAGGATGTTGCATCACCAGTCAGGTGGATGTTTCAGCAATGATTCGCAGATGGAAATTCAGTTCATGAAGTCGTTCTTTGGAAATCAAAAAAGGTGTCCTCTCGACGATTTTCATGATTTTATCGATATTCGACAGTTTGTTTTTTTAGAGCGCAATGCATCTTTGACATAAAAATTAGGGGAACCGTATCAATTGAACCAAAACTACACGTGACTTAGTGTTGCATTATCCGGAGCATAGACATTATCACTGTAACAAATTTGTATACTATTAGTCAGTTATATGTCACAGAAAGACTTGTTGGAACATCAACAATTTACTGCACATATAGTGCCAAAATTAAATAGTACGTTCATTTTAAAGTACCCTTTAGAAAATAAATAAATAAATATAATCTGGTTTTGTTTTTGTATAAACGAACTAAAAGCTTCTTGAAATTATCTTTGAATAATGATTCCAAGAGTCTTCCGTACAATTTTCTCTCCCTTTCAAGCTACTTTAGTGTTTTTCAAGCAGAAATAAAAACAATTCTAGAGACAACTCGCATTACGCGTTCGGCAGATGGTGAGTCTATAGTCTTTTATTTAAGCAAGGAGAATCCCTCCAAGGTTCTCAGCGCACCACTATACCTAGGATGATAAAACAATAAGAAGAATCTCTGCAGGAGATTGTGGGCAGATGCATTCTTACACTAAACATTCTCTCAGGTCATACTTTGTATCATTTGGAAGAGGTGAAATGAACACGGTTGGAGGTGTCATTGCTGGACACAACCGTACTTCAAAAGTCTGTGCGACGAGGAAAACAAAATTACTACATTCTACTTGTTTGACACCTGCTAAACATTTATGTGTTAAGGCAGACAACATATGGCTTGTTGTATTACTGAGAAGAAATAAACATAATGTACATTTTTAGAGTTCATAAAAAACTCCCGTTCTCTCCTATGCATCGGTCGTTTGGTGGAATAGGCTTTTACGTAATACCCTGTTTTCACTTACCTCAAAGGACAGTCAGTTTCGGCCGCATAAGGGCCTTACTTAATACGTCTGGCTCTGCTCTTGATGAACTGCTGAATCCCCCCTCTATGCAGTCTCAAGGTCAGTTTCCGTCCTAAAATAAATGGTCCTTGGTACAAGCCGCACTGGAGTTTCGAGGACCTTGCGCACCGCATTTCATTTCCCTCCAGTTTTGTGGATATGCCGTCTGACGCAAGGACACCAATTCTTCAGCTGCGGCGCACATACACAGTCGACTTTCAGAATCTGAGCCAGGCTAGGAATGTGCTCGAATCTTTACGGTTTACTCAAAAAGCAATGAATAGTTTGGCGCTGGCGCCTTCGTGGAGGCTGACGATATTAGACTTCACACCGCAATAGGTGAATTTGCATCGGTTTTCCAAGCGGAAGCCTATAGAATTAGAGAATAATTTGTGTCTGTAGTGACAGGTAAGCTGTACTTAAAGCCTTGCTTAACTCTTTAACCACTTCCAGGATAGTTAAAATTCACTGCGAGTTGTCTGCGTTTGAAATAAGATCGCGGATGAACTTGCTAGACAAGAATCAGAGGAGACATTCTCAGGACCTGAACCTGCTCTGGGACTGTCTGCGTCCCTAACCAAGGTCTTCCATCGATGGTTGAGCCTCTCGAGAACACAATCGGAGGTGGCATGACTCTCCAAGATCCAGATAGACCAAACGCGTTCTCCCTTGGCAGAAAAGCCTTCAGACGACTTACAGGTGTACTAACGAGACACTAAACCTTCGCCAAACATCGATGCGTGCTTGGTCTAATCAACGCCTGTGGAGAAGACGACGACACTGCAGAGCAATTCCTTTGTCACTGTCCCGCCTTTGCTAGGATCAGACGGCAGGTTTTCGGTGCTTATGTGGTGAGAGCTGATAATATAGGCTCCCGATCACAGAAACGCCTGATGGTCTTCCTTCTGAAGACCAAACAATTATGGCAAAAGTAGGTTGCTGCCTGGCAGTACAATGGATCAGTTTTTAAGTCAGAGTGCTTCAGTGTAGAGTTAAAAACCTTCGAAAAAAAATAATGACTCTACAATCTAGTTATTTCGACTTTATCAGAAAAGTTTAAATTTGTTCTTTTGATGGAGGTTTGAAATGGTCATTCATAGATATCACCCTAAAG
This sequence comes from Eristalis intricaria, assembly GCA_964034865.1. Lineage (NCBI taxonomy): Eukaryota > Metazoa > Arthropoda > Insecta > Diptera > Syrphidae > Eristalis > Eristalis intricaria. The sequence continues at coordinate 13,630,184 of OZ035877.1, forward strand.
GCGACTATACCACGAATAGTGAATGTACACAGCAGCTAGGGAAGCCTCTTTGAACTTAAGCAAAATGGATTACCTTCGCGTGGCTGAACAGCTTGACGCAGTTCGAAGGCGTACTAGCGGTCATTGATTCACGAGATTATATTCTCCATGGCGCCCTAAGCTAAGATGTAGCCATCACTTCTGTATGAAAATGTTAAACCAAACGCGCCGAGGATCAACATGTCTTGGGCCCAATGGAAACAACTAGCTGCGGTCCTCCGGAGTATTCGGGATAAGTAGCAAGCTTCTGGATTAATTATGCTACGGATAACAATCTCTGTGCAGCTGGACCTCCCTTTCTCAGAAACTCGAGGGACTCAGATTTCAAATCAAGGGCGATGAATAAAAAACGGGACTGGTGCTCTGTAACAGACCGGAAAATCCTGAAACTCTAAAAAAAACTTCAGCTACTGAAATACTGGCGTTCAAAGTGGCACACACCGCATCTAATACTGCAACAAGTATCGTAGAGCGCACAAATAAACTGGACAGCGACATTCAACGCATCCCCTAAGCTTCTGCTGCAGTATCGTCTCATCCTTTAATGCCATAGGTCCTCCCTACAGGAGAAATAAATAGAGGCGTTCTGCTTCCCGGATCCTGTAGCGCTTTAAAGCACTGCTACGTAGAAGATATTGCAGCAAAATAAGCACTAATTAGCTTGGGCGTCTGGGGTATTTAAGAGCCCCCAGATGTGGACACTATCATGGACCTTGAATCCAAATGCGCAAGAATACTGCAGGCGTCACCTTCGGAGCGCAGTATGCTGAGGCCGAGTGGTGAAGTCCATATCGCTGCCAATAATCTAAGAGGCCGTGCTGTGCTAAAAAGTCAAAATCACTTAAGTCGTTGTAGATAGAGGCGACGCTGACTGCAGGATTCTTCCGGCAAATCGCAGGAAAGTGGAGTCGTCAATTGACACCATCTATTGTCATGTTGAAAAACGGATACCTGGCACTAGTCGAGTATCACGGGAATTGAGTCACAAAAAATAAGGACTTATGTCCTTCACAAAAACTCTGCTCCTCACAGGATGTCATGTCCCGCAGATACAAATTCTTGGGTGATTATCCAGAACATCCATCACCAATTTATGTCGCATGATCCTCAGCACCGAAACGAACCCAATTATACAAGGCATTGCTTAATTTTTTCCCTTAATTTCTCTCTGTAATCGATTACACCTGATTTCACTTGATAGAGAAATAGCATGTTTGCATATGTTGACTAGACACAAACAACCTCTAAGATCTCAGCCGTCAGTCAATGTGCACATACGTACGTACAAAAGTACTAAGATCGATGCACTCAAGACGTTCTGACATTCCAGAGGGCAGACAGCTCATGACAGCTAAAAGCACCAATGCCAAAGTGGATAATTATTTTTATTCGTTTACTTGCGAGTCTGTGTGCTCATATGTATGTACTTATGTACGTTTGTTCAATACATCTTGCTTCGCAAAGACTGACGTGTATACTCATTTGGGTGCCAGAGCAGACTGTAACACCTCCTCCACACCACATATCCGGCACGTAAAAACGCCATTAAGCACTCGCAGGCTTAATGAATTTATTTGACAATTTAAAACCACATTCGAATTTGTAAGCACATTACGGCGTGTCATTAATTTGACATTTGTTATTTTGAGATTCCTCACTCCCTCGCACAGCAGTAAATCAGTAGAGTACGCGGACAGATGGAGCTTCAAAGGACAGACAAGGCTGACACACAAGTGACTGTGAGCACTCGAATCAAACAGGCATATCGTCCCAAATGATTGTGGCGAAGCAAAGAGCGAAGTGACATCTCCATTTCCACTTCAATTTGTCTGTCAGCTTTTATTGAGTTCAATTTCAGCGCAATGTGAAAGGATGGGCTAAGCATGCGAATTGACACAATCGTCTGATTTCTTCTTTTATTTCTACACCACCGCCTCTGCCTTCAGTAGCCGTGTGATGTGTTGAGGCAAAGTATGTTAGTAACACTTGTAAGATTGTCTGTTTGTAGTTTTCCATCTATGTAGGTGTGTAATCTTTGAGCGAAAAGAAGAGGTATAGTGCCGATCGAATTGATCAGTGGCTGCTTGCAGGAATTTACTGTCAATGCTTTGTGACAGTGGTGAGTTAGATTTCGATCTTAAGGAGCATTGACTTCCAATGAGTATTATTTTTTATTCAAATCACGTGACCGAAATGTTAACGAAGTTTTGAAGTGTATTTGAACAAGAAATCCGCACTATATACAACCGAAGGATAATTGTCTAATGGAAGGAAGCACGGATAGTGAAAGGATTTGTTTTTTGTTGAGATTGGGACTGTTTATTTTCGTTTCGGCTTTTTTTTATAACTAACTTGAGACTATTAGAAAGCGAATATTATCCCATAACTCGGCCATTTTGTAATAAAGCTAGCAAACTATTTCAATCTACACCACTTTCGAGTAACTGACAATGCTCAAAGAATAGCAACTGACTAGGAAAAGCTTTTTAATCTTGGCCGTTCGGAGTCGTCATAAAACTGTAGGTTCCTTCCACTCGTGAAAGAAAAATTGCATGTACGATACGAGTTATTGATGTAGAAGCTAGGCGCTGGACCTCTACGGGGTGTAACGCCGCTTAATACATATACTCATTTCAAGTTTCACCGAAAAGGAGATGTCAGTTAAGAAGGCTATATTTACATTTCGAAAGGATTTTGTTTGCATTTATAATATCCGCGCCCTCAAGGGATTACTAATACCCTTAAGTGTCCGCGATCAAGATACAGCACGGGCCGAGGGTGCAAAGGGAGAAAACGAGACTATGTACCTTTACACATTGGCCTTATATTACTGGGGATTATAGTCTGTAGGAAACATTAGGCATGGAAGAGCATTCCATATTCGTTTAGAGCGGCTGAAGAATGAGTCTCTAAATTTAACTGTGTGTCCGCAATTAAGGTCAAGGGTAAGTTAATGGACATTCCTGGTGAGACGGGTATTGTCGGTGAATTTATGGAGAATGCAATTGGCTAGTTCACTTGAGCATCGTTTGTTGAAATACCAATAAAACGGGAATAAGACACAGTTCTTCAGTGTTCTAGCGAATCTAATGTCTTATCACTGGCGTTTGTATTCTTTCTAGTAGGTGCAGATTGGTCTTGGAGGCACCAGACCAGATATGAACGTTATTTTCAATCTTGCGGCGAATATACGCCTTATAGATTCAAGCCAAATCAGAGGGGTGAGATATTTCTTTCATCGATTGAGGAACAGTTTTTGCGACCTCAAATACATACGTTATTGTTCCAACTAAGTTTTGTGTTCATACACATAACAAGGATGCAAAGATTCTCGGTTTCATCGACTCAGACGCCATTCATTGGATAATGGCTAATTATCAAGGGTTCGCTTGAGTGACAATAAGCAGCATTGATTTTTTAAGCATTGAATTGCACTCTACTGCTCTTTCCCAAATTAATTATGCTACCAAGATCGCAATTTAATGTGCTTAACATACGCTGACGTTCCGATTCGCCGAAGGGCGGGTTCGTGAGTCTTGTAACGAGGGTGCGGTCATCAGCTATGAAATGATTTGGATTAGAAGTAGCAGACAAGAGATCATTTAGTGTCGGAGACAGAACAGATTCCTGGGGAAAACCAGCACGTATTTGATGGATATCAGAATGGAACCCATTCAAAACGAAGCGATTGACAAGTAATTTTAGAATAAAGTGCTGTAGGCCTATGTACTTATGTACCTACTTACTTATCAGGCCAATAATGCTCGGAGGGTCTGAACCTGAGCTATAGCTGCCTTCCATCATTGATGGTCCTGGGCACCGGAATGCTTAGCTTCAAATATTTCCTTGCGATGAATGTTGTTTTTTTTTATTATTTTTTGATTTGCTTAAATTTGAAATTTTAAAACGAGCTAAAGACTACCACACTGGTACGTGCCGATTAGTGCTGTGTAAGATCTCATGATCGTATAGGCGACGTGGAGCAAGCCTCTGTGTACTAACATCTAGAAGGCAATCCCAATGTGGGCCGTTGTTCTTTTCAACGGCAGATTAGGAAATCGGCAGAAGAAGAGCACGGCGAGGTGGATGGTCGAAGATTGTGATACGATCTTAGGCGAAGGACTAAAAATGCTTTTTGACCGTATTGGCATAAGAAAATAGGTAACTGACAACTTCTCTGTACAGTTGAACACGATAAAATATGACTCACAGTCTTACCAAGATACCCAAATAATATTGATCTTTCACAGCCGGACCTTAAGAAACGATCTTCTGACCATCTTTTGGCTTGATTCTTTAACACTTCCTGGTGTTAGGTGACCTTCAGACCATCATGGTATGACTGCAGGTATTTTGGAACAGATGTTATGTCCCTACAATGTACTCCCATGTGTTTTTGCTTTTAGTATTGATAAATTAATGAAAACAAAAAAAAAATTTGGTGCGAGGATAATTAGATGAATGATGTGTGTAGAGTGGTAATTCGCTGTTATTTTATGCCAACTTCATGGGAAATGGAAAAGGTTATGTATACGTATACGTCATAAAATGTACATGCATAGGGTAGCGTCACTAGTGGTCCGCCACTCTCTAGAGGTCATCCATTTTAATTGTAATTTTCGCCATTAATATAAGAACCGTTAGACATCGAATGCGAATGCGAAGGCGCCGATACAAGCAGAAACATGTCTTACACGTCTGACCACAATATTAGCAACCAGGGCGCATGCGTGTTTACAAAAATGTACATTCGTTTTTGCTATAATTTGTTTTTAAAAACAAAAATTTAATCATTTGGCATAGTGATTGAAATCCTAAGCTATATGTATCAAGTGTTGCAAAGTAGAACATATTTAAATATCAGAGGAAATAATTGCACTTAAGTAACTAGCACATAATTTGATGCGAATGTCTTTGGTCGTTGATGACCGAGTACTATTTTGATGAATTTTTAATTGATGGTTGCCTAAAAAATGTAGGATGTGATTCTTGTTGTTCGCGTTTCCACCTCAAATTCCTACTTACTATATATTATTCCTCCTATACTATATATTATTATACTTCCTTGAAAGAATTGAGAATTATATTTTGGAAATTTAGCTATAAATACTTTTTCTTAAATCATTCAGTTTGTTTAAGTAGGTGCGAATTTGATGGTGTTATGTTTTTAACCGTTGTTAATATCTTTCTTTATTAGTTTAATTTATCTTCAAGGTCAATCAATCAACATCGCAGTATTTCTATTTACTAAGCAAGCAAAATCGAATTAATTAGGTTGGTGTCTAAGCGAACTGTTGTCGACTAAGGCCAAATTAACTGCGCAAATAGATATTGTAAAATTGAGTTTTTGATTTTTACACAGCTAACTGCGCAAACAGTACAAACAACCCCATTCACAAAATAAATGCACTGCACAATCGTCAATTTGCACAGTTATTTTGTATAGTGGATGGCCGGCCTTAGATTCGTTTTGATTATTTTGGTTTACTTTGTTATCAAAAATAAATCGGATTTGTTGAATATTTCTATTGAGATTTTGTTCCGGAAATCAATGACATTTTTTGAACTTTTTTTCATAAAAGTAACTCAACAAGAGCAAAGTGAAAAAAAAGTTAAGTGGCTTGCATAAGAAAATATTGTACGACGGTCTTTGTGGGTCCTATATTGAAGTATGAGTTCCAATGGGCCAAAGCGCAGAGACACTGGTAAGTTCTGTGACATTGGTAGCGCTCATACAGATCAGGCAGTGTGGTCGCCTTCAATTAGGAGTGGGTCATAATAGTTTCGTAGTGGGGCACCGTGTGACAGTACACCATCCACTAATTGTGGAGGTAAGCGTTTCAAGATTCGGCATATGATTGGAAGTAGCGATAGGCGGGGATGGCGGTGAGCGGAAAGTTGTTTGACGCTTAGCACGCACTACCTTGGTGTCGGGTTTCATTTCCATGACGAAAAATGTTCACGGTCACTTAGAATACTCAAAACGTAAACCTGGTTTAGAAAAAAGCTTCTCACACTTTCCCATGCGAAGTCGGCATAAAACTGTAGCTTCAATCCACTCGTGAGAGATCAATAACACGTACAACACAATGTAGGCCCTGACCCTCTTCGGGCTATAGCACCACCCATATCATAATTAGTCTGGATGAATTGAAATCCTGAGGAGCAAACAGAACTAAGTACTGTCTTTATTAAATACTAATTACTTAGAAGAGGAGCGATAAATATACATATGTACAAATTTACAGATATTCGTGCTGTACTCTCCTTACAGTTTTATTTACACAAAACCCTTTCACCAAAGACATGTAACTCCTGAAAGTACTCATCCAACAAGTGTAAATAGAATAAAGTCAAAAACAACAATTCCACACACCATGAAGCAAAGACAACTTCAAAAGTCATTCAAAAACTCCACCGAGAACCACCTAGTTCAAAAACAACATCTCATTTAATTCCATATCCACCTCGAACAGCAAACAAAATCAAAGTTCATTCCCTCTCCATGGCAGAACTCCTTCGAGTGGCATATGTAAGCCATCTAAGGATTTCGACAACCGACAGCTCTCAACTCACTTCCAAATCGTCGCTTCCTTCCTCTTGGTTCCACACCACACCACCACCATCACCATCCTACCTCGCACTGATTCACCATCTCATCGAATGAATTTCGCTCGATAAATCTTTTTGGCAAAAACAATAAATCGCTTCAAAGGGGTTGGTACCTTACGTCCACCCACAGTATGCCGCCCACATTCTGCTGGTGATTCTCAAACGAATGGAAAAATCCCTGTAAATATCCCGCATTGTTAGAATTTATTATGCCGTCAGATTCTGTCTAATAACCGAACCGAACAATCTTCTTATCGGAAATTTCATTGCGGGTTAAGTTCTGTTGTTGTTGAAGAAATTTATAGCCCGGTGTCTGGCTCTTAGCCTACACCAAACGATGGGGGTCACACAAGGGTGAATTTGCTTCCTCGAAAGACTTTTACGGATTTCATTCTCCTTGTCTTCTTCACGTATTCCACCTAGAACTGCACCAGTCAGCAAGTCAGTCGAGAGCACAGTCCCCGAACGTTTTTCGTCTTTCGTTCTTCAACCCTCAAACCAAAACCCGAATGAGAGATAGAAAGAAAAGTCGTTTATTATCATCAGGCGTATCTATGTAGGAGATAACAGCTTTACACCTACTACCCAGTATATAGACTCTTCAAGTTCTGTCTGCCAGTTTGGTTGGTCTCCGCGAATCCTCAAGCCCTTCATCACCCCGCCCACCATCTGCCACCACTGAAATTCGCTTAAGAACCGAACGGTGTGCCGCGTCGAGAAAGTGTCTGGGAAACAAGTTAAATCGGAAAACACCTTGAAAGGTTCCTTTGATAAATTGCACTCGGGGTTAGATTTATTTTCCTGCTCTTTATCTTAACTTTTTGCACTCTTTTATTCCATGGGGTGGGTGTGTACGGCGACATACAAGACGGACGACCCACCATGTGCCACTGGCAGAAGTAGTTTCTCGTTCGAGTGAGTTTCAATTCTGCCCCGCCTCAGGTTTCATGTTGACATGACACAGCTATGTGGTGGCAAAGTGGCAAAGTGGTGAATTTAAATCAGCATTGAATAATTGAGGACTTTGACACAACGACTTCTCTCCATCCGGTTGGATCTTTCAACTTTGACTCCGGAGTGAATAGTTTATTTATACCAATGACATTTTTAATAAATGACGTAACTGACGGAGGGGATGGCCGATGACTTCCGTTGATTGGATTGAAACGGGCTAAATAGACATTGAAACCAGTCAAAAAAGGAACGAGATTTCAATTTGAAAAGTTTCCTTAACTATGGATTTTTTATTCATCTGGAAATATGCATATGAGTCCTCCATCCATAAATTCATAAAACTCTATTCACACACAATCCATCACGACCTTACCATATTCTACTCGAGACAAATAAAACACACATGGCCTCATTCCCCGCAAAAGGAGTGAACTCTCCCAAGTTGGAGGCCATAAATAACACACCAATGTCCTGAGGTTAGATAAAAACCTCATCTAAGGATTGAATTATGAGGTGTGCGCCTTGTGTGCCCTGGGTGTGTTGCGCCTTTGATATTTATGAACACGTCAAAACTCCAGCCTGAGACAACGATGGAGCCAATTGACATTATGTGATTGCATCACAATTTATGACCGCCTTTCTCATCGCACCCTAGACCAGCCACACACACACGACAGCGGAGGGACTCAAATATATTAGAGCACTGGTGATGGACAGATGCATAAGTGAAATGAAAATACTGCCATTATCAGTCCCTGTGTCAACACATTACCATGACGAACACATCCATCAAGGTGTGAGAGGGCGGCAAACAAATGAAAATGTCACCATGACAATGAATGATTTCTCTTTATGTGACACCTAAGTGACACGACAGACAGTTGACAGAAATCAAATCTAATTTCGGTTCAAATATAAGACGAAAGAGACACCACCAGCTGAACAACAACGAGCCAAAAAGAAAAATAAAACAAAAAAAGTGGAGAAACACACGAACCAAAACAAAACAAAAAATAACAAGAATTGTAGAAATGAAACGAAAATAAATGAGAAGCAGAAACAAGCTGTCAAACTGACAGCACACTAACACAATCTGACACCATAGTCGGTGGATGGCTGACGTTGTCGCTGCTGCTACTGTTCGCCTCACATCATTGTGTCATCGTGATGTTAACCGAAGGTGGAGCAGCACAAATTGCATTCGCTGGTCACCATCGCCATGACACATCCACCGTTTGACTTGACATATAATGCACATGCACATGTGTACACATACACACCCGCCGACTCATACGCTTCGTATCGGGTGATTGCATGCGCTCATGTGGAAAAATCATGGTGTCATCTAGCTGCCACCTAACTGCGCTGCCATATCCACCGTACTACAACGTCATTGAAAATCGGTAGCGAAAAAATGTGCTTTCCGTTGGCTCGCATGGAAGGGATAGTTTCTGTGCGCCTCTCTCTCTCTCTCTCTGGCTGTGCCACACACACTCTTTCGCTCACGGTGCGTATGTGTGATTGTTTGCTATGCAAATTGACATTTGCATACGACGCCCTAGAGTAGACTTCAACCCTGTTGGCATGTTGACAGCAATGTCAAGTCAAAAGAAATGAATGTGCCGCTGCCGTGTGTGTCCTGGGGTTGGTGTGTCAGGCGCTCCGTTTCCACACACTTCGTGTCACTGAAGGAAACACACATGTGCACATGAGCACACGTGAACGTACGTCTATGTAGGTGTGTATATGGTTTTTGTCAGTTCGGACTCCTTGCTTTCTCTCCTCTCCCAGTGTACTCGTAGAAATGAACACTTTTTGAGGGCACGGCACTGGAGGGAATTGGGATGGCACATGGGTGGCCATCCAAATGAAATTGCTTACTTTGTACTTTGTATTGGGATTTTGTTGTCTGGCACAGAGCCGATTGTCATAATGTCTGATGTCGTCGCCATCGTTGACGTTGATATGTTTATACACACACGCTTTCATTCGAATGTGCGTGTACATATGTATATATTTCTTGGATATACGAATGGCTGTAAAGTTGACAAGTTGACAATGGAGCTTCACCCCAAGAATCTGGCCCGCTAACTAACAAATGTCTCCCATCAGCAATCCTCATCCCATGCGATTGTCAGTCAAATTGGATTTTTCTTTTATGCTACGAAATTGGAGCACTGAAGCAGTGAGATTTGTGGCACGCAGGACCCTACACACGTCTCTACTTCTGACAGAAACAGCGTAGGCTTTGTCCTCGTTTTCTTATTACCTGCAGCAATGCATCGTAATCTATATATATATATATGGAGAAACTGTTATGACATTAACAATCTTTTTGGTCTAATACGAGTACGTAACAAGGACATTTAGCGCTGAGTAGTGAGACTATGTTGTTTGTCGATGACAGTCGCCTGATGATTGATATAAAAATGACACGTGAAATCATTTAATGGTATGAATATTCTTTGGCCAAAACGAAAACAGGCATAGTACTACCTGGTGGAGCATTTAATTGCTTTTGATTCAGTTGAATGCATTGTTTTATAAGTTACACATTTCCACTGAACTCAATCATGATGACATCTTCGGACATTAAATCGAGATTAAGCCTTTGGTTGACTTGTTTAGTTTTTCGTTATTGTGAAAGATCAAAGACCGTGACGTTGAGAAGCTACTTATTCAGACTTTGATAACGTTCTTTTTTTTTTGCTTTTTAGTGCTGAAATACAGCAAAGATTTCAAAAGCTACGACAATTGGCGACAAAGTTCGGCTTTCTTACCCCAGCCTAAAAAAACAATGGAAACAATTCAGATTTTGCACTTCATTAGGATAACATTAAAAATATATATTTGATATCAAACGCGTACAATTAAGAGCAATTGTATCTTGTACAGGCAAACCAAATAAACTCGCCGACATAAGCCCACTCGAACTAGTAAAATAATATACGTATATTACAGCTTATACTGAAAGTTACTCTGGACGATTTTGATGATGGTTTCTTTATTTATAGCTCACACCTATTCGTGACATGTCTAAAAACCAATGATTCTCAGCTACCGTTATCGTTTAATAATGCCCCAACGATCTGCAACACAATCGTAAAAACTGGATAATTGTTAGTCTTCATTTGTTCGCTTGTAGATACGCACTCTTTTGTCGAAATTTTGCATGTGTGCTTAAGTTCCGTTGATAGAGCGTTTGATTTCATCTTGTAATAATATGATCTCGAGGGAATCTATGAGTGAATTCTGATCGCCGAAACGAGAAAATACACTAGCAGGAATGTCTCATGCAGTACACTAATTGTTTCACGGGATGTGTGACATGTTGCTCCGTTTTGTTGATATCATTTATTGGTCACATTAATATCATCCAACAACTCCAAAGAGAACTGTTTTATCATGTAGCGAAATCGAGCATGATGATGATGAAAAAGCACTATGTTTTTCGAGAGAAAAGTTCTGCGTTCAATCTTTGGTCCTGTCTGCGTTGATGGTAATTGGAGAAGAACATTCAACCAGCAACAGCAACATTCAACCAAGCCTAGCTAGGCATTTACGGATTCAACGCTTAAGATGGCTGGGCCATGTAGAGCGCATGAACAACACTGCTCCAGCCCGAAGAGTCTTCGACTCCGAACCCGTGGGACAACGCAATAGAGGACGCCCACGGAACCGATGGCGCACCCAGGTGAAGAAAGACCTCAATCGACTTGGTGTGCGCAGTTGGAGACAGCTGGCAAAAGATCGTGCCGGCTGGAGAGGCGTACTGGTTGAAGCCCAGGTCCACCCCGGACTGTAGCGCCACCAGAAGAAGAAGAAATCGAGCATCAAAAATAGCCACTACTGACCAGTCTCATTTTCAAAAAATAAAGTATGCTCCAATGATGGCTCTACTATTAAACAGTGACACGTTGTTATATTGGACTCTCCATTTTAGCTCTAATCTATCAGCTGCAAATTATGTTTTCCAGTATTTCCAACAATGTACAGTAGAATCTTAGAAGGATGAACAAATAAAAGCGTGTTCGGTTCATCTTTTCAAGATTCAAATTTAGTTAAAAAAAGCACTTATGTATATGTATATATCAAAAATAATTGAATGCATGAATTTTATTAAAACAAACAAAAAAGAAATTTTGTTTATAAAAGGTATGAAAGCAGACTTCTTTAGACGTTTTTCTTAAAAACTGCGTTATGGTAGACTGTCGCCATCTTGTGGAACACGTTAAGATTTCCGAACTGTTCATCTTATAGAACCGTTCACTTTTCCGAGATTCTACTGTATTATTTGCGTAATTCATTCATTTCAAATCATGCGTTAATTTTTGGGACATACATAAATAGCCAAATGGCAAGATTTGGTTTATTAACAAATTGTATATCTGCGAATGCCAAGCATTAGAAAGAAATTACTCTCTAGGAAAACACTTCTTACCGGAGCTAGAAGACTTAAGCGGTGTTGGTTTGAAAAACCTCCTAGGATTAACACCAGAATCTGGCCTGTTTTTAGAACTGCTATAGGTCTCACGGTAGCTTAATACTCCTATATAGGCACAATAGATCCAACACGCTAGTTTAAGTTAGCCGCTTCCAATTGGCCGTGATGGCACCCAATTAACCTAACTTCTTCTTCTTCTGGTGGGACTAATTTTCCTACCTGCCTATACATAGTATGTAAGTGCACGTTTCTACAGTCATTGGGAAAACAAATAAATCCGCTTGAAGCTATGGTACTATTTGTTATATTTTAACTACAGACAGCGTGTGGCTCAAAAGTTGTTTGTCCACGTACGTGCGTGGCTAAATCGTTGCCTCCAAATTCGACCGTTTGCACATTAGTGGTAACACTGAGTAAGGGAAAAGTATTTACAAATATGTGATCGCAGTCATAGCCTCGACCAAGTCATTCGCATAAACAATACACGGAAAAGGAATTGGGCCTGCCCCCTGTTTTGAAGCATTGCTTTTTAAGACCAACTGCTGGGGATGTGAGAAATGTCCAAATCTTTGTTTTGGCAATCCTCTCATGTCTATCACGTTCATTTGCACATTTTAACGACCCACAATATTTGAGATTTAATCCGATGCAAGTGTCCACGTTCACATGTATATATCATCACCCGTCACTTTTGCTAGATACGCCCTTGATACGTTAATGCGTATCAGCTTGTTTAATCTTCTTAAAAATCTCTCATCCATGGGATAACATTTCAAAGGGAAATTAAATTTTCATTTTTTCCCCGTTGATGTGATGTCTCCTGCCAAGATACGACGCTTTTATGCAGTAATTGAAATCAGATAAAACTTCAGACAAGCAGGAATGCGCGCAGACAGACAGCCAACACAAACCAACATTCAGTCCCCTTGCTGTCGAATGGAAAAAGAAATATTGCGAATTATCCTGTCATCGCGCACATTATGACAAACGACAAATAACAACACCCAGGCGAGTGTAGTACGTCCGTGTGTCTACTTTCGTAGTCCTGCTTCCCTTATCTGTTTTAGCTCAGCGACAGTATCCGGCAAGCGACCCTTAATCCGATCCAATTTTGCAATTGCAAATATCGTAGATGAAAACCGACAAAAAAGGGCATGCTTACATGGGAACCTGCAAAGGCGACAACTAAGCAAGTAAACAAGGATGACTCTCTTCAAACACAATAAATCTTCAAAGGATGCCCGAAGTATAACCACCAACCAAAAAAAAAACTTCACTTCACCCATCCTCCATTCTGGCCCGCCCTTATGAACCTTGCCGCTGCTGTACGCGTAATGCCATTTATCGTAACTATAGGATACGAGAAAAGAGTATGTGTATGTAGAACAATCGACAAAAAGGATTTCAAGGATCATTGATAAAATATAATAATATGAAAATAGAATTGGATTGAAGAAGTAAACTGGGAGTGAAAAATGACACATGGACAAGGGGTTGGCCATGGCTCGGCTCGGGTTTCCTCTCTTTTTTGCAACAATAACATTAAATCAAATCGCAATAAACAGGATATTGCCAGGGTAACCAATCCGACTGCTATCTGAGAATGTAAGAAGGGATCCTTTCTCTAAGTGAGTAATGTAAATTGTGAATCGAGAGGAGAGCAAAGCGAAAAAAGTGCAGAAATCAAATTGGAAGCAAAAAAAAGATTGAAGTGAGGACACACGATTGCAACGGTAAATCACAGTGGACTAGGACTTATGACAAAGCCGAAGGACAACACAAACTCTCAGGAACTGGATGGCGGCGACTAGCACACTCTATCCTTTTGTGTACATCGCCGCAAACTAGTAGATATCCTATTTATGTACATTCGCAAGCACATTTAAAGGAACAAACACATTTTTTCCGCTGAGTTTTTCTTTATCATTTTTATGTGCCATGGTAGACTGGACGGTTCTTCCGGGCAATATATTTGAGATTTTATTTGTGTGGCGAAAGTCCTTGCAGTTAATTTATTGCCAATAATGAAATATGATTAGGCAGTCGCGTATCCTTTTATTTAAATTGGATTTTTTATTCCGCCTGTTGGTGTGTGTGAAAGGGATAAATTGCAATATTTCCGCTATTTTAGGGCTCTGCGAGAGAAATTATTTGGGGAGACTGTCACCATCTGCTGGTGAATGGAGTAATGGGGACATTTCAATAAAACGAAAAGGCAATTGTATTCAGTATTTAGGATATCAGTCAATTTATGTACGACCGTATATCAGAAGATGGTTTTGCTTTGCCAAGCTGTTGGCAGAAGCTTTGCGAGTTTTGTTTTAACGAATTACGGCAGATTATCCTTGTTATGACTTTGGAATAAAAGGGGAGATTTCTTCGGATGCACACCCGTACCTTTTCCTTATAACAACATTGACACCATCGATTGAGAGTTACCGGATGCGTAAGGAAGCAGTGAAAAGCAGCAGAAATTTGAGAACTTTTAACTGGATTGATTACGCTTTAGCTAGGTATCAGGATATAATCTGATTCAAGAAAAGCAAATGGTAAATTAAGAATTGGTTTACCATTTCCCCGGAAAAGGACAAGTAACACACTTTTAAATCTAAATATCGGTTCAAATATAAAAGCTTACTCACATAACGTAAAAGTTTTGGTTCTGCTTGACTTCTCCAAGGCTTTTCACATGGTGTATCTTCAAAAATTATGTAGAAAGTAGTTTACTCCGACTGCAACGAAACATTCTTATTCTTATTTAACCAACAAAAGCCAAGCGGTTCAATTTAGCGATAAACTGTCTGACTTTCTACCTAATACCTCTCGAGTGCCTTCTTCATCTGGTGGCGCTACAGTCCGGGGTGGACCTGGGCCTCAACCAGTAAGCCTCTCCAGCCGGCACGATCTTTAGCCAGCTGTCTCCAACTGCACACACCAAGTCGATTGAGGTCCTTCTCCACCTGGGTGCGCCACCTTAACGTTGTCCCACTGGTTTGGAGTCGAAGACTCTTCGGACTGGAGCAGTGTTGTCCATCCGCTCTACATAGCCCAGCCATATGGATCTATATTAGGGCCTCTTTTTTTCTTTACCTATGTTTTTTTGTTCTCCCCAAACGTGTGCAGATGATGTACAACCGTGCTTAAACTACCCTCTCGATCTTATTCAGAATAGTGTGACAAGCATAAATGAAGACTGGGAAAAATTTGAATTTCAAATGAACTTTTTTAATGTTTAGCGATTTGAATTAATAGATTGGGTCTCTCATATTTTCCTACGATAAGTTTGAACAATTCATCTATTAAATATGTAGATGGAACGAGTAATCTTTAACGACGTAGGACAACCATATCAATTCTCTTCTTGAAACATCTATGGTGTACTTCGTACGCTGTGGGTAATATAATCATTCACTCCAGCAAACAACCGTTATTATTTGCAAAAACTCTGGTCATTCCGATCTTAATTTATGGCTACTAAATCTATTGCAACTGCAACTCAATAAATAGAAGAAAATTTAATGTTGTCTTTAAATATCTACGATTTAGATGCTTGTCACCACTTTCGAACTTTTTGTTCACTCGTCAACCACAGTACTATTTTCATAAGATTACATTAGCATCCTTGCATAGATCTCGCCAGTTGGTTCATCCTCGTACCACTTTATCAAATTCAGGACGTCAACTTTTCGTACGTGTGTGGAATTCTTTGTCCCGTTTTATACAAGAATGAGTGTAACTAGCGTGGAACAGTTACCTAGAAACTATTTCATTTTTAATCAATACACTTTTCTTAAAATTTAAATAGTAATTGAAATTTGTATAAATTTTTAATTAATTTAAATAAATTTATTACACACCAACAAGGGTACTGTAGCTCTATGTATCGTATAATAAGGTTATGACTAATTTATAAGATTTTGTATCTTACAGTTTAATGTCATAAAAATATAATAAATAAAAGAAAACGTAATTTCCAGTGGAATATATATATATATCGCACTAGCATAAAGCCCGCATGCTTCTCCGTAAATTTTAAGAACTACAGTGCCCCCTTTATAAGAAAATTGGCTGAAACTTACAACCGGTGGGGGGAAATATATCCATTTGGCCATTTAGTTTTATACGTACATATTATGTAGACTCCGATACGAACCTTACTTGAAAAAGGCTCAATACCAAAGCAATTTCATCCGTGCATATTAGTTCTTTTATTATTCGTTTTTTTTTTACTTTCCCTTTCTAGTATTAATCGCTTGTTTCTTTCCCTTTTGCATGTATCTTGCAACTCGTAGCACATGTCTGTAGCCCTCTAGGATTTTCTAAAATACCAAAAACTTAACATTCTGTGCATCAAAATTCGCCTATTTCGGTTCTCAACCCCAGCCGAGGAGTTAAGTGTGTCGTAGATAGCTAATCGTTTCTTTCATGAGCGATGTTAAAAATTGTGTTCATCAAGTACTTTTAATTCCTTCTGAAAATTCTGCACTATTTTTTCCAGATTAATTTACTTTAAGTGCTCGCGTTTATACTTCCTTATAAAAACGTGGGTTCTAAAACGGAGTCAAAATTAACGTACGACCCGGGTGGCTGTTCGATTCAAAGTGAAAGTTTTATTTGCGGTTTCTTAGGTGGGTTAACATGAACTGGGAAGATTTAAAATTAAATATGGCCGCTTTGGCGCGAAATTCAAATGTTATACCATTTGGCCTTATCTAATTCACAATTATTTTGGATTTGTTATTTATTTATTCACAATTTACTTTTGTTTTATTTTTCTTTATGTTTATTTATGATGTTAACTTTACACCTTCCAAAATCGAATTTGAATAATATTTATTTAACTTATCATAAGTTTTAGTCAAAATGCTTTTGAAAAGAAGACTAAAATGTTGAATAAATATAAAATAGCTGTAGCAGGCTAATCGGGAAGCTTCGGTGTCAAGTAGGGGGGCGGCAGTACACTTGCGCTTGCACGGCTCAGCTTGTCGGATGGAGTGGTTCTTGACCCCTTACTGGTACACCAACCATATGTTCAGTCAAAAAATATCTTGTCCCTATAGCTAGCTCAAGATATTAGAATACAGGAAAAGATAGGAGGTACATGAAAGCCTAATAAACTAATTCAGACCACAGCTAAGGATAGGACAGAGAAGAAGAGAACAGACAGGAAAGTTGAAGAAGAAAAGTGTGTTGACCCTATGCCTCTACCACCAGAAGAGATCGGAAGAGGGGTCGCGGAGCTAAGCTAACTAACCTAAACTTACAGCTATATATAACCGAAGTCTAATCTAACTTAAGACTACCAAGTTTAGCCCTAAGCCGAGTCCGCGTATTGCTATCTTAATTTGGCGATAGAGCTTCTTAAAGGGCCCCGGGGTTGGCATGTCCGCCCGCCCACCCCTCATGACAATTGACATGACTTTCGTGGAAGACGTTACGCAAGAATCTTGGTATAAAAGCTTACAAAACACAGCTGAGCCGAAATTAGTCACAAAGAGCACGACGTTACGTACCTTATATCACGCGAATCGCTGTGATGTCCGATATTAGTTTTGTCAGCAATTTATCTCTCTTTTGGCATCTGCATACGTGCTCGTGAATGTCCTTCTCGTTTTTGTGGAGCTGTCATGTAGTTCATACATTTTTCAATTTCGGTTGCCCTTGACTCATCTTTGGCGTTCACCGAGTGTAAGTGCCATCTCATTCCAAGTATGTCTCCATATGTCCCTACAGCCGTCAACAAAATTGTTCGTCTCACCAATTTATGTGTGTGCGCATGCCCATTAGAAGACATTTGCGAATTTCCTCACGCACAGATCATCCTTAACCTTTGTGCCATCTTCGAACACAAAAACCAGATGATTGATGACCCGCCGCATGTTGCTCATTTGTTTTGTCAGATCCTAATGAAAATTAAACACACTGCGGCGACCCATATTTGTTGCCACACACAACACGCACCAAAGCAATTCCTAAAAGTAACCCACACCGCAATCCATCATTTCGTTAATAGAGCACCGAGCGGCGAACGGCTAGCACCCCTGAACAGCAGCACTACGATCTCTTATTTTTTTCCCCCCTCGTTTTGTTTTATTTTCACTGTCATCCCTCATCGCAACACACTAATTCGTTGGCCAATGTCATCATTAATTTTCATTAAAGTCACCTGGATACAATCCCGCAGTGGGGCAGACATAGGGAGTAAATGATTTAATGTTCTTTTGGTCAGCACAGCTGACAATCCTTCGTCGGTGTCAACGGCAGCCCTTTCGACCAGCAGAGATTCATCATCCGCAACGAGAGACATGCCATCCATCAAAGAAGATAAATGATGGTCTAGCCATCTCTTCTAGGCTGTCCGCATGCACACACACGCACACTCGCCAAATGAATGGTTGTCCTTTCAACATCAGGAGGGGTTGGCAGCCGCTCCCAACACCATCTCGACCATCGGGTAGAGACCAGCAGTTGGTCAACATGTTGAAGGCTCTGACATGACATGAGACCCAGCTCTTCAGCCCACGACCACAACTTCTACAGGGAAGTCTGCCGCCTCTAAAGTCCATCCAAGTACATGAGAAGTGTACGACGTTGATTACTTACATATATGTAAGGTACATATGTACATAGATTCTGAAAGCAGCAAGTGGAGTAGAGAAGAAGAAGCAGGTGAAGGCGTATAAGCATAAGTTGAAGAGTAAGAAGAGCAATAGGACCCACTGCACTGCTGCACCGATAGAGGAAGATAAATCAAAAGAAGATGTCATAAAATTTACCATTATCATGTGACAGAGCATGTTGCATGTCGAAGGAGTAAACCATGGAGCAGGAAGCAACCAGGATATGAACATGAGTCCTGTCCACTGTCCATTTATGTCAGCAACATGATACTCTCTCCACTCGATATGTACATCTGGACAAGGTGGTCACTTGCACTGTCTGCCATCCATCGTGCGTCGTGGGCGTACTGCTACAATCCTCCAGCAGGAGACGTTGACATCACTGAAATGTACAAATGACGCCTGGTACATTGTGAAAATTGTCTCGATTTGTCCGGGTAATTTGAGAGCCAGTTGTGTGCTGTGGACATGTGAACACTCGAATGCGGGATGGACCCGAAGGACATGTGTGCTTATGAAAATAAATAAATTCTAGTCTTTTCCACTTCAAGGATTTCCAATTAAAGGCAACAAACAATAAGTGTCGCGCAGAAGAGTGCATGGGACTTCTTAAGTCACCTAATTGAATTGATTACCCTTAGCGCAATGCAAAGGCACGACCTTACTTCGCCGCAGTTAGAGCAACCATAAATCCTCATCATGATTCCTTGTTGCCGCGGTCGGAGTTCGAGTTCAGCATCGGGAGTGCTCATATGCAATAACTCAGCGAAATCACAATACACCGAAAATTAATACCACTGCGCGGCTGGCATATCCTTGGGATTGGGAGCTAAGAAGCGAAGGAAATGCTTCTTCTTCCTTCACTTCGCGAAAATGATTTACAATGACACTAAAACTATTGTGTGGCGGTTGCTTTCGGCGCGGCGTCTTGCTTGGCTCTGCTTGACTCTTTCTCATGGTAATGAGTGGCGGCGGCAGAGACTTATATTGGCATGCCACAACAACAATACGAAAGAAGAAGACGACGACGACAACGACAACGACGACGACGATGTCTGCGAAGAAGAAGCAGCGAATGGAAAGCGCGGCGGCAGTCGCAACCACTTTCAATACAGCTGCAATAAATAACCACAAATCTGATGATTTATTGGGTGAAACAAATCATAACTACTCTTCTTTTTATCTCGTGTCCTTTTTTTAAAATTTGCTTTGAGGTTTTATTGTGGTGAGTTATTGGCAGGGATTTGTATTCAGAACCGAGTGTAGCGCACACCATACGTCGGTTGAAATATTGACACCATGTAGACAACAATCGAGGAGGTACATCTAAGTGTATTTCTTAATTGATGAGGTATGACTCCGCTTATCTTTAGTTTACCACGATCTATAGGTACGTACCTTTGAAGGCACGCAATATGCACTCAGTTGAGAATTTCAGCGAATATTTACTGTGTTTGTATGAATGCGAGTGTCCCCACTTAAGGGGAGTCCCCTGTATGTATATGATTCACTATAGTTATCGATATGATAAATATATATAATATATATAAATATGTAACCAAAGGCGACGCGCTGTCATGTGACTTCTTTAACATCATCCTGGAGAAGAACAGTAGATGCAGGATCTTCCAGAAGTCCGTACAACTGGTAGCATACGCGAATGACATTGACGTGATTGACAGAAAACAGCGAGCAGTCAATAAGGCGATTGCTGACATTGAAACGGAAGCATCTAAAATGGGTCTAGCGGTGAATGAGAGCAAAACGAGATATATGCCGTCATCAAGAAAGGACATGCAACATGGACGTTTTGCACAGACTGTCATTGGGGATATACTTCGAGGTAGTCTACCTCGGCTCTGCTGTAAATAGCACGAACAATATCAAACGCTGTTTCTATGAGCTCAAGAAGCAATTGAGTAGTAGAGCAATCACTCGAAGGACCAAGCTGACTTGAAACTTGATCATGATCATCCCAGTCTTGTTGTACGGCGCGAAGGCCTGTGCAATCTCAAAAGTGACTTGAGCCTAGCCACGCGTCTGCAGATCCAACGCCTAAGATGGCTAAGTCATGTAGAGCGTATGGACAACTTAGTTCCGGCCCGAAGATTCTTCGACTCCGAACCCGTGGGACAACGTAACAGAGGACGCTCGCGTTTAAAGTGGCGCACCCAGGTAGAGAAGGACATCAATCAACTTGGTGTGCGACACTGGAGGCAGCTAGCCAGAGACCGTGCTAGTTGAGTGGCTTTTTGGTTGAGGTCTAGGTTCGCCCCGGATTGTAGCGCCAAATAAAGGAGATGATCAGAGCTTAGAGGAGAAATTCTGATACAGTGTCGCTACATAAATATCAGGACGGGAACTAATTATGTAAAGCTTTTTCGGTAATTAAAGCATGGTTGCGAAACCGTAAAAGCAGATTCCATCCCATCTTCCCATCGGCTTCACCAAGTGTGAGAGATTCCTTGGAGAAGTAGAGTAGACGTGATTCGAGCAAAGTTCGGCATACCGCGGTACATATTTTCAACATCGTTGCAATTGCAAAGCGTACAGATAAAGTGCTTGTTGCATAGGCAAGCTATGCGGGACATAGTTAAGTCCTAAAAGTTCAGTCCTTGCTCTAAATATGAGATTTATTTGAGTTTAAAGTAGTTACTTCTCCACAGTGATTCATTAAGAAGTTTATATATGAACCACGATGAAGAGCATAGCGCCCTACTTAAAAAGCGTTCGTACATATAATCACCTTGTCTCTTTATGCAGTCATAGAATTTTGACTTGGTTTCTATAATAAATTTTACATGTCTGGAAAGACCTTCAATTTTGAAGCACGGTCTTTTCGCGGGTTACGAAAAAATCCTTTTCACATTAGGTTGATAGCTAGTTTTGCAGCAGTTGCTTTCTCATTAATATGTCAGCAAGGTTAGATTTGACGTAATTAGAAAGCCTAGGTAGTTAAACTTTTCCACAACTTCGATTGCTTCACTGTCTAGATACCAATTTTTTTTCCTGTAAAGACCTGTTTCCACCAGCATTGCTGCACACCATAATTTAGACTTTAAGGTGTTTATCAGAGATATCAGATCCCAAACGTAGCAGTAGCATTTCATTTTATAAATTTCTAATTGGAGAATATGTGGATTGTCAACCCAAATATCTAAATCGTTCGCATACATAACAAACTTGACATCTTTATCTCAAAATACCCCTCGGTATAGATTTTGCTGTGATTGAAATAGAAGTTGACTTAGCACACATCCTTGCGGACCTCCGGTTTTCGTATCGAGAGGTTCCGATAATACACTACCATTCCATACGATGGCAGACGTCTGCTTGATGAGCTCTCCATCTTGAAAGACCTATGGTTGATAGTTTGTACAGTAGAGAGTTAATGTTGACAATGTCGAATGAAGTTTAGAAGTCTATAAAGAAGGCATGCAGCCTCTTTCGTCTTCTATGCGAACGCCCAAAGTTGAAAAGCCTGCTTGGAAAATGCTTAGTGTCATTTTCCTCTCCACCCATATAGTTGTATACAATTTGAGTGAAGGCTTTCCAAAAAGCAAAGAGAAGAGGTATACCTCTGTAATTTTCCGGTAGACTTTTGTCATCTTTTTGGAAGATAGCGAGAACCACGGATTTTAAAAACATCTCTGGTAAAATAGTAATATCTGCTCGAGGAATACAGGAGTGAAATGTTTTACGAATTCAGCTGGAATGTCATCCAGTGTTACCATAAGGATCCACTTGAGTTTAAAGGGACTGATTTTATTTAGCTTGACTCGGAGACTTCCTTAGATTTGACTAATTTTTCCAGAATAAAATGAACCTGACGTAATTTTATTTCACATTTTTGCAAAGTGTGAACTACGCTTTATTTTATTTCCTGGATGCTTTCATTTAAAGCTATTAATTTTTAATTATTTTTG
The DNA here is from genome assembly GCA_964034865.1 of Eristalis intricaria. Lineage (NCBI taxonomy): Eukaryota > Metazoa > Arthropoda > Insecta > Diptera > Syrphidae > Eristalis > Eristalis intricaria. The sequence continues at coordinate 13,652,779 of OZ035877.1, forward strand.
TTAATGTTTAATGAAAGTGTTTTGGGACTCAATTATTTTCAAAATTACTCGTTCTTGAAGCCTCTGGGACTCATAAAAATTTTAAACACGTGGCATGATGTTATCGAGTTCACACCTCCTAATAATCAGACTGTTTTTCAAATTAATTGGGAATATTTGCAACGATCGATGCTAGAGGTGAGGCTTTTGTTATAGTGCGACTGTTTCTTCTTGCATATTTGCTTGTAGGTGTTATTCGCTTATAGTAATATAAACACATCAGCATTAGTTTTCCTTATAATAATAATAATAATAATAATATAGGCGGCGCTGCAGTCCGAGGCGGACCTGGGGCTAGCTTCTCAGCAACCACTCGTGCTATTGTTCTTGCATGAGTGGAAGGGACCTACAGTTGAATGCCGATTCCGAAGCTTTTTCTAGACAGGAATACTCTTGAGCACAGTGACTCGAAAGAGGTGGAGCCGTGAATTATGTTAGGTGGTGGTAAATTCGGGGATCGAACATGGCACCCTCTGCGTAGGAGTCGACGCACTTACCCACTGCGCCACGGCGACCCTTATGAGGTTCAAAAACAAAAAAATACCTTTTCCTGAATTTCTTGCATGCATGAGCATGCCGTAATTCTTGCCCCTGAAGAAGAGGGAGAAGAGTTATAGCACGCAGCTCGTTAGAACACCACTAACACCATTCTCAATTCTGGGATAAAATCTTTAATTTGAAAACATAAAAAATACGCTTGAAGACTACATGAAAATAAGCATTCAAACTGTACCTGTACCAATATAAAAACGAAACATATTTCATTGAAAAAACACTTAACCTTATTCACAGCACAAAAGTCTCCGTACAATTGCTTATTTTTGATTTTCTTAAAACTAAAAGTAATAACAGTAACGAAAGAGTAATAAAAACAACATAGAGAAATAAATGTAAATATTCTTCATCGAATGCACCAGCTTAGAAATCGTGGCTGGAGAAATCTTGTTCCACTCATCAATCAAGATGGCCTTCAAGTCAGTCTTACTTGAAATTGGGCATTCTCGGATCTTTCTAAGTGGTCCCACATGTGCTCAATTGGGTTTAAGTCTGGATGATCTGTTTTTTAACATTGTATAGCAACCATTCTTTTACCAGAATAGATGTGTGCTTGGGGTCATTATCCTGTTGGAATATGAAGGTATTGCCGAGACCCAGTTTTTCAGTACTTGAATGTAGATTTTCTTTAAGAATATTCAAGTATACATATATGTTCATAGTTTATTCAATAAAAACTAGATTTCCAAAGCCGGAAGAGGACGGATTTGCTTATGTTTGCACCCCATTTTATTTTATTTAAAAAAAAAACAACGAAATTGCCATCCCAAAAAATTGCTGAAATACAAGTAAAAATTTTAAACTTACCAAAAAACCAAATAATCCTGGATCACACACTTTACATTGCCAAATGAAACACAAGACTGACATCTGTACGGCAACTCTTTTGTCTCGACTAACTTATAGCAGAGAAGGATTCTTGTCATAAATTGATTTAATTCCCTTTCTGTATTTTTTTAAGGATTTTTATTAATTCCTAGCAAAATAAGCTAATTTTTGACCAAGAATATACAATTATTCTGGACTGGACAAAAAAGCAGGCGATGATGAGTATAGCAATTTTGTGAATTTCCATAATAATTAATTGAATCGAACACTTCTTTACATAAAGTATTTTAAACTGTATATATTTTAACATGTGTTTGTATTTCACTTCTACCTTAAGACTTCCGTTCTGTTTGAGATCTATCTGAAAACTAACATATCCTACATCAGTACTTCATAATGAAACTTTAGCTACGGCACTATTGTCTTATCAGTTGCACAGGCGATCGCTTATTATTTCAATGTTTATTGTGTTTATTGAGGAAGTGAACTTAATAAACATGTGTCTATGCGTTTCAAAGGATCGCGTGTGCATTACATTATCATCGGTTTTTATTGCTTACGCCACTTTTATAACAGGATACTGTAACATATCACTTCTGCAGCCTGTTACGGTCCTGAGGATAATGTGTATAGACGACATACGACCTTCAGACAGAATGTTACATTCAATGGGACGATGTTAGATGGGAATTAAAATTTGCGATGTAGAGCTGGCCGTGGCGGCTGTTGCGGTGTGGGTATGTGCCTCAAGCCCATCCGCATCTGAATTTAAGTGTCATGGTTCGATTCCCGGCTGGTAGGACCAAAAGCTGTTCGGAGATGGCTTAAGACTGTAAGTCCCTTCCACTAGTGAAAGTACAATAGCATGCACAACACGACAGGTTTATGGGAACTAGGTCCTGGCCCTCTACGGGCTGTAGCGGCACCCATATGAGCAAAGTTGCTGCTGCAGACGTTAAAAGTTGAATTAATGCATCCGAAAGCCTGAAGAATAGCACAAAGCACACTAGATTAGGTTAGGTAGGGGGCTGCTAGTGCATTCACCAGCACACTTAGACCATGCTGGTCTATTGTGATACCCACAGTCAGAGCACTTCCACTGATTGACCACTCCAGTTGATAGTGTCGTTAATTTGATCCCAACGGCTAATAGTGACTGGACCAGATTCGAAAACCAGATAAAACAAAAACGTATTAACTTTGCTTTCACTGGGATTCGAACAGGGACCCTGCTAACTAGGAGCAGGCATTCAATCAACTCACGCACAAGGTGATCGGGAGGGATCATGTTTTGAAACTGAATGAAGCTTTGGTTTTTCAAACCAACTTTTATGCTGAGCAGAAATACCTCGGACAGGCAAAATATACGTTTTAAGCAGCAAATTGACACGAGACGGATATATGTACACATATATATTCTCAAACCTTCTGTTCCATATAAAAAAGGACTTAGACTACGCAGAAGGGTAGAGCGTTTACTGTCAATTAAATCGCGAATAGTTAGGCGAGCGATGACGGGTATATAGTAAACAAAAGACAGTACATCTATGTACTAATGGGCAATGTTATTTGAGAATAATGTACATATTGTACTTTATGTGCAAAATCAAATTTGAAAAACGAGGTAATTTGATTCAACCAACCCCATGCATCGTTCGATTGAAACAGTGCCTAGGGTCAATTGAAACACATGCAAATAATATACAAAATGAAATAAATGAAAATATTTTATTATTTACTTAATAACATTTTGCGACTTGTAATCGCACAGTTTAACATCCATTTTTTTTTATTAAAATTCAAGTCATCCAAGTTTGGGGCTTGTGAACAATGTGCTACATTATATATCCCCTCTCACACTTCTAGTGGTTCGAGAGTTAAAATAGAAGGTGTTGGCGGGCCATGAGCTGCTTAGATTTTATTTACAGGATTTGTCCTATCTATGACAAATGCAGGTGCAAAACGTGAAAGCCAAATTGAATGCTGGATTGTGTAAGAGCAAGCGGCATGCAATCCCTGCGATGTCATAAGTTGGCATTGTCTTGCCGGGATGACTACGTATCCATGCATCGCAGGTCGACTTTACAGCTTTCTTCAACGGGCCTAATACAGATCGGTAAACAGGTTGATGTTCATATGAGCAATCTCGAGGGAAAGATAGCATCACATGGGAATTTGCCTTGCAAAAATCTAGCGCGTTAATGTGAATCTGTGAATCGTGGTTATCAAGTACAAGTAAGACTCCATGTGAAGAGGAAGCATTTATTTCTTTCTGGAAGTGTTCCAGAAAATTAATAAATGTTTCACACTGCATCCAGTCAGATCGATTTGAATTTCAAGCAAATCCTATTGAGCTATCCATGATAAAGTGATCTTGATACCGCACTTGCGGAATGACGTAGAATGGAGGAAAAGCATTTCCGTTTGCGTTGACTACAAAGGCCACGGTGACAAAAGTACATTGGTTCACTCCATTCCTTTCAGCCACGGTTCTTAACGCGGTTTGTACGTAAATAAATCGGCCTGACGTCTTATGGTCTTCCTTTGGTGTACCCTTGGCATATTTAAATAAGAAAATTAAATAAATCGTATAAAAAACGTTTCCCTTTTTTTACAAACACCTTCTCTATGGAACTCCCCTGAAATAAAGCACTTAATTGCAGTTAAAAAAAGTAGTAATGTAATTTTTTAAATTATCGTTATACATACTTACTCTTCTTACACTAGTTCTCCCTTCCTTTCCATTGCCATCATAACCCCGTCCATATCCTTCTTACTTTTATTTTGTTTAAGATTAGTTTGTAGGAAAACAGAAAACAGTTTGCATATATGTCTTGCTTGTACGCCGAAACAAATTGAATTGAGTTCTTCTCTTATTTTTCTCTCTCTCTTTTTAAACATTTTTATTTTTCAATTCAACAAAACTCACATACTAGACCCAATGCTTAGAACTAATTAGAGGAAAAATGTTATTACTTCTAATTTACTATTTCCTCCAAGCTTAATCTAATCTTTTCTAATTTCTTTCGACCTAACTAAATATAAAGTAAAAATGTTCACTGTACAACTTGGGCTAACAATTTAAAAAAAACCGAAATTCTTTGCGTTTCCTCAATTGTTTTAACGTGATAACCAAACATCCAAAGAGCGAAGATCAATTTTGGTTTTAAGATGGCCAAGTTGGACAGATTTAGCTCAGGTTCAGACCCTCCATGTGTCGCTGGCCTTATAAGTAAGCAATAAAAGAGTGGCGGTCAGAACAATTTTAGTGAAGACACCAACAATAAGCAAAAGGAAAAAATCATTTCTAGTCTAGTCCCTTTCATCTCACTTCAAACGTGTCAAATCACACTCTGAGCACTTGAAAATATAAGAAAGAAGCACCAAATGGTTTACATAGATGAAAATCCTTCAAGATGACTGATAGGAGGACGTATACAAGTATGTGTTTGCACACGCACGGATACTTAACGCATCCATGTCAATGATGTAATGACAAGTGACACACCCTATCTCTGCAATCAGTTGAGAAACCCTCTGACAGGATTTGGAGCATCAATGGGTACGGCAGATACGGCAGCTGTTTTCCAATTCACTTATCTCATCCATCAACCGTGTGATGTCAATCACTCGAGCAGTAGGTACACGCCTCTCCATGAGAACACAAGATGCATTCAAAGAGATCCCCGTCGATAAGATATCCGGCGGTAGCAGGCACTTTTCATGTCCCGCTGAAACTAATTTCAACTATCAACACATCTTCCTTTGCGCTCGAGTGGATTTTGCACGGGTATTACCCAAGTCCCATTGTTCGTCTACAAAAAAAAGACCACATTAAAGGATAACGCTGTCACTTTTGACAGACCACAATGAGTTTGTTCTCGCCACTTGAGCAGGTAGCTGAAGCGTGTAATGCTCAACCTTTTTGGGGATGATTTTCTTACGAGCACAACCAATGTCACCTGAGATGGCTTTCATGATGCAGATTTGTGTTCCCTTGTCAGCGTTAGATTTCACCGCGCAAAATATCCTTATTTTTTTTTCTTTCATTCGTCTTTTTTCCCAGCATGTACCTAGCACATGTGACAGTCGTCAGACAGCAATCTTGATGCGTTCTGTCTTCAGTCTCGCACTGAGGCTCGGAAATGAAATCTTGTCTTAAATAATTTTGATGCCTCCACATACGCCCCCGATGCCTTTGACAGCGCTCTGGTTTACTCGTACTTGAAGGAATACCATCCGACTTCCTGTATTGGGGGTACTTGCGTTTGTGCTTGATTTTCAAATTTTTGTGCATGAAATGGGAAACATGAGAAACAGGATGAGCGACAGCTACACTGAAAGTTGACACGTTATTTCGTTTCGTGTTTATATGTACACATATTTTTTTTCTTCATATTTCATTTTTTTTTGCCTAAAACTCGCTCCAGGCAGACAGTGGAAGATGGATTGTAGTGGGGACGGAGAAGATGATATCCATACAAAAAGAAGGAAAAGGATTCCCAAAGTGGGAATATGTGTTCCACGGAAGTTGCACAAAGCATCTTGCTGTAGATGGAAGGGGGGGAAAAATGAAGCAAAACCCCGAAGGATAAAGGAAACTGAAATGACAGCTACCCCGCTGAAAGCTGTCAGAGAGAACAAAACGTACATTATCGCGCGACATATCATTATGTATTATTATTATTACTTGTCTTGATGCTGTGTCACTGCTGCTTTCTTCGTGTATCATGTGCACGCCGAGCGAAGAAGTGATAAATATGAGTATGAAGGAAGGAGCGTAAAAACGCAATTCAATAAACCAGGCGAAAAGAGTGAAAAATAATAATGATAGTAGTTATGCTGTGAAGAAAAAGGAGGAGTAGGAGTACCAGCAGGCGGCGTGGCGCGGCTGTTGTAGCGACGACGTTGATGAGTGATAGCAAAGCGGATGGATGAATGAACGAGGTAGCAGGAGCAGGCGTTACTTGGTTTCGGTTTTGTTGTGAGCAGCAAAAGCAAGCAAGCAAGCAGTCAGTCAATTCCCTTGTCAGAATTGTGCGATGGCATGTCTCTTGCAAATAAGGACACTTCCTTTTTTTGCAGCGTCTCTTGGCTGATGACATGCCTGAGAAGATTGTCCTGTGTGTACACTGTACGGTATGAGAACGTATTCTCATCCTCTTGACAGCATTTCTTTTCATGTCGTTTACCTGTCAGTCGCTTTTTCGATTTCTATTGTTTGACATTTTTGGTGTTGAAGAACGACAATGAGAACGATGGGGATGACGTTGACTATGAGCGATGATGGTGGTTGTTAAGTATATGAAGCGGTAGCGATGTTCTTGACATTCTAAATATTTGTGAGTGACGTGTAACACAAAAAAAAAATCATTTTCCGAAATGAGTGATCATTGAGAAAGCGATTTTTTATGATTACCTGTACGTCTGTAGAGTCTGCGTGATGATTTTTCGTACGAACGAGTATTTTATTGAGCCAGATTGAAACGAGATTGGTACACACGTTTGCCAGTCTTTTCACTACAGATTTTGAAGTTTCAAATCAATACCTACTGCCTGTTTATCGATTTTAGGGCCGCATGTGACAGTATTTAAAAAGACAAGTGGTGTAACGAATTCCTGTAGGCATGTTGTCTGTCAACTAATAGCATACGCCAATATCTTCGAGTTCATCAGAAGGATAAATCTGGCTGTTAGGGGGTATTTATTAGCCAGGAAGTAAAAGATAGAAAAATAGGAAGCAAGGAAAAAGTACAGTGTGGGGCAAATACAAGTTTCCTCTTAAAAATGCAATTAAATTAAGAAAACCAAACTTTTTCCATGTTATAACTTTATTAGTAAAAACAAACTTTCCCGTTCAAGCGGCTGCCTCGGCTGGCTTCGCAATAACGCATTCTGTCACCCCAATTTTCCATGAAATTGTTGATGGTTTCGGGCTGTAGTTTACCGATTATTTGGATGATATTGGCCGTAAGTGCTGGAATCGCTTCCTGATTGTTGGCACTCAATCCATGTCACATTGTTAGGATTGGTCATTCACGGTTATGGGCTGTGTAATACATAAACCAGAGGTATTTCAAATCCATGTTGTCAATTTATTAAGAAAATAATCGTTATCTTAATATTTGTAGAATAATTTTTTTAAAAATAACTAAAACGTAATTAAAATATTAATTGTTTATATATTTATAAATCACATCCGCGTTAATGTCAATGAAACTTCTTAGCCAAGTAAGAAAAAAAAATATTTTCAAAAATAAACTATTTTTTTTGTAAGAACTAGTTTTTGAGTAATGTTTGTTAATAATAATAATATCAATAATATGGGTAGCGCTACAGCCCGTAGAAGACCAAAGACTAGCTTCAAAATCTACAATTTTGGGATCAAATTTTCATTAAACAACAGATTAGTACATTTGTTTCCTTTTTGCAACACACACTGTGTGTTTCATTAAGCTTTTTACTATATAAGTAATTTAACAGCAAGTAATTAAGACCGTTCGTGAGCTCTACGAACTTAAAATAATGGGAGGTAGTACGGCAGAAATGATGTCCGAAAGTTCTACCAACGGCTAAAACAACTATCCAATGGATATAAAATTCGGTCAGAAGCCTGTCGTGACGCAGAGGGACAACTCGTAGTAGATTCGCAGTCGACTCTGAGAACCTGGAAATATAATTTCTGTAGACTATTAAACGGTGAGGAAGACTCCAATAGCACTGTCAGGCAGAATGTTCCACTCAACGCAATTGACGATGATCGACGAGATCGACGATTCCGTCCCCCGACCTAGACGAAGTCGAGATAGCGATATCGAGACTAAAGTCGAATAAAGCTGCTGGTGCAGACGGACTGTCTGCGGAACTATTTAAGGCAGCTGGAGGTGAGCTGGTAAGTTACATGCACCAACTCACCTGTAAGATATGGTCGGAGGAAAGCATGCCCGACGAGTGGAACCTCAGTATCGTTTGCCCGATCCACAAGAAAGGAGACCCCATCAACTGCGCCAACTATCGAGGGATAAGTCTCCTCAAAATCGCCTCTCTGTCGTTTTGTGTGATCGCCTGAAACCATTCGTCAACAACCTGATAGGTCTTTATCAGTGCGGTTTCAGGCCGGGGAAGTCCACCATCACATTACAGCAGATCCTGGAAAAGACCCAAGAGATGCAGATTGACACCCACCATCTTTTTGTCATTTCAAGGCCGCATATGACAGCGTGCATAGGGATGAGCTATACAAAGCCATGTCTAGTTTTGAAATTCCTGCCAAACTCGTCAGGTTGTGCAGGATGACGATGTAGAATTCTCGCTGCTCCATCAAGGTCCGTAACGAATTCACCGAAACCTTCAATGTCAAAAAAAGTTTTAGACAAGGCGACGCGCTGTCATATGACTTTTTCAACATTATTCTTGAGAAGACCGTGCAGAATTCACACGCTAATAGAAGAGGCACGATCTTCGAAAAGTCCGTAACTCTGCTAGCATACGCGGATGACATTGACGTTATTGGTATTGAAGCGGAGGCGCCCAAAATGGGTTTAGCGGTGAACGAGAGCAAAACGAAGTATATGCTGTCATCAAGAAAGGACGCACAACATCGACGACTAGGCCAAAACGTCACCATAGGCAGCTATAACTTCGAGGATGTGAACGACTTTGTTTACCTCGGCTCGCAAGTAAACACTACGAACAACACCAGTACCGAGATTGAACGCAGAATTACTCATGCCAATCGCTGCTTCTTTGGGCTCAAGAGGCAATTGAGTAGTAGAGTCATCTTTCGAAGGACCAAGCTAACATTATACAACATCTTGATTATCCCTGTCCTGCTCTATGGTGCGGAGGCATGGACAATCTCAAAAGCGGATGAAGAAGCACTTGGTTCAACAACGAACTGTACGGGTTGTACAGCGGCATGAGCCTAGTCAGACGTCTACGGATTCAACGCCTAAGATGGCTGGGGCATGGAGAGCGGATGGACAACACTGCTCCAGCCCAAAGAGTCTTCGACTCCGAACCAGTGGGACAACGCAATAGAGGACGCCCACGGAACCGATGGCGTACCCAGGTGGAGAAGGACCTCAATCGACTTGGTGTGCGCTGTTGGAGACAGCTGGCTAAAGATCGTGCCGGCTGGAGAGGCTTACTGGTTGAGGCCCAGGTCCACCCCGGACTGTAGCGCCACCAGATGAAGAAGAAGTATTAAGACATTATTTACATATTAACCGGATTTATTATAAGACGGGAGTATAAATTCGAACACGTTTTGATTCGCCGCATCCCGCGATTCTGAATGACACGCCATTTTCTTCCAGTGCGGTTTGCATTAGCAATGACAATAAATAAATCGCATGGACAGTCAGTGTCAATCTGGCAAGTTCAGTTTTCACATTGCTTTCATTGTATGTCACCTGTTACGGTGATATATTCGAACATATTATTCAACACTTGATTATATTTTTACTCTCTCGACCTTAGGCACCATAGAAAGCTTTATCTGATTTTGTTCACTTTAGAGCTGTATGCAAATAGAAATGCTTAAAATTTTGAAAAACATATCCAATAATACGCGCGAAAGAGTTTGGGAAGTTGATGTTGGAGTTAACCAAGGCTGTTCTCTGAGTGCAAACATTTTCGAATTAGTTGCAGGCTACATATCAACACATCTGCCAACGGGTATAAATTATGGGAGTATTACTTAATGCAGATGATAATTTTATTATTATTCCACTAATCTACAAACATTGATAATATAATATAATAACTCAGACGCACATTCTTAGAACCATCTGGAAGAAACGCCGTCGGGCTCATAGCTTTCATATTTTCAATAATTCAAAAATACTTCCGTTAAAACACTTATACTTTTATAAAATCCTAAAAATGTTTTTCTTTAGAACTGGGAATTTACTTAATCAGAATCTCTCTGATTACAAGCTTCGTAGCTTCCACTCCACGTCACAACACTCATATCTTCTTGAATTTATATAAAGCTGCAGCTGTAGACTATTTAATAGTTATAAATAGAAGGTTAGTTACGAAACAACTCTGATTAGATCATTGATACAGATTTAAAGAGCAATTTTTTCAATTCTTGGTGGAATATACAAGAATTTTGAAGACTTCGCTTCGCTTCGCGAAGTCTTCAAAATTCTTGTATATTCCACCAAGAATTGAAAAAATTGCTCTTTAAATCTGTATCAATGATCTAATCAGAGTTGTTTCGTAACTAACCTTCTATTTAAACTCATTTTCACGCTTGTGGTAACACCCACAAAATTATACAGAAACATACACCCAACATGTCCAGATATGTCATACGTTGTTGGTTGATTGATTGGTTGTTTCTGTCAATTGTTTTTTTGAATTGTTTGAAGTGCTTACTTAATCAAGGACTAATCTATAAATTTGATGCCTTTACATGAAAAATAATCCACACTTGAAGACTTCAACAAACCGTAGAAGGTTCACCCAGTAACACCGACTGTTGATAATCGTCCACCAAGTGCCCAAGAGGAACGAGACAATCCTGCCAAAATCAAGCAGAAAGGAAATTGTTACATATGTCCCAGACGGAGACCAACACGAAAAGTCTACAAGGAATGGAAAAACCCAGTTTGTGGTGAATATTCAGTGAATATAACTGAATGTGATAAATGTGCCTCCAAAAATAACAACTATTTTTATGCTTTCCTTTCCAAATAAATTAAAAAAAAACAATGTCAATGAATAAAAAATATGAATTTATAATGAAACAACTGCTTTTCTGCATCTCCAGCTAACAATTTATATACTTTTTTCTATGCACACCCGGGTGTGTTGGCTGTTGATAAAAAGGAGTTGCGAAAACTGCTTGTTAATCTTGACCCAAAAACAAAATTAATGTTTTTTTTGAAACGTTAAAAACAATTTCCTAGGAGCCTATGGAAACCCTGAGTCGATACGGCACCTAGAACTCAAAATATATCGATTTGAAAATAAAAATACACAGACAAGGGTTAACATTGATTCATCCCCAACCAACTTTTGTACTCAACATAATATATTGATATTTGCCCACTTTTTCTTTTATGTATTTAACTCTATGGATGTATCTTGCTATGCCTTCAATAGCATTGGTATGATGAATACTAAATGGCTGGACTATTATGTTTAATTTTATTATTTTATTATAAGATACGTTGTATAATAATTAATCTTTAGACAGATGCAAATTAATATGTGATTGATTGTAATGGAATAAGAAAAATAAATATCTTACTTGCAGAGTCACATCAAAGCATATACGTTATGATAAACAAACGGGCTAACTTTTAAAAAATTTGAAACCTAAAAGTAAACCTTCAACAGTCCAATATAATGATAGTTGCTAACAGACAATCTTAACTCAGAGAAAGCGAAAAATGGCTCCTTAAGGATGCCAACGAATTATTATTACGCCAAACATGAACCTCAATTTCCATCTGGAAAAAACAATTAACTTGTCCTGCATGTCATTTTTCTGCCAGAGGTGATTGTATGAAATTTTTTTTTTTGGCAGAAATATCGCAGACGCTAACTTTGAGCTATTTTCCCCATATTTCACTTATTGACTATTCTTATGCTAACTTGACTTATGCAAACTCTGCCATTTTTATATGTTCGATCGTTTTGCTTGACGACATGTAGTGTTGTCGGATTTGGGGGTGACTATGTGGCAGGAAGGTAGCAAAACTTCCGAATGTTCCTGCGGTCAGGTGCTCTTATTGAACCCAAACCAAAGATCAGGCCATTAGTTGTCACAAATTCACGATACTTTCAGTGACCATGGGCCATAACGCCATCTCTCATGTCTAGGATTCGAGAGTGAGCTAAATTACAATTAATCATTCTAATGCACCTGACTTTCGAATTTATCAAATGCATCCACCGATGGTTGTCTGGATATGTCCACGATATATATTGCACTGAATAGCAAGTGAATGTTTATTAAACACGCAATTTCAACGAATACACAAGCGATGCTTGCACGTTTTCTTTAGTCGACACCATAATGTCAAGCGGAATATACGTTCGCAGCCATGCTCCCTATTCGATATGCCAATTACTTTTTTTGACAGCTCAAAGATACAAACATAAAGAAATTGTTGCTGTAATAAACTCTCCATTACTGAATTCATGAACCAAGTGCTGCGACTGTGAGTTACAACCAGATGACCCAGCACGACATTGGAGGCGCACACGAAACGTATTTATGGGGTGTGTCCTTCAGATAAGAGTCAACCTCATGCGGAGACCACTGAGAACTAATGTCCCCCATGGTGCAAGTCCAACCACTCTGAGATGATGTCGATACAGTCACACACTGTCGTATCGCAGGGGGTCGCTGTGCAGAGGGGTTCAATTGCACCACACGTCCTTCACATCAGAATTTTTCTGCGAAAATTGTTCCAATCATGGTTTGCGACAAAAACACTAACCCCTGTGACTGACAGGAGACCCAGTCTGCAAAAAAGCAAAAAAAAAAGATCAATTGAACCCGCTACACAGCAGAGTGCACACAGTTCAAGCTAATTCGGCTTGATTAACACGACATGACATAACTGACATGACAATTTTCGATCCCTGTCCCTTACAGCTAGGATAATTCCCATTGACTTACGCTGCTTCCAGTAAGCGAATCTCTTTGCTGGTGTCAAATTGCTCTCGAGGGCTGAAAAAAGAAGACACAGGCAAAGTGGACTTCTCCAAGTGGATTCACTGAATAACAAGCATGTGAAGATTTTTGACCGAAATTATTTTGACACCTCTCTAGAGAGTGAAAGAAAAGGAGGAAGGCGACAGCCGCAATTTAAGTACTTTCTCCGGCCCTGAATCAGTGTGAACAGCCGCATGTACACACTTTCGGTGAGTGTGTATGCCTTTGGAGAGATAGGAGGGCTTTTCTTAATGTTCGCTCGTTTCCTTTTTGAATTCTGGAGCAACTGGAACTGCCCGGTATATATATACAAACATTTTTTTTTTTGACGGGACATAAATTTAATGTGACACTTTACAAAACACAAGTATTTTGTCTTGAATTAGCCTCGAATGCGATGTTAATGCGTTTCGACATATTTGTTGGAGTGTGTATGCGGGGCGAAACGTCAGACCGAATATGAATGGTGACAGTTGTTGAAATTGAAAGCATGTTTGGCTGGATGTCAGTGCTGTGTGCATGTGGGCCGGAGTCGGAGTGGAGTGTTCTGATAAAAATGGGCACTGAAATGCGAAATGAAAAATGTTGTGAAGTATTAATGTGACAATAAGCTGTCACCTTCTATATGAATGGCATATAAGGCGGTATTGGGTGTATGAGTAAATATTTGAATGAGGGTTCTGTGATTGGTAGCGACATGCAGGGTTGTTGCAGTCCTAAGTGAGGAGGACGATGAAAATGATTTACTTTCAATTCAGAACCGATTTCATGTGCATTGGTTCGTTCGATAAGTCAGCGACAGGTCTTTTTTATGCATTGCGTCAATAGATGTGGAATATTAGAAAGATACCATTTATTCTCCTGAACACGTCAATAGCTCTCCTCGTGGAACTTTTCTCAGGTATTAGCAATTAAGGTCTATTCACAGTGGCGCAGTCAGACAGGTGTATTTTGTTGGAAACACTGAAATACATAATAATAATAATATGGGCGGACAGCCCGTGGTGGACTTGGGCCTAAGCTTCTTAGCAACCACTCGTGTTGTGCGTGCTTTTGTTTTGTCACGAGTGGAAGCTGTAGGTCCCAGCTGTATGCCGACTCCGAACGGCGAAGTTGAGAAGCTTTTTTCAAGACAGGATTACTCTTTGAGCATTCGAGGTGGATCTGTGAATTATGTAAGTAAATTGGAGATTCTAGCCTGGCACCCTCTGCATAGAATTGACGCACTAACCCACTACGCCACGGCGACCCACATTTAAAAAACATAGAGCACAGCAATTATTTGTATCGGAATCTACACTCATGCTCATACAATTAAGCCACATATGGGTATGAAGTACCTGCTGTATCACATCTACTTCCGCCGTTCCGCTTTATATTCTTTGTTTGGATTATACTGTCCACTGTTCCACATATCGATAAAGTGTTTTCTTGCTCTTTAGCATCCTTAACATATTTCAGCTCCATTCATTACAACAGTAGCAATTGCTTCGGCGAGTACTTCCCTATCGCATATGTGGCTTAATTGTATGAGCATGAGTGTATATATTGCTTGAGCATTATTCAACCGACAGCTCGCCTGTCTATTTGATTTGATATTCTTATTCGAAACATGGAGGCCCCACCACACACCAGAAGTGGAGGAACAATCACAAATGGACATCTACAGGCGAACTTGATTCAAGATATCGTGCCGAGTTTACAACAAAATTCCAGAGCTCGAAGTTCATACTTTTGTATGGGTTAGAACAGGAGGCATGTCGTCAGATTATATTAAAGGATGCGCAGAGTCGCGCTTAGTCTAAGTAGACGTATTCTGATACAACGCGGACGGACAACTCCTTAGCTTGGATTCAGATGGTACTTATGACAAAACAAATACTGCTGCTTAGCTCGTTGAGATTATTGAAAGTGGGCCCGTAAATCCAAGTACCCATGACTTACGCTACGCGAACAGAGGAGGTGATGCGTGGTTTCTACCTAACTTCCGGCAGTCGGTAACCATTCAGTTCAGGACGCCGTTGTATAAGGCCTCGGCGGATACGAAGAAAAATTGGCGAAAGTTCTCTCTCGTGGTACCACTGGCGCAAAGGACTGTAGTCAGATACCTGGGGATCTGGCTAGATCAATGTCTATAGTTTAACAAACATGTATATGCTGCTCTGGCCGGTCCGAGGCTTTTATGGTCTTACAAAGATACTGTTTTACAACAGCCAACACGATGCGAGGGCTAAGGTAATCTGCTACAAAGCCCTCATCCGTCTAATGCTCTTTTATGGCTGTCCCGTGTAGTTCAACGTGAGCGCAAGCTTAATGGAAAAGATTCGGTTGTTCGAGCGGGCTTGTCTTAGGGATCGCCGTCGTCTTTATCGAACTCCAGAGTCCCAGTACACAAAATTCTATTCCAATGAGATCTTATACAACAGGGCAAACCTTGAACAGTGGAGAATTTCCCGGTGAAGTTGATTCGAGGTCAAACTGCCAGAGTGATGAACTTGGTTAAAAATCTGATAGCATGCAAGCCAATTGCGCAGAGTCCGGTTATAACTGTTGATAGTCTAAGCAGGCAGAGTGACCGTCTATGATTTAGTGGTGGCCATATTTCCCTTGTTTTGGGGCATGTGGTGCCTTTTAGCCATTTATGATTGGCAGTTTTAATTTTGTGTATCTCAAGAAGATCGACTTGACTTTGAGAGTAGGTTGTACTACACATCGACTTTGCAGTTGGACTGTCGGCACTATGACTCATGCTCAGCCATGTCGTCAAACGACAGTCTACAATTAAGGTTTTTTTTTGGAACTGAACTGGGCACTGAACAAGCATTTAATTCCAGCCAGATTCTCCGAACAGTGATATCCCTTTTAGATATAACATCATTCGTGAAGCATGACATTACCACTTCCATCGCCATGGTTTTTGTGGGGAAAACGCTATAGTGATCAGGAGAAATAATAGACAAAATATAATTGCCATCTTATTCAAGGCTATTCTATGGTGACCCAAGCCAACTGAAAGACATGCCCACAGTTTCTGTTCATTGCCATCGACATCGACAGTTCCGGTTCCGGTTGATTTCATGACGATAATAAGTTGGATTCTCACCACAGTCTTAATGCAATTTCGGCTTTCTCAGTAGTTGAACTATTCTGGGTTCCGTTGAAGGTTGGAAGCACCTCAAGCTACGGATTGATCTCTGCAGACCCGAGTTTTCTCCAGCAGTGGAAAAACTAATCCTCTATAAGAAGCAGTGCTCTTTGGATTTAAGTCCTACGAGATGATTTTCTTATCTGGGAATCGGTTCGACAGAACAATTTGTTCAGACAGAACGAGATTTGTATTCGCATTCTGAATTCTGGCCAAAATCATTTCTGGATGGGATTTTTTTTTTTAATTCATTTTTATTTCTCAATTCATAACGTATATTCTTACATACTAGACAAAAATGCTTAAACTAGCTGGACTAACAAAGAATCTATTTTAACTTACTGGCCCTCGGCGGGCTCTCTAAGCTAAACTTAATATTATACTATGTCTTTCGACTTAACCTAACTGCTTGTTTAACTCTGGATGGGACACTTTGACAAAGTGTCCAACACACTCTCTTCAATCCTGTATGCCACTATTTCATAGGGTCCAAAAGAGGAGTCCTAAAATATGTTCTTCTTGCAATCATTTTCTTAGAAATGGTCGATTATATGATTTTAATTTAATTTTAGACATTTCTTCACATCCTACCACCCATAGTACATAGTACTTGAAGGATTTTCCGGTGGCATTCACTTGGATATTAAGATGGCAAATATTTGATTGGCAACTAATCCATTAGTCTCTTTCATAAACTTTCCTAGATGAATACGCACAAACGTGTAAAATACATTGCAGCGTGTCATGCTAAATACAATCAAATCATATTTGTGGTTCAATTGTCGTATATCTCACAATCTAAAGTATACTCAAGCTCATACAATTTTGAAGATGTCATTTCCTAGTTGCGGTGAAATGTTCAATTGGATTGTGTTTACTGTGAAAACGCCAGTCGTATCATTTCCTCTGACTGCGCCCGTTCTACTGTCACCTCGCATCAAATTTACGACTTAATTATTATCAGTCAATATTTAATGCTATCAATAAAATGTTTTAAAAAGCCATACAGACAGATCTCCGCGTAAGTGGTTCTATCCCACCAACTGACCGATCAATAAAATTTCATTTAAAATGGCAGCGATTATGTATCAACAGACCATTAACGTCACCGTGTAACGACGACGCGACGGGACAGCAACGCATTCGTTGCTGTACTCGCCTCTGAGTGGGACATGAAGAAGTTATCCGCAGCGTCATCGTCATTTGCACTATCACACGCCAGCTAAATCCTGAGATCGCTAATGTAGTCAGGTTATTTGATGCTCGTATTAAGAAAACAGCACAGAAGCGTGTAAGTTCGCTGTGAAGAGTTCAGAGGATTGCTGCACGGCGTCATAAATTTTCTAGAATATATAGAGAAGTCTTAAAACGACTCACTACCATCGTAGGACGCGCCCATTGAGGGGGACCGGTTCGTTAATTGGTGGCGCTGATCAACCACTGAGGAATCGTGCCTTACTCTTGTCTGTACAAGACAAGAACGACAGACATTTCATGTGACATAAATTCAATTGTACTTGACAATAAGAATCTTTCAATTGGTACCGAGCTTACTAGCAACACTAATATGCGTCTACATCTTGTCATCACTGTCCAATCCAACCCTTCAGTCGCAGGTCGTAAATTATATGACTTCTCCCCATCCTCCCTTCCTTTCATTCGAATTTGAAGTGCGCTGTCACTCAGTTTGACATTTAAACGATGTCAGCAGATTGCATCCCCCTGTACTTAGCACGACAAGTAAATACCAGTCTTACCACAAATTATGGTCCTTTTCACTCGATTTTATTATCCACCCCATGTCAACTGAAATAGGAAATCCATGGTGAAAAAAAAAGCAGGAGGAAAACGTCTGCACTTGGGTATGCGTTGCAAACGCAGTATGTAGACATTCAAATGTCAGCGTCCTGTTACAACAGTTGACATTCACATGGAAATGAATAGGAAGGATGGATGGGAACGTGACACCTTCCTGTCAACCAGTTGAAGGCAATTATACTCGAACAAAAAGGGACGTAAAACCAGAACACAATACAACACGTCAGAGAACCACTACAGCGGATGTTTGTATGATTGCGCATGTGGACATGTGTATGTCGTTTTTCCTGTGCTATATTTCAATCCCCCATAATGACGAGGTCATATGCTCATTTTGTCGAAAATCTCGTAGAAGTGGAATGTCCCTTTTTCAGCGTATTGCTTTTGTCCTTGTCCTTTTGTGCTGTCTAGTTCATGTTTGTGACAGCGACAACAATCAATGAGTGGACAATGATATTAATTATCAAACAGCAGAACAATAGCCCTGGTGAGGTGATAGCTTTTACGCGCCATTTTTTCATTGGATCCCTCTTAAGTAGGTTTAGGTTGAAGAGTGAATCGATACCGATTGGACATGAGATTTGTATCACTTCTGATGAATGTATTTATGTGAGTTATTTATTTTATACAGATTAGAAAAGTGATTTCAGTTGGAAGTCTGAACGCAGTTTAAATAACATGTTGGCTAATTCAAGCCTATTGAAAGAATATATTATTTTATGTTTACTTTTGTCTTTTATTAACTATTATGAGGTATGTATAGTGAGCAAAATATGACATGGAACCCAGCACGATGTACAAGGGCAAGCGCCAAACGAAAAAGGACAGGTCAACAAAACCCCATTTGAATACCGGCTGATCGCTTAAGCCGGTATTCAAATTAACAGATGTCATTATTACGTTAACTAACCACCAGACTGACACTCTAGTCGCTTGACTTTTTCTTTTAAGACTTTCTTCACATGATCACAATGTATGTCTTCGGATAGTCTTCGAGTCGCAAATCAAAACGAGCATTTGTACATTACCTTCAACGACAGGTATAATAATAATGAATTTGTGAAAGAGTTTGTCTACCTCGGGGCAAACATGAGATTCACAAACGATATCATTGTTTAAGTCCAACTTGGAATCGTCCTTGGCAACCGCTACAACCTTCGGTTTGTCGAAACAACTGGTCTAAAAATGCTTGACTCGAAAGACCGGAAATATGCGCTCTAAAAAATTACAAAATTGCAGAGCTGATTCTTGGTGCCTTCAAACGAAAATTTTCAAGGTGGATGCACCTATGGTCCTTTCCTACCGTCCACCGATAGATCTCTTTGGAAGGCAGTTGGCTGCCAGCACGGCGATTAGATTGAAATCGTTGCGTAAGTGGAAGGAGCTTATCTCCGGACACTCTACAATACTCGAACAGTTTGTATGGCTAACAGGAAACACCGACCTCACGATACCTAAGCGAATCTTCGAGAAAACTTCTCAACGAGCATACCAGCAAATGTTACTAGACGCAGACCGATCCTCTGCATCTTCACAGATGGATCGAAGATGGTAGCTATGGGAGTCTACTCTAAGGTTAGGAATTTCCAACTGTCGTTCTGACTACCTTCTTACTGTAGCGTCTTTCAGGCAGAGACTATAGTGATGAAAGAAGCTTTGTCATGGCTAAAAAACAGTGATATTGTCATCTGTTCGGACAGCCAGGCAGCGACCAAATATCTGAGTGCAGTCACATTTAACCCCAAGACGTCCCTCAATTGCCGCCTATCTCATAACGAGATGGCCAAGTATTCCAACATTCAAATCATGTGAGTGCCGGGACACAGTGACATCCCAGGCAATTGCGAAGTGGACGGACGGATTCGCTAGAGAGTGTACCACATCAACAGTCTTACCGAACAGAGAAATGCCATCTATGAATATCGCTTCTACAAAACATCTACTAAACCTTGAAACGCTTACTCACAGCAAATGTTGATGGTCCTCTGGTACTAGCTGCCTCATCACAAAGCAATTATGGCCTAATATCGATCCAAAGCGCTCACGCGACCTAACCAAATGAACGGGTTACATCTCAGAACTCTTATCGGCTAGGTATACCCTTTAATGATTTCTCTAGAAGATGCAGAGATGAGGAGGAAGAAGACCTCATTGCACACCCTCTTTGCAACTGCAATGCCCTCTCAGCTCGCAGACCTAGTCAATTGAACGCCCCATATTTCTATGACCTAACAGAACTAAGAGAGATTAGCATCATTCAACTCCATTGCTTTGTCAAAAGCTACAGATGGTTTGCGGATTAGGATCTACTAGATCTTGGTGTTAGCATGTCGGGCCTAGCTTTGGCCTAAGTGTGGCTATCTTTCAGGTAGTCAGGCACTCTAACCTAACTTAACCTATGGGCTTGTCTTCGATGAAGGTAAAGGAGAAGACATAACCGCGAGCTTTATGAGCTGTACTAGGATGTAGATGTAGTCCGGAAGGCAAAATTCCTTAAACTACAATCGAACTAGCAACACTCTAGCTTAGAGAGTCTTCGAATCCGACCCTCCTGTTTCGAGGAGGAGAGGAAGACCGAATCGCCGGAATAAAGACCGAGACTTCGCCTTAGAATGCTGGAAGCAACGTGTTCTGGGCACGTTCGCGATGGAAAGCATATATTGCTCAGGCTTAGACCCTCCATGGGTCGCAGGCATTATAAGAAAGTAAGTTACAGCTGATCGTTGCCTTTATTTCACACTCTTAACGGACGTATGTACCTTCTAACTAAAAATGGTGACTCTATAAAACTGGCCCGAACCGTATGTCCATAACCCCGGTGCGGTTATTCCAAATTTATCGAGTAGCTGTGTTAATCCACCAGGTTAAATTTTATGGCAGTTTCTTCAGTTTCCTTTAAAAACGGCAAATTTCTATGCATTTATTTAACGTGATTTGTTCATCTAAGGGCATTTATGCTATCATTCAGACATGTCATGCTCTACCTAGAATACAAAGTTACCTTCCCATTCCGAGACCTTTTTAAGCTTACGCCTTGTCATGTTAATCCTAGATAAATGTTTCTATAAGCGTGTTGTTCATCAGATTTTTCCGTCCTGATCTTTGCCAAAAGCGTTTTCAGATCAAGCAAACTCCTCTCTTCTTCTTCCACCGCTTGTCATTTATAATCACATTTATAACCACATTCACACATATCTACACATTAATGCGTACATTCGCAGTTTAAAATAGACAGTCGGTTTTTTTCTGAGGTAATTCATTCGAATTTGCAATAAATTACTTTTACAGTCGCTGCTATTTTAGCCCGCGTTTTTCTTCTTCACCAGGATTAAGATTTAAGCCCCATAGTCGGATTAACTCAGATTCCCCACAAACACCTGGTAAATCCATAAATCTACTCGGCACTTGCTGATCCCAATTTATTAAAAATTATTTACCCGGGTTGAGTAAATTAATTTAACTTACTGCTGCAATTCCATGGGATCACACAGAGCACCTCATCCCGTCCGGTTGTAAATTCAGTCATAAACTTTATGAGGCGTATTGTTTAAGGCTTGCTTTTGCCAACTCTGGCACCTCTGTACTATCGCTTTATAAATAGCAAATCGCGAATCGGGTAACACCCAGTGGAAGCCTTTTATAATCCAGTGACTTAACTTATTCACGATTTGACTTTCACTGCCTTTCTCAGATGTGTGCACATGTATCATTGTGTACTGTGAAATTATTATAATTTATGTTCGTGCGATTGGAGGTAGATGAATGAGTAAACATTTGTCAGACGGCCACTCACAATAAATTGTTAGTGCACTGCGCTAGAAAAAATATTTACATACTCGGCAATCAACTGTAGAGAAGTTATCTATTGTTTAATCTTTCAGTCAAGCTCCTGAAACGTGACACTGTGTCCGATGTAAGTGCAGACAGGTTGACAACCAGACGTCAGCCGACTGATGACATTTGATGACAAGCGGTGTGACACGTGACTGTCGTTTTTATACATCCTGACACTTTTCGTAGGAATTCTTTGGTTTATGTGTTCTCTTGGGTTCTTGATGTATTTTTAAGATACAATTATCGGATTGCGACATCAAATGTGCCGCATGCAACATAAAAAAGGACGGAAGGGTAGAAGTGGCTTGTAGCTGGAGCGAAAAACTGAATGTCGTGCTCCCATGCAAGTACATCCGTACATGCTTCATGGAAATTATGCAATAAACCATTAAAGGTTGGCAATCATCTACTCCATTACCCGGTAACAGGTACGCTATTATAAACAATACATTTCTATGTAAAATTAAATGAATCACGTTTATGATCATTGTCGGTAATAGCCTAGGGGTGTTAGTTCAATGCGTTCGGCGCTTAGATTTAATTGCTGTCTGGGACATGATAAACACCCACTTTTACTTAGTTATACTCTGACATTACTTCCACGGAATAGCCGTAATTGATAGCTTTAAAAAGTAGATGGTCGCAAACGACATCACTCTGCAACACTAAACTTGTGTGAAAATATACACCTGAGACAAAGGTATCACAGCTGCAAATGTTAGTCGTATACTCACTGACAGGTGAGGTCATAAGCCACAATAGCCCAGTGATTTAGTGCTTTCCCGTTCTTCGTGATTTATGCCTACTTGTGGAAATTATCTATGATAGACATTTCGAAAGACAATCAATCATCACTAGTCAGGTTAGAAAGATACAAGGTGTGGTGAAGTGTGACGGTTTGCTTTTTTGTTTAAGCTCCCATTGAAGAATATTTGCAAAGTTTCTTGTTAATTTAAAAAAATGTTGTTAAGAAGTCTTAGGCCGTGGTCTCAGGGGAATGAATATATAATATTAATTCTAGTACTTAACGCAACTAAAACACAGTGTTTTATTTTGGAAGCTTAGTTAACAACAAGTATCATGCTTGCCTTAAAGCCTGCAACCTGAAGCTCTTAACAAGTATACAGAGAAGTGCATGTCTCTCGAATAGTGGAGGTAGAGGTTCTACTGGAACTTCTTATACTTGACCTCTATATGCAGAAGCAAAGAGTGTCTTAAGGCTTACGCAATGCATAAGCCGGCTCCCTAGTCCCTCTGGTCATGCGTGTATACTCGATAAACTAAAAATTTAACAAGTAGTAAGTCCCCTCTCCCTCCCCGACCATGAATACCCGTCAGGTGTTATTTCCCAACAAGGGAGGAGTAGAACTCTAATGAACTCATCAACAACTCAAGACCTACCCACTTCTCCGCGAATGGGTCGAAAATGGACGCGGGCAATTTCTTCAAGTTGTTAAACATGCACTGCTTCATCAAACTACCTGACAACGGCAGTGTTTTTCAAGCAGAGGTCCTAGTCAAGCGGAAAAATTGTTAAAAATAAATACTGGGCAGATATTACTTTCCTAATATCATTGTCGGCAATAGATATCGAGTCTAAGTTGGTCGTATGCTGCCAAGAAGAGCAGGTTTTTGATACTATATGCTGAATCCCAGGCCACAGGGACATAACCGGAAAGAAGTAACAAATGAACTTGCCAGGAAAAGAGCTTAAATCGATCCATCCCAGACAATCCCACAACTTGCATACATCGAGAAAAGAGTGGATGACAAAATCACTGAGCTAGCTAATGAAAGGTGGAACTCTCTAACTACTGTGAGAACTCCCAGATGCTATGGCCAAAGTTCAACTGTGCGAAGACCCACAAGCTCCTTCAATGCAGCAAAAGGCTGCTGCCGAGGGTAATCCCTCTACTGATCATAATGATCTGAGATATCATGCAGGGCCTGAGGGGACGAAGATGAAATAGAGGATACTCCTCACCACCTTTCACAATGCCCCAGTCTCTGCCTATTGAGGCATAGAACACTGGGAGAATCCTTCTTCCAGAATCTCAAGGAACTGGAAGAAATCGAACTGGTTTTAATTTTCAGTTTCTTGGGGATTTCTGGATGGCTGAACAACAATATCTGTAGGAACTAGGAGAAAAATCATCCCCAATGGGCATCCCCCCTCCCCTACCCAGCAGGACCAAAATTAGACATGGCCCACCACGTCTACCCACTCATCTAACGGCGGACAAAAACGCTGCAGCAAACGGTAGGCAAAACGATCCAAAGTCTTAGTCAAAATCGTATGCTCTCTTCCTTTAATAGGTTTATTTTACTTAGAAACAATAACTAAGTATTCAGTTCCACTCGAATCCCATTGCACCTTCTAATAGTATACAAATAAATGAATTCCGATTTTTAAGTTGAAACAGTTTTCAAGACACAAGCAAGCATCTCCTTTGGCCGATTACATTTTGTCTCCCTTTTTAGAAGCCTATCTAAAAACTGTTAGCCTACAGTTAAGCTCTTAAATATTAATTTAATACCCACACCTAATGTTTATTCATGAAAGTCATTCGAATTAAGTTTGATCACTTAAGACCACGCTTAACGTGCCTAATGACCTCAGACGACATTAAGACCCCAGCAAATCGATCAACACAATAATAGAACTCAAAAATCCATTTGTCACACGAACGGATATCTTATTTAAGCGTATCTAACTGTAAATAATCTATTGCGAATGGCATCTCTCTATCGATTCTCGCCAAAACGCAGCTTCATATGAGTACTCGTACATGTGTATGTATGACACACGCGTTCAATGTTCAATATCTCACAACAGTCGTCAGTAGCTGTCACTTATGCCACAGCGAACTCTAGCCGCCATTAGGCACATTACCTTAAAGCCGTTCCGACTGTAATAGGTGACGCGATTTTTTCCATTTTACTATTCATTCTCCACTTTATTGCTCGATGTCGGCGTGTCAGTCGCTTGAGCTGTGCGCGTCTCACTATGAGTTTAGAAATGGTACCGCTGTAAGTAGCCCTGACTCATTTCCTTGGTTCAGTTCTACTTAAAGTGTAATCGTCCCCCAACCACCTTAGGGGGTATTATGGGAGATTTTCTTCCATAAATTTATTGCTACTTTTAATTTCGTAATTGTGATTAATGAGTTATTTCAGATGTCGTGTGTGTTGAAGTTGAGGATTTTATGTTTGTTTGCCTTAGCTTGGGACTTAATTCGTACGAAATTGAGTCGATTTCGTTGTGACAGAGAGGATTGTCATATTTGTTATGGGTAGCAATCGGCGGGTATTAATTTGAAAATCTTCACACTGAGACGGCGTATTTGAAGTTGGAAATGTATATTGCATCTGTGCTGGAATGTGCCGAAAGTAGAGACACAGTGGTAAATAATAAACTTCCAAGATAGTCTCTTGTCACTTGAGTCGTTAACTTTTATCTGTCGGCAGATGTTAGCTTGTCACTTTCGTCGCGTATTTATGAGGAAATGTGGACACATGTACTCCGGCATGAATATACATACATACAACCATAAGTTGCTTTATGAAGTTCATTTCATTTTTGATACAGAGTTGTGTAATGATGAAAATTATTATATTTGCTTCGTCTCGCGATGATATACCTATTTGGTGCTCGATTAAGTGTCTCTTAGTGCAACCGTGTACAAGACAATTATTATTTTTTATATGGTCGGTAAAATTACTTAGAACCTTTGTCACACTTAGGGTTTTACTGACCGACCGGCATTACAAATTCTGCAAACAACTGTCTGGTTGTGAATTCCCTTAAAACCAATATTAATACAGTGCCACCTCGATAAAAGCAACGAATAGAAATGATTAGATCTTTTAGATAAGATTTGATTTTTATTTACATGATAATAATATAATAATAATATAAAATCTTAGTTAGCATGGCACTGTCGCCTGTCAGATTGACAATAGAATAAATAATAAGTACACCTAAGTCTGTTTTTACACGGTCTTTTTTTACACGGTTTTGATATAACACGGTTTGAAAATTGAATATTTTTAATTTTTTTACACGCACGTATGTACTTAAATTTTTTTTGTCAAATTTAATTTTTTGCGAAGTATGTTCATATCACAAAAAAGTATTTATGAAAGAAAAAAGTCTGAAACCATCGATAGTATCGATAGTGCTATCGATAGTTTGCGAACACTAGCTTAAAGATTTAAGTGAATTCCCTTTTAGCGCGTACAAGCAATTTTTACTGGTCAAAGCAAATGTGAATAGCACTAATTTAGGGGAATTCCCTTTATGTGCATACAATAAAATTTACTGGTCAGAGCAATTGAAACGTGTTAATATTTTGTGAACTGTCAATGCAATAAGACGTGTTTTGTTAAGAAATTTTTTGCAGGCAAATTTGATTTTCCATATCTGCATATCTTTTTTATCATTAATTACTATGCTTGTGAAAATAAGCATTATATATTTGATTGAATAAAATAAACATGAATTCTTGTTCTTAAAAATTCTTGTTTTTCACTAATTTTAATAGGTTTTAGAGATTAGGAACAAATCACCCATTTTTGTATACGATCAATGTCTTTTTTTACACGGTTTTTTTTTACACGGCTTCTTCTGGAACCAATCTACCGTGTAAAAACAGACTTAGGTGTATTGCATTTATTAAGGTTACATATATTACAGCTATCACAAAATGTTGCACATATTTGGATGCGGATTCGTTGTCGGAAAAAGGTTAAGGTCGAAGGTCCTCGACTTTAAACCGAGAAGTGATCGCCTGGCTGTGATCCTCATCCAAGGCAGATTTTAAACCATCAGCCTCATATGTGCAAGACTTTGTCAAAGAGGACTATTATGGCCTCTTGGACGGTGCCTGCGGAGCCTGTCCGTTGTACAACGTCAAAATCGTGCTCGGAGACCTCAATGCCAAAATCGGTAAGGAAAACATCTTTGGCGGAGTGATCGGAAGGCACAGCCTCCACGACACGGCAACAGATAACGGCTTCCGATTCACAGACTTTGCGGCAGCATGTAATATGGTCATAAGCACCAATAGGTTCTCTCGCAAGAAGTCGGTTGTCTGACATATGTTTTAAGTATTTCAATGAATAGCAGAGATAGGCCTGTTTCCTGCATGAGCCTTTGGAGGGAGGTGGAAGGTTTTCTTAATGAATCATCAGTGCCGCGTAGAACATTATAATCTGCGGGTTTCTGAAACAGTTTTTCCACACTATATTGATGACGGTTTTGGATTTCGTAAGTTTCTCCTGCACATGTTTTATCATGCTAAGGCTATTTGTTAGAAGGATTCCAAGATACCTGTATTCATTTACAACTTCTATACTTTCCCCGTTGAAGTGCCATTTTCCGTTGTAAGCAAGTCTTCCAACTCTCTTTTTAAATATCATCACCTGGAATTTATTTAAATTCACTACCAGGCTATATAGGCTGTAGTACTCATACAATTTATTAATCATCAATTGCAATGTGATATGCCAGCCAAATCAGACTTGGTCGATAAATTTTTCAGTCTGTCATCAAGCAATGAAGTCAGGGAATCCTCAATCTGTGCTTTGAGGTCTGCGATAGATATGCTTAGTAAAATTAAAAATAATATATTTCTATAATACGCCATTTAGAAGTAAGTGCCGATATCCGTACCCCAATGCTACTATTACCTATGTTTTTAAACGGATCTTGATCCTTTATTAATTGTTGATGAGAAATTTTTTGAATTTAGTGCAGGAGTTTGACTCACCAACTTCTGTTAACTCGGTATATGACTGAGTACTGTTCGTAGATAGAGCACTTATAATGAATTATAGCTTTGAGGTTTCAAGAATATTTAATATTTTCTTAGAGCCGACTTTACATGCGTTTGAGTAATGCTTCGACAGATATCAATCCAAACAAATAGAAATGTGAGTAGATGCTCGTATTACGTTTGTTGTAGAAAACGTATCTGGTAAACAGACCAAATTTGATACGTAACTTAATTAATATTGTAAATAAGAAAAATTCAAGTTGAATTGTTTTCTAAGAAATGATGTGTTTGTTGATTGTGTTTGTTGATTGTGTTTGTTAGTCGCAGAAGTCTTCACAGCTAGGTAGGTACAAGTGCGATTTTTATATTTATTTATTTTCTAATTAGCACTATGTGCAGTTTTAATACCGAAGCGCTGTAACCTATAAAACTATAAAAGTGGATGTGAGAGATTTGGAAGAGGGTTTGCCAAGTCCTTGCCGTCTGGCTCTAGTAAGACACAGCTAATTCTTAACTTCTCTCAGTTACTCAATGAATCATCATTTTCTTCTCCTCATTTAAGGCAAATACTCTGCCTTTGCTTTAACTTTAAGGTCATCACTTTTCATCATTTTGTCGAGGAGTTGCACGTTTCCGGGGATACTTTTATTGAGATCCCACTTGTATTTTCAGCTTACATCTAACCTAAAAACTACCAGAGGCTATGTAGGTCGGCCTTAGGTTGCCACTCATAGATTTGCAAATAATTTCCTGCAAGACAGTGACCGACTGGTCCCCCTTTCGGGGATACGTACTACCCTTTCAACCCCTGGTCTAAAGGGTTCGACGAGGGTGTTCCCTCTCTCCCCAGCCACCAGAAGTTTAGGTGGTGCATAGCAACATCCCGAATATCCCGTCTTGAGACCGCCGTACTGAACCGGAGAAGACCCTCCTCAGCTCGTTGTGCGACACAACGATCGGTACCGCATTTATATTTTGTATCAATCTGTTTTTGTCTAGGTGCAGGAAAGCTTCTGGGGGACGAAGCCATTGTGACGTACCTTTTCATGGTATTGTGAATTGCGGTAGTAGAGATCATGTTATTGACCGAGTTCATCGCTCTAGCAGTATGACCTGGAATCAACTTCAACAGGAAATTGTCCACTCTCATCAGGTTTGCCCTGTTGTATAAGACCTCATTGGAATAGAATTTTATGTACGAGGCGAAGGCAAGCCCTAAAACAAGCCCTCTTCTGAACTCATGCTTCTGAACTCATGTTGGCCAATTGAAAATGCGGGTGCAATAAACAGCCTCAAAGAAAAATATGAAATTATTTCATAGATTTATCAACTGATTCAACATCCAGCCATCATTAAACCTGTTGATTATCCCTGTTTTTATTGATCAACGACGAAAGGAACCATCCACCTACATACGTTTATGTCTGCGACATATCCACGAGAAACAACTCATAAATTTACGGAAAGAAATTTCCCAAGCACGATGGTTGACAGCTCAAAATGCTATGAGTAATCACAAGGCCACAAATAAATAGATTAGAGAGGAAAATGTCAACCGAACGAATGCCGACAACCGACAACCGACATCCGCTAATTAATAGCATTTGACACATGCATATCAACGTGTCAAGATCACGTCTGCTTGTCATTAATAAATTTCAAAAAAAAAAAATACAAAAAACAAAAAATAAATTGTGAGCGGTTGGGGAAAGATAGACATAAATACATGTGTACGTAGCTCATAGAGAAAAACAATTTTTTGATAATAAAACCGATAACGACTGTCCTTTGGGGTATTCATCGCGAAATTTTATTGATTTTCGTCAAAGCCAACACTTCGCTGACAACTTGAGGCCATCGGTCTAATGACTCGGGGTAGTATTATCGGACATCGCCAAGCAATTAGTTTATTTGTTTGCAACTGGTAAAAATAATAAATCATCGCCATCGTCGATGCAGACCGAAGCCACCGGGCTTCCCTGCTTTTTGTATTGTGTTTTATTTTTTTCGTTTTCGTTATTCACTTATCCCCATTTTCGTTGTTGTTGCCGAGTATCATCGTATATCGGGTCCTTCTCCCAGCTCGGATTGTTGTGTTATTTATGATTTAAACATTTATGCTTTTTCTTTTTTGTATTTTTTTGAAAGAAATTCGCCTGTCAGCGAATGAGGAGTGCTGTTTACTAGTAGTTGGCCCTCCACTGCGTCTCTATGCTAAGTTGACGAGGCGGGTTGTGGGGGGCGGCTGGCAAGCGGATGGTGTATCTTTTGTATGCGAACATGTCCAAATGTGATTTATTACTCTTTGATAACCCCCAACAATAATTACTGATATAATTTATGACTTTCAGTATTTATATTTATTATTCTACTTTAAAACGCGATGGATTTATGAGGGGTATAGTCTGCTGCCTTGCTGGTCGTGAGGCGTTCACACATTCTCGTACATATGTGGCTGTATGCATGTGCACTTATAGGGTGTAGAACGCAAGTTGAATACATTTTGTGTCCACCTTGTTGGAACCACCTATTCGCAGCTTTTGTCATTCATTTCATGTGATCAATGGTTCATGTTTAAAGTGAAATTCTAGGTGGGTCTCCTTTCCGTAAACGTTGTGAGATCGTTGTGTTCTCATTCTGTGCTAGGCCAACGACCTATGGATGATATGAGGTTGGGGTTATACGTGTCTCAGAGGAGTCTTATTTTCTAAGCTTCGATGCAGGAGTGGTATGCCGTAGAGAAAAGCTTTAGCTAAACTAATTAGCAGTTAAATCTTCATCACAGATTTTATTAGAATACGTACTATGAATCAACGATCTGTATTGAGTGCATTCGTAACATTCCTAAATGGTGACTTCAAAAGTAATTGGTAAAATGATTCGGAAAGGTAAAACAAAGCAATTTTTTTTTAGCTTAAATATTATTACAAATAACAGATATCCGGCCTGTGCTACTACGTTAAAAAATACTTTTTATTTATTTCAAAAAAGGAATTTAGGTTTATCTATTAGTAACTTTGTTGCATTAACACTGGATGTTGTATTTCGTCAAATCGACAAGCACAAATTGTATTTGCTGCGGTTTCTCTGCAATTACCCATGGCTGACTATAATAGTAGGAATAATAATCATAATAATAATAATATGGGTGGCGCTACAGCCCGTAGGGACAGGGCCTAGCTTTTCAGCAACCAGTCGTGTTGTGCGTGCTATTCTTCTCTCACGCGTGGAAGGGACCTACAGTTTAACTCCGACTCCGAACGGTGTAGTTGAGAAGAGTGAGAAGCTTTTTCTAGACTGGAAATACTCTTTGAGCATTGTCAGTGACTCTAAAGAGGTGGGGCCGTGAAATATGAAAGGTGGTAAATTCGGGTATCGAACCTGCCAGCCTCTCCGTAGGAGTGGACGCACTAGCCCACTACGCCACGGCGACCACTATTATAAGTGGTATACATAGGAATACTGGGCATAAATATAGGTTAAATTTTAATTAAAGAGAGAATGAGTTCAATGATTGTCTTCATCGATTCGATGCAAACTTTAGTTTGTATAAAACATGCATTCTACTTATAATGATTTGATTCTTAGCCATGTAAAAAACAGGAATTTTCTAAGTTCAAGCCAGCAATTGGTCTTCGAGTCGAAAATCGACATCATGAATGTACAGAATGTGCCTAATGCATTGTGCAGAATGTGCCTAAGTGCTCTGAAACCATTTTCGCATTGACGCCTTTCAAATGAAGCTGGTTTGGACTATATCGGTTGGATGGTTTCAAAGCCTACGGACATAGAAAAAATTTGTATGTTTTATTTTTATGAGAATACTAGATTTCGTACCCGGCTTTGCCCGGGTTTGTTTCTTCAACCGGTACTTTACTTATATTATTACCGCTCTTTTTAATTTAAAACAATAATAAGACTGCTCGAACCAGAATTCAGAGAAGAATTTGAATTTTATATTGTCATTGATGCCTATCCCAATATCTCATTCACATCCCTACTCATAATGAGTACAATTCGTTGACTGTGTGCATACATGTTGAAGTTTGAATTATCGGCAAAACGGACGGAAATTACGGTTTTTTCTCAACCATTTACACACAACGTGGAGGGATATCAAGCGATTCATAAGAAAAAAGTTCTTGGAAATCCCATCTATTTACCTGCGCGCGATGTTCACTTGTGCAAATTGAAGTCAAACTTCATGAACCATGAAAAAAATTAGCCTTTCTTGTAACACATTAAGTAATTAGTCCAGCTCTAAAATTGTATCTAACCCGTTCAGAAGTTCAATATTCACAATTTCAGCAAAATTGAATGATTTGTGTGTAGCTGTGTATATGTGCATGCATAGATAGGCTGGGTATGACAAAATAAGAAAAGCTCGAAAATGTTTATTGTTTCCTTTTCGTTTGGTGACTCAGGCAGTCGTTCGTATATGTTCGATTGAGACTTAGAAAAAAATGAATGGTTGCACCAAAGCAAAATATGAAAAATGTGTGTGTATATATGGAAATTACAACACAGTGAGGTGGTTGATATCCACGACTACGCAACTTGAAATGGTTTCATACCGGATTGATGCAACCACCCTTATTTTGAGAATTTTATTCCCGTTTAAAAAGTGCTCGTAACTTCAGAACCGTATGTCGTACCGACTTAAAAATCACATTCTGCATCTACATTTTAGAATGATTTTTGTTGAAAATTTCAGAGCTCTGCGACGTGTAGTTTCAGAGCCTTTGTCGGTCAGACACACAAACTTTCTGCTTTATAGTTAAGATTATTTCTGGCAATTATTCGTAGCAGCTGTATATTGGGGTACAATTCACCATTACGCTTTTTTTCACATATTTTAAGTAAATCGTCAATAACGAGAAGTTTATTGGCGTGCATGTGCTACAAAGTCTCTGACTAATTTGATAAGCTAGGTTTTTTTCCGTTAAAGTTAATAGTTCGCAGACTATTTATTTTAGCATGTGCAGCTTATTACGATGCAAAATAGATTTTCGATAGAAACTCAGATTATCTGTATCTGTATTATGAGCTATGTATGAGGTTATCTATACGCACAGCGAATCATACACGTTATAGGGAAGTGTGCGATATCTTTGGCGCCAAGAATTGATAAAGGTATTTTGTAGAGGGGTTAACAAGCATTTTTTCATTTTTTACCATGGGAGGGGTAAGTTATATCTCGTAGGTCTATCTCGTCAAGAGAGATCACTCTTCTTCGTGATCGGATAAGGAATCTTAAACCATTTTATCTCACTATTTGTTGTTTTCCCGTTTTAGTTACTCCTCTAAGATTGCTTCCTTCCTTAGCGTATCGGTTAATATATGCAGCGGAATTGTTCGTTATCTTAGTAATGCCCTTCTTTCTTGCTTTCACCTTCAGTTAAGGCCTTATTCACGTAAGAAAGTAAGAAGGTGATAGTACGCCATATATGCCTGGTAAACAGTGATCATGTTTATAGCAATTGGTTAGTATCAGGCGTTACATGTTACCACTTACCCCGAGAAAATGTTACAACCTTCCCCAGCATAGAATTTTAAACAAACAACTAAAATTTATTAAAAAGAAAACATTTAAACACCATTAAGGCTGAAACGCAATAACATGATAATAAAAAACAATCAGAACTGTCTCCTTTTTCGTGAAGTGAGGGTGACCAAAATAGAAAAAATAATAAAGTTACAACCCTACCTTTTTAGCACAACAACAACACGTTCAATGGGCAATCGAAGCAAACACCCCAACGGTGTTTTTAATTCTGGGAGGAACACTGTATTTTTGGCTCTACATCTTACCCCTGTTACATTTATATTTGTTAATACCTTAATCACAACAGGACGTTCCCGTTCCTGCGCATCAGTAAAACGCGTACCAACGCCAGTCAAAGACCTACCACGCGGACGCACTGTTGTGAAAAATGCACATGTAATCCACACATGGACATTTTTCTTATAAGCGTATTTTTATATAAAACGAATTTAACACATTATTTTATAGGAACATGCTTTGTACCAAAACATTTCTTTCTTATAAGCGTTTCTTAAATGCAAAGATTCTTATATCCGCCATTTACTGTCCCCTCATTCAGTCAAAAAGATACATGTTGGAATTTTATTCATCGCCACTGTATAACCACGTCGATATATTGTGGCAACACTGAAATACTTCAAAAGATAGTAAATCTTGCTTCACCACTGTGTTTTCTAAATTAAAAAACCTGACTTCCAACGAACCGCTACAGGAAACTTCAACAGATGACACGATGCAAACGTTGCCACTTCGTGTGTAAATATTTCGACAACTCAATTCATTACGTGGCAAGAAAGTTTTGACATTTCCATTGAAGGTGTCAGAAAAACTGATTTGACAGTACATTGAAAGGATAAATCGATTTCATCCCGTCCACTTGAAAACCTCCCCAGAAACCATCTATCCATCCAGGAGGTAATTCTTCGTTGCGCTCAACACACTCATTACCATTTGGAATACCACCCGCAGTCAAACAGAAACACACACCTTCTCTCAAGAAGGCATGTTCCCCCTGCACATGCCATGCAGTCGGCTTGTCATCGTGGTTGTTAATTATCGCTACAGTGTAATGCGTAAAGTGCAGCGGGCTGACACAACCAGAAAGACTGGTACCGCAGTGAAAAATTACAAGAAAATGACTCGCCTCGAACCGTACCAAAAGATGCGTCCCCATGTTGAGGAATCACTATTTTTTCCTGCCTAACAGCTGATGTCACAGCTAATTAACGATTTTGTTATATATTATAGGAATTGATGATGACAGTTATGTATGGATGCATACATAGTGGCGAGGATGGCCAACCAACGCGCCAGCAACGCACTACACTGCCATCGCGCCACACTGCCTTGTCATGCCACAAAGCAAGCGTTTCTTCATCGATTTGTCAGTGGCGCGGGGAAACGTAACATAAATGACACAACAGCAGTGTGCAACATAAATATGTGGCACTTAGTGCGGGTATTTTTGACAGTACGAGATCACTCTTCTCGGCCTGACACCATGCCTGCGTGGAAAAGGGGGCGATCATTCAAGGAAAATTTATGTCTTCCTCTGCACTCGGAGGGGTCGCCTTGAAGCTGCTGTTGCCACCGTTAACAATTGACAGACGGAAAATTACATCATGTTTGATGTCTTGTAGTTTGTAGTTACTTTTTTTTTGTTCTCTCTTTTCGAATTACTTTTCGGCTTCTGAGTCACTGCGGCGGTGGCGGCGGTGGCGGCATGAGATGCAATTAGTGAGCTGCGATGCAGAGAGTGACAGAGTGTCAACTCTTCACTTTAATTTAGACAGATGGAAGATTGGTGTCAAATAAGTTGAGTTCAGCGCTATTTTTGAAAGACACATTTCACGAAGTAATTGATGTTGTGAAAAGTCGAAAGAATAAGTGACAGATAAAAATGACATTTATGCCCCGGTGATGTTCAGCACGCTGTGAAGGGGTTAAATTTGTAAAAATGTCATTTTGTCTTCATGCATGCTTGAATTGATGTTGAGTGCTGTGTTCTTACTCAGAATTGGAAAAGCATTTGGAATACCCTCAGATTTCTTAGCCTTAGTCGAACTGAATATGAATAGAAAAGTAGAGCAACTTCTTGGCTGGCAACATGGAATGCTGTACGTTTATATTTCCATTTAAATTTGCATTTGGCGTTATATTATTCATAAAAGTAGAGATTGTTTGAATATATTGATAAATTGCGATTAAATGGGAGTCGTGACATTAACAAGACTTGAGTCTAACTAGAAATCATGTCGCTTGTCAAACAATAACTCAGACACAATTTGCACGCCGCTTTGAGGTGGTTCTACGGTTGAATGGATTTTGAACAGGCTATGTCCACACTTCACGATAGCTGCATTATAAATATAAGCATCTAAGAATTTGAAGTAGGTGCTACAAATACTGTACAAGCAAGGGTGGTAAAATGATGTCTCAATGTTCACGAAAGAAATTTAGTGTTGTTCTAAAAACACGCAGAAAACGAATATCAAATTTAAAAATTGTTGAATTGAGTCCTACGCAGAATGTTTCGAGTTTTTTTTGCAACTTGAAACCTTCTTCACACAGAGAGTGGAAGAATTATTTGACGAAATCGTAAACAAGAAATGTACTCGATTGAACAATGCGCTTGTCGAAAAAGCACTTTGAAAAGTGGCAAATGTGGAACTTTGTATTACATTAGACAACACCAATTTGTATATGGAACTAAAAAATATCATCCGATGATAGTACGTACTACAGATTTCCTATAACATGCTAATACCAATGCTGCTTAATTCTCTCAAGTTGTTGAAGTATAGGGCATCTAAGTGACTAGTCAACGAGAGGAGAGGGCGCTGTAACTGTATAAAGGAAGTAAGATGGTTTTTTCTTTTACTTCGTTTTTACAGCTTCTACAGAACTCATTGTATTGCATACTTAGTCAGGAGGCGTGAGTAACTATGGCGCAATTCCCCCATCGCTCTAAATGGTTTGGAGATTAGGTAGATCCTTGTGGGGTAACACAACGGTCCTACTCTACCCTATGCATGAGCGTTTTGGATAGAGAGTACGTCTGCTTCATTTCTGGAAATACTAAATTGCTCACATGATTCGTGCCTAAACCTTATTTCATTTATTTTTTTCATATTTTAGCCATTCTTTTTAGTTCCTACCTGAAAGACGCTACAGTGATTTGAAAGTCGGAATGACAGTTTGAAAAAAATTCAGGTCCTTAGAGTAGACTCTCATACCCCCTCTTCCTTCGCTCAAATTCGGTCCATCTGTGAAGATTCGCGGAGGACCGCCCATAGTTTCATCTTCAGACGCAGGGAGAAAAATTATTCCCGAAGATGAAATGTTTAGGTATCGTGACCTGAGAAAGATCCTAATTTGTCGAGAATGATAGAGTGTCCAGGCTAAGCTCCTTCCATATATGCAGCGATTTCAGTGATACAAATAGCCAGTGAACAACAAGCGCATGTAGATCCTCCCATTTGCACCCAGCAAGCCAGCAAGCGATCTCTGCTAAGATGCATCCAGCTGAGCACACGAAGTTAGTTTTGAACCTTCTCCAAATTCGTGAAGCACCGTACAAGCGGGAGTTCACTGTGACGTTGTGCCACACAAGGTGCAGGACCAAAGATCGCACGTAGAACTTTTATCTCGAAGAGATCAACCGCGTTGCTTTTCTAGCTTGCCAGCGAAGATATACGGAGAGTGCACTTACAAAATACCATATGATATGTATTTTGGGTAGCTGGCTTGGCTTAGACAACACTGAACATTGTTACTCGGCAGCTTGAGTAAACTCAATTTAAATATTTAAATACAGGGTGGGTCAGATACAAGTTGCTTTTGAAAAATGCAATATATTGAACAAAATTAAACTTTTTCTATGAATGGCATTATTACTAACAACAAACATTCCAATTAATTATGAAACACAGCGTATTTCAAGTGGCTGCCAGGGCTGGTTTCGTTGTAGCGCATTCTTTCACACCAATTTTCTAGTCATTCTAGTTGGTTTCGGCCTGTAGCTCACGAATTGCTTGGATGATAATGTCATTAAGTGCTTAAATCTTTTCCGTATTATTGGCACAACATCGGTCCTTAACGGTTACCTACAAATCAATCCAAATGTGTCAAATCGCAGATCAGAGGTGGTCAATTTACATCGCCAACACACATAAACGGAATTTGCTGCGCAAAAGATCGATTGGAGCATTTTTTTTTTAATTCATTTTTATTTCAAATTCATAGCAAACTTACATACTAGACAAAAATGCTTGAAACTAGTTGGACGAACAGTATTACTATACATATAATTTACTGGCCCTCGGACTACTTTATCTGTACAACTTAATATTAAGAAAAATTTAAACAAAAAACTTAATTACCGAACTGGATTTACTTAAAACTTATATACTAACTTACACACAACCTTAAAAATAACTTAAACTAACTTAAGCTAAACTACATACATATACATATGTATACATGAATGTATAGTCATATGTATATAGATGCACTTAATATATACATATAAACAGTGTACGCATGTGAATACTATTTTATTTTTTTTTTTTTTTTCTTCTTATTTACATCTTACAACTACCTTAAAAACTACCCTAGGCTATGTAGGCCGGCCATAGGTTGCAGCTTATAGATTTGCATCTAATTGCTGCAAGACAGTGACCGACTGGTCCCCCATTCGGGGATAAGTACTACCCTTTCTATCCCGGGTCTAAAGGGTTCGACGAGAGAGTTCCCTCTCTCCCCAACCACCATAATTTTCGATGTTGCAATGCAACATCCCGAACATCTCCCCTTGATACCGCCGTACTGAACCGGAGGAGACCCTCCTCAGCTCGTTGTGCGGCGGAACGGTCGTGGTTGAGTCGCCCATCCACAGTTGAACGGGCTATGTGGAAGATGAGCGGTACCGCATTTAGATTTTGTAACAGTCCTTTCTTGTCTAAGTGGAGAAAGGCTTCTAGGGGGACGAAGCCGTTGTGCCGTACCCTTTCGTGGTATTGTGCATTGGGGTAGTAAGCCCCCGAGATCAAGTTATTGACCGAGTTCATCGCTCTAGCAGTGTGACCTCGAATTTTGTCCACTCTCATCAGGTTTGCCCTGTTGTATAAAACCTCATTGGAATAGAATTGTATGTACTCGGACTCGGGAGTTCGATAGAGACGAAGGCAAGCCCTAAGACAAGCCCTCTCAAACAACTGAAACTTTTCCATAAAGCTTGCACTCACGTTGAACCATACGGGACAACCATAGGTGAGCATTGGCCGGATGAGGGCCATGTAGCAGATAACCTTCACCTTCGCATGGAGTTGGCTGTTGTAAAACAGTCTCTTTGTAAGGGCAAAAGCGCCTCGGGCCCTGGCCAGAGCAGCATCTACATGTTTGTTAAAATATAGATACTGATCTAGCCAAATCCCCAGGTATCTGACTACAGTCTTTTGCGCCAGTGGTTCCCCGTGTCTTCCAACGATTGAGAACCTTCGCCAATCGATTGGGGCATGGGCTGTGTGACATGTCGCGCCATCCTGCATGAACCAGAGGTCGTCCACATCCATGTCTTCAGCAAAAAAAAAGTCGGTTAACTTTGGCTCCCACCGTTGACCGAAGCGGTGATCCTAGGTTAATTTTGATATTCGTGAATTGAGTCTCACACTCTCGATCACAGCAGCCACTTGCTCATCAATATTACAATTCGGTACCGCATAAGGGGACCATGCGCGTATGTTGGCCAATAGCATACCATTCTGCATCAAACTGCGTATAACAGTCGCAGTGGGTGCTTAATTTCGGTCAAAATTTCTTTTCCAAAACGCACTGTTTGGGCTACATAGCACTCACCTTGGAAATAAGTTTTCAATATTTACCAACGTTGTTCAAGCCTAAAGTTACTAATTTCATTCCGCGGATGTATGGTACAGACTTTCTGTCAAGATATCGATTGGGAAACAGCATTCAGTGTCAAAATAACACTGTATGGCCGACTTTTTTTAATTCTATTTTATTTTTACATTCATTAAATACTTACATACTAGACAAAAATGCTTAAAATTAGTTGATCGAATAATGTTACTATTACTGACGTACTGGCCTTGGACTTATGGCCCACCTTGCACATATGTGTAAACTTAATCACTCCTTAGTGGTTGAGGCTACCTGATACCTTAATATGAAAACATATATTTTCTACAAACACATATACAGAGACTTTCTTCAGTTGCCCTTTCGACTGTGTTTACATTTCTCAGCTGGTATTTGGAAGTGGTCAAGAACTCTTTACTGTTGTTCAGCATAGACGACAACCGATCCTTTACAAGAAATCACTACCTGCGACTTCGGCTTTTCTATCTCAATAAAAGGGCGCTGAAAGCACTTAATTGAAAAGCTGATAGAGAAACTGCAGGTGGTATATTGTTTTCTCTTGGATCATCAGACCATCGAAGTATTTCTGCCACCCGAACTGTATCAATTGGGATCACAGACGTAGTGCTCCCACCAAGCCGCTGCAACGCCAAACGCAGTGTGATACAAAATCGATCAATAAAATATATTTCCAAAATTAAATTTCGAATTGAAATTAAAAAGACATATACAAAAAAGCCTTATACATGCGCTTGGAATTTATTCCATTTTCCTATGAATTCCAATGTGTTTCAACGCATTAAACAGACTCCTCAACAAATATGCAATGCACTATTTCCTCAATATAAACAAATGTACACATATATCGACAGACTGCCACTCTCATATTTTCATTCAGTTCAACAATGGCTGGAATAAAACAACGACACGTGCTTGGCATCAGATGATAAAACTTAAAATAAACCCACAACATATTTCTGAGGCATAAAATCAAGGCTCACCATTTCGCAGCTATTTCAATAAAATACACGAATCCAAAAAAATAATAAAAAATATATTTTCCAACTTAACTTCTATCAATGTCACCATTCCCGTTGAATAAATTATATCCCACCGATACATATTCAGAACGCGAAGCTCTTCAAATTGACGCGAATCGACAACGACATGACATTGATTCGTATTTCCCATAAATATCGCGTTTAATTGTTATTGCCCACTATGCTAATACAGTATTCAAATATTTTATTGGACTTCAATCCACCTATCTGGCCGATGGATCTTTACAAAACGCTGACAGAACTCTGCGGCGCGACTTCGTCGATGGCGATAGCGAACTTTGCAAGCCGCTGTTTGTCAAAATAATTGAATCGATTCCGATTATCGCTACCGGAGTCTCTCAATATATTATCGACTTTATGTGACTTCTCCTCTCCGCCATCGAAAACTCAAAATAAAATTAGAAAAGTTATACAAATCGGAAATCTTAACGAGCGCATACCATAAATTTGACATTTTGTGTTGTTCCTAGTGATCGTGGTGCTGCTGCTGTTCACCCCATCATCATGGGCATTTCAACGTCCGCGTCGCGTCGCTGGAACACATCTCGCGGCAGCCGTCCTCGTCTGGTCCGCATTGCTTTTGTGGGTACATGGGACAAATTAATATGTTAATTCATGTTATAAACAAAATTTAATGAAGAAATAAACGAATATAAATTACGATTAAAAAGTTTGTCATTAAGGGGGATTGGTTTTTTGTTTGAGTTCTATCGAATGGTCTCGCGTCTTATCACTTCAGGGGCCAAGCAGTAGCTTGTTATTGACTGCCGACTGTCGTCGTTGAGAAATTAAGCGACATCGACAGGGGCCACAGGAAGACAAGGCAACACGGAAAACGATGAAAAAAGAAAACAAAAATAATGTGTGATCCCAACAATGGCACTTAATAATATTTATTAGCGTCATAGTCGGCGGTCAGCGTCGCCATATATTCTCATTTACAAACTGCTTCTTCTTTTTGTGAGAGTCGATTGGATGCACAGCAGGTCGACGATGGGGAGACGGGACGAGCGGGCACCCCTAAAAATTATCATCGTCAGCCTGTCGTCAGTCCGCCATTAGTCATTTGTCGAACTCTGAATTAACAAAGAGGCGAATAGGAATTAACTATTATTATGTTTCCTTCTCATTCTCATCCCGGGAACTGTGAGTCGATGTGGAAGTCGTGGAAGATCAAATTACCCAATTATTGTTGGTTCGCGCCGTGCTATCAGTTTACTCATCAGTTTGATGATGATGACATTTTGACCGGGGAGATATTTTTTTATCGATACAGTCGACCTTTTCTACGATGGAGTTAAATAGATCCAGTATACTTATTAAATTTAGTTTTATGTGTACCTTGAGTCAAACACAGATAACATGCAATGGAACAAATCTTACAATGAAGCATGTTTCTTACGTGACTACGTTGTCACTTGTGCCACCTAAGAAGCGTTTTTTATCATTTTTATTTCTAACTTCGTAACAAATATGTAAACTAGAATAAAATGCTTAGAATTACATACTTTGTTTGACGAACAGTGCTAATTTTCCTTGCAGGACCTCAGTTGACACTCTAAGCTAAACTTATTCTTAATCTTTTTCGCACCTGTTGGGACATATTTGTTCCAAAAGTTCCGAACATTTTTGCTAGTAATGGCTAAGGCATGTCATTTAAATAGACAAACAAAAATGTTTACCACAGATGGATTGTATAAAAATGTAATTTCAACACAACAAAATAATATAAAGAAATGAATAGTACAGCTGATAGATACAAGGACCAACTGCTCCCTATGAGGTGGTCTAAACGACCCTTTCTAAACGGGGTCTAATGAATTCGACGAGGTACCTATTTCCCTCGCTTTCTTGCCACCAGAACTTCTGGGGCAACAAGACCCCCCTTACAAATGGTCGTCGTCTGTTCTGTTGTCCCAGAGGTTGGGTGTCAATGTCAAACCTCGCTGCCTTTTCACTGGACACCTCTGACTGTATATTATTTGCGTTGTTTCTAATTACAGTGGACCCCCCTAAGTCGAATTGTCACGGGATACAAAAAGCTGTCCGAGTTAGAGGGAGTTGGACAAGTCCACTGTAGTTGTCCACCACTACCTGTACACAACTAGATATTGGTATGGTGTGGCACGCGTGAGTCGTGATGCAGTTGTACAGTGACTCAGAACATTCTTCATCGATCTGACAGTGACTCACAACATAAATAATACAACAAATTAGCAATAATATGAATTACAAATGTATCAAAGATTAAGACGAGTGCCAAACAGTCCCTGCGGGTAATGTCAATTCTTACTCATATAACAATGTGATGATTCTTCTTGTTGTTATTTTGTCTTACTTGTTTTAGTGTCACCCCTGAATCCTATAATGTACCTCTAGGCTTGGCTTATCACTTGGAACCAACTAGCCAGTGCATATCTTTATCACCTCTCTTATCTTAGTGTCGCTCAAAACCATATCTGTCCCTAAAAGTTAAAATATCTTAAGTCGATTTAAGTTCTTTTAGCTGTTTAATGTTATTCCAAATTCTTCTCTTTATTTTAAGCCAATCTAGCTGAATTGAAAATTGAAAATGAGGAAGTTGTAACAGTTTCTAAAATAAATTTGGTGCACTTAAGAATTTTTACCTCGAAAAGTGTAACAAGTTGCTTGTTATTAAGTCGTTTAAGTTGATTTGTCAAATTAATTTCTCAAATGTACATACCTTAAAGTCTTGAAACAATTGAATGAATGAATGTTCGAAAGAATGTTCTGTTTCCGACCCCTAATTTTTTTCCGTTTGAAGTTTAAAATTGCCTGGAAAATGTACAAAATTGACATAAGGCATTTACATTCTAGGCACAGACATACCCAAAATAAACAAACGAGTACAAAACAACGAAAATCTACGAATGTCTGTTCCCGTATGCCAAAAATATGGGTTTTATATCAAACGATCACTTTCTCTCGAGAGTAAATAATCTCCCCACCCTGCCCATTTTAACACAAGAAATTTATGTGGATAGTTTGTTCGGTTTTTGTCAAATCAAAATCAAATAGTTTGGTGTGCATTTGGTTTTGTTTTCGAATGTATGTGACGATTGTGAGTATAAATTTATGTGGGATTTCAGATTTGAAATTTTATAAATGACATAATTTATACAATTGGTTTAACTGCGTTCCCGTACGATCTTCAGCTTTTGCATCTCTCTGAGAATTTTCCCCCCCACTCCTGTTCCCGTGAGCGAACAGACCTATTATACATATGTGTCTTTGTATTAGGGAAGTTTTTTCATATTTAAACTCAGTTCGACGATTTAATCCATTTCTAAGTTACATTTAAGCATTGAACAATTTGTAATTTAAGTCACACCAGAGTATACTGTCGCTTAAGCCCAAGCTGCATTTTGTTTCGATCTTTTTTCAATTTGTTTAGCATTTTGTTCTCAAAATCTCCGATAGTTGAATACATTCACACCTTAGCTATTTCCTTCTTTTAGTTTATACATCTGATGAAAAGTTATTTGTTTCTTTTTCTGCACAGCGGTTAGTTTGTTAAGATTTGATTTGATCAGAATCATGGGTGGAATCATCTAAAGTGATTTGTGATGTTTGATTATAAAAACCTTCACGTGCTACAAAAATGTTCAAGGGAATGCACCAAGGGCATTTTAAAACTACAAAGTATAGAAAATACATCAAAAAACAATATAAATTGTAGCAAAGATAAGCACCAAATGGAAAGTACTACCATTTTTGTTCAGACTTCATTGTGAAACCGGATGATTTAAGCCAATAATTTGAATTTGATTTATGGTTCAGCTGTACTTAAATCATCACTGTGAAACCGTTCATTATTCCATTTATGTGAGAGTGTCACCCTCACGAGAACCCCTTTAGTTACATACCAAGAAAAAGTAAGATAGAATGTCAGACATTTAGCCCTTCTATTTTTGT
The DNA here is from genome assembly GCA_964034865.1 of Eristalis intricaria. Lineage (NCBI taxonomy): Eukaryota > Metazoa > Arthropoda > Insecta > Diptera > Syrphidae > Eristalis > Eristalis intricaria. The sequence continues at coordinate 13,696,874 of OZ035877.1, forward strand.
GGGTAACGCCGGAGAACATGTAATAGATATGTAGGTAAATTAGAATCCAAGCTTTTCATTGCTTAATTCAGGGCTAAAATTATAACTAGACAACAATCATAGTGCCTGGTCGGAAAAAAAATAAAAATAAATTGAAAGATTTTTGGATAAAGTCCGAGGCTGAATAAAACATCTTAATGTGAGATTGTCAGGATAAACAAAATGTTTGCAATGGTTCTTTTTAAATTCCGATTTTTAAAAACCAGATAAACTCAACTGTTTTCCTGACCCATTCTAAACGGTGTTATTATCAAATGCATCGACAACTGTCAAATATATTTATACCATCTTTGTATTTAAAAAAAAATGATTCAAAAATCTTATTTGAACAAAAAAAAAATCGTTCTTAAAATTGAGATTATAACTTTACATACTAAGGGTTGTCTTTACAATATGGGTCCAACTGATGAATATTGTTTAATTTAACCTTTGGTATTATTGTCGATTTGTTGTTTCTTTCTTATAACCTACAATGTCCGCTTCTTACATCGGGTTATTCAAATCCGTATGCGTATCCATCTTTGTATTGACCTTTTTCTTTCCATGTCATTTGATATGTAATCCCTCTGGTGCAAATTTTAATTTCCAGAGTTCGCAACACTTCAATTAAAATGTTGGAAAATCTTGGCTGAGCTAAATCTGCTAAACTAAGCTAATAACCGGCAAGTCAGGATATAATCGTGATATTATAAATATCTATAGCTAAATGCACCCTTATGAATAAATAAATAACTGAAGTCAGAAGAAGATAACCTGATATAGATTTTAAACCTGCAATATATGTACTTTCATTCGATATTTCAATTAATTGACTCGCTCTATTTAATTCATCCGAATTTTAAGGGATTTAAATTATTCTATTCTTGGAAATTTTGTTCATTCGTGTACACAACCAAGGTTAGGGTTAGGTCGGGGCTGCTAATGCATTCACCAGCACACTTAGGCCATAGTGGTGACTGTGATACGAACAGTCAAAATAAAACCATTGATTGACAGCTCCAGTGATAGTGCAGTAAGTTTGATCCCAACGGCAAATGGTGACTGGACCAGATATATAAGATAATTTTGCTTTTACTGGGATGCGAATCAGGGACCCCGCTAACCAGGCCCAGGCACATAACTAGTCGTAGTGTACCCGACCTAAGTTTCATAGTAATGCTATTGTATGCTTATTGAATATTTTAATTATTACCTTAACGGCCATCTGACTAGTATGGCTCATTCATCTTGACGTTGATGCTCATTTGTCGGTTTCCGTTATTCCATTATTCCGAGTCTTCTCTCTAAACTCGTACAGGGTACCGGCACTAGTGGTCGGCACCTCTCTAGTGGTCATCCACTTTCCTGTAATATAAGAATCGTTAAACATTTTTCAAATGTGACAGCGCTCGTACAAGCAGAAACACATCTACCAAAAAATTTACTAATATTACGTTGTTATTTCAGCTGATAGATACACATCATTTGCGAAAGTGCAAGAAAGTGGAGATTTCCTGTTTGATTATTGGTGCGTGTTTTCAAAAATGTAAGTTTTTGTTATAATTTATTTCAAAAATAACACTTTAAAGTTATTAAAAGCATAAGCTATATGTATTAAATGGTGCAAAATTGAAAAAAAGTTAAAATCAGTTGAAGTAATGGGTGGCCGCCTGTTGATAACCGAGCACTATTTTGATGACCTTCTATATTATGATGTCCTAAAACATATAGGGTGCGATTCTTGTCTTCCGTGTTTCCACCTCAAATACACTTTCTTAAAAGAACTGTTATGCAGATGTATCAAACTCAGGTTGTTTACCAATTTTGTGCAGTTTGGATTATTTTATATTGAACATTTTAACTGTAATTACCTTTTTTGAAGCTCTTTGTTTGTTTAAGCAAGTTTAAACTTGTTTTCGTCTTTTTTTCTTTAAAGTTATTAATCTCTTAATTTATTAGAATTGACTTGCTTTAAGCTCAATGACAAGTATTTACTAGTATTACTTATTACCCAGCAAGCAAAAATCGAATTAATTAGGGTTCTACCTTTCTGCATGTGCTTTGATACCACCTTGGTTTTTGAACGAACTGTTGTCAACTTAGTGTCCTTTTTATAAAGTTTTTTCTTACTTTGGTATCAAAAATAAATAATTATTGATTGTTTAATGTCTTGCTTATAAATAGACCATTAAGTTTTAACATTGAATGTATTTTATTTATTGTTGATTCGACCTGGCTGACCACTAGAGCTTTTGATGGCGAACACTGAAAATGTGTGGCCGCTAGCGCAATATGACTATTTCCATAATTTTGGTAGTGTCTTAAAACCAGTACGGGCTAAATTGAAAATTCTATTATTTATCTATTAAAATTTTGTTCCTGCAATGAATAACATTTTTTAAACTTTTTTCATAAAATACTTAAAATATATACTTAAGAAATAGTTAAAATAAATACTATTTACTGGACAAGAGCAAAATGAAAAAAACGTTAGATGGCTGACCACTAGTGCCTTTAACCTCTATTACAACGTATATAAACAAAAATAAATAAAACATGAAAATATTATCATTATTATAATAAGCTCGAAAACGCAGTTTATAATATTGCATCGGTTGGCGTTAAAATTCAAAAGTCTAATATATCACGGTATTTCTTACAACATTCTTAACTACTGTATACGTGACTGTGGGAAACTAAGCCCCAGTACGCATACAAAGATTTCAAAACCACACAAAATATTCGATCACATAATTCACTTAGGTTATAGTATTTCATGCCAAGCCTTCCCTTCCGACATCACACTAATCCTAGATGCAGACAATTTATTTAACATATTGATTTTCAGTCAACAAATTTGTTTGCCTTCCTATCTATCACATTATGTTAAATAACCAACCAAGTCTAAATAAACAGAAGAATTCATATGCCTCATGCCCAGCCCTTCAGACGAAACCAAATCCATTACCATTCAACGTATCACCCAGATGTCAGCCGAAGCAGTTGGTGGCGCCGAAGACCGCCGTGCGTCTCTCAGGCGGGCCATTACGATATCAGTGCATGGTATCAGTTTCCTGAAGGGCCATTACCAAATCGTAATTAATAGAGCGGATGGCCCACTTTAAAGGCGAGCCACTGTCACAGGCACTAAATTAAATTTATTGCCTCCAACTTAAGATTCCAAATTTTTCCAAGCCTCATACCATGACAACAACGAGGCGAGAAAAAAAATGTAATAAAATGTGTATTAAGCTCAATTTACTCTCGAAAAAATGAGGCTCAAGTGAGACCGTCAGTGGATCCATGACATACATCGTAAAAAACAGTTTCTGCTAGGAAACCATAAATTCTCAAAATGTCCGCGATAATAATTGGATACTTAATAAAATTTATTATTTTCCACAATTGACCATTCGCGCAGGGTAGTAGCCGAAGCAGGACAGGATGGCAGTCTCGCAGCGGCAAAGGTGGTGGTGGTCTACCACAGCTACAAATCAATTCCGGTGTTGTTTGATAAGTTTGTTATTTTGCGACGATTTATAGCGCGCTAGGTGCTCTTTCTGTGTTTTGAGAGCAAAAGGGGCAAAGCTTTTTGCGGGCTCGCGGCAAAGGTCCAGGGTTATAAATTCATCGTGATTCAGCGCTCCGCTGCCGGCACTGAAGACCGGTGCACCTAGTTTTGGGCCAAACTCTGTTTTGACCATTGGCGGGATACGAATGTTTTGCTTTTGCTGTTTTTCGGCTACTGTTCGACATACGAGACGGCCACGACGACGTGGTACTCGCTGAGCTGTCGTATGTGGATGTGGCTTGCCATGGGTACGACTGAGGTAGTAAAAATTCCCAAGTCGACTGTTAACGCGGCGTAGAATGATAAATTTCTTCAAAAAAGAAACATTCGCCGTGTATCTGCAGTACCTACTTGGGGCAACCTTATTTATGACTTGACAGTTGGTTAATGTCTTTTTCTACAAGCATTGTTTTGACATATGCATGAACGTATTAGCGTGTACACATATATACGCACGTTTCGCGCTACGAGTACGAGTGTGTGTGGGCGTTTGCATGCGCGCTTGAATGATTTTAACGATGAGTAATTTAGTTTTGATGAAAACCAAGAATAATTTTTGAACGAAAATTGTTGTCAGTGTAATTACATATCAGGTGTGGATGTTATGAGCCTCGAGTGATTAGTGCGTCATTTCAAGTGCTTAGTCTTGTAGGTGATACGTGCTAATTATCTTGGAATTTATGTGTCCCTGGATATACATAATTGGTTGGACAGTGACTGGTTGCCTTTTGAACCAGTTTGACAATAAATTTTAAGGTTCAAAGTAAAATTTGTGCTCAAGGTATTTTGACAGGCAGATCTTATCAGATGCACAGCATGAGTTACAACGACTGCAAAAGTAAATGCGCTAAATGGGAACACTAACGACGGGGGCCTACGGAGCACTCACTGCACAAGCATCAGTAATTGATAAATGTATCTGTCTTTTTGAGTGGACAGTTTTATAGACAAGTATCGAAGAGAAATTCTCAAATAGCTTTTGTTCCTCGTCATTATAAATATATAATCGAAATAGATAAATGATTACCAGAATAGCTAGACCAATTCTAAGTCGGTCGCAATGAACTGCCTTAATGAATTATATTTTGTAGACAAAAAAACACAGTAAAAATACTACTACTGCTACTACTACAAGCATCAGTAAGCCTAGCAATTCAATCACAAGTGCTGTGTACAGTCTCGCCAAAAAAATGCAACCACTTAATTTGAGATATTTTAGTGTATAAAAATATTACAGCAAACATGGTGTCTTCTTAAGACAATTGCATATCCTCGCAAAATTATTTCCAGCAGCTCCAATTAGGGGTGTTCGTATCGTAGCACATAGTACTGTGATTCTTAAGTTACAGAAGATACTCCAATTGTGAACAGGTATAGGCAACTTTATTTTTTTTTCTGTAACCTCTTCGAAAAGTGCTTGGCAATAAGAGTCGACTCTTGCGTTCTTCAGCTTTTGAAAGAAGCAGCACCATCGGGACAAGATCGTTACTTAACCAACCGATTGATTATCATTTTGACACACATGCACTCAGCGTCGGATATAATTTCCGCAATAATATTAATAAATTAGTGAACCCGCATATGGATTATAAGCAATACATAAAATTAGTTAAGCTAGTTTTAAAAATGTTTGTCTAATACCTGCGATAAATAAATTAAGAAAAAACAACAACAGATCTCGGAACTGCTGCAATCTCTTACCATTTTTGCGAACAAGCTGCTAAGTTGTATAAGGAAAAAAACTGAATAACGAAGGCCTGAAAAGGGCATGATGTCGATGGAATCTGGACATTGGTTCCGCTGCGAGAGCTCTATGATCACTTTATTCGGGTCGGATTTTGTACCGGTGAAGCAGGGTGTGCCTCAAAGATCGATTCTTGCAATATGGGCGTTCGATATATTTCTACCATCTGTCTGTAGAATAGACGTTCCCATCAAACTAGGGAAAGCCATTAATAAATCCTTATGGACTGGTCTATAATTTAAATGAGGACATTAGCAGCATTTTTTTCCTGGGCTATGCCCAAGGGATTAATTCTAAATCCTAGTAAGTCGCAGGTTATTCCCATCTTCAATAAAAGTCTAAGCTCCCATTCGTTATTTCCGGTAATGAACTTACTGTGGTGCAAACGGTGACTAGTTTAGGAGTTGTCATTAAATCAAACCTATAAGGACATGACCACATATTTTACGTGATGCGAGGAATATATGGATGCCTTCGTAAACTAGAGATAACTGCAAGTTTCACTCCCGTCGATACCAGACGTAAGATTGTTACTAATCTCATTTGACCCTTAATTACATATTCTGAGGTTGTTTACTCAGCTTGCGTATGAAGTACTTTGTTTTTTTGCGGGGGTAGGTGAAAATCTTCAAAAGACACTATGGAGACCGTTCCGACCGGGATTTACCCAGTAAAAATACCTCCCTTCAAATAAAATATATTTCCACTACAACTAGGTTTTACACTTATCCAGCAGTTTTTCTTTCTTGGCTTCGACACATTTATCAAGAGATTCGCCATTGAGAGTTCTTGCTTACACCGCAGCTAAGGGCGGGTTGAATTCACCGTGCTAGGTCAAGGGGTTTAGTCCTTTGAAGACGGCGAAAAGAGTTTCTTTCGTCTAGAATTGAAAGGAAAGCAGAGTTTATGTGCTCTTCCAGCCGACTTATGCTTACGAACAAAATTCGTAACTTCATCTTGGATCTTAATGTACCAATGATATACTTAAATAAATTAAATTGAATTGAAATTGATTCGAAAGTTGAACACGAAAAGATTATCATCAGTGGTCCGGATTTGTGTATGCTTGTGAGAGTCGTTACCGGATATTGTTGGTAGACGTGCATAAACATACCTCCTAACTATTAAATAATCGGCAGAACCGATGCGAAAACCAAGATCTAGCAAGGAAAATCAGACAGTTTCTGAGAAAATACTTCTTTATTGAGCTAGGAGACTGGCGCTCTATTGATTTGTCGAAGCTTGGCGGGCAAATCCTGTGGATGCAAACCAAGTATCCTAAGATGAATGTACACAGCTATTGTTAGGTCAACTTTTGCAATAGCATTGTCTAAGAGAACCAACCTGATCAGTACAAGAGAGACACTCAACAAGATCACGGCTGCCATGACACTGTATTTAAAGGGCCATGACAACCTGCCCAACTGCTGCTATGGAGGTGCTATTAGAACTGACTCCATTGCATCTAGCGATTGCAGAATGTGCAAACAAAACAATCAAGAGAATAGCAAAAGAAGGAATAGGAAAAAACAGATGCATTACTTCAAGACAATTCGATGCACTAGTCAAAAGGCCACCAACCACTCTTGGTCATTACGAATAATGACGTGATCAGGCTCAGCACCAAAAGGACTGGCGCAATGAATCCTAGACTGAGGAGCAAAACGGTAAAATGAAGTATATAGATGGATCAAAAACTGATGAAGGAACAGGGTCAAGAGTATTCGGACAAAGATCTACGGACCAATGGGCAAACGCACCAGTATCTTTCTAAGCAGAAGTCTACGCCATGCAACATAGCAATATTGTCGGACAATCGTTATCGTGGCACTGGACACCTACATCATCAAATCCAAGCTTGTGTGGAAATGCCTAAATGCTTTAAGAGCTGAGTAGGAGGTACGAAGTAAAACTCGGCTTACCACCTGGAAATATATCGATAGAAGGCACTGCAATGAAAATCCCTAAAAAGGGAAGGTGCATCTGAACCTTTCACAGACCCGGAACCATTCTGCATTGTAGGAGACCATGTCCTCAGAGAAGATTTCAGAGAACTGGAAAAAAGGAACCGGTCAGAAACCTGAAACAGCGCTCATGGCATTAAAAAGGCCAAGGAACTCTCTCGTGGGAGGTTTGAGGCATGTTTCAAGTTGAGCAAAAACAACCTCCAGACTTCCTAACAGGGCACTGCAGACTGAGGGATCATATAAGGAAAGTAGGAGTATCAGAAGAAGGTAGACCCTTCAATCACTTACTCTGCAGATATAGTGCCCTCGACATGCAATAATTTCCCTGGTTTCTCACTAAGTTATTAAGCGAGCTGGGGATCATCAACATCAACAACTACCTGATAGATACACAATGTGAATAGGATTGTCCAATCGCGATTTACAGTCTGTAGTAAGTGAGTTGCACCCTATGCAACCCATGTCAAGTGAACAATAACTCTTCACCGCTATAACAAAACTCAAAGCCTTGATAGTCACAATTTCTATTCATCATCAATTACTTCATCCCATCGTTATCTCTCGCCCATGCCAATAATGTCCAGTTTTTATATTCAATAGTAGATTCCGATCGTCATCTGCTTGCAATAAATTATCTGGGTCATTTATGGACTTTCACCCACACACACAGTCCAACAATTAAATGATCTGGCGCCTGTGCTAATTAAGTCTCATAATAAATAAATTTCTAAATTGCGGTTTTATAATAATGCCGCGTGTTCATGGCCAACTTTCTTTATCTCTTTGCATAGTTTACGAAGCGACACATTTCACCTCCTTCAGTGAATTCTTAAGCTTTTTTTTTCTTTATATTTTTTTTTTATCAAAAAAATGTTGTTTTATTCAAAATTAATTGCCATCATCAGCTTCGTCACACTTGGCATTCCAGTCTGTGCGGCTCTGAAGTTGGTCTGCAAAATTAACAAACAAATTATTAGGCAGTAATTCATTTCAAGTAGTTGTCGTCGTCATTAAAAGCACACAGCGTCGTCGACACATCTCTGATCTCCTCCGCCATACGTCGCAGCGGCGCGCCGTCGCTTCCAACTCATCAGAATTCTGATAAAATGAAATAAAATTGTAATAAACTAGAAGACTACGAGAAAATAGAACTTGGAAAAAGAATGAAGGAAAGAAAATAATAAAGCAAGTGAAATTGAAGAGGTCAAGCAGAGGTGGGCGGTGGGGAACACAGGCGAAATGCCATAAAATAAACGGCAGGCAATAAATAAATAAAAATCTGACACAATCGCATTTCAAATTTTTTTTTTCTTATATTTTCTTTTTGATTTACAACACAACACCGAGTGTTTTGACATTTGTAGCTATTTCGAGTGTGTGTTCTGTGTTTTATGTGGCCGTGGCCCCACCACCCCTAACCGTGGCAATATCCGACACTATACCGCTCCATACCGCACACGGATTGTTTATGTATTCTGCTAGGTGGATTGCTTATTTATGGGGAGCCAAGAACGAAGCTGGAGGGCTGCTGCCTCCAGCCGATGACAGGCAGCGACATCCTCAGCACATGTGATCGTGATGTGATGAAGACGGGCGTGATGATGATGTTTGATGATGGGATGGGATGATTATTATGATGGCACTGCGTCTAACAGCCAAAGTGTCAACCACTCCATAAAACATGTGACAGCGTTTGCTGATATTTATGTCGCTTTTGACGGCATGCAGAAGAGTTGAAAGCTAACTTTGATAGGACCGATTAATTTGTCAACTGAATAAATATTTGGGCATTTTTGCCGCAGGAAATCACTCAGAACTCAGCTGAGTTCACGTACATGCACACGTGTGTATACGTAGTTTCGGATATTTGTACTTCAGCCTATGAGAAAAAAGGTTTAATTCGAAGTAATCTTCAATCACACACAGGCATTGTGAAATGAATCCTTACCATACGGTGTCAAGCATACTAATTCAAATATATCAACAAAAAGTGTTCTGATTTATGGGATAGTAAACGCTCGTAGGGCTACGGCGATCTTGTTAAGAAAAATGTTGTTCGTTGAAAAAATAAAAGCGGCGGAGGATATGTGTCATCACAAGTGTTTAAGCGGCATAGCCTTGTGCAAGTGGGGTCAAAATAATTTGGACAACGAGTCAAAAAGAAGAACAAAGCGCTGTTTATTCCCTGAGGCATCCCAATTAAAACATTGAAGGCCATGAAAAGCTTAATTTTATAAGGAAGATATTGCAGAGGAGTTTTGACGTTATTCTTATCCATTTGCTTCAGCCCGGGCCGATTGCTGATGTACTGTGCTCTATAGTCTATCGATAGTTTTGCAATGTTTCAAGCCGATCAAATTGTGACATTTCAATAGAATTTAAATTTTATGTTTATATAGGTTCTCACCGAAGCAAAGTTCAAAATACATAAAAATTTAAAAAAATCTTCGTAAAACTTTGAGTATTTATAACAAAATACATATGTATACATTTTAATTGTGCATAAATAAGCAAAACAACTGTTTTAAACTGAAACTTGAAACTGGCAAATGAAATGAGCTGTGCGTTGAAGTATTCATTATGTCCTCCCCTTGAGTCAGCTACTTCACCGTGAACTTATGCTTTGACGATACGCAAATTAAGTATTCTATGTTCAATTCAATTTCGATGCAGACGTGATTCACAAACTCAAGACTAAAAATTTCGACTAGCAATTTATGAGGCTTCATTCACATGGAATTTTCTTATTCACTGAGAGGTACCTACGAAAAGAATCTTGCAGCAAAGTTGAAGGGGTAGTTCGATGAGAATCTAATTAGCACTGTGATGTTTTAATACCACAGCTCTGTTAGCTTTAAGTAAGGGAGGTGTACTTAGGTTTATTTGAGATATCTCTAAATCTAGATATTTAGGAAGGACATTAGTCTCTTTCGCAGAAATCTCATCAAGAGTTAAAGAAGGGTCTACAAAGCGCTCGCTGTCTGGCTCTAGCTGGACAACCGCGAGATAAATGTGTTAGAGTCTCCCTCTCAGCTGCGTTGTTGCAGCTGCGACAATGTTAGTTGTGTCGGATGCCCAGTTTAACGGTATGATCTCCAACCGGCCAGAGTCCTGTACAGACAGCCAATAGTCGAGAAATATCATGACGAGTTCGCCGAAGAGATTTTAAATTTTGGATTGTTTGTATTTGTGGGTCGCTGTGGCGTAGTGGGTTAGTGCGTCGACTCCTACTCTTTCGAGCCACTGGCAATGCTCAAAAACTATTCCTGTCTAGAAAACAGCTTCTCAACTTCGCCGTTCAGAGTCGGCATTAAATTGAAGGTCCCTTCCACGTGTGAGAGAACAATAGCACGCACAGCACGAGTGATTTCTGAGAAGCTAGGCCCTGGCCCTCTACGGGCTGTAGCGCCACCCATATATATATATATTGTATTCAAGCCATATTCTCCCAAGGTTTGATATTTGTCGGAAGTAGCCTTGACTGCTTGCAGTAACATGAAAATCTCCACTGCAAGCGATCGCTGAAAGGCAGGTCAATACCTAGCAAGTTCATCGGCCCTTTCATTTCCTGGGTTGCCACTGTGACCTGGAACCCATTTAAGAGAAATGAGCAGGCTCTCTAACGACGCTATTTCAGATCGGCATTCTTTTTGAATGTGAACTAAAGAATGCAATAGCTTGGATGGCAAGATATTTGGATGTATTTTTATTTGACGATATGCTTCCCGGATTCCAAATAGTAGCGCTCGGAACGCGCTGGGATTGTCGGGCAGCCTATAGGCTTTACAGATGTTCAGAGATTCTGAGAAGACACCCGCACCGACTCCGCCGCCCATCTTAGAGTCGTCAATGTCAATGTAGATTGTCCAGTTCAAATGTGAATAGTTTATATCGTCCTTATACTATAAGAGTAAATCATGCGCAGTTTTGGTTCCGCCGATTTCTTATCTCTAATTTCCATGTCAAAGATGCTCCACACTCTGGAAGGCCTACTGTCGAAAAGTCGATGAGATTATTGAAATCGTCGAGTCCGATCATCATGTAGGAATTGTTTCGATTATATAAGAGCTGTTTAGCGCAATTAGCCATTTGGAAACATTTTAACCAATTTTATGAGTACCACACCATTTAACGCCAAAGAACGTTATGTACCGAATTTTCATCTACGAATCACCGCTGAATCTCACCAACATCGACACCTTTTAGAAGAGGAAGTAGCGCAAAAGTAAAATAGTCGTGATCGTATCGCGAGTCGGCGCAAACGGTAATTAAGCTAGGATTGACGACCTAGAAGGTCTTGCTGTGTGTTTGGGGTGATTAGCAGGAAATCGACTATTATGTGCAGATATCCAATAATAAAACTTTTAATTTGGAACTGTATTCTCACTAATTGGATATCATTCTCACTAACTTGGATCTTTTGCCCAAAGGTGGGGAATTGTGTTACATCAGGACAACGCCACGCTTCACAAGTTGATAGCCACTCGCCAGATGCTCGGGTCCTTGGTTGGGAGGTCCTAATGTATCAGCCTTATAGTCCGGAACTAGTTCGTAGTGATTACCAATTGTTTTTGTCCATGGCGAAACAAGAATCTTTCAGTTTTTCGCAAGTAGGAACGATGGCTTTTACGAGAGAGGGATAACGACATTACTATCAAAACATCTAACAAAACGGCGCATATTTGACCTCTATCGGACCATTTTTACTATGGCAAATTTAACATCCATCTTACGTGGGGAATTGCGAAGCGGAGAACTCGCTAGAAAGGGGACAAGCTCTGAAATATTTCCGGGTGGAGACCCACCCTCCATGCATGTCGCTACTATAATGCGCTGAAGCTTGAAACACTTGCTCAAACAAGCCGCAGATAGACATCAGTCACAGAAAGTCTCATCACCAAACAACTCTGACCAGTCATCATTCTTAAACGATCGCTTAGTTTTATCAGATTCAGCAGGCCGAATCTCAAATATCTCATTGTCGTTTTATCAGGGCACTGTGCCATCGCAACTCACGCCTCAAGACTAGACGTTTCTTATAATGATTTCTGCAGAAGCTGCAGAGACGAGGATGAGGAAGAAACAATTAAACACTTGCTATGCAGCTAAACTTTTATAATTTGGCTGAACTGTGCAACATAAGAGTCAGCCTTCTTTTTCGCTGTATTACAAGCACTAACTGGTTTGCGGTGTAGGTATCCTTAGATCCGCGAGGTAACACAATGAGCCTATGCTGGTCTAAGCGTGGCTGCTGTCCTCCTAACCTACGTGGCAAATACAGCCTTAAATTTAGAGAAAAATAATTGATTTCTTTTCGCTACACCTAATAGAATAGTTCAGTCGTCAATAATTTCCATCATAGCTCTTCCTGTCATGTTTCATTTTACTAGATGTATGCAATACGATGATCCGTTTAACGGTTACCGCGGTATATAAGCTAACAAAAGTTATATGAGGGATTTAAATCCAAAAAAGTAAACAAATTCCTGTGAACGGAAACCACTTCAATAGCAAATCCACTCACTGAGATGAGGAACGTATGTTTGTCTGATCCAAAGAACAAATTTAATATTTTCTGTTTATTTTTATTACAAATCGTTCCTGTCTTCACTACTGATATAATTTCCTCACCACCACAAGCTTCACATGAAATCAATCAAAATCAGCTCTCTTGACTTTACCCAAAACGAAATTTTTGGCGCCATGCAAGCGCACACATGGGCGCTCTATCAACAATTTGGTATTAATCTCCCGCCACCACCGCCAGAGGCAAAAAAAAACTGAGTTCAGTTCAGTTATTACCATGCAATGTTTGATTAATCAAAACAAGTAGCGCTATGAAGCTGATAAGTATCTCAAAATCGAACACTTCCCCAGATATCGGTAGTTCACATTGAATTCACGAAATAATTAACCAAATTCATCATGCACGGGCAACGGACACACACTATTTGTCATTCAACCGCTAATTTATCAAACTTGTAATCGATACCGATTTATCATAATCAAGAGGAGAGATAAAGTACTCGCAAATATCAGCTTCAGGGAATAGCCTTACTTCTGCGGCAATGACTTCGAGGATCGACACCGTCCGACCTGGAATGGAATGTTTTCAGTCCTCGATTGCTTATTGAAAATCACATTCAATTCATGAGCATTAATAATATTTTGATTGATGAGTTGTGTGAATATGATAAAAATTATCAACATGCATGTATGCATATTTGCGTTTACTCCATAACTGGGTTTCGGGGGCCAGGTGGTTGTGCTTGAGGATACAAATTTGGCACTACTTTGTAATTTACGCAGAGAAAGAGAAATATCTGTACGATCTAGCCAACAAGTAATATCATTACGGGAGGTACAATTGGTATGTTTTTTGCTTCTGGGCTTCTTTAAAGAGTGCCAAAAACAGTGTTTGGTATTCATAGGTATATTTTGTTTGCCCCATGATCTCTCGTGGTATTCTTACTTATGTTGTCATCGTTAGTTAGGGAAGGTCCCTCTATGGAGAAGCTTATCTCCATAGAGGGACCTTCCCTAACTTTTCATGGCAATCATAATTTCATTGCATTGTACACGACGATGGCCATCGAAGTACAAGACGACGTACACGACAATGACCATCTGATTGTACAGAGGATCACTTCCGGACAAAGTTCTTGCTTTCTGCACACATCTGTAAAATACTCATTGCTATACACACGTCGTGGAAAAGACATTGGATAGTGAAATTTGGCCAAAATGGGAAAGGTGAGTTTCGTGTTTTAATAAAACACTACATTTTGCACAAGGCATGAGCCTGTGGATCCAAGGCAAATGTTGATTGTTCTGAACTTTGCAAGATGCCAGCAACGATGCATGTAAATGCAGACGTCAAGCTGACTTCTGGATAGCTCTTACAGCAACCGCTTGGAGGTTAACCAATTAATGCTGAGACCAAATTATGTCCAAGGGTTCAAACCACGACTCGGTCTTACAAGCTCAGGGGTTTCGCATGGGGTAACTTACACACCGTGTAAGAATACCTACTTCTGACGAGGAACAGACCACGTGCAATAAGAGGATGACAAAACACGACATCTATTACGCCGATTGCTACAAAGAGCGAAGGAGGAGTCTACTTCTCAAGAAATTATGATTCGATTCGCATGAAAGCCAAATTATTAACAATTCTAACATGGAGCCTGGACTGTTTGCCGTTGTGTTTTGGGTTTATGCGTCGACTCCTACAACGTACACATGTGTATTTGCGACCAGAAGTCCAATATTTATAATGTAAAGTTAAGAAGAATTTTTTCGTAGCGGTTGGTTAATTTAACCGCTACAATGCACCGTTATCATTTTTATTTTTGGTCAACGTTCTTATCAACAGCATGTGTCCAAAGTCATCGGTAGAAGGATTGATTTCCGCGAAAACGAATTATTTGTGCTAAGAACAATATACTGCATTAAAATAAAGCTCCATTCAATCGATTAATAACTTGGTGCAGAAATTAATAGAAACTTTTTCAACAGTAGATAAGGCACCGTCTAGCCGACCTAGATCCCAAAGACATACAGCAACGTTAACAGTGGACTCTCTACTGTTATAATGGTTAGTCGAAAAAGTCTTTTCGTATTTCTAATCAAAATTTTTTCACAGACAATTCATGTGGTACCCAAACATCGAACTTCTTTTTGTAGCCTGCCTTTTTTAAATGGTTCAAAACCGTTTGATGATGAATGTTTAGTTCCTTGGCGATTTCATGGCTGCTTATGTGACTGCTTACGGTCCTGGTCAATCTTTTCCATAATTATATCGACTTTTTCAACAATAAGTCGACCAGAGCGAGATGCATCAGCGAGCGAATCATCGTCTCCGTAAACTTCACAAATTTCATTGGTGGCTTGCGTGGCATTCTTCCCTTTTTTATACAAAAATTTCAAAATATAGCGAATTTCTTCATTATTTTCACTCATTTTTGAACAGCTGTAACTTTTTTTTCAACTTCTCCAAATTTAATCTTTTTTTTTATTAAATTTCACCTTTCCAACACCATATGGTATGACACAATGTGATTGGTAGCACTGGAGATAGAAGACTCCAACGACATCTATTGACAAAATACGAAAAGACTTTTTCGATTACTATATATATTGCCATACTACAGAACTTTTTTGCTACGGATCTTCAGGATTTTGTTGGTTACTATCAACGATCGTAGTTTCAGCGAGATGGGGCAAACTGCCACACTTCACAGCAGTTCAAATGCCACAAAGTGCAGTTCACGAAATTTGCGGTCAAACGGTTATATGCAAAAGGAGTGACATGAACTGACCATTTCGTAGCCCTGGCTTACCTTAAAAGTAAAGTCTTTAACATCAATCCAGTGACACTTGAGAAATTAAGCACGAAAACTTGTCAGACGGTCATTAAAAATTTGCGCTTCAGATTGCAGCAGTGCAAAAATAATTGAGGAACTCATATGGACGATGTGATTTTTAAGCAATAAAATCCCTAATTGTACACTTTCAGAATATATTAACAAACTGTCAAACTGTTTTTTTGAACATGGTATGAAATGTTAGCTTACTTTTGGATCACCCTGTACTTTAAACCTAACATGAAAATCGGCATTTTTTCAGTTTTTTTGTATTTATTTTTATTTTATAAACAGCTGTTTTAGATATAGATAATGTAAGTAAGATAAGCTAACAAGAAGCACCCCTTTCCAGTCACTGACACTGCTCAAAGAGCTGTCTGAGAAAAAGTTTCTCCAAATTCGCCACTGCATGTAACAAACAATTCTAAGTCCCTTCTACTGTATGTACCTGCGAGAGCAACAGGACGCGCAACACGACTGGATGCTATGGAAGCTAGGCCACCTCGGACTGCCGCCAAATCAATATTATTATTATGATACAGTTTTGTGCTACCGGCAAGGCTTATCTTTTTATTTCGTTGAAACCTGAGCGCACGCCGTAGAAGTCTGAAAAAGAGATGGGTACTATTATACGCCTACAAACGCATACAAGACTCCTGAGCCGTTCCAAACGTTGAGTCCTATTAATGTTTATGTTTTTGTTCAGTTTAGAAATGTCAATGTCGAATAATATATTGCATCATCCATACCACAAATCCGAGGAAAATAGCTCAAAGACTCCCCTTTTGAGAGTCCCAATACATCTTTCCATAAATATAATCCCCCCAAAATATCCCCTCACTCAACCATGTCAGCCGTACTGTTGCCTATGCACACATATCTTTGCGCAGTACACGAGTACATGAACTTATTACTGATTGAATCAGCCGTTCGTTTAGTCAGATTAAATGATTTATTGAAGTGCGATTACGATTTCCTTTTGACACCATGTGATATTTCGCGACAGAATTTTGACAACACTCTTTTCATTTTCGTGGACAGGCCGTCATTTGGGGGCGATTAAAATAAGCAGTTATGGTCGAGTACCTCTGCCTGTAATTGTGATTCTAATCGCATTTGCCCCACTCAATGCGATTAGACAAAGCCACAACAGACCCACACCCATGTTTCTCCGGTCGCATAAAACTCAGGCAATTACTCGATGGAAATGGTGTAAACCTTAGTCTCTATCGCGGTGAAAAGCTAATCAGATTTCCATTTGTCATATTCCCTTAGTCATGGGCCAACTAGCATTGAGACAAGCCCCTGGCTGTGCACACAGTCACCCACATTAGTGCATACATGAACGAGTGCGTTTTATTTGATCAAACACCACTGACATGGAGGCAACTTTGTTGTGTAGTGTGAATTAATTTAATTGGCTCTGATCTTGGTCCACTGGCGTGGCTCTTGTCAGCCAGTTGGATACAGTGAGTTGGTTTATTTTCTTGTTTCCCTCCCTCTTACTAATTTATTAGATCATGCTAATAAGCCATGATTAGTCTGACCGCCAATTAATAGTGAACACATCTCAGCTATAATAGATGTTATTGAACGTGAAGTTTATGCATTATTCGGATGCTTAATTCGATTGGTTCACACTCGTTTGTATTCATAAATTCGCAAACGCTGATTTGCGGTCGCATCCTTGAAGTCAGATTGAATGGTTTATGCGATTAGGCGTTAAGCTGACTCTCATACTGATTAGAAGTGAACACTGCAGAAAATAAATAACGTCAATGTGTGGCAAATTAACTTTTAAAGTTCGCACACGAGCCGATTATTCCTTTCTTTTATTGTGAGCTTGTGCCTGGGATCAAATTAAATGAGGTTACCTTGCATACAGTATGTCAGACAATACCGCCATTTTTGAAATTTGTACATTTACAACTAAAGGTTGACATTTGGTTTGGTTTGAGATTTGTTAAGACAGGATTGCATTTTACGATTAGACATTATTTACTGGGCACTATTTTGCATAGTATCTCTGGGGGGATTGTCCAACCATTGTTTAGGGTCAATGCCGGCGTTGCTTTATTTATCTCATTTGATGTGGGCTTGAGGAAGTGCCTATTGCTATCAACTTTCTCTGCTTCGACACAGGTCTGTGAAAAAATAGTTCTTAGTGGCGATGACGATGAGAACTGAGGTCATGATGGAGATGATTATGACGAGGAGCCAAATTTGGTAGTAGGGGGAAGATCGGGGATAGAAGATGATGAGAACTAGATGCAGATGATGAGCAATAAGCAGAAAAATGAACGAGTTGGACAAAAGCGAGACAGACAATTGTCCAAGGAATAATATTTGATCGTGATCGAACAAAATTGTGCCCATAAAGCCCAACAAAAGGCCGTCTAAGACCACACAATGTCACAAGAGGTGGCTTTGCAGGACGCCTAGAAGTCATCTTGATATCGGAAGCTATGATCGTTATCATCATGTGAGAAAAAAGACATAGCATGTAATTCGAAGTCCGAAGTATGTTTCTATTTTGGTCTTTGTCTAATCAGTGATGTAAATCACGCCAACAAAGTCGATGTCATGGATCAAGTGTTGGAAGAATACTTATGTAAGCGACAGACAATGCGATGGCCACTGGCGTTTTTCTACATAATGTTGGATGTCACAGGAATAGCATTTTTCATAAATTCCAAAAAAAAAATAAATGATATGAGTGTGTAGCTGAAATGAATGAGTCTTAACAAAAACTAAATAAATGCTTACCTTTTTGGGGATTTCTACAGTTGTATTAATTTTAGTATTTCATTTTAATTGCTTCTACAAATTTGTCGAACTCTAATCACTGCTACTTAAGCGGTAGCTCAGAAGGTTTCTTTTCTGCTCATCCGGATATGAAAATCATGAAATCATCAAAATGTATAAATGTCAAAATGACTTATAGGTCAGACGATCATTTCTGTTATATTTCTAGTCGTACCTTGAGGTCGCCACAAGTGCAACGACTTTGATTGAGCAGTTAGTGACCCCTCAAACCAAAACAACGATAAACTATCCACGGATAATAGGAGTGCTTTCCGATCGAAATAGAATTTTTCTCGGTGCACCATCTCAAAATAGGACTGCACAACCTAAAGGTAGCCAGTCACCAACGATAGACAAGTAGAATTCGCTGAATAATCAAAAAACACAAATAAATATCAGATATGTATGCACTCCCTGCGGAGTCTCTTTACAAATTATTGAGTTACATAAATGCCATACATGTGGAAATCAAGAAAATACTTCATAATATCAATGTTAGAAAAACATTAATTTATGAACATAAAATATAACGTGTCCAAAATAAAAAAAAAAATTCCACTAATTTTCATACAAAATGTATGGTCTATTCAAACATTGAAACATCCATTAAAAGAGGCAAATTCTTCTCACTCTTAGAATACCTCTTAAATAAATACACATAGGGATTTCACAATAAGCCGCATAGTCATTTTTGTAATCCATTATAACGACCGGTTGACGATATTTATATGCTATCAATATTAGATGCGAATTGAGTTTAAGAATGAATTTTAATCTAAATCAATTCAATTTTTGGAAAAAAAATATGTTAATTTCTTCGAATCGCGATCAGCCTGCAGCAGCAAGGTACGTTTTTTTTTTTAAATAGTAAGTTGACATCAGGAAGGTTGTTTTTGTTCCAAGTAGTAAATGATTTATAATATATTTGAAATTTGACTCAGGATATCTACTGCAATAAAGCTGCTTTTAATCAGACACATTCAAGGACTTCGAATTTCGTAGTTTTCTATTTTACAACCGATCGAAACTTGATCTAGGATGCACAGTAGTGTGATTTCTTCAATCTGATACTGGATAAGATAGACAACTCTAAACAGGGAATGGACTTCTATTTATGCATTCCCTTTTTCTACTTGTCAGTCTACATAGTCGCGCGTTCTCAATTTGCGGTAGTGGAGGCCTTCAATGTGACCGAAAAACAGGCGCAATGAGAGGTCTTAAGGTCAAAGACAAAATAAATTAAGTGGACCCCAAGTCGAATTTCTCTCTAACTCGATTTTTCCGCAAATTTGTTCATACAAAAACATCCTCTATAAGTAAAACTTCCTCAAACTCGAACAAATCATGGTATCCCGTCAAAATTCGACTGGATACAGTGGACTCCCTCACTGGTGTCGATTAAGAACCACTCCGTCACACATCACCTGGGACGAAACATCGTAATCGACAGCTACAATTTTGAGCTAGAAAAGGAGTTTGTCTACCTCGAGACAGACAGGAACTTCACTTACAACACCTTAGTGGAGTTCCGACGTAGAATCGCCTCGGCGACCGATGCTCCTGACTCGAAGGACCAACATGGTCTACAAAACAGCAAAGTCGATGCTTGGATCCCTCTGAGAGGAAGGTCAATAGAGGAGAAGATATAACCACACAATATGCGAGCTTTACCAACATGTGGATGTAATGCGGAAAGCATCGAGGGCATGGACACCAATGCTCCGGCTAAGAGGGTCCTCGACTCCGAGCTTCCTGGTTCGTAAAGGAGAGGGAGACGGATTCTACGATATAAAGACAAAGTTATCGTGTTGCGTCCACGAGACAGATTGATTTTGACCACTAAGCAGCATGTCCAGAAGCATCATCGATTGATTGCAGCTATAGCATTACTTTTTTGAACACATTTTAGTACTAAAAATATTTTTACTTGTTGAATTGAATTTTTCTGTCAATAACAATGACATGTTCACTTACAGTTGGTAACTTTGCATTGCATATGTATATTCTAATTGGATTTTTAATTAGACTCGTGTCAAATTCAAATTAATGCTGGCATTTATATTTTCAGTGAATTTTATAATTATTTTTTAAAGATGTTAAAAATGTTAACGTCCTTGGCTGCAACTGTAATTATTACTCCTTGGAATAGTAGAGGATAACATTAAGTGGTTTTGAATGATTTAATCAACAGTGGCCAGTCCCAGGTTGTGAAAGAAACTTTGAGGGAACATCCTTTCAATTAATATAAAAACATAAATTATTCCCATAGCATGGCATATCTTTGTTATGAAAACTTCCGTACGGTCAGTCAGTCAGGGCGATGTTCTTTGTCCGCATAGAAAATCTTGTCAGGTGGGTATGTGGAGTGGTGGAGACATAAGAAGCACGCAATAGCATGAACTTAACAGCAAAGACATTATGGCAAGATTATGGTAAGGCAACAGCAATAAAGAAGTGAAGAACTGCTGGGGAAATGACATGGTGTGGACAGCTGTTTCTTGGCATGATGTGGAACTAAATGCGAAGATAAATACCAAAATTGATCAACATGTGTACAAAGGTCTTAAAATCACTTATTCCGCTTGTCGATGAAAATATGCAACAAATATGACGTTTTATGCTTGATAACGATCCTAAGTACGCTTTTTCACTTGCACCATTTCAAAATAGCACACCCATCCCCCTGATCTGAACCTGATGTACTTATGGAATCATGTACAGCATTATCTACATTGAGGCTGTGAAACGAAGAAATGCAGTCGAATTGTGAAACCACATTCTAATCGCCTGGAGTTATTTTCTAAAGAACAATGTCAAACTTTAGGGGAAAGAGTCCAAGACGATGTGAAGAAGTAGAAATAAATCCACCAAAATATTGAATTCAAATGTATTTCATAGTCTTAATTTAATGAAATATAACGTGCTTTTTTTGTGGACATAGTTTAACAAATTTGTTTTACTACTTCCATTTTTTGTAATTAGTCCAACGTTATATAGTGTTTTAGAATTCTGTTAAATAAAATTATAAGATCAAAATTTGTTGTTATTACAGGCTGTAAAGCTTCCTTGGTATTGATAAAAGCACATATGTGCTATTAAATTGTCCTCCACTGTAGATGAATTTTAGGTGTAGAGTAAGATAATTAGAGTATTTAGGGTATACATCAATCCACAAAAAGTCTAACAATTACAAGAGAAACCAAATACACATTATCCAATTCGGGTCGTGTTACTTCCTTATATTTCGATAGCAATCATGACTTACATATGTATGTACATTGTACATATGTAGAATTAAATGAAAAAGTGGTCTTCCTACTGGACTACCTAGATAGTTATGACAACCTGTGTTTTTCGGGGAAAGCAGAGTAATTATAATAATAATAATAATATGGGTGGCGCTGCAGGCCAGGGCCAAGCTTCTCAGCAACCACTCCTGTTGTGTGTGCTTTTGTTCTCTCGCGAGTGGAAGGGACCTACAGTTTCATGCCGACTTCGAATTTCCAAGTTTGAGAACCTTTTTCTAGACAATTATTACTCTTTGAGCATTGTCAGGGACTGTAAAGAAGAGGAACATCCTCGAACTAAGAATGTAAACAAAGTGTTTATTTCTTGAACTGCTGCCCATCTCCCAACGTCTTTGCCAAGTCCATTAGTATCCACTTCATGTGGAAACTGCGAAGTAGTCGAACTCGCTTGAAAGGCTACTAGGCCTCCATCTCTCTTTGTAGAGACCTGCCGTCCATGCGTCTCCGTACTGCAAATAGCCTCTATATGCCTGGAACGATCAGTTCATACATAGATAGTGTGTGAATACCACGTGAAAAATTACTAAATAATGATGGGCTACTCTAAGTAATAAATAATCACATGGTCTCATCAGACTAAGAACAATTGACATAGCCGATATCACTGGTAACACGCCTTCACAATACGTCTATCCTACAAGGAGGTCTGCAGAATCTATGTCAAATGTCACTTCATTCGTACCAAGGCGCTAATCTCACACCTCTTTAAGCAACGCAAATGAAAGCCGAGAAATAGCGTGGAAGTATGGTGATTCGTTTCTGCAATAAATGAATAATCAAAAGTGATAATCGAAATCGAAAACAGACGTAACAGAGATCGATTTTGATTTTAATAAGATGCATCATTTAAGTGTGCAAATGGATAACCAACAACATCGTGCCTTCACACGCCAGAGAAACTATGTAAATCCTTGCCTCGTTGATAAAAACCCATGTTTATGAATTTAATTTGTTTTAATAATTTTCATTTTATTTTAATATTTTCTTTCCGTCGTTTTTGTTTTTCTTTTTTATATTTCAAATTCGAAATTCAAAGTCTTACGGTCTACATAATAATTAATAATAGCAATTCTTTTCATTTTTAATAACTATGTATATTTAAATTTCTACGTTTATTATACAGCAACTTATACTTTGAGTTATTTCATATTCTTCTTTTTGTTCATTATTTTCATTATTTTTTGTTGGTTGTTTACAATGTCTATAGATCAAGTCTTGTAGTATGTACATAAATTCTATAAAATTAATTAAAAATTAAATCCTACAAAAAACATAAATTCTTGCAATAGTTTTTTTTTTTTAAATGTTTATCCTTTGGCGGAGTTTATAAAAGAACAAAATAAACAAAAAATCAATTGAAACTAAAACTAACTCGCTTATGAACAAGGTCTGTCTGCGCGTGTTTACGGGGCAACACTTATTTTTTTTAAAAACTCCTACGTTATGTTTTGTTTACTATCACAGGTGAAACTTCCAATGTCGGAGTTGGAAGAAGGATTTTTTGTGTCTCCGTCTCATCTCTTGTTTTTGGTATTCGGTTTAGAGGTGATGATCATCGTGATGGGCACGAGAGCTTCTTACTGGTGTACAGTGGCTGATCCAATGCGCTGGCCGTACATCGCGTACGGCGAATAATAGGGTCCAAGAGCGGCAGCGGCTGCAGCGGGATTGAACCCGGCGCCACCGCCAAATGGAGATCCACTGAGTGGGGACGGCAATGATCCTGGTTTGGCGTATGGATGATATCTAGCCGCGGCGGCGGCAGCAGCTGCAGCAGCGGACATTGGGCTTAGCGGAGGTGTTGGATAGCCGCGTTGAAGTGCCGACGGGGGAAACAGTGAGCTGAGCAGCGATTGGGTCTGTGATTGAGCTAGAGCTGCAGCAGCAGCGGCTGGATCGGAAAGGTTTCCTGTGTGTGTGCGTAGGTGTGAGAACAGTTCATCGGAGGTGTTGAAACGCTTGCCACAGTACGAGTCACCAGCGATCCAGCTGCAGACATACGGCGACGATCTCATTTGGGCGGCAGAAGCAGCGGCGGCTGCTGCGGCTTGTGTGTATGGATGACCTGGAGGCAGAGATCCAGCCATTGATGCAGCCATCGCTAGACCGTATTTCTGATGTTCACACTGTGTGCACCCGCTTGGACAAGGAGCGCCCATGAGCATTTGTTGAGTGTGCTGCGAGTATGGACATCCCGGGCAGTAGGGATCCTTACATACTGGGACTATGGCTTCACCACCGGAGGGAGTCTTGATACGTTGATAGCTGATGTATGGGTTTGGATTGCCTTGAGCTGCACCTGGATATCCATTGGCAGCGGCAGCAGCTAGCATGGCGGCATGGTGATGAGCAGCATATCCACCGCTGAAGGGCGGACGGAAGGCTGGATTAGCGTGTTGCTCCATTCCAGGTGGACAGCAAAGCGCGGCGGAAAGTGGATTAAGTGGCCCATATGGGCCTGATGTCTTGTATGCAGATGGATGACCATGAAGCACCTCCATTCCCGAACGCACAATCGGACTTGCACCGCGTTGAGATGAGCCCGCAGGTGAAACAGTCTTACGATTATCACCATTTGGTGTCATCTTTCCATTGGTATGATGATCATCTGAAGTCTTTGTAACACTTATCTCTGGGCTACAATTGGACTTATTGCGTGACGGTGCGCGTCCAGCGTTTTCGCTTGAGCTTGAGCTCTTTGAGTTTGGTCGCTGCTGATGGGAGTTTGTGTTTGACTGATCCTCCGACTTTGTCATATGTTGATGATTCAAAACGTTGGCTTCGTATGGCTTGAACGCTAGCTTGATCTCGGTGGACGCTTGAGGTGTGCTTGACTTTGGAGTTTTCACTTGTGATGGTGATTTTGATGTTGTCGATGAACTCGACGACATGGACGACGATGAGTCGCTGCCGCCATTCTTTTTCTTATCCATACTTAAAATTGGCTTAACAGCACTGGAATCAGCGCCAATTTGACTACAGGTCTGAGCCAGTAGAGCAAGTGGTGATTTTTTTGCATCCATCTGGAAAAATAAGATAAAGATTCAAAATTAGTTTCTTTGTTTTTTTGTGTTTACTATGAATTCTAGGAATTGCTTACGACAATGAAATAAATGAATAAAATGAAAAAAAATTATATGACTTCAAAATAAATAATTTGATTTGCAAGAATTTTGTATGAAATACGCCGCCGGCAAGATTATATTTTCTCAGACTAAGACATGTGAGGAAGTTGGGGGCTAATAAAGACTTTATAAGAACTCTCACAGATGAGGTAAGGATTACGTTGGTCTTATCCATTTCTAAGCTCGAAATTGTATACTTAAAGAGTGAAATATCAAGTTATTCTAAGAGTTCCTGCTTTATCCCCTAACCACTGAGCCATTTCTGCTATTTTTGTTACAAAAATATTCACTTCCATGTTTTTTCTTAAATGATCTCTATTTTTTCTATTAATTTTCTCTATTCTGTTATTCTCTTCAGTATTTGGACACTCAACTAAAATGTTGCAGAAATAGACAAGAATAAAGGGCTTTGATTTTTATTTCCATTGAACAGAATTATTTTAAGAACTGAATTTAAAAAAAAACTTCAAAGAATAACATTCAATAACCCGACGGTCAAGTCCCACATCATGTGACTTTAGCTAACTTTTTCTTAAAATTTCTTCTTTTTTTACTTTGTCAACTATTTGAACTAAACCTCAATAAATTCTGTCACATAAAACTAAATTCTAAATTTTCCAAAATATCTGTTGAAATAAAGTCGTCAACTAACCGTTGTCGGCAAGGGTGATAGGTAATCCGGTTGAAGATATTGATTGTTACCGATGGTAACAACACCACCGCCACCTTCTAATACAACCATGTCGCTGATAGAGATTTATGAGCTTGAGTAGCAGTAGTAGTACCAGTTAAATAATCCTTTAGAAGTGTGCAATGTAATCCACAGGAGGTAATCCTTGTATATATTGTTTTTATTTTATTTTATTTTGTTTTTTTTCTTAAATTCACAATCACTTGTATTTATCACTTGATTTGTTTTTTTTGTGTAATATTTTCTTTTTCTCTTGTTTAACCGAACCGATGAGGGGGGGCTTTATATTAATTTTCAAAATTCAATGAATCTTGTTTTCTTGGAGAATATCTTTCATATATAGAAATATGTGTATTTTTTCTTTCTTTTCACAAGACAATATTTTTTCTTATCGAATTTACTTGCTTCCGAAATGTATGTCTTAACGCAAGGAAGGTCGCACTCGAACTGATTTAAGAAATTCACAGCCAACCTGTCTTTGGTTGTAACGAAAAATATCTGATGGCTGATATGAAAGAGTCCGACTGATGAAAGTATCTACAAACCGAATTGACTCTCTTTTAGTTTGTATGAGTGAGATACATTGCTCTCCGGAAAGAGAGAGAATTAGGTAGAAATTTCAACATGGCGTCGTATCACCCAATCAAATGCCATGCGCCTTGGGAGGGGGTAAAAGTGCGACACGATTTCTGAGAGAATTCCCTTGAATCCCATGCACTGAGCACTGTTCTCTTGGAATACGACACAATACCTGTACAGTTCTCTTTTCGGAGATGACTCATCCCCTCCATGTGTCTTCTCATATTCACCAATCACAGCGACAGGCGCAGTGTTGCCATCTGAACCGCACTCACACCTTTGTTGTTGTACTATATTTTACACCAAAAGTGTGTTGTTGTTCAATAAAATTGGGTGCAAAATATATTTCTAGTGGGGAAAAAACGAATTTGTTTATCATTTGAGCTCGTGTTCGTTTCGGATTCAATATTCTAGAGGTTTGTTTCATTTTTGGAGGGCTGGGTCTGCAACAATTAGCGGTTATGCTGATTGTGGATCGGTTTCAGACGCTATTTATGAAACAAAAAAACACAATGAATTTGAAACTGAAGTTGGAGTTTATTACAGAAGGGGGTAGGGAGTGTATTTAAGTCAGTTAATTATGTGGAACGAACGCGGGGTATGCACTGAGGAATTAATGAGGCATTTCTCTTCGTTTTTTTTTTTTGCATTTTTGTGGGGATTTGTTGATTGGTTTCTGATGTTAATTTTTTCGATGTCCGCCTGTTGGTCGTGTTGTTTGCCGAGTATGGCTTTTTAACTTAATGAAATTAAAATGAAGTGGGCGAGCACAGGTGATGATACAACGATTAGTGTGCAGAGGTTTTTTGGTTGACTTGTGCGCTGTTGGAGGGAGGCAGAATCGATTTCGTGGTATAATGCAAATTAACCAGTGAATGGCGGTTTTAGTGGTTGAATATGGTTTAAATTTGTATGTTTTGCGGAACCTGGTTGGCTAGGTTTTTTTTTCCAATGAATGAAACATTTTTTCCTGAAGAATGATTATTTTTTTTATTTGATGGTTGTTGGCTTATAATTTCAGACCTAACACATGTTATCTGTTGTATCTGTTATCCAATTCTCATGGTTCTAATACTTACTTACTTACTTAGATAGCGCTTTAGTTCGGGGTGAACCTGGACTATAACTTACAAGCCTCTCCAGCTAGTACGGTCCGGTTGAGGTCCGTTTTAACTTGTGCGACCCATCTAAGGCGAGGTCTTCCTTTACTGCATTTTCCATCCGGGTTAGATTCAAAGACTGGGCGGGCAGGAGCGTTGGTGTCCATTCGCTCTACATAACCTTAAGCAACTGATGCGCATTTTTTTGAGCAGGTCAATATCGCTGTACAGCTCTTAAAGTTCTCCTTCTCTAGAGACAGTCAACGGTTACAGGACCATATATTTTCCGAAAAAATTAGGACAGGGATGATCAAAGTCCTTATCTCATTTACAGTTATGATATAAATATATGTAAAACGGGATCACGGATGACTATTCACAATTTTTTGAAAGAAAAATTTGCCTTAGCCCAGGAATAAATGGTTATCAAGTGTTGCTTTTACGGAGATCGTGCTGTAATTCAATGTTATATACAATGAAACACTATCCATCCAATTTGCTTCTTCATTGGTTCCGGTAAGGCTTTCTACGCAAATAGTTGCAAAATAACACCCTTTACTATGTAATTATTTTTAAAGATATATTTGATCTTTATAATCAATACCCTAGCATCATTTGGATGGAGAAAACTAGACGATTCGAAAATATTTAATGCGAGAGCATTCACCACCATCATCATGATTAAAAGAGTTGTTCACCCATTTCGGATCCACAAAAAGGATCTTCAGTAGCAGTTTTCTGAACATCGCATGCAAAGTACAACACTGGCCACTGGCCTGGAAAATCCACCATCAAATATTCACACTACGCTTCATTTTGGAAATAACCCAGGGATAACAGATCAATACCCACAAACATTTCTTCGATTTCAAGACAGCGTAGATAACGGACTCAAAGACTCTGTTGACCTAGAAACTGCTATCAATTCGGACAACGATACCAGCGCTACGATCAAACAAAGAATAAGGCCTGCCAATCGCAGCATATTTGGGCTAAGAAAGCAATTGATAAACAAAGCCCCCTCGAACAACCAACGTAACCCTCTATTACACTTAATCGTCCCAGTTCTTCTATAAGGTGCATTGGTATGAACTTTGTCAAAAGTAGACGAAGTTGTTCTTAGTTGCTTCGAGAGGAAAATTCTTCGAGTGATTTTCGATCCCGTCTCCATACATGGTAAGTGAAGGAGGAGATATATCGGCTAACTGTACATGCTGTTGATGATCCAACGATTGAGATAGAGAGCGGATGGAAACCAATGCTCCGAGCCGTAAAGTCTTAGAATCCAAGCTCGCGACTCAGGTGGCAAGTGGAAAGGGACCTCAACCAACTACTTGTGCGAAATTGGATGCAGCAAGCTGAAGATCGAGCTGGCTTGAGATGCTTTTTGGTTGAGGCCCATGTCCACCCATGACTATAGGGCAACTTTAAATACGACATTTCTTAAATGGGTGTTAACACACATGTTTGATAGTGACTAACATGCTTATTACACATAACAAACGATTGTCTTTCAAAAAATGTTATTTTACTTCGAGTGGCGCTACAGTCCGGATGGATCTGAGCTGAGCAATCTGCTGCAGGCAGTTGCTGGCACGAAATTGATTGTGGTTCTCCACTTGGGTGCGCCATGTGACGCAGGTGTTCTTCGTTGCGTTGTCCCACATGTTTGGAGTCGAAAACTCTTCGAGTCGACCTAAGTTGTCAATGCGCATGCGCCAGCCACCATAGACGTTGGATTCACAGAACAGGGTCATCTTATTTATTGACGAATATATTTTATAAAAATCTCTAGCGCACGAAGTGTGATTACATTTATTAAAAAATTAAAATATCAAAAGACCTCACAATTTGCAAAGACAACGCTGTCTAAGGCCGCTTTCACACTCGGTAAATTCGTCGCCGACTTTTGTCATATCGTGTATCTGGTTTCCTTTGTTTTTATTCCTTTTGCGTCAGCTCCCTTGCACATGAATAAAAATTTCCGATATATTATGGCACATTATTGCGCAGCTGGGTACGTAGAAATTTGAACAGCACACAGACATGTTCCTCATAGTTTTGATTTTAACCTTAACATACTAGGCAGAATGTTTGATCTAGTTCAACTGACAATTTTCTTATTTCTAATATTTCCTCTCTCCATCTCTTATATGTATTTTATGATCACTTGAACAATATTCCAATATAGATAGGTCTCATATAGATTCTCCTAGTACTTCATTCTGGGCTAAACCAGAATCGTTATAAAATTATAAATTCAGGCAAGATAAGCCGTCCCGCGCAACACACAAAAATTGAATATCCGCTTCAAGCTGAAATTGAATATGGTTTTATGACTCGGAACACTGAAGGTCTCTGAAAGTGTCTTCGCCATAAAGAATTTCTTCGGGAAACAATAGATCTGGCGACTGGCTGACGACCACAAGAAGGGATTATTGTATTCAGATAATAAATCATTTGTGAAAAATCACCAACAACCGTCAGACTTTATTAAGGGAGAGCTGCAAGAAAGGACATAGTGTGCTGCTCTCATTGATTCATCAACATATTTAAATCGTTTTATTAAGAGGTAAGCGCACATACATACATGTATGTATGTTCATAGGAAAACATTCCCAAGGCAAATCTCTCTCAGCTGGATTCCTTTGCAAACTTGCAAGTAGATACAAATAGCCTTTAATCCTGGATAATCGCATAACTTCATACTGTAACTAGACACTATTGTCCTTTCAAATTTTCATCGAATGCTTTCTCTCGCCGCAGATATTTCGTATTCAGAAAACATGCACACCACAAATTAGTGCTGTTGCTAATCCCTCATTTGAAACCTCATTAAACCACTGGATATGTTGGAATTTGGCCTTTCGAATATTACCTTCATTGTAATTATTTTTTTTTTGTTCAACTTTCCATACAATGAGACCGTAAGGCACCTAATAAGTCTTGTGAATTTCATGTACAATGAATCTAATTTCGGCTTATCCGGCTTTTGTCCTCACACCTACTGTCTTCAACCGCAAATACACCGATACATGGATTCCTAGATAATCCAGTCAAACCCAAGCCAACGTGTAGTTAAAGCGAAAGGTTTATGAGCACTAAGCCATGCACGTATTATGCATAGGGGAACAGTTACTCCGTAGCACTGCAGATTCCCATATGTGTAGTCTAACATGTTGACGCCAACAAATGGGTGTTGAAGAATAAAATAAAGTCATTAATCCGTACCCTCGAATGATGTGACTTATATAAAATTCTAGTCACGCCCTACAATGTCCTTTCTAAGAAATGCTACAGGTATTTGTTAATCATTGGGACGATTTCAACGATTTCAAGTCCAGGATAACCGCGACCGTCGTCGATAACATTATCACCTTTCAAAACCAACACATCAGTTCCTGTGCAGTTGTTATCTAGAGGAAAACAAACATGAGCTGCCTGCTAAGTGAAAGGACATTTGTCGCAAAACTCGTAAAACCTTGACACTTGAGAATGAGAAAAAAAAAAGAAATAAACTCCCTATCTGCTTTTCTTTTCTATTATCCTTTGGAGTTAATTTTTCTCTCTGCTTCTTCGGAGAAAGTCAATAAATCTCTTCACATAGGGAAAATAAAATTTTTAGTTTTTGTCTCTGGATTTTATGGGCTTGTGTGCTTACTGAAAGGGAAAACAATTATCCTCGCCTATTCAACTAATTTCATTGTCCTTGCGGGAAAGTAAATCTTGGTGCTTGGTGCTGGTAAAAAAAAATAATAAATTTCTATAACGCCGTTGGGTGGTTTCCGTACTGTTTTGCTTGTGTCCTTCTTTTTTGGCAACTGCACCCATAAATCTGCTCGTAAAACTAACAATGCGAACAATGAATCCATGCAGAGAAGAGACATGAAGGGACACGAAAACAAAACGCGACGCATTTTTACCATTGTCATTGCCCTGTCGTGCGTGTGTCTGGTGGTATTGATGCTGCTGTTACTGAACGTCCTTGGGAGATGCTTACTTGTTTTCTTTTAAAGCATGCTGTCGAGAGCAGAGATGTTATCTCACCGAGCAGTTGACAGTCATTAATAAAGATATTGTCAGGCATTATGCAGTATATGGGTCGTTTTGGTTCTTTGGATAGCGATTTGAGGATGAAATTTGAGCACGAAAACCGACCAAACCGTCATAAATTATCGATGTTATTGCTATTTGAGATATTTATGGCTCCGCTAAGGTCTTTCTCACAACTTGAGTACTTTCGTTTTACGACCGATGTGTCGATCTGTACTAATTACGGGTGGTGCTCTGGAGCACTAACCAAAGTACTTAGTGTTCAGAGTGACTTCTTTTTTCGCACTAAGTGATTCTATTTTAAGAATAGTTTAGGGAAACGCTAAGCCGTATGGAAGAAGCGTCAGAGGGATTTTAGAAGTTCGCATATTGTATTAATTTCTTCAACCTTTTAAGTCACGATATTAAAATCGGATTAATCGAAAGTATGCCTCGTATTATCAGAGGACTATTCTACGGCTGTGTTCGAGACAGAGACATTAATATTTGATTGAAGTAGTGCTGTATCGTTTATCCTTGCTTATTGGTGAAGCTATTTTAACTTGGTCGAAATAAATTGGCACATAATTTAAGAATATAACAAAAAATCATGATAAAGCTTAATATCGTTGAAGTAAAAAATACGAATAAGTAAAGATAAAGGAAGTAAGCTATCCATATTTCAGAGGGAACTCAAGGCAATAGCTTTAACAAACTACAAATAACACATAAAATGCAATCAAATGCGGTGTTGTTGCAGTAAATTAAACAATAAATCAGTAATTCACACGGTGACAGATTAAAGCTTTTACCTAAAACCAAAACTTTAGCTTCTTTAGATTTAGATCTTAATGTTATTATTCTAATTGGTGATCTATTGAAGAGTATATGAGCATTTGCCGTATAGAAATTAAAGAATATTTGCAGATTGTGATGTGGTACTAAAGCAAAATTAAAACTGTTGTTTCCAAGATTATAGTTTTCAGAGTTTCTGTTTAACTCATAACCTTACTTAGTGAAAAAATAAGATTTCTAAAAAGTGGTAGGCTATTAACAGGACGATTCTTATTGCATAAAATACGAACAACATGTTTCTGAGAAATTATAAGTGGATCAAGTTATTGTTATGAGTACCGCCTTAGGATATTTGACCGTATTGACCGTATTCAAGAATAGAATGAATTAATCAATAGTTGATACACTTAAGGAGATCTCGAGAGCAATAGGTTTTTAAAAAGAAAATATTTCTCGTGGCAGCTATAAGATATTTCTAAAGTGCACTAGAATGATTAGACCAATTCATCCTCCAGTCAAGACTAACACCAAGGTACTTAAATGAATCAAATCTGTCTATGGTGAAACATCTATCTGAACAAGACTCCGTTATAAAAAGTGTTTGCGAACTTGTATTCGATTTACAAATATGAACCGTTTTCTTTTTTTTATTTCATTTTTATTTCAAAATATATGACGTACTTGACAAAAATGCTTAAAACTAGTTGGACGAACAGTATTACTATATATATATATATAACTTACTGGCCCTCGGCGGGCACTCTAAGCTAAACATAATCTTATCCTATGCCTTTCGACTTAAGATAAAAATCCTTAAACACGGGCGTCCTCTGTTACGTTGTCACACGGGTTCGGAGTTGAAGACTATGGTTATTCACAGCTTCCTGACATAGCATTTTTACATCAAAAAAAGAAATCGAATGGTGTCAAACGCCATTCGGAAACGACCAGGAAATGTCTCACGTCGTTTTTGAACTGTTGTCACGGGATGTATGGCATCTGGCAACGTCTTACTGTAAGCACATCTTGTTCAACGGCTCTAAATGATTCATATTCTGTTCACACTTGACAGAGTTAAACAACTTTTCCGACCATATTCTATATCAAATTTTCGAATTGTGGCCCGCCAACCTTCCATTTCTTTTAGAATACTGTTGATTGTTGCGTGACGCTCCATTTCCCTAAACTATGAGCTGTCAAATTGTGTTTTTTTCAGTCTAACAATTCACTGGACAAATGGCTACAAATGGAAATTTTCCCATTTATTTTGGACACTCTTTATATGTAGAATTGTTAGCTCTTACTTTCAACACGCAGTCGGTAGGACTATGAAAGTGCGATACTTCAAACACGAAACCTGACAGCCTGGATTTTTAGAACACAACATATGAACCTATTAATTGTCCATACAAACTGAGGTGAATAGAACAGAAAGGGATTATGGAAGGATAAGCCGTGGAAAGGCAGACACCTTCCTACCTAATTTACCACTAACTGTAGTTCAGTCGTTAAATTATCCATCATTATCCCAGGGGCAGAGCCTAGGTGATCTTGGTGAATCTACTTGATCTGAGTAGGCAGGAAGTAACGCCCACCCAGAACACGGTAACTCCTCTGACAGACTTAAGCAATTCACCAACATAACGACTTTAACGTGTAGATACTGGCATATCCCAGATTAAGGTGGCATTCGAGGCAGATCTTGAAATCTAAAGTAAATATTTTTACAGTTGCGTTGACAGTGACACACAATGCGGTCGCCTGCGGAGATCGATGGCGATAAGAACGTGAGGGGTAGATGTGTGTCCACCCTCATCACCTGGTTATTAGTTCGGAAACCCTTAAACTGCCACTGGCATTCCTCCTAAGGACACCTCCATGTACACCATGTTAGTGCGTCATTGTCTTAAAGTAGCTGCTTAGGTATTCAACGGAATTGTTCATTTTTCTGCTTTGAATGATGTTTTTCTATAATGAATTTTACAAATAATTTTGAAAGTACTTACAATTTTCTCCTTGTGGGCAAGCAAATAACATACGAAATCTGACGGCGTCAAAATATATCCATCCACCCACAAGAGGCAGCCGCCACTTAAAGGAAAAAAGTGATATCCCACTCAACTGAGATTATTCACTTATCTTATGTCAAGTTTCAGTTCCAACACTTGCCGACATCCCCGACACGGGGGATAATGCCGAATCACAAAGTCATAAACCCAACGTATGTGTTCCACTGATGATGATGACTTATGCAGCTTAAAACACTGAATTCATGTTTCCACCTCATTAATCAAAGGAAACATATCCAGATGATTTATCTTCCAAAAAACTCATCTGTCCGGCATGGCGCGTCCCGTATGCATTCACTCTAATCCAAATGCGTCTGACTGGGGTTTCGGATGGATGCGAAAGAATTTTGAATATTTCCATCGGTATCCGTGCAACACAGTGTGCTCCTGTCGCGCCATACGTAAAGTCGTTCATTCACTGGCGTAATATATCTGAATTATCTATGCAACATGTATGAAGTTAACATTCTGCCGCTGCGCCGCGCCGCACCACTGCTGTTGTCTTCACCGCTCCGCAACTAAGCTATTTGGTGCCGGCGAAAAGTTATGGCTCCTCATAAAACGGTGGAAAATCATATCGAGGCGGCGAGGCTATAAAAATAAGATATAATATCTATAATTTTTCTTCGCTGCTTGTATCGCTCTCTCGTCGCGCTGACTCTGCTGGAGCTGGCTATGAGTCTAATGTTGTTTTTTCGGGATGGGTTCCTTTGTAATTTATTTACGTGCAGATGCGAGCGTAGCTAATTTCGCTGTCATAACGAACACATAAACACATATTAAGAGGGCACATTAGGTCCGTTTTTCTCTCTGTTCTTTTTTCCCCCTTACTCATATCTCCGGGAGGGAATAAAGGCATAAAACGCGCTCTAAAGGGAGAGGGAACGGATGCTATTCTCGCGTACCATGGAGAGCACAACGGCGAACAATATTTTATGTGTCAGCGAAGAGGAGTTTATGTTAGAAACAGTACACAGGAGGGTCGGGCGTTTGCTTGAAATTAGTTTTCAGTGCATTCTGCACTATGATCGTGGTTACTATTCATTTCACGGTCAATTGGGTGAGGATTTATGGTCATATGGCAGTTCGCATGTGTTGCCTTTTTGTGCTTGGTTATGTGGAGTTATGGCAAAAAAAAAATGTAGGCAATAAAGAATTCGAAAATTGTTCACCAGTTGGAGGTGCGTTTTGATTTGGAGTGGGTAGTGTGTAGTTCAGTGTAATGTTCAAACATGTGTCGCGTCGCAGATATGACTCTGGAGAAGTTTAATTGGGAAAACTACCGAGTGAAGGTTCAATCTTCTGTTTCTGTTCAATGGCCTTTAACGACTGATAATGTTGCCAAGTGTAACGAATCCTACGGATGTTATTGAATATATTATATTGGAACGCACGTGTGGGTCTTCAGAAAGCCTCAATGGTCTTACATCATTGTTACGAGATTGAAGAAACCTTATGCAGAATAATACCCTCACAGCGACTATAAATGGACTCACATCTGCGGTCATCAATGCAGTTAGGACACGTCGCCCTCTTAACTAGGAAATACAAAGCCATCCACAGCCAAAACACTTATGGCATTAGCTGATCCTCAATTTAATAATTTCGCATAACTTCTGTTGACAAATCGCAGACTTCCAACATTTTCACCATTCACCTTTCAGATCCTTAAAAAACTAAACTTTGTAGATGCTGAATGTGAGTAGATAGAGTCACACCACTTCATAAGCAATGACCTTACTTCCTTAGTCCAAAAGCGTGAGTATGACTCAGTGCATGTCCACGCTGGAGGATCAAAACCAAAGAAGGAGTCGAGAGAAGAAGGAAGTCCAAGCATCTCCTAGTCATTGCACTGTTTCAGACTTATATTCCGGAATTTCCAGAAGGACCGTCGTTTCTAAAGTTGAGCCTATTATTCGTCCTTCATATTAAAATTTTCATGAAAAACCAAACATCTATCAAGTCCCTAGAATTTATCTCGACAAATTCCAAAGTCATATCCGGCTGTCGATATGGCTGAACAGTTTAGAAGAGTTTGAAGAGGTAGCTGTTACGATTCTGTGTGAACAGTATATTTTTCCCTCTGAAGAATGTAACGCCACCTTGGCGTGAGAAATGGATAAACGCGAATGCTTTACACACCCTCTCCATAGGACATAATTCTGCCCAACATTACAACTACAATCTGAACAGTCATCCTTGCTTTTTTCTTTCGTGAGGACGATATGCCATGTTGCTTCACTTCAACGTTGGCTGCGAGAGACTCAAGATCAAGCAGCGGGCAATCACCCACCAATCAGTGAAATCGATCTCACTAAAATGAGTACCAAAAAATTACATTTACTAACACTTGTACTTTTACTCTATTTTCCTCTCATTTTTCACATCTCCATTCAAACAAAATTTTGCACTTATACGATAATGTCAAATCTAATGCCATGCTGTAAAATCGAGATTCTCCGACACGATGTTTATGTGGACATGGATTTATGTAGCTCTACTAGATTTTTTCACATCATGTGCATAATCCGGGCATGTTTCATGTCCAGTGGGGACTACGTGTACCCTGCAATGATTTTTTTTTCAGTGACTGCCGTGAGGAGGAAACGAAACGGCCATCTCCTTTCGTGCACCTGCCAGTCTTTGGTAAACAAATGGCTATGATCCCTCGCAAACCCCTCCTGTGATGACCTCAAAGCGATCTCAAGGATACGCATATTCATTGTCTATTCCCCTTTGCGCTCCAGATGTTGTCCTGGCAGTTGAATAAAGTCGCGTGGCAACTCATGGAACCTTGCCTGATCTAAGTCCAAGCCTGTAGCATGTTCGACAACCAAGTTGTTGGTATTCTGTTTATTATCAGAGTCACACAAGCCAATCTGATTCAAAAGTGTAGTCCACACTTTGTTGCGACATTAAGCGCTCTAAATACTGCATCTTATAGTAATTATCAAACTCGAAATGGCAGCCCAACAAAATCTCTTAACATAAAAAGCTTGCTGTATATGTACATCGAATATTGCATTACCGATGACCCGCTAATGTTGTCCACAAGTAAATGCGAACTATTCGGAAGCCAAACACATGCAGGAACATATTTCCCAGACATCTCCGTAAGTGCACCAATCAATTCAAAGTACAAACCACATTGATCAAGTCCTTGTTCTGCACCATCTCCCATTCATTCAATCGTTTCACTTCAGTAATTGTTGCACAGTTGCACACAACTTCCCCCAACGAAAAAACAAAAAAAAAACGACAGAGAATAGAATATTTTCACCTAACCCTAGTCCCTTTTATTATAGTGAACATTTATCATTGGCATTACAATTTGTTAAGGACGATGAAAATAAATTCATACCATTATTCAAATCCTGCTGTCTCCTGTCGCCCGGTCACTGTTATCGTCCTCATTATTACCACTGCTAATAAATTTTCCAATTCCAGACGCTGCCACAGTCTCACCCTCGGCATTTGAATGCTAGCTGGAAGCACGGACCACCACACGGCTACGCACAAGGGCAGGCAATTTATTACGCGGCATGGAAATTGAAAATTATGATGGCTTGCTATATCCTCCTCCTTTATCAACACTACAATCAAAAAAAAGGACGCGAGAAATATCCTAATCCGGGAAATCATAAATTTCATATCCCATCTCTCTCAGTGAAAATGCCCTGCTGAGCTGATTCACTTACATGGTCAACGGGTGGTTGATAGGTAAATTTACTCGGGCCCCTTTAATTCCGTCCCCTGTCAATTTCAATTGAAGCTAGAGAAATAGCTGCTGGGGGCGATTAATCAAGGAATTTTCCAGGCAGCACCAGTGCGACTGACAGAAGAAAATCACCAAACGGGAGAGGTGAATTTTCCGCGTCAACAAACAAGAGTGACCACATTCAGTTCAGTACATTGTTCAGTCGCACCGACTCCTTCATCGCCTCTTTGTAATGAAATTGTAACACAAAGTTAGCCGGACTCTGTCCGTCAATGTTGCAGCCCATAAATAACATTTTATGGGGGATAGAAGAGAAATTATTACACCGTCGTCGTATCGTCCCAAAACTCAGACTCATAAATTTTACCCTCCGCGCGTTCTGCTTGTCTGCGGCAGACGTAGCCAGTGCGGACATTTATCTGTCATGTTTGAGAAATCTGCCAGAAAATTAAAAGTCTAAATAAATTGTTTTTTTTTCGCTGTGCTGTACATTGCATGATGGCTGCAACGGTTAGCTCTTACCCGACAAGTATCCGCCTTGAGGAGTGATGACTGCCACTTGCATACTGTCTGACGTCTTGCGTCTATCATATTTCTGCGCACAACCGTGTGTGGCAAGTTCTGACGTTACCTAGACAGATGCTACCCGGAGGTGGTGCGCTGGAAATAAATGAGCAGACATGCATATGTATGTATATAGCTTAAGTGATTTAGTACGGGTTTATTCTGGTGATTCGCTGTCATGCACAGGAAATCGAAGCTTTAAATTATGATTAGGGCCAATAGGCGTGTAATGTATGAGTTTCATAAATCTTAGAATCTCAATCGATCCTATGATGCAACTGCATACAGTTGTTGCAGTGAATACATTGGCGAAAGTGGGAATGTTAATTCCGGTAGCTATTGGATGTTTGAGTGACCAGCTTTGCTCGGAACCTTACCAAGTATTCATGACGCTACATAGGAGAACAGGACTACAGTGTATGGGTACGTAGGTATTAGTAAAATATTGGAAAATATGCATCCAGTCCCACGCTAATCACCATTCCAAATCATTGATACAATTCGTACACTGTTAATGCATAGATATAGCCGAATATCGAAATGAAATGAAATGAAATAAGATCCTCCCCTTGTCAAATAATGATCAGCTATAGTAATGGAATTTGATTGTTTTGACTGAAATAAATTCAAGGATAACACTGTAGGGGCCTTTACTCAAAAAAATACGCGATCACAGCTCTCTTGTTCGAGTGGTAATATAAGACACATCTTTATTAATGTTGTTAACATGTAAAATAATGTATTGTATAACAAAATGCAATACTGGTAGTGTAGATTCGGACGAATAAATTTCTTTTTCATAAATTTTGACAGATATATCCCGAAGCCACTGCAAATCGTTTTTTAAATCATACTTTACTTACTAATGGCAGCGATGGAAGAACCACGACTACAGACAAAAAAATAAGTAGTATATCGTCACTAGTGGTCGTCTACTTTAATCCTTTTCGGTCTGTAATAGAAGAACTGTTAGTTACATTTGGAATGTGAAAGCGCCGATACAAAAAGGAACATGTTCTACATATGTATCTGCCCAAAAATTTAATAATATTATGTATTTACTTTTGTGTCACCGTGCCGTTGTGGGTTAGTGCGTCGACTCCTACGCAGAGGGTGCCAGGTTCGAATCCCCAATCTGCCAACTTTCATAATTCACGGCTTCCACCTCTTTCGAGTTACTGACAATGCTCACAGAGTATTCCTGTCTAGAAAAAGCTTTTCAACTTTGCCGTTCGGAGTCGGCATAAAACTGTAGGACCCTTCCACTCGTGAAACAACAATAGCACGCACAACAGGAGTGGCTGCTGAGAAGCTAGGCCCAGGTCCGTCTCGGACGGTCGCGCCACCAATATTATTATTATAATTATTTTTGCTGGAAAATACACATCTGTCTGGGCGCATTAGCGAAAGTATAAGAAAGTAGTGATTGCTGGTAAATACCAAGTGGTGCAAAGTTGAAGAAATGTAAATATCAGTGGAAATTTTATCACTCAATTAGAAGCGAATATTAGGACTCAATTAATGCTAATTTCGGTCTAAATGTAAACTGTGATACTTACTTGTCGTCCGTGTTTCCACCTTAAATGTACTGCTTTGAAGGAACTGAGCTATGCAGATGCATAAAACTCAGATTGTTCTGCCAGTTTTGTGTTATTTAGATTACTTCAATTGTATTAAAACTTTAGCTATACATAAGTTATTACTCTTTCCTTGCTTGTTAATTACGAATGATGTTGATATTGTTGAAACTCTCCAAAGCTATTGGTATTGTCTTGGTTTATGGTCAATGACAATTATTTGGCGATTATTGCTAATTACCGAACAAGCCAAAATCGAATTAAGTAGGTATCTTCTACTTATCCTTTGATACAAGCCTGGTTTTAACGAAGTGTTGCCAACTTTGTGTCTTTTTCATTATTTTTTTACTTTGCTGTCAAAAATGAATGAGTATTGTTTATTTAATGTTCTGCTTCTAAATAAACCCTTAAATTTTAAAGTTGAATAAGTTTTTTATATTGATTGATATAGTTATTGAATATTTTATTATTACTTATTAATTAATTTTGTGGGAAAGTGAGAACAATTTTACGTGGCCGACCACTACCACGACCACAAAGTTGTCTGTGACTCCAAAGAAAGAAATAGTAATATCTAAGTACCTACAGAATGGCTTAAGAACGATGGGCACTGCGGATCGTAAGACAAAAATGTAACCATATTTACATCACACACAAAATATCCGTCTAAGCTTGGGCACTAAATTTACCACTAAATACTACAACAGTGCATTACGCTTTTTTTAACTGAGTTTTTATAACGACCAAAGAAAGAAAAATGTTACTTTAAAAAAAATGTATACAAGAAAAATCTTTCTTTTACGAAAAGAAACACCAGTACTTGCAGTGAAACTGGGGATATCTAACTGAACTTCCATATTATTTGCTTATTGCTTATTTTTATATTTTCGGTTTTTTGTTGTTATTATTGACTCACAAAAAGAGCTACGTATAATCTTATATTTTTCAGATATTATTTATTTAAATATTACTAGTTTTG
Source organism: Eristalis intricaria (assembly GCA_964034865.1). Lineage (NCBI taxonomy): Eukaryota > Metazoa > Arthropoda > Insecta > Diptera > Syrphidae > Eristalis > Eristalis intricaria. The sequence goes on from OZ035877.1 coordinate 13,737,882, forward strand.
CCTTTATGGTTGTTAATCCTCATTCCAGATTAAGACATTTTTCAGTAAATTTCGTAATTCGAATTCAATTGAAATAAATGTCAAAATAAACATGAACGCTGAACTTTCTTATAAATATCAAACTTACGTTGGCTTTTTCTCTATAAACTATTTTCTTATTGGATCGTTAACACAATTTGCATTTACAGAATATGGAAATATTTTTCTTATATCCATCTATCCATCACTAGTCACTATTGGAACGAAGATGGTGCTTTTATTAGCGTTTCTTTAAAACGATTTTTTCCTATAAGTGGAATGTACTCTACCGCACATTCCCATACCTTGGCAGATCCTCCAACATGTTTTGCAGGTATACTTACTTAAAAAAGTCACCATATGCTAGGACACTTACATTTTTGTGAGGTAAACGAATGACGAAATTCGATATTCGTCCACAATATGTAACCCAGTAGACGTCACTTACAGTTGAACTTTATCACCAACATAAAGGAAACTAAACTTGATTACATAACTGTTAATATAAAGTGATGCAAGCAGTCCTATAATTCCTCTTAAGGATGTCTGATCGGTTGCTGAATACAAAGACTAGGTAACAATTTATCCAAACCTTTCGTCGAGCAACAATTCTTTATTCATGTCTGATACCACAGAAATGTGCAAAACCATTGAATGAATTAACTCGGCCATTGATTCACTTCAGAATAAATATATTTATGTATCTGCCATCTTGAATAATGGCCGTTGAGTTTGACTTTTCACAAAGGGTGGCAATTAAACTAGACATCAAAAGTGTTTCCAACGCTTTTTGAATAAGTAATGTCCAAAACGCTGGCATACTCGCAAGAAGATCTTAGCACCGCCTTCAAATTTTTGAATTAATTTTTCTGTCAGCGGCACCAGTGATGTGTTTATCCCCAATCAACACAAACCTTTGTTCATTCCCACGGCACGTTACGCAAGCCTTCAGTGCTTTATATTTCACACTGTACTTACCATTCCGATCACGGTCCTTCTATCCAATCTTTACATCTATTTATAATATGAACTCGTATAAAGGCTGGGTCTGAAGAGGTTCCAAGATGTATGTATGCACGTAAATATCTATCACTTACTTAGCCATTCACGGCATATTGATTTCATTTGTCAAATTGAATACGCTCGTCGCCTCTAAGTGGGCGTTCTACGATCAAATATAAAACTTTACGCGCTAGGAACATCCAAAAACGTACCCGCTCCTCCCAGAAGCAGTCAACCGTCATTCTTTCGTTCTTTCGTCCCTCGTTGTTCGGCGTTGTTGTCTCTGCTTCATAGCCGTGGTCGTGGTCGTCGTCGCCTTTGGAATTGTCATTTTGGGCTACCGTACGTGCATCGCACCCATCATCATTGAAAATTGTATGTATACCTTCCACTCGATTTGTAAGACTATAACGAACGAAGCGTGGAAAGGAAGAACCCTGACGACGACGATGTAGACATTTTCAAGTGGTCTTCTGTCTGTCCGCCCGTTAATGTCTTCCTAATCAAATTAGAATCCAATCCCAAGAAAACGCTGAGTAAAACAAAAAAAAAAGCTACGAAAAAAAAAATATAAACGAAATTCCCCAAGAAGAAGTGTGGAAAAGATCAAACGCTGCGCCATTAATTTTAGGTGTCTGCTTTACTACACATTCTGACATCTTTAAGTGGGAATGACGTCCCATTAATGCCTCGGCTCCGTCCAGTATGCTCGTATGTGCTGTTGGGCCGACCGACATTTAGTCGTATCTGGAACCTCCCGCAGCCGTCGGCTGTGGCGGTGGCGGCGGCGGTGGCGGCTACGGCGGCAACGTCATTTCTATGGATGTGTGGCCGTAAAATGCGTTCCGTTTCACATTTCAAATTAGAGGTCTTCAACGTTCCTCTCCTCCTTCGCTCCCAGTCGTTTGGTAATGACTGTGTGGGGAACTGTCATTTATGCACTTTGGCAGATCGTTCATTAAGAGTCAGAGTGTGGTAAGAAAGCAAAGCGAGGCAAACGCCAAACATGAGAAAACATCCATTTGAGTTCGTGTTGAGAGGACCTTTATTACGTCGTCTTGTGATGCGTGCGCAGGAACAAAACGTGTATAAAACAGAACGAGGTCTCAAGAGCAATGAGGGGACGGATTCAAGGAAAGAGAAACAAAAAAAGAAGGAAAAACAACAAACGAGACAAGTGTGTAATCAAACCATTTGCCACTTCGGCATTTAATATCGCGACAGCTGTTGGACAGGCTAAATGGGCGGCCTTCTATCTTTCACTCGATTCTTTCTTTAAACACATCAGCATTGTGCTGCATGGAGTGCCTCTTGATGCCTCTCAGAGGATTCCGTGCATGTTATGTAGTCCCCGTGTATTTCGTATTTGGTCTTCATTTACGTGTTAATTATTATTTTTTAAGGGATTCCACCGCCTTGGAGATGGTTAGGGATGCCGAGGTGCGATAGGCGTGTATGCATGCATTACCTTGCTTGGGGTATCCGTTTGTGATGACTTAATTCATGGGGAATTGTGAATCGAGTTGCAGTGGACAGTTGAGTGCACTTGAAGTGAGCGCACTGAAGAATCTCTTTTCAATTAATTTGTTGTAGGAGATGAAGATAGTGGGACGTTGACGAAATGAAAATAATCGAGATTAATGCCTACCTATCTTGGGTGTGATATTAAGTCTTGAAAACTGAGTTCTTCAAATTTATTGTGCCGTATTACACTGCATTTTTGAAAATTGTATCATGCCCAAAATATGCCGTCTATTCAGACTCCCACGAGTTCAGATCTAAAAAGAGGAAATATAGAAAATCTTGCACTGCAGTCAAAACCGTTTATAACGACAACGGTTAAACGACATGTCGGTTGTAACGACCGAATTCGTAGGTCCAGGCTGAGGCCCATTATAATCTCATTGAATAACATATCGTCTACAAGGACATCACTTAAAACGATATATCGCTTACAAGGACCGATTTTCCCACGATTTTGATAAAATATTGGTTAGGTTAGTTATGTGCCATAATGCACACTTGGATTATATTGGTCCATTGTGATAGTCAGTATACTAATTGACTTCTCCAGTGATGGTTTGTTCCCAACGGCAAATGGTGACTGGAGCAGATTTGAAAACCAAATAAAATCGCATTAACTTTGCTTTCACTGTGATTCGAACCGGGAACCCCGTTAACCAGGACAGACAGACAATCTACCAACTTTTTAACTTCGCTATCTAGTCGTAAACATTGGTTACAACGACTAATAGCCGTGTTTTTTTCATCGCTATCGATAGTAAAGTGAATTAAGATGCGAAAAAACGATTCGCAGTGACTTTGATTTTTATCCCTCAAAATATATGAATAAAATTCGAACTCGCAGCCACTTTTCACTGCAGATATTTTAGCCAGTTGTAGACAGTAGGTTGTTGTATGTGCTTAACGTGCAAAATCCCGCTTCACTATTTACAGGTTTTTGAAAAAAACGGCTAATACATGCGTAGCTGCTGACGCGACTGAATTTTTTTTATGAGAAGGAAAACTTTCTGTCGCTAGATGCGTCCTAGGCATATGTATGTGGACATCGAATTTCGCTATTCTTTTTGTTTTGTATTAATTTTTCGTTTTGAGTTTTTTCAACTTACCGCAAATTGTTCTGTGTGGTAGTGGAAGTTCATTTTATTTCTTGCATAGGTTGTATTGGAAAATGAGTCAGAAACGAAACAATCATTACTATTGGGAAAAAAGATAGGTCATTTTCAAATTGGAGCAAAATAAAAACCTTGCCAAAGATTATTCCTTTTCACACTCCACTATATCGACAATATTAAATATGAGCAAAATATCGAAAATTGCGAATTGCACACTTAGGTTGCAAGGACTCTTCTAATATGGTGTAAGATACAGGGAAGTTCGGGCTTACCCATCAGTTTAATTTAGATGCCTGATATTGGTTAGGACGACATATCGGTTATAACGACCACATTCGCCGGCCCTTTAATGGTTCTTATAACCGATTTTGACTGTACTTTGTAAAGCCCTACGCAAGAACACTTTATTTTTTAACTTAATTTTTAACTTAATAATAAATTACGGACCTACTCGTGGATCATACGACAGCGCGTATTGGGTTATAAATAATAAAACACCGCCTGAAAAAATCGGCCATGTAGGTGCTTCTTTCATGTAATCTGTTCGTGAGATACATGCCTATAATTCATGTGTGAAAATTCATTGGAGAAATGCGGACTCTCACTACTTCCTGATACAGTAGAATCTCTATAACGTGACCCCGATAATGTGAACTATCCAATAATGTGAACTGGAAAAATAATGCATTACTTACTCTAAAATGTGAACTTGTGATTGCTATTCGGAATTGTGAATATTTTTTTATTTCTTTATGGGATTTTGCTTGTTTGTTGTCATAGTTTAACGGTTTTAAAAGTGAGGAGGTGACAGCAAAAAGCTAATCCAGAGCAGAATCATAGTAGGTTAGGTACCTTACTCACTCATACACATGCGTGTTTATTTCAGTTAGTTTTTCCTGGGGCCTATTTCACAAATCATACATATATTTCATACAACATACAAAACTATGTGTTTTATACAACATCATACACATTATACAATTTTCTGTTTCACAGATTCCACTGGAAGTATTGTACGATAAGTTCTTTGTTGTATGATGTGTATTATTTTGACGTTTAATTTTGAATGACAAATTTCATTGAAAACTAAATAGTGTCGTGAATTAAACCCAGACACCATACAAACAAACAAAAAACTAAATAATGGAGTTCCTCAATAATGAAGAAAAATATGATTTCGAAATTATTGAGATTAATTCAGCTATTATAAGACAGTTTTTCCAAATAGTACATAGTTTCCTGGTTCCTACATGTCTAATTTAAAAAAAAAGATGAAAAATCATTCAAAAATCATTTTTCATTGTTCTCATTTGAAAACTCATTATTGTAGTGACTACAACAGTTTTAAGTGCTGTACGAAATGTATGTTCAAATTTGAAAGCAACTACTGTATGTTGTGTATGATATTTTTCTGTGAAATAAGAATGAATCTCTCAATTCAAATGATAGTGACGTTTGGCTTCAAACGTTTCGAGAATTTCATGGATTGCGAATAATAAAAATTGCCTACAAGCCATGAAGCTGTAAAGCCTATTCTAGAAGAATTTTATGCATACATAAATACTCTTGCTCCAGATCAGTGGAGCAGCGCTGAAAAATGCTCGATTGTTTCAATTAAAGTGCTGCCACTCCAGATTTATTATGCCGATGAGACTGCTGTACATGCAAACATTTTCTTCTATTCGATAATGTGAATCTCTATAAAATATGAACTGGCCATGTATTAATTAGTCCAAATTATCGAGATTCTACTGCAGCAACACGATTCAAAGCTCGATCTTCACCGAAATGTGTTTAGACATCCGTGCAGTGAATATTGCCAGCCCCGGCAAAATAAGTACAGTACTTCTCGGATATAAGGAACCGCTTTAATAATAAAACCCTTTCAATAGCAACAAAATTATGTTCAGTTGAGAATGACCAACGCCATCCTAAGCCTACCTTAGGTCCCCGCTTAGTAGGAATTTCATTGAAAACCCGCTTACAACACACAATTTTATGCCCATGCGTATGTGCTATTATCCGGGAAGTATTGTAAGTGCTTGTCATATAAAGTAAGCAACAGAATTTATTTTTTTCTAATTTGGTTTTTAGAAGTGCGAGTTTTTGTGACGATGTGCATAAATGCCTTGGAGCGTAGTAAAGCAGCCAATCTTTGATTAAAGGTCATGATAAATGGTCATGTTGGAAAATCTAACTCGTACCAATCCCTAACCTGTCGACGGATGGTTTCTGTTTTCGTTTCAAATTGATCTTGTATTCAAAGCGATATATATTACTTTCAATGAAGTCTATGTTCCTATCGATCCAAAATCACGAGGTTTGGATGAACTTTTACTGAAACCGCAGTAGGCTGTACTCACGGAGCTTGTAATATTTCCAAATGTCATTCACATTCAATTTTGATGTAGACGGCAAAACAGCTGGAAACAATAGTGTTGAGAACACCAGAAAAGAGAGAAAGAAAATTTGAAAAAGAACACACAAAATTAATTGAAACTCACGCTGAAGGCTTGTCCTGTTTGACAATCTCTCACGGAAGGATGAAATCAAGGGGTTTGTAAGTATGTAGGATTCCGATACTAGGATACCCAGAAAATTGTTTGCAAAATCTCACACGATTGGAGAAAATTATTTTAGTCGTACCGGGATCCGATCCCAGACATCATAGGATCAAGTGCGTAGGATTCGACGTACAGATTATGAAGAGCGCACCACCATAGCGTCTCGAGTCTAACACGGCCGGAAAAAGAAGAGGGAAAAAAGTGAATAAAATATAAAAGCGAAAAAGAATGGGAAAAAATGCAACCGACGAGAGTACTAAAAGGCGATGCAGCGAAAACCCAGCTTTATGATATTGAAGAAATCTAGGATCAACTAGCATATTCAAAGAATGCCACAAGTCTTGGCAAACTACTTCAGAAAATGCATCAGGTTTATAATTGAGAACAACCTTGCTCTTGACTCTCAGAGAATAATGGATGCATATACACTTCCAGCAATTCCTTAGCAAGTTTTACCGGAGAGAGTGATGGAGAAGGAATAAATCTCAATTCCAACTGATGAAGTACTCCTCGCGCCAGTTTTTAAATGGTGGAGAACAACAGCCTTGTGATTTCCAATCACCGCTGCATTTTAGAATTTGGCCCAAAAGTTGGGTTTCGCAAATAAATGACATCGCCCGTTCCTACGACTGAAGAAAAGTTGGATAAAGAAATCTTATATACTTGAAAAAAAAAAATAAATAACTTGAACATTTTATAAACCGAAAGGTTGCTTGTAATTTAAAATTCGTGTCGAAAGTGGTGAAATAGTACGGCCGTCTTCAAGATTTAGTGAGCTGTTCAGACGCTGGAGGTTTTATGCACTTGAGTGTTCAAATAATCTATTTTGAGAACAGGTGCGAAGGTCTGCGTTGACTGGTTGGACCTTACTCTGAGGATTCTAGAGATTAGTCAAATCTTAATTCAAGGAAAATCATATGCGACCCTTTATATTCCTTACCCAAGCAAAAGAAGACTTTATCAATACATTCCATTATCAAATGAAGAGAAAAAGCTATAAAAACATAACTATCACGACCAACAAATTCGTGTGTTTTCTAAAAGCTAAACTCAGTTTAGTTCCTGCGAAGCGTGCATTATTCATCTGTTCAAGGACGTCCGTATGTGCAACTTTCACTAGAATCCTTTCACAGAGAATGCGCGCAACACTCCTCCTCTGCTCGGATAAAATACAATTTACCAAATGAAAAGTAACTGAAACAACAACTGTCTGCAAGGATATGAATTTATTTATGCAATATATTTCTTCTTCTCGTCGTCGCAGTTGTCCGCATTTTTTTTTTCTCGGTTTTTCGCCTCTCTTATCCACACTAGCAGAATGGAAAAAAAAATTTATGAACATCCCGGGTACAGATATCCAGCGGGAGATGAGCGACCAACCGCCATTTATTCCAACTTAAAATGTCCAATAAATTTCACTCGCGTTCATACTCACACTAACTTTCGCCAGCGGAACGAAGATAGAAAGATTCGTCCTGGGATCATAATACAACAGCATTTAAACGGCATGGGGTTCACAATTACCCAATTTATCTTTTTGTCCGCTCGCTCTACTCGTGGCGTTCGGTGTGTGTTCTCTCGTTGATCCTGGCACTCACACAAAATGATGACTCTACGGTCTCAAAGGGGGAATTGGGTACTTGCAGCACCATCATCACCCCCCCACTTACCCAGAAAATGTAATGGTATCTAAGAGCGATTTATCCTTGCCGCATCGCGAAGGGGATCTTGTCGGGTGTCCTTCTCACTCGGGTTTTGTTATTTTTCTTTTCGTTTTCTTTCTATTTCTTTTGCTTTTATTCGGTGTAATAAATTGCATTTGTCTTCGTTCGCGATAGTTTATTGCATTTTGCCACCACCATACGTGGATTTGAATTTATGTGGGTGTGTGTACGAAAAAGTCTGCTCGACAGCGAGGATAATGGATGTTATAACTTTCTGTGCGCGAAAAATTAGGATATTTTCCGTGTTTATTGCCGGTGAAACATAAGCAATTCAAAGATTTATGTGTATGCTCACAGGTTGGCCTGTCGTCATCGGTGTCGGCGTCGGTTTCCTTTTAAGGATATCGCGCAAAAGATAACAACAATCTACTAAATGCTCGTTATCAGCCGTATCGGCGGATGTTTTATGGCTCCGTTGAGGTGCAATAAAAAGTTACGCACGCCATATTGGTTGAGACGTAAACGATCTAATGGTTGAAAGAGAAGTTAAAAAGATACCGCCACCACCGCTGCCGCCACTTTGTCGACTCCTGTCGGTTGTAATTAAATTCATATCACATTGAGGGTCCTCCAACAGCAGACTGTTCATTATCCTTTCTTGAGTTCGGATTTTGAATGAGGATGTGAATGTAATCGTAAAACTGATCCTTGGGCTATACATACGTATGTATATATACATTTTTTTATTTTTGTTTTGTTTGTCTCTATCGCCGTAAAATTTATGATCTTGTGCATCCCGACCTCTGCGGCAGGAACAACAAGGTGGGAATGATGAAGCTAAAAGTGCTATAATGCATCTCGTAAAGGAGATGAAAATACAATTTGATTGCGACATCAAAGAGGTGCCGAATGTGTTTTGAATGAAATCGGGGTTAGTTCAGCCGAGCGCATGTTCAAATAAGGCAAGTGAACACATGACAGGTTAATTTCATCGGTCCGTTTGCTGTGGTTACTTAGGCAAGTGGATGCCGATAAAAATTTCACAGAAGTGTGTGAGGCAGTTGTTGATGTCAGGTGAGGTAAATAACGATTGGTTGTATAAAAGTAAAAATTTCATTCCATTGCACATTGGCGGGACTTGAGTCAGTAAACTGAATGAGCACAAGGGTCATCGAGGAAAAGTATGTTAGATGGCCTTAGACACATGTTAATAATTAACATCAATGGAAATGTGTGGCATACCTACATATTTCGGTATTTGAAAATAAAGAGGCAATAGAGCTCGGAAAAAATGGTAAGAGTGAAAGATGAGAAAGAAGAGTGGTACTCGGTAGAAATTTGATTATAATAATATAATATGGATGGCGCGACAGTCCGAGGCGGACCTGGGCCTAGCTTCTCAAGCAACCACTCGTGTTGTGCGTGCTATTGTTCTTTCACGAGTGGAAGGGACCTACAGTTTAATGCCGACTCCGAACGGCGTAGTTGAGAAGATTTTTCTAGACAGGAATACTCTTTGAGCATTGTCAGTGACTCGAAAGAGGTATAGCCGTGAATTATTAAAGGTGGTAAATTCGGGTATCGAACCTGGCACCCTCTGCGTAGGAGTCGACGCACTTACCCACTACGCCACGGCGACCAAAATTTAATTAAATTATAAAATAAATTTAAGTACATATTGTTGAAGCTTTGGGTAATGGCACAGTTCTAGTCTCCGGAAAATACGTCGCCTTTATGAGATAAATAGATACGTCACACTTACAAGGTCTCTAAGAACTAGAAAAATACCATTCCATTTTTAAATGATAATAGCTATGCGTCAGTCCATTATCCATTATTTTGAGAGAGCGACATTCTTAACGTGTTGTCTAAAAATTAAAAATAACAATTTAATAATTGAAGAATATTATATACTTACACTCTTATAAGAAATGGCTGGTTTTCTTTAAAATTTAATAAATTTTCGTAATTTACAAAATGTTTGAATACCAAGATCAAAATTGAAGAACATATTCTGCCGACAAAATTATTCGCAATGTGTATCCGCCAAACAGCATCCTCAAAGTATAGCCGACATAAAAAGATTGGTTATTTTTTAGTGTAATGATAACATACATAATTGTTACCGGAAATATCAAGTTCTTTCATGAAGCGAGCATGTTCGAATCGCACAATCGAGAACAATTTGGCTTGTTTCCCATACCATTCCGGGAGCTACAGATTCCTCCAAATGTTCTTTCAAAAATTCTTGTAATTGCTCACGCTACCCAATATTACGATAAAAAAAAATCCACGGAATCCTTTAAAATTAATATGGATGCAGAAGTGAGTGAAGGATTATCAGAACAGTTAGGAAATGCTTGAGTTGATGCCGAGTTGGTTATGAAACTACATAATTTATGCCGTCAAAACTGATGACCAATGCAGCATCTAGTCCATCTTTAGACGAAGCAGTGCCCTATGAGTCTTATGTATCTGGGTTTAGTGATAAATTAGTGATATAATGTTAGAGAAAGATACCGTAGAAGTCTCGGCACAAGTAGAGAAAATGTTGAATTTGAAGAAGATCTAAATTGCCAACCAACCTCAAAATGCACACCCGCTCACCTTGATGACTACTGATACTAAGTAATAGTTAAGGCCCAACTGTTTTAACTCTATATTTTTTTAATTATTTTGATGTCAAATTATTAAGCAAATATCTACAATTTTAAAAACACTGTGGCAGCTTGCGGAAGTATTCAGCGTCAGGAAATGGGTTGAAGTCAAATATAAGAAACACTTTAAATTTTTGAATACAAGTGCATTTATTATATTTTGTATTATACTTGTACAACACAGTGTAAACTTTCATAATTTACAGTACTGTTTTCATCTGATATAGCATTCGAAAAAAACCCGACCAGCTAATCGGGCGAACGATTTTAAGTCTCCCAAAGGATTATGTACTAGCCGCTCGTTTCTGAATTCTATACAACCGGATATGAGGGTTAGACTTAAGCTTAGTGCAGATATAAAAATTAAAATTATCTTATATATTATTCTTACTGGTAGGAAAGTCTATTGTAGGACAGGAAGAATGTCATACTCTTTTATTTAATAAATTTTATTAAATAATATTTATTTAATAAATTAAAATTCGGAAAACAGACTATAAAATGTTAATTATTTATCTTAAAAAAAATTAAAATCTGCAGCCAGATTTGAACACGGAACCTGTAAAAAGCATGAGCAATGCACCCAAAATCACTTCGCCAACGGACCCGGTAGCCATTTTTTTTAAATAAAAGGTATGTACATTACGACTTACATCTTTTTAGTACTATATTTACAATTAACAATTTTTACAGATTTTTCTTAAAAACATTAGGATTTGGGGGATGATTTCATGGGAATGTTGAAAAATAGGGGATGATTGCACTCTTAAAATCTTTGTGATTCGGTATCGATTTAATATTAGAAGGTGAAGAGTGCCATAGTCTAGCAGTATGCTTGAAAAATAAAAGCGATGAATTAAAAAAGTTATTGCGATAAGTTATTAAATAAATTTACCTATTTGAACGAGTAAAATTAAGTCTGTTGAACAAATAATCCGGACTACGACTGTGAATCAATTTGTGGATATGATTGCTGTTTTTTTTGTTCACATTCGGTATAGGTGTGACATACTTTCATACATAACGCCTTATAACTCGAAAAATCAGAAGAGATGAAATATTTCTTGCATCGATTGAGGAAACCTTGATATTTCGCAGAATTATTGGCAACTCAGCCCTATCAAAGAAATGACTTTCTATTACATCGATGCGGGCAACATTCATGGATAAAACTGGTTACTAAGTTTTGTAGTTAACTATAGTCCAAAGTTACTTTTCAGAGAATACGAACAGAATACGTAAATGAAATATAAATATGTACACAATTTTTTTCTTAATATAACAATAACGCATCAATACAATATAAATCTTCAATGGGAACCATAAACTATGGTATGGCACTAGACGTTATTATTTAGATATTTTCCTTAAAGTTGTCCAACGGTTGGCATTTCACACCTGTTTATTCTTCACGATGGTATTTCATGGTGTTAAACCAGTTTTGACTCTGGAATTCCTATATATAACATTATACTGAATTTCCACTACAGTTCTTACTTTCCGTAAATCCGGGAAACAACACAGTAGTATTTGCAAGGGCAAATACTAGTTGAAATTCCTTGAAATTGTGTACATGTTTTTCTCTTAAGATTCCGAGTATGGGCTTCAACGTTCGATGTCTTTACCCATAACTAGCTATACTCGCAATACTTAGCTACAAATAATTATCCACGTTTTTTTTAAATTTATTCTTATTATTGAATTCATTAGGGGGAGGTGTTGTACCTTGGTACGCTCAAAAAAAGCAAATATATTGAGTATAATGATTATTACATTGATAAATGCCAGGGGTACTTCGATTCATAGCCAAATAGACACATATTTATTGAAAAACCCCAATTATTAAAATATTTTTTATTAATTTAATAACATATACTGTTATAATTGTTTATTAAAATCGTTTTAAATAAAAATTAATGATTTAATGATAAATAATGTATAACAAAATAACTCAATGGAAGGAACTTGGTATTTAATATCACGGAGTCGTATGTTTCAAAGTGCCACAAATTACTTCACAGAAAATACAGGACAGGACATACATGTACATGTATAAAATACTGTGAACTCTACCTAAGTCGAAACTCTCCCTCTCTTTTTTGCCATATTTTACACACATTCCTCTAAGTTTTCTAAACAAAAACATATCTCTAAGTCAAACTCCCTCTAATTCGAAAAAAATTATGATATCGCTTTACAATGCGGGAGTGGACTCTCCCTGTATACTAAAAAAAATCACTCAAAAAAAGATAACAAATTTACTTTCAAACATGCGACACACGTTTGCGTATGTTGGGCCCAAATCTAAGGCTGAACAGTGTTGTCAACCATCATCAATATACCCCATCTCCCCCTTTATATGTACTTAAATACTAAACAAAAATGCTAGTTACATGAACAGGGATTCTTAAAGTAATAATAACTATCCAACTTTAAGCTAAACATAAACATAAGCTATGTCTTTCGAACAAAACGATCTAAACGACCAATACAATGAACAATCTACGTCTGAGTGCATCCCAACAACCACGCTAACCTCACTACCTACCTATCCTTTACATTTTACAACCCCAACCTTATTCTAAAGTTCCTTCATCCTCGTGAGTTCGTCAAATTGCACATTCCTCTTACAATTTGGACCCCAAACAAACCTTTGTTGTGGTATTGATTTATGTTGAAGAATTTTCCCGTTTTTGCCAATGCCAAATCCAATCAACCGCTTTCGAATTGAATCGACATGCATCTTCCTTTATTTAGGCATCAACAACCGGTGAATGTGAGCGGACTTGAAAATTTCAATTAATTTCCTCTTTCATCGAACACTTCGTTTCGTTTACTTCCATCAGGCAGCGATGAAAATTCTAAAGTATCCCTGATTTAAATAAAACCCGTCAATACTCACACAAACATTTTCTCGCTACAGCCGTAGTGTCCACCATAACGCCGTCATTTATCAACTTCTGTCATGAATTATGCCTATTAATTCCGACACCCTCTGTCGTAATTTATCCTGTCATCCTGCCGAAAGGGGGAAAAGAAATATCGATCAAAAATCACTTCCACCCTCATGGGCGCTGCAGAAAAGGATACGAAAAATGCAAACGATTTCACCGCACACCGAAACGACGAAAGCAAGAGAGAAGAAAATCAATCAATCTTTCTGTGGCAGTGTCAGCAAGAGGAAGTGTACAAAACAGCAATTTCCTTAATCAAAATGTCCTTCTTCCTTTCTGTGTGCAGTCTCGATATGTGCTATTGCGCAAACAATACTAGTTCAGCCAGCACTTCGGTGTGCTATCACTAGAGTGAGAGGAATAGAACGAGGTACAGAGAAGGCGTAGCGGGAAAGCCGGACAGGGAGGAAGTGAGCTCCATCTAATTGCAGAATTTCCTTTTTCATCTCCTTCTCTTTTGTCGAAACGGGCACCACAAACACGATGAAATCGAGGTGGTGGTGCTATGTGCAACCGATTTCCCGCCAAGTAAACTTGACTCTTTTCCATCGACAATCTGCATTCAATGACAGCTCTCGTTTTATAGCTAACCAGCAAGTACACACACACAAACACATACACACAGACACATCCATGCACACATTCTAGACTATGCTACCCTGGGCAGTACTTGGGGGCGCAACATAATTCATTCCTGCCATTTGCTGCTAAAAATTATTACTCCTTCGTTCATTTTTCAGAAGTGGCGAACCCCTCCCCCCCATCGTCTCGAACGTTGGGTCCTCTGTGCTTCACTCTCAGACCTTCCGTCATCCATCTTTTCACTACCGCAGTGGTGGAACTACCACTCTCTGGCAGCAGTCTCTACTACCCGTGCCACCTTCGCCTTAGCAAACCCGGTGGTAGTCGTCGTCGCCATCATGCAATCTATATGTGACTTGGAAATGCACGATAAATTTTCATGGCATCCCTTGGCGTCCCCTTCGTCAACGACTCGGTTTTGACAAATGATTCCAAGGGTGAGCCATCAACATAACAAATAACGTCGACTAGCAAAATTGATTGCACGTCATTAATTTTCATTTCACAACACACGAAGCTGCCGTTAAACATCACGATTGCCCTCCTTGCAGGATACTACTACTACTCCCAATAATACCTCACAGGGGTATTTGAGCGCCCAAAGGTGTGTGGGTTGGCTTTGGATCCCTGTGTGCATGTGTTTGTGAGCGAGTGTTTGATAGTGGCGGGTATCTACCATCAGCTGAAACAGCTCAAAAGGGGTTTTATCGCAAAAGACAAGTGGGTTTAACCGAGACACCACATTTAACAACATCAAAACCCCTTCATGGAATTTTTATACCGAGGTTAAGTTTATAGTTTACTTTGATGCACTTCAACCGAATGGGGGCGAGTGAAGGAGTGGCACGAGCTTTAGCGTTTGAATGGATGGAACTTTGAAGCATGGTTAGCATATCAACGTCAGGGGAACATCGAAAATTGACTTGCATTTCCATACGCACGGGTAGAGAAAGCATTCCCGGATTGATGTGGAGTTGAGTACTTGCAATCTGTCTGATGCCAAGATAGAGAGAGAAAGAGATGTCTTTCTGTAATGGGCGAATCATTTGGCTCTGGGAAAGGAAAGATGCTAAAGCTTGTTAGAATGAATTTGATACTTGTTGAAGCAGCTACATTTCTGAATGACGAGTGGTGGGGTTCGTTTCGTTCTCTTCTCAATCAGAACTGCTTTGAATATGAAGCAGTTGATGGTGTCCCGATGTTTATTCTTAGAGATCATCTAATGCAGAGTCCTTCCTTTACTCGCTCTTGAAGTAGTAACCAAGTATTACCAAGATGTAATTAATAATTCAGAGCAGATCGTTGATTTAGTTCAAATCACAATGAAATCGCACATAAATCAACAAGAAGCTCGTTTCGACAGTCAACGGAAGACAGCTTCAACGCGCATTTGTATGTAAATTGAAGAGATCTTTCGCGAAAATAAGACATAAAGAAGTCAAAGCTAGATACGCTAGGAAGAGTGAGAGTGTATATATTTGCTTGAGTGGTAAACTAACTGCCCTTCAGATGCCAACTGCGATCATGACCTGAATGCCAACTGACGCTGAAAGTGTCCACAGACTTCAGTGTTAATCCAATGAACCGCAGAAGCAGTTTTTTTTTCTTTTTCCCTTATTGTCACCTCACTCACCTCCACATCACCGAACGAAAATGGAGAATAAACAAAGAAAGCAAGGCAAAAAAAGGAAAACTTTATCCAGGAGGCAATCAATTTACCACCACAACGGCGAACCTAATGTAAACACTTGTGACAGGTGATGCCACATCACTTGCCACAACAGATAAACGAGCGACGGGCAAGCCCCAACAAGAGGCAAGACACACACACACAGCCTCTGCAGATAAATAGACAGACAAACTGATGGACGAACGGACGGACGGACGGACGGATGAATAAATATGCTAAAAGATGAATGAATAAATTTTCCACGAAAACTTCAAATGCCAAAACAGCACAAACTTGCAAGCCCAACTCGTCCATCCATCCGTCCAACCTCCTGTCTGTGTCCGTCTGCATTGATGGACATTCGATTACCATAGGAGGAGCACACGAGAAGACAGGATGGCAGTTAAGCAGGCACGCGAGATTAACGATGTAAACGAGAGTGTCCATCATCGTCTTGATCATCATCCCCCCATCTCGTCATCATCAGTAACAGCGGCAGCAACAGCAGCGGTGCCAGCAGGAGGAGGACTGGATGCAGAAGTCAGTGCATCACCAGTCGTGGTAGAAACATCGTGTTGGGTGTGCACCAAAGTAACGGCTGACAGGCTCCACCAGAGTACCAGAGAACCAGAGAAGGCACATTATAACCACAACCACATGCACATGCGAATACTGTTACCAATTGCCTGGTGCACGCAAGCTTTATCTGCACGATTGCATCAGAGAAACAATCCAGCACTCTGCACGTCCTAGTGATGGGTTCAAACTGACAAAAGGCAAATGCGCACGCAATTGCAAATGGAACGCAAATTATAAATCGCATGACTACACAAATTGGGATTGGGTTGGATTGAAGGGAGTACGTCGATTGTGCTCTCTTCGCCTGGTGCTGGTGCTTGTCCTGCTGCTGTGCTGTTGATGATGGCAACGACAATTCGTGCTTTGCGCTCCTCTCGTCACGGCCTGCTTTCAGCTTTTGATGCAAAACAAACGACGTTGATGAATTACTTAACAAGATAGGTGGCTGGCATGACGATAAAAACCAGCATGACAGTTGGTCCTCCTCTCCATACTGCAGCTTTGGTACCGCAGTGACAAAGTGGAACAATTCGCTTCTATTTAACCCCTATTGCAGCTCTCATTCGGCCGACAGACGACATAATTCATTATGCCAAACAAAAAGGACATAAATTATAATTAAGTATCCTTTTCCACATTACACACTGGCGAACACATAAATACTCATTGTCGACATTAATCTCTTTTTTTCTCTCGTTCTGTTGTTTGTTTCTGTTTCTGCTTCTTCTCTGCGCGTTGCTACAAATTCTGTGTTCTCTGTTTTCGCTCGTTTGGTGTCCTTTCCCGTCCGTGTTTGCCACCGCCTCCTTTTGTCTGAAAACTGAAGTTGCACACGACTAGGTAGAACCAGATGTACGGGGAGATAGACAGAATTCGGGACGAGTGGCATGACAACCTCCATCAAAGGTACACTCGCAGTTCCTCTTCCTCTTGGGTTGCAATAAATTATCTTTGCAACCTCAGTGATGCCGTAATTATGCCTTGAAGGTCATAGACAACGATTTATCAAGCGTACCATGTGTTGTCGCATCCTTTTGACCTAATGATTATCCCGGCTGTTGGGGGTCCAACAAAATGATTTATCAAGGACAAAAATCACATCGAAAATTGACAAAACGAAAAAGAAAAAAAATCCAGTACACATGTACGCTCGACTGTTGATACAAAGGACAATGGCTCTTCTTCTATCTTCGGAGCGTGTCTGCACGAAATGGGATGTGCACTGCATCACTTAAGGGATTTCTTCGTTTTTCAATTGTCCAGGACTAATTGTCATTTATTTGCCATTGTGCTTTCGTCCTGTTGAAAGGACTTCCTTTGGAATAAAATGGAATGTCCTTGTATAAACAGATGACAGTTTTTTTTTATCCAAATGAAATTGACGATATCGTTAAGTGCTTCCGGTACTTGGGTCAGATTTCATATCGAGCGTGTCTAGAGTACATCATTGATGTGTACTTTGAACTGAGGTGGAAGATACTTCAAATATTCAATTGCAGTTTGAAATTTTGAACTGATGTGATACATATTTTATCACCAATTTTATTATTTAAAGATATGGGTTTAATGGATAAAAAACCTTCTTATGTCATTACACTCAATGATCTTGAGAAGATCACAAGGCTTCCTCTGAACTCACTAGCATTTTTACATTACAAATGGAGATTTAAATGACAGTACCAGCATGCATCATATCAGCGGTCCATTTTTGAAGGGATAGTGGTGCCATAGTATCAGAGCACTCTATTACAGATTTTAATTTTTTATTTAATTTTTCATTAAAGATCGTTTTAAAAAAAAATTAGAAAATCGTAATGAAACCAAGAGAAGACGGACAATTGTTAACACATCGCAAATGTACACTCGCCTAGCTCCGTATTCACTCTGCCCACTGAATTGCATGTATGTTATAATTTTATATCAGGCAAGAAAGAGCAACTACAGTTTTTAATTGTCTAATAGGGCGTATTATTAGAGGCAATTTTCTGCATTTTTGAAGGACTATTATGATACATAAGGCATTTATTTATTTATTCTTATTCGTATGATTTTATGATACAATCCAATTACAATACATACAATAATTCATAAGAAAGTTGGTGACATTCCATATTTTAATTAAAAAAAAAATAAAATAGAGTCGAATGCCACTTTAATGGACATATACAATAAAAATTAAGCTTTGGGTGGGGTGACCCTCAAAAGCAACTTTAATATTAAATCAAATATTAAAAGCAAAAGCTAAAAATTATACCAAAATATCAGAAATTATAGATTGTAAAACAGCAAAATTAAAACCGAAAATCAACATTTTATCGCGTTTCATAAATGTTCGAGATATTGATCGTATCATCGACTGGGAGTTTATTTAGTTTATAGATAGCCGATGCGATAAAATAGAAAAGAAATGTGGTACAAAATACGGGTACAGGTAACATGTTGTAGAAGTTTACCCGTTAATTATAATTTGAAATAAGACACTTTTCAACAAAACACTTTAAAACAATACAAGTGACGAACTGGAAGGATTTTTTGTTGATGAACAGAGTAATGCTTGGATATCTACCAGGGTTATGACAAACCCTGGTAGAATCAGCGGCAAAATCAGCAGCGGTTGTATTCTATTTAAGTAAAACCCCAACAAGTAATTCCATATTGCAGCTTCCAATGGAAAATTCCATAATAAATTGTCTTTAACAGCTTGGTTGAGCATACATTACTTAAAAAGAAAAAATGTCTTAGTGTCTAAAATACTTATTCAATGAGTGTACGTGATTCGAAAAACTCATTCTTGAAACAACTGTGAACCCCAAGTATATAAAGTCGTCGACTATCACTACAGTTTAGACTGCTACAAGAACTATATATATCAAAAAAGGTACAACAAAATATTTAGTTTAGAAAATGTGTGCATATTTCTTAAAAATATATACTAATCAAAAATAAGTGCATACGTATTTGCCAAAGCATAACCAGGCGAGTTTTTGGACTTGATCCAATCACCTCATCCTGGGTCTACAAAGCGGGTGCCTAACTGATGGAATCGCATTCAATCCCCTACTCGGAAGTCGTGATGGTGGGGATATTCGTGCAACGTGAACAAACCCTCAAGTAGAGCCCTTTCCATTCGAAGAAGCAGCTGCTGAACGTTGATTTCATATACCGGAGAGAAATTCCCACAACAGCATGGGCCAATTCCCCAGGAACTGAACTCCTCAGGGTGGGGTAGGCAACAGGTTTGAGCTGTATGAGTTTATTTCCATGCAGCCCAAACCCGGTTAACGAGGTGTAACCGCCCATGATGATGAATATAAATCGATTGGCGTCGGATACCGCCTGCCCTAGCTTACAGGGCCCCATTTGCCAGAGACCCAGGCCTAAATGGTGACAGCATCTGATGATCGGTCTGTCCCGTTCGGCAGCCGGTCGGGCTTAACCCGAAGGAACTACTAGCAACTCGGCAATGGCCACGTGAGCCTTTACGAAAGTGGGGGGAGTCAGTCCATACACTAACCAGTGTTTGCGGAGATCGAAAGTCAACGGATAACAGCGAACAATTTTTAAAACCAAACTCTATAAGAAATTTTCAAGACCCACCAAAAGTATGGTCGTGGAGGCACGAAGTAGACACTAAGTGCGTTTCTGTATAGACTCTAAGATATTTAAAAGGTAATTCACTTATCTTATCCTACCCGAAAATATTTGGAGGGAAGTACATTTACATAGGCATCGCACCGAAGTATCAGAAACTCCCTGCGTGAGAACAGCATAGGGACGTATACAACCAAGGCTGACCTCTTCTGTAGAAGCGAAAATATTGAAGGATATATTTTTATTTCGCCCTGAATCTAAAGAGAATCAGCTCTACATTTGGGGAGTACAAATTCTATACTAGCGTTGGACTAAATTATTGTTTTATCTTAAAATGCTTAGCCATGATCTTTGATATCGGGGTGTTCAGGCTTGGGTGACCTCGAGATGGGGTGGTGGTGTGGCAGCCTATTTAGCCGCGACGTTGACTGGTTATTTGATAGAAGTGATACGGTTTGTTGGTTCGTGGGTTCCAACGTTTGCTCATATAGCAGATTCAATGAGTTGAGGAATCGTTGATCAGGTGTCGCGCTTCCTAAGTTCATGATAGCCATGTTTGGATGACGTGTAATTGTCCTTGAAGCAGTGTCACCAAGTATTTCTGGAGACGGATTGCCGGCTTCTTAATAAATCCTCCCATTTCTGGGGTACTTCTAGCTTTCTCTGTTACAGGTGAGACCGGTGCATATTCGGAGCATATTCATTTCGAAGATCGAAGGATTCTTTTTACAGAGAACCTATATGCTCTAATTGGATGATTTGCTTATAGAGAAGTAATCTTTTTTGGCTTGGTCCATTTTATTTTCTTGAGAGAGATTTCATGAGAAGGTAGATTAAATTAAATCAAAACTTGGCCTTTCTGATGGTCAATTTGAGTGGTTATTAAATTGTAGTTTGTTAGTTGACGCTGAAATACTTCCCGTTATCTCTACTTGTCATCAAGGTCAAGCACTGTCTTTATTACCCGGCATGCGACAGCTGATCTGTATCTACCTCCGGATGGTCTTCGGAAGCACATGAGTACCGATTTCTTCGCATTAACTCGGAAACCTTTCATTTGATGTAGTGACTAAGACGAGTCTGTTTTTCGACCCTCCGCGCCACTATTTGCGTTGATATTGAGGTGGCATATGTCAATGAGTCGTCTCCGAACAACAAGCATTTGACTGTGTCGACTAGAGGTGGTAGGTCTACCATTTGATGATGTATAGTCTTGGTCCCAACTTTGATCTGTGAGCAACTTCAGCTTTGATGATCCGCTCCTATAACTGGCTGAATGGCTAGTACCTCACATCTGTACGAGTATTTATATGAAGAGCTCGGCAGGCAAGAACTCAGCTATGTTCAAATGGGTACTTGAAAACAATTTTTTTTTAAGCTTTTGGGTGAATTAATGCAACTATCAGTTGGTACTTGGTGGCATACTCTAATGCCAATTTATTCAATTTCATAGCTTGCGTTGTTTCTTTCATTAGAACACTGTCTCGATTAAGGCAAGCAAGCAAAAAAAATGTTTGCTTTTTATAGTTACGTCAATACGCCTTTAAAACATTAAAAATTTCCAGCTCAATTTTTCAGATGCGATACAACATTTGAATTACATTTAAAGATAAAATATTATTTTTCTTTCGAAATACATAACTACATCCCAACAGGCATCAGTCTTATACCAGGTCTAATATGTTACACATCACCACTTGACAACATTTGTAAACAGTATTTACTGGGTGGAGTTAAAACTGTTATAGTGCAATGATCTGGTGAACAAATTGTTGATCATAATTAATACTACAAATTAATGATAACCCATGCCATTGCTCGTCAAATCCTTGCTCTCATGAGAAGATCTTATTTTTCGTATAGTGACCAAGCAAGGACGTACTGTACTAGTTAGTCTTGTTATAAGGTTTAGCAGATTCATCAGTTTTTTCGTGGCCACTGTGTTGGCATTAGACGCTAAATGTTGGTGAGAAAAAATCTTTTTCTAAATCTTGCTCTTTCGGGTTTTTTCTTTGATACATTTTGCCGATTGTCGATTGAATAACACTAATGAATTTTAGAAGTTTGTTTTGCAAGGTTCAAGGTTCACTGTGTCGAGATTCTTTTGCCCACTAAAATATTGTGTGTTCACCATATTAGATTGTTCACTATATCAAGTGTACACTGTATACTTACATTGTCAATGGGAAAGTTACAATAACCAAATCTCTGTCAATTGTGCAATAGTAGTTTCTAAGAAATACAGTTTGAAAGAGTATGCAATTTATTCAAAGCGCAAGGTAATAACCTAAGGACATGTAAACTGATTCGAATTGACATTAACTCAAAATAACGACAAAGGTATTATGTTTCAACGTCCTCGGTTTCACATATGCAAACAATGAGTCAAACCGGTGACTATTACTCCTATCATCCCTTTTTACAAGACTTTTAGATCAGGAGTGTGAATTACGGAAACTTATGCATAATGGTAAGCCCAATAACAGAGTATGTGCAGTCAAAAAATAAATTAAACCCAAAATTTAAAAGAACCGAAACTGTACATCAGATGAATCATGCAGATGTCCCCATAAAATTGTATATCATGCAGTTGCTTTGCAGATTAACGCTGACTTCTTCTTCTCCACGTTCACATACATCCAAATGCAATTTACAACTTTCAACGTGCCTATTTCAGATATCAAAAACACTTATGACACACATACACGTCAAACACACCGAAAAATAACAAGGACCAAGAAATTAAAGCTAAACTGTCACAGTTTTCATATAACGTTGACAACGATGACAGTGTACAGAACTTCCCCACAAATGTCAGAACGAAACGTCAGTGAGGAAGGATGAAGGAACAAAAAAAAAACAAGAAATCCCCGTCTGACATAGCCTGAAATCCCAAACCCTGTTTATGACAGTTGTCAGGACGAATTGAAATTTTCATGTCCTTTCCAGAGAAGGAACATTATGTCGTCTTTCAATTTTTCCTAGCCGAGTGAGAGTGCAGCGCAACGACAGCAACAGCTCTCTGCCACCACCATCGCCATCACCACCGTAACCAGCACCACAACGAGATTCAGAAACAGGATAGTCGCAAATGCAACACCCACCAACTATCCGCCCACCCAGCGTCTCCTGTCAAGCACCAAATGAAAAGCACTGGGCGAACACACACACACACACACATCTACAGAGAGAGAAACAGAGAGTGAGAGGGAGAAATAAGAACACAACCAAAAGAAAACGAAACAAAAAAATTGAACTAAATTTTCTGTGACAGACATGATTTGCTAACAAGATACAACGATGACAGGATGTCGACTTGGAAATTGTTGGGGAGGCAAACAGCAACACCAGCCTCACGAGTCTCACAGCATTTTCCCCAGTTTGAAAAGAAGAAAAAGAATAATGATTCAACACGAAAGAAACTACAATAATTTCCTCCCCCGAATGAAGAAGACTGCTGGAGGGCTCTAAGCAGGGGATGATAGGTGCCAGTGTTGAAGACAGTGTTGTGGAAGACAAAAAAACTCAATTCTCCTTCTTGCTGTGAGGGTTGAAGGTTGCGACAGCACGAACTTGAAAATGGCACACAGGAAATACAGTAAAAGAATGAGAACGAACAGGAAAAGAACTTGGCATAGACAGCGGTAGAGTGGTGGAGTGCAGTGGTAGGGAGTAGAGAGTGAGAAAGGAGTACAGCCATCTTACTACCAATCTAGTCAGCCGTCACCCTTTCGTTCTGTTCGTGTTTCATTCCTTTTGTCTGCTTTTGTTCTTCTATTTTCCACTTCCATTCAACGAGTACCGTGCAAATCTTCGAAGCGAGGAGCAGCTTTGTGTGGCAGGAAGCAACTGTCAGTCAGTTGCCAGATTGAAGCTTCACTTTTGCGGGTAGTTGATGGTGATAATGACTTTTGACAGGTTAACGGTGGCGTGAAGTTGTTTTCGCGACTTTGCTCAATTGAGCTTGGGTTGCTTTCGCTCTTTTCTTTTTCAAATTGCTGTCTGGCAGGCTGGCGAGCAGGGTGGAGGGGATGACTGTAGGTGTTCAACATCATCATCGTCATCGGTGTCAGATCCAATTTCAAGTTGGGAAATTACTTTCGTGAGAACGCTCTCAGGCGGAACTGAAAATGAGATGAAATGTTGAACGCGCACGATAGAGTTAATAAGTGTTTGCCGTTTACGAGCTCAGGCAGGCATGACAACCGCACACATTTTTCAAGTCAAATTATAACATTTAGCGTCAACGCACCTGTTATGCAAAAGTGCTTATTTACTTGTTGCCAGTGACGCCTTAATGGTGGAACATTCAATTTCATTATACATGGTTGGTTGTTCATAGATATTGTGCAATCCTCGTGCAGCATAATCACTGAAATAAATTCAGAAGTTGAAGATAATGGATTTACTTTTCTCCATAGTATACAGTCCGTGTGAGCCGGTACCAGACCTCATGGTGGTTATGATATAAGTTCATTATTTTGTATGTGAACAAACGGAATGACGATACAGGCACAACTGTCTATAAAAGTGTTCAGAATATGGCATGGATCTTGTGAAAAGCTGACTCAATTCAACCATTGTGCCTATTTTCTGTCTGATTTTAGCCGCCGCATATACGACCACAAGGGCTATAATCAACAAATTGCTAAAAAGCTTCTTTAATTGTCATTTTATGCGAGTGGAAGGGACCTACAGTTTTATGCCGACGTCGAACGGCCCCGTTTGAGGAGCTTTTTATAGACAGTTATACTCTTTGACCACTTTCAGTGGCTCGAAAGAGGTGGGACCGTGAAAAATATTTTTTGTCACACTGGCCGGGAATCGAACCAAGGCACACACATGGTTAAGTTGCATTAAGATCAACGGACCTTTTTTTTAACGTAATTTTATTTAATTCATTCTATTTTTACTTTACTTGCTAGACAAAATTACTTAAAACTAGCTTAATTGTCTTAAGATTTACAAATGTTCTTAATACTAACCTATTGACCCTATGCGGGTACTCTAAGTTAATCTGATCTACTTTCTAAATGTGCCTTTCGGCTTAATCTACGTTTTTTAGTCTTTATGACAATCTTTTATTACTTTTTTATTTGCCAAGAAAACTTGTGAAAAACTTGGCTAAACCTATCTACTTAAACTACCTTATTCTAACTTAACCTAACATAAAACTTAATACTATCTTAACTCCGTAACAGTACGGACACGTGCACGAGGGCGTATTTGTTGTTTCATATATATATATATTTGTTTTGGATTTTTGTTTTATTGATATTATTTTTTTTGTTTTATATTTTTTTTTTTGGATATTTTATTAGATATTTTTTTTGGATTTTTTGTTTTATATTTTTTTTATATTTTTTTTCTTCTTAAAACTTCCTTAACTACCCTTGTAAGCTGGCTGCTGTGGTCAGCTACCGGATCCTGTGGAAAAGCTGTTCACGTTTTCCTCGTTGTATAGGACCTCGTTAGTATAGGACTTCTTGAACTCAGACTCGGGTGTACGATACAGATGGAGACAGCTCCTAAGACTCTCATCTTTTCCATCTGGGAAGGACTCACGTTGAACCACAATGGACAACCCTACACCATAATTGGCCGTACTACGGCCCTGTAGCAGATAACCTTCACTCTGAAATCAAATTGGCTGCTGAAAAACAACCTCCTTGCCGCAGCAAAGGCTTTTCTGGCTTTCGTCATAGCAATATCTATATGTTTGTCAAAATACAGATATTGGTTCAGCCAAATTCAACGCACATATCCACTACGCTACGGCCAATAATAGTCACATGTCACTTCTAAACCATCAAATGCGCGTAATATCCTTTAAAGGCATTATCCGGTCCATATTTATATATTATTATAAAATAATTATAATAATTCAGTCATGTGTGGTTATGGGAACTTGTATGTGCTGAGACTTTCGGAAAACTAGTCAGTGAAAGCTCTTTGGAGTTGAAGACGTTTGAGGCATATAAGATCCCATCTGATATGCACTGTCTACGTTGGAGTAATCCATATCGGCTTATTGGTCAGCCAAAAGTTTTCGATTCCAGTATTGGCGTCGTACCTTTTGAGTTGAGCGGCATAAACGGTATGACGAAACGGTGGCACATTTTCTAACTATTTAGTAGGAACTAATTTCTGACTAATCGACCCCTGTGGGTAGCGGGTTGGTGCGTCGACTCCTAAGCCAAGTTCAATCCCCGAATATACTTTCGAGTCAGAGTGTGGGGAAAGTGCGCTCGTTGCCACATCAATAAATTATAAGTAGCCCAGAACAAGATCCTTAAGTTGATGCTTAACCTACCACGGGATTATCCTACCTTACACCTACATAAATGAGTAGGTGTTGAACTGGTGTCTGAAATAATTTTGAAGATAACTAGAAAGTGTATGAATTCCTGCGTCTTTGCCGACAATCACCTCGTTAATGACTTATATGCTACACCTACTTAATATGTATGATTTGTGTTTTATTGTTTCGCTCTTCATTTTGTACATATAAATTTATTACTTGTGTTATTTATTTATTATTTATTTACAGAATCATTTAAATATTTATTATTGTTGTACTATAAATTTATTAATTTATTTATTTATAATTATTATCTGTTTATTTACTATTTATTTATTTATTTATTTTTTTATGTTGAAGGTTTTCATCAAAATTATCTTCGAGTCAGAAGACACTTAGCCATCCGCCAGCTCTGAGGAAGTCGGATCAAGGAATGAATATCTGAGTATCATTTTATCAAAGTTGGCAGCGAACTCAAAGAGACTTTCAATGCCAAAAAAGGTTTTAATAATTAGTGCAAAACACACAAAGTCCGTCACTGGACGGTCAATCTTCCATAAGTCCCTTTAGCTATCAGCATACGTGGACTGTATAGATGTGATTGTCTAACGTAGCAAACCGTCAATTAGGTGTTTTCTATGGGAACGGAAGCGGGTATGATAATTCTGGCGGTGATTGAGGGCAAAACGAAGTATAGGCTGTCCTGAAATAGTCCATACAATATCTACGTCTTGGACAGAGCTCCACAATAAGCAGCAGCATCTGACAATAGTCAGAGACATGACTTACCTCGCATCCGCTGTGACAATTCCTAATAACATCAGTGCCGCGATCAAACGGGGAATGAGTTTTACGTCTGAAGGCTGAAGAAGCAATTGTGTAATAGATAAGCCGCCAGAAAGATCAGGCTGACTTTCTAAAAAAAAAAGGTATCATCCTAGTCTTGGTGGCATTAAAAATTCCATGCAATGGTCTTTGGTAGGTTGGTTTAGGTAAAAGTAGATAGCAGTCAGACTTAGGTCAATCTAGGCTCATTGTCCAAGCGGATTGTCTTAGTCCACAACTTGGAAAGAATAGTACCACGAACTGAAACCACGGACTTTGTTCGTTCAATGAGCTTTATTACTGTCACTGTGATCTCACTTGGATCCGTTTATCGACTGTCCCCTTCCCAGTCACTCTTGGCACCTTTTCATTCTGCAGTAATAGCATTTCACTTGTGACAAATATGTGAATTTGGCTTATATTAAACCATTTAGGTCGTTGATGCTGGTAGGTGTGAAGACCTTTGGTTAGCTAGAACACTGCACGAGCAGAGAAGCTGATGCCGATGAGTTTTCTATGTCTAGGCCTGCATGGACTGAGCAGACAGAGCGATCTTTCCTTTTCTAAGCTATTTCTTTATAACTATTTCTGGTTGATTGTTTTATTCTTAATCCTTTTTTTTATTTTGCTTTTATTTTTATGAAGATGGAATGGCGTGAAATGGATCTCCTCCTGGTTCGAGAGAAGAGATTGGACCACACTTAACGAGTTCATCGGCTTTGCAATTGCCCTTTATGTCACAGTGTCTCGTCACCCGCGTCATCATGCTTTTCTTGCTAAGAGACAGCAGGCGATTAAGGGATGGTGTCGAGTTCAAAATGATTTTATCCAATAGAAAATTGACTGGCTGCACAGATAGTAATGTATCACAATATTTTACTTCGTATCTACATTATATATGATCAGAATAGGGCACAGCTGCCCGATGAGACTTTTGATGAACAAATAATCTTCCCGAATTTGTTGAATGCATGCTTAGTTGTACCCAAAGTTATAATGTTTGTTGTTTGGCAAAGCTTGAATTGGTAGATGGTCAGTTTATTTGATTTGGGCGTTGAAGATATAAGTAGGCTTTAATGATTCTTGATATACGTTCAACTTAAAACATAATGCGGGCTTGTAAGTATCATCGGGCTATAAGAAGTTATGGCCTGATGGTACTTCTGATTACCAGAGTCAAACTTAGTCTTTAGAAGTCCTTTGCCAAGCCCAAAATGAAAATGAAAATAAAACTAAAACAAAAATCAAATCTCATAATTAAAAATAAAAGGAAAATTCTGCAATTTTTGGTCGTCATATTTATTCAGTTAATACAACGTCTTTGTCTTGATCGATAAAATGTGATATGGAACCCGAAAGTGCTAATATGACTTGCACATTTTCCTACTGCCCCCTTAAGTTGTATTACCTCCAAGCAACCACAAGTTAAGCCTTCCATACGATAATCTTATGATCCCTGGTATTATCTAGTCCTCGTGGCAGACGAGGAATTTTGTGATATGATTTTATCCTGTTTTTTCTCATGTGTTTGAGATGTAGATTTCAACGCCTTGTGAGTTCTTGTTTTCCGGGAATTCCTCACAACTAGAGTTCAACTAGCTGTCGGCTTTGTGGTAACTAACTCTGGGATATGAGAGGTAGGAGAAATTTTATCATGACAGTGTGCAATCGTGTAAATTCTTACTATAAGTTGTTGATGCCGTCGCAATGGGGTTAAGTGACTTTTGTCACCGTTGCAACCATGTATAATAGCTAAGTTTTCGTTGCCCTCCATTTCTGGTATCACTAAGGGAACTTATTTTAATAACCTTGACTGAAGATGACTGTCTGAGCCACACTTTCTGAACCAGTAATTGTAAATTCTATTGTATGAGTTTTTCTAGGTTATGTTAGTTCTTCAAGTTATTCGTCAAATTTTATATGCCACCTGAGACTAATTGAAAATTCTTACGTTTTATATCTTAAGACTTTTTAGTTATCTATAATTAGTTTGGATACATCAGTCGCTCGCAAAAACAAGTTTATTGCCACATTTGTTTCATAAGAGGGTTTGATGTCATTTTGATTTAAAACCTCAAATGATAAACCTCTCATAAACCAAAATACCCACCATGGTTCCCACAAAATATCACATATCAGACCTAACCTAAGCTTGTGCATACATACATACGTTTGAACGGAGTTTGTAATTAGCATATGACAGAAAGGTGATGAATTGCTGGCAATAATGGAAACAATTACAATTTCAAGTTATTCAAAGGGAAACAACCGCAGTTGGCGTTGCCACATATCCCGAGGATAGGGTGACTCAACTCGATACATGGCATTTTCTTTCACGGTCATAATTTATGTGCCTGTATTACGGTTCAGTTAATTTTGGGGTGGTTGGTTGCTGGTAACTGATTGTGTGACTGAGTTATGCCAGGAAGCTCGTCAGATAAATTTGAGTTAACTGTCTACGAGTGTTCTCTATTATTTGACAGGAAAACATAAAATGTTCAAATTATCATTTTATTGGATGTATGTGAATATAATAAATTGTAGGTTTTAAGCCATTTGGTCGCCGTGGCGTAGTGGGTTAATGCGTAGACTCCTACGCAGACCGTGCCAGATTCGAATCCTCAATCTATTAGCTTTCATAAGTCACAGCTCCACATCTTTCGAGTCATTGACAATGCTCAAAGAGGAGTATTCCTGTATAGAAAAAGCTTCTCAACTTCGCCGTTCGGAGTCGGCATTAAACAGTGGGTCCCATCCTCTCGTGAAAGAACAATAGCACGCACAACATGAATGTTTGCTGTAGAAGCTAAGCCCATGTCCATCTCCGACTGTAGCGCCAACCCTATAATATTATTATTATAAGTACGTGTTTTATTTGTCTTTAAGTAAATTTATAGGAGTGGTCACTAAGGATATCACCATCTAAATACGTATTCAAAATGGAATTGTATTTGTCTATCAACCTAGTCAGTGATATAGTCATTGGACTGGAATTTTGAACATAAACCTGACTGAAAATGGGCATCTGTCCACTTCCAATAATTGACCGCTCCAGTGATAGTGCCGTTAATTTGATCCCAACCGCATATGGTGACTGGATCAGATTTGAAAATCAGATGAAGGCGTATTAACTTTGCTTTCACTGGGAATCGAACCGAGGACTCCAGTAACCACGGGAAAGCACGTAACTAACAGCGCGATCTAGTTAACTACTAACGTCCAATTATTGCTAAATTTACTGCTTTTAAATTTTTCATATTATAGATTTGTATATTAAGTAACAGGCGCTCGTCTCATTAATTTCGTTTCAAATGTTGTTCTTAAGGATCCAAATTTGTTAGTTTGTATTCATTTTCTCATATAATTGTTCAAGGAGATATCGTCAAGTATTAAATCAACGGAGTAGGGCGACTTACATACAGAGCTGTTCAAAATAATAGGGATGATCACTCATAGTCGATATTTCTGCTCATTTACACATTTTTTTTTAACTTTTCGCAACAGTGAGTGATACCGTTATTTGCACAGCTGCATTGCCTTTACTATGCATGCACATAATGTCAGCTAATCATTCATGTAACTGCTGCAGTGGTGCAATTTCCGGAAAAAGTGTTTTCTTGAGTGTTCAAAATAATAGGGAATTTTGTCTTCCCCTTGATATCATAAAGAAACACAGACAACAGGGAAAGTCTTTAAAATTTATTGCAGACGAATTGGGAAGATCGGTTAATTTCGTTTTCAATGCACTTTCAAGAACTCCAGCAAAAGAAACACGAGGTAGATCAAGAAAAACGAGTTCCACTGATGACTCTCGTATAGTGTTATTAGCCAAAAAGAGTCCCTTTATGTCATCAAAGGCAATTGCAGCAGAAATAAACAACATAGTGCCAACGAAAAAAATCGACTACCAGGAAGGATCGCTCGCAAAGTTCCATTGTTGAGTAAAAGGAATGTCAAAGCAAGAAAAGAGTTCGCCTTAATTTTCAGGAATCATTCAAATTAGATGTTTCGTAACATTCTCTGGAGTGATGAAACCAAAATAAATTTGTTTGGTTCCTACAGTGCTAGAAACGTTCGGCGGCCTCAAGGAAAAGAGTTCCGATTCACAAAAAAAACCGTAAAGCATGGGGGTGGGAGCGTCATGGTGTGGGGCTGTTTTTCTTGGTTCGGTGTTGGACCAATATTTCAAATAAAAGACATCATGACTAAAGAAGTTTATCGTGATATCTTAAATGATGTGATGTTACCATACGCTGAGGACAACATGCCCTTAAGATGACACTTGCAACATGACAATGATCCCAAGCATTAATCGAAATTAGTTAGTGCTTGGTTGAGGGACCATCAAGTGTCGGTATTACCATGGCCATCTCAGTCCCCAGATATCAATCCTATTGAGAATTTGTGGGCGGAACTGAAGAAATCTTTGGCTACACAGACGTTCCATAATGAAACTCACCTTTGGGCCGAAATTGAGAAACATTGGAAGGCCATTCCTTTGATTAAGTGTCAGAAATTTATAGAGTCTATGCCAGGTTGAGTAAGTGCTGTGCTAAACAACAAGGGCGATCATTCGGGACACTAATTTCCTCAAATATAATCTCTATGTGAAATAGAAGTATAATTTAATAATAATGTTACTTTCGTTTTATTACTTTCCCTGAAAAACGAATGTTTACTCTGAATTACCCTATTATTTTGAACAGTGTATTTGGAAGTAATTTCTATCAAATAGTGCAAAAATGAAATATGAATGTGAAATATAAAAAATCCCAAGGGAAATATTTTCGAAATGATATGCCAAAATAAACGAAAAATTATAGTTACGTTGAAAAATATTCTATTTTACTCTTTCCCTATTATTTTGAACAGCTCTGTATATGTCTTTCTGATAATAATTGGAAAACAATTATTTTCTATACAATTTTTGCACGAGATGTGTGTTGTAGCATTATCTTATTAGATGTAGTGTAAGTCAACTTGATCCAAAGCGGGTAAAACAGAGTGTTCGAATCTGTACCCATCACAGTTACATGTAGCTGTTACAACATTAAATAAAGCATCATCGAAAAGATATGTTTCAAAGATGCCGCCTCGGGATATGTAAGTGGGTCACTACATGTGTAGTCATTCTTTTCCAATCGAAATTTTATTGCAAAAGTTTTGCCCGTTGTTTCACTTTAAATTTTTTTTTGTGTTTCCATTTCCATTCAGAACCTTTTGAACCTTATATGTTTTCAAACGCGTAGCTCTTCACTTTATGAACTAAACAATTTGAAGACTCTGTTACTTTTGCCATATGGCATTAAAATTTTTGTAATTTTGTTCAAGAAGGCTCAAAATTTTAGTTTGTGGGTTAATAAAACCAGCTCTTCGACTAGATCCCTATTTTCTTTCAACTGACAGGTTCTTTTTATAATTCTTAATAGCAGCAGCAACTGTTTTCCTATTAACTTTTAGTTCCTTTGCGGTTTTTATATACATGTACGTCCACTCTGGGTGTGCTAAGTGACACTTGATAATATTTTCTCTTACATCCAATTAAGATTTCATGTTGATTATGTTAACTGCCAAATAGAAAAGCCATACAAATTGTAAACAATAGAAGTATTCCCAGCATTATATATAATCATTAAGCATTATATATTAAATAAATTACATATAATTTTATTGATTTTTGTGTAATTTTTGGGAAGTAAATTCGAAATGAGTTTGGGTAATTATTTTCGTTGGCACTCATTACGATGGTGTGATAGTTTTTCTGTATATCGAGGTTTGTAGAGAATAGAGATAATATCTATTACATGAATCCGGTTTCCTACTTACTTATAGAGCCGTCGAGACATGGACGGTTTGAGCATGCGCAATAGCTGCCATCTATTGTTGCCTTCTCGATCACACTGCAGAGAGCTATTAAATTAAAGCTCTAGGGCATAAGCGAGTTTTTGAATGGCTAGGACGTCATTGAACCGAAATGAGCGGTGCGAAAAAGCAGAATCCCGAATTCAGCCATTACAGGGGAAATAGCTCTTGCAATGTATGCAGTTTTCTTCTGGATTTGTTTTAGCATGTGCCCATTAGTCGGGTGCCAAACAGCTTCAATGCGCTCAGGGTCTGTGATATCAAATAAGGTTTTACACAAGGCGACGCGTCGCGACGCATTTTCATGTTATTTTCAACATCAGAAGATCACACGATCTTTCACAAATCTTTACCACTATTCCTATTTACGATTGCGCATATGAAAGAAACCACCGGCTTGGGGGCATCGAGAAGGAAGCTTAGCCGCTTCATTCTGATAAATGGCACTTTCGGTGAATGTGGGTAAGACAAAGTATATGCTATCTACAAAGAAGGTACACCCACCCCGACGTCTTGGACACAGCGTCAGGTTATAACTTTGATGTTGTGAAAGAATCTGTCTACCTAGAGTCCGAAGTGATTACAATCAATGACCTCAAAGCAGAGAAAACGAGGGATCAAGCCCGTCATGCAGGATAGAGATGCATGTTGAATCCCAGCTACAACTCGGATAGAAGCTCTAGCCAAAGAAGAAGAAGCCTTCACGAGATAGCGTTTCCGTTGGCTTTATCTCACAGCACACTTTCATACTATCCACTTTAATTATACCTAGCAAACTAGTCTTGAAAAATTAGTCTCCTACCTTGGCTCAGAAGCATGAAAGTTCAGCTCCCCAAATAATAGGCATCCCACCACCAATGAGTTATCTGATTTGATGCCTTGCAATCCTTTAGAAGAGGTTTCCCGGTATGCAGCCACCATATTCCTCTTCAATCTCCCCAATATTTATCGAGTCCAAAATTCAGCGTAGGAATTTAAACAGGGATACTCTATGCGAGGACTTCTATCAGCATAGCCTGTTGTCATCCGAAAAAATACTTTACTAACGTCACTGTTTTACGACATGTAGCAAATCCTTCAAAATCATTATTCAACAACCTGAATGGTAATCAACTTACCTTCCTATTCGACCTGCAGGACCTGCCATGTGAATGTTCGGAACATCAAAGCAAAGCAAAAACTATATTCATATGCATCCTTTCCGTGGAAATCAGAACATGAATACCAATAGATTTTCCTCTTCTCAGACTTGTCTCGCACCTATTCTTCTCACTACTTATGATATATGTGTACACCGCACACACTTTCTTCTTGCCGACTGACAACATTCTTCCCACCAAGGAATCCACAGGCGAGGGGAATTTGCAGAAAATCCCAAATACAAATTATTATCCGGTCAATTGACCTTCCACACAGTTATTTGCACAAGACAGAACAATTAGCTAGTATCCGCACGTACACATTCCAACAATGGCTTTTGTTGTTCGTCTGACTTTGGTTTGGCTCCGCTCTGCGGAGTGCCTTAAGGTCGCAGATGAAAAACGGCACAGTTTCAGTGAAAATTACCTTCTTACCTGGCGATGTCAAAGTGCCGCATTAATTATCCTGCTTTCAAACAAGGATAAAGTGTTTTCTTATGGGTCCTCTGGGCGACACACCTCCCTGGCTGCTTCACTTTTTTTGTGTTTTTTTTCTTCTTTCAGTTCTCCCATTTTCACATTTATTTCCTCATTTTGCCGTCGTCGACAGAGTCCATTGAGAATTTGCCCGTCTCCCTGAAAGTCCCGCCATTGTTCGTCCTTTCTCTCATCATTTGTCATTGTCCTTTGGTTGGATGGTGTGTGAGTGCACGTGTATTTATGTGAAAGGTGAAATGTTTGAACCGTTAGAGAAAATTGTTTTATTGTCCGGAGGTGTCAAGAATTTGTCGGCATCTTCTTTGGTTGGCATTCCAAGGAAACATTTCCTCTTCCTGTCCGTCCTGTCCGTCCTTTTCGATATTTTCTTCGGTGTTTTTTTTCCTTTAGATCTTCGAAAGGATGTGCCGAAAAATGAATTTGCAAAACTCACCAGCGAACAATGGGATATGCTTGCGCCCATTTCTTTTGCTGCCTTCAATAGAAAGTTGGTGGCGTTGAGATTAATGTCCTCCTGTCAAAATACACAATTGAACAATCTCTCTGCTGACCTCTTGCACTAGCTCATGGTTTTGAATGATGTCTACGGAAAGACATCCAAATGGGCTTCATAAATCACCGAATTGTTCACTAAAAGCTTGTGAGGGTAATAAATCTTCGAGTGGTGTGTCCTCTCCCAAGATAGGACAGCATCAAAAGACCGAACAGTCTCGGGCAATAGTGTGACAGGTAGTTCTACTTCTCTGTCAACTTAAGGCCACAAATCAATGACGAAGTGGCAGTATCGGATGAACGCCGTGGTTTAATTGATTTTAAATGAGCCGGCCATTGGAATGGGCGAACAACCTCCAGCAGCGGCGAGCGTCTGTGCGTGTGAATGTGTGGCGATGTTAAAGGCTAAAGAGTCAAAACAAATAAATTACTTAATCGATAATGGATATTTGTTGTGGGTCATAAATATCCAAATTGAGAATCAGGGTCGTCGAGTGCCCAAAGTGGACTTGGACATGAATGGCTCCAGTGTGCGCCTCTAAAAATTGTCACAGATACAGGATATCGGAAGAGTTTATTGTATGACATATTTTATGAAAAGCCAAAGAATGCAGACACAGATATATTGTC
The DNA here is from genome assembly GCA_964034865.1 of Eristalis intricaria. Taxonomy (NCBI): domain Eukaryota; kingdom Metazoa; phylum Arthropoda; class Insecta; order Diptera; family Syrphidae; genus Eristalis; species Eristalis intricaria. Next base: position 13,773,545 of record OZ035877.1, read on the forward strand.
TGATCAAATAAAATAGTGTCTATATTTCAATTAGATTTAGTATGACTAGATTATGTGTGGAGTATTGTTTGAGGTCGAAACAGCTCTTAGAGGTCTACGTTTGTGATGGAAATACGCAATTCGTATGCCGGATTTTATCGTGAGAGTGTGCTATGAGGGTAGGTCGCTTCACAAACTGAAAAACAATAAACATTTAAATAAGAATAACATTTAGTATACAAGCGGTATAAATACACATGTAACGCCCATTTTCAATTTCTGTTTTGTGTGTATATTATTGTTGTTGTCGACTTAGGTGTTTGAGTGAGTGGGAATGAATTCATTGAAACTTTTCTTGGCAAGAATTGTGGTGAACAGAAAAGATCTTTGAGATCTTTCTCGTGTTAGCGCTTCGCTATTTTCGCGTGCGTCTCTCCAACGTGTGAGGTTCGTATTCTCAACTTACCAAATTTAATATTTCAAGGCTTCACCTCTTTGAGTCATTGGCAATGCTCAAAGAATACTCCTGTGTAGAAAGAAGGTTCTCAACTTCGCAGTTCAGAGTCGGTATAAAACTGTATGTCCCTTCCAGGCTTGTCATGTGTCAAATAGCGAAATCCGAATCTGAAATAAAATCTGAAAAACTTTCCAGTTTTTGACTTAATAAGCGGTAAATTAAATTAAATAATTTCAAGACTTCGTGTAGAATTTACTGAAATATTAAAGTTAAAATGAATGTAAACAATTCTTCTTCCATAATCCGAGGTGGCCCTGGACTTCAACCAACATGCCCCACCAACTAGCGCGATCTCTGGCTAGCTGCCTCCAGTTCCGAGCCCCAGCCACGTTGGGTGATTGATCCGTAGACCCCTGGCAAGGCTCATGTCGCTCTAAGCTCATACAGTTAGTGGTCGAGCCTTATAGTTATAGAACCCACTGCGGCGGTTTGCCTCATCACTTGTCACTTCATATAAACCTATTTTAGCGTTGACTGTTTTCCCTCGCCGTCGGTCATCGTCGTATCATGTTTCGAAACGTCTCCAATTTCGAAACACACTGTTGGCTCATTAATTAATGAGCGCCAGTTCGAATGTGCAGAACTGAAAGATCAGCAACTGCACTCTAACCCGAATGTAGATCGATATACGAATGACCGACCCGGATAAATAATATTGCCAGTCAGCATGACGCAATACGGAAGCATGGAAATGCATGTGCAAACGAGTGCATGGGGAAATTGATTGCGAGGTTTGGTGTAGGCAAAATTAAGTGTAGAATTTAGTCTTAAGATAGATTCAATAAAGGAATAACCGAGTAAGATCCAGTGTTTTTTCCTTTTTTATAATCAGAAAAAAATTTGATTGAAACTCCTTATCCCCCAGATCCAATTAACGCCAACAGAAGCAATAATCCCACGGAGAACTTTGTTGCTTGGTGAGTCTCTCATGATCTTCTCAGGATGATGCTGAAGAAGGCATATGAACTAGCATCACCTTGTCTAAATCCTTTGGCAATAATGATCTCGGTGAATTCGTTACCCAAATTGGTAGAATGGGTGTTATAAAGTTTGTAAGGAATTTCAGATTTCAGCCAGGCACAAGCCAGGCTCTATGGGCTACAAATTATTATTATTATTATCAGTACAAGAAAAGTTGTTCGATTTAACGAACACACCAAAACATCATTTGTTGTACTGGACCCCCACTGTACTTCGTTGTGAAGTTACTTAAATTACACCAGCTCTCTCCAAGACTAGCAAAATATGTAGCCAATACCAGCATATCTACAGTTTTATGCCGACTCCGTAAAAATTTTACGTACAGTTTGAAGAACTGTTCCCTGAGCATTGTCAGTCACTCTGAAGAGATGATCCTGTACATGTTACGTTTGTTCGAGCAAGTGTTGTTGTGAAAATATGTAGGTAATTTCAATCTGTGCAAGTTTTGTTTGTGAAACAAGTATGCACCATCAGGGGATCTTCCGTTTCGTAGTCCACAAGAGTAAACTATGTTTGGGATGTTGTAGGTATCCGTTATGTAACGAAAGAACCTTGATAACTTCAGATTTTCACGTCGTTCAAGTGTTTTGAATGACAGCGACATGAAAGATATAAAATAACAGGCTCCGGAATGTACCAACAAGTCCAAAATAAGAAATATTGAGCACGAACTCGGAAGGGGTCTTCAAGGAAGCCATTAGTCTAATATGGGGTCAATTATTTAAGGACAATGGGTGGTGTGAATAAAAACTGAGTGTGAGCATTTCCTCAGCATTTTGGAGTAAATGCTCTATCTAGTGTGAAAACTAATTTATTTCGTTAAGTTTAACGAATCTTCTCCGCTCAGATATTTTGACAGCTGAGTCTTTCTTCCGTTTTGGTGGGAATATGCTCATATATCGCTTGTTGAGTGTGGATAGGAGGTGACTGCAAGAGAGAAAAAGTGAAAACAATTTCAAATAATGAAAAATACTTTGTCGGAAGAGAAGTACTTTGACGGATTAACCTTAATCCTCAAAAATAAAAGGAAATCTGGAATGGACGATGACGATTTCATCAAGTGATTGCAATTTTATCCGTGCTTGCTGGAATAAAGCCAAACCCGAGACGTGAAAAGTAAAAAGCAATCTGAGTTGAAAGCTACGGAAGAAAAAATAAATAAAATCAATGGGTTTAACTTGAGCATCTCACAAATAATTAAAAAAATTGATAACACGAAGGCCCGCGTCAAATCAAAAGGGCGCAAGAATAAGACTATCTTCTCATTACATTAAAAAATCAAAAAACAATCAAAGGCATGGCACCACCACGGGTTTCTTCAGGAATATCGGAAAGGAAATAAGTGCTTAACCATTACATGTTATCAAATTCGAATCTATACACGTTCGTGAAATTATCACGTGTCCCCGAAAGGACATGAGTTATAATTCTTTGTGTTTCGCGTTTGTGTGTTTAAAAACGTTATCGCATATATTTTGCACCCACCCTTACCCGACCTTTACGCACTCACCCTTAAACGCCAAGAGCCCGAGTTTTCAAACGTCAACTGAAGGGAGGTTAGCTACTTTGAGGCAATTTTGTATTCACTCCAAATTGAGTATATTTCCTTTACGAACATACTCGCCTCATGTGTTTTTACTCGGAGTGTTTTCTCAGTTTTTATTCACACCACCCAATATCATGAGTTTGGGCTTTGAGTTATAAGCTTGATAATAATATAATATAATATGGATGGCGCGACAGTGGGCCTAGCTTCTCAGCAACCACTTGTGTTGTGCATGCTATAGTTCTTTCACGAGTGGAAGGGACCTATACAGCTTAATGCCGACTCCGAACGGCGAAGGTGAGAAGACAGGAATACTCTTTGAGCATTGTCAGTGACTCGAAAGAGGCGGAGCCGTGATTTATGATAGGTCGTAAATTCGAGTATCGAACCTGGCATCCTCTGCGTAGGAGTCGACGCACTTATCCACTACGCCACAGCGGCCCTGCGATAGGAGGGGAGCCGTGGCGTAGTGCTTAGAGCTTAGACCTCAGTTGTTTCTTAGTAGCAATGTGTGCCCAAATAGGAAACTACTTTTCCCATGATAAATTAAATCTGTCAATTCCTCAAAATTATGGCTTATGTGGTGTGCGATGGAACGATGCATGCTGGACAGCATATACATTTCTATTTATTTCATTTCTTGTTGTGTCCTTGTTGATCCTTCAATCTCCGTAAATTTCACGGTACGTAGAAAACGCGAATAAAATCAATCAATTTATCTATGTATATATTTATACAGTGGACTCTCCCTAAGTCGAAAGTCTCTCTAACTCGATCTTTTTCGCCATATTTTACATACATTTCCCTCGACTTTCCATACAAAAACTTCTCTCAAAGTCAAACTCTCTCTAACTCGAACAAATTTTGGTATTTTGGGGGTCCACTGTATATTTAAACGATGAAAAAAAAAACGATTCACTTAAACGAGGAAACCTTAGGCTCAGTTGAGTTAGTTCTAAAAAACTAAACTACTAACTAAACTTCTATAGAACTAAATGTAACTAATTCTATAGAACTAATTACCAGGCGACTTTGCACCTGATCCCATTGTGACGTAAACGGCGATTCAACCATAATGAACGACGTTAAATGTGAGTCACACCTTAACGTCAAGTTTTTATGCTCAACTTAATTTGACATTTCTTTGTTTTAGTGTTTGACAAATTCAACCATGAAGAGGTACACAATTGAGCAGCGCATTAACTTGCCACATAGCCAACGAAAATACAATGGCAGTGTTATCTCACGTGGCGATGTTAATTGGCCGCCACGAACATGTGATTTGACACCGTTGGACTTTTTTCTTTGGGGATGTTTAGAAGAAAAGGTGTACGTTAATAAGCCAAGAACAATTCTAGAACTAAAAGATGAGATATTTCAGTACATTAACGACATTGAACCTCGATTATGTCTCAGAGTCATTGAAAATATGGACCAAGAGGTATGCCACTGAAGCTGTGGTGAGCGTGGAATAGATTCTTCTATCATAATAAAATATATTAAGATAATTCTCTGAAAACTTTTTTTTTTATTTACAATTATCATTCAGGACACTTTACAATTTCCTACTTCCTTCAGAGTAGACACTACGACATCTTTCTGTCCAGCACCTGAAGTCGACTGTGCTTGATGACATATTACACTACTGCCGCGAGATGCCGATGTCGTCTATATAACCGAACAGTTGACGTAAAATACTATTTCCATGTCCGTGTCATCTTCAGTACCAGATTGGTAGCATGTATGTACGTTACTGGACGATTGGATATGATCATATAATTAATCTACGGAGAAGCACTTCTTGTTTTGTTGCTTAAATGCATGAGACTATACTGGCTCATTAAAATACGATTATCCACTAGTTCAATTTCTGAAAAGATACATATCGTCAAAGGATCGAGCTGTGGTTTCTTGCTCCGTCTGTAGCTTAACTACAGTACATGCATGGCCAAAACGTTTATATATAAATAACATTTGACAAATGTTCCTATAGTGGAATCTTCTATTAGCGGCTGTCACACGTAAAAGCGCTTATCTCGGAAACAGTACAATAAGTTGGTGGTTGCTGAAATGATTTGGACTTAGCATTTTCTTACGTAGCATTTTCTTGCGGCAGCACGTGTACAATAAAAACGAAAAAGCAAAGCGGGTAACTTTTATCGTGTCCTCAATGTCAAATGAAACCGAATATAAACGAACTCTGACATTTTGGTCTATCGTTTCACGTCATCTCATATGACAGGCGAAAGTAGTTTTACCGTCTCGAGACAGTTGACGTTCTAAATTTAGGTGACCTTCTTACTTCTAATTGCCTAATCTCTTCTCAGTTTATATAGCTCTGACCACATTCCAAATGCGATGGGCAATCAAAACCTTAATCGCGTTTTATATCCGTCACGAGTTTGTCTCCAAAGAATTAACCAACACGAACAATTTTAAGGCCAACTGCCAGCAATTAAACTGTCAGACACATAAACCTCTTAAGACATCATCAGCATATCCGTGAAGATGCTGTTAAATCCCGTGTCATCAGCTAATGGCCAGGCAGGCATACATGGCAGTATCGTTGTCTCAATATTTTACTCTTTCCCTCTGCTCAATTTCGAATGCAAGATATAAAATTTGTCACAAAATGACAGCTATACGACCTGTGTTCAAGCTCCACGCCTCGAAATGGTGTCCGGCCATTTATGAGCTCGTTGATTGGCTCAATTTAAAAAAGATTGGTCACACAAATACATGAAGCGCTGAGGCCGCGCTTCAATCTGACTTGGTAATTGCTACTGAATTGGAAATTTATACACATTGAGTAGGAGGTCGTGGTCTGGACCGGTGTGTGTTTTCGTTTCAATTTATTACTGTTTTAGACTCTCTACTCAGGTGGCACAGGTAAATGGATTATATTTTTTTTTTTCATTTTTGGCTTAATGTGAGCTTCGTTGTATACATATACGTTCGTACGTTGTTTGGGGTCCAAAATAAGTAATTTGCAACACCACTTAATGTTAATTGTTCAGGTTTTCGGGGTGTCCGCAGGGGTACTCCGCTTGTGGAGGAGATTTATTTCCGCTATAAGTGGTGTAATTTATTTAAAAACACATTTGCTGATATATTTTTTTTTCATCCTTCTTTGGGGAGGGTTTGGTATGTTAATTGCACTTTACGACTCGAATTTATAGTGTGCTGCCCCATAAATTATTGATAATAGAGAAACGGAAAGATATCTCTTTGAAATGGCGAAACTGACTGCGTAGGCTCGAATAATTTGGTCCCAAACTTGAAATATTACAAAAGCCCACTTGAAGAACATTTACTACCCTATTGTTGCTATATTTCCTGAAAGGCATCTTGCGAAGACGTTGTTGTTTACAACCATGCTATTGACATGGCGGATTCTAGTGAAGTGTGTGGGCTGAAAAGTGCTGCTTTATTTCAGTATTGTGTGACAATTTTTTGTATTTTCTGATAAATGATTCCTTCATTTCAAATAAATTTGAGAAAGCAATGGACCCTATCGACCCCCAAATTTTTGCTGGAGGTTCCACTGACGGCCAAGAATGCTATGCATGTCTTCTTAACTCGCTGGCCAACGCTGAGCTTCCATTTGAGTTTGGGATGTACGGTTGATCGTAGGTGGGCATTTTGGACTTGGAAGTTGGGTATTTTAGTTTTAGTGGAGATCATCATGTCCGTTTTGCTTGAATTTATAGCTTAGCCCAGATATATACTTTTTGGACCCTACCACTTCCCTTTCTAGCCCTAATAGCACATCGTTCATGAAAATAAGCCAGAGAAGTGTTCATCTACTGATGCATTTGATTAAGGACTGTTTCCTTCTAGCTTGCTTAAAAGTACCAAGTGTTAAGCATGGTAACCATCCAATTGCCTTGTGTACCAAGCTCGGTTAAGGATTAAAGGACCGCGTAGACTTTGTTGAAGACTCCTTCTATGACTCCTTCTATCCTATATCTTACGGCTTTCTCAATTGCTTGCACTACTTGATGGAGAATCGTGTTTCTTCTTTAAGGTATGCGTGTTAGGGTTCGGACAGAGTGGTTTCTACTATACTCTCGCATGAATTGAATTAAATAACTTGAGGTGCATCTCTCTACGACCGTAAATGTCTATAATACCCCTTCCTTTTGGTCTAGGATTTAAGTTCTGCCTTCTAAACTTTGACCACCTTCCTAAATGGGTTTTATTGATAGTCTAGCCCTCTAAAGGATGTTTAATGTTGGAATCTTTCTCGGGTACTGTGGTTTCCATCACCTGGCCGCACGCAGTACCCACAGATTTATGTACTGGTAAGACCTATTTTATGGAGGTGGAAGTTACATTTTTCGTGCACTGTTAGTCTTTTAGTCCTTACCTCGTCTGGGTCTGTAGTTTTTGTTTGACACCGTGTTGGTTGTTCCAAAACATCTCTTTAGTGATCCATTAGTTTTCTTGGAGATTTATGTGTGTTATTCAATTCATAGAGGGGAGGGGGCCCACTGTGTGGAATTCGAGCACCTTTCTCGGCTTGTATATCCGCCTTTTATTTCATTCATGGTCTTCATGTCCTGGCACCCATATGTGTTTTGGTCTGCTTCTACCAGCGTATTTAGTGTTGTGTGACATTCTCATAGCCTTAGAGTTAAATGTGTAGTTCTTTAGTGCCTTGAGCACCGGGTTTTCCAATAGGGACTTGACAACTTTTCATTTAATTTGTGAAGGTACTATTTCACTAATCATCAAACTGTCACTGTCAAATTATTCAGTAAGCTCATCATCATGGTAAAGTACAAGAACGAGCAAGGTCTGCAAATTAATTGAAAATGCAAGTAATTCTCACCCTAGTACACAGGCAATAACAAGTGTAGTGCAAAAATTTGAGTCTACATATTCGTTGCGTAATGTTGCCGTTCAGGCATCCGTAGCAAACAATACAATTCTGTTATTTCCATCGCGAATTGGACAGCGCTCAGGCCACATTATGGTTAGGTTCGTGGATTGAGGGCCGCGGCACTCTGAGGTCCTATTGGACCCATTGTGATGCCCATGGGGTAAACCTTCCACTCGTCGGTGTAATGCTGAAAACTCAGGTCTCCAGGTGTTGTTGGTTATTAACCTCCTTCTAGGACAATAACCAACAAGAAATGATATTTCCACACGTTACAATCGATTTATTGACGAGTAATAATGGTGGTCGCCGTGGCGTAGTGGGTAAGTGCGTCGACTCCTACGCAGAGGGTGCCAGGTTCGATACCCGAATTTACCACCTATAATAATGTCTCTCTCTCCCTCTTTCGAGTCACTGACAATGCTCAAACAGTATTCCTGTCTAGAAAAAGCTTCTCACATTCGCGGTTCGGAGTCGGCATTAAACTGTAGGTCCCTTCCACTCGTGAAAGAACAATAGCACGCACAATACGAGTGGTTGCTGAGAAGCTAGGCCCAGGTCCACCACGGAATGTCGCGCCACCCATATTATATTATTATTAGTATAAGTATGGTGACCGTGTTAGCTCAAGAAATGGGATCGGCGATTTGCTGCCTCATTCTTGCGATTTAACGCCTTCATTGGTTTATGACAGCAAGCCGACGACGTTGTAAGAACTTAGAGCCAACATTGAACACGAAATTGCGGCTGTTTCGCCAAAAATGTGTTATCGAGTAGATGAAAATTGGGTCCAACGAATCGAGCGCTGCAAACGTGCCCGCGGTGGCCATATGAATGAAGTCGAGTCTTATTCATAAATGTTTTGATTGTACTTCAAGGCGATAATAAAGTTTTTCAAATATCTGAAATGGTTTGCGTTTTATTTGCAAACAAAGTTGTCAAGTCCTTATTGGAAAACCCTATAATACAATGTACAGCTTCGTTGATAGCAAAAGTTCTGCTTGACTTGATAGTTGTTTCACTGAAGGCAGTAATGTGTAGGCTAAATCTTTGTCCCATCACTCCAGTCCCTACTTTGCTTCGACCCGTCAGCATACCATTTTTAGGCTCCATCTTTCCACCAAGTGGCGTCGTTGTTCGATACCTTTCTACATAGTATGAGTAAGTGATTGTCAAGGATTCGTTCGAGAATCTCCAAAATTGAGATAAAGCTAATTGGGGCGAAGTCTATTCATCTTAGGGATAAAGACTACCCAATCTTGTCATCACGACTGATGGTTGTTGAGGATATAGCTTCCATAAATCGGCATAAGGCTTGTAATAGACATATTTGTCAATTCAACGAAAAGAAAAGTCTCTTATTTCAATTTATGGTCGTCTAAAGACGAAATTTTTTCAAAAAAATGTGTTCGACTTCGTATTTAGCTATTTTAAAGAAGATATTTCAAATCACTTATCTTTGCATATAAGCCGGCCCTGAAAACAACTATACACGCTTTATTAGCTCGATACCAACCAGTGACTCAAGTGGCTCATGATGAAATTTCATTGTGGACTAGTTAAAACTCATTCGTTTTGAACATTTGCATACGAAATAATAAGTAACAAGCAATGGTTTGGGTTGGTTTAGGTAGGCTCGTCATGACGTCGGGGGTTGGTTCGTCGACTCCTAAGCAGAGGGTGCCAGCTTCGATTCCTAAATTTACCAACCTTCAAAATAAACAGCGCCACCTCTTTCGACTCACTGGAAATGCTCACATAGTATTCCTGTCTCGGAAAGGCTTCACAAACTTCGCCGTTCGGAGTCGACGCCTCAGACTGCCGCTCCTCTCATATTATTAGTATTATTATTTTTACAATTTAGTTAAGTTATGCTAGTGTAGCTAACTTCAAACCTCAAACGGTCACATTCAAGCTAATGTAGGCTCATTTGTGATACCATGCAGATTGACTTACTAATAAAACTAAAACCTTAACTAGCTGCCTTATGTTGACAACAGTTAGCTGAGACTATTGAAATAGTTGGGCTAACCTACAGCTAGCTAGAGCACTACACGAGCAGATGTGGTGATTTTCGGTTTCCGCCTGCTCCTTCTTCTGCAAAAGTCATTGCATGAGACACCCTTCCTGTAGGGATGTACATATGTCAGAGATCCAATTATAACGCCTATCTTTGTTCCGAGTCTCGATTTGCTTGGGCTGACCAGACAGAGTGATCGTCGAGATTAGGTACTGGCCTTTGTTTTCAGGCAGGTGGTGCCTTCTAGTCGTTGTTTCAATTGTATGAATCTTAAGAAGATTGTAGACTTTAGCGAGCTTGGTGTGATACAAGGGGTTGTACCATTCCTAGTATGTTCATCGGCTCATCTCAGCCATTTCGTTAAGCGACAGAGAGTGAGATTCCCTTTCGGACAGTGCCCCTCGGCCATCTTCGATTCGTCTGTGAATTTTTGCAGGGAATCCATCGTCTGAATACCAGAAATTCATTGTGGTCCCGAAGGTAGGCGGTCAAAAGCAAACGTTTTAAGCTCAAATAAAAACTTTTGACATTCTCCTCTGGGTTTTTGAGAATTAAAAATCAGAAGCTTTAGTGCGTCGACTCCTACGCAGAGGGTGCCAGGTTCGAATCCCCAATCTACCAACTTTCATAATTCACGGCTTCCACCTCTTTCGAGTCACTGAAAATGCTCAAAGAGTATTCCTGTCTAGAAAAAGCTTCTCAAACTTTGCCGTTTGGAGTCGGCATAAAACTGTAGGTCCCTTCCACTCATGAAAGAACAATAGCACGCACAACACGAGTGCTCAGCAACCACTAGGTTCACCTCAGCAACCACTAGGTCAGCTAGGCCCAGGTCCACCTCGGACTGTCGCGCCACCAATATTATTATTATTTTAAGATCTCCTTGATAATGCTTAAATTCACTTTGCCGATGACATATGGATGGACTTCTTCCCGTAAATATTACCGACACAATCCAATAGTAATAGTTGATTTCAATATAATTGTAAAATTATTCACTATAGAGAAGCTAATTGCAAGATTATTACAATATCTGAAATTAACTGAAGAAAACTACATCCACTCCTGATAATAATTCAAACTCAGAGCAATTCTAAAATTTTCCACCAGATTGTGATCTACACTGCGACAAAGTAAACTCGTATGTGAGTATGTAAGACTTGTTCCCTACCGTTTTACTCGAAAGAAAGAGATGGACATAATCTGCCAGCTCGATAATAAAATTATTCAACTATTTACTCCCAAGGTGGCGCGTGAATGTAGACGACACCATGATCGCTAGAAGTTAGACAATCAATTCAGAATTGGTGGGGTAATTAAGTCACGTAGATTAACATGGGTGGGCACGTTTTCAGAATATAAGACAAGCGAGAAACTTATAGAATCGTTGTTGACACGCCCAAGGGGAAGAGACTCCCAGAAGAAAACGCGTAGGATTGGATATTCGCTGCGCTGGGTGTGCGATAACTGGTCTAATGGCGGTGTCTCGTTAAATTTAGTTAGTTTTTTTCATTTTAAAACAAACGCTCTTCATGGTTTCATCAAGCTTAACGTATTGGGGAAAAAAAAGTTATCTATGGACACAACCAATGCTCTTATCTTTGTATTCTAAGCATCCCGGGAAACGTTTTTTACACTAAGGTTTAAGTGCATGTCGATTAAATTACCTACAATGTTGTTTCGAAGTCAAGTAAACACAATTATTCTGGTTTCAATCACCATGATGATCGGCCAGATGACCCAAGATCGATTCATAAGAAAGTGATTTCACTCAGGGTGTGCTCAGTTAACATTTATTTAGATAATTTTGGACAGAATTCTATTTAGATGGGTGATCGTCAAGAAAAAATGTTGTAAGTAAAAGGAGATTATTTATAAGAAGTTGCCCTCAGGGAGTGTCTTATCCCAAAGTGTCTGGTCAATTCTAGGAGATAAAGTTTTCTAGATATGTACTGGAATCTTAATCAAAGAGCCCTCGCACTATCCTGGAACTGGTGTTATGAAGAAGGACTCTCACAAACATCATTGGGTTCTCTAAAAGAAGAAAAAACTAACTTCAAACTCTCAAGGAAGGGGTAAAATGTCGGGGCATAACATTGAATCAGAGAATCTCTTGGAATGTTAATATCAACAAAACCAACATAAGGGTAATTAAAGCCCTCGGCTCTCTCAAACAGTTCGTAGGCAAAACATGGGGAATAACTCCAAAGATGAGCATGTTCGATCTACAACCAAATAATTAAAGCAACCATACTGAATGGTGGACAAAATGTGAATAAAAAGGTGCCATAAACAAACTCAACAAAATACAAAGGCCATCGTTTATCTGCGCAACTGCTATACTGAACATCCCACAATTGCACAAAGCCATAAAGGCTGAAGCTGCAAAACAAGACTTTAACAGATAACCTACAATTTCAAAGAAAGAAGTCTGGTAGGCATCTAGAACTCATAAAAAAGAGTTCACCTGATGTTTCCCGAGTTCAACTTCAAGAAATACTATGAAATACTCATACCATTTAGAGAGGAATGGAATAACGACCCCGCTTGGATGAAGGATGGAGCCCTAAACTTGTATGCAGGTGGATCAAAATCTGAAAACAAACAAGGGGCTGTTGTGGTAAGACCAAGACATTCCTCTTTGCAAGGAAGAAACGATTTTCCAAGCTGAACTTAACGTAAATTGCAAAACGAAGCTGCACATTGCTTCATTAACAGAAAACTTACTTATATCAAAATACACATATTCTCAGACAGCCCTTAAATCACACATTAAATTTAAGGCTGTCTGAGAATGTTAAAATACACTAATCAGAGTGAAGCTTTTCCATAAGAGTGAAGCTAATCTGGGCATGATGACCATGAAGGAAATAAAAAGTCGGTCATACAAACCGAGAAAGTTACTCAAATACCTTACATGGAGCCCTCCCCTCTTTATGGATTCTACAACACGGTGACAAATCTTAACATACACTAATGCTTCACTGAACAAATGATTCAGGAGTCAACCAGGAGTGATCCTAGGAAGTTCATGGGACAAAACTACTTTCCAAACGAGCCAACGAACCTCTAGAACTCGACAAGGCTCACCTACCTATGTTGTGTAGAGAATTAACAGGTCACGGTGCATGTAACTTCCACCAAATCTGTAGGCACCGGGCCGGGCGAAAAAAACAGTTGAGCACATATTAATCGACTACCCAAGCCTTGCCCGTCAAAAATTCAAATTTATTCAGAACATTCGCACAAGGAAGAAACTTTCAAGAAATCCCATCTCGGCAAATTGTCAAATTTCTAATGACAACACTTAATTCCTAGACCAAAAGAAGAGGGTACTATATAGATCTTTATGGTCGCAGTATCAGAGTCTCTATGATACACACAAGACTCTTCAATTCAGTTCAAAGGAATTCATTACCATCATTACCACACTACAATTTAAGCAATTTAAGCAGCTTCACACAGCTTCTTCAAGTCACGATCTTTAGCCAGCTGTCTCCTGGTATTCGCCTTCTACAAAACAAATGTAAGCAAACGGCTAGTTTCACTATTGTTGAAACCGCTGATATTTTTTCTGCTCCGACTGAAAAGTTGAAGCCTATATCCAACAAACTAAATATTTCATACCGAGATGACCGACTTCTACCTCTCTTTCCCCTAAAGATATTTGACAACCGTTTATTATAACGCAGAAATGAAGTATTACAGAGATGCCCGACTTCTACTTCTCTTGTCCCTTAAGATTTTTGACAACTGTTTTTTATAACGTTTTCATAAACCAAATTAACCAATCAGAGGACGGCATTTACGTTATTTCGTGAATAATCGTCAAAAATTCGTGAATATCTGTCCAAAAGGTACTGAAATTCGTCGATACACTAGGGGTCAATCAGCTCTGAAGTCGGCCATCTCCCACTACGTACTTGTCAAAATGACACTTGTTGAAAATGTCACAGCTGATTCGACGTGTAGTTTTATTAAGTCGAAATTCATAATAATCTTTTCGAAATTCGGACTAAAAGCATGTATTTCGGGCGAATAAATGGCATATTTCGGGTGAATTGTTGTTCGGACGAGATTTATAACCAGGTTGAGCCCCGCTTATTTTGAAATTCGAACGAACTTTGTGTATTCTAACATTCGACATTTCTGACATTTGAAATTTGTGTATTCTGACATTTGAATGAAAAATATTCATTGTCTTTTGAATTCAGCTGTTTCTATTTTTCTGACATTTCTGTTTGACCATGGTGTTGGACAGATTGTCCTTCTTTGTATTTTGAGGCAACACTCAGGGTCCGTGTTTGACATTGAACAGATGTGTTGCTCAAGCTTACGTCACAATTCGATTTCGTAAATAACAAAATGATGTATGAAATTGATTTGCAAAGAATTTAATTCATTTATATATACATATATATAGTCAAAACGTCATTACGTGCAGTGAATTTTTGCAGAAGCGTGTTGAAAATAAATCTTGAAATCCGTTTTTATTTTTAAGCTTGTAAAAATGTTCATTCTTTTCCAACTTTCAGTTTCTGTTGACACACACAATCCGGCGATGACGTCAAGCAGGGCTTCAATAGAATTGTCCAACAGACCTTATTATCCTTAGACCATGTATTTGACTTATTTTCAAAAAAAAGTATTCAAATAACATTGAGCGAAACCGTGTCCTATGGTATGTATATACATGCATAAATTTCAATTGTTTTATTTATAAGCAATTAAGACATAACACACATACAAATCTGTGTGAAATCAGAATCATTTGCAATGACTGATTTAAATTTCACTTCCTTGTACTCACATTTTTTTAAAAACGTCCGCTATATAAATTTGCTTTCAAGTACATTATTTTCATGTTGTACCGACGATGGAGGTTAAGCTGTTAAGCTTCCGCGTAACACTTTCCAAAAGCGATCTGTATCAACGCGGTTCTTTGGAAAATCATTTCGCTACCTCGGTACTTCTCCCATCAATGAAATCAATAAATCTTGTTCCTTCAGGAAGTCTTGTTCGATTGGTCCAGTTGGAATGTGATTGTGACCTATGGACATTTATTGAAGAAGCCAACATATAATTTATAAATTTTAAATTTCAACAAAAATATCTGAAATTACATATGTACATGACGTTTGATTCGAATGATTCAAACTTCCAAATTTCCTCGGGAATTTCGATTGAAAAAGTGAACTCTCGAATCGTTCGAATGTGAGAAAATTCAAAGTCAGTCCGCAGACTTGCTGTGTTTGAACCGAAAATCATATATTCCTGAGAACAAGTGAAATGCATGAAGTCTACCAGCACAACGGTATATGTGAGGCCATGAATTAACAAAACTCATCAATTTGCCTGCCTTAGCACATTGCTTCATAGAATTTATATCCCTTCTCAGAGACTCGAGAATCCAATGTACTTTTTACCCTTGTCTCATATGCACTGACTACTCTGCAACCCTCAATGAGCTGAAGGACAAATTGTCATTTTCATAGAAACAGGTGCTTCAAAGTTTCTCATTCATACTCTACATACATACACATTGTAGATTAAGAAATTCATAGAAGCCCTTTTTCCTCAGGTTGCCTTTGTTAGTGGATCCAGTGGAAGGAAGTTCATTTAATCCCAACGTCGACAATCAAAAAGTGGCAAGGAGGCAAAACCATGAACGAGAAAAAAATGGGAAAACTGCTAACTCAGTAGCACCGCAAACAAGCTTTCATGGGAGCTCTTCTGCTCAACCACAGAGAAAACAGAATTAAATGTCGCAAATGTGATTAAGGGATTAACGCGCACTTCACATTCCGCAAGTGTGCTCGAGTCGTTAGGACTTCACATTGCGAAGATTACGTTTAGGGGAGGGAAGCAGGTTTTGGTGGGCTCAAGAAATGGTGTGAATTTATTTTCACTAATTGAAGTACACAGTTTGTTTGCATGTAGCAGCTCGTTAGTGGTTGCTACAGGCTCAGTTATTAGGTGGTAACATCAAAGAAAGCAACTTGTTTTTTTTCTGGCTTCCCTGGATTGTTTCCATTTATCGGATGAGATAAGAAGCTAAAGTAGTTTCTAACATGATTTTTATAGTCACAATACACTTGCTCGTACATGAATGAGTAAGCCCTTCTATTATATAATTCACTAAAAAAATTAAGGCAGATTTTAGGATAGCAGAGTTTTAACAATTTGGACAAGTCGTGGTTTGTAAAGCCCTTGGGACTCTGAAAATGAAATAAGATGTCTTGTATTTTTAAAGAGAGGTTAAAAATGCCTGCAGACCTAACGTCTCTCATGCCCTCAAATGGCATTTGTGGCCAAATAAGTTCGAAAGATGAAATCCTCGTCTTAACGTCTCCCACGCCCCTCAAATGGCAATTGTAGCCAAATAGGTTCGATTGATGAAATCCTCGTCCCATACTATCTTTTATCTTCGAGCCAAATTTCCGAAAAGACTGAATGCAAGTCCTCCCAGTGTCATGGCTAAATTTGATGAGAAGATTCAAGCTTAGCATGTCTTTTAATAAGAGAGAGAGAGATGAAAAAGAGGAAGAATCCATCGCACACCTTCTACAACCCTCTAATTTTAGTAACCTCTCCTCTCGTGGATTTAGTCACCTATATGAAGTCAGCCACCCTAGCCTAAACAATGTCATTTAATGTCTAGAAGACATTACTTCCTAGGTTTTAATGTCTATTTTTGGCTATCCTTTAAGTTTATCTCGCTAAGGATTTGCAGAGCAGATGTAGGTCAGATCCTATTTCTTCTTCGTTACCGTCTCTTCTTTTATGAGGTATGCCAATACGGGAGACGTAATAAACACAGTGTCCCTTAAGGACTCTAACTAGCATGTGTAATGTCTTTCAACTAAGACTGACCATTGTGCTGATCTCTTCATGATCAGCTTTTGGATGGTTATAGATCGCTGGGTGTTGTCTGAAGTGTCAGCCATCAAATTTCATAAGGCTAGGTGTATACGTAAGGGATGGAGGACATAAAGAAAAGCAGGACTATCCACTTTTTCATTTTCATTGGATACCAGTATACTTTGGTTTCCAGCACACGGTCACCATATTCACCAAGACTATTTTGCACGTCTCGTCTGCCCTGATATCTGATACTGCTCTGTACCTCGCTATTGGAATATACGGCAAACAAAAGCCCGTTGCGCTATGCGGTTATCGCAGTCACCTTGGTTTAAGAATCGCTACAATCGTTCTGAGTGCCATTTGAAGTTGGCACACGAATGAAACCCTAATTTTTTAATCTTAGGTGTAGGAAGTTATGCTTTTTGACCTCGAGTTGAGTTTCCTAAGTGAAAAGTGAGTAATGAGAATGAAATGGTCTAATCGGTTATGTGTAGGAAAACGCCACAATGAGAAAAGAGACTGCGAAAGCCTAGTTTTCCTTACACTCTTTGAATGTATCATAGCTCTATAGATTTGGAGACTCAATTTAAATTCCATTTGAGGGAGCGTAGAGTTTCATTCTGAGTTTCATTCTGAGCTTATAGAGAACCATGAATTAAAATTTCGAGAAAAATACTTTGGGTATATTTACTATTATAAATGCATGAAATTGTGGTCTCAAATCTTCGGAAGAAATTTCTTGTTGGCTGAGAAAGACGTCTCCATGATGAGTTGATGTTTGAATTATATAATAATATTTAATTGAATTAAAATATAACCAATCATAATGACTTTCACTGATAAAGTGTGGCATTATGCCTTTTCTACATTAAATTTCAATTGAATTCTTCGCTGGTTAATGTGACTATGAACAGAGTTGAAGTTTTGATTGAGTCTCTTAAGACTCTTGTACGGATACACAAGGAATTGTTCTGAATCTTCCAATAAATTTCACTCATTTCCTTTCTTTGCTGTATACAGTCAGTGTCAATGAGCCTTCGTAACCTTAGACATTTCCTACAATATCAACATCAGATTTCGACAGCGTAATTAAAATGTCAGTTATTTTCCAAACAATTAACCCCTTCTGCTTGCGTGAAATGAAATTATTTATTTTTTAACGATTCCTTTTTTTGTTTTTTTTTTTTACAAACTGTTACATATACACTTCATAAAGGTGTTAAACAAAATTTAAAGGAAAACTGCAGTATCCAATGGTCTCTAAATGAAATGTTATTTTGTGTTGCGTTACGAAGTTAGGGTTCGATAGAAGAATGGTACCAACGCTCCCACGATTCTAATAAAGCATTTGGACTGATCCTGCATCTGGCGAATCCACACAGGAATATTTTTTTATTTTATTTTATTTATTTTGAAAAGATAATATGCTAAAATAAAATCAAGAAGCCATCAAAGATGCTGCCACTGATGTGCTGGGTTTTACGGCACCTCCTAGAAAAAACCCATGGTTTGACAACGAGTGTAGGCTGGCACATGCAGCGAAGCTGGAAGCCTACAAAGCAACGCTGCAACGAACGACGAGAGCTGTTCGTGAGCTCTACGAACAGAGACGAAGGGATGAGACCCGGCTTCTCAGGAGAAAGAAGAAAGAGCACGAGAAGCGCGCGATGGAGGAGATGGAGAGGTGCTACGGCAGGAACGATATCCGAAAGTTTTACCAGAGGGTGAAACAGCTATCCAGTGGATATAAGGTTCGGAAAGAAGCCTGGCGGGACGAGAATGGACAACTAATAGTAGAGTCGCAGTCGACACTGATAATTCGGAAGAACCATTTCTGCAGACTGCTAAACGGCGACGGTGACACCAATGCCGCTGTCAGGCAGAATGCCCCACTCAATATGGACGATGATCGACGAAAATTCCGTCCCCCCGACTTTGACGAGGTCAAGATAGCAACATCGTCGGACGGACTGTCCGCTGAAATCTTTAGGGCAGCTGGAGATGATCTGGTTGGGCGTATGCACCAGCTCATCTGTAAAATATGGTCGGAGGAAAGCATGCCCGATGAGTGGAATCTCAGTATCGTTTGCCCGATCCACAAGAAAGGAGACCCCTTTGACTGCGCCAACTATAGAGGGATAAGTCTCCTGAACATCGCCTACAAGATCTTCTCTGCCGTTTTGTGTACTCGCTTGAAGCCGTTTATAAATAACCTGATAGGTCCATATCAGTGTGGCGTCAGGCCAGGGAAGTCCACCATCGACCAGTTTGCACACTACGGCAGATCCTGGAAAAGACCCAAGAGATGCAGGTCGACACCCACCACCTTTTTGTCGATTTCAAGGCCGCATATGACAGCGTACATAGGGACGGGCTGTACAACGCCATGTCTAGTTTTGACATTCCTGCCAAACTCGTCAGGTTGTGCAGGATGACGATGGAGAATTCTCGCTGCTCCATCAAGGTCGGTAACGAACTCACGGAGACCTTCAATGTCAAAAAAGGATATAGACAAGGCGACGCGCTGTCATGTGATTTCTTTAACATCATCCTGGAGAACATCGTGCAAGACTCACACGCCAACACTAGAGGCATGATCTTCCAGAAGTCCGTACAACTGCTAGCATACGCGGATGACATTGACGTGATTGGCAGAACAGCGAGCCGTCAATGAGGCGTTTGCTGGAATTGAGGCGGAGGCGGCTAAATTGGATCTAGCGGTGAGTGAGGGCAAAACGAAGTATATGCTGTCATCAAGAAAGGACACACAACATCGGCGTCTTGGACAGAGCGTCAAAATGGGCAGCTATAACTCGTGGTAGGCAAGGACTTCGTCTACCTCGGCTCTGCAGTAAACAGTACAAACAACATCAGTACCGAGATCAAACGCAGAGTAACTCTTGCCAACCGCTGTTTCAATGGGCTCAAGAGGCAATTGAGTAGGAGAGCCATCTCTCGAAGGACCAAGCTGATTTTATACAAGACCTTGATCATCCCAGTCCTGCTGTACGGCGCGGAGGCATGGACAATATCAAAAGCGGATGAGGAAGTCCTTGGTATCTTCGAGAGAAAAGTTCTGCGTGCGATCTTTGGTCATGTTTGCGTTGACGGTTTCTGGAGGAGAAGATTCAACCACGAACTGTACGGGCTGTACAGCGACATGAGTCTACTCAGGCGTCTTCGGATCCAACGCCTAAGATGGCTAGGCCATGTTGAGCGTATGGACAACTCAGCTCCGGCCCGGAGAGTCTTCGACTCCGATCCCGTGGGACAACGCAACAGAGGACGCCCGCGTTTAAGGTGGCGCACCCAGGTGGAGAAGGACCTCAACCAACTTGGCGTGCGACACTGGAGACAGCTAGCCTGAGACCGTGCTAGCTGGAGAGGCTTGTTGGTTGAGGCCCAGGTCCACCCCGGACTGTAGCGCCAAATGAAGAAGAAGAAGTAAGTTAATATTTTTTGCTCATAAAAGAGGTAATTTTCTTCACGTACATAATTCAGCCTTGAAATCATAAATAACTCATTGGCATCTCATGACCAGTCGAACAAATACACTAGATGGCTGAATTGGCTAAAGTTAATTTTAAGTAATAATTCAACTGATGTTTCTAGGTAGCTATAAGTGGTAGTTCGGTGAGAACCCAAATAGCAGTATGTGCCCTTCTAATGGCACAGATCTGTCAACTTAGATATCTCTGCATCTTATAATAATAAGACACACGTTCCTTAATATCCTTTGTAGAGATATCGTCATGTGAGTTGAAGAAGGATCTACCAAGTGCTCGCTATCTGGCTCTAGCATGAGCCGGCCAGGCAGAAATGAAATGTGTTCAAGCCTGGACAGTCAGCTGTGTTTTCACAACTGTCCTAGTTTGCTATTTTATCGCCCATTGTCCCGTTCAGACTGCCACCAATCTTGCAATAACATGATGAGTTCGCCGAAGGAGATCGTGTGCTTTGAAACGGTTGTACTCAGGACACCTTGTGTGGCACATCTGAGATTTGTTATTTCAAGGAAGTGCGTTGAGATTTTAGCTTTGACTTCTCTGCCTAGCCAGTTCATCGACCTTCTCATTACCTGGGGTGCCATTGAAACCAGATTAGGAATCTGTGACCAGGCCATCTAAAGATGTTAGCTCTGCCCGATAATCTTGCACTAGCAGAGGCTTAGTTTTGATGGCTTCTTAGCTATCAAATATATATCAAATATATCAGGCAAGCTTTTGCCTTGGAAAGTTATTTGCGTGCTACGGCACATTTTCCGGTCGGCAAATATTTCCGCCTGGAAAAGACTGGTGTGGGACGGCAGCATATACTTTGGAAATGTTCAGGAAATCCATACCGACTCAATACATCCGCACAGACACAGTTGTACATTTTAGAGTCGTTCGAATAAGAGTGAAAAAGCCCTTTGATAAATGAAGTTTTAGAGTATTTCTGTACAATCCCACCACATCCTTAGGCAGAACTTTGGTTGGAGACTCAACTTTTTGTCAAGTTGTGTACATATGTTTTCTTAATTCTTCGGTCTGACTTAAACTTTTAGGTATATAAGGATAAGCTTAATCGATAAGACTGCTAGGGGAGAATTTAGTTATTTTAATTTTTCTGATGAAGAGCGAATCCATTTTGGCCGCATTGTGTGGTACATCGTGGTACATTTTTGTGCCATTTTATGATGCCTATCCGATGTATCATAACCTTCTTAAGGGACAATTGCGTTCTATATATAATGCTTATAATGTGGCATACAATTTCATTTCATACTAAATGTGCAAATACAATTCATCAAGAGATATACTAAAGATAACGTGCTGCAGAACTTGAATTCAGGTCTGATTGTAAACTCAAGCGTTTCGGCTACTTTGCAATGTGGCCTGAGCACAGCAGAATATTTCAGGAGTTCACCAGATATAAACCCTTTTCTTTAATTTCACTATTCTTTGATTTTCTATTTGCCGTTTTTACCATGGAGCCTCCAATTGTCTCTAACCAATCTAAGAAAGAAACACTAAATTCAATTTTCGAAGGCTAATATTTTTCGAAGGCTCTATTAACAAGCAATGTCTATTTGTTGTAACATTGCGGCAAAAGTTTAATTCTCTCAAGATGGGGAAAAACCATAGATATTCTTATACTAGTGTTTACATTTCATTTTCACGTATGGCCACTACTTTCCGCGAGACTGCACACATTATGCGCTGTTCCTCATAAAATCGTCATATAACCTGAGTGCATCTTTCAATCAGCAAAAGACAATAACACGTAAAATTTACGAAAACAAGGATGTTTACAGCATCGCTTTGGATGCACATACCATGAAAGAAGATTCAAAGTTTTGTAATAATACCTGTCTGCCAAAGTTTATGGGTGCATTTATGGCAGTGCGGACAAACGTCTGCATCAGACGTTTCATTGTGAAATACAGACGTTCTTTTGTGCAAGGACTAACCGCAATAAAAAGTGCAATAAACTCATAACAACTACTGTAAAATCAACAGAAAAAATAACACAGCATTCCATCTACTAAAACCATTTTGTAAATAGCACCACGGGAGTGCTAATTATGACCGTGACACGAAGCGTCTATTTAACAAAAAAGATTTCTAGAAATCTACACCACTGAGGCAACACACTTCAGTGTTTTATTGCCACACGCAAAGTGGAGAGAACATTCAGTTTAAATTTTGGCCAAGAATTTTATGATAGAGAGTAAGCGAACCAACACAAGGGTCATTATTGGTTCAGTCTAAGTAATTATGTTCGCTTTTGAATGATTTCCAGACCTTAAGAAGTACAAGCGATTATTTGGAAATGTCCCAAAACATGGTCATGTGTCGAAGGTTGTACAGGGTCTACTAACAAGATATGCAGTGGCATGGTAGCATTTAATAAAGAGTGTCCCAATGTGAAGGTGCAACATGCCATATCCATTAGGATATACGGGAAACCTGGCTTATGCCAATTTGACAGTTAACGTAATACAAGCTTGTAGTGCAAGCTCTTGCCCTTATTTCTTGTATAGCCGAAAAGATCAATCTTAAAATGTTTGACGTTTTCAAGCCAGGAATTTACTGAGAATAATGACACCGTATTTAAGTATTGTAAAACTCAGATATAAGAGTACCAATTTCGACAGCTCATAGGTATTTCGTTTGATTATTATTGACTTACAAACACGCATGGTCCACTGGCTATTCGTATTAGTAATCACACCTATACTGTTGTATAGAGTCGCGATTTGGTGTACAGCAAGCCTCGGATATTCTGGGTCATTTCATTTTCATTTTAATTCATTTTTATTGTGGAATTCATAACAACTGGGTCGGTTCTGGGTTGATATAGATCCGTAACTAAAGACAGAGATATCATAACACATAAGCTTGTCTTCGAAGGGATTCTCAACCATCATCTCCCCCAGGTCATATTCGGAGTCGGAACACCAGGCCGCTGGGTGCCATTCCAATCTGTCAGTCGATTGCCAATTTTCACAGAGGGATCCGAAGGATCTAAGGATCTCGATTGGAAGTTTGGAACGCCTACTCGTCTTTCAGGCAGAAACTATAACAATGTTAGCTTATCCAACTTATGTAAATGCTTGGAGATTGTGACATTCCAGAAAATTGTGAAGCCGGCGAACCTGTTATGAAGGGTAGGTAGTAGCTCAGTACTTTTCCGGCTGAAGATTTGCAACCCATGCCAATAGCTACCGCAAATACTGAAGCTCGAAACATTTGCTCCCACAAATCGTAGTTTCCTCATAACGAAGCAATTATGGCCTACTCTCGATACAGAACGTTCGCACAGTTTGAGTGCGAGATGTCAGATGTCAGATGACAGAGTTTTTATTTATAATTTAAGCAATTAATTTATATATAGTTAAATTAACACACAGTCATGCGTATTTATGAGCAAAAAAAATGGCTGAGGCTAAGGTCAACCAAGCAGTATAGTGCCGTTAGAGGAAGAAGTCGTGAGTAAACTTCTCCAAAAGAATATGTTGTTCATATGTTACTAAACTCCATCCAAACACCTGTACACGGACGACGCAAATGCATATACAGGAATTAGTTGACCTTATATCCAAGCGAAATAATCTTCGTATATCCAAAAGACTTCACGAATATAGTAACATTTTCTAGCTGTAGATTCTGGCTAAGCACTGTCATGGCTAGAATGGAATGTGCGGCATGGACGAAAAAAGATAAGAAGTGAGTAAAACCTCTCTGCTCTTGCCCAGCTCTAATGTCTCGAAGGTACAAATTTCTGAGTACTTTAGCAGCGTATACAGCGATCTAAGGATAACACTCATCTAGGCTAGGGTTGCTCATTATACATTGATGTATAGAATCAATCGATGTATAGTCTACTTTCAATGTTTATCGATGTATCGATGTATTTAATTCGATGCATCGAATGAAAGTATGGATCAACACATTTCTATAGAATTTTATAAAATATGAATGAGTTTAACTCTCCTAAAATTTGAATAAATATGTGTTCTCTCTTTAATTTTCTTAACATCGTTCCCTCGATCCTGAGCCTTTAAACTACGTTTTGACTTGTGTCCTCATTGTGGGAGCGTCGTGGATGTTGTGATTCAATCTTAAATCGCGCTTATTGTTGAAGATTAATGCTAACGCGTCATATAGTTTGGTAGGTAGGTAATGCGACGTCAAAAGCAGCAAAGCGTTTTTATTTGGCTTCGCACTTTACAGAGTGAGAAGGTTTGTCCAATAATTCAGGAACTTAATTGGTACCTGGAGTTAAATTCAATCCTTCGTTTTGCCGTCTCTGGCCCTGAGGGGTAAGTGAATTTAGTGGTATAAGCCTAAGTTTAGTATGGGAGTTCGTGCATATAGTTTTGACATCTGAATCAAAGCCGATCGCGTCGAAAATGACTGTTACCGAAATTACACAGGAGATTTTGTACTGACGATTCTTACAAATTCTCTTTTGTGATTCCAAGACACTTTAAGAAAGAAGATTTTTCAACCTCGCCGCAATGGTGTCTGCTTCCCACCCTTTCGTACGCGTGTATATCATGCTTCCAGTACCCAACATTGAAATACATGTCTCATCTGGGTTAGGTAAGTTAAAGGGGCTGCTAATACCCACAGTAAGACTACTACCACTGATTGACCACTCCAGTGCTTACTTTGATCGCAACGGCAAATGGTGACTGGACCAGATTTGAAAACCAGACCAACCAAGAGCTAGTTGGTTTGTATCTAGTGGGTACCATGGTTGCAGAACGGTATGAGTTAAATTTGTGGCGTAAAGTACGTGGTTCGGAAACTTGGAGTTATCGGCACAGAGTCCAAGACAAAAAAGGCAATACTTTTTTGCTAAACGAACTCAAACATGGTAAAATTTACTAGATTCATGATTTATCACAAAGCACATTCTTAGCTTTTTAACAACATCCTATGTCGCATGTGAACAGCAACATTTTTACATGAGGCAAAGGTACATTCTCTTTATGACAAAATATAAAAGAAACTAACAAGAATAAAATTCTTTCCCATTTATTTAAAGTAACGAATCGATAGGATAGTAGGAGTTAAATTATAATGTATGTTGGCTGCGAGTGTTAATTGATTATCAACACAACGTAGGTACACATGTATGTCGAAATTATAAGGATATAATTCATACCCGCTAACTCGACCATCCTGGTGAAATGGTGAAAAGACGTTTTGATTTGACTGAAATGTGATCCTCTGTAACTAATTTTTTAGTCTCATAACTAGTATATTCCGTCCCAATTAGGAATACCTTCGAATTATTCGTTACAGTTAAAGCCGTAAAGTCAGAATTCACGCTCAAGCACAATCAATAAGACGACTACAGTGGAATGTTATTCAAAAGTTTACGTCCCCGGCTTTGTTTTCAGCCGCCTCATCGGCTTTGAATGGGTCCGCTAAATTTTGTATGTATTGCTCTTATTTGCATATAAATACAACCAACTGTATTTCGGGGGACAGATAAACAACAGTGTCTGCGCTCGACGATCATTGGACTTTCCATGGAGCCCCTCCCATAAGATTTTTATGGGTTTAATCGCCCCACGCTCGTAAAAATCTGATTTTTTTTATTAGTAAATAATGGTTATAAATTCATTCGGCTGCCATAAAGTGATGTTTCGCAATGGTTTTGATATGTTTTTTGTTTATTCCATTCGTTGGACTTGATATGCTGATCGAGGAAAATGATTAAAAATTGTATTGTTTATGACGGCTTTGGTGATGAATTGGTAATTAGAGCGTGCACGATTTCAGAGTGGAGGCACCCATTTTGGTTGATGGTCAAGTTATAATTTATTTGCCATAAAAAATTATGTTAATGACCAATGGAAGTATGGAATGTGAGCGTCTAGAGGTGTTTTAGCGGAGAGAAAAAATATGTTATGTAGTGGTAGTAATAAATCAATTTGATTTGTGACTTGAATCATATATGAGAGGTTTCATTTAGTCATATTGCTTAAGCAGGTTACATATATATGGGTGTATAGTCATATTTGAATATTCACTGAACGAAACAAATTTCGCCAGAACTCATAATGTTATCTTTATGAAACCGTTAAAGCGAAGCGAATCCTACCGTCCAGTTTTTGGGGTTAATAAGCTGTCTTTTAGTGGAATAAGAATAGGGAAACTATAATAGTAAGGACAAAAGAAAACGATAAAAAAATTGTACATAAAGACAAAGAACTAGATTAAGCCAAAAAGCGTAAATTAAGATTAGGATAGCTTAGAGTACCCGTATAGGATCAGCAGGTTAGGTGTATGAACTTTTGTTAAGACAGTTAATGTAATTTTAAGTATTTCTCTATATCAAGTAAGTAAAATTCATTAAACGTATAGTAAATTTTATATTTTTTTAAGTGATAAAATAACTTCATCCTTTACAACTGTGGTTTTCTCGGATACGTTGAGACCGTCCAAGAAATTACGGATATCCTTATTCTTAACAGTTGTCGAGTGTTGAATCAAAGCCGCTGGGGCAGAAACGGCGTCAATTTCATTTTCCTCAACAATGACATACTTTTGGGCTGTAGAGTTGACAACGGTCACACCGGTCTCCATCGTAACACGGCGGATGTATTTCTCACCCAAGAAGTTACGAATCTCGATCACTGTATTGTTTTCTGAGGTAACACAGTTGATGGGGAAATGGGTATATACGGCACGCATCTTGCACTGGAATACCTTAGTGACACCCTTGATCATGTTCTCGATGTGACTGCAAACAGTGCGGACAGCAACCAGTTCCTTCTTGGCATCAAACCTAAATTAAACGCTTATTGCCCATGTACAAGTCGAGAGCTAGATGCTTGAGGCTATGCTTCAAAACTCCGCACGGTCCCTTAATTGTAACCACACGAGCCTTAACTGCGGCTTTGATGTGTGAGGGGATTTTCACGCATTGATTTGAGTTGATTGTCATCATTGTTCCGGATTTCAAAGCGTTGATATGGCGTCTCATGCAGGCACAAGCGTCTGCACTTAGCCTCTATCAGCGAACTCCTACTCTCACCTCGACGTGGTGAAATCTGGGAGCCGAGCACCTTGGTTCGAAGATGGGGTAACCAACCCCCGTGGGACGTCGTTGGCGGCTGCAGACGAGAGAGGGGAGAGAGTGTGCCTGTACCCTCAGCGAGGTTACCGACACCGGATAAACCCGGACCCTCCGCCCGAGGGTTAAAGAATAGGGCCTGGCCTCCCAGTTTGGGGTTGTGCATTAGGTTAACTCCCTCACCACGTAAAAATATAATGGTTCAGAGACAACCAACTGCCTCGGATACGGACGGAATTAATGTTGACGACCCCAGCAAACGATACAAGGACAACGATTTTCGATTCTGCACTTGGAATGTTAGGTCCCTTAACAGACCACGTGCAGCCCTGGACTGCTACAAAGCAGACATTACCGCAATCCAGGAAGTCCCGTGGAATGGGCCGGGCAAGAAGAGGATGAGAAACTGCGACATCTACTACGGTGATTGCAACAGGAAGAGTCGCTTGTTTGGATGTGGATTTGTTGTTCGAGGCAGACTGAGGCAAAAAGTCTTAAGTTGTGTCTGTAAAAGTGAACGCCTCGTAACAATCCGCATCAAGGCTAAGTTCAGGAACATCAGCCTGATTTGCGCCCAAGCCCGGACAGAGGACACAGATGACAACAGCAAGGATGACTTCTATAATCACCTATAAAGGACTTACGATCAGTGCCCCAGCTTCAACACCAAGATCGTTGTAGAAGATTTCAATACAAAGCTGGGTAAGGAGGACATCTTTGCCAACGTCATCGGGAACCAAAGCCTGCACGACAACACATCCGATAACGGACTCAGGCTGGTGGACTTTGTCACGGGACGTAATCTCTCTGTAGCTAGCACGCGGTTCCCACACCTGAACATCCATAAAGGGACCTGGCGGTCCCCTGATCAATCAACCGTCAACCAGATTGATCATGTTGAGATCGACGTCAGACACTCCCCCAGCATTCTTGATGTCCGACCGTTCCGAGGAGAGCTCTATAAACTTTTGGATGACCAAAGCCCAGAGCTGATGCTGATTAGCGAAACCAAGCTAACTCGGAGAGGCATACTGGAGCACAGTAATTATAATGTTATTAGAAGAGACCGGCCCAATTCCAGTGGTGGAGGCGGTGTTGCGATCTTCATAAAAAATAACATTAAACATAAGGTAGTGTATAGTAGTGAAGTACGAAGGTTTCAAGAGCTGGAAGCCTGCATCGTGTGCATTTCGCTCCGCAGTGGAAGGAGGTTGTATGCGGTGTCGGTCTACTCCTCTGGCAACCCTAGTTCCAGTACAACTATATCAGAGCTCGATTCACTCTTTCGGTGTCTGAGACTGGACTCGGAGGAGAACTATTTTATTTTGGCCGGGGACTTAAATGCCCGACATGGATATTGGGGGAACATGGTTTCCAATCACAGGGGGGACCAGCTATATAGCTGGTTTTGCTTGCACAATGTCGAGTATAGACTCGATTTGAAAGCAACAGAGATCTCGTCGTTCCCCAGAACCGGATCGTATCTGGATCTCCTGCTGTTAGACGCAAGACTGCAGCTGACAGACACAAACGCACAGACGGTAAACTGTTTGAACACTTTCGTGTATCTCAGTGACCATTGCGGACTCAGTGCCGAATTCAAGATCCCCAACGACATTGCGGAATTAGGAGAGTATGTTCAAACGTACACCTACAACTACAGTAGGGCACGATGGACACGCTTCTCCAGACAAATGACGCGAGCACTCTCTTCGAACGCGCTCCACATACCGTCCAATAGAAACTTGTCAAACGAAGAGATTGACATGTATCTAATTAAATTGGACGAGACAATTAAACGAACGATGGACATTACCATACCTCGACATACACGCACAAACAACGAAAACTTGTACCGCAATGCGACAATCGACGCACTCCACCAACGAAAAAGTAGACTCCTGTCAAGATTAAAAACCTTGTACAGGCGGTATACTGACAGACGAGACGAGGAGGTTAGGACACTGAAATCGCTCATCAAAAATATTCAAACCTTAATTGTCCAGAATTACAGACTTTCTGTTAATTCGTACTGGAATGATAAGATTCGGGCTGTAAGATCTAACAATCCGAGCATGTTCCCGCAAATAAACAAATTCTTTCGAAGGAAATCTAGCGATCTTCCGTGTCTTAAGCTCCCAAGAACGACGGACAACGAACGTATACTGACTACAGCAGGTATCACTCCAGATAATGCCGTACTCGATGATAACTTCTTTGTGGCCGAAGATCCGCAAGAAAAAATGGAGGTACTAGGCGCGGTCTTCCAAGAAGTGTACAAGGTGAATGAGAGCGTTCGCCCGAACCACGACTTGGATAACCGCGTACTGGCTAGCAACTCTCAACTTCGAGAAGACATGCAACAATGGCGATCTGAGAACACTGGCTTTGTCGTGTTCAATGATGATAACATGGCAGATAATGCCATCGCCGACGAAGGGGTGCATCCCCCGTTCATATCGAAGACAGAACTCCAAGCGGTCTTCGAATCATTAAAGAAGAAAAAGTCTGTTGGAGTCGACGGGATCTCCAACATTGTGCTAAGACACCTCCCCCTGGAAGTCGTTAATATGTACACAATCCTGTTTAACAATGCTCTGAATAATGCACATTATCCGGAGCATTGGAAAACGGCTATTGTGCAACCCATATCCAAGAGAGGAAAAGATTCTTCGAATCCTTGCAACCTCCGGTCAATTAGTCTCCTTCCGAACATCAGCAAGGTATTCGAGAAGGTGATCAATAGAGCCTTGATCAACTGGACTAAGGACAAAAATATAATTCCGGATAACCAATTCGGTTTCAAAGCGGGGCATGACACTATTCATGCTGCGTCGAAACTGGTGTCGGATATCCAATGGAACAAGAGCCAGAAACAATGTACGGGTGCCTGCTTGATTGACCTGGAGAAGGCCTTTGACACCGTATGGTTAGAAGGTCTTTTCTACAAGCTCAATCAGCTAGGCATAAGCAAACCACTGCTGTACCTACTGTGTAACATGCTTACCGGTAGACGGTTCGTAGTCAAGAATGGCAACGTGACCTCGACAGGTATATTCCAAGTTAAAAATGGTCTCCAACAGGGTGCCGTTAATTCGCCGATCCTGTTCAACATTTACTTGAGCGATCTGTTAAGTTCTCTTCCTCATGCAATTGCGTATGCCGATGACTTGATCGTGTACAGATCAGGCAAAAAGAACGAGGAAATCACTACCCTCACGCAGGGTGACTTCGATTCATTCATGAGAAGTTGCGATGACTGGAAGTTGAGTATCAACTTCCGGAAGTCGGAAACCATTCTGTTCAGGACGCCGTTGTATAAGGCCTCGGCGGATACGAAAAAGAATTGGCGAAAGTTCTCAATCGTTGGAAGACACGGGGAACCTCTGGCGCAAAGAACTGTAGTCAGATACCTGGGGATCTGGCTAGATCAGTATCTATATTTTAATAAACATGTAGATGCTGCTCTGGCCAGGGCCCGAGGCGCTTTTGCCCTTACAAAGAGACTGTTTTACAACAGCCAACTCGATGCGAGGGTGAAAGTTATCTGCTACATGGCCCTCATCCGGCCAATGCTGACCTATGGGTGTCCCGTGTGGTTCAACGTGAGTGCAAGCTTGATGGAAAAGATTCGGTTGTTCGAGAGGGCTTGTCTTAGGGCTTGCCTTCGTCTTTATCGAACTCCAGAGTCCCAGTACATAAAATACTATTCCAATGAGGTCTTATACAACAGGGCAAACCTGATAAGAGTGGACAATTTCCTGGTGAAGTTGATTCGAGGTCACACTGC
Source organism: Eristalis intricaria (assembly GCA_964034865.1). Lineage (NCBI taxonomy): Eukaryota > Metazoa > Arthropoda > Insecta > Diptera > Syrphidae > Eristalis > Eristalis intricaria. The sequence goes on from OZ035877.1 coordinate 13,804,702, forward strand.
TAGAGCGATGAACTCGGTCAATAACTTGATCTCGGGGGCTTACTACCCCAACCCAGAATACCACGAAAGGGTACGTTCTAGTGGCTTCATCCCCCCAGAAGCTTTTCTGCACCTCGACAAAAATGGACTGATACAAGATATTAATGCGGTACCGCTCATCTACCACATCGCCAGATCAACTGTGGATGGGCGACTCAACCACGACCGCTCCGTCACACAACGAGCTGAGGAGGATCTCCTCCGTTTCAGTACGGTGGTCTCAAGACGGGATAAATGGGATGTTGCTATGCAACATCGAAAGTTCTGGTGGCTGGGGAGCGAAAGAACTCCAGCGTCGAACCCTTTAGACCCGGGGTAAAAAGGGTAGTGCGGATCCCCGAATGGGGGAATAGTCGGTCTCCGTCTTGCAGTGGATTCGAAGTAGATCTATCTGCTGCATCCCTTGGCCGACTTACACATATTAGGGTAGTTTTAAGGTAGCCATAAGTTGTACAAAAAACAAAAAAAAACAAAAAAAAAAAAAAAAACACATTTTTGGTATACACATGTGTACACTTGTATGTACTTATGTGTATGCATATGTATATATATATTAATTAAGTGCATTATATATACGTGTATATGTTATCATATATCCATATGTATATGTATTTAATTTTAGCATAAGGTAGTTTAAGTTATTTTAAGGTAGTATGTAAGGTAGTATATAAGTTTTAAGGAAAACAGTTATTTCATTAAGTTTTTGGTAAATTTTCTTAATTTTCAACTGAAAGTGTCAGTCAATATCTATGTTTAGCGTAAATAGAAAGGTTTTTAGTCTAGGTCGAAAGACATTGTATAAGGTTAAGCTTAGTTTAGAGTGCCCGCCGAGGGCCATTAAGTTATATTTAGCATAATGTTCGTCTAACTAGTTTTAAGCATTTTTGTCTAGTACCTAAGTATGTAATGAATTAAAAATAAAAATGAATTAAAAAAAAAAAAAAAAAAAAAAAAACCGTTCCGAGGAGCCAATGTCGACTCGGACCATTTCCTTGTTGTAGCCAAGGTAAGAACTCGGATATCAAGGGATCAACGGAGTCGAGAAAGGACACGACGATTTGACGTCGGAAAGCTACAATCGCAACGGACTGCACCACCTAGAAAAAACCCATGGTGCGACAACGAGTGTAGGCTGGCACATGCAGGAAGCCTACAAAGCAACGCTACAACGAACAATGAGAGCTGTTCGTGAGCTTTACGAACAGAAACGAAGGGAAGAGACCCGGTTTCTCAGGAGAAAGAAGAAAGAGCACGAGAAGAGCGCGATGGAGGAAATGGGGAGGTGCTACGGCAGGAACGATATCCGAAAGTTTTACCAGAGGGTGAAAAAGTTATCCAGTGGATATAAGGTTCGGACAGAAGCCTGGCGGGGCGAGAATGGACAACTAATAGTAAAGTCGCAGTCGACACTGATAATTCGGAAGAACCATTTCTGCAGACTGCTAAACGGCGACGATGACACCAATACCGTTGTCAGAATGCAGAATGTCCCACTCAATATGGACGATGATCGAGGAGAATTCCGTCCCCCCGACTTAGACAAGGTCAAGATAGCAACATCGTCGGACGGACTGTCCGCTGAAATCTTTAGGGCAGCTGGAGATGATCTAGTTGGGCGCATGCACCAGCTCATCTGTAAAATATGGTCGGAGGAAAGCATGCCCGATGAGTGGAATCTCAGTATCGTTTGCCCGATCCACAAGAAAGGAGACACCTTTGACTGCGCCAACTATAGAGGGATAAGTCTCCTGAACATCGCTTACAAGATCTTCTCTGCCGTTTTGTGTACTCGCTTGAAGCCGTTTATAAATAACCTGATAGGTCCATATCAGTGTGGCGTCAGGCCAGGGAAGTCCACCATCGACCAGTTTGCACACTACGGCAGATCCTGGAAAAGACCCAAGAGATGCAGGTCGACACCCACTACCTTTTTGTCGATTTCAAGGCCGCATATGACAGCGTGCATAGGGACGAGCTATACAACGCCATGTCTTGTTTTGACATTCCTGCCAAACTCGTCAGGTTGTGCAGGATGACGATGGAGAATTCTCGGTGCTCCATCAAGGTCGGTAACGAACTCACGGAGACTTTCAATGTCAAAAAAGGATTTAGACAAGGCGACGTGCTGTCATGTGATTTCTTTAACATCATCCTGGAGAAGATCGTGCAAGACTCACACGCCGACACTAGAGGCATGATCTTCCAGAAGTCCGTACAACTGCTAGCATACGCGGATGACATTGACGTGATTGGCAGAACAGCCAGCCGTCAATGAGGCGTTTGCTGGCATTGAGGCGGAGGCGGCTATAATGGGTCTAGCGGTGAATGAGGGCAAAACGAAGTATATGCTGTCATCAAGAAAGGACACACAACATCGACGTCTTGGACAGAGCGTCAAAATGGGCAGCTATAACTCGTGGTAGGCAAGGACTTCGTCTACCTCGGCTCTGCAGTAAACAGTACAAACAACATCAGTACCGAGATCAAACGCAGAGTAACTCTTGCCAACCGCTGTTTCAATGGGCTCAAGAGGCAATTGAGTAGGAGAGCCATCTCTCGAAGGACCAAGCTGATTTTATACAAGACCTTGATCATCCCAGTCCTGCTGTACGGCGCGGAGGCATGGACAATATCAAAAGCGGATGAGGAAGTCCTTGGTATCTTCGAGAGAAAAGTTCTGCGTGCGATCTTTGGTCCTGTTTGCGTTGACGGTTTCTGGAGGAGAACGAACTGTACAGCGACATGAGTCTAGTCAGGCGTCTTCGGATCCAACGCCTAAGATGGCTAGGCCATGTAGAGCGTATGGACAACTCAGCTCCGGCCCGAAGAATCTTCGACTCCGAACCCGTGGGACAACCAACAGAGGAAGCCCGCGTTTAAGGTGGCGCACCCACGTGGAGAAGGACCTCAACCAACTTGGCGTGCGAAACTGGAGACAGCTAGCCAGAGACCGTGTTGGAAAGGCTTGTTGGTTGAGGCCCAGGTCCACCCCGGACAGTAGCGCCAAATAAAGAAGAAAGAATGATAAGCATGCGTCAGCTCTTAGTTGATTAGATTACGAAGGCTCTATATCTTCTGATGCTCTGCACTTGCTGCATGTGTAAGACGAGACCTGCCCTTGTTTGCTGGTAAGACAATGTTCAGTTGTGATGCCAAGTAACAGATTTCATTCAATAGTTTATATCAGATGACGATTTTACATATTCTGCTGGATGTAAACATGGATATCATAGACCCGACGCAAGGAGTTTTCGGAATGAGCGAGGGCCTACGATGTTGGGGAACAATCAAATGGATTAAGGCTTCACTCTACTTAACAGCTAAGAAATCAGCTTGGCAGTTGGCGAACATGCAGTTCGTATACAATGTATACATATACAATGAAAAGGCTATGTGACAAGACTCATCTTTGGCAACGTTCAAAAATGGAAGCCGTCATTAACCCACTGGATCTACACCTCCATGGTAAGACAAATCTTATTGTACGGGATAGTGGTATAGTATGTCTTTACTAAGACTAAGAGAGCCCAACGATATTCAATTTTGAAATTTTGGGTATTGTAACTTTATAAGTATTCCCAATATTAATACAGATTAGGAAAAGAACATCACGCACACACAGTCAGTTAGAAGCAGTATGAAGGTGTCGGTGTCGGTGTAAACAAGGCATCGCAACTCTTGTCAACTCTCAGGCGGAGCTGGTGGGCATCCAGAAAGCAGAGCTGAGCCTGAAATATAGCGCGAACCGGACTCAGATTAATATTTATGTATGTACTTAAAGCAATAAAAAGGAACAAAATCGAGTCCAAAATGGTACTCAACTGCTTCGACGCACTGCATGACCTCTGTAGTAACATTGCAGTCTCCCTCCTATGGATTCCTGGACACACGGGAATCAAGGGAAACGAATCAGCTGACGAACTAGCGAAGTGTGGCGTCACAGTGACATCTGACAAAGTAAGCCTCGCAGCTCCGGTGAAATTGTTCTTCAATGAGCTCGGAAATATACTACTTATAACAGCAAATAATGCGTGGAAGAGTACTAATTCATGCCACGCAATAAAGCTACAACTAGTTTTACTCTGTACTTAGTACTGTACTCTAACCTAACCTAGCACCGTTTACCCGAAAACAACTGCTTAAGTTTGTGTAAAAATGAATGACTGAATAACTCTTAAAAGGGACCATCAATCGCATACTCCTGCAAAACACTCCAGAGTTATTCAAGGATCTCGGCCCAACTCCAAATTTACCAAATCAGAATTAATCTGTGATTTCTTTACACGATAGCATGTGTGTACATTCATGTATGTGCATTCATTCATACGCATGTAACGAAACGATACATTCGTATGTACGTATGTTGCTGCGAAACATTTTACTTCATCTGAATTCTTATGCCGTCCCACACAATAATGTGCCGGTTCCCATAGTATCCATAGTAATTTCAAAAATTTGAAACATCTGAAATCAAATTTCCCAAATGAAATTTTATGCTCAAGAATTGCAGAAAATATTCTGTGACATTCCCCCAAAGGGTCTATTCAATGCGAGCTGCATAAAAACCACAAAAGTCATCTTTTAAACCGCGCGCTGTTTTGTGTCCCAACACATCAATCGTGCGCAAACAAAACGAAGAGGAGAAGAGGCGGCTGAAATCAACAATCCTTCGATAGCAGCACGTCTACTCACCACAATGACAGCACGTTCCAATGGCGAAACTCAAACAAAATATGGAACCCCAGTAGCAGTTTTTGTCATCATGTCATTTTCACTGTCACCCTGTCCATCGCTCGTCCTCCCAGCGCGCACAGCAGTCATCAAACGTCGGCGTCCTTTGATAACCCGTTCCCGGCTTCACTTCAACTTCAACTGCTCATCCTTCATCTCCGCCGATGGATGTCGCCCGAAATGTTTACCTTTCCATTTCATTTGAAGGCGGGCTTTCTATTTCGCCGAACACGCATCAGGCCCGAATGCTATTTTTATCCGCTTTGACAGCTTCGGAGAGGAATAAAAAATAAAACGAAAAACGAGAGCCCCAAAAAGCCGTTGTGATAAATTTTGAAGAGTTGAGTACGATGACAATCGACAGCATCCAAGGTCTAAAAAGGATTTATTTAGGTATCGATTGTTTGAGAGCATGCCCCCCGCATCACGTGTCTTTGTCCTTTAGCCACCCAACCCAGCAGCCACGAATGTGCTACGAGCAAGTGAAACGATTATAAATAAATAAAGCCTTTTAAAAGTCCACAAATTAAATCCCATGTTTGGTTAAAAGATCAAAGGGCGGCAGCGACAGAGCCGCCAGACACCGTTTTTGTTGTTTTTTTTTGATTTTGGTTTGGTTGCCTTTTGGTTGACTCATTGAAAAAGGCAGAGTCATGCCATCATTCGGAATCCGGTGTTGCAGAGCCGACCGAGCAGCCACGACTTTCGGAACACTCCTTTTTCTGTTTCGGGAGGGACGAGCATTGTGTTGCTGTGTTATACACTCATACATATTGTGTTGGCATTTTTTTTCGAACTGCTTGTTCAAATGTCCTAATCACAGGAATTCATTCGGGAACACGCAGTGCTGTCCGTTTGTATTTAGCTGTTGATAATTTACCTGAGCTGGACCGGCACTGTCGTGGGTTGATTCTGAGGAGGAACGAATCTCATGTTTATTGACAGTTTTTTTCGGGTTGTTTTCATCTTGTCAAAAAGTCAAGATTGTAGAAAAATAAATGATCCTCGTGTTGCGCTCGGTCCCCGGAGTGATTCATACGCATAAGAGGAAGTATAATGGTTTCTGTGAGGACAGTAGCTGCGTAAGTGGCGGCATCAGAAATTCCAGATTAAAAACTATTCATTCTTCTTTTTTTGACAGTTTGACACGGTGACTGATCAAAGTGAGCGGAGTCGTGGGCGTAGAATACTATTGAAATCGTGATTTCTATGGGTTTGAATATGAATTCTGGAATACATTATGAGAAATTGATAATTTATCTCGTGAGTCTGTCCATTGTGCCGAAGTAAATGCAAATGGAGTCCGAAGTGTCGCGACTGATTGACAATAACTGTCAGATCTTCACTAATCATATGCGGATTCGACAGATTAGTCGAACCTGAACTCGCCTATGATGCGTGGTCATGATTTCATTTCTACATGGATGATAACGCGTTTTTTTTAAGAAAATTGTTTTCCTTTGTAGGACAGATTCACTGTGACAGTAGTAGACTACCGCTTTCAGGTCTGCTTCTGAACGATCCATGATGGTGAACACAAGATGTACTTGACAGAGACAATCGACTCCTATACAATTACCGTGGCGTATGGGAAGGGAAATATTGAATTATGCACCTATTAAGCTTCACACACCAAATTACTTGAGAAGTTCTGTCAATGACTTTTGAGAAAATGTGCAGAGAAATCAACCGTTTCTAAGAATCCAACCGAAACAAATTGTAATCGAATTGATATATTAGTCGAAAATTCATCAATATTAACGTTTTATGGTAACAATAATAATAATAATAATAATATGGGTGACGCGACAATCTGAGGCGGACCTGGGCCTAGCTTCTCAGCAACCACTCGTGTTGTGCGTGCTATTGTGGAAGGGACCTACAGCTTAATGTCGACTCCGAACGGCGAAGACGAGAAGCTTTTTCTAGACATGAGTACTCTTTGGGCATAGTCAGTGACTCGAAAGAGGTGGAAGTCGTGAATTATGAAAGTTTGTAGATTGGGGATTCTGCGTAGGAGTCAACGCCCTAACCCACTACGCCACTGTGACTCAACGTTTTATGGTAAGCTATTTTAATAAAAATGATATATGGGCAATAGAGTTCTAAGAGGTTCGGGGACAAGATTAGATTTATCACGTTCACAAGCGTGGATTTCTTTGTTTCTTCTTATCAGGTGTGTTATAAAATGTTCATTAACGGGTGATGGATTACCACCCACAACACTTAGATCACAAATGGTGCACAACATTTCCCACATTTTGTAAAAGGCGCTGTAAATATTCAGCATATAGTCCGTTATTATTTTGAATACCTGTGTTTACACCAATAACACTTAAATGCTCACTTGTTCATTTTGGGCACGCACTCTTTGAAAAACAAAAATATTCCAACACGTTCTGCTATAAATAGTATGCACTGGTTGTCGCTTGAATCCAACTGCATTTGAAAGTGTCTGCGTCTGACGAAGATACGCATTTTTTTGTAATTTGCGATTTTCACACATGAATATTTATGGTAATCCTCCGAAAATCCTGCACGTCTTCGGATGAAGATCAGATGAAAACTGCATCATATTTTTGGAATTTTAGTTTTAGTAAAATATGTTGTCTGTAAGATAACAAAAGGACAGCGTATCTATAGCCAGATCCTCAATTACCAATAGAACGTCGACGGTCGGAATCAGGGAAGATGTAGCGTAGGTTATCTGTAAGCTAGAAATTAGTTTTTGGATCTGATTTGGAGTTGTCCTTTGTGTTTACAGCATGTGGCTTCATACTGCGGCATCGATGTATCCACAATCTTTGGGAACGACAGCAAAGTAGTGAATATGGTTTTCATGACGGCTGGAATCAAAACATATTTATCGTCCCATGAAACGGCAGCGACAACAGCTCCAATTGTTCAGCGTTTCAACAAAAAGACAAAATTGAGGGAATAAGTTCTGTGCCTCACTGTCACACGAATAAAAAACAATACATGGGCAGCGTGGATCTAATGGACGCGTGCTTGGGTCGATGTCGCATACACCTTAAATCATGCAAATGGAAACACCACCTTTTCTGCCACAAGTGCGATTTGACCATCATGAACGCTTGAATGCTATATCGACGATACGAAGCCACTAAAACTGTACGTATTCATCATGGAAGTGACCACTTGTCTTAAAAAATCCGACATACCGTTTTCAAGAAAGCCTGGTCGCCCATCTAGTTTGGAATCGGATATCTAGCCAAGCGGAGTCGAATGAATGTTGCTCCTCTGCCCCCGTAGGATGTACGACTGGATACAATTCGCCACTTTTTGGAGCACGATACAACTCGACATCGATGTAAGAAATCCTGTTTGCATGAAATGTCAAGTTCATCTATGCCTCACCAGTGAAAATAACTGTTTCCTCGAATTCACACAGCGTGAGATGAGCCTCCTTTAATTTTTGATCCAAATTAAATTGTTTTTTAAATCATTTTCATCATACATTTTTCTTATAACATTTTTTAGATGGGCACGCACTATCTGAAGTCACTTGTCACATACCCAGGTGAGTTATATGAAACGTCGTAGAAGAAAAGTTGGTCAGAACTGTCTCTTATACAACAGATAATTTTTTTCCCATAAAACTTAGGCTTGAAAGGGTTAACTTTCAGTCTTAACTCAATATTCAACTATTTTAACCCATTAAGCATATCAGCACTTTGAGATCAAAATCTATTCAAATATTTGAAGAAAATCAATCTTAAAGCATAAAATAGACAACAAATTTAAGAACAATAATTAGTATGTGATTTTTTTTTGGTTTCTAAATAAAATGTTAATTTCTTATATATTTTTCTTCAAATGTAATCAGCACGAATGTTGAAAGAAACTTCATTGCCTACAATTATTCCTAGCTACTTAATTTGCTTAAAGCTATATCCAAACTTTCTCACAAGCAGACAAATTGCATTGCAAGGAATTTGGTGAAAGGCAACCGTAAATCGATGAAGACTGTTTGAAGGCTTTAAGGGAATCCCTTGGATACCTCAATCCCTTCAGAGAGTTGAACACAGAGATATCAAAAATATGTATATAATCATATGCGCAAAACGTATTTTAGTAATATGGCTAGATTAAAAGCAGTTACTTCAGGCAGAAAGCGGTTTTTCAATAGAACCACTAATAAACTAGGAACTGTAGCAGCCCTTATAACGAATTCAGGCACTCTTCTAAGAAAAAGAGATGAACATTTAAAAGGGACTACCGGTGTGACAGCAGTGAACATGAATAAAGATCACTCTTGTGTAGTTTGCGAAGCGATACGGACGTACTTTCAATAAAGTTGACCAGAAAAAATATATTCAAGTGTTTTATTATTGCTACGTCTATCGGTTAAAGGACATAAGTTGAAATCAACACTCTTAAAAACCATTTTGATGTGCGACGACTTGCTTTCGCCTGCATTCACTTTTCGGCGAGATAAGCTATCAGATCATCATTGGACCTGTTGCTGCGGACACCGTACTGCCGACCATTAAAGAGTTTGCGCGATTCAAGATATTTCATAGGCCGACGATTTGTCAGCGTTTTCATGACCTTAGAAAGAAGGGACGTAAGTGCAATGAGTCGCTATGAGGTGGCTGACGAAGATTCGTCCTTTTTAGGGAGGGACTGGACAAATGCTGTTTTCTATCTGCTCAGAAAGATACCTAAAAAGTAGGATAAATGAAAAAGCTTATGCAGTAGTTTCGCTAGCGAAGAAGATCAGAAGTATAGGGGGAATACCATACGGGCTTGCGGATTTGTGTACGTCGAGATCTTTAAATACTCTTACAACTGCCCAATGGTGAAATCAGCCCTCTTCTTCTACACACTTGTGCTAAGTCGGCACTACGCGATAAAAATCCTAAACGGAATAGGTAATGTTACTGTTAAAAAGCACTTATAACGTACAATATTTTTTTTCAACGACTGGGAGATATCTGTAGTAGATATAACATCGAGCTTGATCTACACCAAAATCATATTCCAGAGTCGAGTACCATTATTCGAAATTTCGTACGGAATCTGGAACTGGCAATAAAAGTAGAAATCGTTGTTTAAGCGGAAAATTCGACAACACGTTTGATAAACAAACAACTCAATCATCAGGCGATAGGCCATTTGAAATTGACCTAAGTACTGTGAAAATTTCAATCATAATTCGAGTGGGAGGAGAATAACCCAAGTTGAATTTTATGCACCTCTGTGATGGTGGTGAGAACGAAGAAGAAATGCATTTCCTTGGTATCTGCCCTATCTTCAAGAAAATTAAAAGAAGCAATGGAATTGTATAATGATGTGATACCAAATAGTGATGTGATACGTTTACTTAATGACAAAAAAATAAAAAATAAAAAAAAAACCCAAAAACACAAGTTTGGTTTACATAATGTATAGGACAAGAATTTTTGATGAAGATTTTTAAATGTTTCATAATGATATTTTTCCTTTTTATAGAATACTTACCTACTCCAATTTGTCAGAATGCTTAAATGTATATTTGTAAATAACATTGTTGTAATCCTTTGAGTGAAATAATAAAGTAGCTTACATTACATTACATATAATTTGTCAATATTATAAGTTTAACTTCAAATCAATTCCCGAAGCCTAACACCGAACTTAAACCAATGTACATACATTTAGATTTTGTGACATCATCAATGTAACCTCTGTCTGATGCGCAGAGTGCTGTGGTCTTTTTGAATGGACATACAAGCATTATTGTAAATGAAAATTAAGCTTAATTACACCGAACAATATTAAATAAAAAAACAAACACATATAAACTGCCTTCTGTTTAGCGATGACAGTTCTAAGCCGGCAACTTTTAAAAAATGTCAATAATATACTAATACAGATGGCTATATGCAATAACACCCTCTATTGGTCAACTTCCTCAAGAGACCAATTAGCAAAGTCGCCGCCAAACCATGTTTTTCTAGATTAAATTCCTATGTCAGTCGGAATAAATTACCACAGCCCACGGGATAGCCCTAGTTTCATTAATGAACCTCAGCATATAATGTTCCGTGGTGAAAATTAACATGGTAACTCTCAACAAGCAATCAGTTGAATTTTCCATATATTTTCCAAGCACGCGTCTAACAGGACCGAACCACAGATGTAATTAGGTCAAACTTAAGCACACATATACATACTAATGTGATCATGAATGAGTCACGTATAACCCCCCCAAAGTGTGCGTTAATTCCGTCACTGATTATCTATTCAAGACATTTAAACACAAATGCCTTGTTTAATTTGCCGCCAAAAAGAAACCGTTTTAAGAACTTCCTCCGACAAAGCCGCTTTTAAGTTTAAGTGCTAATCAATTCCCGAAGTCCAACACCGAAAGAAATAAAGACCGCCGACGTAGTTTCGTTTGAACAGTAAGTGCACGTACGTACATAACTCCTTAACGAAGAGTGGTTCTAAGTTGAAGTTCGTTGGAAAGTTTAGTTCTTTACGGTTTTCCTAGTCGTTGGTATTGGGAAAAAACTTTTCCTTCCTAATAACGGAATTTAAATCAGAACGTACGGGACGTTACCTTTGGAGAGTACGTGAGTTATCCCTATTTGTAATTTTGATTCTTCAGAAATTGAATCGGTTTGTGTATATATAAATATCAACCCATTCATTCATTGGTATATGTTGCACATGGTTAATTAATGATGATACATACTGTGGCGAGCTAATCTGGATACATTTCTGTTTTTGCGGTTTTTCATCAATAAAATTTAGTTCTTGCGACTGATGGCTGATGACTGAAATATTCGTTTATAGTCATCTGCAGTCCACTTTTTATGTTATTTGCAAACATTTTGTCGGGCCTATAATTTTTTCGGACAGTGTTTTTTTTTTTTTCATAGCGACCATCAGCCCCATTTTACCCAGTGTCGTCTTAAAAGCTCGCTAATGGAATGTACGTTGGGGTTGTGCTCAGTTTTTGCCATACCGATATTTCTACCATATGAACGGTGCGATAGCATAGACCGAATTTCTGTACTAAATCCCATGATTAAAGTCCTTTTTGAGACAACCAAACGATGATATTTTAACTATGTTTTTTTTTTTATTTTTTCAAAAAGTGTCGCTCAGTATGATGCTAAATTCACAATGGAGAAAATTGTCACGAAATATGATACTCCAAGTTTAGGTCTAACTGTGAAATGATGGATGCAGTTTTGCTCGCGACTGTTACAGCAGACAGGCGAAACTTAGGCTCAAGGGAAAAACATAACTCAGCGAAGAAGTAGATGAGAAGTTAAGGCTCCACGCTTGAGGACGCTTTCAGATGAAGCTATTCAACGCGTTACTAACTAACCGATGATAAATCCGAAGAAAACTCCTGAGGGTACAGAGCAGCCATTAGCTACATGCCCAAAACTGCTTATTAAGAATGCAATTTTCTGGAAGCACTGAAGAACCCGTCCCCCACCAGTAGATAGTTTACCGGATGGTAAGGATGTCAAGGCTTTGACAATGTCTTTTAAATCTTCACCGGAAACGTTGCCAGACCATGTCCCATCGCGGACCCCTGGGTCGAAGCAAGGGACCAACCAAACACGACGAAACAGAGTGCACTTAGCAACTTCATGTAACTTTCCTACAGCCAATGACTCCTCACCCACATTCATATCTCCCAGGGAAGCGAACTCGGCAATGGACAGTGTTTATATAATACTAACTTACTTACTTTGGACAACTAGCAGTAGAGTAGAGTCGCAGTCGGTACTGAGAATTTGGAAGAACCACTTCTGCAGACTGCTAAACGGCGATGATAACGTCAATACCGCTGTCAGGCAGAATGTTCCCCTCAATATGGACGATGATCGACGAGAATTTCGTCCCCCCGACTTAGACGAGGTCAAGATAGCAACATTAAGACAGAAGTCTAACAAAGCTACCGTTGTGGACGGACTGTCCGCTGAAAGCTTTAAGGCAGCTGGAGATGATCTGGTTGGGCGTATGCACAACTCATCTGTAAGATATGGTGGCAGGAGAGCATGCCCGATGAGTGGAATCTCAGTATCGTTTGCCCGATCCACAAGGAGACCCCTTTGACTGCGCCAACTATAGAGGGATAAGTCTCCTGAACATCGCTTACAAGATCTTCTCTGCCGTTTTGTGTACTCGCTTGAAGCCGTTTATAAATAACCTGATAGGTCCATATCAGTGTGACTTCAGGCCAGGGAAGTCCACCATCGACCAGATTTTCACACTACGGCAGATCCTGGAAAAGACCCAAGAAATGCAAATCGACACCCACCACCTTTTTGTCGATTCAAGGCCGCATATGACAGCGTGCATAGGGACGAGCTATACAACGCCATATCTAGTTTTGACATTCCTGACAATATCGTCAGGTTGTGCAGGATGACGATGGAGAATTCTCGCTGCTCAATCAAGGTCGGTAACGAAATTACCGAGACCTTCAATATAAAAAATGGTTTTAGACAAGGCGACGCGCTGTCATGTGACTTCTTTAACATCATCCTGTAGACGATCGTGCAAGACTCACACGCCAACACTACAGGCACGATCTTCCAGAAGTCCGTACAACTGCTAGCATACGCGGATGCCAGCGAGCCGCCAATGAGGCATTTGCTGGCATTGTGGCGGAAGCGGCTAAAATGGGTCTAGCGGTGAATGAGGGCAAAACGTAGTATATGCTATCATCAAGAAAGGACACACAACATCGACGTCCTGGACAGAGCGTCACAATGGGCAGCTATAACTTCGAGGTAGTCAATGACTTCGTCTACCTCGGCTCCGCAGTAAATAGTACAAACAACATCAGTACCAAGATCAAACGCAGAGTAACTCTTGCCAGCTGCTGTTTCTATGGGCTCAAGAGGCAATTGAGTGAACCATCTCTCGAAGGACCAAGCTGTCTTTATACAAGACCTTGATCATCCCAGTCCTGCTGTATGGCGCGAAGGCACGGACAATCTCAAAACCGGATGAGGAAGTCCTTGGTCTCTTCGAGAGAAAAGCTCTTTTTGTTCGAAAAGTCTTTGACTCCGAACTCCTGGGACAACGCAACAGAGGACGCCCGCGTTAAGGGTGGCGCACCCAGGTGAAGAAGGACCTCAACCAACTTGGCGTGCGACACTGGAGACAGCTAGCCAGAGACCGTGCTTGTTGGAGAGGCTTGTTGGTTGAGGCCTAGGTCCACCCAGGACTGTAGCGCCAAATAAAGAAGGGGAAAAACTTACTTACTTACTTATAAGGCATATAACCCAAGGAGGTTCTGAGTCTGAGCAATTTCTGCCTTCCATCGCCGACGGTCTTGATACCGGACGATCGGTTTTCTGCTCATTCTCGAACCCGGAGGCTCGAAATCGATTCTCTAGGCAGGAGCATTGTTGTCCTTGCGCCCGATGTGGCCAAGCCAGAGCAGTCGACAGATATTTTCCTTTCGGACCTTAACATTGGTTGCCAAGGGTGATTCTACGTCGAATCTCCACTGAGAAGCCGTTGGTGGAGTTAACACACTCCTTCACTCCCTTATAATTGTAGCTGTCGATCGTAATGCTTTGAGCAAGGTGGTGTGCATACATTTTGTTTTGTGCTCATTGACCTTAAGACCAGCTGGTTTCGCATGTTTTTCAATAACCGTGAAAGCTACTAAGACGGCTCACTTTGAACGCGTGACAATGTCGATGTCATCTACGTACTCCAACAGTTGGACTGTAGAAGATAATACCTTCCGTCTGTCACCGCAGCTTCCCTCCGCACTATCTTCTCCAGGACCAGATTGAATCACACGACAGCGCATCTCCTAGAGGAAATTCGGGGCAGGTTTCAAATCGCTTCAAATACCTTCTTGAGATGAATGCTTTCGTATGTGGCTTTGAAATCAATAAAAAGTGTCACGTATCGAAGCGATCGAAACTCGCTTGTCTTCTCGAGGATTTATCTTAGTGTGAAGGGCCAGTGTTAATACGGTAATAAGTCCATCAGCCAAGAGACAGAGCCTATTAAGCCCGTCAAGCAACGCTCCATTGGTTGATCCCTTACCGCCTCCGGGATCTTCCAGCCTTGCAACTGAGCTAAGCAGATCTAGAGGCAAGTTGGTTTGGCTCCTTCAAATAGGGGACCTTCAGCTCCTTTCGAGGAGAAGAGTGGACATTATCATCTCACCTCATGCAAAGCTACAACTACAAAGTCCCCAACTAGCTCAGGAAAGACAAGTTCCAACCCGAAGCCGATCAAGTGTCCTCAAAAAGATACCGTCATGACTAGTCGTTTTCTCCCAACCCTGAAACCTCAAAAGGCCTAAATACTTTTTCAATAAAATGTGACCCAGGCTTAAAATAAAAAAGCCCTAATCTGGTTTTATGTCAGAAGAAACTAAATCCGTGGTGGTTACCTTTGTGTCATTCCTTTACACACTTTCAATTGGAATATATGTATGTAAGAGCTACTACAGTCAACCTCGGTCACTTCGTGTCGCCAGACAATATTCACTTGGCTCAACAGTAGTCGAGGGTCAACCTCGTCATAACTCAACCATTTGACTAGCATTAAGACACTAATTGAATTTTCTAATCCCCCCATGCAATTATTTGTCGGCCTTCACATTGAGCAGTTCTATGCGATCGTTACACTACGCCTAATCCATATTTTACTGCGGCATAATTTCTAGGATTTAACAACCGCCAACAACACCGAGCACACCCGGGGGCGAGACCAACAGAAAACTTCTAGTCGCTGTGTTCAACACACCCACCCCACAACTTGTCACTTTGTAAATCCGAATGTATTCTCCTCTCATTTCCATTCTCGGCATTTTACGATGCCCACTTCAGATTTTGACCACCGACAAGCACTGAACGTCTCACAGCGACAAATCCCGTCGAATCTCAGACCCCGTCGGCTATCGGCCCAAGAAAGGGAGAAATAACGAAAATAAATGCTTAAATAATGATGTTGTGTTTAATAAAACCATAAAATTGTTAACAAAGTTGTTTATTTATGGCGGATTAGCCGGGCCATACTGTATACCCCCACGAGTCCTTGCTGGGCCCTGCTGCGAGGGGGTCACCGGGAAAAGTGGTACAAGGGAAAATATACGATTGAGGGCACATTTAAAAATGGACATTTATTGGAACAGTAGTGGCATATATTTTAAAGTTGGTGACCGAGCGACCACATGCAGCGCGCACGTTAGTCTGGTAAATAGTTGAACAGCGGTTGCTGATGTGGTATGCTGGGTTCCGACCGCGACGACGCGACGCATCGAAGGTGGCTTAGGTGGTGATGGTGGTGGTACTGCAGTCCTACTGGAAGCTTAACTGTCATTATAATTGAAATTTATGTCCCAACTTGACAGACATGCGATGAGGGGAGCTATGGGTATTTATTGGAATTTGATTAACAATGAGACGATTTAATTTTACTGCAGGGGTTCGGCAACGGCAACGTAAGACTAAGTAATTGCTGATAGGTGACACTTTACTGTGGCGTGCTGTGAGAGAATTATCTACGGTTAACTGTATTAATATCATCCGACTGAAGCCTTTATTTTGTAGCAGCTATTGTGATCGGGTGTATGAATATCCCATGCATTGACGACTTGGTTTTTGGCTCTGTCATGAGTGTCTATAGCTTGCAGATAATCTTACGTGCTTATACTGTAGTTAGGAAAGAAGTGGGTGGTCGTTCATGCCACGAGGGTGGTACGGGTGTACTTCATGATGTCGTTGATGGGGAGTGTAACATAAGCATAAGCCTACAAACCTGTTGATTGTTCACAAACTTGAAGGAAACGAGTAGTAAATCGCTACCAATGACTATGTGCAGTTTTATTATTAATTCTTAACCTTACATCACAACTGGCCGTCGTTTTGCTTGGTGCTCGAATTTATCGAAATCAAGTATCGTTTCGCCTTGGGATATTTTTCAGGCTAGGTTTGGTTGGATTAGGCTTAGGTTCATGAATACGATCAACACGGGCACCGATCTGGGTCTATTGTGCTGCCACTTCCAGCGTAATGAGTTTTTGAGCCATAACATTGCCAATCGTTCTAGTGATATCTGTTCTAGTTTTCATTTGGTGTTTGTCTGTGCAACAGGCACTTACTACTTCTCACGAATCTTACCATGCTCCGAATTATTTCATCCGATATACAGCCGTGGCCAAGAAAATAAATACAATAGAATCTCCATAATGTGAACTAATTAACACTAAAAAACACACATTTTAGAGAAACTCACATTATTGAATAGAAGAATAGGCACGTAGTTCTTAGGTTCGCATAAAGGAGTTCTTCATTTATACATTCCTGGTGTAGTTGCATCTTTGGTTAGCACAAGAGATTTCCCCGAAAGAAGTTTCCAGAATAGAGCAGTCTGATCAACTTTATAAATCTGAGAAAGAATAAGAATTTTCCTTTACATTAAATTCTTCCAGAAAGGGCTTTACTAACTTACTGACCCTATGCGGGTGCTCTAAGCTAATCTAGTCTACTACTCTAATTGCCTTACGGCCTATACTATCGTACTTTTTTGTTCCGTCCTAGACGTATAAAATTATTAATTTTTTTTTGCCAAGAAAGCTTGAAAACTTGGCTCTTCTAAGACTATAATACTTAAATTACCTAACCTACCCTAAACCTTTCTAAACCCTAATAAAACTTAAGCTATCTTAACTATGTCCGGACGCGCGTGCTTCAGGCCATTTGTGAATGCATATGCGTAACACAACAAAATGTTTTTTTTGGTGTATACATATATATATACACTTTTTTTTTACTTTTTTTTTACATTTTTCTGCTTAACCTACCTTAAGCCTATGTAAATACGCTGTTAGTTAACAATACGGAAGGCATTAAACAAAGAAAAAACAGCTACACTAACCGTCTGAAGACTATTGAAGAGCTGACGGCGTCGGTGGCTGGTTTTGATGCAGCCACCAAAAGGAACACCGCTCCTTAGCAGATTCCTCTCTATCGCGAGCGGGGATCGCTCTACTGAACCGTAGAAGCTCCTCGTTTTCTCGAACGACGTCAGGTTCGTATAAGAGTCGCCGTGCACCTGTTCGGCGTACCACGTGGAAGATTATAGGACATGCTTCCACATCCTGTATCAGGCCGGTTTTGTCGAAGTAGAGGAATGCCTCAGGTGGGACGAGGCCATTCCGTCGCACCCTTTCATGATACATATCGTTGGGGTAGTAAGCCCCGAAGATCAGACTGTTGGTAGAAGTCATAGCTCGTGCCACATGCATTCTTATCAACTTAATGATAAAATGACCTACTCTATTCACGTTTGCCTCTTTATACAAGACCTCGTTGGAGTAATACTTCTTGCAGACAGACTCGGGTGTGCGAAACAACTTGAGACAGGCCCTGAGGCACTGTCTCTCGAACACCCTCATCTTTTCCATCTGGGAAGGACTCACATTGAACCACAGGGGGCAAGCATTAACCAGTATAGGCCGGATGAGGGCCATGTAGATTACCTTCACCCTGGTATCAAGTTGGCTGCTATGAAACAACCTCCTTGCCACAGCAAAGGCTTTTCTGGCTTTGGTCAGAGCAATCTCTATATGTTTGTCGAAATACAGGTACTGCTCCAACCATATGCCGAGATATTGAACTACACTTTTGACAGTTAGTGGTCGTCCCTGGGGGTCAACTATGCCGAACTTACGCCAGTTTAGGCATGTGTCCCGCGAAGCCCTGTATAACGGGGTACGGAACAAAATAGTTTCGCACTTCTTATAGTTAATAAGCAGTTTCCATTCGTCGCAAAATTGCTGAATTTTATCGAAGTCACGTTGCGACAAGATGTTTATGATTTCCACCTTCGGTCCTGATCTGTACACTACAAGATCGGAGAGCCAACAGCTCCTTGTTGCAAACCATTTTGTATGTCAAAAATCGTTGTGGAAGTTACGCCGCAACATTTCACGACGAATTTTCTACCCGTTATCAGCAACCACTCGTGTTGTGCATGCTATTGTTCTTTCACCAGAGGAAGGGACCTACAGTTTTATGTCGACTCTGAACGGCGAATTTGAGAAGCTTTTTCTAGACAGGAATACTCTTTGAGCATTGTCAGTGTCTCGAAAGAGGTGGAAGCAGTGAATTATGAAATTTGGTAGATCATGGATTCGAACCTGGCACCAATTTACGATTAGTAAAATATCACGATTGCTAAAGTCTCGAACTCGGTTCTTGAAATTATTCGATTATGTCCTTCACCAAGCTTGAAAGTCTTCTTGGTGAACCCAGGATTCCATTCTGCGTTTTCGTCTCGCATAATATCTGCTACCATATTCAATAGAAACTTCGGCGTTTATTCAGCACAGAATGAAATCCTGGCTACACAAAGAAGTAGAGGGACGTAACAATAAGCATGCACTTTGGTTGGCAGTGCAATCGGCATGGAATATAAACCTGTTGAGATATTCATGACGTTAATGAAATAATGACAAAATATTATTCAGCAGCATGAATACTAAATTTCATGTTTTACAGGAAAAATGTATGAGTAATGTAGGGAATTTTGAAATTAGCACTTTTGTGCACCACTGTCATAAACGTTGAACTCATATTCTGAGCGAATTAATTATGAATGTTCGACCATCCGATCAGTTGAACGGCCTGAGAACTCTCCACTCTCATTTGTACATATCAAGTGCATAAAAGATCTGCCAACTCAGAAGCAGCTCATTGAACGGGTTATCACACACTCATATTATTTTGTTGTTTATTTTCTCCACTGTAGGCGTACTACAGTAATATAATAATAGAAAGGTGTATTTATTTACTTGTCTACATAAAAACTGGCCATTTTTACATTTTTAAGTACAAATCCACCTACAACATGGCGATATACTTCTGGAGTGCTGGGATTTGTTTTTCATTACTTAGAGCTACTTTCCTGGCTGCTGCAAAGAGCTAAACAGTCGTCTAGGTAATTTGGGTCGCATTCCTTCTTTCTTATTTCTACAATACCTTCAAAAATGTGTCACATGGCCCCCCATTCTCCTGGCTTGGCTTAAGATAATTAAATGCCAATAAGTAATCCTCTGATTTCACTAATGCCTTTCCTGTTTACCCTTGACTTCGCCAACTATCGAGGGATAAGTCTGAATTGTCGCATATATGATCTTTTCGGTCGTTTTGTGTACTCGTCTGCAGCCGTTTATAAACAATCTAATATGTCTATCAGTGCGGCTTCAGTCCAGGAAGGTCTACTAGCGACCAAATTTTCACATCACGGCAGATCCTGGAATACACAAGAAGTACAGATGGGGAGGATGTTGACCCACCCCCTATTCATCAATTTCAAAGCCGCATATAATAGCGTGCATAGAGACGAGCTATAAAACGCCATTTCTACTCTTAACATTCCTACCAAACTCGTCAGCTTGTGCAGAATGATGTGAGATTAAGGTCTGTAACGAACTTACTCAATGTTAAAATGCTTGTAGACAATGCGTGCAGGACTCACACGCCAACACTAGAAGCTCAATCTTCCAGAAGTCCGTACAGCTGCTAGCATACGCGGATGACATTGACGCGATTGGCAGAACACAGCAAGCTGTAAATGAGGCGATTGACATGGAATCGCCTATAATGGGTCTAGCGATGGACGAGGACAGAACGAAGCATATACTGTCGTCAAGAAAGGACGTACAACAACTACGTTTTGGACAGAGCGTTACAAAGGGGAAATATAAATCATGACCTCACCAATTGTTGTGCGCCATTGGAGGCAGCCAGCCAGGGACCATGCTAGTTGGAAATGCTATTTGGTTGAGGTCCAGGTCCACCCCGGATTGTAGTACAAAATAAAGTAGAAGAAGAAGTGGGAGACAGGAAGTGATGGCAAAGGCAGGCCTTTACTCGTACTAGCTAGTTTATCTGCTTCCATTGCTCGGGATATCCTTGCGGCCAGGGAACTTGTACATTTTTAGTTCTTCTTTGGATGAAGCTACAATCTGTGGTGGACCTGGATCTAAGTCAACCTGCCTCTTCATCCAACAGTCTTCCTATAGTTACTCACCTTCACCTGATTGAGTTTAATTTTCAAATGTGTACGTCACAGTCGACTCCGTCTTCCCTTACTTTGTTGTCCCTGAATATTGAAGTCGAAGGCTCCAGATAGGTGGCTGTGCTGTAGACCATGCTGTATTTTATCAATGGTATGCAAAGTAGCCTTTATGGCCGCTTTGGCTGTATGCACATAAAATAATAAATTACCCTTCTAACGAATCCATTGACAGAGGCCTCTTGAATAACTTGTACTTCTGGTTTGTACACTCTGCAGTGGTCCGGTAGTTTGAGTGGTATAGACTGATTCTGACCGTCATTCATCGTAAGGCTCTCCATCCATATTGCCAAAATAGGTGGATATCTGACTATTTTCCTCATAAATTCGTCTAGCTTTTCTCTTTGTCTTATTCACTACATTTGCATAAGTAACAAGGACTTGCAGACGTCGGGTCTTCCCAAAATTACTATCCCAACTCTTTGCGTGGTCTTTATTCCTTCGTGCGATCTCTAATCGCTTTTCGACTTTAACATTCATCAGGTTGTTACAACATTAAAATGTTGTTGAATATGGCATTTTTGAGCGTATACCGCCTTTAACTGTAAGTTGCGACAGCTTCTCCTTCAAATTCTTCCTCATGGCGAATTCCAAGTCGTTCTGTATCTTCCTCCCCTTTCAGAATCAGAAAGTTGCGAATAAGACTCATCGAATGATTCCTGATCTACAACAGTTAGTTCACTATTAGGGGATGCATTCAGTTCGTAAATTACACAATTCATAATTGCATCCAAATTCATTTCTTTGCTATTCCTAGGTGCGGAACATGTTACGCTTGTTAACACGCATTTTATAAAAAAAGAAATGGTTCGTATGGCAATAAAAATCGACCATAAGATTTGTCAAATTAAGAAAAAAAAACATTCTACCTAGCTGATGTTAAAGAGACGCCCAGTGATTGGAATTCCAAACACTAATTATAAAAGGCGCTTAATTCTTGTAGGCCCAGTTATCGACGCGCATGAATAGTTGCAGGAGATGATAGATATGTATGTAAATCTATAGCATACTATAGCATATAAATACAGTTACTCTTTTCCTAAAACCCGAGTACCTCCTGATCCGGTTACTCTTGAAACTACAATAGAAAAGAACTTCCAAACGATTGCACACTTAACCACTTCTGTCAAAAATGATTGAATGAAATGCAAATTTCGCTGTATCCGTTTAAGGATTTTCTTAAGTTTATTGTTACATCTTGCGATATTTCTCAAGGAAACACAAGAGCCCCAAGTACCACAGATTGACACAGAGTACCACTTCAGTGCCTTCTTAAAAGCCACAAAATTAGGGGAAGGCATTAACGTCATCATTACCACATTCTGCCCATCAACTCCTCATATGACCCTACCCTAGATCAAAATCAATGGCGTTCCCTTTGTGATGGCTAAAAATTCAGTTCACACCAATTGTCAGCGTAAGTCACACAAGGTGCGCGCTAACAACGGGCACTGCTAAGTGCATTGAACCATCACGCACCGAGGTCTAAATAAGCCTTGTTCATTACGTGCAGCGTAGGGTGAAAAAAGACGACCCCTCGTCCTGTGATCCTGTTCAAGCGGTGCCACACAATTAAAAATGATTTCACAATGTGACATTTAAGTAATTCCGCTGAGCCGCATAACAGGGTCGTATTCGGTTTGCTTGATATTGTTGCCATTCTAGTGCACTTCCCGGCTTTGCTTGAATGCCCTTGCGACAAATCCCCAGGTCATTTATCCTCTCGTCGTCGTTACTGGCACGTCACGTCACTTCACGTCAATCATCGTCTTGTTCGAAAATTCCCTGCTTTTTTTTCCATCCCACTTCTGGGTGCTCTTCTGTTGTTGGTTTATTTTCATTTTTAAAATTTATTTTGAGATTTCTTTTTTCAAAGGCTTAGCAAGGGTTGCTTTTGATGTATACTTAAAATACATGCAAGGGTTGCAGACGATAGAAGCGCAGAGCCAAATGAAACAATAACAAATTCGGTATAGTTTCCAGTAACTGGTAGGATAACAGGAAAAGGCAACAACGTACATATCAAGTTAAATTTGGACAACTGAGAGAGTGTTCTTCACTCAAGGGGTAAGTGGAGAGCTCTGATGGACCAAGGCTTTAACGGAAAAATAAGTACGTAAGTGCTCGAAAGGAAAACAATACACTAAGCCATTTCTAATGCGATGAAACACATGGATTTAGTGAGAGCACGGACAGATGTCTTATGCGTATAATCACATACCCAGAGCTATTGTAACTTGTGAGCCAAATAAATCTATCAGTGTGAAATCTAAAGGATGCGAAACATGCGGGGGATAGGACGATGCGATGTATTGCAAGATATCTGACGTCCGAAAAGATTGTTTTTACTCTTGCTTACCTTTACTACAATAATAATTTACTCCTACGATCATGCCTTATTGGGTCTGTAAGTTATGTGAAAGAGCCTCGGTTAAACTTACTATTCCTACTTATTTATATCATTTAACGTTAACCCCTCGTGTGACATAGGGGGTCAACCACGCCTGCGAGCCACCTTATCGGAGTTCTTGAATGTGGTTGAGCTCCCTCCAACTCATCCCGAACTTGATTCCTTTTCAATTGTTCTGCGCCACGTTTGCTTAGGGCGTCCTGCTAGTCTGCCTACTAAAATAAGCCGATTTAATTGCATGGCGTACATCGCAGAATAGTTGTAGGGTGTACCCAATCCAGTACCCCTTTTTCCTTCGTATAGTAATTTATAAAGGTTCTTGGAACTTTCTCATTCCCATCTCAATTGCTCGGTGGAGATATGTTTCGGCAAAAAATCCTTATGGTATTCACTTTCCAAGTACTTTATATATAAACTAGTACTGTCGCAGCTTGGTTCTATGTCCGATAACATTGCTTTTCAAGATCGGGGGTGGCATTCCAGGCTCAGGCTTTTCAGATTCTGCTGTACACATCAAGTTCGGTGCAAACGTGATTAGTCTAAACCACACTTGAAAGCTGTTCATTTTCTCTACTTCCTGTCGAGAAGATAACGCTCGGGTGTTAGAAATGCTAAGGGCTTTAGTATTCGTTGTATTTACTTTGAGCTCCATTTTGTCTGCTGCGGTATCTAGATCTTGGGCCATCAAATAAATGTGCTTTATCCGATGTGTCATAGTGAATGTGTTTCAGTAAGGTGTCATAGTCCATCGAATTTTCATCCGTCAATGCTGCACAAAGCTTTTCCACCAGCCAATGATCACCACCTCGCTAATATGCACGCTAGACGAACCTCGCTTTGGACCTCGACGCCATTTGACAACTTAGCATTGTACAAGACGTGACACTTACCACCTTCGTGGATTTTCGACACGACGCGACCATTGACAGCTACAGTTTTATGGTACATAGTATATGAGTATGCACATCTTGGGGCAAAAATAAGCCTCCGAAATTACATCTTAATGTAGATATGATTCTATACCTTTGGAGTAGCAACTTCGGTCTATCCAAACAGCTTGCTGAATTTCTCAGTCCTTCCATAGGAAGCCAAAGCCGAATTCGATTTAAAGAGCAATTGTGTTTCTTGTCTCATACGAAGCAAAACATTTGCTTTGTGTATATGGCCCGTCTATGAAGAAGATGAATGATTGAGAAGACTTCAGTTCGAACACTACGAGCTAAACAAAGATTAGCATGAAGTCCGGAAGGCAAACATTTGTTGAATAAACTGATTCAGCTGCATGCAGACCTAGGCTCTAGCAAAGAGGGTCTTTAAATTCGAGCCTCATGTTTAAAGAATGTTAGAAAGACAGAATTTCCTTTTTATACCTAATTGCCCCCAAAGCTGTCAATGTCTATAAGCTAAATGATGTCTCTTCTTTAGCTTCAGGCTTGATCTTGCACTGTTTTGTTTTAGTGCAGCCCAAATTGATTTTTAATGTTCACCAGATATCCAGTTCCATGATTCAAGGATAAGTAATATTAATGGCGTCGGTTAGTAACACTAGCTACGTTACTTTTAACAAAGGGTCCATGCCCATATTGGCAGAAGCTTGTACATTACCGTGGCGGCTGGGGCTGGGACAACTGAAAATCGCTGGCTGGGTGCGATTTCCGGTCCGACCAAAATAATTTTCACGGCCTCTCCCTCTTTCGAGTCACTAAGAAACCTAAAAGAGTAATAACTATCCAAAAAAGCTTCTCAATCTTGGAAGTTTGGAATCATAAATATCCTTTCCACTCACGGGATAATAATAGTACGCACTACACAATTACCACATGTGAAGCTATGCCCTGCTTTCTACGGACTGTAGCGTAACGCATATATACGATAACTCCACTTTAAGTTGTAAGACAATATCACCCCAAGATATTTATATGCTGATCCATTAGCGATTATTGTATTGTTTATATATAGAGGAAATCACTCAATCAACAAACAACATCCGCACCTGAGCAAATCAGTCTCAATACTTCTCTTATTTTCTCTCTATTCTTCCATATACAACTGATTGTGGAAGTGAACTTGAAACTCCTTCGCTAGATGATGATTATAATATAGGATAAAGTTGCAGAAAGTATTCATCACCGATTTCCTTGAAATATTTTACATATTTTACATAATATGCATACAAATTCATATTTTTAATTTATATCATCATATTTCATTATTATCTTTAAGATATGCTTTGTTATGTCGTTTCAGATTCTTTAAAGCATCGGAATGGTTCAATACTTCACGACTCGACACTCAATCAAGGATGTCGGTTGATTTTATTTAATTTCGTACAAAAGCTGTATTTGACATGATCAAAGGAAAATAAAAATATAGTCAAATTCTGCCTAATTCTGGGAAAAGACTAGTAAACTTTTCCTCCATCAAGTTGAATAGTTCCTCATTAGTCGCGTGTATCAGCTTTATCTAAAGCGACATTAAAATGTACTCCTTCGTGTGCTTTTCATGACCAGGCCACTTCTCCAATGGCCGGAAGTATCCATGTACTATGTAATAAGCATACATTTTTCTCTGCGCAAGTTGGAGGGTACCTCTCTAAAATATACCCCTTGGTAAAATCAACCCGGAATGATGACCCAGTAAATTTCACGGAGATGAACTTTATGCCGCAATGAACTACTCTACCTACCCACCTGGGCTTATCAGGTCCCAGTTTCTGCATTGGATGGGTGTGTACGACGATTCCTAGGCTGGGTGTAGACTGTGGAGGTTTAATTCACGATAACATTAATTTCAATTTATTCACTTTCACATCCCCCAATTCCCTGACAATCCTCAGAAAGTCCTCCACTTATGACAGAACACCTGAATGTACAGCACGAGTGGTTGATTTAATATCTTAGCCCAAGTCCACCCCGGAGAGTAGTCTTATGTTGGGATATTCGATGTTCATCGAAGTTGGCAAAACATCGATGTTGAGTGGCCAAATATCGATGTTTAGATGTTAAGCACGGAACATCGGCGTTTGATGTTAGCAAAAGAAAATCCACAATTAATTGCGGATTTTGAATAAGTTTCTGGAATTTTATCATAACGTAGCCATCGCGTGGAAGGACCACCTGTTCATTCTTGGAATTGGTTCATGGGATTTTCAAATGTGTTAATTTGTTTTTTCGAGTACACAGAATGCCTTGAGTTTCTTAGTATTCTTTCATTCTTGGTTTTTGACGAGAATTGTGCTGTAATGATCTGTGCACATATATATCCATGCATATTTTCATTTTGTTCCCCTTTTAAGGAGTAGAGTCTGTTGCTTGCGTTGTGTCCTGTCAAAAAAGTGACAATTCATAAGGCCTTACGGGAGGAACAGATCATCATCAAATGCAGACCACAAATGGAACTCACCACGACGAATGGAATTGGTCAACTCTTAACCAGAAATGAAGTATTACAGAGATAGCCGATTAGCCCCCTAGTTCATCGAATTTGAGTGCCTTTTTGATAGATATTCATGCATTTTTGACTGTTATTCACGAAATAAGGAAAATGCCGTCCTTTGATTGGTCAATTTGGTTTAAGAACACGTTATTAAAAATAAGTGTTAACAGTTTTAAGGGGCAAGAGAGGTAGAAGTTGCGCACCTCTGTAATACTTCATTTCTGCTTTTAACATGCTGTGTGTTTGACAGATGTTTCCATGGAAATTCATTCGGGTGCTACTAATGTGATTATTTTTACAATGTTTTACAAATGAAAGAATACGTTTTGTTTAATTTAAAATTCTTCTTAAATACTTCCTAATAATTCAGGAAACTTTCAATCCGGTAACTACTATTCTTGTGGATTCCAAGCCAACGGATTAATGGGTTTGGGCCTTTAGTGCGAATTATATAAATTCATTCTAAAGCATCGATATTAACGAACATCGATGTCTTGAGTTCGATTATTATCGGTCATTGATGCTCACCTAACGACGTTTTGCGACATTGCACATCCCTAGTTCCAACCATATTATTATTATTAGTTCCTCCAGCACAGCAAATGAAATTGTTACTTAAGAAGTGTTACAATGTTTCAAATTGTTCATGCCGCCAAACTCCATCAAACAAAGCAAAAACTACCCCATGACTAAAAACGGACCTAGACTGTCAGCAAAGCTCTTCAGAAAACCATTTTCCGTGTGGATTGTAATTGTAATTGTGATTGTGTCTCTGGGTCTGATCTCGGCATGCGTCGTGTACGTAACCCAATAACCTCTGACAGCTACTCATATTTATTATGGAAGAGGCAACCAAAAAAGTGTCCCCCTCTCTCCTGAATGACTCAATCGCCTGGAGCAATATTTATGTTTCCTTCGTTCAAGGCCCTAACAACTTCCGACACCAATACACACGCACACACGATGCCTTGAATTTTATGCATTTTCCGGCAAATATTTCGCTCGTTCACCGCTGTCGCCGCCTATAAAATCACGTCATCTTGTCATTACTCTTATCAAATCAACATGTCATTCCGTACGCTGCATGTTGCTGTGTAAATAGCCTCTTGTCGAGCTGCCTATCTGTCTGTCTGCCGACTGTGGGACTATTTATCTGCGGAGTTGAGTCAGAGCTCAGCGAGAAGAAAACGAGCCGCACAGCCACCACGCACCATTGGCACTCCTCGCGCATCCATTCGTGGCAGCGTACGCAAGCGACAGCCCAGCCAGGCGGCGGCAGCGGCGGCAAAACATCAAAGCCTGCCATCATTTGGCACATAAACTCAACCTTTCGCAACATTAAACGCTGCCGGCTGTCAACTCGGTTGTGTAACTACTGCCGTCGCTCGCTTCTTGTCGAAAAGTAACAAACAGCCAGACGATTCCGCTGTGAATTGTCGACTGGTTTACACTCGATGTCTGGGCCTGTGAGCTGCGGAGTGGCCATTTAACATGGGGGCCTTGCCAAAATGTGGCAGCAGTTACACCCAAATCTCGATGCCACGTGGTGACACATTTCCAAATTTGCAACAAGCCACCTTTGTCGGTGCACGACAACGAATGACTTCCACTTGGAGCGACTTGCTCCCTGAAAAGACCACCAAGAGGTCGATGGTCTGCATCGGTACGTACGTACACACATCCAATGGCAGAGGAGTCTTCAATGGCACATTAACCTGCTGGAGTGGGCAACTGTAAGGCAAATAATGAACGACTCAATTAAGTGCATTCAATGGAGGAACACAATTAGGTGGCAAGTCGGGCGGCGACTAGAAGACCAGACAGCCAGGTAAAGTGAAGAAGGTACACACATTGTACACGGTACATGGCACATGGCACATTCGTTTGCGCAACATCATGTGGGAGGGCGCAACTAAAGGAAATATCTTCATTTACTTGGCCCCATGTTGCTGGATGATATTCTGAGGATGGCAGTCACAACTGGGTGTCCCGTGTGTAGGTTAAGCCAAACATGGTGCTTGATGCTCATTCACTTCTGCCAATTGTTGTCGGGGAGTGTTGCAATGTGGGAGCTGGTTTATTGTTCACCATGGCAGGACATTTGTTTCGTTTGCTTCTGCTGTTTCCGGCATTTGGTGTCCGATATCATTTGTGCTTCCACCAACCGAACGGGCGATCTTTAGTTGTATTGAATGTTGTAATATTGATCTCAAGTTGCGTTGAAACGCGATTTAGTTTATCGCTTGAGTATATTTGCATGTACATAAGAAAAGAAGTTGTTTTATGTAATGGAAAAATCTGCACATGCTATTGCAGCGGATACACACTTCCACGACGCATATGACATCCAGCGAGGTATCCACATTTTTCGTTCGTGTGCAATTCGATACCAATTGAAGCAGCACGCTGTCAGAGTGAGTCTGGCGTATGATAACTTACATATGCGCATGCATGTGACTGGAGACTTCTTTCTCATCCAATGCAGGTTAACAACTTACAAACCTATATACATACGTACAAGCACAACTCAGCCCCCTGACGGGAGGCAGTGGCTTCTGTGGTTGGTAACGCAACATGACGATGATTACGTACTCCCATTGTGGCCCCTTCCTGAGATAGGTACACATGTTTCTTTGGGTGTAATAGCAATGTCAGCACCCATCACGAGCAGATGACATTTTCTATATGTGAAAGAAAATTTCGTCAACCAGATATTTCCCTCGTTTCCAATATTCTCGTGTAGCCGAGAAGGTACAGCCATGATATGTGTGGCTTGTCGCACTGCCTGCAGGAGTAACATAAGGAAGTAGGAGTACAAAATGTCTAGAGATGACATTTTTGACAGCGGCATGAAAATCAATTTGCAATACGTCAATCGTGTTATATTTTTTTTTATGCTGTCAGTGTTTTTTGGGGGAGGAAAAATAACATGACAGCTCGATGTGACACATTCCCTGGGACGACGATGTTGTGTGGTCTTGTGGTAGCGATAGTAGTGATGGCGATGGAGATGACGGTAGTGGTGGGGTTTTCGTTGTATTGCTTGACATGTCTCCAGCATTTTACTATGACGACGGAATCTACATTTACATCCTCCTTCTGTACTGCATCAGCAGTTGGTTTGGCATTGAAACGTTGAAGGATGGCGGGATTGGGTTGGAGAGGAGATCATAATTTGTGCTAGACTTTCTTAAAATGGGACTGACTGTCTGTCAGGGCTGTCAAGGGTGTTCGCTTTTAATTGGTAATAGATGACATGTTTGGAATGAACTGTGTCATTTTTTTGCAGTCAGGGTTTCTTTGAATGGGATCGTTAACTGCGAGAGTATGTTCTGTAAGCGCGTGACTTCAACAAGATGTGGAGTCTAAAGCGAATAGAGCAATGCAATATTTTTTTGATGAATGTTGTATTTTTGCTCACTGGATACACACATTCATAAGTTATCTGGTAATTGCCCGACTCAGTTTGTCAAAAGTTGACAGAAACAAAAATACGTATGGAGAAAATACATAGTTTGGTGAGACCATTTAGTCTCAGCGACTACATCTTGATCAATGAATGAGAGCATACATGATCAGTATCATTAATACAACAGTGCTCTTACCGCGTAATGAAACAATTATTTAAAAGCAATGAACATATTGTATGGTGCAATTCTACACCCATGCCCGTACACAATGACTGCCAGCCTAGCATGGATTGCCGACTTTCCTAAAATCCACCAACCTAAAGTTGTTAGTAAAAATACAGAAACTTACGTGAATAGGTGTTACAGGGGCAATTTAAACAAATGCATCGGAGGACTTAGAGTTTCTATTGTATATTCTTCTATTTGATCACTAAATGCCGACAACTGTTTTATAGAGTGCCATTAGGATCATCCAATCCATGGGCTTGATCCCAAGATCTGCGGATCATGAAAGTATACTGAGTCAAATTATTCAAAATGGACTTCTTATTCTCCTTATGGCGCTACAATCCGGAGCAGACCAGGGCAGACCCAACATGCCTCTCCAGCCGGCCCGATCTCTCGCCAGCTGTCTCCAGTTTCGCATACCAAGCCGGCTGAGGACCCCATCAACTTGTGTGCGCCACCTTGTACGTGGGTGTCCACAGTTGTCCCATAGGCTCAGAGGCGAAGATTCTTCTAGCCGGAGCAAAGTTGATCATATGCTCTACATGGCCTAACCATATTAGGCGTTGGATCCGCAGGCACCTGGCCAGATTCATGTCGCTGTACAGTCCGTATAGTTCGTGGTTGGACCTTCTTCTCCGGATACCCTCATCGCAAAGGGGACCAAAAATCGCGGGAAGAACTTTTCTCTCGAAAATACCAAGAACCTCTTTATCCGCTTTGGATATAGCCCATATCTCTGCGTCATAGAGCAGGACGGGGATGATCATGATCTTACAGAGTCAACTTGGTCTTCTGAGGGAGGACTATGTTGCTAAATTGAAAATGCACTGCCCATCTGAGTTCCTGATCACAGCACTCGAGGAAGCAAGTGATATTACCATTCTAATTAATATTCAAGCCGTCAATTAAGCAATTTCGGTAACAGAAATTCAGTCCCAGCTGGTCATAGACTGCTGCGAGCGCAAGGTTCTTAGAACACGGCACTCGATTACTCAATGGTGGGTCCCTGAGCATAGTTCAAAGCCGGCAATTAGGCAGATAAATTTACTAGGTATGGGGCAGCTTCGACCCCTTCCATGACAAGCTTAGGAACAAGGGAATCCTACGCCTTACCTCTTCCAGACGTCGCGAAGAAATTTGATAAAAAAAATCATAGAGCTGGCAAATGAAAGATGGAGCTCTCAAAACAACTGTTAGATCATTGGAAACTATGGCCCAAGTTCAATAGTGCAAGAACCGAGAAACTCTTGGAATGCGAAAAGTAGACATGGATCGTAGTTGGAGCGCTAACTGGCCATAACCATCTGAAGTACTTCATATCCAGAGGCTGTACTGATGAAGAAAAGTAGGATACTCCCTACTACCTTTGCCAGTCCCCGTGTCTCTGTCAGTTGAAATATAGAACACTGGTAGAACACTTCCTCCACGACCTCCAGGAACGAAGATATCTCTAACCTATATTTTCAAAAATTATTAGTATTTCGGGATGGCTGGACAACGTACGGTCAACAGATACGAGGCAGAAGGGAAGAGGAAAATATTCCCCCTATGGGCTTCAGAATGGGTCCAACAGGACTAAAGTGGAACCTGGCTTGTGAGAGTTACATAAGACAGTACCTTCCGTGATCATTGATCATGAGAGAGCAGCAGCAATAAATTAACAACCCACAGTCATCCCGTGACAATACTGAATCGTTTGGCAGTGTCCTCAACCAGATGGTACCCTTCCCTGCAGAATTCATAAACGGTAGCAGTTTTTTGAATATGGAGTTCTAGAATAAAGCCGCATTTATAGAATTTTCAATTAAAATTGTTTGTTTCCGTTCGAACCTCGCGTCTGCCCACTAACGTAACCTAACCCAGTAAGAGTCTTAAACTGGGGCAAAAGTAGAAAGCGATACATGCTTAATTCCAGTGCGATCTTTTAATACTTGGCTCTGGTAAAATAGGGATTACTATACACACATATATGTAATATCTCCTTCTTGTTCCTAACTTATAATATATGATGATTCGGCTGAAGCCGAAGTCGAATGTTTTGCCGAAGGTGATCTTTCGAAGCCGAATGTTCGGTCGGACTCTAATTATGATAGACATATGCATAACTTATATTTAACTATTTGATCAATCATTTTAAATGACTAATAAATGAAGGAGACAACTGTTGAAACCTTTTATTTCAGTTATGTTACATATTTCTAAGATTTTTGAACTAGAATTTCAAAGTAAATATACATCGATTTTAGACAAATTAACATTTTTCAGCCCTCCTGCTGACATGATATTTAGCCAGATGCCATCAAGTTCGCACACCAAGTTGCTTGAGGTCCTTCTCCACTCGTATGCGCCATCGGTTTCATGAGCATCCTCTATTTCGTTGTCCCACTGGTTTTGAGTCGGAGACTCTTCCGGCTGTACAGTACAGTTCGTGTTTAAATTTTCTTTTCCAAAAACTGTCATCACAAAAATATCTAAAGATTGAACGCAGAAACGTTCATTTGGCAATAACAAGGGCTTCTTGCTTAAGATCGACCATGTTTTTTCCGCGCCATAAAGGGGATCCCAATCAATAGATTTTTTATTTAATTCGAACCATTATAACTATTCAAGAATATTCCTTTAAAATTTCAAGTGAAAATTTCAAAAACTCTTGAAGATTTAGCCGATTTGTGATTGTAGGTACGTTTTACACCTAAGAATTTGCTTTTCATAGTAAACGCGTTTTTCTTGAAACAACGTTTTTACGAATGGCGCGTGAGGTTACTATTAATCCAATCGGTTCCAATTTTAATACGTTATTCTATACATATATAGCTCCTAGTTCATACCATAAATCAAATCGATGAAGATCTTCTTTACTTTTTAACTTGATTCGTGGCTGAAAATAAAGCGTTTTTCAAAAAAAAATGTCACAGGTTCGCTATTTTGTTAACTTTTGTGCAAGATAAATAATACTATTTCATACCAGAGCAAAACATGTACTCTTTCTAATCCCGTTGGAATTTTTGGTTTCAGATGTTCCAGTGAGCGAAATTCACATGCCCTGCCGGAAAGAAGGGCTTTTGTTTAATCACAAAAAACAACAACAAAAAAAAATGATGTAACAATTTTTTCTTCAATTGAAAATTGTAATAATACAGTTAAGTTACTTTATGTATATATGCATATGTATGTAGTTTAGCTTAAGTTTAAGGTAATATGTTAGGCAGTATATACATTTTTTAATAAAACAGTTAATTTATTAAGTTTTTTGGATTTTTTCTTAATATTAAGCTGTACATTCAAATTGAATTTCATTTCGTTAAACAGGCATTGTTAGGTTAAGTTGAAAGACATAGTTTAATATTAAGTTGCCTGTAAATTAAAATAGACTCATTCTAGTCCAAGCATTTTTATCTACTATGTAAGCATATACGTAATGAATTGATAAATAAAAGTGCAGTAAAAAATGCCGATTATAGAAAACCCCGGATCGATTGCGGAGGGAAAATGTTCGGATACATTTCTTTTCCTATTATCCTATTATTCCTATATGTCCTATTATTGAAAACGCATACCAGAATGAGCGGATGTCGGTAGAGTAGTGTTATAAAAATGCTAGATGAAGAAATTCATCCGCAGTCCATACATTTTGTGACGTTTTCAATCCGAATCAATTGAGTTGCTGCAACAGAAAGTATATTTCTTATTTTAAATGAACAGAAAATAATTTACTTTTATTTTTAGAAAAACGAACAATACGAAAACGAATGTATCGGACATGGACAAAAACTTCACCAAGAAATACCCTGAATTTCAGAGAATTTAGAAACATTTTCTTCTCGGTTTTGCCTCACATCTGATAAGTTCAACTGCGGAGATTCCAAAAACTCTTCAACTTAATTAATTTATTCTCGCGTTTGTATGTATTTAACATCAACTTTGTAACAAATGCGTATGTTACGCAGTGCAGCGCCAACATTATTAATCTGGACAGCTTTCCATGGAATATAATGGAGCTGTCTAGATCCGAAACAACACCTTCACCAAATTTTTCAAACGTCGATAGTTCGTTCTATGATGTTTCGAACTTGATGCAACCAAGTCTATATTAGACCTACTTCTTGGGTGGTAGTTACGCCGCCATTTTCTCAGTGGTGGGATAAGCCATGGCGACAAAGAATATCCAGCATCTCCTATTTTAAAGTTAGTTGTTACATTATTGTGATATACATACATATACATGTACATAAATGTATGTATGTACGTAAAGTGATGAAATAAGAATCTTGTAGAATCTTTTAAGTAGAATGATGAACGTCTCGATAGATTATCTACGATCTTCTTCTTATTATTCAACGAATTTCTCTGGAATCATTTTCATCCCCTTCTAAATTATATGCTATAATAGCTATCCATAATCTACTTAATTTCACATTTTAGGTGAATATTCTTCAAAAGAATTCAAAACAAACACGAAAATTCAAAACTGACAGAAAACAGCTGATGGATTATCCGACGGATTCCATAATAGGGTTGAACTAGGGTAGGATGCAGTTCAGATGAATTCCCTCCGCAGTCAATACGGTATTTTCTATAATCGGCATGATAATGTTAGCTTGGTCTTGCGAGAGAAGGTTCTAATACTCAATTGCCCAAAGAAACAGAGATTGGCTGCAGTTATTCTGCGTTTAATCACGGTGCTGGTGTTGATCGTTCTGTTTACTTGGTAGCGGAGTTAGACGAAGTCCTCCATTACCTCGAAACTATAGCTGCCTACGGTGACGTTTTAGCCGAGTCATAGAGGACAAGTTGTAGGAGCAGTTATTTTCAAAATTCTACCCGGAGGAATGTTGAATCGTGTTACTTTTGTAACTTTTCCATTGTTCACCAGCAATGGAATAAACAACATATTGGAAGTCAAAATAATGGAGTAGTGTCAGTCTTCCCCACACAGCTGTTGCGACCTTTGGCACTCCAATTGAAGGGAAGCGATAAATTACCATAGTCGTTTCAAATTATCACTCATTACCAGATTTGTGTCTGCAAACGAAACATTCTGAAAGCTTCAACAGAAACAAACAGATCAACACATTCCGTACGCCAAATGTATTTTAGAATATCGCTCAATTTCATTTCCTGACACAGGAATCCAACTTTATAGACACTCGCGTACGTTGTAAATTTACACGGTGAAAAGAGGATTTGCGAGTTTTCCTTTGAACTGATTTCACTTTCTCATCATTCACTTTCTGCACCGCAGCACAACAAATTACTCACAAGCGTGTTAGGCAAATCACCTATCCACCTGAAACATGCACACACACACAAAAAAAGCGAAGAGAAACGAACGTAATCAACATCAAACGCGCCAACCGAAAACCTTGAAGAATGACTGAAATGAAAATGAATAACCAGAAAATTTGTATCTGCCGCCGTGGAACATAAAACATCCCCGAAAAGAGAGCGCCTGAAAAACACACATAAATCCACCTCCTCCAACAAGCCCCAGCTCCGCCGGGCTCCGATGAAGGCTGTATTAACCAAAACAACAGTCGGTCCTCTAAAACGACAATAGTCAACAGCTTTGGATCGGCTTGGCCTGTCTTGGCTCCAAGGAAATTGGCATCGCTGACTGACTGACGGCAGAGTAATAAGCACTACAGTGGTACCTCTGGAGGGGCGGAGTGGAGCACGGATGGTGTAGCGTGTAGTGTAACGAATTCGCGAGGTGGCTCTGGATGACGTCTGTTCATACGGTATGCTGATACCTGCCCACACCACATCCGTCAAATTCTTTGTGTTTCATCTTGTTTGGAGGCTTTTTGCAGCGCAGCAACGTTAACAAATTAAATGATAAATCTTCCGTTCAAAAGGTTGGTATTTCTTGGTTTTTCTCTTGTGAATTGAGGAACCACCCTATCCACGAACACGAAGTGAGTGTTTACGTGTTCTCGTGCGTTTCTTGACGAAATAATGGCATGTGAAATGGCAGTGAATAATACTTTTGACAGATGGGGGCGATTAATCATCCCCTGTTGTAAAACGACTGTTGTAATGGTAGATGGGCATTTTCCTGTGCTGTGTGGAATAGGGTTCATTATTTATTGCGAATCATTTGGTGATTCTTGTTGTTGTTGGGCCCGGCCGGAGCCATTGGGGGAATGAAGACGAAGGTCTCAGTGTTTTGTGTGCCATTACGGTGAACGAAATGACTGACAGTGAAAGACGTTACTTGACACTGAGCAATTAGTCATTTTTACAAATGGATTGGGCTTAGTAAGGGGGAGGGGATTGCCTGTCAGATATTCAATTATATTCACAGAACGATCTTACAGTGCCGAACGTCAATTTGCAGATAGATAAATGACAAGAAGGTTGAAGAAGGACAACGCTCGTACTCATATAGAAATGGTTCGGATGGTATTGACGTTGTGTTCGTTGTTCATTTTGTGGTTACTCAAGGATAGTCTATGAACAGAAGGAGACCATTGAAGCCCCACATATGTATATGAACAAATAAAAGGGGCCTTCCAGAAAAAGTATACAGTACATTACGCTTATAGGGAACTCCAAGATGCCCGACATTTTCTTTATTTTAACCGAGACTTTCTTATATCCGATGATAAGGTATAGAGTAGAAGGATATAAGAAAAAAGTCTCTTTTACGAAAAAATTGCAAGAACAATTTTTCTTGCACGAGAAAAAAAAAACCCTGTACAGGCAATGAAAGCGGGGACTTCTAACTTAACTGCAAATTGTTGCGCTTTCTGCGATAAAACCGGACTTGATATTTTCGCACTTCTTCAATAATCATCTTAGATTAATTGCTTACAATTTTGTCAAGCATTTTAAGTTTTTATGCCTTTACTGTGACTATCGTCTTCAAGGGTTTTTTATTAATTATTTTAAACTTTTCAACGTTTTATTTCTTCCTATGTTTCTAGTCTTGTCTCCAATGTTGTTATTTTTCATTCCATTTTCTGTAATAGATTAACTCCGAATCCATTTTTTCAATCTAGTGCCATTTTTTTGCTCGCTTACAATTTGAATGTACTGAAAAGTGTCTATTTCAAAAATGTTTCTTTAACATTATATGGAAGATAGATGGTTGGTGATATAACAATGTTTCTTTTATCCGGGTTTTTCTTATAAACGATATAATTTACATTCGTATATACCGGAACGGGCATGGTGTTTTTATTTGTTTTCTTTTACATGAGTTTTTCCTTCAAGCGAGTTCCTTATAAGCGCAATGTACACTACCACGTTTTAAACAAGATGTGATTTTGCATTGATTCATCATGTGTACTGATGAGGAATGGTATTCACGACTAAACTGATAGATACACAGTCGTATTCAAAATTGCCTACAGGTTCACAAAAATGTGGCTGAAGTTTACTAATACTTTGTACATGGTGAACAGTCTGAATCTGCTGTCATATGACAGAAAAGCAAAAAACATTCAACAAGACTTCATAACAACGTGATCTGGGGGTCCATACTGATCGTCATTAAATAAAATAAATTATTTAATACAAAAAATATAAAAATATAACAACGTAATGATTAAAACGTTAGATAGATAGATAGATATTTTTTCAGATTCTTTTTAAGTGTACATGGTTTGAGTTACCACACATTATCTTACACAGAGATTTGATACCTAATTGCATTTTTCTACTGAATTTGTGATTATATTTGTTTCAAAAGATATAATGAATGAAAAAATTAAGATTTGAGGAAAAAATAGTTCAATAAAAAAACCTCATTTAAGTTATGATTAAATCGTTGAACGGGTGAAGAGGTAGGAAGTCGAAAAATACAGCCATCTTGTGTTAACTATACAATTATTTGGCCATTTGCAATAAATAAATTGCTTCGTTTAATTCTCTGGCAGCGATTAGTTATTTCACTTACTTGGTAAGCCCAATATGATTTTAAGTCACCATCAAGCGTCTTTGCCGGATCGTCCTGTTTGAGATCTCAATGACTAGTTTTTCTTGGATCCCTTTTAAAGCCCCTGATAATTGAAAGCTATATAATCATTTATTATGATGAAAAAAAAAACACTTCGTCTGGTGGTTTCTTGGGGTCTACGCATAAATAAATGGATTAAACTGTTATAAAGTGAAATAGTCGGAATGCTCAAGCTTCATATTCACACGGCTATGAGTTCTGGATTGAAAAAAAAATTGTCGATAGCTAAATTATGTCATATTTGCTTGAGTAACAAACTTACTTTATTACATCTTATACCTTAACAAATATCAGAAACTCTTAGTCATATATGAATTAGAGAGACCTATTAATCTGGGCTGTTCGGACGTGTTTCCTCAGTTTCAGCTCGGGAATAGCTGACACGATTGGTGATATCATGATCGATTTATTTCTCATGGCCAAGTACTCGAGTATTACCTTTCACGTCAGAATGGCTTCAAGAGTACGTTTGTTCGGGCTTTGTAGTATATACTCATAAGTGTGAGGCCTCCAGTATTCTGATGAGTACTACTTATGATAGATTGCACAGTGACATAGAGAAATTTACATGTAGAATTATAAACTCTTAGAAAACAAAACCTGCCAAGGACTTTGCATTTCCACGAAGCTCAAAACTTTCCTGGAATAATACTACATTTCCACCGAATGAATTTATCGTGAATGCGATGGCCTGAATTTGATGAATTCTTACTGAAACCTAAATACGCCGTTTCCTTTGAGTTTAAGTGATTTAAAATTACATTGACTGTCAATTTTCAGATCATTAGCTTTCAATTTACACTTCCCGACAAAACAATTGGCCCTGGCTCTCAATTTTTAATGACCGCCAAAAAAAGCTGTCTGTTGACAGGAAATAAAAGTGTGAGAACACAAGAAAATGGAGAGAGATAGAATGATAAAATGAACACCAACATGACCAAAATGAACTTAAGTTCACGCTGTTGGTTTGTTCGGCTTGGAAACCTCTCACGGGCAGATGGATTCGGGGAGAATTTTACTAGATTTTATATGAAATCGATTGATTTCGATACCTGCATCATGTACGGCTCAATCTAGTAGATTAGGACACATTTTTGATGAAATCTATTGATTTCGTTCGGTGGAAACGTGGTATGAATGTCTATTCTCCGTTAATCGAGTACAGTGGATTCTCCCTCTCTCCCTTTCGCCATATTTTACATACATTTCCCTCAATTTTCCACACAAAAACCTCTCTCTAAGTCAAACTCTCTCTAACTCGAACAAATTACGGCATCCCGTGACAATTCGACTTAGGGGGAGTCCACTGTATTTTATCAACCTTTGAATAGAATGATTCATCTTGAGTTCGGCCTTTTTGATTCAGATGACCATTCTCTACTAAATTTCAACTTCACTCAGAGAATCTTTCTCTTAGTACAAATGCAGTGGAGTCAAAATCACATTCACATGCTGAAGGTTTCCTTTCCATTAACTTCTACATTTCATCATCTGTTCGCACTTATTTACTTACAGTGAATGAAATATTCACTTTGCACTCATTTTATAATCAAAATGCGTATCATGGTACATTTTCGGTACTTTAAGTTAATCCACCCCACCTTCATTTCACTTCCATAGATCATTCACTTCGAGGCAGGGGAAAAAGTCAAAAAAATTAGAAAACATCTGTCAAAGTTGAATGTTATTAAAAGAGTTTTTATCCTTGGCACTCCTTGCTTTCAGCTCCACATTCATTCACTTCTCTTCTACCCATTCATCCTCAGCAATCGTTTGAGCTGTTTTTTTTTCTCAGTTTTCCTCCCTACTACTCACTTACTCACTCGCTTTCGAACGGACATCCTAACAAGCCCACCCACACAAACTCACACATAAAAAATGTATGTCAAGACGACTGACAGGAACAGATCCTTTTCTCGGAATCTTGGGCTTATGCGGCATCCATCATCCTGTCGTTATGGGTCGTTGAAACGAAATCTCCATACATTTTTCTCTTCTCCTGTTCTGACGTTTTCACTTTTTTTCCTCTTGTTGCCCAACTTTCTTCGCCTGAGCCGTTGTTGTTTTTGCTTAGCCGTGTACAGCATGTACACTTTTATTTGGAAGGAAGGAAATATTGCCACAGAACGTGAGGAAGGTTCACGAAAATTGCTGCTCTATTGTCTGAGGGTGCAAAAATATCAATGGTGGAGGAGAAAAACTGAAGCAAAAATAATAAATTAAACACAAGGAGTCGTTTTCTTATTGATTTATCCTTGTGATTGATATCTGCTAATGAGAGTGATTTATCATTGGTGCTTGGTGTGAGAGATGGTCTTCTGGTGGTATTGGCTTCCATTTAGTTGCTGACGGGATAAATGGCGGGAAGTCAAAAAGGATGCCCCACAGATGAGGGAAGGAAGTGTGATGTCCTGGTGCTGTCTTCTTGATGAATGGTGAAATTGGAAAAGTTGATGTTGATGATGTTGGGAGATGTTGAAGTATAGTGCTTTGATTAAGACTTTGAATATCTATGATTTGTATTCGGAATGTTGATTTTTGATGATTCTATTGAATGTATGAAATATTCTACGAACAAAAATTAAAAAATTAGTAGTTTGTACTTACAGTTTAGCTTTAATTTGTGCTTGTCGTGATAAATACATGAATTAGATTACTATTACGTATGACAACCTTAATCTGGATCTGAAAAAAAAAAACAATTTGAAAATTATGTAGAGTATGTAATGTGTGTGTAAGGGATGTCGCAAAATGCACGCAAGATTTGAATGAAATGTAAAACACCGATTTTAGTCTTTGGATTGTTATTTTTATTGAATCATAACGTGAATAGGGAAGTGTTATTTATGGAATAAAATATCGGGTAATGTC
This sequence comes from Eristalis intricaria, assembly GCA_964034865.1. NCBI lineage: Eukaryota > Metazoa > Arthropoda > Insecta > Diptera > Syrphidae > Eristalis > Eristalis intricaria. Next base: position 13,845,875 of record OZ035877.1, read on the forward strand.
AACATCTAGCTCCAGTGACTCGATGGCGTAGTTGGAAATGTGCCTGCCCTTGGTTAGTGGGGTCGTCGGTACGAATTCGAGCGAAAGCAATGTTAGTTGTCAAATCTGGCCCAGTCACCAATTCACGCCACTGTGACTCGAGTGGTGGTATCACTGTGGTTATCACAAAGGACCAAAATGGTCTAAGTGTGCAGCCCGGCTACCCAACCTAACCTAACATAGCGCCACGAACACACGGTAAAGTTGGCATTTTAAAAACACCCAATGCTAATGTTTATTTCATCGCTTAGTGTGATTATCCTCGAAAACCAGGATCTACGTACCTTGATGTTCAACAATCCATTCCATATGCTTGAAGACACAGATGCCGGGATTTTCATTGACACTCTCACGTACTGCTTTGATATTGGCATTTGAACATTTTTTTGATAACCAGTGTACTCAGCATCTCATACTGATCCAGTCTCCCTGAATGTTTTAGTTAATCCCTTCACAGTTCACGAAGTTAAAATGCCATTCCGTATCTCGATTCTCAAAATCATCCGAATGACTACTAACTACTAACACAAAAGACCTCGACATAGCAACACGAAATAACTCGACAAATGTATAAATTTAGCGCGAGAATAAGTAACAAAGGTTTTTTGGATTTTGAAAGTTTTCATGTCGAAACTTATCTTTTCGATTTGCTGCAAACTACCCTCATTCGCCAAATTTAGTTTCGATTTCTGTGTTTTGCAATTCACATTGTTTTTTTTTACATTTCTGTCGAAAACATCCTTGAAAAATATCGAAAACATGTATCCGCTTCTTCTTTATTTGGCGCTACAGTCCGGGATGGACCCGGGCCTCTACCCAGAAGACTCTCCAAACTCTCCAGCCTCCTCACTGGGGCCAGTTGCCTCCAGTGTCACACGATAAGTTGGTTGTGGTCCTCCTGCACCTGGGTGAGCCATGGATAGCGTTGTGCTGGAGTTTCGGCGTCGAAAACTCTTCGGGCGGGAGCTGTGTTATTCATAGCCTCTACATGGCCTAGCCATAGAAGGCGTTCGATCAGTGGACATCTGATTAGGCTCATGTCGCAGCCAGTATATGATCGTGGTTGATTCTTCTTCTTCTTTATTTGGCTTTACAGTCCTGGGTGGACCTGGGCCTCAACCAACAAGCCTCTCCAACAAGCACGGTTTCTGGCTAGCTGTCTCCAGTGTTGCACGCCAAGTTGGTTGAGGTCCTTCTACACCTAGGTGCGCCACCTTAAACGCGGGCGTCCTCTGTTGCGTTGTCCCACGGGTTCGGAGTCGAAGACTCTCCGGGCCGGAGCTGAGTTGCCCATACGCTCTACATGACCTAGCCATCTTAGGCGATCCAACGCCGAAGACGCCTGACTAGACTCATGTCGCTGTACAGCCCGTACAGTTCGTGGTTGAATCTTCTCCTCCAGAAACCGTCAACGCAAACAGGACCAAAGATCGCACGCAGAGCTTTTCTCTCGAAAATACCAAGGACTTCCTCATCCGCTTTTGAGATTGTCCATGCCTGCGCGCTGTACAGCAGGACTGTTATAGCTGCCCATTGTGACGCTCTGTCCAAGATGTCGATGTTGTGTGTCCTTTCTTGATGATAGCATATACTACGTTTTGCCCTCATTCACCGCTAGACCAATTTTAGCCGCTTCCTCCTCAATGCCACCAAACGCCTCATTGACGGCTCGCTGTGTTCTGCCAATCACGTCAATGTCATCCGCGTATGCTAGCAGTTGTACGGACTTCTGGAAGATCATGCCTCTAGTGTCGGCGTGTGAGTCTTGCACGATCTTCTCCAGGATGATGTTAAAGAAATCACATGGCAGCGCATCGCCTTGTCTAAAACTTTTTTGACATTGAAGGTCTCCGTGAGTTCGTTACCGACCTTGATGGAGCAGCGAGAATTCTCCATCGTCATCCTGCACAACCTGACGAGTTTGGCAGGAATGTCAAAACTAGACATGGCGTTGTATAGCTCGCCAAAAAGGTGGTGAGTGTGTAAATCTACATTTCTTGGGTCTTTTCCAGGATCTGCCGTAGTGTGAAAATCTGGTCGATGGTGGACTTCCCTGGCCTGAAGCCACACTGATATGGACCTATCAGGTTATTTATAAACGGCTTCAAGCGAGTACACAAAACGGCAGAGATCTTGTATGCGATGTTCAGGGGACTTATCCCTCTATAGTTGGCGCAGTCAAAGGGGTCTCCTTTCTTGTGGATCGGGCAAACGATACTGAGATTCCACACATCGGGCATGCTTTCCTCCGACCATATCTTACAGATGAGCTGGTGCATGCGCCTAACCAGATCATCTCTAGCTGCCTTAAAGATTTTAGCGGACAGTCCGTCCACACCGGCAGCTTTGTTAGACTTCAGTCTTGATATTGCTATCTTGACCTCGTCTAAGTCGGGGGGACGGAATTTTCGTCTATCAGCGCCCATATTGAGTGGGACATTCTGCCTGACAGCGGTATTGGTGTGTGCTAGCCTACAATCGTTGTCAAACTATGGGTTCCTTCTAGGTGGTGCCGTAAAACCCAGCACATCAGTGGCAGCATCTTTGATGGCTTCTTGACAACGTCTCCAATCTTCTTCGATTGGTTCCGCAAGTAGCGACGAACTTAGAGAGAGATCCGGGAGACCCGATCGGCAAAGATCCCTGCAGTCCGTTGCGATTGTATCTTTCCGACGTCAAACCGTGGTGACCTTTCTCGACTCCGTTGATCCCTTGATATCAGAGTTCTTTACTTGGCTACAACATGGAAATGGTTCGAGTCGATATTGGGTCCTCTGAATGTTCGGACATCAAGAATGCTGGAGGAGTGCCTGACGTCGATCGCAGCATGATCAATCTGGTTGACGGTTGATTAATCAGGGGACTGCCAGGTCCCTTTACAGAGAAGTTACGTCCCGTGACAAAGTCCACTAGCCTGAGTCCGTTATCGAATGTGTTGTCGTGCAGGCTGTGTTTCCCGATGACATTGGCAAAGATGTCTTCCTTACCCAGCCTTGTATTGAAATCTCCTAGAACGATCTTGGTGTCGAAGCTGGGGCACTGATCGTAAGTCCTTTCTAGGAGATCATTGAAGTCATCCTTGCTGTTGTCATCTTTGTCCTCTGTCGGGGTGTGGGTGCAAATCAGGCTGATGTTCCTGAACTTAGCCTTGATGCGGATTGCTATGGGGCGCTCGCTTTTACAGACAAAGCTTAAGACTTTTTGCCTAAGTCTGCCTCGAACAACAAATCCACATCCAAATAAGCGCCTGTTCCTGTTGCAATCACCGTAGTAGATGTCGCAGTTTCTCATCGTCTTCGTAATGTCTGCTTTGCAGCAGTCCAGGGCATCCGCGAGTTCTTCGACTGCACGTGGTCTGTTAAGGGACCTAACATTCCACGTGCAGAACCGAAAATCGTTGTTCTTGTATCGTTTGCTGGGGCGGCAACATTAATTCCGTCCGTATCCGAGGCAGTTGGTTGTCTCTGAACCATTAAATTTTTACGTGATGAGGGAGTTAACCTCACGCACAACCCCCAACCTGGAGGGCAGGCCCTATTCTTTAACCCTCGGGCGGAGGTTCCGGGTTTATCCGGTGTCGGTAACCTCGGTGAGGCTGTGAGCTCCGCCATTGTCCCTAAAACTATAGGGATCTTCCGCCGCCATCTCAATTCCAAGCGCCCGACCTGGCCTTGAAAGCACCTTCTAGACTCGTGCTCCGAAAATGTCGAAGTAGCTCTAGAAGAACTGCGCACCAGGTAGCTCCTTCTAACTGGAGTTTCGGATGCCGCCGTTGGCCAGACAGTTTGCCAGCTCCTCCGCTGCCATCCATGAAGAGAGATGAGCCCTGGTACAGGCACACTCTCCCCCCTCTCTTGTCTGCGTCCCACGGGGGTTGCTTACCCCATCTTCGATCGAAGGGGCTCGGCTCCCAGATTTCGTTCGATAGACGCTTGTGCCTGCATGAGACGCCATATCAACGCTATCAAAGAATATACCAAAGGCTTCCTCATCCCCTTTAGAAATTGTCCATGCCTACGCTCCGTACATCTGGGATCATCAAGACCCTATATAACATCAACTTATACGGTCGAGAGATGGCTCTATTACTCAATTGCCTCTTGAGCCCGTAGAAACAGCTGTTGGCAAACGTTAGTTCGGGTCTGATCTCGGTACTGCTGTTGTTCGTTTTGCTATTTACTATTGACTACCTCGACTAAGTTATAGCTGCCCATTGTAGGGCTCTGTCCAAGATATCGATATTTTGTGTCCTATCTTGATGACAGCATATACTTCGTTTTGCCCTCGTTCACCGCCAGGCCCATTTTAGCCGCTTTCGCCTCAATGCCAGTAAATGCCTCATTGACTGCTCGCGTATGCTCACAGTTGTACGGACCTCTGGCAGATCGTGTATTTAGTGTTAGTATGCACGATTCGCTCCAGGATGACGTTAAAAAAGTCGCATGACAGTTCGTTGACATGTCTAAAACCCTGTTTGACATTAAATGTCTCTGTCAGTTTGTTACAGACCTTGATAAAGCATCGAGAATTATCCATCGATGGAAAATCTATATCGGATTTCGTAAAGCTCCGTACCTCCAATATTTTCTGTATTTGTATTTCAAAAATTAAAGCTGCTAGCAATCTTCCAATAACTTTTTTATGAGCAGAAACACCCAATAACATAAAAAAATTAGAAAACAAAAATGGTGTTGACCGGTGTTATAAACATTCGAAACCTTCGAATACGCCCATTATCATGAGTGATCATTTGATTATTAAAATATTTCCATGTATCATTTCTTAAAATCAGTCGATTCTTCCCATCACTCATTCTGACTGTATTTTGTTCAAAATTTTCGAACTGTGGCCGTCGAACATTCATTATTTCTGATAATGATATGATAACGAGCAGTTGTACATACGAAGTGGTATGTTTAGTACAACCCTGTTGTTTTTCAGTGTTGCCAATAGTTGACTGCGATCCTAGATGTTACAAGAAATGTTGCTTCAGTCAACTCCTGGCTATTTGAATCTAAATCGCAACTGACTGAGTACAGTCTATGTAGTTGCTATCCTTGGAGTTAGCTTCAGGTTTCCTCGGATAGAGGCAATTATTACTGCGTTTTTTGGTGACCCCACTACATCTACATTTTTTGTGGCAAATGTTTGGCGTCAGAAGTCAATTCCATAGAGTATCAATAACCGTAAGTCACCGTCCGGCATTATCCCCCACAAGAGTGGTCCAAAGGCCAATCCTTCCGGAACTCCTAGTGTGAGGGTCTGTAGTACATTTTCTTTTCTTCAAAGCAACCACTCGGAAAATTAAAGAAAAATGTCGTATGCGCGTGACGGATAAATGATTACTTCTGCACGAATAATCGATTAAGATTAGACGACGGATAACACAAAAACTAATTGATTTCTTACCAGTTGCGGCATTAAATTATTCCCGCCTTCCATCAATGAATCACATTCGCTGACACATGTTGTCGGCTGGACAAATTTCAATACGGGTGCAAACAAACCCCACTCAAAACGTGGTGGTGGGAACAACTATCGTACGAAACATATGCGAGTCGTGCAGTCTGCGGTTGTCAGAGACCAACGAGATTAGGGAGAAATTGTATCAAATATCAAAAAGTTTTGTCGACGAAAAATTAATCGCCGCTCTAGACTTTGTGCGATGAAATGGAAAGGAACAAAGGGAGTTACATCAATCCCGCTTGTAGTCAGGGAAAAGTCACCTCTCGAATGCGCTACGCTGCCAGAAGCAATAAATCAGACTAATTTCAGAAGGTTTGCCACCCCCTGGGCTTGAGCATGTTGAATGTGTAATTTATTGGTATTTATTGTGACCACATATGTGACGTTAGTGTTTGGCTCAGGGCTGTCAGAGACGACGGAGAGATGTCGAATGGAATTTGATTGATGCTGGAAGTTTGTCATGCAAATTGATGGAAAAATTAAGGATATTCTACGATAGTCTGGGTCTGGGTCTGGGTCGGGGTGTGCAATGCGGCGATGATGATGATGATGAGGGTTCTCGGGGTAGACACCCGAGGCTTTTTGTCTTAGGTTAGAAATTGATGGTAATTTATGACAGCAGAGCTGGATCGGATTTCGGCATGAATGGTACCGCACTGACAAATGTCCCTTATGTGACACGTTCATTCATCATTTTGGGTTGAAGTGATTTTGCTCGGGTGAGAGGGGCAGCGCTATTGATGGTTTCCAACGTAAAATATGTTCGTTCGAGGAGTTTTTGTTCAAGTTGACGAGTCCTTTCTGTTGATGCAGTCGTTTGGTTTTAAAAATGTTCATTGTACCTTGGAGTGATCGAATTACAGATTGAATCGGATTTCATCGATAAACTTGCATGTAATTATTGCTTTTTCTGACAGTTTCTATAAATCATATAAATTCAATTGTGTAAGGCACGATGTAAAATACCATGAACTATTCGGGTTCCAGATCGATTTGCGTTGGTCGTCATTTCGAATTGGATGGCATTTCACAGTTGTAAGAGGTGAGGGATGTCAATCATTATCGTTCAGACGAAGTAAGAATTAATTCATTATATAAAAATTCCCATACTATTCAAACGAACTTCGTATTTAATTAAAAAGAATATTTGCTGACATGGCACCAAAAACAGTCGATGCCCAGGGACTATGGGCTCTGTTGTGCTCTGTGTGCATCGTCTTTACAGTTCGAAAAATTAAAATTTGTTCGTATAGACAGTTGATCAGTCAATGCTCTTCATCGCTGCAGTATTTGATAGTAATCTTGTGTACCAGGCGATTTGTGTAAGATCCACCAAAATACATAATCGTCCTCTTCTTTTATATTTACTCGACCTCTGGATGTCTTCAGTTTCGTCAAGTTTGTCCACCATAAATGCTGGCGTCATCTTTTTTTTTTCCACAGGTTCCGAGTCAAAGACGCTCCTTAAGCCCAGCCACCCAAAGCGTTTAATCTGTGGACGACTAACTAGGCACCGTAACAACATACAGTTCATGTTTGATTATTCTCCTCCAAATACACCGTCAACGCAAAAAGGGACGAATATAGCAAGGACTACTTCAATCGCTTTTTGACATTAACAGCTGAAAAAAGGTCTTTGGAGAATGTACACTGTAGCCCTCCTAATTTTGTGTCTAAGTACTCTTAGATAACCCGGGCTTTTGATTTCAAAGCCTTTTTTAATACATATACATATATATATACTATACACTTAATTGCAAGCCCTCCAACAAAAGTTTACTTGTCCTTATCCCAAGCTTCATAAAATAAATTCAGTATCTTTATACACCATACTATTGGCCTGTTCTTGGCTGTTTAGAATAAAAAAAATATTAAAAAATCTTCAAATATACTTTCGATAAGTAGCTTCAAAACTTGAGTTTCAAAAAAATTTACGCCAAGCTACGAGTGGCGACTTATATCAACGTGTGCTTCATACTTTGAAGTTGCTGCACGGAAAGCTGTAACTTCTTGTTACTTTCTGAATTATGGTCAAATTTGTTTCGCTGTATCTTATTTAAAAAACGCGCTTTTGACTTTGGTCATTTTAAAAAAGTCACAATTTCTCAGCTAATAATGGTTGGAATGAATTCAGGACTCTATTTTATATAAAGTTTGTTTAAAGAAAAAGTGGATCCATGAACTGAGCTCTGAGATTTTCAATTTCTTATAGTAGAATCTTAATTTTGCACAAATATTCAGGGGTGATTTATCTTTTGTTGGACTGTAGACAAAAATATCCAAGTGACCCCAACAAAAGACCTTGTTTATCTGAAAGCTGGAAAGCTTTGCACAGAGGCGATATCGTACCCAATGAGGTCCTACCGAATTGCGATTATTGCTAGTTGGAAGGAATCGCGCTCTATTCATGATGTAAGATCATATCTATGTGCAGACAACTTTGGCCGCGAGAGAATTTTTAAATGTAGCCATACGGTGACCTAAGCTGCAAGAAATGGCAATTTTTTGTAATTGCCAAGTTGTGACGAATACTAGTTCTGCAAAGAAAATAAGTACGTAAATTTGGAACTTGTGGAACGATCGTAACGAAACTTAAAACATAGTACAAGTTCTCAGAAATTTTATCGCGATACAAAAAACTGATTTTTTTCATTATTTCATTCAATTATTTTCCGTTCATGAGTAATCCGTTTGATCTACATCAACAAGTTCTTAGCTACGAAAAAGATTTCCAGGCACATGTACTATGTTTTAAATTTCATTAATATCGCTCCACGGATTCAAAAGTTACATATTTATTCCCGCGCTCCCATACTAAGCGAACCACTGTGTGCCGGCCCGTACAGCAGGACTGGGAGTCGTCTTGGTCAGTGGAAAGCTATATTAGTTGTTTGCCTCTTGAGGCCAAAGAAGCAGTGATCCCGTTACTGATGTTATTTGTTGTGTTTACTGCGGGGCAGAGTTAGACGAAGTGGTTAACTTCATGGAAGATATAATTGCCCATTACGATGCACTGTCCAAGACGTCGGTGTTGAGTGTGATTACATTTTAGCCGGTTCCGTCTTCATGCGTCAAAAGTCTCATTGACGGCTCGCTGTGTTCTGCCACTGTTTACAGACTTTTGGAAATCGTGTCACTAGTGTTAACGTGTGAGTTTTGTACGATCTTCGACAGAATGAAGAAGTCGCGTGCGTGCGGATTGTATTAATCATTTTGATGTCAAGCTCTCAGTGAGTTCCTTACTGACCTTGATGGTACACCAAGATTTCGCTATCGTCATCCTGCACAGCCTAAAGCGTTTGAAAAATTGCAATTGTGCAACCCATATCCAAACGAGGAAAATATTCTTCAAATTCGGTCAACCGCCGGTGAACAAGTTCCCTTTTCAGATTGTCATTATTTTCGCTCAAACACAGGGAGAATGATGGTTTTATTTATTACAGAAAGCCCTTGGAAACCAAACTCTGTCAAGAGACACCTAGTCGCATCGGGAGATAACAACTAATTGTGATTATTGTACCCTCTCTTCGGACTATCGTGAACATGAAATCCATTTTTACCAACCCTATTCAGGTGCGCCAACAGTTTACTGCACAAATGGCGGCAAATTCAATCTTGCGTTAATTTTGGGCCACCCTTTGTAATTATTTTTCTGTACAAAATTAATTAAAAATAGTTAAATAAGATTATTAGAACTTTGCCGGCTTCTTGTGAGCGTTTCAAACTAAATCGAATCTATGTCTCTAGACAAGAGTTGAACACAGTGAGTCATAATATTTACTTAGAAAAAGATTTATGAGCCGGGTTGTTGACAATAAACAGACACTACTTCACCTCGGAGTAACTTAAATTGTCAGCTGTCTCTCATTAAATAGGAGTTACAAACACTACATACATCTCAGGTCATTTGGTTACTCATAGCGTGCAACCATCTATTCCTACAAAATCCGATCCATCGACACAACTAGTTGCATGCTTATACAACAATTTGGGCACGATGAATAATCAGTAAGGACTTAGTATAAAGTCCTAGGTGCCCGAAGGTGCTAATCGACAGTGCTAAATTCTTAGGCCTTATACTAGGCATGAAGTTAAGCTTTAAGCTAAATATCCAGGAATGTGTCAAGAAGGCCTCAACGGCTCTCTACTGCTGTGGGTGCCGTTGGGTGCAAATTTGGACTGCAACCCCGAATGGTTCACTGGCTATTTATATCGGTAGTCAGACCCATACTATATGGTGTCGCAATTTGGTGGACTGCACTCGACAAGAGAATCAACATCATCCCACTCGCTAGAGTGCAGAGGATGGCTTGAGTATGCATTAGCGGGGCGCTGAGTCTATTACATTAAACATACTCCTAAACCTGCCTCCGATAGAACTAATTGGATGACAGACAGCAGCTAGCACGGCGATTAGACTAATATCGCTGAGCAGCTGGAAAGAACTGCAGTCTGGACATTCAAAGATCCTACGCAGGGATGCCTCTATACCCATAGACACAGACCTCACTCTACCTAAACTCCTCTTCGAGAAGAATTTCTCAACCAGCATACCGCCCAGATCTTACTGGGAGCCTGAACACCAGACGCTGGAAGGCCCACTGCGAATCTTCACAGATGGATGCAGGTGTGGGTGCTGGTGTCTTTTGCAAGGATTTAAATTTCCAGATATCTTTTCGACTACCTAATCACTGTAGCGTCTTTCAGGCTGAAACTATAGCGATTAAGGAAGCCCTGTCCTGGCTGAAAAACAATGTAATGCCGCGTACAGATATCGTCATCTTTTCCGATAGCTAGGCAGCGATCAAACCTCTGGATTCAGTCACCTTTAATTCCAAGACTTCCCTTAATTGCCGCCTATCTCTTAACGAGATGGCCAAGTATTTTAGCATCCAACTGATGTGGGTGCCGGGACACTGTGACATTCCAGAGAATTGCGAAGCCGACGAACTCGCTAGAAAGGGCACAAACTCCGTGCTCTTTCCGGGTGGAGACCCACCCTCCAAGCTTCTATTAAACATCTGCTAAAGCTTGAAACGCTTGCCCAAACAAACCGCAGATGGACATCTTTCACAGGATGCCTCATTTCCAAACATGATCGATCCCAAACGATCGCTTAGCATGATCAGATTAAGCAGCCCAAATCTCAGATCTCTTATTGGCGTTCTAACAGGGCATTGTGCCATCGGAACTCACGCCTCTAGACTAGTCTTTCCCTATAATGATTTGTGTAGAAGCTGCTTGGACGAGGATGAGGAAGAAACCATCAAACACTTGCTATGTAAGACTTCTAGGGGCTCTTTTCTTTGTTAATCTGGCTGAACTGAGCAGCATCCAAATCAGCCCTCTTCTTCGCTTTATCAAAAGCACAGATTTGTTTGCGGAATAGGTAGCCTAAGATCCGCGTGGTAACACAATGGGCCTATGTTTGGCCTAAGTGTGTCTGCTGCTTGAATGCGCGGCAGTCAGCCAATTCTACCTAACCTAACCTAACCTAGTATACATTTATTGCAATTTTCAACTGACTCTATAAGAAGAAAAAACCTGGTCAGTGGTTTATTTCAATAACTGCATTAATTTGCATCTATGAAAAAACAATTCCTTGGCCAACTCTATAAGTTATCCTCTAAAATCGAATCCAACTTTGTGTATATCGATCCTAATTACTCTAAGATACATATAGAGACTCTGTTCTGCATTCGACTCGTAAAGGTAACTAACTGTTATTGCAGTGACTCGTTATCCCCAGTAGTTGCGTACATTCAGCGTTGAAATTAGTTTCGTTACAAGTCAATCCGGTTGCATACTCTGAACAAAGGCTGATTTTTAGTTTTGACAATTATGGTTTCAAATCTGAGGGAACTCGTACTTTTTTCTACACAAAACAGACAAATGCTATCTTTTCAAATAAGCATGATTTATAACTCCAATACCTAGTCATAATTAACTACCATCCAGTATGATTAATTATCAAACCCAATGCATTGAGTTGTCTAACGTTTCTATGTAGTTTGGGATAAGTTATGAAAATCTACTCCCAAGTTATGATTTATGAATATATTGAGACAACTTCTTTCAAAGCATATCCTTCTTAACTCAACTTGAGTTACACTCGCGCAAGAAGTGCACAGTCATCTTTCTCATTACCCGCATAGAAAATTAAGACATTATTTCTCCCAAAAAGAGTCCTACCAAACGTACTATTCCGATTGAAGGTACCGAAAAATTATGAGCCCTCAAAACTGACTTCATTAATCTTAGGATTTTCAAACTTGACTGACTGATGTCAAGCAAATGTGCAAGTCATCATCGATGCAATACACAACATCAAGGATCATTCAGAATTAATTAGATTTTGGATATATCCTAATGACGGGGTCATGACATGGAACATGTGTAGCATATGCCGTCACCATTAGTCTCCAAATCATCAGCAGCTCCCAAGTTTCTTCCGAATCATGCTCCAGTCATTTCTCACCCATCCGTGTCGTAGGTAAATAATTCTTCCGAGCATTTGACAGCTAACATCCTCTAGGGAGAAATGAAGACAGCTCCCTTAAATAGAATTTCGTTCATTTCCAGAGAATCCTCTTCCACTCTCCTCGAAGGGCAGGAATACAAATTTTTAATTTATCTTTGCCGTACGTGTCCAATCGAGGTTTCACTCTATTACACGGAATCCTGAGTCGGGGTAGATAGCCATTTTCTTCGTTAGTCGCGCACAGCGTGCATGCGGTCCTAGAGTCATAAAGATGACAAAACAGCTAACAGCTAAGAGTGTCGTGTAAATGATTCCCTCGGATAATTTATTGACAGCCATTGACTCTTTCTGTGGATGATTGTCGTAGGTACGAAGTATGGAATTTGGTTTTGCGTTTTGCTAAGTGTGTCTGGTGAAGGACGGAGGCGGGCCATGACTGATTAGTACATTGACAACTTTAACTGACAAATGACATTCGGTAGGAGGGAGTAGCATTTCTTTATGCGCATAACAATTCTACACTCCATCTGCGATTTATTTTTGGGATCACTGAGCGTGTAGGCGTTGTTTGGCTATAAACTGAGAAATAAAAGATTTTACGGTGCAGCAATAAAGTCTGTGACTTTACTAAATCGATTGGCAATGAAGAACTTGTAAAAATGTTTAACTTCTTTTTCTCTGTTTTAGAGGCAAAAACGTTACTAAATGAGGCGAGAAAATTGACATTTGGATTGTTGAATATTTGGACATAAAAGGGGCTGACAGATGTCGGATTTGAAATTTATTGAGAAACACGTTTTTGTAATTGTATACTGGTTATTCTGGTATCATACAGACTGGTTGCTTACTCCGTGTTGCTCGTCTAATATGAAATTTGTTCTGCTCACATTCGAAAAGTCTTTACCTTCCACCTCTAAAAAAAGCGTAAATGTCGAAGAACGTGTAGTTATGTGCGAGCGTTTCCCTCTTTTGCAGATATTCACCTTATTTTTTAATTTCATTGTTATTTAATTTCCAGGACAACTTATAATGGACAAAAATGACATTAAAATCTATCCTTATATCTAATATTTCGTGTGCTTAATTATGTCTTACTGACCTTCGAGGGTGCTCTAAAAAAAATCGAATCTAACTTAGTATTTGCCTTTCGGCATCTTTTTTAGTCCTTAGGATAGAAAACTTGGCGCTATAGACATTGTTATTATCTAACCTATCCTAAATCTCCTATTATCCCTATTATCTATTAAAAACCTAAGAAAACCTAACCTAACTTAATCTGTGTCCACAACATTACGGACGTGTACACAAGGGCGTCTAAGTTATGTTTATGCGTAACATATATAATCCACACGCCCTTCTGTACCTTCTTTTTATCTATGTATGCATACATATATTTTTTTTTCTTATCCACTTTACAACTAGGTAAGTGGGCCGTTATACCAACTTAACGATTTATGGTATTGTTATGTAGTTGAATTGAAACAATGTAACTACTTAATTTTCAGTGTCACCCTTTACCTACTACCAACTGTGATTACAGAAATCGATTGAATTTATTGGCCTATTTGGACTTCTGACGTGTAAGCATCTTAATAACAAGAACATTTAAGTAAGGTAGAACCAGAGTTTAATTATTGTAACAGATATCATGTAGCCAGGGGGCGGCGAAGGCGGAGACTGGTTCTGGTGTAACCACCAAAAGAAGTTCCGCTCCTTATCACTCTCTCCTGTCTCGAGCAGGGATCGCTCTACTGACTCGGAGAAGATTTTCGTGTACGCGAACGATATCCGATTCGTGGAGGAGTCGCCTGTCAACTGTTCGGCGCGCAGTGTGGTAGAATACAGGAAATCCTTCCGTGTCCTGGATCAAACCGATCGAATCAAAATAGAGGAACGCTTCAGGTGGAACAAAGCCGTTGTGGCGCACCCTCTCATGGTACATGTAAGCCGCGAAGATCAGACTGTTGGTAGAAGTCATACTTCTTGCAATGCGACTTCTTATTATTTTAATGATACAATTGTCTATCCTCTTCACGTTTGCCCTGTTGTACAGGATCTCGTTAGGATAGTACTTCTTGTACTCAGACTCGGGTGTTCGACACAACCGGAGACAGGTCGTATGACATGGTCTCTCGAACACCCTCATCTTTTCCGTCTGGGAAAGACTCACGTTGAACCACAGGGGACAACCATACACCATGACTGGTCTTATAAGAGCCATGTAGCAGATTACCTTCACCTTGGTATCAAGTTGGCTGCTGTAAAACAGCTTACTTGCCACAGCAAAGGCTTTTCTAGCATTGGTCAAAGCCTTCTCTACATGTTTGTCAAAATATAGAAAATGATTCAACCAAATGCCAAGATATCTAACTACGGCTGACCCTGGGGTGTCAACTATGCAGAACTTCTTCCAGCTTACGCGAGTATTCGCCAAAAGGACACTTTCACACTTCTGGAAGTTGATAAGCAGCTTTCAGTCATCGCAATATGTCAAAGTGTTGTCAAAGTCACGTTGCAACGAGGTATTAATGACTTCTACCTTAGGACCTGATCTATACGCCACTAAGTCATCGGCGTACGCGATTACGTGCGGCATAGACATAGTGAATATAGCAAACATGCTGCAGACCATTATTGATATTAAAAACTGCAGTACGAGTTACGCCGCCACTTTTTTCGACGAACTTTCTACCTGTTATGATGTCATATATCATGTTCAGCAATGTTTTATGTTAGCCAAGTCTGACGAGCTTAAGGAAAAGGCCTTCTAGTCAAACGGTGTCGAACCTTCCCTAAGTCGATCAGACAGGCACCCGTACATTGTTTTTTATTCCATTGAATGTCGGAGACCAGCTTTGACGCGGCATGTGTGGGGTCATGTCCCGCTCTAAATCAAAACTGGTTGTCCGGTATAATATTGCTGTCCTCGACCCACGTTTTTCAGGGCTCGAATAACAATCTTTTCGAAGACCTTGCTGGTACAAGGAAGAAGACTTATCGATCGGAGGTTTGACGGGATGCTTTTGTCTTTGTCCTGTTTAGGGATTGATTGCACCACAGCTGTCTTCCAACGTTCCGGGTAATATGCATTACTGAGCACGTTGTTGAACCTTGTAGTGTAAATTTCGACTGCCGCCGGACGATGTTCGGGATACCATCCATCCCAGCTGATTTCTTCTTCTTCACAGATTTAATGATCCCCTGGAGATCTTCTTGCGAAGTCACTATGTATCATCATTGGCAACGGCGTGTGGCGCTACAGTCTGTCGTGGACCTTGCCCTCAACCAACTAGTTACCTTTAAGCGCGTATTGGGGAAGTCCATTGAGTTCGGCGATCCAAGTTGGAAGAGGTCCTTCTACACTTCGGTGCACTACATTAGATGCGTAAAGTGCAACCTTAAAGTTCGTGGTTGAATCTTCTCCTCGAAATAACATTAACACAAGGAAGACCAAAATTCGCACGCAGAACTTTTCTCCAGAGACCAAAGACTTCTTCATCCGCTTTTGAGATTGTCCGCGCCTTATGTGACTTGGATGATCAAAGTCTTATATAAAGTCAATTTGGTCCTTCGAGGGAGAAATCTATTACTCAGACGCTCTTATGTATAATGAAACTTCGGTTGGCAAGTTATTCTGTAGTTGACCTTGGTCGTAATGTAGTGTTTACTGCGGAGCAGAAGTAGATGATGACCTCGAGGTTATAGCTGTCCCTCCCCATGCTTTGCCCGAGACGTCGATGTTGTATGTGCTTTCTTGACGACAGCTTATATATATTTTGTTTTGCTCTCATTCAGCACCAGGCCCATTTTAGACGCTCACGTCTCAATGACATCAAATGCAACAACGACGGCTCATTGTTATATGCCAATCATGTCAATGCTGGTGTATGCTAACTGTTTTTCGGACTCCTGGAAGATGCCTCTAGTGTCGGTGTTTGAGTTTTGCAAGATCTCTTTCTAGACCCATAACAGCACGTGACCTTGATTTTTTGATAATGAACGAGACATGGCGTTGTATACCTCGTCGGTATATGCCCGCTGTCATAAGCGGCCTTCAAATTGACGAATAGGTGTTGAGAGTCAATCTGCAATTCGCGGGTATTTATTGCATATATTCTTAGCTCAAAACCGGTGGAATTGACTATGGGTTAGCAGATCAAATTAAATTAGGTTGTTTGAAAATGTAAAAAATTTGAAGAAATTACTTGAAATTTATGTGTGTCAATAAAAATCTCATTCATCGCATACTGTCATTGTATTTCAAAACTCCGAAGCGGGCATGAAAGGAAGAGTCTAGAAGAAATAGTCACTCCAAGTGATTAAACAAAAGGCTTAATTTTGCCTTTTCGGTAGCTTTTCCAAGAGCATTTTTGTTGGTCAAGGCTTGTCGGTTAGGAGTAAACAATTGTTTAATTCTTTTGTATAGGCATGACAAATCTGTATATTAATTTCTGTGGTTTTATTACAGCGTACCTAACTCTTATTTTAATATGCTCGCTTCCTTCTCTGATCGCAAACGTTTTTCTACATGTTGCTGCTTACTACTTTGAGTGACGTCTACAAGTTTCATGACAAAATTTTACCAGCTCTTTTATTTACTTGAAGACGATAAAGTTGATTTTTAAAAATAAGTAAGGATTTCAAATGTTATGCCTTGTGCACGACATTTTTTAACAAAAAAAAAAAAACAAACTGTGCGGTAATGTAGAACTCCAAGGGTTCTCTGCAACACACTGCACGAGTTTAGACATTATTATTCTTCTACTGACCTAGTGTAAAGCCACATTTTGTACAGCCAGTATTTCTTTGTAAGCATTTTTATAGTTGTTGGTGAACACTGTTTCCTGTCCAATTCCACCATGCCTGTCTCCTCTAAAAGGAAACTTGCCAAAAGCGTCAAAGATGCTTAAATTCCAAGCGGTGTTATAACTCTGTTTACATTTTTATGTCAACCATTCTTCAAATCATATTTTTTAGATTTTAGACTTACCACTGAAACTGAACTAACTATATTGACTCTGTGATTTGTGGCAACAGTACGGATCCTTAGGTGAGCTTCAGCTACTACCCCAGACAATGTTGTGGGCGTATTATACAGACTCTGTTACGTGTACAAAAGTGTGTATTAGACACCCGAAAAATATTGTAAGTGTATAAATATAATAAAATTTGTATAAAATATATAAAATTGTATAAAATGTATAAAAGCAAAGAATAAGTATAAAACTGAAAAATAGATATAAAAGTGGTATAGAATTGTTATAGATGCTGGTTTAAGCTTTTCTACACTTTCACACGCTAAAATATATAAAAACCAAAAAGTGGACATTTAACCTGGAAGTATAAGTGAGAGGCCATCGTCAAAGATAGACCGAAGATGAGCCAAGGCGTTGACTCGGACGCTGACACTACGGATCTAAATGTCCAGTTATCATTGCGGTTACCAAACCGTTCTTCTGGCAGAAACTGTAGGGATCAAAGCTTTGTCATTCTTAAATAACAATGTTAAGCCAAAGCCAATTAGGATGTCATATGTTCTAGATATCTGATGACAGTGCTTACGAATTGAGTAAATAGGGTCCCTGATTTTTTGGCCTAAATCTCCACCCCCTAAGAAATTGTATATCTCGTACACTGTGTCAAAATCTTCCCGTTAATGGTCAGACTTCTTCATACTCAAGGTAAACATTGAACGTGGATTTCATGTGGTTTTCATATCATGTGGGTCGCCGTGGCGTAGTGGGTAAGTACGTCGACTCCTACGCAGAGGGTGCCAGGTTCTATACCCGAATTTACCACCTTTGATTCACGACTCCACCACTTTTGACTCACTGACAATGCTCAAAGAGTATTCCTGTCAAGAAAAAGCTTCCTCAACTTCGCCGTTCGGAGTCGGCATTAAACTGTAGGTCCCATCCACTCGTGAAAGAATAATAGCACGCACAACACGAGCGGTTGCTGAGAAGCTAGGCCCCAGTCGTTCACATACCTCGGTGTAGTGCAGTTCGCGAGTGCTTCGATTTCCAAAAAATTCAAAAATAAAAAACTATAGTTCGCAATACTCTAGTGCTACAGTTGGCACAAGTTTTATTAACAAACCAGTAGCCGAAGAGATAGAGTCAGTGCTTGCGGCTCTACAGGTGCCCGGTTCGATCCCTACTCGGGACAACAAAAAAAAAAAAAAAAGTTTTTTTTTCAACTCGATGCACTAATCGCTTAGATAAGTGAGTGCAGAAGGATGGAACTCAGCGAGCGGTCCGCGCTCTTGGAAGCGGACAATGAACCGGTGGCGGAATCAGGCCACCAGCCAACAGTGCCTACAGAAAGCACGGTCAAGCGAAGGAGGAAGAACTGTTGCCTAAGAAGGTTGGCAATAAGCCTGAGCAACAGCAAAAAATGCAGCCAGCAAAGCAACAACAGCGACAAGAAGCACAGCAGCAGCCTGCAACACAACAGCAACAGCAGTCTACAACGCAACAGCAACAACAACAAAAAAAGAAGAAAATGCCAGCATCAAAGTTGCAACAGTTGCCATCAACCCAGCAACAACAGCAACAATCAACTCAACAGCGGCAGCAGAAAGTAAGCCAACAGCAGCAGCAACAGCAGAAGCAGAAAAAGGAAAAAGTGCCACCAATCAATGTGTACACGGCACACATTGAACGAACTGCAAATGTGTGTAAGGAGGCCATAGGAGCAGGTAACTATTATATTAGTAAAAATAAAGGTTCTGATAGGTATGCAATCCACTGCAAAACGGTGGATGATTATAATATATTAAAAGAATACCTAATGATTTCGAAGTTGGAGTTCTTCTCTTTCACCCCAAAAGGTGAAAAACGCCAGTCCCGCCTGTTGAGGACCTCCTTTCTGCTCGAAACGGAGAAGGTCTTCCAAATGCTCAATGAGCAAGTGTGGGACGGAATTGAGATCGTCGGGGTCAAGCCCTTCTCCACAGTAAAGGCAAGGAGAGAAGGGCGGAAACTACCTCTTTATATCGTGCAATTCACACCCAACAGCAAACTAGTTAATCTAAAGAAAACAATTCTCTTAGATGGCTGGAAATGCAAATGGGACAGCATACGAAGGCGCGATGGTATTTCACAATGCTTTCGCTGCCAAAGGTTCGGGCACGCTGCGTCGAACTGCCACATGCAGCCTCGATGCGTTAAGTGCGGTGAGGACCACAATGCGGAAAATTGTTCTTTGGGGCAAGAAGGAGCAGCTGACAAGAGTCAGCTTAAGTGCGTACTCTGCGGGAACGCGGGGCACACCGCTAACTATCGGGGTTGCCCTAAGTTCCAGGAACGCAAAGCAAAAGCGGCTCTGCAGAAGCAGCCCCCAGTGAAAAATCCACTCGGGGCAGCCATACCCGTAACTCCTCAAATGACGTTCGCCCAAATGGTGTCCGGTCAGGGGATTACGGAAAAACAGCAACTACCGAAGGTAGTGCCGCAACCTTCAGTGCCAAGAGCACACGATCCAACGCCGGATTGGAAATCCTCCATTGAAAGGCGTATGGATCGGTTAGAGGAGCGGGTAGACCAAATCTTGGCGCTCCTGCAGAGCCAACCACGTCAACCGTTTTAATGGCTGCGCAGACGAACGAGTCTACTTACAAGATCCTTGCAGTGAATGCAAATTCATTGATAGGGGTCCCTCGAAAAAACGAGCTCTATAAACTTTTGGATGACCAAAGCCCAGAGCTGATGCTGATTAGCGAAACCAAGCTAACTCGGAGAGGCATACTGGAGCACAGTAATTATAAGGTTGTTAGAAGAGACCGGCCCAATTCCAGTGGTGGAGGCGGTGTTGCTATCTTCATTAAAAACAACATAAAACATAAAGTAGTGTATAGTGGTGAAGTACGAAGGTTTCAGGAGTTGGAGGCCTGCATCGTGTGCATTTCGCTCCGCAGTGGAAGGAGGTTGTATGCGGTGTCGGTCTACTCCTCTGGCAACCCTAGTTCCAGAACAACTATATCAGAGCTCGATTCACTCTTTCGATGTCTGAGGCTGGACTCGGAGGAGAACTATTTCATTTTGGCCGGGGACTTAAATGCCCGGCATGGATATTGGGGGAACATGGTTTCCAATTACAGGGGGGACCAGCTATATAGCTGGTTTTGCTTGCACAATGTCGAGTATAGACTCGATTTGAAAGCAACTGAGATCTCGTCCTATCCCAGGAGCGGCTCCTATCTGGATCTACTGTTGTTAGACGCAAGACTGCACCTGACAGACACAAACGCACAAACGGTAAACTGTTTGAACACATTCGTGTATCTCAGTGACCATTGCGGACTCAGTGCCGAATTCAAGATCCCCAACGACATTGCGGAATTAGGAGAGTATGTTCAAACTTACACCTACAACTACAGTAGGACACGATGGACACGCTTCTCCAGACAAATGACGCGAGCACTCTCTTCGAACGCGCTCCACATACCGTCCAATAGAAACTTGTCAAACGAAGAGATTGACATGTATCTAATTCAATTGGACGAGACAATCAAACGAACCATGGACATTACTATACCTCGGTATACACGGACAAACAACGAAAACTTGTACCGCAATGCGACAATCGACGCACTCCACCAACGTAAAAGTAGACTCCTGTCAAGATTAAAAACCTTGTACAGGCGGTTTACTGACAGACGAGATGAGGAAGTTAGGACACTGAAATCGCTCATCAAAAATATTCAAACCTTAATTGTCCAGAATTACAGACTTTCTGTTAATTCGTACTGGAATGATAAGATTCGGGCTGTAAGATCTAACAATCCGAGCATGTTCCCGCAAATTAACAAATTCTTTCGAAGTAAATATAGCGATCTTCCGTGTCTTAAGCTCCCAAGAACGACGGACAACGAACAAATACTGACTACAGCAGGTATTGATCCAGATAACGCTGTACTCGACGATAACTTCTTTGTGGTCGAAGATCCGCAAGAAAAAATGGAGGTACTAGGCGCGGTCTTCCAAGAAGTATATAAGGTGAATGAGAGTGTTCGCCCGAACCACGGCTTGGATAACCGCGTACTGGCTAGCAACTCTCAACTTCGAGAAGACATGCAACAATGGCGATCTGAGAACACTGGCTTTGTCGTGTTCAATGATGATAACATGGCAGATAATGCCATCGCCGACGAAGGGGTTCAACCCCCGTTCATATCGAAGACTGAACTCCAAGCGGTCTTCGAATCATTAAAGAAGAAAAAGTCTGTTGGAATCGACGGGATCTCCAACATTGTGCTAAGACACCTTCCCCTGGAAGTGGTTAATATGTACACAATTCTGTTTAACAATGCTCTGAATAATGCACATTATCCGGAGCATTGGAAAACGGCTATTGTGCAACCCATATCCAAGAGAGGAAAAGATTCTTCGAATCCTTGCAACCTCCGGTCAATTAGTCTCCTTCCGAACATCAGCAAGGTATTCGAGAAGGTGATCAATAGAACTCTGATCAACTGGACTAAGGACAAAAATATAATTCCGGATAACCAATTCGGTTTCAAAGCGGGGCATGACACTATTCATGCTGCGTCGAAACTGGTGTCGGATATCCAATGGAACAAGAGCCAGAAACAATGTACGGGTGCCTGCTTGATTGACCTGGAGAAGGCCTTTGACACCGTATGGTTAGAAGGACTTTTCTACAAGCTCAATCAGCTAGGCATAAGCAAACCACTGCTGTACCTACTGTGTAACATGCTTACCGGTAGACGGTTCGTAGTCAAGAATGGCAACGTGACCTCCACAGGTATATTCCAAGTTAAAAATGGTCTCCAACAGGGTGCCGTTAATTCGCCGATCCTGTTCAACATTTACTTGAGCGATCTGTTAAGTTCTCTTCCTCATGCAATTGCGTATGCCGATGACTTGATCGTGTACAGATCAGGCAAAAAGATCGAGGAAATCACTACCCTCACGCAGGGTGACTTCGATTCATTCATGAGAAGTTGCGATGACTGGAAGTTGAGTATCAACTTCCGGAAGTCGGAAACCATTCTGTTCAGGACGCCGTTGTATAAGGCCTCGGCGGATACGAAAAATAATTGGCGAAAGTTCTCAATCGTTGGAAGACACGGGGAACCTCTGGCGCAAAGGACTGTAGTCAGATACCTGGGGATTTGGCTAGATCAGTATCTATATTTTAACAAACATGTAGATGCTGCTCTGGCCAGGGCCCGAGGCGCTTTTGCCCTTACAAAGAGACTGTTCTACAACAGCCAACTCGATGCGAGGGTGAAAGTTATCTGCTACATGGCCCTCATCCGGCCAATGCTGACCTATGGGTGTCCCGTGTGGTTCAACGTGAGTGCAAGCTTGATGGAAAAGATTCGGTTGTTCGAGAGGGCTTGTCTTCGTCTTTATCGAACTCCAGAGTCCCAGTACATAAAATACTATTCCAATGAGGTCTTATACAACAGGGCAAACCTGATAAGAGTGGACAATTTCCTGGTGAAGTTGATTCGAGGTCACACTGCTAGAGCGATGAACTCGGTCAATAACTTGATCTCGGGGGCTTACTACCCCAATCCAGAATACCACGAAAGGGTACGTTCTAGTGGCTTCATCCCCCCAGAAGCTTTTCTGCACCTCGACAAAAATGGACTGATACAAGATATTAATGCGGTACCGCTCATCTACCACATCGCCAGATCAAATGTGGATGGGCGACTCAACCACGACCGCTCCGTCGCACAACGAGCTGCGGAGGATTTCCTCCGTTTCAGTACGGTGGTCTCAAGACGGGATAAATGGGATGTTGCTATGCAACATCGAAAGTTCTGGTGGCTGGGGAGCGAAAGAACTCCAGCGTCGAACCCTTTAGACCCGGGGTAAAAAGGGTAGTGCGTATCCCCGAATGGGGGAATAGTCGGTCTCCGTCTTGCAGTGGATTCGAAGTAGGTCTATCTGCTGCATCCCTTGGCCGACTTACACATATTAGGGTAGTTTTAAGGTAGCTATAAGTTGTACAAAAAAAAAAAAAAAAAAAAAAAAAATAAAAAATTTTTGGTATACACATGTGTACACTTGTATGTACTTATGTGTATGCATATGTATATATATATTAATTAAGTGCATTATATATACGTGTATATGTTATCATATATCCATATGTATATGTATTTAATTTTAGCATAAGGTAGTTTAAGTTATTTTAAGGTAGTATGTAAGTTAGTATATAAGTTTTAAGGAAAACAGTTATTTCATTAAGTTTTTGGTAAATTTTCTTAATTTTCAACTGAAAGTGTCAGTCAATATCTATGTTTAGCGTAAAAAGAAAGGTTTTTAGTCTAGGTCGAAAGACATTGTATAAGGTTAAGCTTAGCTTAGAGTGCCCGCCGAGGGCCATTAAGTTATATTTAACATAATGTTCGTCTAACTAGTTTTAAGCATTTTTGTCTAGTACCTAAGTATGTAATGAATTAAAAATAAAAATGAATTAAAAAAAAAAAAAAAAAAAAAAAAAAAAAAAAGAAGCTAGGCCCAGGTCCGCCTCGAACTGTAGCGCCACCCATATTATTATTATTATTAGTATTATTTCATATCAGAAGAAACACTTGGGACACAGAGTCACAGTCAACTCTCACCACCGCTTCAGTTCTTCAATCTAGAAAAGTAAAATTTCCCTACGTAAAATATTCTTGGTCGCAATTTCTCGCAACCAGTTCGAGTCTGGTCTAGCGGCCTGTGTACACATTAACATTCCACATCACTTTTTTCTTCATTGAAGAAAATATATTATACTACACGAAAAAGCATAAAGGAAGACGTAAACAATAGCACCCCGTTGCCCTGACGTGGGTAGGGTCTTTGTATTCAAAAGCAAATGCTATCTCTTGGTGTGGCAGTTACTCAGTCCTATCAACAGATTTTATCTACTTAACTGGCATCCAACGCCTTCAAGATTCTCACTTAATTTACATTTTCGGATTCCATCTAGCCATCGATCAAAATCGTTTCCCAACGGAAAAGAAGCGGACTAATTACCATTTGGCCGGTTTCCCTCCATGTGTTCCGATTAAGATATCACTAATGAAGTAGATGATGTTACAGCGATCTTTTCAACTCTTGTATTCCACGCGCTGATCTGATCTCAAAGATAATTTTGTATTTAAATGACAAAGACGACATTCTTAGCCTACAAGGCGACGTGTCGTCAACATGACGTAGGCCACGACTCGGCGGCGATCTGTACGTTATCTACGTGCTGCTGTATATCAGCTACAGTGTAGATTGTCTTTATGCAAATACCTCCCATCATTAGGTCCCGCAGAGACATTCCACTAAACTGTTGTTTAAATTAATTGGGCTATTGTCGGGAAGGATAATTCTCCACTAGTTCAAAAGGACTGATTTATGGGAATGATGGTGTTCTGGTTATCCGATTAGCTTAATCATCAGAGTCTCGTCGATATATTTGGTTCAGAATGGCACATAACCCCCATCCCTGCTGGATGGATGACATCCGCCACCAAAAAGCGGCCATCCCTAACGAAATGCCCGTACCACAGTCGACATTTCTTTGACCAGACAACAATCCGCCGCCGCCGTCCTCTAATTAAAAATCGATTTAACATGACCTATCCGATCTATTTAGAGAGCGGCAGCCGACAAATTTCTAAGCACAGCGGAACATGTAATTGCACTCGGAACATAACGATTAAGGCGATGGTGATAATTATACACAAGAAGTGCCCATCAGAGCTGAGGGAAAAAAGAGGCGGATCAAAGCAATCAGAATGCCACCTAGTTCTTTTTTTTTTTGTTCACCTTCACTAAGCCTTAGAGGAATTTCTCCCATTGCCCACCACTGGCGCTGCACTGGTGACACAGCCATAGCAATGGAATTCCTATTCGCTAAGAGGATTTCACAATTATCCGATTAACCGATGTACGGCAACGGCATTAGGCCGGCATAAGTACATTGGGATAAAGAGTAATTAGTGAGTCAGTGACTACCATCTGCATCAACTAACACACAGCAACATGCGGTGCTTCTGCCTAAGACGTGATATTTGTTCTCACCTCAGTAGGCTTTGGAATCTGCTTGGTGGTACAATGAGTGCCTGAAATATGTTCTTCACTAGCTAAACCCCTGGATTTGTTGACTGTTTTGTAATTTGCTGAATATGGGGTATTTGCAGTGCGGGCAGATTGATTGACATTGAGGAAGCGGTAGCAGATTTGTGGTTTCCTATTCAATTGAGTTCAAATTGAAAGCGACATGTGCTCTTTCTTATACATTTGCTCTTATCTTAGTTTTATGGAATTCTTATATAATACAAACCATTCTTAACCCTCCGTCGGACAACCGGGTCCTGGACCTGGACAGGCACATTTTATTTTTAAGCGTTGTTTACTGATATTTCTAATGAAGATTTCGACTTCCAACAATTTATTTTCTAGCGATTTAAGAAAAACTCGAAAAGGGGGCGAAAAAATAAAAAGAAGAAAAAGACACCTTCCGACGGACACATGTTGCCTGGCTGGACGACATTATACTTTGTATATAAATAAGGGGAACATTACCTATCTTGATAATTCTACTTATCTTATAGGCAGTACTTTCATAAGCGAAACAAATCAGTTTGCAAGAGATGCAGCAACAAATTGAATGAACAAAATATCGAATCGAGACCAAGAATGTGAAATGATTTGACGAGCACCGAATTTGAGGCATTTGTTGGAATACTCTCGACATCTCACAATAATATGCAAAAATCGTCAGTGTTGTAAGAAATTCATAAATCATACCTGCATCACATAAAAATTGGTTTCTAAGTGTCACATATCTCCATACAAATGCATGTAAATGTAAATTGATAAATTGATAGGGGTTCCAGGCACCATGTATCCATTGGAAGGTTTTAAAATAATTGTCCGACGGAGGATTAATGTATAGAGATAAAAGAAGAAAAAAATATACAATCGTACGTTCTGAACAAAGATTGGTAATCCCCAAAAGTTCTCCCTTCACTTAATTGCGTACGCCGACGACTTCGTCGTGTACAGATCAGGTCCAAAGATCGAGGAAATCACTACACTCACGCAAGGTGAATTCGATTCATTCATGAGAGATTGCGATGAATCTAAGTTGATTATCCACTTCCGAAAGTCGGAAACCATTCTGTTCAGGAGGCCGTTGTATAAGGCCTCGGCGGATACGAAAAAGAATTGTCGAAAGTTCTCAATCGTTGGAAGACACGGGGAACCACTGACGCAAATGACTGTAGTCAGATATCTGGGGATCTGGCTAGATCAGAATCTATATTTTAACAAACATGTAGATGCTGCTCTGGCCAGGACCCGAGGCGCTTTTGCACTTACAGAGAGACTGTTTTACAACATCCAACATAATGCGAGAGTGAAGATTATCTCCTACGTGGCCCTCATCCGGCCAATGGTCACCTATGGGTGTCCCGCGTGGTTCAACGTGAGTGCAAGCTTGATGAAAAGAGCGTTCAGCTTCGTCCTCCCAGAAGCATTCCTCCATTTGGATAAGCACAGTCTGATACAAGACGTAAATCCGGTACCGCTCATCTACCACATTGCCACATCAATTGTGGATGGACTACTCAACCACGACCTATTTGTTTGTTTTTAATTCATTTCGATTTGTTCAAATCTTATATCTAACTTCATCCTAGACAAAATGTTTAATTCTAGCTTAACTCTAAGAATTCATTTGAACTTATAACTAACATACTGACCCTATGCGGGTAAACTAAACTAGGTCTACTACTCTAATTGTCTTTCGGCCAATACTTTCGTTCTTAATTGTTCTGTCCGAGACGTATTAAATTATTTTTTCTTTATTGCCAAGATAGCTTGAAAACCTGGATCTTATAAGACTATTTATAATACTTAAATTACCTAATCTACCCTAAACCTTTCTAAACCCTAATACAATTTAAGCTATCTCATCTATGTCCGCAACTTACTGACGCGCGTCCTTCAGGGCGTATGTATATGCGTAACAAATGCAATGCCCACGCCCTGATGACCCCTTTTTTAATTGTTTCTTAAATTTTGTTTGGTGTATATATATATATTTTATTTTAAATTTTTTTTTGTTTGAACATTTTTCTGCTTAACCTACCTTAAACTTATGTAAATACGCTGTTAGTCCACAACACGGCAGGCATTAAACAAAGAGAAAACAGCTACACTAACCGTCGGAAGACTATTGAAGAGCTGACGACGTCGGAGGCTGGTTTTGATGCAGCCACCAAAAGAAACACCGCTCCTAAGCAGATTTCTCACTATCTCGAGCGTGAATCGCTCTACTGAACCGGAGAAGCTTCTCGTGTTCCGGAACGACGTCCGGTTCGTATAAGAGTCGCCATTCTACTGTTCGGCGTACCACGTGGAAGATTATGGGACATAGTTCCACATCCTGTATCAGGCCGGTTTTATCGAAGTAGAGGAATGCCATATGGTTCATCCTGTTGTGGTACAAATTTGTGTAAAATAAACCCTTTGTTCATTTTATTATTATTTTTTCTAATCTTTATTTCATAGAAAAAGTAAAAGTAAGTATGATGCATTTCAAAATAAGCTAGGGAATACAATTTTCAATTAAAATAGATCGGGACATTCTGTTGTCAGAAGGCCAAGATTCGAATGTACCATCAACAATAAAAAATAATATTTGTTGTTATATATATATATATATATATATATATACATATATTTTATATTGTTACTACTTAGTAGAAAAGCCTGTTGTACGAGAAGATGAATGTCATATACATGATTTACTTGTAGAAACAGAATATGAAATATTTATTCATACAAAACTAACAAAAAAAGAAGTGGTGTTGCCAAAAAAAGGCAACGCACCACTCCGCCAATTGACCAGTGTTCTATGTATTTTTGCGTTCACATTCGGTATATTTGTGACATACTTACAGAGTTACCGCTTTATTATATTGTTATGAAGTTTTATATGTTCTTATGGATCCGGGTATATCTGATCCTCATTACACAACAACTTCGATATTCGCGCCAATACCAGACATTTTCGAATTTTAAAATCTCTCATTTCACTGAAGCTACCACAGCCAAGCTAAACTAGGCAGCAACCACTCGTGTTGTGCGTGCTATTGTTCTCTCACGAGTGGAAGGGACCAACAGTTTTATCTCTACCAAGTTTGAGAAGCATTATTATTACTCTTTGAGCATTGTAAGTGGCTCGAAAGAGGTGTGGCAGTGAAAAATGATTTTGTTCCTTTCGGTAATTGAACTGAATTGCGTAGGAGTCGACGCACAGACCCATTACGCCACGGCCGCCTAGCGACTCAAGAATTGTCATCGCGTATTACTTATCTATCTTTCTCTGCTCACATTTGAATTAACACTTGTTGTTTGAATTTAAGTTAACTGCTTAGGTTAGGTTAGGTAGGGGGGCTGCTAGTGCATTTACTAGCACGCTTAGACTAGTCGTTAACTGCTTACTTTTGCTGTATTTTGTATCCCTATCAATGAATTATTCTGTTCTGCTTAACTTCACGTACAGAACTCACCGCAGTCAATAGACAATCGAATTGTTTTCTTCAAACCGTTCGGTTAAATATAAAACTATTTTTCTGCTACTAATAGAATTTAGTTTAATTTGCTTATTCTCTTTTTAGTTTATTTGTTCTAACAGGGCATTGTGCCATCGGAACTCACGCCTCTAGACTAGGCCTTCCCTATAATGATTTCTGTAGAAGCTGCTTGGACGAAGATGAGGAAGAAACCATCAAACACTTGCTATGTAATTGCAGTGCTCTCTCATCCCGCAGATTCAGACTTCTGGGGGCCCTTTTCTTTGTTAATCTGGCTGAACTGAGCAGCATCATAATCAGCCCTCTTCTTCGCTTTATCAAAAGCACAGATTGGTTTGCGGAATAGGTAGCCTAAGATCCGCGTGGTAACACAATGGGCCTATGTTTGGCCTAAGTGTGTCTGCTGCTTGTATGCGCGGCAGTCAGCCACTTCAACCTAACCTGACCTGAGTGTGATATACTTTTATATTCGTGCACCTGAATTTAGATACATACATTAATTCGACTGAAACTTTCAGTGCCACTCTCAACATGGTGCATGCAACGCCTTCTTCTAATACATATAGGTACATAAGTATATTTTTAATATGAGTACTCATGCATTCCCAAAATGCTAAGCAGACAAGGTTAATGAATAGCACAAGTATCATGTGCGAAAAATGCACCACACTCTGCACACTTTTGTGGGCGGCCATAATGGGCCGGTTAATTATACAACTGCACCCGATATCATATAACAAGCTGTTTCAACGGTTACCCAACGTGACGGGTTGGCCACTAAGTGCACCTTTAGTCCTTAACGACATACTTTGTGTGTTTGCCCAAAAGAGCCGGAGGGAGCGGTCAGGCAAAATTACTCCCGGTTTGGTGTTTCCTGAAACACGTTAGGTTAAACTTTATTTTATTGTTATTCACAGGAAGAGTTAGGCAAAGGAATGGAAAATCGGATGTCATGAAGGCAGAAGTGGTATAAACTCAAAAGGTTTCCTCTTTCAGCCAACCAAGAAGAGCGTCGTTTACATTTCATTCTCGGAAGGGGTGAAAATAATTCTGCCTCCGCTGGCACCTTTGTACGGCGTTGTTTTTGAAATTTATGAGAGTACTTACTTACTGAAACGTGGCACTTGCAAATTGCATTCACCGCCTTTGCCGCCCTCTCTGCCAAAGGATAAAACAAAAACTTAATAGGGTGAGGTCAAAAAGAATGAGGGGATAAATACATATGCTCGAATTCTTTTGCAGGTAGTTGTAAGTGAAAGGCACTGAGCTTTGCTTTTGTTCGTCAAAATTAAAGCCTCTTTCGACTTTCTTAACGAGACTTAAGCTCGACATGAATTGAGCTCAAAGGGAAAACATAATTTTCGATTGCGAATCTCAGAACTCAAAGGTACTTTGCAAAATAAACGCTCAAAGGAAGCAAGCACTCATTTGAAGGCACAAACGATTTTCTCTCTGCCTCTGATTGCAGTAATTGGTGCACTTTTTTCCTGCTCCTCCACCAAATATCATATGCAGGAGGAGACTGAACGACCAACTTTGCGGGGAGTGCAGCCGTATCTATTTTCTAAAACGAAGTAATGGAGAGCGACTGGACACAACACTTCGCTCGACTCCATTTCCGAGGGACAACGTGTGTGTTTGTGATTCGTGATGATCCGACTATAGAATCAGAAAGCACAGCGATAAAAACATTTTGAGCAGAAATGTTGACAATTTAAACTCAGATGAAGTTTTAAGCTGTGAATCCTAATAAAGCGTAAAACTAAATTTTAAACTGAGAGTAGAGACCTTGCCCTGACGAACTGGGTATCAGGCTGCCAAAAAATCATTCTTAGCGCTAATTAGGTATTTAAATTGTACACACATAAGTCCATTGTTGCAGTTTTACGGACACTTCAGTATTCCGGAATTGTACACGTTTTAATTCTTTCTCTTCTAATCGGCTCTTGAATCTGGGTATTTTTCAAAAAATATATTGACCAGCGAAGCTTTTTGACTTATATCCAAGAGGTTGTACATTTTGTAAGTTCTGTTATTATTTTTCATATCATCATAAATACAAGAAACATTTTTTAAGAATTACTTTCAATTTTATAAACCTATATATAAATTTGAATATATTGAATATTCAAAAAGTAAAGGCAAGAAAAAAAGCCATTTATATCGTAGTGTTCAAAAGTAAGCAATAGTAAACTCAAGTTATATTTTCTAAGAAAAACGCTGTTTTTTGAGGGTTTATTTCTAAGATGCTGCGGAAGCTTGTGATGGGACCTGAGTGTCTTCCGTATTCATAAATGATGGTTAATGATGGATTAATAATGGAAGTCTTCTTTTTTCGAGCGGATGAGTTATCTGTGTTCGAAATCTAGTGTCTTCGTAATGCTCAAGAGCAATGGTAGTCTTGAAGATTTATTTAATGTTTAACACGACGACATTTGCAGAGTTTATTTTTTTTTTGACAGAAGTTTTGCGGAAATTTCTTGGACTGAGTGGAGCTTGTCAATATGCGTTTGCGCAGCTCCTTCCCAAGCCGAACGAAGGCCTGAGTCTATGAGTGCATAGTAAGCTTCTTTTTATAAAGGATATGGAGCTTTGTATTGCAGACAACCGAGTGCACGTAGTGATACTCTCAACTTGCTACGAAGAACGTTGGTATGCGAGTCCCACAAAAAGTGTCAGCCGATAATAATGCCAAGATATTTGTATGTATCGACGACTTCAATTGAATTTTGTTCTGAAGAGTTGTTACACGTAAAATTCATAAGTACAAATTGCTATGTTTTAATATGATAAGTTTTAATTTTCAAGGAACCAATTGTTTTCGACATAAAGAAAAGCAATAAGATAGAAGAAATGTAGGTATCTACAGTTCGAATCATTAACTTTTTTCTTAATTTGAATATGTACACACTTTTCAATGGCATTTTAGAATTGGTACTAAGTCAAGATAATGTTGATTGGATAAGGTCGAGCGGTAGAAGACGCTTTGATCATATGTTTTTCTACAAAAAATGGATCATCATGTTCCAATTTCAATAGAAAGGACCTTGATTATACAGCAACCGCTTGTGTCGTGCGTGCTATTGTTTAATAAGTGGATGAGACCTATACAGCCTTATTATGAATCCAACCCGAATGCGTGAAATAACTGCCTTACGACAAACATTAATTCCCGGCGAAAATAAATGTCAAATCAAGCTAAAATGTTCCCTTGTTGTTTAAAAACGAACATGTATCGTATCGTGATGAATCCACGAATAAACACATAATAAAAAAAAAACACGGATTAAACTGCACTACCTAACCTAATCTAAATTGCACCCAATTAGCCAACGGGTAATTTAGATGTACTAAAATAAGGATCTCAAATGGCTATAATATATGATCGGCACCTATCTCAAAAACAGTGTCGCTTTAAAAACCCAGTCCCGCGACTAACCGGAAGCGCTTATCAAACATAAGGACGATCAAGTTGAGCCGCCGACAGCAATGAACATCTGCATCATTAGGCGACACGTTACCTGATCGTCGGGCGAGAGCCATCATAAAAGCCTTTGACACCGGGTATTTCATATCTTGAATAAACGTCTTGAGCAATTTGTCTTCCAAAATGTCCAATACTTCGGTAAGTACGACACTGAAAGAGAATTGTACCAGACAAACGAACAGTGGAATGTGTGCATATAATGTCGTCTGGATTTATGAAAGTAGGTTTCCCCAATTTATTTTGATGAAAATCAATAGTTAAAATATCGTACAATTTAATCTCGATTTTATTGTCTTATTATTTAAAAGGAAATCAATAAAACAATCGCCAAATCCAATGGCACAGACAATAATTGATTGGACTGAATTCAAGTACAAACTTTTCAAACCCGTTTCATGGAAACCTTTCATTCAGAACTAAATGGTGTTGTATTGAAAGGGCAGAGCTTCAAGAATTTATAAAAAATAAACACAAAATAGTGCCGTATAATATGTAGAGGATATACCTTGTTTTAATCTGCCTCTTTCTCGGATGTTTTCTTATATTCAAACAGTCATTTGAAGGTTAGTGCTCTTTGCCGCAGTCTAGTTACTAACCTGATTAAAATATTTAATTAGTCTTAATTCCAATTCTATCAACATTTCTTACTCTTTCCTTGCCTTTTTTTCGGACGCAAAAATATTTAAATAAAAAAAATAAAATTGCTACCAATAAATATTTTTTATATTGATCAATTACGGACGTGGTATATATGTAAATAGTGATCAAATGAAATTGTAATTTATCTTCACTCATTAAATCCAATCCACCCACATCTGGAGAACGTGAAAGACCTTCAAAGCATTATAAAAATAAAGGAAAAAAAAGGTTTCATTATTTCAAAGCCTAAATACGCCGTGGTTCTTTCCTACTCCTTTCTGATATCCACCTTCTACAAAAAAAAAACGTAAGCAAGCGGCGAGTTTCACCGCAATTTTTTTTTTGCTGGGGCCATAATAATTAATTTCAAGTTTATAAAAACTGTTTAGTTGCACTATTTGTCAAAAGGACAATTGTTCGAAATGTCACAACTGATTCGAAGGATAATTGTGTTCGGGCGAAGAAGAAGTACATATTTCGGGTGAAATGATGTTCGGTCTGGTTTCATAACAAGGCTGAAGTTTTTTCTAGATACATAGTAGTAACGTTTGAACATTTTCAGTGATTCGAAAGAGTTGAAGCCGTGATTTTATGAAAGTTGGTAATTTTGAGAATCGAACCTGGCACAGCCGGTGTAGGTGTCAATGCAACGCCACGGTAAGTAAGTGCGCCCAAAAGTAAGTGCAGTATAAACTCGATTTACGCAACCCTAGATTCGCGCAACTCCTCTTTCGCAACACTTAAACATCCCATTTCCTTTAAAAAAAGCTCACTATTGTGTGTATCCATTTTAACTTTCGTTTTCTTGGCTAAGAACATCAGTTTTTTAAATCCTCATTTTTTATTTTCTGTTAAGTACATTACTTTATTCATTTAGAAAATTGTATTTTAGATTTTATTTATTCGAGTCTGCTTGGAAATTATTTTTCTTCGGGATACTCACTTTTGGGACTGACTGTATGTACGTACATGATCAATGAACTATTTAGTTGTTGCAGTTAAATACCTACGACCCGTAAAGAGAACCCTATAAATTTAGGATGTCTGAAATTTGTCTTCCTATTCCACGGATAACCGAAATCTAATTCCCTTCAATTAATTGATTTATGCCAATGAAAGATTGCCGATAAATCAATGTAACGGCAAAAAGGATATCAATCCCCCGGCATTCACATTCCAAGGCAAACATTCGAAGCAATAAACATTGGACAGGAAGACATGTGCGCCCTCTGTCAACGTGTGTCATGACACGCCACGCACACGCACGCTTGTATTGGTACAGTTTTTGTGCTCGGTGAAACAAACGATAACACCATCATTGGGTTTTTAGCTTGTTAGCACTCCTGGGGTCTATAAAGTCATAAGGACACCACGGCGACAAGGACGGCTCAATAAATCACAAAAGAATACGAGGGAATAGAAAAAGAAACACCCAGGTAGTAGCACAAGGACACAGTTATAATACATTTAATGTGTGTTTGCAACGTAACGTGTGCCTATTTATTATCCTTCGAGAGATCACATTTAATACAATACGGAGTGCTCCATGCACACTTACTCCTGGTGTCTCATTTTTCATTGAGTGCCTTTGTATGTGTGTACGTTTCTGAAGCCAAAGTGTGTTATCCTCTAACCTTCGAAATGGCAACGAAATGTATTGTACAGCAAAATGTCGTAGGGTTTTGCCTGACATTAAGTGCCGATGTCCTTTTCGATAATGATTTCATGGTGGTCACTGACTAATAAATTTTACGACACTATTTATTGTTTCCGACTACGTGAACGTCTGTGCCAACTTTTATGATATGACAAAAGGACGAATTGGCGACAAGTA
The DNA here is from genome assembly GCA_964034865.1 of Eristalis intricaria. Taxonomy (NCBI): domain Eukaryota; kingdom Metazoa; phylum Arthropoda; class Insecta; order Diptera; family Syrphidae; genus Eristalis; species Eristalis intricaria. Next base: position 13,880,388 of record OZ035877.1, read on the forward strand.
AACATCTGCACGGCCTCAACTTGGTTCAATCCATGATGGCCCGTTATCGGTGCCATAAAGGGCAGATAATGAAAGAGACGACGGGAAAAAAAAATCAGATTTCGAACAGTGGGTGTGACAAAATGATTAATTGACAGACCGGGAGGAAGTGCTTTCAAAGTCTGTCATCTTAATGAAGTCCGTTTGACAATTGGGGTGCTCTGCGTTCACACGGGCACTCAACGAAGTGACGGAGATTTATCGTTTATTATTTTTTTTTTGCTTTGCTCAACTGAAGGACATCAGCTGGTAGAAAATGATTTATTACCGTTAATGACAGCAGACGACAGGGATCTATTTTGTACTCGAAGGTGTGAGGAATCTGTGACATTGGCGAGATACAACATTTGGTGTGCGTGCTTGGGGGAATACGACTCATTTTGATGTCATTAATAATGAAGGTCACATTGAAGAAATTTTGCTATCAATAACAAGTAATGGTATGGAAATATAGGAAAGTTAAACAAAGTCATTATTTAAAATTGACCAGAAATGGTCATGTATTTTTTTTTCTTCTCTTTCCAATCCTATTTCCCTTCCAACGTTTACTCTACTTTCATATTCTTAACAAAACTTACGAATCAGTCTTTAGAACCTTAGAACTTTAGAATGACACGTTCGTAGATGTCATCATAATCAATATGAGTGGATTACAATGAACGTAAAACTCATTAATAACTGCTGTCGCACAAAGGTTAGTAACCCTGCTTATCCAATCTATTATGAATGAAAGAAAATGAAATATAAACAATTTTCTTGTAAAAACTGCATATATTTTTGCTGTTTCTGGTTTTAAATAATTTGTCGATAAATGTAAGTAGGTTAGACTTGGCACTTTTTGATTTCGATAAACTATTATTTTTTAATGAAGTAGGCTGAGACACAGTTGATCGGGAGTTTTTCGAATCAAATTTTTACCTTATACAAAACATTACAGGCTTTGGTCTCCTAAAAAAATAAATTGCTTAGATATATGACTATATACATAAAAATTAGTTCGATATATGTTTGTCCTCCAATGGCAACACCATTTTTTTACTTTGTAGCAGGTTCGGACAGAAAGAAACCTGCTTCCTCGAAAATTGGCGTTAATGCTCTTAAAGTTGCTCTCACCGAATTTTCATAATTTGCAGACGTTGCTCGTTCGTGTATTTTACCATGATGAAAATGCTGAGTTTATTGAATAAATTGGCAGTGACAGTTTGATGATTAGTGAAAGAGTGCGTTCACAAATTAAATTCAAAGGTGTCAAGTTCCTATTGAAAAACCTAGCCTTTACATTTCAGAGGCATTGAGAGAAACAGTTCAAAGAAACGTTCAACGTATATATCAATAACAGAAATATACCATCGATGCACTCATGATTGTAGTGGACAATGGTACTGGAATACATATTTTAATATCATTGATGTTGGCACTTGATCCGAATATGGAATTGCAATTGCACTTGCTTTATCAGGAATTGCTACTGCGTTGTTGAAAGGCGGCACATCCAGCGCTTGAGTTGCCGTTGAAAATGCATTCTAACGAACATCCAACTTGCAACTTTTCTGAATTGTACGATAATTCTCTTGGCAGCTGATTTCCTTCAAACATTACCAGTCTTTCAACGGGCAACACCATTAGACGAACTTACGTAAAAACGTCAAATCGCTTAAATTCAGCTTCGCTTCAAATCTGTGGCAAAAATTACGTTAAAAAGTGATTTGAGAGGGTTTTGTCTAAATTTGTTGTTTATGAACTTTTACAACAGAATACACGTTACTTTTCTTTTAATTTGTAAGTATATATGAAGAATAATGTTTTTAAAACATGATTTTAGAAATTAAGGAAATTTAAGGTATTTCTTCAACGAAACATTGTTTTAAAATTGGGGTAAGATAGAAAAATCGTTCTCAAACTATGAATTAATCCTAATTGAAAATCTGAAAAACTGCTTATGTCGACTTAACCAATCTGTCTTATTGCCACAGAACGACCGATCTCGAAGATTTATAACCCAAACAATTGCTCGACGTGTCACATCGTCTGGCAGTTTTGTCACTTAACTCAGTCAAAGGCCGAACTCATCGAGATGGTATTCCCAAACATTGCTTGAAGTTATAAAAATCGTGTTTGGTTGGACGAATGTAAAAACTTTGAAGTTAACGAAATAAAATTGCTGGCGAATAGTTTACATACAAATCGATTGGTAATATTACGAACGATTGGTAATGCTCAAGAATATTGCAAATGAGCACAAGACACAAAGTTGATTCATCGTACTATATTTACTGAGCCACAGCAACGCATGGCTGGGCCAGCTAGTTATTTGTAAGTAAAACAATTAAAAAGAATTCAGTGTGTGTACTGCATTGAAACAATCGCTTCGTTAAATCATATGAGCCTGTGTTTCAGAATAATTACATGCTGAATAGGTATTTCATTTCTATTCTTAATAATTTTTTGTAGCTTCTGGAATGTCACTGGGGTCTTATCAATACCTTGTTCCGTAAATCTGTCAAAGTGTGCGGATACATTCATCAATCAGTTTAAGCCGAGCTTCATTGAACCAGAGCTTCTTCCTTTTCGAATGTATACCAAAATAATTCTTCTATGATGTGGGAAATAGGACGAAAGTTGATATGTACATATGTATTTATAAAATTATTTCTTTTTTCGTTTCTACAAAAAAAATCCCTAGGAATAGAAATGTCACACCAGAGTTGTTCGTGAAATTTCATCACCATGTAACGTTACTATATACTACTTAAGAACTAAGCATTTTATCAGTCGATGATTTTCATTCGTCTCTCGTCGCATTTTCAACTAGGTTGACAGAGATTCATAGCTCGGCGATTTACAAGATAGGGTACACAAATACAATCTGTCCACATGGTTAGCAACAGTCTACCACCGTCAATGATACTAAACCAGGGCAAAAAAACTAAAGTTTTAAATGTCTTTCATTTCATAAGCAACTCAACTATATACCTTTACAATATTTTAGATCGAAATCTTAACCTTAGGGTACGCCATAAATCCACGGCAGACACATATCATTTCGTGATCACTAAAAGTTATGACGTATAATTAGCGCCTTCGTGCTTCGAATACCGAATATAAAAAACCTCCAATATTGTTTCACTCCAAGTCCTTTCGTGGAAATCAACAGACCAACTAACCTCAACGGTAGCAAAGGGGAATACAGAATGTTCTGATGAAAACAAAAATCCTTTTTTATGGTTTCGTCGAAATTGAACATCGCCCCCTTCGGTTGAATGAATGATAAAGTCAATTTCGAAATCCGGTCGTAAACAGATGGAAATGTTATTGCACGAAATTATGTTTTATTACCGGCACTTTCAACAATCTATCCAAGTAGCCACCTACCAGAATCTAGTTACGTCTGCCTTGAGGAACGCAACGGCACGAATTCGACGTCAATGTGGGTGTTCCGATCGGGGGTCCACTTATTGTCTGGCGCATGAACGGCGAATTGAATTTCCAATTCCCATGCGAGATCCGGTGAGTACCACGAATTCGTGTAAATATGAAATTTTACGACTTGTTAGATACTTAGATACAAATTTTCGGTTGATTACATTAAGCGGTTGGTTGGCGTTGCTCTATGCATACTAAGTGAATTGGCCACATGGGAGCAGTAGAGGATCCTAAGCAGCCTGTGCACAATGAGCAATTTCATTATTACCATTAGCCGGGCATTACTGTTTAACCCTTGTGCGTGCTGGGGCCTTTGCATTCCCCACTCTACGTTTCGGTGGTTCCGAGAAGAGGGTGGGAGTGGTGCGCCGTACTCATTGGTTACCCGGTGGTATTCCTATTGCAGCCACCACATCGGCGCGGGCGTAGGTGTAGGGCGTGATGTTAGTAGCTGGCTGCGGCCAATTATGTATGCAGCATAGAAATGCACTTCTGGCGCCATTGGATGATATTTATTTTTTTCCGTTTGGGCATACTCGTACCCATATTATTTGACAAGGTAGGCGAACACATAATTAAGATGCCACCATACATTTTAATTATTAATTTATTACTCGTGTGTATTTATTTTCACCGGAATGTGAAGGGGGTTATTTTTGAAACTGCATTTCTAACGAATGTATGCAGATGAGCGGGTTCTTGGAATGTCGAGGCAACATTTGGTTAAAAGGAATCTATTTGAATAGACAGGCGCACGTTTAGTTGTTTGAATGACGTACTCGGAAAACAAGTGCATGCTATGAGTTGAATGGAAATGGTATTCTTTTTTATCATTCCATTAAAAGACATGTACATCTACGGTTATCCTTTTTGTGGTTCCAAGAGCAATTTTATGATACGATTTTTTGAACTCGATGAAATTTCCATTTCAGTATATTATATATCTTTGAAACGTCTTACACAGGAGCTCCTGCAGGACTCCGACTATATGGAACAATAACGATTCCAACTGATACAATACACATAGCTTTGGTGGCACACAAAACGCATTGTAATGCTTGAGTTGTCCCACCGTTTTGTTAAAACAATGCGCCTTTTCCACGCGTTTTGGAAGAACTTTTACTGAAACCTCAATAAGCCGTCCCCACTAAAGTTTAAGTGGTTTCGCTCTCAAGTCGCTCTCTCTCAATTTAAAAGTGCCCGCCAAAACAAATATCAATCGCTATCAATTTTAAATGGCCACCAGAACAGCTATCTGCTGACAGGAAACACCAGAAAAAATGATAAGATATGAAAATCAAAATTAACAAAGCAATCTGATGCTTACTCTTTCGGTTTGAAAACATTTCAAGGACGGATGAACTCAAGTGGGCTGCAACTCGGTTTCGAGGAAATCGCGACGTTTCCATTGTCCGAAAATGTATGGCGAAACTTTTATAGGTAGGTTATGAAAGATACCACAGTTTCGTGCGGTAAGAGCATAGCATTACACCTTCATATCCTCGATGTAAGAACCAATAATATCACCAAACAAAATTTAAATACTTTTTTCAACACCTTCACTCATGACAAGATAGGTCTTTAAACATGTAATATGTTTGTTTTAAACATTATGGCTTCAATTGTTAGATAAAGAGGAAAATGCGCAACGGGTTCTTTCTCAATCGATTCTAAGGTGAATTTAATTTCGTGATATAGTGGTAAATAATGCAAACTTAGCATTATTGACTTTGACACCTGTCACGTGAAACGTAAATATCAAGAATCACTGTTTTTGGACTGAGTTGTGAAAATCTTAATACATCCAGTGATTTTTGAGTGATGTGACAAACCTTATGGTATATACCATCATGGATGACAAATCCGTATGATGTATGTGATTAAAACATGAACGGCAAATACGAACCACGAATTGGGCGATCCGAAAAGTTAGCAAATTCACGGAATTGGATGAAATCCGAATCAGGATAATAGATAAAGGGGGAGGTTTATGACCCTCTCGTATCTTCTAGACTCCTAGACATTGGCAAACTAGCATGTTACTCTGAAACTTGGGAAACAAAAGATTGCTCCATACCGGCATATCTCTTCCAATTCTCCCCAAGCAAGTTTATGCAGGTGTCTGAGGTTGCAATGGGCGATTGTGAATGAATGTAACCATCGAATAAATTGCCGATTGTTAAGCATTTAATTCGATTGTCGTTTTATTCGGTCTCATTAGAAAACAAACGAATGAAAATCGAATCGAATCTGTAAGTAAAATCTAATCTAATGAAAATAGTAAATCTGAAAGAAACTGTACCTACCGAAATGAGAACATAGACTTAAGTTTTCCCATATTTCACATCGCATAAATCGATAGTTCGATTGTTTTTGCAGTTCCAATTCACCAAATACGAACAATCCAACAATCTCTCTCACCATATCGAAGAATCGGCGAGGGGAATACAGACAATCTACCAATCTTTCTCGCCGAATCGATGAATCCGCGAATGCACTCAATCCAACAATCTCACGACCTCATCTCACTCTCGCCGAATTGAAAAATTTGTGATTACACACATTCCATGCCGAGCCGAGCCGATTGGAGTTGTACATGCCAGAATCCAAGATCAACAATCGACTCCGCTCAGTTTTAATTCGTTCGAGAACAATCGAATTATTTGATTGATTTTATCCGCAATCTCCAATCGCTAGCTTGAGGCAGGTTCTGGAGCTGTGTTCGTCTTAACGCTGCTAAACACCTTTCACTATGAGCATTTAACTTCGCCAAAAGTGCGTCTTGCTACATCTCCTTTTTATTAAATATATGTTCTGGGTGGTGCAGTGCAGCCGATTTGAGTAATTTGCACATTCAGAGAGCAGAGGGTTACTCATCTTCTGTTTGCAAATTTGTCATTTTACATTTTACAACATGCCAGATGGAACTCGAGTGCATGGCTGTATATGCTGATTGGGGGATGGCTTCCGTCGGATTCAATTATAGTTTTCTGAGCATTTTTATTTTGTAAATTCATTAAACTTACATACTTTACGAATCACTTTTCCTCTTTTTTTAAATATCAATCGAAGACGAAGCGCTCCCGATTTCTTTTAGTTCATAAACGCAATACGTATATACATTTGATTTTTATGTAACAAATGTAATTAAAGAATTGGATTACATATAACAGTTGAATTATGTCGGAGTGTAGTAGTGCACAAACGCATTGACACATCAATAATTCTCCTCTAGTCTGTCTTACGTTCTACATTTCGAATTTTGTTTTGAGTCGCCGTAGCGTAGTGGGTTAGTGGGTCGACTCTTACGCAGAGGGTGCCAGGTTCGAATCCCGAATCTTCCAACTTTCTTAATTCATGGCTTCCATCTCTTTCGAGTCACTGACAATGCTCAAAGAGTACTCCTGTCTAGAAAAACCTTCTCAACTCGGCCGTTCGGAGTCGGCATAAAACTGTAGGTTCCCTTCCTCTCGTGAAAGAACAATAGCACGCACAACACTAGTGGTTGCTGAGAAGCTAGGCCTAGGTCCGCCTTGGACTGTCGCGCCACCAATATTATTATATTAGATCTGCTTTGAAATGAGACACATTTTGTACTTGGACCTCCTATTTGAAGATTTGTCAGCGTCAAGCTTCTTTGAACTCGATGTTTGTTAAACTGTGTCCAGGACAACGTAAGGGAGCTGTCCGTTAAGAAGTATAAGATATATATTAAGAATGTCGGACTAATGAGTCCGATGTTTATTTGCGGGGTCATCTCCTTGAGAATTAAGCATCATTTCAGACATCTTCGCTTGGAAAGAAGTCAAATCTAGGCATTACATTGCAGACTGACTTCACTACTTAATTGAAGACAGGGAATAGATTTCGAAGAAGTCGTGGTTCACAAATAAAGACGGAATCATACGAGCGTTGATACTAAGCTCCATAGAGAGGTGCGGCCTAGTAGAGAGGTACCATTTTGGGATTGGCATTGTCTGTGAAGAATACCGGAGTACCTTACAATCTGTAGGTTAGTCGTCCTCTTTTTGTATTTTGAATGATGGCTGAAATGATATTTGGGTACAACGTTGGCGTCTTTAAAAAGGAGACTGAGATTACAAGAAACTATAGACTATCGAGAGCAATAACTGATCAACAAAACCATACTTAGATGGGCGCAGGCCGCTGCTTGTCAGTTATATATTAATATACACTTCCAAGGGGAGGAATACACATTTTCTGAAGCAAGAAATTGTGATTAAATCCTTCTTTTTAATTTATATACCAATATTTAGTTATATCTCTTCGATAAAATACCTCCAAATAATTCATGATAGTGTAGTCGAATGTTAAGTTGTCTCTATATTACATTGTCATATCGTATTTCCATTCCAGTCCAGCCACATCCTTGTGCATCGAATGCAGATACATAAGTACGCCTACTATTGTCCATTCCGGCAATGAGTCCGCTTCCCGAGAGCGTATCGTAAATTTAACTCGGCAATATCTCAATTTCATCCTTCTCATTCGAATGATTAACGTTAACCCCTCAATCATCGCCTTTCAGTCGGGCCGCTAGCGCTCTCTTAAATTATTTTCCTTTCATATAGCTGCACCATAAGTAACAAAGAAATATGATCGACCATCAATTAAAAATCTCACCGGGGTGGTGTAATAATTTCTACGAAGAGCACGAACCGTGCACGCCACATGCGGAACACATCGACAATTTATGCGGCCCATTTACCAGGCCGCACTACAACCGAGAGCAGTAACAATCAAATTAAAATGTAATTTTCAACAGGGCGGCATAGCCCACAGAGCATGGTGCTGGCACTCGTCAGAGGAGCTGTGCTCTGCTCACCAGGCCCAGGCCCCATCGCCGCAATAAAACCTATGACCGAACGGTGGAAAAATTCTTTGATCTCAGCCATCAACCATCAAATGGACCTTTTCACAACCGTGTCTGTGATCTCTCATAACTTATCAAGCCGTCGAGGAAAAAAAAAAGTAAAAATGTTGAGACTTCCTCGCCGTCTCGCATCAGCATGTAGGTGGTGTGGCAGCGTTTATGCGCCCCTCCTCCCTCCCGGAGCTGAATCGTTGTTCCGATTCGTTTCGATTTTCACTTGTCGCGCCGCCATCTTCAAAGATGTCTTCCATCAGCGCCAGCCATCAGAGTGTATACAAACAACGACGAGATCAAAAGCAGCGAGAAAACGGCGGCGGCGGAGCGAACTGGAGCTGTGATTGCCACCACCGCCACCCGCCTTCGAACGTGATAGACACGGCGGGTATCGATGGCACTAATGGCAGCCCATAATGCGATCAATACTAATTATTTGTTGATGGAAGCTGTGAGGTGAGTTTTGGTTGGAAACATGTTTGATGTTCGGAGGCTTTGTGCGTGGGTGGTGGTGGTGGTAGGTGTTGGCGGTGCTGTGGGCGGCAGTGAATGTCGGCTTGGCTCTACATCGTCATCATAATCATCAACGCCATCAAGCGTGAGTGTGTTACATTGTAAAGAACATCGTAACGGAGATAATGTTTGTATTTGAGTTTGATGAGAGCAATGAAAACATTTACAAGAGTTGGCGATTGGTTCCCAGGACCCAAACAATGTTGCCAGGCACATCGTTATTTCTTGGTTTGGGGCTGAACATTTATTAGAATTTATTTTGTTACGTGAGAATGAAAAAGATGTCTCCATAATTCAGAAGATAGAATGTGGAGGTTAAGTAGTGAGTTTATGTTCTTATGCACTTTCACACATGTCGATTCTTACTTATTTGAATGGGTTCGGGAACACACCATTTATTTTTATGGCTTCATACGTAGAAACGTCTTTGCCGAACATTTGGAGGAAACATTCCAGCCCTTTGATGGACATATGTTGGACGTTGATCCAAGTGTAACTTCTATATCTGACGGTTCTAGTATTGAAAGAGTATCGCTAAACGAACTCTGCCAGGCAATGAAAAATCTAAAAAACAACAAGGCTCCTGGCTATGATCTAAAAACCGGCAAATTCTGAAGAACTTGCCGAAAAAGGCGCTACTTAAACTCCTCTACTTAATTAACGCTTCCTTTAGGCTATTATATGTTCCAGACTCGTGGAAGGTTGCAGAAGTGATAATGGTTCCAAAACCGGGCTACAAACGTCGTACAGACCCATATCGCTGTTACCAATAATATCCAAACATTTTTAAAAACTCTTTTTAAAACTCATTAAAAAATTTATCGATGAGAACCAACTAATACCTGAGCATCAGTTCCGGTTTCGAGCGAAACACTCGACAGAATAGGTATACAGAATAACGAATGAAATTGAAGGAGCATTAGAGGAGAAAAAGATCGGCTCCACCGCCCTACTTGACGTTTCCCAGGCCTTCGACAAAGTCCGGCATGAAGGCCTAAAATACAAACTAAGCAGGCTTCTACCGACAAGCTTGTATAAGATACTAGAATCTTATCTCGATAACAGGATATTTAGAGTTAAACACGGAACTGAATACTCCGATTTTAAAGAGATCCGAGCAGGAGTCCCTCAAGGGAGTGTCCTTGGCCCTACATTGTACCTGTTGTACACTAGAGACATACCTCAAACTGAGGGGTCACTTGTGGCTACATTTGCGGATGACACAGCGATCCTGGCAACGGGACGTTCAGTTGAGTCCTCAACTGAAAAACTGCAACGAGCTCTGGATAAAATAAACAAATGGTCAAAACGCTGGTGCATTGCTCCCAATGAGACCAAATCAACGCACTTGATGCGAAACTCAAGTGGAAGGCCCATGTGAAAAAGAAAGTGCAAGTAAGCATGTACAACAAACTGCTATTATACAAGCAAGTACTAAAGTCTATATGGACTTACGGCATACAACTATGGGGTTGTACCAAGGCAAATAACATAGGATATATTCAGTCCTTTCAAAATAAAACTCTGGTATCTCAGAAATTGTGATATACAAAGGGACCTAGGAACTCCGCTCGAAAGCTAAGTATCGGACTTCGTGGTCATTGTAACAATGCCATCCTCCAATCTTTGGACATGAGATGTTTAGTACGCCGACTCCAGCGTACAAGACCGCTCGCTTTGGCGCAATAATAATAAACCATCCTAACGATGGTCATGGCGGGTGATTTTACAGAAGGTCTACCCGCGAATACATCTTAAATAGTAAACTACTAGATAAGGAATCATAGTTGTGGTAAAGAAAAACCAAAAGGGAAGGGTGTTTTTAGTCAGTAAAAATCTGACACTACTATGTGGACACGGGGCACATAGTGTCTTGTTGAAGATTAACACCAACCCAAGTAACAAAAAAAAAAATACGTAGAGGTGGATAGGTGGGTCACTTACACCTTAAAGGTCCATTGCACTGTCACTCTTGGCTTTTTCTCGACACTTCGTTGACCTACTGAAGAACTTGATTTGCATTTACCCTCAATTGGTGTGCGCATTGATACTTATAACCAGATGGTGATTTTTAGAAATTTAAGGGCGTCATTTATTTTTGTGCCTGCTATGTGCTCAAGGCTGTTGGAAATAGCTGCTCATGTGTTTTTTCTTAGGTAACACGGTTTCCTGTTCCTCTTCATCCCTTAACGTTCCACAGAAGTCATTGTAGGGTACTCCAAGCCTTCTGGCTAATTCGGCAATGGCCAATGTTTACGCCTACTGTGCGGTTTTAGTTCTTGATGAATCTAGTGCAGGCCATAGCCCTTTCGGTATCCTACAGGTGCCCAATTCCCCCCATCTACGATTGGTTTTCATTATGGCGTCTTTCAATAGCATTGATCTTAACGCTTTCAATGGGGGTGAGTCTCCCGATTTCGTGCCAGTGGTAGACTCGCCTTCTTGCTGATTCGTCGGATTTCCCCATGCGCGGAACACCCTTATGCTCAGGGCCCAAAACAGGGTAAGGTTGCATCCATCCGCTATCTTCCTTAGAGATAAGCGGCAGCGTTTTATCATCTTGGACTTGATCGATGGTGGTTCCAGAGCCTTTACGACCGCCTGAAATAATAACAGATCTTCAGTCTATCGGGATCATTGATAGCCGTAGGGCTGCCTCTCGAATAGCTGCTACATCTGCCTGGAAAACACTGCAGTAGTTCGGGAGCTGAATGTTTATTGTCAGCTTCGGCGCATTGGTATATACACCAGAGCCAGTGCCTTATCCCGACTTGGAGCCTTCAGTGTATGCTTCCGTGACACTGGAATTGCACATATTTTCTTCATAGCACTCTATTCGCATGGGAATCATTGTTTTCTGCTTAATTTCGCCCTCAACTGGTGTTATATAGTCTAATTGCTGGGGGATCTTCGAGTTATGAAGTGGCTCCATAAGTCCCTTTATGTTGGCTATTCCCCCATTGCTTACACTATCTCAGGCTTAATGCTGCATGCATGACATACATGTGAAGGAGATTGAGTAAGATTTCGAGGGCCGCCGTGGGTGTTGATCTAAGTTCACCTGTGATGCAGATGCATGCCGATCTTTGTATTCTGATGAGATTTTGCTCTTTTGCAATGCCTTCCACCACACTAATACTTCGTAAGTCAGTACTGGTGTTACTATTACCGGGTAGAGCCAGTGAGTTATTCTTTTGCCGTCGACAATAGCATCCAAGTACTTTGCTCGATCGCCGTGGGTCGCCGTGGCGTAGTGGTTTAGTGCGTCGACTCCTACGCAGAGGGTGCCAGGTTCGATACCCGAATTTACCACCTTTGAGAATTCACGGCTCCACCTCTTTCGAGTCACTGACAATGCTCAAAGAGTATATCCTGTCTAGAAAAAGCTTCTCAACTACGCCGTTAGGAGTCGGCATTAAACTGTAGGTCCCTTCCCAGAGAACAATAGCACGCAAAGCACGAGTTGTTGCTGAGAAGCTAAGCCATGGCCCACTACGGGCTGTAGCGCCACCCATATTATTATTATTACTTCGCTCGGTCAGTGAAAGTTAATTCCTTCTCTTCCAACTTTGGTTGAGTGATGTCGGACATCAAGTCCGACATTGTCCGTCCATTTGACTTATATTTTCAGGGCTGATTTCATAATGTCAGTGATGGTGTCTAGAAATTTATCAGTGATAGCTAGTGCAATATAATCTACATATGTGTCCATTAAGTAGCCCTAATACCTCTCTCTGAAAACCCTTATTTCCGTATTGCAGTTGTCTAGTTGAGATTCGATTTTTCTATCTTTTAATACGCTGTTTACCCACTCCCGAATACATATTTCAACATTCGATTGCATAGTACGTTTTTTATCGCTTTGAATTGGATGTTGTTGAAAGCCCCCTCAATGTCCAGAAAAGCTACCACACAGAGATCCTTGTCAAGTAGTTTCAAAAGTGCTGACTAAAGAGTGTAGTGCTGTCTCTGTAGAGTACCAGCTTCGGTTGCCTTGGTATGGAGACAGGGGCCTGAATAGAGTATTTCCTCTAATGTGTAAATCTGTCAGCCTGTCCATTTTAAGAGCAACGGAGGAGAACGTTATATGTCTAGAATCTTTGGGAGCACTGTGTATTGTTTTCTCATACTTAGGTGTAGAACTTCTTCTTCTTCTTCTGGTGGCGCTACAGTCCGGGGTGGACCTGGGTCTCAACCAGTAAGCTTCTCCAGCCGGCACGATCTTTAGCCAGCTGTCTTCAACTGCGCACACCAAGTCGATTGAGGTCCTTCTCCACCTGGGTGCGCCATCGGCTCCGTGGGCGTTGTCCCACTGGTTCGGAGTCGAAGACTCTTCGGGCTGGAGCAGTGTTGTCCATGCGCTCTACATGGCCCAGCCATCTTAGGCGTTGAATCCATAGACGCCTGACTAGGCTCATGCCGCTGTACAGCCCGTACGGTTCGTGGTTGAATCTTCTTCTCCAATAACCATCAACGCAAACAGGACCAAAGATTGAACGCAGAACGTTTCTCTCGAAAAGACCAAGTGCTTCTTCATCCGCTTTTGAGATTGTCCATGCTTCCGCACCATAGAGCAGGACAGGCGTGATCAAGGTGTTATATAATGTTAGCTTGGTCCTTCGAGAGAGGACTCTACTACTTAATTGCATCTTGAGCCCAAAGAAACAGCGATTGGCAAGAGTAATTCTGCGTTTAATAGGTGTAGAACTACTTTAGCCTTTCTCCATAATATTGGAGTAAAACCGAATCAGAGGCAGTATCGTATCACAACACATCGTATAAGTTGTTCAGGCCGATTTAAAGCTGGTGTTAATCAGCCAATTCGTGGTGACCGTGGCCTTGTGGCTTGGTACGTCGACCCCTAAGCACTTGAGCTTACATTGCCTTGATTGGATTCCCTATACGAGTAAAATATATTTTCACAGGCCCATCTGTTTTGAGTCACTGACAATGCTGAAAGAGTGTCTAGAAAAATCTTCTGTGGCCGTTCGGTCAGCCTAAAAATGTAAGTCCCTTCCACCCGGGAGAGAAAATTCGCACGAACAACACGAGTGGTCGATGAGAAGCTCTGCCCTGGCCTCTACGGGCTGTAGCGCCACCCTTATTATAATATTATAATCAGCCAATAATAGTGGATGGCACATATTAACGCCATATGCCCATCTAGTATAAATTAAATTATTCTGAATAATTTCCTGGTTGTGTAATTCTTAGAATGGATTGATTTTAAATCGCTGATGTAGCTAAATATTTGTCTTTGCGTATTTTAAACCTGCTAGCCAAAACCTATGCATAGTAGGATTTATGGTACACGTTGATAAGTTATTAGGCAGATTGTATGGAACTCACTTTAGCTCTTAACTGCAAGGAGTTTGAATACGATAAAATAACACGGCTCTGCAAAACGTCGCATGGATTAACGCGGGTTCATTGTAATGCCAACCGAATTATGGAATCGTATAGTTTGGACTTTGTTTCACGATATGGAGAAAATAACAAAATATTCATATTCTCTATGTTTAACTTATGAACAGAAGGTGAAGTAAGTGCGATTAGATTCTTATACAAAATTCTAGTATTGCTTGATGTTGCTTACTGCACAACCCGTGTATACATACTGAATGTTTTAAAATATGTGAAATAACAAAAATGTTTGGCCAAAAGAAAAGAGATGCAATGCTGAAAATGCATTTTAAGTGAATTATTAGCTGATCATTCGCTGTACCAAATCATTGCTTAATAACTTAATTACAAGACCAAAGACTCGTGGAGGGTCTGAGCCGGAGAAATCACTCCCTTTCATCGTTTTGGGCACACTGCTTCTAGTCTTGATCGTTATGCCGGAGACTCGGTCTTCGTTACCTTCTCGAAAGAGGATGCTCGCTTTCGAAAATCCTTTTTGCATTTGAGTCTTCTGAGTAGCATTGGGGTTCATGCGTTCGTTGTGGCCGAGCCAGAAGAGTCGACGGATTTTTGAGTGTACAGTTCGGAGAGTTCGACCTCCACTCACCTTCGCAAACAGGCCCATATATACTACGTAGAATTTTTTCTTTCGAAGGGAAAATCAGCTCTGCTGTTTTGCTTATCGTCCATCTATAGGCTCCATTTTTTAGAATAAGACTTTGGCCCTTCGACTCAAGAGTTTTGAGCTCAGTTGATCGCGGCATACCGATGTAGCATGTTCGATTCTATGTCGAATCTCCACTAATGTCACTACCACATAATTATTGCTGTCGATCGTAATATTTTGCCCCAGGTAATGTGCAACGGATTGGTTCTTGCTCGATAGCATATACTTCGTATTTCCCTCATTAACCTTAAAACCAGCGCGTTTCTCACAATCGTTGTGAAATCTTCCTCTACGTCGCTTGGGAACACGATGCCCATGTCAATTGTGTATCCCAATAGTTGGGCTGCCTATGGCAGATAGTGCCTTCTGTGTTTGGCTGGATGGTCTAAGTGGTATGGTAATCATGCGGTCATCCTACCAACCTGTCTACGACCAGCCTCCACGTATGGCGTAACGCTATATTTTTACTAAGCCTTCCGTATCTGCTGTCAAATTGTTTATTTTTTCAGATTTGCCAACAATTTACTGGAGAAATGACGGCAAATACAAATCTTGCTATAATTTTTTGACGTCATTTACAAATACAGCGGATGCTCACAAATTGGAATCACTTTGTTCCTGGGGTAGTTCTCATTTCCGAAATGTTATAATTTCTGAACGTTTTATTTAATTCAATTAAAAAGTATATGAGCGGAACTATACCCTAAAAGTATTTTTTTCTTTTTGTAGTAATGTTTGTTTATTTGTTGACTAAATTGAACTTGATAGCACGATATAGTTACGAGGGGCCAAAATATTGGTGGAAAACAACTCACTCTTTTTGCACCATTTGATTAATTTATTGACGTTTTCAACGGCTGTACGATATCGAAAATATTATCTTCGTTGTTATCAGAAACCTCATCATCGCTGCTGAGTTCTTCTTCAGAATTCAGATGCGCCTTCAAAAATATCTTGATTCCATTCTTCGATTTCCTCTTTACAGATGGAATTGCTGCGAAAAATTTCTGCTAGGAGCTTTTGATTTATTTCAAGAAGTTCATTGCAGTCCTTCCAGAAGATTCGAATTTCTGGGAGTTTGAATTTGCGAGCGTCCACTGTATCAGTAAAAAAATGCCTGAAAGTTATTTTAACCTTAACCTTTATACCTACTTAATACCACCTTAGTACACAGACGCACAATATTTTGCTATCCCAAATAACATCCTTACTTTGAAAATTCCAGTTTTCATCTGGCAACTCCTCAGTGAACCCACAAATTATGCCTACTCTCGCGGTGCGTTCTTTTAATCTATTTGCCCATTCAGTTTTCTTATTTCTCCCTCTCTTTATTTTGAAGGGAGAACAAGAAAACATCAAAAAGTTCATCCAATAAACAATAGGGAAATTCATTTGAAGATTTCTTACATCTTCCAGGAAATGACTTCTTTACGTTTGCATATGTCCGCCCATCAATCCATTCATCCCCAATGGATCGATTTGTCCGACCGACAAGTTACTCCGCGATATATATTGCCTTCCATGCAAGCACGAAACGGTCTTGTGTTGTGTGTGCTGTGCGCCGAGAATGTGGGTGGTAGTGATTGCCGCGCCTGTGGTAGGGTTAGTGCTCGCCGTGGTTAAGGTTGGTTGTGTGTCTGTGGTCTAGAAATTCCACAAAATCAAGCCAAGCAGCAAATGGTATGAAGTTGCGGAACGCGCATAAAATCTATGAAATGTAATGACAGCTTTGATCATCGTTCGCGCTCCTTTGATAGCCTGGTTAACAACTGTGTTGATCATAAATTCATGTTTTAATTGAGGCAATAGGTTTGCGCTGGATACTCCCCTTTTTCTGCGGTGTTGATTTTCATCGTGCTCGTCATTCCTCCTTGTTTTTTCCCCTCCTTTTAAGAAACGTTCTCTGGAATTTATTCTTCGCACTGCTAGTCGTATGCATGTTCTTGAGATCGTTTGAAGATTCTTTGGTACATCGACCACCACCGGCAGACGTCAAACAAAGTGTCAGGAAGTTCTGTTGATGATTTTGCAAGATCGCAGAGCGCGACGGGGGGCTCGAAAATTCCGATTGAATCGCCGCGCAATTGCAGATGTGATTTTTGCTTCTGCAATGGTTTACACAGAACGCTAAAAGTGACAGCTCTTGATTTACAAAAGTCAATCAAAGAGACTGTTTATGTGAAGATGTGACTTTTTGACTTGGAGAAATCAATCAGTTGCAGTCAAAGGAAGAAACAGAGAAAAAAATCATCAATCTCAGTTGAGTTGGCATGTTTGCATCTTGGTGTTAGGGGTAAATCAAACAAACGCGATTGCTTGATAAGCATTGACAAGAACATGCGAATGTTTACAGACATGATGAATTGGCAGTTTGACCTAGTAATCGGTCAGCGAGGGAATGCATCAGCGTTTAAGAGCGAGCTCGCTGATCTGTTTATCTCTGAATGTAATTCACACAGTCTTGTAAATTGCAAGAGCGGTCATTGCACAATTTGTCATTCTCTTTCTGTCATCATCACATACGGATACTTCAGAAATAAGGTAAAGTCTCCATAATGATCGTCATATTAACTAAGGCCATGCTTCAATTATGGACATATGCTGATAATAATGAAATGAGTGTCAGTGTACTCGTAATTGCCACAACTGAAAACATTTTGCTGCCAAAATTGTAAAAAAAAACTTACTAAATAAAGTGAAAAATTATAAAAAAATGGTAAACCTGAAAACATTAATACAAAATTGTATTATTAGCATTTTAAATATTTTTCATTGCATTTGCATGTAATTATAAATAATTTCTGTGTTCATTTAAAAAAAATACAAAATATTAAATTTTAATCAAATTTCTTGGTGTCCGAATAATACAGCCCAAATTTTATACTGATTTTAGTTGCCGGACAGTGTGCTGGTACTGAGAGTATAATGAACATTATAAATATATAATATATATAATAATAATAATGTATTAGTACTCTTGAACGATACCTACATAAGTGCACTTTGCTTAACATAAATAAAGAATATTGCATGGTTCTTTACTAATTTCAGTTTGCGGATACTTTTTCAACAGGATAACTTTTCCTTAAAAACCGGAAGCGGCTACTGAAAAATTAGGTTTTGTGTCCGGACATTTTTTTTACGCATTAAAATATGTAAAACGTTAAAAAAGGCAAATTTTTAAATATAGTGCGTCGATCAACTCTTCGTGATCGACTAAAGGATAAAAGGCTAATTGGTGAAAAGGCAACAGAAATCGATGGAAAACTTTTAGAACCTATGTTACTGTTCCCATACCAACGTCTTCCAAAGAACATTGGATCTTCGATCCTACGGAAATGTGAAAGCGGTTGGATGCGCCTTCACTTTTTTTTTAAATACTTACAGTACAATCTTAGAAAGGTGAACAAACGATCCACCTTTCTTCTTGTCAAATTGTTCGTCTTTTCGAGATTCAAATTAATTAAAAACATTTAATTTGATTAAAAAAAAAACAAACGAATAAGACGCAAGAGCAAAGAAAAGTTGTTTATAAGACATAAAAAGGACTTATTTAGACGTATCTTGCCCAGAAGAAAGTTGTCTTACAAATTCGATCTTACTTTCCGTTCATACTTGTTTATCTTATAGAACAATTCATGTTTCCAAGATTATCCTGTATTTTGGATATTTTTTAAGAGTATATGAATATTTTATAATACTAATTATTCACATAATAAGTACATAACAATAAATATATTTACAATGGACTCTGCCTAAATCTAACTCCCCATAAGTCGAATTTCTCTCCATTTCTTTTTTCGCTACATTTTGCATACATTTCCCTCAATTTTCCATACAAAAACATCCTCTCTAAGTCAAACTCCATCTAACTCTCAAAAAATCTTGTAATCTCTTGAAAATTCGACCACTGTACAAATATTTATTCAATGTGATTTAACAGAAATTTAAATAAATCTTATTTTTTTCGTATAAAACTAAATAAAATGTTTCACTAATCAAAAAGTTGATATGAAATTTTGCTGTCCGGCTTCTGAAATTAAAACGTCCGGACACTGAACTGTTTTTAAGAATTAAGAAAAAATTATCCACAATAGTAAATACGTTTGAGGAGTTATACTATATCTCTAAAAATTATGTACGTTATTTATATATCCAAAGCTTTTTACTGAAACTTTATTAGTTCTTCTTCTTCATTTGGCGCTACAGTCCGGGGTGGACCTGGGCCTCAACCAACAAGCCTCTCCAGCTAGCACGGTCTCTGGCTAGCTGTCTCCAGTGTCGCACGCCAAGTTGGTTGAGGTCCTTCTCCACCTGGGTGCGCCACCTTAAACGCGGGCGTCCTCTGTTGCGTTGTCCCACGGGTTCGGAGTCAAAGACTTTTCGGGCCGGAGCTGAGTTGTCCATACGCTCTACATGGCCTAGCCATCTTAGGCGTTGGATCCGAAGACTCCTGACTAGACTCATGTCGCTGTACAGCCCGTACAGTTCGTGGTTGAATCTTCTCCTCCAGAACGCAAACAGGACCAAAGATCGCACGCAGAGCTTTTCTCTCGAAAATACCAAGGACTTCCTCATCCGCTTTTGAGATTGTCCATGCCTCC
The DNA here is from genome assembly GCA_964034865.1 of Eristalis intricaria. Taxonomy (NCBI): domain Eukaryota; kingdom Metazoa; phylum Arthropoda; class Insecta; order Diptera; family Syrphidae; genus Eristalis; species Eristalis intricaria. Next base: position 13,899,925 of record OZ035877.1, read on the forward strand.
GCGCCGTACAGCAGGACTGGGATGATCAAGGTCTTGTATAGGGTCAGCTTGGTCCTTCGAGAGATGGCTCTACTACTCAATTGCCTCTTGAGCCCATAGAAACAGCGGTTGGCAAGAGTTACTCTGCGTTTGATTTCGGTACTGATGTTGTTTGTACTGTTTACTGCGGAGCCGAGGTAGACGAAGTCCTTGACTACCTCGAAGTTATAGCTGCCCATTGTGACGCTCTGTCCAAGACGTCGATGTTGTGTGTCCTTTCTTGATGAGCATATACTTCGTTTTGCCCGAAACTTTATTAGTTAAAAAATAAAAATAAGGCAAAGTTAAGGTTTGTGTGAACTGAAAACAAACCTTAAAAAGGGATTGTGAAAGTGAAAGAAATTCAATTTAAAAATCTAGTGTTTATTCCAAATAGTCCCGCTCGAATTATTATTTGAGTGATTATCGATAAGTAAATCTCTATACTTAAATCATTCGAATGACTACTTTTGTAGTAGCGCAGTGTGTAGCAATATAATAGAGATAAAATGGAATTTCTTCTCTCCCTTTAAAGAATTTCTATTAGAACGACAGACAGTGCGGTTTTTTGACCATATGATATGTGTGGCTGTGTGCAATTCATGCATTCGCTTAAAATCTATCCAAAAGAAGTAATGGACCTACTGGAATTCCAAGACAATATTTCTGTCGGACTTTTAACTCAAACAGAAATTAAAGGCCCAATGAAGCTCGGAAGACCATCAGCGAATTTAAGTGATCTCACACCTGATTCTGCCCCTTCTTCAGCAATAACTCGTGACAGCATCCCTGCAACATCTTCTAGATGAAATCAAATAAATCACTGGCCAATATATGTAACTGATAGGACCAGATGTAAGGTCAAAGACTGTGAAGGCACCAGTAGATACAAATGTGATAAATGCACTGTTCACTTGTTCCTCCCACCTAATGAAACTACATATCTCCCAACTAATGAATTTCGTCGTGTAATACCTTAATCAATAATGTACTAATATACGTAAGTAATTTCAATTTTAATTTAATTGTTAAAAAAATGAATATATTTTTATAAGTTTACTGTAAAATAAAATGAAGTGAACATACGACGTAATGTGTTAATTTTTCAATACAAACTATCCTCTTCAGTTTTAATGTTACCATATGGTAGCATTCTATATATACACTCAGAAATAATAGATAGATTTTAGATATTTTATTTTTAATTGCTTCAAGTTACAATATACTGTCGCACAATTTACAGACAATTAAATTTTTAGGGATATGACATATTACTGTCTTTCAACTAGATCATTATCTAATATTTGTTAAAGGTTAACAATTTTAACAACTTTGAGAAATTGAAGAAAAATCATGAAAAAAAACATCGGATTGGAAAGAAAAACAAAAAGAAAAGAAGAAAACAAAAAAAATCAAAATTAAAATAGAGAAATAAATAAATTATTAAAATTTACAGAATAAATGAATAAATAAATAAATAAACAGGTCAACAGATAAATATATAAATAATCAGATAAATAAATAAATTAAATAAATAAATAAATATATAATGTATAAGTGAGTAAATAAATAAATAAGTAAGATAAACAAGCAATTATACGAACAAGTAAGTAACTAAATAAGAATCTACGTTTAGATTATTGAGTAATCGAAAAGGAAATTGTAGATGTCACGATAAATGTAGTTGGTTGATTAGTGGATTATCAGGAATATAGCACCTTAGCTTGAAATTATTATTATTGAGCGTACATATTGTGAAGGAGATCAGTTCAACATCAGCCCTGTCGTTTACATCCAATGTAGAGTGACACCAAGGGAGATTGACTATCATTTTCAATATGTTATTTTGTGTAATTTGAAGGTTTTTAATATTATATTTGGCACAATTACAGCAGACCATGCAGCCATAAAGTGAAAACGATCTTATTTTCTTTGGAAAGTAAGTACTTCCTATTAATAAACGGATATAAAATTCGTATGGCAAGATTGGCTTTATTAATTGTTTGCAACATCTGTTATTGAAAGTCAGTTTGTGGTCCAAAAATATGCCCAGGTACTTTACATTTGGCCTCCATTCTATTAAGTGACCATTAATATTTAATTGATTTGCCGGGAGAAAGCAAGGCCTTCTTTTCCTTGTGAATAAAATGGCTTGAATTTTTTCCGATGTTAAGCTTAATTTTCCACTCAGAAATAATATTTTTCAAAAATTTAAAATGCGTTTTATTTATTGGCCTCAAATTTAGCCTCAATACAAAAATAAAGATTTATTCACATTTCTTGATGCCATGGCCAAGTATTTTAACCTTCATATTTTTTCGGTGCTAGGATACTGACATTTCAGAGAATTGCGAATCGAAAAACTCGCTAGAGAGGGTACATTTCCGTACTCATTCGGAAACACTACTGTACACCATCTACTGAAGCTCGAAACAAGTAAATCGAAAAGGGTGACTCGTAACAAAACAAATCTGGGCTACGCTCCACCTAAAACGATCGCTCTTCCTCAGATCAGAATGAGTTGGCCGAATCCAAGAACAACCATCGGCATTATAACTGGGATCTGCTCCATTGGAACTAACGCCTTTAGACTGGGCCCCCCTTACGAAGCCTGCAGATGCTGCAGGGACGAGGAGAAAAAATACGCTACTGCACAGCTATTGCTCACTTCTTCTGCAGTAAATATCTCTTTAAGCCTACTGGTTCAACCACCTGACTGAACTTAGTAGAATTAATGTCTCCTCCGCTTTACTAGAAGTACTAATTTCTTTCCGTCGTATCTTGGTCACATCGAAGGAAAGTGCATGTTGAAATGTATACATGTTTGTACGTAAAAATGCTGTACAATTTAATTCAATACCTGTTTACAGTAATCAGTGCAATGCGGATAGGAACATGACTTAAATCCGTGACATTGTAAACGACCGAGTAATGAGCATCATATGCATTGCTGTACATAAATAATGAAATAATATGATCTCCCATCATTCACAAAGGTGACAGATAACTACAGTCCTTCACACAGAATCAGTTTCCAATTAGCTCAGCTGACTGTTCTCACACCTCTTGTCAGCAACAGCCCATACCGCATCTCATTGTTACCACGTTTAATGCGTTCGATACTTACCCGCATTCAGCAGCCACCCATAAACAGTTTCTAATTCGGTCACACGTAGACGGCACTTTGATCCCTTATTTAATTTCACCGAAAGAAGCCTGTGAGGAAAATTTCATTCCCGTCATCCTGATTTACCGGATTCAAATCTGTTTTTTTTTTTGTTTCATTCTTTCACTTTAAAGAGAAATAATAGAAGGACTGAGCCTTGAGGATGGGACTGGTACACTACAAAAGAAAAAAATGCCAACCGTCCTTAGCGGCTGACATGAGACAGTGCTGCTGAAATTTTCAATAAGGATTATGGTTGGATTTGACATCCTTGTAACGATCCACACACAAGACAGCACTAAGCTGAAGCACAAAAAGAATTCAGTTGCCATCACTCAGCTGGTATTTGGACAAGGAGCCATCAAAATGTCATAAATTCCTGATTATCCCGACAGGATTTCACGATTGAGAAAATATCATCAGCCCATTTCAGATGTCAGCTTGTCAATCAGGTTTAGCAATGTCATATCCTCATCTCCTCAACTTGCACGCACATACGCTCATGCCTGTGCGTAAACAATGCCCGCAGTGTGTTGACAATTGACAACCAGAAGCAAAACCAATTTAAGGATATTCAGACTTCCAACAACAAAAATAAGCGAAAAAAAAGCCGAAAACACAACAGAATCAACCGAAAAAATACTGGGGAACCTAAGTAAATGTTTATCTAGTGTGAGATGGGCAGGAAGTGCCAAAGGTGACAGTCGTTTTCATTTTTTTTTTAATTCCCTCCCAACGTTTCGGCCTTGTTTTGTTGGTTTTTCATTTGAAAAAAGAAAATAAATGCGGACGTGGTGTGGTCCTTTCAGAAGTCGGGTCGTATGACGATATGCGCATGAGTGTGTTAAAAAGGATGAGTGGTTTGTGTCAGGGTTTTGTAAAACGACAGGATAATTACTTAGGGGTGCACCGCTAATGCTAATTTCCCTTCTTGTGTGTAAACTTATTTAAATGGACTTAAATGAGAGTGCGATTGTGTTTTTGGTTGTGCATGGTTGGATTTTTGAGTACGAGACAGTGCAGCTGTTGCAGTTGTTTTGTTTGCTTTCAGAATTGTCTGTTATTTTTGCTGTTCTTTTTTTTTGTCCTTTCGTTAAATATAGGCGCTGAAGTTGACGCTATTATTTCAGCAACGGCAATATGTTCTCCAAAGATTTATGTAGAGTAAAAGAAAAACAATCGAAAAAGTGCGCTGGGTCTCGGAAAGATCTCCGGGCGGTTTTGGTTCAGCTGTTTCACTAAAACGACAATCCCTTTGTATTCTTGGAATGGCATTGAGTATGAAGTTCGGAAAAAATACTTGCTGTGAATGGATAACTCGCAATTAATGCTGAGTATTTATGAAGACTGTCAAAGAGGACTTAAGTACTGGAGACAAATACATTATCTTCACTCTCAATCCGGACGGATAGACAAAGACTCCGTTCTCCGAATCTAGATAGACTGAAGTTCAACAAAGCTGCTGGGGCTGCTAAGATGAACGGGGATTACTAGACGCCGTGAAGTAGCTACAAGTGATCTTATTGATGTGATCGGAGGAGAACATATCAGATGAATGACATTTTTTTTATTATCATTTTATCCGACCCGCTTTAAGGGAACCCTTGATGGCGCCATCTATCGTGCTGTAGATGCATTGACACATGAAACCAGGCCCAAATTCATTATCCACGGTATTACCAAGTCAATAATACGATACTCTATTGATTGAATCATCCTGTTCCATGGAAAAATCTGCACCATTAATACCTTCTTAAGGAACAAATGCATCTCTTCTCCATCTATCCCTTAACTCCAATCAACAACATCAGACAAAAGTTACTGCTGGGAATTTGCAAACCATTTAACTTGGAAACACTTCTCATATAATCTATGACACAATAAAAAAAAACGTGGATACCACGAGCAAAGATACATCTCTACATAAGATAATTAGTTAATTAACTATACTTTCTTTCTTCTAAGAGATGAGATGATCAGCTGGATACTTAACTTGAATTCAATTTGAATTCATTTAGGTCCAAACATTTTTGTGTTGAAGGGAAACCGCTTCTTCGATTTTTTCTGAAGGTAGCGTCGTCTGTTTTTTTTTTATTTCATTTTTATTTCTTTTCCGGACAACTTACTACTAGAAAAAAATTACATTAAAATCTATCTTAATATCTAACAATTCATGTTCTTAATTCTATCTTACTGACCCTTCGCGGGTACTCTAAAATATTCTAATCTAACTGACTATTTGCCTTTCGGCGTCTAAATTATTAAGTTATTTATTGTTTTTTTGTCCTTAGGACAGACTTTATTTTTTAATACTTACTGGCCAAGGAGAGTCGTCTGTTTTTACACTGTAGATTCATTCCAAGCAAAATCGTGTAGAAAAGACTCGAAGAACATAGAAAAAGGGTATATATTGCTAAAGCTACTAAAAAAAATATTCCTAATTTATTTAAGAAAATTATCAAGAAAATTTCTCTAAGTTTACGGTTATTCAAAATATTTTTCTTCAGTTTCAATTAAATTGGTTTTTTTTTAATCGTGCTGTATAATAATTCTTTCTATGCCGTGCTAAATCAATAACGTTTAAAAATGATTGGGTGTATATGACTATAAAAAACATTAGTCTATTATATGAAATTTAAACTTGTTTACTTTCACTCAAAATCTATCCACAGGTTTCGTGCGTCTGGTTTGGGATCTTTCTTATAACTAACTTATCCTACATCCTTACTTCATAAATTTATCTTATCAGATCGTTTATTACTTTGATATTTATAGAGGAAGTGACCTAGTGACCTACCTAAACATTTACGACGGAATGTAGTTGTAACTGTTACAACTAGGCTCTGCAGCAATTTCTCGAACTGTACTTTGTTTCCGATATCACCCCAGACCTACAGCGCAGACGTTGATGGACATACCCTTTATTTCCTTAGTCTTCAATAACGATGACCATATTTCGCCGAGCAAAACCCCGGGAGAAAATATCAAAATATGTAATAAACGAAGAAAAAGGGTTGCTTTCATATTTTTATTACCGTTATCTACATAATATAAATACGTGCAGTCCATTTTTATCGTACATTAGCGTAGATATACACAATGTGTTTGTTTGTGCCAAAACGATGAGTTCAATCTTGATAAGCACATGTACAAAATTAGGTTATTTTAGCAAGAAACAAAAAATTGCCATTTCTTATATATTGTGAAAAATATGAATATTCTCAGTTCAAACCAGCTTAGCGATTGGCCTTCAAGTCGAAAATCGACATGATGATCCACCTATTGCATGTCTAGTGTTCTGAAACCATCTTCCCATTATTGCCTTTTATAGAACATTTTTGTTGTGTTTTTTGTATTCATATAGATGTACATTTATATGTTTAGTAAAAAATTTATTTGTCAACAATTAAATTAAATAAAAAGGACACAAGACCATAAAAACAGGACAATTATTCGTACCGTATGATGAAAGAAAAAACTACGGACGCTCAAACCGGTATCTGTGGTCACCGTATGTATATTATAAATTAAAACAATGGGCTACATTTACATCATAGAAGAAAGAATGTTCATACGAATAATTTTTTAAATTTGTATTAGCATATCAAGTGCTATGATTTATTAACGCAGTCATTTATTGGTTTCCTCAAATCAGCCGACCCCCATTGAGCTTAAAAAGCAAACTTTTACCTCTCTTGCGCTTTTTTTAAAAAAAAAATTTTGGGATTAAGTTTTTTATATTTTTTCTCAAGCCAAACGTCCAATTTACATTTTTTGTGAATAAACGTCAGGAATTCCTAGTTAACTGTCTAGAGGCCTTTCAAATTCTCAGCTATAAAGTAGGCTAACTCTGAATTCCTTTTTTCCTCGTTTTACCATTTATAATAAACACATTTGCACATCCTACCTTATTTTAATCCAGCTCGACTACTATAAAACAAAGAAATAAACTTCAAATAAATGGACTCAGTACAATTTAGATTGCGACAATTACCATACATATTCAAGAACACAAATCAAAAATCATGTAATTTGCATAAAGTTCATGTGCAAAAACCTAAGGCAATTGCAAGCAAATATAAGAAACAAGCTGATTAGTAAGTCAAAATTTCAAAATTATTTTCGAAATTACATTTTATCTGCTCTTCTATGACAAGTCATCGTAGGCAAGTTTAATGTATGTACATCCTCATCGACGGCCAATATACAAAGTCTCCGTCCACGAATTCAATTACAACAAACAAAACGACAGCGTAATTCAACGCACATGGGCGCCATCAGCTGTCTCGTCAACATCAATCCACGGTGAATGATTGAATAATAAATAAATAAAAAGAAGGAATAATTAAAATCAGTCACAGAGCTCGCAGCTGCATTTACATTTCACTCGGGAGCAATGCCACACACGTTACCCACCCAATCAAAGGGTCTTTTGTGTGATGTCACACATCACATGTGGTCACTGACAGCGACGACGACAGTCGTAATTAAATATTCTCGACCACACTGCGACAATAAAATGGATCCAATGAATATTAAAAATCCATAACAATCTGGTAAATGAATGAATGACTGGCTAGCTGTGTGCCCAGGGGAGCCAGACGACACTCACCAAATCGGAGAGCTTGACACTGTCGTGTCATTCGTTTCCTGGGAAACAATATGCTTTGGCTAGTTACTGCAGGTCTCTACTTGGGAATGCATTTCATGTATCTAAGTTTCCATCGACTCGACAGTACAATAAAATCATTTAATCAATCCTCAATCAAATGAACATTTCAAACTAACTGCGAAAACCCCACCCACTTGGCTGGCAGTCGGGATCGGGTAACGTTCGACTATACGACTATACTATCGAGCCCATTTGGATGGGATTCTGATCGCGTATTAAAATGCAACGTCTGTGATGTCTATGGCTGGTTGAAGTTGATGCCATCCGCGGGAGCAGAGATCGTGACCGATGCTTTCCGTTCTGTTGGGGGGCAAGCGCCGCTGGTGGTATCCCATGTGGGCATGTGGACATCTGAGTGAAATTTCCCTCGCAGTGTGTTATTTTTGAGAATGGACATGCGGAGAAATCCGATAAGTTGCGTCTGTCGTCAAGCTGACAGCAGGTCAACGTGACTTGCTTCATTTGCATTCAGCTGCTGGGTGGTAATTAAATACGACGTATTAGGCTAATTTTCTGTCGTCTTTGAATGCACAGACGCGTAGTTTTATTGAAATAAAGTGACTACACAAGGGTGTTGTTGTTTTCTTTTTATTTTTTTTTCTGTCTTGTTCAAGTCTTAAAAGGAAGTTATCAATTATGATTGAGTGCTTGTTTTCAGTGGAGAATGACACAGCGTGTAAGCTGTTGGCATTTATGTGCACACCGAACGAGAGTCAATCACGATTTATTGCACTATCCTTGGCGCGTGAGTCATAACTGGAATTTATAACCTTGCTGCTAGGAATAACAATTTATTGAGTTCATAAGAAATGAACAAGTGCCTGCATAATGATAGACTGCGTATAAAAGCTGCTCGTGGTGCAGTGGAATTCATACATGATTTTTCAAGGATTTGCTCACTTAGTTCTTCTCTTACCCGGCCTCGTTTGTTTTTTTTCAGGATCTTATGACACGTGATCAATGCGCAAAAGTTTTTCGTTATACAACGAAGTTCAAATTCAGCATAGAGGTGAAAATCTCTTTTGATATTTGAATGGCATTCCAATCAAAGTCTTTCTAGCTTTAAGTGGTACATTACCTCATTCATGTATATGACTACAAAATTTAACACGATGTCTCCTGATAAATCGGTCAGTAAGGTCGACGTGGCGTATTGGGTAAGTGCGTCAACTCCTACGCAGAGGGTGCCAGGTTCGATACCCGAATTTACCACCTTTTGATAATTCACGGCTCCACATCCTTCGAGTCACAATGCTCAAAGAGTATTCCTGTCTAGAAAAAGCTTCTCAAATGCGCCGTTCGGAGTCGATATTAAACTGTAGGTCCCTTCCACTCGTAAAAGAACAATAGCACGCACAACACGAGCGGCCAGGTCCACCTCAGATTGTTGCGCCACCCATATTATTATTATAAGAATTACAAAAGAATCAACTCTATTTCTCAAATTTTTGCAAGATAACTTAAATCAAACTTAAGCACAATGTGCCTATGCTGGCTGCTGTCTTTCCGTAGAGTAATCAGCCACTTCAACCGTTAACCTAGATCAAGTTTTACGACGTGCCTTGCGCAACACGCGTATATGAAAAGTGTGAAAATGCGAAATGTTGAAGAATTCACACTTGCTGCATAACTTTTCATCAAAGGAGCATTCAACGACGGATTTCTCTTGAAAAGCCCAATGCTCTGTGGCTTAATTGTACGGAAAGCCCAAATCTTCTACCTTTGGATATTACAAGCGCCATCATCATCCTCAATAGACTCCGACAAATCCTACATGATATTGGCAGATTTGTTTCGGTCTGTATGCGACACTGGCCGATGGGCGATCATGCTGTCAAATCTTGACAGCTTGTTATCCCACACAACCAATGCAGTTGTAACAACATAACTGAGAAAGTGACTTTAGCCCATTTCATTGACTATATCTCTGCGAAGAATATTAAGGAAGCAATGTCTTTCATAAGTAACTAAGGCTGGATTTAGAGATATCAAAAATACGCTTTATAAATATGGTAATGGAGTTGAAGCATTAAAACTGCACGTAGCGCTAGTTGAGTCTGACCGAACCACCACTTGTACATACCTACCTAGATCATGGGATATGACGCCTTCAGAGACATTTTTCTTTTTCGGGATACGTCAAACTAATCGTCTATGCCGTTTGTGAAAGACACACGTTTTATGCGTCCCTGGTGTCATTCTCCGTCGTACCCGACTGGTGTCAGGCCTCTGTTCTTTGTTCTCTCAAAACCAAGCTGAGGTAGAAGACTATTATCGCTTTCACCACCATTCTCCAGTTTTTATGAGATGGTGCAATCAGCTTCCCCTTTTTTTAATTAATTTTTATTATACAAATTCATAACAAATTTACATTCTAGACAAAAATGCTTAAAACTAGTTGGACGTACATTGTTTCTTCTTCTAACTTACTGGCCTAGGCGGGCACTTTAAGCTAAACTTAATCTTATTCTATGTCTTTCGACCTAACCTCACAATGAATATGTATGAAATTCAACTGAACTTATTAATATTAAGAAAGTTAAGGATAACAAAAACTTAACTACAGAACAGGAAGTACTTGCCGTAGCAATTGCTACTGTTGCAATGAATGAAGCTAAAATATGCTAAAGCTGCTAAAGAGCAAGAAAATAGTGTATTGACATATGTAACAGTGGACAGCATAACCTATAATAACCCAAACAAAGAATATAAAGCGGAACAGCGGAAGTAGATGTGAAAAAGCGGGTACTTCACTATCGCACATGTGGCTTAATTGTATGAGCGTGATGCACATATAGATGTACCTAACCTATATATATATTTTGATTGATTGATTGATTCTTTATTGTAGCTAAAAAGTACATTTATCTTAAAACTACATTACCTTACTACTGAAAACTTATTATAAATTGCAAGAAAATATATTAATAAATTATTTAGGATTTTAGAAGAAAAAGCTACCGAAAAAACCTTTATTAAAACAAAAACAAAAAAAAAACAAAACGAAATAATATATATCCTAGATACTAGGGATGAATATATATTTCTTGTATACACATAAGTACACTCAGGTGTACACATGTCTTTGGTAATTTTATTTTTTATTTATACATATTTATTTACAGCTTAAAAACTACCTAAAAATTACACTAAGCTATATACGTCGTCCGGCATCTAATCAGTTGCGGCATCTAATCAGTTGCAAGACAGAGATCGACTGCGCCCCATAAGGGGGAACGCATTACTCTTTTTACCCCGGGTCCAAAGGGTTCGACGCTGGGGTCCCATCGCTCGAATCCATCGCAGCAACATCCCGAATGTCCCGGCTGGATATCGCCGTACTGAACCGGAGGAGACCCTCCTCAGCTCATTGTCCGACGGAACGGTTGCGGTTGAGTCGTCCATTCACAGTTGATCTGGCGATGTGGTAGATTAGCGGCATCGTCTTAATATCTTGTATCAATCCCTTTTGTCTAGGTGCAGAAAAGCTTCTGGGCGGACGATGCCACTGTAACCTACCCTTTCGTTGTATTCTCGATTGGGGTAGTAAGTCCCTGAGATCAAGTTATTGGACGAGTTCATCGCTCTAGCAGTATGACCCCAACTCCAACAGGAAATTGTCCACTCTTATCAAGTTTGCCCTGTTGTATAAAACCTCATTGGAATAGAATTTTATGTACTGGGACTCTGGAGTTCTATACAGGCGAAGCCAAGCTCTAAGACAAGCCCTCTCAAACAACCGAAACTTTTCCATCAAGCTTGCACTCACGTTGAACCACACGGGACAGCCATGGGAGAGCATTGGCCGGATGAGGGTCATGTAGCAGATTACATTAACCCAAGCATCAAGTTGGCTGTTGTAAAATAGTCAGCTTTCCCTCTATCTAAGACGGTGAGAGATTATGAAGCGATAGGTGTTCCATCAATCGTCTTGAGCCTTTTTGGTCTCATAGTGTGAGTACACCAGTGATTTGGTGCGATTGGACCCAGGGTCCTTGGACTCGAATGAACCCCGCCCTGCCAGGAAGGAATGTTCTGTCAGTTCCGCCTAGCGCTTGCAAGAAGAAGGTGGTCAAGACTCCGTCATTTTGTTTGACTGAGCGAATTAATGGAGATAACCACTTTTGTTCCATGATCAAATCACACAGCTCGGTGAGTTTATCCGAGGATTTATATGAAATTTAATAAACAAAGAAAGTCCACGATAACATGCGATAAAAAAGATCTTAGATTTATTTCGTAATAAGGTTACATTTGCCAGACTTTGCCGCAGTCCGTCACCTTCCGAGTTCTAGTCGCGCCAAACTTATAGGACTGGTAGAGCAACCCATCCCTCTTACAAGCACACATTAAGTCAGGATACACAAAGAAACATATGTTGATTCTGTTGACATACTGAACATCCTACTTGTCAATGTGTTCGATACAATCTACTGTGACAGTTAATGGCCTCTGGGACCTTTCTACTCAATCCACATAAATAAAAAGGAAGGAAACACAAAAATCCCGTTTCGTCCTTAAAGCCATGACAAAATTCTCTTGTCCTCTTATTAATCACCATCCGACAGCACAGCATGCTGCCGCTTGCCCTCCATCCCAACCCCCCTCTGCGTAACACAATTCCGCCTTTAACCATGGAAAATTGTTTCTTTTCCTATTTATTAGACATTTTAATGGGTCACAATGGAGAGCGCGTTCAGCCTAAGCCACATGCAGTGTACCAGGCTAGCATTAGGTACGCATGAAACTTCCACACCCAAATGACAATGCCTTCTCGGTTTAGTGCAATAAAATGGTGCGTTCGGTTCCATCCCCTTCGTGTGTTAATGAATCGAAATCCTTTGCTGAATGCTGTAACGACATAATTTCCAGGATCGGTGTCATATGTTACATGAATCTTCATTGAGACATTTCGACGGCAAACGGGAAGAAAGAACAAATTTTATGGGTCATTTGGAGCAAACGGTCTGCTCCGAAGGAAGCGGGAACGGATAAAATTTGATTAGAGAATTAATATGAGGGCGTTGGATCTTTCCAGAGCCCGCTTCCTGCGGATATATTCACCCATATGCACACATGTGGGGATGGGCAGAAGAGAAAAAAGGCATCAAGTGTAGGCGATAACTCTTCCGAGTTAATTGAAAACAGGCTGAGTCTTTCGTATATCGTTGTCTTGATCTTTTACTTGTGAGGAAGTCAAACTGTGCTTTGTCAGACTAAGAGTGTACATGTAGCTTGGACGTGTGGATACGTAATTATGCTCTTTCTTCCAAACAAATAAAGTGTTCGTACGAGCTACGCATCTTGATGAACCCAAGGAGACAGCTTCGTATCCCTGCAACACGATCTCATCCAGTACTCGTAAATGACCTGAAATCACAGGACATTCTCACTTTTCTGTCTCATATTGCAACGCACCTGCCATGCCAGCATGCATTGGTTTCGGTTGTCGTGTATGTCACCCCACGCTTTATGGACTCCTCTCCTAAGAAGGCATTTAGTAGAACAATATGTGGCCAGAACAAAAAAGGTCTATAAATATTAATTTCTATCCATATCCCATACGAAAGCATTTGTCCAAAGGCAGGCTGCATGAAATTTACGACATCCTGCACCCGGAGAAGTAGGCGACAAAATCGAGCACACAATAGACACTGGCACACAATATTGGATTCTCGGAGAGAGCCATGCACACACAAAGTACATTATTTCAGATTTTTACAATGCGATAATTGCACCACATAGCGCAACGAAAGATGTGTCCTTATGCCGTGTACGTGTGCATCCTTCTTGAGTTACTTTCTTCGTGAATTTATTGCTTTGACACTGGGAGTGAGGACGACAGGGAACCTGTGAAGAATTATCTATTCTTGTGGTAGTCCTCAGTCGTAAATTACAAAAGAGGGAATGAGGTCAAATTCTGACCAAATCACGGATTTTTGAAAGTATGAAATTTGAATTTCTCAATTCGCAAGAACTGACAATGACCTGATCTGTGATCTTTGAATAAGAAAGTAAAATTCGAAGGAGGGATTCAAACTTGTCCATCGGAGCATAGGCATCATCTGGTGCTCGGTTGAAAGGGAAGAAGCGACTATGCGAGAACAGGTTTTATATTTAGTTTGGTTTTCTTGTTAATGATTAATTATTTACTAAGGAAAGACTATACAAAAAGGCATAAATACTTAAAATAGTTTCGGTTGCTCTTATGTCCTACTCATGCATCCAGCGAGTTCCAAACATAGTGGTCCTTAGTCAAGAAGAGAATAAAACTGCCGTTCAGCGGCTAACAAAAAGGGAAACTAAATAAAAATAAATAAAACTAAATTGTTTATAGCAAGGTACACGTGCAGACACACAGTACAGATAATAGAAAATAAACGGATGATTAATATTTTCGTGCTTCGCTTAAAACCCTATTGGTGTCTGAAGCCCTTTTAATTTCTTTGCTTGAGTCCAGTTTTATTGCGATCCGATCTTGTCCATTTTTCACTAAGGCATAATTTGCGAAATTGTGTGATTCAAGTTGGATACATTTTCCTTTGGACATTAAGTGGGACATGTCTAGAGCGGCAATTTATTGGAGGCGGCCATTTATATATTTAAATATATAAAATTTAAAACAAGAGATTTCATTCCAGTGAATTTATTTGCAAAAGCTTACAGGAATTAACACTGCTTCATAATAAGTAGTCAGACATCTTTTCCTTCTCCACTGTAATCGCTTTCATTTCTGTGTTTTTTTCGCTTTTGGAAACCAGTATTCTCGAAGTTAATGATGCCCAAATATAATTGCACAAAGAAGGGCTAAACCTCCATCAATGTGCTCAAGGAATTAAGGGGGTACCCTCAGCTGGGATTTTGGGAAAATCTCTGAAAATTTAAGGCAGATCGGACAATTATTTATGGAGATAAGTAACTTTGAGTGGAGCCGTCTTAATCTGCATGTTAATCTTACTCAAAACTTAGAACACGTTTTTCTTGAAACCCTGTTTTCGAAGTCGGTGGTCACTATAACTTGAAGACGACTTTGCCGACCAGTTTGAAATTTAAGTAATAATACTTATTGTATGTAATATTCCCGAATGTTTTTGAAAGATTACTTTCTTATAGCCGAAAATATGAAAGAAATTTTGGTTAAAACAACAAGTCTGTCATATTTATAAAAATCAAATTTTTTTTAAATTACAACCTTCAACCGGAGCATCATATCATTAGCTAATGATCTTTGCATGATTCTGATTACAGACAATCGAGTGACGAGATACAGTGATCATCTTAAAATTATGTCTTAAACGTTTGATAAGGAGGAATAACTTCAGTAGATATTTTTAGATATTTATTTATTTCTTGTTTAGACATTTGCATAATCTAATAAAGTTTTAATAACACAAAATTAACAGATTTAAAAAACAAAAATATGCATGACATTCTGTAATCTAAAAGCAAGGAATAGTGTTGAAGGTCATTTCAAGTAACTTCTACAAAATTCTAGCTATTGTGATAAAATCACAATAAGTATTGCAAACATAGTTCGTGTTGATAACAATAAGTGTGTTAAGAAAGAAAATAGTAAAATGGCTTAACAAAGACAGCTGGCTTAAGATCGTGTCAGCTGCAGAGGCTTGTTGGTTGAGTCTCTGGTCCACCCCGAACTGTAGCGCCACCAGAAGAAGAGAAGGGGAGTCAACAAAGAAGTAAAAATAAGTAAAATAAGACAACTCGAGGGACAGCATTTTAATATGGCAGAAGCCCGCTGGAACTTTTAAACCGTATATTACAGTTTAGACTAGAAGTAAGTCTGCATAACATAAGAATAATGCTACCTCTTTTAAAAATAATATAAAATAAATGTGAATACATGACGATACATGTATTCATTGTGTATATTAAGGATATATGCGTATACACATGTAGGTTACCTACACACGTACGTTAGCTTAAGTTAGTTTGTAAGTTTTATTTTAAGGTAGAATGTAAGTAAGCTTGTAAGTTTTTTTTAAAATCGTCCAGTCATTAAGTATTCCAATTTTTTCTTAATAGTACGTTGTTCTTTTTAAATTTCCATTTATATTTTACTCCGTTATGTTAGGTGGAAAGACATAGATAAAGATTAAGTTTTGCTTAGAGTGCCCGCCTACGGCCAATTAGAAATAAAAACACTGTTCGTCTAACTATTTTTAAGCATTTTTGTATGTAAGTATGTAAGTTTACTATGAATTGAATAATAAAAATGAATTAAAATAGAAAATGTTTCCTTTTTATCACAATTGCAAATGCCGTCTCAAAGATTCTCAAAATTGAAGCTTAAAGAAATAATTTAATGTTCATAATGAACTCTAATGTTATCTAATCTAAGGCTATCACTAATCTGGGTATCGTGACAGGAAAACACAGAGACCATCGATACTGAAAGAATAATAAGAGATCTTGTGCTGATGAAAAGTATTAAAATACAATTTTAAGTAAGTATTATGGAAATAAATAAAAAAATAATTTTTACCCCCTTAGGAGTAGTACGAGCAACCATGATTACTGTAACACAGATGTGTAAGTATAACTGGTTAAAACCTCCAACAAAAGTATTTTTTTAGTGTCTGAAAAATTATTAGGTGCGGCATAAACTGGGTTGCCTCTGGCGGCCCCCACCCACGCCAAGACTCTGGCTGTACAGCAGTAGAAAGAACATCAGTACCAATCTCAAATGCAGATTCTAGATAACCGCTATTGTTTTTGGGCTCAAAAAAGCAATAGACCAAAGGAAAAGACCAAGTTGACTCTGTATAAGAAGAGGCTTTTGGTCCTTCGAGATAAAAGTTCTGCTCGCGATCGTTGGTTCTGTTAGCGTATATAACATTTGGAGAAGAATGTTCAACAACAAAATGTATGGACTGCACAGCGACATGAGTCTAACCAAGCGTTCAACGTTAAAAGGAATATCTCCTTGTGGAAACTTGCTTTAAACTTAAGTTTCTTAAAAGTGGTAACTGGCTATTCTTTTCAAAATGGCCGTTCTCTTGCCCTACGGCTCTTCCACTTGGAGTCGGTGATCGAGCAAATGCGTTACATATATTATCTCATGCATTTGAATACTATACAAAGGGAAGACTATTCTCATTTCTATCATTTACTTATTTGAATTAATTCTTCAAATATTATCATTATTTAATCTGAACTTTGAATATCGGCCGCAATATGTGTGCGTCTTAATCTTCGTTCTCTCTAATTTTACTAATATGTGTTTTCCTTTTATCACATTGCAGTGAGGATATTAAATTTCAGTATAATTTCAATTCTAGTATCTTCATTCATTTCCATATTATTCACCCAAAATTATAATACATTAATGTATTAGCACTTGTTTATATTTATATGCAAAGGATATAACACAGCATATGTATGTGTGTTGATTCTGTTATCTTTCTAGGAACTATTTCGTACGGCGCCTTCAAGCAAAAGCGTATTCCAGACAGTTTTGCCCGTCCATCATTACTAATCTCTCTCTCTTAATTGGAGGTCCACTAATTTGCCAGAACAAAAGGAAAAATATAAAAAAAATCCACTATCATATTTGATCCCTTATAAAACGGAAATCTTGCAGTAACCCAGAAATTAGGATTCCTACATATGATGTCGATGTTAGGCGGACATGTTATAATTGATTCCAGAAATCGATCGCTTGTACCTTTTTTAGGCGTAGCTAAAACCACGCCTTTCGTGCATTAATATTTCGGACATGTGTTTACGTTCCGTTTAATTATGAATCCAAAGAGTTAATGCGGAAGTGTATTAAGACATGTATTAAATAATCCCCTTAATCATCATAAAACATCCTCACCGCGCGTTTTTTCTTAAGTTCGCACTGGTCCTCAAGTTGGACCAAAGCCAAATGGCTGAGCGTGACAGTCACCAAACGACTGGATTGTTATAAATGACCCACTGAAGCATGGTATTGCTTGTCTGCGATGAGACAGGTAATCATTTTTGAAAATTGAATCAATGTCGCTCAAAATTTTATACGAGATGCCATCGCTGAGCTGTTGCATGAACATTCTTCTAAACTACTTTGCAGACTTCTGGTGATACATTATTTTGAACTCTTTCTTAAAGCATTAAGATTGAGCTTGCTCTATTGAAGTTTTCCACAATTATTTCGAGCACAACAATAGGCAGTTATGGGCAGTTCATGTGTGCCACACTTAAGGCAATTATGGTACGTAATTATTTTTGGTGCCCCAAAAGTCGCTATCGTTGACAAGGAATACTAGTTAGACTGCGCTGATTATCGAGGAATAAGACTCCTAAACTTCGCAGATCTACAGTCATTCCTATGGTCCTAATCAATACGGTTTCCAGTTGCGGCAAGTCACCATCTTAGCACTGTCTTAACACTACGACCCTATAACCTGTATCCGAAATAAAATCTCATGAAATGCAGATCGACTCACACCTACTCGTCGATTTCAAGGCCGGATATGGCAGCGTGCTTTTCCGCACCAGGTCTAGTTTTGGCAAACACTTGACGATGAATAATTTCCGTTGCATCCAGCAATGTAAGTAAGATTTCACCAAGATCCACAAGGTCAGCGCCATAGGTCTAGGACGTTCTCGAGTAAATGGTTCACTCTCACTATCTAACAAAATCACACTCTGACAAAGACACCATTTTCCAGAAGTTTCTCCAACTCCAGGCATACACGAAATGATATTGAACTATGTGCTTGTCGCCTTTTTTCCGCAATTACCTTTGTATGATAACCGCTTTCATTTGGTAGTCCTCAGGACTATTTCGGAATGAAATGTGATGGTTATCACATGAATTCTTCAACATGTCAAAATAATGATGGAAAAAATATTGTCTCTCTTCTCGAACTCGTCGATCTTGACGACATTAGATCAAATAATCGCTCAGCCTTTAAATCTGAGTATTTTGAATGTCCAACGCTTCAAATACCAATTGCTGAAATACAAAGAAGGCTGCCAATATTGCAACATTTTCATTTCTAACCATTAAGAGAATAAGCTGCTTTAGCCAAAGCTCATTTGAGTTCTCGCGAGAATAAAATGAAAAGCAGAATGCGAGAGATACGTATGGACGTTTTACGACCATAGGATGCATCACTCCTGTGTGCGAATCTACGATTTGAACATTAAGTGCTCATAATATGCCTCAGATGATGTCGATGGGCCATGAAAGAATGACAGGCAAGGTGTTACTAGCCTTCAAAAGAAAATAACAACGTCTTTTGAATGATATGAAAGTAGAGTATTGCAGACATTTTATTGTTTTTAAATTTTTGTACTAATTCTGTAATTTTAAATTATGTCTGGTGAATAATATAAGCCTGCGGGCATAAAAAAAGGTCCCGGCAAGTAATTCCCACAACAACACGAGAAACTTCATGTCAGCAGCATGTATTCGCGACCATGTTCTTTCGGTTCGTACCCAAATTTCATGACCTTATGATGAAACCTGCTTATTTGATTTTCACAGCAAGATCGGCCTTCCTGATTATAGCTGTGTAAAAACTGACCCAGCTTGAAGAATCCTACAGGAAAGTTCAGTATTACTCCTCCCATCACGCGTGAAGTAGACCCCGAGATACTTAAATTTCTCCACCTGCTTCAATGGGACTCCACTAACATGTAGAGTGCATTGAATAGGCGCTCTGGGAATTATCATAACCTGTGATTAATATTGAGAACACTCTAGAGTTCCTTAGTGTAGACTTTCCCGGGGAGACTTAAGAGGTATATGCCGCAGTAGTTGGAGCAGTCTCTTTTGTCCCCCTTCTTTAAAAGAGGGACAATCACCCCAGTTTGTCAATCGCCAAGTGTCTCACCGCTTTCCCAGGCCACCTTAATGACACGAGAGAGCCATAAAATTCTTTATCCTTTGCCTTAAGTATTTCTTGCCTGATTTCATCCATACCGGCGCAGTTACCAACTTTTAGCGATTCACAATTAACGCTTAAATGACTTCTTTCACCGTTGGACTATTCTACTCCCCACTTACTATAAGACTTCAGTGCCAGTTCTCGGGATTGAACTCCGAAAAGTGCTCGCTTCATCTGTGCATGAATCTTAATAAATGAAAAGCTATTGATGCAAAATTTACTTTTCGAATCTTCATTTCCAGCAATGACCACGAGTTATCTGGTTCACAAATATGTACTTGATCATCGGTGAATAAATAAATATTCTGATCCTCCGCCATCCCACATTTAAGTACTGCCTAACACATGTTCGATGAAAATCGATTCACCATATCAGTTCAGGTTAATTTTAACTTGCGCCCTACCTTAAATTCCACTCTGGCTACGGCACTGACGTGCCCGCATTGACATTGAGCTGGGAGTCAAATATCAAGCTCCATCCAGTTGCCGCACCAAGCTGGTTGAGATCCTTCTTCACCTGTCTGCTCCACCGTAGACGCCATCATCATCTATTGCATTTTCAAATTTTCTAAAGATTCTTCGACTCGGAGCTAATATGTCCACACGCTCTACACGGTCCGACCAGCTTACCGGTTGGATCCTATATTATGCGCCGAAAAAGTTGTGAAGTAAACATTCGCACAACTGAACGATTTTATTCATCCGACGCATTAATTCCCGAATTAGCAAAAACTTTAGCGTATGATAATGCAAATATCACTCCGCACACATCCGTAGCTAGACACAAATTCTGAACAGTTTATCAAAACCTTTATGATGCAAATTTTCGTTAATCAGAATCAATTATCGAAATGGCAGTCCATTTACTTGATTTACAGCCGGCCATTACTTCATCTGCATTCAAAACAGGAAAACCACAAAAGAACAAATGAAATCATGTTCAATTTGTTATTCAATTGGCATCAGGCTATAGTTTGGTTCAGTACCTGTCGCAAGCCCATCCTTTCCAATGCTCATTCTGTCAAAGAGCCTTCTGTCGGCTTTGACTAATTTATCACCTACCTTCCCTTACAACTAATCACGGTCGCTTTCCATTTGACTAGTCTTTGACTTTTCCCGTGCCTGTGCGAGACGTGACGAAAATTATCACCCCGAGGCGCCGCCGGGACGACGCTTGCTGCCATTTTCATTCAGCCGACTGGAACACTTCACCACTGGGCCTTCCATTTGAGCTGTAGTTGGGTCTTTAATTGAGCATTGCCGCCGTACCATGTAATTTTTTTCCAACACCATCACCGTAGGAGACAAAATAGACGTTTCGAAACATGCCTCTCCTCTCTTTTAATTTCGACTTTACAATTATTCCACGGATTTGGTGAAACTCATTTAATTTCGTGACGTGCAGACGGGCACCGTCGACGTTCGGGATAAATATTCCCAACTGTTGTCATAGCTATTTCGTTTTTCTGTTTTTTTTTTTTGCTTTGGTCTAAGCCGTGTGTATGGCACTTTGGGGGTGAGTTTTAGACATTAGAGGCCTTGCGGCGGCGGAAGGCTGTGCTCTCTGGTTAGACATCGTTTAAATGCGACCACAATGGACGGCAATTTGGCCTCGGGCGGCCATGAACGTGATTACTCATTCTATGGGTGTGCAGTGAGTGTTGTCGAGAAGGTGGACGCTAACGAGACAGACCGTAGGACCGCCCTTCGCGGCGTGAAACGAGAGGGCTTTGACTTGACTCAAATGCAAAGCGAATGAAAATTGAATTGCAGTGCAATCAAAGTTTCGCATCCATTCTCGTTGTGGGACCAATTAGGAAAGATAACTGCAAAGGACTGGTGTTCAAATGAATAGAATATGAAATGAGATTATTTAAAGGCGTACATTTCAGTTTATGTTTGATGAACATTTGCAAAAATGGACTAATTGGAGAATGGAATCGTATTTAGGTTATTCTACAACTAAACACTCTTGGAGCAATTTGAGGTCACTGACGAATAACAGTTCCGGACTCCATTCAGACTTGCATAAGTTGTGCAGGAATTATAAGCAAAAGTAAATGATGAAAATTTACGTTATGATAGACTTTTGGATTGATTTATTGGATCGAGCGCGATCACGACGCGTTACTGTAGCGATACAACAAGGATGCGTTGTTTGCGGTTTTTCCTCCGTGAGGAAGAAAATTCTTCAACATCTTGGAAACACGTATGCGCAGACAATCGATAGGTGTGATGTATGTCTGACCAGTTTGATAAGAGGAATGTAGCCATTCATAATTGCGTACGTCAGTTTAACAGCACCATCGTGGAGTAGTCGATCACTGGTGAATTCACTGGAAGCGTCCACCCATGCTTCTTCTAAACTTGCGCAAAGTAG
Source organism: Eristalis intricaria (assembly GCA_964034865.1). Classification (NCBI taxonomy): domain Eukaryota; kingdom Metazoa; phylum Arthropoda; class Insecta; order Diptera; family Syrphidae; genus Eristalis; species Eristalis intricaria. The sequence goes on from OZ035877.1 coordinate 13,922,058, forward strand.
CAGAAGTGGTTAATGAAGATTAATTAAATGACAGACAAACGAACAATTGAGCAGTGTACACGTAATAACTAACGAAATTCGCATTGCTCTTGCGATTTTCTTGTTGCCACCCAGGCCGTCGGCGAATTCTAGCATAAGCTCATCCGACTATACTAACTATGAAATATTAAAATCTGTAATGCACTACAGCAGTCATAAATGGGGACTATTTTGAAAAAAATTGTAGTACATGCCGATATTTTACTTACTTCCTTAATTTTCAGGCTGGCTACCCATGCAGGGTCCGAACCTGAGCATTAGCTTTCCATTGTTGACGGTCCTGGGCACGCTGCTTCCAATCATCAATACGAAGCTGTCTCACATCTGATATATTAGGCCTTCAAATTAAGCACGAACTTTAGCAAAAATAAACAAAAACGTTAATCAAATACAAAAATTATTAATTTAAAGAACAAAAAAGTGATAAGTTAAAAATACAAAAAAATAATTTATGAAAAATAAATAATAATTAATAATGAACTTACGAATTTCATGCTAAAGACGAAAGTGTTTCGTTTAAAGAATTTCTTAAGTTAAGTATCTCTCACAAATTGGAAATCGTGGTTTGATTACGAAGTGTTTGTCAGTATAAAATAATCATTAAATAATTTTTCAACATAAATTAAAAGGGCCAAGGCCTCATATATATTTCAAAATTCATTCATTAAAATCGCTAACGTACCCAAGGTGTTGTGATAAAATAATGCTAGATGGATGTTTAAAAAGTTCTACTATATGGCAAAAGTTCATGTATTCGGGCGGAATGGGATTAAAACTCAAAATTAGGTTATTTAGTTAACTGAGGAACATAGGGTAGAACCTATAAATACGAGACTCCAACTTGATGGAAAAGATTTGGGTGTTTGAGAGGGCTTGTCTTAGGGCCTGCCTTCGCCTTTATAGAACACCAGAGTCCCAGTACAAAAAATTCTATCGCACTCAAGTCCTATATAACAGCGCGAACTTGATAAGAGTGGACAATTTCCTAATCAAGGTGATTCGCAGACATGTTGTAAGGTCTATGCTCTCGACAAACAACATGAAAAGGTGCGCCATAACGTTATCCCCCCGGAAGCATTCATTTATTTCGACCAGACAGGTCTGATGCAGGATAAGTTAGCAGTTCCGTTAATCTTCCACATTGCTCGGACAACCGCGGATACGCGACTCAACTACAGTCGAGTCGTATCACTGAGCACTGAGAAGCTTCTCCGATTCAGCAGATCGGTATCCATCCGAGATGTTAAGGATGTGAGTAAGCAACATCAGATATACTGGTGGTTAAAAAAAAGAGCTCCCTCGTCGATCCCTTTCGACCCTGGCTAGACTTCTGGCTTGCCGGGAGAGATATTAGTCCCCATGGCCGACTTTCATCGTTGCCTAGGTTTTAAGGTAGTATTAAGAAAAAAAAAAGAACATACATACATACTTAGATTTTTTTTTTTTAATTCATTTTTATTTTTTAATTCATTAAATACTTATATACTAGACAAAAATGCTTAAAACTAGTTAGACGAACATGATGCTAAATATAACTTAATGGCCCTCGGCGGGCACTCTAAGCTAAGCTTAAACTTATATGCTGTGTCTTTCGACCTAAAGTGACAACCTGTCTACTTACGCTAAACATAGATATTGACAATATGAAATTAAGAATATTTATGCAAAAACTTAATAACAGAACACATTTCCTTAAAACTTATATACTAACTTACATGCTACCTTAAAATAACTTAAACTACCTTATGCTAAAATTGCATATATATATATATATGTGTATATGATGACATATACAGGTATATACATATATGCACTTAATATATGTACATATGCATACACATAGATACATGCAAGTGTACACATGTGTATACCAAACAATTTTTTTTTTATATTTATTTATTTATTTATTTATTTTTTTTTTTTTTTTGTATGTACAACTTACGACTACCTTAAAACTACCTTACTATGTATAAGTCAGCCATAGGATGCAGTAGATAGACCTTAGACCTACTTCCAATCCACTGCACGACAGAGACCGACTATTCTCCCATTCGGAGAAACATACTACCCTTTTTACCCCGGGTCTAAAGGGTTCGACGCTGGAGTTCCCTCTCTCCCCAGCCACCAGAACTTTCGATGTTGCATAGCAACATCCTTAACATCTCGTCTTGAGACCGCCGTACTGAACCGGAGGAGACCCTCCTCAGCTCGTTGTGCGACGGAACGGTCGTGGTTGAGTCGCCCATCCACAGTTGATCTGGCGATGTGGTAGATGAGCGGTACCGCATTTATATCTTGTAGCAATCCGTTTTTGTCTAGGTGCAGGAAAGCTTCTGGGGGGATGAAGCCATTGTGACGTACCCTTTCATGGTATTGAGAATTGGGGTAGTAAGCCCCAGAGATCAAGTTATTGACTGAGTTCATCGCTCTGGCAGTATGACCTCGAATCAACTTCAACAGGAAATTGTCCACTCTTATCAGGTTTGCCCTGTTGTATAAGACCTCATTGGAATAGTATTTAATGTACTGGGACTCTGGAGTTCGATAAAGGCCATGTAGGGCCATGTAGCAGATAACCTTCACCCTCGCATCGAGTTGGCTGTTGTAAAACAGTCTCTTTGTAAGGGCAAAAGCGCCTCGGGCCCTGGCCAGAGCAGCATCTACATGTTTATTAAAATATAGATACTGATCTAGCCAGATCCCGAGGTATCTGACTACAGTCCTTTGCGCCAGTGGTTCCCCGTGTCGTCCGACGATTGAGAACTTTCTTAGATCTATATATAAGTATGACTAAAATACAATGTAATGCATATATGTAAAGATTACATACATTTTGTGAAATATATATACAGATCAAATCATGCATAAATGCCTCCCACTTCGCGTTAAGTAGTTTAAGATTTAGTTTTAAGGTTAGCTTAAGTTTAATTTTAGGTTTAGGTTAAAAACAAAAAAAAAAGTTAATATACTAAGCTTTGCTTTCTTTCAAAATTTTTCTTAGTTTTCTTAGCGTACTAGCAATGCTGTAAGTAGATAGGATAAGTCGAAAGAGTGCCTGCAAAGGGCCATTAAGTTAGATCCAATAAGTTAGTAAAGTTAGTCATTTTTGTCTAGCACGTAAGAGTTTAAGGAAAAAAGAATAAATAAAAATGAAATAAAAAACAAAAAAAATACGAGACTTTACTATGCAAAGTTAGAAAGGAACCGCCAGACGTGGATTCCCTTCCACCAAAATGTGTCTTCTAGTGCAGCAACCATTGAAATTCGTGGAAATGCCCCATTCGAAGCTAGTCTTTAACCTTTACATTTTACAACAAAGAACCTAAGGAGTGGTGCTTAACTATCCGGATATATCAATGCGTTTTGTGGGTCTTATTCAAAAAATAATCAAAATTTGATGATGTATTGAGGACTAATTTGGTGAATAGGCTTGCCTTGCATAGATCTAACGTCCGAATTATTGGCTGTACTAAACACTATTTTCTATATCCTTCGTTCTATATTTCATGGTACCCAGCACAGCAGGTAAGCCTAATACACTTTAAGTGTGGATGAAGTTGCAATGTTCATTCAAAACCGCATCAAAGACTTGTATACCTGTCGCACAGTTGTATAAGACTTCATTGGAGTCGAATCAGGCATCTAGCGTTGCCGTTTTATTGACTTTGTCGCTATATCGAAATTTGCAAAAATTAAAATTCGATTTTTTCTGCAAAATCTAGTTAATTTTCTAGTGATTTTTTATTCAAAAATAGTTTCTTCTAAATATTAGCCGAAAAAATGGAACAATTTTTAAAGCAAGAAACAACAATTAATTTTTTGAATTATTCCAAATTGCTCGAACTGTAGCCTCGCATCCACATTCAAATGCCGAAGTGGAATGCAGTCACGTTATTATACAATAATATATTATTAGTGGACCTAGTCCTTCTCAGCAACCTGTTGTTCTTTCATGTGTGGAAGGAACCAGTAGTCTTATGCCGACTCTGAACGGTAAAGTTCAGAAGCTTTTTCTGTACAAGAATACTCTTTGATCATTGTCATTGATTCGAAAGAGGTGGAAGACGTGAATTATGAAATTGGCGATGCGAACCTAGCACCCTCTACGTAGAAGTCGACGCACTAAACCACGGCAGCTCACCTTATTTTTATAACCGTCAAAAATTCATACATATCTGTCAAAAAGGCACTCAAATTCATCGATGGACTATGGAGCAATCAACTCTGAAGTCGGCCATCTTTGTAGTGTAATAAACAATAATACTCACAAGAAATCAACTTAAAAATATACAACAAAAATTGCTAAGACTACGAAATTCCTAAAAATGTTCTTTTAAGAATGTCTCCGACATAAGGTAAGTAAAACCGATGTGATTTGTAAAGTGACTTTAAAAACTATAGTTTTTTTATTATTTTATCTGAATTTGGCCCTGAATTTGTTTTTCCTTTTTGAATTTATCAATATGTAAATACGTAGACTAAAAAATAAAAATGTTTAAATAGTTTTTTTTTTTTATTTGTAGTTTAAATTATTTTTCTATGGACTTTTTAGCATATCTAGTGGATTTTAGGGCCATCTTAAATGTAAAAAAACAGTAACTCTTGGGCTCGTCCGGGATTTGAACCCGGGACCTCCCGCACCCTAAGCGGAAATCATACCCCTAGACCAACGAGCCAGTTATGTGAGCAACTCTTTGAAATAATCTCGTCCAGAAAACTGAGAATATTGTCGCCAAAGGCGTGACAAAAAGATATCGACACGGTTCTACGTTCCCAACCTACCATGTTGTATGCTTCTATATTTTACAACCACCTACGGACACCTAAGATGTTCCCTAGGTGTATTATCCCATTGTATGATCAGGACCTACAATTTGGAGGTAGTTAAGGAGCTTGTCTTATTCAGCGCATATGTGAAGTCCACAAATGGCCTATTGCAGATCAATGTAAATCCAGCTTCGAATCGCATTAAGCAGTCATTGCTACTTCGGCTTGGAAAAACTGCCAAGCTTAAAACTCCTGACTGTAATGGTCAATATTTACAAGCCCTAATCTTCCCCGTCCTGCTAAAAACGACGACCGTAGATTTGTGGCTCTCTTCAAAAACAAAATAATGCTCAAAGAGTATTCCTGTTTAGAAAAAACTTCTCAAATTGGGCGATCGGTGTCGGCATAAAACTGTTGGTCCCTTCCACTAGTGAAAGCCCAAAGCACTCATAACACGAGTAGTTGCTGCATAAGCTAAGCCCTGGCACTCTACAGGCTGTTGTGCTACCCGTACTATCATTGTTATACCAGGGAAATCTTCTTGACCCTTATGGTATTCGAGTCGCATTCACAGAGCTATGAACACTCCCGAACATATCCACAGAGGCTCAGCGCCATGATGGGTATGAAGTCTTGGTGTCCCAGTTGATGTGAAGCAGAATGTAAGATGTCATTAGGTATGTTTGGCTGCTTAGGAAAGATGAATTGCGAAAAAATAGACCTATACACAATGACTCGTATTTATGTCAACCTCGAGTAATTAAACATGCAAAATTTGAGGAATACGGAATGATTTATTGAAAGCAAGCCCGATCAATTAAATTAACACACAAAGCTCGGATTGAAATTCAACCAATTAAATTTGCGCTAAAATAATTTCCCACAGATGTACCACTTCATCGTAGAGCGATCATCAGCATCCTATTGCAGGATATATTCAAAATCCATTTTTGATCCAAATCGAAGTGCATTTCTTTGAGTCATGAATCGTAGACTAGTGGAGGTTTAGTATAATTAACTGAAACCATTTCCATCTGATCTTGTTAACATCAACCTTCCCCCGACCTTACAGATGTTCATCTAGTCATTAAAAAATACCAAAGCCAAGGGTCTGCTTAAGATAACCTATGTGAGTGTGGACAGCAGAGAGATATTCCTGTCACCGCCACTATCTCCATCATCACCCTCCGCCCGGAAGTAAATAATTTGAACGCTATAATTACGAGATTTCATCCAGACGCCGCCGCTGCCGCCACCACTGTTTCATGTGCTCTTTTCGAAGCAAATGGAAGTCCTGGGACTTGCTCCCTGGCTGTCCATCCCATTCATCTATCCACTTAGCCCAGACATTTGATATCGTTGGTGGTGGCGAGGCGGGCGATGGTGGTGGGGTCTTGCTTCTGCAGCAGCCCTCGTGTGTTGGTTAATTTGTCGACACTTTTCATGTTCGATTACTTCATTCTGCTTTTTGTTGGCTTCTCGTTTGTTTTGGTGTTAATTGGTCCTGACTAGCATGCCATGCCATATGTCGATTGAGGGCTTCACTGCACAAGCTGTCACCTGACACCGGCTTAGGTTGGAAGGCACCGCCGAATATGAACAGAGGCACTTGCACGCCCCTCGTGTAATCGTTGCTTCGTCTTCATGCTCTGTGGTGTTCTCGTGGTGTTTGCGGTGCAGAATTCGAGTGTTAGGAGTAAGCTGATATTTTGCCTGGGTGTGTGTGCAATGATTTCAATCATCTGACCACATGACGACCCTTTTGCTGTGCGCCTCCTTCATCTTCTTCTTGTGTTCGTGTGAAAGATTTCTTAATTGCTCCTCGAGTGTCAGTGTGTAGATCGTGTAACTGATCCCCAGTAGCAGATTGCAGGGGAAATCAGTGTCAATTTTTGGTTTGGCCTGCGTCTGTCAAGACGTTGATTGATTTTGGAACATGTGGTGGCACTTTGCGGTGGTGTTAGTCGTCGCACTGCCACTTGGCAAAGCATAAGACAGCGGACAGACGATATGGCTCGAGTTAAGCTCGTGGTTTTAATTCGTAAGCCGAGCAGATGGCTTGTGTTCGACTGAAATGTTAGAGTTTGCACAGTTTGCTCATGCAATCGAAATAAATGGTTGCCAAGAGTAACTTGATCCACGGAGATTAGGTGAAACTAAGCACGGTCGATGCATAGTTTTCCAAGTGAGCGATTTGTTCTACGAAGAGGCAGAATTTGCCAGTCGGTTGTTTCCGAAAACTGCTTGGAAGGGTAATCAAGTTACAGGGATTCGTTTTCATGCACATAATGCTCTTGATTTTATGCTGCTTCTATTTCGCAGGGATAGTTTCGGACCTAAATATGTACATTCGTTAAATTTCGATCATTTTGAGCGAATAGAAATTCAAGTGTGCCTGCCCTTGGTTAGTGGGGTACCCGGTTTGAATCCCAGAGAAAGCTATCACTGGAGTTGTCGATCAGTGGTAGTAGTCTGACTGTGGGTATCACAATCGACCAACATGTTCTAAGTGTACTGCTAGCAGCCCTTCCTTCTTACCCACCTACCTTTTGTAGACCTAACAACTAATGTGTGGTGGCCATATACTTGATGTTAGTTATTGGCACACACAACAATAATTGGTCTCGCACTAGTACACTTCACGATGGAAATAGCTAAAGTGGGATGCTTAACACGTCTATACAGGAAATGCTTACAGTCGCCGATCATTAGAAGAATTTCAGTCTATCGACTATAATATCCAGCCCATGTAGAATGAATGACAATAACGATACAAACGGATACCACATCATCATTTTCGATACCAAACCTCAATCAGTCAATATGAAACAGATGAACTCACCCAAAAATGGTTCTTGGTTAAGCCTCAAAGACCTCGTCAAATGGAGATGAACTTTCGACGAAATCAAGAGCTAACTCCGTAAGCAGTAGACAAACATATCGTAGCAGTAAGCAAATTGCAATTATTCAATTAAGAATTTCCCCAAAGATATGTGCATCAACCACTATCTTTGATCCTCATTGTACTACTACGCTAAAGTTGGATGCCAAATATTAATTTTTAGGTCCCAGCACTGATACCAAACTAAGCCGGAAACCGAACATTCCAGAGCGTATCGGTAAATCACACGCGACTTTTAAGCCTCGTATGGTCGACCAGCTATTCGTATCAGTAGCCATACCCACATGGATCCTATCGTAACACTTTACTTAAGAACGCTCGAAAGCGGAGCGTCGAGGAAGGCCACTTCCGTCATCCTGAACATGTACTGAGTGAGGCAAATATGGCTCACGTGGGTAATGCGGCACTCCCTTATATTCCCTACCGCACCGAATTAAACTTAATTTCACTTCAAACATATTAGAATCGGATCTGCTCGAGCCTATCGTCGTTGGCGCGAGAAATGTGCAACATAGGAGAATAATTATGTTTTTACTATATGTTTTAATAATTGTTTTCACAATGAATGCTCGTTGATTTGATTATATCTTTTTATAGTACTCAATATGTTCTTATTTTTTTTTATTTACATATTTTATTACATATCAAAGTTAAAAAACAAGTTTATAAAGGGTGATTAAATTGGACATTATTTAAAAACCAACATTGTTTGTAATATGGCCTACCCCATTCATACTGGAATGATAAGAGTCGGGCTGTGAGATCTAACAATCCGAGCATGTTCCCGCAAATTAAAAAATTATTTCGAAGTAAATATAGCGATCTTCCGTGTCTTGAGCTTTACAGAACGACGGACAACGAACAAGTACTAACTACAGCAGGTATTGATCCAGATAACGCCGTACACGACGATAACTTCTTTGTGGTCGAAGATCCGCAAGAAAAAATCGAGGTACTAGGCGTGATCTTCCAAGAAGTGTACAAGGTGAATGAGAGCGTTCGCCCGAACTACGACTTGGATAACCGCGTAATGGCTAGCAACTCTCAACTTCGAGAAGATATGCAGCAATGGCGATCTGACAACACTGGCTTTGTCGTGTTCGATGATGTGTGTGTGTGTGTGTTCATCCCCCGTTCATATCGAAGACAGAACTCCAAGCGGTCTTCGACTCACTAAAGAAGAAGAAGTCAGTGGGAGTCGACGGGATCTCCAACATTGTGCTAAGACACCTCCCCCCTGGAAGTGGTTAATATGAACCTTTGACACCGTATGGTTAGAAGGTCTTTTCTACAAGCTCAATCGGCTTGGCATTAGCAAACCACTGCTGTACCTACTGTGTAACATGCTTACCGGTAGACGGTTCGTAGTCAAGAATGGCAACGTGACCTCCACAGGTATATTTCAAGTTAAAAATGGTCTCCAACAGGGTGCCGTTAATTCGCCGATCCTGTTCAACATTTACTTGAGCGATCTGTTAAGTTCTCTTCCTCATGCAATTGCGTGTGCCGATGACTTGATCGTGTACAGATCAGGCAAAAAGATCGAGGTAATCACTAGTCTCACGCAGGGTGACTTCGATTCATTCATGAGAAGTTGCGACGACTGGAAATGAGTATCAACTTCCGGAAGTCGGAAACCATTCTGTTCAGGACGCCGTTGTATAAGGCCTCGGCGGATACGAAAAAGAATTGGCGAAAATTCACAATCGTTGGAAGACACGGGGAACCACTGGCGCAAAAGACTGTAGTCAGATACCTGGGGATCTGGCTAGATCATATCTATATTTTAACAAACATGTTAACAAAGTCACAAAGAGACTGTTTTACAACAGCCAACTCGATGCGAGGGTGAAGGTCATCTGCTACATGCCGCTCATCCGGCCAATGCTCACCTATGGCTGTCCCGTGTGGTTCAACGTGAATGCAAGCTTGATGGAAAAGATTCGGTTGTTTGAGAGGGCTTGTCTTAGGGCTTGCCTTCGTCTTTATCGAACTCCAGAGTCCCAGTACATAAAATTCGAGAGAGATGTTCGGGATGTTGCAATGCAACATTGAAAATTCTGGTGGCTGGGGAGAGAGGGAACTCCCTCGTCGAACCCTTTAGACCCGGGGTAGAAAGGGAAGTACAGATCCCTTTATGGGGAGTAGTCGGTCCTGTCTTGCAGTGGATTGATGCATATCCATCTGCTGTAACCTACGGCCGACTTACATAGCTTAGGGTAGTTCTAAGGTAATTTTAAGTTGTACATATAAGTAAACAAAAAAAAAACGAATGTATACACAAACGTACATAAGGGTTTACCCGTGTATACACACTGTACATAGTAAGTCATTACATATATATATGTCTATATACTCGTATATACATATGTATATATGTATGTAGTTTAGCTTAAGTTAGTGTAGGTTATTTTATGTTAGTTTGTAGACATTAAGTTTTTATAAACAAATTTTTTCTTAATATTTAGTTGTTCAGTATTGAACTCGTTTTTGTTCACATACAAATACAATATTAGTTAAAGTCGAAAGATATATGATCAGATTAAGTTTAGCTTAGAGTGCCCGCTTAGGGCCAGTAAGTTAGAGATAGTAACACTGTTCACCAAACTAGTTTTAAGCATATTTGTCTAGGATGTAAATTTTTTATGAATTCGAATTAAAAATGAATTAAAAAAAAATGGCCTACCCCATGTGACTGCATATCGCCTTTAGGCCATATTTAACACATGATCTTTTCCAGATGGATCTATTGGGCCAGCTTGCGTACATTGTGTTGTATGCTTTTTTTTAATGACTTTTTTGGTTGTAAATACTTAGAGTGTGACTGGTCATTGTGGTTACACGAAGACTGTACAGGCAACGAGCAACAATGTGTGTGAGTTTTGGTGCAGTTAAGCCCAAAAATCTTTACCAGACCATATTTAACACCAGGTACGGCATAATTTCTGCAAGTTCTTTGAAATCACCATATGAAGTTACATTCGTTTTGTCAGTATATCCTTTTGGTATGTTTTTTAAAAATGTTTATCTTACTAAGGTGTGAAGTTATATTGATTTTAATGATTATAAAAAAATAAATAAATAAAAGAATTCAACATAAATAGATGGTTTTATTTCGAAAAATGTTAAGAGTGATCCATATTTTCTCAACTTACTCTACTCCTAAATTTACAGACAGATTTGCTGCCAGCATACCTGTTGGACTAAAATCACTATAATTAAACGGATTTAAATCCATGAGGCATGGCTCATCTTTGGAGCTCAAATATGTACCCCTGGGTCAAGGGAAGCTCGGAGAATTTGCCAGAGGTCACAATTTAGTACTAAATGTGAACTACATATTACAAAAGTGGTGCTTTTTGATATGAAACATCTAAGTACTTGCGCGCCTATACATAAAATACACTACTGCTAACCTAAGGAATGGTTCTACTGATAGGCATGCCACCATCGTACTATTACTTGAGCAAGCTCTGATCACCGGAATGAAAGGAAATACGCCTAGAAAATGTCGCATCGCAGTAATTGAATTGTTTCACGTGCTTTGTGCATCATTACCGAAAACACTCCTATAGAGTACTGTACTACTTCCGACACCTCCATACTCTTATACTTCTCCTTTCGCACTCGTACTACTATTTTTTAAAGACTAGAAAAAAATATAAATTACATAGAAATCCATTTCAGGTATAATATCCAGGTGATTCGATAATCCTTCAACACCGTTTAAGAATTGTATTGGTGTTGCATCAGACAATGCTGCTGTGGTTGGCACACCAAAAAAAGTTAGAGTTAAATCGCTTTTTAGATGAAATAATGTTAAACATAATGGCCCTAAATCCTAAACTCGAGTTTAACACGAAATCCGTAGTCATAAACGATAAATCTACTTCTATAATCGACGTATACTTAGTTGTGGGTTGAGTCGTGTCTAAGTCGAATTTGAAAGTGACTGTTAAATGTTTCAAAATGAGTTTCAAATGAATTTTCCAAGATTTGGGTAGTATTAATGATGCGGTAAATTATAGAAGACTAAAAATATATGAAACACGATTCAATGTATGAGAATATTATGGTGATGTAGAATTTAAGAAAAACTATAGGTAAGTTCATGCTTTTGGAAGCATACACTTCATATAAGTAAGTCTTTCCAAACGGTCTGACAAGGAAATACGTTGGACAACATAAGACGACATTAGATCCACCAGTAACAAAAGATCACCCCTTCCACCTCTCATTATGATATTAATTACCTTGCGCCACCTTGCAAAAGGATCCTTTCAGCTCGATTCATGTACCATCGGTTTAATTTGTAATTGTTGATCTATTATATTTCAGAATAACCCTTTCACCGCCGATATGCACCAAGTAAGTCAAAAAACTCTGTGGTGTCCAGAAATAAATTATTTCTTTGATATTGAATTCATATAGCAACAAATTAAATAGCTGCCAAGACTGGAATCGATTCCCTAATAGGACATCCATCTCAAATTCGAAGTAAATTGTAACCATAACGTATAAAATTTACTTATTATGCCCTATTTGCACTTTTTTTCTGTCGAAATCACCTGTGCTAGCTCACAATAGCGAATGGGTCAGTTTGAGTCCCATTGATTACTTTAAAGAGTTTTGTTAAGACTGATTCATTACTACGAAAACTTAAATGTACCTTAAAAACACCTAAAAAAAAACTTCGATTTTTCGAATTTTTATTACCAAGGGCAATATGTTTACTACAGGCTCTACACGCCATTTATTGACTCTGTTCCTCAGCTGCAGCTAATATAATCCCGCAAAAACATCTAAGACACATCTATGTTTACTTCCGTCCGAATCGAAATACTTCAAATGGAACTTGTGAGTTTGAAGCCTCTTGAATGAAAGACAACATTTTAATAACGACTTTTAGAAAATTCTGTTGAGTCTTCTGACAGCAACCTTGACCTTGTTTACAATATTAAAGAAGAGCTAAATGATTTCACATTTGTTTGTACACATTTGCTTGGCGTATGTTCTTCCAAGTCCAAGTCTTGCATCCATATAGCACAAATATTAGCATTTAAGCGGCTTGACAACCAGCGTGCGCCAATGTGAGCCTCCAATTGATCCCCTAAATTTTTCGATAAATCTGTTCACAGTCGAAGAAGATAAGACTCTATTCCGTCCATTCTTTATACGCAATTTTAAACCAATGGCCACCAAACTTAAAGTTTTTTTTTGAAATTAAACAGTTTCCTGCACAATGGGCGGCAAATTCAAATATTGCGTTAATATTTGGACATTCTTTACAACTTCGAAATGAATTTTGTCTTCGAACAGTAGCACAAGCGCAATTGTTTAACCCATCAAATAAGCTTTTATATTTCACGAGCATATTCGATAAAATTATGCGTTCGTGTGTATAACACGCCGGCATGTTACGAAATTATACAAGTGATAAACATATTTAACGAGCCGTAGCCCATAATCCATAGCTCATTCTTCGCCTAGAAAAAAAAGAGAAATATGTGTAAGAACACAAAATTACGATTAATTTATGAACCATATCCAACCAGTAAATATTATAAGAACAGCAATGAAATCATTCAGAAATTTTATGCGAGAAACACATAAGCCCTCATTACCATAAAACCGTAATTTATTCCAGCTATATCCATAACAATCGGCATCCACCACCGTATCTGATGATCGTAAAAATATTCAACAAATTTAACGCATTTCTTACGGAAAAAAAGAGCAAATCATTTCCCATAATCGTGTCGCATCTGCGCAATGAATCTTGGTTACAAACAAACGTACATGTGCACAGATGTACGTATGTCCGTACGTAGTACGCATCCATGGATCGTAAATTATCGGTCAGACTCTTGCGCACAGGAGCTCCTGGAATTCACTTAAGTGCCTTATTTATGGGTTATAAAAATTGCACTTTATTGATTTATTTGGCTAGTTGGTTGCTATTAGTTCTCCCAGTCGCACTCGTAAATAAAGAGATTTTCTTCGCTATTGTTCGAGTGAACATAATGGACGGACGCAAGACGGTAGCCGCTTGTGAAGTTTCTGAAGCGCAAGAGCACGTCATAATGGCATTTCTAATCTAATTGGCCATACAGATGTGCGGCTTGGCAAATCGCAATCATTCACTTATAAACGGACTGGAAAATAGGGATGGGAAGGGAACAAAAGTGACTGAGTTGAACACAATGGGCCAGAGAAACAGGACGAACAGGACAGGGCGACCGGCAATGATTTCGACACGCACTCAAATCACTTAAGGCGAAAATGTGGTTTATCGAGTTTTTGTCTTGACTTGTTTTCTAAGAGATGTGTTGATAAGAGCCAAGTAAACACACACGTAAATAGCAAACAAAGCATCCTTTGTTCGGAGATCAAGGGAAGTGAGCACATCGATGCGTTGTTGGTGGTGCGATTATAGTTTGCAGTATAAGGACTTCTGATTTGTTTCTTGATGTTTGGTGTGGCGAAATAAAGGCCGGTGATGCGAAAGGGGATCATCCTCTTTGGGAAGGATCACCTCTGAAATACGAACCGGGATTGTTGATACAGCCTGCTGGAGGGAGATTTGTTTGAATGTAATTATAGATTGAGCAATGGTATGTTCGGTTTTGTTTGTAGGGCAGATAGAGCTAATGCGCTTGTAATCTGAGTATAAGCTGTTTGAAGACGAGGTTGCAGTTTTCAAACAAGATACCGAGCTATCGACGAGGGATGGGGGAATACATTGTGCTGCCTTCAAGGGTGGTGACAAGCATGAGAATGTTCTCATGTTACTACTGATCGACAGTTGATCAGACCTAGAACCGGAAGTTCTCTTTGGTTCATTTTCTGCGTCAACGAATTTCAAGTTATTCCAATGTATATATGAATTCAAATGAGCTGAAAGTTAACACTCAGTCCTGGCACCTCATGCATCTAACTTGGGTTGTTGTCCTCTTTTCATTGAAGAGTTATGAGAGTTATTATAAAAGTGTATGTACATGTATAAATATGTACAGTTAAGCGTCCTTCCATTATCTAAGGTCTGAGAGTGCGCCATATTAAGTAATTGCATTGCATTTTTCTAAACAACAATGAAGAGCATTTTCAGTCTTCGAACAGAACTAATTTGTTTGCGTTGCCACCAAATACAACCCACGTAGTGCAAAGAAGCAATTCTTAAAAACAAGGTGGCTAGCATAGAGAATGGTTTTCAGAAATGTGTCTCGTTTCCATTAAGCCCAGCCGCTGTAGATTTCAAATATCAAATAATTTTTGAATAACTTTGAGAATCTTCTAATTCTTTAAGCACCCGAAACCCCCCGATGCAGAGAAATGAATCAGTGGGGTTCAACCTAACCTAACCCACACTAATCTAACCTATCGTTTTGATTAAGAAAGTAATTCAAACGGCAGAACTAAAACTGATGAACAATGCAGCACCAAATCCATCTTTCGACATTGCGTCGGACGCTGCCCTAGAAGGGGATCCCAGGAGGATTAGGGGATTTAAGTAATTGCGTTTAAGTGCTTTATTACTACGAAACGGTAGATAAAGGCTACCAAGAAGCACCTGGCACAAATAGAGAAAAAATTGCGATGCATTACTAAATTTACCGACAAGTTGCAAATAACTTCAAATCTACTGCCCGCTTTTGCCCCGATCCCCTTCGATAAAGTTGGATGCAAATTCGGCAATAATGAGGATACATGTTGCGCATATTTAACTAAAAACAATCAATGATTTAAAACAATGGACGATACAAAATTGTATTCTCGCGATAGTGATGTTTACAGTGTTCTGAAATTAAGTTCTGGTGTTCGAACACAAGTGTAAGCCGATCTTTTGAATTTGTCTTTTATAAATTATTTTCTTGTATCACTTTAAAATTGTGTGGAATCCAAATTATCAGAAAAGTTTTTCAGAGAGTCTTTCAAGAGTTCACTTGTTTTTGTACCAATATTTTCATCGGACAAGAATTTCCAAATGATAATCAAAGGATACCAAAGGATTCAGTATAGTTAGTATATTCAACTAAGCCATGAAGTTCTATACAGATAATGATATTACGATGACTACATGTTGATCATCAACTTCAGACTGGTGATATTGCCTTTTCAGCCCACCGCTGCAGGGCATGTGGTATACCTGCAGAAACTGGCTAAACTGCGGTACAATTGCCCACTAGGAAAAGCGTAATTTGTGGATCTTAATCGTGTTGTCTCTTTATAATAAAGTGTATGTAATAGTCCACCTATACCGAGTGTGAATGAACAAAACATCTTGAAAGTCCTTTGGCGGAGTAGTTTGGTACGTTACTTGCGCTTCTGCAGGTTGTGTGCTCAAATCCTACTGGAAACTATTATTTTGTTTGTTTTGTTTCGTTCTGTATGAATAAACATTATATTCGGTTTTCGGAAGTACTCTCTTTGCAATAATTTTATGAAAAATTGATTACATAAATGCATATGACGACTAGGGCCGATCTGCCCTAGAATCACAGCCCCGAGGACCTACTTCGTTTCAGCATTGCGATCTGTGCCATGATACTAAAGAACGGCAGTAGTCTTACTGGTGAACCAAAAACTGGATTTTTTAATAAAATACGCGATGGGGAGGTCTCATAGAACCTAGCCTTAAGGTAGATTTAAGAGCAGAAACCTGAAGCATTGAAAATAGTATTAGTTATTTCATTTGTGGATACACGTAGATTTTCATTTATTTCATAATTTTCTAAATTCATGATGCACATTTTAGGACTAACCATTTTTGGCATTATAACTTTATAGTCGTCTTTTAATTTGTTATCTATTTCATTATTTAGTTTTACTGAAGAAGCTTTATCACCACATTTGATGGCAATGCCCCCCTTATTTTTATTCACCATTTTGCTTATGCTTATACTCGTTGGGTCGATATTTAATTTCATTCGTTTCCTTGTTTCATTAGCTTCTTGTTTCTTTTTTAAATAGACAAAGACTGATGATTCATTTTTCTTTAAGACCTCCGAGAATAGTTTTCTGCTACTCATTCCCGGTTAATCTTGCTTCGTCTTATTATCATTAATACTCTTGATGTTTTCATTTATCTCCTACACACTTTTCATACCATTTTCTTGCTGTCCGTTTTTGTTTTTTTTTTTGACGTCTCAAAAAATGTTATCACTTTGTTCAGAGCACAACATTCATAAAATTCACTAATTTTCTTAATTTCTTTTACGCTTTTTTCACAAGACTCTTGCGCCGTTTGTGTGGTGTTGCTGTTAATCTCACGGTATACCGTTGTTCAATTGCCTCAAGTAATGATATAATTTCGATTTCTTTTTTCTAATGGACTCATCAAATTCACGTTTATATTCTCCAAGATAATTTTCATTTCAGAACATCTTCCAGCACCATGTCCACATTTTGAGTATATGGGATACAGTCTTCACAAATGAATTATTAAAATCAGGGCACCACAACTGTACTGCTCAAGACCACTGCATTTAACCGATATGTCGTAATTTTTGGCCCAAGCGCCTGCACAATTAATCCCCGATTCTCCACGAATACTGTTCTTATATTTAACGCACGCCAAACGAAGAACTTAAATATAAAATGTAAATAATTTACTATATATCGTGCTTATATTTCACACTAGAAAGGGTTGGAATAAGTGTTAAGTTTAAAACCGCAAACTGTTTCAAATCCACCCCAGCTTGGCCAATACTAGAGGAAAGCTCAGTATTACTCCTCCCAACTTTGTCCATTAAACATAATTAAAATATATCTGTCAAACATGCCTAGCAAAATAAGAAAGAATATTTAGACCACCCGTATAGAGACAAAATAACATTTGTGCATTAGAATTAAACACAAATGTTATATAATTATGCTAAATTATTATTTTTCTCAAGAAATTGCAGCTTTATAAATCTACGAATTAAAATAATAATGCTTTTTCACGTTCTGTGTTGAAATCTGGCTCGTGCTACTCTTGTTTTTTCATACACAACTTTTTTTTTTGAATAAACAATACAAGTTTGACCAATAGTATAAATAAAACAAATTAGTATAAACCAATTAGTATAAATAATTAGTATAAATAAAACAAATAGTAATTAAAAAATTGTTGGATTCTGGTTTATTAACGGTACGTAGTTGAGTTCAGCACCACTTGATCGGACAACAGGATAACTTAATAATCATCCCACACAACCACATAAGTTTGGCAGGACATATCAAACATGACGTGGTATGGGTCGTTGTATGGTTAGTGGCCCTCGACAAATATATGCCGTGTACTCATTTGAAACTCTATATCTAATAAGATTCGGTGCACTGTGAAAATAAATGTGGTCAAATTAACCCATTTTTGGGGATTGAGAATTATCTGCGGGGACATACCATTTCTTATAGAAAATACATAGTTTCCATTTGCTGTAGATACAAAATCTTACTAAATCAAATAAATAGTCGCGACAGTAAAGCAATAAATTTGCTTAATTGTTCCTCGTAAATGTTAACTTATGAGCGACAATTTTTTCCTTAAGGATTATTGAACGGCCAGATTTAAATGGAAGAAATATGTATGTACTCATTATTATTCTGTCGTAGTAAATTTTGCCCACAAAAAACATCAGTATCCAAACAAATGAATGCGTTATCCATTGAATTGCAGTGAACCTCATAAAGAATTCAATTGAAATCACATCCATCACATGAAGCGCTTCGCAGATCTAATTCTGTACCCCCATTGACGCCCCAATAATTCCTAGTACAATGACATACAATTTAATTTCAATTAATTCATTCAATGACTTGGCAAAGC
The DNA here is from genome assembly GCA_964034865.1 of Eristalis intricaria. Taxonomy (NCBI): domain Eukaryota; kingdom Metazoa; phylum Arthropoda; class Insecta; order Diptera; family Syrphidae; genus Eristalis; species Eristalis intricaria. The sequence continues at coordinate 13,940,576 of OZ035877.1, forward strand.
TGTCACCGCTAACAATGACGACTCAATAATCATTCCACTAAGGCGCTCCTTTATTATGAGACTTCTCATCCATCGCCTCCACCGCCACCGTCAGACATTTTTCGTCTTCTTTCATTGAGACCGACATATAATTCACAGTCCCATTCAGTGAATGAAATTAATATCGACTCCCATCATCGTCATCATCAACTTCAACCGAGTGCCGAAGCGGAGAAGAAAAAGAAGCGTTTGCTGGTATTGTCAGTTGAAGAGGATCCCAAAACACGATGCGGTTTACCCAGGGTATTCGGTCTGTCAGTGCTGATGGTGGTGATAAATCCTTGATATTTTGAAAGACAACATAAGGTCTCCGAAAGTTTTTTTTTTCCTGTCTTTTTGTTTTCCAATTTGAATGATGGCGACCGGGAAATTGAGACTACTAAAACCCACGGATGACGATGACGCCATGGAGAAGGAAAGACAGAAATTAAATCATCTTCGCCAAGACATGGGTGCCACTGACACAAGAGCCACTTGAAATTAATTGCTTGTCATTATTCTCTCATGTCGCCCGGGCGGTTTGTCTGTTGTGTGAGGCGGCTGCGGATCTGGAACTAAGTGCGAATGGTATTGAGAGGCGAGGAAAGATCTGACGGGTGGAGAGCGCGTGAAAGCGTACTTTCTTTGTTAAACGGGTTTTTAATGAAATTTTCATTTTGCTTTTTTTTTCTCTCTCTCTCTCTTCAGTATATTGCTTTGGCATAGCTCTGTGGTCCTTTTTATTTCTTGATTGAAGCGGGTGCAGTGTCTGGCTTGACAGTATGCAAAGGGGGGAACGAGAACTTCTTTATGAGCAATTGAAAAACTCATCAAGTCATTTCAGGCTGGGGTGGTGGGATGTTAGTTGTACTTGGATGTCTAAATAGAGTTCTATCCACAGACGGGAGATATGTACATGGATTTGATTTACTGCGTGTCGGCAATGACTTTAAGTTCGCCCTTGAGTAAGGATTTGAGTTGAAAGAACATTATTCAGATGATATACACAATGAACATTGGAACTATCATCACTAAACTATAAATGAAGTTAGTTTAAGGATGGTAAATATGAAAATTCCTGTGTAACTTTTCAAGTTCTAACTACGGAGGATAAACATGGTGAGTTAATGTGTCGGGTACCTCACAAACGGCTCAATCAAAAAAACAATAATATAATAATAATAATATTATGAATAATAAAATGGGTGGCTCTGAAGCCTGTAGAGGTCCAGGGTCTAGATTCCACAGCAACCACTGGCGTTATGCGTACTATTGTCTCACGAGTGGAGGAGACCTCCAGTTTGATGGTGACTCTGATCGGCTAATTTTGAGAAGCATTTTCAAGACAGTTATTACTCTTTGAGCATTGTCAGTAACTCAAAAGATGCGGAGTCGTGAATTATTAAAGTTTGTGAATTTCGGGAAGTCTGTAAATTTGGGGATCGAAACTGTCACACTCGACGCACCAAACCACTAAGACACGGCGTTTAATAATATTTCATGTTAGATCTGCATAAGTGCCCGTTAAAGAATATTTAATAAGGATCAGTTTTCACGATTGATTTAATGAAAATGTAAAATGTTGTGTTAATGAATTTAAGTTATTCCAATTAAGAGCAACATCTAGAATCCAGTACTCATAATTTTCAAGTCTTAGCTTCAAAGGGTTCAGATGTAATAAATCATCTCACACATACGAGCAAAACATTTGCAACTGCATATATATTGAAGTTTAGTATAATATAATATACATAATTGTATAATGTAAGATATATAATGTAATATATATATAATATAAATAAACAGGAAAATAGGGAAGAGCGGGGCTAGTTGTAACAGGAGTAAGAAGTAGCAGCCAAAAAATCAGTGTTACTCACAGAATCAATAAAACACGTAAAAGGGACAATTTTTTACTTTCACATTTTTTTACATTTTTTATTTTTCCGAATATTTGGTCTCCCTCTCCACACAAAAGTGATACAGTGCTGAATGTTTTTCCTATCTTGCTGTGTGTGGATTTTAATCGTGAGCAGGTACGTAATTTTCCACTCGTGAAAGAACAATAGAACGCACAACACGAGTGGTTGCTGAGAAGCTAGGCCCAGGTCCGTCTCGGACTGTAGCGCCACCCATAATGATTATAAAGGTAAGTAATTTTTTGTAAGTTGTTTTTACCGATTTTTTTACGTGTGGACAAAATATCACGGTCTATAGCTACAATTTCGATGCAGTAAAGGGGTTTGCCTATCTCGGGGCAAACGTAAACTCCACAAATGATAGTGGAGATCCGACGTAGAACCGCCACTGGCAACCGGTGTTACCTTGGTTTGCCAAAACAACTTGTCGAAACAATTGGGCTCAAAACTCCTAATTCGAAGGACCAAGATCAAGGTCTACAAAACTGTTATACTGCTAGTCCTAATATATATAGATGAAAGCTGGGCACCAAGCAGGTATGCAGAGCTCATTTAAAAGCAGGGAAAGTTTTTACGTCAGATGTCGGGAGCCCTATGCGAGGAAAGCAAATGGAGGAGAAGACATAACTGCTAACTCTATGAGCTGTGCCAGTATGTGGATGTACACAGCCCAGAAGGCAAAAATCAGTAGACTACACTAGCTCAGCCACATCGAGAGCATGGACACCAATGCTCCAGCTAAGAGGGTCTTCGAATTCTAGCCTCCTGGTTCGAGATGTAGAGGATACCATATTAAATAATAGGGCATCTAATCCTAGTTCTTATCTAAAATTTCATAGCTTCAATTAATTTTGTTTTAAAAAAATTAATTAATTTAAAATTTCACCTAATAAATTAATTATTATCTTAAAATTATATATTTAATTTAACTTTTATTAATAAAATTTACTTATAGAGGAAGACTGAACCTCCGGTGCCCAGGACAGTCAGCACAGTCAGTTATGGAGGACAGCGATATCTCATGCTCTGACCATCCATGGGTCGACGGCCTGATAAGTGAATAATTAAATTGCAACGTGTAACAATCTACCCCGTTGGTTTTTTTTTTCACCAATTGCTTCAAACATGAGTACTGTTTACAAGGCCTAAAAAATACTTTATATTTATTTTTAGTTTCTTGTTACGTAAGTTGTAACAACCCACCATAGTGTCATAGAAATAAATATGACAAGTTATACGAGGATAGACTTTTTCATATTAAGTACATGTAGTAATTACCAAAGGATGTAACAACTCGATTCAATAAATTAATTTTAAAAATATAACTTCTTCTTCTTCTTTTGGTGGCGCTACAGTCCGGGGTGGACCTGGGCCTCAACCAGTAAGCCTCTCCAGCTGCGCACACCAAGTTGATTGAGGTCCTTCTCCACCTGGGTGCGCCACCGGTTCCGTGGGGGTCCTCTATTGCGTTGTCCCACTGGTTCGGAGTCGAAGACTATATATAATATAACTAAAAACATTAATAAAACAAAACTAAGTTGGAGAATAAAGTTAATCAATGTAATGTCATCTGTGTAACGCGGTATTATACTTCCAAAAATTACATGACATTAATTATTCATTGGATCAGGATCGTAAGTCTATGATAATTATCATAGCACATACAAAAATGCGAGAATAAAATAGGGATAAAAGACCGGATATCGGTTCCATGAGTACCTATAATGATCCCAAGCAGAAGTCCAATAATTTAAGCATATTTTTTACAAAGACTGGCTGCATATGCTTATGGTTTTCTCATTTTTTGTTTGTTTCTTCCTGTTAAATCCATCATATACTTCAATCTTTCCTTTGAACGTAAAACAAACTAAGATGAACACGCAACGCAATTTTTTTTAAATTCGTATCCTTGCGTATACACACCACAACAATCAATCTAAAACAAAAACCTAACATTAAATGAGAAAAATAAATGTCTGACAACATCCCTCGGTTATAAATAAGCCCCAGGAATTTCTAAGTGCTCAAATCGGACGTAAGGTGATCCACCATTATCATGATATACTATCGGCGGCTCCATCAAACACTCAAAAACCGCGCTAGAGCACAAAAATATTGATTATTCCTACCGCGCTTATTACCTTATTCAAACACAAGCAAGAGCCGCATCGAACCAGAGGTCATCGATATTCAAAATTTAATTAATGGCCAATGATAATTCTTCTTAATAACAACAGCGGCAGCAGCACATCCAACTCCAGCTTCAGTCACAGTAGTCGGCCAAATGACAAATGATCCGACAGCTCACCGCAGAGAAAGGTGTGTTTAATGTCTACCTTTCCCTGCCTTCCCAAAAGCCACCGATTTACCAAAGATCCCACATCCCCGCGGTGGCAGCCACTCATTACAATGACACCAGGTAATTTTCAGCTGTCATTATTACCACATACTCGCCCCGGAGCGGCTTCATTGGCGAGATATTCAAATCGCCTTGTCATCTGACAACCAACACAAAGCCCCAACCAAACCGACAGGTCGACCATCCGAGAAGGCGTGTAATTTACCCCATCGATCATGATTAGTGGGAATTGTATTCTGCTGGGTTCCCAGTTTCTGCCTCGCTCGGTTGATTTAAGGGATCTCCCCAGAGTCCAATTGTCAAAAATTTCACTCACAGTCAGATGTTAATTCGATTCAGAGACCATTCCAGTTCCGAAAGCAGAGAACCGAAGTGGGGAACCAGTGCAGCCGCAACCAGGAGCTTTGCTTGTTTAATTTATCATTAATTTCTTTTTGGTGTTTTTTGACAGCAGAGAGTGAGATATGTACGCGAGGCGGCAACCGTTGACCGTAAGCCAAACTTGGGTTTGCCGCTGTCTACTGTCTGCTGTCTACCCGTCTACCCAGGCAAGCGGAAAAATTGAAAAACCCAACAATGCTACCGAAAACAGTGACCATTCCAAAGCGACTTCCCCCCCGCTTCCTGTGTCATTTGTCTGCCAGTTTTCCCGTTGGAACCGACAACCGACAACCGACCTGATGATTAATGATCACAGCGGCGACCGGTGGGAGGGTGATTTTTTATGCGGTCATACATGTTATACCAAGCCTTATCGCATTTAGATGCGGTAAAGGTGTATGAAGTGTGGAAAATGCTTACGTGGTCTGGATGCATTTTTGATGAGCGAAAGTCAACACACCCCGACGCGCGACCTACGTGTACGTGTATTCTCGAAAACTAAAATTGTCTGACAAACAACAAACAAATGGACTTAATGAGTTGGTTAATTTGTGTCTACATGCCTAGCCCGGTTGCGGTCACCCGCATAGGTTTTTGTCGTCGTGGTCGTCGTCGTTTTGTTTAGCAATTTCGAGTTGGTCATTCCAATTTGATACGCACTGGCGCGTTAAGCGGTTCGGAATGTGGAACAAATGGAAACACATTTTGTTTAATTACGTGGCGACCAGGTCAATTAATGCCAACCGCATGGACACCTGTAGATGGCTAGACTTAATTTCATTTCAAAGAGTAAATTTTAATGACTTAAATTCAGCATATGAATATGGTATGTGTGGGAGTTATAACATTTGTTGAACCCTGGCAAAGGGAATGATTTCAAACGGTCGCATTTCCGGTGTCATACGAATTTGAGAAAGTTCAAGTTTGTGTACTGTTGTTTAGAGCATTGTTTCGCTTTGTATTTGACTATCTTGTGTCTTTCAATTTCATCGGATCAGAGACAGCTATCTGAATAGAAGGTAAGGATGATTAGATGAGTTTTAGACGCAACCTCGTGGAACTATTACTATTACGCCTTCTTTGATGTTTGACATGAATGGAAGTTTTTGTAATTTTGAGACCGCTCTAGACGGGATGCTTTGAACAACAGTCACTGTTAAGCATTTGACTTGGGCTTATTGATTTCTAAATTTGGACATTCGCCTAAGATATGTTTCGAGCTTCTGTATGTGGTAGTTGCATGAAGAGAAAAAAAGGAGACGTCTGTATAATATTAAATCGTTACATCAGGTTTGTTTGGTGGGTCCTTTGAGGTGGGGAGTCCATAAGGTGCAGAACCTCACTAATGTGTCTATAAAGCCCTATTGGCTGCTTCCTTATTGGTTGCAACAATGGCGGGGCAGATGTTGAGATGATGATGTAAATCTAACTTTGAAGGCTATTACTGAGAGGAATGTCATGTAAGGGGAATCTCTGCATTTCTTGTTGCTTGTGCGTCTGCCAATGCGTTTCCTTTGTTTCGCGTTGTGGCACCCAGAGCCTGTTGGTCTCACCCAGGCTGTTATAAGCGTGTTGACATTCCCATACAGCTTTAGATTAAATTTTCAGGCCATCAGAGCTATAAAAGCTGGCTGTCAGAGCTCATAGAGATTGAGAATGCTTAACTTAAATATAATGTAACTAAATAAATGAGGTGATGTAAATAAGAAAAAAAAAAGTTTTAGTTTAGGTTAGGTTAATGTGATTGCCACAGCTGAAGCAGTTCTGGCCCACTTAGATCCTGATTGGATCCATTGTGATATCACTGATCGGCAGCAAACGTGCCGGTTCCTCTTTCGGTACTAACTGAATAAAACATATCTGCTGGTATGCTGGTATACTAACTGATATCTTCATATCTGCTGGTATGCAAGTGGCATTTGCTGGATGATGCACTCCTTTGATAAATTAAAACCAATTAGTATTTTTTTAAAAATTTACTATGTCCAGAATTTTAATTCCAGACATTTCCTCAAGTCTATTGAATGAATAGCTGCCTAGCGTGTTTTTCCTTGTCCTTGCAAGTGATGAGCAGGTGCCGAGGTTGTAAAGTATAGTTTCTTCTTCCTCTTCATCCCTACAGCCCTACAGGTGGTTCCCATTCTCCTTGTGTATGTGCCTACTATGTAATGACCAGTTATAAGGCCAACTACATTGCTGACTTCGTTTCTATTTAGATTTAGGAGAGTGCTTTTTTGGGATTTATTGAAGGCCATATAAGCCTTGAATTCCTACAAATATCTAATTCCATCCACCTTCGATTAACGGCGTTAATGGCATCTGTAAGTAACAAAGTATTTATTACTTGTGGAGAGGGGTGTGGGGTGTCTTGATTACTTGCCATTGGCAAACCCATCCTTGTTCTAGCTAGCTTGTCAGGCTTTTCGTTGCTTGAAGTACTATTATGCCCAGGGACCCCATGAGAGATAGACGGCAACGTTTTACCATCTTAGATTTGATTGATGGTGTATCCACAGCATTGATGGCCGCCTGGCTGTCTATGTATGTATATAACGATAGATAGCCCGTCTATCGGGTTCATTGACAGTAAGCGGACGGCCTCTTTGATAGCTTTTACTTCTGCCTGGAATATACTACAGTAGATGGACAATCGACGAGACAGAGAGAAGGATATTTTCTGCGATGACGCAAATACTCCTAGTCCAGTCCCTTCTTCCGTTTTGGATCCGTCTGTGTATACTTCCAGATGGGTAGCATCTCTGACTACGTCTGATTCCCAATCTTCTTTAAAGTCTAAAACGGGCGCTATATAATCTGTATACTTTGGGATGTTCGCATTCTTGATTATTTCCATGTGACCTTAACTGTGTATTTTGCTCCAGCGGTTGAATTCCCTCAATCTGATCGCTGCCTTGGTAGCCGCCATCTTCCCGTAAATGTCCATGGGAAGTAGCTGTAGCATTGTTTCCATGGCGGCTGAAGGTTTGGAGCGAAGTGCACCCGTAATGCAAATGCACGCAGATCTTTGTATATATGTATCTTATATATATCTAAGATTGAATGTATTTCGTAATGCTGGCCAACAAACAAGGATACCACATGTTAGAATTGCTCTGACGACTGCTGTGTGCCATTTTCGGATTGAGCCCCCATTTGGAACCGATGATCATCTTGAAAGTATACATACATAGCTACCGCCGCCTTCCTAATACGGTCCTGAATGTTTGTTTTCCAGCTAAGCTTACTGTCTAATATTACGCCTAAGTATTTGGCCTAACTAGTAAAACTTAGTTCTTTGTCCTTCAACGTTTGGTGGGATTAATGGAGGTATTTTGTATCTTATTGTGAATGGTACGAATTCCGTCTTGGATAGGCTAACATCCAGAGCAGCTATTCCCGTCCACTTATCTAGCTTCTTTAGAGAGGGTTTCATAATGTCTCTAATGGTTTCGGGAAATATGCCTGTTACGACTAAGGCTATGTCGTCTGCGTAGGCTATTGGCTTGTAGCCGCTAAGTTCATTATATTAGTATCCAGAGAAGAGGGGTAAGTACTTCTCGGGGTGCCCCTGAAAACTCTTCCGGTTATGCTGTGGTAAGCTGTGCGTTGCTTTCGCACACTTTAGTATCAATATCACCTTAGCTTTCCTCCACAGTTTTGGAGTGTACCTGAGTATCAAACAATTGCAGAAAATAGCCTTTAGCCTCGGTGATAGAAGGTCTAGTCCGTGGTGTAATTTAGTCGGCCTGACTTCGACTATACCTGGGTATTTGAAACTGGCTTGAAACTTTTAACCGCCCAATCTAATTTGGACTTAGTTAGGAGTCTGGAATGGTTCTATTGTGAAGTTGAAAATTTCTATCGATGCAATCTATTTCGTTGGGGTCTTTGTTCCCAGGGAAAAGAGTGTCGATCAGAAGTTTGAGGGTTTCCTCAGCGGATTCCGCCCAGACTCCGTCTGACGACTGAATATACATTGGCATAGTCGAGGTTTTTTTAAAGTAAATGCCTTAACCGACCGCAGTCTTTGATGTTTTCTATGTTGCCACATCAAGTTTTCCAGGCTTCTTTCTGTCTGGATATAGAAATGTATCTTTGACAAGCTTCTCAACTTCGCAGTTCGACGTAGGCACACAACTGTAGGTCCCATCCACTCGTGAAGGAACAATAGAACGCACAGCACGAGTGGTTGCAAGAAGCTAGGCTCTTGTCCTCCTTGGACTGTCGCGCCACCCATGTTATTCTTCTTCTTCTGGTGGCGCTACAGTCCGAGGAGGACCTGGGCCCAAGCCAACATGCCTCTCCAGCGGGCAAGATCCTTAGCCGGCGCACATCAAGTTGATTGAGGTCCTTCTCGACCTGCGTGCGCCATCGGTTCCGTGGGCGTCCTCTAATGCGTTGTCCCACTGGTTCGGAGTCGAAGACTCTTCGGGCTGGAGCAGAGTTGTCCATGCGCTCTACATGGCTTAGCCATCTTAGGCGTTGAAGCCGTAGATGCCTGGCTAGGCTCATGTCGCTGTACAGCCCGTAGAGTGCGCGGTAGAAACTTCTTCTCCAGTAACCATTAATGACAGGATTAACAATTGAACGCACAAATTTTTGTCTCGAAAGGACCAAGAGCTTCCTCATCCGCTTTTGAGATTGTCCATGCCTCCGCACCCTAGAGCAGCCATGTTACTGTTATTATTATTATATGTTTACGAATTGGCGTACCACAAAGTTAAGTTCTAGGCCCAGTATTGTTTCTAATTTACAGTAATGCTCTGTTTTTGTTTCTTTATGGATTACCAACTGCTTGCCTTCAACTCATCCAGATGACATAGTACTTACTGACTTATACATACATATGAGATATCAATCGAATGTATTTTAAAAATTACGGAAGATCTGGAATTGATAGGGCTTTAGTTTACTGGGCATAAACTAATTATTAGCAGTGAAACTAAACGTTCGTCTTATATAATAAACACACTCTTATGCTCTCTTGTGATTTAATAAGTTCTGTTTACCTGTGCATACTTATGGAAAATGAAGTGCTTTTTATTGACCACAATCACGGAGAGCATCCGTTCATTATGATAATGATCAGTTGTGTACTTTAAGGCGATGATCATTATGTATTATTTTGTATATAAAAACATGTTCAGTATTTTAGAAGTTGTTCATTATTTGTTCTGTTCAATTCTTAAAAAAACTGTTTAGTTTAAATAGAGATGTAATATAGTATATTTAAAATAATAATAATAATTTGGTGTTACAGTCCGAGACGGAGTTGAGCCTAGCTTTCTATAGTAACCAATTGTTATAAGTAACACCATACCGATTCCGAAAGCCCAAGCTTGAGAAGCTTTTTCTAGACGGGAAAAAATCTGTGTGAATAACGAATATTGGTAAAATCGGGTATAGTTCCCGGCACCCAAAAATTTAAACAAATTTGCGATGCAGGTGATATAGGATATCGAAAATTAATTGGATTTGGAATGACTAGATGGCGGCCGATAGAAAGAATTTTAAAACTTTTAAAACTTTACTTGTGAACGATGGGAGGTTTCAATATTCATTCAGTAAAATCATCAATTTGTGTGTTAGATATGTCACAGAACCTGTAGATAATCAGAAGTCTGTAGGAGTAGTCTGGAAAACAAAGACTAGATTCATTGAAAGTCTAAAATGTGTTATAGTTTAGTTTCTTTTATAAGGTACCTACTAATCAAATGACATTGTTACTGTTTCAATTGTTCATTATTTGAATACCTTAAATATAGTCACCGTAACCATAACCTAAGCTGGAAGGACCAAAGAATTCGAACTATTTACACTTAGATGCATGACTTATTCAGATTTGTATTAAAATTGATCCTGACTAACTACTGGCCCTAGAAACATTGCACCATCATTAGCTTTTAGCTTTGGCAAATTTTTAAATTATTAATTTGCTAAAATGTAGAGTGTACAAAATATGCCACACCTATAATGCACTTAACCTTCATCAAATAAATCAAATTTAATTGCAGTATAATATTAATTTCGCTATATTTTCTTATGTAGAATAATAGAAACAATTACTATTCAGGATATTTTTCAAATTTATTGTTGTTTAAGCATAGTTAAATTTAAAAATTTTAATGCACAACCTCATTTGACTTGCCATGAGATAAAATATATCCAGGATAAAATATTGAAATATTTATGGTTTGCGCCTTATATGGTGCAACAGACATCTAACAGTTAAATCACAGTTGATACTTAGGTTAGATTAGAGTGGCTGACTACCTGGAAAGTAGCCACACTTAAGTCAAAAGTAGGACCACTGTGTTACCACAAATACCACATCTAATAGATCCTAATCCGCGACTGATGCTAATACTACTTAGTTCTGTCAAGATAAAAATTAGCGGTGTCCAACTGACTAAGTCTGCGAGATGAGAGAACACTGCAATTACAAAAAAGCTGTGAAATGGTTTATTCTTCCTCTTCTGCAACTTCTATAAAAATCTTTATAGGGGATACCTAGTCTTGTGGCGGGAATTTAAATGGGACAGTGCTCGGTTATGACGCCGATGATAGTTCTTAGATTGGGCCTACTCATTCTGAACAGGTCGCGTGGCGTTTTGGATCAAGTGGCAGACGACAGTCTACATTTGGTGTTGGTAAGCATTTCAAGCTTTAGTAGATGTTTTGTAGTAGCGATAGGCATGGACGGCAGTACCCCGTCCGGAAATAGTGCTGATGCGATACTTACAACGTACAAAATGCATCTCATCAAGAAACATTGTTTCGGAAAAGTTTTAAATCCAGATTATCACATAGCCAGTTTTTTCAAAATTGTAACATGATATCAACTGAAGGTGTTTCATATAAAAACGTTTATGCGGTAGTATAAAAATAAAAATAAATGAAAAGAGATCCAGCTCCATCTACAGACATTTGGACTCCTTCTGCAACACATTCAAACTCACTTTGAACGAATTGTTCTTTTAAACTCTTTTGACTGTGACACTTGAATTTAAACTCTGCATGGTCCTGTTTGATTCATCGCAGACGGAACCCGAGCTGTTGAGGTATCGATCTTATCGGAACTCTACGCCTCCTTTAGAAATCAAGTAGGATGAGAAGAGACGCCATGTATTGATTCTGTGAGATTAAATTCAAATTGACACTTAAGTGCCATCTCTGATGTCAAATTGGATCGCATCTGATCGTAAGTATATGTCTCTGTCTGTGGGTCGCCGTAGCGTAGTGGGTAAGTGCGTCGACTCCTACGCAGAGGGTGCCAGGTTCGATACCAGAATTAACCGCCTATCATTATTCACGGCTCCACCTCTTTCGAATCACTGACAATGCTCAAAGAGTATTCCTGTCTAGAAAAAGCTTCTCAAACTTGGCCGTTCGGAGTCGGCATTAAACTGTAGGTCCCTTCCACTCGTGAGAGAACAATAGCACGCACAACACAAGTGGTTGCTGAGAAGCTAGACCCAGGTCCACCTCGGACTGTCGCGCCACCCATATTATTATTATTATTATATGTCTCTGTCGGAAAGTCTTCTGTTCAGAGTATTATAAGATTCAAATTGAACTTAAAATTTAAATATGGAACACGACAAGTCTTCACAGACTTCCCATGACATCCAAGCAGCAGTCTGGAACACATCCCAACTGCGTCTAAGTCGTAACAAGGAGCTTATAAAATATTCCACAAACCCATTCGTACAACTCAATCAGAACCGCAATTTAATTTACGATTTGAAATTGCACAAGTTTGCGTACTGCAATTAACAAACGTGTTTATTGAGAGCAGAACAAACTCCATGCTTATACAGCTGTCTGCACTAATTAACCTGACAAGATTAAGCCAAACAACTTAACAAATATATTTATGCCAACACTTTGCGCTGTCTCTCCGAATTGTGTTTTTGAAGCGGGCATCATAAAAATGCACAAATTGTAATTATCTCTCCCCTCGTGTGGCCAAAGTTCCGCTCCCAGCCCAGACACAAGCGAGCACTCATACAATCGTGCTGCTTTGCCTCTCTGCTTCCACTGCCGCAGACAGCAGAAACCACCAGCAGAAGATGATATGAAAGTAGCCTTTGGCGAGCACCCATCATCGCAATGTGCGACCCGTGTGTTGGTGCGTTGACGTTTCTGTCACAAACTTAATTAATTTGTGCGTGTCAGCTGCAACACAAGAGTGTAATCAACATGGACTCACAGCTCCCGGTTCCCTGCTTTTATTAAAAAAACCTTCTTTTTTGTTTGTTGTTGTTGTTAATTTTGCTCACCACATTTTGCTGGCACAGCCGCAAGCGACTGTAGATTGCGTGCATCTCACTCACAAACCCGCACCGACGAAATAACCTTGTTAAGAGTTCGCCTGGACTGTGGGGATGGAGATGCCTGGTGCATGGTAGTTATCCATCAACCAGAGTCGGGACGTTCCTCCTTTCAATTGCATAAATTTATTGGCAAAGTATAAGCCGTGCTCTCATTGCATATGCAATTCCAGGCCCGCTATCAAGCCTTCCTCCATTTCCACAGATGCCGCATACCCAGACCCAGAGAGTACCTCGTTTGTGCAGTAGGCTTTAATCAGGCATCAATGCTCCTTGCTGTGCTGTTGTTGTCGATGCCGCTGCGGTTGCTGTTGCTGCTGGTGCCCTGTGCTGCGCTTCTTTCGTTGACTTGGTTTGTTTATTTGACAGCAGTTCCTTTTAAATCACTCAAGTCTCTTCATGTGTCAGTCTGCCGTCCATCGTCCGTCGACTGAGTCGTCCGGCAGTGGGATTGATGGACAGATGACAATGGCTTTGACATGAAACTTTCCTGGTCTCCCTTGAGTGAATGTCCTTTCGTTGCTGCTCGAAGAGTAAATTGGTGTTTCTGAGAGTGATATTTAGAGTGGAATAATTGACGAAGATGTCTGCAGATCAGCGAAAACTAATGGGCTTCGGTGTCGGTTGTCGTCTGTCGGTTGTCCTTTACGACCAAAGTCACCATGGGATGCCGTAGTTTGAAGTTTGAGAATCTATAGTTGGCTAAGCAGGAACTGATTTTCCAAGCGCGGCACGTAGAAGGCAGCTATCGTGAGTCGGTGTCTAGACGGCTAAACATCGTTGTGGTAGCCACCTACGAATTTTCGATATTCATTCTACACGACCGCCTTCAAAGGATATACATAAGTAGTGAATCATTGGCATCTGTTGAAACTATTCATGGGAAGAAACACAAGCCTTTATCCGAAGCAATTCGTGGAACGCTCGTTTTAAGTTGTTCCCAAGAATGCCTCAATTTTGCTGGTATCCCAAGGGATAACATGCCATAGTTGCTATAAACTCACAAGAAAGCCTTAAAATTGGTAACAGCAAACGATCTTCGAACTGAGCCGAATGGAAACTCCTAAAAAAAAAAGAAAGAAGTGCGTCGCCTTGCCAAAGAGACGATGAAGAATACACATAATTGCTTGAAGGGAGTCACGACAACGGGGCAGCTCGCGCAAATAAACATGACGTGTCATAAATCAATATGTTTCGGCTCATAAATTCATGTTGGGGCCAGTGACAAACGATCCGCTTGAAGCATAAAAAACTAACATGCTCACCGTTCACTCTCCCTTGTTTAATGAATTCACGTTGGTGCCACTGTTCAAATGGTCTCGGGCGGCACGGAGTGGCGGCGTCTGCCCTGCCATAGGTTACCATTCTATTAGGTCCTTTGTGTCTCTCGTTACGTTCGATCTGACCAAAGGAATCACCGACTGGGTGGAACATTTACTTGTCAAGTTAACTTTGAGTTGGCTATCATTCGAAAGTACATGCAAATGTATGCGAAGCAGTAGTGAAAGAAGATTATACCAAATTGGCAGATATGAACTTCATACACATTGCATTGAAATTAAGGTATATTCGTAAATGTGCAATTATTACACCAAAGTTACATTGCGTTCTCATTATGCTGAAAAATACAGTCTGTGATGCAAATGATGTTTTGAGGGAGGAAACACATGTCTTGTGATTTTTTCATTTTTTTTTATTGAAATATTTGTCCATCAAAACCCTACCCAAGTCATTTCAAAATACCTTGCTTTTATTTTCCGGACGATTCCTTTGGGTGGGTTAGCATTTTAGTAATTTACTTCATTTTGTACAGCTCTTCACATTAGGGCAATTAATGCGAATTGATTAAAAAGGATTACAGCCAGATCTGCAGACATCTTTACTCCGGAAATAGTTAGTCCTCAAAAGTCTCCAATTTCATTCATGAATGTTGGGATATCTGCAAACCAATTTTAATCTTTTAAATTTTGTTTTGTGGACCAAATTAAATTTTAACAATTTTGCAATATGTGCAATTCGCGATGATTCATATATTCTCCCTCTGAGACATTTGTACTGCTATTAGGTTCTTAGCATATTTTTTGATAACTTAACACGGAAGACTTGCTGATAGGTATAAGTTACGCATCAATACACACTCTTCCAACTATACATTAAACACACTTCTCCCGTTTCTTTTACGTTACTGAACAACTATTATTAAATTTATTATCAGTAATACTTAAGTACACTAATATTGTGTCCATTATATATGAGCTTTGTAGCACGTCTAGAAAAAGTTCGGAAGGAATTTACTAGATTCCTTATAAAAAGAATGGAATGAAATCTTGACACCATGACCAGGTGTTTCGATGCTTAAAAAAAGATGAAGTTTTTCATAACATTTTCTCGTATCGTGTATTATTCACCGGAAAGAATTCTTCGAACACGAAAATTCTTACTTCAACCAATAAACTTGTATATTTATGGCTTAAATGAATCGCTAAGTAAATTTATTATATTACACCTTATATGCCACCTTAATCATCCCTGTCCTGCTCTATGGTGAGAAGCACTTGGTCTTTTCGAGAGAAAAGTTCTGCGTTCAATCCTTGATGCTGTCTGCGTTGATGGTTATTGGAGAAGAAGATTCAACCACGAACTGTACGGGCTGTACAGCGATATGAGCCTAGCCAGGCGTCTACGGATTCAACGCCTAAGATGGCTGGTCCATGTAGAGCGCATGGACAACACTGCTCCAGCCCGAAGAATCTTCGACTCCGAACCAGTGGGACAACACAATAGAGGACGACCACGGAACCGATGGCACACCCAAGTTGAGAAGGACCTCAATCGATTTGGTATGCGCAGTTGGAGACAGCTGGCTAAAGATCGTGCCGGCTGGAGAGGCTTACTGGTTGAGGCCCAGGTCAACCCCAGACTGTAGCGCCACCAGAAGAAGAAGAAGAAGTGAATTTATTAGTCAATCTAATTCTTTTTGAGTTAATTTATTTATTTATTTATTTATTATAATATTAATGTACAATTAAAATTGTAATCAATATGAACTATAGGGGCCAAATAGTGGCGATGACTTACGGCCCTCGAAATACTTAACTGTCTATATTGTAAGTTTACCTACGATACTTTTTAAATAATTAATATTGGATTGGTTTGGCTTCTTGAGGAGATGTAGTAGGTCTATGTTGTGGTTGAGGTTGTTTTGCAGAGCTGGTTGCGATGATAAAAAGCATTGACTTAAGAGATGGGTGATGGTTACTGGTCTGCGGCAGGTGAGGCAGTTTGAGCAGGTGCTGTTGAGTAAATTCGGTGTGTCCAAGACGGAGCCGGATATACATCCTAATATCCGATTTAGGTATATCGGTTGGGAATTTTGGCTGAGTTTTATTAGGGTTAATTATTTGATAGTGATGTTTATAGTTCTCCCACTCGCGTAGTATTTGCTGTTGGCACTTTTGATTTATGTATCTCTTTAGATCGCATTGAGAGAAGGTGTAGTAGGAGAGGATGGGTGCCTTGAGAGCGGCATTTGCAGCAGCATCTGCATATTCATTGCCCGCAATTCCAACATGGCCTGGTGTCCATAGCAGCTTTAACTTCCTTTGTGATTTGATGAGGATGTCACGAATTTTGGATGCGGTTATAGAGTCATTTTGTGGATTTGCGACGCAGACACCTCTCTAGTTCAAGAGGGGTAAAGTCTGATTCTATGCGAAGTATGGCCGTGTTCCTAGCTTCTTGGGGCATTATGTTAAGACTTTCCAGTTTCAGCCTGTTGAAAGGTGGGGAGAAGTTAGAGTTGTCGGAATTGGTAGACAAGGTTTCGGCAAAGAAGTTACAAACATCATAGAGGTTGGATACAGGACCTTTTGGTGTGCTGATTGAAGCAATGGATTTACGTGTTGGGTTGCCTGTCAGAGTTTTGATTTTTTGCCAAACTAAGCTTGGTGTTGAGCTTGGATTTATGTTGCCTGTGAATTCTTGGAAGCTCTTTAATTTGCTGATTTTTAGCAATCTTCTAAAAACAGCATTAGCTTTTTTGTAGGCTAGTAAATTGACTTCAGTAGGATATTTCCTGAATACCCTCCAAGTTTTTAATTTTTCAGTTCTGAGTCTAGCCAAATCAGGATTCCACCAGGGAACAGATCGTTTGTGAGGTGTAGGCGATGTTTGAGGGATGGCCACATTAGCTGCACTACGAATGGCTCTAAGTATAATTGCAGCTTCTCTATTTACACATTGGATGGGAAATGGTGTCTTAGAAAGGTTAGCCTCCAGTATGTTTTGGAATAGCTTCCAGTTAGCTAGCTCAGTTTTAAATCTAGGCAAATGTTTATTAGCATCGCATATGTTAGATAACAACAGTGAGATGGAAATAGGAAAGTGGTCGCTGTTGTGCAAGTCCTCAGCAATACTCCAAGTTATTTTTGGGAGAAGGATTGGTGAGCAGCAAGAAACGTCTACGTGAGTAAGCGTGCTATGGGTGGAGAAGTGGGTAGGGGAACCATCGTTTAGGATGGCTAAGTCAGACTTGATGATAAAGTTTTCGATAATCAAACCCCTTGAGTTGTTCTTAGGTGACCCCCAAAGCACACTCCAAGCGTTTAAATCGCCCGTGAGAATATATGGAGGTTGCACTTGCCGGATAATGTTTTCCAAATCTGAGAAAGCGATCTTAAGCCCAGGTGGGATGTATACACAGACAATCGTAACTTTAAGGCCCATATTAACCTGTACTGCAGTGGATAAGATGTTTGACACAATTGGCTTGTGAGTGTGAGGAATATGATCTTTTACCAGTATACCGATACCGTGCACTGAGTTTAGGTTGCCAGGCGAGTTAGAAAAATAGCCAATGTATGATTTTGGTGATGTGGGGACTTTATTATATGCTAGATGAGTTTCTTGTAAAGAGATGATATCGTAATTGCGCTCTTTCATTATTAAATTAAGTTCGTCATAATTGTTGATGTAGCCGTTAAGGTTCCATTGCAAAATGTTAAGAGATTGAAATTTATTCTGTTGACGGGTATGTTGGTGTATATATGTTTGTCGATGACTGCCCCCGCGGGAGGGAGCGGGTTGCCGACCACATGCAGTGGATGGCGACCCGTCCCCTACCGCGGTTTCAACCATCGACGGTGGGGTTGCAGAGGTTATGTTTTTATATGTGTTCATATGTATTAAGAGAGTTGATTAAGCTGTTGCTTGAGTTGTTGAGGACTTGGTAGATCGGTTGGTCATATGAGTAAGCGGTGGGGTTTTTGATGCTGTGGTGTTAGACTGAGGGGTGAGATCGGTGGAAGAGGAATTTTGAGTTTGAGGAGTATTGTTAGTTAGTGTTTTTTTGATGCGCTCAGCGAGAGATAACGTATTGGAAGAATGTGGTTTGTTGAGATCGTTGTAGGTGCGTCTAGCTACACTCATACTACATTTGTCTCTGATTTTTATTGCTAATATCTCTTTATTTTGTAGGAATTTAGGACAGTCTTTTGAAGCAGAAGAGTGAGCATCTAAACAGTTAGCACACATCAACCTTGTGCAGGGCTGGGGATCATGAGGAGGTAGATTGCAATTGACGCAGACTTTGCTTCTGGTGCACCTCTTCAATGTATGGCCCAGGAGTTGGCAGTTTCGGCATCTCATAGGAGGGGGGATATATTCTCTTACCTTTGCTTTATACCAACCAATTTCAACGGTTTGAGGCAGGTGATAGAGATCAAAAGTGAATACCATAAGGCCCGTAGGCTCGACTGTATCATTGAATTTTTTTGAGAATTTGTATACTTCGGAAACGCCCTGCGATCTCATCTCTGCAATTATTTCCGATTCTTGCACATTTTTTAGCCAAGGTGCGTACACTACACCCTTGGAGGAGTTCAGTTGCTTATGAAGGCTAGCAGTGACTGGTATCTGGCCAGCTAAGACACTTGTTTTTAGGAACTTATCAGCAATTGTTTGGCTCTTCGCTAAGAGAAGAATACTGCCGTCTTTCAATATGGAAATGTTGTCGTACTCCGTGCTGATGGCGTCAATAGATTTTCTTAAGACGAAAATACTTACGGACGAAATAGGTTTGTCCTCGGATTTGGCTGTTATTATTACAAATTTGGGGTTCTTAGTGTTACGGATGGAAGGTAACTCCGGGAACTCAAACGGAGATGTGTTGCGTTTATTTTTTTTAGCTTTTGGTTGTTCAGTAGACATATCTGATAATATGTCAAACTGATTACCGGATTTATTACGCGGCCCCGGTGGGCCCATAATGAGTCTAATCAGCAAACAAGTGAGAGAATATAAACCACTATATGAAGAGAATGAGAAAGGAATATAATTTGACAAAAACCGACAGGAGTTTAGGCGGGAAGATGTCACAAAAGAGAAAAGGCGTCGAACGGCAGTAGAAGTGAACGAGATGTTTACGCTACGAGAGCCAGACGATGACTGTTTTTGAGTTAAAATAAACTAATGTGATGGAAGAACAATCTAAACAATCTATTCCAAATCTCTGGCAATATATTTTAATTAATTAAATTTAGGATTTATATAATTTTTTAGTGAAGAAGTGTGACTGACTCACTTTTATTCAATGTACATAATTCATTCACAATTTGGTGTGTGTGTGTGTTACATATGTGTAAAAAAAATATTTTATTCAATTTATTCCTTTTTATTCAATATAATTTTCATTTATTCAATTTAATTTACTGTTTATATAATTATTTATACGAAAATATATTTATTTATATATTGATTTAATACTTTGTTGCCGATATTTATTTACTCATTGCTATCGAAATACCATCCAAAAAATTATTTAAAGTTTTATATATTATTTGTATAAGAATAAAGAATAATTGTTATAATCTTTTTTTATTATTACATGATTGATCTGAATTGAATGTGTGTTTTTGACGGTTTAAGGTTGGTTTAAAAATTGATAAAGGTGCTTCATCAATATCTTAATATCTCATCTCAATATCTTCACTCCATAGAGCATTTGTGGTCTCATATGAAGCATAAATCAATAAATGATAATCAGAAGCAAAGCAGATTTATATGAAAAACGTGTGACAACGCATATTAAAATAAAAAATTAAACTTGGTACCAAAATCTATTTCACAAAAGTTTGAACAAAGTTGCCAAAAACATCAGTGCTCTCTTAACTCACTTAACATTTAAGAGTCCATAAAGGACACAAAAACGAATATTGATTTCTATATATTTATGTAGATTTATTTTTTTGGTGGAATTCTCTAAATTTCATGTACAGTGAAGCACCTCACTTTGCGGGCAATTTGTCATGTTCCCAGCATGAAGGTATTCGTCTACTTTAAGACCGGGTAACATACCTCCCAAGTTAATCCTAAGTTACTCCCTCTTGGCTTAATAACTTACACAATACATATACACATGTTAAATAACATTTTAAGTGCTGTTTAAAGTATATATGTACACTACGAAATGAGTGTTAATTTGGATTCAAGTTTCCTTTTGTTCAGATTTCTTGTCAGTAAAAAAATATCGATAATTCAATGCAGATCTTTTTGCATTTTTTTCATAGACTATATAACCCTTTGTTTGTATGTGCTGAGAAATACTTATTTCTGAAAGTTCGCGTTCACGGTGATAAACAGAAAAGTATTTCGGATAGTTAAGCCTCAAAAAAGAATATTTTTGGTTAAATTATAATATTTTTATTATCATTTAGCTTGGTCAGCGTATTCCAAAACTGAAGACAGAAGTTTTATGTGAGCATACATACTTTCAAAACAAGGAGATATAAAAAATGTGTTAATTAAATTAACTTCTTCCCTTTTTTTCGCTTCTAAGAATTCCATTACCGATTACAGACAGACCAGGACTCCCCCACAATATTTTGCCAACCGTAGTAGTTCACAATATTTCAGAATTGACGAAGTGTCACTACAACGAGCGTCTTACCGCATTTGTATCCAAGTTGACAACTCTGAACGTGATTGAATTTGCTAGGGAGTTCACCAATCCACTCAAACCGCCACTAAATATAGAATAACTTTTTCGAATTCTCTTAATTATGTGGCAATCAAACTTTGGTGGATTTTACGATTTCGAAATGAAATATAACATTGCCTTCTAGAAAAGAAACACAAGATCAATGACTTGGTCAAAAGCTATAACGACGAACTAATTAGGGAGCATGGATTACCTGTTAATCTGTTCCGTGGTAAAGAGTAGAAACAACATTAGTACCAAGATCAAACGCCGACTTACGTATGGCAATTGCTGTGCATTCAATTCGAGTATTAGAGCCCTCTCTCGACCAAACTGATTTCTTACAGGTCAGCGTCGTAGAAGCATGAGCTTGACAGAAAACTTCTGCGTAGGTGCTTGATGGTTGAGGCTGAAGTCTACCCCCGGACTAAAGTGCCACACCAAGGGAAGAACAATTTTGCTGTTGTAAAGTTTCAGTCCTCAGGGAGTTATAATTTATTAAACCTTACAGATGTAGGTTGCACACATGCGTCATTAAGTGCGAAGCCGCAATAGGGTTTTTCTCACATGACTCGTGAGCGTAGCGTTTGGCTTGCACGAATGGGGGTTTAAAAAAAAAGAAATAAGTCATTTTCGCGTACCTAGCGTAATGTGTTCTTTATAAGAGAAGACATTGGGTCCTTTGGTCTTCATCGATTAACAAAAGGAATATTTTATTTTGCCGTTCATGGTATGCCCTAGCGCCATCGCACGTAATCGCCAATCAATTTACTTATGAGTAATGTAAGACGTAAATGATGTGACGCTGCGGCAAAGTGCTTCAAAATGACGCATGTGTGCACCGGGCCTTAGGCGGCTCTAATAACTAAGTTTGTTGCACTTACTGGATCACATTTTTTGAAAAAAAATGATAGTCAGAATGTCTATGTCTCCATAGAGAAATGACAATTTGATGAAAAAATATTTTTTGAAACGAAATAAATTCGTTGAAGAAATTTTTTTTTTAAATCAGAAAATGAAAGAATGTTAATTATTAAAGAAATTGGATATTTTAGTGTTGCAAAAATCGAGTAGTGCTCGCGGTTAGAGGGTTCCATAATCGAGTTTGTACTTTAGTATGTAATTCTCTATTTGCCGTTGTGTCCAAGCTTCTAGGATGAGAAGATACGTGTGGATCAACCATGGTAATAAGCTTAAACCTACAGATCCGATTGTCCGCTTGTTATGGAGGATCGACATTACATTACAAAACCATGCCAATCACTGAACATACGTATTTTAGATTTGTTCAATGGAAGAGGTCTCTGTGGCTGTAGGCTGTGGCGGAGATGACTAACTAGGTTAATTGGTTCCTCCCAACGAAGCACATTGCATCAGTCCTCTTGTCAACCACAATCCCGCGTCTTTTAGAAAACACATCTTCTTTCCAAGTGGCTGTTTCTCTCAGTGGCGCAAGTTCAGTTGTTGCATGCAGCACCCACCGATTCGTAGCCTATAGGTCATGATTGCCCATTAATAAGCCGCCGTTTCACACTTTCGCAATACTCTTACACCACCACATTCAATGGGAAATCCCGGTGGCAATGCCAACAATGTCAGGCAATTTTTGCCAACGTATCTCCGAAAGCCGACTAAAAACAAAATCATCCATCAAAAGCCAAAGAAAAATAAGAAGAAGAAATAAACAATTAACGTCGCGTCGCAAATAACCAGGACTGTGCGCAGCGAATATGCGTGCCATCATGTGTCTGTCTGTGTTCGTGACGTCTTCCTTCAACTTTTCGGCCATAAATAACCGGAATGATTGACAGTGCTGACAGTTTTGATCGATAGTCATCAGTCGACGGCAGAAATATGTTCGAAATAAATATCATTGTGATGTTCGCAGAGCTTCTAAGTTTTCGACGGCCTGCTAGGCCAGTGGCATTGCAGCAAAATTCTCGTAGGAGCAATGCCAACAATGTGTGTGCGCAAGTCGGCCTCAATGGACACTGGACGATGGACGATGGTTGGTCGTATTCGTGGATGGCCAAGGGGAGGGCGGAACAATGGTGAGAATTCGCATGCGGACAGCTCCAACTGATGGAATTTTTCGGCGGCAGCAATTCTGCTGCATTTGATGGACGGCAATGACAATGCAACGGGCAAAGAGTTGAAGTCATCAACATCATTTGGAGGATTTATGTCATGCTGGCGGGCTACTGGTTCTGGCGAGGCTGCTTGATGCTTGTGACTGGGAATGGCTACTGTGAAGGGCTGGTATCCATCAGCGGCCTCAACGGACAAAGGGGCCAAATGGCACAAATAACAAAGTGCTCCAATTTACATACAATGGATGCTTCAGAGAAGATGCGGACCGAAAATACTCACACTCATCGGCGGATGGAGGCGGACGGCGACAGCGACAGTTCAGAAGTCGATTGATGGAATATCAGGGTTTTTCTGTGATTTGCGGCAACAATCAATAGTGCGAGGTGATGCGAAAGGCTTTCATGGGTATTCTTGTTGCGAGAGGTGGTTACAAGGGATTAACAAGGGCGTCTGAGTGCTGACTTGATGGTGGAATAACACATTCAAGGATGCCATGGAAAAATTGCTACTTCGAATATACGAAACAATTGCAATCAATGAAAGCACTATTTAATTTGAGTTGAAGGAATGTAGCGAAGCATGGTGTAAGAAAATTAAGATGTACTGGACAGCTCTATTGAGTTGATGCGTGACGTCATAGTGGGAATGTCACGAGAAATTTATTGGCGGAAATAAATAAATTATAATTTTCATTATACCGTTGCAAATATAATACTTAGGAAAACAGAATATTTATAAATACATTGACGTTAGGCAAAAAAGTCTTAAGTTAAGAAATTTTATTTTAGGTTTTTTATTGGTTTGAATTCAATTTTTTCTCTCAAAATTCATTCGTTTGCGTTCAACGACTAATACCAGCTGCTTACTCTCTCCCATCTTTATAATTTAGGCTTTAGGATAAGTCAGTCAGTAAAATGCATATGTGGTATATATGGTATTAACATCTTGAGCCTCTGCCTTTCTGTCTTTCAGTTTCTGGCTTAAGACCTTTTTGCCTAATGTCAAAGAATTGTTTATTTATACAAAAAAAATGTCACTGCCCATGAAAAAAGAATAGCATAAGCAAAATACTAATCCCCTGATCCAACGAACCCGATATCTTTCAAGGATTTCTTTCGTTCACATTCGAAAACATATATTTATATAACGCTTTATTAGTAATAATGAAATTCACTTAAATCCATCGCATTAAATAGAAATAATATGTGCCATCGCAGGATCGAATTTTATGGCAAAACTTAGTAAATCATAGCTTTGTAAATAAGCTAGCGATATTTTTCCTCTAATTTTTAGAGGCCTTAGCTCCTCATCATGACTCTCGACCATCGTGCCACCCAATCATAAATCTGACAGTAATCAATCACCGAGGGTAATGTCTGTCGCTCTTCTCGTTCGGGTTTGCTAGGCATAAGGTATGTTTTGTTTCTACGGCAAACTTCATTATATCATAAACAAATTAAAGATATGTCTCTGATTATATTCATTGCAAATAGAATTCTTATGTTTCACAGTGAAAAACTTAAGCTGAAGTTTAACCCAAGATCAGCTAAAGTTTAAACCAAGTTCAAATGTTCGGTTTAACCCGTTCGGTTTCACCGCGAACTCTGAAATTCAATTCAGCTGAATTTCGCTTCTTAAATGCGATCGAAAAAATGCAACCCTTCTAAATGGTTCGTGTACCCACTATAATAACTAAATAATTCTTATTGGATTATTGATGTATTTGCTGTACTTTGTACGCTTAAAGTGTCTTTGGCCCAGTCCTTTGGAACTTTTGTAACATTACCGTGCTGTTATTGGTAAAGAGAGATTGATAACTGTTGGAGTGTATTAATTCTCCGGATGTAAATAAAAACCGCGTACACACGTCCGTTCAGTTCAACGTTTATTGAAAGAGTAGAGGCATAAAGATATAATTGCAGTCTTGAATGTGTGAGAGGAGAAATACACATACATGAGATAAAATAGAGAAGTGTTGCCACTATTACATTCTAATTTTAACAATAACAAAAAAAAAAAAAACAATATCACTTCAGACAATAAAACCATGAGTATGACCAGTAAAAGGCAAACAATAATAAAATGTAAGTAAAATCTACCTCGTCGCTGTGCATAAAAAGAGAAACATAGTTTTTCATAAAAAGTCGAAAATAAGAAAGAGTAAATGGAAGGAGAAAAGAGCAAGCGATGTAATGAGAATAAAATGTGGTGCTGAAATGAATTTCAAACGGGAGTACATTCTCGTTTGACTTAAACTACAAATTGAACTCAGTTCAAAGAAAGAAAGTCATGATTAAACCAAAAGTGGAGTTTAAAATTGCACTGTAAAAAAAATATATATATATAGAATATGAAATATTTATCCAAGCAAAACAAAGAAAAAAAAGACAGTTTCATTGCCAATAAAAAAGAAAAAAATTAACTGCTCTCAGCGGCATTCGAACACACCACCAGTAGAAAAGCGAGCAATTCTGCAACCTTTAACGTTTCAAATTAATTTTTATTTAAATATTCATGATCCTTAAAACTAGACAAACATGATTAAATCTGTCTTAATATGTAACCAATTCATGTTCTTAAAATCTATCCTACTGACCCTACACAGATACTCTAAAATAAACTAAACTTACTTATCTATTTGCCTTTCGGCGTTTAACGGAGTAACGCACCATTTTTTTTTTTTTTTCAATGAAAATTTTGTTTTTATTTTAATGAAAGAAACTTATTGCTAGACAAAATATACTTAAAACTAGCTTAAATATCTTAAATAACTTATTGTATTTAATCCTAACTTACTGACCCTATGCGAGTACTCTAAGCTATTCTAATTTGTAATTATTTGTGCCGTTCGGCTTAAACAATGTTTTTTTAGTCTTTAGAGACAATATTTTATTAATTTGAATTACCAAGAAAACTTGAAAAACTTGGTTTAACCTAGCTAAACTATGAAAAAAATAACTTAAAACTAACTTAATAATACCTTAACCTAACATAACCTTAAAATTACCTTAAATATGTCCGTAAGAGACAGACGTGCATGACATATACATCTATACGCCGTGGTGCACCTTTTTTGATCTTTTTATAATTTTTGTTTTAAAATAACTTAATTCTATGTAAGTTGGCCACTATGGTCAACTGTATCGCCGTTTGGAAGAGCCAACGCCGGCGAAGACCGGTTCTGGTGCAACCACCAATAAAAGTGCCACCAGTGTCCACAGATCGGCGTACGATATGGAAGATCAGCGGGCATCCCTCCATATCCTGTATTAGGCCAATTTAAACGAGATAGAGGAATGCTTCAGGTGGAATTAGGCCAGGAGCAACGCACCAACCCACTCCGCCAACAACTCACTTTAGTTTCAAGGTTTTTTCTTCGTCGACATTCGGTATATCTGTGACAGATAGCACAGATAGCACTTTATTAAAAATAAAAAATTTGGTGATGTATCCAAGTAACACACATCCCTAGCCAGTATCACAATTGGACCCTAAATGAGGTCATAACATTGAAAGATGGGGGTATTGACAGCTTGTGCACCACATCGTGTTTTCCTTACTCCATGAGCCTTACCATGATCATTGATCATTTATTTAAATACTGGATACGTCCTGTCCTGTCCATGTTCTTATTTAAGCGAAATGTGTATGAGGCGCACTAGCAAGTTTGGTGAGCGTGGTTTCATGTAAGCAAAATAATTTAATGTATTGATGGTGTGCTTTTGTTTCATGTCTAGTTGTGGTCGAACAAAAGCAAAAGAGATTTCCAAGCTTTGTATGTCCACTGACCCATTCCTGTTTTCTGCGTCTATCGATGGAGACTAAGCCAAGGCGTGAAGTTTACCTTAGTACATAAAACTATAAGGATTATTAAATAAAGGGGACTGAAATTGCCCTCTTAGACTTATCATACAGTTATGTGCCCATCAAGACACTAAAATTGTCGGCTATGGAATCTTAATCCGTAGCTTGGCTGGCTGGATGATATATTCGGAAAGATTCAAATACAATTACTTTGTTCACAGGAAATCCAGGAAACCCGACTTTAAGCATCTTTGGCTCTCTCCCCTGAAAATAAGACCGACCATTCCGAAGTTCAATTTATAGCTGTATTAACGGCTTGTCTTTTGATGGAAAAGAGCAAGAGTCAAATTGCTTGGTCTTGTTCTAAGACAGGCACTAATGCAAATGGGGGCTTATCGTTGAGCTTTCATAACGATGTTCAGGTTTGTAGCTTTTTGTAAAATCGCCCAGTCCACCACAATGGTGTATCCAATAGGGTATTTGTTTTTGAAGGACGCAGTTTTTCGCTGACCTTACAAAATTAATTTCTTAAGCTCAGGTTCCCAGCACAAATAAATATATTAGGCTCTTTAACATACATTAAGAGTCCACAGTCTACCATAAGCCAATGCAATCACATCTTCACACCAGTCTTATCGGACTCTGTGACCTCTCGCCTTTTTTTCCATGCCTCTTCGTCAACGTTATCTACAAGCCAAGGTTCAAACGGATCATTGTAACCAGTAGTAGGGTAGGGCAATATTTTGAGAAGCTTCATCTCCCATACAAATACATTTGCATACATTTGTGCATCCGAATCTGTATGGCACAAGCCCCTGCTTCATCATCAAACTGGTGCCACTTTGACAGTGTCCAAGTTTGTGCATGTGACCGTAGTAGTGTTCCTCCTCTGCACTGGCTCAACCGTAAATCATCTTTTCGCGAAAGTTTTCCAAGCCCGTTCTCGTTGGAAAAAAAATCGAGAAAAACTCAGCGAACGGATAGCCTCCCATTTCACCGATGCATGTTAGCCATGCATGACTGCTCATAAATAATCAACTAACCCTTTCCGCAGTCCCGACCCATAGAGCCATGTGCAGTTTATAAAATACCCGCACAATGTACATTTGCAGATATTATGCAAATGACACAGTGGCGTACTCGGGTCGCCCGGGTCGCGCGGCGATCGCTAGGTGTGCAATACATCATTGCTTGGGTGAGAGATGAGGACACGTAGATTTATGCGTATGGGTTGTCTCGGGTGTATCTGAAAAATTTACTAATATTTAATAAACCCTCCAATGATGAGTAGAAATTTATTATTCATGACGAACGTATGCATCCCCGGGCACATGTGTGTTACCGCAGTCAGGCGGAGTCCTTTCGGAATAGCTATGTATTACATACATACATATGTGAGCAGTTGGATGGAGGTATTGTATAACGATAATCTCTAACAACGGGGCAACCTCCGATGTGAGGGCTTCGCATGCGGATCTGAATGGACACGCACGAATGCACGAATGCGTTGTACTTTGGAATTTATGGGACTGAGTTCCGTTTGAAATAAATCATAATTGTGAGTAAGCACACGAGCTTTTACTAAACATGTTGCCCTTGAACTAAGCCCGCGTGTTTTTTTTTTCCAGTTTCAATGAAAAATAAAATGCACATGGGCACTGTGCACATGAGCACTGTGTGCATGTCAACATGTCAATAAATTGTTGCAATTTTAGTGGGCGTTCATTCTGACGACTGAATTCTGAAACTGACGATACAAGTGACGACAGAAGAAGGAACTAATTCCACGCCAATTCTTTCGCTCCTTTAATCCCATCTATTACCCCCTCCGTTGGCGTAGGACACAGGGCTTCCATTATGTGAGGAAACTGCGCTTCATAACAAGCACTAATTACTTAAGGTGTAGGAGGCAAATAGTTCGCGGAGTCTTACAATGGGCCGACATCGAAACGCTAGCCGCATCGTTTTTACAAGAATATCAGATGTCTGATTTAAAAGAGATTAATGAAGTAACCTGTATAGGGTGAAGGCAATAGTGGTCGACCGTCTAATTTTTTTACTTTGCTCTTGCCAGTTACTGAAGTATTTTATGAAAAAAAGCCTACAAATGTTATTGAATGCGGAAACAAAATCTTAATAGCTAAATAATGGAATTTTCAATTTAGAACATACTGGTTTTTAGAAACTACGAAAATAATGGACGATAATGGACCAAAATATTGAGTATCGGACGCGAATTAATAAAAAATCTCATAAAGCAACCACTAGCCTATCCTCAAAGGACCAACATGGACTCACGAATGGATGGACAGCCGGATATGGGGACATTGCGGGATATAAGAAGTAAACTCTAAACTGATAATGTAAAAAAATTCAACTAATTTCACTGTGATGGGTCGAACAATTCGAATATTTCGACGATAAAATTTTTTTCAAGAAAAAATATATTAAAATCAAAGTTTTTTGAGAAAAAATTTTTTTTTTAAATTTGCCCAAATTACGTTTGATTGGTGCATTTTTCATTTCCATTTTCTAGAGTAAGCTAAAAGCTACAAAATTTTGTATCGCAATTTTGTCGTTGGACGCGCTGTTCTCGAGATATAAGCTGTCAAAACTTCCATACGAAATACCAGAGAAACACATTTTTATTTTGAATTATGTGTATTAATGTAATAAAGTATGTAATATACCAAAAGAAGTATTCTTTATTTCAGTATGTACATATTCCTAGATTCCTAGATTTCAAAGCGTGGATATGGCGTCTTATGCAGGCACAAGCGTCTGCACTTAGCCTCTATCAGCGAACTCCTACTCTCACCTCCACTTGGTGAAATCTGCACCAACCAACCCGGACCCTCCGCCCGAGGGTTGAAGAATAGGGCCCGGCCTCCCAGTTGGGGGTTGTGCGTGGGGTTAACTCCCTCACCACGTAAAAATATTATGGTTCAGAGACAACCAACTGCCTCGGATACGAACGGAATTAATGTTGACAACCCCAGCAAACGTTACAAGGACAACGATTTTCGTTTCTGCACGCGGAATGTTAGGTCCCTTAACAGACCACGTGCAGCAGAAGAACTCGCGGAGGCCCTGGACTTCTACAAAGCAGACATCACCGCAATCCAGGAAGTGCGGTGGAATGGGCCGGGCAAAAAGAGGATGAGAAACTGCGACATCTACTACGGTGATTGCAACAGGAAGAGTCGCTTATTTGAATGTGGATTTGATGTTCGAGGCAGACTTAGGCAAAAAGTCTTAAACTTTGTCTGTAAAAGCGAACGCCTCATAACAATCCCCATCAAGGCTAAATTCGGGAACATCAGCCTGATTTGCGCCCACGCCCATACAGAGGACAAAGATGACAACAGCAAGGATGACTTCTATGATCTCCTAGAAAGGACTTACGATCAGTGCCCCAGCTTCGACACCAAGATCGTCCTAGGAGATTTCAATGCAAAGCTGGGTAAAGAAGACATATTTGCCAAAGTCATCGGGAAACACAGCCTGCACGACACTACATCCGATAACGGACTCAGGCTTATAGACTTTGTCACGGGACGTAATCTTTCTGTAGCTAGCACGCGGTTCCCACACCTCAACATCCATGAAGG
Source organism: Eristalis intricaria (assembly GCA_964034865.1). Classification (NCBI taxonomy): domain Eukaryota; kingdom Metazoa; phylum Arthropoda; class Insecta; order Diptera; family Syrphidae; genus Eristalis; species Eristalis intricaria. The sequence goes on from OZ035877.1 coordinate 13,971,064, forward strand.
GACCTGGTGGTCCCCTGATCAATCAACCGTCAACCAGATTGATCATGTTGCGATCGACGTCAGACAATCCTCCAGCATTCTTGATGTCCGAACGTTCCGAGGAGCCAACATCGACTCGGACCATTTCCTTGTTGTAGCCAAGGTAAGAACTCGGATATCAAGGGATCAACGGAGGCGAGAAAGGACACCACGGTTTGACGTCGGAAAGCTACAATCGCAACGAACTGCTAGGATCTTTGCCGATCGAGTGTCCCGGAATCTCTCTCTAAGTTCGTCGCCACCTGTGCAAATAATCGAAGGGGATTTGGTCCTGTTTGCTTTGACGGTTTCTGGAGGAGAAGATTCAACCACGAACTGTACGGGCTGTACAGCGACATGAGTCTAGTCAGGCGTCTTCGGATCCAACGCCTAAGATGGCTAGGCCATGTAGAGCGTATGGGCAACTCAGCTCCGGCCCGGAGAGTCTTCGACTCCGAACCCGTGGGACAACGCAACAGAGGACGCCCGCGTTTAAGGTGGAGGAGGACCTCAACCAACTTGGTGGGCGACGCTGGAGACAGCTAGCTAGAGACCGTGCTAGCTGGAGAGGCTTGTTGGTTGAGGCCCAGGTCCACCCCGGACTGTAGCGCAAAATAAAAAAGATGTACATATTCCCAGAAGCACAGCAAATATGAATAAAGTGCCCCATACACACAACACTTGTGTACACACTTCGGTGAACATCGCTATGAACAGTGTGGCTGGTAGAAATATTGCACTTTGCGCATCAATAATGACTTTTTTTGTCCTTTGTGTAGGCACTAAAGGCAACTAATGCGTACAACAAAGCTTTGAACAATGTAAAACGAGAATATATCACAAAAAGTGAACGGTCTTAAAACGGTCCTTGATCTAAGAAGTACGTGATAAGTGAGGACCACCTGTAATTCAATTGGGCCTCTATTGTATTGCCAAAAACCTTGACCTTAGTTTTAAGTTTTGCTGTAATCTCAAATTGGGGGACTCCGTGGCGTAGCGTGTAAGTGCGTCGACTCCTACGCAGAGGATGCCAGGTTCGATACCCGAATTTACCACCTATCATAATTCACGGCTCCACCTCTTTCGAGTCACTGACAATGCTCAAATAGTATTCCTGTCTGGAAAAAGCTTCTCAACTTCGCCGTTCGGAGTCAGTATTAAACTGTAGGTCCCTTCCACTCGTGAAAGAACAATATCACGCACAACACAAGTGGTTGCTAAGAAACTAGGCCCAGGTCTCCAACTCGGACTGTCGCGCCACCCATATTATATATTATGTAATCTCAAATTGTATATAGAAAAGTATCTCGGTTGTAAAAAATGTTCTGTATTATTTCTGTGAAGCTAACACATGCTACCGCCGTCTTCTTCCACTATTGAGTTTATCTTCCGGTCCATGCTGAAAACTCTTCGGACTCCCACCGCACATTTGGATCTCTGATCGCATTATTTCTTAACCCCTTTTTCATTCATATCACTCATACTTGTCGTTTTGTTATCATCACACCCAGAAGCATTCCTGTTGAATACGAATGGAAGACCAGATTCCCGAGCATTGAAAGAAACTCTTTTTACATGTAAATTCAAATCGCTGCATAATTAGTGCCACTATCGATCATAATGGACTCTTTCAAAGAACCACTGCTGTAGGTAACACCTTACTCGTATTGTTATGGAGTGTAACAACCCACGACCACCCATAAAGACGGGTTATGTCCCATACGAACAATGGAATATAAATAGCTTCTCAAGAAGCACGATCCAAGGCAATAAAAATGCGATTATCGGTATGCTCACAGATAATCCATTGTCACGAACACTCCTTTCGAATGTCTTGTAAATGACTTTTTCATTGTGCACAGACTTAGCACCATCCAACACGAAGGCACTTTTCAATTTCAAACTTTTCGTTATGGGAGCCAAACCATTTAATTACCATCACAATGGGAAGTTTTAAGAACACAAATTCCATAAACATGTTTCATAACAAGCAGTAAAACAAAGATTAAATCTGTGAGACTGCAATTTAGCTGGGACTGAAGCGGATCTAGATTGCCCGACTTTCCATATTCAACCCTCGCTACAAATAAATTTCACACAAAAATTAGTTCCCAACGTTAGATTGGACTAGCAAACATCTTTGACAGCCAATTATTCCCTGTCGGCGACAACATTATTCTGTCCGTAATGCAAGCCTCACGCAGCATACCGCGCCAACCGGCAGGACTACGCCGTAAATTTTCGTCTTAATAATGCAGGAGTGCCATCAAACAAGCACTTTGCGTTTATACTTTCGGCTATCGAGCTTTTTGATATGCAAATTTCCTGCAGATGACTCTCCCCAGTGCAGCCCTTAGCTCTGTCGAATCGCACCGTGCCCCGCCGCACTCATATGCAAATGTCAAGTAAGAGGCATTTGATACGTTTCGGGACGGAAAAGGAAAAATTATGCATTTCGGTTTATTTGTGAATGCAAATTTGCGCAGACGGATATCCTTTTAAGCCGTCAACTTCAGAAAAAAGTCGTCTTTCTGTCTGTCAGTCAGTCGGCGACAGCGATTAAGTGACGAGTTGTCGAGGTCACCTCACCGCATCATCATCATCAGCATCGGTAGTGACAGAGGTTCGGCGCGGCCGCAGCGGGAGCGCAACGGCAGCAAATCTCCTTAATCTTAATTCCATTTTAAGATTGTGAAGCGCTCCAGGGCTGAATACACGGGTGCGGGATACACGGAATGGTCATCATCGTCATTGACGACGAGATGATGAGACGATGACAATGACAATGACAACGCAGAAGCTGGCATCACTGCGGGTCAGCAAACGGCAGCGAATCAAATGCGACAGCTTATCGGCTTCTTGGTCTTTCGCATGTGATTATCCCAAAATAGGGCAAAAATTCCTCAACTACCCGCAGCAGTGCGGCAGGACACTGAGTAAAATCGAATGCAATCGAATCCTGGTCGCAAAACTCCCGCAGATTGTTTATCTGTCACATAAAGAAGTCACTTGATGGTAGTGATCTCTCTGCGTCTGGGGCTGCTGTCACCGTCCGTCAGTGGTTGTCCATCACGATGTCGGTTGTACATCAATTGGATGCAAATGTCGCAGACAATTTATATCCGAATGCTGAAATGACAGTTAATCATTGTGTATTGTTGGTCGCATTGCAGCAATTTCGGACCTTAAGACACCCGCACCACCATTCTGGCGACAGCAACAGTGACAGCGGCAACGGCAGCGGCAGCGAAAGTAACATTAAAGAGTCGTTGCGATTGGTAGTGTGCGAGATCAGATGTTAGTAGGGTTGTCTGCGTTTTCACAAAACGCAACGAGTTGTGGACGTCTGATTGTCTTTCTGTTGGCATTGATGCGAGATGAAGGATCTTGATGTGTGGCTCTTCTCGTGTCTCTCCAGATATAAGATACACTGAAAAAAATTCAAAATAAATGCAAATTTAAGCCAAGATTATGTTCACAAGGCCCATGGTTGATTCATAGCAGACGTTTGACTGTCGGATGTTTAGTTCTTACGGTCCTGGTAGAATGTCCTTGAATGAGTACTTCCCATATGAAGACGAACAAATTTTCGATCGAACTCACTCTTTGCATTTACAGTTTGATTCTGTCCCGAAGCCAACGGGAATGGAATCCAAACTCAAGACAGTTACTTCAGCAGCTGTGCACTTGATCACTCCCACCAGAGTTGTCCCCAACAGGAAGGATGTGATTCCAGGCACTGGCGAACCAATGACTTCCAAATTTTGATGCACAGAGAAGAACCGTATGCCGTCCGTCGTCGACTTGGAGCGAGAATTTTCCACTTGCAAGATAAGTGCAGCAATCTCCAGTCTCGGCCTTGCATGAGGTAGTAGTGTGGAAGGTGAAAGCGTGCTTCGTTATCCTTGCAGGCCTTGTACGCAGACGCCATGATGTCAGTTCTGTAAGCTGAACTTAGACGGACTTCTTTTCGAATTACAGGTTCTCGGCTTCGACTTGGATAGAGTATGTACCAGATTTGATGTTTTCCATTGTGTATCTACCGTCAGCTCCTGTTTTTCATACAACTTGTCCGTTTGACTTGACTTACCTATTTCCTTTCCATTTTGACTTGCTACAACTACGCCCAGAAACGATTAAACCTGTGATCTAGATGCAGGCGTTTGACACCGTCTAAGAGCAGTGTGTGTATAACATTCTTACCTGAAACGAATTTTTCATCACACTTCAATTACGTGCTCATCTCGTTTGATGTGTGGTTTCAGATTCTTGTTCTCCACAAAGATCTTGAGAAGGTATTTTCCTGGAGCTACCCCCTTGAGAATATAGTCCACGTTCTTTTCCACTTGTATATAACAAATCGATAAAGACACATTATCGGATGTTGATTTTCACGCATTTTGGCGCCTATGAGTTCTGAAATAAAATAAGCTGCAGTTTTTGATTCCACAATCAGCAAACCTACGCCCTTTTGTTGGAACAAAGCTAGTGATTCCGAGTCCAGTAAACATCTATTGCTCTCAACCTTGTCGATCACATTAAATCCTGACACAACACGCGAGTTTTCAGGTAGCTCTGTATCGCTACTGTCCACAACAACGGTGTGCTCAGACTTTGAGAAGTCCTATTTGGGATGTGATGCCTTTACAACATATAATGATGGGAGTGAAAGGGAGCGATACTAAGCCAGTGGCAAAAGTTTCGTACTTCCATTTAGTCAGTAGGATTTAATCTTAATTGAGTCACGTAGAAACGTTTGGGATGAGTAAGCCAATATTTATATGTAGCCATGGCGTAATTTGTAGACGAGACAAGTCTTCATAATCTTTTCCCAGATGTCAGAGCGATAATCTTTAAGAAGTAGAAGTAATAAGGGTGTGTGGGTCGCCGTGGCGTAGTGGGTTAGTGCGTCGACTCCTACGCAGAGGGTGCCAGGTTCGATACCTGAATTTACCACCTTTCATATTTCACGGCTACACCTTTTTCGAGTCACTGACAATGCTCAAAGAGTATTTCCTGTCTAGAAAAAGCTTCTCAACTACGCCGTTCTGAGTCGGCATTAAACTGTAGGTCCTACCCATATTAGAAGTAATAAGGGTAAGAAGTAGATAGGGATAGGGTTTGCCTAAAGAAAGAAGTAACAAAATTGTCTTTACATTTATTCATTTTTGTCTAGCTCATGCAACTTTTCAGTGCTCAGGCATAGTGCCGTTACTGTACGGGCAATGCTTTAATTTTCATATAAATATGTAGATACCTCTTAATTTCGTTTACTAATTTTTTTTACACAAAAATAAATTGTCATTTAATAACTATTCAGTCAAGATGATTTTTTAAACATTTAAGATGTACATGTGTAGTTGCTGAGAAAGTTCCTACGCTTAGTGCGTGGAATGCTTTCATTTCAAGTACTTTGTTTTATGTGTGACATGTCAAGACGGACCTCCACGGCTCTCGACTGCTGTAAAAGGGCCAAAAGTTGCAAATGGGGGTTATAACCCCGCATGGTCTACTGGTATATATATAGGAAGTATACAAACTCTAACTTTCACCCTTCCACACTATGCGGGACCCCCTTAGTGCTAAGTGACACTAACTTAAGCTGTAAGCTAAATATCTAGGAGCGTGTCAAGAAGGCCTCCACGGCTTTTTACTGCTGCAAAAAGGCCAAAAGGTGCAAATAGGGGTTAAGACCCCGCATGGTCTACTATTCGTTTTAGTGGTCAGACCCATCCTGCTATATGGTGTCGCGATTTTCATATCACTCGAAAGACTGAAGACGATAGCATGCACTATGGACAAGCTCCTGTGAATATTTAAATATACAACTTAATGCAACAACTAGGTGTCAATCCGCAAAAAACAGATTTAGTCCTCTTTACTAGGAAGTATAAAAACTCTAACTAAGCTAAGTGACAGCGCTAATATTTGACACGAACTTAAGCTGGAAGCTAAATATCCAGGAGCGTGTCAAGAAGGCCTTCACGGCTCTTTACTGCTGCAAAAAGGCCATTGGGTGCGAATGGGGACTGCAACCCCGAATGGGTCACTGGCTATTTACATCAGTAGTCAGACCCATAGTGCTGTATGGTGTGGCAATTTGGGTGACCGCACTCGATAAGAAAATCAACATCACCCTACCTGCTAGATTGCAGAGGATGGCTTGCGTATGCATTAGCGGAGCGCTAAGTACTACCTCCTTCGAAGCAATTAACGTACTCCTCAACCTGCCATCGATAGTACAAATTAGCAGGCAGACAGCAGCTAGTAAGGCGATCAGATAAAGATCGCTGAGCAGCTGGAAGGAACTGCAGTCTGGACACTCAACGAACCAGAATACCGCCCAGATCTTATTGGGAGTACCTGATCTACCTAATCACTGTAGCGTCTTTCAGGCTGAAACTATAGCGATTGAGAAAGCCCTGTCCTGGCTAACAAACAATGGAATACCGCGCACAGATTTCGTCATCTGTTCCGATAGCCAGACAGCGATCAAATCTCTGAATTCAGTCACTTTTAATTCCAAGACTTGCCTTAATTGCCGCCTATCTCTTAACGAGATGGCCAAGTATTTTAACATCCAACTTATGTGGGTGCCGGGACACTGTGACATTCCAGAAAATTGCGAAGCGGACTAACTCGCTAGAAAGGCTACAAACTCTGTGCTCTTTCCGGATGGTGATCCGTCCACCATGCCTATCGCTACAAACAACTATGGCCTGTTCTGATTAAATTAAGCATTGCTCCATAGGAACTCACGCCTCTTGTCTTCGCCTCCTCTACATCAACTTCTGCAGAACCTGCAGCGACGAAATTTAGTAATTTGTATTGCTTATATTCCGTAAGTATTTTACAGCTAAATTAGGTTCTGCGCTGATTTTCAATTAACTCCATATTTATTATGTTTATATCACGTTGTAGTTATAGTATTGCGTCGTCAAGATCATACAACGTGAAAAAAGTGATTTATAAACTTTAAGTACGTAAGATAAAACTACGCACGCAGGGGAATAAATTTAAACTCCTACAGTCCTTTCATAAATGCTTTACAAATTGTCATGAATTGAGCCTACAACGCACAAACATCTTGACTAGAATCAATATCGTTTTTATGCGTCTCGAAACATATGGTTAACAAGTGTCATTAAAATTTTATAATTTAGCTCAGCTGAAATAGGGTCAGTAATACTACTACAGCGCTAAGGTGTTACATTCCTTTATTCTCATAAGAAACACTCTTATAGGAAAAACTAGTTTAAAAGAAGCACGAATAAAAACACGATGTCCCTTTAAATAGATACCAATTTAAAATACATACATCGTTTTAAACTAAAATGCTTATTAGAGAAATGCGGATAAATCCGTGTTCCGGATATAAGAAAAACTCGGTTAAAAGAAAAAAAAGTTCGGACATTTCAGAGTTCCCTATAAGCGTATAATTTCGATTTGATTTTATATTTGAAAGTAATTTTTCTCAGTGCACACGAGATCCAACGTTCTCGCCATGACGCGACTTCCAAGCACGCCAACAGTAATTTTCTTCGTTTTCACCACTATCAATCGTTGCAGGTCTTCTTGGTTTTTGCGCACTGCCGCTCTGCCTGTTGATAACTGATTGACAGCTGTTTATTTGCTGCTGTCATTGGCGTATTTTGCGTAAGCAACCGGCAAGCGCATGGTTCACAACATCACCAGCGAAACTCGATTCCAGAGATTCCGCGCATTTGCACAAAGGCGACATCGGCTACCGTTGGATCGTAGTTGCCTTTTGACGTCGCGTCGTCGCTGTGGTTGTGGTGGTCGCCACCGCCACCGCCATCGTCATTGTCATCGTCATCGTCGTTGTCGTTGTCGTCGTCGGTGGACGCTCAACTAACAAAGCGAACGCAGTTATCGATCCTTGTTAATGTCGTTTCGTTCCTTTTGACATTGTCAAAGTGATGTTTTGCCGTCAGTCATCCTGAGGTTCAATCCGATCACGATGCCATTACCATTACACTACCGCCCGCTGATACACCAGCTACTGCCCAGTGACAAGTCCTCATATGCTTCCCAGGACGTCGTTGACGGGCTCTAAATCAACTGGTAATTTATAACCCCATGGCACTTTTGGCTTAGCATTTGAGTTCAGTGTAGTTATTTATTTTTGTTTTTTGAGAAATTTTGAGAAAATTGATATCAAGGACCACGGGTTGTCCCGGACGTAGTAACAACTGGTGGCAATGCGTCAAAGCACAAAGGAACCAGATATAATTAATGGCGAAATGACACGCCGGATGACGTTGTTGTTCAACAGCACCGGAGCTGTCTATCGAACTGAACAGCAGACAGCGCACATGGCTGCGACACGTCAGTGCTCTTAACAACGAGGGCATCTAGCTTGATTTATGTATATAAATGTGGAGCTATTTAAATTAATTACCCCAGTGTCCAAAGTTTGCGAAAATTTATTAGCAAATATATTTTTATTATTATGTTGATCTATGTGTTTCATTCCGCACTGGTGGAATTCCGGTGCGCGTGGGTTGAGAAATGATGGCGATGCCAACTTATGACAACTGACGGTTGACGGATGAGCTCTTTTTCGTTGATAAATATTTTATTTGTGTTTTAATTGCTTTTGGTATTTAGTGCGTTTGGCAAAAAATAATACATTCATAGACCAAATTTAACATGCAAAATAATTAATGTCGCATTAAACCGATGCCCACACTCTCTGAAATATACATATCTTAAAAAAAAAAGGAAACAGATTTGGAGGAACGCAGTTGAATTAAAAACAAACAATATGGTACAAGGACCTTCTCCAAGTCTTACAAAAGTCGTCTTAGGTCATCGTGACATTGACATTTGTGAGATGAATGAAGACGGAATACGCGTAAATAACCAATTTTGCTACCTCGGATGTGAGGTTGGCGACCACTTGGTTGGACCCAGTTCAAGAACTCGCTTGGTTACTCTCAGAATATAGTGACCTGAAGATAGTGGAACATACACTGAAGGTGTGTGCGTTGATTTCCGAACAGCATTTTGATTTGCAAGCGTTATAACCAGGAATGTGATTTTGCTTACTTTACCTCTTAATTTTTGGTTAATCGAAAGACAGCATTGACTTTATACAAACACGTTTTACGTCCCCCTGATTCCAAATATATGCATGTATTTTAATTTGTCTTTTTATACCGTTATTCCCTATTTCTGCCGTTTGGTGCAGTTGTTGCCTCTTTCAGCCATTTTTTGACCCTTATGACATTTTCTCAAAAGTTCGCTGAAAAATTAAAGAAAAATCTGCTCGTGCATGACAGTAGTATCTCGGAAACATGAACGGGTGAAGATGAACAATTCGGAAAGTTGAACAGATTTGTAAGTCTAACATAGAAAAGCTTTTTAAGAAAACGTGTAAATAAGTCTGTTTTATGCCTTATATAAACAACTTTTCTTTTTTGTTTGTTTTTTTTTTCCTAAATTTAATTAATTTTTTTTGTATATACACGTTCTAAATCGATTCTCAAAAAGAATTAACATTTGAAAAGATGAAAGGAGCATGCTTTATATCTGTTCATCTTTCTAAGATGCTACTGTTTATAAATATATGAGAGCATTCTTTCCTGCTCACAATACTTAATACGCATGCCTACTACTAGACGCATGAAAAAAGAAAACAAAAAATGAGGATTAGTAAATTCGGGGATCGAACCAGGAGCCCTCTGCGTAGAAGTCGACGCATCAATCCCACATTTTGCCAAGCCGACTTAAGATTTCGGTTTTTAGTTCGCCCAGAAAAAAAAACGAATTTCGGTAGATTTACAAAAAGATGCATCAAAAATCTCCGTGTATCTTACAAATACGAAGATGATGTCTATAAGGAAAGGCGGGGTTAGGTACCCTGGCCTTTAGAGTGGATCTTTTAAGGAGAAGGCGACTACAACTATCCTCAAAATAAAATGAACGGTATCTTTATCTTTATTAACACTTTTGACTCCCATCCTTGGCTGAGAATGTCTTAGCAGGCTTATAGTCTTACCATCCGCTTTTCTCTCATTCCTGCTTGATGAACTGTAATGATAATGATAGTTATACACGCCTATTGGCAGTGTGGTAAATAATAACCGATTTTTTTAACATTTAACAGTTATTTTCAACTTCAAGAGACTTCAAGAGTGTTGCGAAAAAAGTGACTTTCTGACTTCTGACTTCAGGAAGACCTTGTTGGTGTTGTTTGTTGAGCCAATATCAGCTGAGTCCAACCATGCTCACAGAAAACTCTTTATAACACGCAAGCCGATAAGCATGGCGTCTTAAAATTTTGCCTTGGCACTACTCCAATTTTTGGGTCGCCGTGGCGTAGTGGGTTAGTGCGTCGACTCCTACGCAGAGGGTGCCAGGTTCGATACCCGAATTTACCACCTTTCATATTTCACGGCTCCACCTCTTTCGAGTCACTGACAATACTCAAAGAGTAATTCCTGTCTAGAAAAAGCTTCTCAAACTTCGCCGTTCGGAGTCGGCATTAAACTGTAGGTCCCTTCCACGCGTGAGAGAACAATAGCACGCACAACACAAGTGGTTGCTGAGAAGCTAGGCCCTGGCCCTCTGCGGGCTGTAGCGCCACCCATATTATAATTATATTATTACTCCAATTTATACTAGATTATTAAAAGCAAAACATTAATTCAGCGAAGAGAATGCTGGCATCGAAAGTGTTAAGAACCGCATTATACTCCGAGCATTCCAAACGACAGAAACTACAAGTTCCTATGACATTGTCAAATAAACAGCTTTGCTACTTAGGGCAGGAAGCGGCAAACCTGGCCATGACTTCTGTTACCGAAATCGCTTTGATGTTTGCCTCCTTTCTACCGAATAAACCATAATTATTTACCACACCGATCGATAGTCCCGATCTTTTGTGAAATTTATAAAAATAATATATATATAAATATTTATTTACAGTGGACGTCCAATAGCAGTCGATACTGAGAATCTGGAAAGAATACTTCTGTAGAGTTTTAAACGGCGAGGAAGACTCCAATACCGTTGTCAGGCAGAATGTTCCACTCAACGGAATTGACGATGATCGACGAGAATTCCGTCCCCCGACCTAGACGAAGTCAAGATAGCGATATCGAGACAAAAGTCGAATAAAGCTGCTGGTGCAGACAGACTGTCTGCGGAACTGTTTAAGGCAGCTGGAGATGAGCTGGTAAGGTACATGCACCAACTCATCTGTAAGATATGGTCGGAGGAAAGCATGCCCGATGAGTGGAATCTCAGTATCGTTTGCCCGATCCACAAGAAAGGAGATAGAGATAGAGTGATAATTCTCCTTAACATCGCCTATAAGATCCTCTCTGCCGTTTTGTGTGAGCGCCTGAAACCATTCGTCAAGAACCTGATAGGTCATTATCAGAGCGATTTCAGGCCGGGAAAGTCCATCATAGACTAAACCTTCACATTACGGCTGATCCTGGAAAAAACCCATGAGACACTGATCGACAGTCATCTCCTATTCGCCGATTTCAAGGCCACATATAACAGCGTGCGTGAGATATGAGCTATACAACGCCATGTCTAGTTTCCTCCCAACTCGTCAGGTAGAGCAGGATAACGATGGAGAACTCTCACTGCTCCATCAACGTCGGTAACGAACTCACAAAGACCTTTAATGTCAAGAACGGTCTTAGACACGGCGACGCGCTGTCGTGTGACTTTTCCAACATTATTCTTGAGAAGGTCGTGCAGAACTCACTGGCCTACAAAAGAGCAATGATCTTCCAGAAGTCCGTACAACTGCTAGCATACGCGGATAACATTGATGTGATTGGTCGAACACAGCGAGCCGTCAATGAAGCGTTTCCTGGTATTGAAACGGAGGCGGTCAAAATGAGTTTAGTGGTGAACGAGGGCAAAAGCAAGCACATGCTGTCATCGAGAAAGGACGCGGACCAAGCTAACATTATATATCACCTTGATCATCCCTGTCCTGCTATATGGCGCGGAGGAGTGGATAATCTCAAAAACGGTTAAAGAAGCTACGTCTTTTCGAGAGAAAAGGTCTGCGTTCAATCTTTGATCCTGTTTGCGTTGATGGTTACGGGAGAAGAAGATTCAACCACGAACTGTAGGGCCTGTACAGCGATATGAGCCTAGCCAGGCTTCTACAAAGTCAATGCCTAAAGATGACGAGGTTATGTGGAGCGCATGGACAACGCTGCTCCAGCCCGAAGAGTCTTAGACTCCGAACCAGTGGGATAACGCATTAGAGGACCCCACGGATCCGATGGCGTACCCAAGGGGAGGAGAAGCTGAACCAACTTGGTGCGCGCAGCCGGCTAAAGAGGCTTGTTGGATGAGGCCCAGGTCCACTCCGGACTGGAGGGCCACAAGAGGAAGAAGAAGGAAGTGCTCCTTAGCTCCTTAGCTAGTTGTACTTTTTTATAACATTAATTTAAAAAATCCGACCGAAAAGAACGAAATTTAAAGAAACTGCCTGAAGTGTAAAGCCTTTTGTAGACTCATCAATAATTTTGACATTTTCTCTTAATGTGAGTCATTTGCGTTTAGTTCAGTCGTCAAGATCTTCTTCTCCTTCTCGAACCAGAAAGCTCAGATTCGAATTCCGTATTGACTATAGTGTTCCATGCCGAGCCGATTATGTCTTCTCCTCCATCCACCTTCCTCGCAGATGAAACCATATATCCGACGTAGAATTTTTCTTTCATTATCGTACAGCTTTCGACTCCATATAGCAGGACCGGGAAAATACGAGTTTTGGAGCATCGTCTTTGTCCTTCGAGTCAGGAGTTTTGATTCCAGTTGTTTCGACAAACTGAAGTAAAACTGGTTGCCAAAGGCGGTTCTACGTCGGTTTTCCACTCTGATGTCGTGTGTGAAGCTTACGTTTGAGATAGACAAAAGCTTTTACTAATTTTTTCCTTGGTTTGACGAAACGTTTCTTTGTCAACAGCATATATTGTGTTTTGTCCTTATTGATTTTAAGACTAACTCAATACGCCTCTTCTTCAATTGTTGTGAATACCTCTACTACGGCATATTGCAACCACGCGACGATGTCAAGGGCATCTGCATAAGCCAACAGTTGGACTGACTTGTAGAAGATAGTGCGTTCCGTATTCAGGGCTGCCCGCCTCACTATCTTCTCCAGTACGAAATTGAAGAAGTCACATGACAGCGCATCTCTTTCTTTTCTTTTCTCAGTCTGGTGCAGGTTTCAAATGGCACTGAAGTCCTTGAGCCGAACTTCACGGTTTATTGCGTATGTGCTCGCGTGGTGCTGCATAAGCAGATGAATTTTCCCGGGATCCTGAATTCGACCATCGCATCGAGTAGCGTCTTGCGATGAATGTCGTCTTATGCGAATTTAAATCAATCGAAAAGCTGGTGTGTATCGATTTGAAACTGGCTGGTCTTCTTCTGGATATGCCTGGGGAGACGAAGCATTACGTATGTCGTCTTCTTCTGAAGACGGAATATTAAATATTTGTTTTAACTAATAAAAAATGCAAATTTAATTAATTCAACAGTGCTTCTTTTATTAAGAAGAAAGTTAAGGGTGTACCATATTTGGGGCACTTACCCTCACTTCCGTAAACACATTCCGAGTTCGGAAATCTCTGCACCCATAGTACAGTCCGTGCTATTGTAACGCACAACAATCGCGGCTAATTTAGAAGTTATGACGAGGTCTACAACCAGAGTAACAAATGCAAGAAAGCTGTCAAAAGAACGAAATTATTCCTCGTTATTAAAACAAAAGTCTGGATAACGAGGAAAACAACACGTGTGCACCTTGTTGATAGCACAATTACTCTCTCTAAGTTTTTTAGAACTTTAATTTAAATTACTTTCACCGGCGTGGCGACTTGTAAGTTGCTTGGATCATGACATACATCTTTGGTACCTCAGCTAGTTCGAAAATTCCACCCAAGACGTCTTTGACTATGGAGTCTAGGGCGACGAAAATTATGATGCTGCGACAAAAATCCATTTCACATGTCAAAGAGACAAATGATGGACAAGTTGCAAGGACTGAGCACCTCCAAAGTACGCAAGGGAGTGACACTGACGCAAAGCTTCCGCACACCTTAGAATAAAGCCGCCGAAGATGTATTGCAGACACCACAGAGTCTGACATCCACATCATCTCCACACATCACCCCACACTCGTGGCTTCACTTCCGAATGGTACATCGTAGTTACGTACGTACATAGTGATTTATACCGCATGTTTGCGAAGACAGCAATCTCGTCGCTGGTAGTAACACCATCAATCTTTTTTTTCCCAGCAATCCAACAACACAGCGTAGGTTTCCCTATTTCCACTCTTCTCAGACATCGCACTTCACGTCTTCATTACTTAATCACGAATTTGATTGCAATAAATTTCCGTGTCGACAATTCTATTAGTCGTTATGGATAGTATGTAAGGGGTCCCGTTCGGTAGCAACGTTCACGCTCATTACAACACGAAATCACCGTTCACATACACACGCACTCCCAATGCGAAATATGCACACGAAAGGTGGCACATCAGTCACAAGAGAGCAGCTCCGGCGGTGGTGAAGGCCCAACACAGCACAGCGCAAGTACAAGCAGTAGCTCCTCATCTCGGGGATGAGCTGAGCAGCCGAGCGATGAGCGCTTGAGTGAGCCACTGAGCAGGCGATAAATCAAACCTTGAAAAGAGGCGAATTGTAATTTTTGAATAACAACAGTGCGAGCAACAGCAAAAAATGTGAAAGATACATGTGTGCCAGTGTGTGTATAAATTATGAATTATGGCCTCTGGAAGGCATTAATCATGGTTTATTGATGATGACGAGGTTGCGTTGCTCCGCGACTGTTGTTGTTCTCTTTGAAATGTTTAGTTGCGACCTGCGTTCCGTTCCGAGTTGTAAATGTTTCCAACTGGAGAGCGAGAGAGAGAGTATTTCGCTATTAATCATGTCGTTAGTTATGGCCGCGTAGTGGGGACTCGCAGGCAGGGACGAGGTTTCTTTTCCTTTTGCTGTAATCACATGTCCATTTAGCGTGTTCAAATGAATGCTACTTCCAGGTTGATTGAAGGCAACAGCAAAGGAGCATAATTCATTTGCATGTACATTGGAAGGCAGCTGCAAATCATTTAACTAGTTGTTCGACGGTAAGATTGTCAGTTGGGAATTATGGGGAAGCAGTTTATGAGGCGTTTTCGATGGGGAGGCTTTTAACAATTATTTTAGAAAAATTAGAGGATGTCCGATTAGGCGTCATCAGTTGACATGGGAAAATAGTTTGGAAAATGACTGACATGATGATTCAAAATAAATTCACATCAGCTAGCAACTAAAAATGTTGAAAGTTCTGAGGCCGTGTTATTGCTGCGTCGTTGTACAAACAGTGCAGTCTCGATTATTGCAACACTCGATTCCATGTTACCAATAGACTTACTTATTATCGATTTTTGCAACAAATCGAAAAAAATGTTCATTTTCGCAACTTTAAAATTGTACGACTCAAAATATGTACAAACTTTTATAAAGACTGGATGGCGTAGTTGGTTAAGTGCCTTCTCTTGGTTAGTAGGGCTCCCGGTTCTAATTCCAGTCTAAGAAAAGTTAATACGCTTTTATCTGGATTTCAAATCTAACACTTTAATGTTCGATCAGTGGTCTTAGTCTGACTGTAGGTCTCACAATGGACCAACATGGTCTAAGTGTACAGCTGAATTCACTAGCAGCTCCCCTACCTAACCTAACCTAGAATGAGTCACAGTCGATACCGATCTACTTGACACTTTGCCGCATCTGGGGTGATTCAATGTTACGTAATGGTTTTCGTACTATATGGTTGCATTGCACCGGAGTGCTTGTGCTGTGTCAGTAACTTGCTGTTGCAACAATTATCTCGTCGAACAAGGCGGCTCTTGAAAGATCGCATCTAGTTCAACTGGTAGCACAAAGGAATTGGCTCACTAAGATTGCTATAGAAGACAATCGAAGATTAACGTGTAGGCATAATTTTAGTCCTTTCTGTGCTATCAGCATCACGGCATTGTTTCAGTTCCTGCATTAGACTGAATAAAGAGTACAACAGTGCAGGGACCACCTGTGTGTATTTTTTTAATGCAAACCTAAGAATTCGATTGGGTCGCCGTGGCGTAGTGGGTAAGTGCGTCGACTCCTACGCAGAAGGTGACAGGTTCGATACCCGAATTTACCACGGCTCCACCTCTTTCGAGTCACTGACAATGCTCAAAAAGTACTCCTGTCTAGAAAAAGCTTCCCAAATTCGCCGTTCGGAGTCGGCATTAAACTGTAGGTCCCTTCCACTCGTGAAAGAACAATAGCACGCACAACACAAGTGGTTGCTGAGAAGCTAGGCCCAGGTCCACCTCGGACTGTCGTGCCACCCACATTATTATTATTATTATCATTATTATTATTGTTAAGAATTCGATTTTATCACCAGAATATTACACTATTTTAAGAAGTGGCGCAAGGACACAAAACATACATTTAAACCGAGTCTTGTTCTTGCACGACCAGCGTGTTTAGCGTCTCCAACTTATCCAGTCTCCATACATTTTTCAATTAATTTCTTCAGAGTTGATGAAATTAAAACACTATTCCGACCGTATCGGAATTTTTATAATTTTTTAGAGATATTGTTCATTAATGAAAACACGTCGTATCGCGTGACGGTTAATTTTTACTGACACTAATCTATGAGCTGTCAAATTAAAACCTTTTTTTTTTTGCAGTACCCATTGCCAACAATTCACGCACAAATAGAAGCAAATTCAAATCCAGCGTTAGTTTTGGGACAGCCCTGGCTAATTACAACATTTTTTAAGTAAGTGCTTATAAACTTGCGGTTTTGGATATCATCTCATGAAATGTTTATCTCTATCCAGTATCCAATGGGTATTTTTTCAATTTATTATGTGTCATGATAGATTTTTTTAATAATTCTTGCATAGACGGAGCTTGAATCTGTATCTGAATCAAACACCTAGCAGTAACCGAAGATTGTAAGCTAAACTGGAAAGCCAAGATTAGAAATGTATAAAATACACACATATACACTTACCTCACTTACTCGAATGGACAATACTAACTTATCACATTTTGCATGGTATCGTAAGCTGCAACAAAAATGACTGTTATGCACACAATTATACTTAATATAAAAATGGCATTTATATTTTATTCAGGATTATCATAGATTCAGGGGCGGATTTTTAGATGTATGTACTGTAATAATTTTGTTGTAAGAAGTACAGGGTGTTATTTAAATCTTCACCACGGTATTTGGTTTTGAATAAAATATATCACCTCCTCATGTCAGTTCCAAAAAATCGGTTTATATCTATTTACTATTCATTGTTCAATTCTCGCTTAGAATATGGAATTTCCTGCCGGGGCAGTGCTTTCGCCAGCAATTTGCAGCCTCTTATAAAAGCACAGAAAAAGAAATAATAAGAGCTAACCGATATAAACCCAGATAGGAGACATACTTCCATCTATTCCAGGAAGTCAATTCTCTGTCTCTTACAAATATATACCCCTATAAACACAACTCTTCTTTTATGAATTACTAGCTGTAACCAGCTTGCGTTGCTACGCATTTTTGATTGTAACTCATCAATCATGTGTCTGATCAATACTAGTGTGACTATTTAAAAAGCTTTGCATGAAAAAAAAATGATACTAAAGCCTTTTTCATGGAATTCTGAACAAAGTTGCCAAGGACATCAGTGCTTTAAGAGCCTATAAATGACAAATAAACAAGCATTGATTTTTATATAATGAGACTACAAATTAAATGAAAGTAATATTACCTATTCACTAAGATCAGCAAACAATTTTTTTATTCCAAAAGCTAAGAACGAGTTCTTTGGGAGTACCTTATTTTAGCTATTGATTTGTACAACGACCTTTCCTGAAGATAGTACATTGTAGTGTGGATATACACAATTTTAAGGCCCCTATACAATTCAGATGTCAAAGACTTATTACTATTACTTGTTTTAATAAACACCTTACAAATCCTGAGACTGCGTCCTCATTAATTATCCTAAACTCTCAGCTTCGAATAAATCTTCTTTACCTTTCGTGTTTTACAATATTTCTATTTTGCTTTCTCTTCTCTTATTTGCGCGAGATCTACTTCGTCGAAAAAGAAATACTACTAATACTCCTGGATTGCATTGATATAGAATATCAGCGGTCTCTGGCTTCCACGATTTTGTTTCAATCATGGAAGTTTACTTCTTAGGGCTTCTAAGCATTTTTTTTTACGTGGTGAACGAGTAAACCTCATGCACAATCCTCGACTGTGAAACTAGGTGCCTTTCGTTGAACTTCGGGAGTGTCCGGTGTTGGGTACCACGGTGAAGCCGTTGGCATCGCCGTTAGCCCTAAAAGAATGACTCATCCCCCGACATGCCCTAAAAAAAACCTCTTTTCCTTGAGCCCCGAATATAATGAAGTAGTTCAAAAGTGAAAAGGTGTCAAGTTTGTAGATGTTGTTGATCTATGGACGCCACCGTCCATAAAGCGAGATGAGCTCTGGTAGATAATTCCTTTTTCCCTCTCACTTTTGGCATGTTAACATTTGCAAGTTGGGATCTCATCTTCGGTCAATGCAAGACTCCCCTTCAGTCTCGGCGTTGTCAGAGACTAAGTCTAATATGCCAATAACTGCACGAGGAGCAGTATTAACACTTTGAAATCCTACCAAAAGATATTCCCACGCAAATAAATTATCTTCTTGGATATTGAAACCAGTACCAGAATAAACTTGCCCAGTAACCTCGCCTGAACAATGGACAAGCTCTTATAGAATTTCCGACTGTATTGATTCTAGAAGTACAAGCCCTTTTCCATCTTAGGAGAAACGAGAGTTGAAACATTAGAATTCATGACCTCGACGAGGAATGAAACCGTAATATTGCAATGAATTGAATCGTACTTTCAGACTTAATCAGTCTTGCCATAAATATTGTACGAGTATCATAAAAATCGTGGACAAAACATCAGTGGATAAATCACTTTTATATTGGCTAACTCCGTCTTTGTGTCTTCCTTCTAGAAATACTGCCATCAATAAACGGCACTCCCCAGTTGTCTCGAAGGCCGTTGCTCCGCATATCGTAATTTGTCAACAGACAAAAAATGTCTACGCCTTGTCATTGTCTGACATATTCCGCTTTATACAAAAATACAAACGTAGATATGTATATCAGACTGCATTTTATTCTTTTTTATTTCTCCGACAACATAGACGACGAACTCAAACAGCACGCAGGGGAAAATATCGACACAAAAACAAAAAAGCAAACGCTAGATGGGAAATTATTATTTTATGCGCATTTCCCATGTCAGTGAAATATTAACAAGCTTGCTTCAGGTCATAAATTAGAAAAGCAAACATTTCCAAGAAGCAGGAAGACTACGAGAATTGAATTTGCCAACTCGGGCGCTATTCTTTTGTTTGCGCCCTCTGCCACCCACCTGTCTGTAGGTAAACTGTTCCATTTTGTGTTTATTTCTTTTTTGTCTTGCTCGTACTCTGTGTTAGTAGCTTTTTTCCTGACTGTTGAAATTACCAAGTGAATTATGGGCTATTTGACGGATATGATGATAGCGTTACAGGTCAGGTGGTTTAATATTGTTCGTCGTACGCCGTGTGTTTGCTCAAAGTGGGTTTGGCTGATAAGCCCAGGTCTTGTGAAGGTGAAATGACGTGTTTTATGAATGTTTAAAGAGAATAATAACCGACCATTGTGAACTGTTGCCGGCCTAAGTTAATAAATTGGCTATGCCGTCATGTGTACACGACAAACTGCTCAATTAAACTTGTTATAAAAATTGCCGCGTTAATGTTTCGTCAAAAATGCTACACACTGCAGAAAGTGATGTTTGCGTTTGTGTGTCATAGCTTATAGTCAGGACGACTTTCGGTTTTTGCGCTTATTCTATTATTTTCAGTAAATTAGGGAATAGGGAATTAGGGATATTTTTACAAGATGATTGATGAATTTAACGAAACTGCTTCTTCTGCACTTTATCTTTCTACTTTCGCTACAATCAACTGAACTGGAATTCTTATTTTTGATTCGGTCTCTGGAGTGTGTAGGGGATGGTGCATTCTGGTTGGGTTCGTTGTTCTTCCGTGTTATTAGAGAAAGACACAATTCCAAGCAAATTTAGACCAAATTTTTAAATTTTTAAAAAATTTTAATCGATCGTCTTCCGCTGCTCAAATTACTGCTTGGGGCTCAAATTACGAGAAATGAAAACATATTCAGAAAATAGTATGCAAGATATAGTAGGATGGAAGCATCCTTTTACAAGAAATTGATACAAATTATGCATCAGGCGCCCAATAAAACGAGATGCCAACAGACAGTAACAATAATAATATTTTTGCCGAATGTATGTACTTTTGAAATGATTCTACTCCATTGCATATGCAAAAATGGCAATTTGAAGCATTCTTCTAAAAACACAGTCATAAAGATTGGAGATGGACAGACAAAATCATCAGCAAGCAATAAATATCCAAAAAGTGCACTTTCCAAAAAACACCGGCCTCATACAATGTCATGTATTTGTGAAAGAGGAGCGTCATCTCATTTTTGTCTTGTATTAGACCGTTCGTATCAAAATAGAAGAATTTTTCTTGGGGGACATGACGTTACCTATCGGGGTATAGGGAATTTGTGTATTTAGCCCTCCAGGTCAGATTAATGACCGTGCTCATTGGTCTGGCAGCATGACTTCGAATCATCATCAACATCTACATTGAAAAAAATAAGAACAACTCTTGGGCTCGTCCGGGATTTGAACCCGGGACCTCCCGCACCCTAAGCGGAAATCATACCCCTAGACCAACGAGCCGGTTGTGGCAGTTTCTCTGTTCCAGAAAATAATAAACAGTGTCAACAAAGGCTTGACAGGAAGACATCCGAACAATTTTATGTTCCCAACGTACCGTGCTGGAAGAGAGATGACAAAACACAATCACCTATGGGTAAAATTTTATGTTCGAGACCTAGAATTTGGAAGCAGTTAAGAAGTTTGCATAATTCAGCGGAAATGAGAATTCCACAAATGACCTATTGCAGATCCGTGGAACTCCAACGTAGACTCCGAGGCATGGAATGCGATTCCCTAAAGTAAATGACTGCTTTACAGTCCGAAGACGAGATCAAATTTCCACTCATCAAATGCCGCCATGTATCGCATGTAATCGTAATATGCATTCACACGGTAAAATTCACATTCAAACCAAATCTCGAGACTACATGATTTTGGCTACCCCACACACACGTTTTTTTCACACACATGCGTTTCATGCACTGAGAATAAATATATAGAGGAAAAGTGCGAAAGTTTTCTCTAATGTTGATAGGATCTCTGATACACGCTGAAAAAGGTCAAGGATGCTTCGTTCAATTGGACTATTTGTTGCCATTTCGTAGGGCCCTAGTCCAGCCCAAACACCAGCAAAGTGGAGCATCGACAGGAAGAGCTGGTAATCACTTGGTGCCACGTCTGAACTATAAGGGCCTCCCAATCAAGATTCTAATGAGCTGCTATCGATGCGTGTGGCCTGGCGTTTTCCTAATGAATTACAATTCCTCTGTTTTGTATATTGTCAAAGCTGGCAGCTTCTGAGCGATTGCTTCCGTCAGACGGTCAAATTTTGGCAAAAGAGCTCCGAAACAAGAGTTTTTCCGTCGCAACCTTTCTGGGCTTCAGTGCTGTCTTGGCCACCGTCAAAATAATACACATCACACAACAAAGTAGAAATCATACAATACTTCAAGTGGAATCCGAGAAACAGAAAGTCGTATGATGTATGACAGATTTGTATATTGTATGAAATGTATGTATGTTTTCAGTGGTTGCTATTTTTCCGGTTCGCTTGACAATGACCTACATGGCGATAAACTCTTCAACCCCTTCAACATAGTCAAGAAACAAATTATCAATTGACTTGTCGTTTACTTAACTGAATTTGTATGAATTTATTTATCTAACTCTTATGTGACTTTTGACACAATAAAAATTGACAATTGACAAATGATAATTGTAAGTACACATAATGTCATGAAACTCGTTCCGCACCTGACTGCAGAGACAAAATTCAAGTTCAAACAACTACCCTGTTCTAAATATCATTGAAAATTTGTTCCGCAAGCATGCATGCGTCTTAGTCGATTGTCGTCAGATCTGCGAGTGTTTTAAGTCGTAATCTATAGTCCAGACACCAGAAGTGAACGTGCGCCTCAGAATTTCTTTCCCAGCATCAGAAAAGGGATAGATTCCCCCAGCGTAGGGAATACATTTGTGTCTGTGTCTGCCTTAGGGCTCAGCGAGCTTTAAAGCCTTTGTGTAGGATTTATTGATGTGATTTTTCCAAGAGTGGTTTTGAACCAATGTATGCTCAGAAATTGTAACTCTTCCTTTAGTGAAATGCTAGTTCTGAGATTGTTGAGATGGGGAGCCTGTCTTCATCACACCAATTCCAGGTTATTTCTAGGGCTCTTAAAATAAGATTCCCTATAATGTCTTCATGTTTACCTTAAATGATAATTGTGGTAAAAGCCATTACTGTGAAGAACATAGAGAAGTTCGTCTAGTCGTCTACTAACGTGGGGTAACTCGCTGGCAAGCTAATATTAATAATAATTATACCTAGGTTAATGACTGGATGACGTAGTTGGTTAAGTGTCTGCTCTTGTTTGGCGGAGTCCCCGGTTCGAATCCCAGTGAAACCAAAGTTAATACACTTTTAGCTGATTTTCAAAACAGATCCAGTCACATTACAAATTCACGGCACTATCACTAGTGCTTTAAGTGAGCTGGTTTATCTGAACTAGTAGCCCAATTTGCCCTTGCCTACCTTTGTTCCTTTGTACAAACATTGTCGAGAAAGTAACTACACTGGTACCTTTATCGATGGGTTGGAGTTAAGATATAATAAGAAATATCATTAGAAATCTTATACTTTCCGTTGGAGTTCCGTGGATTGATCCAGGCGATATTTGATTTCCCATTCGTTATTCAGCGTTGGAGCTGCTGACCAGTTGACCATAGTACGAATCTCAGCCAGGCCTCGAAAGCTCATCTGCGAATTCATTAATGGCACTAGGTCCAGTTACCCAGCCGAATTTCACGTTGATGTGCCTGGCAAGGGATTGTTGTGCGTCGTTGCAACATTTGACCATTTTGGAGTCCATCAGGTTGGCCGATAGATCCTTCAGTGCTGCCTGACTGTCTGAGAAGATTAAAATTCTTCTTCTGGTGGCGCTTCAGTCCAGGGTGGAGATGGGCCTCAACCATCCGCCATCCGGCTCTTTAGCCAGCTGTCTTCAACTGCGCATACCAAGTTGATTGAGGTTCTTCTCCACTTGGGTGCGCCATTGTCTCTGGCCCAGATCTTGATAACGTTGTTTTCGGCTTGAAATATTGTAGGAGTCGACCCTGTAGATAAAGACACCTTTGTGTTTGGTATTGGTCCAGTTCTCACGGGCCAATATTCCAACCTCAAAAAGCCTACCAAAGCAATGCTGCCTGATGATAAAATCCATATATATCGAGCATATCGAGCAGACAAAGCTTTTACATCTTTTGTGGGGCAGGTGCGTATGGTACCTATTATTCCAAGACATACAATTCGTTGTAACTTCTGGAACTTTTTTGCCGTTGTCCCTTAGGGGATCTTACGTCACCAAATGATGGGTGCGCATGCGATATTGGTCCTTGCCATCATTGTATACAACTCCAAGTCTCGTATACACATCTGCTGGCCAACAGTGCTCTAGTTGCACTCTCTGTGGCGGGCTTGATATGTGGATTCCAGTTAAGTCTTTTGCCCAGGATTACTCCAAGATATTTGACTTCGCTGGAATAGACTAGAGTGGTAAAGACTGGTTTCCTTCTTGAGAAGAGCAGTGAAATGATCTCACACTTGCGCACTTTCCACTAAAACTTGATACTGTAGCGTCGTTCTTTCCCCCTGTCAGGTCTTGTTGTTATCTTTGTCGATAACTAGTGGCCACAGCTAGCGGGACAGAACTCCCCTTTGTGGAGGGCAAAAATAAAAAAGCGTCCCTTTATAATGTAAAAACAAAAGTGAGAGCACACCTTTTTTTTCAGAACACAGTGAAAAAGTTGTGTCAGGTGTGATCACGACATACTGAGGCACATTGTGTACATTCATTCTCACATGTTTTTAAAAATTCATTAATCTCTGTTTATGACTAATGCATCAATCAGAGGTAATTTCGAAAAACAGCAACAATTAATAAGAAACACGGCGAAACGATTTCGCTGTCAGCATCATTCATCAAAACAGAAGTCTGTCATTGCTATCACAGCGACGTCGATATCCGTATCGAAGAAAAAACAAAACTTCACTCTCACTGTCCACTGCCGACACATCAGTTCAGTCGGTATCCAGTTCTGTGTGAGATATAGCAATGGTAACCAAGCCGTTGGCATTGATGAAATGTACATCATGTCATGTTCGATTTTGAATCGATCAATAACCCGATTTCCGCTGACAGCCCAATGACGAAATAACGAATGACAATCAATTTTCGTCGCAAACAAGGGGAAAAAATAAATCAATCGACAAATAGTCGTACATTTCAGTTTGAATGTCATATTTTACGAGCAGTATGTCTTGTGAGCTGAAAATGGTTTAACGATTTCCAAATTTCCATTTGACATGCAAGCAACAACTCATTTGGATTTGAGAGCAATTTAAGGCCCGCCAGTAACCACCACCGCCTAGGCCTGGTGTTGACAAGTTGTTTGAGCTATTTTATATTCATTTAGGTAGTTGCTTTAATGAATCATTGACATTTATAGGCAGATGAGAATTCATATTCGTACACATGTTTTTATGTGTGAAAGGTATTTACTTTGATATAAAATGTTTATCTACATCTATGTGAGTTCATCACTCGTAAAAGTTAAGTTGACAAGGTTAATAATCAAAGATCATGCACATATGCACACTGAAGAGAACAAATTATAGAGTTGCGGGACTAAGAGTAGAATAAATATTTTATGATTTCACTTAGAATGAAAAAAATAATTCGGAGCCCATACTCGTCTCTGCAGACCAGGCATTTTTTGTTCGTCAAGGGGAAAGAAAGGATTGAGAATGCCGGCCCGGAACTAGCGGCCCAAAACGGATGCGCGAGTTAAGTATTGGTCGTAATTCTTAAAAATAAAAATATACAATGTGTCACCATACTTGCTTGTGTTTGCATTCTTCAATTGCACACCATAAATTCTTATCGTCATCACTTTTATGTGACCCATAAAAGTAACGATGACCGAAAGAGTAAACAAGGAAAGTGAACCAATGCATTCGGTTAACCTATTGAGAAATAGGGAGAATAAAACCAATGCATTCGGCTGACCTCTTGAAGAATGTAAGCCCAATCAAGTCAATTGGGGGACCGTGTTGAAATATTAAAAATAACAAAACCTTCTTCGGGCATTCGATTCGATCTGAGTGGTAGTTCATAGTAAACTCTCATCCGGATAGTACGGTGCAGCCCTGCTTAAGACAGCGGCCGTATTATTAATAGTAAATAAAGAACTAAAACCGTAATTATAATAGAATATATATAATAAAGAGAATATATTAAAAAAAAATTACGAAGTTCAGTTTTTTATTTGGCGCAGTCGGTAGGATCAGGTACAACTATCCTGATCCACATTGAGAAAGTTCAATTCGCATTTCCTTAACCGCAATTTTCGACGAACGAAAAAAAAAAAAAAAAAAAAAAAAAAAAAAAACACGGGAAAAGATTGTGTATAGTGAAACCCTTCTAAAACCGTAGTGGAAGTTGTTGGCATATAGTAATAGTGAAACGGGAAATATGGCAGAAAATCCAAACGTCATCCCTGAGGTATCCAACCGGGATATCCTAAATAGTATAATGGCTATAGTGGCGAGAATACCACAGCCGAGTCATGGGAGCAACGTGTTACGGGAAATTCAATACTTACCCGAATTCGATGGGGATAGCGAATCCCTAATGCACTTCATCGTAATGATAGAGAACCACCTTCGGAATACTATTGGAGATTACCAAGCCACCTGGAACATCATACAACAAGTGAAAATCAAAGGTCGAGCTATGGACCTACTGATCATCAATGGAGTCACTTCGTGGGAACAGGCGAAGGAGTTATTTAAACAACACTATCGACCGGTCATCAGCAGCAGCGATCTTACGAAGGAAATCAGCAATATGAAAGTGAGTTCAATATATGATTTGACCAATAAATTAGAATACCTTTTAAGCAAAGTAAATACATATGTAGTATTCTGTGACAATCAGGAACAAGAAAAACTATTGTACTATAATATTATAATAAACAAAATACGAGAATTAACAATAGGGAATTTAGCCAGAGAAATTAGGAATCTGTATGATTTACATGAAATAAAGAGTATTTTATTCTCCTACATAGGATACGATAATGGAAATTTAAGGAATAGTGAAATAGTTAGAACCACGGCAAATTACAATAACCAAAACAAAAATCATAGGTTTAGTCTCCCCGACAAGGAACGACGACCCAGTTACAATAATGGTCACAATAATAATTTTGGTGGACAAAATCATTCGGGAAGGTTTAGACAAAATGAGTATCGTTACCAAAATCACACTACTTCACAGAGACCTTTCCAGAACCACTCCATACAGAATAGACAGAATAGACTAGAACCAATGGATACCAATAATATCCAAACAAGTCAGGAACCGATCCGTCAGGACATTAACTCAGTAGAACCGCCGGTTTTTCTGAACTGAGCCTCGGACAATTAATGACAGTCGCCACTGAAATTCAGAACCAACGACACTATATTTTAGTAGACACTGGCAGTGCTATGACTATCATAAATACTAGTAAACTCGACATGACACCGTATAAAATTCTAGACACCCGACAGCTAGAGATAAAGACCATTAATAGTAGCGTAATCAGGAATACTGCAATAATTCAGTTTCCAATACCAAAAGAATTCGGTTACAGCGATAATACTTTTATTAAAGCTTACGCTCAGGCTTTAGAAAATAAAAACTATACGATACTCCTAGGAATGGATGTCCTTAAAAATATCATTGAAACCATTGATTTTGAGAAAGGAACTATAACTTTAAAAAATCAGACCATTCTAAAGATAGAACGAGGACACGAGTTGGCATGCAACTACCTAGAGGAAGGCAATCCTGACTTCGGCAGCCTTAATCGCGAAGAAACGACAGCATTGACCTCACTGCTAGACGAATTTAGAAACATCCAATATAAGGAAGGCGACATGTTAACTCATACCTCGGAAATAAAACATGAAATTCACCTTAAAGAAGACAAACCACTACATGCAAAAAGTTACCGATTACCAAAGAAACACGAAGAAGAAGTAGCTAAGCAAATCAAAGAGATGGAAAAACAAGGTATCATAAGAAGAAGCATGAGTAGACATGCTTCTCCGATCGTTGTAGTTGCTAAAAAGCCAGACAAAGATGGTCAAGTACAGTACCGCATTTGTGTTGACTATAGGGCTTTAAATGAAATTACTGAAGATGACAGATTTCCTCTGCCAAATATAGAAAACCTCTTCGATAAGTTAGGAAAAGCGGTCTATTTCTCGACGCTTGACTTAGCAAAAGGTTACCATCAAATTTTGATGCACCCAGCTGACATAGCGAAAACTGCGTTTATTACTCCACAAGGATTATACGAGTATGTCCGTATGCCTTTTGGACTTAAAAATGCACCAGCCACTTTTCAGCGACTAATGAACCACATACTAAGAGAATATATAAACAAAATTTGTGTCGTTTATTTAGATGACATTTTGATATTCTCCACGTCCCTAAAAGAACATATGAAAAACCTCAGAGACATCCTTCGAGTTTTGCAGAAACATAATTTAAAACTACAAATTAGCAAATGTTCATTCCTCAAGAAGGAAACCGAATTCCTAGGTCACATATTAACACCAAAGGGAATAATGCCTAATGGTAATAAGATCAGTATAATCAGAAACCTCCCACTACCCCACACAGAAAAACAACTTAGAAGTTTTTTAGGAGCCTCTGGCTACTACAGGAAATTCATTCAGGATTATGCAAAAATTGCATATCCAATGACTAGGTATCTCAAAAAGGACACCAAAATAAATATTAGTGATCCTGAATACGTGAATGCGTTTGAAACACTCCGAAACAAATTGATAACACAACCAATCCTAAAATTTCCAGAATTCGAAAAACCATTTCATTTATACACCGATGCCAGTAACTTTGCCATCGGATCTGTCCTAACACAGGACAAACAACCGGTTTGCTATATCTCTAGGACTCTGAACGAGCATGAAAGAAATTATTCCGTAACCGATAAAGAATTTCTAGCCATTGTCTGGAGTGTATCCAAACTAAGACCCTATCTGTGGGGAAATAAATTCAAGATCACAACTGATCATCTCCCCATAAAATATTTGAATAAAAAATATAATGGTGCAGAGTTCTCACAACGCAACCAACGATGGTTACTTAAATTACAAGAATTTGATTACGATATTGAATATCTCAAAGGTCAAGAAAATCGAGTGGCCGACTTTTTAAGTAGAATTGAGAAAGAAAACAATGAAGTGAATCAAATTTCTGATAGCAGAACGGGTCAATCGACAGCGGAAGGACAATCTGATCACATACCTATTAAAGAAGGTATTGTCAATATATATAAACAACAAATTATTGTGAGTTATGACAAAGAACCAAAAGTGGAAACACTAAATGGTAAAAGAATTTTATATATCAGAGCCTCGGACCCTATTGAGACGATAACAGAACAACTCAAAGAAATTGCCCCAGGAGTTAGCGGTATTTATTCTGAAGTACAAGAATCTGACTTTAACAAAATTCAACGGTTACTCATGAACTTGCAGTCAGGAAATAGAAAGGTTAAATTGATTAAACTAACACGGAGAGTTAGAGACTTAAGGACGGAGGAGGAAGTTAGGAAACAGGTCTCCATATACCATATCAGGGAAAGTCAACACTCAGGAATCATAGAGACCTACAATACGTTAAAACAACAGATTTACTACCCTAAACTTACAAGGATAATTACACAAATTATAAACAATTGCGACGTATGTCAAAAGGCTAAATACGAGAGGAAACCTATTCAAGGGAAATTCAAAGTAACAGAAACACCTAGTAAACCTAACGAAATAGTTCACATAGATATCTACCATTTTCATAAACACATTTTTTTGACAATGATTGACAAGCTGACAAAGAAAGGGTATGTATACAGACTTGAAAGTAAAAATCACATTCACAAAACAGACGCTATCACAGAACATTTAACTAGAGAAGGTCCACCCTATAAAATAATTACGGATAACGAGTTTAATACAACATACATCAGAGAATTTCTTAGGGAACGAAATATCGAAGTGCATTTCACTAAACCGAACTCACATACAGGCAATGCAGACGTTGAACGCTTACATAGTACTATAGCTGAGATACTACTTAGCATGAACCAGGCAGAATCAGTAAATACCAAAATGTTTAGAGCTTTTCAAATCTATAACAAAAGGTATCATACTACGATAGGTATGTCACCAGAACAGGCTCAACATACAAATATAGAAGCATTAGTAACCAAGCTAAAAATGAAAAAAACCAAGGTTATAAACAAAAGGAACCAAGATAGGGAAGATTATATAGAAAGAAGATCATTTGGTTATATAAAGAATTATAAACATGTGAGACACAAAAATGAACCCAATTTTCGATTTAAAAACCTAGATAGAGTACATACATCAAATATTAAACGACCAAGACAATTTGTAGGTACTCACACTGATGCTGCTACTCCTGATGACACCAATGAACCTAGTACAAGCAGCACTTGTAATAACACCAATCGAAAGTGACAACGGATTCACAACGATAAGCATGGGTGAAGGAGAAATCATCAACCAAACCCAAACCATCATCCACATAGTAAAAATAAAAATGTTGATAGACACCTTACAGGAAATAAAAAAATTTGAAATTGTAGGACAAGACTCAGAAATAAGAAAGGAATGTAATACAATTTTTACAAAAATACATAGTATCATGCCTCATAAGACAAGATCAAAAAGAGGTCTCGTAAATATAGTAGGAACGGCTCAGAAATGGTTGTTCGGTACTATGGACAACTCAGATAGGGAAGAAATAGAAGAACACATAAAAGCTACTGACACTAACAATCAGAATGCAATTCAGGAACTAAACAAGCAAATCAAAATTAATACTCAATTAAACGGAAACATAAAAAACATAAGAGACTTAGTTTTGAGAGATAGGGAAGAAATAGAACGCTATCAGAATGAAAACCAACAGTTACAAAATACGATACTTAAACGCCTACAACGAACCGAAATACTAACTAGATTACAGATGTTAGAAAGAGTAATTGATAATTTGTTAGACACGATAGCTGCAGCGAAAATGGGAATAACCCACCCTAGCTTACTCACTAAGGACGAACTAATCATGACAGATATGAATTGGAGCAAATTAAGAAATATTAAGTCAGGGGTAATGAAATATACAGATGATGCCATTATTATAGCTTTGAAAATACCAGAAGAGATTATAACACGTCCAATTAAAATAATCGTACCAATACCAAATCGAGAAAAACAAGAAGTTGACTTAGAACCCTTTGTTGTAATTGTAAACGAAGGAAAAGAGTATAAATATAACGAGGAGAAAATTAATGTTAACGAATTAAAAGAGAGAAATGATTGTATTAGTAAGCAAAATTGTTTAATGAGGATCAATAATAATTTTGAAATTATTAATCTGAACGAAAGAACTTATATTATTAAAAACGCTAAAAATGTAACCGTACAAAATAATTGTGACTCTAGAAATTTAACTTTTGCTGGAAATCTTATTGTTAATATTCAGAATTGTAATATTAAAATCAATGACGCTATAATTAAGAACAAAGAAACTAATTATACATTTCAATTCTATTATGAAGAAATAATGAAAGAAAATGCCACCATCAATACGGTGTTTACAAAATTTAAGGAACTACAAGAAATTGAAAATAGACATAACCTAGAATTAGTTCAATACCACAAAGTAAAAACCTATTTAATCTCTGGTACATCCATGTTAATAATTATTATTGGTATAAGTATCATTGGAATCGTAATGTACAAGAATGTCAGAAGTACCGGTAAAATTAAAATTAAAATTGATAGCTTAACAGAAGAGCAAGGAAAAAAACAAACGAAACCCTCAAATCAAAATTTCCAGGAGAAAACTTTCTCTAAGGAAGGAGGAGTTAAGTATTGGTCGTAATTCTTAAAAATAAAAATATACAATGTGTCACCATACTTGCTTGTGTTTGCATTCTTCAATTGCACACCATAAATTCTTATCGTCATCACTTTTATGTGACCCATAAAAGTAACGATGACCGAAAGAGTAAACAAGGAAAGTGAACCAATGCATTCGGTTAACCTATTGAGAAATAGGGAGAATAAAACCAATGCATTCGGCTGACCTCTTGAAGAATGTAAGCCCAATCAAGTCAATTGGGGGACCGTGTTGAAATATTAAAAATAACAAAACCTTCTTCGGGCATTCGATTCGATCTGAGTGGTAGTTCATAGTAAACTCTCATCCGGATAGTACGGTGCAGCCCTGCTTAAGACAGCGGCCGTATTATTAATAGTAAATAAAGAACTAAAACCGTAATTATAATAGAATATATATAATAAAGAGAATATATTAAAAAAAAATTACGAAGTTCAGTTATTTATTTCGCGCGCAGACTCCTACTCTCGAGAGTAGTTAATTCAATCCTTCTGTATGCGGCTCGACTTGTATGGACGACTTAAACGACGTCAGTCAATAGACTCTGTGCAATAAGGGCAAAAAACTGATTTAGAACTGTTACAGATGACGCAGCGTTCGTAATAGCAGGAATCTTATTTGTCGACATCCTGGCAGACGGACTCAAGAGGGTGTACCGCAGACAAAGTTCGGACCAGCAGCAGGCCGAACTCATAAAGATGGAAAAACGGGCAGCTTCCATAGCAATGTAGCAAGCCAGATGGGACGTCTCCACAAAAGGAAGAGGAACACAGAGGCTTGTTCCCGTTATCGAGAGTTGGACATCAATATCTAACAAGACAGGAGACTGTAGCTACAACATCTCACAGTTTCTGTCTGGACACAGCGGTTACTGAAAGTATCTACACATGTGCGGGCATGATAGTTTGCGGCTGTGCACACCCGGTCGAAATGCTGAAGAGGACGCAGAACACGAAGTTTTCAACTGTGGTCGATTTTCGCAAGATAGGCAGGCGGTAAATCTAGCCCCTAAAACCCGATCGCTTTCATTACAAGATCATATAATAGTTGGAATGAGCTTTGCTCGTACATAGTGAATGTTAACTTAATATTGCGACAGGCCAAAGCAGAAAGAAGAGATAAAGAGGCCGCATTCCGGAATACAGCGTAAATCGCTAACTAGCCCCGCGTAGTAATACCTGACGGCAGATGTGGTGGTGGTGGTTGTGGTTGAGGACATAGCCTCGAGGAACAGGAGAATAATGTTCCTCGAATCGATCATGCTGGTAGCTCGGGTTATCAGTATCTTGAAGAAGATTACACATGCAATGGCGCAAACTGGTCTGTATTCATGTCGCATGTTTGCAGCGACCGTCTGTGTGAATTCAAACATTTTCGAATTTTGCATGGTATGCAACGACGTGTCTGTGTCAATTTTGCACAGATCTCGATAATAAGAATTACTCGAATATACGAATTGCAAAAATTATGCACTGAAATTTGTTTATATGTATAATTTGTTTATAATACTTGTACGTTTTCACAACGAGTTTATATATGTCGCAGTGCAAATTTTTTGAAGGGAAAATAGGAAAACGTTTACACTCCTCTTAACTTCAGTCTAGACAATTTGAAGGAAACGTAACTTTTGCTTTGGTTTTATCTATCTCCCTGCACTCGTTCATTTTCTAATCGGTTCTTAGAATTTCGGCGAGTAACATCGTGTATTTTAGTGGAAAATGTGCTGAGTACTGATTAAAAAGGACAAAATAGTTTGGCTTTGAAAAAGGTTAAGTCTGCCCTTGTTTTAGCAATCAAATATAATGTCGTAATGTCTATCGTTGCTGCAGTTAAAAAACGAGTGCAAATAGAAAATAACTAACTCGTAAAGTGAATTCTGCGGCAGTAGTACAAAAAACTTTTCAACAGGCCGAGTTTTCAGAAATGTAATTGAAAATATCAAGCAAAATCAAAATAATTCAAACTAAGGATTAGTTTATGCCGAAGTACGAAGAAGATTGAATATTTTCTGCCAACGATGGCTGGTTAGCAAACATCAAGAAGACATGTGGGATCCGTCTCCAAGCCCGAACTTATTCTTCCGTTAAGGATTGGGTTGGACCAAAAAATAAAAGATCTTGGATAGTAGACGAGACCGGTCTGTAGTAGAAAGTGCTTCCTGGGAGAACATTTGTTTCCCTGATGCTTCGAATTATTGAAACTATTTTTGCGAAATAGAATTAAAAGAAAATGCATTTAATAGTTTTGCTATACTAAATGCATCTAACAGCTTTAAGAACTAAATATGAACTTAAGCTTTTTGCTTCCTAACTCATGAAAGTTAGTTGGCCTTTAAAGTTTAAAGTTGGCCAACACCTAAAGCTGGCATGTATATCGTATCACCAAAAGATAATTCCATTGAAATATTCTTTAATTCCATATATATATATCTCTATATGTTGGCCACCTGTCTATCTTGGAACATGGACGACAATTTTAATATATTGCATCAT
The DNA here is from genome assembly GCA_964034865.1 of Eristalis intricaria. Lineage (NCBI taxonomy): Eukaryota > Metazoa > Arthropoda > Insecta > Diptera > Syrphidae > Eristalis > Eristalis intricaria. Next base: position 14,005,021 of record OZ035877.1, read on the forward strand.
TTTTCCTACTAAATAACCTGCGAAATATGGCCACACATAGTCTTCTGGTGTGTCTAAAAATGCGCTGAACAAAATATTTGGGCCGACATATCGGTGATTGGTTTCAGTGTTAAATATTTCTTTGCTATATGTCTTCATTTTCGCAGTTTGTGAATGACTTCAGTGAATTTTTCTTTGACTTTCATGGAAAATAAAATAAAACAGGCACCTTAATAAGTTAGCCACCTCTGTATGTTGGCCAAAAATAGTTGTACCGCAGCTGGTCAACTTACGCAAGTTTCACTTATGTTTAACTTTGACTCTAGCTTCTGGATTTTTACTTTTAAACATACGTCTAAACATGTACATAAATACCGTCCCAGTAGTCAAACTACTGTCGAAAAGCCCATAGTAAATAAGAAGTTTTCATGAAGATAATTCTACGATAAAGTCTAAGCCGCAGTTTTTAAGGACCGTTTGCTGATACTCACTTAAGTCTTCTGCACAGTCAAGTTACACCTAAGCCTTTTATTTACCTCACCTATTTTTTATTGCAAGTTCACATCTATCTTAAATGTCATATTCGTTACTTGTAATGTGTGAATGAGAATTTGATTTTGGGTTCCATAGATGGCCCCAATCACAGCTGGAAATGGGGCTATTCGAAAGAAATGTTTCTTGGCATTTGCAATTTCGATAGCTGTTTTCTGAAATTTTCTGTTTAGCGAAAAGGGGCGGTATCGCTTTCGATACGCTAACAAAATATGGATGGACTAGAAACGTGCATTCTTTCGAAATCAGCAACACTCTGCAAATAAGTTCCAGTCACTTGGAACCTATAGTGACGAGTAGCAAGTAATTTGTGTTAATTTAACAATAAGGAAATCTTTTTCCTTTTAAAAGTTCATTTTCATTCATCGGAAATGTTTATAAGGCGATAGCTGGTCAGATCAATAAAAATATTCACAAAAATTCACTACTTTATTTTTATTTTATTCATTTATTTTTTTGTAGAAATGTCGACTAACTCCAACTTCTGAAATTCATAATAAATCAACTTCCTAATTCAAATTCCATATTGTGATTTTGAAATTCTTACTGTTAAATTTTCATTCACAATTTTATGCCATTGTCAGATTAAAGTACAAATTAACTTCCACTATTTCTTCAACTTCGTTTATTTTATACCTATCCGACTTTATAATCTACTTGTCGAATTATGCTAGTCAGTCAGTCCCAACTTGTTAGGTGAAATTAAAATCGCTAAGATGGGTATCAGCAAACGGCAAAATGTATAAGTCTTCGGCATATTCTATATCTGAAAGGAGTTTTAAAACTTCCACAAGCACTAATTAAATTTCTCCGAATGCGGGTGGTCTGCTCTGGATTTCGCCCAACAGAATGTAAGAGCAAATTCATGGAAACCATCGCATGTTGCCCACCTTACAAGACTGCGAAGATGACTAATTAACACGATCCGTCAAAAATTACATACGAACGACCATGATTAATTACTTTCCGGAACACGGTGCCTTCTTTGATAGTGTATTTCCTTTCCCATGCTACAGCGAAAGGAGCATGCAAGTTTGATTTTTGTGCGCGATGAATAATGAGCAAGTGAATTTCGCAAGGCGGTCTTATCTGCGTTTGCCCTCCAGTTGTGTGTTCCCGATTCGGTTGACTGGATATTGTCAGACGAACTGACAGATGGCCATGTCGAAACCACCGCCTCGTGAACACAAGAACCATTCACACTTTGTCATTTAGACGTTCAAGATTAATTGAATGACGATGAAATGGCCGAGCGCGGTGTAGGAACAAATCCATCATCTGCACGACCACTTTACGGCGGCGGTGCGCGACGACAGGAAATCTACGCGTCGTCGCCATCAGTCGTTTGGCCATCATCAACAAAACATGGCTGGGGTCGTGCACAAAGAGAAAGAGAGTGATATTAATTCTGGTTTAGAGGTATATACGAACGCGCCCTTGAGTAGTATAATTTGGAACACAACTCTCATTAGTCTTCACGAAGAGGCAGTGACAGACGACAGGATCATGACTGCGGCTGCTTGTGAGAGCTCTTCGTCCCCAGATACAATAGACAAATTTCAATTTCCAGCACAAAGTGATAAATTAGTTAATTAATTTAGAATAATTAGTGCGGTGTTTCTTTCTTTGTGATAAAAATTCCTAAGTTACGTGGGGTGGCTGTGAAGGCAGCCCAGCAATGATGAATGAATAACTGGTCTGTGTATAATGGGGCCAAGGGATGATTCAGCTACCCGGTAGCGTGGAAGGGGGATAATTATGTCAATGGGTGTATGCAAGTTCATTAGGACGTGTCATGATAATTAACCTCGGAATTACGGTATTTTGAGCAAATTTTACAGGAGAGGCTTTTCTGTCTAACTGCTCCATTAGTATAGAAACATGGTAAAAGAATGTATGTAAAGAAGGGTATCCCTAAAATAACAAGAGATTTGAATTAAATAGAAAACAAAAGTGTTGTGTCTTTAGATTGTTACATTTGTATTCAACCATGAGCAGCATACGTTTGGGCTTTGTATGGAGCCACTTATAATATATATAATATAATATGGGCGGCCCACATCCCGTAGAGGGCCAAGGCCTAGTTTCTCAGCAACCACTCGTGTGTGGGTACTATTATTCTCTCAGGAATGGAAGGGACCTACAGTCTTATGCCGACTCCAAACGGCCGTTTGAAAAGCTTTTTCTAGACAGTTTGAGCATTGGTAGTGACTCGAAAGAGGTGAAACCGTGAACAATTATTTTTGATCGCACCGGCGGGGAATCGAACCCAGGCAGCGAAGTTAAGTTGCATACATTTTGTTGACATAGATCTTTGAGTTCAAAAAACCGCATAAGAAGAGATGTAATGGTGTTAAATCACGCGATATTGGTGACCAATTCCGATCAACGAAACGAGGGAGTATACTAACTGGAAATGACTCATGCAGTAATTGAGTGTCTTCGCGGGCTGCATTGCATGTGGCACCAGCTTGTTAAGACCACATATTTGTGGTGGAAATTTTGTAACTCGCCGCCAAATTTTCATTATTTTTAAGATAATGGTCAATAATGAAAATATGTTGTCGTGTCGTCCTTTACTTTACCCGAACTATCAGAAGTAAGTTGCCAAGAATTTACTCATCAATTGGGGCCAAATTTAAATCTCGCTGATTACTTCGATCTTTCTATGTTATGGTAATACCAAGCTTAGACCATATTTCAAACACATTGTGATGTTTTTGTTTGTCTAGCTCTCACAGTGTTACTTCAAAACTCAGCAACCTTGGTAAGGTATCCATATCGAAATATAAAACCAGCGTGTGACTAACCTCAACCAACTTGACGCGGAAAATAGAACATAGCTGCCTAAAGATGGAGGCAATTGGCTGAGGCTCAGGTCCACCCAGGACTGTAGCGCCACTGAAAGAAGAGTTTGACAAATAAAATTTTCTGAAATAAAATTTACAAGAACAGTATTCAATTTCTATAAATAAAATCCCTTTAGAAAAATTATATTAAATTAAATAAAATCAATGTGCCCCACAAAACCAAACTCGCAATTTCACAACAACAGATTTTTTTCATAACTGTCAAATCACCAAAGTGAGTAACTCCTTTTAGATCTTTTCGCTAAAACCCCATTCCGACTATTTCCACGTATCGTACTTAAAATGTCAAGGCCCGACAAAACCAAAAAGTCGATGATAAATTCCGTGTTCCACACCTCGATTTGATTTGTGATTGTAGTGTGATTTAGATTCTATCACATCTATGCACATATTTGGGTGGGTTGTGAAATTTTCAAAAGAAGTCTGAAATTTCATTGTTCTTTAAGAATATCCTGATGTTTTCTCAGGTAGTGTATATTTCTTAATTTCTTAAGCAATTATCTCAGTGCCTTAAGTGAACATCATTAGTAATTTGATTTCTAAATTGATTATCCTCATTGGAAGTCACTACCTCATATTCTGGTACGCTTGCATATGAATTATTTTCAACAGCAAAACTAACACCTTCTTTCCAAAATTTATAATTTGGACAAACATACTGACTAGTACTTAAGAAAACAAACTCTTTATTACAATGCAAGTAAAATAGCAGCTATTTAGCTGTAATATGCAGGGAATTGAGGATTTTACTAGGTACGACTCAACAGTTTTCAACAAGATTCCGAAGTCAATTAAAATAATAAATCCTTAAACTACGATTACATATATTACTTTCTTCATTTTTAATACCACAGTAATAAATACAAAGCTAATTTTTCATGTTTATTGAACGGAAGGACAAAATTGAGGAATTTGTTTCAAAGAATAAATCAAGTACCTGCCCAGGTCAGTCGTTTTTAATGTCTCGCCTAGTGACGGAAATGTATCGAAATTATGAAATCGAGTGAAATGTAGAACAAATTCACACGATTTGAACAATCGATTTAAATTCGATTTCTGGAACCTGCAGGTTCAGCTTATAAGCATTTCACGGTTGACAATCAGTCTGGTTACGTTGCCTATAATCATTGCGACCAAGTTGCCTTAAGGCCGGGATTACTCATGGTTTATACCGGAGATTCCGTCTTCTTCTCCTTTTCGAACTAGAATGCTCGACTTCCCTTCTGGGTATGCATAGTGTGTGTTGCCTGGTTTAAAAAAAAAGAGCAGAGAGTTAAGTTCACTCCACATCAACAACTAAAACTTACGCTTCGTAAGAGCATACTGATTATTAGTGTTGACAGTATTTGCCCTCTATCATAATGTTTTTCTACTACCCACATAATAAGTTTAGTGTAGTAGCGCACTTACGTTGATCAACGGGTATGAGAACCATATTTTCTACAATTTTTTTCAGAACTCTCCTTTTTTTCTGGCGTACAACACTTTTTCCATGCAGCTGCTAAATTGTGGTGTATGTATTGTATTTTTTATGATGTGAATTTATTCGTTATTATTATTTTAAAAAATGTATGACTATTGTTGCTCAAATTGAAGCGAAATTCATTAAACTAATTTGTTGCAAACTCATCTTAATACCCATTTACGACGCCAATGCTTCCAGACTGCATCCACATCTGTGTAAAGCTCATAGAGTCTGTGGTTCCTTATCCTAAATTCGAATACGCGTTAGAACCAGAGATGGCAGAGTGGGCTACATGTTTAAGCACGCGTAGTTCTTCTAATGTTTCATGCCCTACGTAAATTTGTTACGTGCGGATTTTTCAATACTTTTTATAAAGTTTCTACAATCATAACAATTGACAAAAAATAACAATTGACATCTCAAATGTATTTTGACGCTATCGTTACGTTAACCACTTTAAGTCCCTCAATGAGTAGACGACGTAAGAAATACAGTAACACCAAAAAAGTGACTTTCCTGTCAACTCTGGTGAGGATATAATACCTCATAAATTTATTGTGCTCTCAATTAGTAGAAGCTAAGACTAGACCTGCAAGGCCGTCTCCATATAGCTAAGTGTAGAGCTTGTTTCATACTGCATTTTCAGTGACTAGAAAGGTGTACAGCCGTGAAAAGTGCTTGGGAACGGCCCATGGTGAAGGAGTCGCCTCAGCTAACTGGCGAGGCGGAATTGGTTTTAGCTTTCTTTCAGTAGCAACCATTTGGGTTTTGTGGCTACTCGCAAGATAACAGTATCCGCTTCAAACGGAGTTGAGCGGCTTAGCATGAGAAGCACCCTCAAACATCTTCAACTTCAAATTTAAAAACTATTAAAGTTTTTCAAAAATTGAAGAACCAAATTTATCGCCTGGGTTGGCAATCTTTCTTATGCTTCGGCGGGAACAGCGACTTGGTTATTCTAAAATTAAGAAGGCTGCCCAACCAGCTGTACCGTTCTACAGATTTATCTTCGAAGAAAACCTAAGTCCTAAGTAATCAAATTTTTAATTCGAGCCGGAAATCTTTCAATTGCGATCAAATGCTTGCAGCTCAACTGTTTCATGGCGATTGGACCACAACCAACTTTTTTGGACTTAAAAGTCATGAAATATGTGAGAATCATCCATAGTTTTAGGGAACAGGCAGATCGAATATGAGTTAAGACACGGAAGAAAGATCTTACCACTTAATACTCACTCGATTGAAGCACTGTAGTGTCATTCAGGTAAAATTACTGAAACGATCTATGAAGGTTTTAGTTGGATCAAGAACAATGTGATATCGGGAAGACATATCGTCCACCCAGGCTTGGCACTCTCATCCTGGTTTTCTCGTTGCTATTGGCGCATGTACACATGAGAATGGGCCTAGTCTACAAGAACTGCGATTATGTGCCTTCCCTACTCTTGCAAAGCCCTCTTATCACGAAGAAAACCTCACTTAGGCGCTTTCTTTTTCAAGAACCTGGCCGAAATAAGCAGGCCTAGTGTTAGCCATCTTCACCGCTTTATAGAGGGCATGAATACGAGTGAGTGGTAGCCCATTGGGCCAATGCTGGCCAATGTGCAACTGCTTTATGCACCTTAGCCTTGTTCAACTGCCGTCGCAACACACACATTACGAAAGTATTTGGCCCAAGGGTATTATCTTGTTCCAATTTAATCCCTTTATACATGCCCCCACACATCTTCCTTTGCCCTCTATAAACTGTTGCTCGGATGATCATAAAGCAACACACGACTATTCCCTTGAAATATCGTAACACATTTATTTCGTGCCGATCTGCCTCAAAATTGAGCAGAACATATTTTTTTACTTTCATTCTTCCGTTTGACCAACATATTCGTCACTGTGCAGGTCACCATTTTGTTGCGATTTCTCTCTGCTGTCTGTAGATATGTGTAAGCATTTATACAACAATTATTTGAAATTGACAATTTCGAGAATGTGCCTACCTCGTTCCTCCCATGCCGTAACTTCCTTCGTCACTTTTTCCCCATTTAACTTAAAATTCAATACGCTTTGCACTGGCGGCTGTTGACGTTCCTGAGATTAAACGTCAATTCACGACATATTTATTGCTTGGTGCCCATAATTGAACATCAACCGGTGACTGGACATGAATGCCAAGTAAATTGATGGTATTACGACTCAAATAAATTCCATTTCGTAGAATTGTCAAAGCTGGTCCAGCTTTTGGTCCATCAACAGTCACGCTGGGCTGCCAACTGCATCAGCACAGTGTATCCGGAACTAGGGAATGTGGTTTTTATAGGACCTACCTTTGAATCTCCCTAATTACCGTTGATGGACGATGTGCTGATGCTGGAAGATGAATGCCTTTCAATCTTGTGCGCTGCAGCGAATAAATTGCTCTGCAAGGATTCAACGTCGATTGTGATCCAGTGGTGATGGTGATCACCCAACGACGACACCATGCGGTTACAGGAATGCGCAAATGGCGTGGAAAATAGCTGACAAGGTAGTTGCGTCGAGTGGCATTGTAATTGCAGGTCTGACGGGGTGAGTTATTACCCACCCGACAATTACGTGTATACGGGGACTTTAACCGATGCATCGTCATCGCGGTCACATCGTTAATGTCTTCAATGCGTTCGTAATTCCATGCGCGAATATTTGCTCATTTATTTTCAAATTCTGTGCATCTCTGCAAAGGGGTCAATACATTGTGCCATTGCTGCAGCTTTCAGCGTCTTTTCACTGAATACTAATTGGCTCGCGTCGAGGAAGAAATAAAAAAAGCCGTCGATAATTATTTGCCGGGGTATTGCAACACAATTCGATGACATCATGTTGGACTGAGTTGTATGATGATATGCATGATGCTTGACCTAAAAGTGTCAGATGTCAAATGAATATGCAAATGTCATAGAGGGTAATTTGAAATTTAAGTGCAGCTTGTAGAGAAATGAGTCTTATCGACATTAGAAATAATTCTAAGTAAGGCCTGAGTGCTGGGATAGTAATCACATCGCTTCTAAGAGTGTATGATTTGAGTTCTGCTGATGGTTAAAACAATATGTCTGAACTAAAGACATTATCTCTAACATATCTGACAGGTGGAATCACTTAACAACCATTAGATCGGTCGCCACAATTGTTGCGCGTTTGATCTAACTGGATATATCCGCTTTTCTATGTCATTGAAGTACGTATTACAATAATTTGTTTTCTCAAATTGAAATATGTATTGAATACACATTACCCACCCCCTATTCACCCACAAACAGGAAATTGTGTTCTCTTTTATAGATGTAGAGAAAAAAAAAAGATTATTCTAGCCCAATGCTACAATAAGCTAATGCAAATTTTTCTTCTTTTTCGGCGCTACAGTCCGGGGTGGACCTGGGCCTCAACCAACAAGCCTCTCTCTGTGGCTAGCTGTCTCCAGTGTCGCTAGCTAGGTTCTCCACCTGGGTGCGCCACCTTAAACACGGGCGTCCTCTGGTGCGTTGTCCCACGGGTTTGGAGTCGAAGACTCTCCGGGCCGGAGCTGAGTTGTCCATACGCTCTACATGGCCTAGCCATCTTAGGCGTTGGATCCGAAGACGCCTGACTAGACTCATGTCGCTGTACAGCCCGTACAGTTCGTGATTGAATCTTCTCCTCCAGAAACCGTCAACGCAAACAGGACCAAAGATCGCACGCAGAGCTTTTCTCTCGAAAATACCAAGGACTTCCTCATCCGCTTTTGAGATTGTCCATGCCTCCGCGCCGTACAGCAGGACTAGGATGATCAAGATCTTGTATTAAGTCAGCTTGGTCCTTCGAGAGATGGCTCTTCTGTTCAATTGCCTCTTGAGCCCATAGAAGCAGCGGTTGGCAACAGTTACTCTGCGTTTGATCTCGGTACTGATGTTGTTTGTACTGTTTACTGCGGAGCCGAGGTAGACATCCTTGACTACCTCGAAGTTATAGCTGCCCATTGTGACGCTCTGTCCAAGACGTCGATGCTGTGTGTCCTTTCTTGATGACAGCATATACTTAGTTTTGCCCTCATTCACCGCCAGACCCATTTTAGCCGCCTCCGCCTCAGTGCCAGCAAACGCCTCATTGACGGCTCGCTGTGTTCTGCCAATCACGTCAATGTCTTCCGCGTATGCTAGCAGTTGTACGGACTTCTGGAAGATCGTGCCTCTAGTGTTGGCGTGTGAGTCTTGCACGATCTTCTCCAGGATGATGTTAAAGAAATCACATGACAGCGCGTCGCCTTGTCTAAATCCTTTTTTGACATTGAAGGTCTCGGTGAGTTCGTTACCGACCATGATGGAGCAGCGAGAATTCTCCATCGTCATCCTGCATAACCTGACGAGTTTGGCAGGAATGTCAAAACTAGACATGTCGTTGTATAGCTCGTCCCTATGCACGCTGTCATATGCGGCCTTGAAATCGACAAAAAGGTGGTGGGTGTCGATTTGCATTTCTTGGGTCTTTTCCAGGATCTGCCGTAGTGTGAAAATCTGGTCGATGGTGGACTTCCCTGGCCTGAAGCCACAGTGATAAGGACCTATCAGGTTATTTATAAACGGCTTCAGGCGAGTACACAAAACAGCGGAGAAGATCTTGTAGGCGATGTTCAAGAGACTTATCCCTCTATAGTTGGTGCAATCACTCCTTTCTTATGGATCGGGCAAACGATACTGAGATTCCACTCATCGGGCATGCTCTCCTCCGACCATATCTTACAGATGAGTTGTGCATGCGCCCAACCAGATCATCTCCAGCTGCCTTTAAGATTTCAGCGGACAGTCCGTCCGCACTTTGTTAGACTTCAGTCTTCACATTGCTATCTTGACTTCGTCTAAGTCGGGGGGACGGAATTCGCGTCGATCATCGTCCATATTGAGTGGAACAAAGCTAATGCAAATGGTGTTTCAAAATTAACGCAAAATTAAACGCAGCTTTAATTCTTTTGATTTTTATTTTTTTATTGAATTCATTTGCAATTAATGGAACAATTGGGGTACGAAAATAGTCCCGAGCGGCCGTCAACATCAACTGATAAACAAAGGTTTGGTGTTCAAAAACTGTCGATTGACAATTAGAGATCTTGCTGGTGCAGTCCATATCGTTATGACCAGAGGACTTATTATTTTTGCTTCACGAATGAATCATCTCACGTTGCATGAGTTCGACCATTCTGACAAGAAAAATCAGCTCATATCGTTCCACAATCACCGTATCAACATGATGTAGCCATGTAGCACCGTTTGACTTCTGGCTATTACCTGAGCTCAGCAAACCGTTTGCGAATGAATGATGAAATGATCGAAAAGTACTAATTTTCGAATAAACCGAATCACTGAGTGTCTTGAGTGCCACGGACACCTCGGAAATGGATTGTAAAAACCCCTCTCATAAGTCTATCGTCTCGACAGGAGAGTTCTTTGAATTTCGGTATTGTCTAGGTAGAACGAATGAGGATAGACAATTATTTATTACAAAACGGCATAGTGTCATATTTTCATATGGCTAGTATTTTTCATTTATTCCCTCGTTGTCATTTATCTTTTCAAAATATGATCTATTAATGGTTGTCGAAAAAGTCTTTTCGTATTTTGTCAATAAATGTCGTTGGAATGGTCTATCTCCAGTGCTACCAATCACATTGTGTAATACCATATGGCGCTGGAAAGCTAAGCTAAGCTAGCTTCATTTAACCAAAAAAAAAAAAACTAAATTCTAAATTCTAATACTAATATTAAATTCTAAACTAAATTCGGCGAAGTTGAAAAAATGTTACAGCTGTTCATATGAGTGAAAATAATGAAGAAATTCGCTATATTTTGAAATTTTTGTATAAAAAACGAAAGAATGCCACGCAAGCCCCCAATGAAATTTGTGAAGTTTATGGAGATGCTGTATCAGTTCGTGCAGCAACAATGGTTCGCTCGCTTCCGTTTTGGAAATTTCGATGTGAAAGATGCACCTCGCTCTGGTCGACCTATCGTTGAAAAAGTCGATGAAATTATGGAAAAGATTGACCGGGATCACATAAGCAGCCATGACATCGCCAAGGAACTAAACATTCATCATCAAACGGTTTTGAACCATTTAAAAAAAGGGCTGGCTACAAAAAGGAGCTCGATGTTTGGATATCACATGAATTGTCTGTGAAAAATTTAATGGACCGAGTTAACATCTGCGATTCTATGCTGAAACGAAATGAAATCGAATCATTTCTGAAGCAAGACGAAAAGTGGATCAAATACGCCAATAATGTGCGAAAAAAATCATTGTGCAAGCCTAGTGAAGTTTAACAAATGGTCGCAAAGCCAAGATTGACACTCGAAAGGTTATGCTGAGTGTTTGGTGGCATTGGAAAGGAATCATCCACTATGAGCTGCTCCAGCCTGGTCGAACGATTGATTCTACACTTTACTGTCAACAACTGATGAGATTGAAGCAAGCAATCGAAAAAAAAAACGGCCAGAACTGATCAACAAAAAGGGCTTAGTTTTCCATCAGGACAACGCTAGACGCCAGACACACATCTTTGATGACTCGGCAAAAACTGGGAGAGCTTGGTTGGGAAGTTTTGTTGCATTCACCATATAGCCCTGACCTGCATCATCGGACTATCATTTGTTTCGATCAATGCAGAACTCCGTTAATGGAGTAAAGTTGGCTTCAAGAGAAGCCTGTGAAAATTACTTGTCGCAGTTTTTCGCCGAGAAACCAAAAAAGTTTTACACTGATGGAATAATGTCTCTAGCGGAGAAATGGCAAAAGGTTCATTATAAGTATAAAAAAATGAGTTGAAGTTTGATTAGAAATACGAAAAGACTTTTTCGACTACCTTGTATATCAGCGATACCCTCATGTGAGTCTCAGCATTGTGGTATTGTGAAATCTACGAAGATGACTTGCATGGAAAAGCATAAGCTCATCGCATTTTCTGTGTATCCAACCATCCATGTATCCACCTACTCATCAACTCAAAGCACTTACGTGACCTGATCAGATTGAGCATGCTCACACTCAAAACTGTTTGCGCTATTGTCACTTGGGACTACCCCATTGACAGACATGCCTTTAAATTGTGTCTAACAAGCAAAAGTTGTAGAGACGAGAAAGAGTAGGAAAGTCTTCTCCTGAGTGCATAGTTACTATGGGCTTAGTTCCTCGATAACCTGGTCGAACAATGAAATAAGCTTGTGTTAACCGTCTTTGTCGTCTTGTCAAAAAGGACTGAATTACCCAAGAGGTCGACTAGATTCGATAATTCAATGGGCCTTGGCAGGCTTTTGTCTTCCTGCTCTATGTATACAGACACTTGAAGCTGACTTGCGGCTTACATTTTCGCATTCTCAACGAATTATGGCCTATTGATATCTTCAGCTTAAATGGTTCACGAAAGGTGCAGTGGTCTTGGGTGTACCAACTGTGAGTTTGCAGTGCCCTAGTCGATGTGTACCTGGTGGCATATAATGATATTTTAGTTAAGCTGTACGAGACATCGTTCCAATTTCACTTCGTTCATGATGGGTTCATGATGGAGTTTCAACACCATTGGATTATTGACAGATTTTGTGCATGGTGGTGAACTGGAAGCTCAATATTGCTGAAAGGGCAAGGAAAAGCGTCACGGCCCTATACATGAGCAAAAAAGCTATCAGGTAAAAATGGGGTCTTCAACCACACATGAAACATTGGCTTTTCACAGCGGTGATCAGACTCATTCTCTTATATGACGTAACAGTATGGTGGTCCACAGTCAACGCCGACACACGTAGTAGAGCCTTGATAACGACTCCCACCGATGCACTTGAAACCATACTAAACCTTCCCCACTAGATATTCTTGGCAAGCAGATAGCAACCAACTGTGCATTCCGATTGAAAGCATGCTCCCAATGGCAAGATTTACGTTCGGACATTCCAATATCTTAATAGGACAATGACTTGCCTCTACTAATCTGGATTACACCTCACCTGTATACTTCTCAGAGAAAATCTTCGAAACCCTAATTCCGGAAAGAGAGAGAGTGGTATGACGACAATAGAGTATTCGGTAACGCCAGACATTTCCACACAGACGAAGGAGGAGTAGGCAGTGGAATTTTATCTGAACATCTTAATCTCAACAAATCAATCCATCTACCTAATCACTGCTGCGTTTTCCAAGCGATCAGCGAAGCCCTGTCCTGGCTGAGGTGGAATGTGATATCCGCCCGTGATATTTGCATCTTAACAGATAACCAGGCAGCGATCAAATCCCTAATATCGTTCTATATGAACTCAAAAATAGTAATAAGCTGTCGCACATCTGTTGAAAAGATATCCGAACTGTTTCAACTTCGCCTGTCTTGTGTCTCTCTAACAAACTCGCAAAAATCGCCACAACACTGCCAGATGACGGATTTTTCTGTAACTTAGGTACTCCTCTAGCTTCCTTTAAGTTAGTACTCAATAAGCAAAGCATGCTAGAAGTCAATACCAGATGTAACACAGGCAATACGTGCTAAACTACCAAACAAATCTGACCCCGTCTTGACCCCAAAAGATCTGTGGCAGTGGGAATAATCACCGGATACTGCCTTTTGGGACTAGACGCGAAAAGACTAAGACTTTTTTCTAACGACTTCTGCAGAAGTTGCCGAGACGAGGAAGAAGAAGAATATTTGCAACACCTTCTCTGCAACTGCTCTGCACTTGCCTCAGCTAGGAAAGCCACTCTAGGCTCCTACTTCTTCGCTAATCTAAGCAATCTGAAAGAGACATCAATTAAATCGCTACTAAAATTCATTGACAGATCTGGCTGGCTGTCGGAATAACCACGCCGGCCCTACTCCTCTCTTTTTAGGCAAACCCACGTGGCAGTACAACCGGCCTACTTTGGCCTAAGTGTATCTAAGCCACTCACTACCGACCTACCTACATTGTGCGTGGTATTAACGAAGGTACCACTTCATCAATTTTGTAGTGTCGCACACAGTTACTAACACTTAAATAATTTGTCAAATCAAAAGGGGCCAGAAGGGACACACCTTAAAAAAAGGCGTGCCTTTAAACTTAATAAGCCTCGCTTATTGTAAACAAAGAAAACTATGGACTGCGGATCTAATCGTTGTATATCGGCTAATCGTCGAGTGTCCAAATCTGACATTAAGCAAATATAAAATAATGAGCAGAATTACCTTTAAAGGAATAGACTATCAAAATATTCCATCTGAAGATTTTGTCAAATTTCTCAAGATAGCTGTTAAATAAGTCTTAGTTCGCGGACGGGGGCACAGCAAATCTATCGTGTTCGCCGTGGAATGTGATTTTAAGATCTCTGTGATATCTGGAATCTCTGTAGTTCAAATCGGTTACAGTCTTCGGATGTTTTGACCTCGACGCAACCCTACGTAATAATAATAATAAGAAAGAGTCTACGTGAACACTCCAGTAAAAGTTGGATTATTTTTGTTTCTATTAAAATATTTAGATAATAATAAAATGTAACAATTTAATAATAATTCTTTTAACTACAAAGTTGACTGCCCTCGTCCCATACTATTTATTACCAACTCGCTAACCTGGTTAAAGTTTCACTATTTTTTTGCTATCGTTATGATTGCGTTGTCTACTTTTTCTTGACATCCGCAAGAGGTGGTTCCATAAATAGGTTTTCCGGTAATGAGTCAGTTTCGATCCCTTCCTGGAACGTTCATTCGCTGTCTCATTGCCGGCTATGTAACTATGTCTTGGGACCCTGAACCCAAGCCAGGATTTCCGATGTGGCGGTCTTGTATAATGTTACCTCTAAGGCTACCGTTGGAGTAGTATTAATTGTGTCTGTGAAGCCCAGGCATGCAAGCCTCTGTGTTCTTGTTAATGCATTTAGCGACATCTAACAAATGTGCCACGAACTATACCGAAAAATAACTAACAAAAAGTCATAAAAAGATATTAAGGAAACCTCAACTAGTCGTTGATGGTGATAATTCAAGTAAGGGAAATAGGAGCTGAGGAAGAAAAGGAGACAGCCCGCCATTACATTGGCACCGTACAGCACTTTTAACAGATATGAAAAAAATTCACCGAAGTGGAATATGTATCGAGTGTTAGAATAAAGGACATGTTATGATTCCTAAGAAGAAGAACTTGACAGTACAGGTTTTTATGTGTCCTTTAATATAACTGGATGACTCAGTTGGTTAAGTGCCTGCTCTTGGTAAGTGGGGTTCATGGTTCGAATCCCAATGAGACTAAAGGTAAAACACTATGATTTATTTATTTATGAAAAAAGATAATATTAAATTTTGTGTTTAGACGGTTGTACGGCTCAAACAAAAATAAAAGATCAAAACCATACTATATAATATAATAATCTTAGAAGATCCCATATATCCGCGAAGTCCGCCGTCTCTGTTGGGGAATCTTTGGCCAGCGAATCTGAGCTTCGATTCTGGAGAGCTGGGCAGTGGCAAAGCAGATGTTGGATCGTCTTGGTTTCCTGCTTGTCGCCGTAGCTCCGGCAGAGATCGCTGGACTGCGCGTTCCATTTCCGGAACCTTGTTCCGATTTGGCAGTTGCCTGTGATCACTCCGACAAGCACACTTATCGAGTTTTGGTCCAATGCCAGTAACTTGATTGTTTTTCCGTTATTAAGCTCTGGCCACGTTAGGGATTAGAATATACCCGACGTAACGCATGCCTGTTACCAAACGTTGGAGAGGGAGGGGTGGAGATTATACCTACATAGTCTATTGCGAGTAGCATTAGACTCCAAAGCGCGTACGATCCAAATATGTGTAGAGCTGCAAAAACAGAACTGGGTGCTGCGACCCAAAGAGAAAACCCTTCACCAAGGTGGAGGTACTGTCCATCAGCACGAAATTAAACTTTGTGCTTGAGATTCCTACTTAAGACGGCCCGTCCAGAGCAGAAAAGTCCTAGGTGAGGAAGAACTCGTCATATAAGCCTATTGGCAGGTGATCACTTAAATAAATTTCCTTCTTATAATAATAATAATATGGGTGGCGCTACAGCCCGTAGAGGGTCAGGGCCTAGCTTCTCAGCAACCACTC
Source organism: Eristalis intricaria (assembly GCA_964034865.1). Lineage (NCBI taxonomy): Eukaryota > Metazoa > Arthropoda > Insecta > Diptera > Syrphidae > Eristalis > Eristalis intricaria. The sequence continues at coordinate 14,020,964 of OZ035877.1, forward strand.
GTGTTGTGCGTGCTATTGTTCTCTCACGCGTAGAAGGGACCTGCTCCGAACGGAGTAGTTGAGAAGCTTTTTCTGGATATTGAATACTCTTTGAGCATTGTCAGTGACTCGAAAGAGGTGGAGCCGTGAAATATGAAAGGTGGTAAGTTCGGGTGTCGAACCTGGCACCCTCTTCGTAGGAGTCGACGCACTAACCCACTACGCTACCCGTCTGAACTATTTAGTCAAGGCAATAATAAACTCTTGCATTGTAGACGCTTCAATCACTTCTCTGTCATTAAGGCGGACTTACAGCACAGTGCGCACTTAAATCTGCACTCCATGCATGGTTGGGTCGTGGTCAACAGTATCATTACCTGCATGAAAAGTGAAACGTCTTGTAATGCAATCTGTACCATGCAAGATTGACTATCACAAAAATGTGACATGACACGGCATTATCTTCGCCTTACATTACATCAACCACGATCACAAGACGAAATTAACTATTTTACTCCACAACTACCACCATCGTGGCTCAGGCCAGTTAACGTAACACTGACTATCCGCGGTTGCAGACGTGTAGTCAGTGAATAGCAGTACGCGTGTGTAACGCAGTCTTGGCAACAACAACCAAACCTGAGTTTCTCTCACAATTTACTTAATCTGCGGATGGTATTCGTATCCGTTGCTCACTCTTGCCACCCTATCAACCAACGCAGGAAGCTTGACAGCTATCATAAATTCGCTGTCAGAGAGCTGTCCATTTACCCGCAAATCGGGTAATCTGAGTCTCAGACGGGGTGTCAGCAGCATATACAGTTCGTAGATGTAGTCTCAGCTATAACATGGTTTCATGCGCACACTATCATGCACACCCGTACGTACGTCGGACTGAGCTGCAGTCGCCGCATCGCGCCGCCAGTGGCATTGTATCTCGATGCATTGTGCTTTCCTTCTTGGACGCATTCATGATACCTAGTACTTGCTGTTACGAAGATGGAAGCTGCCATTGGTAAGCAGCTTTGGTGTGTGTTCGTATGCCAATCATTATCAGATGTCAGTTGAAAGCCAGGTAAGGCAGGCATTACCACAGTCGATAATTAGGCTTTTACGTCCATGAAATCAGAGCCGATTGGTCATGTGTAATCACAAGCCTTCATCTGTCGCAAATAGATGGTAGGTGCGACGAAGCAGAGTCAATCTGACTTCCCAGGGGATAAGCAATATTTTATGGACGAATTACTCCGAATTACAATATTTAAGTTACGTTGTCGATTCAGTTCCACCAGCCACTTCATCGAAGTATAATGGGAAAGGCGCCATGCACATATACGTGTGTGGTTGGGTGCATTGTTAATTTATTAATTGTTCAGTGTATGCCAGGCGTGGAAGTGCATAACCAATGTCAAGTGCCAACTGTGCATGTGCTATTGTTGAGCGTTTTCAGAAAAATAGAAAACAGTAATTTGTTTCGCTATTTTTGCACGAAATTTAAATCAGCATTTACCACAAGAAAAAGTCCGATTTAGGTCAAACATGCGCCTTTTTTTGGATTATGGTTGTAGGCCTTATTTCTCAAGCCTGTCTTAAGGTGAGTTTTTCGCCAGCAAAATCGTCCGCCATACACAGGAACAGGTGGTTACAGGTGGGTCCCGACTATAAGGTAGACGCACAAGGACATCCCAACCGATGTGAGTGACCTGACGTTGTCCTCATGGAAACAATTCCCCTACTGGGTCAAAGCTGGACGCTTCTGAGCGATTGTTTTCTTCAGGCGGTCCAATTGTTTCCACCTGAGTTGGAGAATTTTCAAAATATGTCGAAGTACTCCTCCCTACTAGATATGCATTCAATGCTGTTTCATCAACCTTCATACCCTCAAAATCAATCCAGCAATGCAGCAATGAGCTTGGTGCACTCGCAAAATAACCATAATATTAGTTCCAGGACATACACTAGCGAGAAACCCGATAGGGGATCATGTCGCAGTTGTAATACCTCGGCAGAACCAGAATCGGTAACTCACTTCCTTTGCTCTTGTCCAGCGTTTGCCAGGGCATTTATTGTTATTGCGATTCAGCAATATTCGCACATGGAAATTGTGTCCATGGGCTTCTTTGTCATTGACTTGTGTGGTACCCATACATCGGACTGCCTTTTGTATCCCGAATTGTTTAAATGGTTTTATTGTGCAATGTTGTGCTCATGGGTAAACGGTCAGACTCGTCAACTACTATGGTTTGATCGACATGTTTTACAATGGACCTTCCAGTGCGTGTTATGTATTTGACATCGAAATAAATGGAACTGAAACGAGGGCCATAAGGGTGCAAATGGGGAGCACAACCCCGCATGGTCCACTGGCTATTTGTTTCAGTAGTCAGACCCATATTGCTATATGGTGTCGCAATTTGGTGGATCGCACTCGAAAAGGAAATCCTCCTCAAACCACTCGCCAGAGTGGAGAGGATGGCAAGCGTATGTATCAGCGGAGCACTAAAATCAAGACTAATATCGCTGCATAACTGGAAAGAACTTCCGTCTGGACACTCGACGATCTTCAACAGGATATAGAGCTCTATGTCCATAGATACAGACGTCACTATACCTAAAATTTCTCTACCAGCATACCGCCCAGATCTTACTGGAAGTTTGAACATCAGACGCTGCATGGTCCTCTGCGAATCTTCACAGATGAATCGAAGTTGGGTACGGGTGTGAGGGCTGGCGTCTTTTTCCAATTACCAAATCACTGTAGCGTCTTTCAAGCTGAAACGCTAAATCGATGAAATAAACGCTGTCCTGGCTTAAAAACAATGTATTATCACGCACAGATATCGTCATCTGTTCCGGTAGCCAGACAGCGATCAGATCTTTGAATTCAGTCACTCTTAAATCTAAGACTTCCCTGAATTGCCGCCTGTCTCTTAACGAGATGGCCAACTATATTAGCATCCAACTCATGTTGGTGCCGGGTCACTGTGACATTCCAGAGAATTGCGAAGCTGATGTACTCGTTAGAAAGGGTACAAGCTCTCTACTCTCTTCGAGTGGCGATTTACTCCAATGCATATCGCTACTATAAAACACATGCTAAATCCCGAAACACTTACATAAATCAAACCGCAGATGGACAACTGGCATAGGATGCCTCATTACTTAACAACTCTGACCTACGATCGAGTATAAGCGACTGCTTGACCTAATTAAACTAAGTAGGCCTTATCTGAGATTTCTCATTGGCGTTCTAACAGAACATTGCGCCATAGGAACTCACGCCTCCCGACTGGGCCTTTCATACAATGACTTCTGCAGAAGCTGCATGGACGAGGATGAGAAAGCTATGTAGTTGCAGTGCTCCCTCATCCCGTAGATTCAGAAAACTGAGGTTCAACTTCTTTGACAATCTGGCTGAACTGAGCAATGTTAGAGTCAGCCATCTACTTCGCTTTATCAAAAGTGCTATGTGGCTTGCGGAATAGGTATTCTATCCATAGATCTGACTATGAGCCTATGCTGGCCTGAGTATGGCTACTGTCCTTCCACATAGCAGTCAACAGCTTCAACCTTACCTCAACCTAATGTAGAGCCCGGTCTTCCCAAAGGTTGTCAGTTGGCACCACTTTTTCAATTGTGATCAAAAACCATAAATATCCATTGATTGAAAATAAATAAAAAATAAACAGTAGTGTCGGAGCAGGCGTTAAGGTCTATTTATTTATAAAGACTACTCTATAGTATGACCTCGATATCATGAACCAAAAATGTATGCACACGATTGAACATGTTCAGTCGTTCGTTCGCTGGGTTGTTAGTTTTTGCATACAATTAGAACAGTTCGGTCTAGTAAATGTTTCTTTGCAAAAATGTGTTTTAAAAAACCGAAATTCTTATCACTGAAAGAAGAGAGCGATATTGGAAAGTAGTTAATTGCGGTACGGTTTAGTCAAATCCACAATTTTAGCGAGAATAAAAATAAGGACAAAATCTTAAAAGTAGTGACTATTGCAAAATCAGTGCGTTGAAAAGAAAAACCTTAAAGCAATGCAAGAATCCTCGTATGGAACGAGCATTATATAAATGGTGTTTGAAGTAGTGTTATAAAAATCTACCAGTTGGCTAAGAAATGTTGAAGGAAAAAGTGAAACAAATGCATACTTAACTAAAGGGAAAGTCAGGGGGAAAAGCCAGTTCTGGTTGACTGAGTGGGCTCAAACCACGTTATGCAGCTCGGCTCTTAAAAAATCTGTGGGGAAAAACTTTCATCCGATTGTAGCTCAGTTGAGCCATTCAAAAACAATTCAAGATCTTCAGCTGTCTAAAAACTAAATATATGATGCAGATGAGTTGGGTTTGTTTTAGATGATGTTGCCCGAAAAAAGCATATTTAGCCGGTGGTGAAAAAACGGCAACAGGCCGAAGAGAAAAGAAGAAACGTTCTTAAAGTGAACAAATGTTAAAGGCCTTCACAAAGTAAAGCCAATGGTTATTGGCAATGCGAAAAATCCTCATAGAATTGTTGGAAGAATCGGTCGAACAACGATAATAGCGGCTGAAACTATTCTAAATTAATTTTTGACAGAGCAGTAGAATGGGTAGAAGCTAGTATCACGGATTATTCGGACATTTAAAGAAATTCGAGAAAAGGTTGTGAAGAAAGTACTGCAAGCTTTTTTTTTAATAGAAATTAAATATTAATAAATAGCAATAAAACTACCGTTCAAGCCTATTTTTTCGGTAAGTAAACACGATTGCATAGCGTGAACAATCTTGTTTGCGTGGACGGCAGTCCAATAATTAGTTCACGCTATCCAGACAGCACTCATTGGGCATTTAGTTTGGTCCGATATAAAGAATACTAAAGCCATCTGGTGGACAAAAAATTGATTTCATTTTACTGCACCTAATACTTAATATCAGCGCCCGAATGTATTCAAATATTGCGCTCGCGAAAGCTAAGAGGGGATTCATCGCATTGTCTAACATCAGTCAACTTAATTCGAGATTGAATGATGCTACATAGTCTATACCCGGGACCCGCTGATGTCCTATTACCTTCACACAATGAAGAAGAAAATTGCATCGGCCGCCGCCACGAGAACAGTTCAAACAATCCAAAGAAGAGAAATAATTAACCAATCAAGCGATATTTCTAGAAATAGATTCCCAAAGGCTTCATCCTTTTATAAAAGCTTGTCTTACAACCTGTCTACTCCGTCGAAATCACATTGGCCAAAATTTACTTCACATACTCCGTACAACGGTGGTTGAGATTATACATACAGTTTTAGTGAGGAGGATTGGAAGAGAAAAAGATTTGTTCTCTCATCATCTTGTCGAAAATCTCTCGGAAAAATAAAAGTAAGGTTTTATGGGTTTGAAAACGCAATTCCCATCCCAACACGTCTGCACTTAAAACCAATCGCACAGTCTAGTCGACTTGTGGATACAATTTACGAAGTGGCCAACAAACGTGCGTCTCACTTAATTCACAGAAATCTAAGACTAGACCGATTCCTAAGAATTAGTAGTAATTTGTTTCGCTATTTTTGCACGAAATTTAAATCAGCATTTACCACAAGAAAAAGTCCGATTTAGGTCAAACATGCGCCTTTTTTTGGATTATGGTTGTAGGCCTTATTTCTCAAGCCTGTCTTAAGGTGAGTTTTTCGCCAGCAAAATCGTCCGCCATACACAGGAACAGGTGGTTACAGGTGGGTCCCGACTATAAGGTAGACGCACAAGGACATCCCAACCGATGTGAGTGACCTGACGTTGTCCTCATGGAAACAATTCCCCTACTGGGTCAAAGCTGGACGCTTCTGAGCGATTGTTTTCTTCAGGCGGTCCAATTGTTTCCACCTGAGTTGGAGAATTTTCAAAATATGTCGAAGTACTCCTCCCTACTAGATATGCATTCAATGCTGTTTCATCAACCTTCATACCCTCAAAATCAATCCAGCAATGCAGCAATGAGCTTGGTGCACTCGCAAAATAACCATAATATTAGTTCCAGGACATACACTAGCGAGAAACCCGATAGGGGATCATGTCGCAGTTGTAATACCTCGGCAGAACCAGAATCGGTAACTCACTTCCTTTGCTCTTGTCCAGCGTTTGCCAGGGCATTTATTGTTATTGCGATTCAGCAATATTCGCACATGGAAATTGTGTCCATGGGCTTCTTTGTCATTGACTTGTGTGGTACCCATACATCGGACTGCCTTTTGTATCCCGAATTGTTTAAATGGTTTTATTGTGCAATGTTGTGCTCATGGGTAAACGGTCAGACTCGTCAACTACTATGGTTTGATCGACATGTTTTACAATGGACCTTCCAGTGCGTGTTATGTATTTGACATCGAAATAAATGGAACTGAAACGAGGGCCATAAGGGTGCAAATGGGGAGCACAACCCCGCATGGTCCACTGGCTATTTGTTTCAGTAGTCAGACCCATATTGCTATATGGTGTCGCAATTTGGTGGATCGCACTCGAAAAGGAAATCCTCCTCAAACCACTCGCCAGAGTGGAGAGGATGGCAAGCGTATGTATCAGCGGAGCACTAAAATCAAGACTAATATCGCTGCATAACTGGAAAGAACTTCCGTCTGGACACTCGACGATCTTCAACAGGATATAGAGCTCTATGTCCATAGATACAGACGTCACTATACCTAAAATTTCTCTACCAGCATACCGCCCAGATCTTACTGGAAGTTTGAACATCAGACGCTGCATGGTCCTCTGCGAATCTTCACAGATGAATCGAAGTTGGGTACGGGTGTGAGGGCTGGCGTCTTTTTCCAATTACCAAATCACTGTAGCGTCTTTCAAGCTGAAACGCTAAATCGATGAAATAAACGCTGTCCTGGCTTAAAAACAATGTATTATCACGCACAGATATCGTCATCTGTTCCGGTAGCCAGACAGCGATCAGATCTTTGAATTCAGTCACTCTTAAATCTAAGACTTCCCTGAATTGCCGCCTGTCTCTTAACGAGATGGCCAACTATATTAGCATCCAACTCATGTTGGTGCCGGGTCACTGTGACATTCCAGAGAATTGCGAAGCTGATGTACTCGTTAGAAAGGGTACAAGCTCTCTACTCTCTTCGAGTGGCGATTTACTCCAATGCATATCGCTACTATAAAACACATGCTAAATCCCGAAACACTTACATAAATCAAACCGCAGATGGACAACTGGCATAGGATGCCTCATTACTTAACAACTCTGACCTACGATCGAGTATAAGCGACTGCTTGACCTAATTAAACTAAGTAGGCCTTATCTGAGATTTCTCATTGGCGTTCTAACAGAACATTGCGCCATAGGAACTCACGCCTCCCGACTGGGCCTTTCATACAATGACTTCTGCAGAAGCTGCATGGACGAGGATGAGAAAGCTATGTAGTTGCAGTGCTCCCTCATCCCGTAGATTCAGAAAACTGAGGTTCAACTTCTTTGACAATCTGGCTGAACTGAGCAATGTTAGAGTCAGCCATCTACTTCGCTTTATCAAAAGTGCTATGTGGCTTGCGGAATAGGTATTCTATCCATAGATCTGACTATGAGCCTATGCTGGCCTGAGTATGGCTACTGTCCTTCCACATAGCAGTCAACAGCTTCAACCTTACCTCAACCTAATGTAGAGCCCGGTCTTCCCAAAGGTTGTCAGTTGGCACCACTTTTTCAATTGTGATCAAAAACCATAAATATCCATTGATTGAAAATAAATAAAAAATAAACAGTAGTGTCGGAGCAGGCGTTAAGGTCTATTTATTTATAAAGACTACTCTATAGTATGACCTCGATATCATGAACCAAAAATGTATGCACACGATTGAACATGTTCAGTCGTTCGTTCGCTGGGTTGTTAGTTTTTGCATACAATTAGAACAGTTCGGTCTAGTAAATGTTTCTTTGCAAAAATGTGTTTTAAAAAACCGAAATTCTTATCACTGAAAGAAGAGAGCGATATTGGAAAGTAGTTAATTGCGGTACGGTTTAGTCAAATCCACAATTTTAGCGAGAATAAAAATAAGGACAAAATCTTAAAAGTAGTGACTATTGCAAAATCAGTGCGTTGAAAAGAAAAACCTTAAAGCAATGCAAGAATCCTCGTATGGAACGAGCATTATATAAATGGTGTTTGAAGTAGTGTTATAAAAATCTACCAGTTGGCTAAGAAATGTTGAAGGAAAAAGTGAAACAAATGCATACTTAACTAAAGGGAAAGTCAGGGGGAAAAGCCAGTTCTGGTTGACTGAGTGGGCTCAAACCACGTTATGCAGCTCGGCTCTTAAAAAATCTGTGGGGAAAAACTTTCATCCGATTGTAGCTCAGTTGAGCCATTCAAAAACAATTCAAGATCTTCAGCTGTCTAAAAACTAAATATATGATGCAGATGAGTTGGGTTTGTTTTAGATGATGTTGCCCGAAAAAAGCATATTTAGCCGGTGGTGAAAAAACGGCAACAGGCCGAAGAGAAAAGAAGAAACGTTCTTAAAGTGAACAAATGTTAAAGGCCTTCACAAAGTAAAGCCAATGGTTATTGGCAATGCGAAAAATCCTCATAGAATTGTTGGAAGAATCGGTCGAACAACGATAATAGCGGCTGAAACTATTCTAAATTAATTTTTGACAGAGCAGTAGAATGGGTAGAAGCTAGTATCACGGATTATTCGGACATTTAAAGAAATTCGAGAAAAGGTTGTGAAGAAAGTACTGCAAGCTTTTTTTTTAATAGAAATTAAATATTAATAAATAGCAATAAAACTACCGTTCAAGCCTATTTTTTCGGTAAGTAAACACGATTGCATAGCGTGAACAATCTTGTTTGCGTGGACGGCAGTCCAATAATTAGTTCACGCTATCCAGACAGCACTCATTGGGCATTTAGTTTGGTCCGATATAAAGAATACTAAAGCCATCTGGTGGACAAAAAATTGATTTCATTTTACTGCACCTAATACTTAATATCAGCGCCCGAATGTATTCAAATATTGCGCTCGCGAAAGCTAAGAGGGGATTCATCGCATTGTCTAACATCAGTCAACTTAATTCGAGATTGAATGATGCTACATAGTCTATACCCGGGACCCGCTGATGTCCTATTACCTTCACACAATGAAGAAGAAAATTGCATCGGCCGCCGCCACGAGAACAGTTCAAACAATCCAAAGAAGAGAAATAATTAACCAATCAAGCGATATTTCTAGAAATAGATTCCCAAAGGCTTCATCCTTTTATAAAAGCTTGTCTTACAACCTGTCTACTCCGTCGAAATCACATTGGCCAAAATTTACTTCACATACTCCGTACAACGGTGGTTGAGATTATACATACAGTTTTAGTGAGGAGGATTGGAAGAGAAAAAGATTTGTTCTCTCATCATCTTGTCGAAAATCTCTCGGAAAAATAAAAGTAAGGTTTTATGGGTTTGAAAACGCAATTCCCATCCCAACACGTCTGCACTTAAAACCAATCGCACAGTCTAGTCGACTTGTGGATACAATTTACGAAGTGGCCAACAAACGTGCGTCTCACTTAATTCACAGAAATCTAAGACTAGACCGATTCCTAAGAATTATTTACAATATCCGTACGCAAACTAAGTGGAAAGTCTAGGAAGGAGAGTGTGAACGAATCAAGGCATCGAAATGGGAACAAAGAGAGACAAAAACAATATTACTATCGACTACAGTTCTAATGGCAATCACAATAATTCGCATTCGTATAAACAACCTAATGTTTATGTCACTGTGTCTACGATGACTCTCTACGTGACGGACTTCCCTCAGTGTCTGTGTCATTCTTATTTATCAAACGGAAGGCTGGCGTTTAGAGTACGTGCTTGAGGCATAATCATGTTTTCTACGCAAACACACTGTCACTCACTATCACGCAAGCCTAGTTTGGATGTTATTTAGCTCTTGTTGGGTAGGGGTACAAGCAACACCCATAAAATTCCATAGACCGCCAGACCCTGCTGTCACTCAAACATTATTTTTTCCTGTTAAGTCCATCCCTCGGCACTAATTACTGCGCACCGTGATATGTCCACCATTATTCAAACGACCATCAGACACATATTTCCATCAAAATAGACACTGTCTCACAGGAAAACTAATGTCACAGAAGTGACAGGAACATTAATTCCAAAAAGAGAACTCCTCAAGTTCCCGGCCTGGCGCGGCGTGGCGTGGCGCGGCGCGCACATGTTTATGTGCAGTCACCAATCATGGAGTCATGCTCCGACCGCTCAACCATTCAGCCGTCCACCGACTACCACGCGATATGGCCAAAATGATAAATTTCCCATTGTGGTGGCTTCAATTCCTTCCATGATTGTTACCAGGAATCGCGATCACAATGTGTGTATCTACACATTCGTGCCTCCTGCGCTCAGCACGAAATGCTAATCGACGGCCAATTCATAATGTGTCCCGCATATAAACTCGTCGTGAACATTTTATGGAATCACATCCTCATCTGGTGTTGTCATCGGCTCCTTCTCAGTGGTTCGGACGACACAGGAACCTACAGTGATCATATTACATTAATCAACTTAACTACCGTCCAGCAAACCAGCAAACCAGTTGTCCGCCTTCAACATGCTCATGGACAACTGCATGCGGCCCAGTGTATGTGCGTATGATTGTATGCATGTTTATCTGAGGCTCGTTCGAGGAATCGCAGGGAATGCATTGAAACCTAATTCCAAGACCAGGTGCCGATTGGGGTTGCTTCTGGTAAGCTGGTACGATCTCTTTGGTTTCTCTTCGGTGAGCCGATGATGGTCAAGGCGACGACGGCGATGACAAAAAGGATGATAGCGATGCTTTCATGGAACGAGCTCCCATCGTCTGTCGTCGATCGCCCTAACTAGGCGCACGATGATGAATCTTTTGCTCCACACTTTTTCTCCTTGGTCTTCCTTGTAACCAAGTGTCATTATTGTTGTTAGTTCGACAGAGAGTGAGAAAGAGAGAGAGAGAGAGCGAGATGAAAAGCCGAAGAAACCAGAACAACTCAATTAGGAATTCATTTCATGTTGGACGGAGAGTCGAACACCGCCACATACAGGGAAAGAGAGCGCGAGCTGCAGCCAGACACGAGGGACTTCTTCACTGCGACAAGAATTGTCAAACCTATTCCGTGTGTAAGTGTTAATCGCTAGGCGGGGATTGAGAGACGCTCATGATTTCAGATGTTGACACTGGCGACACTGTCACCGGTCGTCGGTTATGATTTATTCAGTTGAGATCGCTGCGTCTAGATAGCCCATCACGCCTAATCATTGAATGGGGAAGAGTGCACGCTTGCCAACGACATGTATGGTCCGACGACGATTCCGACGACCGCGACGTGAGGTGCTCTGATGTTTTGCATATCTGTGACTGGTATCGCCTGTGTGTAGAGTGAGACCATATTCGTTGACTTTATGACTTGAAGATGTGTTAACGTTGATATGAATTAATTTATGATTATTGACTTGATTGCATTTTAAGTAGTCAGGCACTGTTGGACGCAGACGAAGACACAGACGCAGACACAGACGCTTCCAGGTAGGGTTGGAGTGGTGAATCAATTTTGAATGAAAGTTCAGAACGGTATCGTGCGCTGAATGGTTTTTAAATTTGGCTCGCTGGGCTGTATCACGGCGTGCATGCAAATGACTGTCTGCACCATGTGTGTGCTCATAATTTTTGACAGCAACCTCAAACTGTTCAATTACTCGAAAGGCTCAACGCTATTCCTTCGAAGGGATTAGTCCCTGAGTGACAGCATTAATATGCAGGACCCCCAAACAAGGCCAACCTCTCGTCTTCCCCATTCGTTGTTAACGTGTTTGTGTACATGTCACAAATGATGTTTTCTCAATTTGTCCAAAACGTCCTAGTTCCCACTCCAACTGTCGTCCTGCATCACCAGAAGTGTGTCGCCTCATGTCAAATCACAACATCTGCTCAAATTTATCACCATTCCCCCACAGATCAACAAGAAGTTATTACTATTTATTGTAGATACATGCCAGTCGCAGTGTTGGGTCGAAGGCCTGCTACCACGAAAACGAAATCCCCCGCAGTGTGCGCCCACAAACGAAAAGGTCAACGCTGTCGAGAGGAGAAATGAAAATTAGGAGTAAATTAAAAACGACATCCATTTACTCGGCCTCAATGGAAATGTATCTATTCCCCAGGAGAGTGAAAAAGGAGGCGGACAACTGCTCAACTGCTGCAGCACCAGCTACAAATCTCTTTCTCTCCCACCCTCGCACGTCCACTTACTCGCCAACACAGCCTCTGGGGGAATAATAAATCGTTTCCTGGGTAGAAGCCGACTGTAACACGAACCCACATAATGTCCACATTTCACTGAAGAAAATCCTGAACCGAGTCGAGCGACCCGAGATGCTTATCTTGACCACTGTCTCCCGGAATCACAATCACGATGATGATGATGTGCTACTCGTATTTTCACTTTCTCCTTTTCTTCGGTCAGGTCGCGTTATCTTATCTGTGTCTCCAGGTTTTACAATAAACGAAAAAGAAAACAGGCACAAGCAGGAAACACAATTCTGATGATCCGCCACTTCCCTGGGTTTACTATCAAACCGAGATATATTCGAGGTGATTAAGTGATTTTCCTTATGGGAGATTGTTTGTTATGAGCAGCACGCATTTCCACAGAAAGGTGCAGAGATTGAGTTTAAATGGAAATGCTTCCGACCAGGAAACATAAAATGGATATCATTCAACTAGCACGCTTGACACATGCGACCTAGTCATCCATTCAATTCAAGTGTTCTCGATCCTTCACCCGTGTGCGCCCGGTACTTAGGTTCGATCAGATTAACACGCCTGTCCATCCAATAACGCCGCAAACTGTCGGACGATTAATAACTCTCTTGCCGCTGCTGTCCAGTCATAAGTGTTACTCTGGCCTGGCATTTGAATCCGACAACATCTATACAGTTGACGCAGCAACTCGCTGGAAGAGAACTCAACATCGAGGTTAACTTGACACGAACTGACAGTTTGTACAAAAGTATTAACTTCAATCATTGAATATTATTACCGAAGCTGTCGGATTAGCTGACAGCACGAAACGTTGCAATGTAACATGAGTTGACAGATATAATGTGCGGTCAGTGTCTTGAGGCTGGTTTTATAAATTGATTTTTTTTTTCTGTTCATGCTTCAGTCTGTTTTTGCACAAGCACAAGAGAGCGGATAGAGTAGATTTGTTGCTTTAATGCCCACGCCTGGGCTTTCAGAAGAGAGATTGCCTGTCAACGGCTGTGACAGGCACAGCATAAAAGTGACGTCTTGTAATTTGTGCACAGAACTAAGTTGAAAATGTAGATCAATTTGAAATATGCCGCTGTGCTGTCAAGAGCGTACCTACTTGACTGGTTCGCTCTTGCTCTGGAATGACTGTCAATAGAGGCGTATGAAACTGACAGTTGATTGTCATAAAATATTTAAGTAGTTTCTTTTTTCTGAACATGGACATGAGTAAAGCGTGTGAGTCATGTGTTTGGATTGGTGCTACAGTCTTGCAAAATGAACTGAATTGAGGACGAAGTGTAGATACATGTAGATACACAAGACACAACCTTCGGCTGGATGTAAATAAATATGTATGTGTTTGAAACCTGCTTACAGTGACTTTCGATACACTACTGAGAAGTGCTAAATTTTGTATCGATTCTTGAGCGAATATAGGGCCAGTGTCGGATGAACAAGTCCGTTGTTGGGGCAATTTAATGATGGTGAGCTTTTCAATCTTAATGGTAGATATAAATAAGTTTTTGTGAGAACTACAGTTCAACTGTGAGAACTACGCAACAGCTAAATTTAATGTTCAATCATTATTGACGCAGTCATCGCAATTTTTCAACTAGACAGAACCTCGATAATTGCAACTACCACAGTTTCTATTAGTTGATAATCCAGATTGCACTGTGGAAGACCGTATTTACATAGTCTTGATGTCCCCCTTTACTTTAGGGTCATTGCGTTGTCTGCTTTTGTCAACTGGTGCGTTTATTCCTGACATTCCTCAAGTAGTTAAGTGGATGGGACCTACAGTTTTAGTCTGATTCCTAACGGAGAACATTGAAAAGCTTTTTTCCTGACAGTAGTAGTCCTTGAGATTTGTTAGTGACTCGAAAGAGGAAGTGTTATACATTACGAAAGGTAGTAAGTTCGGTGATCGAACTTGGCACTCTCCATATAACACTCGGCGGACCCACCCACAACGCCACGTCGAACACTGTTGCAAGTATTATAGTATGAGTAATTATAAGAACTGAGCACATTAAATACAAAAATTTAAATCAAACCAAAATGAATGTCAACTACGCATTGTTAAAAATTTACTGCGGTTTATGTTTATCTGTAGAAAAATTATTTAACCGTCTGTTTGCGAAAAACTTATTTATTTTTATAGTTATTAAAAAGATAGTTAATAACTATAAATTATCATGATTTAACCAAGTTACTTATTGTATCGTGTACTGAAGGATGTATTTACATGGCCAAGAGAGCTAAGGAGTTGGATCGTATGTGGCGGTGGCTGAATTTCCTTCCGCCGAATACCGCCAATGCGAGCAGGACAAGAAAGATCGTACGCACAAATTTTTTCTTGTGAATTTCCTTCCGCCGGATACCGCCAATGCGAGCAGGACAAGAAAGATCGTACGCACAAATTTTTTCTTAATAATATCAAGGACTTCTTCATAAGCTTTTGAGATTGTTCATAACTTGTATTGTGCATAAATTGTAATGTATGATTCACTAAGGGACTTTGCATTCTTAAAGTATATTATTTGGATAACACAATTCGGTGAAATGGATAAGTATTTAGGGATGGATAAGTCCTGCCATTATGTAACCATGTTTAGTGCATATAGCCAAGGGCCTTGTATTTAAGTCAATATCTCTGAGCGACATGATGGATAACTTTAAAATATTTAAACCGTTTAGATCCGTCTAAAGAAAACATAAATGATTCCCTTTTGACTTTGATTTTCGTATTCGTCTAGCAGCTATAAATTTTTAAAATAAATCGTCTAAAAATCAACATTTGCGAAACTTCAATAGAACAGAATTAACGAGATGATTATTTTTTTTAAATATTCTTTAGAGAAGATTCGTACTTATACAACCCCAACCCCGGCAGCAAGCGCCTTTTAAATTAGGTTAGGTAGTTGACAAATGGTGACTGGACCACATTTGAAAAACCAGATAAATGTGTATCAACTTTGCTTTCACTAGTTCACTCACTCTACCAACTGCGCCATCCAGACGTCCTTTAAGTGTAGCAATATTTGAACTAAGCTGCAAAAACTGACAAACAAGTTGTAAATAGCTCCGCAAAATAAAAAAACCTGTGTGTAAGCACTAAAACTTAATCTCGGCTTTACAATTTTTAAACAATAAGTATTTTATTTTAATTTTGCGACCGTTTCGTTCGTGCTCCTGACAACGTTTCGTAAAATGAATATTTCGCCGCATGCTTGGCGATGACAATATTAAAGAGGCACTTTTAAAGAGATCACCGGTAACTCTTACATTATAAATTGGTTCTTTGTATTTTATTCATCCTTTCTTGACTTCTTTTTCTTTTTACTGTCTACCTGTAACTTTAGAACCCCTCGACCGATCTTAACTTGAAACATAGTGCATGTGCTTTTCGTGGTTCAAAAATGGTGATCAGATCGGCCCACGGGTTCAAAAGTTACAGATTTTTTCATCGCATTCTTACAAACTGGTCCACTGTGCGACGCAAAAAATGACTGAGATGATTAGTGCATTAAATCAAGTCAGCTTGGTCCTTAGAGAGATGACTTTATTACTCAATTGCCCATGGTCCAGACGAAACCGTGGGTGCCAAAAGTTGTTGATCTCTGTACTGGTGTTGTTCTCACTGTTTATTGTGGTGCCGAGGTAGACGAAGTCCTTAACCATCTCTATGTTATAGTTGCTCATTGTGACGCTCTGTCCAAGACACCCATGTTTTATGTCATTCCCTTAGGACAGCATACATTTAGCTTTGGCCTCATTCACCGCCAGACCCATCTTAGATGCCTCCATCTTAATGTCAGTAAACGCCTGATTGACGGCTCATGGCTACAGTTTAGTACACCAAAACGCAACTGACTTAACTTACTTATTAGGCTGACGACCCATGCAGGGTCCGAGCCTGAGCGATAGTAGCTTTCCATTCCTGACCGTTCTGGACACGCTGCTTACAGACATCAAGACCAAGCTGTCTTGCATCCGTCATACTTGGTCTTCCTCTCCTTCTCGAACCAGGAGGCTCAGATTCGAAGATCCTCTTAGCTGGAGCATTTTTGTCCCTCTATGTGGGCGAGCAATCGACGGACTCCTTCCGCTTCTCCTCTTCTTCAATTGCCGTAAATGCTTCCACTACGGCACGTTGCGAACGCGCGATAATGTCGATGTCATCTGCATATCCCAACAGTTGGACTGACTTGTAGAAGATAGTGCCTTCCGTGTTTGCAACTACCCGCCGCACTATCTTCTCCAGTACCAGATTGAAGAAATCACACGACAGCGCATCTCCTCGGTTTCAAAGGTCTCTGAAGTCCTCGAGCTGAACTGCACGGTGCATGCCGCGTTTGTTAGCGTAGTGCGGCCCAACCGGATCAGTTTACCCGAGATCCCTAATTTGGCCATCGCACCAAATAACTCCTTGCGATGAGTGCTGTCGTATGCGGCTTTAAAATCGCTAAAAAGGTGGTGCGTATCGATTTGAAACTCGATGGTCTTTTCCAGGATTTGCCTTAGTGTGATAATTTGGTCTATTGTCGAATTGGCGTGCCCGAAACCGCACTGGTACGTGCCGTTTAGTGCGGTGCAAAACGGCGTTAGACGTTCACACAGTACCACACAGTATACACCAAAACTCAACTACTTTTGTAAACAGAATCTGTCAGGATTTGCCAAAGTTGGGAGTAAGTGATAGTCTAAGATGATCCTAAGACTCATCAAAACGCATGTGGTCCTCACGTCAGTTAAAGTGGCTGAAATAATGTATTGTTCATAGACATATCTTATATTTGAAGATTTCATATTTAAAATTGTTTTGTTTTTAAAATGTCTCTCGCTGAGCTGTATTGGCTTATAGTTTCTCAGGTGTTTTTGACCACAACTTCGACCACGGACTGATGTTGGTGAAAAGTGGTACAGCATCAAATAAAACTACACGGCATCAGTGTATGTAGTAGAAAGGTAGTTCCAGTTTTAGACGAGTACTCCACTCAGTATGATACGATCAATAATCAGTAGTTTGGGTCGCTTTATTACGTACCCAGGAACAGTAGTTGACTCTGCAACTTAACTTTTACAATTACTGACATTCACTGTACAGGGAAGTCTCACTTATATGAAGTCATGATTGTTATGTAACCGGAAAGTTTGTACACTGGAATTATGTTGTATGAAATAAGTAATTATATAAATAACGAAATTAAATTACATATTACAGAACAGAAAATTATTTACATGTTTTAATTTGTTTGAACCAAGCTATATTGCAAAAGGTTGGATATTTTTGCTTAAGTGGTTTTTTGAAATCCAAGCTCGATAGCTCTTTCACGCATTTTTCTCAGCATCAGTAGGTCTTGCTAAGGGAGTTCATTTTCTGAAGCTCTATCCAACAGTTTATTAAGAGCTTTCATTGCCTCTGATTTTTGTGACTCATATAAGAGATCATATACAGTGGCCCAAATAAATATACATATCTCTTCAGAATTTTTTTCTGTTTAAGTATTTCTGGCCATGTTTATGATATAAAATTGCACGGTATATATATTTATTTGGGCCACCGTGAGTCAGACTTCACTGTACCTTAATTATTAAATTACTTAGTATCTTGAAAGACTTTGTAGGCATCCATTACCAAAATACCAATTGCACATATGTTTCAAGGTATCTCTCATATCTGCATTCAAATAGATTAGAAATTGGTTCAGCTAAGTGTAAAAAACATGATGTGATCAGGAACTAAAGCGAAATTTTAATTTTAAAATACAGTACAAGCTCGATTACCTAGGATGTTGAACTGACCGGATCACATTTTTAAATGGGAAATTTTAGTCAAATGGCTACGTTTTACAAAAAAAAAATGACAATGAGATAAAAAACACATTTTTGAAAACAAAAGCAATCCGCAATTATTGAACACCTTTTTTTTCTAAATCAAAAAGCGAAATGTTGGAACTTACGCCCAAAATATTATGCATTTTTTAAAGAAATTGGATTTGATGAGTTGCGCAAAGCGAGGCTTGCTTAAATCGAGCTTGTACTGTAAGTTGTTTCTTTATTGATTTATTAAGCGAATTTTGCAATGTCTGATTTTGTTGAGCAAAGAAGTTGCATTAAAATCTGTTTCTGAGAATGGATTTATTTCTTTTGCAGGATAGCTTAAAATGTTGACGAAGGCCTTTAGCGACCAGCCTACGTTACAATTCAAAGAAATTAGAAACAGGGTCGAAGATAAATCACACTGAGAGGTCTTGAACATCAATTGATGAATAACACGCAAAAATCTGACTACATGTAATTTGGGTCACTCCAGACCATTGCGAAGTTGATGCTAGCGTTTTAACATGACGTAGGTTCTTCAAGCCTAGTCAGCCTTTTGTTTCAAGAATTATGAGCAGACAGCTTGTGGTTTTCTTACACCGATAATGCCCTATAAGTCCATTATTTCATCGAGACCATTTCGCCAAAACTTCAATTTATATCGCCACATAAACACAACTAATACTTAATATAAGAAAAAGAACCGCGTTTATTTATTACGAAGTTACACTTATTCCTTTTCGTTTCTAAAGACTAGTGCAGATGAAGTCATGCCTTCCAGAATGAATAATGATTTGATTGCAATGCATAAAACAAATCTTTCAATAATTTCATCGTCGTTGCTTTCATAATTCACACCAATAAAAAGTTTCACGATCAAAGACCGCCGCCATTCAAACGTGAAGCAATAATCGTTAATCATGTCAATTATCCTCTCAACAAATCTTCTAATTCCACGAACCCCCAAGCTACTACACCCGTAAACATACGAATGTATTTCATATCCTCAAAACTCGAAGAGAAAAAAAAGACGTTTCCTCTGGGGGGAATTCCGTAGAATAAGATTGTTTTGTTTTCACATCGATTCCCGCCGAATAGTGATTCGGGGGGAGAAAACAAATCAAACTCACATCAACTCCCAATTCCGAATGAGACCCGCAGGAAAATCCAAACTTCAGCCCTTTGAAGATGATGACAAAAAATAGAACCCCGCACCAATCGGCCAGCATCCAGCATTCAACCTAGACTAATCTTTGCGGTGGCTTCTTGTTATTGTTGTTGGGGAAACAACGAATCCACACGGTTCCTTTTTAGTTTGCCGCCAACGACCACGTACGTTGCCGATAAATCTGTAAGCATTCTCCCAGAATCCACACACGTATGCACAGAGGAGAACATCAATCGGACGGTGGTTTGCTCCCCACCTCGGCGCAGACAGGAGGTTAAAGGGCGATGGGAACTTTAAACCACAAACTGTCAAAGCGTCGGAGGAAAATTTATGAAAGAAGCAGAAAAATTATGCCAAGCCTAAGAAAGGAGTCCGACAGGCTTCTGTTTTGCGGAAAGTGAAACGTCAAATTGGAGAGTGAGTTCCCTTTGATCTTTGAGCTATTTCAGCCTTTCAGCCGGCGGACTGGCCGATGTCTCGGCATCCAGTCGATAAATCAAAGTGAAAATGTTATTGTTTTGCAGTCAGTTGAAGGATTTCGGTTTTTTTCTTTTTTTTTGGAGGTTTACAGTTTATTTACTTGACTTCAGAGAATGTTTGTGTTTCATCGATTGAAAATTTTCCTGGAAAAGCCATCGAAAGCATCCATCAACTTGGATACGCAATCAATCAAGAACGAGGCGATTGAAGAAGTTTTTATTGAGTGATACACATTTTCAGTTTTTCTAAAGGAATTCCTTGAGCATTTATCATGACGAGGAATGTGCACTGAAATGTGGAATTTCAAATAATTATGATTCACGCTGTTCTATTTTATCCATCATGGTGGAGAGAGAGACAGCCAAAAATGGATAAAATGGGAGAGGAGCTGCAGATCGCATTGAATTTAATACAGCACATCTCTTGCCGATTTCCTGATTTCAGCAACACGTTACTTAGAGTTATTTTAAACGTAGAATAATGTAAATTGCTTACAGCATGGTTCTTGATGGTCTGACTGAGATCTGTCCTATCGGCATAAACGACATTTGCCACAGTGGGAGCTGGTGCACATTTATAAGACATTAATTTGAGCTAAAAAACAAATTAAACATATAACTAAGTATTTACCTAATACATGAGTACACTGGCTTTTCATCCAACTCATATTAGATGATTGCATATGGGTCTACTTAGATAAAAAAAAAATAGTAAAGGAAATTTATTGGAAACCTTGGCGTTTAATATTTTGTGATATATCGTGTTGTGTGCTAATCGGACAACCTTATATGCGGACTGCACGTCGGGCTATTGGTGATGTTTTTCATACAAATTTCTCTCTATAATCAGGACACCTGCTAATAGGCCCAAGGACCACTAGTACAACATGCGTTGCTTAATGCATTTACCTTTCAATTCGACCGTGCATAGGATTTACGAAATATGCATGTATGCATCGATACTGAATAAAATCGATTCTTCTTCGCAAGGAGAAATTGTAGCAGTTCATCATTCAATTATTTATACAATGCACGCAATGGTTTGGAATATATGTGTGATGAACGTGTTTGACCATTTTTTCCCATAAATATTGACAAATTTCAAGGATAAATCTGTGGTTCAGAAAAAACACACAGATTTTTTTGTTTCCACCACCGAAAACGGTAAGGCTTCATCAGATTTCTCCGAACCTTTGAGTTCATCCGTCCGTTTATTTTAGTGTTAATTTTTTCATTGTCCCTCTCTCTATACCTGTATTCTAAAATATATATGAATTCCTGTCAACAAATAGCTTTCTTGCCGACTACTTCAAAAGTAAGAGCTAATGTCATTTGAAAAAATTTCAAACTGGATGGGAACGGCCTATTCAGGCTCAGAAAAAGTTCAATCAATTCCCGTGGCTTGAGTCCGTCGGGTTATAAAATACATATACATATGCATCTAATATAATAAATACAATCAAAATTTGTTTGACAAAAAATCTGAAATTACAACAATTCACTGTTTTTTAGTTCTTAATCGAAGTTAAATTCAAATACAGTGGACTCTCAATCAGTCGAACTGTCCATAAGTCAAAACTATCCCTTACTCGAACTTTTTCGCCATATTTTCTATACATTTCCCATACAAAAGCCTCTCTAAGTCAAACTCTCTCTAACTCGAACAAATTTTGGTATCCTGTGACAATTCGCCCTGACTTCATTAAAATATTGCTTCCAGTGATACTTCATCATATCACGCACATTATTAACACAATAATCATGACGTCCCGCTACCCAACACTGTGGAAGAAGGCTAAGATATTCCCAGTACCAAAGATAACTAATCCACCTGAATTCCGACCCATTGCAATCCTTCCGTTTCTTTCAAAAGTGTTTGAATCTATTGTTAGCCGAAACATCAAAGATTACATTGAGCGAAACAAGCTTCTAAACCCCCTGCAATCAGGTTTCCGGAAAGGACATAGCTGTGTCACAGCCTTATTAAAAGTAACAGACGATATTCGAAGAGCTATCGACGAAGACAAAACGACCATACTAACCTTACTCGACTTCTCGAAAGCATTTGACTGCGTAGACCCAACAATACTTTGTCATAAGCTGTCCACCCAATTCAATTTCTGTAATCCTACTAATAAATTAATTCTCTCGTATCTTACTAACCGAGTCCAAGCAGTTTTTCATAACTCTAAACTGTCATCCTTTTGTGACGTACGTTATGGTGTTCCTCAAGGTTCTATTCTCGGTCCTTTATTATTTTCAATGTTTATCAATGACCTTCCACTAGTTTTATCCTATTGTAAATTCCATATCTATGCAGACGATGTCCAAATCTACCTAAGTTTCCCTCTTGGTATGGTTGAAGACTCAGTTGCTAAAATAAACGAGGATTTGGGCTCTATTGCAAACTGGGCTACACAAAATGGTCGAATGCTCAATCCTAACAAAACCAAAGCCATCCCGTTCTCGAAGCAACCGCCTTCCTTGTCAAATTTCCCGCTAATAGAACTGAACTCGACCGCAATTGAATATGTTACATGTGTAAAAAACCTTGGAATAATGTGCAATAGTGAACTGACGTGGACTGACCACATTGATAGCGTAGTATCAAAGGTGTATACATCCCTAAGAGGCTTATCAATCAGCAAATACATTCTCCCTGTGAACATCAAATTAAAACTTGCCAGAGCACTCATAGTGCCAATCTTGACATATGGATCTGAGTTATTCGCTGACTGTGATTATTCTTCCTCCCTAAAATTGACAAAAGCAATTAACGCGGCTGCACGGTATGTTTTTAACCTTCGCAGATTTGATCACGTCTCGGAACAACGTCGCATCCTCCTAGGATGCGAACTGGACGCATTCTTATGCTACCGGTCGTGCTTATTACTCTTCAAAATTATTCACAAGAAACAGCCAAAATATTTATATGAAAAGATCACCTTCTGTCGATCAAGTCGTAATATTACCTTGAAACCCTCCAATCATACCTGTTTAATGTCACGTAGGCACTTTTTCATTCATGCTGTTCATTTATGGAATCACCTACCTTCACAGGTACGGTCTAAGACCAAGTACAGACAATTTTGTAACGCTTGCTTCTCATATTTCTCCCGCTCGAACTGAAATAATTCCTAGTAACTTCAGTCTTAACTCTTTCTCTACACATATGTATTCTAATAACATTAAATTTTAAAATCAGAAATCTACACTCTTAAATTATAATTGAAGTAACTTGAAATCACTAATCCCAATCATGTCACACAAAATAATATTTTATGTTATAATGTTCCTGTACTAGTAAAAGAACATATGATTCTTGAAGTACAGCGATAGATATTAAAAAAATAAATAAATGAAATGAAATTCGACTTAGGGGGAGGCCACTGTACATATATATTTTCTATAAATTTAGATGTAGATGCAAATGTAGATCTAGTAGATTTTGTATGTACATAAATACATAGATATTTCAAAATGACTCTTAATTCTTGGCACCACCTCTTTATCGGACCATTCTAATTTTGGCACCATACTAGGCGGTAGCAGTGACATTCTATGTGTAAAATCAAGTTTTTATTTCAAAATTTTTAAAATTTTGTTTTTAAAAATATTGGGACTTCCCAGTCTCAAAAGAATTTTAATAGAAGGAAAATAGGAAAAGTTAAATAGGAAATAGTAAGAAATTCGGTCTTTGCCTTCATACGGTACAAAAGAGGACAACACAATTTAGACACTGTATAATAAAGGTGGGCGCCCAAAACTGTTAACATATGGGTACCCTTCACCTTATTGACAAAAAACTATACTGGCAGACTGCAAACAACGCAAAAGTGTTTGCAATTGCGGACGAAAATGTAAGATAAAAGCAGCATATGACCGGAAAATTATAATCGTGGCCAGGACTGTAGGCGTATGTGGAGAAAATGAAACAACAAAACACTACGAGTGTGTGGTAACCTTTTTAATGAGCGCTGCTGCTGAGTTGGCAGCTCTTTTATGCACTTGTTACGTACAAATGAGTGGAAAGTTCTCAGGCCGTTCACCTGATCGGATGATCGAACATACATAATTCATTTGCAGCTAAATAACTGACTCACAATATGAGTTGAACATCTACGACAGTGGTGCACAAAAGTGCTAATTTCTAAATTCCCTACAGCACATATACCCCATTAGCAGCTAGAAATATACACTCAGTGCATGTTGGAAGGATGATCATTTTGTTATTTACAAAATCGAAATGTGATGTAAGCTTAAGCAACACAGCTGTTCATTGTAAAACACGGACCCTGAGTGAAGTCCAAAATCAAAAATTTGGCGGTTTTGAAAAGCTGTCCAGCACACCTTATCCTTTCACCATGGTAATTTGTGAAAGCTTAAGGAGTGAACGGAAAAGTAAATCGAACACAGCACTTTAAATAATGGATCATGGTCAAGCGCTTTGCGTTTGTCATAAATTGGAAAAGCGGAGTCACTAGCAAAAAATAACGGTCTTCACTTTCCTTCACATTAAACTCATTACTTAAGCATCCATTTGTTTTTTTAAATAATAGAAATTGCCCTTTACATCGAATGTAGATACGTGCCTCGCCCTTGCAGACACTACGAACTATGGACGTGAACAATTTTATAAAGGGAATTATGAACGATATCCTAAAACATGTCAATACAATCAAATGGTAATAAAATGGTAAAAACAGAAACAGAAACAAAACAGAACAGATATGTGGTAAGTCAGTAAGGTCATCGGGGAGCCAGGTTACAAAACCGAAGCGACAAAACAATAGACCATGAAGGATAAAGTGGAGGATAGTTTTGTACAATAATCTTGTCATTTGTACAACATCATCCATATCGACAGATGTTATAATGGTGTCGTATATCAATCATATTTGACATTTGTGAACTAGAGAGCTGCAGTACGCAATGAAGCGCTACACTCCGCATGAGCTTGGAAAAATTGCGTCGATTTTTTTTATCAATAATCGGTCAGTATGTGTTAGCGCAGAGTGAATTTCGACGACGATTTCCTGAACGCGTCACTCCAACTGGGCAAACATCCCGGTTCTTAGCTATTCGACTCAAACAGACTGGAACCACATGCAGAATCACCGGAAATCTTGCTCATGGCAAATGTGATAAAATGGGCACAAATCCATATCAACACTGGCGGCAGTCACTTGACGGATAACATTCTTTCCACTTAACAGAAACGGCCCAAAAAATATATCCATTCCTCAAAATCATTTCTTTTATTTAGAAAGAAAATAATACAAAAACAAAATTCGATGATTTTGATAACATATTTCACATTCTTTATATGTTTGTTAAACGACCTTTGAATAAAGAAATCTTCTTCTTCTTAGGGCGCTACTTGGGCATCATCCAACATGCCTCGCCAGCCAGCCCGATCTCGATCTCTGTTCACCTTGTACGTGCACGTCCTCTACTGCGTTGTCCCACAAGCTCAGAGTCGAGTCAAAGATTCTTCGGGTTGAAGCTAAGTTGTCCATATCCTCTAAATAGCCCAACCATCTTAGGCGTCGGATCCGCAGACGCCTGGCTAGTTTCATGTCGCTGTAGAGCCCGTGGTTTAACCTTCTTCCGCAAGGGCCGTCACCGCAAAGGACAAATATCGCGCGTAAAACTTTTTTTCTCGAAAAGACCAAGAGCCTCTTCATCCGCTATGGATGAAGTCCACGCCGAAGAGCAGAACTGGGATGATCAAGTTCTTAAACAGTCAACTTAGTCTTCCGAGGGCGAACTCTGTTAGTCAATTGCCTTTCAACATCATCATTATCATCTTCTGACCCACATGATTCACTAAAGGAATCGCGTGGGTTGGGAGGAGTTATTCTGCGTTTGATTTCGGTACAGATGATGTTTGTACTGTTTAGACGAAGTCCTTTACTACCTCGAAGTTATAGCTGCCTACATTGACGTGGGGACCGAGTCGTCGATATTGTGCGTCCTTTCTTGATGACAGTATTTAATTGTGTTGACCTCTCTTACTGCCAGACCCACTTTAGCCGCTTCCGTTTCACTGCCAGCAAACGCCTCATTGATGGCTCGCTGTGTTTGGCTAATCCCGTCAATGTCATCCGAGTATGCTAACAGTTTTACGGACTTTTGGAAGATCGTGCGTCTTGAGTTAGCGTGTGAGTTCTGCACGATCTTCTCAAGAATAATGTTGAAAAAGTCACATGGCAGCGCGTCGCCTTGTCTAAAACCTTTTTTGACATTGAAGGTATCGGTGAGTTCGTTACCGACCTTGATGGAGCAGCGAAAATTCTCCATCGTCATCCTGCATAACCTGACGAGTTTGGCAGGAATGTCAAAACTGGACATGTCGTTGTATAGCTCGTCCCTATGCACGCTGTCATATGCGACATTGAAATTGACGTATAGGTGGTGGGTGTCGATATGCATTTCTTGGGTTTTTTTCCAGGATTTACCGTAGCGTGAAGATTTGATCGACGATGGACTTCCCCGTCGAATGGTTTCAGCCGCTCACACAAAACGGCAGAGATCGTATACGCAGTGCTAAGGAGACTTATCCCTCGGTAGTTTGCTCAGTTGGAGGTGTCTTCTTTCTTGTGAATCGGTCAAGCGATACTGAGTCATCGGGCATGCTTTCTTCCACTTTTCTCCAGTTGCCTTGAAGTGCTCTGCATTTCACCCCCCAGATCTGGAATTCCTCTCTGTCATCGTCCATGAATAAAGAAACGCATTTGTTAAAAGGCCATCATATGAATGGATTTCTAAACAGCCTTAATGTGCTAATAAATGTGATTTTAGATATGTACTGATCACATATTCTCTCCTCCTATTTCAAGTAAATGTGAGTTTAATTGAGTCAAATCCTGCATGCAGTTTGAAATCTGCATTTGGAATGCCTTGTGTATTTAAAATCTTCTTATTTCTTCCTTTAGCTTCAAAATCCCTAGCTGCCCCCCCCCCCCCCCCCCCCACCCCCTGAAGATATTCTGATGACAGTACCATGAGCATTTCACTCGTTTTCGCCCCTTGTATCTTCCTTATGCAATTCGCCTCATATAACAATCCGTGAAAAAAACGTGAAATTAAATGCAAATCGGCTCGAATAAACAAAAGAGTAATGTCTCATAAAAATCCATTCCGCTGAACTGTCTAATGGTAAAACTTAAGATAAGCCCGGAGCGACGGAGCTGCCAGAAGAACCCGAAGAGGATGCTGATGCACAACAACAATCGCTTTATCTAAACGTACACAAGAAATCCATTAAAAACAATGAATTACTGATTGCTGGCAGTAAATTCTGAAATTAGCAAATTGTTTTTAAAATAGAAAGAAATTTATCGAAGCGCCGCGCCGCGCGGTTGCATATAAAGTTCATATGGTAATTTAGTTTTTGAAACTTTTCGAATGGAAATTTTGTGTGATACTGTCGTGTGGCTAATGGACTGCTATGTGACAAGCTCCATGTTGAATTCTCAAAGCAGCAGAAGTGAGCTAATAAGATTTATTATTTAGTCAGAATTTGATTCATCAGCAGATTACCTGGAAGTCGATGTTAGATGAATTTTGGGCTGTTGGGAATGAACTGGTTAGGCTTAACAGATGAACATTAGCTTACATTCCTCGCGTTGAAAAGGGGTATCGAGTTGACACGCGAGTCGAACCGGTTTGATCACAGAGTTCTTCGTTTTGAAATATTTATAAAGTCACCTAAACAAACAACACACAATTCAGTTACATTCAAATGATGTGAACAAATAATTTAAAGCACAGTAAGTAAATCGTACGTTCATGGTGAGCGTATTTGAGCGCTCTAATATACACAGCCCATACCAAACCCGCAACAGTAAAGCTACCCAATTGCCTCTCTCTTAGATCAATAAAACCGAATTCCAATATGAATATCTTAAAGAACACAGCAATCAACAATCGTTTGTGCTCCGTTTCACGCAAACACACAATCAATCGTGATACTTATCCCCTTAATCGAATCTACTGTGAAAGCGCTTTCAATCAAACATCAAACGCAAAGAACTAAAATGGCAGCTTGACATAGACCGCAATTATCACTTACCTGCCAGCCACAGTCTGTCAGCTTATTTGGGCGCATGTCGAAAGTTATTTCCTTCAAGAACTGACAGCCAAAAAAAAAAACCTCTTAATCCCGAACCTCTTTCGTTCGTTCCATTATGAAGCATTAATAAGACATCCCCACACAATTTGTTAGCAAATTCAGTGGAAAACCGCTTTTGCATTAAAAATAACCCTGCCCTCTGAGACGAACTTCTCTAGACTATTTTTTTTTCCTGTTGGCTTTGTTTTTTGTTATTTGAGGTTGAACTCGCAGCGAACAATAATTAGTAGAACTAATTAGTTTAATGGGTTTTATTCGGCGGTGACCGCGGTTGATGGAAGTTGGAGCATAAAGTGGAAATCCTTCCAAATCATTTATTGAATCACGACCTCACCGCTGAGAGGTGAGTGGACTTATGTACTAAGCGTGACACACTCAGCGGCTTTGGTTCGAAGAAAAAACACTCTTCAGAATTCAACTACAGTAAAAGCATGAAAAGTCCACAACAACTGAGTTATTGGTTATGAAATTATGTAGGGAGAGTGAAGCGAGAGATCAGTATGTAATCGCTTAAAACATCTTATCTGAGTAAATTTTCAATTTAATTTTGGTGTTTTCTTGTGTACTTAGTGTATTAAGCTTTGTTCAGGCGATGACAGATAGATAGATAGATTGGATTTTAATTATTTCGAATAATGTTCCTTTGACAAAAATTCAACAAAATCAAAATCAGCATGACTTTGCCGTCTGCCGAATTGACTATGGTTTATTATATACAACTAAAAATTTTTAGCTCTCTATGTGGAATAATACAAATATCAAAATTTCCCTGTTAGGATATTATCTCTGTATTTTAGTGATATTTTGCAGTATTTAACTCTAGAACGGTAAACATCGTCTGTGAGTGAAGCAATTTTTTTTTTTTGCGATATTTTCCAATCGCTTACTCGTATCAAAGTGTGCCTTAGTGCCAACTCAGCTGAGTGTTACGGGCTACGGGCTTGTGCGCAAACGTGCTGTATTTTTCTCCGTTGATTTGCCGACATATAGATAAGTGTCGCGCCTGTGAGGCGAAGTTTACCAATAAAGGTAATTTTTTTGAACATATACGCCTGTGCAAATGTTTGTTTTATACTAAAAACTACAGTTGTTTTTTTTACTAAAAACTACAGTTTGCATGAACGTTTTATAGTTTTGTACGTTGTCTACTTCTGAAGCGCTTCTAAGGAAATGGCTGGAGGAGAAATCACTAGATGGAAGTGAACTTGAAGACGATTTAGGATTAGATTTTGATTCAGATGATAGTGAAGCTGACCCCACTATGTCGCTGATTTAGACGAGGACATCGAGAATATAATTATCTAATCAAAATGATGTCAATGCACAATCCATACCAACACATGCTCAGGAAGCTGAAGGCTCGTCGAAACATGCTTCTGAGAATTTGGTAATCAAGCCACCGGCTTCGGTTATGAGGGGTAAAAACAAATATATTTGGTCTTCCGAACCCTCTTTCAAAAAAAGTATCGAAAAGAACTCCCTCAAGAAACGTAGTCCATATTATGTTAGGGCCAAAAGGAGAAGCCAAGAGTATTGTAGATCCTTCGAAGTGTTTTGAACTGTTTTTCACTTCGAAATTAATGGATGAAGTACTTTTGCATATCAATGAATTCATTGACCTATCAGCTACTAAGTATAAAAGAATCAGAATACCACTACATCGCAGGTCACAATAGAAGAGCTTCGGGCCCTCCTTAGCATATTTATCTTGAGCGGTGCATTGAAAAATAATCACTTGGCTACTGATGAACTATTTGATCCTACAAATTGTGGATCCCAAAATTTAGCTGCAATGAGCTGTAAACGTTTTGAATTCCTTGTCAAGTGTCTGCATTTCGATGATCATAATACTCGAGACGAAAGAAAAAAAAACTGATAGGTTTGCGCCTATCCGATATATTTGGGAAATTTTTATCAAACAGTGTAGAGATCTTTATAAACCAGGCTCGGACGTAACAATTGATGAACAACTTTTGGGATTCAAGGGACGTTGTCCATTCCGTATGTATATTCCCAATAAACCGGCAAAATATGAATAAACAATATATAAAGATTGTTTTATTATGCGATGTTAGATCGAAATATATGATAGATGCTTCACCGTATTTGGGAAAAAACGCCGGTTCAATTATTATTATTGTAAGCTGCTTACAAAGACTATACACGGGACAAATCGCAATTTAACTTGCGATAACTGGTTTACTTCGATACCGCTAGCTGAGCGATTGCTTCAATCACCTTACAACCTTACTCTTAATGGAACACTTCGCAATAATAAACCAGAAATTCCAGAAGAGTTCAAGCATAATTCATCACGATCTGTTGGGACATCTCTTTTTGGATTCAACGGAAATCTCACTCTAGTAAGCTATGAGCCAAAGACTCAGAAAACTGTTCTTTTGCTGTCTACGATGCACGAGCCAATAAGAATTCAATCATATAATGAAACAAAAGGTGCTGTAGATACGTTTGACCAGATGTGTGGTCACACAACTTGTAACCGTAAAACCAAACGTTGGCCACTTTGCTTATTCTATGGAATGTTGAATCCAATGGCGAAGTTTTAAGAATAAAGCCAATATCTAGAAGAGAATACCTCAAAAAATTGAGCAAGGACCTTTGTTCCGACTGGTGTTCCATCCGTTTGCAAGAAAGGCCACCTATGCAATTTTGTCTCAAAAATGATTAACAATGAAGTTTTTTTTGTTTATTTTTATAACCGAACATATAATAAAACACATATAACAATAACGTTTTTGTTTATGTTTCAATATTTGTTTGATTTTTAACAGTGAAATGTGGGCTTTTTTTGTATAAGTCGCCTCACAAGCGAAGTTCACCAATAAAATATGTTTAATATGGTAAACATATTAATATGGTAAAAAAATATGTTTACCATTATAGGGTTAAACAACTTACTTACGTCCATTTCGTTTAGGAGCGATAGGATTTCTTGTTCCGGTAAGTAGTTCTTTCCAAAAAAGGATTTCCTAGTTTCCCCTAGGATCGGACACTTGCCTAGGAAATGTATGATATCTTCCCTCTCTTCCAAATTACACATACTGCAGAGTATAGGGAGATCTTCTAATAGAGAAAAGATAGGTACAAAATTTAGTTTTAGAAGTTCACCCCTAAGTTTAAGCATCACAGAAATT
The DNA here is from genome assembly GCA_964034865.1 of Eristalis intricaria. Taxonomy (NCBI): domain Eukaryota; kingdom Metazoa; phylum Arthropoda; class Insecta; order Diptera; family Syrphidae; genus Eristalis; species Eristalis intricaria. The sequence continues at coordinate 14,052,011 of OZ035877.1, forward strand.
TCCTGGATGCAATGGATATCTTTAAAATAATTTCGACTCCCCAGTTTGTGGTTGAGGCGGCTGTATGTAATGCGATGTATTGATCCGGCCGATTTTTCTAAAAACTGTATTCTTGCCTGATCGTCGACCTGCTTCACTAATTGGCATAGTGGGTTACTCCAATTACCACCATCTGCGTTCAGTACTACTAAACATTCACCAGCTAATTTAATCCACTCCTTGAACCATGAAGTTTTATTTCGAACGGTTTGCAGCGACACTATCTTTGGGAGTCTGTTGTATAGCATTATCGTCTCGGATACAGCTTTGTATAATTTAAACTCACTGCTGTGATCGATATTAGGATTGTTGAAACATTTCTTCCAGGCTACACTGATGGCATTTTTAGCCTTTGTAATTCTGTCGTTCAGATGCCTTTATATTTAAATTGCTTATAAGCAAGATTCCTAGATACTTATACTCTTTGACGACCTCTAGGTTTATCCCTCTCACAGGCGTTTGAGATATACAGTGAATCCAGGGGAGTTGGCCACTTTTTTAAGTTGGCCACCTTTCTAAGTTGATCATCTCTCAAGTTGGACTAAATATTGGTGCAGACGAAGAAAATTTCATACAAAATATTGAAAAACACCTGTATGTGTTGAAAACCTGTCTATCTACATACATTTCTCTTTTTTTGTCTCCGCACTCATGGAAAAAAAGCGAAAATCGTACTAAAGGAATTTCAGGCAGGGTTTAGGGCAGGCTATTCTACTGCGGACCATATTTTTGTTCTGAGAAGTGTTGCGGAATCCTTTCTACAACGAAGCAAAAAATTGTACGCCTTCTTCGTGGAATTTAAGGCAGCATTCGGCACCGTGAACTAAAATGCTCTGTTTTATAAGCTCTACAGAGAGTTTGTAGATATATTATTTTGCCTGGTGGGGTACATTTTCCAGGGACCCTCATTAAGGCTCTGCTATTTGCGGATGACATCGTCATGCTAGCTAGCTCCCCAGAATCTCTACACCTTATGCTAAACAAAAAACAACTACATAATACTGTCAGCTAACCTGTAATAATACTATACAGTCAGCTGACTTTTGATCCTGGAAGGACAGAAGTCTAATATCCCCTTGATGCCATCCGAAAACAAAGGCGACGGGTGTCACACTGCCATTTTTGGCAATCAGGCTGAGGTATTTTAGATTTATGCCTCGCTCTATCGTCCTCCAATTGGCGGAAGAGATGCTGCAGTCATCATCATTCCTGTCAATGACGGCGTAAGAGAGATCTCCTTTTAGGATCTCGCTATACGGCCCTTGTGGCTCATTGGTGCATAACCTCTTCGAGAGGTTGATTCCACCGATCTAGCCCGTTTAAACGTAAAGTCCTTAGCGGCTGTTCCCTCGCCCAGGTCCTGAACTACTTTTATAGCCCAGGCCATGGACCTTTTCTTCGACTCGGAGAGTTTCTCCTGAGGGATGCCTTTCAGACGCTGTAGAACCCTAGAGGCAGGGAGCAGATCCTTATGCTTTTTTGTGACGGCCTAATGACCTTCGAGAGCTGAGCTACTCTCCGCATTGGATGGCGATTTGGTCTGCTTTTAATAAAGCGCTCCATGCGGCCTTTGGAAGTACTAGGAAGTACTGCGGAACTGGCCGCTTTCCTAGACCCCGGCACTTCAGGAGCTTTGTTAAGACCCACACGGGCACTGGGTTTTTGGTTCCCTGTCGGTGAGGTAGCACTGGTCTCTTTGATTTTTTTCCGGGCGGGGGGGGAGGGGGGTTGGATTAAAAGACATTTGATAATGGTCCCACGAGTAGCGGGGAAAGGAGAGGTCAGGCTAGGCAGAGATCCGCAATTAGCCTGGAGGTTCGCCACGTGACTCCGGCACAAACTAAAAGAGTATTGCTATCTTTAGAAACTGATGGTTAATCGGTATATATCCAAAATTTTGATCCTTAAGAATGGGGGTGGAAGGAACGCAGCAAACGAAAAGTGGAGCTTCAATGGTGAATACATAGAAGTAGTCAAAAAATATATCTATCTGGGAGTATACTTTACAAAAAATCGAAGTATGGAGAAACAGCTAAAGGAACAACTTTCAAGAGCAAAGACTGCTCTAAGATGCACCTAAAAGATGCTCCTCCAACAAAAACATAGCACTTAGTTGGAAATTTAAAGCTTTGAGACTACACTTGAAACTACTCTTCCGTACGCTGCGCCTGTGTGGAGCCATGTAAAATATGATACGGTGGAAAAACTGTTCAGATTTTACGTTAAAAGACTTTTCGCTTACCGCAGTCAATGCCTAATTATATAATTACGCTAGAGACAGAATTGCCCCCACTTTATATTAAAATTATGTACGCGTCTGCCCGAAAAAGCTGCCTTGAAGATTATACAGAATAAGACCTGTTGATTTAGCAAATGGGTGGTACCGGCTGAAGAATGCTATTTTAAACTCAACCTACAAGCCTCGATCTGGAAGAAAACTCTCTACGAGATCGCCAAAGTAGAGGAGAAATGTTGAGAAGGATTCGTTAACAGTGCCTCGGGATCTTTACACAGGTCAGTCTATAGTAGACTGAACTACAACATAGCAGAAAAGAACTATTTTCAAGTTGAAAACAGTGTTGACAAAATTTCGCTAATGGTGTGAGCTTCAAGTGAACTACTTGTGCTGAACTATTTACCACATAGCGATATATACAGTTAAAGTGTAAGAGAGAATTGGCTTCATTTTATTGGCATTTGTCATATTTTTCGGGAAATAAGAAGAATTGTTTTCGACCGCGCCTTTATAGATGAAGCTCTGATTATTTCACTTCTAAATGAAGCTTACGTTGCAAATATTTCACAGTATTGTTAACTTAGATTAGCATGCAAGGAAGGAATAAGAAATGGAAGTTTTTAAACAAAAGATCAATTGTTTTTCAATTAAATATACTTTTAAATTGCTTCGTAAATTGTAAAAATAATAAACCATAAAAGATTATGGTGTAAATATGGATTGAGAAAACTGCATAAGATAAAACATTTGGATGCACATGCTCTGTGGCGCAGCAAATTTAGGAAGATGAACAATACAAAGCACAACTTTTGGTTGGCTGTAAAGGCTGTAAAGGGTGAAGTGTTTTAAACTTCACAAAGTTAAAAAAATGATTACGAGTCGAGAAAAATTTAAAAGAAGCATTTTAAAACTGCTTTTGAATTGAAAAAAAATATTGCAGAAAATGGTTCAACTTAAAATTTATTTATTAACATCCGAAATCGTACAGCCTTGTGGGTCGGCCAGAAAAGTAAGCACAGCGAGTTGCCACACTTAGACAGATTTCACCGTATCACAATATTGTTAGATCTGTCAGTTGGATTTCCACTTTAAATCGTAGAAAATTGTTTGCGTTTCAATTTCTTTTACTTTCATTTTTCATTTCTAATGAATTATTTTGTAAAATTTTGCATACACTTCCGATTTTGTCATATTTCGCTTGGCCTATTGTGATCTATCGAAACCGCACCTATGTTGGCCATTAGTTTATAATTAACATAAGTCCATTGTGGACTTGTGGCCTGTGGACTTGTGGCCTGTGAACTTGTGGCCTGTGGACTTATCACGGTCAGGGGTTCAGGAAGTCAGCACACAGGCCACAAGTCCACAGGCCATAAGTCCAAAATGGAAATACCCTTTACAAAACGTTATTATAATAAAAATAGATATCAGAATGAATTCATCGTATATGTGTGGCATCTCTGAGTCTCTCACTTACTACAGTGTCATCAAGAAGACATTTTCATGTGGCTCTGTGTTCACATAATTTTGTTTTACTGTCGTTGCTAGTCACTTTTAAACCCAGCATTATGGGTTATTTTGTGAAAATTGCCTTATGTCACCACTAATCCATTACAGAAATTAATTTCGAAACACGTTACGAGTTGTCAAATGTCTTTCCACTCCCACAAACTTCATAGCAATCCGTCACATCCAGACGTCAGAGCAAAAGCGTCCGACACCATTCATGAACACAACACCATGATGGATCTGTGTAGAGTGGATACAGACATCCATCCACACATGTGCATCTATGCACTTGTGTAATGTCTTCAGATTTTTGAAGGTAAAATCTGATCTAACTAATGGGCCTGCGTCAGGAAGCGTCGAGTCCTTGTGGATGAATAAGTAACAATTTCATTATTCACTGGGAATTTGTGTGTGCAACTCACCAGTGTGGCTGACATCTGACATAGTACTAGTACACTCTGGCTTGGGTCAAAGTACAACAGCGATTATCAACTTCCTGCTGGGCTGCAGAGAGAGTGGACAGCGCCATTGGGGCTTCCTCTTCTTTCGTCTTACAATGAGATGACAATTTGTTCAGCAACAAGAAAAGACTAATGTCCTTTGGATTTCACAAAATACAAGGGCAGGACCTTCCTTCCTCTCTGACATCTATACAAACACACACTTTTATTCTTTCAAACTGCTCCATCGCATCGTAGGGACGATAAATATTATCCTTGCGTGAGGGAGGGAGTGGAAGAGCGAAGAGATGAGTCTCAAATCAGGAACTCTTGTCACGTGAACATACAAGGGTTGGACAAGATCTCATAAATCATTCAATGGTTCCAGGTCCTTTCCGACCAAAACAAATGTGCTAAATGTGTTTTGTCCAACACATAAACGGGAAAGGAGGGAGGTGTCCTCTCTGCCGAACTGTGTAAAGGCGACACAACATGCCGTTGTGTTTCCTTTATTAAAGACTGGGGGACCGGACCGGTCAGATGAGGGCCAAGTGACCTTTTATTGATCCTGATTTATTGGGAGTTCTGAAAATGTGTTTCGTTCGCCTTTTGGCGCTATACGCCATTGATTATGACTTAAGAGTAACAGCTCTGCCAAAACGTGCTTGAAATATGTATCAAAAGAAATTAAACTTAAGGTGCCCTTCTAAGGACCGCGTGCGTTTGTTTGTTCGTCCGTCCGTTCGTTCGTTTGTTGTGCTACTCAACGGGGTGCGTTACGACGTTACGGTCGAACCACAATCGTACATCACATGTTATAGGTTCATAAATTCGTCGATATATCATTTTGCCTTGCGCCCCCACCAGACGGGAGTTCCTACATATGCCCAGTGCGTGCGGACGTGTATGCGAACTCCTCAATGCTGTGGGGGGTGAGGGAGTCTGTTATTATTTGTTGCGGGTGGATGGTTGGCCAAGAATGGTTCTGGTAACAAAAGAAAAATTATATACACTTTTATTTTTGACAGCGATCTCGAAAGGATGGATTATCATGTGGGATTTATGAGGTCAGTCGGATGTGGGTGCACGCTTGTGTGTGCCTGCTGTTGGTGTTAGGGCAGCGGCAGAGTTGGAATTAATGACTTTTGGGTCCAATGGATATCTATGAACCATTGGGGGGGAGGAAACAAGTTATTGCGGTCATTAAATTGCGGTTGAGATAACTGAATTGAAATTATTTGGCACTTAGGGGAGGCAGCAAAAGTTTTATCGAAATGATTTACACCCTGTGCCACGAACGATATGCTTGGGCTGTAAATAATACGTCGTTGGTAGTAAATTCAACATGTTAACAGATCCCCGAGTTTAAGAGCTTGGAAACTGATACCGACCAGAAAATGGGTACCGCCATGTCGATGCCATCTTATCTTATCTGAACAAATTTTCGTTTCATTTCCGCTGCTCGCCTTTTGGGGAATTCAAATTTTCCAATGAATCACCTGTCCAGATTCACAAATCAACCTAAACTGAAACAGCAAATATTTACCGACTCGGTGCTTCATCCAATAAAACCGCCATAAAATGAAGGGAGAGAGAGAGCAAAAAATAAAAGACGGACATAAAAATCTGACAGTGCTGTTGGCGTCGAATTCACCTTTTATCCTCTGCCATCTGTCTGTCATTATCCGCATCGGAGCCGATAAGTGACTTCTGTCGCACAGTCTATATGTCACACGACGATGTATCCTGCTCACAGTACAGCAGTGAAACCTCAAATTAATATCGTAAAAGCATAACATTCGTTTCGACGAAAGGCAGAAGGAAAGGCTCTCTGAATTGGCAGAAACAGGCGAGTCCCTGGTGATCTCATTAAAAACCCAGCTGAAGTAATTTTCAACTTAAGTGTCCTTTTTATGTTGGATTATTTATTGCGCCATCACTCACTCTCGCATCCATTCATCGTTTCTCCGAGTCGAGAGTAGATATCCTTTTTGTATACTGTTTCACACTGCTCATTGTGTTTTTATTATCCACCAGGGGTTGCCAAAGGAGCAATATTTTTTAATCCTGCCACAGTGTTGTTGCAGCCCTCTGTACATTTACGTGTATGTGTGTATGTATGTTTGCTTGATTTCAAGGCGCACACGTAAATTTATGGATCTCCTGTACAAAAATAATACGTAAGTGAAAAAATGTTATTGCATGGCAATTTATTATCAAAAAAAAAGAAACAGGAGACAATCCGCACAGAAGGACAAGGGAGGGAGGTAGAAGGATAACGAGTATCAGAGTACGCGCGGAACATTTGCAGGACCTCTAGAGGTTTGAATCTGAAACGAATGGTACACCTCTGGGGACGTATCTGGGTCATAAATTAACATTCGTCGTGTATATTCGCATAATGGATGGCGATTTCTGTTTCCCTCTGTGTGCACATTGAAACGTTATTATCCTTGAAATATGTGCTTTGCAATAAATTTATACTAGCACTGCGCTGCAAGGATGCAGTTGATTTGTTGAGCTATTGTTGTTTTTTTTTGTTTGGCACAGCGTACGGATTGCGTGGCTAATACAATTCATTTTGATTTGTTCCCTTACCTTGAAATAATAAAATTATCACGCAATAAAACTAACATGGCAGGGGGTGTTAAATTGATTGTATGCACATAAAATTAATTGAATAGTTAAGAATTGTAACCGTTGTTATTGTGTGTTAATAACAAAAATGCCTGGCCTGCAAACAAATGTTTGGCCAGGAACAGGCATAGGTGCAAAATATAGTAAAAATGTACAATAATATGGGTGGCGCTACAGCTCATAGAGGGGCAGGGTCTACCTACAGCAACCATTTATGTTGTGCGTGCTATTGTTTCCTCCCGAGTGGAAGGAACCTAAAGATTTATGCCGACTCCGAACAATCAACTTTGAGAAGCTTTTTCTGGACAGTAAACAAGTAAGTAGGGTAACGGCACTAGTGGTCGGCCCCTCTTTAATGGTAGTCCACTTTTACCCTTTTCGTTCTGTAATATAAGAACCGTTAGACATTGTTCGAAAGTGTCGGCGCTGATGCAAGCAGGAACATATCCTCCATCTGACAAAAAATTTAATAATATTATGTAATTACTTCAGCTGGTAGATACATACACATCAGTCAGGGTACATATTCAAAAATGTGGCTATTTTCTATTTTTTGCTTAGAGGTGCGTGTTTACAAGAATGTAAGTTTTTGCTATAATTTATTTCAAAAATAACACTTTAATGATTGGGCATAGTTGTTAAAAGCATAAACTATATTTATTAAGTGGTGCAAAGTTGAAAAAATGTTAATACAAAAAAAAATGTTAATGGTTGGCTTTCTTTGTTACTTCAAGTTTCAGCCGTTGGGCGTTAATGGCTGAGCACTGTTTTCATGAACTTATATGTGATGATGTCCTAAAAATAGAGGGTATGATTCATGTCCTCCGTGTTTCCACCTCAAATACACTTTCTTGAAAGAACCGAAACCTGCATAACAGATGCATCAAACTCAGGTTTTGACTGCCAATCTTGTCCAATTTATTATTTTATATTGAATTTGTTGTTGTTTTGTTTTTAAACATTATTAATCTCTTAAGTTATTAGCATTAATTTACTTTAAGGTCAGTGACAATTATTTACTATTATTATGTAATACCTATTACTATTACCCATCAAGCCATGGTCGAATTAATAAGGTACGCTCTGCCTATGCTATGATACCAGCTGGATGTTTGAACGAACTGTTGCCAACTTAGTGCCTTTTTCATTAACATTTTTACTTCGTTATCAAAAATGTTTTGCCAATAAATAGAACCTTAAGTTTTATCATTGAATGTGTTATATTTATTTATTGATATTTTGGCAGTTTCTAAGAACCGGTATATATAGTATCTGATGATGAGATTTTGTTTCCGTATTAATTTTTTCTTGAACACATATAAGGTAGTAGGTAATTTATATCACAGGTAGTAGGTTATATAAATTACCTACTACCTGTACACTCCCATGCATCCGTGTGGCACATAGTGGAATGGGAAATTAGGATTAAAGCAAAATATACGTTTCATGTATGTAAGTCTAATTTTGCTATATTTGGGGGCACTTGTATATAAAATTTTGTTATTTTTCCATACCCTGCGTAGATAAATACAGTACCGGACAAAAGTAAAGCACCCAGTATAAGCAAACTGAGTATTTTTAGAGTACTGTTCTTGTATGGGATGACAGAAAGAAGTGGCGAAACTGAAATTTTTGTACACCCCATAACTAGGACAATAAAAAACTACCTCCTTTTTGACATTTTATGTATATTATCCTACGATTTTAAGAGACTATTTTAAAAGAAGCCTCGATTTAGAATCGGATGAAAATCATTTGTGAATGCTGGTGAAAAGCCAAAATATTTGAAATTGCCAAAATATTGGAAACATGAACGGTTGAACAATTCGTAAAGAGGAATGTATGACAACTTTGTACCGGACGACAGTGTGCCATAGAGCAGATTTTTAAGAAAAACCTCTAAAAAGGTATTTTTTTTCTACCTTTTGTAAACAACTTTTCTCCTTTGTTTTTCTTTTAATACAATTTAATCTTTTTTGCAAGAACATAAGTTCTAATTTGATTCTCGAAAAGGTGAATAGTTTGAAAAAATTAACGGAGCTTGTTTTTTATCTGTTTACTTCTCTAAGTTTCTACTGTTGTTTGAAAAAGAATTATATCAAAGGACACAAATCGACAACATTCTGAACTGTATGTGAACAATCACTTCCGATCCTAAGAATCCGTTTAGAGAAACAAATTAATTTGAAGTTAACAAACTGCACCAAACAACTTCTCTACGTACGTGTCCCCACAAAGTTTTATATCTCAGGTAAGCATTTTCTTCGTACCATTTGGTCTTACCAATGTTTGCTATGAAGTTCTTATAGAGAATGCCTTTTTCATAGTTAGGGTTGGCGGTAGATTGTCTGTCTGATCATAACGTCTTTTTCCACCGTACTTGAATAGACGGCTGCCTCTGGTGTTTGTCAATCCAAAAACTCTAAGCTGATAGCAACTCCGCTGCTACAGAATACGTGTTTAGCGATCCTACGAGTATGTCAATATCACCATCATGATCATCTTCTGACCGGCATGATCCACTAAAGGGGTCGTAAGTAAACCATGCACAAGAGGTCTCCAGACAACTCGATCCTCCGCCACCGGCTCTAACTCATAAGGAGCCCTGGGTCTGCCAAGCTGTCGCCTACCTGAGGGAACCGCATTCAACGCTCGCCTCAGAAGTCGTGATAATAGGGACATTCGTGCCACGTGACCAAAAAATAGCATAGCCCTTTCCGTTCGAAGAAGCATCTGCTAAACGTTGAGTTGCTCGTGTCACCCTATCCCGGCGAGTAATTCCCACAACAGCACGAAGAAACCTCATTTCACTAGCTCGTATGCGCGATCTTATTCTTTCCGCCTGTACCCAAATTTCATGACCATAGATGAGAGTTGGAACAAATACTGAGTTGAAAACTGCTAACTTGGCTTTCGCACTAATCTGGGCGTTCCTGATTACAGATCTTCCAAGTAATGCTTACAGATCTTCCAATCCTACAGGAAAGCTCAGAATTACTCCTACCACCACTCGTCAAGTGGACCTTGAGATACATTAACCTCTCCACTTGATTCAATAGGAGTAATACATGTAGAGTGCATTAATGTCGATACAATTTCATAAAACTGAACATGTTATTGAGTAGTAGTAGTAGTTGCAAACTTTATTGATCATAACATAATTTTAAATTTATAATTGTATAACCTAAGTTTAATATAGTTTGGCCGTTTACCAGATTGACATTTTATGAGCTCAACTATTAAACAATTTACGTTTGATCAAAAATTTCCATCTATTATGCGTTTTCTGTAACTCAACGCAGTTTGTATAATATTCCCCAACTTAATTTTCCATTAAAAATGTCCAGGACTTCATTAAATTCCATCGAAGCTACTCCAAAATAACTCGCTCGTATCTCATTTAGGATTAGACATGGCAATGAAGTGGTATATATCTTCTATTTCCTTTCGATTACAAGGGTCGCATAGAATTGGCAAGTTTGGTCGATGTCTGGACAGGTCTGGACAATTTTCAGTTTATAATTATATTATGGTAATATTCTGGCCGTCATCTTTCTTTGTATGTATACAAAAATGTTATGTTGGTTTGTGTACGCCTGAAGAACTCGAAACATTTTACAGCGATTGAGCTCAAATTTTGACACACGTTACAGGAAAAGCAGTACAAAAATGTAAACTCATTGTTATGGATAACATACACAAATTGCTACTGGCTCGTGATCGCTCGTTGCGAGACTTGCGTGGAACCTTTCAGCCATTCGAGAATGCATTGACATTGGTCGTAGGAGATTTTAGGAAAACACTTCCAGTAATTTCTCTCACCGGCAGTTCCAAAATGAAAGTGGGGCTTCTCTGTGAACTCTTCGAAAGTCCCCGAAATTATGAGGCAAATGAAATGCCTATTAGGCCTAAGTGGCTGCGATAAACGGAAGACAGACGGAAGGACCGCAATGTTAAGCCTCGAAAGTTGTCAGGCTGTGCAGGGTTAACGTTAGTAAGTAAGTAAGTAATTTTATTAATAAAAATTATTATATAAAACCAATAAGCATGGCTTTGCCGTCTGTCATATTGACAATTATTACGTTACTAAACATTGCGTCTAATTTCTTTTGAGGTATATATATATAATTTAAGTGTATTTCTCTATCAATTTAGCAATTTTGAAAAGATTCTGTTAATATACTTTCCCTATATTTTAAAAAAAATGCACGGTATTTAAATAGCCTTATTACATTAATTTCATTGAGCAGTGATACTATTTCCATTTCAGGTAAGTAGTCTTTCTCAAAAACACTTCTTCTATTCTCATTCAAAATTGGACACCTGCCTATGAAGTGCATGACATCTTCTCTTTCATTTAGATTACACATGCCGCATAGTATCGGGAGGTCCTCCCTGTGGGGAATAAAATTAAGTTTTAGTAGTTCTCCACGCAGCTAAGCCCTAGCATGTTTGCCCTCGTCATAGATGATATTGTGGACCTGCTTCCTGGTGGGGTGGAATATGTGGGAATTCTCTTCAAAGTGCTTCTATTTGCAGACGACATTGTGCTGTTGGCAAAATCACCGAGTATCTTCAATTGATGATTAATAAACTATATGAGTACTGCGAACTATGGAGTCTATTCGTGAACTTACAAAAATCAAAGAAAATAATTTTCAATAGAGGAGGCGGTAGAACAGCGCGTAATGAGAAATGGCATTATAATAGAATAAATATAGAAGTTGTCAAAGAGTATAAATATCTAGGAATTTTATTAACTAGTAATTTTAATATGAAGAGACATCTCCAGGAAAAGCTCAACAAATCAAGGACTTGGAAGAGGTGCTTCAATAATTCGAACATCAACCATAGCCGTAAATTCAAGGTATTTGAAGCGGTTTCGGAGACGGTAATGTTGTACGCAGCGCAAGTGTGGGGACATAAAGCCTATGAGGAAGTGGAGACGTTGCAACGTTTTTTTATTAAAAGGATTTTCCATTTGATTACAATGACGACAAACTACATGCTTATGCTGGAAACAGGATCATCTCCTCTATTTGTAAAAACACTCAAGATGCAAGTCAATTACATACTGCGGGTAATGAAAATACCAGATAACCGATTTCCGAAAATAGTGGCTTTGCAAACAATTCGGAGAAAAACAGCGTGGTATAAAGAATGGTTGGAATTAGCGCATACATGTGGTATACAGTTGAACGTGGAAAGCCTGGACTGAGAAGATTCACTGCACCTATTAATAAAACAAGTCGATGAGGAGGCGAGAAAGAAATTTCTGGAGAAAGCAGGATCTTCAACGCATCGCAGTACGTACAACCGGCTCAATTACAACCTGGGGAGTAGAAATTATTTCAAAGATTCGAATAGTATCCGCGAAATATCAACTTTGATTTGATCAAAATTGATTTGTTGAGCTTTTCCTGGAGATGTCTCAAACATGCTAGGGCTTAGCGAACATCCTTGTCTTAACCCCGAATAAGTACGGAACCATGCTGATAGTTCCTCCCCATTCCACACAGCTGCCTTTGTGCTTTCGTAGAGATTTTGCAAGACCTTCCCGAATTTCGATGACATCCCCAATCCATACAGTTTATAAAACAAAGCGTTTCTGTTCACTGAATCGAACGCTGCTTGAAAATCTACGAAGAATGCATACAGCTTCTTATTCCGATTAATGTATGAACTGGCTATGCTGTTCAACACAAAGATGTGGTCGGTAGTTAAATAGCCGGATCTGAATCCTGCTTGAAACTCATTTACCAAGTGGTTGGTTTCTATCCAAGTGTTTAGCCGTTTTTGCAGTATTGAAGTGAAAATTTTATACGATGCGTTTAAGAAAGATATACCTCGATCGGTTTTTTAACGTTAGTAAAATGAAAAACGCTGTGCATATGCTGGGTACGGAGATATTAAAAAAAAGAGGTCCCAGAACTGGAGGAATCTCTAGCTAACCGTTATGCACGCATGCTGCTAATTATGGAAGACAAACTTTTGGATATAGCCAGTAATCAATAACTGTGTTCGGACACTGATAAAGAAGCGATCATCATGAACAGTCATCTTTAGTTAGTTTATGATATCCACATGCTTATAGGAGTCATTACTCATTGTCATTGAGATAATATTAATAATATAAAATGAGTGGCGCTATACGGCCTAGGTTCTCAGGAACCACTCGTGTTGTGCGCGCTATTGTTCTCTCTCGAGTAGATAGATCACGAGGATTAAGATCGCATCCCTCAAATTGGCGTTTGCAGAATATGCAGAAAAGAAGAAATAAAATCCGTTCGACAGGTGTCTGCGAGTGCCTAGTTCAAACAAAAGGAACTTCCTTATCGAAGTGCAATATACACCCGAGAATCACATATAGATCTGAAAGTTTCCAGGAATAAGGACCCTCTAATTATAGAAACTTATCATCGATTAAAGGCAGTCAGAACCGAACTCGTTAGTCTATGTACGGCCATAGCCCATATGCCTATCTACATAACTAAACTGAAATACCCAAATAACACGCTAGCATTGATGTCTGACGTTCACACACACACAAAATTGGTATCCCGTATATGTACATTTGGTATTCAGTTCTTTTAAGTCTTAATCATCTGCCCATCCCCATCAAAGATAAAAATATAATGTTTCAATATCTACATACACCAGCATCAAGTACCAATAATCGGAAATCCGGACAAACATATCGGTGTACCAAAAACGAAACAACATCCGGGATATAGCCACTAAATCCTTGAGTACATTATCAATTTTCTGCTCCATCAAATATGAAAGATCTTCCTGAACGTTTCCCCGGCGCGGCGTTGAGGGTGCGTCCGGACGCTCAGCCACCCCCATCGGATACACGAAGAAAATATACAACACGTACAACACAGAACAACATCGAGGAAACAATCGGAAATAAAAAAAAATACACGGCTGGCGAGCTCCACACCCACCAATGTTATTGAATCGAGGTCACATTCGTTAGATTTATTGCGAATATCTTGTCGACAGCCACCACCGCCAACGGAAGGAATAACAGCATCCAGCCACTACCACTTTGAGCTTCCCGGGGATTGATTATTCTGGTACATGTGCCGACGGCGGCGGCGGCACCAGGATTAAAAGCCGACAACCGAACAATCTCACTTCGTTTGGTGATGCCGCCAGGACACATGGCGGGTAACATATTTTCTGCATAAATGTTTTCAATTCCGTCAAGCACACATACCGCATTCATATGTGTGTTGTGTATGGCCCCACCCCCCGCAAGTAGGAAGTGTGAGAAAAAAACAGAGTATCTGTGCGTCTGAGGAGGGCGTGTGGGAGTGGAGTTGTTCCAGCGTTAAGCACATGCCATTAAATGAGCTGTCGGCAGCTTAATGTGGGGGAAGTAATAACGTCTTGATTTATTCCCAGTCAGTTCACCTACGTTACTCTGGGATCGGAGCAACTATCTCAACCCTCTTGGGAGCACATGAATGAAGGATATCGAATGTTCAATGTAATTGGTAAATGGTACAAAAAGATAAATTACCGCTTTATGGAGAAGTAATCTTTTGTTATCGCGTAAATTGATAAAATTTACGGCCCTCTATGTCGACGACGTCGTTGGTCGACAACTGTGGTTGCGATGGCGCGGCGACAGCGATGGTGGTGGTAGGATACCGCGGTGGGTGACTGGTGAATGGTGGCAATGACTTTATGTGCTGAACATGGTGATGGGTAAATTCATGGCAGTCGTTTGATCGTTTTTCTCCCATAAATTTACAGTGAGGTTTCAATAAGTGTAAAGCTGTGGGTAGTTCGTTAAAGTGAGTGCATTAATTTCCTTGTTTTGCGCTATGAGAACTCGTGAGTGGGAATGTCCTGAAATGAGTTTTTTCGAAATGCTTTTATTAGATCAATCATACAAATCAAGCAATCGATGTCACTTATTAACTTATTCGATCAGCCCTGATGGGTGCTAGATTGTTGATAGCAATCGTTGTATTAATCCAGCGAAAGAAAGTAACTGAGTCCAATGTAGGGCGCCATTAATTTTGAATTTTATATTTTTTTAAGTAGACGACGCAAAAGTGTCGAGGTGGTGATGCAGACTGATTTGATTGACAAAATGTCTACCGGATTCCAGAAGCTCCAATGAACATTGAAACCCTGTGATCTACTGTCCTGCAATGCACAGCATTGAAAGTTTCGAAGGAAATATGCTCTAATTGGAAGTGAATTATATTCTCCCGCGAATGCAGAGGTATATTGTATCTAAGGGTTGGAGTTAAGCAATAAGACGTAATACTTCTGATAGTACGTCTATTGTAGTGAACTTCTTAAATACCGCTGAAGTGAGTTTCTCCCTCATTCACATAAAATGCCCTCAGATGACTCATCCTCTTGTAGACAAAGCCTATCATTTTCAATTATCTATACATTTTTTTTGTTTAGCGTTGATATGGCTTCTCATGCAGGCACAAGCGTCTGCGCTTAGCCTCTATCAACGAACTTCCATTCTCCCCTCCACGTGGTGAAATCTGGGAGCCGAGCACCTTCGATCGAAGATGGGGTAACCAACCCCCGTGGGACGTCGTTGGCGGCTGCAGACGAGAGAGGGGGGAGAGTGTGCCTGTACCATGGCTCATCTATCTTTATGGATGGCGGCGGAGGAGCTGGAAACTGTCTGGCCAACGGCGACATCCGAAACTCCAGTCAGAAGGAGCTACATGGTGCGCAGTCCTTCTAGAGCTGCTTCGACATTTTCGGAGCACAGGTCTAGAAAGTTATTTCAAGGAAAGGTCGAGGCCTTGGAATTGAGATGGCGGCTGAAGATCCCTATAGTTTAAGGGACAACGGCGGCGCTCATAGCCTCAGCGAGGTTACCGACACCGGATAAGCCCCGACCCTCCGCCCGAGAGTTAAAGAATAGGGCCTGGCCTCACAGTTGAGGGTTGTACGTGAGGTTAACTCCCTCACCACGTAAAAATTGTATGGTTCAGAGACAACCAAATGCCTCGGATACGGACGGAATTAATGTTGACGACCCCAGCATAGGAAACAAGGACAACGATTTTCGGTTCTGCACGGGGAATATTAGGTCCTTTAACAGACCAACTGCAGCCAAAGAACTCGCGGAAGCCTTGGACTGCTACAAAGCAGACATTGCCCCAATCCAAGAAATGCGGTGGAATGGGCCGGGCAAAAAGAGGATGAGAAACTGCGACATCTACTACGGTGATTGCAACAGAGAGATGCGATTATTCGGATGTGGATTTGTTGTTCGAGGCAGACTTAGGCAAAAAGTCTTAAACTTTGTCTGTAAAAGCGAACACCTCATAACAATCCCCATCAAGGCTAAATTCGGTAACATCAGCCTGATTTGCGCCCACGCCCGGACAGAGGACAAAGATGACAACAGCAAGGATGACTTCTATGATCTCCTCAAAAGAACTTACGATCAGTGCCCCAGCTTCGACACCAAGATCGTTCTAGGAGATTTTAATGCAAAGCTGGGCAAGGAAGGCATCTTTGCCAAAGCCATCGGGAAACACAGCCTGCACGACACCACATCCGATAACTTTGTCAGGGGACGTAATCTATCTATAGCTAGCACGCGGTTCACACACCTCAACATCCATAAAGGGACCGTCAGCCAGATTGATCATGTTGCGATCGACAACTCGACACTCGACACGACAAAGCGACACTCCTCCAGCATTTTTGATGTCCAAACATTCCGAGGAGCCAAAATCGACTCGAACCATTTCCTTGTTGTAGCCAAGGTAAGAACTCGGATATCAAGAGATCAACGGAGGCGAGAAAGGACACGACGGTTTGACGTCGGAAAGCTGCAATCGCAACGAACTGCTAGGATCTTTGCTGATCGAGTCTCCCGGAATCTCTCTCTAAGTTCGTCGCCACCTGCGCAAACAATCGAAGAAGATTGGAGGCGTTGTCAAGAAGCCATCAAAGATGCTGCCGCTGATGTGCTGGGTTTTCCGACACCACCTAGAAAAAACCCATGGTTTGACAACGAGTGCAGGCTGGCACATGCAGCGAAGCTGGAAGACTACAAAGCAACGCTGCAACGAAAAACGAGAGCTGTTCGTGAGATCTACGAACAAAGACTAAGGGACGAAACCCAGCTTCTCAGGAGATAGAAGAAAGAGCACGAGAAGCGCGCGATCGAGGAGATAGAGATGCGCTATGGCAGGAACGTGGCCGAAAGTTTTACCAGAGGGTGAAACTGAGAATTTGGAAGAAGCCTAACAAAGTGCGGACGGACTGGACTGTCTGCTGAAATCTTTAAGGCAGCTGGAGATGATCTGGTTGGGCACAGGCACCAGCTCATATGGTCGGAGGAAAGCATGCTCGACGAGTGGAATCTCAGTATCGTTTGCCCGATCCACAAGAAAGGAGACCCATTTAACTGCGCCAACTATAGAGGGATAAGTCTCCTGAACATCGCTTACAAGATCTTCTCTGCCGTTTTGTGTACTCGCCTGAAGCCGTTTATAAGTAACCTGATAGTTCCATATCAGTGTGGCTTCAGGCCAGGCAAGTCCGCCATCGACCAGATTTTCTCACTACGGCAGATCCTGGAAAAGACCCAAGAAATGAAAACCGACACCACCACCTTTTTGTCGATTTCAAGGCCGCATATGACAGCGTGCATAGGAACGAGCTATACAACGCCATGTCTAGTTTTGACATTCCTGCCAAACTCATCAGGTCGTGCAGGATGACGATGGGGAAATCTCGCGGCTCCATCAAGGTCGGTAGCGAACTCACCTAGACATTCAATGTCAAAAAAAGTTTTAGACAAGGCGACGCGCTGTAATGTGACTTCTTTAACATCATCCTATAGAAGATGGTGCAAGACTCACACGCCAACACTAGGGGCACGATCTCCAGGAGTCCGTAAACCTGTTAGCATGAGCGGATGACATTGATGTGATTGGCAGAACACAGGGAGCCGTCAATGAGGCGTTTGCTGGCATTGGGCAAAACTTGTATATGTTGTCATCAAGAAAGGACACACAACATCGACGTCTTGGACAGAGCGTCACAATGGGCAGCTATAACTTCGAGGTAGTCAAGGGCTTCGTCTACCTCGGCTCCGCAGTAAATAGTACAAACAACTTCAGTACCGAGATCAAGCGCAAAGTAACTCTTGCTCACCGCCATTTAGAGCGTATGGACAACTTAGCTCCTGCCCGAAGAGTCTTCGACTCCGAACCCGTGGGACAACGTAACATTTACCTTAAATTTAATTAACGTAACAGAGGAAGCCCGCGTTTAAGGTGGCGCACCCAGGTGTAGAAGGACCTCAACCAACTTGGCGTGCGGCACTGGAGACAGCTAGCCAGAGACCGTGCTAGCCGGAGAGGCTTGTTGGTTGAGGCCCAGGTCCACCTCGGACTGTATATAATTTAGTCCGTAGTGGCCAGTGAGAAAGCTATTTAATAATCTTATCCTTTTATTGATGATGCAGGGTATTTCCTTATAGGAATACGGCCTTATTAATCGTTCGAAACAGCCCTCTTGACCTCATTTGCGGATTCTCCCTCTGTATCCAGGGACTCAACCGACCTTGACTTCGTTGTGTCTATCACGGGATTGTAGTGCATCTTGGCAACATTTAACCATTTTGAGTCCATTAGGTTGCATGGTAGTGCCTTAAGTGATGCCTGGCTGCACGAGAAGATTAAGATTCTAGCGCCCTTAATAACTTTGAGGACATTATTTCGAGAAGATTAAGATTCTAGCGCCCTTAATAACATTGAGGACATTGTGTATTGCGCATATTATTATATATATATATTGGCATTTATTTCGGCTAGGCACACTGTTGGACTCGACCCCGTAAGTACGGAAATCCTTGTGTTCGGTCCAAAGACTCGGGCCACAATCCCAGAGACCATGTTCGATCCGTTCGTGAACCATATCAGACTTCTAGAGTCTAGTGTTTGAATAACATTGGTCCTGTTCTCGCGGTCAACTATTTCAAACTTAAAAAACTTACCGCATTGATGCTGCCCGACCTTATCTTTTGGTGATTGAGTTACAAGGGAAGATCTTATGTTGTGTTCCAAATAATATCACGTTAATGTTCGAAAGTTAATTAATGAAAGATACCAGTGGCTCGAAGAAAAAGTTCTCAAATTTGAAATCATCTGACCCGTATGATCCACTAACGGCATCGCAGAGTAAGGCACACACGAGAGATCTCCGTGTAAATCGATCCACCGCGTTCAACTCTAACTCATCGGGAGTTATGCTGCTCTGGTTTGGGAGGGCCCCATTTGGAGCAAGTCCTGAATTGTGGCAGTTTGCGAGCGTCTGGTAGCCGGACTGTTCCGTTGGGACCTAGCCCGAATGAACAACGAGCAACCCGTCATTGGCCTCTGGAGCCGTTACGGGGATGGGGGCAAGTCACGCCATGCATGTCTGGCGCAGACTCAACTGCATTCCGAGGTTTCAAATGCGGTTTGATTCAAGCGGCAACCGATGCATACTGTTTAGTTTATATAGCAGAACGCAATAAACAAAAAAAATATTCGCAAGCAGTTGGAATATAATTGTTGAACAAAAAAATGTGTTCAAAGAGTGCGAGTTAAAGTGAGCATTTACTACACTTATCTTCTCTCATTTTATGGTCCAAATTTGAATAGCCTTTGGTAATACCAAATATAATATTTCGATCCTTCGTAGAGACGAAATATGAATACAAGTTTTAATGTTCATCCATGACCTTCCGTCATTCTATTCTTAGATATATATTTTCATCCCTTTGAAGTGGTTACGAACATTCTTAGTAGATAAGATAGTGACGATCGATGACAAGTATTGCATCGACGCTTCATCCTTAGATTAAGTGTTTGAAATTAATATTATATGTAGTTAGTTCGAAAATAAAGTTGAATGAGAGAGGACGTGTTTCGTTACTCACAACCCAGCGAACTCAACTGTGCTTTAATTTGCGTGCTCAAAATTGACCAGTGGGTATTTAGGGGTTAAAAATAAACTTTAACCTTAATGAAAACATTTATCTTTTTTATAAAATTCATGAACATATAAGAAATATTAAGAAATATGCTCTATTTTAATCAAGAAGAATGAATACCCTCGTTGCTTGAGTGTAACAATACCAAGTTTATTTTTATATTAAACTTTATTTAATTTATATAATTTTAATGTCAAATACCATTTAGGAAAATTATAATGTGTGAATCAATAAAACCTTATTTCTTAATTTTAAATAAATATCTTAAGTGATTTTTTAGCAACTTGTCCATTCCAAGCCAACATAAAAGGGCCAAGTTTTTTTTTTTCCAATTAGCTCGTGGATCGTAGCTAGCTTATGTTTTGTTGTATTTGTTCCATTCTGTGACGATTAATGCAATAAAGATCTCGGAAATTCGATGATGCACACAATTTATTGGTCGAAATTCACTAGAAATACTTTTCATTGTAATCTGATTTTCGTAATACAGTTCAAAAATTTAGAGACGTTGTTTTACAAAACAGCACTGAATCTACACATGTAAATGCGTGTTGCCCATTTTTATCGTACGCTCGTACACCGTTCAACTCAGCCGAATGGCAAGATACTTTGCAGCATTGCAAATGTAATTTCACTTAGATGTACACAATGTGCATATTTGCCAGCAATTGAAATGACAAAATTAGGTTACTTTACAACATATTTACAATTTTACGTAACCCCTGTAAAATTTTCTTACCCCTGATGGTCGTCGAATTTCGACAATGGACGAGCCTAGTAAGGAAAAAAGGACACCCTGATGCCACTTACGCGTTTTCCTTTTCGTGGGTAAGTGGAGATTTTCGACAAGACTCAGAAGTGTACGATTTTTACTCACTAAAACCGCGTCCCTGAATTTATTAAGACTACAACTAAGTGAAGCTCTTAACCAATAGTTTGTATTTCATAATTTAGGTACTGATCGGCAGGTTACTGTCCAATGAAAGTTCCTACTTACACCGCAACTATGCGTGGGTGTAGACTATCGCACGAGATCAATGGATCTAGTCCTTTGTAGTCGACGCAAGACATTAGGTTCCTCAAGGATCGGGTGAACTGCTGTGTTTGTGTGCTCTTCTAGGCGGCATTTATGTTTATAAGCAAAGTCCTTAACTTCATCTTGGAGTGGTAATATTTCAAGATCTCTGTGGATATCGTCTGTGTTATGTTCATATTACTTGCTTTGGTACAACCCCAGAGTTATACGCCATATGCCCAAGCAGGTTTTAGGATGTGCTTGTATACAAGCAGTTTGTTGTCAATACTTAGCTTGGAATGTTTACCAATAAGCCGGTGATCTTTATATTTCATGTCAAGTTCTGCACGTTTCTTCTCGTCTTCATCTCTTTCTATTTGAGTTTCACGTCAAGAGTCATCCCGAGGAATTTCGCTTCATTGCCAAAAGGTATTTGGACACGATTTAGGAAGAGTGAAATTAATATGGACTGATTTGCTTTCGTTGGGGACAATTCTACAGAAGTACATTCGTGTTTTTGATCTAGTGAACGTTGTAAATTTGCCGTTTTCGCTGTAACCAAAATGGCGGTGTCATCAGCAAATGTGCCTAGAACAGTGTGTTCTTCTTGTGGTAAGTCAATAGTACACAGTAGGTATAGCAGATGGCCAAGAACACTCCCTTGCGGTACACCATCAACTACACACTTTCCCCGGTAGAGATCGCCAAACGCGTGATCAGTCAAAAACAAACCTACACAAAAAACAAGTCTAAATGTAACCCGTTTCAATCTTCTGTTATTGTTTATAACTTTCCCGGTTGAGTACTTGTATTGCAATTAAGCGCAAATAAATTATTTCAATTTATGTATTTTCTTCATCATTTTCATAAATATGACGCGGACAACAGCTGTCATTGTGACAGATCCAAATGGACTGTCGAAATGTTGTCACTGCGAAAAGGTTTTGGCAGTTCATGAGCAAACTCTTAAACCAGCGCAAGTTGAAAATCGCCCATGTAAGCTTCATTCAGATGGCATTTTCGAAAAACTAGTTGGGTAGACAAACGACATCACCCATAGCAATTCTGCGTACCGATACATCTTCTTTCCGACAAACGATTACCAGTTAACGTCTCAAAAATTATCCACTTAAAATAATTTGCGTCGCCTTAATAGGCTCACTCATCGACACCATCCGCTCGAGTGAAAGTCCATAAATTAGTCCGTTCAATACAAGTTGAAAGACAACTCTTCACGTGCAGTTTGCAATTGGACAGTAACAACGCGAGTGAGCCCAACCCACCTTATTCCAGGCATCTCTGCAATCAATTAATTACATTTTCTCCTTAATCATTGGGTTCAACTGAAATGGACATTGGACTCCACCACCAGCGTCCATCCAGACTGGCATCACAACATGAACGACTGACATCAACAGCCGCCGCATAACTCAATTGCCTTGGACTTCCATTCCGCGCTCTGGTCGTGTGTGTGCAGTGCATACCGACGACACTGTCGCCGGTAGATCGTAATCGCGTCCACGTCAATTTCCGCGGCCGACACATCGATCAACGTGGTCAGAAAATTTGTAGACATTATGAGCACATATCAATCAAGTGTCGTCGTCAGCGTCGTCGTTGTCGGAGTCATTTAGATTGGAATCGCACGAATCGCGCAACGCACTTGGCACAGATAATCACCCAGCCACCCCTTTGCTTCTTTGACTGGTCGAGAGCAGCAGCCAACGCAAAAAGGAGTTCATTAATCACTCGTAATGGTCGCAGTTGGATTATGGAGTGAGTGCGCTTAATTAGGTACCCCAAGAGCATGAACATCCACACATATATATCCAGACGCTCGTATCCATCCGGCGGGACATACTGACACCATACCCGCAGTCTGGTTGGTTGCAAGTTCCGATGAGGCTAATCGGTATACGTGTGCCCTCAGTTAGCATTTGCATTTGAATATAATGATATTATGTGGAAACGGATGTTGTAAAAAAGTCACATTAATTGGAACAGGTGTGACATGGGATGACACTCCTCTCGGCTTGAATTAATTTGGGTGGCTAATGATTGGTTGACATATGAGACATGTCAAAATCGACATAGAAACGGGAGAGAGATGACTTCATTTAAAATTCAAAGCAATAAATGAAAAATGAACTTTGGATTCATGTTTCTGAATGAATGCAAATGGGAATATTTATCTATGCGAGTTTAGAAGTGGGTTGTAGCCCAAGGTGAGGAGGCTAACAGCAGGCAACTGGACATTTGTCTTACTCTGGGACATTTTGGCACTAATAGCTCAGAAACTATTTTCATGACTATGTACGATTAATGAATACAACGCGTGGATATTTCGTTGTCCCCACTTAGCTCTAAGTGTAGGGTGCAAGGGACAATTATAACAGGCATGAGTGACCACGATCAAATGTTAAAAGCGCATGTCTGAGCGAGCGTTGCTGCGATGTGAATCGTACCGAGCATATCCGAATTTGACAGATGAAAAACCAAAAGGTGGAAATAAGGAATTCACATATAAAAGGTCTTCCGTAAAGGGACTTCCGAACGTTGACAGTTCTTAGCGGCCATATTATTGGAGCAACATCCGTCAAATTGGATGTCGCTTAAATAACTAGTGTTCAAACAATGAGTGATGAATCAAAAAAAAAGGAAATATATGTGTGTGGATATTTTGTTTTTTAAGCATAAATTTCAAACCATACAAAAGAAAGTTTTTTAAAAAACATTGACCATGAGAACTTTCATTTGATGCACTTTAATTAAACTCAAAGATGTAGTCTCAATTCGCATACAAAAATGTAGTAAAGAGGATCTACGACATTAGTTAAAGGTTAAATTTAAAGATAGGAAGCGCTTACTGCAAGGTTTTATGTAACCATATTAATACATATTAATATAATACAATAAAACTAGCCTAGCGAAGTAGGCAAAGGGTCCTGGTTCGCTAGGCAGATAAAATTAATATAAAAATAAATTTTATTGGATTGGAGGGCGCAGTTTGTAGATTGCCTAGCGGGATCCCTGGTTCGAATCCCATTGAAAGCAAAGTTAATACGCTTTTATCTGGTTTTCAAATCTGGTCCAGTCACCGTTTGCCGTTGGGATCAAATTAACGACACTATTACTGGAGTCGTGGCGTAGTGGGTAAGTGCGTCGACTCCTACGCAGAGAGTACCAGGTTCGATACCCGAATTTATCACCTTTGATAATTCACGGCTCCAGCTCTTTCGAGTCACTGGCAATGCTCACAGTGTATTCAAGTCTAGGCAAAGCTTCTTAACTTCGCCGTTCGGAGTCGGCTTGAAATTGTAGGTCCCTTCCACTCGTGAAAGAACAATAGCTCGTGCAACACGAGTGGTTGCTGAGAAGCTAGGCCCAGGTCCGCCTCGGACTGTAGCGCCACCCATATTATTATTATTATTATTAATACTGGAGTAGTCAATCAGTAGTAGTAGTCTGCCTAGTGGTATGACAATGGACCAATATGGCCTAAGTGTGCTGGTGAATGCACTAGCAGCTACCCTAACCTACCTACCTAACCTACTGTCGGTTTTTTTGTTTATTTTATATCTTCATCTTTATTTATTGCTACGTTCTTACTTAAATTATAGTTGAGTCCCTTAGTAAACTATCCTTTTTGTTTTGCCTGGATTTATGGTATAAATAATCAAAATAGGAGAAGCATGAATACTTAAAGTCAATCCGTGCGCCTTGATTATTGTCAAACCGAACACAAAACGTATTAAAATTTTAGTTAGGTACGTATTACATTAAATGAGGTGTGTCAATCGTAATTTAACAATTGTAGAAATCTGTGGATAATACATTTTGTATGTTTTGTTTGAGAATATCTTTTTGGTTGGCATTCGTCAGTGCTTCGAGGTCAATAAATTAATAGCTGTTGTCTGGTTTCTGTAAATGGAGGCCATAGCTAGCTGAATACTCTCTCCAGCTCCTTCCCATCACTGCAGCCTCTATTGAAGTCAGTGATGGTTCATCATGCCTGATTATCTATGAGGTAGTGCCCAGTAAGTACAATATGCTTTCTTTCAAACTCAGGTGAAGCTCTATTTATGTTGATTTAGAACCAGCCTCATCGTCTATTATATTCTCTCGTATGTAAAAATGACTTTATTATTTCCATCGAGGTGGATGAGTTGCGTATTGATTTTGTGCCAAGGGCACAAATTTGGGAAACTTCTTGTTGCTCAAATTTGATCAATAAGGTCTTAAGTACAGTTGTGTCGTTCCGGACATGTATGACATGATATGCTCTCGGAACAATACCCTCTCTAGGAAACTTTTCCTATCGTTCCGTAAACTCAACTTAAGGATGTTCGTGTTCACCCAACATGTCAAACATTTGTGTATAAAAATTCTACACAGGCACACAAATGGCAAGCAAAGACAATACGGCACATGGCACACACGTTTATACGTACTTAAGTCGGAACTATGTGCAGAACCATTTGTCATACGTCTATACATATATACATTTAAATGTCAATACCAACGTAGCCATCTATCTATCCCTTCCTTTTACGAAAATATATGAATGGACCTAAACAGTTTAGCGCTCATGTTTATCAGTTCCGCGACCATGTTTAACGTACAAATATCCAATGGAACTACACAGTTCCGTCCACATGTTTAACACAGCCATATCCAATGAACCTACACAGTTCCGCGGACATGTCTCAGGAAAACAGTTCTGAATGCGAAAAGAATCGTGATATGTCCGTTCCGTGGAAGGAACTATTAAGCACAACTCTATTCTTAAAAAAACGGAATTGTAAGAGTGAAGAAAAAGATAATGTTGAAAATACCACTAGCTCATGTTCCAACTTGACAGACAAACGGCTATTAACACATTTTTGGCAATGTTCAAGTTTTGTGCAGTTGCAGTTTATAATCTTAGATGTACATATCTACTTACTTACTTCAACAGGTCAGCGACCGGCGCATGGGGGGTCTACGCTGCTGTTCTACGCAAGCTCCTTCCAATAACTTGATCTTTATAACGGAGTTTCTGTTTTCCCCTCATTCTTGAAGCAGGATCCATGAATTCGAAGACAATCTTTGCTTGAGCATTAGTGTCCATGCACTCGATGTGGACAAGTGGACAAGTCTTGTATGTACAGCTCGGTTATGTCTTCTCCTCCATTTACCTTTTTCATAGACGGGATCAACGTAGAATGTTTCTTCCGTAGGCGCCCAGAATCAGCTGTACTGTTTTGCTTATCGTCCAGTTTTCAGCTCCATCTAGCAGGACTGGCCAAATTCGAGTTACTATTTTGAGGCAAGTTGTTTGGACAAACCGAAATAGCAGCGGTTGCCAACCTCATAGACAAAGCTTGCATATCTATACCAATATTATAAAGCTGAAGGGTTTATTTGGATAGCTTATTTACCGAGGAAGGCTAAGGCTTTATAAAATCACGCTGCGAGCAATAGGGGCGAAGCATCAATGAAAATGTTGCTTCTCGTTTGCAACAAAATTCTTCCTTTTTGAGAGCTTTCCTTGCGTGCGCTGCGGTGAGCGGTCGGAGTAACGCAAAAATAATGTACGATGGAATTGTTAATCTAATATGTCTATATTTTAAGATTGACTCGCTCTAACCTCTTGTATGGTAATCAAATTCGTTCGTAAGTAAGATTATTTACCCAACCGCTATATCTGATATTCACGCAGACGAAGTCGCCGGGAGCAGCTAGTAATATATAATATGGGTGGCGCCACAGCTCGTAAGATGCCAGGGCTTTGCATCTACAGCAACCACTCGCGTTGTGCGTGCTATTGTTCTCTCACGAGTGGAAGCAGCGTTGCAAAAATTTTTTCAAAGTGCCACCACTGCTATCAAAATCTGACATTTTAAGGCCTAGGGTGCCGCAAGCTTAAATATATCAAAACACACGTTTTGTGGCGACGCAATTTTACTTTAGATACAAATAAAGTTCATGAATTACTAATTATATCGTTCAGAGTCGCACGCGACCATGACAGAAAAGTAATCTCAAACCACATGATGCGTTAGCATTTATCTCAAACTATTCCCTTGATGCTTTGCTTAAATGAGGTTTTTTCCTCAACTTATAATTATATCTCAATTGTTTTTCTTAACCACAAATATTAATCTATTTCAGTAGATAGATGCGATTAGGTATCAAATCTCTGTTTAAGACACTGTGCGGTAACTCAAACCATGTAAACTTAAAAAGAATCTGAGTAAAATCTATGTTTATCCCCTTGATTTGTGTTTAATGCACCTCCACGACACTCCCACAAGGGGGAGTCCTCTTAGTCAGACTGAAACCGGCTGGTAGTGTCAGGGGTATTTTACCATATCGTGGGGTTCGAATACAACATCAGACTTAGCTTCGCACTCGAGATGTATGCGGCATGTCTTTCTTCAGAAAAAATGCGACTTCCCCTCAATGAACCACAATCCATTAGAAGACTGGGCTACATCGGCAACGGTAAGTAGAAGGGATTTATAGCTTGCATAGTTGCCGATTCCGAACAGACAAGTTTGAGAATGCTTATTAGGTTAGGTTAGGTAGAAGGGCGGCTAGTGCATTCACCAGCACACTTAGACCATATTGGTCCATTGAAGTACCCGTAGTAACCGTAGACTACTACCGCTGATTGACTACTCCAGCGAGGGAGCTTTTTCTATGCAGTTACTATTCTTTGATCATTATCAGTGACTGACTAGAGAAAAAGGTGGGACCATGAAAATAGTTTTTTTTTTTTTTGTCGTACCGGCCGGGAATCGAACTCAGGCATGGAGGTTAAGTTGGGGTAGACGCACAAAACTAAAATACTGGCGATAAAAACTGGATAGTGCATAGTCCTTGATATTCGGCTTAATGTCACAATTGTGATTGCCTTCCTCACCTATAATTATGCATGTTTCATATGTACTTAACTCAATTTTAACTGAACCACTCACAAATGGAATATCCTTTCCAACGAAATATTCTCTGTCCAGTACAGTGCAAGAACATTCTAAAAACCTCCGCTCTTCATCGTTGCATGCGTCATTCTAATAATAAAAACGCAAGGAGACTACTCGAGTCTGAGTTGACAAGTGCTCTATCGCTGATCGTTCGAAAAACAATCGCTTGTCTGATTACACAGTAGTTTGCATCATAATAAAAAATAATCTCCAAATCAGATTAAATTAATACAGCCGAAGCCCAAATAGACGCAATAAAATGTCTGACAAAATAAATTGTTCTTTGAAAGAACAGTTTCAGCAACGGCCAAGCGCTATATCCCACAAAGTGATGACCCCACAGATTGTATCTATAATTTCCATCTCTAATGCACCCAAACATACGCAGCTCTAACAGCATAGGTGGCCATTGCCTTCGTATAGCAACTAAATTTTCAAACTACACGCCAACACCATAAATCGTAACGTCGCATTAAACCTACACCCAAGCCACATGAGTGTGTGCTGTGTAGAACGCAACTTGCAGCATCGTTGCCCTTACAACGCACTCGCAAGAAGAAGAAA
This sequence comes from Eristalis intricaria, assembly GCA_964034865.1. Lineage (NCBI taxonomy): Eukaryota > Metazoa > Arthropoda > Insecta > Diptera > Syrphidae > Eristalis > Eristalis intricaria. Next base: position 14,080,410 of record OZ035877.1, read on the forward strand.
GGAAACCTTCAAAGCGAAGCTAAACCACGCGAAAGGACCTTAGATACATGCGATATTAGCATTGCCACTGCAAAGGGTGGACTTGGCGTCAACTAAAACGGGGGACGCAGCAGTAAATTATGTCATATATGCAATAAAGTCGACCATAAAAATGTTGCAATAAATTAAATTAACTGCTGGAATTGCTGATTTTATTATTACCCAGTTGGTTTCCCTTTTCGCCTCCTTTCCGCCCGACTATTCGTCCTTGCGTTAAGAAAAACGGGGGAGCATGCTGAGAAAGGGATCGCTTAAGGATTCCCGGCACTACTTTCCATGCAAATTATGAGAAATTATGAGAATCGAAAGAAACTTAATAAAACTGTGCTTTCTCCCTTTATTACATTTCAAACGACATCAAATTTAAATGACACTTCCTGAACAACATAGCTAAGGTTCTTATTGGCGAAATATGCTGGCCGTGTATGTAGGTGTAGGACATAAACTTCAGGTGTTCATCGAATTAGTCTGGTATCCCTATCATTTTGAGATTCATTAAAAAGGTCTGGATGGATACATACTTTCTTTCTTTCTCTATTGGCTGTATATTTGGCATAAAAATGAACCATTATTCCATCGCTCACATAATGATTTTTTTTAAATGATTTCTTTCTGTAACAACGTGAGTAATGTTGATATTCATATCATAACTAAAACACTCTTGAATGTCATGCTAGTCTAAACAAATTCAAGAAGATTTCAAATGCCTGTACTTCTTAGATACCTTTTCCACGAGTGTCAAATGTATGAGTCCATCATGCCATCAATAAAATTACTAAATCATAACGTCTGGACGGAAATTAGTAATCCTGGAGCACACACACTTCAAAGCTAAAGTCGAGTCAGGTCTGGTGAAATTGAACGAAGGGAATTTTATTGATTTTATATCAATAAGTTGTCAATTCAAGCGAAAATTTAAATGTTTTGAAAATAGCGTTGGAATCAGGGGCGGGCTAAGAGGCAGTGGCAGCTGGTGTGGCTAGCTTACAAATTTTAAGAACAAGACACGAACAAAGATTTTATTTAAAGGAGCATTCGAACTTTTATTGTACTGCGTATGTCGATTAAAACATTAAAACCAGTACTTTGTGTCCGCTCCTTTTCGATTGAAATTAAATATCATTGTTGATCTTAGATAAGTCTTCATTAATTTTAGTTTTGAAAAGCTTCGTTCATTTTAAACTAAATTCCCATCGCCAATGACAAACTTGGTAACGAGTCTGAAGAGTCGCATTTAACAATTCTTGCACCTGCTGCCATCAAGGAGAATATACAACATCAACGTCTTGTACAGATCGTCACAATGGGCAGCTATCACTTCGAGGTAGGCAAGGACTTCGTCTATCTCAGCAATAGAAAGTAACGACAACATTAGTACGGAGATTAAACACAGAGTAACTCTAACCGCTTTGTCTATGGACTCAAGATACGATTGAGTAGTAGAGCCATCTCTCGGAGGACCAAGCTGTCTTTATATAAGACCTTGATCATCCCAGTACTGCTGTACTGCGCAGAGCCATGGACAATCTCCAAAGCGGACGAAGTCCTTGGTTTCTTCGAGAGAAAAGTTCTGCGTGTCATCTTTGATCCTGTTTGGGTTTATGGTTTTTGGAGGAGAAGATTAAACCACGAACTGTTCGGGCTGTACAGCGACATGACGGATTCAACGCCTAAGAGGTCTTGGCCATGTAGAGCGTATGGACAACTCAGCTCCGACCCGAAGAATCGTTGACACCGAACCCGTGGGATAACGCAACAGAGCAGGTCCGCGTTTAGATTGACGCACCCAGTGTGTCCAGGTAGAGAAGCACATTAACCAACTTGGCGTGCGATACTGGTGGCAACTAGCCAGAGACCTTGCTAGTTGGAGAGGCTTGTTGGTTGAGGCCCCGGTACAACTCAGACTATAGCGCCTAAAAACGAATAGGCTACCATGTTACGCCGTATTCGACCTATTTCCTATATGATACTGGTGTCTGGTAGTTCTGTAAATGTCTAGTTAAGCATTGGAACAAGAGCGCAAAGTTCTTCTTCCGTTTCATACAGCAATATTTTCGGTTGAAGTGCTGAGAACACTGACGGAATGTCTTCCTTGGCCTTCGACCAATGAATAAGTTCTGTGCAAAATGTATCCGGACATTCTAACATGGATCTTCGTGCGTCCCCTTGCAACGTCAAACCAGCATCTTGAGCCTTTTCGCCTTGCATAATTTTGTTCTCTTTGTTCTTCCCCGCCTTTCAAGTGAAACTCCTAACTTTGTACATTGTTTTCTTGCGTATATTATGGCCTTTTTCACGGTTTCAAACTTTCAGATTAATTTGTCGAATTAATTTTTGAGCTCCTACAGAAATACCATGCCAATACTATCCCCATTGAGATGCTTAAAGATATCTCGGTAAGTACTTTGGCAGTCTTGATGTAGAAAGATACACTAGAAAGGCTACCTTCATCCCACAATTGCCGTCCTAGTATCTAGTGACCTCGCTCATTTGGTCGATTTGTGATTCATCAGGTGTACTATCGAATGTAATGCTGAAGTACGTCTAGTGGATGTCTCTTATTTCTATATTGACTTCTTGAGGGAAAAGGTCAGAGACAAAATTCACGCGCGCGTACATATAGGTAGGTATTTGGAAAAACAATTTTTTGTTTTACTATGTTTTTTTTTTTTGTGTAATCTGCAAAATAGTTATTTTGCTGTTACTGATGACACCATAAATCAGTCTGTCACTGGGTGCAATATGTTTCGTTATTTGCCCTATTATGTTTGCTATCGCAGACATCTAATTTAGTTTAAAAATGAGCTACATTTAGTGCCGCTTGCTATACTCAATTTACCTATTTAGCTTTCACTTAACAAAGAGAACTTATCGACTTGCACAAATCGAAAAGTATATCCTAAAATCGGCTAAGCATAACTTAAACTATGTGAACTAAATAGTGCATCATAAAACTTTAAATTGCACTTTACTACTGACATTGACATGAAATAGTGGAGAAATTTGTGAATAAAATATGAATACTGAATTGAAAATTAATGTATGAAGTACGAATTGTTTGAAATACATTTTCCGGCACATAGAATACTTTACATGCATGAGCGTCAGCAATACTTTGACAGATACATAAAATACATGTGTTCTTATGGGAGGTGATACATAGACCAATGCTAACGCTCACGCGACTTATATAGTTACTCAACTTTGAACTTTTCTCTCTCCTATAGCGCTGAAAATCCTCACATTGTGACATTTCAAGAGAATTCGAATTTAATATAAAAGTTTGGGAGTTTGTTCTCGTTGAAACAACGTTCAAAATAAATAAAAATATAAATGAATGTTTATAATTGAGTATTTATATTAAAATACATACTTTAATTGTGCATAAATAAGCAGAACAACTCGAATTTTCAATTCTAACTTGAAACTGCCAAATGAAATCAGCTGTGCGTTGAGGTATTCATTGTGTCATCCCCTTGCTTCAGATACTTCAGCGTGTACGTATGCTCTGACGCTACGCAAGTAAAGTATTGTATGTGCCGGAGCTTTAATGCGGAAGTGATAGATATTTTTTCAAAATTAATATTTTTATAGTTTTCAGGAAATATTGTTTTACAAACGCTTGCGGCTAATCAAAGACATATACATTCGGTACTCTAAAAAGTCTTTTCGTATTTCTAATCAAACTTTTATTACAGACAATTCATGTGGTACCCAAACATGGAGCTTCTTTTTGTAGACTGACTTTTTTTGAATGGTTCAAAATCATTTGTAATTGAATGTTAAGTTCCTTGGCGATGTCATGGCTGCTTATGTGATGGTCCCGGTCAATCTTTCCCATAATTTCATCGACTTGTTCAACGATAGGTCGACCAGAGCGAGGTGCATCTTTCACATGCTACACGAACTGATACAGCATCGTTTTCGTAAACTTCACAAAATTCATTGGTGGCTTGCGTGGCATGCTTCCCTTCTTTGTACAAAAATTTCAAAATATAGCGAATTTCTTCATAATTTTCACTCATTTTTGAACAGCTGTAACTTTTGTTCAACTTCTCCGAATTTAATTTTTTTGGTAAAATGAAGATCACCTTTCCAACACCATATGGTATGACACAATTTGATTGGTAGCACTGGAGATAGACGACCCCAACGACATCTATTGACAAAATACGAAGAGACTTTTTCGACTACTCGTTATGTAGCCATGATTGTTTTACAAAAGATTTTCATATTTAGAAAGTCCTACGGTGTACGGTGTGTTTGCTAGGTGGCGATTCCAAGTGAATCCCAATTAGCACTAAGTGCCGTTTTGATACCACAACTCTGATTGTGGAAGAAGTTTGAAGAAGAGAATTAGAACCATCGTGTGGCGCCCAAAAACATTGATAATTCGTAAATGCTTCTTTCGGAGATTTCGCCCAATTTCAATAAAGGTTGTTGCCTTGCTCTTACAAGCGCTGGACATGCGCACAGGAAGAGAGTCCAGGTTTCTTGCTCTGTTAACTGAGACCATCTTAGGTTAGTCATTTTGAAGAATTATGATGTAATTTGTGTCTTAACTAGACCTAAGGGAATGAATACCTTAATTGCAGACGAGCTATGGAGCCCGGGTCACTGTTTTGCCAGTTTGTCGGCTTTCTCAATAAAGTTATTGTGCGCTGAAAACCAGATTAGGGTTACTTTGAGTATTTCCGCTTCGGCAGCAAGCTCATTGCAGCCTTCCTGAACAAGTCTTGAGGTTATGGTGGAAGAGCCAACTGCATTGATGATCGCTCGACTATCGACGAAATTTGTATGATTTCCATAGTCATTGTATAAGAATGGGATCTCAAAATCCGGCACGCCTCAATAATGGCCAGAATTTCCGTTTTGAATATTCTGGCGTAGTTCGCTTGAAGACTGCATGTTGTCCTTATAAATTGCCTAATGCTAATTTTTATTGATTGGAATAATAATGCATATATACATACGTTTTCAAGAAATAATTCGATTGCGCCCATCAATCAACTATTGTGACAGTGATGTTTTATGTGATAAAAACTTATTTACAAATGAATCTCTTTTCGAATGAATCCAGGATGTTTTGATATGAACTTGAAAATTACTGAAGAAAGCAGTGGCAGACAGCAAAAAATATTTGTTTCGAATAGCTTCGTCTCCATTAGTGATTGGTCCCATCTTTGGAACCCACTAATAAAATTCTCATTTACTCACGAAAATAACGAATTTGTCATTTAAAAGCGAAGTGATGTTGGTTAAATATTAAAGACTGGTTAAATATGTAAGACTTAAATATTTGAGAGCAAAGTTTAAATGTAACTTGGCTATGACGCAGATTTAAATGTATCAGCAAACGGCCCTTAGCAAGTTAACACCAAACTTGTAAGAACAATGCTTGCGAACGACAACCATCTGCTGGGGTAAATAACCGGGGTAAGAATCTTTTGTCAAATTGTCTGTGGCCAAGCGCACAAGCGAGCTTTCATAGATTTAATAATAGTTTTATGTGAGATAGAATAACACCCGATGAAGAGGAATAAACCTTTTTTGAAAATTAAAGAATTTATTTTATTTATTTATTTATTTTTTATTATTTTTTATTTTTATTATATTTATATTTTATGTTTTTATAAATATACACTCATTTACATCGATGAAGTTTTTGATGAATTGGTAGAAAATAATTCTCTTAAGCTTCTGTGTAAAAGAAATCGTCCCACGGTGAGGTCAGTGTCCTAAGGTAAGCCCGGCTGTTTGTAAGACTTCATCATAGTATTTGAAGAAAATGTAATTTAAAGAAAATTTAACTTTTTTTGCACATGGACATGTAGGTACATTGCGTTTGTATCTTCTTTGGTTGGCAACATCAACTGATGTTTTTTAGGTTAGGTTAGGTAGTTGGGCTGCTAGTGAATTCACCATCACACTTAAACCATTGTGATACCCACAGTCAGACTACTACCACTGATTGACTTCTCCAGTAATAGTGTCGTTAATTTGATCCCAATGGCAAATGGTGACTTGACCAGATTTGAAAACCAGGTAAAAGCGTATTAACGTTGCTTTCACTGGGATTCGAACCGGGGACCCCGCTAACCAGGGGCGCCATCCAGTCGTGTTCTTAGTTTCTTAGTGAAACCTAATTAATTTATTATCCCATGTAAAACCCATTTACCATGTGCACTCATACAACACTCCTACAACTCAACAACCCTGCAGACACTAAGTAAATGTACATATGTATAATACGTCAGCCATAATTTCATGAATATCGTAAAATCCATATAAGTAGCTTACTATGCTAATGCATATAAGAATTATTTTACTACAAACATCCTGTAATAGAATAAATCAAATTCCCTGACCCCTAATCAAATTGATGACTTAACTAGCGGTGTTCAGCATGTGTGAAACTTCCCAGCGAACCCTACTCAACTATGTGCATAGCTAACTCGCCGGCGCCGCAACTCCACTGTGTGTGTGTGTAATCAACTCGTATCTCCGCTTGAAATTACGGTAATTTTCAATGTAAAATTTCTTCATAACGCGCATTCCTAAATAACTTAGCCGTTCAATTGCCAACCCACTTCTCCCCATTCACCACAACTGGCGCGACATGAACTCGTCGTTGAGCCAGCTCCAGTGCCAATTAGCAGGAGCCATGACTGAGCAGCTCCGCAGTCACAACTCACCTCCACATTTCAGTCTCCACTCAGCCATTCCGATCAGATTGAACTAATAACTTCACAATTACTTCAAATTAAAACTAATAATATTTATTAAACGAAATTACGACCATAATAGTTAGTGGTCTCTCTCGACATAGTGGCTACTTCGCAGCCGGGTCGCAGCGCATTATCACCCGATGAGGGGCCAGGGTAACGGGAGCAGAACGCAGCCGGGTGGCTGGGAAGTATCTGGCACATTGAATTCGAATTAAAATGTTTATCGTAGTTTACTATCCGAACAGGCATCGCGTTGCTAGTGGTTTCGTTCAATTAGCCGCCATCCCATCCTGAATATCAGGTGTGGTAGTATGTAGTCACATGATTGTCTATACCAACAGCACCGGCACGCAGGGAGGCAAGCTGGCTCGTTCATACGGGCATAATTTACGTGATTTCGCTGTGCTCAATTAAGTGTGGCTAGCGAACACTAAGAGGAACACTAGCCTCGCTGATTGCGCGGAGCCAGGCGGAGGAACACACATAGATGATTTTATCGGAACTCGAGTTATTTAGTTTTACATCAAATTATGGAATGTAAACGTGGCACAGAACAGATCGCTGGGCAGATGGGAATAAAATTATCGCATTGTTGTGAAATGTGGAAATTTGTTGCGAATTGTGTAATTGGGTGGGCATTGCATACGCATTTCTCTCTTCTTGCTTATTTGGATAATTTAAAGGTAATTATTCGAAATAGATGACTCTGGAGTTTTGAGCAGGTATTTTTGAGATTTGAGCATCAACCGAGTGGCGAATGAAAGGACACAGAGAGGGAGAGAATGGACGCTTGGAGGAAACAAAGACTTCATCTAGCAATTGGATTAACTAGATCGAATGGAATTGCGAGTCCGACAATCGCAGGAGTGAAAGGATTGTGTGCCTGATTGCTCGAACAGGGAAAGCCTCCATCGGCATTCTTTCCTTTGTGGTATAAGCAAAAATAAGTGGATAACAGAGATGAGTGAAAATATGCGAAAATGCGAGTGTATTTGAAGTAATTCTGGGATGCAGTAAATTCCTTTTGAGGTGCAAGCTTAAACTAGCGGAAATTGAAATATGGCTAACGCATCCATTTTTGATAGCAATGACTGCAGTAATCAGATTTTAGGTCAACAAGCATTATATAAAGTGTTCAATCTATTAACATACATACGTAGTCTAGAACATGACTAGTTTATGTCGGCAAATTTGAGCATGCAATCCTAAATTGGCGACAGTCGAAGGACAAGATTAAATGACTAATTTTCATATTCTTCAAAAGGTGTAATGCATTCTATAAGTACATATTTAGTTAAAAGTGTCGATTCTTCATCTGAAATGTTGTGAATGTCAATGACGTGTGGTAAATCAATGTGGACGCATCCACAACAAATTCAGAGATAAGTCTGACGCACTACATATCCATTTGACAAAGGAAGTCCATGAAATGAAATGAAACTGGACGGTAATTCTTAAGTTGCGTACATCGAATACCTCTGATGTGTGTGTGCTAACAAAATAACAGTCATATCCGTTCTTACGGCGATACCGTGTAACGTCAAGTATTCTCCTGCACTGATAGATGCAGGCACTGCAATCAAACGGCTGTGGTTGAAACTCTGGAGCATCATCTTTGTTTCTGTCCGGCCTTAGCCAAAACTATTTCTAAGACTCTAGGTCAACCATTATTTAAATTCCTAAATGATCTGGCCATCATGAAACCACAATATCTCATACATTTCTCAAAACCCAGCAGAACATTCTGCTTAAATAAAGCCACAGTGGACCACAACGTGTTTACTCCATTAAGTGGTAGCACTATGGACCAACATGAGAGTGAGACTGAGCCGCCACCCCCTAACACAACCTAACCTCACCAAGAACTTAAGAGCAACACTTGGTGAAATATGGCAGTGTAAATCCACAAGCTACGAACTAATTGTGAAGAATATTTATATCCAGTATTAGTAATTTAAATTACTTAGATACTTAATGTGGCGCTACAGTCCGGCATGGCCCTGGTCCTTAACCAACAAGCATCTCCAGCCAACTCGATCTTTACCTAGCTGCCTCCAGTTTTGTTGAAGTCCTTCCACTTGCATGCGCCACCTGAGTAGCGGGCTTTTTTACTGTGCCGTCCCCCGTGAATGTGTTCGAAGACTTTCCGGGCCGGACCCGCTCTACATGACAAAGAAGATTCCTCACTGGGCCTTCACTCTTTTGGCTAAGTAGATGTCACTGAAATGCTCGTACAGTTCGTCGTTATATCTCCTCCTCAACTCTCTTACTCTCATCTATGCAGACGGGATCGAAAATCACCTGAAGAATTTTCCTCTTAAAGCAACCGAGAATACCTTCGTCCGCTTTTGAAAAGTGTATGCCTCTACGACATATAGCAGGACTGGGAGGATTAAGCTCTTATAGAGGGTTACTTTGGTTTTTCGAGAGAATAATATGTATTACATCATCACAAATAGCTCGAAAAGGACCAAAATAAAAAAGCCCAGACTATGCAGGACAATTTCTTGCAGAACCACTCAACATTTTTTATAGGAAAATAATAATATAAATAATAAACTCAAATATCAATTTTTATGGAATCTTTTGTGCGAAGCATGCAGATTTTATCTGATTTCATCTTCGCTGATGTGATTACATATAAAAAGAAAACTGAGTATATTATTTTCAGATAACATTAACTTCACTTAATCCTTAACCACCTACTACCTAGTTCAGCCACGTAACCATCTACCTGTGGTTCTGGAAACCACTCACAGATTATGGCAATAAATTTGGAATTTCCTGTATTAACAAAATAAAAAATTAACAGATTTGTTGGTAATATTCTAAAGCTTTATTTTTAATACTCGAAAACATAAACTAGAGTAAAATTTGTTTATATTATTAAAATGCACAATGTTGCACGGATCAAATGGATTAGAATATCTTCTTCTTCTTCATTTGGCGCTACAGTCCGGGGTGGACATGGGCCTCAACCAACAAGCCTCTCCAGCTAGCACGGTCTCTGGCTAGCTGTCTCCAGTGTCGCACGCCAAGTTGGTTGAGGTCCTTCTCCACCTGGGTGCGCCACCTTAAACGCGGGCTTCCTCTGTTGCGTTGTCCCACGGGTTCGGAGTCGAAGACTCTCCGGGCCGGAGCTGAGTTGTACATACGCTCTACATGGCCTAGCCATCCTAGACATTGGACCCGAAGACGCCTGACTAGACTCATGTCGCTGTACAGCCCGTACAGTTCGTGGTTGAATCTTCTCCTCCAGAAACCGTCAACGCAAACAGGACCAAAGATCGCACGCAGAGCTTTTCTCTCGAAAATACCAAGGACTTCCTCATCCGCATTTGGGATTGTCCATGCCTCCGCGGAGTACAGCAGTTCTGGGATGATCAAGGTCTTTTATAAGGTCAGCTTGGTCCTTCGAGAGATGGCTCTACTACTCAATTGCCTCTTGAGCCCATAGAAACAGCGGTTGGCAAGAGTTACTCTGCGTTTGATCTCGGTACTGATGTTGTTTGTACTGTTTACTGCGGAGCCGAGGTAGACGAAGTCCTTGACTACCTCGAAGTTATAGCTGCCCATTGTGACGCTCTGTCCAAGACGTCGATGTTGTGTGTCCTTTCTTGATGACAGCATATACTTCGTTTTGCCCTCATTCACCGCTAGACCCATTTAGCCGCCTCCGCCTCAATGCCAGCAAACGCCTCATTGACGGCTCGCGGATTAGAATATCTGAAATTGAAAAATTGGTGCGGCCTCTGAGACCACATGTAGGTAGTTAATGATACAATTTTTTGGCTATAATACGGCCACTTAGTTCGTGGTCCTCACTTTTACCGTTTTCCACAGCACGAAGGGATTTTGCCCCACAAATGTTTACTCGAATTTCAACCCTTAAGATCCATCTAATATTAAAATTGTTTTCACTGAAAATAATTAACTATGCATTAAATGTAACTAATTTGTCCGAAAAAGGGAATTTGTGAGGTAAGTAGAGTTTCGAGTTTCCAACTCGTTCTCACGTACACAACCAAGCAAGTCTTTGTAAAGTTTTTCAACTTTGGAAGTTTGAAAAATGTTTACGGCAGAATTGTATCAACAGTTGGCAGTATTATCCCTGCTTGTAAGAACAGAAAGCTCATGGTCTCATGAAGGCCTAAATTGTATGTTATATAAAACCAGAAGATCCTGCTTCCAGTGATGTTTTTGCAATCCAAATTTTAAAAATTATGTCAGTCAGCATCTTTAGAAGAACGTAGTCTTTCTTAACCCAATATTATACAAAGTTACCTTAGGACAGTCGAATTGTCACGGGATACCAAAATTTGTTCGAGTTGGAGAGAGTTTGACTAGAGAGAGAGGTTTTTGTATGGAAAGTTGAGGGAAATGTATGTAAAATATGGCGAAAAAGTTCGAGTAAGGCAGAGTTTCGACTTAGGGAGAGTCCACTGTATATTACTTTCCCATGGGTACCTACGGAATACTTATGGCCGCGTATGCAGCTACATCAAGCTCCAGTTTGGAAATAGGTACTAGCAGTGACTTAATTGGATTTAGTTGTAGACCGTTTACACTTGACCAATCGAGAATATCTCTTAAGTCGTTGTTTATAAGAGTCGCGAGTTCATCAAGATTTGGAAAAGGTTTGGCCAGATGCAGTTGAACATCATTAGCATACAAGTGTACTGAGCAATGACTACACGCGGAAGGGAAATCATTAATGAACATGCAAAAGAGAATCGGACCTAGTATTGGACCCTGCGGGACACCTTGTTCTACTTCCAAAAGACAGGAATGACTTTGACTCATTACTACTTTTTGTGATCTCCCTGAGAGGAAACTCCTCACTAATCTAACCGCTCTACCACTGACACCAAAGTAATTCGAGATGAATTTTTTGTCATAAAAAGACCTTATCTCTTCGAGAATATCAATCATAGCTGTGCAGCAGCTGTGATTTGCTCTGAAACCAGATTGCTTACTGTAAAGGAGATTATTAATAGACAGGTGTTTTGTGATCTGATTCGCTATAATTTTCTCAAAGATTTTGGATAAGCAGGGCAAGATACTAATTGGTCTAAAGTCAGCTGTACACGTAGGGTTAGTTTTCTTTGCGATAGGGATAATTCTACCGATTTTCCATGACTTCGGAAAAGTCGATGTAACAATACACCAATTGATCACATGCGTGAGATTGGAGACAATTTGTGGCAAAACAAGTTTGACGAACCGGATTGGTATTTCTTGGCATTGTCAACTGAAAAGTTAAAATTGAAGTTTGTTGAACAAGGTTTCTCCCCCAGAAAGGCATGGTGTAGTTCATCAGCACTAAAGTCACATTTTGAGCTGTGATTACAACTAGAAACACCAATTTTTCGAAGGTTGTTCCAGAGTTTCTTCGGCGGGAGAGATGCATTAAGTTTCGACCTGAAAAAGTTTTGCTTCGAAGTACGTACTATTGCTGTAGCGTTGTTACGTGCTGATTTGTATGTTGACCATTTAGATTGAGATTGGTTATGCTTCCATTTACTGTAAAGCCTATTTATATTCTTTTTAGAAGCTGCATGGATGAAGAAAAAGAGGAAACAAAACTGCCGGCCCTGAATGATCAGGTCATCATTAAACGAGGGGCTTGATTTCTTCTCCTCCTAGGGGGAGTCTCTGTCAGAAGTCAACAGCGTCAACCTACAGCGCATGTTAGTCGAAGAATGCGATGAATCGTAAGTACCGCCTTTAGTTTCAAGTTTAAATTTTTTGCAATTAAAATATTTCGCATGGGTATGGCGAAAGTTATTCCTTGTTACTATGCTGTACTGGACAATGGACCTTTCTCGTTCCAAGTGCATCCTACTTGTGTGAGAGTTAGCCAAAGCAAGCAACCTACTTCCCTATAAGTGATTCTTATTCTTACTTCATGTCCACATGCGGCTGGAAACCTAACGGAATATCTATGGTGATACACATCTCGATCTAACGCATTGTGATTCAGGATACGACGCCGCATCTTTTCAGTCCAATAGCTACTCGCAACATTTGCGCAAAACCCACAAAAAGATACAAAATAGAAAACATTTCAGAAACAGTGCTTGTCTGACGTCCGTTTCCCGAGGAAGACGCGTTCGGGGCCAAGACTTAAAAGCACATTGAAAATTCCCAAGCGTAATACGTATTACACGTAAGCTTGGCTCAAAAACTTTATGTTCTATTTGTCGTTACATACTCGTTAGAGGCTCGTAGCACATGCCTTTTCAAGATGCCGCAGCTAAGTCACCAGAAAACTCATGAATATCGATCACCTGCCTCAGACTTGTTTTCATACGCACGCTTTCTTTTCCTTCAGTTAATTGAAGGTATTTAAAATTCTGGAAACATCACACCTAAGTCTGTCAAGTGCATTGACAGCTTGTCCGCGCAGAGCGTGCAGTTTAACCTTACAGCAAGGTGGTCGGGATGTTGTGTAATATCACGGCTTAATGCCGGATGCAATCTGAATGACAATCGCAGGGAGAAACACAAAATTACAGCAGTGTAAACCAATTACCACGACTGTGCTCACTTTAAAGAATCTCCCCTAGAGTACGCCCATCACATCCACTCGACTTCTCACCAAACCAGGAGTGAGCACCAAACACCGGTCATTAGGTTTACCAAAGATAACAAAATCTCGATAAACATCTCCCGCTAGTGCACACGCAAATTAATTAAATCAATTTGGAGGCACTGCACAGGCGTTATTACGTGCTGTTCGATTAGGTGCGCACTAGTGAACTTTCCCTCTAAATTACGAACTGTTGCGCACACGCACATAACGCCGTCTTAACGCACTAGTCACACGAAACGCTAACGCACTTCACAATGAAACAGCCAGCCGACATTCAAATGTTGCCTAGCTCTAGGGTAATGAGCCATGCGCTACACCAGCTCAACACGTACGAGCGACAGGAATAACGCAAAACTCCGAGTGTACCCGTGCGAAATAGAGTCACGCACTTTTTAATATCGTGTTCGCAACGTGATATTACGGAAATTATACATATACACCAAATCGATGTACACTCTGCATGTTGTTACACATTTTCGTACCACTCTACTTAATTATGTCCGCACGTCGATGTATGTGACTGCGAGGGACTGACTGCAAGTGATAAACTCGTTCCTTTTTTAATGTTGTAATTTGTGGCCACAAAGCATGCACCAGCATCGCCATTGTCGAAGACCAGAATTTAAAACAAAACAAGACGACGCAAAACGCAGAAGTGCACAAGTTGAACAAACCCTTATCTCCGTGGCGAGCAGCGCGGCGGGCGGCGGGCGGCGCGGGCGCACATGCAGGCACTTCCTCCGCCACCCATACTTAAGTTTCATTAAACATGTTTTGAAAAGTGCTCGCTGTGACTGTGTATCCCCAGTCACGGTCCTTAATTTTATGAAATTTAAATTCATTGTTTATACCACAGCTCACAGGGTGTTATTACTTGATCCACGTTATAAAGTAATTTACACGATGCAGCCGAGCTCAATGATTGAGAGTCAATCCGCCAATGTACAGAGTGATGTGATGAAAGTGTCTGCTGTACGCGGCAACTTTGTTGCCCGAGACTGGTTTCGTCCTATGAGCTGGCACTAATGGCAACCATCAGAGCCGATGACCCAATCAACTTTTATATCGTTCGTTGAATTGTCAATGCGATTGAAGTTGAAACGAAATGATCGCAAGGTGTTAACGCGAATGATATGACTGGATCGTGTCAAGATGCAGACATTTAAGACATTCTAGTTTATTAAGGGGACATGTTTGATTTTGTCGTTCGTGATTACAAGACCAGTCTCTGGTGGCTTCGGAAAGATTGTGGTTATTTTGGTAGGTAGATACATAATTGCCCTGACGACTTCGCCGGCTGTGGCTTACTTAGTCTAACGTGTTGGATCCATTGTGCCATTAATGGGATGATATATAGGATGTTTTTCTACGGACGAACTTTGTTTTTGGCGATCCTTTATTGCCGCTTGGTTATTAGAAAAGATAGTGACCGATCCGCCATTAATGACTTGGTATTTCAGTGCGAATGCCGCTTGACGTATGGCAGCCACTTCGGCTTGAAAGGCGCTGTAATCGCCCCTTAGTGCCAAGAATAAGACATCGAAGAGGCCAAAGAAGACCCAGCATCTGTACCAGCGCTCGTGTTTGCACCATTGGTGAAAACCGCGATCTCCCACTCTGCTGTCGCCACTCGTTCCATCCATTGTTGCCGGTCTCTACACCGTTGATGGAAATTCGTTTCCGTAGCCAAGATTGCTGGAAGGTAATCAGTTTATGGCAGCGTGACGGCGTATTTGCTCCTTCCAAAATCTCGCCTCTCTTGTCCTCAGGGCCGAGGCTGCACTGGTGCTATGCTATGCTACATAAATCGTGAGGAAAAGGAGGAAGGAAGTGTTGCCGTCAAGGTTGTTCTGAGACAACCCGTTAAGGCAGCGCAGGCCTTTCTTTGTATTTGGTAATCTGTGTGAAGATATTTTTCTTCTCCACTGCTTTCCACCACACCAGAGAGCCGTTCATTAAGATGGGTCTTACTATCATGGTGTGCAGCTAATACCACCACCACCTGACGAAGACACGTTTACTTGCTTAAAAGGCTAAGTACACCTTCCTAATACTGTCTTCTGTATTCACTTTCCACATGAGTTTGAAATCGAGTATAACGCCCAACTATTTTGCTGTTTTCGAGAGTATCAGTTCGACTCGTTTAAGCTTGTGACCTTCCCTTTATTCGTGAAGAGCAACAGTTCAGTTTTACTTTGGTTGACATTCAGTCCTCGGGGCTGCGTTCAATTACTAACTAACTTTACTCCGCAGCTGAGACGCTCACTAAGCGTTGAAGGAAAATTACTCGAGATGAGTAGGGCCGGGCCATCTCGGCGACTGTGAATCCTTCATTCGCCAACTTTCCTTATGATATCTTCAACCACTAGAAGCCATAGGAGGATCCATCCAGGAGGGGTGAAAATTCTTCCCCTTGAGGTGTCCCTCTGCTCATTTTCCTTGTGCTGTACAGATCGCCCAGTGATGACTTGATCGACTTGATCGACCATGCAGCATCAGCCCTATCCAAGCACAAAGTCCTGCATCGCCTTCTGCTCGGATGAGACTCGTCTTAATCGCTTGTCACATTATTAAAGGCAGCCTCTATAGCGAGGAAAGCGCCCAGGGTGTATTCCTTCTGGTGCAGAGATTTTTCCCCTGTGGATACTACTTTCTCTTTCCACAGATTTACTTTTCATACAGGCATGTTGCGATCTGCAAAAAAAGCTGTTGCCTACCTGATTTCTAATATACAAATCCGTTAGACATTCTAAAGCCTTCAATAAGAAGGAGGAGAGGCTGTATGACGTGCCTTAGGATTAAAAATTATTCTGACCTCTCACCACCTTTTTGGAACATGTACTAGCGTTTGGTATCCTTTGGAGGTGTTGCTGAGCCAGGGAATGATTGAGTATCCGGACATTTGGAACATAATTAGATGTACGTTCCCGGAGTTTTGAACTGGAAGAATAATCTAACTGCCAAACTATTCGTTGATTAGCTCTTGCTCCATCCCCCGAACTTCTTCGACAGGGGCATAATTGTCTACCAAATAAGTTTGGAGCCATTTCTTCTGTTGATGTAGATGTTTTGCTTTCTTGAACGTTTGAGTTGAATTCAAAAATATTTATCTTCCTCTTCAAGAGCAGTAGTTCACTTTTATTTGAATTTATTCAAAATTAAAATAAATTTTATAAAACATTTTAATAATCCTTTCCAAAGTTTTTTATGATTTCATCAACCACTAGGATCCACAGGAGAGATAAGGGGACTCTACTTTGAGGTGCTCCTCTGTTCACCTTCCTGGTGCAGCCCTGGGATGACAGCCCTGGGATTGATCATCAATCCAATCCACTCCGTGAACTCTGTATCAAATCTTTGTTTATGTAGACATGTTCGAATCGCATCATATCCTACTTTGTTAAAAGTCCCCTTTATACCGAGGAACGAATGGAACCTCGGATGTTTCCTTCTGATAACATTTCCGGTGGACACTATTTAATATAGAGCGGTCTCCATCTCCATCTCTATGTTAAATCCCTCTTTGAGAGGTTTCTTTTAATTCCATTGCACAATGGTGAACATTTTTTAGCGCCCGGCCTACGTGCCATATATGAACCTTCGAAAGACCGGTTTAGTAAGCTTGGCTAGCAAGGGAAACCAGAAATAAGATGGTAGTCGCACTTATTCCAGCTTAGGCTAATAGATCCTGCTGGGTAAGACATTAGTACTTCTTAATTCAGCCAGATTGTCGATATAGTAAGGCGATGAGAAGATGAAAACGAGTAGATGAGATGGGGATGCCGTTTTCTTTTCTTCCTTAGCTCTGCCACTTCTGCAAAAAGTCAGTGCTAGGCATAAAAACTGCAATAGCGTAGTACCCAACGCTGATAAAAATGTCGTAATGATTTACGGAAAAATTAAGAAGCGATGATAAATGAAAAGTATGTGTTGACTCCAGCGTGATTGCCGATTGACAGAATACAGCGATCCATTCTCAATGAGCCGAATCTAGCTATGAATAAGGACACATTTAAGTACAGTGGACTCTCCCTAAGTCGAACTCTCCTAAAGTCGAAACTCTCCCTTACTCGAACTTTTTCGCCATATTTTACATACATTTCCCTCAATTTTCCATACAAAAACCTCTTTCTAAGTCAAACTCTCTCTAACTCGAACAAATTTTGGTATCCCGCGACAATTCGACTTAGGGGGAGTCCACTGTATATGGTGTCCTCTAGAAAGAACATAAAACATTGACATCTTAGCCAGAACGTCACAATGGTCAGCTACAACTTTGATGTAGTTAAGGACAGTGTCTAACTAGGACCCGCAGTAAACAGTTCAACCAAACACCAGTATCGAGATTAAATGCAAGGTAACTCTTGCGAACCTTAATTTAATATAAGATACTGATCATCCTTTTCTTGCTAGAAGGCGCATGGACAGTCTCAAGATCAGAAGAATAAGTCTCTTCGAGAATAAGTTCTGCATGCGATCTTTGGTCGTTTTTGTGTTGATGTGTTCTAGAGGAGAAGATTGAGCCACGAAATGCATGGGCTTAATAGAGACTTGTGTCCATGAGATACAACGCCTGAAGTGGCTGGACCATGGATAAATTAGCTCCTTCCCGAAAAGTCTTCGAATCCGAACTAGTTGGATAACTCATCAGAGGACGCCCGCATCCGAGGCAGTGCACCCAAGTTGGGAAGGACCTCAATCAACTGTGCGACCAAATTGAAAGAAGCTAGTCAGAGATCACGCTAGTTAAAGATGACCCATACAAAGAAGAAGAAATTTTGAAA
Source organism: Eristalis intricaria (assembly GCA_964034865.1). Taxonomy (NCBI): domain Eukaryota; kingdom Metazoa; phylum Arthropoda; class Insecta; order Diptera; family Syrphidae; genus Eristalis; species Eristalis intricaria. Next base: position 14,098,556 of record OZ035877.1, read on the forward strand.
GGCAGAAGTAACTTTAGAACAGCATTGGTTTTTTTTTCAAGCAACCTGTACAAACCTTTGAAACCAGGAGCGAAATATCACAAAGAAATCATCGAAGTTTTTTTTTGCGGATCCTACCAACGAGTACCTTGCAGAGCCCTTAGGCATTTAGGGTATAAGCCAAATGCACGTGGACCATTCCCATTACCTGTTCTGCATGGATTTTGTTTTAACCCAAAAACACCTACTACATATTTCAGTCACGTAACCAACTACCTTGTGCAGCCGACCACTCACAGTTTATAACAATTAATGTGTGGTTTCCGGTATTAGCTGACTAAAAAAATTAACAGAACTGTTCTTGATACAAAAAACTATAACTCAAAGTGTTAAGAAACATAAACTAAAGTAACATTTCCTTAAATCCTTATAATTCACAATTCACAACGGCGCAAAACTTAGTCAATTTGTCAAAAACTGTCTGAAATTCAAAACAGACGTGGTCTCTAAGACCCCAGGTATTAGGGTTAAGCCGAATCTTAGGTCACTTTAGGTCACTACTCTGACCGCCATCAGAGATTGCAAATGAGGCGCCACGTTTTTTCTGCAATAGTTCAACATACGAACCATTCCATCAGCTTCGCAAAAATGATAGAGAACTGTTCCAAATTATTCGTTCCCTTCCTTGTATTTAATATAACCGAAAGAGAAACTTCATGATCACGAACGAAGCTAAATTCTCAATCAATCGCCTGCAGAATGCCCAATTGCCAAACCCATTAGCAACACTTCAACCTTCCATCTCAGCGATGATAATAGAATCAAACGACATGTGAATGAATAAGCAGAGCCCGTCCTTCATCTCCTTGCGCAAACCAATTCGCTCGTTGATTTTACACAGTGAGGATGAGGTAAATGCGTATCGTCGTGCACTGTTATTATGCGCGTCCAAAAGCCATTAGCGTATGATCGACTCTCTTTCATTATTTGGGTGGATCCAACGATCAGTTCTCTCGCTGTGGTGCCTCCATAACCGTCGCCATCATCTGTCTGCTCAACCACTAACTATCGTGTTCCGACGAGGTTCCGACCTCCTTTTTTCGTGTTTCCTGCTTCTTCTTATCCGCGCCTTCGCCTTCTTCTTTTCGGACCCGCAAAAACAGGGTGTAGCTGCACTTCCAAAAAGTAATCATCTTAATAACAGCCCTCGGCGCATACACACACATTTTTGATTGCGGGTTTTCGCCATTCTGTCTCCGGTTAAGTGTACATCTTTCTCCTCGTTTGGCCGATGGCGGCGACGGCCGCGGCGGCGCACCAGTTGATGGATATGCTGGTTGATGTGAGATGTAGATGACGACGAGGACGACCAGGGCCACAACCACGACCACGACCACGACTATGATGATGGGCATGATGATGATGGGTGGTGGTGAATGGTAAATGGTGTTTTAGGCTGATTCGATGGTGCCACAGTGATGATGATCGTCGGGTTTAGTCCGCCAGCAGAGAACAAAGCAATCTTCACCTTGAATCCTTTGCCACCGCCTCCGGTGGGTGATTCTGTTCGTTTAAATGAAGAATGATAGGTGATGGTAATAAAATTGATGAGTGTACACACATAAATTAGTGCCAGTGGAAACGGCTTTGATGCACATTTAATGTGGTTGCGGTATTGGCGGCCGCCAACGTTATTTAATGATGATTGACGGTCTCTCGGAGAAAATTGCAGGCATTGGCTCCAAGGAAAGGAGCTCTTTTTGTATTCCTTTTTCGGTTTTTTGGGTGAATTCAAAAGAATCGTCATTGAAGCAGGGTTTCTCTTAGGCAGTTGTCTTTTTTCCTTTATGGGGATTTCAAAGACCTCCTTGGATGGTGGCTCTTGGGTGATTTCGATTTCCTGTTAATGATAAGCAAGTGCAACGGGTCTTTTCCATATGATGACCTGTTGATGAAAATCAATAGACCACATCCTATCAACGTAAAACCATATTTAAAATACCATCAATATTTTCTGTTGACAGTTGAAGTGTGTTTGTGTTACTCGCCGACTGAGTTTTACGTACTTATAGGCTTGACTTGACACCATCAAGGGCTATAACTTCGAGAGTAGTTTAAGATGTGAGAACAAACATTCTACAAGGTATTCACTGAACTCACTAATTAAAAGGTTTCAACACACGTACAGCCATAAGCCGATGAAGAACACAGAAGACAGTTTTGTTTGAGCAAATTAATGTTTAATTGTGAAAGCGCATGTGCAGCGAGCTATGCAAGGTTAAGTGGAGCAAGCGTGTTGACTGGATGTCAACAAAAGTGTGACTGATGCCAACAGGCGACTGCTTGAAATCCTTAAATAGCACCCATTGTAGTTTTTTCAAGCTTTAGCCGCCGTTTCTTGAGTCGCTAGGTGCTGCGGCTCTTAATAAAGGTATTTCAATTCGTGGCAAGAGTAAAATTCATAATTCTCGGCCCTATCTCATCTATATCTATATCTTTCTATATCTAGTCACTGAATTTCCCGCCTAGAGTGTACTGACACTCATTAAAAATTGCTGCCTATTTTTTGTTTAGTATGCCGAAAAATGTGAGGAATTCAGAAAACTGTGAAGAGAACTCAAATTGCGTATTATCATCAACTAAACCCGGTTTTAAGACAAATGAAGGAATTGCCTCTACCTCTAGTTTCTTTAAAGGACAGCTTTATTATTATTATTATTATTATTGTTAAGGATACTTATACCTTTACTCCCTAACCTATTCCCCTCACACACAGTTCTTTTCAGAGTTATATTGATGGTTATAAACTCCTGCTGCGCATAGGTGGAAGAGATTTATTCTAGAGAATTCTCTCTAAGTCTTTAGAAATCTAAAAATGAGAGATGGTTCTTTGACTTCAGTTCTTCCTCTGGTAGAAGGGGCTTTGTCCTTTGTGGGTTAGTGCCTCACGAAATTCCGGTACTTGTTCCCGGTTCACTATGTTCTCCACAAAATCTGAAAGAATCTTCCTCTGATACCTCTAGTTTCCATAAGTGATCCTTTTGTCTGCAGAGTCCTGTTAGGAAGCTTTTTAGGATAAGGAGTATGTCCTTGCTCATTTTGACACATACCTCAAACCGGATAAGTTTGCAGTCTAGGATTGCTTTTAGATCCACTGTTTTCCCTGACAGACTTATTGCCTGATCAAAGTACTGTCTTCAATAATGAAATATGATATGGGTGGCCCGACGGTCAGGCGATTGTGACCACACCGAATGGCAACTCGCCGGTTTTTTTAGACAGGAAAACTCTTTGCATTGTCAGTGAATTGTAAGAGGTGAAAACATTTTATCATTTATTGCAATCCTGCACTCTCGGTGTAGGAAGCCACAACCCACGCGGCTACCACCATTACTGCTACTTTCAGTACCAACTTTTAAATTAATCACCGATTAAAAAGATTTATTGAATGCTGATGTGGACTGATGACTTGATACATCTAGATATTGATACGCAGGTGGTACTGACTCCCATAGAAGTTGCCATGACTACCTTAGACTATTATAAAGACCACAGCGGGGATGACTGAAGCTATCTTGATTGATTTAATTTGAAAAAGTATTTTATTCTGATTTCATTTTGTTTTCCACATTCTTCTATAATGTCTCAAATCCTTCTAGTGTCATTCCTGTTTGTGATTTAGGTGTGTTGGTCGTCTTTAGGTAGATTGAGTCTCAAATAAGAACTTCTGCATCGCATCTTCGATTAGCCATTGTAATCGTTCCCACCAAAAAATGTGGTGACTTTATTCGATTCGAAGGGAGTGCTCTCTATGGAAGCAAGCCAACTATGGACATGCGGCCATTCTCAGAATAATAGGCGACTTGGGGAAGAGACATGGTTCCAGTAGCCTTGCGGCCATATATCTCCCTACAACGACTTCTCCCTCAAAATACCAAATATGTTTCCCGAAAGGGACAGGTTCCAAAGCCGTTATCAACGACCTCGATATTGCCCTTTTCAGTGACGGATCAAAAATGGACACATGTAATGGGCCGGATTCTACTCGGCTACCTTGCACAAGCAAGAATCATTTAGACTCCCTGATATGTGCAGTGTCTTCCAAGCAGAGATTTTGGCAATAGATACAGCAGCCAGACACATACAAGAAACCGATATCCCACCTTCAGATATCTTGTTGACAGCCAGGCTTCACTGAAATGAATAGCATCCTGCACGACGAAATCAAGGGCTGTTATGATCTTCCACTCTACGAAAGTCCATCAGTCTCCACAAGGTCAAACTCTGCTGGGTCCCGACCACTGGTCAATAGCAGGGAACGAGAGAGCGGATGAATTGGCCGTACAAAGGTCTGCAATAGATGAAGAACCGGACACAAATTACACAAATGCTAGTTCGCAGACTCGACGACGAAACATTTTGGGAACATTTCGCAACCCATAAGTAAAGTGACACCTCTTTCCGGTGCCAATGAAATCACTTTGATAATTGAAGCCCACATCACTGCAGCCGCCGATCAGGGCACTACTCCGAACTATAAATGACACCATTCTTAAAGAAGCCAACTCGTCTTGGCTCGCACGAGATGACTGTCACATGACAAGATCAACGTGGCCACAGCTCAACGGCAAAACAAAGAAGCTCCTGGCATTGAACTGCGGAATCCAACGAATGCCGGCGCTGCGGTGACGAGGAAGAGACCGAAACGATCCAACATCTGCTGTGCTACTGTTCAGCTAACAAGAACCGGCGACTAGCTTCGCTGGGCCAAAGATTCCTCCCAGCGATAGCGAACCTAGCGAATGAATATAGGATCTTATAAGATTTGTAAAGAGCACAGGGTGCTTCAAGCTATCACGTGACACAGGATAGGTTTATTCAGAATGTGTACTCCACAGATGAAGGGATTCAGAATGGGCCGTAAGGCCTCCGAGTGGAAGTGATGTTCCATCATCACACTTCCCTTCCTTGACCTAACCTAGCTTGTTCGATTCTATTAAACAATTTCGCGGTATCGCGTAACGCAATAGAATTGATTGAATAGAATCGAATTTCAAAATAGAAAATGCATAGCTATCGTTGACCTTTCAACTCAATGTCAAAATAAACTTCAATTTTGTTTATTGTATTGCAAAGAATTGTAATTTTTAGTCAAGGACGAGTTATAGTTGGTTTGATATTTTGAGAACGAACTGGACGAGGCCCATAGTGCTCCAGTTTTATCAACTCTTCGATACAGAAACAACGTGCGAATTCGTGTGCGTGAGAGCACGAGTGCATAAGTATGTATATACACTTCCAATAAAAAAAGTAGTTTTTAATAGTTTTTTTTTTATTTAAAGAACCAAAGATTGACGAAAAATGTTTGTATTGGGTATCTTCAGCGAACTTGTTCCAATGATGATCTACCTCCAGATTTTTGCAAATGTATTTTGCAGTGCTCCACAAAAGTTTGCGTACAACGATGAAATTTGAAAAAAATAGCTTTTATCCACAGAGTTAAGGTTAAAGATTTTTTTGAAAGGTATATTCCAATAAAACAAGATAAATGGATTCAGTTTTCCACAAAATAAAATAAATATTTTTATTCGTTAAAAAAATACAATAACAAAAACCAAAAGAAGTCGCAAAATTAACTCCACAAAAGTTTGCGTACATGAAAATACTCTATAATAATATTATATAATATAAAAATCTAATACTGGAATATAGCTTTCGAAAATATTCTTAACTAATGTTCTGTGAATGACAGCTCTTTTTTCCAAATTGCATCACTGTGTGTATCTACTTACTTTCGTTGTTCTCCATTTCACCGAACTTGTCCGAATTTCAAAATGACGGAAGGGTTATGGTGTGGCTCAAGGAGAATGAAGAGCTAAAAAGCAGTCATTTGAATGCAACTGTGAAGCATGGGGGAGGTCATGTTATGGTATGGTCGGTTAGGTTGCAGGAAGAATGAACTAAAATAAGTCTAGAATATATAAAAAAATTATAGCAAACATGCCAAAACGATTATCCCAAGTTTTGGTGAATAAAGGGTACGCTACAAAATATTAATAATTTTCTTTTTTGTGACCATTTTAATTTTTATCGTGAAAATTAAATAATAATAATAATAATAATATGGGTGGCGCTACAGCCCGTAGAGGGCCAGGGCCTAGCTTCTCAGCAACCACTTGTGTTGTGCGTGATATTGTTCTCTCACGCGTTGAAGGGACCTACAGTTTAATGCCGACTCCGAACGGCCAAGATTGAGAACCTTTTTTTTAGACAGGAAATACTCTTTGAGCATTGTCAGTGACTCGAAAGAGGTGGAGCCGTGAAATATGAAAGGTGGTAAATTCGGGTATCGAACCTGGCACCCTCTGCGAAGGAGTCGACGCACTAACTCACTACGCCACGGTGCCCGACTAAATTTAAATAAAATAGTTAAAAAACTGAATTTTAATAAAGGTACAGTTTTAATAGTTTTTCGTGTAAATTCTATATCCTGTGGTAATGGCAAGAGTTCATCTCAAAGAAAATTAAGGAACTTACGGAGCAGGAAAAGACTAACTGACCATTTGGTTTCAACCTTTAACTGCAATTTTTCACACATTCCAGTAAAAAACCGAATATTAATGACACCCACTCTACGTAACTTGAAACAATCGAGGATTTTTCGTCTTTCATATTAACAGAAAAATTTTCTGGCAACATGCAAACCAAAAGAAAAAAATACCATCGACTCAAAAAAACTCAAGCTACTGGGAATAGACCTATCATAATAATCAAAAATATACTTAATCTAAGAATAAATGTTCAATTTTCAATATAATGTTATTTATGAAATCTCAAAAAATTAAAACTGATTTATTTTTGATAATGGATATTTTCTTTTGAAAAATGTAATTCAAACGTCATATTTAAGTCCCTATCCTAACTATATATGTATTATTTTGACCGTGTAATCGATAAGATTAAATCAAAATAGGTACGCTGTAGTCTACTCCCGTCAGGAAAGTAATCAGATTGTTAAAATTAATGTTATCTTGCTGTCCACGGGCTTGGATTTCGTTCATGTTTTTCTTGCACTTTCTTCAGTAGGTTCAGCGTGAGGTGATTTCACGTAGATTCTCTTGCGTGTTACTCCACTCATCGCAGCATTTCAGGATCTTTTGGATTTCGCAGCAACACTTCGATCTTCGATGCGAGTTTACAAGTGATACAATGACAAACTATAATTTTTCGAGTATCAGTTTTGCTTTAGATGAAGTGTCTAGATTCCCATTTCTCTATCTTATTTCAGTACACGAAGCATTAAAAAAAACTACACAGCTAGAAGAATATAATTTATGAATTGACTACTCAGACAAACCATCAACCCTAATCAATCGACAATCGATTCAAGTTCATAACCCGTTTAAGCAGATTATAAACTGCTTGATTGGCGTCAAAACCGAAAGTGTTCTCCGAGGAATTTCAATGAAAATGAATCACCACTCAACCCATTCTCCCCAGATTAAACACAGAAACCCAATTTTAATCCAGAACCCCGTAGTGTCTTAAATGCAGTTGAAATCCCGCTGTTAACACCCACTTAACTGACCCCCGCACAAGGAAGCAATTGCAAAGCACTCCTATAAAAGTCCCACATTGCGTTGAGATTTTATACAGTCATCCTCTGGAAGTCATTGTTAGCAAGTGACTACGGCTTCTGGTCAATCCTCAGTTGACCAATTTTAACCGAAACAAAATGGTGAAAACGTTGCTGCTCATCCGGAATTTGGCAATTTTCTTCCTAACACTGCCAAATGTCGGACGCAGCTTACGCTATTCGGCCCAGGGAAATGGTGACGAGAACTGTGAAACGCTGCAATCCGAAATCCACATAATCAAAGAAGAGTTCGATGAGCTTGGCCGGATGCAGCGTACCTGCAACGCTGATGTCATGGTTAACAAATGCGAGGGGCTGTGTAACAGTCAAGTGCAGCCATCCGTCATCACGCCTACAGGCTTTTTGAAGGTAAGAGAAATGAGCATATGAGACCAAAGTCAGCATTTACTCGTTATTTCATTAGGAATGCTACTGCTGTCGAGAGAGCTATCTGAAGGAAAAAATGGTCACCCTCTCCCATTGCTATGACCCCGACGGCACTCGATTGACTGGACCGGACTCCGCGACCATGGACATTCGCTTACGCGAACCAACCGACTGCAAGTGCTTCAAGTGTGGTGACTTTACCAGATAATTGAATTTGTGTGCTGTAATAAAATTGAACCCTTCCACGGCAGCCGTATTTGCTTGGCTAAATGTAATTTCTCCAATAAAGGGTTTACTCTTACTTAATCTTTAATCCTGCTCGTCCTCATGTCAATTGGTGCTCATCAGAGAACCGCCCCAAAGGCACACTTAAATCCCCTGTGAGTTTGACATATGAAATTCAGTGGTCTTAACGTCAATCCGCATCGCTGTTGACGGGCGGCATCGACAACGCCATCAGCATCGTCTATTCAATTTGTGTATCTGTCATAGAGTAACAAGTAGGGATTTCAACAATTTTATCTTCCTGCCTGTCAGTTGATTACTTAGGCAGACTTGGTTTGATGTTGATGTGCCTCGGGCTTTTATGCCAAAATCCACTCATTCGGTATGCAACAATTTTGGGGTGCGACTTTACGAGAGCAAAAACGTGAGCCTGAAAACATCGTCCCCCGCCCGTCAATGGCAGTCGAAAGTTTTTCAGTTTTTATCCTTAGGCATTGAATTGCATCAACATTTTGCGAGGAGGGTGTTGAGTAAAATCAAAAATTCAATTTCTGGATGTGCTACGATGGAATTCAACCTTTGTGTCTTCCACATCAATTTGTTTTGAATGTGTACATACTTCATGGCTGAGGTGCTGTTCTATGAACTCGAACATTATATCAAAGAAGTGTATATTTGGGAATTTTGTTGCGGGTTAATTAAATATCCGTCGTCTATGATTCGCAGCAGATCCGACATGGACCACTCAAATCTAACTCCTGCTATGGATTGCCTAGTAGTAGATGTCGCATCTGTGAACAATTTATATCTTTATCTATTTATTGGAGGCAGATGCATCCTCCTGCACAGTTTGGCAGTATTTTGCAGGGAGATATTAGAAACAAATTGATCTTTAGAACCCATTTTCACAATCCCTCTTAGAAAAATTTGCCTACAGGTCTTCTTTGCTCTATATAGCTCGTATTGGAGCCTGTATCAAAACCAAGAGATTTAGTTCATCAGCTCACGACTCCGAAGCCGAAACTTCTACTGGGCATTTATGGACATTCATACTCGTTGGTTGGTAAAGAATATGGGAGCGGGTGGCTCCTTAGAACAGCACATACGATTCTATCAGTGATGTTCAAAGGTATCCGCTCTCCCCTACATGCTACTGACATGGAACTTCTTCAACACTTTTTCGGAAAATCGTGCAGTCCCCACAGTTGCATACGCGGGCAATATTGATGTAGCCGAACGTAGCAAGATGTCAGTGAGACGCTTGCAGGCAGTGATACGGAACGGCTAAAGTGGGTCTGGCATTGGACGAGTGAAGAACCAAGTACACCAGGCAGGGCCGTCAATGGGCAGCCTGGTGGTGAACAATTAAAAACCGTTACCGACATAAAATGCAGAATAACTCTTACCAACCTCTCTTTGGGGTCAAGCGACTTGTTGGCAAAAGAATCTCTCTGAAAGAAGCGAGGTGACTTTATATGTATACACATCGTACCTCTTTCCGTACAGCCGTAGCTCGTTAAACTAGACGAATCCAACGCCTAAGGTGAGTGGGCCACATAGAATGCATTGACAACTTGCTCTGGCCCGAAGATTCACCCCTAGCACTTTGAAGTTAGAAAAGAGCCTCAACCAACTTGGTGTGTGCAACTTAAGACATGATTACGGTGGGTGGAGAGCTTCGTTGTCTCAAGACACACTGAGGGTACATGATGTAACACAATTCCTCATCTATGGGCCAAACTGGCAGTTTCTGAGCGGTTGATTCCGTCAAACCATCCATGTGCTGTCCATACACGTCCGAATTAGTAGTTTTACCTCAGAAGGTCAGCTCATAGTAGATGATTCCCTATCAATCACAGGAAGCCCACAGCATGATAGCCCTTTGGGCCAATCGTCCACGCTTCGGTCGCTGCCGTTATCGCTTAAGTTTTTGTAAGTGATCCACTTCTCATCACAAAAACGAGAATACATCAAAATAACCTAAACGGAATACACAGAACCAATATTGCGCATGATTTACCGTTCGTTGTTTCGAGCTATGTTATATCATCGTCATTATCATCCGGGTCAGAACCCCCATGAAAAGGAGTTGCGGAAGTAAAGCATCTACGAGAGATCTCCAGGCAACTCAATACTCCGCACCCGACTCTTACTCATCAGGAGTTATACCAAAGCGTTGCGATTGAAGCATAGTCACGGTTGGTCAAGGTATCAACCGAATTAAGTAATCGTTGTTTTTTACTTTGGGACTTTGATAATTTCGTAATTTTTATCTAGTTTTGGTAATTGTACAATACGAGTTAAATATTGTCAGTCAAAAAATTAGATAACTTTGAATACAAACTTTGAAATGCAAACTCATGTAAATGATGAGTAGATACATTACATTAAAATCAGGAAAAAGGAAGCATATTAGAAATTTAGAAAAAAGCGGAGCGGAAAAGGTTGACTTGACAATAAAGGTGTACATAACAGAGCTAACACTTGTTTCCTTCGACATTACCCACAATCTCCCATTTCTCCAAATCTTATAAGGGAATGGTGCCCGGATTCCCTAGTGGCAAAATTAAGAAAACGCAGCAAGACGAAGGTCACTGATTTGGCTGGAACTTTAGGAAACAAAGCTAAACTAAAATAGTTTCAGAATTGAAAACATCGACATTTTCCCTTATCACGGACAGGACCATTGGCATATCGACCAAAATGTCTTTGGTATTAGTCACTGGTATTTTGATACAATTTCTATAATTGATGAACATAACATTTTAGTAGTGATGAGTGCATTGGAATAATAATTCAAGTGATAATCGATTCATACAACATCTCGAGAACATACTGATTCTCAAAAGCATTCCAATGACTACTAACTACCAACACTAGAGAGCTTGATAAGTGTCTGTCATGAAAATCATTCGCATTTTTTTCATTTTTTATTACCGAGTGTTGGACTAATACTTGAGTTCCCGTTTTTTCTTTCATTGACTTATGTTCCTGATTAGTATTTCCCGACGACACTCGATTATGTCCATCACTGATACTATTCTTAAAATCACTGTTTTTTTTGTGTAATGCTGAGTTTGCAAATCAATTAAAGGTCACAATCAAAGCTGTTTCATCTTATTTTGTTTCCGGTCCTGGAATTTTTTTCCAATTTAAAGAAAAATCAATACACATGCTCAATTTATAATCTACTTCGAGGAATGCCGAATTTCTTGGCCACTTCAGACTTTTTTGAGTCTTATTCGATTTCGTCGATAGACCTATCCAAAGTGTCCAAAAATAACAGACAGAATTACAGGTGTCAACTCAACGACTCCTCTATGCATTTACATATGTTTTGCATTTATCTACAAACACAAAGTTACGCCTAGATAATCATGTATTTGTAATCAAATTAATTCGTTTCTTTTGATCCGTTTCTCTTTCGTTTGTGCAAAATTTAAGAGGGTGTTGGAGTTGATATGGAGTGAAATTTCTACGAAAAGTAACACGAATAAACATGTCGCAAGTTCGCTTTAAGGAGATTTTCGTCTTATGGATTGTTCGACAAGATTTTCACACTACGGCAGATCCTGGAGAAGACCCAAGAGATGCAGATCGACACCCACCACCTTTTTGTCGATTTCAAGGCCGCATATGACAGCGTGCATAGGGATGTGCTATACAACGCCATGTCTAGTTTTGACACTCCTGCCAAACTCGTCAGGTTGTGCAGGAAGACGATGGAGAATTCTCGCTGCTCCATCAAGGTCGGCAACGAACTCTCCGAGACCTTCAATGTCAAAAAAGGTTTTAGACAAGGCGACGCGCTGTCATGTGATTTCTTTAACATTACCCTGGAGAAGATCGTGCTAGACTCACACGCCAACACTAGATGCACGATCTTCCAGAAGTCCGTACAATTGCTAGCATACGCGGATGACATTGACGTGATTGGCAGAACACATCGAGCCGTCAATGAAGCGTTTGCTGGCATTGAGGCGGAAGCGGCTAAAATGGGTCTAGCGGTGAATGGGGCCAAAACGAAGTATATGCTGTCATCAAGAAAGGACACACAACATTGACGTCTTGGACAGAGCGTCACAATGGGCAGCTATAACTTCGAGGTAGTCAAGGACTTCGTCTACCTCGGCTCCGCAGTAAACAGTATTCCGTATACATCATTACCGAGATCAAACGCAGAGTAGCTCTTGCCAACCGCTGTTTCTATGGGCTCAAGAGGCAATTGAGCAGTAGAGCCATCTCTCGAAGGACCAAGCTGACCTTATATAAGACCTTGATCATCCCAGTCCTGCTGTACATGGACATGAACATGGAGGCATGGACAATCTCAAAAGCGGATGAGGAAGTCCTTGGTATTTTCGAGAGAAAAGCTCTGCATGCGATCTTTGGTCCTGTTTGCGTTGACGGTTTCTGGAGGAGAAGATTCAACCACGAACTGTACGGGCTGTACAGCGGCATGAGGTCTAGGCTAGGCCATGTATAGCGTATGGACAACTCAGCTCCGGCCCGGAGAGTCTTCGACTCCGAACCAGTGGGACAACGCAACAGAGGACGCCCTCGTTTAAGGTGGCGCAGCCAGGTGGAGAAGGACTGCAACCAACTTGGCGTGAGACACTGGAGACAGCTAGCCAGAGACCGTGCTAGCTGGAGAGGCTTGTTGGTTGAGGCTCAGGTCCTCCCCGGACTGTAGCGCCAAATAAAGAAGAAAGAAAGGATTGTTCAATATAGGAAAATTTAAGTCTTCGACTTACAGAGGTTTGATAATCAGCTTTATATATTGTTACAAAAATTTGGCAGAACCAAAACAAAATAAATTAAACAACTAGAAAAAGGAACAATGCCCTCTTGAAAATCCTCTTTTTTATAGATATGACCAGAATTCATTGGAAGCACGTTGTTTTTTAAGTCGAAATATAGGGAATTGTTATTTAAAAGGATTGATGCGTTATCCTAGCTGATACAATTCTTGTAACAATATATTATTTGAATGCGTTCTATGTATGCTTATGGTCATATTTGCTTAATATGGAACATGTTATTGATGTATGCTGTACACTCTCTTAATCTCTTAACATTTTATCAATTTTATTTATTTGCTAGTTTTAACACATATCTGGTGCTCCAATTCGAACGTAATTGCTACCCGTACTTTAATATTTTGATTAAATGTTTATACAATGTATATTGAAGTTACTACTAGTACGAAAGTAGTGATTCCATAGTTGGTACAGATAATGGTCCATACAATCTGCGATCTGAATGTGAAGTAAGCAACAATGAACAGCGTCTAAGAAACAGGCTCCTTACAGATGTCTACACTCACAGAGAAAATGGCTGAAATAATGTCCAAAGGTTCTTTGTGTATTTCTCCTATAAACTTGACAAAATCTTCACAATTTCTGTTTGATCACCTACACTAGGTGAAGTAAAACCCCACCACACAATGATTAAACCAGCTCCATGCTTAAAGGCTTTTGGGGTGCTCGAAATTTGCCAAATTGATCGAATACATTAAACTTATCTGCAAGCGTGTATCTTAAACACACTTTGCAATAGGGCCTAGTTCGGAATTAGTATGTTTATTCAATAACAAAAAATTAGTATTCTAACTTAGTATAAATAATGTCGAAATGGCTTAATTATTTGAGTGCATAAAAACAATGAGACAAGGGGAACACGTGCGCTTCTTGAAAATTCAACACACACTGTAATAGCAATACGGTAAGGGCAGTACCGCCGGTATTCAGCCACGTCTTCAAAAATTCCAGAAAAATAGTGAATGCCCAAGTTTATTCCTTCAGTTGCTTTTTTTTAAAGCCTAATTGTTCTTCGGTCTGGATGCACAATAATGTGCCGATGGAGCTGCTGGTCATCTTGTTAAAGATGAAAGTTTGGTTGCAGCTTCCGCAAGAGTCGGTTGTGTGACTTTTCAGTAAAAGTGGAAGTGTCTTGGAAAAAGTGCTATAATCACAAAAATGTGGAACGTAGCTGCATTTAAAAAAAATGAAATATTGTTAAGTCATTTTTTACAGAGGGGCTGGCCTTACGGGAGCTTGTTTTCTTCCCACATCGGTTGAATGCTGAAAAATATTTTTTATAAATTTATATCCAGAAGTAAGCCTCAATTAGCATTTAACAGCATCATTGAGCCCGACTACTGAATAAACAACTGACTGACAGCTGAAACTAAAAGTGCTGACTACTCCAAAACATTTTTTTTCACTATTATTGTAAATCATTTCTTGTACGTAGGAATTCAGCTAATTAACGTCGAAAATTTATAATTATATATAACTAAATATATAAACTAATCAGATAACCCCAATTCTCGATTCGAAAGTTTAATAATTGATTTTTTAAGGATCAAATAACATAAAAAACTGTTAAGGGTCTGACTACTAGTGCTATCGCCCCATTATCCGATTGTACCTGATATGTGGTAACGCCACATTATAACCCAGTAAAAAATATAGTATGGCTTATCGGGATGAATTATATAAACACGATCGTATTTAGTAGATTTAGTAGGAATAATACCCACTTCTGCATTTTTAAATAGTAAACTAGTTGCAAGCGAATGACTAAAATGTCATCAATTCCATTCCCACCTTGACGTTTCCCAGGCCTTCGACAAGGTTTGGCCTGAATGCCTAATATACAAGCTAAAGCAGACTTCTACCGACAAGCTTGAATAAGATACTAGAATCTTATCTCGATAACAGGATATTTAGAGTTAAAAACGGAACTGAATACTCCGATTTTTAAAGAGATCCGAGCAGGAGTCCCTCAAGAGAGTGTCCTTGGCCCTATACCCGTTACACCTGTTACCTGTTACATTGTACCTGTTGTACACTAGAGACATACCTCAAACTGAGGGTACACTCGTGCTACATTTGCGGATGACACAGCGATCCTGGCAACGGGATGTTCAGTTGAGTCCTCAACTGAAAAACTCCAACGAGCTCTTTACAAAATAAACGAATGGTCAAAACGCTGGCGCATTGCTCCCAATGAGACCAAATCAACGCACATAAATTTTACCTACAGAAATATTGAAAATCGACCAGTTTTCATTAATTCTGTACAAATACCGTACGCTAATGAAGCAAAATATCTTGGTATGACACTTGATGCGAAACTCAAGTGGAAGGCCCACGTGAAAAAGAAACGGGACGAGCTCGAACACCGGTAAAGAGAAATGTACTGGTTACTTGGAAGGCACTCCAAGCTAAGCATGTACAACAAACTGCTATTATACAAGCAGGTACTGAAGCCTATATGGACTTACCGCATACAACTATGGGGCAACTACATATACAGAGGAATTGTTAATAATAATAATATGGGTGGCGCGACAGTCCGACGTGGACCTGGGCCTAGCTTCCCAGCAACCACTTGTGTTGTGCGTGCTATTGTTCTTTCACGAGTGGAAGGGATCTCCAGTTTAATGCCGACTCCGAACGGCTAGACAGGAAATCCGAACTAGACAGGAAATACTCTTTGAGCATTGTCAGTGACTCGAAAGTGGCGGAGCCGTGAATTATCAATGGTGGTAAATTCGGGTATCGAACCTGGCATCTTCTGCGTAGGAGTCGACGCACTTACCCATTACGCCACGGCGACCCACGATAGGAATTATTCAGTCCAGATATTGTGAAAGCTCCCTGGTAACTCAGGAATTGTGATATACAAAGGGACCTGGGGATAACTACCGTCGAAGAAGAAATAACAAACTCCGCTCGAAAGCTAAGTATCAGACTTCGTGGTCATTGTAACAATGCCATCCTCCAAACTTTGGACATGAGACGTTTAGTACGCCGACTCCAGCGCACGAGACCGCTCGATTTGGCGCAATAATAATAAACCATCCTAACGATGGTCATGGCAGGCGATTTTACCGAAGGTCTATCTGCAACACGCGAAAATATCCTTAAATGTAAGCTACTAGATAAGGAAACTTAGTTGTAGTAAAGAAAAACCAAAAGGGAAGGGTGTTTTTGTCAGTAAAAATCTGACACTACTGTGGACACGGGTCACAGTGTCTTGTTGAAGATTTTCACTTTCAATTCCATTCCGATGCTTTGATATTGAAATCATACACTAACATATGTATGAAATAGTTACAAAAGGTTCATGGCCAAGTGCATCTCTAAAAATACTACGCTAGCCGACTGGTCAGTCCCATTCAGAACGAGAAAATATTCACAAACATCCATAAACCAGTCCAGTTCGCTTAACCAAACCATCCCCAGTGATATCACAGTGAATCAAACAAAGCAAAACGCGATATAAAAAGTAAACTAAAGGAAAACAAAAAAAAACCTAGGGACCAAAATAAAAACTAAACAAAAAAAATGTTAACATTCAGGCACTAATTCGATCCGATAATAATCCCGCCAAAGGGCATGAATTGTAATTTCCTTTTCGCGGAATTAACTGTCGGCTGTTGTGTTCGGATTTGTTTTATGAGCCCACAATCAAAGAAACAGGAAACAAGCCGCCAGGACGAGTCAGTCCTTCTCCTCATGCACCACCTCGTCCTCGTGTCCCCTCCTTCAGTTCCACACTTCACAAACGAGAGAAGACCTTTGTCCGCTTTGTTTGCTGTTCGTTTCGACTTCGGATGTTGTTCCACCTTTAGCGTAAAACAACAAAAAAGAGCACACTCTTAGCTGACACGATACGGGTGGAAGGAAGTGTGCTGGAAGTCTATTAGAATTTCAGTGTCGTCCTTTATTTCCACTCTGCCGCATTGCTTCTGGCTGGCAAACAGAGTCTCCTTCAACCTTTTTGGTGGATGTAACTTGGGAAAGGACAGCATACTTTCAAAAGTTCGTTGCTTTGCATAAATTGTCCTTTTCAGTATTATGCCCCCGAACATACACAAACATACGGTGGGTACGTACGTTTATTCACTAGCTCTCTCATATTCATTCGGTCGCGCTGACGCCCGGGGCAGGTACTCCAACCAAACTAACCAACACACCCACACACACGCCAACACACACCAGATTTCATACAGCAAACTTCTGAGGCATGATGATTTCAATAATATGGCTCAAAAGGGCGCCCCCAAAAGGCCATAAATGGCTACGAGGCATATAATACATATCCGATTCATGCATAGCCACTCGAAACACATGGTTTAGTGCACCCCCAGCAGGACATTCCTATCATCAGAGGATAATTTTTGGGGAATGAATTGGCTGGAAAATTTTGAAGAGCAATGTCGTAACAGGGCAAAACGTAAATCCTGTCAGAAGTTGTTTTCCAATATGCCACTTAACAGGATATGCCCGCACGTACACATCATGTGCGCCCAGAATGAATTGAAATTTTCGGCAGTGGAAAATTGCTTTTCACATTCCTTGCGGGTTTGATTTTTTGATGATAAGTCCAGATTCGCATGAGTTTCGAGTTTCATGTGTAGTTGTGAATGTTTTGAAAATTGTGCACAGATCGACAGCAAATCTGGGTAAATTCAAGCTTGTGTAGTCGGTGTGTGTTTGTGTGTCGTTCATCCCGTACCAATTCAACTGAATTCGTAATAAAGTGAAGGTTTTTCTCTAAGCGAGTGCGTCCAAAGGGTTACAGGCTTGTTGATGGGAAGTTAATAGAGTTAGGAAAACAGAGTATTTCAAACACATAAACAACCTATCTATGGATACGCCCTATTTGTAAAAACAGTTTGTTATTCACGATATACATGTAGGTACATAATGTAAGAGAGTAGTTTCACAATTTTGAGACCTAACAAGTGTTTTTAGTTTTAAATTGGAGTATATTTAAATTTCAAAAGTGTGAGGACTAAGCTCCGTTCAAAAAATAATCTCTATTCAAGCAAGGTAGGTAAGCGGAAGTCAATACCGCGTCCAGGGATATGGCCTACTTAGACCTTGAACTGTGCTGTCTCTTCCAAGCTGAAGAATGCTGAATCAATCGATAGCGTTTTTTGGTCTGTGGCGTCCCCACTAGACATACTCCACACGAACAGAGCCCGACAGCGATCAATGTTTCGTTAAGTCATACATCTTCCTATGAGCTGTCAAACAGACCTTATCCGGCTCTTTATTTTTTGACGTGGAAACGACTGCGATAGGATGTCTGACAGCCCCGCTCCGGTACCGAATCAAAAAATTGATTAATTTTATATTTTATAAAAGCATTGCAGTTAAAAAAAATAAAATATTAAAAATAAAAAAACCTTGCACATCATTCTTTTCTATAATTTTAGATCTTGTTCTTTTATAGTATTTGTTCCGTATTATAGCAAATTAGCGATTCTCGCGAATTTTACATTATCGCCGATATTTGTGACAAGGCTGAAAGAATATCTATAATGTGCCAGCTGCTGCACTTGCGGGTTTGGTGCCAAGGTAATGGAGTGAAATTATAATTGTCCCAACACCGAGAATTCGGCTAGCGACGTATCGATACCGTCCATATCGTTATCATTAAAGCGAGCCCAAGTCAAATGAGTGTCCTGTGCAAGCCCAACTTTTGCCGCCAATTTTTCAGTTTTGCCAGCATAAGTCCGTTCTGGATTATCCAAGAGGTATTTGCCCCTTATTTTACTGAAGCATCCCCGGTAAGCCGAATCCTCAGTAACAAACGGCCAAAAGTAATATATTAAATGTAATCATAATAATCATATAATAATCATAATCAGGGTCATTTAAATCATAAAAAATCAGGGTCTTGCTTCTCAGCAACCACTTATGTTGTGCATGAAATTGTTATTTCACGAGTGGAAGGGGCCAACAGTTTTATGCCGACTCCGAACGGCCAAGTTTGAGAAGCTCTTTTACTAGAAAGTTATTACTCTTTGAGCATTGTTAGTGATTTGATAGAGGCGGGAACGTGACAATTATTATTTCTTTTTTATCTTCCCGGTCGGAAATCAAACTCAGGAAGCGAGGTTAAGTTGCATAGGGGTCGACGCACATACCAACAACCCCACGGCCACCACATAATAATCATATAAATAATTAGAATATACCTATACGAGGTCAAAACGAAGTATATGGTGTCATCGAGAAAGGACACACAACATCGACGACTTGGCCAAAACGTCACCATAGGCAGCTATAACTTCGAGGTAGTGAAGGACTTCGTCTATCTCGGCTCGCAAGTGAACAGTACGAACAACACCAGTACCGAGATTAAACGCAGAATTACTCCTGCCAATCGCTGTTTTTTTGGGCTCAAGAGGCAATTGAACAGTAGAGTCCTCTCTCGAAGGACCAAGCTAACATTATATACCACCTTGATCATCCCTGTCCTGCTCTATGGTGCGGAGGCATGGACAATCTCAAAAGCGGATGAAGAAGCACTTAGTCTTTTCGAGAGAAAAGTTTTGCATTCAATCTTTGGTCCTGTTTGCGTTGATGGTTATTGGAGAAGAAGATTCAACCACGAACTGTACGGGCTGTACAGCGGCATAATCCTAGTCAGGCGTCTACGGATTCAACGCCTAAGATAGCTGGGCCATGTAGAGCGCATGTACAACACTGCTCCAGCCCGAAGAGTCTTCGACTCCGAACCAGTGGGACAACGCAATAGAGGACGTCCACAGAACCGATGGCGCACCCAGGTGGAGAAGGACCTCAACCAACTTGGTGTGCGCAGTTCGAGACAACTGGCAAAAGATCGTGCCGGCTGGAGAGGCTTACTGGTTGAGGCCCAGGTCCACCCCGGACTGTAGCGCCACCTGAAGAAGAAGAATTAGAATATACCTATGTATCTATCAATTTGTTGAAATAAACAACGAAAAATATAAATATAAAATATTTGTAGAAAATAAATACTTCAAGGAACTTAAGTTAATTTTAGGTAAAAATAAAGTAAAAACCAATATTAAACTTAATAATTATAATAATATTAAATCACAAAAACATAAAGTAATGTCCTAATATAATTTTTTATTATCTTGAGCTTGGAAATTTTACGTTTTCCTGAAGCTACTGTGACTGCTATTAACTTTCTTAAAAGTTCGGCGAGCCTTGGAGGGTCAGAGCCTGAGTAATCGCTGCCTTCCATTGCTGATGGTCCTGGGCATCATGTCTTGCATCCGCGTTTACTTGGTCTTTACACCGAAGATTCGGTTTTTTCAGTTCCCGACTACATCCACATCTTGATACAATTTTTCTTTCGAAGGCACCAAGAATCAGCTCTGCAGGTTTGCTTAGATTGCAAATTTCGGCTCCACATGGTAGGACTGGATGTATATCCTCTATTTTCTAAGAGATAAGATCGCCTTTTTTGTGGATGGAGTATATGGAGCCGACATTCTGTCTTCAGTCTTCGGACATGTTTTCGTCTTCCCAAATTGTACAGATGGTCTGGTACATGCTGCGAGTCAGTAGCTAGATTACCCTCACAATTTCGAAGAACCTTGATGCCTTTGAGACTAGAATTTTGCCTTTTTTATACAACACATATATTTTTACTTACACCTAGACACAGCACCTTTTTTCTGCTCCCACTCGCCGTTTTTTCGTTACATCTTTGATGGCCTATCGCCAATTCAATCACATCTTTTTTTGGTACAAGCTTACTTGGAGCTGCATTTCCTCATGATAGGCTGCCGTATATAGACTGAATGGTAATTAAAAATGTTCTGCCGGCTTGATAAGTATTCCGTTAGTAGTCTAAGATCAAAATCGAAAGCGTTTCTTCAGTTTGGAGATACGAATAAGTGGTGAATCGGTGGGTCACCGTAGCGTTGTGAGTTGGTGCGTCAAGGTCGACTGGGGTTTCTAGGCCCACTCGTCAAATGAAGCTACTTTTAAAATTCACTGCTTGCGAGGCACTGACCATACTTAAAACAACTGTCTTCTCAAATATTTACGTTCGCACACAGTTATGTGTTCCATCTACTTTAGTACGAACAATAGTACGCAAAACTCGAATGTGTGTTATTGGAACTAGACGCTGCGCTGTTGTTATTATCATTATTAATATGTTGTGACTCTGATCCAGACTATTATTCAAAAGATTGCGAAATCGTCATAATAGTCGGCTTGCGCTCATTCGTTTCTGGATTCCAAAGTGAGTCTTGTCTCAGATTTTGTATTTTTTGCATAAATTTTCTGGCTTAAAGATTAACTGGTTCAAGTTGTTTCTGTAATAATAGACAATCGTCTGCTATCAGCTCTATTAGATCAGAAGATACTCTTATTGGATAACACAGCCTATACTGATAAGAATCAAATCAAAAATATTTTCAAAGGTTAGTTTCGAAAAGGAAAAAAACAATCGTCCCACTCGAAGATTCATCGATAAACTCCCGCTGAAAACATTTGAAAAAACGTGTGTTACAAGTAACATCTCTTCCCATACAATCCATCTGTCTGCCTAACCCAGCAGGGTGCCTCTTGGTGCTAATTGAGCATTTACTCTTCATCACATGATGAATAACTGAATTATTCAAATCCAAAGGTGGTGACAGCGTTCGCTAGCACGTTAAAATGAAATTAAATTAAAATTATTAATTAGCTCGTGGATTGGTTCATAAATAACCATCCGTATGTCTGGTTTCAAAATACAAATCTATTCAAGTCTTCGTTATCGCTACCGCCGATCGCTAATCACACATAACCGAGACCACCTGTTGATTGATTTAAGAAAAAACAAAAGAGGCCCCTCAACGACGCCTACATTTGGCATTCAAATCAGTGCCTCTACTTTCTAAATTAATCTCAATTAACCCCAAAAATGTTTTTGAAGTTGTGAAATGCCATTTGAAAGTTTTGCTTTGTTGAAAGATCCACTGGGAGTTTTGCGGTTTTGATTTCATTTCCTGTCTCCTTTTGGGATTTCCGCATAAGCGAGCTGCTAAAAGGGGACCAACATGGATCTTATACCCAAAAGAGTAATCATTTGAATGGTCGTGCTTATGATTTCGAGCTGGAAGATGAAATGGGATGTTTCGGTTAGCCTGAAGGAATATCCCAATTTAACCAGAGCTGTGAATGGCAATTAAAAGCGGAAGTGATTATGTTAGCTCGTGTTTCTGCCACATCGTGTCCCTCTTCAAATTGAAAAACAATTTCGGTTATGCACAGAATTCCTGTTAACCAGTGTCCTTGGAGGCATCGTGCTAAGTGAATAAATTAATATTGTGCCTGTGGGTTGGTGTCTCTTTATTGGAATTTTAAGTGAACATATCAATTAGAAATTGTATTGTTCTTGTTGGAGTATTTAAAGGACCCCAGAATAAATGTGTATCTGGACACGCGCTCCTGACGGCAATAATTTAATGAAGCAATGGCAGGCTATGAAGCAAGCTATTTTAATTACATGTTAGATGGAATGAAACAGACGTGTGTGTAACCAAAATGATAGCCGGCTAAAAATTGGAGATTATTCAAATTGTGGCCGATGAGTAGGGTAAGTAGGATATGATAATTTGGGTGGTACCCCAGTCCGAGGTGATAATGGTCATGGCCAACATGTTGTGCTGTTGCTGCTGGTGTCTGACGATTGAAAACCGCCTACAGTTGTAAGTCTAAGCAAGGCCAGTAACTTGAAGTGAATTATGAAATTCGTCGTGTCGGAAATCATATAGAACCGTGAAGATTGGAGGCGACGAGTGAATAGAAAATTAAAAGCACAAGGACAATATAGCATTCATTTCCGTAGATTACGTAATCTTATCAAATTTCAGCAGAGGCTGTCCTAAACTGCAGTGGCTATTTCATATCAAACGCTCATACAGTCAATCAAATTCATGTTCGTACAGTATGTTTGAAATAATAAAATAGAGACAGAAACGTCAACTTTGCAAAAGAGCACAAATCCAAGGATTTTGAATTTTGGAAAACAGTAACTTTTAATGTCTCTGGATCGGATGGACGGCAAATGGTATGGCGAAAACCAAATACCAAGCTTCTACCTGAAATTACCGTCGCAACAGTAAGGCATGGTAGCGGATCGGTGATGGTTTGAGGTTGTTTCTCGGCAGCTGGGATGGGAAAACTCCATGTTATTGACGGAATAATGGACCACAGGAAATATATTGATATTTTAAAGCTAATTTTGGCAGGAAGCGCACACAAATTGGGTCTGCACACCGATTTCACTTTTTACCAAGCCAATGACCCAAAGCATAAAACTTACAATACCCGGATGTGGCTCCTATGCAATTGTCCTAAAGCGATGGAAACTCCACCCCAGTCACCGGATATTAACTCCAACGAAAATTTATAGGACCATTTAGACCAGCAAATAAGAAAATTACTAATTAGAAATGCAACAGACCTAAAAGAGAAGATGTGCAAGAATGGGAACAAATTTCGGTTGAAACTACCAAAAAACCTGTCCAATCCATGCCAAATAGGCTTAAGCATGTAATTAAAAATAATGGATATGCCACAAAATATTAAAATTTGTTAAATTTCTTGTTTCTTACCAAAAAAAAAAGTTATTTGTATGAATATGTCTGTTAAATGGTTTTTTGGTTTTTGTTATTAAATGTTCTGTTTTTGTTGAAGGATTGTGTTTATTTTGTGTTTGACAATAGATGGTCATCAGATCTTTGATTTTACAAACAAAAGTCATTGGAAGTTTTAGTGGTTCTTGCATAAATCGAAAAAGAGTTATTTTTTTCCTACTGTATGAATATGAGTTTGATTGACTGTATATATTTAGTCAAATACAGTAAATATACAGAAACTAGGATAGTTTCAACTATGGAAATTCTGCCTACATGAAAAGCTCCGATTACTGCGTCAATATTGATAAAAAATGAAATTTAGTTGTTGCAGAAATCGAGGAATTGCGTGGATAGATAGTTGCATTAATCGATAACGTACTGTATATGGATTTGTATTTCAAATGATACACTTTGTATGGTAGTTTTGTGTTGTAGATGAAAATATATAAATACAAAGGTTAGTAAAAGAACACGTTCTCTTCATGGCTTTAAAGTGAGCTGGGTGTATGTTTGTTATCATGTTTGGAAGTTAAGTATTGCATGCAAGTATGTAGATTTGTTATTTATGTCACTGATTACTGCAGTTAATCTTCGCCATTCATTGCATTTTGCGTGTAGAATGTATTTCATAGAATTTATTCATTGAAATTCTTGGTGTACCTCCGCTTAACTAGCTAACTGAAAGGAATCGCCACTGCTAAACTAGGGTAAGTTAAACAACTTCGAAACAATTGTTGTTCAAAGGCTTCAGAGTTTGCAAATTAAACGACTGAAAATGTATTAAAAACCATCATAATACCTTTTAAATCTCAATTCAAATACAAAATAAACATAAAACATAAATTTGTTTCAAATTTATTATCTGTGTAACGAAACGTTTGAGTTATCTCCAGCGACAATAAAGCTTATTATCGATGCGGTAGTAAACAAAACGTAAATTTGGAATCGTAGTTTGCTACAAGGTCTTGAATTTAATTTGTTCGCTCACTGATTTCCATTGGAAATTTTCCAATAGATCTTCAATAGATCTGCTCGTGATTGATCAAGGGCAAGATAGGCATAATATTGTATACTGCTCCTCAGAAAAGTTGTTGCTGATGTAATTGTCGGGGAATTAATTAATAAACAGTGGACTCTTCCTGAGTCGAATTTCTCTCTATATAACTAGAAATTGGGCGCATAATTTTACACTGGTTTCCCTCAACTGTCCACATAAAAACATCTTCTCTAATGTTATGTTTCCACCGAACCGAAACCGCGAGGTTGGGATGAAGTTTTACTGAAACCTCAATAGGTCGTTCCCACTGAGGTTGAAGTGATATCGCTCTCAATGCCCGCCACAATAAATGTCACTCGCTCTCAATTTTTAAATACCCTCCAGAACAGATGTCTGTTGACAGGAAATAATAGAGTGAGAACACCAGAAAATAGAGAGAGATAAAATGCGAAAATGAACAACAAAATTACACAAATTCATCTGTAGGCTTGTTCGGCTTGACAACCTCTCCTGGACGGATGAATTCAATTCATGCAACGAGGTTTATCAGAAACCGCGTAGACTGTATACCACTGTATATGCAAATTGGCTTGTCGTATTTGTTTCTCGGTCACTTTATTGCAACAGTCGCACGAAAGGTGATGAAAATAAAGAATCATTTATAATTGATGAATTAACAAACATGTTTTATTTGTGGAAAATAGTTACATAAACTTGTCATTCGTTGCTCCAGGTTCATGACAACAAAAATGTAAAATGTAAGTAGCCTTTCGATAAGAAAGTAGTTTCGCACATATCAAACCAGTGCACAGTGTTTCGTCTAGTCATTCTAGATGGACAAAAAAATTCCAAAAATTCAATGTCGTTATTCTAGTCAATATTGATTGGAAATTGTTAACAACAACAAAAAATCCGATTGAATACTGAGGATTCATTACATAAAGGACGACACCAGCCGTAGGTGGTCGGAAATAGGTACTTGATGTAGGTCATCGGAAACAATGTGGCCTGCACTAAATCTAAGTAAAACTAAAGCTCTCCTAGTATAAGGCAAGAATTTAGACTCATACATAATCAAGCCAAAAGACTACGATGCGGTTGATGCGGAAACAGTACTATGCTTCCTCGGTACTTCCCCGCCATTACAGATGCAAGAAGAAGATTACTAGTTAGTTATTCTTTTAACGACTTCAAAGACTTGAAAAACTCGTATATCAAGGATATCCTATAACAGCCCTAAACGGTTAAAAACCAGTCAAACCAAACGTCTGCTCTGATAAAATTTTCTCAAACATCTGATCTATCTAAAAACACAAAACAATACTATAAATGTCTAAGTGGAGCATAGTTTTTACAATAAACATGCTAACTAACTTATCTACCTACATTCCTAGTTTACATAAAAGTATCTGTACTTGAAATCCGTGTCCAGCGATACTCGTTCCTTTTTTTTTTGTGCGCAATTTTCGGACGTCGTTTCTTATACACCACATTTTTTTTTAATATCTAATTTTTATTATTTAATTCTTTACGTACTTAAATACTAGAAAGCGCTTGAAACTAGTAAGACTAACATGATCCTTAACTTACTGCCCATCGGCGGACACTCCAAGCTAAATCCAACACAGTCTCTTGCTTGTCCCATTCCCTTCTGTTAGGAATTAAGACATTTTTTCTTCTTATAGTGTCTTTTGATATCACTTACCATTTCTAAGAGACGTTCGTCTTTGAATTTGTAGAGTCCTTGTAAGGCGTGTTTTGAAGACTCAACCAGCACACATATGTCAAGATGGACGAAGATCAAAATTGCTTTCATTCCTGCCACAGACATCTTTCTCGAAGTTCCCGTGGTCCACAATGTTGTCGCATTATAAGAGAAAAAGTTCGGACGAATTTGTATCTGCAATCACCCCGATTAGGTGGTGTGAATAAAGACTAAGGAAACAGCCCGATTGAAAAAATGTGAGTGTTTTGTTAAAGGAAACACTAAATTTTGGTATGAACAAAAAATGTTCTCAAAGTAATGTCTTACCCTCAAGTCGATGTTTGAAATCTGGAGTGTAGAGCTGTCACATTTATTTGACAACATTCTGGAAATTTAAGCAACAGAAGTGGACGAAGGAGGAATATTCATATTCAATACGTTTTTTTTTCATCAAACACCAATTTAATTTCGTGTGATTTCTCTTAGGGATGACTAACCCTCAGACGTACAGAAATGGGAGTAATAGTGGAAATAAATTTAGTTCGTTCTTTTAAATATATGTATGTACACACCTTTGCACGTCTCATGTAATAAGTAAATCTTGCGCTCATAGCTATCATAGTGAAGGGGCTAGATGAGTTGTTGAAGTGAAGTGTGTGAGTGTGTAATATATGCACAGCCATCTAGAGCTACATATACGAACGCGAAAAACAGAAAACTAAAATCCATGGCGTTTCGCGAACACATCTTAAGAGATTTCTACACTTTGTTCTTTCATAACTTTCAACGCAATTTGGTTTTCAATTTTCATATTTGGAGTTTGGCTTTTTTCCAACAGGCACGGATTTAATGGCGAACATTTTTTAAAATCCTAAGATTTTTTTTTTTGAGGGGTTGAGGCTTAATCCGTCAAATGATTCCTCTTCCGATATAGTTTTTTCCATATTTTAACATTTCTTACTTGAAGTCAACTCCTTAAAGTGATCCCTCAATACACTTCATCTTTATTCATCCTCATTCATACCAAAATGGAGCTATTTTGTAAAGCTTAACGAAATATATTTTTACTCACACCAGACGGAGTTTTTCCCTTCAAAATTCTGAGGGAACGCTCACTCTCAATTTTTATTCACACCACCCATTAGCTAATTTTTGGCCTGAGGGCCCATGATTTGATTCAAGTTTGCTATACATGTAGCGTTAACATGAGTATTCCATGTCACAGTGTGCAATCCCTAGTTATGGCAAACTGTATATCTTTTGCTGCTATGACAATTTCTTTGATTTTGAAAGTTTGAATGAAAAGTGAATCGATTGATGTACATTAGTTTAGGACTAATTTTCAGTCATCACAACATTCCCATTCCATGTATATTTTGTATAACCCCAGTTAATGATCTTGGTGTCGACACCATGTCAACCCGTCATAATTCTTCGGAAGCTTCATTAACGTTCAATCGCTTTGAAAGCCAGTACTATCAGCTAACCCATACTCCTATACAAGAAAATATGGATTTCTAAATCTATCTTTCTCGACCCTCGCCCATGATTCATGCAATTATTTCAAAATTCTTCGATTTCTTTGAAATGACAAAGATACCAGCTGTCAAGATTTCATCATCTAATAAATCATCGCCAAGTATAGTGACAAAACTCATATGGCAGCCATTTGTCACCTCGATTCCAACTCACCAGCGTCACCAAAACAGAAACAAAAGAAAGATTAATCCATTCCAATATTAATTCGAATAATAAATCAAATTCAAATCAAAGGAAATAACATTGGGAAATTTTAATATTTCCTCAATGAACTGAACAGCGTGTCTGCGGCTAGCGTAGAGCAGCAAACCACACAAAACATATGAATTCGCCACCTCAGTGTTATCACCTCGATGGAGATACGGGTATGCAAACTATCACTCAACACAAGGATGAAACAACTGCCTGTGATTATGACAGATGCGAGCGTCAGCATTCGTTTAGTTAATTGATTATTGTGTGTTTCTTCTCTTGATTGGTTTTTGCCGAACGAACTTAATCAACTTCCGCGGTCAAACGTTGTGACGATTCCCTGGCCAATCATTACGTAACCACTGCTGTTGGTTACAAGACGACGTGTGTTCCCTTTAGCAAATAATTTATACAAAATTTCACTAGCAGATGTTGGAGGGAACATTTTGTTAAAGAATCAAACGAATTTGCCCGCTTTGACGGAAATAGATTTTTAATTAATTTCATTAAAAGGAGATGCTGTCCCATGCTGCTGGCGTTGTCATCGCGAGATGATGGCAACACGTCTGATGGAAATTTACTATTTGACATGTGAAAACAGTTGTCCGGATGTGTTGGCGATGACGTTACGAGGAAATGACAGTAAATTATGTGTCATGTTCTTTTGACAAAGATTTATTGGACATGAGACACTACACAGCCGAATTGGAATAGATTCAGCTATTTAACATGGATGGCTTTCTAGTGTGTATGGAATATGTAGATATAAGATGATGTGTTGCATGTGTTGAAATGTATATTACCCCAGCCTGTTAGGTTTAAGGGCATGATGGTCCATTGCAATTCTTAGAAATGCAACCAATAATAAGTCATGATAAAATAAGGCCAGGGTCTAGCTTCTCAGCAACCACTCGTGTTGTGCGTGCTATTGTTCTCTCACGAGTGGAAGGAACCTAAAGTTTTATGCGACTCCTAACGGCCAAGTTTGAGAAGGATTTTTAAGACAATTATTACTCTTTGAGGTCAGTGACTCGAAAGAGACCGTGAAAATTATTAGGCGAGGGTCGACGCACATAGCCACAGCGCCTCGGTCACCGCTATAATAACAGTAATTGAACAAATTCATTCTGCCTATGCATTTTAGTAAGGTAGAGTCAACGCTATTTTGGCAATCTTTTCTAAGTTATGAAACAATAGATTTTCGATAAAACTGAGTATTTCATGCAGCATTTCGTTTTTTTTTTTTCAACGAAAATTAAAAGTACGGAATAATTTAAAAATTCGTCAGTAGCTTCATTAGCCATTAAGTGACCAATTTGGTTTGTATTAATATCTTGTAGTGTTATTATATCTTATAATAACTGAAATTGATAGCTTGCAACTTTTTGGACGTCAAATGCTGCGTCCGGTTATGGGTTAAGAAATTCCATCTGTACAAATCAACTCATCCTGGCACACGTTTAAGCACTTCTTAATTTATTTAAGTTAAGGAAACTAATTTTTCTCATTTATGTTAAGACTTCTTCCCACTCTTGACAGAGAAATATATATGTTGTGCATCTGAATTGCGTAATATACAAAGTTGAGCATCCCGTTGCACGAAATACAAAGTGGTTGTATGAAAATTCGAGACATTTTTCAAACTACGACTTTACATTCCGGCACAATACAGTGATTTAAAACCTTCCTGAACTGAAATAGCTCGGTAAAATCATTAAAAAACGTAGGTAATACATATATAAGGAAATAAAAATATGTCATATATTTTTTTGTTCGAGGTATGCATGAATTTTGTCTACTATTTTTCATTTATCTTCAAACGAAGCTGTTCAAAAAAAAAGTTCTTAACACCGCGAGTACCCACTGGTTTCAACATTTTTTACCTCTTCATCAAAATCCTCTTTCAGCTTACTCCGCTGAACTCTTTGCACTTTCCGAACATAATTAGTTTGCAAGCGTCCGAAGAAGCAACTAGGGCCCAGAGAAGCAACTAATGCGGTAAATACAAAAAACAAGCAGCGGTACAAGCACAGGCGGAGTGCAGGACAAATACATGTATGAATGTAGGTGTTTCACATATGAAGAAGCTAGCAAGACTTAGTAAACGAATTCAGGTGTTTTTTGTTTAATTTTCCGTCAATGGCATTGAAATAGAAGTTAAAATAACATTTAGGAGAATTGAAAATACCCACAAAATGGGTAATTACCCACGATCTGACTTCACAGCCCTGAGAACTCCAGAAAATAGAGTGAGATTTAATGAGAAAGTGAACACCAAAGTAAACTGAAGTTCACGCTGTGGGCTTCTTCAGTTTTGACATCTCTCACGGACGGATGAACTCGAGGGGGATTCAACCAGATTTCGGAATCTGGTAGATTTGAAGAAATTTCCTTGATAGTTGTTCGAGCTTTTAATGAGTCAGCCAAAAATGTTTGAAGAACACACATTACTCATAATGTATTAAATAAATTACAATAAGATTTAAAACGTATATTAAAAATATACGTATACATATATTATCACAATGCAGGTGTCGGTAAACGCAATACCGACATCTGCATAGTGAAAGGTGGTCACCTACATTGGAGTGCTCAGGTTCAAGTGGAATGGTTGTTGCTAGACGTCCAAATTCGCTTCACGGTTACACGGAATATCTCAGTGCTCTGGTACATAACACACGCGAAGTTTAGATACAACCATTTCTTTTAGCGATAATTGACATGAGCGGCAGTCGGGACTCCACAGCCTTGATAGCTGCTTCCTCTACGTGAAAATGCTTGTACCCCGGATGGGTAGATTTTATATTCAATCAAAACCAGGATAGCGGAAACAATAGCAGCTGCAAATTGTAAAAGCAGAAGGGGAGATCTAAGATCGGAAATTGTTCGTCCAACAAGCTTAAGCATTTTTGTCTGGTATATAAGAAGATTCAATCAATTAAAAAATAAAATAAACATTACTTTAAACCTTAACCAGCAATAACCTATTTCATTCAAGTAACCACCTACCAGGGATCCTGCAGACAGCTCGCAGATTATGACAATAAATTTGGGATTAAGATTTCTGACAGATTGTGTTTTCATTCTTGGAAAAGTTCTTGTGCAGAAATTTTCCATACAATATTACAATGTCGTAGTGTGAACAGTTTGGGCAATTTCGAAATTGTGATACCGTAATCGTGCAGTATCACGTCTAGTGGGAACTTACTATAAGCAACTTTTCGTTAAATTCTTAAAATGCACTATATCGTACGACGCAAATGCATTAAACTATCTCTGAAATCGCTGGCGTTAAAAAGAAGGGGGGATCGCCCTATACACTCGCGCCTTCCGGGATCACTTTCAGAAATCCCTGATACTACGCAACGACTGCAGCGTGTTTCAAGCCAAAGTGACTGCGATACACTGAACTCAAATAAAAAATCGGACAATATGACCAAAAATGGACCTGACCTAGAAGAATCTTATGACAAACTCGTATGCCTATAAGCCGCTTAACTCCAGTTACAGAAAAATTAAATATGCCCACTATCTTTTATTGTTCTGAAAACCACGTTCTGATTTATTATAAACATACATACCTATTTCTTCAAACCCATTAACTGTTCCGTTGTCCCACAGTAGCGAAGAAGAACATTTTCTGGTCCTGAGCTAAATTGCCCATTATGATGGTCTCTCCACCCAAGAGTTCAAAAATCTCTTCCAATTTGTCAACTTCAGTTATAGTTCAAGTGTAGAAGAATTGTCTGAGGGCTTGCCTTCGCCGTTATAGAACTCCAGAGGCCCAGTACATACTGGGAATTTATATATATGCACTGGGAAACAGCCAACTCGATGCGAGGGTGAAGGTTATCTGCTACATGGCTCTCATCCGGCCAATGCTCACCTATGACTGTCCCGTGTGGTTCAACGTGAGTGCAAGCTTAATGGAAAAGATTCGGTTGTTCGAGAGGGCTTGCCTTCGCCTTTATAGAACTCCAGAGTCCCAATACATACAATTTTATTCCAATGAGGTCTTATACAACAGGGTAAACCTGATAACAGTGAACAATTTCCTTGTGAAGTTGATTCGAGGTCAAACTGCTGAAGCGATGAACTCGGTCAATAACTTGATCTCGGGGGCTTACTACCCCAATGCAGAATACCACGAAAGGGTACGTTAGAGTGGCTTCATCCCCCCAGAAGCTGTTCTGCACCTAGACAAAAACGGACTGATGCAAGACATTAATGCGGTACTGCTCATCTGCCACATCGCCAGATCAACTGTGGATGGGTGACTCAACCACGACCGCTCCGTCGCACAACGAGCTGAGGAGGATCTCTTCCGTTTCAGTACGGCGGACCTGGGGTAAAAAGGGTAATCCATATCCCCGAATGGGGGATCTGCTGCATCCTTTGGCCGACTTACATATATCAGGGTGGTTTTAAGGTAGCCGTAAGTTGTACAAAAAAAAACATGCTTAAAAATGTGCCGAAAATATAAGACGAATGGTAGCTATAGCTGATATTTCTCTAAATGTAATGTAGTCAGTATATTATAATTCCATACTCTACACAAGCAAGGGAAAATAAATATATTTTAATGAAATCGCCTTCACCGAAACCAACGAGGCGACGGAAAACAAACGAAAATATTATTTCGAATTGTACACATCTTCGAAAGTTATTCCTTCAGTCCAGGGCATCGCAGTGACAACTTGACAAGGTTACAAGTTCAGCAAAACAAGACACACCTGACCCCGGTGTCATGTCAGACATAAATGTCCACCCACAGTGTCAAGCCCAAATGGTGTATTAAATGATATGATCTGTTGCTTCGTGTTGGCCTCTTTTTATCTACACCGCCATCACCCATCACCCAGCTCTGAGCTACACACAAACACCAGCAACAGTCCCACCCCACTCTACGAATATGTCTAGTAGTACGAGCCAGACAAAGCATTTCACTGGACGAATTTCAGTTTACCCTCCTGGATTGGGGGTGGGCATCACCGAATACAGTTATACTTTCATTCTCAAATTAAAAATGGCGGACTCCAATCTGAGAGCAAGACCACATTTACACACTTCGTATCTGTGCGAAGGACAGCTCACAAACACAAATGTATTCGCCATGTAAACAGAACAAAAGAGAGTCGTTCGAAGAGCGGAAATATACAACAGCTGATTCCAGAAGAGAGAACCAGTTTGCTTGGCTGAAGGTATTTTGTAAACATATCGTGCATACGACGGAACAGCTGATTCAGATGTAACGGTATGGGTGTAAAACGAAGTGCAAAAAGAGCGATATTGGGAGAGGAAAGAGAGTGCCAAATGACTGAATCACTGAACAAGTTGTTTTCGGCTTCTATCCTCTGGGAGTGTTGCCGTGTGAATGAGATGAGAACCGTAGTAGTGTTATAGTGAGTGGTTGGGTGAGACCGCATTTGAAAAAATACTACGGCGATATGGCATAAGATTATATTCTCAAACGATAACAAGTTCACTTTGTGCAGCTCTGATATTTTGGGTAAGAGTAATTATTAAATTCCTTAAAACACAAATTCCTGATTTTTTTGTAGTCAAAGATGCGATGATTGCAACTTCTACTGATAGATAATTGAATTCACAGAATTCACAGGGTCACATGCTTTCATTATACATATTTATGCAGAAAGTAGCTGCAGTTCGCAATGAAGATTTGGCTCGCCAACCAGGGTTTTCAAACAAATTTCCGCAACAAAACCATGCAAGTATGTTGAATTATTAACAAATTTATAGGATATGCATATGATTTCCAACTGATCCAAGACCCTGTAGAGAACAACGGGAAACTAACGAATATGGTATTGACAATAAAGCCATGATATTTTGCACCCATGGGATGGTGAAGTAGATAACAGCGAACATATTCTTTTGTTATTACTTAATAAAGTATAATAAATTACAAATTGAGGTCTTAATAACTTCGCCAACAGTTACCACTCCTGAGACAGCAATACGATAACGAGGAATATCGTTTTATCTCTTATGTCAGTATTTTTTGAGTGGAAGACCTGTTAGTTATAGCAGCTGTAATTACCGTTGTTTACATTAACGAGAAGTAAATCGCGAGAAGTATATCACTGCAATTAACCCAGGCTAGCTCCCGATCGCTAAGAAGCGAATGGTGAAGATATGGCAGATGACCTTGCCGAATTATGACCCGAATAAATCTCATTAAATGCAATGTCACCAATTGTAACAGTTCCTAAGTCCTACATACTCAACAACACCGGTAACGAGACGCTATTGTTACGAGGACTATGCCTTTGGATCAGCAACAAAGTGTTGCCGTTGTAGCTTCTGCTTGTCCTTATTGTTGCCATTTATTCTTCTTAAAAACGTCACCGCATATTGTTGTCTACTTTGACCATTCACATCTTGTTTGTGATTTTCTAAGAGTTAAGTTTAAGGTTTTATTATATTATTATAATATTAAGTTTAAGGTGGGCAGGTGCGTAATAGTTTGTTCTTCTACTTTGACTATTGCATTTAAAGCTTTAAAGTCCAATGAATATGGCTCACATTTGCTACATTTAAAAAATAACAAGTTAAAATCAAACATTTTTATAATTTAACCATCAGTGGATCTTTTACTATTCCAACTCGCGTGTGGTTGTAAGTTTTAGAAACAATTATGAAACATATTTACATATGCAGGAATGTCCTTCTTTCGAATAGAATACATATTTAATAAGTCCATTCTCACATCAACGGCAATACCAACCACCATCGCATAGAGGAGCACATTCAGTCTACGAAAGAAAAATCCACTCCATCAAAACAAAAATCCAACAAAAACAAGAAACATACAAAATACCGCCAACAACACATGTGTGTATGACTGTAGTCAGCAGAGTCGAAGCATTCAAAGCAATAAAGAGAACATCAATCGCTCGACCGCAAATACAAACAAACCAACCCAAGAGAAACCGCATCGAACACACCACCACGAAGAAAACAACCCAAACTTTCGTTCAATACTTTTTAGTCGCATTCAGATACTCTTTGTCGATAGAACGTGTGTCGTCCGTGTACACGAACCTTTTTGCTCCCCAGCCAGCCACCCTCGCGTACTGCTTCGGGCCATTTACGACGAACAAATACACCGGGTATTAAACCAAACAATAACAACAACTACACACAAAATTATTAATTACCAAATTCAGTTCGAGGTGCGATTAGCAAAACATTATTATTTTCGAATTGCCATTGTCTTCTCGGATGACAATTCACAGGTGAATCTGCTGGTGCCGTCGAAAATCGCAAGCACACAAAATTTATGCAAATGCAAATACTAACGATGAATAAGAAATAAGTTGAAGATGATTAATTGCTGTTTCTCGTGTGAGATCAACGCGATATAAAATAAAGTCGTTTTGTGTGTGAAAAGTTTTCAAATAAACCGGGCGTTACTCGCAGTTCCTGGCACTCTTCAAGCAGTTTCTTTGTCAGCAATGATTTATGAATGCTTTCTGTTCCGATTGAAAAATTGTTTAAAATGAGAAGAAAATCTTATGTCTGAATAACTAATTTGAAGCGGTGATCTGTGTCAGTTTGTTTCAACGAACGCTTTTGTGTGATATTTCAAGTCTTTTGATTGTTTTAGTTTGTCGACGGAAGTAGTTGATCTATTTCCGGCGTGTAAATAATCATTTCAACGAAACCAATGCAAGTAGTCGATGCGTGTATTTCTCGGATTATTCTAAAACGCCCCGAGGATTACTTCTTATAACCAAGCAACCACCAACCAGAGGATACCTCCCATCAGCAGCCAAAGTGGATTTAACAAATTATAATAAGATGCTGACATCCAGCAATCAATATCTGCGGCCGGATTATTTAACGCCGACAACGGTAAGTTTCTATTTTGCACTGAAATGAATTGTGTTTCCAGGGAAAGTTGCAGCAAATCAATTGCATTTACAGTGAATGCTGTTGGGTGAGTTAATCTTGTCGGTAGTTGGTTAAACTGTTTATCTTAGAAGGCAAACAAATGAGAAATGTGCTTGCTCAAATTATAAATTCATATAGTGCCGGGTGGTTTTTATGTCATTTCTACTGAATGAGGGGACTTACATTTGTGATTGTTTGACGATGCTTATCGTTTGAATTATGGGTGACAAGACTCGAACATTAACTGTGATGAAATATTTCTCTTTTTAACGTAGCTGTTTGATGCATTACAAATCCACTTATAATTCCTTTCAGGAAACCCACAGAGTTAAGTGTTACTGTCAAATGGCTCATGGTAATCTAAGAGGTGAAGCAAATTCCTGGTTAGTGACATCACAAAGAACGTGGTTGGGATCTAAGTGGTTCACAACGGATGTCGGGAAGGTGAAAGGTACTAAACAGTAGGTGATAGAAGGGTGTATCGATTTCCAATTCTCTGATATAGATGATGATGACGAGCACAAGATAAGAGTAAACAACTAAATATAATCGTACCCTTCAATAGGTCGACAGTAGTCTTATGTCAGATGACTAATAAGATGCACCAATAGAACTTGGTAGCTCGGTTCCTGAAGTCATGACAGACTAATGGGACGAGCGTTCATCATTCAGAATAAAAAAGCGTCATTAACTTGTTCAATCATTTCCATTTTGGGTGTTCCAATTGGACTTTAGAAGCATGTATGATAAGAGCATCATCCGAACTGGCGTGGAAATTGGTTGCCCATCAGCAATTCTTGCGATCGTCTCGAAAACAAAGATTTAATCTGATTTGAATTGTGTTTATATTAATCATAATATAGATGTCGCTGTAGTCCGAGTTAGACTTGTTGGTAGCGTGTACAACAACCACTCCTCTGTGTGTTTTTATTATATCTCAGGAGTGGAGGGACCTTTAGTCGTGTGCTGATTCCGAACGGCGAACTGACCATTTGATCAGTGACTCGAGAGAGGCGAATGATGCCAATAGTTCAAATTACCAGTCTTACCAGGAATTGAACGAAGACCCCGTCGGTTCGTGTGGGTAAGAGTTTACAGACTACGCCACGAGCAACACAATTATTTATTCATTAACGATCAGGAGCTGGATGGTGTTCGTAAACAGTACGATTTTTACAAAATTTAACGGAAAAATAAAATGTTATGGTGTCAAGAGAACAAGGTGTGCTGGAAAGCTTGTCAACACCTCGATCTTTACTGAATTGTCCCCATTTCAAGCCACTTTGGGAGTTCCTATAGACTCAACATTGAAAACTGCCTCCGTTTTACTAATTAAGAACAATCGTAGTGATGTCAAATGTTGACAATACGCTCAAGAACGTCACGCTTTATTGCGTTACCCTGCACCTGTCGTAATTTGTAACTGAGTCAGATGACAAGTGTCCGTAGTCCGTAGTCAAATGACAAGTGTCCGTCCGGAGAATGGCGTCTCTTGTATGAGCAAACCATAATGAACGTTTCTAGGTCTAAGCGTAGGTATGTCAAAGCCGTAAGAAAACTCTAATAGCTCCCATTTAACCGGTTAGATCCGTCTAGTTATCAACAGCAAAGTTGATTAAGACCTTTCTTCGCTGTGTGCCATTGCAGAGCGGACGTCCTCTGCTAAATTGTCTGACTGACATACCCGTGTTCAAATGAGTAAGCTAAATTGAACGAAACTTAACGAAGCAAAGTGTTTACTTACCATGATCACAGTGATGTTGGCTTAATTCAACTAACATCCTTTATGGTTGCTCGATAGTAAAGAAATAAATTCTCGTTCGAGATAAGAATATATATCTCATCATTAGGTGACAACTTTAAGTTCTCTCATCATTCCCAATCCTGTTCTGTGTTAAATTATTGTAGTTCTTTGTTTCTTTAATTTATAAGCTCAAAATTAGCATTTTGATTGCTTATTTGGTTCACACAAATCACAAGAAATGTAACCCTTTTAACAGCAAAAAACGCTATCTCAAGTTTTCTTCTCAGAAAAAAAAAATCCCATATTTTATTTACAAATGTAAAATCGCGCACAATCTTGTTGCCCTGTAATACATTAGCATAAAGTTAGTTGGCTCGATATTATCACCATCGGACGACAACGACGGATCACCTTGGCTCCAACCCTCCCATCAAGAGTGAAAGCTTTAACGTGCTGTAAATCCATAAATCTTATTGTCTGTGAATATGAATATGCAAAGATAGGCGCTCTTTGGGACGGCTAATTAATGCAAGTTAGTTGTTTGAAATTCATTGTTCATTGAATGTCCCGTGAACTTATTTATAACCCGATTAAACAAAAATATAAAGTTGAACTTTACGCATACGTATACCTCATTAATTTGGCTTAATGTTGGCCTCATTAGCCTAAATCAGTTGCATTTGCATATCTAATCAGCAAGCGGATAGGTAACAAGATATGAGGTGCATAAAAATGAATTGCCTATGCTATTTTTGTTTCTAAATTCAGAAGACCTTCGCATATGTCTCAAATACATGTCATCGATCGAAATGACCAGATCCGTTGACATGGCATTCGTTACACGCGGTATCCCTGAAAGCGAAACTATCGCTGCACACTGCTGCTGGGGGAGTGCAAGTGTCAATAAGCGGCTTGTTTATATAACCGACGAGGCGAGAATGAAACAATATCACAGATCAAAAGATAATGTATAACCAATCTCCGTTTATGATCGGTTGACTATAATTAACAAAATGACAGGCTCGCTGACAATTAAGGCACGAAGTGTCTATTAGTGCAGCGTTTGTTGTCGTCGAAGTGTGGTTGTCATGGAATTAAATGTTACGAGCAAATGGTTAGAAGAAAATTAACACTATGACTGGTTTCATGAGTTTCGTTTTCATGATGCCTTGTAATTGAGGGAAATGTTGTTTGTTTGTTATTCTGTGCAGTATATGTAAATGAGTGTCCACTTTGATTGGTGACCTTTTTGCTCCGCGGCGGTTTTCCTAATTTGCCTTTGATTTATGATCAATGTTTTTAATTATCCCCTGAAAGTGTGTTATTATCGGGTATCTTGAGAAACTTGCGTCTCGGCATATTTCAGTTAAGAGGCTCATTAGTCTACTGTATCGGTGAATTAGTGGAATAACTACGTGCGACAGAGAATGACTTAATCAGATAATTAACAAGACATGCTAGCATAGCGAAATGATAGTTCGTGTGGTGTTCCCCTAATTTGAACACTGTTTATCTGTTCGAAGTTAGCCCGCAATGTATCATATTTGGATTATTCATACGAAATTGTATTTCTCGGCGGCAAAGGCGCCACTATGTCCCGTGAAAATTGCGCCGTGTTACGCAAATATATGGCTCTAGACTATTAAACGTATCATATTTATCATATCATACCCACCATTGCGCAGTAGCCAAATTGTTCCAAAAATTGGTTGGTTTATATATTCATTCCATAGACTCAAAATCAGTGGAAATAACACAGTTAATTTTATATAAGGCGTATTTTATTGGGAATCTTTACTTTGTTCACACACCAAAACAAAAGTGAGTTATTACTGAGTAAAAAT
The DNA here is from genome assembly GCA_964034865.1 of Eristalis intricaria. NCBI lineage: Eukaryota > Metazoa > Arthropoda > Insecta > Diptera > Syrphidae > Eristalis > Eristalis intricaria. The sequence continues at coordinate 14,138,160 of OZ035877.1, forward strand.
AACTCAGTAATCAAAACTGACTATAAAGAAATCTATATCAAAGCTGGCGCTTCAAATACCACGAATGAATCACAGATCCCGCTGATCAATATTCTTGAAGATGCCGCAGAAATATCGGCATTGGTATTCTAAATGGCGGTAGCCGTGGCGTTGCGTAGACTCTAGACCTGGGATCGATTCCCTGCCGGTACGACCAAAAATAATTTTCATGGTCCCACCACTTTCGAGTCACTGACAATGGCCAGAAAGTAATACATAGCTGTCTAGAATTTCTCAAACTAGGACGTTCGGAGTCGGCATAAAACTCCCTTCCCTTCCACCCACAGCACGAGTGGTTGCTGAGAAGCAAACCCAATGGTTCTCTACAGACTATAGCGCCATCAATACTATATTAACGTTATTGCATAATAGCACAACGTATCTCAATTTGTAATCCATCCTTGGTTTAATATAAACGCTTCAAGTGATAAAATCATATTTTTTGTTTAATTGGCAAACACCTGCCACAACTATTTGTATTTTCTCGTCTAGTCTCTTGAAAGTGAAGTCACGAACCAGGTTTTGTGACACAAAAATGAAGCGAGTAAACAGCGTTTTATTGAGAATCAAAACTGAGCTGAGTATAGATTCTGAATAAACCACGCCTATTTACTCTCTGCTCAGCCTCCTTGTTTTTATTATTTAGTTTTTCTCCATCTAGGGCAGAATTCCTGAGCTGAGAGAACTAATCTGTCTGGTCTGTTCAATATCATGCCTGGGTGATTGGCCTTTACTTAGTTTATGATTTATTGAGAGTTTGATTGTAGCAATTATCTCGGAAGCAAATGTCGCTTATATTGAAATGCTTTGCTATATTGAGAGATTTTCATTCAGTTGTTCGTCTTTGTTTGGCGCTTAAGTTCACAGTAAAACATAATGAACGTAGATTTAAACGGTTTTAGTTCATGCTAGGAACCGACAACCCACAGTAAGTTGATTGAGGCATTTCTCCATTTGTGTGTCAGTGTAGCGCGAACGTCATCTGCTGAATTCCTTCGGGTTTGGATAGAAGACTGAGAGGAAACTCTCTAGTTACGACGAATAAAGAGTCTTGTTTTGACTCCAGATACCCACAGCAAATCTTAGTCTCCACATGTGTATGCCACTTTAAAGGCTGACTTCCTCCGCTACGTTTTTAAACCGTGTCGAATTCGAAGACTCTACGAGCTGACTTCATAAAGTGAAAGAACATCTTCCTTCTCTAGTATAGGTATTTAGCAGATGCTTTGCTACTAGCACAACTGCATGTAAGTTGTTTTCACCACATTGAGACAAGAGGTTTTTCCAGTTGAAGTACAGAAAAGCCACAGGATTTACATGTTTTTTCCAGATATGATTACGAGCAAAAGTGTTAATTTCACCTTGGACTGTCGTCGTTTACCGCAAGATGTTGACGAGCTCTATTCATACGGTTAAGTGTACGTTGTAATTCAATAGTTGACACTCCAGTCCCTTTCGCTGTTGCAAAAAATTGATGTATTGGACACGAATGTGCTATCAACAGCTGTGTAGACCTGGTGAGTAGAAGAATTTAAATTCAGAAGTTTTCGTTGTCATCATCTTCCTGAATGACAAGTGTAAGGTTGCTAGATGACATCTTTGCATCGAACAAGCAGTTGTCAATAGTTTATCAGATTGCTTGGCGATCAAAAAGAGTTTGGGAGAGCCAGTAACATAACACCATTTAGTCAATGGGTTTGACATAGAATAATAGAGTGAAATTGTATGTGCATATATAGTATATTGTAAGAACAGTGCATTTAGGCTGTTCACCATGAGCTTGGGGTGATTCCAAGTAGCACAAAAATGTGATCATTTGATACCACTAAAGCCTTGTACTTGACCATCTGGGCTTGATCATTCCACTCGCTGTGTTGTCTGCTACTAGCTTATTTAAGATAGAGCCATTTACGCGAAATTGGATTAGAGATTCCCTTTCATTATTGTCAATGCTGTTTGCAAAAAAAAAAACCTTTTACCAAAATTACAAATGGGAACTATCGCTTCAAACTGATCACTACCCGTGTGTTAAATGTTCTGTTGTTGTCTTATAAAGTAGTATAAAATAATAAAAAATTTACAAATTAATATCATAAGTATAATATTTCTTCTTATTTTAATTATTTAAAAAAAAAAATATTTAATCAGGTGCTACTGAAGAAAAAAATAACTTTTATCAGAAGACCGAAAAACAATAATCAAATATCGTTCAAAAAAATCATGTGTAAACGCGGCGGTACACGGTCATGTGGCGGCAGCCCACGTGTTAAGGAACTTTTAAGCCAATTTCCGACAGGTTTTTAGGTTAGGGTAAAGCGGATGTCTTCTAGTGAGGTTATGATTAAGAATAAAGCTACTACTTTAAAAACCACTCCGTACTTATGCTTTTTATTCTAACTTCATGTTTAAATCTTGCACCATTTATAGAGATGTATTGTGCTACTAATTATTTATTTTAAAAAGGAAAATATGCTAAATTAATTTTTATAATTGCAAGCCAGTTATTACTAAAAAAAAAACTACAGACTAAAGCTAAATAATCATGAGTAGGGGTGGCGATGACCGAATTTGAATAGGAGTTATGGGCAAAATATGCCAACTAGCTGGTGTTCACGTTAACGCGAGTCTACTGTACTACTATAGTTCTTCTCTCATCATTCCTCTGTTCATCATTTGTCTTGCTTATCCAAGTTTATGATCAAATCCTAGTAAACGTAAGTAGACTGTTTCTTCCAGCGGAAGTAATGCAATCTGCCGTTAATCCTAAAGTAAGTCATTGATTTGCTTTGTAACAAGGGAGAAAAAAAAACACTTCAGTCCAACGGACATGACACATGAAATATACACATTGAAAATATGCTAAATTAATTTTTATAATTGCAAGCCAGTTATTACTAAAAACAAACTACAGACTAAAGCTAAATAATCATGAGTAGGGGTGGCTATGACCGAATTTGAATAGGAGTTATGGGCAAAATATGCCAACTAGCTGGTGTTCACGTTAACGCGAGTCTACTGTACTACTATAGTTCTTCTCTCATCATTCCTCTGTTCATCATTTGTCTTGCTTATCCAAGTTTATGATCAAATCCTAGTAAACGTAAGTAGACTGTTTCTTCCAGCGGAAGTAATGCAATCTGCCGTTAATCCTAAAGTAAGTCATTGATTTGCTTTGTAACAAGGGAGAAAAAAAAACACTTCAGTCCAACGGACATGACACATGAAATATTGCATACGTCTGTCTGTAGCCACATACGATTGGTTAAAAATCTTCTTTTTTTTTATGATCACAGCTGCAATGATTCTTCGAAGAACTAATGATTGCTCAATTAGGTCACAACCTAACAAATTCGTCCAATCTATTTCAATTCACGTCTTTAACGCAAACTTTAAAGCATACATGTTCCAAATAGCCATTGACCCATCTAATTTGTCATGATTCGTTAAAGTTCTATAAAAAAAGAACTTCTAAGAGACAGTGAATCAGTCCTTACACTCTGATGGAGCGAGTCAATAGACGTAAATGCCCACACATGAGGCACAAGCAAAGACCAGGGGACTAAATGTGTGTTCTCAATATCCCCCAGCGTCAAAGTGAGATCCCGTAACTCATCTGAAAAATTAAGTCAATTTGTCAAGTAATTTTTTAATGTCATTCCTGTGGTTTTTTCCTCGTGCATTGGACTCGCAGTTTATTTATTTACCTGTCTCCTTATACTTTATTATACATTTCCTTCGGTCTTTCATCTTTCTCAACGAGACACATTTGGCCTGTCAAAGAAATCAGAAACGCGCGACACAATTTTCCAAATGCTTGTCTAAAAATAGAACATGTCACTCTATCCATTTGAGGATGTGCCAACACAGTCGTTACAATTTTTCATTATATTCTGACATCTGCACTTAAGATTCTGTCAAAGAAATGCATTCGAAAACAATCTCATCTCTCGATAGCGTCTCGTATGGAATGCTCTCTTGTTTTCTTTTTCTCTGTCTGTTTCGAATAAATAAGCCGAATGCGCATGAAAGAATTTGACGCAAATTTGACAGTGGGCGATAAGTATCGACCGTGCTGTCAAATAAATTTGCGCCTCATTAACACTACATTGGTGCATGGCAATGCAATGGAAAATCAGAACAGCCACATGCTGATTTTCGGGATTGAATCCAAAAAATCGCACTGCATCGTTCGGCCGCACCTCCATCAAACTGACGGCCACGTTTGTAAAGACTTAATTCAGATAAGTTATGAATGTGTCTGCATTTACGTACACATGTAACCATTGATATTGTACACACAAGTGTTGTTCCCACTGCTTCGGGGATTGAAAATGAATAATATCATTGATTATTGAATGAAAGAATGGGGGCGGCACAGGTTATCCAATCGAGAGATCAAAATACAAAAAATCAAGTGCAATTGCGTTAGAGTGTTGCCGGCAAGAAAATTTCAAACATATTTTATTTCGCTAACAATTTAAAATAGCTTTGTAGAGATTAGTCTCCTAATTATTTATGGCATATTTTATATTTTGAAGCATCAAGCATTGATCGATTTCAATTAGGGGAGAGTTGGGCTAAAAGTAACACTTTTTACTGACATCCACAATTTTGAAGATAATTAGGCCATTTTTTTTTTCAAAATATCAAAATGTAATCAAATATGTTCAAAATTTGTCAAGATATAACTTTGAAAAAATAAGCAATTTAAGCAGAAATTAAAGGATGATTGGAATGGAAGAATCAATCATTTTTCTCTTTCACGTGTTTCTTAATTCTGAGAGGAAAACTATTTCTTCACTCTTACTTGTACTACTACCTTTTTCGGTTCTCCAGGTTATGTCAATCTCCTGTGAACCTTGTTTAAGGTCTATCGATTTCAATGCGGGGAGCTTAGGTTTTGCACCGTCAGTGAAACCTGTGTAAGTTGGCCAGTTGCGGTGCAGGCATTTTTGGCAACCACAAAAGGGGTGGCCAACTTATAAGGATGCCTGTTTTTTTTCTCCACGAAGTTAAGAGAAATACTTAAGTCATTCACAAACTGCCGAAATGATGTCACCTGCATGTATCCTAGGAAGATTCAACTCATTCTTCTTCTTTATTTGGCGCTAAAGTCCGCGGTGGACCTGGGCCTCAACCAACAAGCATCCCCAGTCAGCTTGGTCTTTAGCTAGCTGCCTCAAGTTTCGAACGCATAGTTGGTTGAGCTCCCTTTCCACTTACTTGCCTCATCAGAGTCGCGGTCTTCCTCTACTGAAGCGTCCCTCTGGGGTGGATTCGAACACTTTCTGGGCCGGAGCATTGGTTTCCATCCGCTCTACATGGCCTAGCCATCTCAATCGTTCTTCTGGCTAAGGTGATGTCGCTGAACAGCTTGTACCATTCGCCGTTTCATCTTCTTATATAACTTACCTGTTGAGTGATAATTATAGCGACCCGCACCTCAATTCATTCAAGATCGGAACATATTTTTGCCGATCCCCAAACTGTGTTCTATTCTTTAAAAACGCTATTGATCGTCGTCTAAAGTGCCCCGTTAAGAAGCTTGAAAGAAGCCTCAAACTTCTTCCGGTAATATTAACCCAAGAATTTCTTGGCCTGTTTAATGCCATGAGCGTTGTTCCATGTATCTGCCCGGTTCCTTCCTTCTAGTTCCCTGAACTCTTCCCTGAGGACAGGGAAGGTCCCTGCGTGGCCAGGTACCCAGCAGAGTTTTACTCTGTTACTCCTGCTTAGCTTCTTCAGCTTCCGCAGGCATTCTCACTCAAGATTGAACGAGAGAGTGCCGGAATATTCCTTTTGAAGCACTATTCTATGTATATCGTTTGGTAATGATTACACAAATTCACAATTCTTTTTTAAAATGTAATGTCTCTTCTTCAAAATGTTGCGTGTATTGTGGTACACTTTATGGACGCATTCTTCTTGCATGATTAATTTACAGCATTTATCCCAAAGGTGTGCAACCATTTAGAGTCCACACAGACAGACCATACTGCACCTGAGACAGTCATCCTCATTCACCGCATCACTTTCAATTACAAAACCGAGTCTCAAAGTAGCAGAATAGATTTACGTGCGGTCGGTTGATAATATAATTCCGTTGACTCATTCGCTAAGACTACGAGGAAATTTATGAACTCGTTCTCTCTTGTCAAACAGAGTTTACTGATATATCCGCAACCGACTATATGCAGATACTTCATAATAATTAGCGAGCTACTCACGCCGTGATGCTGAAGAAATAATGCGCGTTCGCGCACACACGAACTCCGCACTGGGGGATTTTGTTAATAATAAAACGTATCGCTGCGATAATTTATGATCACAGGCGAGCATAGCGCTTGTAAAAAGTGTACAGCGGTTTTATTATTTTTTCCGTGTGCCATAAATTAAAGCGTTCTTCTCAGGCCCGCGCTTTTAACCCCAGTCGTCGTATATTAAAGAAGCGGATAAACTTTGATCTGTTTCACTTTCCATTTGGCGAGCGGTAGCTGTGATGATGGGTCTGATGGCGGTGTGTCTCCGCTGCCGCGCGAGCACCCTCGTTTAATTGCTTTCGCTCATCCTGCCTCGTGCAATCGTCGTCGTCTACCCGTTGTGGTTGTTTGTCTCGCTGGTGTTGGCGGTGTTGGCGGCACGCGGTGCACTAAGGGGAGCAGGAATTATGAATAATTCACATTTGGCGGATGGAGAATTTACGAGCGTATAGTAAATCACAAGCTAAACAAAGGCGAATAGAATTTATGTACACTTTTGGCGAGAGCAGAGTAACAACAATTATAAGGCGTGTCCCCACCGAGTGGGCAGATGTCGGAGCAGAGTGCAAATGAAGACAAAGGTGCCGCCGACGCTGTAAATTCTCTAAACTATGTGTGCTTAAGCTCAGTCGGACACTTTTATGCTCAGTGCCAGAATACGGATTTCCTTTAGATATAAAGCGCTGAACCTTGTTATCTACTTGTGACATGAGGTGTACATGGTGGACGCATTCAAGGGCAGAGGAGAGAGTGCTGAAATGATTCAGGAACGTCAATAAACCCAATCAATGAGTTGTTTTGATCATTGGCCATTGTGATCGATTGGTTTGGTTTGAAGCCGAGAAAATTCTTTCCAGTCACCTTTGAGCGAATGTCAACAGATTAGCTGATTAGATAAGACTGTCTTTGATTGAATTTCCGCTGAATTGGAATGTTTTCAAACCAAAGACAGCTCTGGATTTGAAGGGTTTGTGTAGACTCTGACAATGATGGCATAACAGTCGCCGACAGTGATCAATCAAGTTTTGCATACAAATGAACGCACAAATGACATGTGTCATAAGACCGCATTTGGGTGCTTTTTGTGCTTATGTCGTCAGGGGTATGGGGACATGGATTTTGGGACAGCAGCTGGACTTGAAGAGTTGAAGCAGGCATTGACAAAGGCAATGTTTCATGTGCCGACAGTGATCGATCAAATTTATGTATGCAGAATGACGATCGTAACACATTGTGACAAGAGTGTTAGTCGCTTCCGTGATTTATTTTTGCCGATGGCTATGTACCGACAAAGTTTCTTTTCGGCTTTTTCCAAGGATCAAGCCGTGATGTGCATATTGCATAACAAGAAACTGGCTATGTATATATAAAGTTTGGTGTTATGTTGAGCAAAAGATCTCAAGAAACATTCGAACTGTCGAACTGACTATTGTCTTTGCCAAGCAAATGTATTCCACTGGCTTGATAGATTTTTTGATGGTAGTGAAGGCGACTTATGCTCGCCGATTCTCAGGTTAAGAAGAAAACACCGAGAATGTCAGGGAAATTCAGCCCTCAGAGCGTTGTATTATCATAAGACGTATTGAGGAGATAACTACCATGAGTGTGCTCCTTCGCCCTCTTGGATTTGGAAAGCGAAAGATTTGCCCGGTGTTTGTTACACATTACCCCAAGGAGAACGAGAGTCAATTGTAAAGTTATCACATCTGAAAAATAAGCTATTTTTAAAAAAATAGCCTATATTCACTTAATTAACTACACTAGATGCGAGCGCGTGTGCATTAGGATTGAATCAAGATTATGCTTCCCTTTATTATCGATTCCAAGGTCATTCTTCATACGGAAATCGTTCCAAAAGGTCAGACTGTAAATGCTCTGTATTACTTAGGTGTTCTGGAATAGGGAAGACTTCGACTGGACTACAAGGAAGTTGACAGCTAGTTTTTGTTTGATTTATTTTTACCTGAAAAAGGAACACAATGCTCTATCAAGTTATACATATCCATTCTAGCACCGTGCAGGATCTGGCCGCTGTCGTTAAAGGAGGACGCCCAGATTACGATAATTAACTTGACAAAGTCTTCTATCGAAGTCCTGAAGGCTATTCCGGTCCCGAGAAGAATATATCCTTTGACAAGTTTTATGATTGCTTATCATGGTATATGAATTCGAAGGGGGATTAGATCCAATAAATATAATGAAAGAAATGCCCTCAAGGGCGTTTCATCGGAAATGTATAGATCGGAAATATATAGAATACACATGTGAAGAATAAAACTAAGTTCCTTGTGTTCTGTGCTTCCATTTGCAGATGGGCAGCTGGTCGGACGTGACGAATGATTAGTATGCGAGAAGGCTAAAAATACTCCCGAACCGATCATCAAGATCAAACAGATGAACAGACTATGCTTTAAAAGAAACAATGTCTTTGATCTTAAAGATATTCTTGACCACGCCAACTTTTGAGGCAAATCTATTTTTCAAGTTCGTCCTCTTTTGTGTTGCGATTCATTTCTTAGCCACTCCTTAACCAAAAGGGCAATCAAATTAACTTGTAGATCGGAAGGGGAAGACTACTCAATTCGAAGCTTACGCACATGTGCTCCTCGAAGACACGATAAAGTCCAGTACACATATGATATTTCGATATTGCAAAACTACTGGTATTTCAAGAAGTTGAAAACAACTCTCATAAGGCAAGGCATTTGATCATACTTCTTCCATCTCAAAAATAATCTTCAAAGTCTTTGTTACCTGTTTCTACTCGTCTTACAACTTAAGGCCATCGGGAGGAAAAGATTCAATCATGCTGTAAGCAGCATGATTCCAGCCAGATCTTTACGGATCCAAGGTCTGAGGTGGTAGTGCCTTTAAAGCCCATGGAAAAATAAACTTAGGTCTGGCCCAAAGAGTATTGGAATTCGAGCATGTGGGACTACGCAGAAACATGTGGCAAAGGACGTACAGCAATTTTGTGTGAGCAACAGAAAGCAGCTAGCTCTAGAGGCCAAGCTCCAAACTGAGCTATAATGCCACACAGAGAAGAAAAAGAAGAGTGCATGCCTACACCACAAAAAGGAAAACATGATATATCAATCTGAAAATAGAATGTGCCCAACATTGCACTTGTTGGAGCGTTAAGGTGACGGCTTTACAGAGCACCCCTGTGCCGGATTAGATTCACATAAGCTTGTTTTTGCTACTTGATTCATGCTCACCTATTTGCCTTCTACAATTAAATGAAAAACTGGTACAATTGCTGCACACTGCGCCCAGCTAATGACTGAACACAGTAAACCATGTAATCTATTAGCATCACTTTGTTGTACTCGCAAATTGGAGCTAAGCTATTAAGCTCAGACGCGAGATCAAGCTACAAACTCTATTAGTTTCACTCCAAAGAGGATGTGCATAAAATCACCTTATTAAGTTGAATACAAACCACCTGATCATCATTAAATGAGATACCATTAGGATTATCAGATTAAAGAGCGCGTGTAAGTGGATTTCATTTATCACACGAAAGCCTCGTTTTTAATTTGAGCCCAAAATGCTGTTTCATCTGATGGACCATCAAAACAGTTTAGCATCAACAAAACCGACAATCTCTGAGCCATACTGTTGAAGCCTTTCAAAATATACCAAATTTGATCGTAAATTTAAAACGTAATCGATTAATTAAGACCAAATGAGTTTATCACTTCTTCTTAACGACCGATGACGATACCATTGATTCGATGCGCTGTTTTGTGAAAGTGTCTCTTTCACGATCACTTAAGTGCGCACCATATTGGTTCGATTTAGCGAGCATCGCTTCACCTAATGTGAAATCTATTTAATTTATTGCTCATAAATTTGAAATTTTAGCTTGTAGCTTTTCAAGTATATTAACAAGGCTGTATCTGATGAAACGGCACTCGATCAATTTAAACGAACAAAATCAACTCAACAAAGGAGACCTTAAATTAAAGGAAAATGTTAATTTTTTTATGTGACTTTCCGTTCGTCTTTTTTTTGTTTCTGTTTTATTTGTCTTCTTTATTTTTTCTTCTTTCCTGTGTGAAGAAGTGGCGTGACGATTAAACTTAATTGCTTTGAATTCAAGTTAAAATTTACGACGAATCGACGCCCACCATTAGACTTTTTTTTTATTTGACTTATTTATATTTTTTTGGAGAAGAATTTTAATACGTATTAATGTGCAACTGGTTTTCATTAGCACAAGTGAGTTAAGGAGTATATTTGTTTTTATTGCTCGTTCATTAATAATGACATACAATACTCTCGAATGCGATGACGTCGGTCGGTCGGTCGGTCGGTAGAAGTTCGTTTTTCATAAAATAATGGCTTTTTAAGTGACATCTCACCACAGTTTTATCGATTTCCATACTTTATGAAGTCGATCGTTAATTTAAGTGGTGTTTTAAATTGAGCTTCAGCGAATGAAGATGGCCTTGATGGTTTTCAAAAGAAATACACTTGTTTCTGAGGTGATGATAGTTGAGTAACTTCGGAAACACGTTTATACTCTCGTACGGACATGTTTTTTTCGGACTAGTAGTGCCATTTTGAGTTTTATTTGGACTTAGTTTGGGGATGATGGGGGGATTTGTCCATTCTACATAGCAGCCGTCAGCAATGACACATGTTCTGTTTTTGTTTCTGAGACTCGACGGCTGGGCGGGCTAAAAGGTAGATCACCCATTTGACTTTAATTTGTTGAGCTCTCATGGGCGAAAATACACCAAAATTATATTTCATTCTCACCAATTGATATTTTTCTGAGAATCTTTACTTGTAATCTAATAAGAGGCATGTTTTTTGGCTAATCTATACTCATCTCAGCTTTATTACGCGAAGCAACACCAAAGCAAAAGTGAATATAAAATGAGTATAATTAAGTCAGTAATCAAAAGTGAACATAGCGCGTAGAAGAATCTCAATCAAAGGTGGCGCCAAATAACGTTCAAAAAAACTACTTGCATTTTGAGTATAAGTGAGTAAATGAAAGAGGTGGGCCGTGAAAATATATTGGTTCTCTTGTGCGGGGAAACGAATACAGTCAGCAACATTCAAGTGCGTTGGAGTCGACGCACAGACCTAAATCCCCATGGCCGTCACAAATGGAATGAGAATGTAATTAGGAATGATATATTTTCCAGCAAGTAAGGGGCCCTTGCAGATATATTATCCTGAGTGATGCTGGTCAGGAGGTGTCCTAAAAATGGTGGACATTCATCGCAAACATCGCATCTGGTCCATCCTCAACTCCGAATGGCTGCAGCAAGTGGTTAAGAGACCACATCCATGTGCGTCCAGTGGCCAGATCTGAGTGCACAACCTAATGACCAACTGAGTTGTTTATTGATCTTTTTGTTTGTTGTGCTTTTCTCTTAAAATATGGTTCTACTTGATAGACTTGAAGCGATCCTACTTGGTAAACTAAAGACCCAAAATTATAAACTTGGTTCAATGGCAGTGGAAATGTCTAAAAGCTGATGACGAATACTCTGCGATTTCCTGAATATCATCATCAAGTGGAACGTGTTTCATAAAAATTGATCCGATCAAACTCTCAATATTTGGACATTATCGACAAAACATAACCAACATGGAGTATTACGGACGAAGAGTCACATTCCTCACATTACATTAAAATCGTTTGCTTTTACTGAATTAGAAAAAGTAATTCTAATAACAGTGTGAAGTGATGCACATTTAATTGTTCTTCTTACAACTAAACCCTTATAAACTATATGAATATTGCTTTAGGGTCTAAATAAATCCTCCGCTGTGAATGTTGTATACTTAATCCTCCTTGTTTTTGCTAAACTCATTTCAGCGAAACAGTAATCATATAATGCCCATTAACAATAACTATATGATGTCAGGGCATTGCGTTACTGGATCGTTTCCAATGGATGAATTGGGAACAAATGTTGTGGTGAGTCGAAAAAAAAATCAATTTTTTGTTTATTTCTCATCGCCAAGGAAAACAAAATATATCTCAGAAGGTTCAATCGAATGGAATACAAAATTTAAACCTTACTGGAATAAAAACTTAACTAAAAACCAACATAACACTTTAGACATGGGCGCTTACTGCTTGATTCAGATTCTATCTGAAAGGCGGGATTAGAAGAAAAAGTCTCAGCGTGAAGAAAAAAACATAAGCACAAACTAACATTCGAAATAAAAAATATGGTATATATTGCCGCTTCTGCTTAAACAAATCCCCATAAGAATACCTAACCCATACCATTATATACCCAAAAATGCTGAAAGGCCAAACTTTACATTTAAATTGTATTCCAACGTAAGTCGTAATTTACTGAGTACGAAATGGGTCGCGGTGCCAAGTACCATGCATTGCCAATAGCCGGAGATAACACTTTCGCCTTTAAGACAGTTGGCATTACTGTGTGTTTGAAGCATTGACTCTGTGAATTTAATGTGTTTACTCTACGCACCCGCTCCATATCAATGTCTGGGACTAAGATGCTTTTCTGTCATCAGCAACGTTGCATATTTGATGAAATGTGACAGATCTATGCCCTGTGACACGCCAGCATTAATAAAAAAGTCGAAGCGCTTGAACTGAACGGTTCAGTAGATTGTAATCTATTGTCTTACACACAAAAAAACACATATTTTTGACACGATATGCTTGATAAAATATACTCTCTAAAAATTACCTTGAAATATATTTAGTATATTTAAATCGCTGGTACCAAGAAAAAGCAGGTCACATGTTCACTTTTGGGTTAGATGCGTAACCAGTGATCAGCAATTTATCTTTTGCTGCGAAAACCATATTGACCCCAATAAAGCAGCTTCTTTGATTCAATATATTTCATAAGGTGAACATTTTTCAGCTTTAACAAGACCTTTCTTGTTTTCTGTGAATATCCGTAAACCAGATCCGTATCACCTCCACAGCTAATGGGACCGTCTATAAAGTTCTCGAAGTATATTTACAGACAATTTGAAAACTAGCATAGAGCTTTCGTTATTCTAAAATTTCTTGAACACACAAGCGCCTTCGAAATCTGTATTTGAGTGTTCATATTCACTGCTCAAGGATCACTATGGACCTGCCTTGATTATGTAATGGTTGACTGTCGTACAAGTTGACTTGAAGCCATCATGACTATGGCGCTATTGCCCTCGATTCAATCAATCTAGAGTATTCATAGAATATATCTTTTATTTAGGAAGGACACAAGTTACCAAGATTACAACACTCCACACGATGATATGCTAGATAGCATCCATCTTATGAAGCAACTCTGGCAAAAATATCAACAAACTTCAATTGTTTCCCAATTTAATTTAATGAAATCCTCTCAAGCAAAAATCGTGTTCAGCAGCAATTTATGATATTTTTGTCACGAGATTCTGTTGTTTCATTGTTTCATCTACCATTTGTCACGGGAATTGAATGCCAGCCTGGTGCAAGTAAGGCCAGACGAACAGCGGGCCGGAAATAAAACAAAACATTTATTACTCATACGCCCCCATGTTGTCACAAATCTGATTTATACATCCGTAAATAATTGGGCATACATATATTCCTTAGAACCACATTTCTTGTTGTTTAATCTGACTAATCTATTCGCTGGCTGTAAATTACGAAGTACGACATAATATCATACGAAAATAAAAGCTTTTTCCCATTAACATTTAAACAGCCATGCGAATACACTCAGCAATCCAGTATCTCAAGAACATAACACAAAAAGTCGATATAAATTAAAGAAATATATGTTATGAGCATAATAACTTAAAACGGTATCAAAAATAAGCATCGCTATTAGCATTAATTAATGCGAAAGTTTCCTTTCCGTCTTTAACTTCTCCTTAACTGTCAACCACGTCATTAAATTAAAAAGCAGAAGAAAAAAAAAACAGACATTCAAATGATGTTCTCTCAAGTCTGACATTATGCTATAATATTTCATCTTCAACAACAGGAACAATTTTTGTCTTATCCGCGACCTGCGTCTCATTAATAAATTTCTCTGCGTGCTCATTCCAATGCGCATAGTGTGGTGAAATATTTCGAAACGCGCCTGTCTTGTTGACAAAGATGACTTTTTGAATAACCAGACTGTGGTAGTCTTGACCAAGCAGCCAGAAATGTGATCATAAATTATAAATCTTCAGGCTCCGGTAGAGGAAAATAAAAATGTTAACAATACCGATATACAAAACGAAAAATCTAAATAAATAAATAAATTTGAAATCTTTACGACACATTAATATATTTTCGGTGGTTTTTGACTTTTTGTGTTTCTTCTGTTTTTAAACTAACACCAGGCTGTGGTTTGTTGGTGGTGGGAGAGAAGAAACTTACGAGGCAAACAACAAATGAAAACACGATAATTGAATGGAATAACTTTCACTTGCACTCAAGGCGATGCAAAATTATTTAGTATTTTGCTAAGAATTTAATAGTATTTGTTCATGGAATAGATTCAGTGGTTTTTGAATGTTCGTAACTACATTCTGGAGGATGGAAAGATGATTCATCATCTACCAAAGTCTTAAGAAATACTCCTCCTTGATATAATCAAAGAGTACAAATAAATAGTGAACTGCCATTTAAGATGCAAAATGTATTGTATTTAGAACGAGCAAATGAGTGTAGTCGGCCACAATCTGTGGCGATTAATGTTGTACATTTTTACAGAACTTAAATTGATTTTAATGGTCGTGTGATGTTTGATTGTTGTCTGATTTCTCATAATGTAGTGATCAGTAACCCAGTCTCCAGTCATCTTCTACTATTTGCTGCTCCTATTTGTTGGTTCAGTGCAAGCCACATTTGATGTTCCGCAGGTGTCATGTTCGATCCATCTTCGAATTGTGGCGAAAATGACAATTTCCAGTGGTTAATTACTTTTAAGTAGGGTTATGAGTTGATGTCTCCTGATGTGATGGTCTGAGTCAATTCTCCTTTATTGCCCTGAAAGCAATTGTGGCCCTGAGACCAAAAATTGTTGCTTCTGGGAACTATTTTCCTCAGAGACTGATGGCTTGGTGTGGCCATCATTGGATTTGATTGATTGTGTGCCCACTTTTTGTATAAAGCGATAAAATTACAGCCTATAGGATTCAATGCCAGTAGACGGAGAGCTTCTTGTATAGCTTTCATTTTCGCTTGAAGTACTATGAAGTGGTAAGCGAAGAACCAGTGCGATCTCAGTCTTTACTGATCTGTACAAGTCGTACTACGTGTTGCTACGATCTTGATAGGTCATGTTTATGCATTTTTAGGTATCTGACCTACAGCCTCAGTTACTCCATGGAATTGATTGCCGGCCGAAGTCTTGCAAACCAAAACAAGGTCACGCTGTTGACCCTGAACCCGAACGATCGGCATGACTTGTGCACATCAAACCCCAAATTGGAACTCAATAAAACACTTCTTAACAGGTATTCCTTGTATACAAGTTTTCCTTGGTTTCAGTGATCGGTCAAATTTGAAATGAGTAAACGCCCAAAATAATGCTTAATCAGCACACTTCTTGAGCACATTATTTTTAAGTTTAACGAGGTTGCCGTTGTCAAACAATACTTTAGACTTAATCCCTCAGATTGCTCAAAACTAGACACTAGTCTATAAAGTGATGGAAATTGACGGAAACTGTTCGCATTCAAACTTCCTATTTTCGACTAATTCAGAAGACATGTTTTTGAATATTTTTCCTTAGCTTGTTTGCATTTCCAACTCAAGTTTAGACGAACTTGATTTAGACTATTATTTCTAAATGCATAATCTGTATAATTATGCAACTAATTCGCAATCCGACGTCTGAGCACAGATTAGCATAGATACATTAATTTAATTATCTCTTTACTAGGCATTGAGGTATGCTGGAAATTTCAAATGTAAGCCAGTATCTCGCAGTCCTCGATTGGCCTGTAAGTTTGGAACATCAATTCTACCACGAAATGAATAATGTCATTTAATTAACAATCGTTAAATCATTAATTAACTACATATGGGTAGATACTTTTAAGAGCAATCAAAGGAAACATGTTGGCAATTTAATTTGTGGTTTTGATTTTCAAGGCACAACATCAACAGC
Organism: Eristalis intricaria; assembly: GCA_964034865.1. Classification (NCBI taxonomy): domain Eukaryota; kingdom Metazoa; phylum Arthropoda; class Insecta; order Diptera; family Syrphidae; genus Eristalis; species Eristalis intricaria. The sequence continues at coordinate 14,154,553 of OZ035877.1, forward strand.
ATTAAAGCAACAAATGGAAATTGATTTCATGCAATAAAAGCGGTATAAAATCACAAATTAATTTGCCTAAATTTTAAATTTGTCCGTCGCTTTTTCTTCAAAGAAAGTCATAAATAAAAATACCACAAAGCACCGTGTCATGATTCGTCATTCAGCAAACCAATAATAAATAGGAGTGGGAATATTATGAAGGTAAGCAAGTCATTTGTAGTCCTTATGGCAAGCGAAAAGGAATATTAGCTAATTTGCTGTAGCCTTTGAATTATTGGATCATACGCATTATAGCATTTTTTGGAGATACTCAAATATGGGTAGTTTTCAACTTAACATAAAATCCAGTTAAATTATTTTTGATATAAGTCGTTTCACATGCACGGGTACAACCAGTCGTTGTATTCGAATGTGTTAATGTCAAAAAGTATGGTACACCTTACCTCTAGCATTAGTGTCAACCACAAGGCATTCATTCGTCTGGTATCTTAACTTTAATCTCTCAGTCGTGGAATTTGTAGTAAAAACCGCCTTGAGTACGGGATGTCGAGGAGAAAGGTGTTTTGCACAATTACTTGAACAAATTGCTACAGCATGTACCTTAGTATAGTAAAGGGTGTTCCAAAAGTAACGCAAGAATTTAACTTGTCGCCATTATTTTCAGCAATTGCTGAAAACAGCAATATGATAGATAACTGGTGCATCACACAGTACATCAATGGTTTTTATTATTGCAGTATACAGTAGAGTGTCGATTATATGAACCCACTAAAATATGAATTACTCGATTATATGAACTGCTAAATTTATGTACAAAAACGTACTCGTACATTGGCACTTCTAGTACATATAATCAAAATCTAAAATCTCTGTAATTTTAAAAATCTCAAACTATTTTTCTGGAACATATGTGTTTATAAGAGAAAATGTATTTCAATACCAAGACTTAATCTGTTTGCTTTCTAACTCATTTACATAATTATAAATTAACAGTACGTTTACACCACATCTAAATTCAACAATTGGGGAACAAAATTTCGAAATCCAATTTTACGTTCACACTGGATCTTCACCATTTCAATTGACAGGTATTGTCAGAATTCAAGACTGATATTGTTTTCTCTTGAAATCAGAAGTAGTTGAAACATTTTAGGTAGTTACATTAATTTAAAGATGAATTAAGGTGCTAATTTATATAATTCATTCATTTTTTGGTCCATCTTTATTGTAATTATTGATTGTCTTATTGACAGCTGTTTTTCGTTTATGTCAGCGGGCTGAAAAGCCATTAAATGACGTGCTGAATTTGTAAAGAGGTTTGTTCGATTTGACAAACTTACATATACAGCCACGAAAGTCAGTATTTCGAAATGCTGTAAATGTATGACAAAATGATGAACCTTTTTGCTGAAATGTTGTAAATAGCCGAATTGTTGAATTTGACGTAGTATAAAGGAAACAGTTGATTATTTGGATGATTATTTGATTATTTGATGTATGAAATTTTCGATTAAGTGAACTGAAGTAAAATTAATTAGTTCATCTAAGTGAGACTCTGCTTAATATAAAAATTAGGAAAGTTTGGCGGTCACAATTGGAAAATTTTATTTGTCTGGTCAAGGCACTGTTACTGATGCTCGATAACGAATCATGATAACACAGTTTTTTCTGCAGAAATTGGATATGGTTTTAACAAGGCGGTGCATAATGCCATATAACCCCTGAAACAATAGTTCAATTACAGCATGAGACATTTACGCGTCGTATACTCTCTCGTTTCAGTGATCCGAATTCACCTCTAGATCGTGTGATTTAACACCACGAGGGTCGTTATTTGAAGTCAAAAGCAACTCCAGTCGGGTATTAAAGGAGAAAATTAAATGCTGCATCAACGAATTTTTGAATGATAATGCAAAATTAACATAGGGTGAAAGGACGGGAAAAGGTGCTGGCGTTTCCAGGTCAAAGAGTAAGCCATGGCTCAGACGACGATGAGCAAGGGATCATTGTCCTCGATCTCGATCAAACTCTTGGGTGCGATGTAGAAGAGGTGTTCTGTTACAATTCCTCTGACCATGGCTACTGAGAGGCCTTCGTTTGCAATGTGGTAATTTTTCCTCACTTAATCAAATAAGGAAAAATGCGTTTTCATCAAATGTTTAATATCGCTTAAAATCTTTCGAAGCTAAACAAAAATAATTATTCAACGAATTTCTTTTGGTTCTAAATGCAATGGGCTTTTATATGAGGTCTGGGGTCGTTCATAGACATTCGCGTCCTCGATAAAATATGTTGCCACCCAAAAACCCCAAATAAATTACTTTATGGCATTAATATCGATAACGAAACCGCAAGAAACACATAACATCATGCGTGGCCACATGCCACGAACAGTGAACAGTGGATCGGGCGCCAAAGCCAATATTAATTGCGAAAGCACATAACAAAATGTCATTTCATATCATAATTGATGATAACCATCTATCAAAATATCTTTGTCTCCACACGTCCCAGATGATGATGATGATGATGAATGTGGAAAGCGCTGTTCGTGCCGTTATGCTGCCACTGATGCCACTGCTGATGGTGCTGCTCCATTTCGTGTCTCTCAGGCACCGCTGTCATTTTATTCTCACTCTTAAAAGAAACAACAATATTATATCCAGATAAAAACAAAATGACAAAACCAGATATATTTGATATATATGTAGAAGCCTACATACGAATGTCGATGTTAGCGGGAATGTTCGTGCAACCCGTAGCCACAGACACTCACACATATTCAAAGGAAAAATTCATTTCACCATGTCATGACAGTTTTCTCATATTTCGCTGTCATTTCATGTTTTGCCATGTCCTATTATTTCGCTCATCAGTCAAAAGCAGTTTGGACAGCGTCAAGGTTGCAAAATGTTTTGACGAATGGGTTAGAGAGACAGTGGATGAATGGATAGATTGATGGAAACAGAGGCACATGACAATGGGAGGAGAAAAAACAGCAACAACATGGAAGCGATTTCAACAAAAAGAAATTGTCAGTCTGATTGACAGATCAAACGATTTCGAATTCAAGTTCTTTTTTCTGTTACTTGCACATGATGGTGAACTTGAAGAGGGAATTAGTTACAAATGTCCCTTGAAGGTTGGAGATGGAAATAGAACTACTTTGAGATGGGCTCAACCTTGCTTTGATAATTCACTCATTTTTAACATCCGGAAGTAGCAGTTACGTTACGACTGATGTCTCAAGTTCGAGCAATTCGCTTATGCAACGCCTTTGTGCCAAATAAGTACCACGAAAATATATCCACTACTTATATATACCGACAAGCTCATCATTAAGAGATTGCAAATGAATAAATCACTCGTAAAACGATTGAGTTCAAAGAGAATAAAAGAATAAACACACCTCTGCTGATGGCCTTTGAAAAGACACAGACAAACAAAAATAACCCATGAAACGTAAATCCATATCAATCATTCAATCAATTATAAATTAATTTAGCCGCAACTGATCACACCTCTTTCTGGTAACACCGTCATTTGTTTTGCTAACCTAGCTGCAATGACTGGCGCACAAGTATCAGACACATCAGAGCTATCAATCATTCGAAATTCTTACAAAATCGATTTTTAATTAGCCACAAAAATCACCGCATATTAATCATCTGCATGTCAAGACTGCAGAAAAGCTTCAAATGTAGTCATTATACTTCAATCCAAGCCCCACACACATCTGAAGGCATTTAGCGATTTTTGACGATAAATCAAGTTCCTCGACGTTGGCTTATTATCCGATGGAGTTTACTTCATCAGCTCTGTACAGTATTCTGCACCGCACCTCCATACAGTCCATACCGTCCACACAGTTGGTCATAGTTACTTTAGTCAAGAGCACCTAAGCACGTTTAATTTATTCTCTTAAATTTATTGGCAATAAATCGCACGTGTATTTGTGCTTGAGGTCTGACAGTCAATGTCAATAAATTATGATTGCGGGGGCTTCTAAGCTTCCATTCTACGCATTGACATATCCACCGCCAATGCATTCCTGCAAATGTTATTGGTATATTTCAATTAACCAAAAAAGCACACACACAAATTGACCACCCACATTTTAGTTATTCAACACAGGTCATTTAAAATGCAATTTATATTGAGATCGTGTTGTACGTAACGTACATATAGATCGACCGATCGGTATAGCGATCGCGTAAAATCAGTAAATTCAGATGCAATCCCTCGTGCAGAGACCCCATAACACTTAAGATGTAGTGGCGCAGTGCACATTGGACTTGACATCGATTTATGGCAGCACACAGCGCTCACATCGGGGGATAAAAATCATTGAAAAGTCACTTAAAAATGTCAAACGTTTGCGATAACTGTCAGTTAATATGACCGATTTTTGTTTGGTTGGTTCGTTCAGCGAACATGTTAGCTTTAGGTGATGCATTATGCATGAGCAGATTAAATTAACTCGATCTTAGCTGACTATGTGTGGTGCATTGCATATTGACCGTAGCAATTGCAAACTAGCCAGCCAGCAGTGGTTTTAATTAATTAAATATTTATCGACGTCTTGGTATGGGGATGTTATTTTAATGCAGTCGAAAACGAATTAATGGTATTCAGTGGAGAAATCGCACAAAATACAATTTGACAGGTGACAAATGACAAGTGTCAGTGACAAATGTCACTTACATCAAATGTAAATTGGCTAAGAGATTTTGAATGAGTAGTCGAGGCGTTAGATAAGGGAATGTCATGATATTTATGCTTCGCTGTGCACTGTTTTGAAAGGAAAAAATATAATTGATTGCTTAGCCTGTACATAAACAATAAAGTGTCATGTATGTAGATATTTCAATAAGATTGCGTCCAATAGCACTCTGTTCTGTTGTGATATTGAGAACTAACGAGATTCAATTTCGATATGGTAGCTGTTATTTGAGTTTTATTTTGTTATTTTACATGAGTTACGTTATTTTGGATTTGATTGTTGTTTAGTTCGAAATTTGGAATGGTTGTGTGGAATATTGAAGCAGTATAAATTCGAAGGTAGAAAAGATATATGAACATTATATGTGGCCCCCATTTTCTGATTATTTGTACGTGCATCGACGGAGTATTTATATAGAGCTTGGACGATTCTATCTTCTTCAGGTATCGATTTATAGCACAAAGGCATGAAGATGACGATAAGCCATCGAAAGGAGGACCGCAATACATCGCATAAGCCTCCAGTTTGAGCTGGGGACCTGTGTATGGGTTCTAAAATGATTTTCCTCCAATTACAAGTAAATTTGATGGGTGTGGGTGGGTTGGGAGGGTAGGCGTAGGGGTAGGTAACATTTTTATTTCGTTTTTGCTATATGGAGATATCGTCTGACTTCTATTTTTTGCTTGCTGCTCTATAGAATTGAATGAAAAACAGGACTCACAAAATTCCGAATAACTCCCGATTAAAAGATCGATCTTAAAAGATCGATCTAAACTGTGTGTCTAAAAGATCTGTGTCTGCGTGGGAACTTAAGCAAATGGTCCATTTTACTTTGCCAATTTAGAGGATATCGTCTGACTTCTATTTTTTGCTTGCTGCTCTATAGAATTGAATGAAAAACAGGACTCACAAAATTCCGAATAACTCCCGATTAAAAGATCGATCTTAAAAGATCGATCTAAACTGTGTGTCTAAAAGATCTGTGTCTGCGTGGGAACTTAAGCAAATGGTCCATTTTACTTTGCCAATTTAGAGGATATCGTCTGACTTCTATTTTTTGCTTGCTGCTCTATAGAATTGAATGAAAAACAGGACTCACAAAATTCCGAATAACTCCCGATTAAAAGATCGATCTTAAAAGATCGATCTAAACTGTGTGTCTTAAAGGTCTGTGTCTGCGTGGGAACTTAAGCAAATGGTCCATTTTACTTTGCCAATTTAGAGGATATCGTCTGACTTCTATTTTTTGCTTGCTGCTCTATAGAATTGAATGAAAAACAGGACTCACAAAATTCCGAATAACTCCCGATTAAAAGATCGATCTTAAAAGATCGATCTAAACTGTGTGTCTAAAAGATCTGTGTCTGCGTGGGAACTTAAGCAAATGGTCCATTTTACTTTGCCAATTTAGAGGATATCGTCTGACTTCTATTTTTTGCTTGCTGCTCTATAGAATTGAATGAAAAACAGGACTCACAAAATTCCGAATAACTCCCGATTAAAAGATCGATCTTAAAAGATCGATCTAAACTGTGTGTCTAAAAGGTCTGTGTCTGCGTGGGAACTTAAGCAAATGGTCCATTTTACTTTGCCAATTTAGAGGATATCGTCTGACTTCTATTTTTTGCTTGCTGCTCTATAGAATTGAATGAAAAACAGGACTCACAAAATTCCGAATAACTCCCGATTAAAAGATCGATCTTAAAAGATCGATCTAAACTGTGTGTCTAAAAGATCTGTGTCTGCGTGGGAACTTAAGCAAATGGTCCATTTTACTTTGCCAATTTAGAGGATATCGTCTGACTTCTATTTTTTGCTTGCTGCTCTATAGAATTGAATGAAAAACAGGACTCACAAAATTCCGAATAACTCCCGATTAAAAGATCGATCTTAAAAGATCGATCTAAACTGTGTGTCTAAAAGATCTGTGTCTGCGTGGGAACTTAAGCAAATGGTCCATTTTACTTTGCCAATTTAGAGGATATCGTCTGACTTCTATTTTTTGCTTGCTGCTCTATAGAATTGAATGAAAAACAGGACTCACAAAATTCCGAATAACTCCCGATTAAAAGATCGATCTTAAAAGATCGATCTAAACTGTGTGTCTAAAAGATCTGTGTCTGCGTGGGAACTTAAGCAAATGGTCCATTTTACTTTGCCAATTTAGAGGATATCGTCTGACTTCTATTTTTTGCTTGCTGCTCTATAGAATTGAATGAAAAACAGGACTCATAAAATTCCGAATAACTCCCGATTAAAAGATCGATCTTAAAAGATCGATCTAAACTGTGTGTCTAAAAGATCTGTGTCTGCGTGGGAACTTAAGCAAATGGTCCATTTTACTTTGCCAATTTAGAGGATATCGTCTGACTTCTATTTTTTGCTTGCTGCTCTATAGAATTGAATGAAAAACAGGACTCACAAAATTCCGAATAACTCCCGATTAAAAGATCGATCTTAAAAGATCGATCTAAACTGTGTGTCTAAAAGGTCTGTGTCTGCGTGGGAACTTAAGCAAATGGTCCATTTTACTTTGTCTACTTTTAGCCAATTGAGAGGTACCACAACCTTTGTTATTCAAAACAATAAAATACATCTACCATATTATTTATTATTTTTCAGTACAAACCTTACGAAACCGATTCCATTTCAGAATTTGTTCAATTAACTTTCCAATCAAACAAACCCCGCAGAAATATTTTATATTGTTTTTCAAGAGTTTCAAACTGGATACGCTATCGTCGAAAAACATTCATCATTGCAATGTCACTGTGGCCAACAAGTCTGCATACTTCTTTTCCTCGAGTTGTAATGTTTGCATGTTTTGGGGGTCAATACCCCATAGTGCGCCAGGTTGCCATGTCCAATTCTCGAATTTTCCAGGATTTATTATTCACGACTGCCACCTCTTCCAAATCACTGATAATGTAATAATACTTCGCTGTTCGGACTCGGCATAATACTGTAGGTCCCATCCACTCATGATAGAACAACACGAATAGTTGCTTTATGAGCTTGGACGAGGTCCACCTCGGACATTCGCGCTATCCATGTTATTATAAATTGGATACTTATAAGAAAACAGATGGTCTTCCCAAGACTCTGTTATGTCTCCAATGCATTTTCTCATTTTTATAGTTGGTCACGTTTCTACGTTTCTACTAATCCCAGATTTGTTGCAGTATTTTATATTTGTCGCCATACCGTCACATCCTTCGGCAGCGCACATTTCGTTTTTCTTAATAATTAGCCACTATGCGTGAATATCGATTGTGTAAATGAGACCGAAAGAGTTATCGTCTTGTTATGTGTATCAACATATGATAGCATAAGTCGCCAACGCTGCGATGTGTCGAAATTTCTTCAAACGAAGCAAGAAACATTTCAACGCATCCGATTTTACCGTAGGACTTAATTATAAGACACACGTCTAGTTTGTTGCAACCGCGTCACGAGGTGCGTACTCGGTATCTAGAAGATAGCGATTTAACTTATAGCTGACAGCAATATCAAGCTGCCAATAGACTCGCCTGAACAACGACGTATCATATCTTCTTTGATGATTAAACAATGTCCAAATTTATAAATGAATGCAGTGTGCCTTTTTAACAGCTTTGCAGGAATATGACACTTACTGACACGCACACCATGCATTCGAAACCACTAGGCCCGTGCTGTGTCTAATCGTAATCCTATTTGCCCGATTGGGGTCACCATGATTAGATATGTTTTCTTACACATAAAATTTAATCACAGTTTAGTGTATAAAGTAATATGTAATGGAATGCGAAATATGCTTACATTAATCCATCGATCGTTGGACAACTTCTGTGAGCCTTTCACCAAATTGCTTAATTTTACAGTCAATTTCAGCAGCCTAGAATAAATGTCACACAAACAATTTGTCTGTAACCCAGGATAGGAGTGAATTATCCAGGATAGGGCACTAGTAATCAGGTGTTAGTGTAGTTCCTTTGATTTAAGAGGAACCGGTGCCAAACATCTGGTAATGAAAGCACAATGGACCCGATTGAGATCTGAGTAAGTCACAAGTGTTCCTGTTGTAACGATCACCCCGACCTAACCTAACATATCGTCTCTTTGTTTGGTGTGTGGGTACACCTTTGTATGCTTCATTAAGCCTTAAAGAAATTTATTTTCAGCCCTATATAGGAGTTCAAGAATATGGGAGTGTAGATGGAACTGTAGATCCAATGCGCTTCGTTTCGCTGCAGTCACTACGTTGGTCGAAGCATTTTTTAACAAACTTCATCTGTTTTAATGTTTTGATTTGAAAGCTGAAATTGTCGAAGATTAAATCTATCGCAGACTTAAAAGACCTTGAGTAGTATAATTAAATAAATAAATAAATTTATCCTGATTCCTAAAAAATGGAATCATGTTTATGTGGTTTAGTGGGCAAATAAGAATCCAATATAATGAGGCTTATCAACTTTTGCTGGACATTATTAAAGAGATCATACAAGAGAACACAATACTAAGCTTATCCACTAGATTATGATATAAATTTAACCAGACAGTAAATATGCACCTTTGCAGATGAATACCAAAGCATCCTTTGTCCTTTGTTCTACGCCTGACCTCAAGGTCTACCTTGTCAACTCAACCAAATTAAGCGCATAATTTCTCAAGATTGATTATAAATATAATATCAGAAATTACACCGCAGCCAAAGTCGAAAAGGTCATTCGAACCGATACGACGGCATCCATCAATTGAGTTGTTATTGTCATTTTTGACACTTTTTGTTCTCATAACTTTGAAATGTCTCGTTCTGACATACTCTGAGAATGTCTGTAAATTAATATCATGTGATGGTAACACACACCACAAGTGCACCTAGGCAACAAAAGTCAGTGATTTCTTCATAATAAAGTTTTTAATAATAAATCAAAAATCAATTAGCAATCACTTACACATATTTTTCATTAATCATTTCCTCAATCAAACAGCTCGGCGTACGTCAGTCACTTCAAAGTGAAGACCAGAAGCATTTTGAAAAGAAATAAATACAAAAACAAATTCTGAGAAAATAAGTACAGGCCGACTAAGAGCCCTCGAACCAAATTGTTGTTCATTTAAAATTGAAATGCGAAACAAATGCGAGGTGTATGGGGAAACGCACATGATAAACCCCACCGGACAGCGCCATTCGATTCTGTTAGAGAGCAGCAAAGCGTGTTACGCTTCACCACACTCACACAAAGTGAACTGTCAAAAAATAGCACCCAACGAAGACTGATGAGCTTTAAGCCGCCATCTGTTATAAGGATTGATTACCATTTTTCTTCTCAGATCTCGACGTTTTTGGCATTTCAAACAAAAGTTGCATAGTTCTTCCGTCAATTCCATTGTGAGTGTGTATGTGTGTGTGTGATTGTGTAGCAGCAGCACTAGTGATTCTTCGGAAGGAGCGTATACGGGGGCCTAGACGGCGCGCGATTTGCCGAGTCGAAACGTTGACAGTGATTGATGGAAAATCATGAGTTATTATTCGTATTGACAGGAATACTTAATTATGCCGGAGTGTGGTGTATACGTTCGCATGGAGGTGCTGCTATAGGAGATCTTTTGGCGTGACTTTGAAAAAGGTTAAACGTTTGTGTGTCAATTTCTCACTTTCGAAAGTTAAGTTTCAACACACGCATTAAAAAAATCAAGCAAGTATTTTGAATTAGGCACGCTTAGCTAAATAGGAAAGTGTAGCGTTAGTGTTAAGGCAGATTAATATCTATTAAGTCGTGATAAATGGATATATATGCGTGTATGCAAGTATTTAGAAATGTGTAGGGTGTAAAAACGTGAAGAGAATTCGACATGACGTGAGGAAGCTCTTGAATAATTAAGTTTCCTGACATAACTCAGAACGGATGTGCCTTTTTTTTATGGTTGGCGGCTATGGATGTGGAATCTTCTAAAGGTGCTACTAGCGTGTAGATTTGCGGATATATGGCATGGTTGCTGCTTACTAAACCATGCTCGCCAACAACTCTCCCTGTTGAATTTCCGGTAGGTATTACTTCGCGTGACTAGTTAGCAATTGTGATTTATTTAACTTCGCGGTCTTTTGCTTAGAAAGTCATTGGTCATTGTGATTTGTCCAGTACGAGCACAAGGTAGGGACTGATACCGTGTTTGCCTTCTGATTTTGTTTTGTAGGAAAATGGATTTAGTTTAGGATAACTCTGCAAGTTCGTCTTGTCATTTGAAAAGTCTCTGTAGTTGCGTGCGATCGGTAATTTTTCCATACTCTGGACACAATGAACTGTTTTGTGGGAATACATATATTCGACTGCTACTCTCCTTGCATTTCTTTAACTTAGAATCAGTCTCTCGCTCTCCCCATCCCGTCAGGATGGATGAAAAATGACTTCCGCGAGAATAAGCTTCCTCATGTCATCGATGTAAATTATTTACAACTTCGGTTTATCAAAACAATTTTGACCACATCTTCTGACTGGAAGTCTAGATGCCATGATCTTAAAGAAACTTGTTCTGCTAGACCTGGTACGGAACGTTCGGAAGAAAAATTTTACATCTGAGCTCGAAATATATCTATCCATTCTGCGTAAGGCGGACACGACAAGAGGGTGTCAAAGCCTGAAATCAAACATTTGGCTTCTTGTTAGTGTTGGTTGTCCAGGTAAGAATTCAATGTGTTTTGTATAATGTGGATAGATACACATTGCGACAAAAAGAAAACACATTCGTATATTTTCTTTCCCAAAAATGCTGTTACCAAATAGTTTGAACGCTCGTCCCATTAATATTGAGTGGTAGTTAAGGCCACTTCGTCACGACAGGACACGTTGATTAATTTGCATTCAGTCTACTTCTAGCCATTACAAGAGTGGATAAAAAAAACTAAATATAGAAAATTCGTAATTGAATAATAATAGAAGTCAAAATTTCTATGTTTACTGTAACCTTTTTACCCTTATTTCTTATATTTTCAAAAATGTGCAATTTTTTTGTCGCACTTCTTAAAGTGTTTATTGTATGAACTACTTGTTATTGTCAATGCGTATTTTATCACATTTTGCTTGAAATAAACAATATTTGAACAGAAAAGGTCACTGATTTTGATTTTACACAATATACATATGTACATACATTAACACAAACAAATTAAATGTTATTTATTTTCGTCGCGATGTGTATTGGGTTGGTTTCTAATTATTGCTTTCTATAGCATTAATGGTTATAAAAGGATATTCCTAGAAGTGTTTCCTTTTTATCACCGTACGTGCTGAAGCGCCAAGGAAGTGATCAATAGTTTCTTCTTTCACCACGGATGCACACCGACTCTGGAAAGGTTTCCATTCTTCTGGTATGATATCCCAATTAGCTCTGACCTGACCTGCGATGAGATTTCTGATCTCATTACCTTCACCAACTTCAATAAAGTTACATTTGTGGTCTGGACACCTACTTACCGATATTCCATTTTTTAACATAATTCCTTGCCCAAGTTCACTACGAGTGTATTGATATGATGCTTCGTTATCAACTTTCCACTTGAAAAATTATATCATCTAAAGTGTCCATAAACAAGATTTAAATAAAAAATATAAAAATATATCTGGCTATCAAAGCAAAAAAAACTAATTATAAGCCAAACAAATATTTTAAACAGGAACTAATTCGATTGGCCTACATTCGAAGCGTCCCAACACGACACATGCATGTTCACATTTCAAACACGTCCGTCCACAGTCCAAATATTCACCTGCTTACAATGTATACTTTATTCTACAGAAACAGCTGTTAAATCAATTAATTTATAATTCCTTTTTGTTGACATGAAAAAATCCGCACCAATTAGCGAAACGAAAACAACAACAAAAAAATATATTACATGTCATGTTACATTCAAGAAGTGTCATTTTTCCTCTCCCGTTAGGCAGACAGCAGCAAAGCGAAGGCACACAAACAAAAAGACGAAGAAACAACCGCAAATGAGATACACAAATGAATGAAATACGTTTGACATTTTTCTTTCGACATTCGCAAATGAACACATATCCCACTTGTCAACATTTTCATAATTAAATGTAATTAACGCAAATGCTGATTTCTCTCATAAAACACAAACTCGTCGACGACGACTGTGATGGCAGAAAAGATGTTAGAATGTTGAATGGTAGGCGGGATGGGGGATGTCAGACGTGTATTAAAAAAGAGCGAGAGAGAGAGAGAGAGAGAGAGAGAGAGAGAGAGAGGGAGAGACGTCCAACACCACAGCATCTTGCGCGCAAAATGCCATCATTCGAATGCACAAAGCGATACGAGGAGAGGAGGTGGCTCCGAAGTGTATGTAATATGTATCTTGTAGCGCAAAACGTGTGTAAGATGATGTGTATAATGAACAGCTTAATGCATAAGCATGAGAGATTTGTTGAGATACATTAAACGATGATGGTGTCCTCTTGTTGCGGTAAAGCGTGCAAAAGTATATGAAAAGTGTAATGTGAACATGTTCCCGACAGTCGAGTGTGGGATATGAATAAGTTTGAGGTTATTAAAGTAGATTGGACTTGTGCCACAGTGTGGCATCAAAGAAAGTTCCCTAAAAAACTGTTTGTTGTCTGTCAACAAATTGGGATGATGGCTTATAATGATTCAACGAAGTATTTATCCCTGAAGAATGGTTGTTTGCAAATATTCAGGAACATTCCGGAAAGGCCTCTTCTTTTAAAAAACTTTGCAAAAGGGACATCATCATTTCTTGGTACTGATAGTCGCGTTGGAAGAAAATCCTTTTGATTCGGATTTGACCTCCACTATTTACCGTTTATCTCCTAGTTAAAGGGTTTTTAACATTTACTTCGTGGGAAAGACGAGGTACTGCTACATTGAGTTTAAATTGGAAACCTGATGAACGCGGCTGTTGATTACATTCAGCAGAGTCCTAAACAGTCAATGTTATGACATCAGCCGCAAACGAGTAGGATTGACCATAGATTTAAAAATCTTCAATAGGTCATACCGCAACTACAAGTGATAGATGTTATGAATATCTTCTGTCTCCTTTGAAGACTGGTCGTCATCTTGTTGCCACAAGTCGCGTTCGTGTCTCTTTCAAAAACTTGCATTTAGGATACAGTGAGAGGACACTCTGTTAGACGGACAATCCTCTTAAGCAGATAATTTCTCAAAACCGTCGATCTTGAATTGAAGTTACATATCTTCTAATGAGCTGTCAATTACCTTAGCCGGACAAAAGTACTGCGACCATCGCTGTCCGCCTATGTGAGCTATGGGGGCGCCTTATGGGCCTTTGTAAAAAAATGCGCACTAGTCCGAAGTCCTCTTCGTTTTATTGAAGTCTGCAGTTGATTGACACACGTACATAATGTCCTGAGTTAGGAACGCGGCGACGCAATTATTTGCCACGTCTCACTAAAGTTCGGCTGAAGCGATTGTGATGCCCTTGTTCTACCCTACCGATGACTCAATGAACTTGAAAAGACAGAGGAGAGGTATTTTGTTGTGTCCTGAAATAAATTACACTTATTTATATTTTAATTGAAAAAAGCAATGGCAGAGGCTAATTCCATGTTCTAGTCTGAGAACGATGAAATCCACTGCACTATAGAATATAGTGAACACGAGATAATGGAGATTTATTACTCTATAGTTGGTACAGTCAAAGGGACTTCATTCTTGTGAATCCGAGACCCTCTCGTTAACAATATGTAGTGGACACTTATCATGTATAATTTTTCATATGTTCCCGTCTGATATTACGCAGAACGTCCTTAGAATATAAAAGTACTATATATCCTTAAGTCAACGGCACACATAACCTTTAAAAAGCATTTCTCCCGCAAAAGCATGCAAAATAAAATTTGAAAGTCGTTCAATTTGTCCACCCTACTGTGGCGTTCAGACACAAATTCATACTCGGATCTTCAAATGACTGTTTCTGTTTGCCTTGTTCCACTCGCTCATGTTAATTTTGTTTCGCTTTTCTTTTTCTTTATGCACGTTTTTTTTTTTTTTTTTGGTTTTCTGCTCTCTTTAAACGAGATGCATAGCGCGTTGAAAGAGATCGCTTCGAAGATAATTTAGAGGCGTTCAAGCACCATGCACCGACATCACTTTCGAATAAATGGATGACTGCAGAATGTGTCCGCCAGTCACTTCATGAATGTTGTATGGCGGGAAAAATTGCATTAGAGCGAGGGAAATACGAGTGAAAACTCCCTTTGATACACTCCTGTGCGCCATGGCCATGGCGTTGTACTCGCAAGGTGATGTAGTGCCGTAATTTCAACTCGTAGAAGCAGTTGTATTTGAAATTTTCATTTCATTTCCCTTCCACACATTTACCCACAGCGCGTCGCGGAGATGGGATTATAAATCGCGTGACAGTAAACTATTCATTAATGTCTCATCACATTTGCGTTTTTCATTTATTTCGCGCGAGCGCTTCCATTCCGACCCGCGTCGCCAAAAAAGTAGAAAAGAAGGCAAATACAAATGGAGAGAGAATACGACAGCGAAACGACAGGTTGTGAAAAGTGTGCTGGTTTTTCATTTGCATTTTCCACCTTTCTTGTCATCTCTCACTCTTCTGTCTGAGGCCCATTCCACGTCATTTCCTCCTGTCACTGTTTGCTGATGTTGCGTTATAAGGATTTGGAAAACAAGGTGATTGGTGGCATTCGCCGACATGTCTGTGCGAACTACACCTTTGACTTGAATGCAAGTGTTCTTCCGACAGACAAGTGTCAGGGTCTCTGTTATCTAATTTTGCCATTTTGCTTTTGTGTCGTGCCATGGTGTCGTTGTTGACGTCGCTGCCTCCTATTTGACTTTGACACGACGCGCGATGGTGTTTGGAAGGCAACAAAGGAAAGTGATATGAAAATAGAAATGAATGACAGCACAATGTGATGGGAGTCAGGATTGATTGGTGTATGTGTGTGTGTGGGGAAGGGGGGATGGCGACGGAATAAATTAAACGTGACTACGGGGTATGTGCTGTTTCGATCTCTGATGGTGGATGGAATTTTACTCAAGGAATGCATCATTTTAAGGTTTTTCTAGCTCCAGAACACTCTGTCTGTATGAGAGACGAAATTCCAAGACGCCCCTGTAGTGAAATCAATTTCAGCTCATCCGCATGGGCAAAATCCCTGAACCCAGACCGTTGCAATGTTAGTTGATTCAGAAGATTTGGTGTTCCCTGTCCCGAAATCAAACTCCTATGAAACAAATTATTGATCCATCTGATGTTAAAGACTCTCGGTAGCGTCCATAGTCAAAGATCTGTCATGTCCTGTATTCCAACAGATTGCTTTCCCTAGATAGTCTAAAGTCATGAACTTGCTTGGTTGACATCGCACTGGGTACCACAATAATTGATTTAATTATTTAGTATGTACCGAAAGCGACTGCCGACCGATGCAAAGACTATGCTCGAAACAAGTTTGGACATTTTTTTCTAAAACATGTTCTCACTTACTGTCCGCCTCATTTGCGCATTTGTTCAAATACTTGTCCATTCTGTCCAGTGATCACAATACAAAGATAATCCACCAGACAAAACACCACGTCAAATAGCACCTTCACGCAACAATGGGATTTGATTCGTTCCATTCCTCTTCTCTTCAATGCATGAACGTCGTGACCGTCATTATACCAGCCACCATCATCACCATCATCATTGTGATCATAGCTGCCCCTTAGGTGTTGAAACGCTTCTCTATACGTATGTCCACATTCGATTTGTCACTCATGCGAAGCGAAACTAATTCATAATGTCAATAGACCGCTGCAAATGGAGA
This sequence comes from Eristalis intricaria, assembly GCA_964034865.1. Classification (NCBI taxonomy): domain Eukaryota; kingdom Metazoa; phylum Arthropoda; class Insecta; order Diptera; family Syrphidae; genus Eristalis; species Eristalis intricaria. The sequence goes on from OZ035877.1 coordinate 14,171,083, forward strand.
GTCTTATGATTAGCGCGGTCATAATAAAATGGGTGCTAATGATCCCTCTGTTTGAAGGCACCTCGGAATGTTATTATCGGATCCGTGGGTTGAAGATATAAAGCATGCGAGTTCAGTCAGCTCTATCGCACGTAGGATATAATATGCACTTAACAACACACTTGTTTATGCATGGAAAACACTCTGGTCCAAGATGTGTGGGGCTCTGCAATGGAACACGTCTCACCAAGCGCACATTGTAAATTAGCTTTAATAGGATTTCAAAATTGCTGCTAATTGTTGGTAACAACACAACTGATGTCTGTTTGATCGGCAGAGTTCGTTCCGCCAAGCGAAGAGTAGATGACAAGAGTTCGGAAAATGATTTCCCTTCAATTAACATCAGTTGTTGGCCACATTGGACGTGTGTACTCTTGAGATTAGCAGCTGACCAGTTGTGCTCATCTGCTGGGTTTTCTTTTATGGCAAATATTTGTTAATTAGATGGCTTAGCAGTTTTCATCTCTGTTCGATGTTTTTGTTTGCTTAAGTGTTCCATTGAAAGCAGTCAAATCACTGTGCAGACAAAACCACATGGCCTCAAGTGGGAGATATACATTTGTGATGTCTTATGAGTGCGGTATTGCTGCTACATGACTATAGTCGTGAAGTACTCGATAATATTCCACTGAGTAATTTTTACGGGCAATTATGATGGGATGTGACAGAATAAGGGAACTCTAGTGGTTGTAAATACGACTTTGAATAGCGTCTGGTTGCTTGTTTCGGCATTTCGTGCGGCTTTCGCTTGTTTTGATAAGCAATTACTGTCACACTCGTTGTTCATGCATTCGTATGCTAATTAGTTGCGGAATTTAATTTACATCTGAACGCGAGCCATGGTCTTTTAAGGCGTCTGATGATGGATTATTTTTCTCGTTTTGAGTTTACGTCCCAATAAATACGAGTCACGCTTCTAAAATGAAATCTTTTGGTAAATATGTTGACGGGGCTTTCTTAGATGTTGTAGTTGTAAAATAAACAGTGCCAGTAGCTCAGTACATGTAAAGGTGGATCATGGTGACGTTCTTTGAGACCTTTTTATGTCAGTTTTGCTCTACGGTGCAAGGGTGTGACTATTATCAGGACGGATCAAGAAGCCATTGTTCTTTCGGAAAAAAGTGTTATATCCAAGCTTGAGTATTGTCAGTGACCGTGAAAGAGGTGGGGCCGTGGAAATAATTTTGGTCTTACTGGGAATCGAAACCAGGCAGTAGGGGTAGGGATCGACGGATATACCTAAAACACAACGGCTGCTACATTTATCTTATATGCATGAAATTTTAATGAGAACATTAAATCATACGTACGGACTTTTAGTGACTTACTTAAGCCAGGTGTCAGTTGTCTTAGGTGCCTATAAGTTGGCCTTGCCTCGAAGAGTCAGGCTCGACTTGAGCCTGTACAACAGCGTGACGTACAAAATTCAAGTGGCGGTCACATGTGTATTTCAAATAACTTGATGTGTGAAACTGGTACCTGCAAAAGGTTTAGCTGGAGGGACTTGTTGGTTTCTGCCGAGACTAGGCTCTAACGCCACACCGACAAGAAAGAGATGCAATGACCATCCCTCACTTTCTCCCTGTTCAGATATAGTTTAAATTTCAGATTCCGCATTAGTATGCTTCCCTGATCCATTGCTTACTTTTCAATGTAGTATGTGGGAGACAATTGTATTTTTTTAGAGAGGAAAACAATTTTTTCTTGGTAAGATGCCTCTTTTTCGGAATATTATTACCCTCAAATAGGCGTAAAATGTATTTGACGCTATAGCCTGGTAAAAGGAGGTCAAGAGGCCTTGACACTAACGGCCGCTTTCCCCTGACCATGTCGTATGTCCCCTTGTGGTACCATCGTAGACTATATTCATCGTGGCTTGCGACTTAAAGATGTAAATGTCATAATCCACTGGGTCCTACCCCAACTACCTAAAATCTGCACGAGGCGGCATACAAAAACCTCGCACTTCTCTAATGTTGAGGTACAGTGGCACACAGCTTATTTAACCCACCTTTTATTTATAAATTCAAACGAGTATGACTTCTCAACGAAAAAGCTGTCAACTAAGGAAAAGCGCAGAAAGGTTAATTGAGATTTTAACTTAAAAAAAAAAATTAAAAAAAAAAAAAAAAATAAAATTAAAATAACATAAAAAAATTAACAAAAACTTAATAAATTCCAATTCCATTCCATAAAGAACTAGAAAACATAAAGCCATGCGGTTTTTTCTGTGCAATTTAGAATTGACCAATTTAGAACAAAATTTCAAAAATTTTCGAAATGTTGGTATACAATTTTTTTTTTTTAATTTGAGTTTTGCGTGCGAATTAAAAAAAAAAGAAAACTATTGATACGAATAATTTGATTTAAATTGTATATTAGAGAATAGTACAATAAAGTATTGTAAGTGTTGCCGTTGTTTTTTTTTAATATTTTTTTTCCATTTTGAGTAATTTTCTTCTCAATTTGCCCCTACGCTCTAAACGGGGCGAAATGTAAAAATCCGTGGTAAAAAATGGCGTCTACAAAATACCTTTATCAATTATTGGTGCCAGAGTTATCGTACTCACCCCGACAAGTACCCACTCAATTGGAACATGATACAGAGGATTAGTCTTTTTTGCAGGCGAATTATCCCACTACTTATTTAGAGTCGACTATATATTACCGATCGTCTTTGAACTATCTAGGGCTAAAACGACTCAGCCCCAGTTGATGTTCAGACCGCATTGGCATTTCAGAACTCCGTCTATTTCAGCGGCACTCGCGTAGATGCTTAACCTCTTGTCAGATGCGCCGTCAATAATTCGGTACTGCTACCATTTTGTTGAAAGCAAATAGTCTGCTGACACTGACACTACATTCTCACTTCTTAAGAGACAAAATCATAGCAAGGTTTTATACCGGGCGCCATTCTCAGTGTTACTGCTATTCGCTTCAGTGAGAGCGGGGTATGTGCCTCCTGACACCAAATGCACCAGTGATCAGGCACAAATCCACTTTTCACTGAACCAAGAAGAAGATGCCCCAACAATGTCCATCACTACAAACACAGTCCATTTTTGAGATTTCATCTCTTTCTGATATCATTGTTCGAAGCACTTGGATCAAAATTCAAACCGCCCTTGACTTGGCTCTAAAAACATGCTCAAATTTATTCAGATGATAAGTCAAGAGCGAAAATACTCTGGATACTCCGAAAAATAAAAACGCTCCGGAGTACATGTTCCCGATTAGTAACTGTGGCAATACAGACCATAACTCCTGCCACGGATGATTAAACGAGGATGCAAACGAACCCAATCCCCGAACTAAAAGAAAGGACCACATTATTATATCTCGTATAAAAAACGGACGATGGAATACACTCATCCATATCTGGCTACGTGCTGCTTTTCCAAAATAGAAAAAAATGATAAACGTCGTTAAATTTCCATAAATGAGGTGAAGTCTTGCTCGCCAAAGCACTTTTATCCTGCAATTTATTCAGGTTTTTTTTTCTTTTCACCCTCTGCCGCGATATCTGCATTATCCTTTGCATTGAATTCATTTGAGATAAATTTTACTACACGCCATGAATGCGGTGTTAATACAGACGTGCACACAAATCTCATTTTTATTACACTTAAAAGAAAAATCCACCTCGTTGCTCGTTGCTTGCCACCGGCCCATACATAAATGTATTCACAATAAGGGTCTTAATTTGGTCCTGCCATTGCTCCTTGCATTGCAGATAAACGATGTTTATGAATGTTTTTAAAGTTTAAAAAAAGAGAGATGAAGATGAGAAATAAACCAGTAAACGACTCCCTTCTCAGTGGTCATCTTATCGTGGAAAAATATATAAAACCTCGTCCATCGCATTTTTTAGGACTCCTTTGAAAACTCGTAACTTCCTTATCAGCTCCTTTGGGCGCATCCAGGACATTAGACAAAGGGTGAGTGCTCTTCATTCTCTTCACACACAAATAAAAAAAACACCGTGACGCACTTAACCAAACCAATTCCACTGGTACCCCGCACTCGCAGAAATGTAACAACTGGGAGGCATAATTTTATGTATCTGTATGTTGGGCCTTAGCTCGTTTTCGGAGCTTTTTATTGCGCCCAGATAGCAATTTATGATTCTGCTAATGTGTTTTTATGATTTTTATGTGTGGCATTGTGGCGCGGACGCAGGATGCACGGAATGATAAAGTCCCCCCCTCCCCCCACACTTTCCGATCTCACTTGCCGCTGCTATTTTGTTTTATGGCGGCGGGTAATTTATGAAGCCATAATTTTTTCGCAAAACGAATTTGTTGGTTTTATTGTGTGCCGAGCGCGGGGGGTGATTTCAGTCAATGTGTTGTATGGATGTCAGTCTGTGTGTGTGTGTGTAGATGCGGTAGTGTTGGGGGACAAAATCGTAAATTTTAGTGTTGTGCCATTGGGAGGAGATGGCGAATAAGAGGATTTAAATTGTCGTAAAATGTTTGTGACTTGCCTTCCAGAAATTGTTTGTGCATATTTTTGGTTGTGATTTGCGTGTATTATTTTATTCGTGTGAGAGAACGTGCACTCACATATTTGGGACTTTTTGTTTTTGCTTTTATTGTTGGTCATGAAATTAATTGGGACTGTTAATGATTGCCACCCTACAATGCTGCGTTTTATGGACAGTTCAAGTTTTTGTCATAAGTTGTCGTGTTTAGAAGACAAACGATATGATAATTCAAGGATAAAGTTTATTCAATGCGATGACCTTAACAAGTGGAATTTCACATTAGACGAAAGCGTTTGCAGTCGAACCAGGTTTGGCAATTATTTTTTTTTTACTAGTTTTCATAAAATCGCGGCTGTCATTCCCAAGACAATGGTTTATGTATAAGTTTGTGTGGAAATCTGAAGGTCATTTCAGCATAAATAAATTTTATAGTTACGAGACTTGCAATTCCGAAACCGATCTGCCGCCTCACATAAAAAGTTTGACGAAGAGACTTCGAAATAGTGGTTTAAACGTTGTGGAATAATAATATAACTTTTGACAAAAACAGAGGAACACGTTATGGCATCTATACTCTTCCTTTTATTGCAAATCTCTGGATGATTCCCTGACGAAGTGGATAAGGACCCCGAGATCATGGTTTGATCCTTATCTCACCAATTTTCATGTTTAAACCAACGCTTTTGATGATTCTGACATGCGTATGGAGCTAGTAGCGACAATTCCAATGACTAACTGACCCCTGGACTCTGAAAATCGAACGAAAATCAATTGTCACTAAGATGCCACAATCCCGAAACCGTATTCAGACGCGAAGATCCTTCTGTATTTCCATCGTTTCACTTCGACTTTGGCAAAGTTCTATACAAAAAATCTAGAGCAAAATGCTGAAGTCGGCTTTGTTTCACACATCATTTCATTCCTCCGATCCCTTAAACGTTTAATTACCATTGAAGGTATTCGAGAAGGATATGATTTGAATTTCTAAATAGTGCCCCGATTTTTCCGGATAACCGATTTAATCACTAGTGAAACTTCATCGAGAAGACTCGCAACAAGTCTTCCTCTTCCTCTTCTTTAAGGGCGCTTCAATCTAGAGTAGACCTGGCCCTCAGCCCACAAGCCTCTCCAGCTGGCAGGATCTTTGGCAAACTGCCTCCAATTTCACACGCCAAGTTGGTGGAGATCTATCTACACTTGAGTGCACCTTCGGTTTCGTGGGCGTTCTCAATTGAGTTGTTCGGAGTCGAAGATTGCGCTCTACATAGATACTAGTCATCCTAGGCGTTGAATACGTTGACAACTGGATAGGCTCATATCCCTCTACAGATCGTAGGGTTTCATGATTGAATCTTCTTCTCCCAAAACCATTAACGCAAGCAGAACCCAAGATCTTTTCGCTCGAAAAGACCAAGGGCTTCTTCATCTGTTTTTGAGTTTATCCAGGATTCCCCGCTGTAGAGCAGGACAAAATTAGCCAATATTAGCCAATATTAGCTTGGTCCTACGAGAGAGGGCTGTGCTATCATTGGCCTCATGGGTCCAAATAAACAGCGATTCCTTGATGTCCTCACTTTTAACTTGGGAGCCAATGTAGACGAAGTCATTAACTGCCTCGAAGTTATAGCTACCTATGGTGACGTCCTAGACAAGTCGTCGATGTTGCGTGTCCTGTCTCGATGACAGCATATACTTCGTTTTGCCCACGTTCACCCTTTAACCCATTTTGGCCCCCTTCGTTTCAATAACAGTAGTTTCAATAACAGTAGACATGGCGTTGTATAACTCATGTCCATGCTCGATGTTTTATGCGGCCTTGAAATAGGCGAATAGGTGGGGGTGTCAATTTGCATCTCTTGTGTATTTACCGTAATGTGAAGATTTTTTAATTTGAAGATTTTTTTTGATAAGGACCTATCAGGGTTTTGACGAATGGTGTCAGGCACTCACACAAAACGACTGAGAGGATCTTATAGGCGATGTTATGGCGACTTATCCTTCGGTAGTTGGCGCAGTTGAAGTGGTCGCCCTCTAAGTAAGGATATACTGCAAGCACAAAAATCGTGTCCCACAGGACACTGTTAACTCGATGATTCTATTCAACATTTACATAACAGATCCCAAAAATCTAGGCCCTCATGCAATTGCGATATTGCGTAGGCAGGTGACTTAATCATGTCCTGATCAAGGTCAACTATCGGGGATCACACCACTATCATGCAGACTGAATTAGATTCATTTAACGCTAAGCTGGCGGCTGGAATTTGAAGATAAACTTCAAGAAGTGGGAAAACGGGGATCAGTACTAGTCAACTAGCCTGTTGTTACTGGTTTATTGTTTATAAAATATGCATCGGCATTTGAATTCACAAACATTACCATTTACATAGATCAAATTAAAAAACTATAGTTTTAAAATAAGTGTATGTGCTTGTGCCTCACTGTAGGTGATATATTTTAATATATCGCTTAATTTACCACACTCTAGCCATTAGTATAGCATTGTCGGCGCGTTTTTAAGATACTTAAAGGTGTTTTTTTTTGTCGTCTCTCTCCATAAATTTGTGGCTCCAAAAACGATAAGGGCCTGCCATCTACATATTTAGATTCCTATAAAACCAGAAGTCATAAAAGACTATTCCTACAAAACGAGCACCAGTGATTAAACTGTAAAGCTGTAGATATTCTTGAATTGCTCAGCGAACAATTTAGCATAATGCCTAGTAACCCGTTAACTGGCAACAGTTAAGCTTCTGCCTAATGAAGTCATTAAACTGTTTCCATCATTACTTTTCCATATGCTATCAACCTGACACAAGATGTATTTCGCTTGGCATTCTTCAGCTTGTGCATCCGTTTAGCATGAGACTGATATACATTTTTATAAGAACCTTAATCACCAGAAAACAAGTCACACCACGTTTCAAATCACTAAATCAGGCCTGCTTAAACATGCCACCTCTCAGAGATACGAGTTCTTTAATTGCCAATATAAAATCTTACCCCATAAGTATTCCCCCAGTGACTCCCCCAACCAAGGCGAGGGCTAACCGATTCAGCGCCGTTTCAACAAAACATTTCCATAATTTCTTCATCAAGTCGGGCAATAAAATAAAAAACAAAAAGGAATACAACATCGGAACGTCTAATGATGGCTAATGACCGGCGATATATTTTGGACAGTTCTCGCATTTAAAGCCGTCGACAGCCGTCCGCCTTTTGTTTTAATTTACAATTTTTAAAGCTTCAATGTGGAACGACTTACAAGTATAAGTTTGCAGTCGTCAGCACCCCATTAACTGTCTTGAGTCCTTCTTCACAAGCATCTTGGCAATGTGTTTGTTGTCTTGTACGAACCTGCAGACGCCTCGGAAAGTGATTGCATAAATTTTGCAATTTGTTTTGGAGATCGCAAGCGAACCAACTAAAAAAAAGCACAAGAAAGAGAAATGAAAAAGCTCAATACGAGCCCCGTACCATCAGAATAAGAGGACTAGATGGTTTATTTATTCGCACATCCTGACCCATAATTTATTGAAAATGGCACATTAATGTGACAGCCTTAACGGCAATAGGATGTGGCTACACCGACTACGACGACGACAACCACCCTCCATGAAGAGAAGATGTAATAAAATCTTTAACTAGTACATTACCGCATAACGTTGACGCAGCTACAGCAAATGACATTATAAACGGGGTGAAGTTGTTAATTTTTTATTGTTGAATAAAAACAAATAGCTCGTTTTGTTCAGGTTAAATGCATTGAGCTGGGAGAAAAAGAAATAAACACTTAACGATTTTTGATACTTCGCCATTAAGGACGGGCGAGTGTTGGTGCTACAGTCAGATGAGACACACAAGCAGATAATCTTTGTTTGAACTTCATAAAAAATCGTTCACCTTTTTATGAATACTTAGGATGGGTTGTTACCCGTGATTTTTGTACATCGCGTGAGAAGCCAAACGAAATTCTTACGCCAGTGGAAAAGCATAATGTCCTATGTATAGTGATTGGTGAACGAGAAGAAGGGACGTCCAGTTTTTGTTTGCAAATGTGCAGATGGACGTCAGAATTCGGCTTTATTTGAACTTATTTTAATATTTTAAAATTGGTTGTTATTTGACAGCACCGCTTTCAAAATGTTGTTTAGACAAACAGTCTCTATCAATTTCTAATATTAACAACGTTATGTTGACAAGGATTAGGTACTTAGGGAATGATTCAGAGGATTTGATGGTCGGAGGAAAGCAGGTTCAAGAAACGTGTCTCTATCGTATCACTATTCAAACGACGTAAATTGCAGCAACTCTGGAGGTACAAGTCTTCTTAAAAGAGCGCACATGTTTATCAACAAGCTGAAAGAGCCTTACTTTTGGGGCATCCAGACTGAGAAGACTACAATACAACGGATTTAACACTGTGGCTGATCTTGGAAAGATTCAAACAGTACAGAACGAGATTCAGCACTTATTCGCCTATTTTAAAGCTGCTCATAGAGACGAACTATGTACCAATACGTACATATAGCTTATTCCCCCCAAACTGACGAGTTTTGCACAATGGAAAATGCCCACTTCTCCATCAAGTTCGGTGAAAAATGTTAAAAAAAAGGCCTTATACGAAGGGACGTGCTACCATGTGACAGTTTTAATATCGTTCTGGAGAAGATCTTGAAAAACTGACAGATCAACATTATATGCACCATCCTCCAGTAATCCATTAGCTTACGCGGATAATTGACAAGATTGGCCGAATGCAGCAAGACCTCAATGACGCGTTAGCTAGAATTCAGACAGAAGTGGTCTCCTCAAGATAGGACATGCAATGTGCAGCTATAGCTTCGAGTTAGTCAAATATCTCGTCTACATCATATTTATCTTTGTTTACCTGTGTAAACCCCTATTAAACTGACCAATAAGTAACAGCAGTAAGTTGCATCTTACTTACTTTCAGCCATACGACCCATGGAGGGTCCGAACCTGCGATATCGCTGCCTTCCACGTTGACAATGCTGGGCACCCTGCTGACAGTCATCCAGACCAAGCTGTCTTGCATCCGAGATTAACAATAATATAATAAGAGTGACACGAAAGTCTGAGTTGGACCTGGGCCTAGCTTCTCAACAACCACTCGTGTTGTGCGTACTATTGTTTTTCCACGAGGGGATGGTATCTACAGTTTAATGCCGACTCCGAACGGTCAAGTTGAGAAGCTTTTTCTAGACAGGAATACTCCTTGAGCATTTTCAGTGACTAGAAAGAGGTGGAGCCGTGAAGTATGAAATTTGGTAAATTGGGGATTCGAACCTGCACCCTCTGCGTATGAGCCGACGCACTAGCCCTACACCACGGCCACCCGTCCGCGATTACTTGGTCCTTATACCGGAGGTTCGGTCTTCCTCTCCTTATCGCACCAAGATGCTCGGATTCGAAGACCCTCTTTGCTGGAGCATTGTTGTCCATGCGCTCGATGCGGCCGAGCAGTCAACGGAATTTTCGCTTCCAGACTACATCCACATCCTGGTACAGCTCTTGTGTCTTGTATCTTCTCCTCTTGTGTCTTCTCCTCCTTTAAGTTGCCACTCACAAGTCAAAAGTGAGCTCAACCAAGTCGGTGCGCGAGACAGAATGCAATTTGACAAGGATAGCGCTACTTGGACAGTCGTGTTTGGAAGATTGCAAGCGCTTTGATTATAACCGACGGAGAGACGAATTAAGTCAAAAGCAAAAATATATACAATTAGCCACATCATGAGCTTGACGATACGTGAGAGACCATATCACATGGTCGTACATCACACACACAAAGTCAAACTGAAGTTTGCCCTAATCTATTTCTTAATTGCGTTTCTCAAAATAGTGACTCCTTGTGGAATGTAAATAGACGTCCACAATTGTTTGCATTTGGCTGCTCAAGTGTATCTTTTCCGGCACACTTTTCACTGTCAAGTGCAAAAGTAAATTGTACACACGTCTCTCTTTAACAAATAGCCTGCTCAACTTCAAATGTGCCCCGACTTCATAGCTCTCAATCACTTTGTTTACACACTTCATTATTGTAACCCTTCACACAAATTCATAGCGCACAAGATAATTACATTTGATCAGTTTCATAAGAACAAGGTTGGCTACATTTTAAATGGCTCTTGGTGAACCGAATTCTCGAATCATGCCACTTAATATTTCACACTTCTTTTTTTTTTTTTTTTTTTAATTTTTTTTTTTAACGCAATTTTATTTAATTCAATTTTATATTTCTTACTTGCTAGACAAAATTACTTAAAACTAGCTTAACTAACTTAAGAATTACAATTGTTCTTAATACTAACCTACTGACCCTATGCGGGTACTCTAAGCTAATCTGATCTACTTTCTAAATGTGCCTTTCGGCTTAATCTACGTTGTTTTTTTTTTTTTTAGTCATCAAGACAATCTTTTATTTTTCATTTGCCAAGAAAACTTGTAAAAACTTGGCTAAACTTAACTACTTAAACTACCTTATTCTAACTTAATTACTATTTATTACTAACTTAACCTAACATAAAACTTAATACTATCTTAACTATGTCCGTAACAGTACGGACACGTGCACCAGGGCGTATATGTTGTGTATATGCATAACATATATAATTTATACGCCGTGATGCACCTTTTTTTTGTTTTTATTTCCTATATATATATTTTTTTTTTGGGTTTAATGTTTTATTTTTTTTTTTTTTTTTTTTTTTTTTTTTTTCTTACATCTACCTTAAACACTATGTAAGCTGGCCACTATGGTCAACTACCTGATCCTGTGGAAAAGCTAGCGGTGGCGGAGACTGGTTTTGGTGTAACCACCAGTAAAATTGCCGTTCTTTGGCAGACTCTTTCCTATCTCGAGCGGGGATCGCTCTACTGAACCGGAGGAGATCCTCGTGGGTGCGAACGACATCCGGTTCGTATTGAAGTCGCCTATCCACTGTTCGGCGTACGACATGGAAGATGATAGGACATCCTTGTGGATCCTGTATTAGGCCAATTGTGTCTAGATAGAGGAATGCTTCGGGAGGAATAAAGCCGTTAAGGCGCACCCTTTCATGGTACATACTATTGGGGTAGTAAGCCCCAAAGATCAGACTGTTGGAAGAGGTCATAGCTCGTGCAGTGTGCCTTCTGATTAGTTTAATTATAAAATTATCTACCCTATTCACGTTTGCCTCGTTGTACAGGACCTCGTTAGGGTAGTACTTCTTGTACTCAGACTCGGGTGTGCGATACAGACGGAGACAGCTCCTAAGACACTGCCTCTCGAACACCCTCATCTTTTCCATCTGGGAAGGACTCACGTTGAACCACAATGGACAACCGTACACCATAATAGGCCGTACTAGGGCCATGTAGCAGCTTACCTTCACTCTGGTATCAAGTTGGCTGCTGAAAAACAACCTTCTTGCCGCAGCAAAGGCTTTTCTGGCTTTCGTCAGAGCAATATCTATATGTTTATCAAAATACAGATATTGATCCAGCCAAATGCCTAGATATCTGACTACACTTTTTACAGCTAACGGCCGACCATGCGGGTCAACTATGCCGAACTTACGCCAGTTTTGGCGCGTATCCCGCGATGCCCTGTCCAACGGGGTCCGGAAAAGACTAGTTTCGCATTTCTGGAAGTTGATAAGCAACTTCCAGTCGTCGCAAAATCGCTGGATTTTCTCGAAGTCACGCTGCAACAAGATGTTTATTACCTCGACCTTCGGACCTGATCTGTACGCAACTAGGTCGTCGGCGTACGCAATTAAGTGCGGCATGGAACCTATAAGATCTGCAGTGAATATGGAAAACAGGATCGGGGAACCAATGGCCCCCTGTTGCAGACCGTTTTTAATGTTAAAGACCGTAGTGGAAGTTACGTCACCATTTTTCACAACGAACTTTCTACCTGTTATCATGTCATAGACCATGTATAGCAATGGTTTACTTATGCCAAGCCTGACCAACTTGAGGAAGAGGCCCTCTAACCAAACGGTGTCGAACGCCTTCTCCAAGTCAATCAGGCAGGCACCCGTGCACTGATTTTTGTTTTTATTCCATTGTATGTCGGACACCAGTTTTGACGCGGCATTAATGGTATCATGCCCCGCTCGGAATCCGAACTGGTTGTCCGGTATGATTTTCTTTTCATCAGCCCATTGCTTCAGAACTCGAATGACTATCTTTTCAAAAACCTTGCTTATGCAGGGAAGAAGACTGATCGACCGAAGATTTGTCGGAATGGACTTATCTTTGTCCCGTTTAGGGATCGGTTGAACTACAGCTGTTTTCCAGTGCGTGGGGTAATGTGCATTACTCAGCGCATTGTTGAACAAGGTTGTGTAAATTTGGACCGCTTCGGGGGGAAGATGGCGAAGCACAATGTTCGGTATTCCATCGATTCCCACTGACTTTTTCTTCTTCAGCGAGTGGAAGATACCCTGGAGATCGTCTTGAGAAATCAAGATGTGATTCCCATCATTGGCGACGGCACTATGTGCCATGTTCTCGTCATTGAACCTGGTGAAACCTGGATTCTCTGATCGCCATTGACTTATCTCATTGCGGAGATAGAAATGGTTTAGCAGAGCTCTGTTCTCCAGATCGTGATTCGGCCTACTAACCTCGTTGACCGTATACACTCTCTGGAACACTGCACCAATAGCTGTAACCTTCTCCTGGGGATCTTCCACCGCAAAGAAGTCATTGTCTAGCACTGCCTCATCCGGATCGATGCCAACTGAAGTCAGTAAGTGTTCGTTGTCTGTCGTCCTGGGAAGTCTTACGATTTGAATGTCGTTTTGATCTTTCCTCCGAAATATTTTATTTACTTGCGGGAACATACCCGGGTTGTTGGATCGTACAGCCCGGATTTTGTTGCCCCAGTGCAAGCTTATAGCCAAGCTATAGTTTATTCGTATTAACTGTTGGAGGTTCTTGATCTCCGACTTCAATGCTCTGACTTCCGCGTTTTGCGGATCTGTAAAACGCCTGTGCAAGAGTTTGAGTCTTGACAGCAGCCTACTTTTGTGCACGTGAAGTGCGTCGATGGTAGCATTTCGATAAACATCGCTGTTGTCGATTTGAACTACCTTCGGAATTGTTTTGTCCATCGTATGTTTGATTACGTCGTCCATTTGTATGAGGTACCTGTCAACCTCTTCGTTCGTCAGGTTTCTGTTTGTCGGCGGATTGATCCCACTCGAACGTAGTTCTGTGGATAAAGTCCTGGAGAAGCGTGGCCAGCGGGCCTTATTATAATTATAAGGGTGCCTCTGGACATACTCTTCCAGTCCTTCCACCTCGTTCGGGAGCTGAATAACTGCGAAGAGCCCGCAGTGATCACTCTCGTACTCAACAGCAGTTAGACAGTTCCGTGTGCGTCTTTCCACGTCTAGTATAGTCAGTCGTTTGTCTATCAGCATCAGATCCAGATAGGACCCGCTTCTGGGATACGATGGCCTATCGGTTGCTAGCAAATCTAGCTTGAACTCAACATTGTGTTCTCCTAACCAGTTATACAATGAGGTCCCCCTGGTGTTATGCACCACATTGCCCCACTCTATATGCCTCGAGTTCAAGTCCCCGGCTACGATATAGTAGTTCTCCTCCGAGCTCAGTCGAAGGCTAGTGAAAAGAGTATCGAGCTCTGAAATGAAATATTGGTTGATGCGTGACTTGTCAGTCGCATAGATAGCGATCACATATAGCCGCTTACCACCCCGAAGGGGGATGCGTGCGATACACGTTTCTATGGCCTGGAATCTCCGCACTTCACCGCTATACACGACCTTATGACAAAGGCCTTTTTTTATTAAGAGCGCGACTCCACCAGCTAGGTAGCTTCGATCTCTTCGAATAATATTGTAATTTTTGTACCTGAGTGGGTGCGTCTGGCTTAGCTTAGTTTCGCAAACCATCAACACATCAGGATTATGGGTCTGCAACAAGTTACCGAAATTTAATTGACGTTCAGGGCGGATCAGTGAATTCACATTCACTGCTAGAATTTTCAGGTTGCAGGCTGCCTGCGCAGCCATTATACCGATGTTGCGTTTGGCTCTCCAAACAGCGTCGAATAGATGAGGTCTATTCGCGCTGCTTGTTCTTGTAACTGGTTTTGGAATTGAGTTTGGAGTTGAGCGATCTGCCTCTGGATTGAGAGCAGGATCGTTTGCACATCCAAATTTGCTTCTGGTTGCCTGGCCACAGGGACCTGGGTAACTTTCGGCACTGTCTGTTGAACCGGTCGCCCAGCCGATGCCACTTGGGCATAGGAGACTGCCGGTGTAACAGTGGTAGCTGGAGCACGGGGCACTGGCCTCGCTTCTACCATTTTTCCATTACGTTTGGCCTGTATAATTTTCCTCATTTCTTGGACCTTAGGACATCCCCGATAGTTTGCAGGGTGTCCGCTGGTCTTACAGAGCACGCACATCAGTTTGCTCCTGTCCTCGACTTTATCGGTCCCTAAAGGACATTCCCCGCGATTGTGGGTTCCTGCGCATTTGACACAGCGAGACTGCATATTGCAGTTCGCCGCGGCATGCCCAAACCTCTGACAACGAACACACTGGAGCGTGTTCTTTGTCTTTTTTATTGTTTCCCATGTAACAGACAGAGTGCCTAAATGGGTAATTTTTTTTAGGCTCTCTAGTTTGCTGTCTGGGGTGACCTGAACTAGGAAGAAAGGAAGTTTCCTATTCTCCCTTCTCGATGCCGCAGTGATGAAGGGCTTAACCCCTACGACCTGGACATCGTCGCTCTGCGCTTGGCGCAGAATAGCGAGGATCTCATCGGGATCAGTGTCGGGATCCACGTCCTTAAGGAGCATGGTCTGCACCTTTTCCCCTTTCGGAGTGTACGAGAAAAACTCAGCCTCCGACACCGCTAACCTTTCTTTGACTACGTGATAGTCTGCCATTGATAAGCAATGGACAGATACCCGTAGTGGACCCTTATACTTAATGAAATATGACTCTTTTGTGGCCAACTTACACAGTATGTCAACGTCCTTCGTCTCCAGTCCGAAGACGTTGATTGGAGGGCATCTCTCCGTTTTGGCTGGCTGCTGCTGTTGCGGTTGCTTCTGCTGTGCCTTCTTCTTCTGATGTTGTTTTTGTTGTTGCTGCTGCTTTGGCTGCTGCTGTTGTTGTTGCTGCTGCTTCTTTGGCTGCTGCTGTTGTTGTTGCTGCTGCTTTGGCTGCTGCTGTTGTTGTTGCTGCTTTTTTGGCTGCTGCTGTTGTTGCTGCTGTTGCTGCTGTTTTTGTAGCTGCTGTTGTTGTTGTGCAGCCTCTTTGGCTGCTCTCCTGGCCCTTAATTTAGTTTGGAGGGCTTGGATGTGGGCGTCCAGCTCCTCCCTCTCTCGCTGGCTCTTTTCCAGCTGCTCCCGGTCCTCTTCATCTTCGTCCTCCGATTCAGAGGACGTTAGAGTGTGGAAGGGGTTCTCTTTCCCGCTGTAGGAGAATCTCCCCTCCCCTTCAGTCGACTCGTATTCTACGTCGTCGACCATTCTGGATGTTGCTGCTTTTGTTGTCGCTGCAATTGTTGTTGTTGTTACTGCTGCTGTTTTGTTTGCGTCACCTGATCCAAGGCTGGAACGGCGCTTTATTAGATTGGGTTGCGGCTGGAGCTTCTTCCTCCTCTTCTTCCTCCCCTCTTCATTTGTTGTCTGGTGGTCCGATTTCAAAGCCACCAGTACAACATCACCCGATTTTATGAGCTCGGGTCGCTCCACTGGCTCCATTTCACTTTTGTTTCACACTATGTGTCTTTATTTATTTTAATTTAAAAAAAAGAAAGATTCCACTTTTTCCGGTATTTGAACCCGGCACCACGAAGTCACCGGCGATCACTCTACCGCGACGCTATCGGGTCTTGTAATTTTTTGCACCACTTTTCACACTTGAACTGTCTATGTTCGCACTAATCCGAAACACGTCTGCACTTGGTGGAGGTCTGTGAACGACTGTTTTATTATGATAGGGACAACTGATTTCACACTTCTTTCAAGCTACTCTTCTCGTTGAATCGTTTTTTTTTTCTACTCCTCGACTTTTGCCTCTTCAATTTGTAGTGTGTACGTGCATATGTGTTAGACGGCTGTGATTGTTAAGAGAGATACAAGTGAACACTTATGAATCATTCATTGGAAGCAGACAACAAAGTCATCATTTGTTTTGACTCATTTGTCGAAACTAAAAGTCAAAGGCGTACACACATTGGATTTGAAATGATGAAATGCTAGGCGTGTACATTAGAACTCAGAGATCGCGAGTAAATTTTTGCCAAGATGTAATCTCATTTCTACGACTGATTGCAGTTGAAAGCGGAACCCTTTTAAACCTTGACTGTAGTCCCAATGTAAGTACTTAGCACTTGCTTCACAATACATACTTTTTTTTCACAAGAGAAACTCCATCAAAATTTCAAGTATGAGTAACTGAAGTATAAAATCTACCCATGTACAGACGTACAACACATCTTTGAACATTTGTTTACGAGCGATGCATACCCCTTATTTTATTTTGACGCTATTTTCGAATTCACTTTGAAGTGTGAAATTTGTGCTTTAAGCATCTGGCACTTAACACCTCGAATAGATACTTTGACATGCTCGCCTGTGCGTCTCAAGTGCGTTTTATATGAGTGTTTGAGAGACTGGAGAAGATCTTGAATGTGTCACCTTGAGTGTGTGAGCATTTGCTCACTACAAAGGCGTATCCCTATCCACCAACGTCGAATGATATACAGCTGAAATTTGAAACTGACAGAAAAATGAAATTTTCTTTTATCCGACTATCTATCCATCAGCTGTCCGCATAACCGAAGGCACACACGCACGGCTGTGCACAAATATGCTGATGTCAGATGAACAAAAAACACATTAAATCGTTCATCGTCGGATAGCCGATGATGACGATGATTGATTGAGACCATCCACATGACATGTCACACTTCACAAGACAGCGCTTCGTTTCGGTTGTTGTTTCGTCGCGCCACCAATGCCGATGTACACACTGATTGACAAACACACTACGAATGCATGATTTTCCTAAATGAGTCACGGCAATTATAATTAATAGAAATAATGTAACATGGACAATTGAAGACATCAAGCTGTCAGCGGCACGGTGAGTGAATCGAGTGCGAATTCACAGCGACATCAATGCAATTAGCATAAATTAACTTAATGTGTCTGACGGTTAATTGAGAGTTTATTAATCTACAGCCACCACAGACTTGCTTGTATTTCGTGGACCATGAAAAGATCGACAGGTGGCTGTGTATATGAAGCGTTTGAGTCTAAATGTGACACTTGGTTGTTGTAGAATTTCAAGGATCGGCATGTGCAATACATCATTTGTTTGTTTTACGTCGTATCTGTCACTTCCTTGTGTGCAGTGCCATACGCTTTGTCTTTCGCAAATAAACGTTTCACAATTTGGAAATGAGTCTTTGAAAGATTTGTTGTTTGTCAAGCGAGATTCAATTAGATCTGCAATCAAAGAAAGGGTCATCGTCCAATGAATTGATTCACTGGATCATTTGAGAATAAATTTATGTTGTACTTGCTTGTGTTACATCTAAGCTATTAAGTAGATCATCAAGAGTAGATCATAAAGGGTATATGCACATCACAGGAAACCATAAAATCGCATATCTCTGCGAATATTCGTTTCCATCTATAACTAGGCAGGTAGGTGGGAGGGGCTGCTAGTGAAGTCACCAGCACACTTAGACCATATTGGTCCAATGTGATATCCCAAAGGCAACTGCTGACTGGACCAGATTTGAAAACAAGATAAAAGTGTATTGACTTTGTTTTCACTGGGATTCCAACCAGCGACCCTACTAACCAAGGGCAGTCCATTAACTAACTTCCCCATACATTCGTTCACGCGTACTTAAATTGCCACACTTTCTTTCGTATGTTGCGGCTATTTCACAATAGAACAACAACCGTTGTTAAAAAAAAGAAACTAAGAGGTGGCAAACATGGGGATCTTCGGAACTAGTCAATACAACCAAACTGGGACAACTGGTACTCGAAAAATGTCCATCGTAGTTCTAGTTGTATGTGATTTGATATCTTCTTCTTTGACTCAATTAAAGTTAAGGTCGGAAAAAAATATAAAAAAGCAAAAAAGCAAAAGTATGGTACGCAACCAAAATGTCATAGCTTACAGAAAATCATGCGGAAGTCAAACCAATTAATTGTGTCATTTTCTATTTTGTCCATTGATGGACAGAATTACTCGTATCTGTAATATTTCTGGCGCACATCGACAACTAGAACCATCACATGCCAAACAAAATATTCGAGTTATCATGTAATATACGTGGGTGGCCGTGGCGAAGTGTGTTAGTGCGTCGACTCCTACGCAGAGGGTGCCAGGTTCGATACCCGAATTTACCACCTATCATAATTCTCGACTCCACCTCTTTCGAGTCACTGACAATGCTCAAAGAGTATTCCTGTCTAGAAAGAGCTTCTCGACTTCGCCGTTCGGAGTCGGCATTAAACTGTAGGTCCCTTCCACTCGTGAAAGAACAATAGCACGCACAACACGAGTGGTTGCTGAGAAGCTAGGCCCTGGTCCACCTCGGACTGTCGCGCCACCCATATTATTATTATATTATTATGTAATATACAAAATTGATATAAAAATATCTTTATTGGCGATATAACACATAAAACGTGCAGATATATATATATATTATTTTAAATAGTCTGTTATACATGACAGATTTTATTTATGTTGATCTTCAAAAAATGTAAACCAATTTAAACCGTTGTACACAGAATCGACTGTTTTTCATGAGTCCTTAAATAGAAACGCAAAGTGAATAATGTTGGTTTCAAATTACGAAATCCTGATATAATTACCGATTAGTGTTCTTGCCAAAATCTATGAGGATGTCTTAAAGGAGAAGATTTCCAAGAACAATTTGGTTTCAAGCGCAACCGTAGTACATCTCATCAAGTACTAAGGATCTGCAACCACGTTAAGTCATCTCGTGCCATAGGTAAGTCAACTGGCCTTTGATACTTTTTGGCACGGCGGCCTCATCTTTATAATGATCAACGCTAATTTCCCTCAGCATTACTGCAAAATTGTTCGCAGTTTCCAATCGTATTTGTAAAGTGCACGTCAATAATGATGCCTCTAACATTGTCCACTTGCGGGCCGCTGTAGCCCAAGGCTCGGTCCTTGCAACTGTCTTGAATAATTTGTTCACATCCGATCTACCACCAGTGCCTAACTGTGAAGTAGCTCTATCTGCCGATGACAATCTTCCCTTGAATTCGCTCTCGACATTGAGAGGAATCTTATGTATGGGTTGAGTATATTCCAAACTTATCTGAACAAATTCAAAAACAAACTAAATGAAGACAAGATTAAACCTATCTTTTTGACCAGAAAAAGAAATACCTGTTTTTAGGATGTTAATAATAATAATAATATGGGTGGCGCGACAGTCCGAGGCGGACCTAGGCCTAGCTTCTCAGCAACCACTCGGGTTGTGCGTGCTATTGTTCTTTCACGAGTTGAAGGGACCTACAGTTTAATGCCGACCCCGAACGACGAAGTTGAGGAAGCTTTTTCTAGACAGGAATACTCTTTGAACATTGTCAGTGACTCGAAAGAGTCAAAGGTGGTAAATTCGGGTATCGAAACTCGCACCCTCTGCGTAGGAGTAGACGCACTTACCCACTACGCCACGGCGACCCACGTTTAAGTTATCAAATATTCGAGTTACTGAATTTGACTTATCGAACTTCGAATGCAGTTAAATTTTGGTTGACAAGGTAAAGCTACGGGTGGCCTTTTGGCCTTAGCCTTTCGTTCTGAAAGTGTCAAGCTGAATTTAGAACTGCACCAACAAAATATATCAACGTCAAGTAGGCCAGCGAAGGACTAAATAATTAAGACAGAATTGTTCCGTCGCCTAGCAACTTTATAATTTTTTTTTCATTTGAATTTCTTTGTGTCGTACAATGGGCCATGGTCCCGGCTCTCTGTGCTCAGAGTGGCATTAATGTTCAACGAACCTTATGTCAAAATCAATTGAAAAGAATGTGTGCAAAATTTCAAAAAGAGTAGAATGCAATTCATTTCGCTGAAATAAACGAAATTTACGTGAGTATTTATATATGTACGTGAATCATTTAGTCTTTCCTTCAGTTTGTTTGATTTAATTCTTATTAATTTTATTTAGATTCACTATAAGTTAAACCCATTTTCCAGTAGTAAGATATATGATGTATCAAATCTCTGTAATAGATACTGTGCGATAACTAAAATCAATGTAAATATTTTATGACGAAATAAATATCTATCTATCTATCTAAAACCTCGCCTGCTTCAGTCCAGTCTGGTTGGACCTTTGGGGCTTAGCACTCCGTTTGATTAGAGAGGACATCAACATTTAGAATATGAGTTGTTAAAGGATATCGCGTTTACATGTCCCATTACTTTGGCCTGCGGCTGAAAGAGAGGAAGCCTTTCGAAAACCTACAGGAGTGCACCTCTTTGAGAACTTTACCTTACCTAAATCAAAATCAATACAATTTCAAACTTAAATCTGTGTCTTTTTCTTTGTTTGGAGGTAGAAGAAAATCGAACTCTCTTGCTAGAGACAACTTACTTTAAAACTGAGATTACCGAGTTAAATCCAGAATTAGAAAGTTCGAAGAATTCCAATTTCGGATTCAGTTTGTACAGTATTTCTTTTTCCACCACTCGTTCCTATCCACGTACAATAAAACAAATGTGTTCAAGCACAAGCGAATTTAAGTTATCATCAATTTTGTTACCACTGTATTTTTGTTGCAAATAAAATGTTAGTTGGCATTTTCAACGCCTTGCTGCCATTGATTTCGAACTTTGACATTTGACTGCCAAGGAACGGAACTCGACTTTCCTTCTCCTAACCATAATGGTCTCCTCGTCAGACAAAGTAGCCCCACAATTCACCGAAGCCAGCATGGGCAAGGGGAAACGAGGGGGATAGAGAGAGGAAGTCTATTAAGTTTTGTGATAAACGATTCCCGCATTGTCGGTGCGGAAGCACTTTGAAAATGAAAATTGTTCGACATTAATTTCCCAGGTCTGCCCCTCTCGGCAGCACCACCCAAAAGCTTACACTTTATGTCATCGACTATGACCTGACACAGCAGCAAAACAGACTGCACTGCATAGTACCTTTCCTAGTGGCATTTTCCGGTTAGGTGCTGCAAGTGCACCGGAACTTCGTCGTTTCGTGTCGGCTTTTTGTGCATTTATGATACATTTATGTCTTGCTGGAGTTACCTTCTTTTAAATGAACAGTAAATCGTTAAAAACAGCGGTGCTTTTCCATTACGACTTAATTCAATGTGCGATTTATGGTCGTCATTACCTTAACAACTCGGGCTGAAGACGTCAGTTGGGTTGAACGGGTCGGTGTTTCGGTTGAAAGAGTGCTCGTACATTTCATAAATTACACCGTTGACCAGACTCATAAATAACCGAGTGGCGGAATGAAGTGCTGTATATTCACCTCAATTTTGTTTGCGCAAAAATGCTCTTCTATCTGCGCTGTACTCTTCGATGAGTAATTGAGCGTCATAATCAAACTTGTTTATGGCGTATTCTAGAAATATGATTGCGGTTTGATTACTGTGCGGCCGGTTACTCATTGCATGACGGCGAGAAATGAAAATGCGGAGTTCATGTTTCATGATGATTTCAGTAGTGACTACAATAAAAGCTCTACACAATGACGTAGACCAATAGCAACCAGCAATGTGAATGGCAGACGGTCGCTGGTGCAGCTTCGAACTGTCATTGAGGGCAATGAAAATTTATTGGTAATACATGCTGTGGCCTTTTAATAAGACGCCTGTTGACGCAGTCGTCGTCGGTGGCAAATCTACCGAAGACATGAAATAAACGTAAAAGTGAAAAGTTAATTGCTTGACTTTCCTGGTGCGTTTGGGAACAGTGATTGCAATGGTCACTTGAAGTGTGATGATTGATGTGGATGTCATTTCGACGATATTTCTGTGTTGGCGCAATCATTATGAGATTGACTTGGAGTTTGTAAAAATAAATTTGCTGATATTTCTGTTGACAGCTTTTCCGAATGACATTATTTTTGACCAGAGTGCGATATGGTGCTCGCACGTTCACTGATTAAATACGATAAAAGAATCCAGTCATACCTAGCGGTTCAAATATATTGGTTATCTTTTCTTTTCATAAAGGTGGGGTGAGAGGTGAGAACAAGATTTGACCGGCGGCGCTTCGTTTTATGTAGTTTATTATTCTGAACGACAATGGGAAGAGTACATCCTACGATCTTGATACATTCAATAATTAGCAGGCTTTCTCTTCTTCTTCTTAGGACGCTGCAGTCCGAGGTTAGCCTGGCTAACATGCCTCTCTAGCCGGCCCAATCTCTCGCCAGCTGTTTCCAGTTTCGAACTGCAAGCCGGCTGAGGTCCCCATAAACTTGTGTACGCCACCATGTATCTGGACGTTGATTTGTCCCACAAGGTCAGAGTCGCCCAATCAGGCTGGTATCAGTAAAATCAATGTTTTGAATATGTCATTAGAAAGTGGAAAAGTGCTTGGATTGCCTAAGACCATGACCATATTCCCACTAGTCTAGACAAAGTTCGTTTTCTCATTCGTTAATCAGAGTTGTAGCTACAGTCTAATTGACGTTGAAGTACGGTTCTGGACCGATAAACGCAGATACCGAGTCAGACCTCGCGAGCTCATCTGTGGATTCGTTGCCTGCAATCCCAGGGGTCCAGCCATGCTTCACTTTGTTATGTATGGCAAGGGATTCCAAAGCGTCATTGCGACATTTGACTGCTTTGAAATCCATAAGATTGGACGAAAGCGTCTTTAGTGCTGCTTGACTGTCTGTATATCTGAATACTTGCACCCTTGATACCTTTATGGAGGTTTAGTCTGTTACATATCTACTCAGTCTTTTGTCGGGATGTTGCATAAATTCTGGTTGTGGGATGGCTGAGTGTTTGTTGAAACATATCGACACCATGAATATTATCCAATTTCGGTAGGAAGAACACTATGTGTCTCATTCAGATAAGACAGTCAAACTGACATTGTTTTTGCGATATTGTTCAATAATGAAAACACGATGTCGTATCGTGTGACGCTCCAATTTGACTACCATTAAACATCAGCTGTCGAATTGTTTTCTGTCGAACAGTGTTGCCAACAATTTACTTCACAAATGACTTCAAATTCAAATCTTGCTTTAATTTTAGGACACCGCTTGTAAGCATTGCCTAATGGACGAGAAAAAAAAAATTGTCAGATGACCCTAAAGTCTCTCAAAAAGATGAGAAATTATTAGATCCTAAGCTATGTAGGATAGTAATAGAAAACCTTCACACATTCTTAGTAATATAACAATATGGATGGGACGATAGTCCGGGGCGAATCTGGGCCTAGTTTCTGCAATAACTACTCGTGTTGAGCGTGTTGTTGTTCTTTCACGAATGAAAGAGACCAGCAGTTTTACGTCGACACCGGACGGCGAAGTTTGAAGGGCTTTTTCTAGACGGGAATACTCTTTGAGCATTGTCAGTGACTCAAAAAGGTGATGCCGTGAATTGTAAAACTTGGCAAAAGCGGGTAACGAACCTGGCACCCTCTGAGTAGGAGCCGTCGCACAAACCCACTGTGACACGCCGACCAACATATTCTTAGTCTATTTATAAGTTCGCTATTTATATCGAATTATGAAATAAAAACTTTTTACTGCGTATTTCAGTGGCTTTCGGGTGAATTTAATTTATTTATTTTAAATAAAACTCGCTTCCTCTTTTAATGATATGTTGCATACTGTGTCATTTTTGACATTTCGGTGACATTTACGTACGTTGCTGTTTGACAAATCATCAAGACATGAAATGAATGCCTTCCTAAGACATTATAATTATGTTTTTGAATTATGATCTGCAATAATCCTAAAAACCATATATCGTGAGACTATACTAAGACTCAATTCAGTAGGTAGCTATTGGTCCATACAGGAATAGAAGGCAACGAAATGGCCGACTCCCTCGCTGGGATAGGAGCATCGGAACCTTTTATTAAGCCCTGAACCATTCTGCGCTGTAGGAGATCATGTCCTGAGGGAAGAGTTCAATGAACTAGAAAGAAAGTACCGCGCAGATACCTAGAACAACGCTCATGGCATGAAACAGGCCAAGAAACTCTTGGGTCAATTTTACCGGAAGAGGTTGGAGGCATGTATTAGAATGAGCATGAGCAACCTCCGTACCCCAACAGGCTTCCCAACGGGGCACTATAGACTTATTGAACACCTAAGGAAATTATTATCATCAGAAGAAAGGCTCTGCACATTCTACGGAGAATCAAGTGTAATTCCAGAATATATACTGGGATTTTGTGAGGCACTAGCCCCCAAAGAACAAAGATATCAGGAGGAGCATCTAATATCAGAGGAAGAATTGAAGTCGCTAGAACCAGCTCTCATTATCAGATTCCTAAACGAGAATGGCCTAGATGGAATACTCTAGTATAAATATCTTCCACCTCCGCGCAACAGGAGACTATAATCCTCAATACACCTCTGAATTGAGAACTGGTGGCACAGTAGATCTAAAAGTCGCTGTCCAATTTAATCTCACCAATAATAATAATAATAGTAGCTAGCTAGCGGTCATATTGGCATGTGTAAGAAGGTGGATCACTAACAAGGATGAAGGATTTTGGCGTATATCCTCATGTTCACCTGCCAAACAGCATCATGTAAAATTTCATATTATAATTGAGTTGTTATTTGACAGCCGGTTCTATCACACTGGTCGCTCTCATGTATGTACATGGTCGCAATTGCCGTGGTCAATAGTTTTTTCGAAAAGGGCGATACCATAGTCACTGACTGACTGAGGACAAGATTAAGATTACGTCTAAATCCCTAGTTGAATGTCGTTATACTCCTGTTTAGATATTTTATTTACCAGTTTATTGATAACCGAAATAAGAACTATACCTGGTCATAGGAAATGCCAACACCTGGACTTAAAGGCATAAATGATCTACGGTAATGACTATTCGGAATCTCTAAGGTGCTAATCTCCATTCTGTAATGAGTTTGCTGTCATATAAAATCACACCAACAGACGAAGGATATAACAATCTATGTCGACAGACTTCTATTCATTTAGGTGACACAACCTCGAACCAATTGTAGGTCAGGATCGCCAAAATAGCCTAGGCTAAACGCTTACCTGTGAACCAAGCTATACAAGAGACAGGAACCTCTTCGTTCGGTAGACAGGAATCACCTCACAATTTTAAAAGCGACTAATTGACTAATATTCTCCAGAACGATCCAATGTCAACGACGACTGCGCACACAACGTAACCAAAAAGGGAAGACCCTAATCTACTTCTCAAACAGCCGGCACTGATGCGAGCCAGACGTTGGCCGAGGGAGTCCCTTTAATTCATCCTTTACGTAATTATATTCCGCAGTGTAGTTTTACAATGTTTCTTGTTCTTCTCTTAACCACATTAGTTGCCTTCACTTTGCCTTCAGTTTCTTAGTTTGGGCACAATAGTGTCTTCAACAACCTACATATGCTGTCATCAACTAGTAGTCCAAAACATGAGTTCTTTGGCATAATCACAATTACCCGCCCTACTGAGAAACAATTCTCATCGAACAGAATCCACGAAAGTATGCTCACTAATTAGGTCCCTCCTCCGAAGCAAGCTCCACCTCCTGACCGATTTAGAATCTGTATACATGCTGTCCTATACGCATACTTGGACCGCTTAATCACCACTTGAAACACTTCAATTTGAAGTAAGCAATTTGAAGATCTGTGCCGTCAAAGAATTCCATTCGCGAATTTTTCTAATCACTCTCCGTTTGCTGGATGGGCGATCGTACTGGAACACTCAACATAGGAAATAACGCAGAACACACAGAACAACTGACAGCCGTAACATCTAGCACGTTACGGCTGCTTTGATCCTCCTGCCAAAGTGTCTTAATAGCGGCTGCCCGATGACAGCGTGTCTGCCATTAAACTGAATTCTTTGGCCAAGCGTTGCCGCACTTCAAAAGACCGCCAAGGCGGTGAATCGTTTTTGAAGACAACGATGGTTCCGGCGCACAACAGATGTTTGTGTTCGTCCAACAACACTTTGAAAGGCCACAACTCACCCGCTTCGTGCTCCATTAAGTAACTCAGAGGCATTAATGTAGTATTTGGTTCATGTCCGCGTCGCTTTGAATGTTTCCGTCGGATATATTAATTCCCTTGGGCTGCCACAGCCACAACCACAGCCATGATTTCTTTTTTCACTTTATGATTTGTTTACAATTGATTTAACAATCTATTTTATTTTTTCTCTTTCCCGTTACAGCTGGACACAAAGAACAGCCCATTGGCGCTTCTCGCTCAGACGTGTAGTGCGATTGGTGCGGACTCGCCCAATCCGAAGCTGCTGGCGAACATCGAGAAGTCGGCAAAGTCACACAAGTCGGCGGATGCGCGGGATAAGGCGTCACCAGTCGGCAGCCAGTCGTCCTCGGTGTCGACGGGATCAAATGAGCATCAACAAGTCAAATCCAGCTTTAAGCCCTATGAGTCAAATAACAATCGCTATGACCTGATCGATAACGGCAATGGGGGCGGCGGTGGTAATCAATCTAGTAGTGTTAGGGTAAGAACGCCAAAAACCAGTGCCGCGAGTACAGCAAGATGCGATTCAAACCAAAGTGCCACATCACAAAGAGACTCACCCGCGACTGTAGCAAATGCTGGGGCGAATACAACTACAGCGGCCAGGAAGACACCGTCAACGCTCTCGTCAACATCTTCGACGTCGTCCTCCTCGACAAGCATACACCATAATACCGATCAACCAAACCAACCTAGTCCACATCGTGCCTCGTCCAAGGAATCCGGGGGCGGCAGCAGTAGTGCCCCTCCGGCTCAAAACAGTCCAGTGTCGAAAATGCCAACATCGGTGTCAGAAGCACAGTACATGAAGGCCCTGCATGCCGCTTCCATGCAACCGCAAGTCTCCACAGCCGGCGGGCAGGCTTATTACGCAGGTTACCCACCGGGCTTGGGTTACCCCATGGATTTAATGACAGCCAGTGCCCTTATGTCCCCCCATCACCCAATGTTCAAAGCAACTGCAATGAATCCCTACTTGAACTACGCGCGGCTAAAAGGGATCGACCCGTCTTCGATGATGCCGCCAGTGTGTCGGGATCCATATTGCACAGGTTGTCCGTCGAGTCCACATTTCCTGAACAAAGCAGCTGGCCAGCCATGCCCGGCGGGATGTCCGCATTGTGAATCTCCGTCCGCAACAAAGTCAGCGGCGGCAGCAGCGTACGCACATGCTCAGCTTGCCGCGTTAGCGGCTGCTTCACAACTCCCCTATGTATGCAGTTGGATCGCCGGAGACGCCGCATACTGTGGCAAACGCTTTGGCACATCGGACGAATTATTCCAGCATCTGCGGACACACACAGCATCCATGCCCGAGTCAATGTTAGCCGCGGCCGCTGCCGGTGGTCTGCCACCCAACCATCCACTCTTTCAAAGAACATACCCAACACCGCCCCTGAGTCCACTTGCAGCGACCGGCCGATATCATCCCTATGGCAAACCGTCCATGCTACCTCCGTCAGCCCTTGGGCCGCCGCCATCTTTAGCAGGCTTGCCTATGCCACCGCATCCATCACTGGCACAATACTTTTCGCCGTACTCACTATACGGAGGTCCACGACTGGGGTCGTCCCATCCATAGTAGTTGCTGTAAAGGTCCATCCCCGCTCGTAGTGCGCCGCGCCGCCTTCGCGCTGTATTGACACCACGATGCTTGTTACACTGAGGATCGCTCTAAACGATTGTCACTTGTTTTAAGAATTCTATTCCCTTGTTTTTAATGATTTTCTTAAACAGATACAAAGAAGTACATTTAAATTATAAATATAATTTAATTTCCTATCCCCCACCCCTTTCTTGTTTCCCCCTTTGTTTGTTTCTTTTTTTATCAAATATATATGTAAACTTCATGAATGCTAGTGATACAAATAAAATAAAAGAAAACCTTAAAATATATAATAATTTATATAGAGACAAAAAACACACTTGTAAAATTGTAAAATACATAAAAACTCAAATATTACGACTGTAATAAATTACACCTAAATTTAAAGGACTTGACTTATCTCTTATTTATAAAAAAATGCATTTTTAAAGGTTTAATGCTTATGCATTTGATCGACTGCAAAAATGTTCGTTTTTACCACCGCCATGTCAAAGGATGTGTATACTAGACCGATCTCGTTCATACGGGTACTTTTTTTTCAATTGGATATGAAAGTGGGTCGGCTGAATTCAGAAATGTCAAACACCTGTGCAGTGAAGCGGCATGAGGCCGTTTTTGCGAAGCTGATGCGATCCGCACTTGATGCTGATTCTATTCTGACTTAATGATCCGTACTTGATGCTGATCCGATGCTGATTCTACTGTTCGTTGAAGTTTACAAAAAGAAAGATAATAACAATAATGATGACATTAAATGAAGAGAATTTCCAAAATGTCAGTATTCTATAATTACCAAGAATAGGACTTTGTTGACGTAAAAAGTAAGAAAAAGCAAAACTATTACTTCAAAGCCAAAAAAAAGCATTTATTAAGAGATAAGAATAGGAACGCACATTTAATCTTTGTAGCATGGAACCACTACGAGCTTTTTAAAATAGATACCTATTTTCTGTAAGTCTTGATTTGTGTTCTTGATCGACTAAAAATCCAAAGTACGGATCGCAGTGTCGTGGGGGTTCGGTGCCTTGACTCATGCAAACGCAGATTTTTCTAGAATTGTTTTCAGCACAAACTTTGACAAAACTTCACAATAGTCAGAAAAAGCCAACAACGGCATAAAAAGACAAAAAAAATCAACAATTGCACAGTGAGCAGTTTCTGAATTTAGAAAATGCTCCAGGAATAGAATAAACCAGCTGCAGTGAATGGGACATCTCAGAAAAACGATTCTACTTCGCACAATAAAAATGGAACCATATTGGCCTATAGGACTCTGTCTAGCTTCCTGAACAAAGCACTAACGAGTTTAGTCAAAAAATTCCGCACTAACGCCTGTAAATCGGCAACGAAATTTACATTTAAACTTTCAATAATTTCTGGATCAGAATACCTGTTTCACTATGGGTATTCTATTGCATAGGCATCAAATTTTTATCGACTTCAGAGGTGCAGCAGTCACCTTTGATCACAAGCTCTAGTCTTGCATCTTCCGAATTTCAGATGTGGAGAAAATTACACCGAATTTCTACAATTCTTCACTCTTTACACAATTTTAAAAGAAAAAAAGATCCAACGTAGTTTCAAAAGGCATACATAGTCGTGTATTAGGTTTGGTTAGTGCGGGCGTTACATCAATCATGCACGAGCTGAAACTGTTCAAAATGTGGCCCCAGCAAGACAGCGCACGGTGGTACAAAGGCTAGAGAAATACCAAATTTGAAAATTGTTATATAGAGAGCTCTAAGTTACCATACATCTATATACAGTGGACTCTCCCTTAGTAGAATTTCTCTCTTACTTTTCTTTCATATTTCCATACAAAAACCCCTCTCTAAGTCAAACTGCCTCTAACTCGAACAGATTATGGTATCCCGTGACAATTCGACTTAGGGAGAGTCCACTTTCTTACAATAACTCTTTCGTATAAAATAAAAATAATCATTTGACAAAGCTCTGAGGTATTCACGGCCATTCGCTGATACTCAACATAACAATTTACGTTTCACTTAACAAGTTTAAAAGACCTTATCGGTTTGCACGAATCAAAAAGTAGATCTCCAAAAGTTTTTTAATTATAACTTAAACTATGTGAAAAAGAAATAGTGGATCCTAAGACCATAAGTTGTACTTAAATACAGACAGTGACATAAAATGAGAAGAAAAAAATAAAGTGGAGAAATTTGTGAATAAAAAGGGAATGCTGAATGAATTATAATATAGAGTTCGAATAATTTGAAGAAGTTGGAGTTCCTCTTCATTTCTTCAAAAGAAATATCGCTCTGAGGAACTTTCGTTGCATAAATCTTTTATTTTTTAGTTAAACAATGACATATCCAAATAATAATTTTTCATTAATCAAATAGATTCAAATTGAGGTTTGATGTGATAATAACTTATTTACAGACTATTTCATTTCGGAAGAATACACGTTTCGAGAGAATTCAAAATTGTATTAACATAAACATACAAAAATACTGAAGACAGCTCTAGCAAATGCCAAGAAATATTTCTTAGGAATAGCCTCGTTTCCATCATTCATTGGCGCCATCTATGAAGCCCACGATACAATTTTCTTTTAGACATTAAAAATAATGAAGTTGACATACATATAAAATCGAGGATTGTTGGTTGCATTTAAAGAAAACCGTACCATACCTAAGCCCGACTTAAATATTTACAACCAACGTGTAAAAGGCAAAGTTGAACTTAAGGTTTAAGTGTAACTTTGCTAAGAAGTAGTTTTAGGTGTAGTATCATCAAACGGCTTTCAATATCTTAAGCTAAGTTCATTTTTTTTATCAATTCTTTTTTATTATTTTATTTATGAAATACACTTTTACAGAGGGTGCTTTAATGTTTGTTGGACTGTAGAAAAAGTGGTTCAAGAATCTCCCATCGAATCAGTTTTTCTTAAAGCAGGAATCTTGTTCTATTCCTGGAGTAGTTGGACTAATAAAAAATCAATATCTCTCATCTTGGACTGTCGATTTCGCCCGGCTTAATAGCGCAATTTGACCCTTTTAGACTATTTTTATGATGATACGTTAAATCACTCGTCTATACCGACAAGTAAGCGGTCTGGATGTTTAAATTACACGTGTTATTAGCTAGTTATCAACCAATATGCTCAAAAATGTACTCAAAATTGTAGAACACTTAAAACGTGTTAGTGTTTACAAAATCATTAACAAATAAATAAATTTATTCAAATAAAATAGTTGCACACTTTTGCAAATGTTATTTTTTACCGCAAAGCCACATGTTTTACAAACTCATATACGTACTCATTCACTGGGAATATTTTAAGTTTGCTTGACATTTCTAAATATATCGCGTCCTAGTTAATTTATCAGTGGGATGATAGCATAAAACAAACACAGCTTACCCTATAGTGGTTTAGTCGGGGAACAGGTGCCTTATTTTTGCAATGGAAGACAAAGACAAATTGAACGAGAATGAAGAAGCAATGCTATTTAGAGGATCAAGCCACGGCAGAAATTGAGTTATCGATTTTGTTTAGTTGAAGTTGTTTCACTTCACAGGTTCATTGGATCGAAAAATTATGCACTATTCCTATCACTTGGAATCAATGAATAGAACTTCAATTGCATTTTGCTGGTTTCATTCTAATTCTTTAATTTGTTAATTTTCAAATAAGAGTTCATATATATTTTGGCCGGGTGGGTCGCCGTGGCGTAGTGGGTAAGAGCATTCCATACCCGAATTTTTACCTTACCACCTTTGATAATTCACGGCTCCACCTCTTTCGAGTCACAGACAATGCTCAAAGAGTACTCCTGTCTAGAAAAAGCTTCTCAACTTCGTCGTTCTAAGTCGGCATTAAACTGTAGGTCCCTTCCACTAGTGAAAGAACTATAGCACGCACAACACGAGTGGTTACTGAGAAGCTAGGCCCAGGTCCACTTCGGACTGTAGCGCCACTCATAAAAAAAATATGTTTTGGTATAGAAATGATCGTTGATGCATCCCAATTTTTTCTCATCAAAGGGATGTTGTAGACAGCTGGATACTCTGCGTACACAAATCGAATTTGTTCTCGTCATCTAAGGCTTAACATTCATTCCGGAATATGATTTTTAAATTCCACTCTACAGAGCAAAGAGCAGAACTAGACTTTGTTAATTGATAAGCAATGTGCACACTTAGCGATTTGTCGCTTCGATGGCGCTTGACAGCCTTGCTTGATGGACCAACGATTGTGATCACTCTCACAATAAGTCGACAGATGCTTTCAACATTTTGTGTTTTGGTTAAATGATTTGTTTTTACTAGTGAAATCCATATTTCTTATGTACGATAGTGTACAAATTATACTACTGGACATTATTTGGTTATCAAACGTATCGTATCGCCAACTTTTTCAATGTGAACCCAGCTATACACTACGATTCCAAATAAAAAGAAACCTGCTAATAATCACTGAAAGCAGCGAAAAATCATCTCTTGCTGTGCACTCTTTAATATATTAAGCCTCGAACTCGGCCCAGCGCGGTAGTTGAGTGGGAGTGAGTATATATTCAAAACAACTCGAGATCAGCCGGTCTTTTAGACCGAGAGCTATTCGTGAAACCCCTGAATAGCTGTTAATGAGGCCAATAACGAACGAGAGCATCCTCATTTTCACCGACAGTCAAGAAGCAACAACTGGCACTCCAATCACCATTTTTAAGAGCAGAATTGGTAAGACTCTGCCATATGTCTCTTAACGAGATATCAAGACATGGCAGCGTAATGGACAGCCTGACAAGGAAACTGTGAAGCAGAAGAGCTAGCCAGAAATGGAACAATAATGATTGGACCTAAGTTTCAAAACATCTAGGCACCAATAGAAACTCTAAAAAAACCAAAATCACAGAGCTAGTGATCGGCAGTGACCGCGAAATATGGAATAATCTTAACACGTGCCTGCATGGCGAACAAGTATGCCCAAACGTGGACCTAAAAAGAACCACTGTCACCCTCTGTCTAGACAGGAAATACCTAGTTCGAGTCCTCACAGGGCACTGCGTAATGATTAGACACACCGCAAGACAAAGATTATCATACAGCGACTTCTGTAGCAGATGCATGGATGGGGAAGAGGAGGAAAACCCCTCACATTTACTTTGCCCTGCACTGGCCTTAATTAGGAAAGAAACGGATACTTCCGAAAAGGATGTCAAATCAATCTGGGCATTCATTCAATAAAAACAAAATGGTTCCAGGAGTAACGGACCGACTCAGTGGCACAATGGACTCCTGGGTCTATGTGAATCCTTTCACTTTCGATGGAAGCCGCATAACCTAACCTTACCTAACCTATGTAAAAGCTTTGAACGTCTGTGTTTCTAAGTTCGTTAAATTCTCGAATAACTCTATATATAGACTCTGTTGGCAAACATCTTAAACGCTTGCCGTTGCAATAAGGCCCATGTTCTAGCGTGTTATGACGGAAAATCTTCATTTCGTCTCTTGATGAATTGGTTCATATTTTCGAAATTAGTTAAGAAGTTATCAGTGTTCAAAAGAGAAATTGTTTGATAGTTCTTGCAATGGTCGCTTGGGATGTTAAACTCTATTACATCATAAGGCAGCTAACAATCACTGAGTGGCTGTAGTGCATCATTGCATCAAACTAGATTTTTAAAGTGAAGACAGCATATTCCATATTACACTTCTTGCATGAGAAGTGGCAAACAACCATCTAAGATTTCTTCGAGCCGGTCAATGACATCACCTCAGACCTGGAGCAGGGTCTATGTGGGCAGTCCTTCTCACCTTACAGAGCTTAACACATTATCTGACTGTTTACCGTTACATATCGAATAACCTCCTATACAGTTTAACAACGGCGCGAAATCTAAATTGACACCCGCTTTCATAAGACATTGTTGGATGTCCATTTCTCTACGCCTTGAACTTGAAACTACTTATAGGATCATTACGATATTTGCTTAGAAAAACATCGTCGTCATCGTCTCGATTCGTAGAAAATCGAATGATTGTACAAACAATCAATGACCCCTGAGCCTAAGCGAATCCATATCTTTCGATGGAAGCCACATTACCTAACTTAACCTAAGCCGCGAATAGAAGATTACCCAGAAATAACAAATCAGCGCTGAGTTGCGATTGGTTTTAGGTATACTTACATCCGTATAAGATTGTTCTGACTCAAGAATAGAAGCCAGGCGACCTTAGGCAACGCTGTGGGTTAGTTATTTGGATACTGGAAATGTTGGCCGGAGATCAGGAGTTTGATTAAATATCATTTTCTCGGAAGGAACCTATTTTTTCCTCAGTAGGTGTCAACAAGCAAAATAGCCAGCGAGCTTTAGTCAAATAGTTGCCGAGATCATACGACTCGTCATACGTCAAATCATAAGTCAGCGCTACCAAGCAAAACATTTTTGACGATCTTGAGACTAAAAATAGAAACAATAGCGTTACAATAGCGGAACAGATAATATCTCTGATGCCTTTCTCAGAGACCAAAAGGCAATATCAAGCAGCAAGAGAGTGGTTATCAGTGGACGGTAAGGGAAAAGCAAACAACACTATCCTCAGTGCTGGGTGGTGAGTGTTTTTACTTCAAGTTCGTGCTAGTCTGCTCCGAAAGGAGCTAGTGTGACCTCGCGACGCATGAACAAAAAATGCTAACGTGGCTGCTAATCGTCGCCTTACATTTTCAATGGATAAAATTGTTTATCGGTTTTATTTACTCCGGATACATTTTCAAGTGGTGCTTCATTGTGTGATAGACTTGGGTTGAGATTCTCCAGGAATCACTCGTATTGCACTTCACGTTGTTCTTTCACCAGGGTTCACTCGTCTATAACGCAACAGTTATAGATGCAGTCATACTTTCTGGGCATTGTAAGTGTACCGAGAGTGGTATTAATGATGTGTAAATGAACCTAATCTCTCCACAAAGTAACTGAAATCTGCAATGTGATCTAAGTTATGCACTCCATAAAGCTTGCCTTAACTTACTCCTCAGCAGATATGTAACAATATCTCATAAACATTTAAATATCCTCAATTAGTGTCCTCTACGAGCACACACCATATTACTGGTGCAATGAGAAGTAACCATCCCTCGTCCGGAACCTACCGGATCCATTCTTGCCGTAAAACTAAATAACCTTCCCATGTTAGGTGATAAATTCATTTTTGAAAATATATTTGCTGCAGCAATCCTGTCAACCGGCTAAAAAATATATGAGTCCAGTAGTTCCACACTAACCGGGCAATAACAACGGCTGCTGTAGCCGCCTATCGCCAATGCTGGCTGACGTTATGGTTTATCTGAGGGTATGTAGTCGGATTCAGGGCTGCTTTTGCCGTCAGACTCCTTCTCTTCCCTGTACTCCTGCGAATATAGAAAGGGGAAAAAAATAAAGAAACTATAAATTGAGGGTGGCAAAGCCGTTATTCTCCTTTGCAGTTGGTACTAAATCAAATTTTATTTCCCTAAATATCAGGAATTTCACTGCCCCCGCACACACATGCTCAAATTCGTGTTACCCCACTTGGCTTGCACATGGTGTCGATAAATTTAATTTATGGTCCTCATTCCTCCACGGCATGGTCATACGGCGCTCTGACGTTTATGTCCTATAGCTGCCGGCATACCATTTTTGAGAGCAGTAAATCGTCACTCCTCTGCTTGGGGTTTGTTTCAGTGCTGTGGGATATCAACCCACTCTCAGATATTCACATGCAGGAGAACGTTTGAAAAACTATTTTTTTTCTGGTTTTTTGCTTGCGAGTTAGTGTGTCTGTGTGTGTATTTCTATCGCAAACGTCGACTGAGAGTGACACCTGACCATGTCGGTGTACATTGGCCGTCGTGGTCCTACACCTTCGCACATATGTTCCGGGTCACTGCCGACACTGAGGTGTAGTTGGACATTTTTTACGATTAGAGAGGCAAAAATCCTCGACTGCAATTTTTCATTCGCACTGATGGCGATGGCAATGGTATAGGAGTTGGAACTTAGACATGGACATGGCAACCACTGCACTCTAATACGTTAATTTATCATTTTAAATCGCGCGTCACAATGGTCAAGGATTTATGGCTCGGAAGCTTTTTTGTGTATGCTCAACGGAATTGGCGATATTAGTTGAATAAGTAGGCATATCCGTTGCGGACGATGGCTGTGAATTCATATTTTTTGTAATTTTTTTTTGTGACATCAGAAGATAGCTGTGGATATTGTTTTTTGAGTGGATTGATACAGTACTGTGAAAATATGTCCATTCATGGTAGTGTAAATGTAAGTTCTTCAAGCTCGTGCTTATCATGGTCATGTCAAGATATCATACTGCATGCTTCGCTGTGGCACATATTCGTTGAAAAAATTAAACCTTTCCACCATAATTGGAATAATTACATATATACTTGTATTAATTCAATACCAGTAGATATACAACATTTTTGGTTATTGATATATCGGTTGAAAAGGTTATCTGGCTTGACAGCTTTACAGCATGCAACATACAATTGTCTATGGACGAGTAAGTCCCTATCTATATATTGACCCCACAGTTTTAAAGACTGACCTTGAGCTCTCTTGATAGTGATTGATAACTCTAGTCTCACAGGACTCTGTAGTTGCTTGATTGAAAGGTAGTGTCGGAAGAAAAGATGTGAATCCGGGGAATGAAGCCGTCTTCACCCTTGAAGGGTCGCCTGCTTCTAATACATTTCCTCATTAATTTTTTGACTGCAAGTCAGTGGCAGATTAATATTAATAATAATAATATATAATATTGGTGGCGCGACAGTCCGAGGCGGACCTAGCCTAGCTTCTCAGCAACCACTCATGTTGTGCGTGCCATTGTTCTTTAACGAGTGGAAGGGATCTACATTTTTATGCCGACTCCGAACGGTCAAGTTGAGAAGCTTTTTCTAGACAGGAATACTCTTTGAGCATTGTCAGTGACTCGAAAAGGGTGGAAGAATTGAATAATGAACGTTGTTAGGTTGGGGATTTGAACCCGGGACCTTCTGCGTAGGAGTTGACGCACTAACCCACTACGCCACGGCGACTTCCAATTTCAATATTCGCGACGGGAAATCCAGTGAATTCAAAAATTCTGTTGGATAATTGAATGCTTCACCTTGTTCCAAAACGGTAAATATATGACTGCTTTTCTTTATATGTCCTAAATATTATTGTTAAGGTCTATTTGCTGACACTCCTTCATAGTGTTCATCCGATTAATGAACTAACCGGGCCATTTAATCCGCCCTGAGGCCCTATAAATTAGCATTTTACCGGTCCTCATTTCCAGTAACTGGCGTGAAAATATATCCACCGATGGATCGTTTTGCAGGTGGGCATAAATATATGTATGGCGCAACAGCCCGTAGAAGGTCAGGGCCAAGCTTCTCAGCAAGCACTTGTGTTGTGCTTGCTATTGTTCTGTCACGAGTGGAAGGGATCTACAGTTTTATACCGACGACGACCGGCTAAGCTTGAGAATCTTTTTCTAGACATATATTACTCTTGAGAATTGTCACTGACTCGAAAGAGGACCGTGAAAATTATTTTTTTTTGTCGTACCAGCCGGGAATCGATCTCATGCAGCGAGGTTAACATACCCACAACGCCACGGCCATGCAGGTGGACTTGCATATTAGAAATTAAATTGTAACGTTTGAGCATTTCGTCACAACGTTGAGTATTTTAGGCAAGCATTGATCTCGTCCGCGTGGAGTTGACCGAGGAATAGTAATGTTTGCCTAAAATATCCAGCCAGCAAGATTAATGTTTTGCCAAAGGGTAGATTATTATCGCATGAATTTTGCAACAACCTCGAGTGACTTTTTTAGTCTAATTGTGCATTCATCGCCGGTGCCATGGAGTTGACCGATGAGCCAAAGACAACATTCCCCAGAGCCACGCAAGTGTTCTCGATCCGCAAATGCACTTTTCCATGGCTTGAAGCGAAGCGAACATTAAGTGAGACTAAAATCCTTGCGAGACTCTGGGGAATGTTGTGTCCAAATTTCAAGTCACTCAAGTTTTTTTGATATGTGGATCCTTATAAGCCAAAGTACTTTTTTTTACATGAAAGAAAATTAGACAGCACTATTTGATGTGCAAATTATTGTAAACGAATATAAAACAGGCATTGTAACTCCATTGTAGTTAAAGGTAATAAAAAACGGACGAAACAAAAAGAGGATGGAAAACTGAGCCTGATTTCGGCTTTGATGATTGCAACAGAGAGAGGCTTTATTGTTCTTCGAAGTAGATTTATTGAAAAAATGTAGGCTTTGTTATAAAAGCGGACGCGCCATAAGAATCTGCAAATCTTTTTTATAGTTCGCCAACACCAACTTGATTTACGATAGTTCCTGAAACTAGGAAGAAAAAAAATAATAGCTATGGTTACCGCTCACGATTATAATAATAGCCTAGCCTAGGCCTAGCTTCTACAGCAACCACTCATTTTGTGCGTGCTATTGTTCTTTCACGAATGGATGGGACCTACAGTTTAATGCCGACTCCTAACGGCGAAGTTGAGAAGTTTTTTCTAGACAGGAGTACTCTTTGAGCATTGTCAGTGACTCGAAAGAGGTGGAGCCGTGAATTTTGAAAGGTGGTAAATTCGTCTATTGAACCTGGAACCTTCTGCGTAGGAGTCGACACACTAACCCACTACGCCACGACCTGGACCCACTAACCGCTAACGATTAACTAGGATTATATTGTTGCGACCCACGTCTGACACTCCTCCAGTATTCTTCATGTCCGAACCGTCTAAGGCTACAACACCGATTCGTATCAACATCGATCCAACTCAAAACGCACCACGGTTTGACGTTGAAAAGGTTCTGTCGTAGCGGATAGAATCTACATCTATACTAGTTACAACATGGTCGTTGGCGAAATCACAGAGATCCGCAATGTGGAAAAGGATTTTAGGCAAGGGCTCTAAAGAGATTTCTTCATCATCCCTGTTGATTGTGTATAAGTTAATCGCCAAACTACGCAGGGTCCCATTCATATGGGTAGATATGATATATGATAATCGAAGTTCACTAAAAAAAGGTTTTAAGGGATATCAGGAATTTCAAAGAAGGGGTTCTTGGGAACTCCTTCTATTTGTGTACGAGCACTCGTTGTGCGAATTAAAGTCAAACTTTATGAACCAAGAAATAAAACATTATGTGATTAGCCCAGCTCTCAAGTTGTATCTATGTCGGACAATCGGTTCAGAATATTTGAATTTGAATCATAGTTTAAGCAAAATATAATAATTTTGTTGAAAAATCCTTCCCGAATCTGAGAAGTAAATTATTGTGTCTGCTTTTGTATGTGCGACATCTGTAGCTCTGTTTTTGTTTTTAGAGAGATTATATAATACTCAATAATATATAATACCTAACACGCCTACCTCTAAGGCAGATCAGTGGAAAGTGCCCTGCATAGCGTTGTTCGTGAAATTGAGGGAACACTGAGCAACAAAGAATTTACAATATAAGCCTTCCTCGATATTGAGGCGCCTTCAACAATGTAAACACATAAGACATAGTAGCAGCTCTAGAAGACATACAAATAGACGAATCCATTATATTCATGATTGGTAATATGCTGGACAGTAAAATTTTCAATGCAGATATTGGACACAGTTCTATAAGGAAGTTGACAACAAGAGACATACCTCAGGGGAGAGTTCTCTCCCCTCTACTGTGGCTTCTCATAGTCAACCAAATCCTTAAAATATTGACGGCGAAAGGCACAAAGACCATAGCATATCCGATGCCCTAGTTATCCTGAGAAAGAGGTAAATTCCTACCAACCGTCAGCGAAGTAATGGAATCTGCATTGAAGGAACTCTCCTCATGGCCAGGACTGAATGGGCTGAATACAAACCCCCAGAAAACAGAGCTAGTTTTGTTCACCCGGAAAAGGAAAATCCCGATTTTCACTCTTCCCAAGTTGGATGGAACTCCACTCAAACTCACAACGGAGGCTAAATATCTTGGCATCATTTTTGACTCCAAACTTACGTGGAAGAGGAAATTGGAGGAAAGGGTGAAGAAAGGATTAAATGCTTTTTACGCTTGCAAAAAGACATTCAGCAAAAGATCGGGCTTGCAATCGTACATTGGATGCAAACGGCAATCATCAGACCCACTATAACGTATGGGACTGCCAACA
Source organism: Eristalis intricaria (assembly GCA_964034865.1). Lineage (NCBI taxonomy): Eukaryota > Metazoa > Arthropoda > Insecta > Diptera > Syrphidae > Eristalis > Eristalis intricaria. The sequence goes on from OZ035877.1 coordinate 14,211,663, forward strand.
ACACAAACAGCTATATAAACATGCTCAACAAAGTACAAATGTTAGCCCCTATTTGTAACGTAAGCCGCAGGCTGGGTTGGACAATACTACTACCTCCTTCCTCTGGACCTATTCATAAAAAGCTGCTCCGAGAAAAGCGCTCTCAAACTAAAGGAGTGCACTCTATGTAAGCAACCCATCTATGGACATGTGGCCATTTTAGAATAATACGTGACTTAGGTAAGAGACATGGTTCCAGTAGCCTCGCGGCTACAACCGTGTCTCCCTACAACGACTTTTCCCTCAAAATAGCAAATATGTTTCTGAAAAGGACAGGTGGCCTTCCAAAGCCGTTATCAACGACCACGAGATTGCCCTTTTCCCTGACGGATCAGAAATGGACACAGGTACTGGGGCCGGATTCTACTCGGATACCTTGCATAAGCAGGAATCATTTAGACTCCCTGATATGTGCAATGTCTTCCAAGCAGAGATTCTGGCAATTGACAAAGCAGCCAAACACACACAAGAAACCGATTTCCCTCCATCAAATATCACCATCTTTTTGTTGACAGTACGACGAGATCAAGGGCTGTTATGAACTGCCGCGACGCACAAAAGTCCATCAGTTACCACAGGTCAAACTCAATAGCAGGGAACGAACGAGCGGACGAATTGACCAGACAAGGGTCTGAAATGGGCATCAGGGAAGCGGACACATCACTGCAGCCACCGATCAACTCCGAACTAAAAGTGACAACATTGTAAAAGAAGCCAACTGGTCTTGACATGAGAGATGAAGAGATGTCACATGACAATATCAACGTGGCCAGAGCTCAACAACGGCAAAACAAAGAAGCTCCTGGCATTGGACCGCAACTCAATCCGTGTGATCGTCGGAGTGATCACAGGACACTGTCCCATCGGAGCAATGCTCCGAAAATGGAATGCGGAATCCAGCGATCACTGCCGGAGCTGCGGTGACGAGAAAGAGACCGAAATGATCCAACAACTTCTTTGCTATTCAGTTCTCCAGAGCCGGCGCCTAGCTTCGCTGGGCCAATGATTCTTCGCAGACTCTACCGACCGAAATCTACCGAGATTTGTAAACAGGGTGATTGAAGCCATCACGTGACACAGGATTGGTTTATTCGGAATATGTACTCCACAGATGAAGGGATTCACAATGGGCACGAAGGCCTCTGAGTGGAAGCGATGTTCTACCATTACACTCCGTAACCTAACCAAACGTTAGAGAGATTGGGTATGAGAAGATAAAGGGCAAGACCGTTTAGTATTTTGTTTCCGTTTGGTGAAGAGTAACCATTCGAAAAGAGCTTTCCATTCTCTGTATGTGTTATTCTGAAATCTCTTTGTCTGCCACAACAACAATATGCTTAATTTTTAAATATGGCAGTCCTGCAGTTTATTATCTGTGCTAGAAGCACAGTTTCCAGAAGACTGTGAAGCTGCTAGCATACTCCAGAGACATTGACATGATTAGTAGAATGCAAAAAGCCATCATCATCAGCATTTAAATAGAAACGGGTAAAATGCCAGGCCATGAACAAGGGTACACAAGAAGTACACGCAGTTTTCATAAAATACACACTACATGGACTTTTTGGATGACATCGTATAATGGCTAGAGATATCTTTGAAGTAGATAGTCAAGAACTTCAAACAATCTCACTAACGAGGTCACAAGTAGAATAACTTTGTCCAACTGCTGTTTCTATGAACATAATAGACAATCAATCAAATCCGTCAAACAGCGTATGTACTTATTATTTGCTTTAGACTGCTCAAAGTTGAACAACTGAAGCAGCTCTGGCCCACTCAGATCCTGATTGGATCCATTGTGATATCACTAATCGGCAGCAAGCGTGCCGGTGTTTCTTTGGGTACTAACTAAAAAACCCCTGATGCACTCCTTTGCTAAGTTACAGCCAATTAATATTTTTTATAAATTTCGCTATGTCCAGAATTTTAATATCAGACATTTCATCAAGGCTTTTGAATGAATAGCTGCCTAGTGCGTTTTTCCTTGCCCTTGCAAGTACTGACCAGGTGCTGGGCAGGTGCCTAGGTAGTAAACTATAGTTTCTTCTTCCTCTTCGCCCCTGTAGGAGCTTACAAAAGTCATTGTATGGGGTTCCCATTCTCCTTGCGTGTGCGCAACCAGTAATAATGCCAACTACATTGTTGATTTCGTTTCTATCTAGACTTAGAAGTGTGCTTGTTTTCTGGAATTTATTGAAGGCCATATTAGCCTCGAAGTCCTGCAAGTATATAATTCCATCCACCTCTGATTGGCGGCTTTGATGGCATCTGTAAGTAATAAAGTATTTATTACTTGAAGAGGGGGGCATGGGGTGTCCTGCCAAACTCACCACTGTTCTAGCTAGCTCGTCGGCACTTTAGTTGCCTGTAATACCACTATGCCCAGAGACCCAGCATAAGGTAAGGTTGCATCTGACCGCTATCTCCTCTCTAAAATGTTCACCTTTATACTTATCAACCAAAAGTTCCATGAAGGGTCTGAGTTTGAGCAACAGCTGCCTTTCATTGTTGAAGGTCCTCAGATCGCAGCTTTCAGTCCTCAAGATCAGGCTGCCTTGCGTCCGCGATAACTTGGTCTTTATACTAGAGGTTCGGTATTCCTACTATTCTCGAACCTGGAGGCTCGTATTCGAAGCTGTCGATCGTGATGCTTAGTTAAGATTAAACTCAGATCTTAGGTGAAGTTATGTACAAACTGTTGATGAATGTTTATAGGATACTCACACGCACTATCTACCGATTTGCTTTTTTTTTAAATAAAATTGGATTATAATAATATTTGTGGCACCTCAACCCATGTAGGATCGAGGCTAGCTTCTACAGCAACCACTTTTACTGTGCGTATTATTGTTCTCTCATAAATGAAGGGGATCTACAATATTAGAAGCTTTTTTCTGGGCAGAAATACTCTTCCTGAGCATTGTCAATGACTCGAAATAAATAAATAAATTACTTTTAACAAAGAACGTTATTTATATCCTAAATATGATCTTCAACATACCTGGCAAGAGAAATAAGTTTAAACCTTCGCCATTTTTTTTTTTCCACAACCAAAATTCAAATTACAACAACTTTTACACAAATAAATCCAGTAAAGAATGTTTTTTCTTACTCGTGGCAGGGGCCAGTGTCGACAACACAGCCATACAAACACTGAACATGTCACCGTCCTAAACAAAAGAATTTCTTTCTTCATCCGTGGACGTAGCTAGGCTTGTACATACATATGCACATAAATACTCGTCTTGCCTCCACCGATGTGTGGGGGACTCAAACAGTTGTCGGCGTTCCAATCTCACCTTTGCTATCACGATGCACATTTCATACCTATATCTTACACTGCTGCTGGTCGAAGAAGCGAAACGTTTTGCAGAAATTAAGAAAAAATACAAAAAATAAAACGAAGAAGAAAACCTCTCAGGCACCTAAGGAACATAAAGAGGCAGTTAACTCCTAAGTACTCGTTGTATATCACTTGGCTCATCTGTGGTCATGCATGGCCGCAGCCGCCATCGCCACTGTTACCACCAAGAATCCACGCATTCAAAGTGGCACGGTATCCGGGTTGTGCATCGCATCCATAAGATGCCAGATAATTTTGCACGATGCACGACGAAGACGACGGGTAGAACCGCACACTACACTTTGAGCGGAAGTTGTTGGCGGCAGCCGATGCCAGCAGTGGAAGATACATGAGCAATGCCAAGAAGGGCAGCGCCTGGAAACAAAACGATGTCGACAGCACGAAAGTGACGCGCAGACCAACCAAGAAGTCGGTAGCAACTAAATGGGGTGCACCAGTCAGAGTTCAGTATGATAAAGGTGACACTGATGGTGACAATTGACGAATATGGGGCTACAGTTTCAGGTTACAGTGTGAATCACAAACAGGAATTCGCTATTGTGCATCACCAACAGGATTGACAGCGTAGAAGGAGTGAAAGGGAATCGCCCAGCTTGAGGTGTTGCATGCGGAGACAATTTATTTTCAGGTTTCCCGGGTGCGACCGTAGTGAATGCACCAGACAAGGAAATAGTAGAAAATGTCTTGTCTTCTATCATGGCAACGCCTGTTTATAGAGTTCTTTGAAAAATATTCTGAAATAGCGAGGGTTTGGCAATTGGTTTCATACACACACATATGCACTGAAATCATATTTAATTAAATATTTATTTAATCAAATATTTATTTCTTGGATGAGTAAACTCAGTTCAGTTTAGTCAAGATTCCTTATTAAGGTTATCGAGACTAAATCTAAGTTGCAAAGCAAACTAAACGGAAATTGTTTTCTGAAATCTTACCCCTTTCAGTGAACAATTAAGTAAATTTTAATTAATGCCCAACATGATGAACCAGATGGTCCTTTGCTTTTCCTCGTGTCAGAACATGGGACAAACTGTCAGTATCAAAAGGCAGTGCACAGTATGAAGTAACAGTAATCTTAAATTCAGTTTTCTAAGGTGATTACTAATATTGTACACAAAGCAAAAATATGAAGATATCTCAAAAACTATATGTGAAATTCACATCTCAAGTAAAAGTCCACTGAGGGTGTTAGTTCCCATTTAGGTGGGATCGTACTCAACTTTCTTATGGGAACTAAGAACACACTCAATAGTCCACAGAGGGAACTAACTTCCAACAGCTATAATTGAACATTTCTTTACATTTTGACTTATTTAGTTATTCGAATTAAATAACCACATTATTTAACCAAACAATTTTGTAACATAAACAGAGGAGAAGGAATAGAACCTCGTACATACCCATTATTTTATAGGGACCCAATCAGGAGGGCTGCAGCATTACCCCCGCTTTCACATTTCCCTGGGTGATGTGAAATTACGCCCAATGATATAAGACCAAATGTAAATTTTGGCTAACATGATTTTAAACCTTTTTCCGCAGGGTTTTAACTGCTAACGCGACTTCGTCGCTCCGACAAGGATATGTCATCAAATGCCAGGCGTCTGGCTAACAGTTGTTGACAAACCCTTAGCGGAACGACAAAGTCGCGTGAGAAGTTTAAGTCCTGAGGAAAATGGAGGTTAAAATCCTGTGAGAATTATTTCATTCGGCGTTTAAAAGTTGTTTTTGAGTTAAATTCTCATCTAGTATTGGAACTACCTTTACTTTACCAAAGTGGACTTTGTTCCCTAGGACTTAGTTCCCTGCGACTCATCTAACGTGGTCAATTGAGTGTCAACTAATCCAAAAATGGATATCTTAACAGTAACCTGCACCAAAAGCGTTTGCAAGCAAAGTTCACGAGGGCCATTTATTGATGATTTAATTTTCGTTACGTTTTTGGTTTATGACCCGCCATGCCCATAGTTCTTGAGATATCCTATTTTTTTTTAAGTACATAACTAATTGTTTCAGAAAACTGCATTTAAGACTTTCTTCTTTGGAGCTAAATTTGGATTAAATATTAATTAACGCAGGACACCTACATATATACTACAGTTTTACTTACTTTTGACGCTGACAGTATTTATCGGGCGGCTCTAAGATATAGATTAATGCCTTCTCTAAAATGTAGACCGAAGTATTCAAAGCAATGTCTGTCTCCCAGATCACAGTTGCGGTTTTCAGCTGGAGGTTATTATACAGAAGCGAAGACCATTCATGGAGCACAGTCATTGATTAGAAAAAGAAATATCCGCTTATGATTAAAATACAAATCATCACAATCACAGGCCGCCAAAAACTGGAATCAGTTTGTTTTAATTCTAAAATTATGGAAAACTATAACTGCTCTTTGCATGAGAAGCTAGGACTGATGTGTTCTAGTCTGAGAATTGTTTTCAGTGCTTATTGTAAGTCCAGCTATATAGACACACACATCAAGTCGTATCATCATAAACCCGAAGTGGTTCTCCAACAGCTGATTACGGATTATTTTTTGCAATAGTTCGTTTAGCTACAAAATTAACTAAAACCGGACTAAGTATAACTTTCATGTAATCTCAGTATGCGTGATTACCTAAGCCGCAAATCAAAAGATGACCACTCATTTGACTTCCTTTGACTCAAAAACAGTGTACAAAGTATGTATTTCAGTAGATAATTCAAGGTGTACCATCTACTTTTTAAAGATTATTCCATGTAAATGTTGAAAAATGCGTTTTAAGTGGTCATATTATATGAACTCTAGAAAGACAACGCGTGCCCAAGAGGCGCCCGCTACATATATATGTGTATTGCTGTCCTCTTTTAACTGACGCGCGTACAGGCATGTGTTTCTTAGCCAACTCAGTCGTCAAACAACACTTGCGAGTGGCAATCGTTTTTGTTCAATAATGCAACTATTCATTGAAGTTATAAAAAAAAGAACAATTAATTTAACTTCTGTAATAAATCTTTTTTTTAAATTGGGCGCCTCACAGGGACATGTTTATCTTTTCAGTACTATAAAATAAGGTTATCTTTCTAGAGTTAACGCGTTAACTCGTTGTCTTCCGAGCCCTCTAATCGCACGATAGGCCCTTATGGTGGGAACATTTATCATACTGACTGTAATTGTTCCTCAATATTTAGATTTGTTGACCGTAAAATGGTTTCTCGAATTTTGGTCGAATGGTCGAATTTTGATATATAAAAATGACAATCCTCACATCCGCCCAGAAGGTTAACGTGGTCAAACCTGAGGTTAAGGTAATCAGGACGGCGGAGCACAGTGCCACATGAACAGATTACAAATAGCTCAACACAAAGTTTTAAAAATGATATTAGACTTGCCACGGGATTATTCCACCTTAAACCTCCACAAAGGAGCGGGTCTATAAAAGAACATTGAAACTGACAGATAAGTTTAATTATTCATGTGTTCTTGCTGACAATCCACTAGTCAATGGTTTACATCAATGCTGCAACATTTGGCGACATATACTAAAACAGCCAACATCAGCGTAGCCGCTTATACATCAATCATAGTAGTTTAGTTCGTTTTCATAGACAACACTTCGACTGTAGACTTGTAGACTTTATATTTTCCCTCTCAATTGGGTTGAACATCCATTCGATAATTACATCAATAACTGCAAGTCATCAAATTTCATATGTGTTCCCCTTTTGCCACTTAAATGTTAAAACAAAGGAGAAAGTCTTGAAGTGTTTTGGCATTGGATATGTACATAATGGACCAAATGAGGTACCTTCATATAAAAAACTTTATAGAACCTTGTTGTTCTTTTCTCATAGTAGTGCACTTACTGACATAGTATTTTCCCAAACTAAATTGATTAAGAGTGTAGCACGAAACAAGTTTAAAGTTCACACTGTTACGTCACTGATGCTTGTTAAAGGGAAGTGTTCCTCTAAGCGGTTTCAAGAACTAGGGACAACCAAGAAATACTGTATTAAGATACCACAATGCTTAGATTTTGTATTTTCATTTAACATTAAAATCTCAGCTTTTGCAATAACACTTCAGTTTTCAGCATACGCTTCTATTTTTCCTTGAAAACACATCACTAAAAAATTGGCAAAATGCATCACTGACCAACATATATGGGTAACTGTACCTCTCTCTCCCTCTATCTCTGTCTATCTTTCTCTTAATTTTGTTTCCCTCGCTCTCCCTCTCTCTCCCTCTCTCTCTCTCTCTCTCTCTCTATCTCTTTCTCTCTCTCTCTCTCTTTCTCTCTGTCTCTATTGTACAAAAATATTCGTTATAGCCTTCTTTGAGTTAAGAACTATGTACAACCTTTCATTAAATCGGTATTCATTATACTGGGCCACCACTCTACTTAAAAATATCACTATCCATTGTTGCCCCTGTAAACACTATATTTAACAGAATCAAATCCCTTCATATAATATTCGCCGTAAGATGATGTTCTACTTTTGTATCAGACTGTAATTGGCAGACTCACACTATGGCTGAAAGACAACTCACATCTTGCGTCGCATTCTTCCAATTTATTACATTTCACTGCGCACACATGTGCAGACACAACATAGTTTGCTCTAAACCGACACCAGAAAAATACATAACATCTTTGTATCTCCCATGAGATGAGTCTGAGGGGAATGAGACATTTTCGAAATATTAACCCTATGTCACCCAATAAACCGCATCAAATGAGCCCTGACAAATCCCCACACACGCGGCCATCGAAACAGTACTATATTCGTGCTGCCACATAGCCACATAGCACACATCGTGGAACAGCAATCATCCAGAAAGGATGTGACACGCCATAGCCACACCTGTCACCGATGCGTCTTCTTTAACGTCAGACATTTATTTAAGCAGCAAATTGAAAAATACGAAAATAAAGGAAATTCTCGCCTCCAACCGCACCGGCCAACGAGCGGGCCCCCAACAACCGACCAACTTAACTCTTGAGTAATACCCGAGGCAAAATATTTGCTGTTAAGTGCTAAAAATCTCAGAGGGTAATAAATTTTCTCCACTCTAAGAGGGAGGTAGAAAATAGTTTTCCCCACGAGTTAGGCTGGCTTGGGACTGGGACACGGGTGAACAGGGGATATCACGCAAATTGTCACCCTTTGCTCCTGCTCAGACGTTTCGTAAATGGGATTAACGATAGCAATCGGAATGGTTGCATGATGCATGATGGTGGGACATAAATTACAATTCTGTGGTTTGAAACCGCGTGCAGACGCGTGTGATCATTGGCATGCTCTCGCACTGGCTGTAGGCACGGTTGGAGTTCCACTTCAGCTATTAATTGGTCCAAAGTCATGCCACAGCTGAAGAAAATTACTTGAACAACAACCGTGGAAGGTGATCCTTAAATAAAACATCACAAGTGACCAACGAGTTATGCGAGCGACTGGAGACATGTAAAAGTACACTCGGGTTCGCGCTTCTGAAATTGTCCATCCCGCCACCTGTATGAGACAATCTGTACGAAACGTGAACGCGTCCGCCACCTCGTGACCCTCGTGCGGTCATACGAAAACCGTTTTTATTCATTTATTTTCCATTCTTTTAATCAGATATCATTTACAGTAATAAATTTTCATAAATTACCCCATAAGTCTTAGACCGCGCTAGATGAATAAAGTGGTAGTTTACGGCGGCTTTGTGGCTATTGTGCGACGGCGAGGGTGCGGGCGTCGCAACCAGCATTGGCTGGTTTTTTGGAGTATCGCTTGCCGGGTATCTTCGTGATTTCCCACCGCTTCGCAGGAATTATTGTTATGAGCACAACTCATTAAGACATCACAAAGGCTGCTAATGAGGTTAATTTTTCCTGCTTTTGCACTTGGCCGAACCGCTTGGGAGGGTGTTTCGAGGACTGGCGTGGCTATAAATGGAAAATGGTCGTTATGGAGTCGTCGCCTCAGTCGTGCCATTCGGGGGAGGTGATTCTGCGGTTTTTGTTAAACGGGCCAGAATGATTAAGCGGGCGTCTGTATGGGATTCTTGTGTAGCATGAGAGCTATGATTATTCTGTTTGCGGTAGGCCAATGACTTCAAATGTCTGTGCAATGTTTCATCAGAGGTGTCTGGGAAATAAAGTGTTTGGCTGTGAAAGGCTAGTTAATATTTGCTTTAACAGGATTTACTTGCTTCTGATTGCAATTTTTTAAAGTTTTGTTTCACGTTCCGACTGACTTCTTGTAGTACGACAGTTTGGAGTGGACTCTGGCAGTGCGTGTTGTTTTTCTCTCACGATTAGGAGAGACCTTTAGTTACATGCCGACTGTGAAAATCAAAGTTTAAGGAGGTTCTTGGAACTTTACTCACAGAAAGAACGTATCCCAGTTTTCTGTTGCAAAGTAGAAAATAGGGCAAGGCAAGATAAGATAATGAAAGATTTTCTTTATCAGGACTTGCATCATGTTGTTAGCCCTTAAAATGAGATTTTGTGTTGATATGTAATACAGTCCAATGCTAGCAGGATGCGAATCAGAATTGGAAATAAATGTGATCCAGGGAAACAAATGTATCGCATCCTTATTACAAGCACTTTTCTGGGGTGGCTCTGGATACTGTGATATGAATGTTTGAATTATGGCTACTCAATCACGCTTAGCAGATTTAAATGGGTGATGTTCCATAACAGCGAATTTTTAGTGCGTTACCAAACCCATTTTTTAAATGCACCCAATACACTCCTATGATAAGGTTTTGTAATCTTACTACTACTTTCAAAAAAATCTTAGCTTTAGTACAATATTGTAACCTATTTCAAAGCAAAAATGTCTGCATATGTGGATAAATAAGATACATCGTCGGTTCAAAATTAACTTCTTATTGGCAAAGGACTTATAGGCACCGCGCATTCAGTCTTAAAATGGCCGCTCAACCTTCCGAGTGAAGAGACTCCGTGCAAGAGCTACGGCACTTTGATACTTTTCTTTTTTTGTATGGAACGATTGTACTATATCACATAAGCCGCAGCCTCTAACATATTCGTAAAAATCGCGCGTTGATGGGTGGTGTAGCAGCCTTACTTGCGGAGATTTCATACAGACATTACCTGTTATTAGTCCAGCGGATGAAATTAAAGCGTGTCTCAAAACATCGCCATTATAGGCCAGGATCGAGAAGTTTCACCTCATTTCCAACATGCGCGTCCAGCTTTATAATAACCTTGAATCAGGAGCATATGCAGGAAAATTGCTGTAAATTAGAGAAGTTCGGGCAAACACGGATGAAGACGGTAACATTCCATTTACCAATGATTTTTGTCACGTTGTTGACTCAGAAAATGCGTTTATTGCAACTATTTTTCGAAGCCTAGAAACCACAATCAAGAATGGTTGTGTGAGAGAACAAAAAGAAAATTTTCCATAAAATAAAATAGACGTTTGATGCAACAGTATACTTTTTCATTGACACAGTTATGGTCAACGACGACACTAACACCTCACCTACCCAATAGAATTTTTGAACTCCTTGGATCTATCCGGAGGGCCATCTCATAAGCTGGTCCTTCCTGCTAAGCTTGACACTTCGAGACTATGCATTTTCGATGACTACTAATAAATCTCAAGGACAATCATTAAATGATGTTGGATTACATCTGGACCCCCTCTGCTTTTTCATGAGGTACTGCTCACTAGTATCTAGTGCCTAAAAATGGCGTCGTTTTTTCTGAGGGGACAAGATATATTGGAATGTACTACAATAATGAACAAGATGCCAAAGAAGTATAATGAAACCGAGATTTTATGATAGAGAGGCCTTTGAAATTTTACATTATGTATGCAAAAAGAGAAGATTAGAAGTCTTAAACGCAGCCAACACTCCCCGCTGCAGAGAAATAAGTACCCGGGAACTAAGTCCATCTAGGGACTTGGTTTCCCATTAAACATGCAAGGTGGAAATTTACACCCCTATTCTGGTTATGATGTGGTCATAGTTGCCATGTCAAAAATTGTTTTTTTTTTGACAATTATTATATTCGCGCTTTTTTTTCTTACTGAGCGGTCTACTAATACTTGATTTTGGAAAAGTAATATCTACAAATATAATAAATAATGGCAGACCGTAGCGAACAAGGTAATATTGTGTATATTAATGAAATATGTATAAGTATTTATTAATAATGAATATTTTGCAGGAACAAAAAAATATCAGCGTACATCCCAGGAGTACTTGTACCATTATACGAATTTCTTGCAAATGAATCCCGATTTTCTTCAGGGCAAAAATGACCCGAATAGGATGCAGAATTATTGGGCCGCATTAGCAGATGAGCTAAACGCCAAAATAAAATCAACATCTCTTTATTTTTCCTTGTGTGTGACAGTTCTTTTGTTGCTATTTTGCCTTGTGATGTGCTCATGAGAACATCACAATTTTGACGGTTCTTGTGATGCTCACAAGCTGTGAGGTTTTGCTCAGAATACGAAAACCTCACAATTTGTGACTCACCATGCTCTTGTGAGGTAGTTGTGACTTAAAACACATCACTGAGGTTTGCGAGAATAGGGGTGTTAATTCCAAAAAACTGTGTGGTCTTAATTCCCTCTCTCAATGGGAAATAAATTCCCACTTTTAAAACATCAAATGAAATAAGGCCAAATTTGAAAGTTAGCCTGCAAGAAAGTCGGGTGTATATAAAGTGTACGTTGGGTGGATCGCTTCAGGATTTTAACGCTTCTTCAACAACTGCTGGCGAGGGGATGTTTTACAACAAACTCCAAGGTTTTTAATTCGAATAAGTAAATAATGCCTAAAAAACTTTGGTTCCCATAAGAAAGTGGAGTACGTTCCCCCCTTGTATGGGAACTTAGACCGCCAGTATACTTAGCTCCAGAGATAACCTATAATAGACATAGCCAACTTCTACCTCCCTTTCCCCTTGATTTCATCTGACAGCGTTTTTTATACGCTTTTTGTCCCCTGTCTGTGAATACGTGTGAGCTCTTGAGAACAGCTGTGAAGACAACTAATACCCTTCCCCACCTTAGTAATGGGGTGAATTAGAGTTCTTATTTGAAAGTTCGCTCGTTATTTGAACGTTTTTATTTCAAATTTCGGTGTTCAATTTTCAACACAGTATGGAGGGGTAAACGAACGAACAAAGCTTATGTTCATGAAGTCGATTCATTAAAACTTTCAGCAATTTACAATCTCAAAATACTTGGACATAATTAATGAATGCACAACATAGTGTGAATTTTTTCATATGAATAAAAATTAATAATACATTCACACGTTCAGGTAACCAATAATAAAAATATTATTGAAGCGTGAATCACAAATAAGATGTTTTGACAACCATCTTTTAGCATTAGTAAAAGTGGCAATATCTTGCCATTGTTCTTATCAAATTGTTTAAATTGAATTCTTGAGTTTTTCAGAATTAATGATTTATGCTTATAAAGCGGGCTTCATTTTTTAGTTAATTTGTCAGGTATGGTTTATGAATAGGCTATATATACACTTAAGAATTAATTTTAGGTCAAATAGTTCCAGTTAAATGTTCATTGCAATACAATTTTACTCACGAAAGTCCATATAACATTGTAAGAAAATTCCCTTAGAAATACTAGTCAACTTTTGAACACCCTCCGAACAACTTACCCATGTACGTTACATGGAAAGTACATGGATTCCCACTAAATTCATGAAGCTGCCGCTTTTTTTCCCACAAAATTCACGAATCGGCCGCCATATTGTGGTGAATTGACGAGCGTTGTAAATGTATAAATACAAGGGATAACCACTACATCTTCGTTGTGGGCTAGGGGTAAAAATGGCCGAAGTTGGATATCTCTATCATCCATTATCTCAGCTTAGCTCCCTGCATCAGACTCATAGGCTTATCAAAAGAAAAATTTAAGAACAGAGTTTTATATAAGTTTTCTTCTCTGACTTCCACTAAAAATAATTAGATTTGTCTAATAATATTAAGCACATATAATATGTATCTATTTTTGTATTGTATTTGTAATATTTCTATAAGAAATAAATTCCAAACTTACCCGAAATCTTTTATTATATATTTGTATTTGTATTTAATCCAATCTAATCTATGGAGTATAAGTCAAGTTATGCCACTGAACATGAACGTAACAAAGCGGATAGAAATCTCTAATGCCTACGCGTACGAAGACGCGGGTACAGGGAGGATAAAGATAGCAACATATTTTGTCCAGTTAAACACAGAAAGCGAAATGATCTCATCGTACTTGTACCACGCCTCAAATTTCATAAAGTTACATATTTATTTCCGCGAACCCCTATGATTCGTAGTGAGTTTGACACACTCAAATATAATCAAACCAGGTTTTATCCGCGACTTCGTCCGCGTGGAATAGTTACTTTGGGTAGCCTTTTTCATTTATAGGATACTAATTTCCCGAATAATACAATACAGTACATACTAACTGCAAACTATCGTGATTTACTTTAAATATCTTATTTTAACACATTTTTATAAACTACATTTTTTTGTTTTTCCATCCTCTGCTTAGACATAAAGATTTTGCGGTCACGATACTCGTGAGAACGCCACATAGAGTTGCCCATGGGATTTGTCCTTGAGCTTTATTTATTGTCATTGCAAATGCTGCGTTTAGGGGGAACTGCGCTCTTTTAAACTGAAAGGGCAAATCAGTCGGAATTATTGGAATACGGGGAATAAAAACATTTTGTCCTTTTGCCATTCCAGTCATAATTATTGCTCTTACAATATTGCGTCCCAATTGAGTACCATGTAGCAGTGTACCATTACATAGCCTCGGCGCGTCAAAGTTCCTCACTAACAGGACCGGAACACCAAATTTTAATCTCAATTTATTAGAAGGCACTCCTAATAATTCTAAAGAATTCAAAAATTCTAAAGGGTACGCCGTTAGTTGACCAGTGTCCATAACATTGTCTACCGAGAGATACTCGACAACATCACCTCCAAGTATGACATAATTTGTTCGTTTATCTGCCACACTGTCTTATTTGTCGGCGCTAAGATTGCCCTTTAACACAAACATTCTCGATTGCCCATATTTATTCGCAGATCGGGATAGACATTATTTTTCAAATCATCTATATTATCGAAAATTCGACAAAATTCACTGCTCTGTCTAATCATGCCGTTACTGCCTGTCGCCATACGATCTCCTCCGATTTTTAGAAGAGCAGTCTGATTGTGCATCATTGTGCAGTTGAACTCGCATATTTATAGTCAAACGGAACTTTTTTACGGGTACCCATAATATAGACGCTTTCAAACAGGCATTTCTTTCATCTGCTGGTGTGCCCCTATTGGCAAGGTCTGTCTAAAGTCACCAGCTAAAAGTACCACCATCCCGTTGCTCCTAATATCTTTCATAGTGCGATCAGTGCTTCGATTGCTCTTTTATGAGACATTGTACATTCATCCCAAACTAACAGTCATACACTCTTGCAACATTCGTCCACGCTTACTGTGTTTGCTAATGTTACAAAACTGGCATTTCCTCATAAGATAAGTTCAAAGGCAATTTAAGAACTGAGTGCGCCATTGAGCACCGTAGCAGCTATTCCAGAGGAAGCTAAAGCAACAGCAATTTTTGTATCTTTCCTGACTTGTGCTTATAGTAAACTTAAAATGAAGGTTTTGCCAGTGCCTCCGGTAGCATCCAAAAGAACAAACCACGCTCGTCACTTTCAGTTTTTTGAATAACTTTATAAAAGGTCCTGTGTTCAAAACTGGAACCGAATCCATTATTTGGCATTTTAATGAATCAGCATCGTGATCTAGTTCTCGCATTAAATCACTACTTCCCCCATTCTTTGTGTGCTTATCCCAAAATCATATAAATTTTTTCCTGTAATAGCTATCACTTGTTGTAAATTAAATTATTACAGACCGCATTAAAAAATTATATTTGGCCGCAGGCTCCCTTGGTGACTATCGACAGCAATCAATCAGCAGTGGCGACCGACCATTGGCATGGTGTGTGTGTGTGTAGTTTTAAGCACGAACATTTTCAATTTGAGTATTTCGCAGAAGGGTGGTTTCTGTTTTTGTTATTGTTATATATATGCTACTGCATGCGTAGAACCACACACACACAGACACCATGTCAGTAGTCGCCACTGCTGGTTGATTGTTGCCTATGGTCTCTACTGATGGAAATTTTTAAACGAAAATTAGCTCCATTCTTCTGTGAATTGCTCAGCTTTAGGACAATGCAAAAGGATGGTTAATAGCTCAAATGGATTAAGGACAAATTACTAAAAAGCATTTTTTTTAGTTTTCCAATCCGATAAGCCATTAGTGAGCCAGGACTGTGTGGAGATGTGGAGATGAAAAAATGTTGCCCCATTTCCCCTCCCTAGGACCCCTAAGTACATCTCCAGTATTAAATCTATTTCTCTACAAAATTTCATCAAAATCGGTTCATTGGTTTAGACTTGAAAGGGCATCAGACAGACAGAGCTACTTTCGCATTTATAATATTAGTAAGGATTGATGCATATTATCCATGCCTAGAAGAATACAAGCAGTTCTCAAAGGAAGCCATACGAAATACTGAACAAGATCAGTTGTTTATTGTTGTCTATTATTGTTTTTCTTAAATTAAGATAAGTTAACAACTGAATTACGATCTGTATTGTGGCAATATTGTAAAAAAAGGAAGTATATGTCCAAAAAATATAAATGCTTAGAATTCCTTCCAATGGGCTATCGGGAAAGAGGAATAATAAGGAATAAGAAAAGAAGAGTTCACTCGTGATCTAGGAGTACTAAAGGAAAGACGTGTTTTTTTAAATGAAATAAGTTTGTGATTTTTTAATTGTTTTTGTTCTTGAGTACTACAGTATGTTGTTTTTTAATGAATTATAATATTAGTTTATAATGTTTTCAAGTCATCTTTATAAATAAAGCAGTTATGATCAAACTTATATCATCAAATAATTGAGTCACTGTACAAGTTTATATTCGAACAAGTAAGTGTGATTTCAGCTCTTTGCCGATCGGATTTGAGTGGTTGCGAGCATGTCTGTACATTTTTTGGACAAATAAATTCCCCTTTTCTTCAGATAGGTAAATCCCCAGCTAGAATCCCAACACCCCACAAATTAATCCATATATTTAATTACAGCACATCATTGGAAGCCATTTCCCCTTCAGTCTTATTTCAAAAATGTTGATTGTATCAGCCGTTTTTCGAGTGCCTAGTAGCAACCGTATACAAAATGAAGCAAGACCCAATTAGCATTATTTATTTCAAAGAGGAAATCGTTATAATTTTCGAACGACGTGTCGGCGGGCGTTTCACTTCATTAATTTCAGATCGAACAGAGGAACTGACAAGCAAGTGGGTAGCACTCGTCATTTTGAGTTCATCCCCAGCGACACCCTCCAGTAAATTTCAAGTAAATTCCTTAAATTTGCTTAAAATCACGTATCCAGAGTTCAGTGGATTTTCCAGTGCGTCCGCCCACATCGTGTGCCGTCAAACTGAAGCAATTTATTTATCTGTCAATAAGAACGGGGGAACGTACGCACTTGACAACTGAAGCCATCAACCTTAATTAGCATTCAACAAATTAGTAACTGCACTCTCCACGCATCAAGACGATTAATTCCCATGGGGGGTGTAAATCATTCGGCTGACACATAAATTGCATTATAATTGTGACAGGCATTTCTCTGAGTGTTCTCTGCCTCAAAAGACGGGCACAGACACAAAGAGCACGAAGTTAACTTCCTGCTGTCGCGGATATTGCCACATGGTGAGTTCGTCTTTGTCGTAAATGATTCTGATGTTGTTATCAGGCCGCCCATCAGAGGGAGCCAAGAGTTAACGTACAAGTCACTTGGTGTCTGCTGTGCCCCATAAATCATGTCAGTCAACCGAGTGACTGAGTGTCGGCATGAATTAGCTTCCACTCAAAGTAAACATGCATCGTGCGTATGCGTATCACTCGCTCATGATCCTCGGCTAATTTTATTTAACGCTTCACAAGAGACCGCCAGTACTACCGCTGCAGCCGCGCCGCCGCTGCCGAATGAGGCATAAGCATCCATCCATTCACCCGTCCCTGAAGCCATCCATCCATGCATAGTTGTGTCTACAACAGCATTATTGGATGCAATGAGTGTGTTCTTATGATGCTGCGATGCTGGTGCTCTCCGACGAAAAGAATCACCCCCTGTCAAAATGTTTATGTATTCATTTAATCTCGCGGATGCATTACAAACGGAAAACACAAAAATAAATGGAAATTAAGTAGCTGGGTGTCATGGAGCGACGAAATGATCATTCAGTCATTCCTTAGTTGAAAAATTCCCGACTCAACAGCAGCGCAAGAATGGAGAAGGCACTCCCTGCACGGAGTGAGAAGTCAGAGGGGGTCAGTTGATTGAAATTTGAAAGTGCGTTGATTCATGAAAATATGTGCGGACATGTGACAAACTCGCAATTGGACAGTTCTCAATTTTTGGGAATGTGAGGCGATGTTTCGTTAGTCAGCAAAACTAATTTAAGTCAGCCAGGTTGCAAGTTACAGCATTTCCTGCCTCCATTCAATTAGAAGAACTTAAGTATTTCGCTTGTAATTGAACCATGACATGGTAGTTCCATCAAATTGTACTCATTTCTTGAATTAATCTCATTACCTCCAGGCCGCTTGCCCATCGCGAGATTGCCTTTCGTTAATCTAACATCACATCATTACTCAGAAGAAACAGGGTGGGCCCCCTCCGACGTCATCGGAGCTAAGAGTATCTTCTGTTTCTGCGTGCCTCCGATTTCACACCACTATGCAACTAGCGCATTATCATCGTCGAGCTCTCCTCCTTCAGTTCAGCTCAAACCCGTCCGAGGTGAAATGACTTTAATCTGTGAAATGAAATTGCTTTTGGTCTGCTTAGTGTGACACCTTCCTGAGATGTAATTTATGATCTTAATTGCGGCATACGTTGTCTTACGTGCATCCCACTTAAGTGGCAGCGGTGTGGAAAACCCATTGTTCCGGTTTTATGCGGCAAACCAGCGGCTGCCACAGCTTCGGTCATTTCGGTCGGTCGGATGTAGTGTTGTCTGGAAATTATTAATTTTTTCCTCAACTATTTTCCTTGTCAGGTTAGTGAAACAAATTACTTCATTGTTATCACCATCGGTCTGATTTATGGTTACTCACAATCCCTATGCAGCTCGGTTGAAGCGAACGACCATTTCCATGATGCGGCTTCGGCTCGGTCTATGCTCTCGAGAGCTGGGAAATTAGCAGTGATTAATAATTTTAAATTGTCTGTCTATTAAAACATTTCCGGTTATTAATTATGATGATTAATCTTCGTGGAGAACACTTTGTGGATTCATTATATGACTTGCTGATACGAGTTGATGAATAATGCAAACGATCTTTGAGAGTTATTTGAGAGAAATGCTTGTGCATTAGTTTTGACGCTTATAGAATACCTTCGGGGCAAATGAAAGAGTTTACACCACTCTTAAGAGGTGTTTCAAATTTACACCACACTTATGAGTGAAGATGTATTATTCAAGCTTACATAATTAAGCAAGTAAACGGGTAGACACTAGACAGGTCACATTTCACTTAGGCCGACATAGAGCCGTTGTAAGGGAGAGGATTTCGTGTGTCATTTCATAGTACTGTGTTTATCTTCTCTAAATAAATAAATCAAATTATTCTCATGAGGCAAGTGGGTAAAATCACCAGCTAGAACCCTCGATACATATTACTATGAATAGTTGAATATTTACAAGCGGGGTTTGTTATATTGTCAACTACATACATTATGTTAAGTAAAATGAGATGTCGTCCAATTGGTATACAGTAGATATAGTGAACAAATACAAACGAGACCTGTTTACTGTAGCGAGATTTTTCATTGTAACGGGCGTGGACTTCCTGAAGAAGATTTCATCCCGTAAGTTTCCACCAACAATTCATCAAATATAGAATTCATTTAAGTACTTATAATTTTTCTTTGCAGTTACTAAAAAAACAAGCCAATGTTTATAAAACAAATTATCCGTAAAAAATTAACATACAATCAAAAATAATAAGTTACATGTACTTCAAAAAGAAAAATACAACAGCTGTGCTAAAATAGTAAGGACCGTTTGCTGATACTCAACTTAGCGATTTAATTTTCACTTAACAAATTAAGAAGGTCTTATCGGTTTGTACCAATCGAAAATTAGATCCTAATGTCGGCTTAGAATAACTTAAACTTTGTCGAAGAAATAGTGGATCATAAGATTTTAAGTTTCATTTTAATACAGACAGTGACATGAAATCGATAAGAAATTTGTGAATAAAATTGACTTCACAATTATAATATAGAGTACGAATTATTTGAAGATAATGTGGAATTGATAGATATTTTAACAAAATTAGTACAGTATACATCGGTTATAAGAAGGTTGTATATAAGAAAGAAACGCTTATGAGACAAGCAAGCCAATACACCACACACTGTTTAGAACAACTCTATACAAAAAAGAACGTGTATAAGAAAAGCGCTTATAAAAAAAACTGATATAAGAAATGTTTTCCCCTGAACCAAAGTCTGTGTATGTATCAAAAAAAATGTTTATAAAACATGAGTTTAACATGAGTCTCCTCGCGAGCATTATGAATGAGCTCCATCCATATGGCAGTAATGTTTCATGGGGGATACAACGACGACTTTATCAGAGCGAGAGAGAATTTGTCAGAAACAATTATGGGCATGGCCGAATACAAAATATGCCTGAAACACAGTACCTTCACAACCTGGACTCAGCCTTGTCATCTCTGATAATGATGTGCGTTCATTTTACGTTTTACGTATATTTTACGTTACGATCCTCTGATTTCTTTTTGGTTTTAACTTAAACCACTGTCTGGCATTACATACAGTACCTCACAAAAATTGAGCGTGCACCCTTTTCAATGGGAAGGACTCTTTTAAAAATAAAAATTTAAATTCAGTTTAGATTATTATCAATTTCATATTAATAATAGAAGAAACAAACAAAAAATAATGAATTCATTCTTAAAATAAAAAAAAACAAACAAAATTAACTACATTTAATCACACAAAATTGAGCGAACACAGTAAAAAAACGTTTAAAAAACAAAAACGGACTTAAAAATTTCAGATACATATTTTTTGAATTTTGTTAATATTTTGTATGACCACCTTTAGCGCCTGCAAGCGTCGTGGTATAGAATCTTCCAATTTCTTTGTAAAAGAAGGGGGGATACTGTTCCATGCCGCCTCAGTTCTATTTTTTAGCTCGGCTTTCTTAGAAGAATTCGGTTTTTTTAATTTGGTTTTAATCTCCTGCCACAAATTCTCAATATGATTCAAATCCGGTGATTGTGGAGGAGTTCTGAGTTGTTTTGGAGCATGATAGATTAACCACTCCCTAACTACATGTGAGGTATGCTTCGGATCATTGTCCTGTTGGAACCAAAAATTCGTGGGCAAACCTAGTTTCCTCGCAGAGGCGATCTTTTTTCTTTTTAAAATGTTTAAGTACATAATTTTGTCCATAGTTGTGTCAATAAATTCAAAATTGCCAGCGCCACTAGCTGCCATTGAACCCCCCACAACCATTATACTACAGCCTCCTCCTTGTTTTACTGTTGGGCACATATTTTTTGTTTTCAGCGGCGTGTTAGGCTCACGCCACACAATTTGCCTACCATCTGAGCCAAATAAGTTTATTTTTGTCTTAAACATGACAGTTTCTCAAAATTCTGGAGGGAAGTGTCAAGAGAGTAAATAATTGATATTAGTGTATTCAGATTATTGTTCGGCAATACTTCAGACTTCAGCCTTTCGTGTATTGGAGGTAATTCGCCCACTCGCAGTTTTTGATTGCACACACGCATTTGAATGCAAGCACTTCGTGTTCAATCTCAATCACTATTTTCCACAAATAGTTCAGAAACCCACTCAATCCATGGCTTACTGCACCTCATTTAAATATTGAATATAAAAACGAAATCTTCTTAAGCGAAGTTTATGTCCGATCCTACACATAGCTTAACCACACTGAAATTTTATATGAATTAAAAATACAAATAAATAAATAAATATGAAATACAATGTTTTCTTAATAAAAAGTATTTTTTTCTTATATCATTTCATCGGATATAAGCACATTTGTTTCTTATATACGTTTATTGGGTATAAGAAAAAAAGGATATAAGAAAGAGTTTATTGGCATTTTTGAATTTACTTATATCCTATATATATATGTACTGTGTTTTTTGAGGAGCTTTCATTACAAACGTTTTCGGTTAACCAAAGACATAACTATGATTGTTTTACAGCAAATTTTCAAATTGATAATATTCTTTCAACCGGTACGGGTTTCCTTATTAATTTCCTAATGTAAATTTTCAATGAACATGTGTACATTTTCAAGAAATAATTCGACTACACCCATCAATCAACTATTGTCGCATTGATGTTTTTTTTTTTGTGATAAGTACATATTTACAAAGGATTGCATTTCGTAGGAATGTAAGTTTCGAGTGAACCGAGGATCCGACACAGCTATGGCAAATGCCAAGAAATATTTCTTTTGAATAGCCTCGTTTCCATTGGCGCCATCTCTTACACGCTATCTACTTACAAAAATAATGAATATAACATTTCAACTCGAAGTGAA
This sequence comes from Eristalis intricaria, assembly GCA_964034865.1. Classification (NCBI taxonomy): domain Eukaryota; kingdom Metazoa; phylum Arthropoda; class Insecta; order Diptera; family Syrphidae; genus Eristalis; species Eristalis intricaria. The sequence goes on from OZ035877.1 coordinate 14,233,771, forward strand.
GTTAATTGCATTTAAAGATAATGGTTTCTTAGCAAAGTCCAACTAAAATATTTACGAGCAACGCAGAATAGACTAAGTTGTACTTAAGATTTAAGTGTAACTTGGCTATGAAGTAGATTTATCTGTAGTATCAGCTAACGGCCCTTAGACATCTTCGATTGCCTTTTCCTTGGATTTATGTCCATTAATATCGCAAAAAGTTTTTGAGACTGATATACTGGTGGAAAACATTCATGGTCATCGTACGGGACACAGATTACAATGTGTCTGCTGACCGGGAGCGTGGACTATTTCTTCGACTAGTTTTTTTCAATTTCCATCAAACTCAATTTGAGTTTAAACATGAATTATTTTATTATAGCGTAAAACGTTACATTTACAATAACTGAGCACAGCTTGCACAGAGATATGATTAATTACAATCTTACTACTGAAAACACATAGAATTATTTTTTAAATTATATGTTTCTTGATGTAAGTCTTATATTGAAGATTGTTTCCATTTTAATTGATTTTTTCTAAAACCTGCCATTGATTCAAACGGGCGAGATGAACTCCCCTCAAATAGTGAAAACTATTACAAATTCTTGGTTTTTCCTTTTTTTTTTTTCAATTCTGATGCATTTTTTTAAATCCTTGATCGAATGTGATCAATCCCAATTCGACACGTACCGTTCTCGAGGTGTAACTTTTGTTCTGCTATTTGGTCATTCTGCCCCGTAGCATAGTAGATTGGTGTGTCTACTACTACCCTTAAGTTGCCTTGTTATCTTCTTCTTCTTCTGGTGGCGCTACAGTTCGGGGTGGACCTGAGCCTCAACCAGTAAGCCTCTCCAGCCGGCACGATCTTTAGCCAGCTGTCTCCAACTGCGCACACCAAGTCGATTGTGGACCTTCTCCACCTGGTTGCGCCATCGGTTCCGTGGGCGTCCTCTATTGCGTTGTCCCAATGGTTGGGAATCGAAGACTTTTCGGGCTGGAGCAGTGTTGTCCGTGCGCTGTACATGGCCCATCCATCTTAGGCGTTGAATCCGTAGAAGCTCATGCCGCTGTACACTTCGTGGTTGAATCTTCTTCTCCAATAACCATCAACGCAGACAGGACCAAAAATTGAACGCAGAACTTTTCTCTCGAAAAGACCAAGTGTTTCTTCGTCCGCTTTTGAGATTGTCCATGCCTCCGCACCATAGAGCAGGACAGGGTTGATCAAGGGGTATTATAATGTTGGCTTGGCCTTTCAAGAGATAATTGCCTCTTTAGCCCATAGAAACAGCGATTGGCAAGAGTAATTCTGCGTTTAATCTCGGTACTGGTGTTGTTCGTACTGTTCACTTGCGAGCCGAGGTAGACGAAGTCCTTCACTACCTCGAAGTTATTATTTATTAGTTTTGGCCAAGTCGTCGATGTTGTGCGTCCTTTTTCGATGACAATATATATTTCGTTTTGCCCTCATATATACTATACCCATTTTGGCCGCCTCCGCATCAATACTAGCAAACGCTTCATTGATGGCTCGCTGTGTTCGACCAATCACGTCAATGTCATCCGCGTATGCTAGCAGTTGAAAGGACTTTTGGAAGATCGTGCCTCTTGTGTTAGCGTGTGAGTTCTGCACGATCTTTTCAAGAATAATGTTCAAAACGTCACATGACAGCGCGTCGCCTTGTCTAAAACCATTTTTGGAAATTGAAGGTATCGGTGAGTTCGTTACCGACCTTGATGGAGCAGCGAGAATTCTCCATCGTCATCCTGCACAACCTGACGAGTTTGGCAGGAATGTCAAAACTAGACATGGCGTTGTATAGCGCGTCCCTATGCATGCTGTCATATGCGGTCTAGGTGGTGGGTGTCGATCTGCATTTCTTGGGTTTTTTTCCAGGATCTGCCGTAATGTGAAGATTTGGTCGATGGTGGACTTCCCCGGCCTGAAACCGCACTGATAAAGACCTATCAGGTTGTTGACGAATGGTTTCAGGCGATCACACAAAACGACAGAGAGGCGATGTTGAGGAGACTTATCCCTCGGTAGTTGGCGCAGTTGATGGGGTCTACTTTCTTGTGCATCGGGCAAACGATACTGAGGTTCTGCACTCGTCGGGCATGCTTTCCTCCGACCATATCTTACAGATGAGAGCTGCCTTAAACAGTTCCTTTTGTTGCTGGCCTTGGTTATAATAATAATAAATATGTAGTATGATTGTTATTTCTGTTTGTTCTGTATATCTCCCAAATGATTGAAACAAAGTCATTTTAAAACTCAAAGTATAGGAAATGCATGAAATAAATTTTTGTCTATCGCATTACATAAAGCAATTCAACTGAAATGAAGTTCAGATTTCACTGTGAAACCGGACGAGTTAAGCCGAAAATTTGAACTTTGTTTAATGTTCAACTATATTTAATCCTCGTCTCACCTTAGTCTTATTTTCTTTTTCAAAAACCATATATTCACCCCGTTACAGAAGGCGTTTTAGTAAAATGACACAAGGCGTTTTGAGAGTCGAGTACGCTCTTCGTTTAAGTATTGGTATTACGAATCTATATCGTGTCGAGCTCAAATACGTTCCATATGAGATTAGATCCCTCTTTGACGACGTTAAGCGATTTTCGTAATCGAGGTGATTGAAAACATCCCAAATTTTCTGACTTCATTACAATCTTCATAGACACGTGAAAATCACTCGGATCATACTGAAGTGTTTGTAAGCACAGGTATTTTGGTCTTCGAAATGTAGAGAAAAATGTATACAGACTCAGAGAAAACTGCATTTGATGTACATTTACAAGAGCAAAGTACCTGTGAATACAGACACATCAATATGATACGAGTGATTTTCACGTATCTATACACTGTTTTATCGCGTCTTATGCCCAGTTATGCCCAGCGTATGGGATTTCAGTTTTTCGTATAATTCTACAGAAGAGGGTAGACGTAAAATGGAGGATTGCAATGTTTCAAAAATTTCAATTTTTAGTATGATTTCTGAAAAAGAAAATAAGATAAAAAATATCTCTTGTGAGGTTTACTAATTTTAATATTACCGGTTCATCTGCAGCAAATGTAAGTAATTCAAAATATTAATAAATTCACACCAACTTGAGGAATCGTTTTTTTTCGAAGAGGTAAGGTTTCTCTCTGAATGCAAGGTAAGCGTGTAATTTTCGAGGAATTTTTAATTCTTAAATAATAGAAAATCTACTTATGTATGTATTTAAGTTCTGCATCATACATTTTATCTTTGTTAAGGGTTATTAAATGAAATAAAAGTATTTGTTACCTATGATTCTTTTTCTATATTTTGATTAACACTTAAAATATTCAGTCAACAATTTGTTAGGTATGCTATTTATATAAGTTACTATTTATATAAGTTACTTACTTAGTTTCATGAGAAATGAGGCGTAACTAATTAAATTTCTTGTGGGTCGCAGTGGCGTAGTGGTTGAGTGCGTCGACTCCTACGCACAGGGTGCCAGGTTCGATACCCGAATTTACCACCTTTCATATTTCACGGCTCTACCTCTTTCGAGTCACGGACAATGCTCAAGGAGTATTTCTGTCTAGTCTAGAAAAAGCTTCTCAACTACGCCGTTCGGAGTCGGCATTAAACAGAAGGTCTCTTCCACTCGTGAGAGAACAATAGCACGCACAACACGAATGGTTGCTGAGAAGCTAGGCCCTGGCCTTCTCCGGGCTGTAGCGCCACCCATATTATTATTATTATTATTATTATAACTAATTAAAGATCTTTACTATACATAAAACAGTGATGCTATGATAAAGTAGAAGGTTAATTTATTCTATTAATGGTATTCATTTTCCTTGTTTATTCCTCCTGTTTTCTTTTGCTTTTACACGCGATATGGCTTAAAACCGTTGTTAGATATACAATAGTTGTCGTTAACACAAAAAAGTCACTCGTGATGGTGACTTTATTTATACGCGTAAACGAGTAAAGAGACTCAAATAATAATGCAAAAAAAAGTGCTTTAACTACTTTATTAATCATAAGTAAATACAAACTAAAGAATATTGGAAAAGCATAATTAAAGTGAGAAACTAAATAGTTTGAACATTAGGTGTCAGTTACGGTTTACGCTCTCAGTGCAAAATGTCGAACTTTAGTGAGCAAGGGAGAAAACTAAGTTTGTCTTAGAAATCAGTCAATATCCATGGCTGTGCTTCCCCTTCTACCTCAAATACCATCAAATTGTGCGCAAAAAATTGCGCGGTGCGAAACGATCCATCAAATTGTAACGAATCCTTCTCTGAGTTGAGAGCTGAAATCAACCAAATGTACCACAACCTCCCAAAGCGACTCTTGGCGCTTGAAAAGGATTTCACGTATAAAGTAGCAACACCGGAGAAAGAGATGAGTGACAGACACAGTTCGAAGAATCACTCTTTCTTCACTTGCAAAAGTAGACCTTTCTGTCTAAACTTTGAATGATCTTTACCCACGAAATGCCCGTCGTTTATTCTATTGCAAACACCTTCCAAGTAATTCGAACCGTCAATTCTTTCTTCGGATCTACGCAGAGCTGTATGCAAAATTATCGAATAACATTTTTTTCTTACAGGTCGTCTCAAGGTGATTGGGATGGGATCGACGTCCCACGCTATGATTGCAATATATCGTTCGTAGAAGAATAGGACGTTTCAGTTCTGCCGAATCCCATTGAGCTGTATGTATATCACCGAATCGCATTTGTCATCGTCCCATTAACGGATATATGATATCTTGCTTTTTTCACAACATAATACGTCTTTCAGTGATGGAACCCACAGATTCCATTGGGAGTTACTATTTCGAGATTGTAAAGTAATGTTCTTTCTTTGACTTTTAATTTTACAATTTCACTGATTCCTCTTTCATTTAGTACTAATTAAATAAGAAAACAGCTCTCAAAATTTCAATCAAATCCGTCGTTAGGAAAAAAATTTATTGATGAAAAACAAGAAAAGCTGAAATGATTTCTACAGTTTTGCTAGCAACTGTACAATACCCACAATTAGGAAAATGTAATAAATCACAGACTTTATTCGGGACATGCAGTGGTCTTTATTTCCGCCTGATTTTCCTTCTTGTGCACTTCAGATGCGTATAACAATCCCAACGAATGCAGCTTATGAACCCGTGAATTTACGGAGCTCTCCAAGCGCATCAGCGGCTGTCTGCAACCGCTCCGCTAATTACGAGGACGTCAAACCCAATACACAGATATGCAGATAATCTCCATTTCTCACTGGGAGGTCCAGATGACGGAATTCGTCATAGCCCTTTTCAGATTTAATGAGACACCTCCAGGGTACACATTGTGGGTGTTCGCTGCACTCAACCACCACCGTGCCAGCTATCATTCACTCTATGATCGATCGTTGCGCTCCCGGTAGAGAAGTGAATTAATTCTTGTCACGATACACCGAACTCACACATATAAACATTCAACCGTGTCATTTCACGGCAAATTTATTCCCTGTGCATTCGGGATCTTAACCGAGCGAACTCTGTCAAACTTCTCAAGGAGGATGTGGCACAAGTAGCCCGGACCCGGAGATACTTCGAAGGCGGAACATGTCTGTTCCCGGGCCAAAAGACAGACAAATGATCTTGTTATACCGATCGTAATCTGCGCCGTCTGCCTGTGTGCCCCTCAGTCTATGGTAGCACTTTGCTAGTAATTCGCAAGAGAACGACACGAAATGTATCTCATAAATTTGCGCTTCTCGACTGTAGAAAATGTGACAACATAACGAATAAAGTGGAGATTGTGTGTGCTTTGTGGCAGCAGGTCGACGGTGTTTCTTTGTTGATCAGCTGGTGGAACAAACTGATGGACTCTCGTCGCTTCAAGATTGGAGTGCAGCGCTGCGCTCCAATGGTAGCGTGTTCCTTCGTCCGCCAACTGCACCGATGTTCACTGGAATAGATTTGTATGCAAATGCGGGATAAATGTTTGCTGTGTGTACGAGTACCTTGGGTTGTGCATTTTAAGCGAATTCGAAATTCCTTGGTGGTCGTGATAGGTGGAAGGAATTCGTGTTCGCCGTGCTTCAGCTACAACGGTTTGTCTTTTGGGAAGTGTTAACAAGGTGTTAGGGTTAAGCTTAGATCAAAATTAATTCAACCACACAGTCCGTCAATGTAACGTAATTGCTGGTTTTGTTTACGTTTCCTGCATGCGGAAGCATGTTATCGAATATAATGCATTAGAGACAAAAAATAAATGATGGAAACATAAATGTATCTAACTACAGGCTTTAATATCCATCGGGGACCATTTAAAATTGATAAGAGTAGATTAACCTACTCTGAAAAGTACAATTGTTTGATTATTTGTTCCTTTATTCACAAGAAAACTGACATAATAAGTATCGATGAGGTTATCGATGTGTTACACAGTCCGAAGGCCCTGGACCTGGCTAACGCCACTAGCGCTCGTGTTCCACGGGCTATTAGTCTCTTGCGAATGGAGGGACCAAAAGTTTTATGGTGACTACAAACGTTGGAGAAAATGTTAAAGGAGCTTCTTCTTGAACATTGTCAGAAAATCGGAAAAAATAAAACAGCGTAAGAGTTGACACACCTGTCTGGCCATAATATCGAGGATATATAACTAGCATGAAGCATTCGAGGAAAACAATTAGAATTTTTCTCATTCCTTAATACCTATGATATTGATGTAGCATTAATTTCAGAAACTTGGCTAAATTATAATGATCGTTTATCAAACTCTGTGTATAAATGTTATCGTTTCGACAGGGAAGAGAGAATTGGTGGCGGTGTTGCCATAGTTGTGAAACGTCTAATACAACATAAAGTACTTCCAATCATAAGTACGCAAATAAATTGAAACTATTGGTATTGAAGTTTCCAGGTGGGAGGAATTCGCCTCAAAATCGAATTGATCTCCGAAGTGATTTTTTGAGATTGATAAACACAAATGATATCCATCTAATAAGTGGTGAATTCAACTGCAGGCATAGACGTTGGGGTTGTCTTAGAGCTAACTAACTCAATTCCGATCATTTACCTGTAATATGTAGTACTATTCTTTCCCCAGTGCAATGTTCATCTTCTGTCTATGATGTGAAAAATGCTAACTGGAACTTATTTAAGAGTTTAATACGTTCGAAGCTAGATAACTGCTAAGTTCAAAAGAAAAGCCAAACCCATATAGATCAAAACGTGAGTACGTTTACAAATGCTATTCTGGAAGGCTTTGAGCAGTCTAAGAGAACGAGAGTGCCTAAGAGAACGAATTCAAGACAGGCATCTAATGTGCTACCACACTTCATTCTTCAATTTATTAAGCTGAGAAACATCTGCAGATCCAGATGGAGACGAACAAGGAATGATGTCTACCTCATCTTATTTAAAAAAAAATGAACTCTTTAGTTAAATATGCTATTGGAAACTTCAGGAATCAATCATGGAACGATTAACTCCAAAATTTAGAGAACGGCAGTCAACCATTTTGGAATTTGGTGAAGGTAATAAAGAAAAAACATATTCCTCCACTGAAGGTAGATAACTCTGTGATACTCCCTTCTTTCTTCTCTCTTCTTGGTTCTGAAAAAACCAATGCGTGTTAGAAATGTCCTAAATTTGCCACATTTTGCTCTCACAAAGTTGACAGACCTGTTTAATTGTTGTCTTACTTCGGGATATTTTCCAAGCCAATGGAAAACTGCCAAGGTAATTCCAATCTTGAAGCCTGGCAAGGACTCTAATCTAGTCGTAAGTTACAGACCAATCAGTCTCCTCAGTACTCTTAGTATGTGCCTTGAAAAGATCATAAGAAATATAGTTGTGTCTTTCATTGAGAGTAATTCTATTATACCCTCTGAGCAATTCGGTTTTAGATCTTTACACTCCAGTTTTATATAACATTTATATATCCGATTTCCCTAACTTGACAAACTGTAGTATCGCCCTTTTCGCTAACGATATTTGCATTTATTCATCAGATGTAATTGGTTTCAACGTTGAAACTAATCTACAATCTAGTTTAAATGCGATCTAAACATATTGCATTAACTGGAAAATTAAAATTAATATATAATTATATATAAATAAATCTAAGACACAAGCTATCTTTTTTACTCGTAAAAGAAAAGCTTGTTTACTTCCTAGCAACAGACTTATTGTCAATGGAATTGCGGTGGAATGGAAACCGAATGTAAAATATCTTGGTATTTATTTAGACAAGCGCTTAACATTCAATCCTCATGTGCAAGAAACAATTAAGAAGGTTAACACAACTACGCGAATACTGTATCCATTTATATGTAGACGATCAAAACTCAATGTTGCGAACAAACTACTCATTTTCAAAGCTATTTTTCAATCTATTATATCTTATGGGTCTCCTGTCTGGGGTAAATGTGCGAACGTTCACTTAGGCAAGCTGCAGATAGCTAAAAAAACTGCTTCAGATGATTCTGAATTTTCCATGGTTTTTTCTAACAAAAGAATTACATGAAATGGCCAACATTGAAATGGTAGCACATAGGATTGAAAAAATTCTGTTAAAATACAATATTTCGTGTTTATCTTCTGACAATGTCTATATCTCTAATTTGGCTTCATAATTTGTGTATATTTATTGTATTTATTTATCTATTTATTTTTTTATTATTATAATTTTTTTTATTTATTTATTTATCTATCTATTTATTTATTTATTTATTTAATCACTTATTTATTTATTTATTTAATCACTTATTTATTTATGTATTTGTTTAATTTATTTATTTATTTATTATTTATTGTAATAGCTACACACATCACTTCAATACCATTCAATAATAGAACCATTGTTTCATGACTGAGTTTCGCAACTACATCTCTATTCCCTCCAACCTTATATGTATTTCTTTCTCCTTTTTTTTCTCTCGTTTTAATCATCCTTCTTAGTGGCTTTTCCTTCTAAATTTGAAAAATTATGTGATATTATTTTCATAATTATATTTGTATTATAGTAGTAAGGTACTTTTACCATATCTCTGTAATTCAAAATTTTAAAATTGTATGTGTTGTAGATTTTATGCCACAATAAAAGAAGTGTTTAGTGTGTTAAAAAAATAGCCTCTGTTTGAGACACAAGGGCTTAGGTAAAACTACATGTGTCTTCATAACTTCATAACATTTATAGTGGTGTGAGTGGTTCTTGATCATAAGCTTATATCGGAAGTTGGTAAGTGCTTTAATCTGAATTTGGAGCGCCTAATTATGGGGAGGCTATTTTATTGCGTGAATCCTAGAACACTATACATCTTTTAACTTAATAGGCATTTGACCTGTGCAACAATGCAACAGAGAACCCCCTATCCAAGGCATGAGGGACCTCGAATCGATCTCTATAAAGTGGATTAATGAAAGTGTTGAGTGGGTTTTTACAATTAAATCTTTTTCTTGTATTGGTATTATGCACAAACACAGCTATGTTATCTACTGACACGGGACTGAACATGTGACTATTTTCAGTTACTATTACATAAATTCACGCAAGATTGACCTCTAAATTCTATCAAGGACTTGTGTATATGTATTAACCATTCACGTGGTGGAAACACATATTTCCAATAATCAATAACATGTAACACGATCAACATGACAAACGTTCATGTTGAAAAATCCCATATACTTTGATTTCAGAATTTATTGAAATAGGTTAAGATCATCCTGTATCCTAAACATAAGAAATCTGCCAATAGCCCGGAATGTAATTGACGGAGATAGCCATAACTTACTGCGTTGAGACAGACTAAATCTTTTATTCTTAAGCATTCTGACCTTCAGTTTTGACAACCATTCTACGATCGTTAGATTTTTAAGGCCGAATTGCAAAGGCGCGTTGGCGCGTTCAGTCTTTGATAGGCTTTGCTACGCGTTTTATCGAGCTTACGAGAATCTTGCGTCAGAAAGCGGCAGCCTCAGTTTTCCATATCTTTTTGCCAAAAATTCAAATTGTGGAATAAAATTTTAATAAATGTTTCACAAATGTCAAAAAGCACGAGTGACTGGATAGTAGCTTCACCTAGAAATTTATGCTCGCTCTTACGATATTACGGTCAGTGAAAATTCGACGCGCGACCGCCCCATTTCGACTTTAACATATGATTTAATTGTATCCTACTGAAAATGTCAAAGCCCGAACGCTTGAACGAGCCATTGCGGTATGGGTATTAAGCTTTAGTAAAAATAGCGGCAACTTTTGTGGGCGTGGCGTTGTGGGTATGTGTGCCGACCCCTAAGCAACTAAACTTCGCTTCCTGAGTTCGATTCCCGGCCCGTACGACCAAAAATAATGTTCACTGTCCCACACCCACCTCTTTCGAGTCAATGACAATGCTCAAAGATAACTGTCTAGAAAAAGCTTCTCAAACTTGGCCTTTAGGAGTCGGTATAAAACTGTAGGTCTCTTTCACTCGTGGGAGAATAATAGTACGCACAACACGAGAGGTACGCACAACACGAGAGGTTGCTCTAGAAGCTAGGCCTTGGCCCGCTAAGAGCTGTAGTGCCACCAACAGATCAACGAAACCACTGCACTACAGTGCAACTGCATATCGTAGGCTTGATTATAGAAGCATGTAAACATCTAAATTACAGAATGGGTTACTCTAATGTGGCGGAAGTCAATTGTACAACTCATGGCTTTGAACTTATCCAAAATAGCTTTTTGGAAACACTTATTTCACCTACTGCTTGGATGCTAAAATAGACAGGTACTGCTAATTTTTTACATTAAAATTTTGTACAGGTACTGCTATTCACTCACAAATGGACGGGATCTAGAGTTTTATGTTGACTCCGAACGGACAAGTTTGAGAAGCTTTCTCTAGAGAGTTATTTTTGAGCATTGCCAGTGACTAGAAAGAGCTGAGACCGTGAATGTTATTTTTGGTCATACGGGCCGGGAATCAAACCCAGGCAGCGAGATTAAGTTGCGTAGGGGTTGGTCCACATACCCACAATTCCATGGTCGCCATGGAGTTCCGATAACTGGTTTCGATTTCCCGTACGACAAACATTTTTTTTACATTTTACCATTTTTACCTACTCTATTCACAGACTGTTTCAAATAATACATGATATATATTATTTAAGGTAACATTTAAGTTCTAATATGTTAGTAGTAAGGTAATATAACCGAGTCTCTGTAAACAAGCATTGTATAAACAAAGTTCGTAAAATAGCTGCCACAATAAATAAACATAACTTAAGTAAGTCCCCTTAAAAAAATATAAAGTTTATGTTATGCAATATAACTCAAGTTCTTGAACGGCTCTATACGCTCAATTTCATAACAGGATTCAGAACATCTGCTACCATTTTTCTTTTTCGTCGGGTGCAACAATCCGGGGTGGGCCTAGGCTTCAATCAACAAGTCAAACCACCACCAAAACCAACCAAAAGTCTCCACTAAGGCAGGCATCCTCTGTTGTGTTGTCTCACAGCCCGTTTGTCGTTTGATCCGCATACGTCTGATTAGGCTATCCGCTTCGCTAGACGTTCATTTACTTGATTGCTGAATTGGATTTTTTTTCTAATGAACTTATGGTTTTCTTATATGTGAACAGGCTACAAAAATGTGATGAAAAGTTCAAATTCAAACCACACTATTGTCTCTGTGCTTTATTGATGGTCATTGCAAAAGATTTCTTTCTATTTCAACGGAAATGAGAACATAACAAGATTCGTGGATTGTTTTAAAAGTGCAAAAGAGTTAACTCCTGTTTTCAGTTGAAATTTTTTCGAAGTAGATTGGGAAAAAAACGTAGTGGAGTAGATTTAAAAATATTGTAAAGAGCGAATCGAATCTACTCCTTTTGGAGCAAAGTCCGAACTCCGAACACACGAACGTTCTTCAAAGTATTATAATAATAATAATATAGTGTTGGCCCAGAGAGGGCCAAGCTTATCAGCAACCATCCGTGTTGTGCGTGCTATTTTCGTCTCACGAGTGGAAGGGATATACAGTTTCTTACCGACTATGAACGGCCAAGCTTGAGAAGGTTTTCTAGACAGTTATTGCTCTTTGAGCATTGTCAGTGACTCGAAGGTGGCGGGACCGTTGAAATTATTATTTCTTTTTTTATTCTTACCGGTCGGAAATCAAGCCCACGCAGCGAACTTAAGTTGCGTAAGGATCAACGCACATTTCCACAACGCCACCGCCACCCACCTACAAAATTTTAGAGATCGTAACAAAGATGAATGAAATCGATGAGGCCGTTCTCAAGTTATTTATGGCTATTATTAATTTGAATTAGAATAGTATCCTACAATACTTTCCGGTGCTTAGAAGCGTGAACTGGTATAAGGACTTGGTCAGTAATGTAAGTCAAATAAAATAGTATATATTTTTATTCATAAAGTTGTATCTCAAAGGACTCGTAGAATCTTTTTCTCAGACTTGCTTAATTTGTTTCGATTAAAATTATAGAAAATGTATATATGTTTTCTATTCAAAATGATGCTCAACCTTCCTTGGCATCACTCTACCCGCGATTTACACTCTAAAGCTGGTGTTGAATTGATCTCTGTTAGGATACATGCACTTACCGAAAGACTTATGGGCAGATGCGATTTATCTGATAACCCACTCGTTAGTGAGCTTAATAATAACTATAACCGACAAGACTGATGTTTCTTTTTCATAAACATCTTAAGTACTTATTTATTTATTTATTTATTTATTTATTTATTTATTTATTTATTTATTTATTTATTTATTTATTTATTTATTTATTTATTTATTTATTTATTTATTTATTTATTTATTTATTTATTTATTTATTTATTTATTTATTTATTTATTTATTTATTTATTTATTTATTTATTTATTTATTTATTTATTTATTTATTTATTTATTTATTTATTTATTTATTTATTTATTTATTTATTTATTTATTTATTTATTTATTTATTTATTTATTTATTTATTTATTTATTTATTTATTTATTTATTTATTTATTTATTTATTTATTTATTTATTTATTTATTTATTTATTTATTTATTTATTTATTTATTTATTTATTTATTTATTTATTTATTTATTTATTTATTTATTTATTTATTTATTTATTTATTTATTTATTTATTTATTTATTTATTTATTTACTTATTTATTTATTTATTTATTTATTTATTTACTTATTTATTTATTTATTTATTTTTTTTTCTTTTTTTTTTTTTCTTCCTTAAATAAAGGGTTTTTGTTGTTCTTTCCCTTTGCTTAAAATAATTATGTAAAATGACACTTGTTTTGTTTTTTAGATGTATTACAGTAGAAAGATATAATATGACATTACTGTATATCAAATCTCTGAATTGTAAATTGTGCGGAGGCTCGCTTTGTAAACTTATGAACGAAATAAACATGATTTGATTTGATATATATGTTTTCCATTCACTCGGTGTAAATGAAATGCTTAACAACCAAAGTTATAACTGCCCATTGCAATGCTTTGTCCAAAACGTCGATGTGGTATGTCATTTCTTGTGGATAGCATATATGTACTTCGTCTTATCCCCATTCATCGCCTGACTAATTTTTGCCTCTTCCTTCTCAATGGCTCGCTGTATTCTGCTAACCTAATCAATAATATAAGGATATGTTACCAGTTGTACGGACTTTTGGAAGAACGTACCTCTATTGTTGGAGTTTTGCACAATATTCTGTAGGATGATCGTTGAAGAAGTCGCTGTGATTACGGATCGGTACCTACATGCTTTTCCGACATTGCAGATCACAGTGAGTTCTTTATTGATCCTGATGGAGCAGGATTGTCGTTTACCCGAAGGCAGTACACGTCGCTAATACTCGATTATAATTTGCATTTCATTAAATCTAAATATTTCATTACATCCGTAGCTATTTGATAAAATTGATTTGTACCATAGGGAATATAGGAATATTCGAACCAGACGTATATTATTAATTTGAATTAGAACAAAATCTTGCGAGACTTTCCGGTTCTTAGAAAAGTTAACTAGGGTAAGGACTTGGCCAGTAATGTAAGCGCAATAAAATAGTACATATTTTTACTCATAGAGCTGTATCTCAAAGGACTCGTAGAATTCTTTAATAGACTTGCTTAATTTGTTCCGATTAAAATCAAAGAAAATGTGTATATGTCTTTCATTCACTCCGTGTACGTCGCGTGTACGTCGTTGTTTAAACTAGTAAACATGCAAGCAAGAACGTAATTAGCAATTACTTCAATTTTAATGAATTCTCGTTTAATCTTTCAATCTGTGAATCGGGCGATAAGTCCAGTCTTAATTGAAGTATTCTATTGCTCAGACCCATCTGGAAGCAATCGCACTCGTAGTACATATAAAGTCACATCAATGTGTCAACATCTGTCATGGCAGCAATCTAAGATGTTAGTCATTACACACCCCAACTCTCAGCGGTTTTTTTTTTAATGACTAACGGCGCACATTAATTTCACTTCAAAGCTTATTAATAATAATTAACGACTTAGATTTCCCAAGTTACGAGTAAATAAAAATTAAAATTCCATGTAAATTTATTACCGTCATTCGGGTGAAATCAAGTTCTTAACGAAATGTCACCATCAAAACCAAACGCTTAGCACATAATAATTCTACTTGAATTATGCACAATTTAATTCATCGCAAGAATTATATTCGCAAGAAAAAAAAAGGAACGGAGCGAAAGACACTTATAATAACTTACAGTCAGCAGTCAGCACCCCTTTGTTAGAGCTGACAGATCATATGGGCCGATCACGTTGGCGTGCTCAAAACAGTAGTGGGTGGGTTTGGAAATGAGCCATTCATGAAACATTCATTTGCCATCCATCCGCTACTGAATAATAAGCCCCCGACGATCGTAAATTCCCCAACACATGTATGTACACTGACATAACATATTTGACAATAAATCGTCTTACTAAGACTACAAAGGCGACAACGAAATTACTAAGCCCCCCTGAAGAATTAATTAAATACACGCTATGCCGGGCAAATCTCGAAACACCGTGAAATTAGCTGTCGCGCCCGCACCATCTGAGTGATGACATTTGGGGTTCAGAGCTTTTTTTTGTTTTTGTTTTTCTTTTTGGGCGTCTGCTCGTTTTGAAATTAATTTCATTTAGGAATTCCAATGGCATGTATCCACCAGCAAACAATAAATAAGGATTATGAGACAGATCGGTGGAAGACAGAGTTCCCTGTTGTCGCGCATCTCTTGGAGCACATCAACGAAATCATTGAATTAAATTGTTATTTTGTCACCGACAGTTGAAGAATATTTATTGAACATGTGGTCTTCAATTTAAGTGGTGTTGAAATTGGAGGTTATGGGGGCAAAATTCCGCCAAATAAATGAAGTGGAGAGCAATCAATATACAGACACAGACATTGTATAGTTGTGACATTGTGATTTCGACACGTTTTAAATGCACGCTTCGGCTCTTAGGCACACCTTTGGGATGATAATTGGCTATATTCTGAAAGGACAACGTCTTATTCTGAAAGACGTTATTGAGAAACGTTTATTTTAAGAAGCTGTTAAATATATTTGTGAGAGTATACATACAGTGGAGATCTGTACCACTCACTAATTACTTTCAAGTATTTTTGTTTTTGAGCTATGAAATTCTACATACATTGATAAATAAAGACAGTTTCTGCTCATCTTACAAAAAATCGTTAAGTACGAGAAATGTCGTTAGCTAGGTAGGTTGGGTTAGTCAGGGGCGCCGCTTGTGAATTCACCAGCACACTTCGACCATTTTGGTCCATTGGGATACCCACAGTCAGACTAGACCACTGTTGCAGTGATAGTGCCGTTAATTTGATCCCGCCGGTAAATGGTGACTGAACCAGATGTGAAAAGCAAATAAAAGCGTATTTACTTTGCTTTCACTGCGATTCAAACCGGGGACCCCATTGCCAAGGGCACGAATTTAACACACTGCGCCAACTAGTCGTTTAGTTAGTTAGTATCGAACCGGAAGTCGATGCACTGTCACGGCGAATAAACAAAATGCGCACCATTAGAATTTTCCAACCAAACTTTTATATATGAGCGATTTCTTTCAAACCCGTTTGTTTTATTCTGAATCTATAGAAGTTACTGAATCTATCCCTGGGATAGTAGTTGTCTAGGTCTTCTTAAGCTTCTAATTTCAAGGACCTATATTAAGGCTTGTCCTGGTGCCTTCGAATGAAAAATTGTGATATACATATATGTCCTGTTTGTAAAGAGACAACAGTGAACTCCGTCGAACACCGTCGACAAGCTTGGATATGAAGTCTGAGGAGGCTTCCAGTACCACCTTAGTGGCCCAGGCCATAGTGTTTTTCTTCGTTTCGGAAAGTTTCTCCGGAATGATGTATTTTGGGCGTTTTCTGCGACGGAAGTTTTTTGTACTTATTGAGAGAATGCCCAATGGTCTTCGAGAGTTCGACAGTTCCGTTTAGTAGGCGCTTTTCAGGGCCTTTGAGCTACTAGGTGTAAAAAAAGCCGCTTCACTGGCCTCCGGCGCTCAAGGTATTTGACTCCTTTGGGCACTGGACTTTGGTATCTCATTAGGTGAGAGATCACAGATAGGGCCACCAGATGGCTCCGGCACACCGTTTCCACTCAAGCGCCCCCCCCCCCCCCCCCCCCACACACCACTCTCCATCACCAGCCACTTACTTTTTATTAACATACGATGCAAGCTAAATCACAAGATTAGTTCGAGCTTTACTTATATATAATATATTCTTCCTTCCTTCAAGGAGCTTATATGATAATAAATTATAATATAATCTCCTTGATATATTCTTCCTTCTGTTTTATGGAAGCTATAGGCTGCGCAGTTATAACTCAAATTTCGTCAAAGAATCTTTTGAGCTGAGTTGCGTTTACGCTGACTACGCCCAACCACCGTTGACGTTAGATCCCTAGACGGCAAGTTCGGGTAATATCGCTCCACAGCTCTACAGCCCCGTAATGTAAACTTGAAACTTTGTTAAATTTTCTGCTCCAAATGCCGTCAATGCAAATAGGACCAAAGATCACTCTTAGAACGTTTGTCTCGAAAAGACCAAGGTCTACTTCATCCGCCTTTGAGATTGTCCATGCCATTATCAGTGCCTTTGTCTTACATAAAGTCCAGGCTGACTTCCCATATTTCTCTTTTGAGCCCATAGGGTCGTCGAGTCGATGTAGTATGTCCTTTTTTGAGGACAGCGTATAATAATATATAATATGGGTGGCGCTACAGCCCATAGAGGGCCAGGGCCTAGCTTCTCAGCAACCACTCGTGTTGTGCGTGCTATTGTTCTCTCACGCGTGGAAGGGACCTACAGTTTAATGCCGACTCCGAACGGCGAAGTTGAGAAGCTTCTTCTAGACAGGAAATACTCTCTGAGCATTGTCAGTGACTCGAAAGAGGTGGAGCCGTGAAATATGAAAGTCGACGCACTTACCCACTACGCCACGGCGACCCACAGCGTATACTTCGCTCTTATTCAGCCGGCATATGCGAACAGTTGTACGGCTTTCTGGGAGATCGTGCGTCTAGTCTACGCGTACCTACCAGCATGATGTTAAATAAAGTTACATAACAGCGTGTCTCGTCACCTTGTCTAAATCTTTTTTTTTTTTGGCATTGAAAGTCTCGGTGATATCGTTACCGATCTTGATGGAGCAGCCAGTGTTCTCCATCGTCATCATGCACAGCCTTACGAGTTTGGCAGGAATGTCAAAATTATTCATGGCACGCGTCATATGCGGTCTTTAAGCCCCCGAATAAGTTGTTGGTGTCGATGTGAACTGCCTCTGTCTTTTTACAGGAACTGGTCTATTAGTTCAGGAGTGGAGTGTGCCCATTAAAATGTTTATAAACGGCTTCAGACGAGTGCACAAAACGGCAAAAAAGACCTTGCAGGCGATGTTCAGAAGACTTATCCATGGATAGTTGGAGCAGTCAAGTATTTACCTGATCGAGCAGAATAGTTACTACTTGACGCATATTTAATAAACTACCAGAAAGACTCAGACTATGGCACTATGGATGGCAAATGGCACATGAGAAATGCTTTTATATTGATAATGTTAACCACTTTATGTATCTTGGTGTATTACTCGATCGGAAGATGGACTGGTCCGAACACACTAGTGCACTTATGGCGGCCACCAAGCAAGTCTATTTTCTGAAGTCTTATTGCGCAAATGAATTATTGAAGTCTGTTAACTATGGTTTAGTCTATTCAAAGCTTGAGTATGGTATAAGCTGCTGTGGTGGCACTCATTACAATAAGATTTCTCCTCTTCTCATATCACAGAAACATGTTTTGTGACTCATTTGGAAAACTCGTCACTCGGATAGCTTTGCATTATTTAAAAATCTTAAGTTTTATGGCTATCACTTATAATGTTATAAAGTTTTGAAACTATTTTTCGCAAGATCTGGCTATTTAATAAGACGATGCTCTTCCAATTACCATCTCAGAATCAATGAATTGAATCTTGTTCAAGTACCCCACCACCATTTGCATATATACTATCAATTCTTTTTAGTAAGTGTTCCAAGACTCTTCAATAAGTTTCCTTATATTATAAGATGCATTCGTAATAATTCCAGTTCCCTAAAAAAACGAAATCACGGTTTCTTAATTTTAATTATAAAGTTGTTCTTAATTTGCGGTGTGTTTTTGCCTAGATAATTTTTATTCGTTAATCTTGAATTGACTCCCACTCATTCAATTGACTTTCCTATGTTATATCTACTGTTTTGCTGCTTTCGCATCTAGCTCCCTCTGAGCTATGGATAGTAGTCTGCTTTCTTCATTCTTTATTTGGCTCCACAGTCCGGGGTGGACCTGGGCCTCAACCAACAAGCCTCTCCAACTAGCACTTGCTAGCTGTCTCCAGTGTCGCACGCTAAGTTAGTTGAGGTCCTTTTCCACCTGGGTGCGCCACCTTAAACGCGATGACCGCGATCTGCTACGTTGTCCCACGCGTACGGAGTCGAAGACTCTTCGGGACGGAGCTGATTTGTCCATACGCTCTACATTATCTTAGGCGTTGGATCCGAAGACGCCTGACTAGACTCATGTCGCTTGAGTACAGTTCGTGGTACGAGCTGTACAGCGTCTCCTCCGAAAACTGTCAACGCAAACAGGACCAAAGATTGCACGTAGAAATTTTCTCTCGAAAAGACCAAGGGCTTCTTCATCCGCTATTGTGATGGTTCAAGCTTCCCCGCCATAAAGCTGGCCAGGTATGATCAAGGTGTTATATGCTAGCATGATCCTTCGAGAAATGGCTATACTACTCAATTGCCACTTGAGCATAGAAACAGCAGCAAGTTTTACTCTGCGTTTGATCTCGGTACTGATGTTCGTACTATTTACTGAGGAGCCGAGGTAGACGAAGTCCTTGACTACCTCGAAGTTATAACTGCCCATTGTGACGCTCTGTCCAAGACGTCGATGTTGTATGTCCTTTCTTGACGACAGCATATACTTCGTTTTGCCCTCGTTCACCACTAAACCCATTTTATCCGCTACCGTCTAACTGTCAATGAGGCATTGACGGCTCACTGTGTTCTGCCAATCACATCAATGTCATCCGCGCATGCTAACAGGTGTACGGACTTCTGAAAGATCGTGCCTCTAGTGTTGGCGTATTAGTCTTCCACGATCTTCTCAAGAATAATGTTAAAGAAGTCACATGACAGCGCATCGCCTTGTCCAAAACCTCTTTTGACATTGAAGGTCTCGGTGAGTTCGTTACCGACCATGATGGAGCAGCGAGAATTCTCCATCGTCATCCTGCATAACCTGACGAGTTTGGCAGGAATGTCAAAACTAGACATGTCGTTGTATAGCTCGTCCCTATGCACGCTGTCATATGCGGCCTTGAAATCGACAAAAAGGTGGTGGGTGTCGATCTGCATTTCTTCGGTTTTTTCCAAGATCTGCCGTAATGTGAAAATTTGGTCGATGGTGGATTTCCCCGGCTTGAAGCCACACTGATATGGACCTATTATGTTATTTATAAACAGCTTCAGGCGAGTACAAAACGGCAAAGAGTATCTTATATACGATGTTGAGGAGACTTATCTCTCGGTAGTTGGCGCAGTTGAAGGGCTTTCCTTTCTTGTGGATCGGGCAAACGATACTGAGGTTCCACTCGTCGGGCATGCTTTCCTCCGACCATATCTTACACATGAGCTGATGCATGCGCCCAACCAGATCATCTCCAGCTGTCTTAAAGATTCGAGCGAACAGTCCATCCGCACCGGCAGCTTTGTAAGACTTCAGTCTTGATATTGCTATCTTTGACCTCGTCTAAGTGGGGTGGACGGAATTCTCGTCGATCATCGTCCATATTGAGTGGAACATTTTGCTTGATAGTGGTATTGTTGTCATCATCGCCGTTCAGCAGTCTGCAGATATGGTTCTTTCAAATTCTCAGTATCGACTGCGACTCTACTATTAGTTGTCCACTCCCGTCCCGGCAGGCATCTGTCCGAACCTTATACCCACTGGATAACTGTTTTACCCTCTGGGAAAACTTTCGGACATCGTTCCTGATGTAGCACCTCTCCATCTCCTCGATCGCGCGCTTCTCGTGCTCTTTCTTCTTTATCCTGAGAAGCCGGATCTCGTTCTTTCGTCTCTGTTCGTAGAGCTCAAGAACAGCTCTCATTTTTCGTTGCAGCGTTGATTTGTAGGCTTTCAGCTTCGCTGCATGTGCCAGCCTACACTTGTTATCAAACCATGGGTTTATCCGGTGTCGGTATCCTCGCTGAGGCTGTGAGCTAAAGGCCTCGACCTGACCTTGAAAGAACCTTCTCGAAGTAGCTCTAGAAGGACTGCGTACCTTGTAGTTCCTACTGACTGGAGTTTCGGATGATGCTTTTAGCCAGACAGTTTTCCAGCTCCTCCGCCGCCATCCATAAAGAGAGATGAACCCTGGTACAGTCTGGCTAGCAGTCGCTTCTTAATAATTTTTAACAAATTTAATTCTCTGTATCTTCTATATTGTTCGCTATGTAAAACCGTTTTACTTTAAGTAGGAAATGAATAAACAAGAAATAGAGATCTATTCCATTTTATTTTAATTTACTTCCGTTTAATCAAATAGATATCCCCCTAAGACTTCCGGTAGATACGTGTAGCCTAGAATTTTTTTCCACGTCATCTTTTGGAATTCGGTAGTAGCTTTTGGGGAGACAGTTTGCAGAACCATTATCTAGTTTTGGAGCCACTTGGCATTTCTCTAGTTGTTAAATTACGTCAATTGCAATCAGTTAAAATTTGATTTTGCGCAAATTTGACATGCGCAAAGGTGAGCATTAATTTTTTGAAACTATGTGCTAGTGTGTTGGTTTAAATATTTAGTTTAAACTGAGTGGAACATGGACAGTAAGGTTTAATAGACAAAGCTTTAAGTTTAACAAGTCATTTTGAAGCTTTCTAAGCAATATCATAACACGAAGTATCGCTGGTGATACCACCCCCTATCCCCAACAGGGTGGTGTTAATATTTTTTTTACTGAAATTATGTTATTATAAATGGTATCAAGTTCTAAAAAAAAGGTCTTGTTAGTGAAAATGCATAACTTGATCTTGGGTCTCAGGAGGATGTACTCTGTTATTTATGCTTGATATCTTGCATTCGACGCTTGACCTATTGTCAATAGAATGCTCCAAATATTTCGTAGGAGCCTTGTCCTTTTGAATCCTACTGTATACATATAAAGTAACGGCGCTAGTAGTCGGCCACTAGAGACTGGCCCACGACTACTACCGTTACCCTATTAATTTCTATGAAATAATAATAAAAACAGATTTAACTCAGTGAAAGGACGAAACTGGAACATGGACATCATTTCCGAATTAAAAAATGCTGACCTACTTAATTTCTTTGGAATGTCGTTATTTGTCAAATCAACAATGATTGCTAAACATCTTAGGAACCATTTGCATTTTTATTATACTTTGCCATAAAGACTTGACTGATTCAAAGAAGAGCCGATCAAACCACTTTAGCAGTGGTATTCACCGGGCATTAAACCAATGCAGATCAAACGTTTACCAGCTGGCAAGAGATTGTGCCTTTCAACTGGGAAATCGCTGATTAAACCCCACACCAATTTCAATCAAATTAAATGAAGACATACGCATTCTCCCCGAGCGAAAGTCAAAAACCACTTAACTCAGCTCTGTTAATCATTTCTTTCGTCGACAAGAGAAATCAAAGATCCAAGCAGGATGCTGCTCTTAATTAATTGCCAACGCTAAAGATTCAATTGAAAGTTTTATAGTTCCGCGAAGACCTTCAATTTTGCCCGAAATAACACATAATCGAGGGCACGTATTCTCAAATGTGTAGTAACCCCTCGGCTCCAACCCCAGTGGTGATTACTCATAACAGCCGTTCCGTCTCCAACACACATGTAATGTAGCGAAACAGCGTGGAATAAAGACGATATCGGAACAAACAGCAAGAAAAAATAAATAGCCAAGGCGAAACGAACAATACGAGAGCAACAACAATCAAATCAAAGGCACCCCCGACGACGACGGAATGAAAATGTTTTGATTAAATAATTAATTACGACATATTTATACATTTTTATAGCGTTGCGTGCTGACAGATTTATTGCAAATAAAATTTACTGAAAATATTCTCTCGAAAACACCATAAATTCTGATGGAAGCCAAATAAACTCTGCGAGTAACGAATTTAACATTAAAAACAAAAACAACAGCAGAAGAAAAATCCAAAAGGAATATCATCATGCCATCGTATTCGTAATTCGTATGAACTAAAAGAATAGGACGCCGCGATAAAACCCGGGGTGAACTAATAAAACAGAACTCACATTACGCCTCCCACTGTCGGCAGCTGGCAACCGCCGCGCCGCACTACCATGCCATACCACCGCCCCCACGCAAATTGTGCCCTGGCCCCTGACTGCTTGGAGAGAGTTAGTGCCGTGCCCGTGCTTTGCTACCGTGCGTTTCACTCTCAAGCGCAGCGTAAATTATGCGACTCTTTTTCGAGAATTTATCGCGCAACGATTATGGGACGATACAGTGCCGTCGGATATAAATCAGACATCCGTGTTGAAAACGCAAGTGAGTTGAATTCTTTCATGAATCCACAAATCCACGGACTCCCAGCGGAATGCTTTGGGCTCATGCCGAGACCTCTTTGAGTGGCGAGGCGTTAAAATCTTGACGCTTTGGGCGCGTTCGACCTCAAATTGAGTCCTGTAACGTAAAGCTCCATAGTTTGGCGTATTTTTAGTGAGATTTATCGCACGAAACCAGTTTGACGATGTAGTGAATATATCATGTTCTGTAGGCGAATACGTTTGTTATGTTCGCATTTTATGTTGGTGTTTCTGTTTCTGTTGCCGTTGTTGTCAGTGGCATTTCTGTACACCGTGCCACTTCCCGAGGGTGATAAGTTATTGCCTGCAGAGTGCTCGGTGACATGCGAGTGGGTGAACAGGTGCAATGTCGGGTGATTTTTGTATGTGTCCATTAGGTTGGAATGTGCTTCAGGAAGTTAATTACATGACAGTCTCTCAATTTGTTTAAATATATGCGATAAATTAATAATTGACTTTTGACAACATAATTGGTGGAATGAACTCGTATTTCATTCAAGTGTGGTTTTATTTCATCTGCGTTGGCAGACTAAGAATGTATGTAAGGCGTCCTCCTCATTTAAGCTATTTCAGGAAGTCCATCATCGACCACAAGAAAAGAAAATGACTTCGGTACATACATACGTAATTCTAACTTAGATTTAAACGCCAATAGATTAGCGGAGTCATCTCTTAGAAGAAGGCCGAATCGGGCGAGGAATCTTTCTATTCGGTATTCATTTTGTTGTTGAGGGTATGTTGCATCGCGACCTTTAGATCTATGGCGCCCCGGATTGATACATTTGCTCTCTCATGAGTTCCCATCACATAGTGTTTTTTCAGAGTTTATTGAGGGTTAGGAACTTGCGTATAGGTGGAAGGGATATATTCTAGAGTAACTTGTTTTCAATATTAACTGCAGATCTTATAGGTTCCATGACATACTTAATTGCGTACGTAATAGTCGTCGATGCGAAGACGAAATAGCTCGATGTGTTATCAATGATGAAAATTACCAGCTTCCATACAATCCATGCATTGCGAGGAACTTTTGCCAGATTTAATACCCCCAACACCATTACTTCAGACAATGGGACCAGTTTTACATCAAATGAATTTAGAGATCTTATTATACATTAACTTACATCCGCAGCTCATCCCTCTACAAATGAACAAGCGGAGCGTTTTGTGCGCAGTCTGAAGAATGGTTTACGCTCGTCGAGGAATGATCCTGGAGATCTTCACAGAAAATTACATCTTCCTTATCCTTATCAACAACTATGAGGAAAAGTCCGGCCGGCATGATGCTAAAATTTAACTTACTAACCTGCGTGGATCTACTGAAAACTTCGCCTTTTAACATGAACCAGACTCCGGATTGTAAATGGATTGCAAATGGAAATTGAGCAAAGTAACCCAACCTGATGTTCATCTACAATACTTGGTGTATGTAAACGGCACCTACTATCTTAGGAACATTGACCAAATGAGGGTTACGCTGGTTGAAGGTAATATTTCAAACTGTACAGAAACATCAACTACCACCATAAACCAAGACGAATGGAATCTGGATGTGCCAAGTGCAGATAATAATGCCGACAAGGACACAAACATTGTCGTTCAAGAAATTAAGGAAGAAGACGGTCATTGCAAGGACATGGTATTTCATGAGAGAACAATGCTTGCCGTCTATCCAATCACGGAGATGAGCAAGGGTTCGTCGTACAGTTGATCGTTACCAACCTTAACCTGAAATGTTGGTGGCGGAGACTGTTATATATCTTACGTTAAACTACTTATTTTGTCATACTATATTCTACTATTGTGAATTAAGAAAGGAAGTGTCATTGAGGGAAATTAAGTTTGTCATTCAGGAATTGGATTGCGGAACCACGTGTTTTTTTTTATCTTCTCCTCCCTTTGAGCATATTGTGGTTCGTTAGAATCCATAACATTCAGATAAGGCCCGAAGATCGAAGTGATAAATAACTTATTGCAATGTGACTTCGAACAAATTCACCGACTGTGCGAATTGTTGTTATTGTCCCCTGTGGTTCAATGTGAGTCCTTCCCAGATGGAAAAGATGAGGTTGTTCGAGAAACAGTATCCTCGGACCTCGAATCTGAGTACAATTAGTTCTATTCTAACGAGTTCCTGCACAACGAGGAAAACTTTAACAGGATAGATAATTTTATTTTTAAGCTGATCAAAAGGCTCATTGAACGAGCGTTGACTTTTTCCAATAGCCTGATCCTTGGGGCTTACATGAAAGGATGTGCTTTAACGGCCTTATTCCTCCCGAAGCATTCCTTTATTTAGACACGATTGGTCTCATACTGAATGCTGTTATCTGCCATGACGTACGGCTCGTATTCAGGAGGATCTCTTCCGGGTCAGTAAAGCAAGGTAATAAAAGATTGTCCATTAAGACAAAAAATAACAACACAGTTTACTCTAAAATACACATTAAACTAAGATTAGAACAGCTTAGAGTACCCGTGTTGTGGCAGTAGGTTAGATGTAAGAACCTTTGTTAAGTTAAATTTGCTAGTTTCGTTGCTGTTCATGAGTTCTAAAAAGCCGAGAAGCGCGCGATCGAGAAGATGGAGAGTCAGGAATGATGTCCGAAAGTTTCACCAGAGGGTGAAACAGTTATGCAGTGGAAACAAGGTTCGGACAGATGCCTGCCGGGACGAGAGTGGACAACTAGTAGTAGAGTCGCAGTCGATACTGAGAATTTGGAAGAACCATTTCTGCAGACTGCTGAACGGCGATGATGACAACAATACCGCTATCAAGCAGAATATT
Source organism: Eristalis intricaria (assembly GCA_964034865.1). Lineage (NCBI taxonomy): Eukaryota > Metazoa > Arthropoda > Insecta > Diptera > Syrphidae > Eristalis > Eristalis intricaria. Next base: position 14,259,733 of record OZ035877.1, read on the forward strand.
CCACTCAATATGGACGATGATCGACGAGAATTCCGTCAACCCCACTTAGACGAGGTCAAAGATAGCAATATCAAGACTGAAGTCTTACAAAGCTGCCGGTGCGGATGGATTGTCCGCTGAAATGTTTGTGGACGCATGCACCAGCTCATCTGTAAGATATGGTCGGAGGATCGCATACAAGATCTTCTCTGCCGTTTTGTGTACTAGCCTGAAGTCCTTATCAGCGTGGCTTCAGGCCAGGGAAGTCCACCATCGAATAGACTTTCACACTACGGCAGATCCTGGAAAAGACACAAGAAATGCAAATCGACACCCACCAACTTTTCGTCGATTTCAAGGCCGCATATGACAGTGTGAATAGGGACGAGCTACACGACGCCATGTCTAGTTTTAACATTCCTGCAGGTTACTCTAGATGACGATGGAGAATTCCCCTGCTTCATCAAGGTCGGTTACGAACGTACCGAGACCTTCAATGTTAAAAAAGGTTTTAGACAAGGTGACGCGTTGTCATGTGATTTCTTTAACATCATCCTGGAGAAGATCGTGCAAGACTCACACGCTAACACTAGGGCACGATCTTCCAGAAGTCCGTACAACTGTTAGGGGACACGGATAACACTGACGTGATTGGCAGAACACAGCGAGCCGTCAATGAGGCGTTTGCTGGCATTTAGGCGGAAGCGGCTAAAATGAGTTTAGCGGTAAATGAGGGCAAAACGAAGTATATGCTGTCATCAAGAAAGGACATACAACATCGACGTCTTGGACAGAGCGTCACAATGGGCAGTTATAACTTCGAAGTTGTCAAGGACTCCGTCCACCTCGGCTCCTCAGTAAATAGTACGAACAACATCAGTATCGAGATCAAGCGCAGAGTAAATCTTGCCAACCGCTGTTTCTATGGGTGAAGAGGCAATTGAGTGGTAGAGTCATCTCTCGAAGGACCAAGCTGGCTTTATACAAGACCTTGATCATCCCAGTCCTGCTGTACGGTGCGGAGGCATGGACAATCTCAAAAGCGGATGAGGAAGTCCTTGGTATCTTCGAGAGAAAAGCTCTGTGTGCGATCTTTGATCCTGTTTGCGTTGACGGTTTCTGGAGGAGAAGATTCAACCACGAACTGTACGGGCTGTACAGCGACATGAGGCTAGTTAGGCGTCTTCGGATCCAACGCCTAAGATGGATAGGTCATGTAGACCGTATGGACAACTCAGCTCCGGCCCGAAGAGTCTTCGACTCCGAACCCGTGGAACAACGCAAAAGGGGACGTCCGCGTTTAAGGTGGCGCACCCAGGTGAAGAAGGACCTCAACCAATTTGGAGTGCGACACTGGAGACAGCTAGCCCGAGACCGTGCGAGCTTAAGAGGCTTGTTGGTTGAGGCCCAGGTCCACCCCGGATTCTGGAGTATTCTCTACGGTTTCCTTTGGGAATCTAACATGGTTCTAGTGACTTAATTTCGTCCTCTAATAGTAAGTATTTGCCAAGATAACTACGTCTTTTGTGGGTTAGTGACTCACAAAATACAAAAATTTGGAATATCTTTAGATTCTCCACAGAATCGCCAGAAAACTTTTCTGTTAGCTCTAGTTTCCTTATGTGCTCCCTGAGTTTGCCGTGCCCTGTAAGGATACGGAAGTTGATCTTGCTCATTTTTTTTACATTTCTCAAACCCTTTACGTTTATATTGACTCAAGGGTTTCTTGGCCTGCTTCATGACATGAGCTGTGTTCCAAGTTTTCTACCCGGATCCTTCACTGTTACATGTACATAATAATAATATATGTAGGTGGTAATAAAGTTAAGTTGCGTAGGGGTCGACGCACATAACCACAATGCCACGGCCACCGCCATTCTTGCTTGTTGTGGTAGCGGAAAAGCTCAAAATTACCCTAATTTGGGTTTCAGGGCGGTCATTGCATTTGCGGTCAGCCGAAAAACTGGCCAAAAAAAGCTGCGCTCAATAGCTTATCTGCCCATGAGGTACGCATTCCTTTGGGCCTAGTTTAGGCACAAATTACATCACATTTTTTTAACATGACTAAACTAGATGGTCGTAATTTCATATTTTGTCACACAATTTGTAATAAATATATCATGCACAACTGATCTTCAAAGGCAGTTTCACACTCGCTAAGATTCGTCGGCTATTTTTTCAAATTCCCTTTTGTGATCTCAAGCCACTTTCACACAGGAAATCTTTCAGTCTCTGCAATTCAGATTTCAATTCTCAACTTTTTCTGTTTCCTACCCTCTCTCACACATGCGTCATCTCTTTCTCACACATGTACAGCATGCTTCCAATACTTAACATTAAGAACATAAGAATAAAGCAACTCAAAGAATAAACGAAGAGAGATAAAAGAGAATAGAAAATCCAAAAGCAAATCCCGAGCACACGAGACGCGAGCTACCCCTACCACGTCTCACCTCCCTTGCTAACAAGATGAAAAAATCGCCGACAAAATGTTCCTGTGTGAATGCGGCCTAAGGAGATACTGCGCACTGATATTGCAAAATAAACAGCAACAACGGTCACTGACAGATAAGAGACCATGCAGTTAATTAAGCAATTCGCCACAACGCAGCTGTAACTACAGACCAGAATAAGAAACCTTTACTCACTGCCTTTGCGCATGTCCAGCACGAGCTTAATGAAAACTCTTTATTGAATCTTTAAACTCACTACAACACATTGCTATCAGTCCCATGGTATCAAAATTGCACTTAGTTCAATCTGAACAGCCACCAAACATACACAAACATGGTTCCTTCTTTCTAGTTTCCTGAATTCTTCCCTAAGGATATGGCTTCGTACAACTTTGAATGGTTCAGAGCCTATGACGGGTTCATATGCTCCTTTCAAGAGTAGTATCTTTTTTTTTCTAATCATCCCAGGCCTTGTTAATGTAAAATGTTCCTGTGGTTATCGCATTATTGATGAGGTTGTGAGGTTTGCTATGATAACCACATTATTTAGTTGTTTGAAGACTGGTTAACCCAGAATTTTTATAGAGTTTTCGTAAAGGATAGGTAAAAACAAAAGAGATGCTGCTGCATCACCCACCGCGTTTTCTTTCCAGTTTCTGTGTCTATCATTGAACCCTGTTAGTATAGATCTTCGGCGCAAAGTCATGAACACAGTCATAATTGGATTGTTTATTTGAGAAACTTGGAACACGTGAGGAGTTTAGACCATATTATACCACACCTCCGTCTTGTGTGGGGTATCCATGTGGAGAAGAACCTCAACCGCCTTAGTATGCGCGATTGAGAGCACCTTGCCAGAGATCGTGCTAAATGGTGAACTTTTTGGTTTAGGCACATGTTTACTCTGGCTAACAAAGTATGGATATTCATTTATTTCCCTTCGCCTTCTTCGAAATATCGCAGATATCCCAATGGGCACTGAGCACCGTCACCGTAATGATGATGATCCCGTAGCTCTGATACGTGTTTGCTTAGATTTATTCCCACCTATGCCGGGAAGGTAAAAGCCAACACAGCAGCGTAAGACTTAGGCAGTGTACCTATTGGTTCAAGGCAAAAACGCAATAAGATATCACATGTTTGTAGAATTTAAAAATCAGTTCCCACAAAGAGATTGGACGATTAACTTGTGTTACGTTTCCACCGAACCGAAACCGGGAGATTAGGGCGTTCCCACTGAAGTGGAAGTGGTTTCGCTCGCAATGTTCGAGTCACTCGCTCTCAATGTGTAAGTGCCTGCCAAGACAAATGTCACTCGGTCTCAATTTTTAAATGGCCCCAGAACAGCTGTTTGTTGACAAGAAATAAAAGAGTGAGAATACCAGGAAAAAAAATGCGAAAATGAACACCAAAATTACAGAAATTCACACTGTAGGCTTATCCGGTTTGACAACCTCTCATGGACAGATGAATTGAATGTAGCTGCAAAGTGGTTTATCAGAAACCGTGAGGTTTTCAGAGCCTGAAAATGTATGGCGGGACCTGTTAGGTTCAGAACGGAACATCGCGGTTTCGTTCGGTGGCAACGTGGTATTAGTCAGATACCCGAACAATTTGGATTTCCACACCGCCCCTTCAAAAACGGAAGACAGGTTATGAATGCTTACAACACATTGGTAACAATCCCCTTAATATCCATGTAACTCCGACTTGTCAACTGCTGCAGTGTATTCCTGGTAGAAATTAAAGCAATTCAAGAGGTTACTGTGTGTTAGATGGATCACTCTAAACAAGTGACCACCAATGATCAGCATATCTCAGCAAAAGACGTCATTTTGTTAGATGCAATCGACACATATGTTGGTTCCATAGGGACAGGCATTCCGAGGAACGAGAGAGCCGACGAATTATAGTGAAGCTTGTGATAATAATACTGACAAATTTTAGTTATTCGAGAAAAGTTAAAGCTGTGAAACTTATATCACTTCGCCCTTCACAAACATACAATCAAAATGCTGCGTCATATTGTAGAAAATGAACAAATACATGTTCTTTATCGAACCGATGCTCCGTGGAATTGCTGAGCAACAAATATGTATATGCATTCAAGCCAGGTACTAGGCATTGCTAGCCAACATTTTTCCATGCGTACAGTGACAAAAAAGAGAAATTTCTGTCCAATTGCCAAGATAAACAGGTTTCCAGCATATATGTGCAGATGTTTTCTTCACTATTTATTCATTAACTTTTTTGGTGCAGAAAAATACAGCCTAACTTGACAGGTGGTTAACTTAGAAGGCTGGCCTTCTTCACTGTATCTAGTATAAAACAGCACGCGCCAATAACTATCCTAAAGGCAAACATTCTCGCAAGGATAGGCACGTCTGTAGAAGTTGCAGAGAAGCTAACATCCATTACCAAGCAACATTCCAGAACAGGCCCACACAGCCCAACACCAAAAAAGAGCTGCTGGGAAACTAAATAAACCTTAAAAAACCTTGAACATCTCAGCATTTTTTCTCCACAGGCAATGCCATCCGGGCCAGACTGGAGTGTAAACCTAGCCCCGTTAAGGTATGTAGTTGCTCCTGTCCATCATCCCCTCATTTTTGTGCGAAACTTTTCTGCATATTTTTGTGTCTTCATTCAAATTCGAAATCGTATGCAACGAGTGATATATAATTTCCGTTGTCATTCACAGTGTTTCCGTCGCCTTGGAACTTATGTCCATGTGTATGAACATTCTCTAGTTTCGTGACACGACCCGATGACGCAAGAAAAAATGTCGATGGCAACGAAATTGCTCCCCACTCAATCCACGAAGCTGCAGGAATGAAAAGCCGTGTTCGCAATGTCAGCTCTTCAATCCAAATACCATCCTTCAACAAGAACGAATTTCAAAATGGATTCGAGAACATGCAAGTGCCTTAGAGACCCATTTGTGAGCTTACCACCTCCACCCACTTACCCACTCTGCTCCGTATGTGCATACGTGTGTACTTCCAAAAAATGCAAGTTCAAATAGCAGAGCCATTTTATAGCTTTTCACTTAAGACTGCTGTTGGTGCTTACAACCCGCAACCACCCAGGGTATCATTTTCCTATTAAGGACCTTCTCCGGGGCAGAAATAAGGAAAAGTGCAAACTAGAAACTGTATCCACCCGCCCATACATATGAACAAGCATACATACGTACATATGCATGTGTAACGCATCGCCCCTCGGTGTCATTTCGCCAAAGTATCGCAAAGTTGTTTTCACGTTTTTTTCTGATTTTTGTTCGCCTTCTTCGTTCTCTTGTTGCTTTTCTTTTTGAGAGAATCATGTAAGATTTTCCGTTTTACAACCTCCCCGATGCAGGATGTCATAAAATTCCTTTTAAGCGGCCATTACCGAAGTCATAGACGATGCTGCCGCAATCTCCTCGCTGATGTCCTTTCCTTGTGCCATTCTCAAAGGAGCGGCGTGAAGAAGTGTGTGCGGTGCTTTGTGGTATCGGTGGTCTTAGGAAATTGCGACAAACGATAAGAAGCCCGTTACGACACGGCATTAACACACACTGCTGACGGAGCACCGGGAGCAATGGCGGCAGCGTCAGCGACAGTGTCGTTCGATTAGTGGGGCTCTTCGAAGAGCGGCGGAGACGGCAGTTAATGGATGGGGACTTTTCTCCTCGCATGTGTCTGGGAATTATTTTGAGTGAATGGAGCAAAGTGTCAAAATCATTGGTTGTCAACATGATTTTTGACTTTTGCCATTGTCCCTTCGTCGGAATCGGAAAGTGCCACGAAGAGGTGGTGTAAGGATGATGAGAGCAAATGGGATGGCATTGGATGTGAAAGGTCGTTTTGAGGTTTCTTATGAAAAGTGCGGACACGTTGTTAAGGACGGATATACCTCTTATCTTCGAAGTGTTTCTGCAGTGATTCTTTTGAACATTGAGGCAATCACTTGGGAGAAGAGGATGTGGATAAACTTTTGTCCGGCTCATAAAATGGAATATATCCCCTAAATGCAATTTTAAAGTTTTGGGATATATGTCAGTGTTTTCATATCGATCGTAGATAAATGTGTAGATTCAGACTCTTCAGATTTTAGAAGTGTTTTCCTGGAGATGTATAATACGTCATATTGTAGAACCATGGGTAGGTATTAATTGTCATTTATTGTTGTATATCAATACATATGGATACCTTACATTTGCGTATGTATCCATGCATTCCATTCTTTACTAAAGCTTGTATAAGGAAGAAATTTCATGTTCACACATTTGTTATTGCATCACTATTGTTGTAAGAACTGACACCTACTAGTGGGGTGAAATGTAACATCCTTGACTGCCGGAAAGCGCTGCTAGTGCAAAAAAGGTTATGGTTTATTGAAGCCCGTTCATATTTAGGCAGACATGCCGAATTTCAGTGCGATACTGACTTCAAATTTTGTTTTTACAGCTGATTGTTGTTGACGTGTTTGGGATCCGACCCTCCCTCGGCCGCCACGGAGCACTCCTACCGGTTTCAGTCCATTGCCGGGCACTCATTATCTTGTCTGGTGTGTGATAGTGAATCCAGCTTTCATCAACAGTCGCCGACAAAATTCCGCCCGCATTAGCAGGTCCAAACACTCTTTTGAAGTGCTCTCGCGTTCGTGTTTTTGGTCAGGAGTGCGTGTGGAACCCAGGGGCAGAATAACTTTTCTATCTTCTTATGCAGAATATTGCCCAAAATATGGCGTTTGCGCTCAGTACTAATCTTTGTGGTATCTGCTAGCTCGCACAAATTCACTTTTCGGTCAGCCAACACCATTTCATGTATTTTTTTGACATTCTCCGTGATCGGTAGTGGAGTTGCGGCCACCACGAAACTCTGGAAACTAATATTTGACGGTGTAATCTGCCCCATAATATTTATCCAACTTTTCGTTTTCTGTCCTTAGCCGTTTTGCCTCTCAAAAAATAATGTTTTATGAGAGACCGAAAATCGTTGTTGTCCATACTCAACATGATGCCAAACACGCCCACAATAATCAGCTATCAAACTCAAAACTAAAGACGGTATAGCACTGAAATGTGGAATGTCTACCTAGATATGAACGGGCTTCAATTAACCATTATCTTTTTTTGCAGTAGCAGCGCCTTCTGGCGATCAAGGAGGTTACTTTCCACCCCACCTAGCATATTTAATGTCGGACTTACCCTGAAGTATTGAACTCATAATACTTCAGGGGAAGTAGTATTTTTTAATTTTTAATTTAGAAGAAAATATTTTTCGGGTTCTTAAAAAAATCAAATCGTAAAGGAAGTACAGTACAGCCACGCTAGTCCGGACACTTTCAAAATGTTACCTCTACTGTCCGGACAGAGTATTGAAATGCTTACATATTTTGACAGACATATTATGTATGTTCATATAATTATGGAAGTAGTTGTGTCGCTTGCAGTTGGCTCTTGGCCTAGACATTCTGCCATTGCGATTTGCAAGGGAGTGTATGAGTCTGGTGATTTTGCATGCTCTGTTGTAACATAAAAAGAGTTCGTCAATGTTACGGCCAGAATTGGCATCCCAATGGGATAATAAAGATCTTCTACCACTTGCACAGTTGCGGCAACATATTGATTTCTGATTCTTCGCTTGCTGATTTAAATAAAATTCACGGCATAATAAAAATCAATGATCCAAATCGTAGCACATCTGCAGATGAGATAATAAATGGGCAACTGATCAAAATGAATTGTTATACGACTTTTCTGAAAAATCCAACAAAATGTTGATGAAGATGATGAAAAAGATGGAAATGTAAGCAACGAGGTTGACAATGAAACAAGGAAATGGTTGCCAGGGACATTCAATGGGCCAAACAAAATAACGAATCCCAAATGGATATCCTTCTCCTAAAGACGTTGCTTGAAAAATCCGAAAAGAAGTTTTAAGAATAAGCCTTCCAGCCAAAACTAAACACTTTTTTTTTTTTAATTCTGCCTACATACTTTCATTTAATTTTTCATTCTTTCTAAATAAAAGGCTTGAAAAGTTGTCAGTTGTCCACTTGATTTTATTTCTTTTCCATGACATTTCGATAATCCGGACACACCCGAAACTTTATGTAACCAGACTAGCAAGACCAGAGATATATACAGTTCGGTCGACTTTTAACTAAATGTACCCAGGATATATTTTACATATACAGCATATATAATAGTGAACTTAATTTTAATATATATTGCATGTGCCTGCCCAACTCGGTATAACTTCTGTTTTTCCATCATAAGGTATCGAACGAGCGGTTTCTATAACAGAGTTTTTAACTTTTCATTGAAGGACAGCCAAATTGTGAACCTAGCTTCCACCCTTGCTTGGCGTTTCCTTTGATGTTCGTAGATGGGACAAGCGGAACTCGAGATACGTGAATATAAACCGACCAAATGCGGTAGGAGAGTATAATCATCATATGGGTGGCGTTGACATTCTTGACAGTATCATGGGCGTTTATAAAATTCGTTTGCGGAGCAAGCGGTGGCCCTTGCATTTATTCTACCATTTTAGATCTTACAATGTCCCATTCATAGATTCTGCACGAAAGAGTGACTAAAAATAAAAGGATTCAATTAATCCACTTATCATGTGCAGGCTTTCACCTAGCTGTTGCGGTGACTCTTTGCAAAATGGTTATACAGCCTAGATTATCTAGTCGATTAAAAGCGAGATCCAAGCAAAAAAGCACAAATGACCTGCTGAACATGTGCCTCAAAAAGCAGTAGAGGCCAGAAGGACACTGGCCATAATGTTCAGATAAAAAACTCAGATGGAAGTTTGAGCGTGACGGAATATCTTTAAAAAATCCCGGGTAGCATTATGCTTCACGAAAACTAAGAATTGCTTCATTAATGCTCATAATAAATGCATAATGCTCATCATATTTTCGCATATCCTTAATAAATATAGAATGTATCATAAAAAGAAAAAAAATACGTAGAATCGAAAAACACAAGAAAAATCGAGTTCCTGAACCATGATGATGCAAGGTTAAATTGAAAGTTGCAATATTAATTTAATTATGTAGTAAGCCACAAATTGAAATATGTTAAGAGGATAATAAGCAATAAGCATTCAAATGTCTACTGTCATGGCTCAAATTAATTTTGGATATATTTCAAACAGAAATTTTTTGACGATCAATGAAACGGTAATAGTAAATTTATTTTTTTGTGCCATGGCGAGAGCAGTATGTTTTGCAAAAAGAAACAATTAGATAATGAAGGACAATTCTGTTTCCACATGGTATTTTTTTCTGGTACCTGTTTATTGATTTCACACGGCCTTGAAAATGAACTGATTCAGTTTTAAGATACGTAGTTTCATCTGATTATCGCGTTGGTGATAGCGAGTAGATCTATGTTATTTTCATCACCTTGACTTCACTTAATTTGTTGTTCATTAATGTACTTATACTATTTTCTTGTGGAGGATATGGAACTAATCCCCTTTACCGTATCTATTGTGTAAAAACAGAATTAGATATGAAACATTTAAGATTACATATGTTCGCATGTTAATAACTGTCTTCAAAATCTTTTCTTTGGTATGATGAAGAATTTTTTGTTAAATGCGGATTCAGATATGTATTCTGTAGAAACACAGAGTTGATTTCAAGGCTTGAAGGCTTTTTCACTTTCCGATGCTTTGTGACAACACTTAATAATTAATCTATTAATTATATCGCACACTGCCTTGCCTGTTATACCCAAAGGACTATTAGTATTGTGCCCGATCTAGTTATATTTTAAGGTTTTATTAATTATTTACATGTAATTTAAATTTTTTGTGGATCGCCGTGGCGTAGTGGGTTAGTGTGTCGACTCCTACACAGAGGGTGCCAGGTTCGATACCCGAATTTACCACCTTTGATAATTCACGGCTCCACCTCTTTCGAGTCACTGACAATGTTTAAAGAGTATTCCTGTCTAGAAAAAGCTTCTCAACTTCGCCATTCGGACTCGGCATTAAACTGTAGGTCCCATCCATTCGTGAAAGAACAATAGCACGCACAACACGAGTGGTTGCTGTAGAAACTAGGCCCAGGTCCGTCTCGGACTGTCGCGCCGCTTATATTATTATTATTATAACTTAAATTTTTTATTTTATTTAAAATTAAACCTATTACCATGTGTGTGTGTAAAACAATTTGGCCGAAATGTGACCAGGCGATTATTTTCACTGAGGCTACGCCAAGTCCTTAGTCTCAGCTAACAAGCCAACCACTTTGTACAGCCTCCAGGCCAACATTCGAACAGTTTTGCCGAAATAACGTCTAACATATTGGACCGACCTTTAATTGACTACTAGCGACGGCTATTTGAATAATGTGCTTTTCCAAACATAAAGACATAAATGCAGCTTCAAAATGCTAAAACAAAAATTTTATATTTTATTTCTATATTCTTATATATATTCTTACATTATTTTATTTCTTAGACTGCACTGTGTATTTCATTTTTTTAAACAGAATAGAATGAGCTTATTGTGAAAGCCAAGTTAGTCTTTTTCGAATCAGTATTTGTCGGAACTGTCACCTAGGGTAATGAAATTTGGGTGATGACCCAAAGAATAAGATCGCGAATGCAAACTGCTGAGATGGGATTTCTTCGTGCTGTTGTGGGAATTAATCACCAGGATAGGTTCAGAAATATGACAGTACGTGAGGAACTTAATGTTGAGCAGCTGCTTCTTCGATGGCTTGATCCCGTGACACGAATGGCCCCATAATCCCTACTTCGGAGACGTGCTTTGAATGATTCTATCAGGTAGGTTACGACTTGTCATACCCATTAGGAAGGGGTTGGACCAGGGCCCAAAACTCTACTACGCACTAACTCTTGCTGAGTTAGAATCGATGGTGGGTCGCAGATGGCGGATCAAGGGTCCAATAGATCTCTCGTACGTGCTTTGCCCCAGCATACGTGAACTTCTTCTCGTCTCACTCGCTTACGATATAACTATTTGATCTTCTCTTGGACCGGATGGATCTCCATGGATCGGAAGCTATCTCCACTACTCTTTTAGCAATCGTCAAAGGAAATAACAGACTCCCAAATGTTCCTGCCTTGGCGAGGGTAGTCATTCGAAAGGACTTATTTTCTTTACTTATCAGGCTTACGACCCATGCAGAGTCCGAGCCTGAGCGTTAGCTTTCCATTCCTGACGGTCCTGGGCACTTCTCTCCTTCTCGAACCAGGAAGATCGGATTCGAGGACCCTCTTAGTTGGAGCATTGTTGTCCATGCGCTTGATGCGGCCGAGCCAGTGCAGTCGACGGATCTTTGCCTTCCGGACTACATCCACATCCTGGTACAGCTCGTAGAGTTCGCGGCAAAATAAGGGTTTTGTAGAGCATGATCTTGGTCCTTCGAGTCAGGAGTTTTGTTGCCAGTTGTTTTGACAAGCCGAAGTAACACCGGTTGCCAAAAGCGGTTCTACGTCGGATCTCCACAGTGTTGTCCTTTGTGGAGTTTACGATTGCCCCGAGGTAGACAAACTCCTTTACTACCTCAAAATTGTAGCTGTCGATTGTAACATTTTGTCCTAGGTGGTGTGTGACGGATCGTTTTTTGGTCGACAGCATATACTTAGTTTTATCCTCATTGACCTTAAGACCAGCTCACTTCGTCTCTTCTTCAATTGCCGTAAATGCTTCCACTACGGCACGTTGAGAACGCGCGACGATGTCGATGTCGTCTGCATATCCCAGCAGAAGTGTTTACAGCAGCCCGTCGCACTATCTTCTCCAGTACCAAATTGAAGAAATCACACGACAGCGCATCTCCTTGCCGAAATCCGGTGCAGGTTTCAAACGGCTCGGAAGTCCTCGAGCCGAACTGCACGGTGCATCGCGTGCTTGTTAGCGTAGTGCGACACAAGCGGATCAGTTTTCCCGGGATTCCGAATTCGGCCATCGCACCAAATAACTCCTTGCGACGAATGCTGTCATATGCGGCTTTAAAATCGATTAAGAGGTGGTGCGTATTGATTTGAAACTCGCTGGTCTTTTTTCAGGATTTGCCTTAGTGTGAAGATTTGGTCTATTGTCGATTTGCCGGGCCGGAAGCCGAGTAGTGCGGTGCAAAACGGCTTTAGACGTTCACACAGTACGCTGGACAGGATCTTTTAGGCGACGTTGAGCAGGGATATATACCTGTATAGTTATTGCAAGAGGTAGGATCGCCTTTTTTGTGGATGGAGCACATCGAGCTGATATTCCAGTCGTCGGTCATGCTTTCGTCCTCCCAAATTCTACTGATGATCTGGTGCATGCTCCTTACCAGAACATCTCCACCGGCCTTGAAGAGCTCTGATGGTTGGCCATCTCAGCCAGCGGTTTTGTTGTTCTTCAGGCTTTTGATGGCTGTGCCGACTTCTTCAAAGCTAGGTGGGAGGACAACTCTATCGACTGGAGTTGGGATTTCTGGATTCCATATCACTCTCTCCTGATCAGGCCCGTTAAGCAGCTGTTGGAAGTGCTGCACATCCACTTTTCTCTGCGGGTCAGTAACCAGGTTGCCCTCACAGTTTCGAAAAGCCTGGGTACCTTTCCTAAAGCCAGCGGCAAGGCAGCAAAGGCAGACCTTTTCTTCAGGCCTAGGAGCTTTTTCTCCTCCCTTCTTCAAACCCAGTACTCCTCCTGCGCTACCCTAGTTTTTCGTTGCAGCTCCTCTTGGTATACCTTGTCAGTTGGATGTTTCTTCTGCTCACACTCGCCAACATACCACGGGTTCCTCGTCGGAGGTGGTAGGTAGCTTAAGGTGGTTTCGGATACCTCCTTGATGGTCGAGCGGCAATGCAACCACACCTCCTTGGCGTTGGTGTATGACGTGGGCATACCGGAGAGTCTCTCACTTGGTTGCTCTTCGGCTCTGGCAATCCCGAGTGTGCTCAGGCGTCCAATGTCAAAACTCCTCCTTATGTGCTGGTGCAGCTTTCTGACATTGGACAGTCGAGCTCTGAATCTTGCGGATATGAGGAAATGGTCAGAGTCGACGTTTGCCCCCCTGAATGTTCGCACATACAGGATATTTGACGAATGCCATGCGTCAATGAGCAGATGGTAGATTTGGTTGGCGGTTCGACCCGGAGAACCCATATTACATGCTGCCGCAAAGTCCGTGACTCGGAAACCGTTATCTGTTGTCGTGTCGTGGAGGCTGTGCTTTCCGATCACTCCGCCAAAGATGTTTTTCTTACCGATTTTGGCATTGAAGTCTCCGAGCACGATCTTTACATCGTACTCCGGACAGGCTCCGTAGGCACCGTCCAACATTCGAAAGGACTAAAGGTGTTTTAGAAAGGAGCGAAGAATAATTCCATCGATGATGAGGCAAAAATAAGTTACACCACCTGCTTACCACGTTATAAAATATTTATTAAGCAAAATACTTCCTTCTTACTTGGTGGTCCACATCAAAAGAGAAAGAGGTTTCACATAGCAAGTAAGTTAAGCTTCGTGCATTCAGCAACTGTCAACGCATTTCAGAACATTAAGAATATTTGGAAGTTATACACAATGAATAATAATTATACGTTTTGTCATGTAGGCTTAGGGCTTGTATTTTTCAATTTGTTAGAACTCACGATTTAGACTTCTGCATGTCAGCAAACCAAAACAACTAAATAAGAGATTGGAATGCTTGTTAAGCTCTCTGTTTTTAAGTCTGTTACAAATATGCACGACACTATAATTTCCATTAAGACAAAAACATTTTAGTTTTAGCACATCATATGTACCCTATCGAATGGTTTCTTATTTCTCCCTAGAACATACACTTCCAAAATACACATGAATTGCTATCCACCCTAAACTGTGTCATAATATCAACCCAACAGCACATTCCAACTGACTAGAAAAATTCTTCAAAATAAACATATTTAACATTTACATCACCTTTTGATTCATGACCTGAAAGCAGAAACACCCTGACAGCAGATCTCACAAAACGAATATCTTCATCAGTCCCACTAAAGCATCTGCCACTTGTTCCCAATTAATAACATGACAGCTCTCAACAACCCACACATGTTGCGGCGACGATTTCCTGCTCCCAATCGTCGAGAATCTTTTCCCAAATCCCCATTCAAATTCAGAACTGACGCGCTCACGCTCTCGGTTATTTATTCACGCCAGCACACTTTGTCTTTCTTAATTAGAGCTCAGCTCTTGATTTATGCACAATTAAGTTGTCTTTAATTAAGTTCAGCTCTGTGAAAAACCACACTCTGCTGGGGCAGCCCCTTCCCACTCTCTTCCACACGTTCAAAGAGACCTGATTCCATGGAAAAGAATCGCCGCCAGCAGTCGAAAGTGTTAATAGAACTCTTGTTCACGGTCTTTCCACTGCCCTGATGTATTTCATAAATTTAATTTTTTTTATTCTTCCTTTGGTGTGGTTAAAACAGCACCCGCAACAGCAACAACAACAAGCACACAAATCCGACGTTTTTAATAGCCAACATAAATTGTAATTTTAAATCCGAACGAAGGAACGGACAGACGGACGGTTTTGGGATTGTCATGTCTATAGGGTTGGAAGAATGGCATTGCATGGACGCTTGCACAGCCGCACTCAGGGCTTGAAAGAGAAGCCAGTGGACGCCGCGCCGCCGTCGCCAACGAAACAAAGGAAACTAATAAATGTATTTCATCGAAGACAGACGGAGGATAGCTTTGCGCACAGCTACAGGAACCCTATGCATATGGCAATAAATAATTTCTGGATATTTGCCATAATGGATAGCCTTATTAATAATGTTATATTGTGGCAGCAGTAGGAAGATGAGGAGTGGGACTGCCTACTGAACGGTAGGTCTTTGAAGGAGCCACAGGAGTTGGCGTTTCAGGATATATTGCATGGGAAAGTCTAGTGAAGAAAAAACCATCACTGCGACTGAATGGATCTGGTGGCGGGTTGTTGAGAACTTGATCAGGTCTTCTGATATTTGACATGATGAATTTATTGCCGCACTGACGCCGTTTTGAGGAAATGAATAATTTACTCAAAACCGTGATTCGTTTTTGTTTGTTTTGCTTTAAAAAGTGGACCGTATTGTATAAAAGAAATTGAGGTTTACACAGTATTTGCCATTTTCCATGAGACTTGTGAACAAAATGTCAACTCAATCGTTCATCTGCTGAACGCTTTGACGACAAACCTGGGAGCCATATTCACACGCTCATTACTCCGAAGATATCATCAGCATTAGACTAATCAGGTTAATGAAGAACTATTTTCCATATTTCAATGGATTTCACTAGAGAATGCATCAGGAGAAGTGTTAAAAAGAAAATAAAAGCATCGTCATCATCTTCCGAACCGGACGATAAACGAAAGGGGTCGCGGGCAGGCAACTCGCTCCTTCCCCATCGATTCTAACTCATCAGGAATTATGCCCAAGCGTAACCAGGCTAGCTTACGGACTTGGTGTAGCTACCGAATGGGTCCTGGACCTGCGTCGCCTTCCTGATGGAATCGCATGCAAGGTGATGATGGGGACATTCGTGCCTCGTGACCAAACCATCGAATCATAGCTCTTTCCGTTCGAAACAGCACCTATTCTACTTTGAGTTTCTAGCGCACTGCCTTGTTTCTCACCCTATTTCGGGGAGTAATTTCCACGCCACTAAGAAATATCATCCCAATAGCTTATATTTGCCATCTTATTCTTTCAGTCATTCACAAAATATCTTGCCCATAGGTGAGAGCTAAGTTGGCCTTGACACCAAGCTCAGCCTTCCTGATTACAGAATATCCAAGCTGTTTCAAGACTGACGCAGCTTGACCAACTCTGCAGGAAAGTTCAGCCAGCACTCGTTTAGCTGAAAATGTTCGCTCTCAATTCTTCTTCTCATAGCGCACACAAACAGCATACACAGTAAACTTAAAATGACACTGTAAGTGTGAATTTTTAAAATATGCCAGGGGAAATTTAAAAACTGAAAGCTGGAAAACTTCGGGATTTAAAATTTCAGACAGTGAGTTGAAATAGTGAACAAAATCAATTTTCAACTCGCCGATTTAATAACGAGTTGAGACCAATCTGGGAAGTTGAGCAATTGTGAACAAAACCACCCTTTTGGTAGCAAGTCGAAGGTAAAATGAAAAAGCAGTTTTTCGCAAGAGTGTCTTAAACTTCTACCCTTACTAGGTCTAAAATCATTCTCCACCGAGGCTGGGCTCTCATCGCGTAACTTTTACGACGATCGTCGTTTAAACGATTGTAATAAACGACGTCGTCAAAAGTTTCCTTCGTGTTACACCACAATCGAATCGTGTAGTCGTTCAAATAGGAGGACTACTAAACACGTTAAATTTCATATAGAAAACGGAATTTATGCTGGCACTTTTAAAATTCGATGATGATTCGCCTATTCATTTGAAATCCAAATTCGAAAACATGCAAGTATTAAATAACTTTTTGTCAATTAATTGATTTATTAATTAACACACTAGGTCAGCAACACAAAGCCAAATGGAAGTTATGATTCATTACATGGACGAGCATCCTATTAACAAGCTGTGGACAGATTTGGCTCAAAAACTGAATGTCATTGGGCTTCCTCAATAAGCCTGTTCCTGCTTGGAGGAAAGTAAGTGCATAATATGAACATCACAAGTTGAAGTTAAAAGTTCAATTAATTTGTTTTAGGTATGGATAGATTGCAAATATCGAGCAAAAAATAAATGCAGCCAAAATTTGATTTCATTAAAAAAACAGGGGATATAATATCCTAGTTGGAGGAAAAAGCAATTCAGATGACTTCCCTTCGTAGTGCTGTGACAGGTAGCAGTTCGAATTGCTATGCTGCTTTAGAAGTGCACGGAGAGCCGAACAGAGCGAACTGTTAGACGGATGAAGATGCAAACTAAGCAGTGGTAGCCACCTCCAGCTAGGACCTCCAAAGTAGCACCAAGTCCAAGGTATATAGGGCGAGCGCGAGCCGCTCCTTGGGCTTACCGTTTCCAGCACTAATACAAACGCCTCTTTTGATAATCGAAAACGTTAAATAAAACTAAAATACAAAAAACAATTTAGAAAGCTTATTGTTTAAAAATAATAATATTTTTTCCTTTTTTTCTAAAAGTGAAAGAGGAACCAATGCATCTCTAAGCATCCTTCGCTTTCGCAATAGCCCAACAGAATTTTCACTTTCTTCGTCATCGACAAACAACACATTGTAATGCCGACGCATTTTTTTTTCCATTTTTATTAAAAAATTCAAAAACGAAACTAAACAACAACCAACCACAAAGTATGAAACGATTGTAAAATAGCCATCTCTCAATCACAATCGTTTAATCGTCGGCTTTTGACAGATCAATGAAGTAATAGCGAATCGCCAAAATCGACGTCGACTAGACGATTCAATAATTTTAACGCTACACGAAGTAATACAGTCGTCGAAACGACGTTGTCAGACGATCGCCGTCTTACGCGAGTAGAGCCCTGGATTCAGAGGAAAATCAAAATATAATTGTACAGTGGCGATCAAAAATGGATACATAATTTCACTTTTTCTGTTTTTTTAATCAATCAAATCGTTGCCTTACGACGGATTTGATTAAGATTTTCAGTTTCTATCGGATTGAAATAAAAATCGGATTAGAAATAAAAAATTGATTTTTCAACTAGAATGTCAAAATCAGAATGACGAAATATATAATAAAGTATGATACACCAAATTCAGACCTTACGGTAAATTGACAACAAAAAAGAAGGAAGGATTATTTCACCTTGGTTTCTGTTTTATTTCAGCCTCTATAATTGCACAATTTTTTTCACAGACCCCCGCCATGAGAGAAAAGCTCTGTAAACTTCAATGTAATGCGTCGTAATAAAACAATTTAATTGATGGAAAACTACATAAGCTAAAACGACGTATGCAATTTTGCTCGCCACTGTATGCTAAGGACAAATGTAACGTATACGCCCTGGAGCCATATATGAAAGATAGTTCGTAAGTTGTATGTCAGACTAAGTAAGTTCATGGTAGGTTAACTAAGTCAGGATCAGTTAAGTTTCTTAAAGAATTTTCTTAGTTTATATACATCTAAAAGGCGGTAAAAACACATATGTAAACCAAAAGGCATGTTGACCTATTGACATAGGTAGGTTAGATTAAAAATAACTGTGTTGAAATAGATAAGCTAGTTTTATGTCTAGCATTTAAGAACTGAATTTAATAAAACATCAAAGAGAAAAATGCAAAGTTCAGAAGTTGAATGAACGTTGCATACTCTGGAGTAATTCACGTACCATTTAAGCAGCTTTATTTAATTTTTAATTGTTTTAACCGGTTTGGGTATTCTCATGCTAGTCAACAGAAATATAAATCTGTGAATTTTTGGAATAATTAAAATAAAATTAAGTATAATTTACACTTTAGAATCTAATTTACTAATCATAAAACTGTACAAAGCAAAGTCTGGATCACAATTAAGAAAACTATTTAAAATTCCATATAAAATTCATGATGAATCAGAGCGATAAATTATAAATTGCTTTCAACAATTAATGTCAAGCATTAAGTGCAAGTCTCGGAAACACACAAAACGTCTTACTTGAATCATTTGCATGTAAATCGTTTCGCTTCATTAAACAAAGGAAACCTGATTAAGATGCTAACACCGATACTACTAACCGCCCACTTTTCAGTCAGCATAAAACAAAATTTAAGCCTCAATAAATAATAAAAACCGGGACTACTATTGCGAATAAAAATTAGCATTGACATGCAATATCTCTGTATAAGTTATACTAACTGTCTGCTTAGGAATAGCTTATTATCGATATCTCCACGGAATACATATACATTTGCATTTAACTTTGAAATTTATTGCAGTAAGATGATCGCGCCGCATTCAGCGCCAATGCTGCCGCCACCGCCACCGCCATCTCTGTCCATTGTTTTCTTTTCAAAGCAAACGGTTCTACAACTCTCCACAGATGCTTACATTTATCATATGAACGGATATATATGTGTATGTGTGTGTGTGTGTAAGTTCATATAACAGCTAGCGGCGCTTTTTCGAAAGCGATACTTTATTTTGAGTGTGGAATTTCCAAAGTTACTGAAGATATAAATTATAATAAGGCACGTGGGCTGCTGTGATCATCGGTGACTATGAGCGAAAGATCACAGCTTGGATATCCGGATTTAGAGACAAATAAAGTATAAAAAAAACTTTCCAAAACTCTTATTTATTGGCGTTGAAATTGAAAAGTGTAATTTGACGCCACCGAGGGACGATTTGGAAATATGACACATCGATTGGAATACATATTCATATTTCGGCTCGATCATTTCGAATGTGACAAATGGTTATTGTGACCCATAAGTTGTGTTAAGTTAGATAAATGCTTTTTAAATTAAGGATTCATTCACATTTGTTGGTGTGTTCAAATGTGTTGGCAGTAAGTTTGGATAGCCATCGGAGATCGGGTTGCGAGTGAAACAGGTAAGAGTTTTGAATGTGATCTTCGACCGCAATACCAGTTAGAATGTAACGGAAGGTTGTCCTCTGACGTGGTAATTTGAAAGTGTATTGGATTAGCGCCGCAACAAATAAGTAACTTAAGGAGAGACAAGTTTATTGATGGCACTTGAGTTGCTTTTTTTGGTATGTACCGGTAAAATGTGTTTTTTTTTAGCATTGTCATTTGAAGGCACTAGAAATTCTAAGTCACTTTCCCCTTTAACTTGCCATCGACCGATGCACTTTTCGAATTCTGTGCAGTATTGAAATATTGGAATTTCTTCTTAGTTTAGAGTAATTTTAGATTTACATTTAACATTAGTTTACTGAATTCCTAGACTACCAAAAATGTGTACTCACAGATAAGACATGACATTAATTGTGCCTTCCATCTCTTAAATATCTTCATTGACAATCTATTCATGTTTTATTTGGTCAAGAAAACTTGTATGTTTTTTGTCTAACTTAACCTACCTTTAACTAAATTAACCTAATATAAAACCTAAGCTATCCTAAGGCTATGTCGGCTTTAGCGTATATTTAGTCCAACATGTTTAGCGTATACGCCCTGGTGCATCTTTTTTATTTTTATTTTTTTTTAATGTTTCTTATTATTATTATGCGAGTTGCCCACTGGCTTAACTAACGCATAATTTTGAATGCCCGGCGACGGGTTCCAGTTTTAGTATAACCACCACTAAAATTGTCGTTCTTTGGCAGACTCGTTACTAGCACGAGATCCACGTAGCTGCGAGTGATATACCGCTCATTAGAGCCTCATGTCCACTGTTCGGAGAATATGGAATGATACAGGATACAGGAAGATAACAGCGCATTCTTGTAGATATTACATCAGGCCATTTGTGTGGAGATAGATCAATATTTCAGGAATAAAGCGACGTCGATCTCCCTCTTTGCAGTAAACCTCAGAAGACTGTTGGAAGAAGATATAATAATAATAATATATATAATATATATGATATAATAATAATATGATATAATAATAATAATAAAAATGTGGCGCGACAGTCCGAGGCGGACCTGGGCCTAGCTTCTCAGCAACCACTCGTGCTGTGCGTGCTATTGTTCTCTCACGCGTGGAAGGCACCTACAGTTTATTGCCGACTCCGAACGGCGAAGTTGAGAAGCTTTTTCTAGACAGGAATACTCTTTGAGCATTGTCAGTGACTCGAAAGAGGCGGAGCCGTGAATATCAAAGGTGGTAAATTCGAGTATCGAACCTGGCACCCTCTGCGTAGGAGTCGACGCACTTACCCACTACGCCTCGGCGACCACGGAAGAAGATATAGCTCGTGCAAAAATATGTTAGGTTAGGGGGTGGCGGCTCAGCCTCACATAGACCTGTTGGTCCATTGGTTAGGTTAGGGGGCTGCTAGTGCATTCACCAGCACACTTAGACCATATTGATCCATTGTGAAACCCATTGTCAGACTACTACCACTCATTGGCTCCTTCTCCAACGGCAAAGGGTGACTGGACCAGATTTGAAAACCAGATAAAAGAGTATTAACTTTACTTTCTCTGGGATTCGAACCCACTAACCAGGGGCAGACACTCTACAAACTACGCCATCCAGTCGTGTTGTTGGTCCATAGCGCTGCCACTTAATAGAGTAAACCTAGCTGTAGTCCACTGTAGGTTTAATTAAAGCAGGATGCTCTAGAGGTTTTCGCGAAATGTATAAGATGTTGCGATATTACTATGGCCACATCATTTAAGGATTGAAAGAATGGTTGATCTAGAATATTATATCGGGTATTATATTCGGGCAGAAACAAAGAAGATGCCAAGTTTCGACCACTGCCGTTTCTGCATCTGTCAGTAGATAGATGCATGGTGATGCAGTGGCCTGTAATGTAGCGAGATTAATAGTTTGGTTTTGGCGATGTTAGCACAACAGATTTTGGTTTTGAGACACGAATTAGTACTCTACCATGCATTCTTTGCTGTTATTGGGAAGTCATAATCGAGTTCATTGAAGAAAAATTTTATCGAAGCTGCGATACTTAGTTTGTCAGATGACATTGTGACGCAACACTTAGCTCGTTCGTCCGATTCTTCGTTTCCTTGGATTTTCATGTGTCTGAGAACTTATATGAAGGATACTACGTTGTTACTACAGAGGTACTACAGTGCATCGAAACAATTGAGTAGCATTTTCGACTTTATTAAGTTACTTTCAAGAGCCTTGAGCGCTGCCTGACTATCTAAAAATATATTAAAGCGGATGCGGTTTGCTACTTTCTGTACGGCTACTATCTCCTCCTGACATATGCTGCTTCTTACGTCTAATTTTGTAGCAGATCTTTATATTTTGCGATGCATTGCATACACCACCACCGACGCCTTCATGCTGCTTTGAGCCGTCTGTGTCTATATTAATGGAGTTTTCCGACACAGCTGACGGTTCTGACCAATGCTCTCTTGTCGGAATTATTATAGCAAATTTATGAGTAGCGGGTGATGGATCGATGGTAATTTGTATTAACATTAGCAATATAAAATTTCAATGCCCAAAGGTTTCTAAATTTTAATCTTAGTGCCGCCTTAGTCGCCTTTGGCAAATAAGCTAATGGAAAGTAGGTGTAGAATCATGTTTAGTGAGGTTATAAATGTTGTTTTTAGAGCTCCTTTTATTCCAATGCACATAAGGCCTTCTGAGTAACATAATAACAAAATTATTTGTCCTATTCAAGTTTGTCTCGTAAGGATAAAACTTCTTCTAGTTTGGGTGTATGATACAAACTGGGTTTCAGCCGAAGACACTCTCTCTAAGAACTTCCTCTTTTCCTGGCCATCAGAACATGTATTTAGTAGTTATCTAATTCTAAGCATATCCTCTGGAATTCAAAAAGGAAAATCTGGAACTCATAGGACGTCGTTGATCAAGGTAAGAGTCATGTCTGAGAGCTGAGATCAAAATGTTTCAGAATTCAAGAAAATATGTTACATGGTGCAACTTCGTCAATATTGACGAATGTCGAAAGAGAGAAAACAATATCATACCTAACTGTATCCAATTTAAGAGCGTATGCTTTTCTGGTACAAATGTCGAGCGTTTTTGGTCGAATTTTCCAATCTGCGATGAATTGATTGATGTAAAACGTATACTCAACTGCATAAAAACACCGAATTTAATACCGTTCCGTTTACGTCGCCATAAAAAGCAGGTTTTGCATATCTTTTTCATGATAATCGTGCTCCTTGGAACCGAAACCCGATTTTCACAAACTTATGGTAATGTAAAACTTCAAGGTCTTAATTGGTAATCGATTGCAATCAATTATGCCATCGACGTTGCTCTCGCTATAGTTGGACTTTCAGTTCAGAAATTAAAACTTCAAATGAACTATGTACAGTAAATGGCGTATATAAGAAACGTGCTAATAAGAAAAACACGGATAAAGGAAACTAATGTGATTGAAATCGAAATCAATGAGAAAAACAATGAAGACGGTTTCGAAGACGAAGAAAACCACACGTATTGATTGATAAAGACAAGCTTCTTAATAAAATCGTTACTAAATTAAATTTCGACTTCCGCCGGAGGGAGATGACTAAGCACGATGTTCGGAATACCATCCATCCCAGTTGATTTCTTGTTCTTCATAGATTTAAGGATCCCCTGGAGATCTTCTTGGAAATCACTATCTGGTTTCCATCATTGGCAACAGCATTGTTATTTTGCCATATTTTTGTCATTGAATCTGGTAAAACCGTGATTCTCCGAACGTCATTGACTAATCTCAATCCAATGTCTTGTATTCACATATGTACACCACTGTGTACCCATGTGTATACATTGCATATATTATGTGCATCTATATATTCATATATATAGTTAGTTAGTTATTTTTAAGGTAGTGTCTAAGTTAGTATACAAGTTTTAAATAAATCCAGTTGAGCAATTAAGTTTACTTTTAAAATGTGTTTATATACTAAGTTGTACTGATAAGGTAATTATTCTTTAAATGTATGCATTTTTAGCTTAAGTCGAAAGACATAGGATAATAATAAGCTTAGCTTAGAGTGCCCTCTGAGGGCCAGTAACTATTTTCAAAGAAACGTTTTCTTTCACTTTACTTTATGAGATATATTGTTTATAAGACAGTTTCTTTCTTATATCGAACAACTCTGTGTAAGAAAGCACGCTTATAAGATGGCATCTTATATCCATCATTTACTGTATATTTAT
The DNA here is from genome assembly GCA_964034865.1 of Eristalis intricaria. Lineage (NCBI taxonomy): Eukaryota > Metazoa > Arthropoda > Insecta > Diptera > Syrphidae > Eristalis > Eristalis intricaria. The sequence goes on from OZ035877.1 coordinate 14,283,898, forward strand.
TTGCTGAGTATTCTTGAAGTTGTATATTACTGAAAGAAATAACTGTATGTCGTATTTGATTAATAGTAGTGTGGGCTGCCTGTACATGCGATTACACATGTCTAATGCACGCGTTAACATTTTCACGTGTGACACAAAAATGAATTTACCTTGCAATTACATTAATATGAAGAAACTCACACCAAGCCCGCTCTAATTGAACTGAAATATATCCGCATATCGAATGCAAACTTCATCAAGACAATTCCCTGGGGGAGGTACGAAACATGCACTGAATTAAATCATTATAGAAATAGAGCTGTTTGAAAGTTTCGATCACGTTCCCGCTATTAGGATAATTGCCACCTTACCAGGGTTTGAAAACAGCACCCCTTGTGCCATGGTCATTACGACAGTCATCGAGGATATAATCACAGAAAGCCATTGTCATCAGACAGCAGAAGCACAGCCAAACAAGTCCGCACCCAGTGGGTATGCATGTGAGTATGCAACGCGCAAAGCCCCAAAACTAACAAAATATGAATGGGGACCGTAATAAAAACAATTCCCCAGTGGGATCAAAACTAATAACTCCCCCCTTTTCGACAAAATTGGACGTCCACACGATCCACAGGGGATGAGCCCGAACAATATTACTTATGAATGCGACATGACGATGAAGCGCACACTCGTACGTCATTCAGACGGCCCGCCACAACTCTAAACATTTAAATTCGTGAAATTGTGTATGTATTATTCAAATCGATCAATTTGTAATCAATTAGTTGTGGCATGTTCAACTGGTGCGATGGAACATAAGGACGCAGCTCTTGATTTCCGTTCTTCGAGCCTTTTTTGGGGCTTTAATCGGCGACAAGTGGCTTGTTCGTCACTTCTCCTCATGGACGGTTGGGTCATAAAAAACTCAAACACGTACCAGTATTCATGGAAATGCCATTGTTTCATTTATTATTTAACATTTGATGGTTATTTGATGACCCCACAGTGCCACAAGCTCAGACGGCGGCCATAAACACTCCTTCACCAATTTTGCATTGTGGCTGACAATATTTATGGGTCTTGTTTAATGTATTCTTTTTCGTAATCACCGGCGGGCATTGTTTTTGTTAGTACGAGTACACTTGTCAAAATATCAATAGAATAATAATCGATGTCAGGTGGTGATTAGTGCTGGTGTTAGCAGGAGTGTTTATTTGGAAAATTAATGACTGAAATTAAAATGCGACTGTGTGCTGAATGTCAATTGTTGCATTAAATCAGGCCTTAATAAGGGTTTCGCCGTATCTTCATCGCGCGAATTTATGCAGTGTGTGTAATATACACGCTGTAACTTCCTTTGCTTGACATGGTCGGTCGCAAGAACATCAATCAAGTAAAATACGACTCCTTTACAAATGAGTCGTTTTTTTTGTGAAATCCATGAGCTCTATAATATTCCATCAGAAAAATGAAGCTATTCAGTAGTTGATATGAATCGGGTATGAAAATTCCTATGGACTCTTGGTGCGATGTCCGCTACTTTTCATAATCAAACTGATCTACTTATTATGTTTAATCTTCTTTCTCTGGTGGCGCTACAGTCCGGGGTGGACCTGGTCCTCAACCAGTAAGCCCCTCCAGCCGGCGCGATCTTTAGCCAACTGTCTCCAACTGCGCACACCAACTTGATTGAGGTCCTTCTCCACCTGGGTGCGCCATCGGTTCCGTGGGCGTCCTCTATTGCGATGTCCCTGGTTCGGAGTCGAAGACTCTTCGGACTGGAGCAGTGTTGGCCATGAGCTTTACATGGCCCAGTTATCTTAGACGTTGAATCCGTAGACGCCTGAATAGGCTCATGCTGCTGTACAGCCCGTACAGATCGTGATTGAATCCTCTTCTCCAATAACCATCAACACAGGCAGGACCAAAGATTGAACGCAGAACTTTTCTCTCGAAAAGACCAAGTGCTTCTTCATCCGCTTTTGTGATTGTCCATGCCTCCGCACCATAGAGCAGGACAGGGATGATCAAGGTGTTATATAATATTAGCTTGGTCCTTCGAGAGAGGACTCTACTACTCAATTGCCGCTTGAGCCCAAAGAGACAGCGATTGGCATGAGTAATTCTGCGTTTAATCTCGGTACCGGTGTTGTTCGTACTGTTCACTTGCGAGCCGAGGTAGACGAAGTCCTTCACTACCTCGAAGTTTTAGCTGCCTATGGTGACGTTTTTTTTTTGTTGTCGATGTTGTGCGTCCTTTCTCGATGACAGCATATACTTCGTTTTGCCCTCGTTCAGCGCTAAACCCATTTTGGCCGCCTCCGGTTCAATGCCAGCAAAAGCCTCATTGACGGCTCGCTGTGTTCTGCCAATCACGTCAATGTCGTCCGCGTATGCTAGCAGTTGTACGGACTTCTGGAAGATCGTGCCTCTAGTGTTGGCGTGTGAGTCTTGCACGATCTTTTCCAGGATGATGTTAAAGAAATAGCATGACAGCGCGTCGCCTTGTCTAAAACCTTTTTTGACATTGAATGTCTCTGTGAGTTCGTTACCGACCTTGATGGAGCAGCGAGAGTTCTCCATCGTCATCCTGCACAAACTGATGAGTTTGGCAGGAATGTCAAAACTAGACATGGCGTTGTATAGCTCGTCCCTATGCACGCTGTCATATGCGGCCTAGGTGGTGGGTGTCGATCTGCATTTTTCCGACCATGCTGCTTTCCTCCGACCATATCTACAGATGAGCTGGTGCATGTACCTTACCAGCTCATCTCCAGCGGCCATTAACAGTTCCGCAGACAGTCCGTCTGCACCAGCAGCTTTATTCGACTTTAGTCTCGATATCGCTATCTTGACTTCGTCTAGGTCGGGGGGACGGAATTCTCATCGTCAATTGCGTTGAGTGGAACATTCTGCCTGACAGTGGTATTGGAGTCTTCCTCGCCGTTTAACAGTCTACAGAAATGATCTTTCCAGATTCTCAGTATTGACTGCGAATCTACTACGAGTTGTCCCTCCGCGTCACGACAGGCTTCTGTCCGAATTTTGTATCCATTTGATAGTTGTTTTAACCGTTGGTAGAACTTTCGGACATCATTTCTGCCGTAACACCTCTCCATTTCCTCGATCGCGCGCTTCTCATTCTCTTTCCTTTTCTTTTTGAGAAGCCGGTGCTCTTAACTTATTTTAAGTTCGTAGAGCTCACGAACCGCTCTCGTCCTTCTGTCCAGCGTGGCCTAGTATGCCTCTTGCTTCGCTGCATGTGACTGCCTGCTCTCGTTGTCAAACCGGGGGTTTTTTTGGGGTGGCGTTTTAAAACCCAGCACATCAGATGCAGCTTCTCTGATGGCGTTTTGACAACGGTTCCATTGTTGGTCGATTGTTTCGCCTGGCAGGGTTGGAGTCTCTGAGAGCTTTAGGGAGACTCGATCGGCAAAGTTGCTGTACGTTTATTCTATAGATCTTTATTAATAGTGAATTTAATGAATTGTTTATATACATTAATCAATTAAAGGAATTCCTTAGAGACTCTAATACCAAAGTAGTGAGCAATGAAGCAAAGGAGGGTATAACTACACTGGGATTTCTACAACATCATTCAGACTTTCAGAGAATCTCTGTTTTCATCTGATGGTGGAAGTGAAGGTTTCATAACATGTTCCAACTCATATTCTCTAAAAATCTATCAACAAATTTTAGATTACGCACTCCGTAAGAAATGATTCGAGCAAAGTTTGGACTTCGTTGCTCTCTCAAAATTAATAATGTTATTTATTATATGTTATAATTATATAATGTTATTCTTTTTCTGTTTACCATGCATTGTCACCCGTAATATATGACTATTCGATAGGTGGAACTTGCCTTACTAGGAAAACGAAAATAAAAGACCTTGGTAATTTTCGATATGAAACTTTCCTTTTCATTTCATATCGACTACATAGTTGCAAAAGCTAATTCAATGCTTGGATTTTTGAAAAGAACATGTGCTGAATTTTCGAATCCATATGCCCTAAAATCTGTCTATATGTCCATTGTACGTCCTCATCTCGAGTATTGCTAAAAACTCTATAGTGCGCCTAAAAAAGTTCAAAAGTCATTTACCAGATTTGTTATAACAAGAATGGGGTGGAATCTTGACATCATGTCACCATATCCTACAAGATGTGCGTTAGTAGATTTAGATACTTTAGAACGATGACGAGGTGATCATAGTATAATGTTAATTTATGATATTCTTTCGTATCGTGTAATTTGCCCTGAGCTCCTGCAAAATGTAAGGTTTTACGCACCGGAAAGAATTCTTCGAACCCGAAAATTCTTATTACAACCAAAACACTTGTATAATTATGGCTTTAATGAACCGTTAAGTAAATGTATAAGTCAATTTAATTCCGTTTGTGTGGAAGTAGACATATTTGTGATGAGAGACAAAAATTTAAACAGTCTATTCCAAAATCTTTGACAATTTTCCTCAATTAATCTAATTTAAAATCTATAATTATTTATTACAAAATATATTTATTCAATTTAATGTTCTGTTTACATACTTATTTATTACTAAATCTTTTTATTCAAATATTTATTTAATACTTTGTTGTCCTATATTTATTTACTTATGATTATCAAAATGTTCCTATCATGTACTTAGATTATACGAATATTATCATAAGGTTCCGAAATCTGTAAGAGTTAAACTCGGTAGATGGAAAAAAAATAAATAAATAATTACTTAGGTATATGAAAACCAATTTATCATTTAAGGAACGCTTGATGTATTACTGTTTGATATAAAGAATAACTTTTTGTAAGTATACGACTCAAATTTAATAAATTGAATTAAAGTAGAAAATGAGACATAAGCCAGTACCGAGCCCTCTGCGTGTTCCTAATTCGAGCCCTTAACGTTCCAGTAACGCGCCCCTCATATAAATAATCATAGCATACAAATGAAATCATCTTTATTTTACACATATTGTTAATTTTTTAGAAGTTTTAAAAGATAAAAAGGAAAACATTATTAAATAGATTCATAACAAAAATTAGTCAAAAACATAAAAAATTAACAAATGTAAATAACGTTGTATATTCGTCGTCCATTCTTTTCTTGTTGATAGATCAATGGGTTTTAAATGAACAACCAACGGATGGAATGAACAAATCTTAGCCCCAAAACATACTTTTATTTGAAACGTTAATTATAAAATATTTACGCATATGTATTTACAAGTTAAAAAAGTATAACATAAAACGTAACAGAGCTAGCTTGGCCTATACGATGCTGTACGAAACAACAACCAATAGCACAATTAAAATTCGGAAACATAAAGGTTTTCAAATGTAAACATTAAAAGTTTTTGTGTCCGTTGTCTGGTTCTTATAAATATCTAATTTGATCTTGAATCTAAGACGATCAATTTAGGACGGTCGGAAAAAAATTGCATTGTCTTGGTTGTGAAAATATACCTAATCAGACTTTTACAGTTCGAATGGCAATATTTCTATATGTAACAACTTTTACAGCAAAGCTTGGAAGTAATATACTTAAATACTTATATTATATCTACATATCTACATAAAATGCCGTATTTTAATTTTTGGTTGAAAATTGACCGGGCCCGTTACTGGAACTTGATTATTTTTTGTTAACTCAAGAACAATCTCTCCCCGACTCGTTATTGGATTTTCTCATTTTTTCGTCCCAATAACGAGCCCCAATGTATTTTAACAAATAACTATTTTTTTCTTTCTTTTGTTTTGGAAATAATAAAATATACATTATTATTGTTACATTAAGCCTTAATTAAAGAAAATCACTTACTTTCTTAGTCAAAGTTTCTTGTGTCTTAAGAAATTTCACAAATTACACTGATTTGTACTCATTTACGGAACACTACTGAACACTTTTAATTTTCCTTACCAACTGAGGAGGATTTATCTGACACTGAATTATACTATTCAAAAAAAAGATATGATGATTTTTTCTGTAAAAATACCGCTCTTGTCTAAAAAGCAGAGTCTAAACTCTTGTGCAAAATTCATAAAGGGGGCTCGCTATTGAGAGGGGGCTCGAATTAGGGTAGCTTACCCTAGGTTGCCCATTTCTCCGCATTTATGTCAAAAGCGAGTTCAAGTAAAGTGAGTCTGTTTCTTCCTTTCAGATAACCCACTCACCGATTGTGCAATTATGCCCCTGCTGGAAGGTACTCGTCAAGACAGTTTGGAATGAAGACTCCATGTTCTTGCTCATAGTCAATATAATCGATTTGTATGTTTTCCGGTTCATCAAAAATTGATCATCAACAAGAATTGACAAAGTATAACAGAGTCAGACCGACGCGAACCACCACTTGCCACTAAAAAAATTCGAGTTATGTAGTAAAATACAAAAGTTGATATAAATATTTATTTATTTGCGACATAACACATAAAATGTAGAGGAGCATAATTATTATTTAAAATAGCTTGTAACACATGACTGAAGCGTGAATTTTTTATTTTGGTCCTTAAAGGGACTTAAGGGGATTTTGACGACATTTTGACATTTCAAGCTGCTGGTAAATGAACATAAGTTATTTTTAGGCTTGTAACTTTGCATACATTTATTTGAAAACTTGAAAAAGAAGAAAAAAAATGTACATAATTTTTTTTTGCTGTTTCTTGTGTTTAAAAAAAAATCCCTTCTTTTCTGCGGCGCATGTGATTTCCGGTCACTGGAACATCTGAAACCGAAAATTCGGAATTAGAGAGGATTAGGATTAGTAATTTCGCACAAAAATTAACAAAATGGCGGACCTTTTTCATCGCCTTTTTTCATCCCTGGATCAAGTCAAGGAGTAAAGAAGATCTTCACCGATTTGATTTATCCTAGTTCATACCATAGTTATATATGCATAGAATAATGTATTAAAATTTGGAACCGATTGGATTTACAGTTTTTTAGTAACCTCATGCGTCAGTCATTAAAACAATGTTTGAAAGTATTTAGGAACTACTTGCAAAATCCGGTTGAACTTATGATTATGAACTTGACAAATTTATTGAAAATGTACAGGGTGCCGCATGGAGCAGTACACCATGCGCAAGAGAAGGGGCAGTTCAACACGTCTTTCTATACCCGCCCGAACTAAAGGAAATGGTAAAGGGAAAACGGAAAGCACGCAAGAAATGGCAACAAACTCGTTCGCCACGGCATAAAACTCGTCTTAACCAATTGTGTAATACTTATCTGCAAAAAAAGAAACTAACTACTCACTCTGGACGTTGGTGAAGGGGTTAAAAAAAAACCTGAAGCATAACGCGCCAATCCAAAAGAATGGAAACGAGTGGGCAAAAGAAGATAAAGATAAGGCTAATCTCATCGCAGACTACTTGGAAGAAACTTTAAGCCATTCGACGGTCAAACTCTTCCTGTCACTTACAATGGATTTGACGTATACGACGACAATCATGTTCTGAGAGCTACCTTGGCAGAGCTCAAGGCAGAACTAAAAAAGCTCAAACCAAAAAAAGCTCCTGGTTACGGTTTAGCTACAGGAGAAATTCTTAAAGAGTTACCTAGAAAAACCGTTCTTAAGTTACTCTACTTAATTATTGCCGCGCTTGGACTTGAACATGTCCCTAGTCAAAGGAAAGTGGCAGAAGTTATAATGGTACCAAAACCCGTGAAACCACCAATGGATAGAAAGTCCTATAGACCTATCTCACTACTCTTGATAATGTCTAAGTTTTACGATACGTTTAAGTCCAATTGTGAAAGAAAAACTTAGGTTTTAGAAGTAAACACTCAACTATTGACCAAGAACATCATATAACTGATGTAATAGAAAAGGCATTTGAACAAAAGCTCGTTTGTTCAGCCACATTTTTCGATGTTTCTCAAGCCTATGACAAAGTTTGGCATGAAGGCCTGAGATATAAACTATGCCGAGGAAACTGTATAGTATTTTAGCGAACTATCTAGGATCTTCCGTGTGAAGCATGGAAATGAATAATCTGCTTTTAAAAATATAAATGCTGGTGTACCGCAAGGAAGTGTTCTTGGCCCTCTGCTATACCTACTGTATACTAGTGACTTACCACAAGAAGCACACACTGTTCTAGGCGCATTTGCTGACGATACCGCCATTTTAGTAACAGCCAAAGCGGTTGAAGAGTCTACAGCAAAATTATAACGTTCACTAGATCAGATACACGAATGGATGAACTTCTGGAGAATTGTCACTAATGAAAGTAAATCTATCCATATTAATTTCACTTATAGGCAAGTTAATAACTTGCCAGTCTTCTTAAATCGTGTCCATTGGCAATGAAGCAAAATACCTCGGGATGACTCTCGAAGTGAAACTCAAGTGGAAGGAGCACGTTAAGAAGAAATGTGCAGAACTTGACATGAAATATAAGAATCTGTACTGGCTTATTGGTTAACATTCCAAGCTAAGTATTGACAACAAACTGCTTGTATACAAGCAAATCCTAAAACCTGTTTGGACGTATGGCGTACAACTTTGGGGTTGTACCAGACAAGTAATTTGAACATAATAGAAGACTTTTCAAAATAAGGTGCTTAGGGCTATCGCTAATGCGAAACGACGATATCCACAGAGATTTTGGAATATTACCACTCCAAGATGAAGTTGAGAACTTTGCTTATAAACATAAGCGCCGCCTAGAAAGGCACATAAACTCTGCAGTTTACCCTATCCTTGAGGAGACTAATGTCTTGTGCCGACTACACTGGACTAGACCCTTTGATCTCGTGCGATAGTCTACACCCACGCATGGTTGCGGTGTTAGGAGGAACTTTCATTGGAGAGTAACCTGCCGATCTGTACCTAAATCAAGAAATACAAACTACTGGTTAAGTGCTTCATTTAGTTTTAGTCTTAATAAATTCAGGGAGGTAGTTTTAGTAAGTACAAATCTCACACATCTATGTGCGAACGTTCGCCATAGAGTCTTGTCAAAGATTTCCACAACCCAAGGAAAACAAAAAATATTCGAGTTATCGAAGTTCGACTGCGTTAACCATGAAGATCATTAAATCAATGCTCCGGAAAAGAAGCCAAACGACTTCGAACTTCTATATTCGATAAGGAGACGTAGACTATGAAGAATGGAAGGCAGAATTTTCAGGCTAAGAACCTTTGTAAAAAAAAAACGGTGTACTTTGATGGCTTATATGCCATAATTAAGAGGATATCTTATTGCTAGTGTCTGCTGTTAATCATATCATACAGGACATTCTGCATGATTCAACACTGTTTTCTTTCAATTTTGTAGCTCCAATGGCGGAAATCCGATGAGATATTTACATTGAAAGAAATTATGTCCTCTGATAAGTAATACAAACACCGTGCCGAATGTGGAGAGTAGTATGGATATTCATTGATCGCAAGAGAGCTCTTTGAACCACTTCGGAGATCAGCTTATCTGCTATAAGTTCCATTTTCTAAAATAACCTGAAACCTCATTTTCGTATTCTGTCCGTCCGTCATATCAAAGTTGTTAGCCTTTCTCACAGACTGTATAAGACATTAATTCCTTTCCAATGTTAATACTATATATCGAATTTATAGTAAAACATGTACGAATAATATCGTTCCTCAATCGATTATACGCCGTAATAAACGCTTCCGAAAGCCATATGGCCAAACGTCTTCCATGTCGGCCTCATTATTCCGGGAAGCACTCTCTTATAAATCTTCAATCATTGCCCACTTTAAGCTTCCTGTCCGAAATTGTTTATCTCATGAGGGCTACATAAAACAAAATTCATATAAAACAAAACATCTTATCTGAAGGCATTTTTTACAAAACAAAAACAAAAAATTACCCCAAATAGTGTCATAAAAAATAATAAACTACTGCTCTGTATTTCCTTGTCTCACTTCCTTCGAAGAAATTAATTCTTTATCACCCCATTAAACTATTTTATCTTCGTCAAACATCAGCTGAAATAACCTCCTCGTAATAATTATGATACTACAGGCTACAGCGATGAATCAAGCGCGAACGAAAGTGGCCCCAGGAATAACCTCATCTATATCACCAATCTCTCTATAACGAGGCCTAATAGCGTGCCATTAATTTACGAAAATAGCCTTTTTTTATGATTCCTCCCACCATTGCGCCGCACCGTCCTCGAGAATTTATTTCATATAAATCTTTCAGCAAAGTGAATTATCGCACAGAGCCCCCTGCGTTCCAAGTTGGCGCGTCGCGCTGCAAAGCACGCAGACAATTTTTACCATACAAAAACAAAAACAAAAATCATTTGCCAAAGACCACTAACACGCTACGGACATTTGAATACATGGCAGCAGTTAAATAAATAAATAAATACAACTTCTATCTTGTGTTTTCCAAAATGAGGAGGAGTGACAAAAACAGAAACACAAAAAAAAAAATATATGTATAAAAAAAAATAAAAATATAAATTCCAAGACAACTTGGTTATCTCATCTATAAAGTCTAATTTATTGGCAGACGATTAATTCAGCTATCTGGCGTTTGAATAGAGATTTAAGGCATCTCCTCGCCGCTCCACCGTCGCCCGCACTTTGGGGGGAATTTCGTAAGCGATGACATCGGACACCGCCGCCGTCACCTCGCCGTCACAATGTTAACCATTCATTCTCTCAACGGACATACATACTCGTACACGTATGTGGATGTATTTATGTATATTTTTGTACGAATGTGCAGACGTATCATTCGAACAACAAAACACTTAAGAAAAACTAGAAAACAAAAACTAAATATCTGTCTGTCTGTTGTCAGCTGTCACTTGCCATAATGTTATGGCAGTCTTTGGTGACAGGTGAACGCGCATTGTGTAAATGTAGCCTCTTTAGCGCGACAGCAATAAATTCTCCCCCATGAACAATCGACGCTGTGACAGGTTTCGTATTTTTAAATATGCGCACCATTATTTAATGATGTTGTTAGGTTAATTTTATGTTCCACCTAAAATGTACGGATAGTGGGTTTTAATGGGCATGGTGTGATTTAAATGGCGTTAGCAGAAAATTGAGGTGAGATATTAGTTAAGTGGTGATTTTTTTTTATTTCGAATTATTTGGTGTCCCAATTTAATGGCCAGACTCAAGGTTTCCTCGCACGGGTGTTGGGAATTAAAAAACAGAAAGGAGAAAAAAATGCAATTGAAGATTTGCCGTAGTGCCTTGAATAATAATTTTCATAACTGTCTACAATTCAGCAAATACTCGCACGTTTCGTTTATTTTATTGAGCTCGGTATAACGTATCGTAGAAATGTGTCAAATGGACAGCAGTAGGCAATATAACACCGACGACTTCGGTGTCAAGGTGGATTCGGTTCCTTCTGTGTGCATTTTGTGTGCCTTGACTGTTTTAGTACACATTTCTAGATAAATATATTATAGAGAGAGGTTTCGGTATTGATTCTGAAGTTAATACATCAGCGAACATTGACGGACACAGTGGCGTACCACAAGGTTGGATACTATTGCCATTTCTGTGTGTGGTGGAATCAAATCCTCTACTGGCGGTTTCTGTTTTTTATATGTTTAGCATTTGAGACTAAACCTGACAACATATAAAAAACTGACGAATAACTGCCGCATCCAATTCTGGAATAATCATAAGGGACTTATACACACCAAAAAATGCATGAGGTTTGAGTGCAGACCTTGGGATAATATATGGCGAACTTACTAGCCTCTTCTTATGCAACTACCACCTATACAAAATGGGGTACTGCTGCCAAGAAAACTGCAGACACTTTAAACAATCAAAGGATACCATGGAACACCTACTATTTGAGTGTCCAAATATGACACCATGTTGATACAAAATAAGTTTAGTTAGTTAATTAGACTATTTTATTTCAAAAAACGTGATTGCTTACAATTTTCTTTATTATAACAGTATATATGGTTTGGCCTAGAGGCCATCTACCAGATTGACATTAAAAGGAAAAAATACGTTACATACCTATATAAACCAAAAAATATATGCTGTTTGTTTCATTATATAATGCTCCAATTACTTAATAACGTTCATCAATTATGCAGTTCCTGTAGCGCAATGCGTTGACTGTGTAGTTGTAGAGTAAGTCCCAACCTCTGCCACCATTCAAGATATTTATGGCTTCCTCCAACTCAAGTGTCAGAGCACCGAAAAAATGAATGCGGAACTCCTTAAGTATACGGCATTTCGCGATGAAGTGCAACACATCCCCACGTTTACTAAGATTGCACAGGTCGCATAAGATTGAAAGCTCCGGGCGATGCGGTATGAAATTTAGCTTAGAAAGTTCGCCTCTTATTTTAAAAATCATACTTATTTTTTCTATTGAGCAGCTATTCAAGAAATAAGTCCTTTCTTGTAGATTGTGGTTCATTTTTCTGTAGTAGGCTCTGTATTGGGATGACTGGGCTTCATTTACAAATTTGTCAAAAATTCTGTCGCCAGTTTTCTGAAGTAAGGTGTTTGATTTTTTGTTTTAAAGATTCCTGTTGTTCGCTTGGTGTAAAATTGAAGCTATAAACGCATTCTGATCCTAGTGATTCCCATTCTTGGACACACTTCACCTTATATCTATGCATTTGCGCAAGTACCACCCTCGGAATTTTTTCTGCCTCATCGCATTGACTTTATAAATATAACCAAAATGTGTTTTGAGAGTATTCAGGAATAGAGGTGTAACTCCAGTCTCTAAATGCAACATGTAATTAGGTGAATTGCTAGGAAGCTTGAAAATCCGCCTAAGAAAATATCTGAGGAACTTTTCCACAGTTTCGAAAGGGCTGTAACCCCAAACTTGTGCTGCATACAATAGGATAGACGAGGCTGTGGCACGGAATATTTTAACTTTTGTCTCATGCGAAACATTTTTATTCTGTAAACAGTTTCCCCAAACCGCACAGATCGCACGCTTAGCTTCAGCAAGTTTACCTTTAAACTGCTTGTTCATATTTAGGTTTGACGTAATCAAAACACCAAGATACTTGTACTGCTTAACTATCTCAATCTGTTGGCCTTGAAATTTCCATTTTTCTCCTCGAGCGTACCTTCCTCCTCCATCTCTAAAGATCATCATCTTAGATTTTTCTAAATTAACAGGTAACTTCCATATTTTGCAGTTGGTATCTAGCCTGTTGATCATTAACTGCATGGTATCTATTGAGTCGGCGAGAAAAACTATATCATCTGCAAACATTAGTGCCGAAATATTGGTTCCACCGAGACTTATTCCACCTCTGACTTCATCCGTTATATCGTTTATGTACAAGATAAACAGCAATGTACTAAGCACGCAACCTTGTTTGACGCCCTTTGAGACCTCAAAGTCCTCAGATAAATCGCAACCATCCCAGATACATGATTTATTATTACTGTACATAGCTCTTAAAACATTAATGACTTGCGACGAGATTCCGTAGTTATATAATTTATAGAAAAACATTTCTCGCGGGTTGGAGTCAAAAGCCGCACGAAAATCCACGAAGAAAGCGTATAATTTTTTACGTTACATTTTGTATATCTCTGCAATATTTACTAGCGAGAATATCTGATCTATGGTAGAATATTGATACAAGATATTTAACAGAATCACATTAGCCGGAACAGACTCAGAGATCGGAAGTCCTAGATAAGGCAAGGGCAGTGATATGTAACAATTGTGTACCCAGAGCTATGTGACATTTGCGAGTTTTACAGAATTAAATGACACAAAAAATGAATTTCAGTGTGTGTCAGATATAATAAAAAAACTAAGACGATGCGTCGCACATAACAAAAAAAAATGGTTGTGACAAGCAAACATTTAACAAACCGATGACTTTTAAAAAAGTGTTTTGCGGAGTGATGAGTCCAAGTGTTGAAGATTCAGATCAGATGGGAAACTGTGTATTTGGCGCCCATCGAATCAACAATAATCCTAAGAACACGCTGAAATTACTACGACATTGTAGCCGAATTTGATGGCTTGTCTTGCCTTTCATGGCACAGCTTACGATTGCACGCAAAATATGTTTAACACTTCTGGATCCTTGAAGAACATAATCGAAAATCAATGATCTTCTTTGCAAATATGTAGATCCTGCACTGGCCAGGGCCCAAGGAGCTTTTGCTCTTACACTTACTTACTAACTGTTTTACAACAGCCAACTCGATGGGAGGGTGAAGGTTATCTGCTACATGGCCCTCATCCGGCCAATGCTCACCTATTGCTGTCCCGTGTGGTTCAACGTGAGTGTAAGTTTGATGGAAAAGATTCGGTTGTTTGAGAGGTTTTGTCTTAGGGCTTGCCTCCGCCTTTGTAGAACGCCAGAGTCCCAGTACATAAAATTCTATTTCACTGAGGTCTTATATTGTTGGTTCGAGGTCATACTACTAGAGCGACGAACTCGCCCAATAACTTGATCTTAGGGGCTTACTACCCCAATTCAGTCCCCCCGAAGCTTTTCTCTAATTAGATAAGTACTATTACAAGATATGAATGGGGTACCGCTCATTTTTCACATCGCCAGATCACCGTTCAGTCGCACAACGAGCTGAGGAGGTTCAGTACGGCGGTATCCAGCCGGGATGTTGCTAGGCAACATGAACCCTTCTGGTGGCTGGGGAGCGAGGGAACTCCAGCGTCGAACCCTTTAGACCCAGTGAAATGTGCATTCCCCCTTATGGGGCGCAGTCGGTCTCTGTCTTGCATCGGATTAGATGGAAATCTATCAGCCGCAACCTATGGCCGACTTATATATCCAGTTTTAAGGTAGTTTTTGCATATATATAATTTAAAAAAAAAATCTCATAAAGAATAATAATAATATTTTTGATTCATTCGATACGATTCGAGTACTTCCATTCTGTACTTACTTGAATTGAAATAGAAAGGTATCGATACTAATTTGACTTGTATCGAAGGAAAATTAAATCGAGTTAGTTTACTTGGATCGAATCAACCCTAGAACGTCCACGATCCTAAGCACATGCATTTAAGTAAGAATTATCTTTGTGATCAAATTGGCAATATTTTAAAATAAATATAATAAATTAAAAATAGCCTGCCCAGTATCCAGATCTCATTCCTCCCGAGAACTCGTGGCACAATGATGACCATTACTTCGTGACGGTAAGATCACGAAATTTCAAACCAAATTTAGATCCCCTGGACCTTCACATCGAACTTATTCCTAAATAATGCTGCCTAACTTCAACAGAGAGTTTTCCAGAGCAATGCATTTAATGTCATGATAGCGACAGCTCTATTCGGCTTTCAAAAAAAAAAAATCTTTTAGGTGCAATTGGCATTTGTAACTGCGTGCAATTATGCTTAATATTATGCAGTTATTTAGTTTTCCCTATTCAAGACTTGGCAGCCAACACCCTTAACTCCAACCAAGAAGTGGTTAATTGAGAAAAATCCAACTAAGTCCCTTTATATATCAAACCAATCGACTCGTAAAATCACAATTTACAATGTTGTTTTGAAAAATGCACAAAATTAAATGATACAGCTATTATTGAGTCACAACACAATGCATTCCCTATAATATATTACATATTCCAAAAGCTATCACACTTAAATTGTTATGTACAACAGCCACGGTGTACAACAGACGCCAGTTCACGCTACGAAACAAATCCGCCGCAATAAATTTGTGGCTCCTCACCACGTCTTCCGCGTACCGCATCATTGCACAAAAATTCAGCATTATACGGTCACGGAAATCGCGAATTTTACTTTTAAATGCAATTTCGAAGACACCAGAGTAAAAACCACAACAAACAGGACCGCAGAAGATGCAAAAAAAAGCATCATCAGCAATAAAAGTTAATATCGTGGGCATTAAGTATCGCAATATTTTGTCTGGCTTCGTGAAACGAGACAAGAGGGAGCGAGGACAAGGACCGCGAAATCAAAACACAAAAAAAAAAAGGAATAAAATTCACCCGCCAGAGTAGGGCCATAATAAAAGACGACATGAATGAAAATTGCTTCTTCTCCGATAAGGATCAGAGTCCATACGTGTGCTCATATGAATGGGCATGTATGTGAGACTGTGCGCTCCACCGAAGACGGGTATTGTTTTGCCTTTCGGGACTTTATTTATTAATGCGATTCTGATAAGAGACACAAAGAAGCATGAGTTGTCCGCGCCACGATCAGCGTGAACTTGAACCGAAGCGCACGACATTACACTCATATCTGTCGGTTGGTATCTAGGTGGCCAACTGGAACCACCACATTGCAAATAATTTGAATGCTGGAAACTAGAAAGTTCAAATGGAAATGGAAAAATGGGAGAAAAATGTGTTCTCTTCCTCGTATTTGGGGACATTCTTTATTGGCAAGAGAGGTGCTTTGTTTAATTTTGGAATTAGTGATATAAAGTTACCAAGTGAACGGGCGTATGGTCGAATTATTTTATTATATTCTGTTCTGACAATTCAAAATATTTTCAAAACGTGGTGGGCTCTCTCGTGGCGTAAGATACATGTAGGGTAAATGGGAGTGAAGGCTTTGTTATGCGTAGGCCATCCATTTCAAACCAGGAGAATGATTCCATAAAATGTCTTCACATCGGCGTCCTAGGACACGTCGACCTGTACCATCATTGCAAGGCATTTATAGAAGCATTGCCTTGTTGATTACTTTTTTACATTCTTCCAAAGCTTGTCGCTAAGTCACGTTTAGCGTATACACAGCCCAACACTAGACGAAGAATCTTCCAAAGGATATAATTCATTCTCAAATACAACGCCAGAGGAGGACATGTATCGAACAGAACATCGACTCAAAAGTTTCAACTAGGATAAGCGTCGCACACTTAAAACGTCTAGTGTGATACGCTTGGTTCTTGTAACTGACTGGACCTGATCATACGTTTAAGTAAGAATCTCGACTGTGTCCACGATTTCTGATTGCACGTTACATATTCTTTCAATTCCTTGATGTTAGAAATTTCTCTACTATTTGCCAGCATTAAATATACAAGGTGGCGCAAAATTAATCATCCAATTTCGTTTTGGAATTACTCTTTTAATGTGATGATTTTGAGTGATGACTATCTTTATTTGGACCTTTACATTTTTTTATCTTAAGTGGAAAAGATGATATCCGTCAAGTGGCTGCCTCCAGTATAGATACACATTTGTGCCCGTTTTTTTTTTCTCTTCTAGTTCTAGTAACTAAGTGCCGAAAAAGGACTAACTGCTACCGTCCGATTATTGGATAAAACAACACTTTTAGCACTCCCTTGGGGAGTAAATCGCTCCAATGCTTATCTGATTTTATACTGCTGCTGTCTAGTTCACAAATATGAAATACGATTAACGTACGATGCCATTTGCAAAAATTATAACATCCTCCAATAGGATGGATTTAAAATAGGATTTATTTTGTATGTTTAGAACAATTATAGCGAACAGGATTGCAAATTACACATCAGACCATTGCCAAAAAGGGTCCCTTAATGAGACCAACTGGTGTATTAACAGAATCCGATGAGTTGGAAGCCATTTCAGGAAATCTAGAGTGCTTTTGCATAGTCGGCATCGTCGCTTTGGAGCCTTTTGTCAGATCCAACTGCCATATCGGCCCTATTAGACCTACCTACGACTTAAAAACTCTTTTGGTAATGTGTTCACTATTAGAATATTTTTACTAATAGAATCTGATGCGTTTTGGCGCATTTCAGTGTTCAGTTCAGTCTGCTCAAGATGTTGTATCTCCTTCCGGGAGTCTCCACCGGCAGTCCCATTCTAACCGCTTTCAATGCCAGCAAGCACTTCGTTGACCTCTCGCTGGATTTTACCTTCGTCAATATTATCCGTGTTTTGTTTTAGTTTTGCAAGAGCAACTCAAAACAATTATGAAGGAGCAACAAAACAGCACATTGTCTTGTAAACTCCTAGAACTTTGTATTGAATGTATATTAAAGAAATCTTACTTGATTTTAGTTATTAATGTTAGAGTATTGTGCCTCTGTTGTGTCCGCAGAAAAGGCCCTAAGACTTCGTGAAATCGTAAAAACAATGTCGATTTTATTGACAATAAAAATGAATTGAATTGAATTGAAATTGTCTTAGACATTCTTTTGACACTGAACGTATAGAAAGAATCAGAATTGAATGTCATTCGGCAACAATTATAACTCATAAAAAGACATTTATCAACAGTAGGTTCACATTTCACTGAGAGTAATTGTCTGCAACCGGTTTTGGACCTGTGAGGGTAGATGATTCCACAGGTGTACAGCATGAATGAAGAAATACCAGCGCGATGTTAGACAGGTAAGAACAGAAGGTTTCAAAGTTATATTACGACTCGATTGGCAGAAAGTAATTTGTCACATCCAAGGAGTATTCCACGTTGTACCGAGACATGGTCAAATCTTCTGAGGTTAAAGACATATCGTGCCGTCGCGTTGATTGCTTTTAACAATTTTTGCAGAGAAGAATTGTCAAAATCAGAAAACACTTCACAACCGTACGTTAAGATAGGGATTAGGAGTGCTTTGGCAAGTCTTAATTTTACATTAATTGGGAGTATAGAGTTGTTGAATAGACTTAGGGACTGCAGAACTTGGAATCCAACACAAACTTGACATCGTTCGATAATAAAAGCCTTCAATTCTTCTTCTTCATTTTGCTTTAGTTTGATCAAAACATATTTTATACCACCTCACAAGATTAAATACATACAATATGCGACCCGGTGTATGAAAAGATGGCTTACGACTCAAAAAATTAGAGATTAGTAGAAAAAAAAAAACACAAATCCAAAAAAAACGGAATTTTGTTGAAAATCCAAAAATTCAAGATAATTATTTTTTTTAACAGTTGTTTTCTCGAAAACTTGTCTTTATGTCGTAAGCCACCTTTTCATAGACCGGGTCACAAATAGGCTTCAGGGAGGGACTTATATTTCCTGCCGACATTTAACACTGTCAGAGTACACTGTATATTTTTTTTCTTCAAATTATATCTACCGACCTTACAGCTTAAACCAAAAAACCTCTTCAACTACGCGATCTCTGGCTGTCTCCAGTTTCTCACGCCAAGTTGGTTGTAATCCTGCGTCACCGTAAACGCAGGCGGCCCCTGTTGCGTTGTCCCACAAAAAACATGGCCAGGAAGGCCAGAACCTGGCTTCTAAAGGAACGACTTGTGTGCTCTCACGAGTAGAAGGGACAGACAGTTTTATGCTGGCTCCAAAGATCAAAGTGTGAGAAGCTTTTTCTAAACAGAAATACTCTTTGAGCTTTGTAAATGAATCGAATGAGTTGAAGCCCTGAATTATGAAATTGGTACATTCAGGAATCGAACCCGACACATATAGGATGAGAATCGTCGCACCTGTCACTACGCCATGCCGATCTACAATCGCAACATAAGCGACCACTTAAGAAGTCGCTGCAAATAATTCATTTTCAATATTGGTCTTACTTTTTTGGGTCACATACGTTCCGTATGGAAACTTACCGTTCGAATGGAAACTTAAAATACAACAACCATGTAGCCCCGTAGTCTGTGTAAAATGTTATCTTTGGATAATACACAGCTACTTCATGAGAAGCTCCACCCTGCGCCACTACTAGTTGTCGATTTTCAACCGATTGGCTCGCCCGTTTACCAGGAAATGCATTCAATAAAAATAACCCTCGCCACCGCAATCCCACACATATCTTCCACAGTTCCTGGAAGATTTCCAACCACACCATAACGCCCCAATGGATCAACTCGGCAAGTCTGACTTTGTACTCGAATGGAAGGTATACTACGACAGATTCACGAACGATCGCCTTCGATGCGTAGTCGCAGCCGAAGTCGATGTTAGAAGCCAATCCAAACCAAATTTATTTGCTCTCATGTAACGATTCAAATAACATCCCGGCGCGGCTTAGAGCATAGCCATCGAGCCATGTCTACACAACAATGGTCAAGTTGTCCTTTTGTCTTGCGATCTCTTCTCACGAAGGATAATTTATCGTTTATTGTACCCATCGTGACATTAAGACCGAGATACTAATCTACAATCGCAACATAAGCGAGCGCGCATTTTATACGATGACGTTTACCTTTTTTTTTTTTTCTTCTTGCTTTGTTTTTTTGAAGAAGAAGCAGCACACTGTGTGTTGCGTCCCCGATCGCAATGCAAATGTAATTTATTTCAGTGAACCGTCAGCGAGATTTAAGTGACATCCGCGCGAGGTAGGGGATCAATTAACTTGTCATAAAGGAACATATGAAAAAGATATTCATCTTCTCTGAGCTGCCACACATATCCGTGCGGATATCGCTGGCATTTCATGAGCGGTTTTTCCATGTGCATGCAATGCAGTCACCCCATGTTGGTGTGATTAATCAAATTCCGAGTCCGAGATAAATTTTCTCATGCGTCGACCCGTTTACTTGATTTTGTATCACATTTTCAATGTTCGAAATCACAGTCCACGGGCGAATAGAACGGCAGCATCGTTGACATCTTCGAAGGAGATAACTTTGTCTGCTGTACGCAGCACTCAAGAACGCAAATGTGTCATAACTTAATTTGATATCTGACGTTTCCACATTTTCGTTTCCTGCTCATAACAACGTTGATGCGTTCATAATCGAGAGGATCAGATGCAGTGAATGTTTAGAAATTATTACTTAACTAGCTGTTATTGCAGTAAATGTGGATGGGTGAGTATATCGGCTATACTTTGTCTTGGTGTGCTTGGCTGGAATTTGAACGCATGACATCATGATGAAACGTATGTCATCACAAGTAAGGCACATCTTCCATACCACTCAAGTAAAGAGTCGACAAGCATCACATGAAAACAATGAGAACAACGAAAAGGCGGGTGCACATGCAAAAAAATTGTACAAAACTGTGTCTTAAAGAAACAGTAATGTATAGAATAATAATAATAGAATGAATAAAATAGTGTTAATATACTAAAGAAGGTCCTCAACGGTGTAATATAATTTCCAAACATATCACTCAGGACAAAGAAAAGTCAAAGAAAGAAGTACAATAGATCGGTTAAAAAGCATTTGATTTACAACATAACACATTCTCATCAATTCAATTCAATATGTGTCACTTGAGAATAGAATTATGTACGTAAATTCAATAGTGAGTAAAACTGGATACATAATTTCAGTTTTTGTGGTTTTTCATCAAGAAAATTGTTCCCTTACGACGGATTTGATTAAAATGTTCAGTTTACCTAACCTATTGATTTTGACTTGGTTATAGTCATCTGCAATTCAGTTCTTATTTTCTTAGCGGATATTTGATCGGGCCTATATTTTTTTCTATATTTTTATTTATTTATTTTTGCGTAAAGTGCTTTTTCTTATTTTTACTAGCGGCCCATTTCTACTCAGGGTACTTGTAAAAGTCCTCTGGCGTAACGTAATACCTTTTTCCGTTTTGTACGATAAGAACGGCGCAGTGGCAAAGACCGAACTTCTGAGCTATGGCTGTGATTAAAGACTTTTTGAGATAACAAACCAATGTTGTTCTGAGTATTTTCTGGCAAATTTAAATATTTTTTTTCTAAAATTTAAATTTTTAGAATTTAGAAATAAAAGCTAGATTTTTCAACTACAATGTCGGTGTTACTATGAGGCCAAGATGATAATGGCGAAATATATCATAAAGTATGATACGCCAAGTGTAGACCTAACGGTGAATCCACAAAAAAGAAAAACAATGGATATAAAAAAATTAATAAATAAATAGAATAGAATAAAAAAAATTAAACGTGCAAAACTTTCGTTCGTTATTATTTTATGCCATTATTCGTCATTGTGCAATTTCTTTCATAGAGCGCCCTATGTTTTAGTTATTAAAAAACAAAACAGGAAATTTCAATAAAATCCGTCGTAAGGAAACAATTTTATTGATGAAAAACCACAGAAACAAAAATGATACATACAGTGATCCACAAAAGTCGGGGTACAACGATGAAAATTGGAACAAAATGGCTTTTATCCACAGACTATAAGTTAAAAATATTTTTAAAAGGTATACTCCAATAAAACAAGATGAAAGGCTTCAGTTTTAATCAAAATAAATTAAATATTGTTATTCGTTAAAATAATACAATAACAAAAACCAAAAAAGTCGCAAAATTAACTCCACAAAAGTTTGCGTACAAGGGAAAATACTCTTTCATTTTACACTGTTGCAACGGTAGATAGTTTCTTCACAGATAGTGCTTGTTTATTCGAGCCTTGAAGTTGCTGAGGAACGATAGATCACGATAGATCGCGATAGGCACGATGAACAGGTCGAATCAAAGCGTTGATAGGTCGACCATCGAAACTCATTCCAAGAGATTACCTTGTCATCAAACGAATGGTGGTCCAAAAACTATTTATAATGACTAATAAAATGAGCGCTTCACTTGAATAAGTTAGCAACACCTACCGCATCCATAAAAAATAAGAAGAGCAATAGTTCAAAGCGGTTCAGGTCATGGACACCCAACAAAAAACTGTTGACCAAAATGTTCAATCAACAGAAACAGATCGCATTCGCAAAAGGTGTATGTTAACAATTCGCCAGAATTCTGGCGTAATGTTATCTTCTCCGATGAAAAAAAATAAAGCGTTTTTGGGTGTGACGACCGTTTGAGGGCAGGGAGCCGCTAAAACGAGCCCTTAAGCGAAACAATTCTACTGAAACAGTAAAGTACGCTGGTAGAAGTGTTATGGGGTGAGTCTGTATGGCGACATCAAGATTTGGAAATCTGGTACTAATCGGAGGAAATGATGAACCTGTTCGTGAACATTGATATCCTTAAACGAAATTTAAAAGCAAATCATTAAATGTTGGGGACTACCGTCAATTATTACATCACAGCAAGATAATTACCAAAATAATACCACACAAAATTCATGTATTTGGCTGTTATATAGCCCTTTCAAAATTCAAACAACATAGCCCAGACCTCATGCCCATTGACCATATGTCGAACACACACCTTACTTAAAAAGAGCACCAAAAGAAATAAGATTGATATATTACTTATCGACTTTTAGTAACGTTCCTTGCATTTATTTTCAGCTGTACGCAAGCTTTGATGGTGTTAATTTTGCGACTTCTTTTGGTTTTTATTGTTGTATTTTTTTGAAAGGATAACAATATCTATTAATTTTGTGAAAAACTGAAGCCGTTCACCTCGTTTTATTGGAATATACCCTTCAAAAATATTCTAAACTTTTATGTACTCATCTCAACTTTAATGTACGCAAGCTTTTGTGGAGCACTGTACATGTATCCAGTTTTGCTCGCAACTGTATACATATGTATATCTATGTACATACTATCTTTTAGAAGGATCTAGAAGCGTCCTGTCGCCAGTGCGAATAAACGAAGAATAAGAAAATTTAAAGAAAACACATCATACTAAATGAAATCAGAATTGCAAGGAATGATTGATTAAAATATTATAAAATGCTGAGTGCAAGTGTGACTAAGTGTGAGCACAAACACAACCTATCATCGAGTGTACGCCAAGATAACTTTTTGATATAAACTCAAATTACCCACCTTTGTAAGTTAGCCACGTGCCGAAGTGGCCAGTATACAGTAACACCAAGAAAATTTCATACAAATATTCCCCACATACCTCTGTATGATGGCCACCTGTCTATCTTGGAACTTGGCCGCACTTTTTGTTATATTATTTCATCTTTCGTACTAAATAACCTGCGAAAATTGACCAGTAACATAGTCGTCTTCTGGTCGCCATTGTGACGTTTGCATTTTATTGTGTGTGTATAAAAATGTACTGAACAAAATATTCAGACAGGCACAGGGGTGAAACATTTTATTGTTAAATCTTGTTTGGATATAATATAAAGATTACTTAATTTCTACAGTTGTGAATGACTTCAGTGTTCCTTCGGCTTTAGTAGAGAAAAAGTTGCATGTACCGCAACTTGGCTCTCATCGCTTAACTTTTCCGACGACTTTTCGTCCTTTTGATTCTCTTCGATGATATCGTCGATGATTTGCTTCACGTAAGATATAATAAGATATAATAATAATACGTAATAATATATCTCACGTAAAACTGACATCTGTGCTCTATTTCTTCTCAAATTTCACTAACACATTCTCATTTCAGTTTGCCAACAAATCTAATACAAATGCAACTTATCACTCCAAAAGTGTCTCAAAAGTGTAGAACAAGATATGTTTACACAATTTGTTCTCATTTAATAAGAAACGATACTGAAATAGGTATCGCCAAAAGTCAGCCGTCGAGACGATAGTTAATAGTTTTCAGTTTACGCGAAGCAGGCAAAACGATATCTCTCGACGCTATCGTTTTTTTATGCTTACATGAAGCGAAACTATCGTCGAAACGCTAGCGCGAGACGATTGTTGCCTTACGAGATTAGAGCCCTGGCCAACTTACGCAGGTTCCATTTTCTTATTGTCTGAGAAACACTTGCACCAGCTTCATCATTAGGTAATTTCTTTAAAGCCAAATGATAGCGCAAAATTCCTTCACCTTATATTAGACACGAAAATAAGCTGGAAGCTCAATATCCAGGAACGTGTTAAAAAGGCCTTCAAGGCTCTCTACTGCTGTAAAAGGGCCATAGGGTGCAAATGGGCACTACAACCCCCACTGGCTATTTGTTTCAGTAGTCAGATCCATACTGCTATAGTTGGTGGGCTACACTCGAAAAAAAAAACCAAATCCTCAAAAAAAACCTCAAACCAATCGCCGGAGTGTCAGCGGATACGTATGAATCAGCGGAGCACTAAGGACAAGCACAACCGAAGCTCTAAGCATACTCCTTAACCTGCCACCAATGGAACAAATTGGCAGACAGTCATCTGCTAGTACGACGATCAGACTAATATGGTTCCATAACTGGAAGGAACTATGCCCATAGATACAAAACTCACCATACCAAAACTCCTCTTCGAGAAAAATGTCTCTAACAGCATACCTCCAGATCTTACTGGAAGTCTGAACATCAGTTGCTGGATGGTCCTCTGCGAATCTTCACAAATGGATCGAAGATCGAAACCTCGAGCCATCTTTCCGATTACCAAATCACTGTAGCGGCTTTCAGGCTGAAACTATAGCGATAAAGGAAGCTCTGTACCGGCTTAGAAACAATGTAATATCAAGCAGAGATATCGTCTTTTATTCCGACAGCAAAGCGATCAAATCTCTGAGCTCAGTCGCTTTTAACTCTATCCCTGAATTGCCGCCCATCTCTTAACCAGATGGCCAAGTATCTTAGCATCCGCCTGATGTGGTTGACGGGTCACTGTGACATTCAAGAGAATTGCGAAGCTAATGAATTCACTAGAAAGGGTACACTCTCTGAACTCTCTCCGGATGGCGATCCACCTTACATGCTTATCGCTACTATAAAACACTCTGCTAATGCTAGAAACACTTGCCCAAATAAAAACCGCAGATGGACAGCTGACACACGATGCCTCATTACCAAACAACTCTGGCCTACGATCGGCCATAAGCCAACGTTTAACCTGATTAGACTAAGCAGGCCTAATCTGATATTTCTCATTGGCGTTCTAACAGGGCATTGCGCCATATGAACTCACGCCTCCCGACTGGGCCTTCCATGCAATGACTTCTGCAGAAGCTCCATGAACGGCGATGAGAAAGCAACCACTGAACACCTGCTTTGTAGTTGCAGTGGTCTCTCATCCCGTAGATTCCAAATCGTTTGGGCCAACTTCATTGATAATCTGGCTGAACTGAGCAATGTAAAAGCCAGTCATCTGTTTCGCTTAATCAAAAGCACTTTGTGGTTTGCGGAATAGGTATCCATAGAACTGCGTGATAACACAATGGGTCTATGCTGGCCTAAGTGTGACTGCTGTCCCTCTACACAGCAGTCAGCCACTTCAACCGAACCTAACCCATATCGAATTATTTAGCTGCACATGACACACAGCTCGTTGTACGGGATCGCATATCCTCTAGACGAATACAAGTGATATCAAGTGAACCCCACGATAACCTAATTTGACCAAACTCAATTTATTCTTAAGAAGTTTCTTGAAAACTCAAAGTGACCCAGAAAAGATCAGGAAGGCCTCATTTGCCCTAAATGTATCGAAATGCTTGGGTTCAAGTTGAGCACTGCAAAAATCAAAAGACTCCTTCACCGCGGAAAATGTAACTTGAAATGGTAGTTGGGGTACTCAATGACCACAATTTTCTGATGTGCCAAGATTTTTAAATGTATATTGCACCACGACCATCAGATCCATTGTGCCCGCCTTTTGATACTTTTGCTCTCTGACAAGTTCATCTCACATGCAGTTATTTTCAGACTTTCATTGAGTGTTATCGACTACTGTTGCGGTTAAGTGGAAATGATTTACTGTAGATTATTCTCTCTAAGCTTGTCTCCTTTGGATCCAATCTAAGAATGAGATATAAGCTGTGTTTTTTTTGCAAGCGTATATACGCTTAATTTAAAAGTCCACAAAACAACGTTCATCGGCGCTTAATGATTCATCATAAAATCTTGGCAGCACCGACGACAGTTATGACAATTGCTAAGCAGTCAGGGGTGTAGTCGTGCAAGGTGATGGTTGATCTTTGATGGTCACAATCTTGTGACTATGTAGCGTGACCATCACTTTAAAAGCAAAAACACTTAATAATTATAAAATAAAAAGAAATTTCGTGAAATGAAAAGAATCGCTTACGAAGCCAAAACGAAATGTATAGCAGAGACACTCTGAGTATACCAAAAATTGCATACTTATAGATGCCAAAACAAATACATATGATCTAATACATCAACCAAACCTGCAGGTGTAAGCCACATACAACAACCTAAACAATGAATGAATAAATTCAGGAATGAACACACAAAAAATAATGATTGGAAGCATTGTTTTTATCCGCGCTTATTCCTTAAGCAGCGATAGATATGATGAGTAAGTTAAGCGGATATAGGACTCGTTGTTAGTGTACTTTACATGCAAAGTGAAATTTAGGCGTATATACGCTTGCAAAAAAACGCAGCTATAGTTCTTGTCCTTTTCGACTAGTGATTCGATGAAATCAATTGTTTTTTCCTATCCATTCTGTTTCCATACTCATGATTTTTTTTTGTTTGCACATACTGCAGCCACTAGATGCAAGGGAGTCAGCTCCAATAAATAATGACAGCAGTTGGCCAAGATCGCATGGTTCCTGTACTACAAAGGCAAGCCAATCTTTGAACCTTCTTGAGACTGTCCCTCGCACTGATCAGGTTGGTTCTCTTAGTCTATGCGACGTAGGTGATAGTGGGTCTGACTATGTTCCGACACCCAGCAGAGAGTCAGCGAATTCACCAAGGATTTCTCGTTAATCCTCTATCTGCATAGCTTAACAAGCTTCGATGCCAGAAATGGTGATGCTATTGACGTTATTTCCACTCGATTATACGAAAAAATAGAGATTTGTAGATTCGCCGATAAAGTTTTGGTCTCTCCGCGCGAGTATCGCCTCGTGTATAGCAGCCACGGCTTGTTCGTTGCAGTCGTTCTTTAGTGACAGGTATTTTGTGACAGGAAGAGGCCATAGAAGATCCTGTAGCCCCTGTATCCACGCTCGACATTGAGCCTATGCGTCGGTGTATAGAGCTATATTCCCCGAAAAATGTTGATGGAAAACCTTCTTCGCAAGTGTTGGTCTCATATGCAGCGCTGTTTTTCAAAATTATCTATAGTCTTTCCTTTGTCATTGCTGCAGAGAGTGCAGGGAGTTTTAAGTTTTTTTTTATGTTATAATGTCTAATCCACCTTTATAGGTGGTCACAAAATCCTCCATCACAGCTTCAGTCGAACCTTGGTTTTCAAAATAAGTTTGTACTGCAGTTATGTTTGTCAAATTAACATTTTATAGAAACAGCGACAAAATCCCTTAAAACACTAAAATACTGTTTATGCGTAACTTATAAATTATTATTATTATTAATATTATTATTTAAGAATGGACCTAAAGGAAATATCGCACGTATAGCTTATCCGGATTCCTTTCGAAGAATACAAAATCTGCCTTCGCTGTACACAATAGAATTGGAAAAATATTTATCACACATTATCAA
This sequence comes from Eristalis intricaria, assembly GCA_964034865.1. Taxonomy (NCBI): domain Eukaryota; kingdom Metazoa; phylum Arthropoda; class Insecta; order Diptera; family Syrphidae; genus Eristalis; species Eristalis intricaria. Next base: position 14,311,977 of record OZ035877.1, read on the forward strand.
AGCACTCTTAGTCTACATAAATCCGAGAAAGCCAATAAATGAATTCCTCCTTCCCAAATGTACCAAGAAACCTGATGTATCCGACTAGGTAGGGGAACACATCCGGCACAGCACTGCAGCAGTTTTTCTGAATTATTCCCAGGAAAATGGCTTGGAACCTTATATTCGTTTCAAAAATTTGAATTTGATTCAAAATACCCGTATGCAGGGACAAAGTCTAAATGAATATCATACCTTTTCTCCGGATCTCATGCAAAATATCTGAATGAAGAAATCAAATATTTTCCATCGAACACAGCTACTCAAAGCGCTCAACACTTCCGTCCACGAGTGGGGGTGAGGATAACCAACGGAAGTTTGAACGAATTGCCATCTAAGGCAGTATCCAGTATCTGCTATCACTGCAATGCCCCAGTGGCATGATATTTCATGTGTGGTAGCGCTGCAACAGTACATACCTTCGAAACATTCATAACTCTGTATGAAATATGCAACAGCAGGATATGGCCACTCCGGAGTGCTCCTCCCACCACCGCCAGTAGATGATTCAATGCTTTGCCCTGATTTATGAGCGCATCTTGTGTGCATCTATCTCGTTCATAATTTAAATAAAACTCCTGTTGTAATGGTTGACTTAGACTCTCGCAGAAATTTCATTTGTTATTTATGAGTGAATTCCCATCTGAAGTGAGTTTTGTCGGAAGGCTGGCTGGAGTGCTGCTTGGGTTACCACACTACGAACTTGATCCTTCATTGCTATTGTATTACACTATGTGCATCGCATCTGCATTTGCTTCCCCCAAGCTGGCGTACAATGTTGTCCATCCTCCTACGGACCAATGTCAGTCATGTGCACATTTATTTTGTGTCCAATTCAGGTTCACCAGTAGAAGTAAATCGCATGGCTGGCATCGTCTGCCTGAAGATGCTAGATGGTAGATGGATGGTTATAGTTGGACTGCATTGGGACTCCTGATGATGATGATGACGATGATATATTGGTCGTCTGTATGTGTGTTAGCATTTGCGAATCGGTACGACTTATAAATCTATTGAAGGGATGCGGAACGACATACTACAACATATCACATGCAGAAGGGATTGTGCCATTGACAGTGTAAATGTCGGACCGACTTTGGACGTCAGTAGAACAGATGAGCCTTCAACACACTATTTCTGCACTGAAAAAAAATAATTTAGTTTTATGCTTTAAAATATTAGTATCCACATAAGATAATGTCACAAAAAGGGAATATTAAAACAAATACAATTCTACGTCTAAAGCGTATTCAACATAACAAAGTAAGTAATCGCCTCGCCTTATTTGCTGTCAATACAAAAATTACCTCGTGAGTATTAATTTATTTGTATGTATGTATGCCCATATGTATATCCCTATGAATTGAAATAAAAGTTAAACCAATAAGTCGATCTTCATCTTAGAAAGGTTTTCAAGCGTTTCATAGTCGAAATCGTTATTTCTGCTGTAAATGTCGATACGGGTAAGGTAATGGTGTTTTTTCATATATTTTGACACATGACATCAAAGCAAATGCGAATATTTTAAATTTACAATTTTCTTCGTTAAATTTGTTTTGCTTTTGCAAGTATTGACGGGATCAAAATTTATAGTGACCATAGGACTGTCTTTTAGTCCTGTAACCGTTTCGTGCTCAATTATGATGTCGATCAAAAGAGAACCATAACAACTATTTTATACAAGTTTTCAGTATCAGACGCGTGTACGGCCGTATAATTCTGCTTCGATACAGATCGTGTCAACTTCAGGGTTTCAGTTTTTGATATGCGTCAGGATTCTCGTATGAGCTGCATAAAATAGAACTACACTTCATCCACTATACTTAATTGGCCTTGCGCAGTCTTAAAAATATCTTTAAATTCCAAGCTAACTTTAAATTCTGAGTCACAAGAAGTAGATTGCAAAATTTATAATCAAAATAAGATTTAAAAAACCAAGAAGATTTTGATGATATATACATAAGGATGAAGAGTAGCGGTGTGCGTGAACAGATGATCATTCCGAGTACTTAATAGATCCTAATCTCTTTCACAAGGCACTGATCTCACCCATCCTCTACTAGGATAGTTGATCTAAGATTCACTTCTCATCTGACAGGTCTCATACGTTGACTGGTATTAAACAACCCTTGACATATGGATCGATATTTGCCTAACCCTATTCCTGCCAGACTGCGACTGTAAGTAAATATTTAATTTCAAACTTATATAAATAGTATTACATATAAAGAGTTTTTAACGCAAAATCAGTTTAATGTATTTTCTTATTGGTCATTACATTACTGTTATACACACATTTTTTAGCTTTTATGTTTTAATAATATTTACTTTTGCATAAAATGTCATATAAAAAAAGGTAAACTGTTACGTAGTGATTCCAAGACACTAAAACGACATAGAATTTATAGTTCGCTTATGTATATTGTTAATACAGCAACTTTAATAGTTGCAAGTTCAACTGACCTTGAATGACCCCTAGCTTCTGCCCAAAATAGCCACGTCGGCTGTTTCCAACTACAAAGACAGGTGTAGAGCATGCTTTTTTTCTTCGATTCAGGAGTTTTGACAGAAGTCATTGTGACAAGCCCAGGATCCAGACACACAGTGGTTAATTTACAAGGGAACAGCGGTAACGTGTTAACAATTGTATATGTAGCTGAAAAATTAATTTATAAAATTTGTAAAACAATATTTTTAGATAAAAAAAAATAGGAACAATTTGTGAATATTTTTTTTATCTTATCTATGACGTTGAATTAAATCTTCCATTATAAAATCTAAATAATCTTTATTCCCCATAAATTGTGCATTTATTTTTGCAATAAAATTATATTATAAATATTTGATATTATTTAAGTCTAACTAGACTAAAGACGCATGCTTCATTGCTTAGTGGTAGTGAATTAAAGACAAATTCATTATTCCTTAAATTGTTAAATGTAATCCCGGTATGCGATGATAGCAGGATATATTAGTAGAATCCGAAAAATTGAGGAAAATAGTGTTTATATCTGATACAAATTTCTTAATTTGCGCAAAATATATTCTGAAAGGCAGCAAAATATATCGTGGGATTTTATGGGAGTTTGATGTTTCGATTCTTCTAAACGCACGAAATATGAAAAAGACACAAATTATGCACCATTTTCAAGAAGGGTCAAAGTAAGGAATATTGCTGAAAAGCTACCGTTAATCATTATTTTATTATTCAAGTCACCTTTTTTTCCAAAATAAACTTTAAAAAACAGACCAAAAATGGTTATCCCGCAATGTCGTATTTACAGATTAACGTTTTTTATAAGATTGCGAAAAACTCTCAAGCAAATCTAAATTTAGAGAATAACCCTTACTGCCACTTTGTTCCCTTATCATAGATAATAATTACATTAATAAACTAGTATTTTTCAACTTGAAATATTGACTTTTTGCCTATGGGAGATACCACTGTAACGTTTGGTGAACATATTTATTTCAGAGATGTTTGAAGAACTGAAGACAGGATATATCCTCTCGGTTGAAAACAACTCAAGTATGATTTTTTGAGCATTAAGTTTTATATTCTAGAAAATTAAAGGATTTCGTCTGTGTTTTTGTTCCTGGCGTCATTAGTCTCAAAGACGATGAGGATGTGGATGCTTCGGAAGTTGATACTAAAATGGATACATACTCCTACAAGAAGGCGTTGAATGCTTGTGAAATTTTATTCACATTTGTACTTAAAGCTGGGGGCTAAAATAGAATGCAGTTGACATCTATTCTCCGATCCTGTATGTGTCAGTGAAAGAGTTTGTAATCTCAAGCAGTTATTGCTTATGCGTAGCTTACATAATAGAGCCAGTCACCAAGTAAGTGATAAAAGATAATCATTCTGTGTCCTCTTCCTCTTAAATTGACACTTTCTATATGAAGATAGATTTGACTATATAAGGAAATTGCAAGAAATGACAAATCAATACGTTGATAAATCGTTGCTAGCCACTAACTTTTCAAATATTACTTCATGTAAATGCTGCCCAAGAGTTCTTTTTAAGTGGCCAATGCGTAAAGTTTATTTCGAAACACTTCTTCTATCGTATCGGCTGGCATATCGTTAATATCAAATGTGAGATTGTCTTACAAGGCTACACTTACGATTTTCGGTTTAGGCAAGTGCTTTAAAGTATTCCCTTAAAAATAGTTTAAAGACGTTGATTTATCCAACCGGCCAATTCACAAGTAAGATAGTTTGACTTTCATGCGAGTCACGATTCACGTGTGAACTGCCCAAAGTTGAACACTGAACTAACAAACACCCACAAAATCACCCTATTTAAGTGTTTCCTGTGTTTTCATTTGGTCGTTAGATCATTTATTGAACCAAAAGAAAATTTAAGATTCTATTCAAATTTTGCCGGATACTAGACATCTTTCATCGTTCGATCAAGGCTAGGAGCGCACATGCGTTTTCAATGGCACGACTACTCAGTCGCAAACTGTACAACACATAACTTTGCACGAGCGCACATGGCACTTCACACTCGCAACGATTTTATGTCTGCAATTTGTCGCGACGTGATTGTTGTAAGTTAAAATGAATCATACGTACTAGCAAGAGTAAACACACACACTTGCGGCTTAAATCATTGCGATGAAAAAATAGTTGTTATGTGCAGCAATATTCTTCATATTCCATCCTGCAACAATGAAAATCTATGCCCATGTCTTGTCTACATATTTTCCAATTCCTTCGTTTCCCTATTTGTTTACTTGTTTGTAATATCGCCTTTCTATATTTCCGTTTTCTTGTTTGTTATCGTCTAAGTGTTTTGGATAACTTTTACTTCATTTGCTGTGCATAATGAGCCCTTAAGCGACTAACTAATAGCAACGATTAAAAGAATGCAATGCTTTTTTAGCAGCAAATTAAAATGGGACACATGGATTAGCATGAATCATACCACATTTGCGACTGTGATAAAGGTGTTTTAGCTCTTTGGTAGCGCACAAAATTTACAAAAAAACCTTTAAAAATATTGGTTCCATCGCGCTGTATGTGATAGATAACTAAAGAGAGTGTTTCGTAGGACCACCATAATTTAAAAGAATACCCAAAAAAATGTATGCAGTGCTATAGAATGAGTGGCAAAAGCATTGTGGAACACATCAATAAATTGGACCCAGGACCCCATAACTTCTCATTTAAATTTCGATTACCGTTTTTCTACCTCTTCGTACAACAGAAAACCACGAGTGCTCGCATGGCCATATTTTGTTGCGACAACGATTTTCCTATCGTTGTGATGAAAAAAACGCATGTGCGCTTCTAGCTTAAAACAAACCAGTGATATGTCCGTTTCCGGAGCATGTATCAGTCCATTCATTTTTTTCAATGTGGACATTCCACCGGGGAACTGCCTCGAAGAACGGAACTATGATGATGGGGGTGGAGTATGATTTAAGGCTATCACCCAAAAGTGAAAAATATCACCGAGGGAAAAAACTACATTGCCGCCAAATCTGTGTTGATTAAGTTTAACTTAAAGGCATTTTAGATGGACATTTTTCCATCAGTGTATCTATGATAAAATTCAATAAAATTCACCTTGTGTATCTCTCCATTCACAACATTCCAATCCTGACCAAAGCCTCAGTCTATGTGTATACTGTGTACATGTGTATGAGGGGATGACATAAATAAAAGAATGACTTTGTCCCATATGTATCAACGAATTTGTTCAGGCACAAGTACTTTCGCATCAGAGAAGCTTTCTTTCTATGTCATCTGCATATCCTTCAGTCTGACTGCATTCATAAAACAATAAATGCGCACAATGATGCAAAACAGAACAACAAAAGAACATATAAACCCAACCAAGTGACAGCCCCAATAAGGGTCTGAAGTCTGAACGAATTGCACAACGCAACGTTCCACAGGAATTCATCTTCTCTGTCAGAGTGTGGCACTTCTTCATCTATTGTGCAAGCCCCTGCCGTGTTCAGAATTCAGAATGAATATGAAAATATTCAAAGCAATTAACCCGCGTGACAGCTGTTGTAGCTACTCATTCGTGGAAGCGCCTCGAAATTGATTTTCACCTAAGAACTGCACCCCACCGCACTGCACTCTTCCTGCATTGCCTGTTGTGACTTATCATCGAGTATAACGCTCCACTGACATTTTCATGGAAAAATTAATTTATGGTCAGACTTGTTGGGGAAAGGGAAACACGCTGATGGATCTTTTGAAGGCGAATCACGGAAAGAAAAAGAGGCCGACACACAGCAGTCAGACAACAGCTATATGGTCGACAAACAGACAGGCCAACAGACATGCAGACGGAGAAGGAAATCGCTGACAGAAGTTATGCCGATGACAAATGGCAACCGCGTCTGTCATACTGTTGGGTTTCAATGGAAAAGTGTGTGTTGGACTTGGGACTTGTTCCGTGCACACAGTCTGGTTAGAAAGAAAATGTTACAATGTGTTAAGATTTTTTTTTGTTTACATGGCGGTGGACATCTGTTGACAAAAGTTACCGACTAATGAACTAAAGCTTCTGACATCTGTCAACAGTTATATGAATCCCCCTCTGCTCTGTGATGATAAGAGTTTGGTATATCGGGTTTTTCAACAATGACTTGACATATTTTTTAAATAAAAAACAAGCAATTTAACATATTTTTAAAATTTTATTATTGGAAGTACAATCAACATCTATGTATAAAATTAGCCGTCGTTCCTATCTCCACCACGGGAACATTTGCAGAGGTCCATTCCTTGAAATCAATTCTTCGATGACATTTGGAGAGGTGAACGAAAAGTTCGGTGGATTTCCATCCAAAGTTAATTCACTCAAGACTTGAAGCTGATCACAAAATGGGCATCATCGTTTGGGTAACCAATTTCTACACACAAATGTCCTCAGCAACGATGCTCCTTTTTGAAAGTGAAAGTTGAAACGTTGCACATGCCTGGCGTCTAAGGTCAGCAACGCCTGGGAGGGCTTTAAGCTTAAAAGCATCCCTGCTAAGGATATCCCTAGGAAAGCTAGGCCTCATGGTTACCCAAGATAAAGATTGAAGGCGGAAAGTTTTTCCAATGACTGAAACTTCAATATCATGACATCCCCATTGTTGACTAGACCGTCATTAAAGTGGAACCAATTCTTACCGCCTCCCAGATAACTCGAGTATCTTGCATACTGAAGTGCTAGCGGTCAGAGAAGCGTGTAAACTTCTTAGTACTATCTGCCCTTGTGGTAAATCTAGCTGCAGCCACAGCCAAGCAGCCATGAGCGCCATCTCCTCAGTGTTCACTTCCTCTAAATTGGCGCAACAGTGAAAGAAGAATTCAAACAGGCCAGTAGCAGATGCGAAATCAATCTCCTCTGGGTTCCAGGGCACAGCAACATAGGTGGAAATGAGATTGCCGACGAACTGGCAGAGCAAGGAATTTCCGGAAATGTCCTCCACTGAAATGTTGGGCCCCCAATTAACGACCTCAATTACATCATCTTCCAACACTTCCTGTCCTTAGCTAACAGAAGGTGAACGATGTCATCCAAGTAGAAATTCTCTAGGAAAACCTGACACTCCTGCACGTAAAGAAGGACTCATGAACTCTTCAATAGAAGTAGCTCCGAAATAGCTAGAGTCGTGGCTGTAAGCACGGGGCACTGGCCCATACACATCCACGCTGGTAGACTCGGAATACCGTTCCATTTCACCGCTCCCCATTCACAGGAAAGTCAGCCTCACTTTCTTTGTGAATGTCAAGCAATATCCAAACAAAGATATATCGCAATCGGCAACACATTCCTTAGTGGCCTCTCTTTGGTCGTTGTCCAAAGTATATCGAACATAAACAAATTCCGAAATTCCACAGGTTGGCTTTAACTAATCCAAGCAACACAGGTCTACTTGGTGAGGTATCAAAACGGCGCACAATTGCTTCTTATACGTAGACTTGGTCTCTCTTGGTCTCTCTCTCAACCGACCGCCTCAAAAAGTATAGGCACAACGAGTCAAAAACAAAAGTATGTAAATATAGTGTAATAAGTGTACAACAAGTAAGTCACAGTACTACCCGGATAATAGCACATACGAATGGGCATAAAAATGCGTTGCTTATAAGCGGGTTTTCAATGAAATTCCTATTAAGAGGGACCTAAGGTAGGTTCAGGCGGTGTTGATAAATCTCAGCTAAATATAGAAGTTGCTTATATCCGGGGAGTACTATAGCATCTAACGGGATCAATTTACTGCCCACTTATCAGGAGTAACCTGCGCCAAAATCGGTTGCAATCGAAGCTCAGGAGGGACATTTATTGGTGATCTACATATCGTTACCTCTTTGATAATTATTTTCATAATTATATCATTTTTGATTGTTAGTTTTCGAGATATACTCATATTTTATGTTTTGAGTACATAAGTAATTGATTTAAAAAAAAACTCCATTTAACATATTTTAATTGGATTAAATATTAATTAAAACGCACAACACCTTCGTGCTGTACACTCACTTTTAACGCTGACTGTACATACATATACCTGTGCATTTTGAAAAATAAATATATGGCGCTCGTGCGATTACACTAACCAGAGACTGTCCCGTGCAGTAGTCAACCCTCCCCTGCAGAGATTGAACGTACCGGCTAACTGCATCGCAGGAACTCACATGATTCCACCTAAAGCAAGAGCCTATCCTCTTAATATTCGCAAAGTAATTAATCACCTGGAATACCCGCACCTTTGGGAGTCCTCACAGCCCTCAAACCCATCAACAACCTCGCAATCATCATTATCGCTTACACACGGACGTACGTACAGATGCACTATACATGATACTCCGAGCTAAGTTGACCGAGGAGCTGGGCCTATTTCCCCTACATTAGCTCGTCACAGCTTGAAGGGGTGCACGACAGCACTGCCACAGCAAGAGGGATTTATTAATTTTGCATAAAATATGATGGTGCTGTAATTTGAATGTTTTAGTAGCATACCAAACCACTTGGTCGATGTAATCCGCCCTGGTGTATTATTCACTGATGCATATTAAAATTCTACGCTAACTGACGTTGTTTGCTTAGGGCTCTGTAATTGCAGTCAGCGAGCAGTGCACCCTGAACTCTGACTGCATATTGACGGGAGTGTTGAAGAACTCATTGCAAGTATATGTGCATGGGGGCTATTACTCCATTAACAGTGGGGATGATCTCGGTGTTATATTTTTGGCAGACCATGTGTGATTCGTGACATGTGTCAGAGTTAAAACAGGATTAGTCCATAATGCCATTTCATCATGGAAAGCCTCCCACCCTTATAACGCTTGACGTCTTTAGGCTATTTTTAAGAGGATATGTCAAATCGCTCGTGCGTATTAGCATCAATTCAAGCCTTGGAAGACAACCAGCCAATGTGCTCGAAGAAGTTACTCACAGTTGGTCTTTCTGTAGGAACCACTTATAAAGTTGCCGTGGAAAATGTTTACGTTAAACAGTGATGAAAGGTAAATATGTAGCAACCATTGTTTATACTTTTGCAGTTTGCTTGCGTTTTTTTTCAATTATGTAACGTATAAGATGGGTGGGTCGCCGTGGCGTAGTGGGTAAGTGCGTCGTCTCCTACGCAGAGGGTACCAGGTTCGATACCTGAATTTTACCACCTATCATAATTTACGGCTCCACCTCTTTCGAGTCACTGACAATGCTCAAAGAGTATTTCCTGTCTAGAAAAAGCTTCTCAAACTTGGCCGTTCGGAGTCGGCATTAAATTGTAGGTCCCTTCCACTCGTGAAAAAACAATAGCACGCACAACACAAGTGGTTGCTAAGAAGCCAGGTCCACCTCGGACTATCGGGCCACCCATATTATTATTATTATTATTATTGTAACGTATAAGATAGGCCCCTCGACTGTTATGCTGGCTGACTAGGCTAGGTTCGATTCCCAACTTTTATAATTCATAGCTATACATCTCTCTAGTCACTGACGGCCATACCTATTCCGCTGTTTGTTGTATAAAATTATTTGGTTAAATAGACCAAAACCGGTCTTATTTCTTTTTGAACATGAAACCTTCTACTGACACAGTGACAGTATTTAATGATTTTATTGCGTGCATGTATAAACTTGGGATATACAGTAGACTTCCCCTAAGTCGAATTGTCACGGGATGCCAAAATTTGTTCGAGTTAAAGGGAATTTGCCTTAGAGAGAGGTTTTTATATGGAAAATTGATGAAATGAATGTAAAATAAAGCGAAAAAAATCCAGATAGAGAGAGTTTCAACTGTATATATGTAGGTGTACTCTAAAGTACTGTAAAAGATCTTAAATCGAATACTTGATACGGGTGTGAGAGCATTTGCATTCTCTTCCAAGGATACTTATACAGTACATATTCTATTAAAACCTCTTCATAAACATAAATGGTTATGACGAAGATAAATAAATTCTTCGAAATATAACGATAAGAAAGATTTAATTTAGTTTTAGATATTTTTTACTTTAGTTAGTTCTAGTTCTAAAGAATTGAACTTAAGACTTAATGTCGCAAATTCATAGTCAGCTCATTAAAAGTGTCTAAAGTCGACTTAAGTTATAACTGGCCCTAAATTAAAAATTTGACTTTTTTCGTTATTTATAGACATATTGTTAGCGTTATTGTAAAATGATTTTATTGAAAAAACAGCACAAAAAATAACAACAAAGTATTCCCGGATAAATCTGTTACTTTTAAGTGTTTATGATTGAATGTTTTAAGGAAAAAAGTAATCAAAATAATAGAAAAAATGAATTAAAGGTATTACTGGTTTTTTATTGAAGATTAATTAAGGCCATCAGAGTGTCAGAGCGCCCTAACACAGACTAATAGAAATTATGATGATCATCACTATAGATCTCTTAGGGCTTCAAAATGTTTTAATAACGGCTACTGGAAATCGCGTTTCCATCGCGTGTGCCGACTGTCGATGCTTCAGGGTAAGCCTCTGCTGCTGTGAATTAATGAAAAGAGGAAGTAGTTATACGATCCGTTTTGATATTTTTTCTTAATGATTCTGCCCACTGCTACTGCAAGTACAAACGTGCATCGTACTTGCAAAAAATAGATATCATTTCACTTGTCAGTAAGTCTTACCAACATCACAAAAATGTCACTGTAACTATGTCGAACCTATACCGCGAATTAAATTCTTCCTCCTTTAACTCTTCGAATAGATTCGATTGCGGTTTGTATATTTTTGGCCATGAAATTCATTCAAATATCCTCTCTCTCTATCTCTCTCTTTCTCTCTCTCTCTGTATCTCTCTCTCCCTCTCAAATAATCAATAAAATCTCGATCTACTGGATCGACTGGCCAACTTTATACGTTCTGCACATTTTGTATTTTAAGTCGACTTTGACGTTAGAATCTACTTTAAGATGTCTATTAATAACAAAAAGTCCACTTTAATTTAAGTAGGTGAATAAATTCTCTTAAAGTCGGCCTTAAATAACTATGAATGTGCGCCAATACTTTTATCCTCCAACTGTCAAAAGGACCATTTGTCTGAGTTTCAGTTATAGGAGCAATTTTGTATTAGTTTGGGTTTCACATTATTTTTACTTAGCCTAATTTTTTGAAAATCACTTTCGTTTTAAATCGAATCGAATATGAATGATTTGTGTTCTTAAATTCGAATGAGAAATGAAGCGACTTCACAGCTGCTTACCCCCTAGTCCATCGACGAATTTGAGTACCTTTTTGACAGATATTAATAATTTTTTAACTTTTATTGACTTTAAATAACGTGATTGCCTTCCTTTGATTCGTCAATTTAGCTTCAGAAAATGATTTAAAAAAACAGTTGTCGAAAATGTTAAGGGACAAGAGATGTAGAAGTCGAGCATCTGGATAATACATCATTTCTGATTCTAACGATTCCAAAGTTCACTTTATCAATCGAAAGATAATTTTTTCTTTCGACTTAGCAAATTTTGACATTCGAATCATTCCAATCAAACGACATTGCCCTGGCGTTCGGTTTTTTTTTCATTTTATTAATTGCATGTTGGCTTTCTTATGGTAGGTCACAATAACATTCCAATTGGGCCAATAAAGAGGAAAAAGAGTTGCTGATCATTCATGGAAGAAAATCCCGAGGTCCCGGGTTGAAACTGACAGTTTTTGGAAGGTGCTGCTCGGAATCTTAACATTTACGAAACCCGTTCTAAAGACGTTACCTGGAAATAATGTACATTGAAAGCACAATTATTTAGCCGGACGTTATTAAAAAATCCACAAGGAAATGAAATATGAATTAGGCATTGAATAGGAATCCGATTTCACATCGGTACATTAACATACATACATACTTCATAATTATTAAATGTATTAATTTTCCTTTTCCTTTACTCCGCTTCTTGCAGTCTTCATTTTTTATAAATTAAGCAATTGCAATATATGTGCGCTTTCGTTGTACTCCATGTCATTTTAATACTTTTTTGAAAAAGAGTCAAATAGAAATGTCACAAATCACAGCTGTCAATTCTTTGAGAATTTCATTCTATAATGAATATTTTTCATTCGAATGTCAGAAGACACAAAATTCATTCGAATGAACAGATCTATTCGAACGAATTAGCGATTCGTGTCGGAACTTCACAACACAGGCCGGCATAGGTTAGATTAGCTTAGGTTATGGAAGTGTGATGATACAACATCACTTCCAATCGGAGGTCTTAGGGCCCATTGTGAATCATTTGTGGAGTACACAACTCTGTTAAAATATCCTGTGACGTGCTCTTTACGAATCTTAGAAGATCCGATTTATCTGCATTCGCTAAGTCCGCAGTTTCTGTGAAGAATGTTTGGTCCAGCGAACCTAGGCACCGATTCTGGAGAGCTGGGGAGTGTCAAAGCAGATGTTGGATCGTTTCGGTTTCTTTCTCGTCACCGCAGCTTCGAGAGACATCGCTGGATTCCGCATGCCATTTTCGGACCATTGTTTCGATAGGGCAGTGTCCTATGATCACTTCGACGAGTACACAAATCGATTTGCGGTCCAACGCCAGAAGCTTCTATGTTTTTCCGATCTGGACTTTTTTCCTTTACCTCTGGTGTACCTGTGGGACCTTGGGATCTATCTTCCAGCAGCAGGGCCTCGGGTTCAGAGTCCACTTGCATGGTGTTGCTAACTTGTGATGAAGCCAAGGGCTCATCGTCGGTAGCGGTACCAATCTGTAGCCTCTGAAAGAGAGTCCCGTTGATGCTGTCGTCTGGGTCGATTATACCCCCAACGGTGTCTGAGGCGCTTGCCACTTCAGAGGGTTTGGTTTTTTGTGTTTTCCTTTATTATACTTTTCTTCGTTCATTTTGGTTTTTGTTTAGAATAGTGGTCTCACGAGTAGAGCAGGAATTGGCTAAATTAACCCGCCTGAGCAACTGGTCTATTATTTAAGGGTACGGTTTACACCTTAATCCAAACCAGCGGAAAGGAGAGGAGTGATGGAATACACAGCGCACGAGGAGGAGGTGATGGCTGCGTTTTGGTTTCATGTCCCGTCATACTGAGTAAATTCTCAAGAGTCATTGCCGTTCGCCTTCGCACCGTAGGCGACACATAGGCCGGCTTTCCTAGAAGACAGGTGTAGCCCAGTTTTTAATGTTCTTTCATTTCAAAAGTCACGGAATCCAATATAATATCTTTTGGCTGCCACATGCAAAATTGTTCACTCTATTAAGATATGTACAATGCCAATATTCCCCGATCCATCTGGCAATCTGCTTACAGGATATCGTCGATTTATCATCCATGGTGGTCCATGGTGGAAGATCCCCAGGAGAAGGTTACAGCTATTGGTGCAGTGTTCCAGAGAGTGTATACGGTCAACGAGGTTAGTAGGCCAAATCACGATCTGGAGAACAGAGCCCTGCTAAACCACTTCTATCTCCACAATGAGATAAGCCAATGGCGATCAGAGAATCCAGGTTTCACCAGGTTCAATGACGAGAACATGGCACATAGTGCCGTTGCCAGTGATGGGAATCACATCTTGATTTCTCAAGAAGATCTCCAGGGTATCTTCCACTCGCTGAAGAAGAAAAAGTCAGTGGGAAAATTCCCCCCGAAGCGGTCCAAATTTACACAAGCCTGTTCAACAATGCGCTGAGTTATGCACATTACCCCACCCACTGGAAAACAGCTGTTGTTCAACCGATCCCTAAACGGGACAAAGATAAGTCCATTCCGACAAATCTTCGGTCGATCAGTCTACTTCCCTGCATAAGCAAGGAAATTTTTGAAAAGATATTCATTCGAGTTCTGAAGCAATGGGCTGATGAAAAGAAAATCATACCGGACAACCAGTTCGGATTCCGAGCGGGGCATGATACCATTAATGCCGCGTCAAAACTGGTGTCCGACATACAATGGAATAAAAACAAAAATCAGTGCACGGGTGCCTGCCTGATTGACTTGGAGAAAACGTTCGACACCGTTTGGTTAGAGGGCCTCTTCCTCAAGTTGGTCAGGCTTGGCATAAGTAAACCATTGCTATACATGGTCTATGATTTGATAATAGGTAGAAAGTTCGTTGTGAAAAATGGTGACGTAACTTCCACTACGGTCTTTAACATTAAAAACGGTCTGCAACAAGGGGCCATTGGTTCCCCGATCCTGTTTTCCATATTCACTGCAGATCTTATAGGTTCCATGCCGCACTTAATTGCGTACGCCGACGACCTAGTTGCGTACAGATCAGGTCCGAAGGTCGAGGTAATAAACATCTTGTTGCAGCCTGACTTCGAGAAAATCCAGCGATTTTGCGACGACTGGAAGTTGCTTATCAACTTCCAGAAATGCGAAACTAGTCTTTTCCGGACCCCGTTGGACAGGGCAACGCGGGATACGCGCCAAAACTGGCGTAAGTTCGGCATAGTTGACCCGCATGGTCGGCCGTTAGCTGTAAAAAGTGTAGTCAGATATCTAGGCATTTGGCTGGATCAATATCGTATATTTTGACATATATAGATATTGCTATGACGAAAGCCAGAAAAGCCTTTGCTGCGGCAAGAAGGTTGTTTTTCAGCAGCCAACTTGATACCAGAGTGAAGGTAATCTGCTACATGGCCCTAGTACGGCCTATTATGGTGTACGGTTGCCCATTGTGGTTCAACGTGAGTCCTTCCCAGATGGAAAAGATGAGGGTGTTCGAGAGGCAGTGTCTTAGGAGCTGTCTCCGTCTGTATCGCACACCCGAGTCTGAGTACAAGAAGTGCTACCCTAACGAGGTCTTGTACAACGAGGCAAACGTGAATAGGGTAGATAATTTTATTATTAAACTAATCAGAAGGCACACTGCACTAGCTATGCCCTCGTCCAACAGTCTGATCTTTGGGGCTTACTACCCCAATAGTATGTACCATGAAAGGGTGCGCCTTAGCGGCTTTATTCCTCCCGAAGCATTCCTCTATCTAGACACAATTGGCCTAATACAGGATCCACAAGGATGTCCTATCATCTTCCATGTCGTACGCCGAACAGTGGATAGGCGACTTCAATACGAACCGGATGTCGTTCGCACCCACGAGGATCTCCTCCGGTTCAGTAGAGCGATCCCCGCTCGAGATAGGAAAGAGTCTGCCAAAGAACGGCAATTTTACTGGTGGTTACACCAAAACCAGCCTCCGCCACCGCTAGCATTTCCACAGGATCAGGTAGTTGACCATAGTGGCCAGCTTACATAGTTTTTAAGGTAGCTTTAAGAGAAAAAAAAATTAAAATAAAAAAAAAATAAATATAAAACAAAAATAAAATCCAAAAAAAATATAAAACAAAAATTAAAAAAAAAAAACAAAAAAAAGGTGCATCACGGCGTATAAATTATATATGTTATGCATGTACACAACATATACGCCCTGGTGCACGTGTCCGTACTGTTACGGACATAGTTAAGATAGTATTAAGTTTTATGTTAGGTTAAGTTAGAATAAGGTAGTGTAAGTAGTTAAGCTTAGCCAAGTTTTTTATAAGTTTTCTTGGCAAATTAATAAATAAATAAAATATTGTCTTAATGACTAAAAAAAAAAAAAACGTAGATTAAGCCGAAAGGCACATTTAGAAAGTAGTTCAGATTAGCTTAGAGTACCCGCATAGGGTCAGTAGGTTAGTATTAAGAACATTGTCTTAAGTTAGTTAAGCTAGTTTTAAGTACTTTTGTCTAGCATGTAAGTAAAATTATTCAGAAAAAAAATAAAATTACATTAAAAAAAAAAAAAAAAAAAAAAAATATCATCCATATCACATGTGGTCACATAAATTGCACGGCTTTTGAAATGATGTTGTTGTCTGTTGAAATGATTTGAGATCTATAACAGTGTTGGCTGTTGATGAATTAAATTACTCATAGACCATATAAGAGCTCCATACATAAAGGTAGAAAAGATCTTGCCGTTGATGGTATTTCCCTCTTGAGCAGGCTATATTGAGATTTCCTTCAACGGAAATGCATTATCCTTACAATAATAACTCCATTTTTGTCTAGAGATTTCGGTACTGCTTATCTGTTCCGCTTTAAGCCTGTACTTGCCTTGACTACTTATCTTCTACAGACATGCCTGGGTCTTCGCTGTTGCTGCCAAGCTCCCAAATTTGTTAGTATTCTCACCTTCCACGACAAGGAGTCAATCAAATGCAATCATCTGGGATCCAATCACTGTTTGTTGACCTACTTATCAGCAAACTCTCCATGATCAGTTCACTCTGTTTCGATCAACTCTTCACGATTTTTGAAACAATATCAAAATAACTCTGCATCCTCGAATTAGCTTACTTCCGCCATAAACTATACGCTTGATGTCATTCTCTAGAAGTAGAACAATTTTAAAGAAGTCTGCCCTGGGCGCTGCCTTTCTACAACGTACCCAGTGCACCAATAAAACCAAAGATAAAACCATCTCCCATTGGGCTTAGTAGCAACTTAATGAATATTTATGAATCATTATAATCGAGCGGCTGTGGCACTTTGTCTCGGCTTTATAAGTTTTTTGGCTTTCTCCGTTGCGCGCACTAAAGATCGATATCTCGAGCAAGCTTATTAATTTAAATACAAGATTGTCTGAGCGGGACAACAATGCCCCAGTGACAAATTGGAATGTTTTAATTTCACTGCCCCGTGAATTGTTAATTTCGTTTCGTTTTTATCGTTTCATCGTTTTCAACTGATTCTTATCGAGACGATGAAATTAATTTCTTTTGGAATTTAATTTCTGCAATAAATTTAGGAAATTTATCTCTGAAACATGTGGTGCTAGACAACAATAATTAATATCTCCCTGTTTCCGAGTGGCATTCCCATTGCATTCGGTTATACAGTAGGTATAGTATAACCGAGTCGCAATGGGTTGGGCAATAAAATATCAGATTAGGCTGGGCAGGTGGGCTGCTGTTCGGCGGGAGGGCAACGGGGTGCTGACACTTTTTCACGCAATTAACATAAATTATTTGCCACTAATGAGTTTTGACTGTTTGTGAACAGTGATTGGCCGTAAATTATTGCGATTGACGGAGTTGAGTGGCTCTCTGACGGCCATGGCAACATGAGATTTTCATTAACGTGATGTGTCTTGTTTTAAGTGGGATCATTAGGAAGTGCTTTTTTATATTTTTTTTTTTTTTTGCATGAAATGGAAACATTTTACATTTTATATAAGCTTTCATCCTTTATTTTGTTGATATTGCGACTTATAAGCCTTTATTCGGAACAAGTGGCTGACGGCATAATCAGATAGTACTTCTAACAAGACGATGAAGATGTTTGAAACTAATGAAGCTTAGTTTGGTCAGATATTGATGACGTAAGGCCTTACGCGAGTTTCCTCCTTGGAGAGGGCATTCCAAGAGCGAAGTAAGTGCAGCTCATGCAGAAATTATATGGGGGATGTTCCATTATCAATGCGTGGCCAGTTATAGCGCTGATTGAAATTCTTGAGAATAGGCGGTAGGTCGGATTAGACATTGTGACCAGTTAGGGTTCAGAGTGGGCCCTAGCTGAATCGTATTGATGAATTAAAAGTTTACAAAATTTGAGTTAACATTGTCATTTGCAGTGAGCCAGAAGTGATTTTTTTTTATAATTTGCGCGTGCTCAAGAGATTGTTAATACTCTTATGTGTCCGTGGTCAAGACACAGCACGGCCGAAGGTATAGAGGGAGAAAGGGAGAGGAGGGACCTGTGCACTTTGGTCTTAAATATCTGCGGATTGTAGTCTGTGGGAAATATTAGGCTGGGAAGAGCATTCCATATTCGTACAGTGCGGCTGAAAAACGAGTCTCTGAATTTATCTGTGCGTCCGAAAGTAGGCTTAAGGGTATACTGATGGGCATTCCTGGCGAGACGAGTATTGCGGGTGAATTCATGGAGAGGAGGAATGCAGTTGGCTAGCTCACTAGAGCATCGTTTGTTGAAATAACGATAAAACATGGACAAAAAAGAGACGGTACGTCGATGTTCGAGCGAGTCTAATGACTCTGCGATATTGTTGTCTCCTATAAGTTTTATCGCTCGTTTTTGGATTCTATCAAGTAGGTGCAGTGTGGTCTTAGGGGCACCAGACCAGATATGAGCGTTATACTCAAGCTTGGGGCGGATGTACGCCTTATAAATTAAAGCCAAATCAAAAGGGGTAAAATATTTCTTGCATCAATTAAGGAAATCTAAACATTTCGCAGCATTTTTGGCGACCTCAAATATGTGATCGTTCCAACTAAGTTTTGTGTTGATACACATACCAAGGATGGCAAGTTTTCCGGTTTCATCGACACAAGAACCATTCATGGGTAATGGCTGATTATCAAGGGTTCGCTTGAGTGACAGCAGACAGCATTGAGTTTTTTAAACATTGAATTCCACCTATTGTTTTTTCCCCAGTTAATTATGCTCAAGATCAAGATCGGAATTCAATGTGCTTAACATACGCTGCCGTTCCAATTCTACGGCCGAAGGGCGGGGTCGTGAGTCTTGGAACGAATATGAAAAGCTAAGGGTGCTGTCATCAGCTAAGAAATGGATTAGATTAGAAGTAGCAGACAAGAGATCACTTATAAAAGTGAGAAAGAGTGTCGGAGATAGAACAGAGCCTTGGGGAACACCAAAATTTATTTGGTCGATATCAGACATGAAACCATGCAAAACAACTTGAATTGAACGGTTTGAAAGTAATTTCTAATCCATAGAAGAAGAGATTCATCGATACCATAGCCATTTTTGATTTGATTTCGTCTTTTGTATTTATTCCCCTATTAATTAATACCATTACAAATAAACATATAATTAAAAAGCTTAATTTAAAATTTGTTACGTACACTTTAAAGCTAATCTTAGACAAAGATGCAATGCCCTACAGTTATTTGCTTTAAGTACAACAAGAATTTTTGTATACTACAGCGTTCCTTCCTAAAATTGCTCTGCGTAATTCTTTAAGAATGGGACATACACCCAAAAAGTGGTGAATATCTTCTCCTGTCTGAGATTTGACGATTAGCGAAATTGTATTTGCACTGTTTTGATCTTCAAAATAGTCTATGTCTATTCAGGCTTTGTGGTGCTTTCTGCTCAAAGAGGGATCTGCAGGCTGTATCTATTTTTATTAATAATTCCTGTAATGATTGTTGTAGTTAGACGACATTATCTGCAGGAATCGCGACGCCATGTTCGTGGCATAGGTTATCCCATTTTCCAGCAAACTGAAACTGCCTGGCAAGGAGATATTTTGCGACAACATGCAGTTATCGATAATCGGGGAGTGAAATTGCTTTTAGGACGTACATAAAGTGCATTTTTAGGGTGTGTAAATACAAAGGCAATAAATCAGTTTCTGGTCGAAGCTTGTAGTTCGGCGTGTTCCCTGGTAGTCTAAATAATTTCTTTATGAATTATCTTAGTAATCTCTCTACTTTTTCATATTGTGTGTGATCCCAAACATGCGCTGTGTAACACATAATACTCATAAGTCTCTAACTACCGCTTCGATAAGTTTATACTTCGTTCTCATTGCAATATCTTTTTTACTAAGTAGGCCTTTCCAACAGCAGTTTATGCCCTTTTTTGTTTCTCTTAAAGGAGAGTTTTGGTGTTCCAAGGTACTTGTATTCCTTAACTCTCTCAATCTCTTAATTTTGCCACATTTTTCACTTTTCGCGTAGCGTCCAATTTCATTTCGAAACACCATTATTTGTGACTTACTTGTATTCGCATGTAGATTCCACATACTGCAATAATGCGCAATTTGTTTATCATCAATTGCATCATTGTCTGTGTTTCAGCTTGCAATACGATATCATCCGCGTACATTAAAAGTCTTATTCGGACAACCGTAAAATCAATTTCACCTGGTACAAAAGTTCGCAAGTCATGGACGAATAGAGAGAACAGAAAAGGACTTGTGAAGCACCCTTGCTTTACACCCATGTGTGACTCGAACCATTTTTCCCATCCCATACTGCTGTTCAATTTTCAAGACTTAGTAGAGACTCTAAGTAGAGAACTAAGTTGCTTCGTTTGTAGAAAAACGATCTTCTAGCAACGGAATCAAAAGCAACCTTGAAGTCTGCAAAAAATGAGTACAGCGTTTTTCCTTTTTCCATGTAGTATCCCGCGATACTAGTGAGCGAGAATAAATTGTCTACCATTGAGTATTTACTCACTTAAAATGCTGTTTGCTTCAACATTTACTTTTATACTCCCGTGAAAATATTCAGTATCGAGTTCAAAATTGATATTCCCCTATAATCCCGAGGATCCGTATTGTCACCTTTCTTAAATAGAGGGAAAAGTATGTTTTTCTTAAAACTTTGTGGCACCTTCCATCTCTCAAATATGGCGTACTCAAGTATATATTGTACACTGCTGGTAGTTTTTCCAAAAATTCATCCAAGGGATTTATAAAAAAAACTCGTAAGGTACTCGGTCTTCTCCGGGAGCCTTGTTTATTTTACAACGGCAGACTACATACGGTATACATCTAACACCTCCACGCTTTGGTATGGCAACGCATATGGATATTTTGTTATTGCTTAAAATGATCTGCTAGAATGCCCACTTCAAGGTGATGGATTATAATTCGACATAGTGATATCAGACGTCTTCGATTTGTGTGATTAATAATTTCCAGCATCACGAGATTTTTAGCAGGATTCCCAATTGCCACATGCCATCTCGGTAGAAGATAAGCTACCGCATAATTTCAACGAATGGCTATCAGAACATAAGACGATATCTAATTCTGTAGTCACATTGTTATCGAGCCAGCATAAGCCTTTCTCAATAACTATAGTTTCTGCTACAAGTGTAAAAGCTACAGATATTCAATAATCTGTAGATCTGGTTGTTAACTATCCGGTGGCAATGGATTGGATGGTAGTTGAGGATTTGGAGCTCGGTATTTCTTGAAAGAGGTGGGGTTGTCCAAGAGATTGTAACTCAGTACATTATTGTTGGTCAAATGGAGTGAATTACACAAATTTTGAAAATTTTGAAATTTTGCTAATGAATGAGTAAGATCGCGAATATAAGTACGTGGGAGTTACGGGAGGAGGTCAATGTTGATCAGCTGCTTTTTTGATTGGAAAGGGCAATATATTCTGAAGTTTGGTCACGCGACCCGAACGTACCCACCATTATGGCTTCCGAGGCTGGCCTCGTGTAGTGTATTAGCAACACTATGACTGAGCGTGAGAGTGAGAGAGGTGCTCTTCTATATGTCACAATACTCATGATATGCATCTTAGCTTTTATCTTTGTTGTCATGTGTACAGGTTCAATCTAGTCTCAGAGCAGTTGTGGTCTGACCAAGGACGTACTGGTGAGACGCAACAACACCTTAAATGCCTTTTGATCAGGTAGGTGACCGCTTAACATGACGTCGTGTTTGGACCAAGTCCAGAAACTCACCTGGTTCCACTTGGGACTCCTGGACTGGAGATTTCTTGGGCGTGCTTTGCCCCGCCACCGCTTTAGCAGCAAAAGGAAATAGATAAATTGATAAATTGAATTATAATTGCCCTACTGACTTCCAATAAATACAGCCTTTTAGGCTCTATAATTTCCTTACTGAAAGTAATCCCCGCTTCTGATATAAGCTATTTTAACTGCATCTAATAGCATACATGCATGCACTTATTTCCAACAAGGTGGCATGATTTTATCTAATTACTATATTTCGTGGAGTTGGAATAAATTAGCAATATAGCAGATTCCACATCGCCGCAGGAATTTGGAAACAATAAAAAACAATTCATAGCAGCGCATATCAGAAGACTAGCGATCATCCATGATGACTTCTATGTACGTGAACAAATTGTGCCTCCATTTCTCTGATACTGTCCGGATTTTACAACTCTTCTTCTTTCTTGCATGGCGCTACAGCGCGGGGGTATCCAGCCTCAACTAACCTCTTCAATATCAAGACCTCCTACCTGCCTGCAGTTTCACGCGCCAAGTTGTACAAGGTAATTTTCCCCTTCAGTTTTAGTTGTTTATTTTTCCCACAGGTTCTTAGCCGAAGCGAGAGCGGGCGCTCGCTCAGGCTCTTAGCCTCCATGGTTCGGAGCCTGATAAGTAAGTAAGTTAGAGAGTGCGCCCCACACGTGCTAACAACTGTAGGCATTGGACTCGTAGACGCCTGATTAGATCCTCCAGATCCCATCAATCCCAGACAGGGCGACATTATCGCACCAGAAGTTTTCTCTTGAAGACACCAAGGACTTATTCGTCTACTTCGGAGGTTATCCATGCCTCTGCGCCGTTCTTCAAGGATCCCAGCCTTATACAAAGTCAACTTGGTCCATCGAAAACGGGTCTAATACCCAATTACGTCTTGAGCCCATTTGAGTTGAGCATTTGATTTCGATACTTATGTTGTTCGTTCTGAACAACTACCTTGCAGAGCGAGGTAGACGAAGTGCTCAACTACCTCGAAGTTATTGATGCCAATGGTAACGCTATGTCCAAAATCGCTGGTGTATGGCCTTTCTCGAGGACAGCATACATTTTTTCGCAGCACTAACCCATTTGACCGTCTTCTATTACAAACCGGCAAATGCTTCATTGACGGTTCTCTGTCACTCCAATTTATGTCAATATCAACAGCGTATACGCATGTACGGATGATCATTCCTCTAGTGTTGGCGAGTGCACGATTCTTTCGAGGATGATGTCGTATAAATCACATGACCGCGCGTAGACTTGTCTTAACCCTTTTAAACCCTTTAACATGGCATTGTATAATTTGTGTCTATGCACGCTGTCGTATGCGGCCTTGATATCGACGAATAGGTGGTGAGCGTCGATTTTCATTTCTTTGGCCTTCTGAAGATCTGATATTCTTATCCTTCTATAATTGGGATAGTCAAATGGGTCTTTTCTCGTGGATCTCCTTTGACACCTTCATGATTCGATTTGTATAACATTCTTATCTAGTTCGTCAAAGTAGTTTTTATATTACAAAGTATCCTCAGGTCATGTTAATTTATCCACCTCATATCTACAATTCAATCAGGAAAAAATGCGGTTAGAAAACACCAATTTGCGTGGGAGCACTCCACTGAATCGCCGCCTCAAGCAGTCGCCACTGAAATGGATATTTCATTTAAATTCAGACGCCTGAGACATTACTTCCATTAAGCGAGTAATTCAAGTGGTGGCTTTGTTTGACCGCAGGACACAAACATACATGGACATGCAATTTTTCTATTCAACCAATCAATATCCAAAATAAGCTGTTCTCACCTAAGGCAATCGTAAACTAAACCGCAACAAGACAGCATAAGCTGGACCCAAGCAACTGAACCACACACAAGGATGCCCGTCTGTCAGTTGCAATAAATCATGTTTTTTGCCGCAACGTTGCTGACTCGAAGTTGACATGAATATTCCCGCGTCACGTCGCCCGTCGTGAGTATACATCGAAGCTTGTTAATCATTTAACATACATATGACATTTAATTTTTTGCATATCTTTCCACTTGTCCCCTCGGCGGATCTGTTGTGCTGTGTCAATTCATTCAATAGCTATTAGCTGAGAATGACCTGTGCAGACATCATTCTCAGTGTCCAGTCCATATCTGTCTATCTCAATCTCAACCGGCTGCACAATCGCTAAGCGTCAAATGATTAATTCATTCGCTCGCTCAACATGAGATGCAGTTGTTGGATGCTGTTGTTGTTGGTGGTGGTGTGATTGCACACTCAGTTGGTGCAACACGAAGCCTCGCATTATGGTCGTGAGCGACGACAACGGCTACGGCTACGTCGACGTCGACATCGACGTCCATCGATTGAGTGAGTGCATAGCCCGTTTAGGCAACTAATGGCAAACGAAATGGTAATGGTAATAATGACAACAACCGCAGAGCATGTGTCACCTTATGTTCTCAACGACCATAATTAAATGCCCCAACGGCCACACGGACAAGTTGTAATAGACTGGTCGTAATTTATAGAGCAGTTTCGCGCACTTTTGCGGGACAACAAACTGATACACTGAAAGAAATCCACACTCAATCAATTGTTCCAAAATAATATGGGACTGTGATGCGAAGTTAAATAGAGAAATACCGAAGGAAGATCACTTACATCAAAGAACAAATATTTTCAGCAGTGTACACTTTCGAGATTAGAAGAAATTATCAAGATTAGTAAGGGCCGGTCTGGTGTTGCCGTTTTAGTGACTTTAACCTAGACGAAAACTTGTTTTTTGTCACTAACAATTCTAGTCCCCAACTTGTTTTTCTAAATATTACGCCGGGTGACTATTAATTTTATGAAGAGTTTCAAGGTAGCGCAAGGTTTTGAGGAGAAGTTTTACACCATAAAAACGCACCGGGTGTCAATACGTCTTATGAAAAATTATTTCAACTTGCTCGGACTGTAATATCGCTTCCCCATTCATATGCCGAAGTGGAACGCAAGTTTAGTATGATGAACATAGTTAAAAAAAGAGAACGAAAACTTTAAACTCAATAATGCTCTTCGGAAATAAACTACAAATACAAAAAATAATATAATCAATATATAATAAAATAATGCATTTCACCGATATTGAGGTGAAACTGGCGAAGGTGCAATCAACATAATTACAGTGGACTCTCCCCCAGTTGAACTTTCAAGGAATACCATACTTTGTTCGAGTTAGAGAGACTTTGACTTGGGGAGAGGTTTTTGTATGGAAAAATGAGGGAATTGAGGGACACGTATTTAAAAAATGCGAAAAATTTCGAGTTAGAGAGAGTTTCGACTAAGGGAGAGTTCACTGTATTTGTGATTTGTAAAAACTAAAAAAAACTATGACTAATTTATTCTGTATTAAATAATTGAATTTATATTTCCTTTTTTAAGTCAAAATTTGTATTTACACTTGCATAGTAAGTTTTTGATTTAATGTTCAAAATAAAAGTGTTGTTTAAATTGAATATATTTTTTTGTCAAATCTTTTCTAGTGGCTTTTTTAAGTTTTAGAATATTTAGTGGATTCTTAGAGTCGAGTTAGTTGCCTTTTTTTAAAGCTTACGGGAACACTGACTGGCGCTGATTAAGATTCTTTCTTGTGCAATTAAGTCCCTAGACAATACATTTTTTCACTCAGAAAAGTCCATTATGTATTGCCGGCTGTCTCTAGACTTGATGTGGTATACCCTCTCCTCTTACACCAGAACGAGATCCACCAACTGTGCCTCTAGCTACAGCTTAGCACATCATAAAGACTCATGTTATTAAAACAAGCAGCCACAACTTGGGATGCAACATCGATGTTTGGTTTCATAACGTACGAGTTGGATGGCTTACAGAGTTTAACCGCTCTTGCGACTTCGACGCTCCACTAAGGGTATGTCAACAACTGTCAGGCAGGCGCCAGGAGCTAAAGCTTAATTACATTTACTCTAGGGCATTGAATTATGGACTTATAACCCACCCGAGTGTTATTTGCAATTGTGGACTTATGGCCTGTGGTCATAAGGACCATTCACTGGAATTTGTTTGGTCCTTATAAAATCTTATATTTTTCAAAACGTGGGTATCCTGCACTTGGGCTTTACGAAGTTCGCCCATCCCATAGTATTAGTGGATAAGACACACACACACCTGCAAGGATTTTATCTGTGGTCGAGGGATTTCTCTAAGGGAGAGTTCCAACCAAACCATCTCCACAGAATTGCTTTATTGCTTTTTCTGCAAACCAATGCCAGATTGCCCCCAAGATGGAATCTATATATGCATATATGTAGATCCACTCCTTTTTTAACATATTCAACAGAAAAGTTGAGACTCTGAAGGGAAAGAAGACCGCTCCGTCTTTCCTCCAGGAGACAAGCCTAGGTAAAGCAGCCCAGACAATTTTAATAAGAATTTTTTTTTAAATGTTATAACATTGACAGCATTTCATAATACTACAACTGGTTTACACTAACGTGTACTTTTCATTTGATATGTATTTAATTATATATTGCATTGATATATATTCATAATTTAAACAAATACGCGTTTATTTTACATATCCTGATGTATCTTCTAGAGAGCATTATTTTCAATTAGCACATGTGGCGTGGTTCTCTTTAACCTTCGAGTTTTGCTGCTTCATAGTTAATATGTCGTCTAAGTCTGAAGTGGTGTGCTGTTGCATATTCACGAATCGTTTCATCTACTGTTCTAAGCTTAAGGTTGCGATGTAAGTCGCAGTTTCTAACATACCATGGGGCATTTACTACGCATCATTTACTACGATTTTGTCTTGGAAGCGCTGAGTTACCTCCTTGTACATCCCCAGAGGTGGATGCCACATGTCCATAAAGTTGTTAATGTTTGTTTGTATATTAGAAGTTTATTGTGTACTGACAAAACAGATGTTCTGCCAAAAAGCCAATCCAGTTACCTCAGATTAATGTTAAGTTATTATCTTTTCCTTAGTACATTATCTTTCCATCGTAGTTCAACGTCGAGGTTCATTCCTAAGTACTTTGCTGTGTAGGAGTAAGGAATTCGTATCCCATTAACAATGATTGGAATATGTTGAATCTTTTTGTTAATAAAGTTGACAAGTACCGATTTTATGCTCTTAAGCTTAATACCCCACTTCTTGGTCCAGTTCTTAACAGTATCCAAAGCATTGTGTAAAATTTGAGTTGATTCTATTTCATTTCTTCCAACTGAGAACAATAGCACGTACATCATCAGCAAACGTGACAAGTGTGCAGTTCCAAAAGGTTGGTATGTCATTTATGAATACAATATACAATGTAGGTCCAAGTATACTCCCTTGGGGAACACCAGCTTTAATTTCAATTGGAACACAGTCATATTTTTGCTTTACTTGAAAATATCTGTCAGTAAGATAAGTTTCTAGAATCGTTGTGTATTCTCTAGAGAAAAGAATTTTGGGCTTAATTAGTCATGGCGTAATTAGGTCTGCTACTCTCTGAAGTTCTGCTGACATTTAAAGATTTAAAGCTATTAATAGCCCACATGACCTTATTTTGGGTAAGTGTAAGATATCCGCATGAGGGGATAGAGAAGCTATCCGAAATGACCTGTGTCAAGCTGTAAATGAAACATAAACTAAAAATTCAACTTGTCCACAAAGAAATTTTCTTCAGTGCAGGCAATCACTATGAGAGCTTGCCATCGATCCACTCCAAGTGCACATAAACCTGGGTTTAGTACGCACAAGATAAATTCTGCCGTCCAAACACGTCCGTTGACTGATTTATTGACATAACATGATTTTTAATTAGTTGTCACTTTTTTCCTCAAATCATTCCCTCAGCGGCGTGCACGAATTAAACGTTTTACGCAACACGACCGCCATTAAAGTGTCGACGTCGGCGGCGGTGGCGGCTGTGTGACTTGCCTGCAAAACCTGACCCACCAAACCTTAATGGCCCCCACATCTCGGCGATACCACATTGAGATATTGTTTCTGAAAAAAAAAAAATTATAAATCATTAATCATCCATGCTAATGCTCACTACTAACGATCCGTGTTTTGTGGCAACTTAGGCTGGTAGCAGCTGCTTAAGCGCCGAAGGTTGCTGTTGGATCCGCGAAACTGGTCCGCACAAGCGATCCATCTGATCATATGAACAGACTGCTCTCCCACATTGCGGGACTGAAATGATAAATTGAGCAACTTCAAAACCAAAGAAACCAAAAACTGGAAGCGCTCGCGTCGGACAGAGTGCCGAAACAAGCTAATTTCTAATCGCAGCTACCAGCAGCGGTAATTTTTAATAATTTTGCCCGCAACCGTCCCGATTCCTTCGTCGGGTATATGGCGGCGATGTTTTGTAAGACCTCGACCAATTCACTTACCGACTACCAACTTAAGTAGGTACATACGATCGTGCGGATTAGTCTAGCTGGAGGTGGGCTGGATGTTGCTTGTGGTCGGCTACTGCTGATTGTGGCATCCATCGTGGTCAACGTTGTCGATATTTTTGCCGTCTTTAGTGACAGTGGATCAATTTATTATCGCTTTATCGCCCCGCATTGCGCCGACATCGCATCGGTTCCATTTTCCTGTGCGCCAAAGCAGTGTCGTTAATTCATTCATAAATTGCCAGTTATCGTTCATTAATATTGGTTAAGCTGTCAGATTTGCCTTATTCATGGTGTCATGTTAATTCTTAATTATGTCGCTGTATCGATTTTTTGTAATCCACTATCGGCCATGAGATTAACACACTAGTACGGATAGAAGAATGCAAAGAACACTGCCCAATCTATGCTCTGGACAGAAAATGGCCGTCGATTTAGTTCATGCGAAGATTTATTGCAAATCTAAAGGCCAACTAATTGTTAACATTATTCAGGCTGTTGACCGCAGGGGCAATATAATTTATTGTTAAGTTTAAAATGCAGTTTTTAATTGGAATCTTTCCACGAAATAAATACAAAGATTAAAAGTGATATTCTCAATTTAAATGCTAATTCCGGTTTACCGGGCATGTTAGTTTGGGGCTTGCCGAGATGAATTATGATGTTATTAGCTACGAACCTTTGATAAGTGCGCGATTATTTTGCATATGTTCCAGTTTTCACTGATTGTTGTTTCAGAAACATGGCGAGTCACGTAGATCTTTTACAAACGCGGGTAAATCTGAATGTTTATATTAATGAGATGTGGGTGGCTTAATTCCGATGGTATTCGATGGAAAGAAACCTTCTGATACGAATGTTCATATAATATGTTCTGTCAATGACATTCAGCTATCTTCTAGAAGTAGAGTAGAATACAAACTTCTGTTACAACATTTCAGTAAGGGGCATTCAATCGTCAAATTGCAAGAGGCTATAAATTAAAAAATAAAGTACAAATTGTTTTATTGCAATTGGAAACATTTTTCTCTAAAGAATCCGCACAGACGATCTTCTGATGCCCCTAGTTTTTCTTAGGCTATTAGAATACGAAGGTTGTACATGCCTGAAACCTTTTGTCGGTTATATTGAGGAAATAGTTTCTTGGCCTGATTCATGCCATGAACGTATTTCTGTCCGGTACCATCTTTTTAACTCCCTGAATTTTTCACTAAAGACTTGGTCGGCTACAGCACAGAATGGTTCGGGATGTGAAAGGTTCTTTTGCTGCTTTCCTGTCTCGGGAGTCGGCCATTTTGTTAATTTCTATCCCTGTAGGGCTAGGTGTCAAGCAGAGTTGTACTGTTTCTCCTGCTCAACTCTGTTTCTGTAGGCACTCCCACAAAAGTTTGGATTTGATGCGTCAGTTAATGAGTCTAGTGCCAAGATAGCGGCACGACTGTCCGACATTATTACTATGTCGGAGTTCCCATCGTAATAATCGACATTATTGCATCCGCCTATAACATCGAGTTATACTGGAAAAATGCTGGTGGGTTTGCCCATGAAATGGAATTACTTTGTCCGGGGTCCAAATATTGATGGTATACAGCCTAAAGCCTTCCTCGACAAATTAACTTTCTGACACAAATTATTCGATTCAAACCAGTAGTCCCTGAGATTAGCGTGTTCAACGCTTCATCTTTATATAATTAGTATAGAGTATAGATGACAACAACAGAGCACTTACCACAAGAGCAGTGTTGCCGAAAGTACTCCTATAGGAGTCTTGTACTACTTTCGACCCCTCCGTACTCCTGTACTCCTCCTTTCGCTAACGTACTACTATTTTTAAGGACTAGACGAATAGATATGTATTTAGAAAAGGTTAGAGATCAATTTCGTTCCTTGATGAATGAATTTACGCTTGATGCTAAATCCATTTCTAGTGCAAAATCTAAGTGCTTCGGTAATCTTTCAATACCATTTAACAATTGTACTGCTGTTGCAGGAGACAGATGCTTGGCAAAAAAGAGTCAGAAGAGAAAGTTTGAGAAATTTCAAGAGTCAGAGAATTCAAATATATTTACTTTAGCGTGTATGTGCCATGGATTACATTTTTGTTCGTCAGCTGCAGATAAAAAAAAATAGTATTGTACTTTCGTTTTCTAAGATACATGTATGTTGTACTCAGTGCCCATCTCTTGAACATGGACTTGCATTAATACATTACTTTTTAGACAATTCTTTTGTTTCAAAAAGCACTATAATACATCACAAAATTTTATAAAATTTACATTGGTTGTACATAATGTTGATCACATACGCGGCTATCGTCTGGTGGCCAAAAACACTCCAACAGTCAACGGCAAAC
The DNA here is from genome assembly GCA_964034865.1 of Eristalis intricaria. Classification (NCBI taxonomy): domain Eukaryota; kingdom Metazoa; phylum Arthropoda; class Insecta; order Diptera; family Syrphidae; genus Eristalis; species Eristalis intricaria. Next base: position 14,342,700 of record OZ035877.1, read on the forward strand.
AGGTTGCAGAAGCCTATCTTGGAATTACAGGTGCTATGTGCATCAGCCCCACAAAAGCTCTAGAAGCTATAGTCGAGCTTACTCCTCTACTGATCTTCGCCAGGAAGATCGCTGGCAGATACGCTATTAAACTGCAGCTAGAGTACAATTACAAACCAGGTAGCTTAACCGGTCACCGTAGTATACTCAACTCAATCCCTAATAGAGACATGTTTTGTAAAATGACGGATACCATGGTCAGGCAACATTGTTCTGGGAGGCTTTTGAAGTTCACATATTGGACCGCGGAATGCGGACCAATGGCATCCCAACACTTGACCCTAGAAGTCTGGTTTGGTACTCAGACGGGTCAAAGATGGATTCTGGGGTGGGGCAGGAGTCTTTGGACCCAACAAGGTCTTCCGTACCAATTCGGTCGAGTCCTACAGTGTTCCAAGCCGAAATCCATCGAGATCTGCGCCTGACATAACCTCCACAAAGGTATCAAGGGCGCAATAATACAGATATTGTCAGACAGTCATGCAGCATTGGCACTTTCGTCCAATCTAGTGGACTCGAAAACAGTCAAGTGCTGCTATGACGCCTTGCAATTCCTCGCCGTATACAAGAAAGTGAAACTGGATATAGAGGGATTGAAGGCAACGAATCCGCAGATGAGCTAGGGAGAGCTGACTCTGAATCAACGTTCATCGGTCCCGAACCGTTCTGCAGAGTCAATTTGACCAAAACTACAACTCTGATTAACGAACGGGAAAACAAACTTCGCTTAAACCAGTGGACGCATGAGCATGGTCTTAGGCAGTCCAAGAGATTAACTAGGCCTTATTCATATAAGAAAATACTTCATTTTAATAAGGTAGCTTAAGATTGCTAACCAGCGTTCTTACCGGCCACTGCGGCCTGAAATATCACCCTTACAAACTAAACAGTTTTGCCTCGAAGAGGATGAGGCTTCCGAGCACATCAAGTGTGAATGTCTGGCAATAATCCAGTTACGGAAACGTGTCTTCCATAGGGAGATACTCACTTCAGTGGAATTGAAAAATTCCACTACAAAAGATTTACTATCCTTTATGAGGGAAGTTGTATGTCTTTTGTCTTAATTCCAACCTTTCGATACAATAGATCTACCCTGGTCGAATTTAATGTATGTGATTATATTGACTCGGCTTATATTGTTGCTTGTGCTGAAGTTTTTACTAAATCAAAACAATTTAAAATAAATCCAGTAATTGAATTCAAAGATATTTGAAGAGAATATTACAAGACCTTGAGTAGTTAGCAGTTTTAATGAATAAATTTTGAAAATTATATGAGGACTTGGTTGTTTTTAATTTGCATAAGGTTCAAATGCATTTTTTCTTTAATATCTAATGTGATTATATTATTTTTTATTGTAAGCCTTGAGCCTTGGAGTGGCGAACACTTTGCAATCGAATCATGATATCTAATTGGTCAAAGATATGTTTGTCTTAAGAAATTCCTTAAATTAAACACTTTTCTTCCATCACGAGATTTTGTAAGTGCTTTATTAAGACTTTTACAACTTTTCTGTTTTTTGTTTTTTGAATTAATAATTTATGTTAGTTTTGTATTTACTTAATGTATTTACATTAAGTATAAGTATAAACATCATTATAAAATAATTTTGAAGGCCTAAAATATCGGTACTACTATATTTTTCAAAATACTCCCCATTTGGGACTGCCGTACTACCTTATAGAATTTCTCACCGGCAACACTGATAATGATCAGTTCTCAGCGTTATTTAAATTTTGTAATTTAGGTTATACCTTTTGTTTTTTTTCTTGATTTATTAAATAAAATGAATGTACCTGTCATTTCTTCTAATTCTCGCTTAAAATAGCATTTCAATTTAAATTCGTCTTTTTCATAGTTTTTCGTCAAATTGTACTATTTAAGAGATGTAAGGGAACAAACCTGTTCTCGTTTCAACAACCGCAATCAAATATTTTTGACTTATCTGTTTCATTGCATATGATTTTCCAAATAGGGATCATGGCCCCTACTGCGAGTGTCGACTATCGACCGAATCGCTTGTTTACAAGTTATCGACCACTTTTGGTATTGTGTAACTAAGTCGATAGAGAGTTCTATCACTGTGAATATAAAAGTTCATATTGTGAATATTTTACAATGTATCAGCTAAAACTCCAATTCTTTTTTATCTTTGTTTGGCGCTACAGTCCGAAGTGGACCTGGGCCTAAACCAACAAGCCTCTCCAGCTAGCACGGTCTCTGGCTAACTGTCTCCAGCGTCGCCCACCAAGTTGGTTGAGGTCCTTCTCCACCTGGGTGCGCCACCTTAAACGCGGGCGTCCTCTGTTGCGTTGTCCCACGGGTTCGAAGTCGAAGACTCTTCGGGCCGGAGCTGAGTTGTCCATGCGCTCTACATGGCCCAGCCATCTTAGGCTGGCTAGACTGTACAACCCGTACAGTTCGTGGTTGAATCTTCTCCTCCAGAAACCGTCAGCGCAAACAGGACCAAAGATCGCACGCAGAGCTTTTCTCTCGAAGAGACCAAGGACTTCCTCATCCGCTTTGATGTCTTGTATTCAGTCAGCTTGGTCCTTCGAGAGATGGCTCTACTGCTCAATTGCCTCTTGATCCGATAGAAACAGCGGTTGGCAAGAGTTACTCTGCGTTTGATGTCAGTACTGATGTTGCTTGTACTATTTGCAGCGGAGCCGAGGTAGACGAACTCCTTGACTACCTTGAAGTTATACTTACCCATTGTCGATGTCGATGTTGCGTGTCCTTTCATGATGACAGCATATACTTCGTTTTGCCCTCATTCACCGCTAGACCCATTTTAACCGCTTCCACCTCAATGCCAGCAAAAGCCTCATTGACGGCTCGCTGTGTTCTGCCAATCACGTCAATGTCGTCCGCGTATGCTAACAGTTGTACGGACTTCTGGAAGATCGTGCCTCTAGTGTTGGCGTGTGTGTCTTTTACGATCTTCTCCAGGATGATGTTAAAGAAATCACATGACTCACAAAACTCCAATTGCTACATTTTTCAAAGGATATTGATTAGGTTTGAGTAATAAAACAAATCATTTAATGGCATCAGTTTGTGTTGTGAATCGGACGAAGAAATTTGAAGTGATTTCCTTGAAATTGGACGTAAAAGGAAGCGGCCAAGAGGTACTTCTAACGTTTGGACATATATGACAAACTGTGACCCCGATTGCGAGTGTCGATTATCAATCGATAACCAATACACACCGATTGTCGATTGTCGACTGATTATTTTGGTATTGTGACTGTCGACTGCGATTGATATTTTTCCTTTCAAATTTTGTATTTTGTGTTATAATGTTTTATCTATAAAACATTCATATTATACCTTCAATTTCAACCAATGAGAGTTGCAAATAAAAAAACAATGAAAACAACGAATAGAATCTGTCCAGGAATCTTTTATTCATTCAAGTATTTTCACACATGATTTGTTTCGTGCTTGATCACATTGAACCGGCATTGGCAACACATCTCTCTCTAACTTGTAGGACCTCACGAGCTCTCCTTGTAGGACCTCACGAACAAATAAATTTGACATAATTAATATGACAAATTTGTCATATGCACGTTTTTAATTCACAATAATACAATTCTCAGTCGATTGAGCTGCACAATATCAAAAAAGATTTCAGTTGATAGATTTGTCGACTATCGATTCTTTAATAATTCTGCTTATTTACTAATTATATATTAGTCACAAGCATTCACAGACCTTCTCGATGAAATAAAACTTTTGATTAAATACATGAAGATCAATACATATGAACCTAATGTCATCAAACTTGCCACAACTCTGTGATTATGTGTTCAAGATTACTACCAAAATGTGTCAAGTGTCCGCAATGAATTTTGCGTTAGTTTAGCACAATCAATTGTATTTCCTGTATTTAATTAAATGTTAAAAAGAAAATAAACCATCTCTAGAAACGGTCTTTATTATCTGCAAACTAAAAAAGTGAGATACGTTGTTTATGATTCTAGGAGACACAGATGTCTAGATTTCTTTTCTAAAATGTCTAGATTTTCCACTAAAATCTCTTGCTTCTTATTCTTTACTTGCAATGACCTACAATCGCTTCACATTGCGAAGACCGAAACGATTTGCCGGAATATACCTACATTTTGAGTCTAAATTTCTAAGTCAATAACCAGCAACCAGAAATTTGCAATCGCTTAAAACACTTAAGTCGACAAATATCATCTACGAACGACATTGGCAATGCCAATCTTCAAATTAAAATTGTGACAGCTATAACATACGTTTAATTACCAATTAAGACAGCAGTGGACATCCTCAATTGAAATCCAGTTCGTATTCCCAGAACATAATTAGGCAAACCCTCAATTACTCGTAGAGATGCATGTTCTCATCCTCGATCATGTAACCAATTTTGGTAGATTCCACAAACAAAACTGCCCAAACAAATTAACAGGTTAACCTAAAACGGCACACAACAATTTCTAGTCGTAATTAACTTGGCTTCCACGTCTGCCAATCTCCTTATCCGATGACAATATCGGTTCCAGATGCCTGGCTTGTCCGTAAATTAATGGAAACCGCCCAACCAAGTCTAAGGTGTCACACGAGTGTCGGCTGTCACCAAGCTCGATATACTTACTAACAAAACAGACACGAGAAAGCGGTTACCGCCTTACGTACCACAGCTGTCAACTGTCAGTCGAAGTAATATGCCTCCATTACTGCCTTTCAACTGCCCCACCACTCACCAGACCAAACACACACGCACTAAATACCCAACAAATTTATTCCAACAATTGAACCGCAGCAGTTCGGTCAGCCGCTCGCCACAGGAAGGAGCCGGACCCGGACCACTCGTACTCGTATGTGTGTAGCTCTCAAAGTCCGCACCGCTGTCATCCATGAGCCAAAAGTTAAATGCCGAAAGCCTTTTTGATTAGGTTATTCGCAATTTTCAATTCGAAATCAATGACATTTCGATTACTCTCGGAAATACATTTGTTCGGTGTTCACTACCTCGCTGTCCTCCCGGTCCTTTAACGTATTAATGGAGTCCCTCGCGTTTATTACCATAAATAATCATGTGCCCCCATCCTTGTGACGTGCTGTAGCGACCGAAGGTTTCCTCGGCTCGCTCGCTGCTGCATGCACTACAACTAGTGCACACGGTGCCCAGGCTCGCTTCATCGTCGTTTGCCATTATTTATCTGCGCAGCTACACGAAATAGCGCCTTCGGACAAACAACTATAAAATGTTGACATAAATTCAATTTGATTTATGATTGCATTTAAAACGCAATCAATGAGATAAAAGTCCTCAAGAATGCAAATGAATAATGTGTCTTTGGGTCTTGCTCTTTCTCTCCTGCGGCTGCTGTATTACCATTGGAGTCGATCCGGAGCGGCGCGACGTGCCAGCGCCTGACTGGCAAAAGATAAAAATGTTCAACTTAAGAAAGTAGTCATAGAGTGGTGATTGTGGGACGGTGTGATCTGTTGGAGCAATCCGCAACGTCGTGGCGTCGATCGAATTGGCTAATGCGACTGATCTCTGAATGGTCGACGGGACAAGCTGCACGCGTACACCCATTGGCGGACATGCACAGTGCAAGGGAGTCGATTTCGTGCACGCCAAGCGGAAAAAATGAAAGGATTAAAAAGTGGACTTGGTCGAGTCAACCGATGGTGTGGTTTTTAAAAAGACAAGATTGTGAGACTGATATTTATTTTTTGGACTGTGCACAATGACAGTGACAATCATTTAGGTCAATGAATTGTTTTCCTTATTCGCGAACAATGGCTATTTCAGTCATTGCTGGATAAAAAGGAAAAAAAAAAACAAAAATTTCTTTGTCTCCGTTCTCTCTAAGTGGGTGAAAACTAGGTTGGGAGCATAACATAGCTACTCCAATGCTGCATGGATTGTGTGCATACAAGTGAGTAACTTAGCACACTGGTTAGCTTTTATATCCACGGCAAACTTTTTAGCTCAACGTGACTTTGTATTTCAGTTTGCTTTCAATCTTTGGTCCTGTCTGCGTTGATAGTTATTGGAGAAGAAGATTCAACCACGAACTGTACGGGCTGTACAGCGACATGAGGCTAGTTAGGCGTCTACGGATTCAACGCTTATGATGGCTGGGCCATGTAGAGGGTATGGACAACACTGCTCCAGCCCGAAGAGTCTTTGACTCCGAACTAGTGGGACAACGCAATAGAGGACGCCCACGGAACCTCAATCAAATTGGTGTGCGCAGTTGGAGACAGCTGGCTAAAGATCGTGCCAGCTGGAGAGGCTTGCCGGACTGTAGCGCCACCAGAAGAGGAAGAAGACTTTGTATTTCAAAAACTCTTGTGAGGTTAACGAAAGCAAGTAGTCATCATGGCAATGTTATAAGATTTCTTCAACATCACTCATTTTAAGGAAATTGTTCTCCTTGGCCAACACAAGGGGCATAATCTTGCGAGAATATGTCAATTTGTGTCTCACGCGAATAATGTAGTTAATGGCAAAAATCATCAGCAACGGCGCAGAAATAATTTCAGATGGAAGCGAGTACCAACTGAGATCGTTGGAACCGTTGGACTCAGGAAAATATTATTTATACCTTAACACCCCAACTTAGCAACATATCTAAAAAAAACAGACATATAAGGCTGTAGGCAGAGTAGTGCATAGAACCTCTAAAGCGCAAGGTTGTCATACCTAAGAGAAGTTGGTGTGCGGTTGCCCTGTCTATAAACATTAAACTAGTTGATAAAGGGTTTTCCAATTAGGACTTGACAACTTTTTTTTTAATAAAACGCAAACCATTTGAGATATTTCCAAAAACTTCATTATCGGCTTGAAGGAGAATCAAAACATTTATGAATGGAACTCGACTTCGTTTGTATGGCCACCGAGGCAAAGTTTTCAGCGGTCGATTCGTTGGAGCCAATTTTCAACGACTCGGCCACACATTTTAGCCGCTACTTCGAGTTCAATGTTGGCTCTGACTTCTTCTAACGTCTAACGGCCTGTTGGCATAAACCAATTACTTAACTTAGCCTCACAGAAAATAGTCAAGTGGCTTTACTTCGCACGAATGAGTCGGCCAACCGACTGACCTAGTTGTTGAGGTAACACGCTCACCATACTTACTCTTCCATAAATCGATTGTAATTTGTGCTGTATGGCTTGTGGCACTATCCTGTTGAAACCACATGTTGCCCAAGTCCATATACTCCAATTCAGGCCAAAAATAATCGGTACTCATAGCGCGATAACGCTGGCCATTCACTGTTACGAGACGATCGTTATCTTCTACGAAAAATATGGCCCAATAACGCCGCCGGCATGCAAACCGCACCAAACAGTATCAAAGAAGTGGTGATTCATGAAGTACATGTGGATTTGCACTCGACCAATTAGGCATATTTTGCTTATTGATGAACCCATTGGGCTAAAAATGAGTTTCGTCGAAAATTAGAGTTAACGCTCTTAAATTTGCTGTGTCTGACTCGGGATTTTGGTAGGCAATTATTGTAATTTGCAGACGTTGCTCGTTTGTGTACGTTACCATGATCAAAATGTTGAGTTTACTGAATAAATAGACAGTGACAGTTTGATAATTAGTGAAAGAGTGCGTTCACAAATTAAATTCAAAGTTGTCAAGTCCCTATTGGAAAACTCTTTACTTGGTTTTTAAACTATCCAGAAGAAAAATGAATGAGATTCAAGAAAATGCTAATTTTATATCTACGGACCAATGAAATTCGAGACGAATGGCATGCATTCTTCAGCAAAACTTAGAAATAGAAAACATACGACCTTAAGTGGTGTCTTGTATTCATTATTGATTTAAAGTTTACAGCGAATTGCTTTGCTATGAAATGTATGTGCGGCTATGCTAACATGTTTACGTTTAAAATATACTTCAACCTTTCATTAAAATAAAATACTTATTTCAACAATTTGTATATCTGCGTATACACAGTCGCTAAAAATGTCTTTATTTTCCGTCATTTCCTTTTGACTGTGTACATCAAGTATTTTCGTATTTTGTTATATGAAGTGAACAAATTACAAGATATCAAGAGAAATATTTTTATTGATAAGAACTTGAATGAATTTTCGGTGCCTACATTTGTGTTCGTACTTTTGTAACGTATTACTTCGAAAACATGCTCCATCATAACATAAGGAGAAACAAAAAGGGAGAGACTGGCCGCGCTTGTGCACAATGTCATTTGCAGATTGCAAATCGGACGACATTAAATAAACTGCGCTCGATCATGTATGTATGTCATGTGTATGTACTTTAACATAGTATGTTCTTACTTAACAGAGTATGTGTATTAGAATTATTAAATATGAACACAGGGTGACACGAACAAATATGCTTCATATCGGTCAGCACATTTTAATAACATTACATTATTTTTGATAATTTGATAATCACTTACACTTTTAATTTTAATGCAAAAAAAAAAAAAAAATGACGTTACAGAAATTAATGAAGCCATTTTAAAAGGGGTACCAGGAGAAATGTTCACATTGAAGTCAATCGATACCAATCATCAGGATTCGTCATCATGCTCATTGTCAATCAACCAACATTGTACAATGGCACAATATTTGCAGTTAAGAACCTGAAGACCATCTTTAGCTGTGTTTTTTTGCAAGTGTATATACGCTTAAATTTCAATTTGCATGTAATATACACTAACAACGAATCGTATATCCGCTTAAGTTATTCATCAAATCTATCGCCGCTTAAGTAATAAGCGCGGATAAAAACAATGCTTCCAATCATTATTTTCTATGTGTTCATCCCAGAATTCATTCATTCATTGTTTAGGTTGATGTATGTGGCTTATATTTGTAGATGTGGTTGATGTATAAGATGACTTTATATATTTTTGCATCCATAAGTATCCAATTTTTGGTACACCCAGAGTGCCTCTGCTATACATTCCATTTAGGTTTCGTAAACGATTCTTTTCATTTGATGAACACATTTTTTATTTTATAATTGTTAAGTGTTTTTGCTTTCAAAGTGATTTTCACGCTACAAAATCGCAAACCGAAGATTGTGACCATTAACGATCAACCATCAACTTAAACGGTTCCACACTTGACTGCCACAAATGTTATAAATGTCGTCGATGCTGCCAAGATTTTATGATGAATCATTAAGCGCCGATGATCGTTTTTTTGTACACTTCAAAATTAGGCGTATATACGCTTGCAAAAAACACAGCTTTTATTGAAGCCACTATTTTAAATAGAAAAATCAAAGGTGAAGACGTTTTAATTGCAATAAATCGGTGACAACAGACATTTCACTCGAATTCAGATGTTTCCAGTTTCCAGTGCAACTGGCAGCAGCTGGCTGCAGCGACAATCTTTACAAGTGTGTGGCTTGAATTTGGAAAATCATTATTTCTCCCTGCTGATTTGTCTATGTTCGCACATGAAGGAAAAACAAAAAATATTGCTTATCACAGAGGCTTACCATACTTATATTCATTGGAAAGAAATGCTTTCTGATTTAGCAAACAAAGTGGACGGGAACCCTATCGCAAGATATTTCAGACCAATTGGCCTGACTTTCCTATCCTTTCACTCGAAGGCATCATTGAAAAGCACTTGTAAAACGTATATGTCGGACGTTTCTTCCAATCAACCACGTGATAAACCCACTAGTCAGTTTTTTAGCCACACATAGAAGTTGAATCTAATCATCATTACAAAACTGAGAATAGACAACCCCTAGTCAATTGATTATTACCATTTATAGCATTGACACTAATAACCTCGCAAGTAGAGGAACACAGCATTGCGTTATCATTTTACTTCTTCTCTGGATTATTGTTATTAAAATAGAAAAATGTGTAGAAAATGGAAGGATCACGTGGAAAGTGTTTTCTGAATGAAGAACGCCTGGGACCAATGAACATCATATAGAAAAAATAACTTTCTCCTGAAACTACTGACGTTATTTTTAAAATTTGGAGGGCACTAGCTACAGTGGGGCTTAGGTTAGGTTAGGTTAGGTTAGGTAGTTGGGCTGCTAGTGAATTCCACCAGCACACTTAGACCATATTGGTCCATTGTGATACCCATAGTCACACTACTAGCACTGATTGACTTCACGAGTGATAGTGCCGTTAATTTGATCCCAAAGGCAAATGGTGAGTTAAAGCGTTTTAGCTTTGCTTTCACTGGGATTCGAACCGGGGAGCCCGCTAACCAGGGGCAGACACTCTACCAACTGCGCCATCCACTCGTGTACAGTGGGGCTTGGATTAAATATAAGATTTAACAATTCTAAGCATGAGGATTCTGGTTTTACAAGTGGGGTTGATATTGTTAACCCATGATACAGTTCTGGCCCATCTAAATTTTTAAAACCTCCAGAAGTTAAAACAACATTGCCTCAAATCTTTGTTTCGGTTCTAAAATAGTTTCGAAACATCCGTCTGCATATAGTCTTTTTGTTCGAACAGATCGTCCTATTTAAGTTTCATCTGAAAGATATTTCAACCCAAGTGTGTAGTACTTTCTAAGACCACAACACTTGTTCACAAATTAATGGACAAAAAACGGAAGTTGAACACCTTCTAAGTTGGTCACCTGTCAAGTTGGACTGAATATTTCTGTACCAAGAAAATGTGGAAATATGTTGGAAACCTGTGTTTCTTGCGATTTGGATATAAATTTCTCTTTTTTGTCACCTAACGCATGGAAAAAGTAGTCCCCGCCAAGACTGTCTAAAAATTTTGGATAATCCCAGGGTGAAGTGTTACAATTCGAAACATGTACATCGCACGTTGAAAAAAAAGTGACACTATACCAAGGGTAGTGGGTTAGTGCGTCGACTCCTACGCAGAGGGTGCCAGGTTCGATACCCGAATTTACCACCTTTCATACTTCACGGCTCCACCGCTTTCGAGTCACTGACAATGCTCAAAGAGTATCTCCTGTCTAAAAAAAAAAAGGTTCTCAATCTTGGCCGTTTGGAGTCGGCATTAAACTGTAGATCCCTTCCACGCGTGAGAGAACAATAGCACGCACAACACGAGTGGTTGCTGAGAAGCTAGGCCCTGGCCCTCTACGGGCTGTAGCGTCACCCATATTATTATTATATTATTATTATACCAAATAGTACACTTTTGAATTAGAGCGACGTCTAGGTTCCGATATATAGATACCATATAAATACCACCACGTAAAAATAAACTTTTTGAACTAATTTTAAGAACCATTTACTATTTAATTAAGTCCAAAACTGTAATCAGTTTCATTAAATTAGGTTTTTTGTTTAGTGCCACTTTTGTGTACGATTACATCATTTGAAACAATATGGCCCAACATTTTTAGTTTGTGCTTAGCTTCAAAGTTTTTTAAATTACACAAATTAAGAGAAGGATTGTGAGACGAGAAAAATTTAAAAGCTGAATTGTTTAATGGAATTTAAAAAAATATTGATGAAAATGGTTTCTGTTGACTCAACTTAATCTATCTAACATTGCCAGAACATTTACACAGCGTGCAGAAAATTGTACAATTTAGACAGGTTTCCTCGTATTAACTGGTTATGTTTTTTACAATTTAGACAGGTTTCCTCGTATTAACTGGTTATGTTTTTTTTTAAATAGTAAACCAATAACCAAACGTATTTATAAACATTAAATAAAGAGTTTTATTTAAATTAAAAGTATGTATTTTCTGCAGCATTTCCTGTCTCAGATATTTTTCACTTCCAGCTTGTTAGTTCGTGTGAAAAGGAGGGAACTTCATGACAGTGCAGAGATAAAATCATACATGGGGGTTGTAAGCCCCTCAAACAAGTTCGTCATCAGTTGAAAGAGGTGTACTTTCAAGTCGAAAATACGACGACGAAATCGCCGACGCCAATATTTTCAGAGAGGAATGATGTCGTTCGCAATAACTTTATTCCCAAATTACAAGTGGAAAACAATTTAGATTTTTTTTAGCCTACTCGAATATTTGTGTGGAATATACCCCTTTGATGCCGCGCGGGCTAAATAGGAACGAATTAAGCTGTCTAACTCTGTCATTATTCCTCTCATTCGAATTACGTTCAAAGTTGATGTAGTGATGTTGATCTACGTGTTCACCTATGTATCCCAGCTAGGTGGAAAATGGTGCCCTAAGAATGTACCTTGACTAAGAAATGGCATATTGAACAACCAACCTTGTTTTAATTAGCTCGTTTTAATTATTTTAGTTAGCCCATAAACGTAATGTATGCACGCAATTAATGTGTAGGGAGCATAAAGAAATGTATACACGTTTCTTGAACGTATTGTGTTTGTCCAGCATGAAAGGTGGAAATATGCATATGAGCAACATAGTTTATCAAATGTAAAACACTATTTACTCAAACTTAAATAAATATATCCGTTATCTTAGTACAAAAATACCGTTAAAATTGAGTACGTGCCCCGCAAAGTGTGATCCCACAGAAGAAAACTCTGCAACTAATAAACCACGAATATCACGTCGACTTCTACTAGAGTTAAAGCCAAGAAACCTACTTAATCCTACTTAATATGAAATGCATATTGCTCCACGTCTGACTCGAGGGAGGTAGTGTCATCGTTGGGTTCCATTATGTCCTAACCAGGGGATGGTTTACTACCGTGCGATCTACTTTTAGTTCCGAAACCATCCAATTTCGAATATGAATACTTGGAGCTATTCAGTTCAACACCGCTTAAGTCCTGCCGCTCTACGAAGAAGTGCGTTTCTAGGAACTGTCCTTTTCTTTACTACTGCTGGATAATCGCAAAGCGGATGTTGCATAGATACTGCTTCTTCCTATTCCCTGCAGCTTCTGCAAAAGTCGTTACGAGGTATGTTCAGAGGCATTGCATGTGTACCTATGGCACAGTGTCCTGGAAGGACTCCTATTAGTATGGATACTTCCTTACAACTTAAGTTATGATGATGACATCCTTTTTGCTCAGTGTCGGCCACAGAGCTCTTGTTGCCCCAAAACCCTCTGGCTCTATCCAGTACTTCGTTATCTAGTATATAATCATTCAGGATGTCACTGACACTACCCTGTCTGCATAACTGGATCAGCTTCGATACCAGTGTCACATGGTTAAGAGAAAAAATGGAGATATATTTGTCGGTTAAGTTGTAGTCGATTTCGGCTTGGAAGACGCTCCAGTCGTTTCTTAGTGCTTGGTATTCCTCAAAGAGGTCACTGGCTCGTGACTGTAGCCACGCTCGTCCTTCAGCCGTCAATGTATAGGACGTTCCCCACTTCTTCTTTAACCATTTGTTTCCCACTTCCGGTCCGAAAAGTGATGATGGAATCTCTTCTCCGGGACTCGACTAAGTCACTCTAAGGTCGCCCGCCTCAAAGTTTATACTGTTTAAAACTCACCAGTGTCTGAAATCATTTTCAGAAATTAATTGCAATAAAATGTCCCTTAATCGAGTGATTGTTGAGTGTTGTCTTGTAGAAATTTGTGAAGACGCTACTCAAGGTCTTACAACCTTTCCTTGAAACGAAGAGGTAGCAACTCAATTTAAATGCCTTTTACCGCAAATTAGGACTTCTCTTATATAACGACAATGAGTTAAAAGAATCCTGAACATGTTTGAACAAAAGACTGCAAATATGAATCACCCACATCCAATACTATCATTCAACGGCTGCACCATCCCACGCCTTATTGGCATTTCTATGATGGATAAGTCTCGAACAGAATTGACATCTTGTTCTTACGTGTCACGATGCGCGTGAATAATGGGCGTCCAGGCACAGTCCGACATCTCCTGCCAACACTGTACAAGTCATAGCGTATGCCACTGCGCGTTTCATTCTCCCCCACCATGCATTGGTTAGCGTGGCGAAGCCTCCCCCAGGGCACCAAAGAACAACGTGTTGTGCACTTTAGTTTTACACAGTACCACGTTGCTTGATTGTGTCTGCAGGCGTTTTTTGTTTGATTGAAAGGTGCTATGTACCGTGCGTGGTGTTCACAGAGGGTGAGCCGGCTGGGGCTACCGTGCCAGCAAAGTGACATTTTGTTTTTGACGAAACGAACACCCTGAATTTATGACAGTCGATGTGCCACACTGTCAGGTTACTTGGTTGACAGCCAGCAAAATATATCTGACACCTTTTCACGTGGGAGAGGGTGTGTCGCCGGCAAAATGGAATTTATTACGGGACATCGCGTTGATGAGACTTCTGACAGATGTATTGTGGAATATAAAAGAAGCGAAGCGGGTGGATGTGTCCACACTCCGGCATTCGTTAAGGGTGAAATTCGCCTCCAGCATTCGTGTCTGTAGGGTGTTTGTAATTAACGTACCTTACGAAGGGTAACAAGTTAAACAACGATGAGATGAAAAATATTGGTCTTGTCGCAAATTAGTCCCCCTGGTTGCTCGGGTACAGGACTATACTCTACACCTCTACACATCGCAAGCAACAAATATTTCTAAAATACAAACACACACCATATGTACAGCTAAGAAACGAACAGGCCTTGTCAGCATTTTAGAACTCAAGTCCGCTGTCAAAACAGCTCCAGTAATTAATATATCATTATGTACAAGGCAATTCATTTACAATCCTGGAATATATCTCATGACCACGCTGCCCTGAGATGTCGACACGCCGGTCGACGGCGAACAGCACAATTTCCATTTTAAACGGCTATCAACGCCATCTGTGCAACTGCACTCTGTCAATGGGCGACGTAAAAAGGTCCGATACGATACAGCCGTGCGATAAGTGTGCAATCGATACAATTTTCAATTGCTGAGCATATGCGAGTGCCACAGAGTACAATTTGTAGTATTTCCCACTCCCATCGGCCAGGCAAAGGCAAGAGGATATGGCCAACAACGGCAGCAACAACTTTGCCAATTCCACTGTCGACAACTAGTGTGATAAATGTCCACCGCCTGCGACTGGAGGCAAATTTCGTGAACTCGCTGCTCCGCTGAAACTTATTAATTAATCTTTGCAGGACCACAAGCGCAAAGTATCAATGTTTAACACGCCTGCCGTTTGCCTCCTTCTTGACGTGGAAACCGATTCGAAAAAGTACGATTGCCACAAATCGAATAAAACTAAACCGGCTCTGCGGCGCGGCGCGGCATGTTGTGTGATGGAACGAAAGGGAGATAGCCTGCGAACGTACGTGGCGAGAGCGATACAAATTATGGCCAACATTTAATTTACGCCAGTGACGGGTCATAAATTAATCGGCTAACAAGTGGCCGACAGAAACGCATTACGTAAAAAACGACGTCTGACAGCTGGATTCGATGCTACCTCTGGGGGGTGGTGCATGAATCCTGGGACAAACTTAATCGCACCCACCATAAATAGCTGTCATTTAGAAGCGTACACACTCTGCACATATTCGCTAGCGTGCGCTGATGGTATGCCGTCTGTATGGACGCGGATAGTATGAGGTTTACAAAGCGGATTCCTGATTAGAATGAATACATAGTAAATACTAGAGGAGAATAATTTGATAGACAATACGTTGGCAGGTAGGTGGGTACTAGGTAGAACTACATACTTAGCTGTGCAAAGTGGTGTCCATTCGAAATCAAAGGAAACGGTTAATTCAGTGATATGTATATTTACAGTACTTTTAAGTTTCAGATGATAGCTAATGAAAGATATCGTATTTCTGCTTTCAGTAATCTGAACAGTGTCAATTACGATCGTCTTTTGTTTACACTTTATTGCTTAAACACGTCGTTTTCAATTTAAAACGGCATTGAAAACGTAGCTAAATTTTTTACATTATATGTCCTAAAGTTAGTTTTAATGTTATGATGAGCTGCTGCTAAAACCTGCATATTTCGAACTTCAAACAGTTAACACAAGTCCTATTCCAAAGCATAAGCCATAAATCTATTTGAACAACATTTTATCTGGGTTTCACAACTTTCTAATTCAAAAAGTTAGTGTCAGTCTTATTTCAATATCATGCAAATACTTGGAAAATTTATTCTAAGTTTAAGGCTTTGTTCCAAAGTCTATTTTAGATTAATTCAGTTCATAAACAAATTTAAAAAAAAAAACATCTTAAGTGGATCTACTTCTTTTTTCGATAATTCAGTGCTGGTGAATTCACTAAAAGCCCCACTGACCTACTTACCTAGAATCATCCCTTTGCAACCTTATCCTTATTCGGAAAAAATCGACTACTGACATGTTCACGATTAGACCGAAGGAAAATAAAACAAGTGTTGCTTAAAAAATTAAGATTACATCATAATTTTGTTTCGTATACAAAATTCTGAAATATGAAAAACCGGTTCGATCACACATCAAAACCATCTGAGGTCCCCCTCAACTTGTGTGCTTTGTACATGGACATCCTCTATTGTGTTTTCCCACAGGCTAAAAGTCGAAGATTCTTCGGGCCGAAGCTAAGTTGTTCATACGCTCTATATGGCCTCACCATCTTAGGCGTTGAATAGCCCGTTGTGCAGCCCGTATAGTGAGTGGTTGAACCTTCTTTGCCAAATGCTATCAACGCAAACAGGACCAAAAATCGACGCCTCTGCGCTGTAGAACAGGATGGGAATGATCAAGGTTACAGAGTCAACTTGGTCTTCCGAGAGAGAGTATGTTATTCAATTACCTTTTGAGTCGAAAAAAGCAGCGGCTGACAAGAGTTATTCTGCGTTTGATTTCAGTACTGATATTGCTTGTACTGTTTACCGCGGAGCCGAGGTAGACGACGTCCTTTACTACTTCGAAGTTATTGCTGCCTACAGTGACGTTCTGGCCGAGTCGTAGATGTTGTGCGTCCTTTCTTAATCAGCATGTACTTTGTTTTGTCCTCATTTACCCCAGACCCGTTTCATATCTTGGGTTTTTTTCCAGAATCTGCCGTAATGTGAAGATTTGGTCCATTGTCGACTTCCCCGGCATGAAACCGGGGATAACGACCTATCTGGTTGTTGATGATCGATGTTTTCAAGCACTCACATAAAACGGCAGATGTTACAGGCGATGTTGAGGAGACTTATTCCTCGGTAGTTGGCTCCTTTCTTGTGGATCGGGCAAACGATACTGAGATTCCACTCGTCGGGCAAGCCTTCATCCGACCATATATTACAGATGTGTTGGTGCATGTACCAGCTCATCTCCAGCTGCCTTAAACAGACAGTCCGTCTGCACCAGCAGCCTTATTCGACTTTAGTCTCGAGATCGCTATCTTAACTTCGTTTTCTTCTACCACGTCCATTGCATGGAGTGGAACATTCTGCCTGATAGCGGTATTGGTGTCATCATCGCCGGTAAGAACAGTCTGCATTACGCTTTTTCCAAATCAAAAATAAATGACAGCAATGCGAAAAATTCACTATTTAAATTGTCAGTAAATGTGAGTGCGTATGCACTAGCTTCATAAATTGTATAATTCATGAATTGATTTTGAAAATTTCTTCATTTATATCTGTACATACCACATGGATATGTGTGCACACAGACAGTGTTTGATCTTCGCAAAATAATCTCGGTCTCTTTTCTGAAAACATGCAATTTGAAGGATCGAAAATACGAAAAATGCGTAGTTTCAAACTGCTTAATTCACGTAAAAAAGAATGCAAAATATTATGAATACCTAAGTTAGAATTTGATCACCCGGAAAAATGCACATTAAAAAGAACCAAAAATGCGATTCCAAGAAGTTGAATACACCTGTAAGCTTGCACATACTGTAGTCCAATCCGTGTTATTCTTTGCGAGTTCTAGCCTATAAGCCATATGACGACCTTGATCTGGATTACTCTTCATCTAGATCGACAAAGGTTTGGATTCCGGTACACACCTATCCAGACTGCTGTTGCTTTGTGCCTCAAGTCTGCAATAACTTTGCTAGTCTTATCCAACTCACGGTTGAATTCAGGGTGATCCAGCAATTATTTGATCTTCTCGGACTTAATTTTCATTTCAAATTAACGAATTTGTAAGGTCACCTTTCTTCCGGCGACAGTCTAAAATAGAGCAGTTTATTAAGAAAATGTCTAAATGAGTCCTTTTTACCTTTAGATAGATAGATATGTCTTTATTTCGTATTAAAAATACAATGGGGTTGTCACACAATTTACATACAGAGATTCGATATTTAAATTTTATATCTTTCAACTGAATTATTATCTTTTAGGTGTTTAAGGTATACAAATGTAAAGAAAAATGATTTTGAAAGAAAATTACAAGAAAAACTTCAATTCACAGAAAAAAGAAGAAGAATGTATAGATTGATGAATCTATTATATTAATAAATAAGAACATTTTAAGAAATGAATAATCGAACAGAATAAGTAAATAAATAAACATATAAATAAATAAATAGATAATAAATAAATAACTAAATAAAGGTACAAATAAATATATAAACTAAATGAATAACTAAACAAGCAAATAATAAATAAATAAATAAATAAAAACAAAACTAAGTAAATAATTTAATAAATGAAATACGTATATAGATAAATAAATAATTAAATAAATAAGTTAAATATAAATTAGTATTATGACATATATTTGAAAATAAACAAATAATTATTAGATATTTGATTGGTTTATGAGAGGATATATCTTGTTGTGTCGATATTTATCCGTTAATTTAAGTATTCTGTCGGAGATCAATTCAACATTCGCTTGGAGGTGAAGATCTGAAGTTGAATGGTATCGGGACAAATTAAACATCATTTTCAGCAGTTTGTTTTGTGTAATTTGCAGCTTCTTAATATGGTATATAAAGTAGTATTGACTGGAATATCAGCTTATGGATTATGATTTTGTTGGACCTGCTAAGTTTTGATTTCCTGTTTATGAAAGAGTAAAGCATCTTTCTACCTATGTTTACCTTATTGACAGTGCTTGCTATGTGCTTTTTGAACGTCAACCTGGTATCCAAATGAATACTCAGGTATTTTACACTAGACTTCCAATTAACTCTTTCTCCAAAAACGTCAAGTGGATTGCTGGGCAGTAGGCAACTCTTTCTTTTTCGGCTGAAAAAGATAGGTCCTTTTTACCTTTTATAAACAACTCTTTTTTTGTTTAATTGTTTTTTTTAAATAAAATTACAGTAGACTCTCGGTAGAGTGAAAATTGATTGAGTGAAAAATCCAACCGAGTGAACACAAACAATTTCATACAGATTACTCTACACAGTGAACACGTAAAACTTCTTTAGAGTGAATCCATATTTCTGAAACAGCTCAATACAAATATGCCAGCTGCAAAGAATACACAATCTTTCGATCTAATTTGCCGTTTTTTGCGTACTTTGTATCGGTCATCGTTCTACTTTTTGCATTCTTAGTTGAGTAATTATTCTCTTGTAGTTGCATTCGATTGGCCCTGGAAATAGAAAGCATCTGAACTACCTGAGATGGAAAAGGCGCTCTATATATCTGAAAATCATAGGAATTTCATCATCTTCCCCCCCGAAGTGACCCGAAAGCGATGTGTTATAGAACAAACTTGTAGAATACGCAGAATTCGGGAATTTCCCCTGCAAAATTCGACTTATCGAAGGTGACGTCAAATAATCTGTTCGAGTTTTCAAGACATTCGAGTTATCAAACCGTACTTGTATTATTAAAAAAATAAAACTACATGTAAACTACCTACACTATAGAATGCCTCAAAATTTGCTCGCTCGATATTGTGAACAATCTCGCTTGTATAAATAGGCCTGGTTTTCATCAGTTCACTCTACCGAGAGTCTACTGTAAATGTTTTTTTTTTTTTTTTGATAAACATCGTTCTGATTTTGTTCTCAAAAAGATGAACAATTTGAAAAGATGAACGGAACACGTTGTATATCTGTAAGATTATACCGTATATTTATTTTGTATACACATGGATCCACTTCTGTCGAGTCAATGACAAAAATCAGTGAGTATACATGTGAAAAAGAGCTTATATAACTTTGCTGTTCAGAGGCGGCATACAATTGTAGACCCTTGCACTCCTGGGATAACATCACGAAAATCCAGAAAATCGAAGACACGAGAACATAGGAAGCTTCTCTCTACTCAATGATATCTCTTCAGTTACAAGAACTAACCTAAATTATCCTCATTAGTGTTAAAATGTATGCATTATGTGCAGCGGTGATGGCATTATGTGCAACGCGAGGCTCTTGGTGCAAGTCTTCTTGAGTCCCGCCTATTGCGAAGTAATATTTTGCTATTTCCAATCCGTACATAAATGAAATAATTTTACTTAATTAACCGATTGATTGACCAAAGTCGTCCACCAAACATAACTGAATGCACCCTTTAGCCAACAGCTGTGGGATACCGCGCATGTATGTACATACATACATACATAAACTGTATACGCTTGACATCCACAAAATGTACTCAAATTTGTCAATTCAAAATGACATCCCATCACTAATCCTGACCACCTCTCCACTCCGTCACGGACTAAAAAAACACATATAATTGCCACTCTGGAACAGGATGCCATCAATAAAGCCGTGCAAGAATGGGGGTTGATTATCCACCCTTCAACGGCGAACAACCCCTCTAATGGAAAAGTCATGGAAAAATAAACAGTCCCATCATCGCCCATCGTTAAAGTTGTCAAGTGTTGGCAACAAATCAAGAAAAGAAATTGGACCTCTTTGTTACACTTCCCACCGCTCTGCCTGCTAACGTCTCTCCGTAAGAAAGACTGAGAGAGAGCGAGCGAGAGTGAGAGTTATGTCCCCCTTGACAACACAAGCACTATGCTGCGCTGAAATTCCAACAAAAGGATACAAATGTCCTGCTCTCAAACAAACAAATTGCTTTGAATTTATATCACCGAGATAGTTTGCCAAACGGAAGGGCACGGGACTGATACACCCAAGCTCAGACCCAAGCCCAGGCCACCTCCTCGCCGCGCCGTGCAAGTTCTTTCAGCTCGTGCAAGGAGTAACTTTCTCGCTGCCTACATACAGTTCGGTCTTTATCTCGCTCTATGCCAGGACTAACAGTCCCAGTCAAGCAGCGGTATCATTTTTCACTGGAAACAACCCATTGCCAGATGTATTGTTTGTTTGCCATGTTATTGATATCCATCTTAGCCATTTTCATTACAATGTCGTTGCTGTATTTCTATCATTTGTTATATCGCAGCTTCTGCTGGCTAGCTGGCTGCCTCCCAGAAGAAAAAACAGCAACATACGAGTATAGTGACGACGATGAAGACTAAGGGTTGAGTTGCGCACTACAAAGAAAGGACGAAAAGAAAGGCCAAAGGAAAACGTACAAAACGGAAATCTTTGACACGGAACAATCAATTCACATCTTGTTCTTCCCGCTTTTCTGTTGAGGAAACTTCAAAAAAGAACGGATGTCCTTGTAATGTCCGGTCATTAATCACAACACCCGTTTCCATGCTTTTTTTCGGATAAATGAGGATTCCGTTTTTTCCCCTTTTTTGTCAGTCAGGGGTTGTAGTGATACACCAGAGTCGTGCAGCAAAAGAAATCACCAAAGTGATGACATTATTCCACTGCATTTCTTCTTAATCTTTTCGAACAGGTTAGTATAGTGAGTAGATATTTAACAAATATTTGTGCTTATAAACTGAAGAAAATTAAATTAAAGAAAGATTTAGTAGGAAGTGAACATTGTTTGTATACATCTTTGGGTGCGACTTAGAGCCGTTTGCTGATTCTCAACTAAGCGATTTAAGTTTCACGTAACAAGCTAAGAAGTACTTATCGGCGCGGCATAGGCGCCCGCAGTGTGGTGGGCAAGGAGGTCACTTGGCCCCACCACATCCCTGGCTCAGGGATCCCACCAATACTTTGTTTTAATTTTGAACAATAACGACATTTTAAAAAAAATAAGATTAAGTATGAAAAAAAAAATGTTAATCTGCCCCCACCTTGAACAAATTTCTGCAGGCGCCTATGGTGACCAAAAACTGTTTCAGGTGAAAATTTCAAAACTAAATGTGAGATACTTCGAGCACAATTCAAGAGAATTCTTACAGTATGCTTAAAAGAGAGCTGCGTCAAAATTGATAAAAACCAAACTGAAACGAATAACAACAAAGTTGATGACCGAATACACATTCGTTCGCGATAAAAGATTGCTTATGCCACAATAACAAAGTCCAGTCATATAAGTGGATCAGCATAAATGCCTTCTTCCTCATTGCAATCGACAAAGGGCCACAAAATATTTCCAATAAAGCAGCTTAGGAACACATTCACCACCATCCAGGACTATGCTAGATAAATTGAACTGTTTCCAGCAGCCAGAGGCGACGCAAAGAAATCCCCAGAAGCATAGCACAGCACAGCAGAGCCATAAAGACATAAGTTACCCATAGATAAAATTGCCATTACTTAGGACAGATGAACGACCAACCAACCGACTGACGACAAAAAGTCCCAACCAACTATCAACAAGAACATAAACACACAGGATAATCACAGCAGCCAGCAGAAAGCGAGAAGGGACTGTGGCTGTGCTGTTCTCGAAGTACTTACAGATACGTGCTCGGTCTAATTTAACGGATGTTTGCAATAAAAGGATTTCTCTCCCAGGAACTTTACGATTATACACCCCAACTTTGTCCCCACTTGGATGTAGAATAGAAGTGCGACGCGACGGGAAGACAGGATGCGGAAGATGTAACGTTAAACGTTTGGCCACTGAAGCATGCATGAGGACAAGGTTCCATTCCACCAACACCAACACCGCCGTATGCAATTTATCCATTTCAATGGAAGCCCTCGGCGGGGGCGACGAGGGGTGAGAGGAAGTAAAACACACACGTTTACATACGAGTGCGGAACCGAAAGACAACATGCAATAGGTTCAACCACTCCCATTCACTTTTAGTAGGTAAAATGCCATTTGCGGGTAAGGAAGGACACCGGCACTAAAAGGAGGACATGTGGTTGAAATAACTTAACACTCACACACCGCAGGACTGTCACTGTGTTAAATGGGTCGGGGTTAATATTTTCTTATTTCGTCCTTATTGCCATCGGACATAACCGAGTTTATCTGTTCTACAACTCTTTGTGTCATGTGCGGTTTATTTGTGAACTTTTGAACCTCTCCATGGACACTACTCTCCGTTGGGCGGACTTGAACCGAAATATACATATTGGTTGTTTCTCTGAAGGGGGACATTCGTTTCCAGATCACATTTACAATGTTAGCAAGGATAACCTTTGGTGCTGATGCAATTAAAGAAGAATACATTCGCCACCTGTGCTATACGACAACATTTTGGGGGAAGTGTAATTTTCTGGTTACATACGTACTCGTATGTATATTGGTGGAACTTTGATTTCGTGGCATATGACATGACTAGAGTATGCATTGTGCAGAAGGGCTCGAAGCGAAGTTAGAAATTAATTAAAATTCCGACATTCTACTGGGCGTCAGGAAAAATATTTGCTACTACTTTAAACCCGAAAAACTGAGCTGATGGTGGTTCACTACAAGGTGTGTACGGTAGTCCGCCCGATTCTAACGTATCTAAGATTGAGGACTGGATAGCGCAGTTGGATAAGTGCCTACCCTTGGTTAGTGGGGTTCCGGTTCGAATCCCAGCGGAAGCAAAATTAATACGCTTTATCGGGTTTTCAAATCTGATTCAGTCACCATTTGCCAGTGGGATCAAATTAACAGCACTATCTCTGGAGTGATCAATCAGTGGTAGTAGTTCGACTGTGTTTATCACAATGGACCAACATGGTCTAAGTGTGCTGCTGAATTCACCAGCGGCGCCCTACCTAACGTAACCTAACGTGTGGATTACGGAACTACAAATTATAATGGAAGGCTTTTAGGAAAAAACACAATATCACAAAGCTAAGCAAGATACTACAGGCACATTACAGGGTTTATATATACAAGGAACAAAGGTAAGCCGCTGTTTGTACCAAGGTAGCTTTAAAAAGCACGCCACAAGCTGGTACTTCATCTTCTTCCTCTGGAGCTATACATTAAAATACCAATTATTTCCTCATAATACCAATTATGTTTCCCGACAGGGACAAGTGGCTTTCGAACGCCGTTATCAACTACGGAATAAAAATGGACGCAGGTACTGGGGCCAGATTCTACTCGGACACCTTGCACAGACAGGAATCATTACTTCCATGTGCAGTGTCTTCCAAGCAGAGGTTCTGGCAATAGAGAAAGCAACCAACCATCTTCAAAAAACCGATATTCCACCATCAGATATCACCATCTTTGTTGACAGCCAGGTGGCACAGAAGTCAATAGGATCCTGTACGACAAGATCAAGGACTGTTATGAATTTGCCGTGACTCACTAAGGTCCATGGCCCTGCTTGGAACCGGGCCACAGCTCAATAGCAGGGAACGAGAGAACTAACCAAATGGCCAGACAAGGGTCTGAAATGGACATCTGCGAAGCGGACACATCACTGCAGCCAGCGATCAGTGCCCTACACCCAACCATAAGTGACACTATACCAAAAGAAGACAACGTCTTGGCTCACAAGAGATGACTGCCACACGACAAGATCAACGTGGCCAGATATTAACAACAGCAAAACAAAAAAGCTTCTGGCGTTGGCCCGCAACTCGATCCGTGTGCTCGTCGGAGTGTTCACAGAACACTGCCCTATTGAAGCAATGCTCCGGAAATGGAATGCAGAATCCAGCGATCTCTGCTGGACTTGTGGTGATGAGGAAAAGATCTAAACAATCCAACATCTGATTTGGCACTGCTCAGATCTCCAAAATCGGCGCTTAGCTTTGTAAAGCCAAAGATTTTATATAAAGATCATTGGGCGGTTCAAGCCATCACGTGACACAGGATAGGTTTAATCGGAATGTGCACAGGTGATTGTCGGTGCACGACCACCGCTTTGTGTGTATTTGCTGCTTGGGTTCGATTCCCGGCCGGTACAAAAAAAAGATATTTTTCCCCCCTCTCACCTCTTTCGAGGTGAGACCTAAGGCCTGCGAGTGGCAGTGATGTTCAATTATTTCACTCCCTTTTCAATACCTAACCTAACCTGCGCTTCAACAATTAAAACACTACAGCACACATAGCCATCGGAATCAGTGACTGTGTTGGACATGAAAACCTTATCATCATACAACCATCTTTGATCTTACACCGGTGGAGATATCGATAGCAATATCGATTTTAATCTAGTTCAGTTTAGTTTAGTTAAGTTTGACTTTTATTTTCAATGTCACGGCTCCACCTCTTTCGAGTCACTGACAATGCTCAAAGAGTATTCCTGTCTAGAAAAAGCTTCTCAAATTCGCCGTTCGGAGACGGCATTAAAAAAAACTGTAGGTCTCTTCCACTCGTGAAAGAACAATAGCACGCACAACACGAGTGATTGCTGAGAAGCTAGGCCCAGGTCCACCTCGGACTGTCGCGCCACCCATATTATTTATTATTATTATTATCTTACAATGTAAAGTTTAACCTAAGTCATTAGGTTAGTCGAAATTCTTTTAAAATCGGAGAAATACTAAAAAAATGTGGGATATCTTCTCTCTTCTTCATGTTGCAGAGGTCACAAAGTATTGGTAAATTTGATCGGTGGGGTATATAGTGTAACTGCACAAGTTCACATCTCAGTTTGAAAATAGTACTTATTGTCGACTGCGTGATTGCCAAGGAAATACGTTTTTTAATTTAAAAATTGGTTTAGTTTTCTGTGGTAGTTCCTAAACAGTGTAGATTCAGCTTTCTCGACATATCGTCATCGTCATATGTATGCTTACCAAAATTCTCCCAAATTTCGTTAAATTTTTCTTTTAAAATATAAGGTTGCTCTTGAACAGTTCAATCCGCATTCAGTAGCTAATTTCTTCCATTCTTCGCAAGTGGTTCCGTTTGTTCTAATTATACTTCATAGAACTATGTTTGATATTCTACATTCACTCATCTCTAGTACTTTAAACATATAGTTGAAGTGCATTTTGAGCATATACAAGATCAAAGGAGGAGTTCCCGTTTCAAGATGTATTTTTTGGTAACTTCTTCTTCAAAAATTAGCGATCACAATTTTTCTATAGCATCGTAGCCTTTGTAACCCCATACCTATCCACCGCAGAGCATTGTCGACGCTGCAGTTGAGTGGAACAAAGTTTGTTTTGCACTGTGCGACATATATTTATTTTTGAAGCAACATTCCCAAATGGAACAGATGGCTCTCAAAGTGCGATTTGAAATTTAGAATACCTAAGTATCTATATATGGATACTACCTCGATTTCTTCACCATCTAACTTCCACTTTTCTAAATGTGAGTAGCGCGCCCCTGCATTTCTGAACACCATCATTTTTGATTTACAGAAAGATGCTAACATTTACAAAAAGCAATAATCCAGTTTATCATTAACTGCATACCTTGGATAGTGTCACACAGAAGGACGATATCATCGACACACATCAGCGCAGGAATTGATACATCGTTGAATTTTATTCCACCCTTAGCATCATCTATTATCTATTATATTTTCGAAAGCTTGTAAAAGAGTGCTTCACGTGGTATTGATCAAAGGCTGCTCGAAAATCTACAAGGAAGGCGTACAACTTTTTCTTCTTTCTCTTATATATTTCAGCAATATTTGTTAATTAGAAAATCTGATCGATTTTAGAATAACCCCTGCTAAAACCAGCTTGGAATTGTTTAAGGATGTTATGTTCTTGTACCCATTCATACAATCTTTTGTAAATTAATGGAGCAAATAGTTTGGTTGAAGTGTTTAAGAATGTAATTCCTCTATAGTTCTTCGGGTCCTTGTAGTCGCCTTTTTTGTGTAGTTGAAAAATTTTTGTTTCCTGAATACATCGGAGATATTACCAGAATCGAATATTCGATTAAATTCAGTTGTGAGAAATTTCATAAACTCATATGTGCAATTTTTATAGAACTGAAACGGAATGCGATCAATAATAATAATAATATGCGTGACACTACAGCCCGTAGAGGGCCAGGGCCTAGCTTCTCAGCAACCGCTCGTGTTGTGCGTGATATTGTTCTTTCACGCGTTAAAGGACCTACGTTTACAGCCGACTCCGAACGGCGTAGTTGAGAAGCTTTTTCTAGGCAGGAAATACTCTTTGATCATTGTAAGTGACTCGAAAGAGGTGGAGCCGTGAAAATATGAAAGGTGGTAAATTCGGTATTCGGGAGTCGACGCACTAACCCACTACGCCACGGCGACCTATCCACAATACCAGGTGCTTTATTTGATTTCGAGTTACTTAATACTTCAATGACCTCTTCCAAAGTAAATGCAGAGTCTAATTTTTCGTCTAAGATCAGAGGGGATGCATATTGAAATAGCGGCGAGGTTAATGCGGCATTGAGAAGTTTATCGAAATGACACTTGAGTTTCGGAGCTTTAAGCGATACAGAGAGGTTTGACGTGTATCCGTTTAGGTATTTGACAGCTTTCCAGAACTGAGCCGAAGATTTTGATGTGTTTATGAGCGCAATGAGCGTTCAAACGCTACTTTTTAATGTGATAGTTTTAGATAGTGATTTATGAAAGCAACCAATTATCTTGAACCGGAATATTTAATTTTTAAAGATTAATCTTAATTTAAAATTAAACACTTCTCAACTCAAACTGTCAATAATCTGAGTTTAAATAGGGGAATATCCGTTTTCAAATGACCATTAATAGGAATAACGTAAGCATATTGACAACCGTAATTTATTCGTGTACTTGAAGTCGGTGTGTGATGGAATTGGTTTTTTTCGATGTTCCGAGCAAGAAAGAAGATAGCATGAGATATGTACATATAATAAAATAAGAGCCGATACACCCAAATGACTTGCTAAAGCAGAACGTTGCCATGTGCGTTGGTAATAGGAATGGAAAAGATACATCGATGTTACGATTTATGATAACCGATACATGGAAGGAAAAACTGACAAACATCGACATCGTTTATTCATTTCGTTAATTGTGTAATACCATTATACGAAAAACCATTTGAGACTAGGGTTGTCCCTCTCACAGAACATCCTCACAAACATCACGAACAGATTTTCAGTGTTCCGGACAGTTGAGTTTTTCACAGTTCAGATGTACCTGAAGTTCAGATGTACTTTTCGTCTTCTGTTACATCAATAATGCTCTATATTGAGATTTGGGATAATGGATATGAAATCTCTTTTTCGAAAGCTGTCAAAGATTGCAATGGTATCTCCCCATCATTGCGAGTCTGTTCCAAATGAGCCATCACTAAGGACAGAAATAGACTTCTGGGGATTATATTATCCAAGCTTCTTTTCCTCAGTTGTTACAATTGAACAAATAAATGTTAATTATGTCTCTTCCTTAATTTCATTTCAAAATTATAGATGTGTGTGGCTTAGTGGACTGGAAATACCATAGTTAAGGATTTTGGGTTAAAACTTGTAATATTACAGTCAATTAAAAAAGTATTCGGGCAAAACATTGCTTTCTATGAAAATACGCACATACCCAACATAAATATGTATTTATTTATAAAAAGTTCATTTCTATCAATAAGAACAGGTATAAAATAATCTCAGTTAATTTGAAAGTAGTTTTCCAGAAAAACATGAAAGTTATAGCACTATTTCATAATGTGTTCCCAAAATTAGAGCCACGTAGATATTCGGTGGGTCGCCGTGGCGTAGTAGATTAGTGCGTCAACTCCTACGCAGAGGGTGCCAGGTACGATACCCGAATTTACCACCTTTCATACTTCACGGCTCCACCTCTTTCGAGTCACTGACAATGCTCAAAGAGTATCTCCTGTCTAAAAAAAAAGGGTTCTCAATCTTGGCCGTTCGGAGTCGGCATTAAACTGTAGATCCCTTCCACGCGTGAGAGAACAATAGCACGCACAACACGAGTGGTTGCTGAGAAGCTAGGCCCTGGTCCTCTACGGGCTGTAGCGCCACCCATATTATTATTATATTCGGACACAGAATATTTTCTGAGTACATAAGAATAGGGATCGTTGCAATTGAATCACTATTGATTGATTTTTCGAGAAATATTACTCTGCGTATGGTAAGGAAGTCAATAGATAGAGCGTGCTTTTGCTTATACATATACGTACATGCCATAATTTCATGGTTTAAAAGCACCAATTCTGTTGAGAAAAAATCAAGATCCGGAAAGCCGCGCATAATTTATCCAAGAGAAGAACGATGGTTAATTCGGGAACTGACGAAAGACCCGAAGAAAAATGTTGTAAAATTAACAGCGGGCGGAAAAAAATTATAATGAAAGTGCTAATCCCGAAACAGTCCGAAATGTCTTAAGAAGCTATGGATATCATGGACAGATTGCAACGCAGGATGGAGTTTGCTAAACTGTACCAAAATAGGCCAGTAGAGTTCTGGAAAACGGTTTTATTTGCGGATGAGAGCAAATGTAACTTGTTTGGCTCCAATATCAGAGTTTGGAGACAAACAAATACCGACCTCAATCTGGAAAATATCTAGTGTACAATTAAACACGGAGGGGCAAGTCAAATTATATGAGGCTGTATGTCAGCACCTGGAACTGGCATTTAATTGATGTAATCGTGGATAAAAGTGATTATTTGAATATTTTACAACAAAATGTAAAGAAGTTTGAAAAACTTGCAATACTATGAGGATAAATGACCAAAGCATAAATGAAATATTTTCATGCTTTGGAAGACTTATAACTGCCTTAAGGTCATTGCAGCGCCGCTTCAAAGCCTTAATTTGAACCCAAAAGAATATCCACGGGACTATTTAGAAACTCGTGTAAGAGCTCATGAGGTTTCAATTAAGGGAGAGTTAAGACATAGCCTTCTTCAGAAGTGGTTAATTCAATTCCAAATGGGTTAAAAGAAAAGGTGGTCCAACAAGATTTTAGCATTTAAGTTGAAATAAGATTTGACTTGTTTATCGTTGAATTCCGTATTATTTTACTTCTTGCCCGAATACTTTTTTGTACTAAGACTATAAATTTGTGTTATATTTGTCTACTTTGTGAATTGGGACCCGTATTTTTTTCTTTGCTTCCGTTTTGAAGAATTATTAACTTTTTATTAAGTTGTTGTGCTGAATAACCAAGCATTATTTATATTTGTTTTAATAAGAACCTTTGCCCGAATTATTTTTTGAGTGACTGTGTATTTTGCTGTTTACGTACAGTACGTAATAGACAGAGCCAACAATGTACGTGATTGACAGTACAGGCATATTGACAGTACAGGCATTAAGTTTTTATGAACAAATTTTTTCTTAATATTAAGTTGTTCAGTATTGAACTCGGTTTTGCTCACATAGAAATATAATATTACTTTAAGTCGAAAGATATTTGATACGATGAAGTTTAGCTTAGAGTGCCCGCTTGGGGCCAGTAAGTTAGAAATAGTAACACTGTTCGTCCAACTAGTTTTAAACATTTTTGTCTAGTACGTAAGCATGCCATGAATTTTGAAATAAAAATGAATTGAAAAAAAAAAAACGTGATGGGCAAGATAATTAAAGCATTGAAAAATGATCACAGTTTTTAAGAACGAGCTTGCATCCCTAGTTGATTGCCAGGCTGCCATCATACATCCTGTTCTTCATATTCTTAACTAGTTCTTGCTTGCCGTACCAGTTGAAAGGACATTCTCTTTCAACTTTCGTTTTACAAATGGTTTTCGGCAAACCAAAGACATAACCATGATTGTTTTACATATATCTTGCCGATCAGTTTTTCATGGCCAAATTGTTAAATGACGGTATCATTGCAAAGAGCTTAGGCTCAGCTATCTCACGAAACTTGGCCCGGAAATATACAATTTGATTTTCGTTAAACAAGGCGCTCGGCTTCTTTCTTGATCGTACGGCCGCAACGATATATTTAATATTTAATGAAACGAAACGAAACTCATCTTCAATGATATTGAATTGAAGAGAATGGGAGTATAGATCTACTGTGTCCTATTTTTTATCTAGGGCTTAGATTAGGTAAGGGGTCCGCCAATGAACTCACCAACACACTTTGACCATGTTGGTCCATTGTGATACCCACAGTCAGACTAATACCACTCCAGTGATAGTGCCGGCAAATGGTAACTGGCCCAGAACTGAAAAGCAGATAAAAGCGTATTAACTTTGCTTTCACTGGGATTCGAACCGTTGACCCCACTAACTAAGGGCATTCACTTAACCAACTCCGCCATCCAGTCATTATCTAGGGCTTAGAACTACCTTTAAGAATTTGATAATCTCCCTAGATGAAATATCATGATAGTCTGTTCCTGTTAAGGTGATACTGTTCGTTATTTTATCTCGGATTGGTTTCAGATTTGGGCACTCGACAAGTAGAAGTTCCATGGTTTACTTTGATTGTCCACAGTGTCTATAGTTTTCTGAGCAGATGTGGTCCATTTTGTGCAGGCGATAGTTACATGAGAAGTAGCCACATAGTATCCTTGGTCAGGCTTGTTCAAATTTAGGGTATCATTGGTTCTTCTTGGTTCGACCCCAGTGAATTTTTTGGAGTGTGTCCCACGTGACTAATCCCGAATTGGATCCGGCATTCATTTGGCCAATCAATGAAGAGGGAATTGCCCAATAAAAGCAGTTTCAGTCCCCGTCTTTGTTTGGATGTCTACCTCTTCATTGCCCTATTGGTTTTCATGTCCTGGCACATACATTAAACTTAATCTGTTTTTTCTTGCCAACGTGTTAGGTTTTTTAACTTTCCAAGGCAGCCCTGGATCTGAATGTTTAGCTGTTTAGGGCTATGAGTATGCCTGACTATCTGAGTGTTGTTGACGTGCTGCTTCATTTATGCTTCATTTATAACCACAGAGGATTGGTCAACAAAAAACCGTTGTCTTGTTGCATGAAGACTTTTAGGTAATTCCAAAAGTATTTGCCCCGCTAATTTCAATTTTCCAATAGCTGCTCAAAATATTGAGATATGAAGGAGGGTCATTTTCACAAAAAATATTCCAGTTTTCAAGTAAAAATTTAATATCTATTATTACAGGAAAACTACTATTCTAGGTTAGGTTAAGTTAGGTTAATGTGATTGCCACAACTGAAGCAGTTCTGCCCACTTAGATCCTGATTTGATCCATTGTGATAACTAATCGGCAGCTTAAGTGCCGGTTCCTCTTTGGGTACTAACTACATAAAACACCTGAAGATACATACTGTACTGTACAATTAGTATTTTTTTTATAAATTTTGCTATGTCCAGAATTTTAATGCCAGATATTTTATCAAGGTTATTGAATGAATAGCTGCCTAGCGTATTTTCTCTTATCCTTGCAAGTGCTGGACAGGTGCCGAGGTAGTGAAGTGTAGTTTCTTCTTCCTCTTCGTCCCTGCAGCTCCTATAAAAGTCATTTTAGGGGGTTCTCATTCTCCGAATAGGCAATGACCAGTAATAATGCCAACTACATTGCTGATTTCCTTTCTATTTCGTTTTTTCGGGATTTATTGAAGGCCATATTAGCCTTGAAGTCCTGCAAGTATATAATTCCATCCACCTCCGATTGGCTGTTTATTGATTGACTGATTACTTGCCATTGGCAAACCCACCCCTGTTCAAGCTAGGTCGGCTTTCGTAAGGGTAAGTTTGCATCTGACCGCTAACTCCCTAAGAGAAAGACGGCAAAGTTTTACCATCTTAGATTTGATTGATGCTGTATCCAGAGACTTGATGGCCACCTGACTGTCTACGACAGATAGCCCGTCTATCATTGACAGTAAGCGGGTAGCCTTTTGGATAGCTTTTACTTCTGCCTGGAATAGACTACATTAATTGGACAATCGACGGGATGACGACAGAGATAAGGATATTTCCTGCGATGATGCAAATACTCCTAGTCCAGTGGCTTCTTCCGTTTTGGATCCGTCTGTGTATACTTCCAGATGGGTAGCTTCTCTAACTACGTCTGATGCCCAGTCTTCCTTAAAGTCTACAACGGGCGCAATATGATCCGTATGCTTTGCGATGTCCGCATTCTTGATTATTTCCAAGCGACCTAAACTATGCATTTTTCTCCAGCGTTTGGATTCCCTCAACCTGATTGCTGATTTCTAAGATTGAATGTATTTCATAATGCTGGCCACAAAAAAAGGATTACCATATGTTAGAATTGGTCTGACGACTGCTGTATATACCCAGTGTGTTATTTTCGGCTTAAGCCCCCATTTGGAACTGCGATCCTCTTGCAAGTATACCTAATAAGGTTCTGAATGGTTTCCAGCTTATCCTACTGTCTAATACCACGTTCTGATTGTATACTTCTACGGGATAAGACATTCTTTATCCAGTCACTAATGGTTCCAATTACTTTTTGTCTAGTTAAAGCGTTAGTTGTCGCTTCACTTTCGACGTTATTAAAAGCACGCTCTATTTCAAGGAAGCAGTGCTGACTAGGGAGTGAAGTACCATTTCGGTTGAATACCCTTTGCGATAGGCATGTTGGGTAGGTGATAGGGAGTTAACTATCCTTATCTACTATCCTTCTGAAGTCCTTTGGTAAGCCGTGCGTTGCTGCTGTTTTCCTCCAGAGTTTTGGAGTGTAGAAAATGGAAATAGCCTTTAGCCACGGTGATAGAATGTCTAGTCCGTGCTGTAATTCAGCCTGACTTCGTCTATACCTGGTAATTTGAATGGCTCGAAACTTTTAACCGCCCATTCTAATTTGGACTTCGTTAGGAGACCATCTGGCACGGTTATATTGTGAAACTAAAAAAATGAGTGTCGATCAGAAGTCTGAGGTTTACCTCAGCGGATTCCGTCGAGACTCCGTCTGACGACTGAACATACATTGGCATGGTCGGGGTTTTTGAAAGTAAGAAACTTAACCGACAGAAATCTTTGGTGTTTTCTATGTTGCCACAGAAGGCCAAAACTATTCCAAACTACTATTCTACTACTCCTTCAATTTTATGATATAAAGAGAACTTGGTTTTACGTGAACATTTACTTGACATGGTTCACAGGGAGTGTTTATAATGCTTCAACAGTCATCCGACATCATGTAGCCATTTCCGTGAACCTGGTGCCGCTACTCCTTGAAGATCATATCAGAACCAAAATACAAAAAGTGCTTTTCGGTTTGCTGGTAATTTTGCCATTTTTATTTCTCAAACTTCACCGTACGGTGTCAGCCTAAAACTGTTGGTGCCTTCTTTACAATTGGTTGCTAGAAACTAGGCCGCCTGACTGTTGGGCCAATCAAACGAACGACTGACTCTGGATACTCGTTAAAGATTTAACAAACCCCGAAGAATATGCGATAAAGATTAAGGGAAACCCTTCTCAGAGAACGTGTACGAAATCTTCAAACCATTCGATGGACAAGTGCCACTGTAATAATCCATGGGTTCATGAGACTACCTCCGATCAAAATTAAAAGTCTTCGACAAAATTTGGCGGGAATGTTTGATCCTTACTTACTTATCAAGCATACGACTCATGGAGAATCTGATCTCAATTGCTGCCTTTTAATCGCTGTCGTTTCTAGACAAGACCAAGCTGTGTCTTATTGGCAATTGCTTGGTCTTTCGTCGCTCGATGTGGCCGAGCAATCGACGAATTTTTGCCTTCCCACATCCTGTTGCAGTTCGTAGAGTTCGCGGTTGTGTGTTCTCCTCCATTCGCCTTCCTTGCAGATGGGACCTTATATCCGACGCAGAATTTAATTTTTTTTATCTACACATACTTCGCTATTCTCTTCCGATTTTAGAGAGCTATCTGTAATGTTTTTTCACGTCAAGCATGGAAAGGAAGCTGTACCCTTACCTTTGTGGTTGCAGTAGTTAACTTTCTGGGTCACAGAAATCCGGACAAAAGTTGCCAATGACCCGAACCAAGTCAAGGATTACATGTCTGCATAGTGAGATTTCAAAAAACACTAAGAGCTTAATTGATAGCTTACACAAATGGAAGAATATCCCACCTTGGATAAAGGACGAAGCCCAAAAATCGTACACAATGAATACTACCACTGACAGTGGTGTAGGAGCAGATCTTGTGGTACCTATCCTCTCTGCATCCACAATGATATAAGAGGAGCACATTGCATCTTCGAAAGAAAGTCTAGTAATACCTGAATATAGATATTTTCTTACATCCTAAAACTCTGTACCAAAACTTCAGTTCATAAGCTACAAACCAACGAGTGGGACACTCATTGCCACGCACCTACCCATTCTTATTTTCTCAAGTCCACAACCCATGAAGGGTCTGACCATGAGTTACTGTCTTTCATTTTTCTCTTTGTAATGGAAGTCTTGCTCTTAAAGGAATGAACTAGAAACTCCGAATTCGAATATCTTTGTAGCTGACGATGCCACGCCATATGGTACAATATTATAAAAAACCGAGAGTCCTTTATATTCAAACCAATCTATACGCAGTCAGAAGAATTTTAGATTTTTAAAGTGACTAATATTACTTCGTGTCCATCAACAACAAAACAAAACAACACACTTCACCTTGCAACTCCCCTCTCATGCGAAGCTTGAAATATTCACTGCACCAGAGTTCATCTCCCCAACGTATCACCTTTCTCCGTGTAAACCTCGGACGATCGCAAAACTAGAGATTGCGTGTGCCCCCATTTGAATGTCAACTTAAACATTGCGTGTTGGCTCAAACCGCATTCTATTACCGTACACAGTGGTAATGCAACATCCCACCCCTCAACCACCCGACGACAAGCAATCTATACGGTGCCATCTCAAGCAAAAATCAGGATATCCAATTACAATGACACAGCCATGATGGTGATATCCACACTGACGACGACAGGCTGCCATGCCAACTGCATTAAACCACGTCGATAGGTGTCGTTTAGCGCTTCCGCTAACCGACATGTCAATTATAGCGTCGATTAATATTTTTATCATTAGCTGCGGTTAAGCAGTTCGTGTTGAAATTTTATTTGAATCAGTGGTTCGCATCTCTGATACGCGCGTCAAATTACTCATGGTCCTCTGTAGTCACCTTCTATCCGATCAACATCCCACTTGCAGGCGACTCGTAAAGCAGCGGGCAGCAATAAATTGTGGCGTTAATAGAAATAATAAATGGGGACACAGCGCGTATTAAACGGCAAGATCCATTTGGAGATGGCGGCACGGCGGCGACGCGACGTTGGCGACAACTTACAGGGAATCCATGGCTACGGATGGTTACCACTGCCTGTTCCTTCAATGTGCATGCGCACTTAAGCCTCTCACTTAATTCGCGTGACTTAGCGGTGTGGACAAAACAAAAATAAAAACCACCAAGAAGATAACTGCCTGGAGTGGCAGTATTAATCAGTCGAGCCTGTCCATCATCGCTGCCAATTTGGAGAAACATATCAATGAGTGTATTCACGTCGTCGAAGATGAATTTAATGATCACTCTTGCGACCACAAATTACGTGATTAAGCTTACTCGCATGATGCTTCGATAGGACAACGATGAAATCCGCACGGCAGGTGATAAATACAGAAATTTATCACGCAGATGTAGCAGATATGTATGTGTCTGGATTTCAACTTTCCGAAGTTGCTCGGAGAGTGCTAGTTGAATTGATTGCGTATAGTTAAATGCTATTTGTTATTGCTTAGGGCGCAATGTAGTTTGTTGGCACATTTGAGTTGCAGTCGGTTTTCCAGTTTTGTTATGTATCACTTCAATATCGAGGTCTTTGCATGGAGTGGTATGTATGATTAGGAGGCATGATGCTGAGGTCTCTACATAGAGTGGTATGTGAGGTATGAAGCTATTTCATTTCATTTCATTTCATTTTCATTTATTTATTTTTAATATCTATCGCTGTACTTCAAGAGTCATATGCTCTTTTACTAGTACAGGAACATTATAACATAAAATATTATTTTGTGTGACATGATTGAGATTAGTGATTTCAAGTTATTTCAATTATAATTTAAGAGTGTAGATTTCTGATTTTAAAATTTAATGTTATTAGAATACATATGTGTAGAGAAAGCGTTAAGACTGTCCTCTTTA
The DNA here is from genome assembly GCA_964034865.1 of Eristalis intricaria. Classification (NCBI taxonomy): domain Eukaryota; kingdom Metazoa; phylum Arthropoda; class Insecta; order Diptera; family Syrphidae; genus Eristalis; species Eristalis intricaria. Next base: position 14,379,719 of record OZ035877.1, read on the forward strand.
TGGATTAATTAAATGTATGATTTTGTTATAAGAGTTATACATTCTCAAAAGACCACTTATAGGGCTAGACCACTTCAATAATTATGAAATTTGATTGAGATTAAGCTGTCTGCAGACTTCAATCATTTAATTAAGTACTTTCTTCAGGATCGCGGCAAGACGTCGCTAATTAAATAAAATTCGGCAAAAGATTTCATATTACGCTCGCAACATTTATCTACAACTCTGTTCGACGATCCAGTCAAATTTGTTACCGATATTAAAAGCCGAATAACTCCTGCCAAACGCTGCACAAAAGAGCAAAAATTCCAAAGACTGGAATCAATTTGTTAGTTGGATTTGAACAAAGGATCATTTTGTTTTTGTTAGAAAGCAATTATATATGATAAACAACACATTTTCAATTTCTCTGTTCTCTTTTTACTTAAGAATATTTCTTATATAAAAACAAAACCAAACATTTACTTGCGTTCGTTTTACATTTTTTTGGTAGTTACATTGAATCATACTATGTTCAACGAATTTTTGCTATGTTTGCGTGTTTGTTTTGTTTACTAAAACTTCAACAATGAGGAACAACAAAATTCAGTTTCGCCATTTCTGTCTGTCATCCGATACAAAAAAAAAATACTCTTAAAATAGTCAGTTTGCGTATGGGGGATGCTTTAGTTCTGTCCTATACTTTATGTGCACAAATGCAAAATTTAACATAGATAGAAGATAATCAATAATATTTATTCTTATTTTTCTTTTGTATTGCAGCATACGATTGTGAAAATTAAGTCCATAGTTTGATTCATCACGAAGAATCATCTTCACTTCCAAAGTCTCCATTTCTCGTGTCTTGTGCTTCTTCAGATAATTTTCGGTATGAACAAGAATAGGAGGCATATATAAAACCAAAAATTAAAAAATGGCTCAAGTTTTTTCATATATACAGTGGACTCTCCCTAAGTCGAACTCTCCTTAAGTCGAAACTCTCCCTTACTCGAACTTTTTCGCCATATTTTACATACATTTCCCTCAACTTTCCATACAAAAACCTCTCTCTAAGTCAAACTATCTCTAACTCGAACAAATTTTGGTATCCAGTGACAATTCGACTTAGGGGGAGTCCACTGTATAAAATACATATACAGTGTGGCATGCATTTTACAATTAATTATTCACAAGATTTATTTACAGAGATTTGATTTTTATTTAATCTTACATCTACAAAATAATACAATTTGTCAATCAATATACAAATGTTATAATTTTTATGATAATTTGAAGGAAAAGCCACTAAAAAGCTTCAGTAAACAAAAAATAGGTAAAATAATATAAAATTCTGTAGAAATAGTGAAAAATATATAGTTCGTCTGAGAAAGAGTGAAGTGTTGACATGTATTGATTTCCAAGTTCGTATTGATTGCGTTCGAGAGAAACATAATAAGTAACAAGAAACAAGCAATTTAACAAATAGTTGATAAATGGACAAATGGACAAAGTTAATAAATAGAACAAATAAATTGATAAGTGAGTAAATAAATAAATAAATATATGAATAAATAAATAAATAAATAATTATTTATATAAATATAAATAAAAAAAAGTAAATAAATAAATATATTAATAAGTGAATGCAGGTATTAACTTTCAATTTGAAGACTTTATCAAAGGTAATATAATGCATAAATTAACACTTGTTATGAGGCTAAGTTTGAAATCAATTCATTGTCATATGATTAGCAAGAATTCATATAACGTTGGTAAAGTCGTTCATTTCTTGTTGTAATCATTTCTATATTGGCCATTCTATGAAGATCCTTTGTGGAGTAAAACCAAGGCAGATTTAGGATCATTTTAAGTATTTTGTTTTGAGCAGTTTGTAGTTTTCGTAGTTGACAGTTCGCGCACTTACTCCAGACTGCTGATCCATAAAATATTATGAACTGAAAAATATAATTAAAAATTAAGAGTTTATTTACGTCGTTTATTTTTGAGTTACTACATATGAGTGGGTATAGGATTATAATAGTGGTATTAACTTTTATTTTTTAATTTTCCTGGACATGAAGATTGAATGTTCATTTTTTATCTAAGTATATACCAAGATATTTTACGTTTGATTTCCATTCAACCAGAGAACCATTAAGAGAAAGGTTGTTGCTTGGAAGTAAGTTGTTGAGAACAACAACACATCGGTACTTAGCTCGCCTTATGTGGTCGACGAAAAGTAACAGATTGATCGAATGACTCGAACTGAAGTTAGACTTAGCAGACCATGTTGCATTTGTAAGTATGTATGTAGATTACAGTCTTTCGTACAAGTTACAGTGGAGTGACTTAACAGAAGTACGGATTTAAGGGACAATGTAAAAAGAAATACAGCGAATATACACACGTTGGTTTTCTGACAGCTTCAAGGGAAATGCGAATATCTCGATGTGGTAAGCTACTACCTTGAGCTCTAGAAAAGACATTCAAAATATAAGGTTCTGAAACGCACTTAAATTTTTAATTGAAACAACTGAAAACGGGCACATGGTTTACTGCTGGTTATTTAATAAAAACAGCACATCTTAAGCTTTCGATACCATGCCTTGGCAATGTTATCTCACAATTTTTAACAAAAATGCAGTACTTTAAGTGCAACACAATTTTTTCACTTTCGCAATCGAAATAATACTGTAACTTCATATACTTACCAAAGAATTGAAGAGCATGCAGATAGTATAAATGAGTGATCATTCGATGCACTGATATGTTACCTAACGACAAATCTCCAAAACAATTCCATTTCTTTCCTTTCATTTACTAAATTCTTTACAGTTTTTTTTTGGTGTTTTGCCCCACTGTACGCAGTGTCTAGACTCTTAAGAGGCAATTGAGTAAAAGAGCCGTCTTTTAAGGAGACAAAAGAGTTATCCTCAGAGAAGGATAACAAACAACTTGGGGTGCCTAATTGGAGACAGCTAGCCAGAGAGTGTTGAAGAAACTTGTTACCTGCGTCCCAGGCCAACGTCTGTACGCCAAATAAAGAAAAAAAAGAAGAAATGGTTTAATTATGATGGGTATGACACCACCATTCCCTGTGGACCTGTTTTGAAGTACATTACACAATTTTGTACACCCGCCCTCGTCTCCTTTGCATTTTTATACGCAGACTTAGTTTTCCTGTCCCCCTGTTTTGACATCTGGGGTAGAGTAATAATATTCATAACAGTTTTCCTGTTTACAAATGACAAATCTATTATCATACATTGTCGCATTTCCGATGATTTTTTCGATTCATGCAGACTCATCTTTCATCTATCTTCACACGAAACTTCCTTCGGTAATAACCTGAAGGACGTCAGCCGAAGCCCTCCGGATGGTAACAGGTGCTTATCATTACTAGGGCAAGAACCTCCGTTATCAAGAGGAAGACAAGAAAGAGGCTTCAGACCAGCAACCCTTAATTATATCCCAAAACACTGTCGCAAATTTGCATGACGCTTCTTATGGTGGACACTGAAGCGTTGCTTATCGGCGTTCACTCCACGCCCGATTGCACGCACTCAAGCCTATATGCACTTCTGCACAAATGACATAAATTCAGTCAAAATGCGTTTATTTATGAATTGCCCATTTCAAAAGACTTATAATTACACAATTAGGAAAAGCCTCTCAGTCCATCGTAACATAAATATTCTTACCGCCTCGTGGATGGGCAATTCAAGTCAGTTAATTGTGTATACAAGCAAACTACATCAACTTTCAATTTTATCACATTTCAACTACATTATGACAGCCCGAAAATAAACGTCCACTCAACATGCCATCATTCAAGACCACTGCATCTTATCACTGTCCAATAAAGCGAACATTATAATTTCCTGGTCCTACCAAGCGTTCGGGCTTAATATGAAAATAATTCATTTCAGGACACCGTGCGGCGGTGATTCCGGTTGCTGGTCAACTCCCCAGAATGAAACGAGCGGCGAAAGAAAACAATTTCAATAAAGGGAGAGACTCAAAGAAACACTCATCCATCCGTCCAGGCAAAGTGTAACCCCTGTATTCACCTGCCTCAATCATGGTCATTAATTTCAATGAAGGCCCCAGCTGGGTTTTCTCTGAGCTCTTCGCGATCATTATAATGTAAATGTTGAGCGATAACGAAATTATGAAGCCATTAATTCCACTAATTGAATGGTAGCGTAGCGAACTAGGTGCAGAGGTCGTCTGTAGCCAGGGGGGGTCGATGGGACCGCAGAAGACAAGGTTGAGGTACGATGGCGTTTCTTTGCAAGGGACATGCATAAAAATTAATTTAATAATTATATGCAGCAAGGAGGACGGAAAGCGAAACGAAATCGACTGCAATCGAATCCATGATTCGATATTGTGTGCCAAAAGGATACATCGACATAGCCGCGCTGCCGCGTGTGCCGTTGGCCAGGGTATGTGGTGTGTGGTTATAAATTAATTTATAGTGAGCACCTCTTAAATAAAATTATTGAAATGCTCGGTAGCCTGCAACGGGGTATCTACATGCGAGTATCTGCAACGTATGCACAGCCATTGCATGCTTGTGGTGATCGTGCACCAATGTTGGCCATTTGTACACAAAAATCGATGGCCCTCAGTGGATTGGTAATATTACTTTCTCATAGGAAACATTTTAACGGAACAAAAATGTACAGTTAGTGGAGCCATTCACCAAGGATAGGGTTTTGTTGGAAGAACTTAGAAAATATTCTCAATCCAGTAGAAAATATGTTTTTTGTTTCTTTATTTAAAAACTTTCTTGTGACTTGCTTGAAATGATTACATAAATGGCACAAGGGGCATAGACCTCGGTCTTTAACGGGGAGATGTATTGTACATTGTGTACATCTGGGCTGATTTTAGAAAGGCTTCAAAATACGGTGTAATTTACCGTTGTGGCTTTGTGGGTACGTGCGTTGACTCCAGACGCAGAGGGTGCCAGGTTCGATACCCGAATTTACCACCACCTATCATAATTCACGGCTCCACCTCTTTCGAGTCACTGACAATGCTCAAAGAGTATTAATGTCTAGAAAAAAAGCGTCTCAAATTCGACGTTCGGAGTCGGCATTAAACTGTAGGTCCCTTCCACTCGTGAGAGAACAATAGCACGCACAACACGAGTGGTTGCTGAGAAGCTAGGTCAAGGTCCGCCTCGGACTGTAGCGTCACCTATATTATTATTATTAACAAGCGCACTGCTGTTCGTCGGAAGTCTCTGGAACAACAAAAACACATACCGAGTAGCAGCAAGGGGTCGCAAATTCACCCAAACAGCGAGCGAAACACACACACAACCAGCCCACAACCAAACTTGTCAGGCTTCAAATAGCGAAATCAACAAATCTACAATAAAACCCTTTCAAATTGATTTTTTTTTTTTTTCAAATTACAAATTTGAAATTTTATATAATTTGTAGATAAATAGTAGTATATACAGTAGCTACAGGTTATACTCTGCCATCTTTGAAATTTCATATCGAATTAAAATAATCCAACAAATTACAATATACAACAATAAATGGTTGAAAATGTTTTTATTTTTTTAATAAATGATACGAAGTAGATGTATGGAATATTATAAAAAAAACTACCTGAAAAAAATCTTGCACGTATAGGAAAACGTCAAATCTTATGTCCAACTTTTGAACAGAGCTCATGCCATGTCGTAAGATCGAGATTCTCCGACATGATGTACGTTTGGGTATGCATCATTTTGTCTCTAGATTTTATCAGATCATGTTCACAATGGCCTGGTTCGAGATATTTGCAAATTATGTTCCTTTAATTGTGTTTTTTCTGTTAACATTGTAATTTCTTGGTATGCTTTAATAAATGTTTTCACAGTGACTGTTTCTTTATTTCATGATACATTTTTAAGGTTAAATAGTACTCAATGTGTTCCTATTTTTAGTCATATAAAAGTTAGACAACAAATTTATTGATTGTGATTAAATTGAACATTAGTAAAGAAACAACATTGTGTGTAATATGGCCTACCCCATGTGCCTGCAATATCGCTGAGTAGGCCATATTTAACACATGATCTTTGCCAGCTGCATCTATTGCGCCAGCTTGCTTACAAGGTGTGTATGTATGCCCAACGTGGGTACCAGAAGACTGTACAGGCAACGAGCAACAATGTATGTGAGTTTTGGTACAGTTAAACCCAAAATTAATTACCAGGCCATAGATTAACACCAGATTTTTTAGAATACAATATGAAGTTACTTTAATTTATTCAGTATATCTTTTTATTTTGTTTTATAAAATGTTTATGTTACTTAAGTGTGACGGTAAATTGATTTTAATGATTATAAAAAAAAATAATTAAAGGAATTCAACATAAATTGATGGTTTTATTTCGAAAAATGTTAAGGGTGGGTCATATTTCCCGAACTTATTCTACATGTTATGTCGTTTTAAGTGATATCGTTCTAAGCGATACGTTAATCAACGGCATAATGGACCTCATCCGGGACTTACGAATTTTGTCTCTATAACCGATATAAAATTTTAACCGAAATCGTTATAAACGGATTTGAATGTACAGTGCTCTGCGGATAATAGCACTTACGCATGGGCATAAACTTGTGTTGCTTATAAGCGATTTTCCAATGAAATTCCTACTAAGCGGGGACCTTAGGTATGCTTAGGATGGCGTTGGTAAATCTCAGGTGAATATAATTTGTTGCTAATAAAAGGGTCTTGCTATTAAACGGGTTGCTTATATTCGAGGAGTACTGTATAAGGTCTTAAGGAAAATGTTTCAACCTTATCTAAGTGTTGAAGGTACTATACGATAACCGAAAAGCCTAAAAAAAAATTGATTATGATATAAACATTTGTTTTCGAATCACTATCCCGTTTCAGTGCCACTGCCACAATTACCTTTCGGCAAAGCGAATTTTTCCACGTTTCTCTTCAACAAATATTGATTTTTTTCTCTATACAATGTGTCTTTTTCATCATTCCCAGGAAACACAATGATGAACATCAGATGTAGTATATAATCACCCAGTTCAATTTATTGACAACCCTCAAGCAAGAGGATAACAAAACGACCTCAACACTCCCAAAGAATCAAGACGATAAGTACTAGACCCACCAAAGCGTGATACTCTTTACATCAGCAAACCCTCGGCCGTTGAAGCGTGAAACGAAGAGGAAACATTGCCGACAAATTATATTTGACAGCCGGCAAAATACTTCAAGTGTAAGCTGTAAAACTCTGACAGCAACCACTAGATAATCCTACCGTCAATCCAAAAGGACTTCACCTGTGTTCATTTTTGTGACGCCGCACAAACCCGGGATGTCTGATGCAACAATATGAGTAATGCAGTCCATGCGGGTGAGATTCTCTGATGTTGCTAATACCTCTGAAACATCCTTCTTTTTGCTAACAACCAACCATTCGGCTACCTGTGTATAATCAATCCGTGTTTTTTGCCGCTACCAATTCAGTTGCTGGACAAGAACCGATGAAGCGCGAAATTGCGGTCTGGAATTAGTGTCGGCTTTTGTGTTGATACACAAAACTTGCCGATCCCATGGTGGTCTTCTCTAATTATGTGATGCAGTATTGGTGCTAGGACCAAATGAAATGAAATATTCTTAATCGGTTCACGTTTGACGGTGAATACGGGTGCTTGTACGTACTAACTCACACATTAACGAGGCAGAGATTTCGTAACGACGGTGGCCATATGAATGGAATGCCTCCGGTAGTCGGATTTATCCGCAAACAAGATTTAATAATGCTTCACTGAATTTCGGATGTATATTTTTTTGTTTAGTTTACCAATCATTAATTTGCGGAATAAGGACTTTGCGCCCTGCCAGTGGTGAGGTGTATTTTAAGTCGATTGCCGGTAGTTATTGTCATAAGAATTAATTTCACATCGTTGGTCACATAATCAAAGCATTTTCGAAATCTCGTTTGTACATGAGATCATCTTATTGAGGGTCAACCACGCCTTATTTTAGAAACTACTTAAATTAAATCAGCGCAGCCTTCTATTTTGTTAATCCATTGAGAGTCAAAAGCGAAGAAATAAATAATCTGTCCAGACCTGTTTAAGATTTTTCTTAAATCGCCAAGGCGGTGGTTCCGTCTAGCCCATCATTGATTCAATCGAAAGCTGGACTAGAATTCTCTCAAGTCGACAAAAGACTCGTTCCTAGTGCTATCATTAGCCTGTTTTTTTTAAATGTATAAATAGCGAAATAGGATTTTGTGCGTAAGTCCTACTGCCTTTCACTGCCGATATTATAGGCAAAGTATGAAAAGTGTCTGAAGATAAAAATTCGACTTTTTCTCATACATTTTGACATCAATTTCGAACAAATAAAATGTTCATCTACATATGTATTTTGACAGATAAAAATCAAAGCCACTGCGAATCGTTTTTTTTTTTAATTTTACTTCACTTCACTATCGATAGCGATGAAAAAAAACACGGCTATTGACTCCGCATCATCCTGGAGCGCAATTTTATAAACGTTTTCATTTTATGAAAATGCTAGAAAAGATTTGTTGACACTAGTTCATTGTCAAATTAATTTTTACTATTTAATAGTTAGCAAACATTTTTTGAACGGATGGCGCAGTTGGCTAAGTACCTACCCCTGGTGAGTGAGTCCCCTGATCGAATCCCAGTGAGAGCAAAGTAAATACGTTTTTATCTGGTTTTCAAAGGCGATCCAGTCATTATTTGCCCCTATCTACCTACCTACCTACATTAGGAAAATATAAAGAAATATATATTTCTTGTAAATTGATCTTACTCATAAGAAAAGTTTGAATGATGGTGAATAATGTTTCAATTTAGTTCAAATGTGCACAGTTTTGTTGGTGATGGCGTTATCCCTCTGAAAAATGAGAGAGTTTTGTTCCACAATCCTTCTTAGGCGAACTTTTTTCCCGGCAAAATCTTTCGCGATGGGGTGGTAGAAGCAAGTGGTAATTTTTTGGTGTGTAGGACTTAACGAAAAGAAAACATTCTTGGTCGCATTTTTGTATACCATACTGGATTTGGGTGATCAGTTCTTATTCAGTTCTCAGTCTTGTACATGAGTACATATTCTCTTCGCCAACCTGATTATTTAATCTTTTCCCAATTATTACGAATTCTGAATATAAAAGTTTGTACAAATTGTCAAGGGATCTCTTTCTGGAATAAACTGTCATACGAGGAACACAAGCCTTTTATTTGGAGTTCTCCTACAGGTTCTAGGTTCGATCTGGTGGATGTATAAGGACATCCCAACCGAGCTTCAGCAGGTTCTTACGACTCGCTATTAATGGGTATGGCCTGGCGTTCTCCGTATGAAACACAATTCTTCCCCTATAGGCCACAGCTGGCCGCTTCCGAGCGGTTGCTTACGTCAGCCCTATTCAAATGGTCCCAGTGTTTTTGTTTGTGCAATGATAAGCAATCGAAACATTGTTTACTGGACGGTCAGACTTGGCGGTTTCCATGATTTTATTGACATTTTCGACAATTAGCCTTTGACAATAATTTTGCCTCTCTTTATAGTGAATTTTTCAGTAAGGAACGGAATTTGATTTTTTGGTTTTTTGTATTCTAGTAAAAAAATGTTGGAGATTAATAATACAAAAAGGAATAAAATGTAATATTTTAATTTTAGAGAAGTCATAGCACATTTCTGCGGGCTCTTGCTATTAAGAATACATTGTGCAAATAATTTTGCCAATTACTGTTTATACAACGTTGGGCTCTTTTACCTCATATCTGCAATAATTACAATTAAAGTGTGGATGTCGTTGAACGATTAACTTAGCTTTCAATTTTAAATTATATTCACAGCAAACATTGAGAAGCCCGCATGGCATAAAAAGAATGCTTAGCGCCAAATCTTGGCAAACGATGCACAGGTTCTTTGGCCCTTCATATTTGAAGTCATCGATGTGCTGTATGAAATGTATGATCAATTTATAATAAGACTGTTGTATTGTGTGTATGATTTTTTTTTGTGGAACAGAATCATACAACTTGCCCATATTTTCAGTGTAAACTTTAGATGATTCATGTTGTATTACAGCGGTTCATACAACAAATCTGAGAAACAGAAATAATACAGCAGAAGTGTCAGAATCATACAATGTATGTGATGTATGTAAATAGGACCCAGCTGTCGGCCAAATTCACATTCATCAAACGCAAAAATTAAAATCCATAAAGCCGGAAACGGATATTAATTTGTGTATACCTAGATATATATAGTATACATATATGTAGTCGGCTTAAATCGTGTATAATTTCTAAACGGTCCAACCGGTTTGATTAATTTATTTGTTCCATTTTCTCCAGCTCCATCAATCTATTTCAAAAAAGATAAAAATAACAAAATTGAAACATGTCCAATTATTAGTGGACAAAAGTATTTGTTATAGACTAAAAAAAGACTTTTCCTTTTTGCTTTATAACAGCTTGCCAACTTGTATGAAGCGAAAATAATCTAAATTTATATTCAAGACGTTTAGATAAGATCAATATATGCGACCTGTTATATAATATTCACAGACAAAAGTAAATAACATTGTAATAACTTACTTTTTGATAAGATTGAAATGTTTGTCATCAAATATTATATCAACACACAAAGAATAAGCAATCAAACTTAAAAAAAATTTTATTCTGTACCTTTTATATGTAAAAATAGGTCAAAATCCTAAAAACTTCTTGAAGCCGCTTTGGGTTATTAAGGGAAAAAAAACATACAATCCTGTAAAATTCGAAAATAACAATGTGTCTCTGATAGTATTGTATCATCTTGTCATTAATTTTTCACGTTTTCCGACTTCAAACGGACATGGCTTGAAAACAAAATACAGTGCAAAGTACAATGCGTTTACTAGAGGTCTGGATTTTAAAGTTCCGAAAAAAAATTAACCGTTATCTCTTAACACTTGCAAACGTATACCCCGAATAGAGGCGGTGGTAGGCATTAGAGGGTTAACTCGGTTAGCCCGTTTAGACCTCACTACAATTCCAAGCCAACAGCACCAATATATTGAATTCTTCTACATCAGCGTATTTTTTTTTTTTTTTTTTCAAAAAATAGCTTCCACATTTATCATACCCGCAAAGTTAAATTAGTCGTTTTTTGAAATTACCCAATTTTTGTCTCTACAATAATAATTCATGTATATTGAAGTACTTATTTCAAAGCTGTCCACTTGGACTTATTGAGGCTGTGTCCACAACATAAATTTTGATCTAGAAAAAATATAGGACTGGGCACAGAAAAATTGCTTGAAATTGAACCTGGGTAAATCTAAATGTTTTGTTATTTCCAAAAATCCATTGACACTTGACTATTTCCCTCCAGTAATTTTAAATAACTCTTCGTTAGCACGTCAAAAAACTATTAAAATCATTATTATAAAATTAGGAGTAATTTTTAATAGAAGTCTAAACTGGAATGATCGCATAAATTCGGCTGTCGAGAAAATATATGGCGTTTTTCGAAGTCTCTTGTCATAGCAGCAGCTCACATAGTATTCGATTGCTACTTGCTAGAACAATACCGATTCAAATTGCTTAATTTTACCTTGTTGTATTTTATATAAGCGACCGAAGCAGCCTTGAAAGTCTTAAAAAAGCATTAAGCGAAGTAAATCAAACGATACCAGGTTACTTGTCGAACCAAGATAATTAATAATCTCATCTCGCATCACTCGTACAGCACACTCTCAACATTTTCTTTTTCAAAATTATCTTTTCTTTCTTTACATTTATTTTTCTTTTACTTACCATAATTAACCATAAACAATAATTAACGTCGTTCTATTTTGATTAAATGAATTAAACTATACCTCTTCATGTTAAATAAAATTGTATTCTATATACAATTTTATTAAATCTATCACAGACTTGACTATATATAATAATAATTAAGAATAAAATAAAATAAGGAATGTTTGGCGCGATAGTCCAAGGCGGCTTTGTCGAGACATGAATACTCTTTGAGCACTGTCAGAACCTGGCATCCTCTGCGTAAGAATCGACGCACTAACCCATTATGCCACGGCGCGTCGAAGCTTTAAAACGTATTAGAAAACTGAAAAAAAAGATGAATGAAATCGGTAATGTCATTCTACAGTTCTGCCGTCACCAAGGGAAATGGGACTAATTTTTATATATTCAGTGCATTTATGAGAATACCAACTAAAGCATGACTCTGTTTATCCCAATCGATTGCATTATTCACCCAAAAAGTTGTTACGGATGTATGCATTGTCTTTCTTTCAACAATTGCCAATTTCCTCAACAGACTTTGTGAATCCCCAGATACAAATTCAAAGTAACTCGTAAATTATAGATACATATATGCATGCACATTCTGCTCTGGTCTCGGTCGCCTTACTTTCACATTCGTCTTCAGAAGCACATAAAGCACTTACTCGTACATAGGGCGAACCACGACACCACCTTGTGTGGATAATAAATAATATTTTTTTCACATAAAATATGTTATCCGATTTTCATGGCATGCCGAATAGCAGTAATATTTCATTTTTTATTACCTCTACCACCTTCCCAGCACTAATACGAAACCGAGTGTATCTCCGAACGTAGTGGAGTCTGATATGGGGTTGAAGCTTACCCCACTTAAACCCGTGAAAACTCCGTTGCTATGTTAACTTTTGCTGTTATGACGTTATCCGTCTCTTGACGCTGCCGCTTCGTCCTTGCAGTGAACCCGTGGATAAAAAGGTAACAAATCATTTTCACTTTCCTGTCGTGTCTTACAGTGATACGGTGAAATTGAGTTCGAGTTCGAGTTCGTTTTCCGTCGAAAGAACTTCTATCCTTCGCCATGCCAGCTGAACAGGGTTCCCTTAGGTGCTGATCACAATTGACACTTGAATCGCTTTTAATTTGTGCCATCGTCGACGGAAATCCCTCCTAATCCTGTTTGAAAGTGTCCGATCTCATTTTTAACGTCGGAAGAGATATGTATGGCGTGGTTTACTTTTTTTTCCCTTTCGTCGCTCGTTTTCTCTTCTTTGCGGATGGATTGTATTTTTGGAGATATACCCTTATGTACCTGTGTATGCATTTTTCTTGGCTTCATTCGTTTAGAAACAAAGGAAGCGAGTATACGAGAAAGGTCCTTAATCTGGTGAAGGGTGTCAGTTTACATTAAACCTGGTATCGTTTGATTTACTTCGTTACCGGTTGCGGTTGTAGCAACTGAATTAATGTTCAAATGAATTTTTCGTTTCTTCTGGCTGATTCAACTTGACGTTCATTTCAGCCTGCCTCACATGTTCATGCTATCATTTTGTTTCCCCTCCGGTGGCTTGGCTACCCACTTTACCTGTGGCTGCATGGGTAAGTTGTTTGTGTGGAATACAGCTCACCTAAATGCCGGACTTAATCGCGTCGACCGAAGCGAAAGGGATGACTGTCAGTCGCCGAGAGCCGACACGGAATGTTCCCTTGTCTAAAGAACACATAGAGTGGTCAGAAAGTAATTGACTCTTTTTCTTTGCAGGCGCGAACTTATTTTGTATCATTTTTTAAATTTCGATCAACTTTGGTCTATAGATTTCTGTGTAGCTTGTTGAATTTCATAGGCCTAGAATTCGTCAAATTTGAAGGTATGTACATGTGGAGAAAATAATCTGGATTAAGATTGAATATGAGCGAGGTACGTTTTTTTTCTTGCAAGGTGTGAGTACGTCTGTTTCATATCGTTAGACTTTAAGTTGCTTATTGTGGTACAGGTTGACTTTGTTCTGTCGCCATTTCGGTAGGGATTGTTCTTGTTGCCATTCGGCAGTCGGACAAAAAGTTTACGGCGGCTGGAAATTAAGTTGCGATTTTAATGTATAAGTTCAAACTTTTTTGGTGTGCTATAATCAGGCGGGCTAAGCACTATCAACGTAAGTCCTTCCCAGATGTCAAATTTTATTTACGCCACGTATTCCGTGCATACATAATACATATACAGTGGGGAACAAAAATGGACACATCACTTTAGTTTTTGTGGGTTTTTTTACCAATAAAATTGCCAGAGCTTTTTTTATTTAATCTACTAATAGTAATAAACTTTTATTAAAAATAAAGCGCTATGTATGTGAGTATTCTGTTCTGTGTTCAAATCTGGCTGTAGCTATTCTTTTTTTTTTTGTTTTATGTTCAATAGCACTGTTTTTGTTTTATTTTGTATGAATAAACATTTCACATTCTGTTTACCGAATTATTCTATGAAAATTATTATTTAAGAAATAAATATTATATAATAAAATTGATTACATAAATGCGTATGACATTCTTCCTGGTGCCGGGAACTAAGTTCACTGAGGGACTACGTTCCCATTAAGTGGGAACTAAGCCCACTTTAGTAAAGTAGACTTAACTCCCATGAAAGGTGGGAATTTAGTAAAAAAAAATGTTTGGTTTTAGTTCCCTCTAAATGTGAAATAATTTCCCACTCTTAAAACAGATAACGTTCCAAAAAGTAATCACACCGGATTTTCTAGAAATTTTGTCTATGTATAGTCTACCACATATAGAGCTTAAATCCAAAGCGGTTCATTCGCTTCGCAAGCCACTGGAAAGGACGAAAAGGATATTTGAGAATTGAAAATCCTGAAAGAAAAAGATCCAAATTTCTTGTAGGCCGTAAGCCGCATGTGTTTGTTGATGCAAATGTTACTTACAGCCGCTACGCCTGCAAGAAAGTCTGTATTTATATTATGAAGTGGGTGGCTCACTTCGCTCGCTAACAGGACTTTAACCCTTTTTTCGCAGGGTATAAACCGCTCACGCGACTTCGTCGCTCCTTAATGGGAACTTCCCGGGTTCTTAATTCCCTGCACCATTCTTCCTCTAGTACAACAACAACGGGCTTTTTTAGTAGTTACTAATACAAGGCAGCCATTAGTGAACGAAATCGTACAATTACAACGACTGATATAAGATAAGAACTATGCGGATCACATGTATCCAGTTTTGCACGTTTAAATATTTCCTCAATTTTTTTAATGAATTTATCATTAGGTCTAAACTTAGCACCATACACCATACGGCATTTTAGCCGAAAAATCAAAATTATTTGAAATTTTTAAAATTTAATTCTATACAAAATAGTAAAACAAATATATATTTGTTCCAACTCTCTCCTATGGTCATGGAATTTGGGTAATGACCGAAAGAATAAGATCGCGAATATAAGCTGCTGAGATGAGATTTCTTCGTGCTGTTGAGGGAATTACTCGCCGGGATAGAGTGAGAAACACGATAGTGCGCGAGGAACTCAAGGTTGAACAGCTGCTTCTCCGAAAGGAAAGAGCTATGCTTCGTTGGTAGCAAGTATGTCCCCACCATCAAGACATCCGAGGCGGGCCTTGAATGCAATTCCATCAGGTAGGATGAGATAGTTGGACTATGTCCATAAGCTCGACTGGTTACGCTTCTGCATAGCCCCGGATGAGTTAGAGTCGATGGCGGAGGATCGAGTAGCCTGAAGATCTCTCGTGCGTGGTTTACCCCCGCGCCCCTTTAGTGGATCATGCGGGTCGTCAGATGATGATAATGATGATGAGAGTCTTTTTTGTGCACTTAAACGCGTATCTATTGATGAAAAAATGCAAGAACTCAAAACGAAAAATTTTTTTATTGACACAAATAGGTGATAAATAAATTATGGATTCCGCAATACAATTTTCTTTATGGTTCTTTTTTCCCGACCTCTAAATGTGTATTGCCGGTGCTCCCCCTATCGACAATTTGATGATTTGTCCCGACTTCAACATATGGAGATCTGTTTGCTACTACATTTCATTCAATCATTGCGTTATATTCGACTTTCATTTATTCGAACATTTTTTTTCCGAATTAAATGTATATTATAATAAAATCACTTGTAGAAATCTCTTGCTGCGATATCGAAGCCGGCAAAAAGCTGACCCAGGTCTTCAAATTAAAAAATCAAAAATCTTCAAAAAATAAAATCAGAATTTTCTACGCAGCGCAAAGTTTTCTTGTAATGCAAAATACAGTATCTATCAGAATTTGGTATAATTGCTTGAAAAAGCAACAGCATATGACTTAAGTGGGTGAATACAACTAACTAGGTTTTGGGGGTTAGCTTAGTTTAGGTTGAAGTTTGGTTAGACTGACTGCTATGCACAAGGACAGCAGCCATATTTTGGCCAGAACGAGCCTATTATGTTACCACGCAGATCTATGGATACATATTCCACAAACCACGTAGTGCTTTTGATAAAGCGAAGCAAATGGCTGACTCTAACATTGCTCAGTTCAGCCAGAATATCACAGAAATTGGCTCTCAGGATTCTGAATCTACGGGATGAGAGAGCACTGCAACTACATAGCAAGTGGCCTGCTTAGTCTAATCGGGTTAAGAGATCGCTTATGGCCGATCGTAGGCCAGACTTGTTTGGTCATTAGGTACCCTGTGCCAGTTGTTCATCTGCGGTTTTGGGCAAATTGTTCCAGCTTTAGCAGATGTTTTTTCAGAAAGAATTCAGAAAGAAAAAGTACAGAGCTTGCCCCCTTTCTAGCAAGTTCATCAGCGTCGCAATCCTCTGGAATGTCACATTGACCCGGCACCCACATTAGTTGGATGCTAAAATATTTGGCCATCTCGTTAAGAGACAGGCGGCAATTCAGGGAAGTCTTAGATTTAAAAGTCACTGAGCTCAGAGATTTGATCGCTGTTTGGCTGTCGGAACAGATGACGATATTTGTGCCAGGACAGTGCTTCGTTTATCGCTATAGTTTCAGCCTGAAAGATGCTACAGTAATTTGGTACTCGGAAAGATAGCTGATTATTTAGATCTTTTGAATAGACACCAGCCCAAACACCCCTATCCATCTGTGAAGATTCGCAGAGGGCCATCCAGCGTCTGATGTTCAGACTTCCAGACCTTCGGGGTATGCTGGTAGAGACATTTTTCTCGAAGAGGAGTTTTGGTATGGTGAGGTCTGTATCTATAGGCATAGAGCTATACCTGTTGACGATCGTCGAGTGTCCAGACCGAAGTTCTTTCCAGTTTTGCAGCGATCTTGGTCTGATCGCCGTAATAGCAGCTGTCTGTCTGCCCATTAGTTCAATTGGTGGCAGGTTAAAGAGTATTTCTAGAGCTTCGGATAAGGTGCTTTTCAATCAGCCGTAGAGGCGTTCTTGACACGTTCCTAAGCTTCCAGCTTAGCATCGTGTCTAATATTTATAAGCGGTCCCACATAGAGAGAGAGGGTCGAAGTTAGGGATTATGTACTCCCTAGTGTAGAGGACTATGTCCTTTTTTGTGGATTGACGTATGTCTGTATTTGCTAGTCCATTTCGCCTTCCAACCTAGCAGATTGCATGATATCCCTGATCGTGGATACAAATTTCCGGGATTCTGCAAAGGCGATATCATCGCCTTTCGGTCTCTTCTAGTATCACTAGCAGTTCGTTTGCTACCACCTTCCACAACAGAGGGGAGAGTACACCTCCTTGTAGCGTGCCTCTGTTAACAGATCTGCAGATCGTGGTCTCAGCTAGCTTCGAGCTCATCACTCTCTCACTATTCAGAAGCTGGTGAATAAACGCCATTGTTAAAAGCACCCTCAATATCAACAAAGCAGTAAGAGTGAACTCCTTGTGCTCGAGGGATTTTTCTGTAGTGCCGACAAGTGCCGAGTGAAGGGCTGTTTCGACAGATCTGCCCTTGTTGTAGGCATGCTGAGAGATCGACATTTTGCCAGTGACCTGGTGTCGAATGAATACGTCGATAAATTTCTCTAGTGTTTTTAGCAGAAAGGATGATGGACTCATAGATCGTTTGGGTTGACGTGCGAACATTTCCCAGTCTTGGATATGAAGAAAACGATGGTCGCTCTCCAGATTCTAGATACGTGACCAAGGTTTGAGGGTAAATTAATGAAAGTTTCTGTCATCAAAATATAATGTATTCCCAATCATTTGACCAGACTTCGGGATTCGCCTATTTAAACTCCACAGAAGTGAGGAAACTGGGGAGCATGGCCCTCTCTAGCTTAGACAAGTAGACTTAATATGATACCCTAGTTACCTAGTTACTATTCCAGCACAACCTTCAACTGCAGCATGGCAACATCAGTCTGGCCAGGCATCTATGTATCCAAAATATGAGTTGACCACATCCAAAGTATGGTAGCCATCTATGCCACATAGAGTCTTCACACCTCAGCAACCAGTTCTATGTTAGTCGTCGATGAATAATATCACAATAAATGCCAATGACAATGAATTGCCCAGATGGCTAGATAGTGGCAACGAATTTCAATTCCACACTGTGACGCCACATATAGAAGGTCAAGATAACATTCAAAAATTTAAAATCATATCCCAAAACCTACTGCCAGATCCTTAACATCATCGGATCACCAAGCTATCGGATCGTACCACTTTCTCATAAAGCAATTACCTGCCATTCACCCCAATTATTATTACGTAATCGCGGACAGTTTCGTAAGAGTTAAGAAAGTAGAAATCTATCAATACGTAAGCTATCATTCATTACATTTTCAAATAAATGCATTTCAAAGATCTTCCGCGATGACGGCATATAATTATGTCGAAAATATTACAAGCGAATGAAAAATAAAAACGAAAACCACTCAAGCCTGAGATAAAACCTGCACCCATTCATCACTAAGGCGATTGCTGCGAAAACTTTCACATACCACTCTAAAACAAAAATAAAATGTTGCCGCCACCGTACTGGTATCGCTGCTGCATCTAATTAATAAAATTGTTTATCGACATCGTCCACGGTCGTCGTTTCTGGAATGCGATAATACCCAGGACCACATTGGCGTCCTATTAATTTCACTCAGTCACCCCTCACACTCGGCTATAATGCAAAACTACAATTTAACCTCAAACAACTTTGCATTAATAATCCTGCACATTTCTCACCATCCGTCGTATGCAGCACAACCGCAGCCACTATAGCTGTGCGGCAGCCATTCGAATCCTAGAAACGCCATAAATTAACAACATTTCCGTTCGCGCAAACGCAGTCATCTCAGCGGTCTTTGTGCCGCAGTGCTCACATGGGTGCTGCGGTTGCTGCTGCTGCGGCTTGTTGAACACCGCTCTCGTGTACCACGATTTTTTCATTTTTTTATTGTTAATTTATCTACCATTCAATCTTAAATCTCTTAATAATGAGATCTCGGTGGAGATACTTGGGTCTGACTGTTCGTGTGCACCACCACGGATAGTGTAGACAGACAAAATCTAGTTTCTGTGAGTGAGCACTAGCGCGCGCGTGACTGCATGTTATCCACCTAAGGAAACCGCGGCGAACACCGCCTGTCAGTCCGACAAGTTGCAGGCAGTTTAACGCTACAACTACTGACAGTAAGACAGTGGGACAGTCCATTTAACTGTCGTTATGGGCTAAGAAAAGGCGTGCCCGCTGCCGAGCTGTCGTTCCTGAAATCTTTCCCTATCCGCGAGCTGACATCACAACACACCACACCGCATGGCGCGCGGCGCGGCGCTTTGACAGCTCGCATTGGACGTGGAACAGGCGATCAAAATTTATGGCAACTAATGATCGTAATTAATATGTCAAAATTGCCAAACACGACTTCAGTAATTCGCAACGCGATTGTGGTGAATTGCAATATGACCTTTTTTGCCAAGTGAATGGGTGGTAGGTGAACCAATTCATGCTGACGAAAAGTAACTCAGCAGAACTACTGGCCGTCGACAAAAAATATTGGGTTACCCTATACACATTTGTCATTTACAAATTGGCTAACGGGCTCAATAAAAACTGCTAATTGGAAACAAACCAATAATAATTGGAGTTACGATTATGTCTGATTAAATTACCTCACTTTGCCGTGGTGTCTTTGACCACATCTGTCTGACATAGATTATTAGACTGGAAATCGGATTCACTACACAGGCCGTTAGTCAGGAATGCAGTAGAGGGTAATCGGAGAGTGGATAACCGGCGGTTTGAGATAGATGCAAAAAAAGGTGCCAGCGACAGGGTGAGCAAACAGTATGACGAGTTGAAATGCACTTGTACTGATCCGATTTGCCATAGAAAAAACTTTTCCAGACCGAATTGCAACAGCATCCTTTTGCCTGAGGTCAACATTTTTTTCGTTGAATAAGTATGCAGTTCCACATTTTGCTGCACGTTAGATGGTCACTAATTATTGCTTGGTACACATATCACAATACCGCGCTCTCGCGGTAGGGCTCTGACATTTTAAGTAGATTACATGTAAATCCTTTCTTTTTCTTCTGAGACAACAACATATTAATTGTAGTAATTATTTTTTCTTGGAAAATGAAGCCGAAGCTTATTAAAGGCAGATCGCAAGAACGCGACTTTGTGTTCTCGGCTTTATGACGATCAGATTTCGTCGCATCAAATACACCCTTTCATCGGAAATATCGTACATTATCACATGATGAGATTATAAAAATAATCTCGACAGACGAATTTTTCTGTTTCTCTTACTTTCCCACACATAAAATAGTGTGTGGTTTTAATTCCCTCTAAATGTGAAATAAATTTCCATTGTTAAAAGGGTCTGATAGCAAACTGCAGTATCAATGGTATTGTCCAAAATTTCAAAATTTTCAAAATTCTTGAGTAAAAACGCAACGTAATAGATTGCAACCCACTGCTTGGGTCTCTATAGGATTTGAGGTGTATTCAAAGTTTCTTTTTCTTCGCGTTTTCTATACTTTGCAAAAATGTACATTCACAGAAACTCACACCTATCCCAAATCCTATAATATCCCCAGCACGGTTAAATTGACCTTAGGTCCTTCAGTAGACTTTGTTCGCGGAGACTTATTTCTCTGCACCGAAAAGTATGGGATCAAATGACATTCAAATGACCACCCCAACTATTATACTTTTAATTCGGGCAGCTATGCGGCCCCCGAATATTTGACTATCCGGCCTAGCTGCAGGCCGAATATTCGGTATCCGGCCAAATCACTATTCGGTACATCACTAATAATTACCTCTATCGCCGTCATTTTTTCAAATAAGTAAAATTACAAACCGATATTTTCACGAGCATTATATTAGATAAAAATCTTTGAAATAAGAAACAGTCAGGAAACTGATTTTCGTCATTATGAGACTTTCGTCACTCGTCACTTGAACTTCAGTGGCGAACTTAATAAAAAATTTCAAATTAAAAGGATGCATTCAAAGCCTGCTCATTTTTATTAAACCGGTCTCCTTCCTATGAAAAGTAATACATTTTTCAGATTTTTTTTTTCAAATATCCAAGTTTTCACATAGGCGGGTTTCAATAAAGCGCAGTAGTTTGTTGAAATTTGTCTGAGACAGATTGAATTTTTCATATAAACGGGTTTCAATTTAGCGGGTTCGACTGTATATGCGTATGTATATCGTGTAAAGCAATATATTTTGGATTTATGATTTACATAAAGATATAGCAAGGGGTTTCACAAAACGAGATCGCGTGCCTGCTGCAGCCCCGTGAGAGGAGTTAAAAAAAATTATCTTAACAACCATGACCCACCACAAAATGATGCTATTGTTTGGAAAAAGTAAATACAGTGTAATTTCAATTATTGCAACTAATAAAAATATGACCTGTTGCAATAATCGAACACGTATTTTAAACACTCTTTAAAATACTTACGCAATATACTTTATGTAGAAATACAATTTCCTCAATCCCTATTTTATAAAAAAAATCATTTACATAATATATAAAATTCAGCAGTTGGTTTGCAGAATATAGCTTGGCAGCAGCGTTATCGCGCATATTTTGTAGTTGCATTTTTTTCAATAGGAAGGTAATTTTGTTCTGGCCACTACGACATTTTATTACGGCTTCTAAATTCACTTTGACAGTGGGTCGCCGTGGCGTAGTGAGTAAATGCGTCGACTCGTACGCAGATGGTGCCAGGTCCGATACCCGAATTTACCACCTAACATAATTCACGACTCCACCTCTTTCGAGTCACTGACAATGCTCAAAGAGTATTCCTGTCTAGAAAAAGCGTCTCAAATTCGCCCTTCGGAGTCGGCATTAAACTGTAGGTCCCTTCCACTTGTGAAAGAACAGTAGCACGCACAACACGAGCGGTTGCTGAGAAGCTAGGCCCAGGTCCACCTCGGACTGTCGAGCCACTCATATTATTATTATATTAAATTCACTTTGAGCTGTATATCAATAACTTCCATTTCCGCACTATCATCGGAAACTTCTTTTCGAGGCTCTACGTTTTGTTAGATTTCGCAGATCTATTCTATTCGCCACGCATCTTAATATCATTAAAAGCAAAGGAACACTCTTCATTGCTTCCTCCCAATGATCAGGAATTCTGGTAACTTTTTTCCAACGTTTAGTGATTGTAGTTGCTTTTAATTCTTTCCATGAAAAAAAAGGAGCGACGGATAGTATTTCGGGAATACCCGTCAAAAAGTCACTCAAATTCGTCGATAGGCAAGGGGACAGTCAACCGTCATATATTGAATATATATATATATTTTTTTTCATTTATTGCTTATGCAGTGGACACTCCCTAAGTCGAACTCCCACTAAGTCAAAACTCTCTCCAACCCGAACAAATTATGGTATACCGTGACAATTCAACTTAGGGAGAGTCCACTGTATATTATCGCATTGCACTAGAAATATTCCATTCTTTTTAATGTACAGGGCTTTAAATATAATATTTTGTAAGTTGACTTGATGATATGCAAACACTTGCATTAAACAAATTTTAGTAGTTGAACTTATAAATGTGGATTTTAATTCTATAATATTAAAATAAAATTTAGATGCATGCAACCAAATTAAAAATAGATTCAGGGAATTTCAGTTTTTATTTGACGGATAAGAGAAACTTGCTGAACAAAATTGTCTGTACTTGGTCTTGGACCGTACATGATTCCACAGGTGTACAGCTTGAATGAAGAAATGCCTGCGCGATGTTAGAGATGTATGAACAGAAAGTTTCAAAGTAATATTACGACTCGATTGACAAAAAGTATTTTTTTCATAAAGATAGTAAGACTGTTTACTGTAAATGATTTTGAAGAGTAGGATGCACGTCCTGTAGTTCAAAAATGGCCCCAATTCACATCCAAGAAGAAGGCGACGTTGTCCCGTATCTTGAGCCGCACAATTTCAAAGTTGCGAAAATCGAAAATTTGTTTTCCATTTGTTGCATAAATCGAAAATAGGTAAGTATATGACATTGGTTGCGAAAATCGAGTGTTGCAATAACAGAGAGTGCACTGTAATTACATACAAATAATCAATAAAAATGTGTTCTTAACTAGTATCTAATATTCGTAAGATTTTATTTTATCTTTATTTTTTTTCCATAAGAAAAAAAATTGTCTCACAACAAGGTTAAGTACAAATCGACAGGTGAGCACAACAAATCTCAACGAAACTATGCTATACTTTATGCAGCACCACCGATGTTTTCGAAGACGTACATAGGTGAAACGTGGCATTTTCTAACCAGCAAAATAGAGAGATAGGGCTCAGATTCAACAAAAGAAATCTATTGCCAAACAGTGAGTAGAACTGGACGGTATTTTGAAAACATCCAAAACAAATTCGAGTCTTGAAATACATGTGTACATTCATATGTATGTAGGGAATGGAATAAGGAAACTCCAAAAATACATGGACAATTGTGAAAATATTTTGCTCAATAAAAAGGAAGTGGTCGCCGTGGCATAGTGGGTAAATGCGTCGACTCCTACGCAGAGGGTGCCAGGTTCGATACCCGAATTCACCACCTATCATAATTCACGGCTCCACCTCTTTCGAGTCACTGACCATGCTCAAAGAGTATTCCTGTCTAGAAAAAGCTTCTCAAATTCGCCGTTCGGAGTCGGCATTAAACTGTAGGCCTACCACTCGTGAAAGAACAATAGCACGCACAACACGAGTGGTTGCTGAGAAGCTAGGCCGAGGTCCACCTCGGACTGTCGCGCCACCCATATTATTATTAATATTATTAAAAAGGAAGAAATGCGAAGGATATCGACATCGAAATAGAAAAATGGCAAAGAGAAGGATTATTTCGAAATAAAGAAACTTAATTTTAACTTAATTTTCCTAACAACACTGCGGGCGACGACAGCACCACCTACTGTGAGTAACCGAACAGCTTAGCGACATGACAGGAGAAACTGGACGATCCAATTACTCAATAAAAGTGTAATACCCTTCCGAATTTATTTTAATAAAACCATATTAAATATAAGTTAAAGGACATAAAGCTCCAAATTCTTCAAGGCAAGGATTGAACTTAGTTTAACTTCTTATAGGGGAGACGGGGTAATGTTCAGAAATGTTTCTTCTATGGTCCATATGAAAGTGAAATGCAAGATCAATATTCTTTTTATTAATGCAGTGTTTTTTAGTTCATAGTTTTTTTATTAAATAATTGTATTTGTTTCAACTGTCCCAATTCCAGGGGCGCTTGAAACAATTAATGGGGTCAATTGAAACACTTTGCATTCTTGGCTAGTATAATTTTCGATGTTATCGAATTCCATGAATATCGTAGATAGTCATTGTTCTGCCTAGATGATTTCTTACCCAGTCGCATTCACTGGTTTTTTGAGTGGCCCATAATGGGAAGTTTGGCCTGATATATTTTGATAACTCCTTTTCTTGGTTTTGGGAAGATACTTTATTGAATGATTTGTATCCCATGGTGCACTGGTGTTTTCCTTTGGACGCTTTCGAATGAATCTTAGCAGAGAGCTGTTGTTCATTTCATGGCTTCGTCGCATCCCACAATTAACTGCCAGCCTTCACCTCCTCATAAGCCACTTTGTAGGCTGAAAAGTACACATCGCATCTATAAGAAACAAACAAAAAAAAATGTAAACACATTATTTCAACCGTCCCCAAAAAATGTTTCAACCGTTCTAAGCCACTTATCTAACAAAGAAAATAAATTCAAAGGTACATAATGTAGTAAGTTATTGTAGTAAATTTAAATAAAAATTATTGTGAAGAACGAGCAAGTTTGGCAGCACCGGTCGACTCGATATGAACCAGCGAGTACACGATCCCGGCCTGTCAAGCTTGTTCTTGTTGTCGTCCTTCTTTGTCAAGCTGTCAACCAAGAAACACACTGTTAAGGAATTTCTTACAAGAGAAGACAAATAAAATATTAAAACCTAGCCTTTTATAATAAACAATACAGAAACGTGTTTGAATTTTGCTTTATTATATTCTGCACTATTTTCTGCTTACGAAAAATAACAGTCTCACTTATATAACAAAGAAAAATAAAAACACACCTTTGCTTGTCAAAAAAATCAAGATCTCCTTTTCCACAACCAAGCAGCGCGATGTACAAAGTAAGATCGAATATCGTTAATAGGCTAGTTTCTGATTCATTCTGTCTCGGTACTCATTCACATTGCGTGAACGGTTTTTGAGATATTTCAGTTGTTTCATCAGCCCTGTGTTTCAGCCGTACACAGTTTACTCTACTCAAATTTTATTGTTTGAATAGATGTCTGTAATTACATTAATTTTTAATAAAAGACTGTATATTTAGAAATACTGTTAATTTGTTTCCTGGTTGGAGTTTATTTGAATCGTTTCCAACGGCAAAAATTATACCTTCTTCCCAGTATGTTAAAATGTCTGTAAATATTATGCAACGCGTAGGAAACATTTATAATTTGCACTACCGACTTGGCTGTTACTTCAGAGAACGAGTCAAACACATGGTACGGTTTTTCCAATATCAACTCAATTACATTCCGAGCCGAAGAATGTTTCTGGTCTAAAGATTCCTCCGAACGTGTATAGAATGAAGATCTAAGATATAAGAATATTCTTCTTCTTCGAAGTGTTAGGATAGACACACGCAAAGTTTATTCATATCTATTTTTAAGGCAGTCTCGAGCATTCCCCTAAGGGCATCATGACTTGATATGACTGAACCTACAGCTAATATCGGCTACACATCTACACCATGTTGTTATCGCATAAGTATTTGAAATGCATTTGGTATTTATTTTTATGATCTTCAGATAATTGGACTGTCTACTCAGAACTACATTGACTGAAAAATGTTCCTCTCTGTTAAAAAAAAGCGTCGGATCTTGATGAGGTTGCGACATTTTTACGTGTGCGTCTCCTCAACGCATGCTATGATGCCAGGAATACTAACTTCTTCTAAGAAATAGAGATAGCTTTGATCTTATTCTCTATACATCTGACATTGAAAATTGGCAAATTATTCTCTCGAGAACTTTTAGTACTCGTGACAAAACTTTTGACACTGCACTTTGTCTCATGGTCGAACCGATTCGTTGGAAGTTTCCTTCTGATAGAAAACGCAAGGCAGCAGCAAGTTGTAATGAGCAGGGAAAACAAATTCACTTCTATGTGCATGCCATGATACATCCAACAGTATAAGGGAATAGATAATTTCTAAGAACATAAAATTTGTGTATCATCTTGTTCCAATTCACTTCAGTTATATGTAGATATTGGCCACTTTATGAACATATTTCGACGTCTAGTTAGGGCCTTATAATTTTGATAGAAAAAAAAAATGCGAAATTGACCAATATTACATCGACCAGATAAGAATTTAAATTTTAGGAAACCAAGGTTATACAAGTTATTCTTACCTAAAAGATTGTTCTTTTCATTCTGAAATGGCTAAAAAAGATGGCATCTTGAAAAATGTTTGCAATCTCTAAAAGGGCCGGATTTGTTTATGCACGCCGTTGGAAATTTATATTAACAAGGAATAGGTCTTGAAACTCATTTTTCCTTTTTTTAATATTATTATTGCCATCTATTCAAAATGTTCATTGTTATTTCTTAAAGCAAAAAAGCAAATAATTTGTTCGAAAACGTTGAAAGATGGCTGAAAGTATGCCTGATACACAATAGTCCGTTTGCGCTGGCGTTGGCGTTGGCCTTCAACGCACACAATTCAATGGCCAAGCACAAAATACAGCGGCGTCAGTGAATAATGAGAGAGA
The DNA here is from genome assembly GCA_964034865.1 of Eristalis intricaria. Lineage (NCBI taxonomy): Eukaryota > Metazoa > Arthropoda > Insecta > Diptera > Syrphidae > Eristalis > Eristalis intricaria. Next base: position 14,406,777 of record OZ035877.1, read on the forward strand.
TGAGAGGATCCTAATAAAACGTAAATCGTAGTCCATCGCACGTCATTTGTCAACATGTTGGATATTTTTTGACAGAGCGGTGCGCTGTGAGAGAGATTTTCTGCCTAGATTGAATTCTTTCTTCTAAATTGACAGTATTTTGTGTCAACTGTCATTTGAGAAATGAAAACAGGTGATTAAATATAATTTAACGACAAAAGTCAATTCAAATGAGTGTATGCAGAAAGGCGGCAATATTTTTCATCTAGTAGACGAGAGACAGCTGATAAATGATAAATTGAGTATGTATGTCTACACAGTGCGTCATAGCACTCTCTCCGTAACATGAAGTAGGCTGGCGCAGCGCACTATTGTATTTCAGGCAGTATGCTTTGCTATCGTATACTTTTGACGTTTCAATTACTTTATGCTTTGCAAAACGTTTGCATTTCCGTATAGGCAGTATATCAGGATTATTCGTCCATGGTTTTTGTGGAAAGTTATTTAGTTAGTATTATTTAGTTTTACATATTACCTTTGTACATTAAATAAGAAGAAATCTCATAAAAGGAAAGTAAACCCACATTTGGAAAATCCTCTAAATAAACAATAGAGCATTTTTTCGGTCAGGAGTGCCTATTGTTTTCCAAGGAATAGTTTTTCCATTTTTGGAAATTGTTAACGATATTAAAGCGGCGTGTTGAAGGAAAAATTAATATAAAATACTTTTTAAGCTCAATCAGTATCAGGAAGTTTATAATTAAATTATCACAAAAGAAAACGTCTAAAGCTGTGATATCACACTATATACATATTATGGCCAAGTTCATAGACGGCACACTGCAGCAGTCCTGCAAGATGTGCGTTCATTAATGTAAGTAAACTGCAATGACTATGCATGAGAGTAGACGCCAACTTTCTATTCTTTGGAACATGTCTTGACTTGAAATACTTTTTATTAAAAGAATGTTCCTTTTCCTCCGTATTTTGCTACTCTTCCTTTCTTTGTTATTTTCAATGTGTGTTATACTTGCGCTCAGTATTAGGTTTCTCAATACACTCAAACACTTCTTGTATCGTCTACTTATGTTTCATTTATGAATACGTTTAACAACCTTGCGGCAGTAATTGTGTTTATAAATAAATTTAGAAAATGATTTGTGTGGTGCAGGGGCAACAATGTTGCAATTATGAACTCAACCTATGTATGTATTTACATACACGGGCCGTTTGTTGACATGTTGACATGTCCGAAACACGAAATTAGTTGTCAATAAACTCGTTGTTTTACTGGTATTTTTCACAGAACGAATAATTCGGAGACATTGTTGAGGTGTGAGTCTCAATAATGATTTTTCAAACAATACTGAACAAGAAAAACAGGACACATTGTGACCAGTTACGCCTGAACTGTCAAATAAATTAGTCTGAAAGAGTCACTCGTTATTTGTAGATAAATACAAGTCTGCCTTAAACATCACAAGCCGTACCATCCCTGAAGTTCTGTCAAAATACTTTTATTAATAACTCGGGGAAGGACAAAACAATCTGTAGACGGACAAAATCTAGACCTAAAAGATTCAAGTTTCGTATCAACTGTAAGAGTAAAGTAAAACAAAACGCACCTTTTTAGACGCAAAGATACTACAAAGTGAAGAATAATTGCAGTTTTATTCTAATACCAAAATAGAATGCATTGACATCGAGTTTATCATAGATCCAGAAAACGAAAAAGGAAGCTCTCAATTGGTTCTGGCAAATGCTTTATGTTAAAAATCGAATCAAACCATTTAATGTGTAGCTCCGCCATGGTAACACTCTCAAATGAAGATCTAAAGCAATAACAAGGGCACGTTTAAATTGTTGATAATACCTTGTGGCCCATCAAATACTAAGTCGAATCGATTTTACTACTCCATTAAAACCCGTTACATGCTGTTAAACTAAAGACCACTTTCTAATACGCCTCTAAAGCCACTGATTCTGTTTACTTGCAAGACACATTTAAATCGGAAACATCTTCTTTTATTTGATGAATAATGAAAAATCACCGAAGCTGATCGTAAAATGTCCATTAAAGTACCGCAAAAGCCACATAATACCCTACTAACTCCAATTTACAAGTCGTCACAATTAAAATGAAAACTAAATAAACCTCTCTGCCCAGCAACCGGCTACATAAATTCACTTAACTGCACCACACACAGTTATGATTGATGGCAGTTTATACGCTACACGTCATAAACGCGAACTCTGTGAATAGCTGGCGGGCTATGAAGTGGGCACGGTACAGTTGTCAACTGCGTTTCCCCTTATTCGACGGCCCCACCATATAACCGCAAGTCATAGTGCTCTTCCGTCAGTCCACCACCACCACTGGCAGCCAACTTCAGTGAGTGGACGACAATAATGGCGATAACGTGGCCAGCCATATTGCCATTATGTGATTTTCATAAACTTTTAAGCCAACCGGGTAATTTATTGGCCTGTCAGTGGGTTCGCGTTGTGCGTTCATTTCCAATTGATTACTGCTGCAAGCGCATGGTTTACGTGTCAGGAGCTCTGGCTGCCTGCAATGAAGCTGGCAGGCTAGCCGTGGCAACATGTCAAGTTGACGTCAAGAAATGAGTATCAGTTAGTGTTTGTGGCTGCAGGATTTTGACAGGGTTGACGGTGGTGGCATGACTTTGTGAATCATGTGGCGAGTATGCTAGAAGCGAGGTCTGCGAAATTATTACGTTGCGCATGCGGTTGTGGCCGTTTATGCTTATAATTAATACACCATTAAAGCCAGACATGCTGATTTTTGTAGCTGAACTGGGAGGTGATGAAATAAAGCCATTTCAACGTACCCTTTTCTGGGCACATCATCGCGGGATTTAAATAGAAAGGGAATACTAGTTTTTTGAGATCTGTTCGATTTAATGTTGGTGCTTAACTCTGTAGGCATAGCGATTAAGGTTTTTATTAACGAGGAAAAGGGCTGAACTTCTATCTATCTTTGATTCCGTGCTAGAATCGAATTTTAAGTGACACTTTAAAAGTGATGTAGCAGTTTATTTAAAAAGTATATGACGACTATTTTTTATGAAATTGTCGCTATTCGTTGCAAATAGAGAATCATGCGAGTTGCCGAGACTTAGATTATTCATCTGACTTCACCATAGAATGGGTGGACCTATACTTTAATAATCCAAGCAATTCAGTGGTCGAGCCACCGCATCCGTGAACGGATCGTCCATTACACGAACAAAAATTACGTTACTCGTCATACGAACAAAGGTATTGGGATCATTTTATTCTAATTCTTACATATTTGTTATTGGAACCAGCGATTGATTCAATTGTACAATTCTACTTGAGTTCCTATGATTCAGAAGAAACTGCTGTGAAAGTAACCCTTTGGAACTACCAAACAGAGCGTAAGAATGAAACACAATTTGCAATGCGACTGTATGTATAACACTTCTATTTTCAGATTCATCAAACGTTTTCGGTTGAATAAGGAAGCATTTTAACAGCAACAAGAAAGCCGTTCTTAATTTACTCTACTTTATTAATGCCGCGCTTAGACTTGAACATGTCCCTAGTCTAACGAAAGTCACAGAAATTATAATGGTACCAAAACCCGGGAACCACCAACGTTCTATAGACCTATCTCACTACTCCCGATAATGTCTAAAGTGTTTGAAAAAGTTCTACTTAGACGTTTAAGTCTAATTGTGGAAGAAAAACAGCTCATACCAAATCACCAATTTGGTTTTAGAAGTAAACACTCAACTATTGACCAAGTACATCGTATAACTAATGTAATAGAAAAGGCATTTGAACAAAAGCTCGTTTGTTCAGCCACATTTTTCGATGTTTCTCAAGCCTATGACAAAGTTTGGCATGAAGGCCTGAGATATAAACTATGCCGATCTCTAGCGAGGAAACTGTATAGTATTTTAGCGAACTATCTCTCTGATAGGATCTTCCATGTGAATCATGGAAATGAATAATCTGCTTTTAAAAATATAAATGCTGGTGTACCGCAAGGAAGTGTTCTTGGCCCTCTGCTATACCTACTGTATACTAGTGACTTACTACAAGAAGCACACACTGTTCTAGGCCCATTTGCTGACAATACCACCATTTTGGTAACAGCCAAATCGGTTGAAGAGTCTACAGCAAAATTATAACGTTCACTAGATCAGATACACGAATGGATGAACTTCTGGCGAATTGTCACTAATGAAAGCAAATCTATCCATATTAATTTCACTTATAGGCAAGTTAATAACTTGCCAGTCTTCTTAAATCGTGTCCATTGGCAATGAAGCGAAATACCTCGGGATGACTCTTGACGTAAAACTCAATTGAAAGGAGCACGTTAAGAACACACGTGCAGAACTTGACATGAAATATAAAGATCTGTACTGGCTTAGTCGTAACAATCCAAGCTAAGTATTGACAACAAACTGCTTTAATACAAGCAAATCCTAAAACCTGTTTGGACGTATGGCGTACAACTTTGGGGTTGTACCAAAGCAAGTAATATGAGCATAATACAAACTTTTCAAAATAAGGTGCTTAGAATCATCGTCAATGCACCATGGTATATCAGAAACGATGATATCCACAGAGATCTTGGAATATTACCACATCTTGGGTGAAGCTAAGAACTTTGCTTATAAACATAAGCGCCGCCTAGAAGAGCACACAAACATTGCAGTTCACCCGATCCTTGAGGAAACTAATGTCTTGCGCCGACTTCAAAGGATTCGACTCCTTGATCTCGTGCGATAATCTACACTCGCGCATGGTTGCGGTGTTAGCAGGAACTTTCATTGGAGAGTAACCTGCCGATAATTACCTAAATTTTGAAATGCAAACTACTGGTTAAGTGCTTCACTTAGTTGTAGTCTCAATAAATTCAGGGAGGTGGTTTTAGTGAGTAAAAATCTCACACTTCTATTTGCGAACATTCGCCATAGAGTCTTGTCGAAGATTTCCACCTACCCACGGAAAAAAAAAAATAACATCGATATTGCTAAACGAATTGGAAGTCAAGCTTTATACCGACTATATAAAGTCCATGTTAACGAATCCGAATAGCAATAAGCAGTGGTTAATGGGAAAATACGAAATAGCAGGGGGTAATTATTAATTTTGGACTATATTGTATTCATATTTTCATAACGTGTATTTCTGTAATGTATTTTCTTAACATTGTCTGGTGATTCTGGATACCCCTTCGAAATATGGTGTATAACACCCTACAGAAGACCGGTTGACGGCTCAAGCGAATCACAATTCAATGATGCACATTCCAAAGCTCTCTGCATCATTGAAAGAACAATTGGGATTCTCAAAGGCCTGTGGATAATACTAGGATATGGGAAGAGGGAAAGATACAAGCCAGAAAAAATAGCGAAAATATTGACCTTGTCCTGTGCTCTTCATAATGTATGCATTGACCATAAGATCCCATTTCATCCACCCCAGAGAAAAGTCGAAAGCGTACCAACGGAGTATGACATTGTAGAAGACACCCAACTATTTGCAACTGGACAAGCAATAACAAATAATATCAAACATTCTCTTCGTAATTAAAATGTTATTTAAGTTAATTTATAAATTGCTGCTGGAACATTTTTATTTCTGAATAAGCAGCTCCAACTGGAGGGTTTTAATTTTTAATTCAATTTCTTGAATAGCCATATCACTCTTATGCTTTTCTTCTTTAATTTCCAGTGATATTTTTTTTTAATTTGGATCAGCACATCCAGTCTATATTTAAAATCATCTTTGTATCTTGTACCAACTCTTGAGTTTTCTCGAAGGAGTGATAACTTTAAGTCATTGCTGGAAGTTTGTATTTTTTTCCTCTTTGAGTCTTGATGTTTTTCCTTCTGTTCACAGCTTATGTTCATATCACTTGAACATTCATCAAATATGAATATCAGTGAACTTTTCCACTCTCTATGAGATTCACTTTCGATGTTCTTGCTGGGTTCTGTGTCTTTAGGCCCTTGAAGATTGCCATACGTTTTTAGACTGGCCAATCCTTCCACAGCATCTAAGCCACTATCTTGGATTATCTTTTCACCCACTTCAGTCAGAAGTTTTTCCTTAAAAGGGCCACCACCGTTTTCATTTTGCTAAGTGTTCCTCAATCCTCCCCTTTTTCCAAGCTTTCACGTCATTTACTGGTGGGCCTACCGCGTACAATTTTCCGGTCAATGCTTTCCAAGGCTTTGAAGAGGTACCCCTTCCCTGCGAGGTATTCGGCAGCATATTTTTTGCCAGGTTCAGGGGTTCCTCCATAAACTCCCCGATAATTCTTTTTTGAGAAGAATTTATTATTATATTATTTATATTTTTGTTGCAATTTGTCCTAAAAAGTGAAGTCATTGCATTTTATGTACTTATGTACACTTATGTTTTGAAAACATATTTACAACTCTTTTCTCACATCTTTTAAAATTTCAGAAATTCGAAATTCACTTTTTGAAACAAATCCGTTCAATGCCAACTTACATCACGTGTTATTACATCACGTGTTATCGTTCACGGATGCTAGATCTTACAATAGGGTCAAAGGGGATAATTGCAAACGATTTTGCATTCTCGTTATTTTCCACATTTTTAGTGTATCATCCACCTTAACTATGCTGTTGGAAATTGGTTTTGGTTGAACTTACATTTAAATTCTGGCGTTTATTAATTTTTGTAAAACTTCGTTCAAAAATTTACCTCCGTCATTATTAAGAAAAAGAGAAAAATGGGGTATATTAAAACAAGAAGACTATACAAATTTGGCATATACAATGGCAGGAGTATTTTTCCTACCACCAATTCGCTTAAAAATAACTGACTTTGTATGTCTTATTTTTGTAGTTGACGACTTTCACCGCATGTACTATATTTTCTGATGCATAAGATGAAGTTGTTGTTTTTGTTTATAAATAGTTGGCATCTTTTTAAATTATAATTATATTAGATCAATGCTTAGTCCATTTAAAACGTATGTTTACAATTACCCCAAAATGTTTACATTTACCACATTACGGTCTTCACATTTACCTATGATGTAGGAAAAATGGGGGAAATTGAAAACAGCCAATAACTTTTATAATTTGTTACAAACAATTAAAAAACACATTACATGCATTAGGACTTATATTTAACATAATTGCAAGCAAAACAGTTACTCAGTTTGATCACTTATTTTAAGTTTGAAAACAATTTTACCTGACACCAAAAAACTTGAAAACACAGAAAATAGCATAACAGGAATATATCATATTTTCAAATAATGGCATGGACTGAAGGGGTCTTGAATTAAGTGCATTTACAAATACCCCTGTTTATAAAAACCCCCCTTGACCCTAAATGAGATAAATCGGTTAATAACGTTTTCTAAGCTAGTTAAGTATTTATATCACACTTTTGGAAAATTTCGACTTTTTATATAATTTTCTTATCGCTCAATCTCATCATTGTAATTAGAGATTAGATCAAAATTATTCTTTTGTGCTTTCGATAAAAATTGGTAAGTTGCCCTGTGCACGCCATGAATAAATAACTGCAATATCCGGTCAACATTTTAGAAGAATATCTTGGTAGTTATAATGATCTAGCAACAATGGGTGAATAATATCAATAAAATGCGGTAAGCTGGTTATTCACCAGCTTCTGAATAACAGAGTGATAAGCTCGAAGATTGGTGAGAGCACAATCTACAGATCTGTAAACAGAGGCAAGCCACAAGGAGGTGTACTCTCTCCTTTCTTGTGGAACGTGGTAGTAAACGAACTGCTAGTGACACTAGAAGGGACAGGGTGCAATGTCATTGCTTACACAGATGGTATTACCATTGCAGCATCAGGCAAATTGGAATCCACAATCAGGGATATCATGCAATCTCTTTCCAAGCTAAAGAAATGGACTTGTGAATGCGGCCTAGGCTTCAATCCACAAAAAATGGACCTAGTCCTCTGAGCTTAGAAGTACATAATCCCTAAGGCTTAGTGATAGCGCAAAATTCATAGGCCTTATATTAGACACGAAGCTAAGCTGGAAGCTCAATATCCAGGAACGTGTCAGCAAGACCTCCACGGCTAACTACTGCTGTAAAAGGGCCATATGGTGCATATGGGGTCTATAACCCCCCATAGTCCACTGACTATTTGTTTCATTAGTCGGACCCATACTGTTACGTAGTGTCGCAATTTGGTGGACTCAAATCACTCGCCAGAGTGCACAGGATGGCATGCGTATGTATCAGCGGAGCACTAAGGACAACCTCATCCGAAGCTCTAAACATACTCTTTAACCTGCCACCAATTGCACTAATTGGCAGACAGACAGCTGCTATTACGGTGATCAGACTAAGATCGTTGTAAAACTGGAAGGAACTTCGGTCTGGCTCTATGTCCGTAGGTACAGACCTCACCATACCAAAACTCCTCTTCGAGGATTATTTCTCTACCAGCAAACCCCGCAGATCTTACTTGAAGTCTGAACATCACACGCTGGATGGTCCTCTGCGAATCTGCACAGATGGATCGAAGATAGATACGGGTGTGGCTGCTGGTGTCTATTCCAAAGATCTAAATAGCCAGCTCTCTTTCCGATTACCAAATTACTGTAACATCTTTCAGGCTGAAACTATAGCGATAAAATAAGCGCTGTCCTGGCTTAACAACAGTATAATATCAAGCACAGATATCGTCATCTGTGCCAATAGGTAGGCGGTGATCAAATCTCTGAGCTCAGCCACTTTTAACTCTAAAACTTCCCTGAATTGCCGCCGTTCTCTTAACAAGATGGCCAAGTATTTTAGCATCTGACTCATGTGGGTGCCGGTTCAATGTGACATTCCACATTCCAGAGAATTTCGACTTTCTATACCCTAAACTAAAAACACTTGCCCAAATAAACCGCAGATGGACAACTGACACAGGATGCCTCATTACCAAACAACCCTGGCCTACGATCGGCCATAAAAGAGCGCTTAACCTGATCAGACTAAGCAGGCCTAATCTGAGATCTCTGAATGGCGTTCTAACAGGGCATTGCGTCTCCCGACTGCACCTTTCATACAAGGACTTCTGCAAAAGCTCCATGAACGAAGATGAGGCAGAAACCATTGAACACTTGCTATGTAGTTACAGTGCTCTCTCATAGTAGATTCAGTCTAACGGGGGCTAACTTCTTTGATAGTCTGGCTGAAGTGAGCAATGTTAGAGTCAGCCAACTGCTTCGCTTTATCAAAAGCACTACGTGGTTTGTGGAATATGTATCCATAGATCTGCGTGGTAACATAATAGGCTCGTGCTGGCCAAAGTATGGCTGCTGTCCTTCTGCATAGCAGTCAGCCACTTCAACCTGACCTAACCTGTTCGTAGATCAACGAAGACATCATATACTTGAAGTAGATTCTCTTTCGACCACTGTGGACTGTTTTTGATTCAAATTAAAACGGATTAGACGCCAGTTGTGAATTGTTTCACTAGAGATATAACAAATCTTAAAATGGCACTGTAATAGATTCTGTGATCTGTTTAAAAAAATAAAAAAAGCCAAGATGTATTAACCCTCTTAGGTCGATATCCAAATGGAGCCTTCTCCACTCGGACTTTGAATATAAATTCCAGAAACGAAACACTCGTGCACATTGTTTCGAAAACTTGACTCCATGTGACAGCTGCATCATCACCTCCATCGACTTCCAATGCCGGGACCTACATACACCACCGCACAAGTGCTGCTAGTAGAGATTTCAATTTGCAATCAAATTACCGGACATGAGACTTGCACTATTCAAGTATGCATGAACCGACAAGTTCCACTCATCGCACAATCTCAAACAAGTGTTAATCATTCAATTCCTGTAAGTGGAGCATTGTAAAACGACAGCAGATGGATGTCGATCAGTAGACGTGCCAATATATCAAGCAAACCATGACACGATCTACATCAAAGCGAAACTTGAATATGGACGAACGGCCCCACCGTAGCCGCCAACGTGCTGCTTGCCGTCACTTAAGCGTGTATTAGCACGAACAGCATGCGCAGCCAGATGCAATTTACGGAATGCATCATTCAGCAAAGGGTTCGTCTGGCCTGCTCCATGGCCAATGGCATCTGGCAGTCTCATGCAAAAGTGAATGTTTGTGTTACCGCGCAGTGCAGTGCAACCGCCAGTATACCCATGTGCATCGGATCGCCATCACCTTCTCAGAGGGAACTCGGTAGCTGCTAAGTATGTTGTATGCAGTGCACTTAAGGTGATGTTAAATACTAAACCGGCAGCAGCATGCAACTTTATGGCATTATTGCGCAGGCTGCCATGCTTGGCTTGCTTTGTGCCTCAAGTCGTCAGTCTGATAGATGGCCATTGCTGAATTTAATTGAACAATTTGCTAGATGCATGCGTGGTTGTTAGACGTGCGCGAATATTTCTTTGCGACAATTTATTAATCTACGTTTGCCGGTATCGATAGACAATTAGCTTTTAAAAATATTGTTGCTAAATTTTTTAATATAAAGTATAAATTGGAATAAAATACGTGCAACTGGAATGTCAGAGAATTTTATGAACAGACAGATATTTCAATAAATAGTCATCAATTTGGCATGTACATACCTCGTAACCAAGTTTGTCTGCTAAACTAAGCACTCTATCGAGGTGTAATTAGTTAAATTCGTAACGCGTAAATTGTTTGAGAATACTTTAAATGTTTCATAGAGGAAATGTCAATAGTGTATGCCTCAAATACGTCGCACAGGGTTTTAGTAAATAAACTTGTTGGCAATTTTGACTCATCTTGAGGTCTGATTCTGTGTGAAAGGTATAAGAAGGACTAGCACATGAACACATATTTCTACACATAATATGGATACGCTTAACATCTTCGTGGCTTCTAAAAATTGGAGTTAATTTCAATTTAATTCGATACACCTCTACGCTAATGTGTTGAAGGCGCGTTCTAGATTTATGATAGAGTCCAGAATGGTTGGCTTTGGTATAACGGAACTCTAAGATTGGTACTCGAGCAGGCTTGGGAGTATGCCAAACTAATGTACAATTGTTCTGTATATTTGGAAAATGCATACGATTTACGAACAAGTTCCTCGAAGTAAGCTCTGAAGCAGGAATCGTGGTCTTCTTTTGAGGACCATTCAGTCTCTGTACAAAAATACAAGCTGTAGCAATGTGGTGGGAGTAAGCTACGCGATTCATCGGGTAACTACTGATTTCCCAAAACATGGCTTGGGCCAATAGCGCAACAATCAAGTTCATGTGGAAATGGTTGCTTTACCTCCCAGTGACCTCCGGTAACTATTCGTTCAAGGAAGACACAGAGCGTGGATGTCGTATGATACCTGGCGGCGATTGCAGAAAGGAAACAACTAAAAATTCGCATTACAGTCGCCGCTGTATCGGAGAGATGTGAATTATAAGTCTTATATCGTATGAAGACGAGAGAAGTTCAGCGTAGTGACGCTTGTCAAGCGTGAGAACTCTTGTCAAGTCGCACAAGCCGCTGTAGCAGAGGAAGCTGTAAGTAGGTGTGACAGCAGAACCGTCTACAGGATCACTAAAGAGTTGACTGGTGGTCGCAGCTCTAATAATCATCCAGTGAAAAATCTGGACGGCTCCGTCCTCAGTTGGCATAAAAAGGTGGAAGGAGCATTTAGCTACGGTTCTGAACCGTGTATTCGCCAGCAATGTGCGCCCACACTAGACTGAGTTGTCCTATGCAAGAATTGCCCGAATTCGCATCACCTTACCCAGTGCAGACAAAATAATCTCCGCCGTCAAAGCGATGATGGACAACAAGGCGGTAGGTCTGGACGGCATCCCCGCTGAGCTCCCACGAGCAGGAAAAACAATTTGCTGAGCTGCTCCTTACACTTATAGAGAAAGCCAATGGCACTGTGCCATTGGAACCCACACCTGCAGTTGAGTAACACCTATAAAGTCATTGTAGGGGGTTCTCATTCTCCGAATAATCAATGACCAGTAATAATGCCAACTTCATTGCTGATTTCCTTTCTATTTAGTCTTAGGAGTGTGCTCGTTTTTTTGGGATTTATTGAAGGTCATATTAGCCTTGAAGTCCTACAAGTATCTAATTCCATCCACCTCCGATTAGCGGCGTTGATGGCATCTGTAAGTAACAAAGTGTTTATTACTTGAAGAGAGGGGTATGGGGTGTCCTGATTACTTGCCATTGGCAAACCCGCCCCTGTTCTGGCTAGCTCGTCGGTCCTTTCGTTGCCTGGAATACCATTATGCCCAGGGACCCAGCATAGGGTAAGGTTGCATCTGACCGCTATCTCCCTAAGATATTGTGTGTGTGTTATATATATATATGTTATATATATATATATATATATATATATATATATATATATATATGTGTTCATTGAAATGTGGATATGGTACTTCGAAGGTGATCACCACTCAGAACGGGCCATGAACCTATAAGCACAACCATACGTCGTCGAAAGTGGCAGTGGATTGGACACTCTTCGAAAGATTGACAGGTTCAAAGCTGGCCAAGCGATGCAATTGAACCCGCTTATGCACGGCAAGAAGCGGTCCTAGGAGTACTTGGTGCATAACAGTAGAGAAGGAAGCACGAGAACTGGGAAAGACCCTGTAGAGGACCCACAACGGGGACAAGACATAAGGGAAGGGGAGTGTCCTACTTTTGACCTTTTTCCCGACTCGACTTTATCCATCTTAGTTTGGGCTAGTTTAGGTAATAGGCTATAGGATGCACTTAGGCCAAGGTAGGCTCGCTTTACCCCGACGTGGGTTAACAAACAAGTGATTGGGATGGCGTGGTTACTAGGTCGGCCAACCGGTTTTATCAGTGAATTCCAGTATTGATTTAACCGGTATTTTACTGCGGGCACTTAGATTATCGAAGAAGTAGGAGCCCGTTATGACCTTCCTGTTCGAAGCGACAGACAGCTACAGAGAAAGTGTTGCACACTTTCCTCCTTATCTTTATCTAAAAAAGTCCGAGTATTTTTGCATGAAGACCTAGTAGGTTCCACTGCAGAGCTAATTTTGGATCTCTTTAACGAGATCAAGCTGTTAGATTTTGTGCCAGACTTGTTTGGAGATTTGGTATGTAATACCTGTTTCCCATCTAGAATGACCCTTTTGCATACTAAGAATATCAAGCTGTAACTTGATGGTGGCCAAAGGATTACCTATATCACAGGAAGTTCCATCAATAGGCAGCTTAGTCGCGATCTGCCAGCTGCATAGTTTCCCTTAATGTCTCTATGGCCTGCACCGAGCACAGGCGAATATAAACTGTTTGGATATATCTTCAAGAGATGCACGACAGGTTATCACTACTTTAGAGCTTATAGAGAATGATCTTAGGGATTTAATTGCTGCCTGGCTATCCGCAAAGATACAACACACAAAGTAATTTATTTCAATTAAGATGTTCAGAGAATACGCCACTTCTTAGATCCATCTGTGTAGAAGTGTATGTCATTACAAAGGGTAAATTGCCACAGTACCACAGATCTCTTTCTAGTATCAGAGTTTCGAGGCTTTTCTCTGTGAAGTATCTAGATGAAGTGTAGTCAAGGTTAGTGGCGGTAAGGTGCTGTTTAAATATTAATTAAAATGCTTCCATGTCTAAAGGTGTAATCACACCATTGAGAATATGCCATTAGTTATTGCACAGTTGGTTGCTATTTTCTTACTAAATATGTTCAAGGGAGTAAGGTTCAGTATGGTTTCGAGTGCATCAATAGAAGTTGTTCTTAAGGCTGCACTTTTACAGATGAAGGCTTGCCATTGGACTTTGGGGCGTTGTGATGTGTGCCACCGTATGTCTACGCCGTATAGGGGATGGGTCAAGACTGAAGACCCCATTTATGGGTGCAGGGAACTAGATCCCCGGGAACTAAGTCCACTGTGGGACTTAGTTCCCATTTACTGAGAACTTTGGTAAGGCGGTCTTAATTCCCATATAAGGTGGAGAAATTAATTTAAAAGGGAAATTTAATTAAAAAAAAGAATGTGTGGTTTTTATTCTCTCTAAATGTGAAAAAATTCCCACTTTTAAAATGCCGATTGAAATAAGGCAGTTTTTTTTTCTTTAAATTTATGCTGTAAGAAAGTCTGGTGTATTTAGAGTAGGTGGTTAAATTTGCACGCTAACATGATCTTAACCCTTTTTCCGCTTTAACCGCTCACACGACTTCGTCGCTCTTCTAAGGGTATGTCAACAACGGTCAGGCAGGCGCCTGGAGCATAAACCTTAATTATATTTACTCAGGCATTTAGCAGTATGTACAATATTTTTAGAAGTCAATAAAAATGTATAAAAACATAAAATTAGCTCTAAATTATACAAAACGGAATAAAGCCAAATTGGCCTTATTTGGTTTCCTAAGGGAACTAAGTCCACTTTACCAAAGTGCTAGGATCCTCAGTGGAGTAAGTGACCGGGAGCTAAACTGCCTGAACCCCACGGATCTGCGTTTGTACGCATGGTGAGATGGCGAGAGTTTAGTTAAGTAAATCGTTGATCTTAAATGTAGATCAATGAGCCTTTCTAGTGTAAGTCTGCTTAGTAAAAAAGATGATAAGCTGATAGGTCTAATACCTGAAACACAATATTGCGTTTGCGCTGGCATTGACTTTCAACGCACACAATTCAATGGCAAAACACAAAATACAGCGTCGACCTGCGTCATTGAATAATGAGAGAGATGAGAGGATCGTAACAAAACGTAAAACGTAGTCCATCGCAAGTCATTTTTCAACATGTTGGATATTTTTTGACAGAGGGGTGAGCTGTGAGAGGGATTTTCTCCCAGATTGAGAGTTTTCTTCCAAATTGAGAATATTTTGTGTCAACTGTCATTTGAGAAATGAAAACAGCTGATAAAAAATAATTTAACGACAAAAGTCAATTCAAATGAGTGTATGCAGAAAGGCGGCAATATGGGACAGCTGATAAATTGAGTATTTATTTCAACGCAGTGCGTCATCGCACTCTCTCCGTAACATGAAGTCGGCTGGAGCAACGCACTATAGGGCTTCATGCATTGAGGTTATTGTTTAAAATATTCAAGTCTCAGAGAAATTATTTTCCATTGCATATCTTCAGGATGTCGAACATGCATACAACATTGACTCAGAATACAGTTGCGGCCACAACGACTATAGTATTTAACATAATTTAATTGAGTTATCTTCTAACTTTCCCTTCTTCGTCTTAACCAAAACAGTCTCATTAGCTTAAGACTCAAAAAAAAAAATTGTATCCAGTTAGTCAAATGCCACATTTTGTTTTGTTTTGCAAAAATCAAAAGCTGAAGTAGTGGCAAAGATTCCTCCTTGACTCTATGCAACATAATGCGACGAAAATGGTGGAACAACGCGAATAGAGTTGTAACGGAGTAAAATATAAATGAAAATTGAAAAAGAACAACTTATCATCGCTCTAGCAGTATGACCTCGAATCAACTTCAACAGGAAATCAGGTTTTCTTTGTTGTATAAGACCTCATTGGAATAGACTTGTATGTACTGGGACTGTGGAGTTCGATACAGACGAAGGCAAGCCGTAAGACAAGTCCTCTCAAACAACCGAATCTTTTCCATCATGCTTGAAATACACTCCACTCCAAATATATATATATATATATATATATATATATATATATATATATATATATATATATATATATATATATATATATATACCTAATTCTGTTTTTACACGGTAGATTGGTTCCCGAAAAAACCGTGTAAAAAAAGACATTGATCGTATGCAAAAATAGGTGATTGGCTCCTAATCTCTAAAACCAATTAAAATTAGTGAAAAACGAGGATTTTTTAAGAACAAGTATTCATGTTTATTTTATTAAATCACATATATAATGTTTATTTTTACAACCATAGTTATTAAGGATAAAAAAGATATGCACTCTTATCTTAGAAATTATATAAATTAAATGTATGGCAAGTTCAGGAACTAAAAATAATTATGTTAAACAGCTATGTTGTTAACGAAAAGAATAGGTTATTCAATTTTAAAGGTAAAAAAATAAAAAATAAAAATAAGTGATAATCATGAATACAGGAACATACATTTAATTGCTGTCATCATCAGTTATTCGCATTCGCTTGCTTCGAACGCGTATACAATCACTATCAACGCTGGAATAATTTTGAACTGGACTTTCTCTTGGTCGTTCAGCATCTACATTTTTAACAATGAACTCTGTTATGAGTCCTTGTTCGCCAATTATTGCTACCTCTTTGTATAATTCTTTGTAACGAGCCACACAAGAATTCAGACGAAATGGTGTCTAATTTATTTGCAAGTTGAAGTCCTTCTTGAATTGAATTTGCTGTTAATTTTACAGGTTCCTCACTATCACTGCTTTCTATATAATCAGCATTCTGTGAGGCAAAATGTAATATTTCGCCTTTTGCTAAGAACATTATCAATCATCAGTTCATCAATGTCATCGAATACCAAGTATATTGCTGACAGCGCTTAGAATGTTCGAAAATATAAACAAACACGCCCAACGAATGTCAAATTCGAGTTCGACATTTCAAAAGACGGCAGTTGGTTCGTGGAAGCAGAAGAGAGCAGTTTAATTTTAGTTTTTATTTATAATAAGTTTCTTTCAACCCTTTTTAATATATTGATTTAATTAATGATTAATAAATAATATAATAAAATAATTAATAAAACAAATAATACTTAAAGTTTGCGTTTTTTCCACGGCCAACAAAGTCATCAAAACCCTCCCCACCAACTGCCAAGGCAATTATATTTGGATATTCGTTTGTATTTGGATCCACAGGATTCTTACTTTTTACACATTCTGGCCAAATTGCTCTCCAACATTCGTTTAAGGTTGATGGTCGTAAATCTGATAATGCTAAAACAGCATGTGTAACGCAATCTTGAATAGAAAACGTTTTCCAGGCATCAATTACTGTAAGAGTTTTATCCTTATTCAAAGTGTCCAAAATGTACTGGAATGTTCGTTTGATGTAGTAAGTTTTAAATGTTTCGATAATTCCTTGGTCCAGTGGTTGGATTAGGGATGTGGTATTCGGCGGCAGGAACAAAACTTGTACGTTCTCGTGTTCCAACTGAGGATGCCCGGGTGCATTGTCTACCAACAGAAGAACTTCTAAGCCTTTTTCATTCATATATTTTCTAGTTTCTGGCACAAAATATTTAATGAACCATTCTGTGAAAACTGTAGTTGTCTGATGATGTGACGATGCTTTTTTATTGGCCATCCAATTAACCGGCAATGTATCAAAATCGACACCATTCATTGCTCGAGGCTTAAGTGCGCGATTGATAAGCAGAGACTTTAACATCCGATCTCCAGAAGCGTTACTGCAAAATAAAAATGTGACTCGATCTTTTTCAACTTTAAAACCACCAGCACCTTTTTGCGATTTGGCCACATATGTTCTCGAGATTTTTCAAAGAAGTTGTGAAAGTGAAGAACCAGTTTCGTCGGCATTAAAAACCTGATCTGGACTGTATGCACCATCGGCTATTATTTTTTTAAGTTTAAGTGGAAATTCTTTGGCGGCTTTCTGATCTCCAGAAGCAATCTCGCCCTTGATTTTTATGTTATGAAGCTCATGCCTTTGGAGTAATCCCGTTAACCAACCTGTGCTTGCAGAAAATAAGTAGCTTTTCTCAGGAGTTGACATTGTCCTCAAGCCATATTATGAGTGCTTTTTCCATTTTTTCTTTAGCAGCATCTCTAGTGTATGATGAAGACTTAACAGATAGTTTCGTTCCAGAAATCACTTGCAATTTCATTTTTTTATAGTTCTTATTGTGGCTTCATTTAAACCGAACATTTTGTCAAGAAATGTTGAGCGTTCTCCATTTCGAAGGCGATCTAAAATTTCAATTTTGGTTTCCAAAGAAATTGCTTTACGTTTTAGTTTTGTATTTGACATTTTCTTTTAGTGATACATAAAATATTTAACAAAATTAAAAAATACATATAAATAACTGAATAAAGTTTGATACATTTTCTTTTGGCTTACCTTTTATCTTAATGCGTTGAATTTAATGTAACGTTGGAAAAACAAATTTGCCAATTAGAAATTTCTTTACCAAACACGTCTGATGACATTGATAATTCACAAAATATAAACACATTTCAATTGCTCTGACCAGTAAATTTGCTTGTATGCACAAAACGGGAATTCCCCTAAATTTGTTGCTATTTACATTTGCTTTGACAGGTAAATTTGCTTGTACGCGCAAAAGGGGAATTACCTTAAATTTGTGATATGAACATACTTCGCAAAAATTAAATTTGACAAAAAAATGTACGCACAAAAAATTGTAAATCGTGGTAAATGGAATCAAATCGTGTAAAAAAATTAAAAATATTTTATTTTTAAAGCGTGTAAAAAAAGACCGTGTAAAAACAGAATTAGCACAGCGACATGAGAAATAAAAAGAAAACCTGTCCATTGTTGCCTGCTTGATATACCAAGTCTTAAACAAAGCTTATTGGTGGAGAATGGAATCTTATTTGAATGTATGTCTGTCCAAAAACATCAACATTTTAGTTAAATTCTCAAAATCAATTATTAAATGTCTCAATTAATCTTATTTCCTATTTCCTTTTCTATCTATCATCTACACCAACCACATTTGTAAATTAATAACTTAATGTATAGATGTCGCTAAGATCACCTGAGAGATATAATAACGCGGCTTTTTCTGACTCAAATGTCATCCAAGCTGAATTTCACAACCAAAACAATTGAATTTACTTTCTTCATAGGTTGTTGTTTACTAACTATTTATTGTGAAATGACGCAGCAGAACAAGGTATTTGGTTTTTAATACGGCATGATATACCATATCCATTTGTTATTATTTAGGAATCAATGGTAATTATTCTTGACATTGGCCTGGGTGCAGAGGAATTCACGAAAAGCGCCGCGGAATGTTGCCTCAACATCATCAAACATAAGGTTTATCGAATTCAATTCAAAAGGCAGCATGAAATAATGCATTCAATTTTACAGATTTACTATCATCCGTTTGATCTTATGTCAATCTTACTCTTACGTAGTCAACAAACCGATAACGTAGGAAACTATGAAGAACCAGACCAATATAAAAATATAGCCCAAGTAATGCCAGGCTCTCAAATACCCACTTGGCATATGGTAAAGGAGTTTAGTAACTCTGTTCAAAGAGATAAAAGCAAGGAGGGCGATTGGGTTGATGCTCTAATTGTGGCTATTGGAGTCATCACCGAAGATGCTATGTATGCTAACAAAATATCCTTCACTTATTTATAAATCATAACCGAGTTTTTAGGATTCATAAAACCAAGCTCTCTAAGGTGGTATTGTTTCACAATTTTAACTCTCCCCCTTCGTCACTGGATGAAAACATTATTGCAAAACTAAATGAACTGGATTTTAGGTTTATTATTGTGTAAGTTTTGTAACTCACCTTTAGACGGTGCAATTGATGCGTATCTTTTATTATTTCTAGGAGCGATAGTGTGCATTATGTCCTCGATCCCTCTGGCAATTTGATCCCCGAATTTATGGCCACACCCGGAAAAAGTAACGCTCAATCGAAAAATGAAGAGCTGGTCTCTGAATTAATTAGTTCATATTCTCACACAACTCTTTGTAACATAAAAGATGCTCCCTCTTTCATATTACACAGAGAAATGAAGAGTCCACGGCCGTGGAATACCAATCTGACCATTGGCACTAAGATTGTGATAAACATTTCGGGAGTGATAAGTATAAAGAAAGAAGATAAAATTCCAAGTTTTAAAAGGAAATTAAGAAATTCAAATGATGTCATTAGTCGCGAGAAAAAGTACTACTCGGGCGTTGATGAAATTGGCCAAAACACGGCATATGATCAAGTCTCAGGTTATATGCTAGGCAACACTCCATTGCCCTACGATCCTAGTTTGGGGCAAGCATCCAGTATTGATACAAAAAAAGGTATCCACTTTATCGGATTTGTTCCAATAGATAATATCCCGCAAGAACATTTCTCTGGAAAATCAACTTACATGATTTTTCCACAAAAGGGAAAGCAAGTATCCGCCAAAATATTAGATGCACTTGTCCGAGTGATGCAAACGACAAACTTGTGTATCCTTGGGTGGAAAGTACTTTTCAATGGGAACAAACCGAAATTGGTCGTATTGCTGCCGACTCTAAAACACAAAATCGCTGGTATGGCCATGATTGAGTTATCTTACCATTCACAACATCGCTTCTGGGATTTCCCCAAATTATCAACAAAGAAAAATCAACCGTCAAAAGAACAAGAGGATGCTGTGGATGAACTTATTGCCGCATTAGACCTCTCTCCAAAACTCGAAGAAGATGATAGAATAAATAGCTTTGAGTCGCACAGCAGAGATCTTCTGCCATTCGACTTCCTTCCAGACATCCAGCAACAATATCTTATGGACTATCTATCAAACGCAATTGTTAATCAGGAGAATACTAATGCTTCGAAGTTGCTGGATGTGCCCTCCATTCTAAAGCCGAACGCGAAAGTCGCTGCCGAAAAGATAAAGACACTCTTTCGGTTGGAGATTGTCGAAACACCAAATAAGGAAAAACTTAAAAACCACTTAAATGCTGTATCGGACAAAGAAGGTGGAATTATGGACGGTTCTACACCCAGCAAAGCACCAATTGATGATGAAGTTATGATAGCCCATGTAGGAACTGTCACTCCTGCAGAGGACTTCCAAACATTGATTGCGCATATTATGAAAACCATTCCATCTGGAGCAGAAAGAAGCGCAAAATTCCATCAATACACAAATCAGATTCGTACAGTTATAACTGACCTACTCTTTAAATCCATGATAAAGCAAAACGAAAAGATTGAGAAAGCGCTAATTGCATATCGCAGGATAACAATAGCCGCAGAGAGTCATTACGACTACAACGATTGGATGAGAGATCTGAGGACAAAGGTTATTGAAAGAAAGATGTTCGATTTCTGGGAGGACGTGATTGTCAGAAACAAATTAGGACTTTGTATGGAGGATGATCCTCAGGTAGAAGAAGCATTTTATTGTATTTCAAAGGATGTAGCTGAAAAGACAAACGCGAATGACGCAGAAGAAGAGTCAGCGATGGACCTATTCGAAATTATGTAAAAAAAAAAAGAATATTTGTTACGTTATACTTGAAAATATGTTAAATTTCAAACTTCTATATTCCCAAATATACATTTTTTATTGAATTATGATTTTATTCTCTTATCGCGAAAAGAGGTCTGCCTGCGATCATTGGTTACAGCCCAACTTGGATGGATGTACATCGAATGGAGTCTGGCACTGTTATGTAAAGTAAGAATGTTTGTAAAGAAAATGTTTGTCAGAAACTTAATATCGTCGACTCCGACAAAGAGAATGCACATAGATCAACCAGCAAGCTAAAATTAATGACATCGGGGAGAAAAGGACGACATTGTCAGTCGTCACCCACATGTTTGCTACCAACCAACTAGATTGTTTGTTGTGCAAACTTTTTTGTTTCTTCATTTTTGCTCCAATGGTACTTTTTCGATAAGCCGTTATGTACAAGCACAAGTGCGTATGCAAAATACATGAAACAAATCCAAAAACTTCTACCAGCCAAGTTATAAGATCGATCAATTTGATTAAACAGGAAAGATCTACTACATCGTTAGTCAAAAGTGGTATGGAGTTTAATTCCAATTATATTTTGGAATTAATGACTTGGCATTTTGCGAAACATCAGTGAAAATAAATCTGCGAACTTGATTAAATACGTTGAAGACAATATTTCTAGAGACAAGGTCACACTCAAATAAAGCACATCAATTTTTCTTTGCCCTTGTTTGAAATTTTCAGATGATGAGATCACCAGAATATGATATCACAAGTTTGTCCAAACCAGCTAAGCAGTTAGCAACAAGTAAAAATGATTGTTTAAAAAAAAAAACCTATTTTATTCGGTTTCACAAAACAATGAAATATGTATATTATTTCACACATCCCACACAACATCAGGGTCTGTATCTCTCAATTTGTAGAATTTTGCTGGCTCCGGATCTTCCATATCATCGAAGTAATCTGAATCTCTTGCCCATATTAATCCTAATTTCTTGGGCACAATCTCTTGTTGCCAGAAGTCGAACATTTGTTTCTTAATGATTTCTTCTCTCACTGTTCGAATCCAATCATTGTATGCAAATGGATTATGAAAAGCTGCATCTGGACGTTCAATCACCAATAGTGCAATCGCCTTAGCTTGAGTTTCCTCGTTTGCTTCTGCTCCAAACAAGAGATTCCAAACGTATTTATAAAATGTATTGAAAATTTGTTCCCTTTCGTCGTGGTCTTCAACATAGCAGAGCTGTTGACTCCAGTCTTTGTCGTAGTCTTCTGGTGAAAAATTAGGTGTGATTTTAAAGTCGTCTGCGGTCAATTCTGGAGATGTTTCTTCATCTGACATTTTCAAACAAATTTAATAATGTTTGCAGCTGAATCACTCTTGTATACTGTAGAAAAAAATATGTTTACGCGAATTCCTATAGGATGACCTTGTCGGTAAATAATAGGATTAGATCAAAATTTAGGAAATCTGGTTGACAGTTGTTTCAAGGCCTGTGTGTGGGTGAAGTCTTGCGTGAATCCTATTGTCAGAATTAGTTCTTAAGGCGGGCATGTACTGTAAAATAAATTGTATTTTAAATAAAATGCGTTTAAACGCCAGATTATTTAACTTGAAGGTACACACATCTGTTTAAAATAATAATAGCAATACGAAAATGTTAATAAAATATTTTTTTTTTATTTATATTTATTTTATTTTATCTTATAATAGCAATAGGAAAAAAAACTAAGCTAAAAAGGCCACACAATGCTTTTAAAATCCCATTGAGTCTCATCTACGGTTTCCGGGACGCGAAGATTTGAAAACCCCATTTTGTAGATCTCGACGAAATAAGAACAAAATATTGATTAATCGCTTAGTTTAGGAGATATCGAGGGTTAAAAATGTATCTCTCCCATCGACTTTAAGAATACCCCCAGATGTCAAGCCACAGATGTCAATGCATAGTTCAAGGATTCGTTGCTTAATGTTCTTCTACTATAACTATCAATTCAAAAAAAGTCCTAATTCAGATTCTCGAACAGTAATAAAATCGACGTTCAGACACAACAATTTGTCGTCACGATTTGTTGAAACTGAAAAGTCAAAATACTTTGTCTATTGCAAAACAAGTCCCGTTTTGTAGCGAGCATTCACATTGACGATTTGGCCCATCAACCACTGTTTTCAAACAAATTGTCGTGACAAATTGTTGAGTTTGAATGCTATCACAAGTACTATAGATATTTTACTCCCTCATTGCTCACTAAACGCCTAGAACTATGCCTCGCTTTCACCATTCATATGTCATGTGCTAGATATAGCTTCACCACACCTTGCTTTATTTTCCAACACAGTTTGCTTTTTGACGAGTTAAATATTCGATTTTTGTTTATTATTTTTTAATAAGCTTAAGAAATAAAACAAATCGATTTTATAAGGCGCGACATACTGGGAAATGATTTTCCTTAAAGCTAAATTAAGTCATTGAGGAGATAACATGTTTACATTCGCTTATTCTATTCAATATCGCCATCCTTAAGCACTCAAAAATAGGATTTGTTTCCCACTTGAGTTTCCATTTGATCAGGATACTGTTAATTCCTCAATTTTTATAGCAAGTGGACATGGTCCGTTCCATTTACTATTGGCTGAGCTTTCCTTCAACATTGCAGATAAAGCTTACAAACATCCCTGTGATTTTTGGCCTCAAACAGCTGACATTGATACGTCAAGCACGTCAAGCATACAACAATTACCGCAATCGCAATCGTAACAGCAGGCGAATACTAGACAAGGAAAAGAGCCAAATATTGTTCTTTAGTTTTGTGAACGATTTTAGGGGTGAGAGAGAAATCGCTCGGAAGAAAAGAAGCCATTTGGTGACCCCCACAGCAGGTGCAACAAAACTAAAAAATTAAATTAAACCAACAGTTCTGTGTCCATGCTATACAGTACTCAGCAACGAAACCGCGCGGTTGACATGAATTATCGGAACAAAACTATTTGTGCTATATCCAGTGTGGAGGTGTCAGTGAAGTCTATAAATTTAAGGCATTAATTCAATTACATATAACTATACCCTCAGTGCGTGATAATGAATAACCAAAGTAAACTAATCAATTTCTTAGTTAATCATAAGTAGACAAATTTTATTATTCCTAAAAAAGTAATTCAAGTAGCACAGACGGTGTTCTTGAAAAAGAAGAAAGAAAGAAAAAAATTGGCAAAAGCTTTTCATTCATTTGTTCCTGCTCTCACCCCTATTTACTTCTACAACGCGTTGGCGCTTTCGCAACTCTTGAATAATCCAAAAAAGTAAAGCGAACCAACAAAAAACGAAAATGCTGAGTATTCCGCGTTTACGAAACGTCCTCAAAAAGCTTGAAACAAGCAGCGATCTTGCCAAGTTTCTCATACAACGAGCAACTGCGGTCGCAGGCATCGTGAATAAAGAGTATGGTGCCGCTGCTTTGGCTGCAGAAAATCCCCCCAATGTGACATCATCTTCGACTTCGACGTCACTCCCGAAATCATTGTCCCCTCCGAATCTTATGGCAACACAGACTCATACATTTACAAAAAGCAACACTGATGAAACATTGGCAACCGAATCTGATTTTATATCCACTGAACAGGAGAAACAGCAGAAAACAATCACAGCCGCGATAGCTACTGTCAGTCTATTTTCGAGTACAGAGAGTAACGGAGGTACTGTCAGAGCAAAAGCAGGTGGTAGTAATTTACGGGAAAACCACAGCTACGGAGAAGACAGTGAAGTAGGAAGGCAAAACCAATCGAGATCAAAAATGTCAGACGCCGATGTTAAGGAAGTAACACAACACACTTGCGATGCAGTTTCACATCAGAATCAAAAGGATGAAGAATCCATCTGCAATGGTGCCTCTTGCGGTTCAGGGTCGGATACACAACAGCAAAGTGGTAGCGTCAAAGAAAACCCATGCTTCAAAAGTAGCCTAGCAGATATATTGCATTTTATGGAACTCGTTGGCAATCTAAAGGTGAGTTTTTTCCCATCGACAAAACCAAAAACAATGTTCCATACGTTTTTCATATTGATTTTTCGTTCCCAAATTAACTTTACTGTGTTCTCCGATTCAAGTGGTTATTCATGTGATTATTCAAGTTTATGACTTACATAAGTTTTTTTTTTTGATGTACATACAACATTGCTATTGCTAGTATATTTTTAAATGTGACCGCAAATAAATTGATATATCGATTATATAAATATCATTAAAATAAAATGCAAGGAGCATATGTAGGTACCTCCAAATACTCTCGTATATATACACCGTCCTATTACTCATCGCACCTCTTTTTTTTTTTTATCAAATCTAAATGTTCATTTTAATTCCAAGGTCAAGAGATGGATTGTGAAAAAGACCCAAAGTAAAGTAAAATAAGAAAAAAATATGAACCACAAAAAGACGTACATTCATATATTATGCATATGTTTGGTTGTGTATTGTTTTATTTTAGTTGTTTCTGCTCTATTTTACTAAACTTGAATTTTTCTTTCGCGCAACAACAGTGGCATTGAATAAGATTCAATCGCGTGTGTGCAAAGCATTTGCTTAGTTGATTGTGAATCTAATCAGAATTGAGTGGTCTGGTCTCACTGGGTTGAGCTGCTTGTGGCCTTGGTTACCTGGTCTCTTCAAATATGGTTCATAGAAAGAAGTTGCTTAGTCACATGCTATCTCTTGTTTTTCACATATTGGCTACATGCAGACACGTTTCAGCTCAAAACGTGACGATAAAAATTTCGAAGTCGTCTAATGACACGAAAATTGATTAAAATGAATGAATATTCATTATGCATGTGTGCTTGCTATTTTTTGCTTTTGTTTCACTATTAAACTTGGGGATTTTGAATGAAATCTTAGTGCATCTGGGCGATGGGAAGTTCTCTCATATTGGATCTCAAGATTTGATTTTCGCGATCCAACTGTCGCTGCCGCAAGAATAACGAATAACAAGTGTTGCCTTTGCTGAAATACAATTTGGTATCCAAAAGGTTTAAGAGCAATTGAACAGATAGTAAGGTTGCAATCAAATCACTTGATTTTATCGCCTGGCTTAAATTCCGCAACCATGGATACTACTAGTTGGGCTCCTAAACAGCCTTCCTTAGGACAAAGTTTAATTTTCACTAATTGAACCTTAGTCTATGAGAAGAATTCGGGTCTGGTCAGGTGGATATACTTTGACTTTTTGAAGACTGAAGTAAAGTGGGCTATCTCAAGCCACCTGCTACGTTCCTCGGCACAAAAATATTCCTAATAATGAGACGTTAGTGAACTAATACTGTCAGGCATTTAAGCAGATATACACTACTTGGTGTTTCAAATTTGTTCGTATCGATTAGGAGTTCAAGGACTACATACAACACTACATACAACTCAAAAAAGCCTTCAAGTAGGTGAGATCGAAACGCTCAAATGTAAATCGAAAGGGACAGTGAATTCAAGAAGCAAAAAGAAGCAGTTAAAGACGCTATAGATGGAAACAAGAAAATTCGAAGAGAACTCTTCGAAATTAAAAAATTGTTTCACAAATTTGAACGAATTTATGGATAGAGGTGCTATCAGAAATGAAGTATTACAGAGATGACCTTACTCAATCAGTTGTGAAGTCGGCTATCTCGGTAATACTTCATTTCTGGGCGCTATCACAGGAACGTGTTAGCTTGAGAACTCAATGAAACCTCCCTCTGACAGGTCTAAAATTGGAAGCGTAATGCAAAAATAAATCGATCTCGGCTTAATATATTCATTCCTGCCAAGTTATGTCTTTGCGAATCTGTCATTGCCCTGATATAGCGTATGTTTAATTGCTTAAACCTCGAACCATGCATGCGTTACTATAGTCCAACTCTCAACAAACATCCACCATAAACATCGAACATAGCTTGACGTTGCTATGGCAATCTCAAACCATGAGCTTTTTTGATCAGGAGGCAAGTAGTAATTACAACCAAATATGTTGTATTGGATTTTTGGCTGACATGCTATATCTCTATCGAGGTTTTTTGCCGTACTTGAAAAGTGAGAGGAAGCGTAATTTTCACTAAGTATGCGAAAGTACAATCCGAGTTGTTTTTACAAATACTTCGTAACTGTAGTCACCAACTTCGACGCGAAAAATGTCTTACAGTTTTATGCCGACTCCGGACGACGAAGTTTGAGAAGCTTTTTTCTAGACGGGAATACTCTTTGATCATTGTCACAGACTCGAAAGAGAATTGAATTATGAACGGTGGTAAATTTGGGCATCGAACATCTGCGTAGGTGTCGACACACCAACCCACTACGCCACGGCGACCCACTCAAGACATTATGATTAAATTTCGGCTTTCAAAATTGACAAAAAACTGTAGTTGGGCACGTGAGGGAAGAATTTGGCACACATCACAAATGGTTTCACATTGAATGAATGAGTGAATGAATTTCTTTATTTCGTATTTAATTTACAATCTTTTGAATTTTAAATTTGGGATATGTTATGAAAAGATAAATTTAAAGGAAAGCGGATTAATGTTTATTAAATGCATTTTCTTAGTTTTCCTGAATTTAAAAACTTATTTTATTATTATTTGTCTTATGACAACAAACTGTACTGAAAACGATTGTGATTTCCCCTTCGTTCCCTACTTGGGTTAGCTATAGAGTGAATTAAGGACAAAGCGAATCCACCAAATCTGTGAGCTGTACAAAAATCAATCACCTAGTCACGTTAAATAAGAAAACATAGTATACCAATGTGTGTATATGTTTTGTAAGTCAATTTATTTGAAAGCAGGCTTCGTAAGATTTTGTGATGTAATGCAACCTGTCCAGAAACAGCAGTGAAAATTGCGTCGATACAGATACAGAGTACATACAGTACATTATCACGACACGTGACTAAATATCGATTCACTTCTATGGAAAGCACAGACGAACTAAACATTTTGTTTTTGTTGGTTGAATAAATAATGTAATTATAAATGATGTATGATAATACTGAGTATCGAAAAGAATTACTTTACATGCAATCGCACGTTAAACGTAATATACAAAACTTTGTACGACAGCTACATAGATATATATAGACAAGATAAGTAATCATACCCAACATTTCATTTATCTTTCCTGCATATTAATTCTGATTGTTTGATGGAACGTTATAAATCGAAGGTGTGTTTATGATCCCGTAGCGTATGTTATTGACAATCTTGTTTTAATTAAAAAGTGTGTGGTTTGGAAAGCAGGGTGCAATGTATTTCCACATGAACTAAAGGGTTATTTGCTTTCATTTTTACACATAATATGTGTCACAAAACCACAATTATTAATAAATTGATCATTTCATGTTTTAACAAACAAGTTAAGACACACATTACCGCGGTTCTTTAAAGATGATGAGATGGCAAAAGGGCGAAAATATTGGGAATACAAGGAGAGCAAATTAGTTCCAAAATTTAGCTACTTCTCTTGGCGGTGAAGCAGGTTCGGAAAGGTCGGTGGGTAGACGTAGTGGGGCCACGTCCCATTAGGCTCCAGTTGGACCCCTGGGCAACCTTTCTGGTCATACTCGTGTACTAGAGGTGTTGCCATCCAGAGATCCTGATGTAACTCTAATATACGTTAGTGGTATATCTGCTATTTCTTGAAGATCATAAAAGAAGTATTCTCCCAATGTTATTTTCCTCAATAGGCAGATACTGGGGCATCGATAAAGATAGTGAGGATTATCCTCAATTTCCTTTTCGTTCCCGCAGCCTCTGCATATGGTGTTATGGGTAAGTCCCATTATGTGTGCATAGTATCTTAGGTGATCATGGCCAGTTAGCGCTCCGACTACCATCCGCAGCAGCCTCTTACTGCATTGAAGAAGTGTGTCGGCCTTGGTGTTATTGAACTTAAGATGTACCAATGCATGGGATTGCCTGGTATGGGTCGGTTTCAGTCCCTTTCCTAGTAAGTGCATCTGCTGGACCAATAATAATAATAAATATAATATGGGTGGCGCGACAGTCTGAGACGGACCTGGGCCTAGCTTCTACAGCAACCACTTGTGTTGTGCGTGCTATTTTTCTTTCACGAGAGGAAGGGACCTACAGTTTAATGCCGACTCCGAACGGCGAATTTGAGAAACTTTTTCTAGACAGGAATACTCTTTGAGCATTGTCAGTGACCCGAAAGAAGTGGAGCTGTCAATTATGACGGTGGTAAATTCGGGTATCGAACCAGGCACCCTTTGCGTAGCCGTCGACGCACTAACCCCCCCGTGTAGACGTGGATGGACGTTGAATTATTGATATGTTCATTTGTGTTCTACTCGTCCCTTGTTGGAAGATAACACCGGAAGGGTATTTCGAAATCAAGGGAAGGAAGGCACAAGTCGCTTTCGACTTGTTATACTTGTAGTTTGTCTAGAATACTCGCATGACCATTGAGGCTTGTTTGTGGGACTATTTGCAGCAGTCTTCTGCACATAGAGGTCAAGTGGAAGACGATTTGTGGAGATCGCTCCTGTCACACATATGCATGTACGTCTCTGTATGGTTGTTAGCAGCTTTATGGTGGAAGATTTTAAGCAAGCCACCCACTACACTGCCACATGTCAAGGTACACCCACATAGAGACCAAGCTATTTGTCTCCGCGACCACTTAGTCTGCTTTTCGAAACAGGATCTTCAGAAACGAAGACTACTTTAGACTTAGCGTGACCGAGACTGCGATTTTTGCTTTTTCCGGCTATATCAGCGTCTTAATACAGCTCATTCACCCTCCCCACAGACGCCTCTCTGCTATAAATTACTTACAATATTTTCGATAAAATATAATGCAACTCAGCTTTAACGTTTTAAACATAATGTCTATGAATGCGTCCATACCGTGTTTTCAGGACTTCTTTTTCAGTCAAACAATAGGCACAGACAACCGCGGTGGTGTATTCAAACGACTTTCAAAAATGCACGGTTCCACCCCTTTTGAGTCACTGCAAATGCCGTAATGGTATTCCTGTTTCGGAGTGGATGAGGCCTACAGTCATAATATAACAATAGCACGCACAACACGATTGATTAAAAGCTAGCCCCACAGGTTCACCTCCGACTGTCGCCCACTCATATTATATTATGCAGATAAGTGCTGAAAACTTCTTGGTTTGATTTCATTACCCTTGCAGACAGAACATACACTTCGGAACTTCTTCTCCATTGCTTTTCGTTTATTCCATATTGGCATTCACACAGAACAACAATAATGAATATTATGTAGTTCAATACGTATGCCATACAAATCATTGGTGCCCTACTGTGCACGTTTGTTATTCTGACCTCTCCGATAAAAAACAAATTTGTCACAGTGTTAAGTAATGTGTGTGTAGCTAGTATCTAATATCACTCATTAGTGTGCAAAATGAGCAACAAAGAGCAGAGTATTTTTTCTATTTAAACACTGTCAGATGACTATATTGAAAGTGAAGACCAGTAATTTGCAATTATTTTTGCACCAAGGACAGTGAAGCGTGATGAAAGTGACAACATTTGTCGTGCGTTTTATTTGCTGGCACCTAAAGTGTAAATTTCTTACAAAAGGAACACTTTAGGTCACGTTATTTTGTTTTGGACATTTTTGTTAATTCATTGAGCATTCATTGTGCATGCCTACTTCAAGTGGTCTCTTTGTTAAGTGAGAATATTTTTGAATCTCATAGAATTCCATCCACATTTTAGCATATGTGTGTAGTTTAAGCACTTTTGAATGTCATGTAGAAGACAAAATCATTCCAGTTTCGAGGAGATTTTACAATGCCAGACCAGACGAGCTTTCTTCTTTTTTGTTTTGTCCCACTCTATTACGCGTTACAATGTCTGGCTGATTTTCTAATCTTTATTGTTTCTTAAAATGTAATTAAGTAATTTACTTTGACTCACCGGTCGCGGAACAGCCAATTATCAGATGGGTGATTAATAGAGATACCACGTGCGCCTTGGGCGACGAATCTAGTTTGTATTACGAACATTTAAACGCCGTGCGCATGGGAAGTTTTAATGCGTAACAAAAATCAAATTTCATTACGTGTTCGATTAGGTAACAGAATCATTCGTAAACCTACTTACGATCAACTGAGTTGAGGGAGATTTAATGTAAGAGTAGTTGCTTTGTTTAATCGAATTATGTATTTTTCTTGTGAAATTGTTTGATGCATAATTTATAACAACTACACAAAACATGAATGATGAACATCCAGATAATTCGTCGATGGGCAAATACATTTGATTAGAAATGTGAATAGTTTTTCATCGTCTACACAAGTGTGTAATGTTTAAACAGTTTGATTATTTAGTTTACAATGAATAAATATCAGTGTATGTCACGTTTATTCATGTACGATTCGGAACCATTAACCGAACACTGTTTTCTGTCAGTTCTTTGGCTTTAGCTGGTCCACTTCCACCAATGCATTTCATGCAAGTCACAAGAGATAAACCCTTTTTTCGTAGCAGTTTCTTTTGCAAAGGAAATAATTATATGCTTTGAGGATTAAATTTACTTATGATAAAATTAAATTATGGATAGGAAAATTTGTTTCTTCAGATGCGGAAGAAGAGCACTTCAGATAATGTTCCTATACATGTATGCAGTGTAGTGATATCGTTTATATTCGTTTATATTCAGGAAAAGCTTATCAGAATACGCCATTCTGCATAATACTACAGCTCTCGTAACTCGTGGAAGATGTATTGACAGTGAGATGCATTTCAACTGCGCACATTTTTTTAAACGACTATTTCAAGACTGCAATCATAATCATTGACCTGGTTCCTCTGCTTGTGACATATATATATATATGATTTTTTGATATCACTGTGAACACGTATGGTCGGCATATTCTTATAAATTATAGTTTTGTGTTTCTATTCAGTCCTATCCCAGACTCCATGCGTAGAAAATCTGCGAATCGAAGTTACGATACGAACTACGAAAAAATGCTATCACACAATCCCAACGGAATCGCAAACAGCATTACCACATAGAACTCTCTCATTCTCATTTTCGAAATCAGCTGCTTAGTGTTAATTTTGTTAATGTTTAAAAATTATTGAAATAAATTGTGAGTTAAACTTATAAATAGTTAAGCAAAACTCTGTTTTATTGTGAAATTTCAGTATAAAATCATATAAAATGGAAAATATTGGCTTCGCAAGTCCATTCTAAAAATTTAAACCAACCAAAGCTAGAGTGTTAAACAAAATTTGGAATTCATTCATTAACAGAATCATTTTACAAAATCGTATACTTAACTTTCTCCACACCATAGTTTCTTTTAAAGGTTGGGCCACCTTTTCGAGCATTCCAATTGGTATTCACATTTTCATAAGAAAAGCGTCACATCTTTTTTCGGTGCTTTTGTAAATGCTTTTGCCAGATTAGGTTTTTCATTAAAAAATTCCAAAAGCCTTTCATATTGTGCTTTAGTTGTTTTTGTCCTTTTAGAGTAAAATATATGTATTAACAACTTTAAAAAATATAAATATCAATACTTACATTTTTTACCAAGACACACTAGCTTTTCTCTAGCTTTTTCACTACGAATAAAATATGTGATCGATTTTTCGGAGTTCGTAGCACATTTTTGATTACGATGGAATTCGTGATAGAGCTGATTATTATGCTCTAGTCATTTAATAAGGTTCTACCGTTTGGTTTAGTGCTCATCGCAAGTAATGGGTATTTTCTTAAATGTGAGGGATTCCACACACTTACAAATTCTTGAATTGAGCATACAATATTTTTATTCGTTCATATATTGTTGCACAATAATTAAAATTTAAAGATAAAAACATATATTGTCAGCGGGTATTTGGAAAGGGCCTCAGATCAGTACAGTACGATCTTCAAAACCTCGATGCTGTTTGCTGTCACTCAAGCGAACCCTTGCCATTCAGCCGTTATCCATGAATTGAGTCAATCAAACCGGAAAACTTCACCAGCCTTGGTGAGACACAACACTAAGTTGGAACGATCACATATTTGAGGTCGCCAAAAATGCTGCAACATGGTTAGGTTTCTTTAATCGATGCAAGAAATATTTTACCCCTTCTGATTTGGCTTCAATTTATAAGGCTTACATCCGCCCCAAGCTTGTATACGACGCTCATATATGCTATGGTGCCCCAAGAACAAACTGCACCTACTAGATAGAATCCAAAAGCGAGCGATAAAACTTTTAGGAGACAATAATATCACAGAGTTATTAGGCTCGCTCGAACATCGATGTTCCGTCTGTTCTTTGTCCGTTTTTTATCGCTATTTCAACAAACGATGCTCAAGTGATCTAACCAACTGCATTCCTCCTCTCTTTTAATTCACCCGCAATACCCGTCATCTCAGGAATGCCCATCAGTATACCATTAAGCCTACTTTCGGAATCACTTTCGAATTCAGAGAATCGTTCTTCAGCCACGATACAGGAATATGGAATGCTCTTCCCAGCCTAATATTTCCCACAGACTACAATCCGCAGATATTTAAGACTAATGTGCACAGGTACCTCCTCTCCCTTTCTCCCTCTATACATCAGGCCCGTGCTGTGTCTTGACCCGTACACATGAGGGTATTAGCAATCCCTTGAGCGCGCGCAAATTATAAAAAAATCGTTTCGTGAACGCGAGTGAGTCGTGACTCATTCGAAATTGATTGACACACAGATACTTGCACGTACTGCGTCTTAATATTTTTCAGGCTACTTGAGGAAGATATTCTAACCACAGACTAGCAGAGTTTTTCGTTACATTGTTTTCTATTGCATAACTATTATGGTTAACGTTTTGCTTCGCTATTCACTGTAATGATCTGATTTGCAATTGCCTTGGCACCGTCTAAAGTTACAGAGATTACCTTATTTTTGCGGGCAATTATAACAAATCGTTTACGAAAGGAGATGTAACTCCTACTTTTTATTGCGTGTTAGAACATATGTTTACAAGAATAGTATTCAAATTAATATGTACCTTTGATATACTTGTGAATGTATATTTAAGCACTAGCAGAATAATATCGATCCTACCTGAAAACCATACTCGTAGATATCATTACATTGTTAACGGTATTTGGCGTTGCCCCATATTAAAGAACTTGTTCAAGATTGTTTTCCCACAATGATGTGTATGAAAGGATACAATTCATATATTTTTTGTGGGTCGCCACAGACCGGATGGACCTTGCTTTTGGTTAGTTGCTTCCAATTACAACTTCGTTTATTCTTAGTTTACGGGCAATCCCGTCCCTATCGATGAATACACTGTGCGCGTCCAGTCATGTGTCCAGTCAGTTGATATAGATCATGCAGGGCTGGCGTGTTATCTTTGAAAGATTTTCTTACGATGCAGAAGACCTTACCTTATCTAAAGCTTCTTTTTGGATATTTCAACATTTGTGTGTAATAAGTGTCGGAAATATAATACAGTTTTATCTGCCAGCGACCTTTAACTTCCCGTAGCGGTTCGAAAATTGCAAAAAAAATTCGAAAACATTCAGTTTTTGGTAGGAAATTTTATATTTTAAGCCTCTATATTTTTCATAAGGTTCTTGAACTTGTTGATTATTTATATTTCTTGTTATGGTACATCTTTTTTTTTCATCATATCATTTTTGTTTCTTTTGTGTAATCTGATGTGATGAGTAATCTCGTAAGAAGCTTATGCATATAGGTTATTGACTATATTATATAGTGAAATAATTATACTATAAGCAACCAGTTTTAGATTATATAAAATAAGTATAAATTCACGGAAGGTCAGTGAAACTAATACGAATTCATAACACGAATACCTTGTCAGTAATGTCTTTTTGCACTGACATTTTCGGAATACTCACATTTTATTGACGATTTGTATCTTTATTGCACAAGGTAGTAAACATATGACTGCAATTCACTTGGTACCAAATGATCATGTGATGAATTGAAATAGTTAATTTTTTCGGAACATTGTTATTTTCACACAGCAACAGGCACTTGGACCGGTTTCCATAAGGTCATATAATGTCATATATTTTCGAAGAAGCATTTATACTAAGTTATCGTTTTTTTGATCCTGCTTAATATTAATTAATACATATGTACGTTATTTGCAAGTCGGGAGGTTAGAATAGTGTTATTATTCGTATGCAAACAAACTCAATGATACCACTAAAAGAATATTTATTATTAGAGATGTGTATTATTTCTGATAGAGACATTGTCCATACTGTCACAAAGACTGGTTTGGATTTAAGAAGTTCACTGATATGTTGTTTGTATGAATACGAAAAGTAAAAATACCCATGAAAAAAGTAGACTGTGGAAAAGAATTGAAAACTTGAACAAATTAGCTTTGCTAATACCCCACGGCCATACTGAAACTGCAATCGAACTTCTATTACTCGAGCTTTTCTCTTAGTCGAATTTTTTATCGTGAACACTGATCATTCATTGCATTTTTAATATATTTTTTATTCCCTAGCTAGAACTACTCGAAGCGTAACTCGAACTTTCAAGCGCAATTCGAATTACTAACTGAATTTACTTACTGAACTACGTTTTCTCAGAAGTGTAGAAGTCCTTATTTTAATTTAAGTCGTTATTTTATTTTCCCGTGTCCCGACGATTTTTTTTAAAAGTACAAGTGACAAATAAGTTTCGGTGGTAAAACTTAGTATACGGAGAATTGGAAGACAATGATGGCAAAAGGACATTTCAATTGCTTGTCATGTCACTTGAGGAAAAAGCTTGTTAATAATAATAAGTATGATAGGAAAAGGTAATAAGAAGAAAAAGAATATTGGTGGTATTCCCCCGAATACTTTATCAACAATTTAAAAAAAAACCACAGCTTCATGGTGCTGGCAGTGAAATAATTAGGCTTAAAATCTACCAATATGACGATATTGATGAAGCCATGATCAAATGGGTAATCGTAGCTCGTAATAAAAATGTACCGCTTTCAGGAATCATAATAAGATAAAAAAAAGGTCAATGAATTTGCGAGTGCTTTGAGACATATAATTTTTTATGCAGTGTGGGTTGGTTACATTTGTACATATTACATTGTTCAAAAAACGATTTGTGATTAAGGTGTGATGAAGGTGGTGCAGAAAAAGCGATAACTGGAGACCATTATCGTAATAACGATTTATTTTGGTACATTTAGCGTATTTGCTATAATGCGAAGTTTCTATAACTCGAACTTATTTTCAGGTTCCTTGAAATTCGGCTTAGGGAAGTTCGACTGTATTTGTTTTTATGCCAGGTGACACATTTGAAATTAAGGAGTGGAACAGTCAGACAACAACAGTTAGTTGAAAGAGTGGGAATATATCATATATGTAGGTGTTCTGTGTTCTCAATAAAAAATTTAATGCAAATGGGACTCCAATTTATGTATGTAATTAAAAAGAAAAAAAACAAAAAGGATATCTCAAAAACTAGATATATAGAAAACTGCATTTAAGCGCTTTTCTTTGGACTTTGCTAGTCCCGCATATTTATGCTGTATGCTCACTTTTGCAACTGGGTGTATATGACAGATACCAAAAAAACTCAATCTTGATCTGAACAAGAGCCATTTGAATTATTTACAATTTATTACCCAAATGAGAACAAAGTCCACTTAACTTGACAACCTTGAATCTCGCCTGTCTGGGTTCGGCTTCAGGTACGACAAAAAAAAATAATTTTCTCGGTCCTACCTCTTTCGAGTCACTGAAAATGTCCAAAAGTATTAAGCTGTCCAGAAAAAGCTTCTCAAACTTGGACGTTCGTAGTTCGCATAAAATTTTAGGTCCCTTCCATTCGTGAGAGAACAATAGCATGCACTACACGAGTAGTTGCTGAGAAGCTATGCCGTATTAATATTATTTTTTATACTTAATATTAACTTAATACTTAATATATAAATATAATAATTAAACTTATACTTAATATTAACTTTTTTTATGTCAGTTCTCACTATGAGGTACTGATTGGTTCCTGGGGATGTATTTCCCTGTACCAACAGTATCTACATACATATGTATATCACTTAAGATAGTAATACCACCGACATTAGCAAAGAATTAAAAATTAGCAGCGGAGAATCTATGCAAATCTATTTCAAATGTTAATTTCTGAGTACTAGTCGTCCCAATTACCTTTCTGCTGTTGCCGGCAATAGTAATTAAGCGCAGCGAATAAAAATTAACTAAAAATAGAAAAAAAGCTGCTGTAAGTAGTACGTCCATAGTTCAAACTGGGATCAATCAACTCAATAAGTATCAGATTCTTATAATAATGTTCAGACAATGGCATGAAAAGCTTCTTAAATTCTACTTTTCACAACTGGCAATTAACACGCCCAGCATTAGTGGTTGGTCTCCTCAAATATAATACCATGGGTGGAGCGATAGTCCGATGTCACTCGTTTGTGCGTGCTATTGTTCCTTCCCAAGTGGGTGGGACCTACATTTTAATGGTTAATTCGAGTGGCAGGGTTTGAGAAAATACTCCTTTTTGAGTTTTTTTGGTGTATCGAAAGAGGTGGCATCCTGAAAATTATTAATATGTGTAAAATCAGGGACGATCGCTCTACGTTTTTTCCTCACTTCATATTATTGCAACATCCGTTCAATTGGGGCAACAAATTTAGCCCGAAGTGTGCATAAAACGGAATCAAATGTATATAAAAACTTCCCATAGCCCATAGTTGATCCTATCTAGGATGCAATGATTGCGGTATTTCTATTTTTATGCTGGTCTTTCTTTTTTTTGCTGCTGGTCTCCTCCTTTGTTGTTATTAAGAGCTATTCAATTTGATTCAGTCATAATGTTCGATAGTATTTATACCAGACAATTTAATAACGTCTTTGATATTAATTTTTTCATTTACAGCACACTAAACGAACTGGCTGGGTGCTGCGCGATGTTAACGATTGCGAATCGATTTCTGGTCATATGTACCGCATGAGCATGATGACATTCCTTCTTGACGGCAGCGAAGGTCTCAATCAGATTCGTTGCATGGAGTTGGCATTGGTGCATGATTTAGCTGAAAGCCTTGTCGGTGATCTCACACCATTTTGTGGCGTAGCAAAAGAAGACAAAAAAGCCATGGAATTCAAGGCAATGGAAGATATTTGCAAGCTTATCGAGCCACGTGGTAAACGCATCATGGAATTGTTTGAAGTATGTATTTTTAACGGGGGTACATAATAAGATCAAATCAATATTTTCATATATTTTCGTTATTAGGAATACGAAGGTGCTGAAAGTGCTGAGTCAAGATTCGTCAAAGATCTCGATCGGTTAGATATGGTAATGCAGGCGTTTGAATATGAAAAACGTGATAACTGTTTAATGAAGCATCAAGAATTTTTCGACTCTACTGAAGGAAAGTTCCAGCATCCATTTATTAAAAAGTTGGTGAAAGAGATTTGCGATCAGCGAAAAGCTCTTGCTGAAGCAAAGACCATTGCCAATGGCAATTTAAAGTTCAAGACTGTTACACCCAATTGTCCGCCTTGTTTAGAGAATAGACACGAGAGAAGCTGATGAGAAAGCCATAGCGTCCCCTTTGAAAATCACTCTCATCAGGCATATGCACCCACCGATTAACGGCGGACAAGAATTAATCCCTCGACTTTTTTTCATATTCTCTTTTAATAAACTGTTAATAATCCCAACACATACATAAGTCATTGATGAATAGGCGATTTATATATTGGATAAACAATGAATGACACTAAATACTTTTTTCTTTAATGATAAATTATTTCTTTCTAAACACAAGTACTAACAAAGATACCTTTGCGAGTATCTTTTACACTTTTGTGCGTATGCTGTTCTCTTAATGGTACCCTACCTCAAGTTAATTGCGGCTGTGTTGTTTTGTTTATTTATCATTGTCAGACATCGTCCGAGGTCATAAGGTGGGAATATACATAAGTACGGTATTCGATTTTCTAGCTAGTAGTGTTTTTTCTCTTTTATTTGTTGTAATTTAATTATACACTTAAATTTAGGCATTAAAGCTCTATACAAAAAGCTTTCAGTAAACAAAAACAAAGAAAAAAAATTGTTTGAAACACATCGTGCTTAAAACAAAATCTAAATCAATTGTAGCTAATTCTATTTATAAACAAATTGAAAATGACAAAATATAAACACATGAAGTAAATGTGTATTCAAGGATCGTGCGCGGACGTATATACATATGGATATGTATGTTATTGAATAGAACAATTTTATTTATTTTTATTTTAAATTCCATTTGAAACAACACAAACTCTATATAAAATAAAATTATCGAACAAACCTAATAGATGACATTGTTGAATTGTGTTTTGCTTTAGGAAGACCCATCTGGAATTTAAATACATGCTAATCATCGCATCGCATCTTTAAAGAAACCACAGTGTATCTGGTTTGTTATAATTCCGTCCGAACCGAAAATTCTCTTTCGGAAAGGAGAGCGCGAAAGCTCAATTGCAGCTAACAGAAAAACGTCTGAATCAAAATAAACCTCCGAAGACATGCCGTATGAAGATGTGGACGGTGTCTATCCAGTTTGTTTCTTTTAAAGACAATCTAGTAATGGAAAATATTGGTTCCATGGATAAACTGTCAACTGGTTTGTTGTTGGTTGATATTATTCCTTTACACTATATTTGATGAATCTGTAGTCAAAATTAACTGTAATAATATAAATGCATTGCTCATACATGGTAAAAGAAGGGAAACAATCGTGCACGTGCCTTTAAAATTCTTCTTTTGGCAATTCCTCCACAAATAGCATTTCTTAGAAAACTGGTATATTTAGTAACCATGTGCCGACCGAGGGAGAATATTTCTTTCCCGCTGTCTCCCCACAGTTCATGCAATAAAATAACAATCAAATTGCATGCAATGTCAACACGAATGGTTAAGCAAAACAAATCAATAAAATTACCCGAGACTGTAGACTAAATAGAAAATGAAAAACACAAAACAAAACAGAGTAAATTATATTAAAACCGGAAGTCCTTGAACTTGCCACTGCGCCATTAACCCCTTTGTCACCATAAACTGTCGCATACAACCTTCGTAACAGAAGTGTTGTTGATGGTGTAACATAAAGCGTTTTCGTGTTTTGGCAGCCTACCAACCTGTAATGACGTTTCTTCCTTACATTGTTATTTATGTCATACACACTCGTACTCGTATGTTTATTGATTACCTATTCTTTAAATAGAAGCAGCAAACAAAGTGCATTGGTCGTCTGAAGCTTTCGCTATGACCAAGCAGTTGTAGTTGGCATTTTTTGTGGTCACGAGTTTTTGCCTTCAATCTGTTTCACGGGAAAGATGCAGATCTTTTGAATGAATGCCAAGAAACGTATACGCATTTTTGAATAGCCCAAAGAATATATTAGCTTTTTTTGAAATGCTTTGCATGTGAGCGATTATGAATTGTTTCAATGTACACATTAAATCGTATTTCACAATTGTTTTGTAGTTCACATCACCGTACGTACGTATGAATGATATGCATGACTGGAACGTTGAATCGAAAATCATGAATGTCCAGAGCCTAATGAATTTGCTGTTACGCTCGATTGGAGAAGAGATTCTAATGAATATGTTTTAACCTCCATTTGGACTGCGCATAGTGCAGAATTGCTTTTGTTTCGTGTAAATAAAGGGTAATGCTAAGTACACATGCGAAGAAGTTGTATGTTATTAAAAGTGTGTAATCCAAATTGTGACTATATGATGCGTAATTAAACGCTCCTTTTCTTATTAGTGCTGTAGTGAGGCACTTCATGGATTTAATAAGTGATATCGATTTTTCTTAGAGCTTATATCATTGGGTGAGTATAGAAAGTTCTAAGGAACCCAAACAGCAACAGGTGGCAATTCGTATCAGAATTCTGATGTGTCTGTAAATATTTATTGTGTGGCTACCAAGTGGTGCATCAAGGGCAAAGATATTAATTGCTCTCAACTTGGAGAGATGCCAGCAACGATCCCTCGAATCCGCAGGTCAAGTTGACATACAGCCTCCTTGTGGCACCCTCTGGGTAGCCAACAGCAACCGCTTAGAGGTAATCCATACGCAGCGGCCTCTTGTAACTTCCTTACCATTGAAAAAATGGCTATTTGCCGCAGAGGCCCTAAAAGCCTGTAAGGTAGACATTAGTGCCATTCAAGAGGTGCGATGGGATGAGTCGAGCAAAAAAGGATAAAACTGCGACGCCTGGTTTGACGAGTGCTCGCAGGTGCATTCAGCGAAGCAAGCAGCTGGACAGATCAACGAGAGCGATTCGTTGATCGATAAGCTCCACGAAATTAAAAGAAGGAAAAGGCACCGGCTTTTACAAAAGGAAATGGAAAGACCATCATAAACGCGAGTTACGTCTCGCAACACATCGCAGCTTCGCCAATATGTGCTGACAATATTTCACATAATAGCACAATAGTTTCACCTATTATTTGTTTACGTCTTATGTCTTAGCGTCATCTCCAATTTTATTACAAATTAATTTTGTTATGACTTTAGTTTGTCTGCTCCTGTCCCTATATTGGGTTATTATTGTGTAATAGATGGAATGAGTAGTTGATCATGCACCACCGAAGAATTCGGGTGATTTTGTTCAATTGTTTCTATCGGTTTATTAATTTTTTTTAATAACAATATTTATATTCCCTTTCAATAATGTGGTTATTCTTTTTAATGTGGACATCGCCCCCAACTCGTAACTCACGCGATTGAGGAAATGGAGAGGTGTTATGGCAGAAATTATGTCCGAAAGTTCTACCATCGGGTAAAGTTTCCAATTGGTAGGTATAAGCTTCGGACAGGAACTCGTAATAAAGTAGCAGTCGATACTGAGAATCTGGAAATATCACTTCTGTAGACTGTCAAGCGGCGAGGAGGACGAAGCCTTTGAACCCATCGAAACGAAATTTCTGCGTTTAACCATGAACTTTACGGGCTGTACAATGACATGAGCTTAGCCAGGCGCCTACTCCTAAGATGACTAGGCCATGTGGAGCGCATGGATAACACTTCTCGGAACCAGTGGTACAACGCAACAGAGGACGCCCACGGATGGGGCATGTGAGGCTTGTTGGT
Organism: Eristalis intricaria; assembly: GCA_964034865.1. Classification (NCBI taxonomy): domain Eukaryota; kingdom Metazoa; phylum Arthropoda; class Insecta; order Diptera; family Syrphidae; genus Eristalis; species Eristalis intricaria. Next base: position 14,449,074 of record OZ035877.1, read on the forward strand.
TGAGACCCAGGGCCACCTCGGACTGTAGACCCATTAGAACAAGAAAAATTGATTGCCTTGTCTGAAAGTGGGTCAGATTTGAGAGATACTTCTTGGGCTCTCTTTATATTATTTTTTTGACTTGAAGGATGTACATCGTTGTCGAGCAGTGATGTGTTGATCACTTTCGTGTTTATCACCCTATAAGCATGAGTAATTACCACAACAACACGAAGAAATCTTATCCCAGCAGCTTGTGCCTGCGGCCTTATTCTTTCGGTTATCACCCAATTGAAAGTTGGGACAAATACTGAGTTGAAAACCGCGAACTTGGCTTTCACACCAAACTTGGCCTTCCTGATTACAGATCTCCCAAAACTAACCCAGCTTGACCAATCCTACAGGAAAAGTCAACATTACTCCTCCCACCATTCGTGAAGAAGATCCCGAGATACTTGAACTTCTTCAATAGGACCTCACTCACATGAAGTCGTTCTGGAAATTACCATAATCTCTAATTTCTCCACGTTAACCTTCATCCCAGCATCAACCGTTCGAATGCAGTTCAGTCTGGGAAAATGTGAGAATAACTAAGTCATCTGAAGAAAGAAGACAACTCTCCCAATGTGAAACATTCCTCGCCTCGGCTGCGCTGCTGTATTCTGTCCATATAAACAATGAAAATGAGAAGTGAAAAGACGCACCCTTGTCGAAGTCCAACGGCCACTGTGAAAGATGTTGATTTAGCATCGTTAACCCGAACATAGCTGCTGCAATTTTTGTATAGAGTTTGAAATGCGTTCAAAAGAGGACCATTAATCCCATACTCCTGCAGAACACACAATAGCTTACCTCAAGGAACTCGGTCATATGCCTTTTCCAAATCTACAAAACAGCTGTAAATAAAATGTAAAATCCATGTTTTACCTAAGGGTCTTAGCTCGTTTGGGCGCTCTTTAAATAGGTTGAAACAAAATAGTAGCTGTCAACAAGAATAACTATGTTCTATATAGGTTAGGTTAGGTTAGGTAGGGGGGCTGCAAGTGGATTCACCAGCCCACTTAGACCATGTTGGTCCATTGTGATACCGACAGGCAGACTACTACTAACGATTGACCACTCCAGTGATAGCGATGTTGATTTGATCCCAAAGGCAAATGGTGACTAGGCCAGAATTGAAAACCAGATAAAATTGTATTAACTTTGCTTACACTAGAATTCTAACCGGGACACCACTAACCAAGGGCAGGCATTTAACACACTGTGCCATCCAGTCGTGTTTTGTTCTATATAGGCTTTGTGTTCTTGGTGTCGTTGGTTATAACAACCTCCCGTATGCATCCGCTGTAGTGCAAAATATTCTTAGGTAGTGTGTATTTTTTGTTTACCCATTGAGAGCCTACGATTTATCTGAATCAGATAAGACGAGGTCAGGTATGCGTCTTCTAAGTTATCGTATAACTCATATTATGCCAGTTATTTGCTCAAGATTAATGAGCTAAGTGTTTTTCTTACACCAATAATGAAATTGTGTTACGTTTCGTTGTAATCGATTAAAAGAACTAATGTTTGGGTAAGGTAGGTATGTAGACAAGAGTGGTGGTTCGGTGAACACCTAATTAGTTACCTCTTACCTTATTTATGAGGCGTATTTTGAGATATCTCTTAGAAGGGCATTATTTCAGTAATAAGAAAAAATCTTTAAGTGGGTTGAAGAAGTTCTACTAAACGCTCGTTGTCTGGGTCTAGCAAGAACAGGCGCGAAAGAATTGTGTATGTAGGATGGATTAGAATGTGAAAGTTAGTTGGTTGAGACTAATTCTAGGGACCATATAGTCCGTTAAGGATGATACAAGATCTCTTGGTATAAGATCAAGGATTGTGCCATGACTATATTTTTTGATGCCCAGCATCTAGACTCTCTGAGCCTGATGACTCTGTGTACGTGTTTTTAATGTGTGGGTACAGAGGTAGAAGGTGTAGCTTTACCGCCAGAACACCTGACTGAGTATACCGTTGAGCGCTAGTGTTGCCTATGGGTGCTGTTCTCTGTACGTTGCTTAGTATTTCTCGCCACCGTACTAGTGATCCGTATGTTTAAATCGGGCGAATCAACGCCGTATACGTCCTTTGGTTAGAGGCCTTATTTTTACCGAAGATTCTACGGAAGACGTAAAAAGTTATTCACGGCTTCTTAACTCGCTGGTCCAAACTCCACATGCCATATGCAGTTTCTCTTCTGAATGGGTAGCACAACAACCCGTCCTTAAAACAGCCACTAAGCCATACACCCTTAAGTTAAAGAGGGTTATTTATAAACGAGTAAGCATATCCTCCGAAGTTTTAAACTCTCACAACTCTGACCAGCTCAGATTATGCGTTAGTTATTCCAGACCTTGTTGGGCAACGGGTCAGAGTGATGTCATTGTTGGATCCTGGAGTCCCATGACTTGCAACACTTAACAAATATGTGCTTAATTACTAACCAAATGAACAAATCAAAAATGAGATAAGGAAGAACCCAGGTCAGAACATCTCCAGCCATCCTCTCCTTTTGACGCAGGAATATACGTGGTCGAGAAGATCCTAGAGATACCAAACAAACTTCCGCCCAGCCTTACAACAAAAGTCCGCGTCAACGTTTCGTAACAATTTATTAATGTATACAATTAATGAAATGCAAGATCAAGGTAACTGCTACTAATTTCTGATTATAGCGCAATGACTTGTCCTCGTTGCTTAGCAGGATATCTGAAAGAAAGAACTGTTGGTCGCTCATTCTGGCGGAGGAAGCTAATACTCACTCACCTTCAATTAGAACAAGTTCGTTTTCAACTAAACTCGTTCGTTGAAGTTGGGATGAATCCTTTTTCGATTTACCTGCAAATATTTTCGATGTCAAATGTTATATCTGTACTTTGCCGTCGAATGCTTACGGTGTATATTGATCGACTTTTCGGACTCTCCCAGGAGGTTTTTCGCAACGCACTTGTACTCTCCAAAGTCTTTTGGCTTGATTGGGCGCACTGTTAGGCGCATTACAATTTTGAATACATTATCCAGAGTGAGCGACTCGTACGTTCCGCCTTGAATAAACTCCTTGTCCTTTATCCAGAAGTTGATTGATGTCGGATGGGATTCTGATACACATTCCAATATCACCTTCTGTCCGATTCCGGCATAAATTGTATCGTAGCGGGACAATAAAGTTGGTGCAACTAGAAAACAATTTCATCAAATTGAGGGATTTAGGTGAAGTATAAATAACTTACAGTTTACGACAAGTGAAATCCTTTTGCTAACAGTTGGAGGGACACCGTTGGAAGCGATACACAAGTATGCGCCCATGTTATACTTGTTGACGTTGTATAGAGTAAGGTTTGAGCCTTCAACGCTGTAGATATCACTGACTCCAGTGGACATCAGAGGGGCGTCTTTTTCTCGTCGCCATGTTATGATAGGCGTTGGGAGACCCGATGCTGTGCATGTGAGGCTCACATTGTGACCTTCTTGAACGGCGGTGTCATGACTTGTTTCGTAGTCAATGATATCGGGTGGTACAACTACGTCCAAATATCCCACTTGGCTCTTCATGGGATCTGTGTTTATTTGGCACATGTACCATCCACGATCAGACTCGCGAACCTCACGGATGCGTAACTGCCATATCCTGTGCTCTGTATGACTTATACCAATCCGATGATTTTTTGTGATTACATGGTTTTGAATGCTGAGAATTGTTTGGGTGTCAACACGAAGCCACGCCACCTAAGAGAGTATGAGGGACGTAATGTCAGTTTAACAAATTTTACAAATGTGATGCTACAGTGGACTCCCCGTAAGTCGAATTGTCACTGGATACCATAATTTGCTCGAGTTAGAGAGAGTTTGACTAAGAGAGAGGTTTTTGTATGGAAAATTGAGGAAAATGTATGTAAAATACGGCGAGGAAGTTCGAGTTAGAGAGAGTTTCGACTTAGGGAGAGTCCACTGCATATAGGAAAAGAAAAACTGGAGAGTCAGTGTAAGTCTATGATGTGATGGAAACAATAACAGGAAAGATTTGCTGGCTTTTGCCCTTCCAACTTCCCACTTCATAGTTTTGTGGAGCACTTAAAAAAGCGGAGTGATTTCGCCACTGCTACTGCTACTAGTCATCAGCCAAGACTTGGAAGATATCAAACACTTGCAAATACTATAAAACAATCACCTACGTTGATGACTAAGTGATAATAGCTAGCGACAAATCCATGCAAAACCCATGCCTATCGCTACCCTTAAATATCTTCTTAAGCTAGAAACGCTTGATCAAATGAAACGTAGATGGTCAACTGGCACAGAATGCCTCGTTACCAAACAACTCTGGCCTACGATCGACCTTAACCGAACACTAAGTCAGATTAGTTTGACAAGGCCGAAACTCAGAACTCGCATCGGCATTATAACAGGGCATTGCACCATAGGAACTCACGCCTCCAGACTTGGCCTCCCATACAATGACTTCCGCAGTAGCTGCAGAGACGAGGATGAGGAACCGTTGTACACTTGCTATGCAACTGCAGTGCTCACGCATCCCGCAGATTTAGATTTCTGCGAGCATACTTTTTTGATAGCCTGGCTGAACTAAGCAGCCATCTTCTTCGCTTTATTAAAAGCACTAACTGGTTTGCGGAATAGGTACTCATTTATCTGGGTGGTAGCACCATGGCCCTATATTGGCCCAAGTGTGGCTGCTGTCCTTCTAAAGCAGTCAGCCACTTCTACCTAACCTAACCTAAAAAACCCATTTCGTTCTATTGTCCAAGAAGAACCGTTCCTCACTTTAATCGATAGTACGAAGTGCCTTGAAGTTGTATAATCCTGGATAAATTAAATTTAAAAGTCAATGGCAAATGAAAACCAACCCCAGGACATTCTTGTGCGTGTACACGGTGACATTGATAGATGTCGCGGATACAAGTTGAACCATCCAATAGCTGACTTGGAGTCGGTGACTTCTTCAATAAGATTCCTTATAGTTTATTTATTCGTAATAATTCCAGTTTCCTAAAAAAGGTGAAATCATGACTTATTAATTTTAATTATAAAAGTTGTTCTTAATTTCCTGAGTATTGTTGTCTAGCTAATTTTTATTCCTTTATGTTCAATTGCCCCCACTCATTTAATTGAATTTGCTAAGTTATATCTACTGTTTTGCTGCTTTCGCAGCTAGCTCCCTCTGAGCTATAGATAGCAGTTAACGCTTCTTAATAATTGTTAACTAATTTAATTTTATCTTCTGTATTGTTCATTATGTAAAACTCTGTTACATTAAGAAGCAAATAAATAAATAAATAATTAAATAGTCAGACGTTCGTTGCTAAGAGCACCTTAAGATCTCCTGTACCTCTGGCCATGCAAGTATTACTGCAAGATCACATCCTCCCCGTGTCTCAAAAAACCATATTACCTAGCCTCATGTCTCCCGGAACATATTTTTCGTTTTTAGTAAAAACATCAAAAATTAGTACAACTTCAATTGATTTTGTGTTTTTAAAAAGTTCTTTATACAATATAACGTAAAATAAAAAATAGACTAATGGCTACTTGGATCCACAAGAATCAAACACTCACCAAATTCGATGATGCTGTAAAAAAAAATTAAATTTGGAACCATGGGTTTAACTAAGGACAAAAGCATCAAACACGAAAAATACCTGATTTGATTATCCTTAAAGGTCTCTTTGAATACCTGTGAATGATTGTGTTACCCACAGCCATACACTTTTCCAACAAGAGAATCGATATGGTTGTCCCACGGCAGGGAGCAGTTAAAGATTACTCCGAGCTTTTTCGCACTATCTACATCTTCAATAGATGCATTGTTCAAACTTATCGCAGGAAAACATCCAATTTATTCCTTGAAATCACTAAACATTTGGATTTTTGGGTTTAAATAACCTACATTTGACTTTGACCAACGTTAAATTTTTTCCCAACAATTTATTTATCCTTGATACAGCATGCTCAATAAGACCGGAAGGGCATGTTTATGCACAGTTTAACACATCTGCGCACATTCGGAAAGAAGAATTTCTGGTTAAGATCGTTAACATAAATACAGAATAAAAGGCGCCTTATTATACATCCTTGGGACACTCTAGAGGTATTAGGTAGAAAGTTTGACACTTTATCACCAACTGGAATTGCTTGCCTACCGTTTATTAAATAGAAATAAATAAGTTTCGTTGCAGTAGGAGTCAAACTAAATTGTTGCATAAGATTTCTACATAATTGTTGTTGTTAAGACAGCGTGCCCAGGACCGTCAGGAAAGGAAAGCAGCTATCGCTCAGGCTCGGACCCTGCATGGGTCGTCAGCCTGATAAGGAAGTAAGTAAGTAAGTCAGTCGGCCATAAAGGCTCTGGATACACTATCAATTAAATCGAAGATGGTAAAACTTTGCGTCTATCTATTATGCAACCTAACCCTATGCTGGGTGCCTGGGCATTGTGGTTTTCCAGGCAACGATAGGGCCGACGAGTTAGCAAGAAGAGGCGTGGGACTGCAAATAATCAGGACACCCCATATCCCTCACTCCAAGTAATAAACTCCTTGCCTTCGACTCCGCTAAGCGGAGATGGAAGGAATTGGATGCAGGAAGGACTTCGAGGCTTATTTGGCCGTCACTAAATCCAAACAAAACAAATACACTCATAAAACTAAACAGGCACGTAATAAGGAACGTAGTGGGCATTATCACCGCCCACTACCTTCTCGGTATCCATGCCAGAATAATGGAAGCCCCCACAACGACTTCTGCAGATGCTGTAGAGACGAGGAGGAGAAAGAAAATACGCTTCACCTCCTCGGCACTTGTCCAGACCTTGCAAAAACTAGAAAATATATTCTAGGCAACTATTTTTCAGCAACCTAGAGGAAATGTCACATTTGAAGATACAAGACATAGCTAAGTTTATCAGGAAAACTAATTGGCTGTAAATCAGCACAGGAGTGGACCACTAGAATACCAATAGGCAGTCTCTAGGTTTATTTAAGATGGCTAGGCCCTGTAGAGCGTTTGGACAACTCAGCTTCGGCCCGATGAGTCTTCGATTCCGAACCTGTGGGACAGCTAGCCAGAGACCGAGCTAGTTGGAGATGCTTGTTGGTTGAGGACTATAAGAAGAAGGAGGTGAACACTTAAGAGAGCAAAGTATCAAAAGGGGGTCCAATATATCTAATGGTTGAGACGCAATATACCCCCAACAAGGCGGCGAAATGAAGTCGTTAGGCTGGGTCAAGGTGTTACAGTTTTAGAAGCTTTGGAAAAAAAACAATGCTTGCGGTATGAAAAGACAATTTTGACATTTAGAGATCTGATTCATCGACTAAATTTAAGATTCCAGCAACAAACAAGGATGTCCTTTCTCCGCCTACTTATGACTGGACCTAGTCATCGTCACAGAGTGTGGGGCTCATTGGCATCTTCATCTGGAGATGCCTACATGGTGGAAGCGCCAATTTGCGACAGTAGTGTGCTTAATCTAATGGTGCACTGTGCCAGACCTTCTGGATTGGTCTCTCTTACAAAGACTGCTCTTGCAGAGGCGCGGACCCCGAGATAACCATTTTGTACGTCTTAGAATAAGAAGGCACTTGGAGGATGCATGTTCGACAGATTCAGTGAGTTAAGTAGTTCCAGGTTCAGTCATATTGATACCACAACCTGGAGCTGTCTGGATTATGGTCACTTGACTCTATTAATACACGTTAGTAAACATCACCAAACGTGCGCAGAAGTTAAAGGCAGGTCTAATAGGGCGGATTAGGATTATTCTGCCCTGTGCGATGGGTCTTTAAAAGCTGAGCCGCGAGCCTCAATGGACTGCAGGACCTCCTTAGCCCGACGGCCCTATGCCGCCAGTCACTTGTTCCAACTCAACATCAAATCTCAATCCTCTCAAAAGCCTTGGAGAAGTTAAGCAGAACCAACAATGTTGCATCATCCCTATCTAAAGCCTGTCTTATGTCATCAATATTATTTAATAAAGCTATTATACAGAGCATGGATCACATAAGTAGTACTCTGACCCATTTGGGATTGGCTTTAGACAGATAGAACATATTAAAATTGAAGAAATACCAGATCGTTCTTAGACCAAGGGCAACAACCACTTCTGGACACAACTCTGACATGGGAAAGTCTAAGATCTAAACGGTGTCATAAAATCTTAACACATTTGCTTAATATTGGTATACGACTATTCTTAGGCTTTTCGACGAATAATATTCTTACCTTGTAAGCCACCAAGTCATGTACTAGACACGTAAGAACAGCATCCCTTCCAACTGGAACAGTCACATTTGCAATCGGCGCACTAAATTTCGGATCAGCTGAAAGTGAACAAATTAAAATTAAGATCTATGTACGAGTACAATTCAATTCAAAAAGACAAAAAATTTAAACAAATTGAAAGACATTAGGCACAAAACATTTGTCCCATTACCACGTTAAATTATCCGAAGAAAGCCAAAACAACCGACACAACCCCTCAAAACCAACACAATCGTCCCCGCCTATCAATTCACAAACTTTTTGTCTCATTATTCGCGTGTGCGAACGTGTGCCATGTATCCACTGGGAATTCCATCCAACAAATGCTACCGCGTGACATTCAATCCAAGGGTTCTTGTTTTATGTGGCGTAAAGTTTGCTGGCGCGTCATCTAATTTGCCGTCTACAACGGACCCAATTAGTAAATCATTACAACACCATTGTATTGCTGATCACCATAAACCTTCTCAAAGCGGTGTTATGAGACCAAAGCATGCAGCCTTGTGTCCTGACAGGAGCTCTTGTACCCTCGGTCATCGATAAAAGGTGTAAAACACGCCAAGATGTAGGCAATAACAACAAAAATTCGCTTCCTGGAAATCATCGCGTAAACAAGTAAGCAAACATACATATGAACATTGAATTCAAACTCAGTCCGTTGCTGAAAAAAGAAATGCAATTTCATCCCAGACAAGGTTCGCGGAACCACCTCTCAGAATTCCCCCCATTCTGTAACGGATAATAAAATATATTTTCCAGACGTTGCGTGTTTTTAGTCAATTTGAAGGAACGAGAAAATCGACGGCGTTTCACTGCCCCCTCCATTACGTTTGGTCTTCACATGCCAATGTCAGGCTGTGAAGTGAGTGCCGCTACAATCCAAATTCTGCCGGAAATCATATTAATTTTTAGGAAGAGCCAGGGCTTCCTTCAGTTTAGTCTGTCGGGTGTCTGCTCTTTGCATTTCCATAACTAAATTGGCGGGACACTTGGAAACAATGCAATTTTTTTTGTCGGCACAGCTTTTGTTCTTTTTACAATTCTTCCGCCCCTGGCGCCACTTGCAGCCACGGGAGGTTTTATCCCTTATGCGGTCTTTTAGGGAACCAAGCTACTGAGGGGCTAAGCGGGACCTAATGTCAGACTATTATTTGGGATCAGGTAATTTATTTATTGCATGATGAAGGTATATTGAAATTTTTTAGTTTTAGACGTCTATGTAGGCGGATTTGAAATGGCAAGCGTTGTATCTTCATTGCGGGGTAAGTGGTTGAAGGAATAACTTCCTTTTTGCACATAACAATTTACTAAAGTACATATTGGATGAATTTTGGAATGATTAATGGCTGTTTTGAAGTGTGTGCATGCACCGAAAAGGAGAAAATTCGCTTTGCTTTATAATTTGCTTGCAAGCAATGTATGTTGGAGTAGATGTAAGTTTTCCAGCCGACCAGAATTTTACGTGTAGACAATCCTATTAAATTTCTTAAAGCATTCACAAGTAAACCTGTATTGTTGTCATTAGCTGATATGTGTACCGAGTTTGTAATGGCTAGATGAGAAGCATTGGATCATGTGCAGATGGTCACAAATCATGAAATGGTCATGTCTATTAATGTTTACATGGTATTCGCATAGTGTTACCAGCAGTGTAAATTTAATGTAATTTATTGAAAAATTTATTATCTTTGATTCCTGACTAAGACAATTCCTTTTTTCTAAATGCATCCAATGGATTTACGTTGGTTCGATAACTGAATCCATTCCTACGCACAAGATGCTTTTCCAACAGGCTTAAACACAAATATGTAGTTCACGAGCCCCATCTTAGTTGAAATCTGGAGGTTTTCCGGAATGATTAGCCAAGGTTGAAACCTTGACACACTCGATTTATCTCATATACAATAGTCAGATTGCACTTCACTTCAATAATGTTCATTCATTGAAGGCGGGATATTTTGAAATGAGGTAGAGCTCAGAACTTTGAGGTTTTTATTTATTCTATATCTCTTCAGGCCACAATGCATTCTTCGCCTATTTGACTAGACAGCTACAGTCCGGGGTGAATCTGAGTCTCCAGCAACAAGCCTCCACAGCAAGCGCGATCTTTAGCTAGCTATCTTCAGTTTGCAAGCCAAGTTGGTGGAGGTTATTCTAAACTTGGCTACGCCAACTTAAAACACGAGTGCCTGTTGAGTTGTCCCAGAAGTTCGGAGTCGAAGCCTCTTCCAGGAGCTGAGTTGTCTATACGAACGGCATACACATGGCCCATTCATTTTAGGGGTTGGATCCGTTGACGCTTCTCTCGACTCATTTTGTTGTAGAGTCCGTACAATTCTTGGTTGAAGCTGCTCCTCTACAAAGCAAACCAGACCAGACCAGAAGATCGGACGCAGAGCTTTCTCTCGAAGAGATCAATGTCAACTTCATCCAATTTTTGACGAACGTACAGCAGGACAGGGATGATCAATGTCTTATATAAAATCCTTTGAGAGATGACTCTATTACTCAATTACCTTAAAAACAGCGGCTGGTAAGAGTAACTCTGCGTTTGATCTCAGTACTGACGTTTTTCGTTCTGTTTACTGCGGATCCCAGGTAGACGCAGTCCTTGACTACCTCGAAGTTATAGATGCCCATTGGGACGCTCTGTCCAAGACGTCGATTTAGTGTGTCTTTTCTTGATGCCAGCATATACTTCGTTTGCCCTCATTTACCGATAGACCCATTTTAGCCGCTTCCTTCTTAATGCCAGCAAACGCCTCATTTCGGCTCGCTGTGTTCTGCCAATCATGGCAATTTCATCCGCGTGTGCCAACAATTGTACGGACTCCTGGAAGGTGAAGGCTTGTGGATCTTGCACGTTCTTTTCCAGGATGATGTTAAAGAAAACACATGACAGCGCGTCGCCTTGTGTAAATCCTTTTTTCACATTGACGGTCTCGGTGAGTTCGTTTCTGACCTTGATGGACCAGCGAGATAGGACTGTCAAAATGATATATTATGCTTAAGGGGAGCGTAAGGTCAGTTTTATATTGTCTTGTTTCAAATTGCTCTCCAAAATGTTAAGATAGGTAGACTGATTCATTATAGATAAATACATTACAGACTGCAGTCTACGGTTGGGTTGCATAACCAGTACCACCACCATTCCCGAACCACCGTGTTTTTTTATAAGGAGCTAGTTTCTTTGGTTGTATTGAGTTACATATTAGTTACATACTAAAATAGAAGCATCCATCAATCGGAGGTGACATGACTCCAGGATGTAGACGGACCAAACGCAAGCTTCCTAACGTCTGTAAGGAATCCGCGGCATTTTGGTAATCTCTTGACAGAAAAGACTGCAGACGACTTATAGGCGTACTAAGCATCTAACTGTGTTCGGCCTTAGCGACGAAACCGTCTTCGACGCCTGTGGAGAAGACGACGACACTGCAGAGCACTTCCTCTGACACTGTCCCGCTTTTGCTCGGATCAGGTGGCAGGTTTACGGTGCAGATGAAGTGAGAGCTGATGACGCAGGGTCCCCATCACAGAAGCGCTTGATAGTCTTCCTTTGGAAGACCAAGAAATTACAGCACATGTAGGTTTTTACCTGGCAGTACAATGAACCAGTTTTTGATAGTAGTGTTAAAAACCTCCGACAAAAAAAAGCTCTAGTACATTCTTTTGTAACTGACCGGCTCAAAATCTAAGTAAAATCATTCGATACGTATAGTTATCATCAAGGAAACCTCTCACACTCGTTGCACGTATTTTTCCATATCCTCAGAGATTCTATCTCAAACCCTGATGTACTTAAACAAGTATATACAGAGCTAATAAAGTACCAAACTCACGTAAACAGATTCTTAAGGGAAGCTAATTACTCAGTCGAATAGTTGTCCATATTTGCAATAAAATTAATCACGAAAGAGCAATGCAATATTTCAAAAAATCATAAAACATAAAACCTACGGCCTATGACCAACATTATTGCTGCTTAGAAGGTCTATTCCCACTTTAATTCAATTAGCACTGAAATATTTTTTTAATTAAATTCTGCGTGAAGGAGAATTTTCACAAAGACGTCCTTGCGGGTGTGATCATGCAACCGAGACACTTTATGGTGCTAAACAAAACCTCTTACCCCGTAGTTATCTGAGGACTCATCTTTAAGTGTGCGGCATGAAATGGGGTAACGGTCAGATGCCTAATCCAAAGAATTATTTTTTATCATTCCCTCATATTTGGCGATTTTTTTCGTAATTCTTAGTAAGCAGAATTCCACGCGATGTTGTTCATAATAAGCATCTGGTGAGTGTTTATCGCTGATATTGACCCAATGCAATAAAATAGGATTAGGTAAATCTTGAGTCCGTTTAAAAAAAATGATTTGGGGATGATGGTGTATAATTTGTTGGATAATTACTTGCTAACGAATTTAGAAAAAATATTCAAGAACAAGATGCAAATTAACATACTTAGGTTTAAAAGATTAATTTTGAGTGTGATGCATTCACATAATCGGTGAGTTGGCAATCATAAGTATTGTAACTGTGTGCATCAATATTCTCTCATGAATGAAGGGGAAATACCCCAGGGTACACTCCGAATTCAAAAATAAAGAGGAAAAGCAAGTAGAATGTCTGCCTTCTGATAAGAGTAGTTTCGCGGGGAGCTCGTCCCTTGCGCATTTACCAATAATGTACCGTTTCTTTTCGCACTGGTCGCGAAAAGAAAAAAATAAAGGAGGAGGCAATGATGAGTTACTTTGCTTGACCAAAACTATGTAGTATGTATATGTCTTCGCCAACTACTTATAATCTCGCTTTAAGCAAAAGTTGTTTACTCTAGTGACTAAAGAAACAGTTGAAAAAAGGTCTGGAACAACCGGAAACGTCTGGTTCGAAAAAAAAGTTGTGATTCAAAAACGATAAAATCCTGATGGGTTCTTCGAATGTGAAGAAACACGAGAAAATTGTAGCACTGGTACTTTATTTAAGAAAGAATTCTGTCGTTACGCAATAAAAAGTCACTTTAAGCTAAAATTCAAATAAATGATGAAGGGTTCAAAAAGATTAACTGAATATGATGAAACAGCTAGTTAAAAGCTCGGTTTAATAGCTCGGACTTGATTTAAAAAATTGTGGGAAACAGATTCAAGCCTGAAAAAACGGCGGTTTTACTATTTATTAAATATAACGCATACATTTTGAAATTATGTTACTAAACACTTGATTTCTATTAAATTAGTAGAATCTTTTCATATTCTAGATAGCCTTGAACCTGCGGATCGGCATCCGCAACATCCCTACACTGAAGTTAGTATCTACCTATAGAAGGTAAGTTTCCTTAACTAGTGTAGTGCCGGACATTCACACAAAATGTGCTCGGAAGTCTCATCCTCTTCGAGGCAAAGCCAACCAACCCTGACATGACACAGGTTTGTGCAATCTTATACTCTATCTATTGAGCTGGAATATTTCCTTATATGAAGGCATGACTAATCGTTTTGATTACCTTAGACCATGTCACTGAATTTTTAAAATGAATTCAAGTGAAAAGTCTGTGCGGTCTCTGAGACCGGTAGTAGGTGATTGAGGGTTAAATAATTTAAATATGTTATATTACGTAAGATTGGTTGACTGTAGAAAAAACAGTTACGGTATACGGTATAATACCAGCCCCAAACAGCAAATGCCCGCAACTACAGAAATCTTATTTTAGGAGGAACCATTATAAAGACTTATGTTGTGTACCATAATTACTGGTCTGTTCACCGTGAACTGGAATCGTGTTGAGCTTAAGAGTATGGTAGTACATAGCAAGTCGCAGGAGCAGCCAAAATCCCCCGTGAAAGAGTGATGGAATTGGTATGAGCTCGGCTAGTCCATCGCCACACGAGGTGAATATTAAAATCCGATCACCACGAGACATGTGGCTGCAAGGAATAGTCTATGTATTTAATTTGACCAACTTGAACGACGTAATGAAATTCTGGTTGAAAAACAAAAAAAAAACAAAATATAGAAAGGAAAAGAACGAATTTTAATCGAAGGATTCAAACCAATAAAATTGTTGGTCACTTTGATGTTTACACTTTATTGTTCGTGGAAAAATAAACTATTACAAAATTTGAATTTATTTAATTACACTACTATTAGTTGCGTAAATCGAATTTTTACTGTAAATAATAAAAAATGTAACAATAACATAATACTATTGAAATGTAAAACTTTCGTCACGGTTCGTCTTACCATGGAAAGCTAATTTCTGGTTGGCAAAAGGAAAAATGCTGTACTTTGAGGCAAAGTTTTTGTCCGACAATAAAACGAGTTTCGACAAATTTTGTCCACACAAAATCGGATGTCACCACGCAATTTCAAAATTTAATCATATCCTACAAACGAATAAGAAGAGGAACAGAAAAAGCTTCCAAGCTGTTGTCGCTTAAAAGACTAAATAATAATGCTCAAAATAATTTTTTTCTAGAAATTTCTTTAAAATTAGTGCAGGTCAAGTCAGAAAACAACAATTTTGCAAGTTACACAAAATATTTAACTTGCGTCACTTTTTGATAGGACACTGTGTCCATAAATATTCACAAAGAAGATGTACATCAGATTTACAGCAAACACAAGATCTAGTAGATCGTAGTCAGCAAACTATCTGGAACTTTTAATAAAGCGAAGCACTTGACTTACTTAGCTCTGCCAAGTTGTTGAAATATGTGGTGTCATTTTGTCATAAAACTACGCGTTAATTTATTTCGTGTAAGAAACACGCTTATAAGAAAAACACGGTTTATCTGCGACAGAATGTTTTAAATTTCACACAAAGATTGACGTCTAAAAAGAAAATGAACAATACAATAACGATGAAAACTGTTTGTCTTCTGATCTCAAAGGTGAAGAAAACAATATCTGCTTTGGACTGATTGAAGAAGATCTTCTTAATCAAATCGTTAATAAGGAAGCTGATAATGATATTGAATTTTTTGATCAAACTTCTCCTTTTCCAAAGCCACTACGGAAAGAAGCCGTAATTTTGTATTATTTGTGTATTACTTTGCGGCAGTACTAAGACATGTCCATAGGTGAATGAAATTAGAATATGAATGAAAGAAGATATCCTCTTCAAGAAACAAACTGAAGTGATTATTCAGAAAAAAATTGAGGATTGATTTTCTCTCATGTGATTTTTACTACGTTTAAAAAAGGATTTTTTATTTTATTGTTAAGTTCTATAGTTTATATGCAAAGAATTGTATGTTTTTTTGTTTAAATTGAAGAAAAAACTTCCCTTAAATTATGTTTTCTTAACAAGAGACAACGTGGAAAGTTTCTTGAACCTTATCGGTAAGAATAAAACTATCCATTTGGTTGTTATTTAAATGTTGTTTAGCTCTTATTGTTTAGCTTTTTAGTTAGTTGTACATTAAGTACAGATTAGATTTATTTTTATTGTACAGTATATTTTGCTTAACAATTGTTCAGGATAAAACACACCCTTATCACAGGCGAGTACGTCAGCAAGAGAGCGAGCGTCTTCCGTACTCACTCAAACGAAGCCTGAACGAAACGAGCTATTAAGTTAAAGTTCATGATATAAGCGTACAGGCGTGGGCTGGTTGCTAAGCAGCATTTCAAATAATAAGCTGCTCTCCAACTTTATCTTCGAAGAAGTTGAAGCTGGAAGGCGAGCTTATTCAAAAAGCAGCCACGCTCACTGACAAGCTTGCTGTTACTCAACTTGGGAAATTGTGGAGGCACATTTTAATTTATAACAAATCAGTCATTTAAGGCAGTTAAGTAATGAATTGATGCACATGTATCTAGCATTGATCAGAATAATGAACACTGAACGTGCCTCGATATACGAAAACTAGCCATAGCAAACCAAAATGATTCACTCTGGTAATAAGACGGGTAAACAATATACTTAAAAATATGCAGATCAATATTCAGGCGGTACTTCGAATCTGGAAGTAAGGTATTGCAGAGGCTATGCACAGGGATGCGTATCGCAAGTGTATAGTAAGTGCTCTATATTCACAAAAAATGACACGTGGAAAGAAATTTGCAATGCCGGTCAATGACTAGTTTATAGCAGTCACTTCAGATATTGTGAGGAATGAACTGTGTGCAGTGGGACATTAGAATAATATACATTCACGAATCCAGGCAAAACACATTTTCTTATTTTTACAAAATAGTAAGTCGTGAATTCCAATCCTGAATAAATTATAAATCAACGATGAAGACGACCAAGTGAGTTCAGTATTTAGGTCCTAAGCTATACAGAATGTTCACGTCTGTGAGAAGATTTGAAATGCGACAAACATGTCATATCCATTTATTACGGTGTCGCAAAATTACTCGCTCGGCGACACAACAATTCAAAAATCTACACCGTTAATACATCACTAGGTCAAAATTGTGTGTTACAAGTTATGTTGGAGAGAATCCATGCCTTAGTATGGTACTGTCGTGGTTAAGACTGTTTTTTAAGACCTCAATATTTCACAGTCACATCCCTATATCACGGACACAATTTCGCACCGGCTTTCATTAAATTCGAACAAAATCATATTCGTTTTG
This sequence comes from Eristalis intricaria, assembly GCA_964034865.1. Classification (NCBI taxonomy): domain Eukaryota; kingdom Metazoa; phylum Arthropoda; class Insecta; order Diptera; family Syrphidae; genus Eristalis; species Eristalis intricaria. The sequence goes on from OZ035877.1 coordinate 14,465,954, forward strand.
ATTTTTTAGAATCGAAGATGTGTCGATCAATCATTCATTATACACCACAAACACTAAAAGGAAACAAAAGTGTATAGGCTACTTAATAAGAAATTTTTTCTAGGACTGTAAGTTGTGCTAGCTAAAAGAGGGTATTTGTGAAAAGAATGTTACGAATTGCAATTATTTATTTGGACACAGCGAGTTATTATATGGATTTTAAAATTGTTCTTCTATATTTTATGAACAGATTAAGAGAACATTTTAAGGTGACGGTTGTTTATTAAATATTACTTCTTATCTCATTATATCCACGTATGTATGTATGACATTTACCATATACAATACAATCCACATAAAAATTGTATTTATAATAATTTTACGAAATTAAAAAAAAAAACTTAACACTTAGTACCCGTTGAACCGTGTATTAGAAAGTGTATCAACTAAAAACTCGGTAAAGCTTATATGTTATAACTGTTTTTTTTATCTTAATGATTTGTATTCTTACAATTATTTAATTCCGATGTACTTGAGAGGGATCGTTGAACAGACACCAAAAGACTAAAAACTAAAATCCGAGTATCCATCGCGAGTTCATTCCACACACGTGACCTTAAATTGAACTGAACTCAGTCCGATATTTGTTTTGAACTATTCAAATACGATTCTTAACAACAACTGACTGCGAATAAATGAATATTCCCATCGGTTACCCTCTCAACTGAACTGGGATACGAATTCAAATCCGAGTATTTTCTGGCATTCATACACTGCGCATGCTGTTCAAATCGTGAATTCCGTTCATAATAATCGTGGAATCCCTTTTTTTTTGGTGATTCTCATTTGAAGGAGGTGATGATGGTTGTTATTACCTCCCCCGCGTACCGAACTTCATGTGATAGAGAAGCGCATACATACAGGGACTTCTTCGACGCTAAGTCCACGAAAGAAACGCAGAAAGTGTTCCCGTGGGTATTTATGATTTGAATTGAAAGTAAATTTAGCATTTTTGCTGATGAGAGTGTTTGGTGCAAACTTCTTAACGAATGTGCTAATTAGAAACCAAAACTGTGCTTTTGGCATGTGTGTAATCAGAGCATGCTTGCATTGTTTCTGAAATCGCTTACCATTCCGAATTTACGCACATGAAATATGCTGATTTGCTTCTTTATAAGAACTCACCTTAAATGACTGAAGTATCGGTAATTAAATAGAGGAGGGCTTATATTTGTACTCTTTTGAGATTAGGTTTAGATATGTTCCCTCGGTTTATCAAATAAAGAAATGGAAGACTTTTTCATGTGCATATGAAGGTCAAATGAGAATGTCAGCTCACAAAACATAAATTTCCTTTTTGGAAGATTTAGACATTTTTATGCATAGAAATTTTATGTGAATTATCGCAACCGTCATTCACTGAATTTCGATGCTATTTAAAATAAGACAATTGACGAGTTTGTACATACAGAACGGGTTCTTCGGGTCAGTATTCCAGTCACAAAATAAGCAAGCAAGCATGGGTGCTGATTGATCCTCGTTGAATAGTAGGGAAACCCACTGTTCAAACGATCCTTAGAAATACGTCGGTCGGTAACCTTGGGTCAGTTTTGACACAGCTCGGGAGATCTGTAATCAGGAATGCCGAGTTTGCTGTGAAAGCCAAGTTAGCGGTTTTCAACTCAGTATTTTTTCCAACTCTCTCTCGACTATGATCATGAAAATTTGGTAATGACCGAAAGAAGAAGATCGTGAATACAATCTGCAGACATGAGATTTCTTCGTTTTTTTGTGGGAATTACTCGCCGTGATAGGGAGAGAAACACGGCAGTGCATGCTTCTTCGAACTGAAGTAGATATGCTTCGATGGTTTCATCAAGAACCACGAATGTCCCCCACCTTCACGACTTCTATGGGGGCGTTGAATGGGGACCACTTGCCAGATCCTGGATGAGGTGGTTGGACCAAGTCTATAAACTCGCATGGTTACGCTTGGGCATACACACTCCTGATGAGTTAGAATCGATGGCGGTGCCAAGTGGCTGTCTGCGATGGGCAGTCACACTCAGGCCTGAAGTTCGTCTTTTGGTGAGCATTTTATAACTCGTAATCCATTTGCAGATTGGTGCAAAGAGATTAAATTGGCAGGTGCTAACATTAGTTAAAGCTCTTTTGGACTAGTTCGGATGAATCTAGTCTAGTTGATAAACATTCAATGTCATACTTTGCAAATCGGTTCTGCTTGCAGCTATTTCTCAAAAGAAACAGATGATACATTTGTCAGCCCTATGCAATTGCTGGCAGTTAGAAGAAACTTTCACAAATTTATCTTTATACGATTAGTCATATAATACAAAAAATTGTCGATGTGTTATGCTGTTTTTTTTTTTAAGTTGAAAGTTTTGATTTAAGCATTTTACTAATATGTAACTAGGGGTAGGGCCTGTGCGTAAAGGGAAAAGTTGTCTCTGTCTCTCTGTCGTGTGGCGCCTTGTTGAGTGAAGCAATGTATGCAGCGGACACGCTATGCTAGAGGCTGCCCCACCCCGACAAGACCGGCGTTTGTGCGGAGGATTAATAACGCATAAAAACATAAAAAAATCCTATAGTTATGGAAGAGAATCCTGCCTCATATCAACGGACGGTCCATTGTCATAGTCCTTGATTTGCGAGTGGCCTCTGGAAACGCTCACCAACTAGAAATGATCCTCGCGCTGTAAAAGGTGGACATTACTGCGATGTATTGCAGCTGTCACAAAAGGTTGCACATATTGGGATGCGGATTCCTTGTGGGAAAACGGATAAAGTCGAAGCCTTTAAACCGATAAGTGATCGCCTGGCTGTGATCCGCATTCAGGGCAGATTCTACAACTCTGTCAATGGACTATCATGCCCTCTTGGACTGTCTGTGAAGCCTGTCCAGAGTACAATATCAAAATCGTGCCAGGAGACTTCAATGCAAAAGGCTGCAACCTGACTATCTCCAAACGGTCGCACCGTCAACTAAATCGACCATGTGGTCATTGACGTAAGGCATGCGTTAGATATCCTGGATGTCCAAACATTCAGAGGGGCAAACGTCGACTCTGACGATTTCCTCGTAGCAGCAAGATTCAGATCTCGACTGTCCTGCACCAGGCAACAAAGAGGAGTTTCGACATTGAAACCACTTTAGGCTACCTACCACCTGTGACAAGAAACCCGTGGTATTGCAAGTTTGTAAATACTCAAGAACAACAAAGCCGCTTCAAGGCCGGTGGCTATGTTCTCGCAGCATGCACCAGATCTCTGCAGAATTTGGGAGGACGATAGGATGAACGAAGTCTGTTATATCAGCGCCATAAACACCAACCACAAAAGAGGCGATTCTACCACTTGCAAAAACTATAGAGGTATAGCGCAACGTCGCCTACAAGTTCCTGTACCTATATGCTGTGGACCAAGAACGATCGAGGTATTCAATGAGTTTATCTCCCTACCTTGTCTACCAGTGGAGATAAGGTCTGCGATGAAGGTGAATGGAGGAGAAGTCATAACAACGAATTCTACGAGCTATGCTAGGATGTGGACGTAGTCCCGAAAGCAAAAAACGGTCAACTACAACGGCTCGGGCACTTCGAGCGCATGGACACCAACGCTCCAGCTAAGAAGGTCTTCGAATCACGGCCTCTTGGTTCGAGAATGAGAGGAAGACTGAACGTCCGGTATAATGATCAAGTCATTGTGGACGCAAGGCAGCTAGGTCTCGATGACTTTCCGCAGCGTACCCAGTACCGTCAAAAATGGAAAGCAACTATAGCTCAGGTACGGGCCCTCCAAGATTCGTTGACTGGATAAGCAAGTAAGTAATTCTGCGAGATCTAAATGTAGAACATGAAGTTTGAATGTCTGAAACATATCTACATCTCGCTGTTTAACTATCTTTGGTTTAAAAGCTTTTACTTTACTAGCACCCTGTCCCATCCTCGTCCAGTCGAGTCGAGTTGATATATACACCCCAGTTTAGTCGTAATGGATTGGACTCTAATAGAACATAGAACATTTCCTCCAGAATCTCCAGGAACTAGCCGAAATCCCACTATCGAATCTCCCCCTTCCCACCATCCCCACACATACACACCGAATCATCCACCCTCACACACACACGTCTACTCACTTACCTAACCTATCCTAATAGAAATGTTCAAATAGAACATTTGCGAGTTCGCGTTAGGGATATTCGCTGGCACCAGAACCGCAGGCTAAGTCGTAAGAAAGCAACACAGACAGTTAAAAAAAATAACCAGTTGCACCAATACAACCACTACTAGGCAAGATCTCTAAACAATTTTACAATTGCCTTTTTTTAATTTTTGAAATTCTCTAAAACGATGGACAAATTTCAACGAACATAACCTCTTCCGATTGTATTGTCCAACCATGAAACGTCAATTATTTTTCTAATCCCCGATGCCTCGACAACGATGTTGCTTCTTTAAGTCTGGAAGTCAAGAATAAATAGAATCAAAGTCACACCGCGAAATAAGCTCATTGACCACTATCTTCGAAGGTCGACGTCCTTACCCGAAAAGCTGCTACCGCGACGAGTTATCGAAAGTGATATTCAGAACACAAAAATAAAAATAATCAGGTTCGCGGCTTGTTATTAATTGCATAATTTATTAATCATTTTGTTTATTGAAAACTGTTATATACTGAATAAAATATTACCATATCCAACAGAACGATTAGCTTGCTTTTTAATGTAAATACTACGCATGCCCAATTTATACAGCAGGTTCTAATTCCTGCTTTTGAATATTTGGCGCAATATTTGTAGTAGACGATGTTGAAACACTTCGCGCTGCTGGTGACGGTTTTGGTGTTGTTACACTTGATTCAGTTCCTAAAGATGCATCCTCATAATTGGCATCATCATCTGCCGCTGGCAATGGGGGCGGTGTAGTTGATACAGCAGCTGCAGCTACTACATTATCAGTTGATTCGAAGAGATTTGTCGCAGGAGCCACCGGGGCCGCTGTCAATCCAGATGCATCGCTTGGAATCTCTGCTCCAGATGCAGCACCATCAGCTGTGCCGCGTAACATGTTAGCTGCTTCTCCAGGAAGTTGAGCATATTCTATACGTATAGATTGTGTATAAAATATATGTTTAAAATGATTTGTTTCAAAACTGTACTTGCCTTGTGGAGGACTTTCCCTTGTAAAAAGACCCATTTTCGGGTCTATTGCTGGACGATATTCAGAGTCGTGTTGTTCTGAATTTGAGGACACACTCAAGCCACTTGTATCATTTCTACCGCCTACTAAGTGAGTTGGGGCTCTAGGATTACTCGTCTGGAGTTGTTGGTTATGAGATGATTTTCTAGTTTTATCGGCCTTGCGCCAAAGAATTATTTCCTAAAAGAAGTTTACTATTTTAACTACACGTAAATCAAAGCCAAATATATAGAAACATTTTACGGACAACTATAAGAGGATACGGACAGACTCAACAACTATGCGTGGTACAGATAAGCCATAACAATAGCAACATTAATATCCATGTGAGATTTGGGGTTTAATTTTGAGGGTTTACTGATCTGTCACCCAGAATGGGGGTATCCATAGTGCTTTACTATGGCGCGTCCTAACCGGTTTATTGTTGATGTTTTATTATGTCCTTAAACCATAAAACCATCAATAGCCACAACTTACCTGTTGTTTGAAATAACGTCGATCTTCAGTGTCCATGAGAACTAAATTGAGAAAATATTTAACGGAGAACTTCTTGCTTATATCCTTCATAGTAGGCGTCAGACTATATCCACCCAAGAATACTCGAATAGGTATACTTTCACCTAATTGAAGAGAAAAATACTTCAGGTCATTGCGTAAAACTTAGTCAAACATGGAAAAAACCAACCTTTTACTGGAGCACCATCCATGATCTCATATTTTGCAATGTTCTCATTTTCCGTAAAAATATTTGGACCTGATCCAGTTGACTCCCTCTTGATGATTGTAATCTCCATGTGTTTGATTTTGATTCGCACTAGTAGGAAGTAAATTTTACCTACAATTACATCCTTCAGATGGTACCTAAAACATGAAAACGTTGTGATCACAATGCCTCTCTGTTAGATGTAACGGAGCTTTGTACTTAGATTTATTATATTCAAATTCAATATGCAGACAATCTTCGATACCAACTTCCATCTTAATTGGAATATTCGTATCGGGATAAGTACATAATGTGTGAACAGCTATATCCACCTCTTTAGCTATGTCACTTAACCTTCTAACTATTGTTGCCCTTAGAAAATATCTAAGGCGAACGTTAGATCCCATATATACTTCGTATGGTTTTTCAACATTTAGAAACTCAAATGGATAGCTAGTGTTTTGGATGAGGTCTCCCGGACGAGCTAGTTCTTTCACAATTGTTTTAAACTCATGGTGATTGCCACGATCGTAGAACAATTCAATTTGTCCAATGAATTCAATTTTGATGCCTTGGTGCTCCAGACGACTCCCTGGTTTCTTAAGAGTTACATTCACCTAATGAGAGCAGATCATTTTAAATATCTGTATAAGAGATTGTATAAGAAAAAAATAACATACCTTCCCGGATACTGGCTCTCCATCGTAGTACAGTAAACATTTTTCCTTTTTTCCCTCCTCAGTCTTTATTTCGACAGTTTTTCGACTCTCTGCCCCATCAAAGACAATGTCAAGCTCTGCTGACTGACCGAAACCGAGAAAATGCATTGTACGTTTTTTCCTCTTTTTTATAAATAGATATCGATTCTATTAACTGAAAATAATCATAAATATAAAGTAAATATTTTGATTCGAGGTCAATCTTTTTTTCAAAATTGGGCACGTGACTAAAAGTAAATATTTGCTTTATTTTGTATTATAAAACTGAATTGAAAACTTGATTCTCTATAAAACTTGCTTTCACAAGGGTAAAGAACATGGGTCGCAACCTAATGAATATTTTCATTGAAATGTTATCCTCAATGGCTTGGGTGCGTTCCATGGTATAGACAAATTAATATTCCTAGACTCGCTAGTCCGTGTGACCCGTTCGTTTATGTTAGTTTGCAACATCGATTGAGACATAAAACATTAAGGGTTGCATCAAAATAAAATATGGGTGTATAACGAAGTTACAACACACTCGAGGATGCTTGACATACATGACTACACAACTTAAAATGGTTTGATACCGGCTTGAAGCAGCAACCATTTGTTGGGCATATTTAAACTCAATTATCTCTAGTTCTACTCAACCGGTTTCAAGAAAAATTGTGCACATCTACGCGAAATTACTTTTCCAATGATGGTTTCGGTTGAGTAGAACGTTTTATAAAAGCGTACGACGAAAACGGGCACCACGCATATGCATCGACTCCTATGCAATTGAACATCGCTGCCTAGGTTCTATTCCCTTTACGACTAAAATAATTTTCACGGCCTCATTTCCACAGAACCTGAAACTTAAGTGTGGTCCTTCTATACTTTTGTGGCACCTCAATCGCTATAGTTCTCTAATCTTTCGTCCTACTGGTTTAAAATCCTTTTACTTTGAAGATAATATATATTATCGTTAATAATTTATCGACTTTATTAACTTACAAGACTATAGAATTCATGACTCCATGACTGCATGGGTGGCGCGACAGTCCGAGGTGGACCTGCACCTAGCTTCTCAGCAACCACTTGTGTTGTGCGTGATATTGTTCTTTCACGCGTGGAAGCGACCTACATTTTAATGCCGACTCCGAACGGCGAATTTGAGCTTTTTCTAGACAGGAATACTCTTTGAGTATTGTCAGTGACTTGAAAGAGGTGGAGCCGTAAATTATGATAGGTGGTAAATTCGGGTATCGAACCTGGCACCCTCTGCGTAGGAGTCGACGCACCACTACGCCACGGCGACCCACTGAATGATTTACTTAGTAATTGTATATTCAGTAGGCAAATAAATAAGCTTTTTCGATATTTTCCACATTACAAGATAATGATCAGTTGAAACCCAAAATGAAAAGTTTCTGTTATTCTAAAACAGAATAAAATGCGATAAATGTAATGTATCGTAGATAAACAATGGTATCATAAAAAAACATCTTATCAATGCTAAGCGGCAGAATTATGCTTCAGCTTTGGAACGTCATTTACATCGCCACATGTTTGCATGAATTTTTAACTCATAGGTCCACAACATACTCATACTCAAATAGAGGGAGCAATCCGATATCTGCTGTACACGACTTTTCATTGAATGTGTTTCTAAAACGATAAAATGAATGCAAATCAAAGTGTACTCATATCATACAAAGTCAAACCAAAGTCAGTATGTGCTCCGTGTGATCTCAAAACAAAAGCTCGCTTGAATTTTTCTGTTAAATTTACAAAAAAAAATTATCAATAAACATATACACAATCAAGAGTTACATATAATTTTTCCAGTACACCGAACCGCGACTTTATTCCCCAATAGAGCCGCCTATCAAAAGTTGTTCGATATTTTTCCATACAGTACTGTGAATGTAGTTAAACACATACGATGAACCTCACTATTTAAGCTAGTTTCCTAAGCATCATTACTAATATGTAAGTTGTTGAGGAAGCTTCGTCTCAAATAACATGGTTTAATTATGAAAATAAAAACTCATTTTGACCTCACATTCCACACTTTACATTTAACAAGCAAAATTCACATAAAAAAAACAAAACGAAATCAGTATTGGAATTTATTCATATGCAATAACTTAAGTGTCATCAATCTATGCCACTTGTCCGAGTGTTACCCCAATGAAGCAGTAAAGGAAATTGATTACGACGTCATGAATGCTTTTTCGTATATGTATATTGTAATATAATTTAGTACTCTGCTTACAGATAGCGAATAAGTCAATGAAATTTCTGTTTTACATTGATAAAGCTGATTTTTTCCTATACAATTCTTTTGGTTCACTCTTATTGCATTGAAATGATTTTTCAATTTGAATGCATCGAAAGTTTTTTGTTATACGTACTTAAACTCAATTAATCACTCCGGAGCAAAGGTAATGCACTTTAGTGTTATAACTATTTCTTTTTACAAGTAGTTAATGAAAATTTATATCATTTACCGGAGAAGAAAACTTATCAAAACAAAAAAAAATATTGATAATCTTTTGGGGGAGTTCCTGTCATTTGAAGACAGAATTAATTGTTCAGTTAGAGGGAGAGGAGTATATATTCGATGGTGCTGAATCCCCATTAGTCAGTGTCAAATATTTCAATGACATTCCGAGTGATGCCAAGTTCATACAATATATCTCATACAATTTTAGATAACACTTTTAGCAGCTCTGTAATTATAATCATTTTTTGATTTTCTCTTTGCGCATAATTTAAATGAATTGATGTGTATTGGACTTTTTTGTACCAAAACGTTTTCGTTTTAGTTTTTCAAAAACATTTGTCCAAAACTCTGGTATATCAAGTAAACATGTCACACATATCAAATATTTTTAGTAGTTAATGAACTGCTTGCTTACTAGTAGACGAAGAATTCAATGTGATATACTACGCGGATTACCCCCTGGTAAACATCCTTCACCAATTGCACGAATAGGTGTGATGTAAACATGAACGTACAAGAAAACCAGATAGTCATCTTCACTAAAAACTATAAGATCCTGTCAAATAAACTATACTAGTTATGATCTTTCAGACATTGGCAAATTTTTAAGACTTTGGACAGACAATTATATTAGATCATAAAATAATCTAAAAACGGAAAAGCTCTATAAAGGAACTGTAGCCGCAGCTAATCAGTAGAAAGGACATAGAATCTGTGCTTCCCAAGCATACACGAGTCACGTTGCTATAGTTAGGCCAACTTTAATGTGCAAAGATGCCAATTTCTCTTCGAATCAGTCCATTGAATACACTAAACATAATTTTCAATATGACTCTCCTAGATCTTTTCAGCCAACATCAGGATTGCAATATGGGGTCTCTCCGTATCACAATGTGTTACTTAGCATTGGCATTGCACTATACTAAGAAGATATGACGCAGCCTTCAGGCACTTTCCCAATACTAACTAACCTCTGTCGTCTTCAAAATCCCTTTAAGAACTCCTTAGCCTTCTATACGGATCGGTCCAAAAGAGGGTGTGTGCAAATGAATCTAATAGGAATCTAGATCACTACAGTGTTGCTTTTTCACGCGGAGATAATTTCGATCCGAAGAGAATTAATATTTCTAAAATAGAATATAATATCAGCGCGTGAGACTTGCATAAACTGTAATAAGTTGGCGGGTACCCGTAATGGTCGGGTAACCGGGTACCCGTTGACAACAAATAATCTAATCATATATGCATTGAGAATGAATTGCATGATTTGCATTCATTGTAAGTAGGAGATTAATTTCGTCTGAATTGACGGTTACACGAAATATTGTGAATACTCATAACCATACGTGTGATCCGAATAATACCCGGGAATGCCGATACCCGGGTACCCGTGTGAATTCCTGGGTATACCCATATACATACTATTAGATGGGTGTATTTGCTTTACAATCATGCCTATTATGAATAAAATCCCCCTCCCCCTCAAACTTATTCGCTTATTGGAAGGCAAAATAAGCAATAATATTGAGCTCCGAATATTGAGCAATTGTAGGGTTTGTTTCGTGAATCTTCTAGAATTTCTATGGTTTTATGATGTATTTTTCAGTTTAAGTAATTTTTAAAATGATTTTGCATCCATAAGTATGCAAATTTTTGTATTTCAGCGTGTCTATATTTTTTGCTATAATTTCTTTTTTGTGCCGTGTTCTATACTTTTCATTATTTCTTTCATTGAATGAAAAATTTGCATGATTGATAATAATTAAGTGGTATTGCATTCCATAAAATTAAATGGTTTAATATGAAAATAAATAATATGCATTTTTCCAACACGTTAATAACGAACATGAATACACGACTAACAAAGGCCTCGGCAGCATCTCCCGATAGGTGCTGGTTCGTTAAATAACGAGAGAGCCGCTACAGCCGAGGTCTGTTAGTAAACTTGATGAATGCGGAAACTGGAGAGGTATAGATGGAATAATTCCATTTAAATTCAACTCGACGTCGAACACGTTCGCACTGGATCCTTCTGAATCGACCACACCTCTGAGAGACTTTCGATAGCTTGAATCGATATGCAATCTTGTCGGCTTTGCGTGGCAGAGGTAGAGAAAAACTGATAGAAGTTAGTAAGTGTCTATTGCACGTCTATTGCACGATGGTAAGTTGTCAAAGAAGTTTCATGTCCAAAGTGGAGTTGGTCAAGGGTGCATACTCAGCACTATTGACTCAGCATTTCTGACAACCGCGCCCATCTAAACATTGCCGGACAGGAAGGCGAGAAAGTTAGTAGCTTTCTTTATTTAGGAATTTAGGAAGTGTAAGCAGCAGAATCGGAAAGGCTAAGCTCCATTCGGAATGTTATCCACAATCATGGCAAAAAAATGTTATCTGCTTGAGAACCAAGCTGCGACTGCTATATGGATGCAGTGCCAGTACTTTAAATGTGGACACCTTTACCACACGAAAACTGCAATCTTTCGTAAACAGATGTTTAGAAATATTCTTAGCTTTTTTGCCGCACCGTATCTCGAGGAATTGTACCTCAGAACGGGCCAGGATATACAAATCACAATACGAAGGAGAAAGTGGCAGTGGAAGGACACACCGTAAGGCGCCAAAATAGCTCAACTGCGAAGTGCACCAGGTAGTGGAATCTGCTTACCCAGGCCGGACGAACAACGGATAGCTCTAGGCAAACGTGGCGCAGAACAGTTGAAAACGAATCGAGTTCTTTAGGAATAATTTGGAGAGAGCTTAAATGAATTGCAGAAATTCGAACGAGAGGGCGCAAGCGTTGTTGGCGCTCTATGCCCCCCGAGGTGTAAAGGACATAAGTATAAATAAATGAGAGTGGTATTTACTTAGGTGTCACGCGAGCGACTCTTATTTTGACAATCACATTACGCTGAGAAAAGAGCACGAATGCGATAATCAACTATCACATATGATGAACTAGTCCCCTTTTCTTTAATGTACTTCATGTCTGTTTTTACATGATTTTGTCTGTGAATAGCGTCTATATTGTCCACTTCAATAACGGGTCGACTCACAGAAAGTTCGAGTAATATCATCCGATGCGACTTTTGTAGATTTTTTAGACTCGTCAAGTCAGGTTGCCAAACTGTGTGGATTTTTTCTTTCGGGACATCAGCCAAATAAAACACTTTTTTTTGTCATAAATAATATTTGTTATATATTTTTTTATTTCCTTTTTTTTTGTTTTGTGTAAAATTTAAAAATACAATAAATAATTTCATATATTTAAATATAATATATGTATGTGTTGTTACAATTTTGCTCCTTATCTCTTTCACTCATAAAATAAACGCTTTAGCTTTACATTTTACGTCTTCGATTTTACAAATGTTTGATTTTTGTTTTTCGTTTAATATTTTTATTTTCGTTCTAAAAGCTGAAAAGTACTAAGCGCTTTTTTACGTTTTATACGGTATATAGCCTTTTGATTCAAGATAAAGAAAACAAAACATACTCTAAGTTATAGATCTGTAAATACATATTTCAACAATTGTCTGCGCCAAATACGCTTGTTTATAATTCAATTTTATCGTTTTATAGAGTTGAAAATTGTTTATCGATTTTTACTGTTGATGATGTTGATATACGTAGGTATTGTATTTCATAAAATAGAAATGCAATAACTTTCAAAAGAACAGATATAGTGAATTATTGATGTGTCATTGTTTCTATCGTTTGTTTATATCATATAGTTTTACTTAAGAGAAAAAATATCGTTGTCTTTTGTTTTGCATATAAATGGAAGGAAGAAACATAAGCAAAATAGGATTACAATAATTGCATAGAATTAATCGTTTTCAAGAATAACATACACTAAAGCCATCAAATTTTGTTTCAATTTTATTAATTGTTTATTTATCTTATAATTTAGTATCGCAAGCGATGCGTAGCGTTCTACTATCCTTTTCAATTGAAGCACGATGTACGTATGTATCTATATCTAGTTAGATCAAATTCGACCAAAGCTAAAGGACTGCTATTGTACTATTCTTGAAAACGATGTTAAAATTGATGCCGTTTTTGAATAAGTTTATTACTTGAAAAAACACCTTTTCTCTTGTTTATTTTTAGCACAATATTCTTAAATTATAGTGAAAAATTAGGGCTTGTATAAATTAAATCTACAAAACTCATCTACTTACTAAGTGACATGAATATCTTCATTATTTTTTTTTTCGTAATGTAATAAAATAGTGCTAAAATATGAAAATAAAGGCTTAATTAGTTTCATATTTTCAATGCAACTACGTAGGCTATCTTTTCTAATTCAATCTATGCTTAAAACACACGATGAATTGATAAATGGACATGGAGTGTTTTTCTTCAATCTATGCGAATCACGATGTTAATATATTTAAACGGGTACAACTCAATATATTGGTTTTTGAAAAGGAAAGGCGAAACTGATGTGGTACGAACTGATGTGGAATCGCTCAAGATATTGGAATACAAATCACTCGTGTTAGCAAATGTTGAAAACAAACTGTTGACAGCCCATATGGAAACATTTTCACCAAACACTTTTCACTTAGTTTTTTAAAGCTTTTCAATTTATCTTCTTAAATTCAATTGGAAATTCTCAGAGGAAAGACGAAATTGGGAAAGTTAAATTGAAAAGCTGTTGTGAAAAGTGCTTGATGAAATTTGATTCGCAGCTGAATATTTGAACAGTAGACTGGCCCGAACTCGACAAGTAATTAAAATTGACGTTTTTTGTGTTGCGTAGTCAGAGCCGCCATGGATGAAGGGTAAGTCTGGCGGAAGTTGTATATCTCTTTCTCATTGCTTTCTGTCTTAATTTTACGAACCAAAATCTGAACAGCCTCTCGCGTTCTCTTTGTGCATTGTCCAGCTGTAGATTAACATAAATTAACTCAATAGATTGTGTAACGCCATTTGCATACTGTCAAGGACGAGTTAATTTGCTGGCACACTTCTGAAATCAATCTTAAAACCTTTGAACTAAAAGTGTATAAAGAGGACAAATATTGACAATCGCTATTTGTCACGGAAATAAGACGAAATCCAACTTCGAGGAAAATGCATTTATTTGTTCGTTTGAATTACTGAAAAAAATACAAATCATTTCTTTCTAATGCAAAAGCAGCAAGTCAATAAAAACATACCATGTTGTGCAATATATGACTGCAATTATAGCATTTCCAATCATACATTATTCTTTACATTGTTGAAACTTTCGTAAATAAAGTAAAAAAATGCAAAAGCCAAATAAACTCAAGCGCTGACGCTTTAATGCAAACTTCAGCGGATGCTTTCTTAGTTAAGCGTGTTCCGTCAACATTTACGGTATCATGTAAAATGCAGTATGAGGACTAAGCCAACTATGCACAGGTTTATTTAATATAAATCTGTAGCCACAAACCATAACCGCTAAAGTCGACGTTATGCGAAGTTGACTTACTGACCAAGAATTGAAATTAGCTTAAATCGGAATGTTCATACATTTCTAGACCGATTCAAAACTTATCTTTAAACATGGGACGTGTAGTAAGAAAATACGGCTTTAGCAGTTCCTCTCGTGACCACAGAAATGTGATAAGCAGTAAATGTAAATGATCAGAAGCGGGATTGGAATGTATGTTAATTGAAGATTCGCATATATGAACACAATCACACTCTAATTCATCGCACACATGTAACACACTTTCAACCACATTCTTAAAAAAATTGATTATTTTTTTTTTCTTTCAAATCTATGAATAATTTACAAATAAAATTTCAATAAAAATAAATGTTCAAGATCAAACGATAAAAAATGTTTCAATAAAAGCGTTTTTCAGGCAAAATTTGGTATACACATCCTAATTATACAAGACAAACATCTCTTTACAAAAAAAATGTATTTCTATAAAACAAATTAAAAAGATAATAAAAAAAATAATTGAGGGTAAAGGGAGAAGGAAATTTAATTAAATTAAATTATTATTTATCAGTTTAAGTTATATATGTATACGATGAAAGGAATTGTGAAGGCATTCATCTGTAATCGAAACACTCGCCAAGGGTCCAGTAGTGGTCCAGTATGTCCTCGCTAGTGAATCTCACATCCGGATCGGATTGAAGCATATTAGAAATCAAATCGCGTACACCTTCACCAATGTCTGACCAATATGGTTCGGGAAATTCATAGACCCCCGAGATGATAGCATCGAATAGAGGCTCTTGTTGGTTATCGGGTGAAACGAATGGTGGAAAGCCGCACAAGAGAATGTAAAGTATAATGCCAGCTGCCCAGACATCAATCTATAATCAAAGGTAATCAAACTTGATTAATATTCAATCGAAAACTTAACAATTGTTACTCACCTTAAGTCCGTAGCCAGTTTCCATGAGGATTTCTGGAGCTACATATGTTGGTGTACCACAAACTGCGAAAAGTGGTTCTGTTACCTCGCAGGCCAAGCCAAAATCAGCCAATTTTAACTCGACCACGTTGCCCTTATCATCTAGTTCAACCTAGGGTAGAGAGAGGGTAAGACAACACGCATTTTGTTAATGAAGTGATTGAACAAATTAGAAAGTTTAATAAATTTAAATACTGTTTATTGATAAGGTCAATAGAATATATTCATTAAGATGTACGATACTGTGGAACAATTACTGCGTTTTTTTCTAAAAACGATATTTAAATTGCCTCAATGCACACAATTTATATATATATGCTCCTAGTCGAGATTGGTCTCTCTCCGCTATTTATAAAAACCTTGAAACCAATCATTCAAGGACCAAGAAAGGATGCCTAGACGTATAGTCGAGATTGTTATAGACGCAAAAATACTTTGGTTTGAAGACTTGCAAAGGCTGGGTCAATCTTGCGGATACGATCTCAACTTAAATGCAGAAAATCGGCGCAACTGGAAAAAGGAGCTGTGATAGTACAGATCACATCGAAAAGGTAAAAAGTTCAGTACACAGGGCAACATATGCAAAACTTAACCACAACATTTGCGAAAATAATTACTTCTGTGATAACTACACGACTGACGACTTACGAAATATCTACAATTTTCAAATTAAGAGGAGAACTTATGAACATCATTTTCCTTCCACACAGAGAAGATCAACTAGTTTTGTGCACTTTGTGTAATCTGCGTGGAAGGGATTACATGTTTCACTTCTTTGGGAAACGAATTCTGAAATGTGTATGATTCTTTTTTTTTTTTTTTTTTCGAAAATGTGTATGATTCTAAACGGTATGGACTGAAAAAAACTGCACACCTACTGACAAAAAGCGTTAAAATACAGAACGGCAATAGTCGAAGTTTTCTTTTAAATATACACAAGTCAAATCGGGCAGACGGCTTTTAGCCATGTCTTAATTTTAAGAATTATAAATCTATTTTTGTTAAAGAATAATAGCAAATGAATAAATAATATCTATCTATCTAGAATAGAATATATTCTGACAATTCATGAAAGAATAGATTGGATATGCACTTGCCGGTTACTTGAATGAAAATAAGTTCCATTTAAATGTACGGTTAAGAGTAGAATATAATTCCGTTATAAGCTTTTATACAACACATTACAGTCGACACTCGATAAATCGAATAGAGAATCTCCATAATTCGAACTGATTGTTAGATCCCTTGAACAAATCTTGATAAATCGAACAAAACCTACGTGTTTGGGTACGCTCGTTAGTTTCCTCTTAGACAATCGACTTTTTTTTCGTTTTTGTGCTGCAATGCTTTGATGCAGTTAGATAATGGGGCGTAAGCATAAAAACTAGTAAAAGCTTTTTGATTTCCATATGCATAAAACTGCTGTCGAACAGGTATTTACTAGGGGACAAAGTACTTACTAATCTTGAAAGAATTTCACTAGTAAATACTTAATGCCATATGCATAAAAACTAGTTAGTACTCGTACTTCTGTATTATTTACTTGACTTTCTTCAAGTTGGTGAATAGCAACAACTTTTCTGCTTCTGAAAAATATAATTGCACGAAATCATGGTGCCATCAGATCGAGTAAGGATAACAAAACACCTGGAATTGACGGCATACCATTCGAATACTATAAAAATGGAACCCCTACCTTGATCTCTGAAGTCAAAAAGATAACAAGCGAAGTATTCAGAACAGAGACTATGCCACTCTCCTTGAAAAAGTCAATAACTTTTCCGCTACTGAAAAAAGAAGATGTCGTTACCAACTACCGTAGTCTGTCGTTCCTTGACACCATTTACAAGGTATTTACAGTAGTACTCTTGAATAGGGTCCTCACGCGCGTAGCAGCTGCATTGTAAACGAATTCCAAGCTGCATATACACAATTATTCCACTTATTCCATATCGACAAATTTCATTTCTATCATACGAGCTCTCTACCATAACACACTTCGGATGGTAAATGTACAAGTGACTTTTTCGCCATCAACAAAGGAGTTAAGCAAGGATGTGTTTTTAGTGCCCTGCTCTTCATTCTATTTTTAAATGATCTACACTCTGAACTTCCGGGTGGAATATAAATTGTCAATAAAAATATTACTTTATGCTGATGATAAAGTAATACTATCTGACAGTGCAGCTTCTCTACAAATCATGATTGATAACTTTATTACATATTGCAATAAATGGGGTTTAGTGGCAAACTTAGAGAAATGTGCAATAGTAATATTTCGGAACGGTGCTCGAAGAGCAGCTGATGAAAAATGGTTCTTTAACAACACAGAAATAAACATCACTAATGAATACAAATACCTAGGTGAAACTTTCACACACAACAAGTCGTGGTCAACACATCTCAATCAAAGGCTTGCAATATCCAGAAGCCCAATAAATGTCACATGGTCCACTTTCATCAATAATAAAAACATGCTTCACTCAGCCAAATTCAAGATATACAAAGCCGCTACGAAGTCGATAGTGAATTACTGCGCCCAAGTATGGGGATATTCTGAACGCATCCAATTTGAAAAACTTCAACGTTTCTTCATAAAAAAAACGATGCCCTTAATATTGAAACGGGTCTGGAGAAAGAATTCCCCACGACACTTAATCTACATTTTCGATACATTCAAAGAGTGGTTGTACTTCCAGAAAACCAGAAACAGAAAATATACTGGGCAAAAGAGTGGTCACTGCTTTTCCAGCAAACTGGAATATTGTTCAACTGGGCGATGAAGTCTGAATGGCATAAATCACACAATGTACTTATTACTAAGCTTAAGGAAAATCACTGGAGGGAATTCACAAGCCATTCACGTCAGTCACAGTTTCACGACGAGTATTATAACTTATCCTACACTGATGTTCCAACTAATTTAAAGACTCTAAACCTCGTGAAATCATCGGCCTAATTTTGAAATCGTGGACTACTTGCCAGAGCTTTCAGTAATAATACAATTGGCCTCTGCACGATCTGCAATCTCGATTCCGCTGAAAACATACACCACTTTATAGGAGTACGCCCAATATTTATACCACACAGAAGACCATTTCTTGGGAATGACGAACTTGAACTAGCACAATTCATTAGAATTCTGAACGCATATAATTACCATCAGACATGTACGTAAAACACGCTCTTAAATACCGCCATTTATTTATCAATGAATTTTTTTGACCGAATTATCTCACTAAGCTTAATTATTTAAATAGAAATCGCATCAACCTGACAGGCAACTTTTAAAGTTATTGTCAATCAATTATTTTTTTTTAATTTAATTTATAACTTTGTATTTTGTTTTTATAATGAAATAAATTAGTAGTAAAATATATTTTAAATTTATTTTACAGTTTTGAGAAGGAAAACGTAGAGTGGTTAAGCGCACTGACATGCGATTTTTTAACATTATTCTCGAGAAGATCGTACGTAACTCAAACGTCAACACCAAATCTGTGCAACTGCTCGCATATGCCGTTGACATTGACATCATCGGAAGAACACAACGGGCGGTCAGTGGGGCGTTTGTGAGCATCAAGAAGGAACCGACGAAGATGAGTCTTGCGGTCAACGAAGGAAAGACAAAGTATGGTTACACCAACACCGACATCTTGGACAAAACAAGCTATAACTTAAAAGTTTTGAAAGACTTTGTCTACCTTGGCTCCGAAGTTAACGCGAACAATGACACTTCCGCAGAGTTAAAGCGAAGGATCACGCTTGCCAGTCGCTGTGTTTTTGGGCTTGAAAGCAATTGACGAATAAAGCCTCTCTCTAAGAACCAAGATATGCCTATATAAGACCTTGATAGTCCCAGTTCTGCTATATGGCACAGAAACATGTACACTAACCAAAGCGGACGAAGAGATTCTTGGTCGCTTCGATAGGAAAGTCCTTCGTATTATCTTTGGTCCCGTATGTACTGATGGTGTTTGGTGGAGGAACGACGAACTGTACTGTACAGCCCAGATCTGGTCAAACAAGTTCGAGTCTCTCGTCTCAGATGGCAAGGCCATGTAGAGCGAATGGACACCAATACTCCGGCCTGGAAAGTCTTCGACTCCAACCCCGAGGGACGACGCGGTGGCACACGCAGCTGAAAAAGGACCTCAATCAGCTGAACGTGCGTGGCTGGAAGCGACTAGCATAAAACCGAGCTAGATGGAGAGACATGTTGGCTGAAGCCCAGGTCCACCCCGGACTGTAAACCCAGCCAAAAAAGAAATTATTGTATGACTTTACTCGAATGTTTCGTAAATTCATATATTTTAAGGCACTCAAACTGAAAAACAAGAGGAGCTGCAGTATTACCTTAAGAAAAGATGAGGATCTTTTTAAGATACGTTGGGGATGAGTTTCAAGTTGGCGTTGCTGAAGATGTTGGCGTACATCAGGGTACTGCTTCTAGAACAGTAAAGCTTATAACCGATAAAGTTTCCTTCCAATTCTGTGGACCAAAAGCGAAACATGATTGGCTTAGAAAATACAAATTCCCATCATGTATGGGCGCATTGGACTGCAGTCATGTAGAAATAATAAAGCCTTACTTTCATTCGGAAGAGTACATTAATCGAAAAGGATATGCCTCCATCAATATTCAAGCAACATATATGCAATGGATTGCTTTACAAGTGTGGATTGCTAATGGCCAGGGACAGTTCACGATTCTAGAATTTGGAGGAACAGTTTTCTTGAACCTGTACTGCCAAATTCCACTAACCACGTTTTGTTGGGAGATGAAGGGTATGGAATTGCAGCTTGGTCACGGAAGCATTTTAAGAATCAAACAAGTAATCAAGAAAAGGGATTTAATCAATTGCATTCAAAATACACTGGTCATAGCCTCGTAGCCTCGGACGTTTTTTAATGCAAGGTTGTTGTGAATTTACAACGACAAAAGAACGATATGCCAGTTGCAATTGAGAAGCTTCGCTCATCATTGATGTTTCTAATGAATATGCTTTACGAACTGAACATTCCAACGGGATCGTTTCCAAAGCAAACATCAAAGACACAGTACATGACGATAAGAGCTAACGGTATAGTTTTCAAGTAATCGCTGGCAAGTCAAAACTCTTATTTATGTATACCAAATCTAGTAAATTTTTAAAATATATGTTTCTACTAACAGTACTAGTACTTACTCAGACTTAATTTTTATGCATACGGCCCAATGTCCGTAGTGAACAACGTAAGTGAACATTTTTCGCTCTCTTGACGAGGCGAGGGGCCGTATATAGATCAGCAATTTGTCAATCGGTGAGAAAAAATGAAGGTGAAGTGGAAAATGGAGGAAAAATAAGGATCTAGGAAACACTTTTTTTAAATTTCGTTCTTTACATTATCAACCATCCTAAAGTAAAAAGTTAACAACTCCAAATATAACTGGATAGTTTTTCATTAATTCAAATTTTTCGTAAGGTCCCTTGAGTTTCGAATTATCGAGAGTCGACTGTATATGAAAGTCAGCTATGTATTTTTAAGATTACCGCTCTAAAAAAGCCATTCATCTCGATTGTAAGAGCGACTCTAATAGGCACAGTTGATGGACAACACCTAAACAAAGCTGTCAACTACTATAAGGTCTGATGGACTTAACATACTCATCCACCTTCCTCCAGAGGAACTATTTGGTAAAAAAAAGTATCAACTCGGAGACTTAAAACACTCCAACTGCGGTTCGAACGCACCATTGGCCACTTAACCATTCTTAATGAATTCCACTGACTTCCCACCGACAAGGATCTCCTACTACCCCAGGGCATTTTCTCTACCAGCCTTCGTTCCAGATCGCATTGTATGTCAGCGTCAGAGTCATGAAGACCTTGGACGATTCCTTGCGAATATACACAAACGATCGAAGATGTTCAGCACGAAGAGGTGGGTGTGGTGGGTTTAAAGTAGAAAACATTGCGAGAAAAGAGGCACTGTCCTGGCTCAACAGCAATGTGATATCCAAAATGGATATGGAATATTTCTTCGGACAGCTAAGTCATATTAAGTCTTTGACAATGTTCTGTTCAACTTAAAAACATCCATAAATTCCCAGATGGCTCTCTTCTAGCGTTCTAGTGTTCCATTGCGTGACCACGGTATCTACAATTTTATCCCGTCTCCGAACGACCAAGTTTGAGAAGCTTTTTTTTTTAGGCCGGCATACTCTTTAAACATTGTCAGTAGCTCGAAAGAGATGGCCCGTGAATTGTGAAAGATAGTAAATTCGGAGATCGAACCTAATACCCCCGACTTAGTAGTCGATGCAAAAACTCACACAATGGAAAGAATGAAAGGAGATATGATCATATTGTCTACTTAGAAAAAAAAAAGTACCAACACTCAGGGCACAAATCGCTTTAACACGCATGAAGGATGAGTTTTTGTAGAAGAGGGTGTAGAAACCACAAATCATCTGCTCTGCTCGTGAGCTCTGGCCACGAGCGAACCTGTGAGTACCTACTCACACCTAGGGAACTACTATTTTAATAAACTCAGGATTGGATTTTTTGGTATCACAATGGGCCTAGATTGAACTAAGTGCTATCTGCAATCAGCCATTCGCTTGGATCGCATCCCGTCAAACGAATTCTAAATCCAGAGACAATCATAAAGAGGCAAAGATTAACCCTTTAATAAAATAATCCTACCATTAAAAAGCCCTTTTTTATTTTACTACACATCCAATGAATGTGCCCAATTTAAAAGTAAAATATTTAATCGAATCGTGAGTGGGAGGCATGAGACGCAGGAGCCATAATGCCGTATAGACTCAAAATACTGAAAGGGTGATTACATGATGTCTCTAAGAACATACATAGGTGTTTATCCGAGACAGGTACAAAACTGTCATGCGCAGAATCACCTTGCTTGGGGAGAAACCCTATTGAGATACTGCATGATCTCAAAATTGCGATATAACCGTGCTCGTAAGCAGTTAATGTATCAACGACCACTCAGCTCCAATTCCAGTGAATGCATTAAAAGCTCCTTCGATGTCAATGAAAGCTAAACTGAATATGTGTCATTTCAAAACAATTGCATTCAATTTGCAAAAAGTTCTAAAATGAAAACCAGACTTCTAGTAATCTAGCTTCATGCTTTCAAGTCAGGTACGGTCTTCCAATAAAATTATGACTTTAGCAAAAATCCCCCTTGTCGATTTATGATTTTGCAATGAAACACAGGAAACAATCGAATTTTATTGTACATAGTGACAACTCGAAACCGCTTTGATATAACATACCGGTCTGCAAATTAAACATACACACCCTCATCATCAATCATATAGGAAACGATGCCGTCTTTACAATTTTATTATTTATTCAATACCAACTTTTTTTTTTTATTTTATTTGACTTATTAAAGGCATTGATTTGTACGTGAGTCATTAAAGGCGAAAGTAAAAACAATGAAATGATGTTTTGACTTACCAGTAAGTTCTCTGGTTTGATGTCTCTATGTACTATGCTCATGGAATGTAAATAAGCCATTGCCGCGGCCAAATGCTTAATCATAACTCTCGATTGATCTTCAGAGAATCGTGTTACACGTGTTATTGCATCAAAAAGATCGCCGCCTTGAAAAAAGAAATTTGATTTTAATTGAAAAAATATTCGCACGACCTATTAATAAACTCTTTAACTTACCGCTCACATACTCTAGAACCAAGTACATATTGCTCGGCTGATCGACGTCCAATATCAATGAGATTATATGCGGGTGATTCAACTTCTTCATTACCCTAACCTCGGCATCGATATAGTGTTCTTTTCCCTTGCATTTACTCTTATCAATAACCTTGAGGGCATATGTCTTAGCCGATTGTCGGTCTTTGACTTTTAATACAATCGCAAAATTGCCATCACCAATGATATTACCCAGCGCGTATCGCTCACGTATTTCTGCTGGAAGATCTTGTGTCTGAATGCCGCTATCATTGAGAGTTTCTTCGATGCAATCGTATGTGACATTGTGAATATTTTTACTTTTGACTGGCATCTTTGGCTTTGGCCCCTTACACGCAGTGCCATTGCGAAGTGTCTTGCGGGTTTGATTAATGGCTTTATTTTCCTCGGTTTCAAGTTTAAAATCATCCTGACCTACACGCTCTGTTCCATATGCGAAGAACACGTCTTCCTGCTCAAAGAAGTCGGCCAACTGGAGAACAGGAGTACCTGATATAGTAAACACTTTTCGGACACAGCCAGTATCTAGTTTGACCACTTGCGTAATGGCAGTCAAGACATGATCAAAACTGGGACTATTACGCTTATTCAACAAGAGTCTCATTATCTGTAAAAAAATAATATGAAAATGTATCAAGTATTAGTACACAAACGTGAGTACCTTTCGGGGCTTCGTTCCATTGCGAATCAGGGTGACAATACGTGGATGGACCACCAGATCACGCTCACTGACTTTCAACACTGGGCTACCATTTGTGCCATTTTTTAATGGTGACGACGGTCGAAACACTTTCGATAGACGATTGTTTGTCTTATTTTGAACGCTGTTTCCGCTTTGTTGGGAGTTATATTCTACCTTTTTGAAATTTTCATTATTACAGGAACATACATAACTTTGGCCATCTTCAAGTTCGTCAAGGTTAGAAATCTAAGGAGGAATCACGAGTTAATATATATTACATTCAGATTGCCAATCACACGAAAAGCGGTCGATTGTTGAACAGAATCACTAACCTTCTTTCCGCCTAATGTATAAATAGTTCGCACTGCTCCAGGAATTTTCACATTATCTTCTAAAAGTCTTGTTAAGTCTTCTGCTAAACTTTCAAATGATCTGAAAACGATGTGTGTCTGTATGCAAACCCTTTTGTAATGTTATGCATCTCATAGGTCTTACCTGTATCGTTCATTTGACACTGGAATGGTTATGCCAGGATAAAAACGATCCCCATTGCGGTAGAATCTTATTCGTCGCGCTTTCCTTGTTGGTGTGCGACTGCTGGAGATACGTTTCTTTACTCCCGCAACATAGGAGATTGTACTATTTGCTGTACTTCCACCACTTGAGGTCCCATTGCTCTTGTTACTAGCAATTCCTGAACTATTTAAATCTAGATCTTGAAGCTCTTTTTCAATTTCTGAATTAGAGCTGGCCGGACTGTTACTGCGACTAAGAGATGTGACACTGGAATTATTGTTCTGCTGCTGTGGCTGCTGCTGTAGTATAGAGGTGTTGTGGAGGTGATTATTGCTGCTGACTTCCATTCTAAAATTAAAAAAAAATTAAATATATTATTCTATTGCTATAAATAAGAATAATTTATTAAGATTGAGACATTTTCAATTGATTTACAGCACAACCAAAATAAAAATTGTTTAACCTGAACGAATTCTGATTTTCTGAATCGAAATATATTATCAGGGTAGCTACCATCGCTGACAAGAAACACGTGATATGATAGCGACTGTGAGCAGAGAAAGAAATATAACCGACGAGGCATACCAAGAAGCGCTCCAACGCAAAATCACGGCAGCGCAAGAGGATTAATATAATAATAATATGGATGCACGATAGGCCAAGGCGGACCTGGGCCTATCACCCTCTGCGTAGTAGTCGACGCAGTAGACCACTACGCCACGGCGACCTACGCAAAATGATTATCGGGCTAAAAACGGGGGAAGAGGCTTAGAAGTCGAAAGAATAGGTCTCTCGCATCAAAGCAGCTCAGGATTATCTTAACGTCTAGGGACAGACAGAAACTGCGAACCTCTTTAAAAGCCAAAATTGCCTGGTCGCAGGCTTTAGGGAAGGCACCGATGCTTTGGAATTGTGGGGAAAATGTTATAACCGACCTACATTTAAGCAGAACTTCCACTTAAGCTACTTAAAGAGCGAGATCAGCCGAGATTGACTACTCGATAAAATAGTTGGGCCAACCAGATTATCGAGACAGAAGCATGCATTGCGGCTGGAAAGAAGACCATCTTCATATATACAAAATACACAAAAACAGTACAGTTCAGCTTAAGAGCGTTCGAAATGTTCGGAATTCGGCAAGGAGGACATTGTTGTGATTTCTTTAATCTCCTAGCTGGCGATAGTGTGGTGTGCAGCTGTAAGCACACAAGATAGATGGTGTCTGCATCTGGATCCAGCTGAACTCTACGTCATTGGCATCGGTTAGACAAGCCTCCTAGCTCGAAGGACTTGCCAGTCCTGCTATAATATCGAAACGTACGATAAGTAAAACGACAGAGCTCGTGCTTGAGCGGTTGAAAGAAAAATATATGTATATAGGAATACATATACAGTGGACACCCCCTAAATCGATTTTTCACGGAATACCATGATTTGTTCGAATTAGCGGGAGTTTGACTTAGGGAGACACCAGCACACTTAGACCACGTTGGTCCATTGTGATACCCACAATCAGACCACTACCACTGATTGATCAATCAGTGATAGTGCCGTTACGGCATAGATGCCCAACGGCAACTGGTGACTGGACCAGATTTGAAAACCAGATAAGAGCGTATTAATTTTGCTTTCAATGGGATTGAAACCGGGGACCCCACCAACCAAGGGCAGGCACTTCCATGTGCCAACCAACTACGCCATTCAGTCGCCTACGTCGAGTACTTACTTGGCAATGGTGAAGGGACAAAAGTCACAAGTCATAAGTCCATAATGGACTTATGTCCCACTGTTAGGCACGCAGTCAGCTTTTTCAGCTTTGTACAATCGCAAGAATTAATATTTATTTCGAATGCGGCAGGTCCCGCTCACGCGACTGCGTTGCTCCGCTCAGAGTAGGTGCTTTTGGCTTGGCAGGCGCATATATCAACAGTTTTCTACCTCCCCTCCTCTAAAAAGTGTATTATGTTCTTTATTATTAATGAGAATAAATAATTTTTTATCGGTCTACTTATATTCATATTATTCCCTTAGACAGGCCAATTGTAGACTTATGACCCACCCATGGCTAAATGTTGTGGAATTATGGCCCGAAATTGTGGACTTTTGTCCCACTTAGGTGGGTCATAAGTCTATAAAATTCAATTATGGACTTATGACTAGTGGTCTTATGTCCCTGAAATCTTTGCAATAACTTACATTCACGTAAGGATACAGATTTGCTTTTTGGTATAATTGACTTTCTTACTATTGAATCAAGTAGGACTGTGTTACCAATACATTATTTTCTAAAGTCAATAGTTTGATAGAAGTTTTTTAAGCCAACGACTTCACATAGACTGTGGCTTTCAAATGCCAAATTGAGGGATGCACAATCATTGTAGCATTACAGGGTTTTTTGGATGAAGTACACGAGTGGTCTTCAAACTACTCGCTCTTTTGCAAAGAACTCTAACATTCAACAGCTGATTGAAAGTTTAGTTGTATAGAATAAACTCTTTGTAGCAACACCAAGGGGATAAATTGCATTGAATACTGCGACCAACGATCTAGAATTTAAGCGCTGCCTTCAGAAATTGGACAACTCCCCTAGATAGGATTTCTTCGAAGTCTTTCCCTGTTATGGACGTTCTGTTAATAATTTTAAATATTTCTCTAGCAAGCCGTGGACAATCGATTAGTATGTGTTCCATAGTTTTTTTCGCCTTGCCATAGTGGCAACAGTTTTTTGTACTGGTTTGGACCATTTTATGAAGGTGGTAATTACTTGCTCCGTGTCCAGTTAGAGCTCCACATAGCAATCTTAGGCCCGCTTTGTTAAATTCTAGAGCTTCTTAGGCTCGTTTAGGATTGTTTTGTTCCATTAACATTCATGAGTATTTATATTTAATGCTCTCCTGACTGTTCCAGAACTGTTTCATTTCTTTAATGACCATTTGTGTAAGTGGGGATTGATGTCCCTATTGTTGTATCCATAAAGGGGGAAGGCCCAATAAAGAGTATCTGAACACCTGCCTTGCCTTGTTTATCAGCGTTTTCATTACCTTCTTGGGTTTCATGTCCTGACGTTCAAATTTGTTTTAATTTGTTGTATTCTGCCAGGGTATTTAGTATTTTGTGATATTCAGAGACAACCTTAGAGTTGAATGTGTAGCTCGCTTAGCTATCTGTGAACATATATATTTTGATGTTTCTTAAAGTGCCGCTTCATTAGTTGCAAGGAGTTCAGCTTGAATTATTGTTGTGCCCACACATTCCCGCAGGCCATTATTGGGGTCCATCCTTCAACCAAGTGGGGTTGTTATTCTATTCCTGTCTACTTTGTATGAGTATTTCATTGTGTTTTTTAAAGTCGAACTCAGGAGACATCTTGTTATTTACTCGAGTGGACAATGTTATCAACTCCTTTCAAAATTTCTAGATGTCCCGTAATATTGACCAACTTTCGTAAGTTTATGTAGCTTCACATGACCATTGTAGTGAACTTCAACACTGACATGAAGGGGCTTCATTTAATTTGTTCCTTTGTGCATGTCTTAGAGTTCCTTCAAAAGAATCAATATTCTGTCGAACACATCGTTGGCAGTTTTGTTTAAAAAAATGTTGTTAATGCTTTAAATAATATTTCAAAAAAGAAATTTAACCTGACTAACGCACGTTCCTAAATAATCATACACAGAAGCAAAATCGACGAACGACATATTCGTCAACTGCAGAGGTACGCAATAATAAACTTGGTAAAAAGCATAAGCTTATATTCTCGCTCAGGTCATACACTCGTTCATTACGATTACGACAGCGAAAAACATCACATCACATATGTTTTAAGTTCTCATTGTGCTTGCGTTGTGTATACTATAGTCACCGTAGAATGATACCTAGGTCAATTACAACACTGGAAGCTTAGATTTCGTACATTTTAACATTTGATACCATGTGGCGGCCAATTATACCACGGGCAAGTGGTTTTCTGTAAAATAAAACCAAGTTCTAAAGCAAGAAATAAAAATCATCACAAAATAGAAAGAGACACCGAATCGAGTCAAGTCTGACCTGTAATAGGGTATATTTTTAGAAATCTATATAAATAGTTACATGCATAGTACACAGATATGAATGACACATTTACGTTGAGTCGAATAATTATCTTTCTATGAATTTTTATAAATAACGTTTTTTCTTTTGGATCACTGACTTGTGATAGGCATTCCATTGAACGATGATTTGATTGATTTGTCTGCAAATTGAATCTATTTGCTTTGGCAGAAAAAAAAAATTCCTCGACTTATCTTGATTGCAAAAAGCCGATACCATTTATTTTCAGATACTATTCCTGTGACGGCTGCTGGCAATCTAATGATTGAATTTCATTGTTCATAAAATGTAATCGTAGGTAAATTCTGTGACGATTCAGAAGGGTTTGAGTGAATATAATGAATAAAACATATTTTTGGTCCCAGAATCGCGGCAAATATATGCAAATCTAGAAGCATATGAAATTGATTGATTCAATAACAGAGTGTTTACAAATAAAATAGAAGATATCAATTGTAAGGATTTAAATCACTGTTTAAGCTGTTGAAGAGGACACACATTATCGGCCGATGACGGACGAGTCATAGCCGGGATGAGTTCAAATTTGTACGTAGCAATTCAATTAACGAGAGTAGATACTAAGGTCAAACTATTCCGCTCAAAATGATTTATCAATGTAATAGAGAGCAAGAGTTCGCCTCTAGTCCCTACCATTGAACGATGGTAGCTTCATAGCTAACAATGATGTGTATTGGAGTAGTTTAGCCGTTTTTACACGACACACATAAAATACCAGGTTTGTAGGCAACGGAAGCTCCTGCGTCGCATGAGCGCGGAGATCTCATTAATTTTCGAGTGCGTTTTGGTCTGCTCCTCTCTTTTAAGTACATATTCTTATTCTCAGCATTGGGTATCGGATTCGGATGCGTTGGGGAGTACGTGGTAGTTAAGAGATAAAGTGTGTGTGTGGGATAAAGAGAGAAATAGCAAAAATCATGTGCTTGAATTTAACCGTGTGAAAGCATGGTACGATTACTTGCGACTTTGATGTGATGAAATTCGACCGTGTAGAACTGATCTTTAATGCCAGACTGTGGAAGATGCTGGTGGTCCAGGAAAAACAAGGTACAGAATGGTAGAATGATGATGATGGGTATTTAGAAAGAATAGAGACACCTTTCCAGAAAATCCAAGTACCAGGCTAACAAGCTAGTTCAGGGCATTTATGAATACTCGAATATATCATTCTGGGAAGCCCGTCTCATCGATTCATTTTCCGACATCTTCAACAAACGGTCTCCTAATAAATATGACAGCTTCGATGTAAATAAGTGGTGTTCAGAAAGAGACGAGTCTTTAACTTGATAACAGTCGGCAATGACAATTTAACAGGTCTGTTGTGCTTTTCTTAATCGAATGCCATGGGTTTTCATCAAGCTAAACTCGAAGTTATTCGTTTATTGCACTTGGACGTGGTTTCTCTATTCCAAATCCATCAGGAAACATTTTAAAGCGCTTCATAACAGTTAAAGCTATGAAATTAGCAACAGCTTCAGCAGTATTTTGCTCAGTTTAAAACAAAACAACACTGATGCTCTTATAAAATACACACTAAATACAATTAACATTATTGACTCCGTCGAATATATACAGCTCGATGCGTTCAAGGTAATTTTTATATGCAGTGCGCACCTTCACACCTGATCCAAATACATACAGATGCTTGTTTAAATATACATTTTCAACGCGAATAATCAAACTCAGAAATCAATGGACAAAAAATACGTACGTACACAAGAAGGTGGTAAATAAGATCACGCTGCCTTTCAATGGGGAGTGGAATTTTAAACAATGGTGATGACCAAATCCATGACCATTCGAGAGCCTCTTTCCGTGCATTTAGTTAAGTTGCGTAGGATGATTTCCATTTTTGCGAACAAGTTCTCTTCGTTTACTGTGGAGACTTGAAGGGGCTGTGTACTGAATTGCAATAATTTTCATCAGCAAACTAGGATCCCCAAATACGAAATCCTTATACAAAACTTCCGTAATGGAGTCGTGAAACATTGTCGAACGCGATGTTATTTGAAATTCGTAAATAAAACCAAACATTGTCTGCGAATTTAATTCAAATTTCAGGGGGAGAAGCAACAAATAAACCCTCTTGCTGGCACATTATCTTCTCGCCGATGGACATACGATCATTTCAAGAACCAAGAAACAGCGGAGCTTTCAGCACCAAAAAGGGTATCTCCACAACTCAGGCAGCCGTTCATTGAAGATATTTGGAATTTTGATGGAAACTCAACATCCAGGAACGCGACAAAAAGGCCTGCACGGCTCTAGATTGTTATAAAAAAGCTTTAGGGGGAAAATGTGGTTTGCAGCCAAGAGTTGTTTGCTGACTTTTCGCATCATCAGTCTTACCCATACTACTGCACGAGGTCGCGATTTGGTGGACTGCGTTAGCCAAAGACACCAACTGCAAACCGCTCGAAACCGCCAATGGCGTGCATTTGCATCAGCGAAGCAATGCGAACTATCCCTTCCCTAGATTTAAATATACTCCTCAACACTGAGGAAAAGGGCTTTCTATTGTACTCAATTCAGAACAATTTAATTTTCTCACTACGCAAGTACATCTTTGCCATTTTCAGTTCAATTTTTATTTGTGTGAAAAACATATTTCATTTAAGAAAATACTTGGATTCACGTCCACCGCAGATAATTGGTGTTCAAGTAAAACTAAAGGAAGTCGTTCCCAGCCTTGTTGTGAATGTGTGCGTGTTACAATCGACGTCTGCAGCAAAAAAAATTAAGATGTTGTTGACAGACCATTTAACGAAAGAAATCATAATTTTTGCAACAGCTCTAGGAGAAGACTTCCACACCAAGAGTTCCAAAAATATTTCGGAACAAATTTACACAAAATTTTAAAATATTTTGCCACGCGTTAGCTCCAGGCGGTTTAATTGTTAATTTTTTTGTGTTGATAGGCACCACTTGACCTCATCATAGAGTAGGGACCCTTCGTGTTATTACTTCGAACTTTTGTAAAGAAAATATACGGAGCTTCCAAAATCATGCTTAAATGTTTTACATAACATTTCTTCTAGATATTAGAAGAAGATTCGATTTCGGTGAAGTTTTCTTGAACGCACTTCCAATTTTCTCACAAAGTGCCGCAGATATTGGAAGTTCAAGTTAATTCTATTGTTCAATTTGTTTTAAAGTTTTTTTCTTACGAACACAAAAACATTGAATCTATAAAAAAACGAATATATAGCTCTAGCTGACTGCGAATATATTAAGACTGAGACTGAGAAATGAATCTGTATCGGAATCATGGAAAAAAAATGGGCTTTTAAAAATTAATGTAAAGAGTTTATGTTTCAAAATATTCATCGCATTATTAAGGATGCCTTTTGTGGTCTTCATTCTTCAGCAAACGTTGAAAGAATTTGTTCATATCAAAATATAATAAAAAACTAAATAAAGAAAGCGATTACAAGTTTCATGTAGTTCTGCAGTGATTAAAACTAAAAACCTTATAAATTATTTATATATTAAACATGAATTTTTAATGTTTTATAATTAATAAATTTCTTGTGAATAAAAATGTGACAGAAAATCCTATTCATAGAGAAGAACTTTTAGAATAAAACAAATTTAATGTTAATTAAACAACTAATATTTAGTTTGTTTCTGTGATGGGAATCTGATTGTGATTTGTTTATCTATAATAATGATGTTTATTTGTATATATGTTACCTAAATATTTACAACAAACGAGGTGTTATTGTCCTTTGTTAATAAATAAATCTTATTTTTGAATTTGTGTGTTTGCAGTGGTCTTTTTCAGTACATTTTTGTTGCAGTACAATTGAAAAAAGTAAATTTCTCCTCAAAATTCCGCCAGCACGGGGATACGATTTAGACCCCTACCAGGAAATATCGAAAAATTTCTCAGTCAGTATACCACCCAGATCTTACTGGACGTCTGCACACCAGACGCTGAATGGTCATCTACAAATAGATGGATCGAAGATGGGTGAAGAAGTGGGTGTGGGAGTCTACGCTAAGGATCTGAATTTTCAATTGACATTCTGCCTACCTACCTACTGAAGCGTCTTTCATGCAGAGACTATAGCGATCAAAGAAGCTTTGTCCTGGTTAAAAAAAACAACTTAATATTAGGTACAGCTGGAAGGACTGGATGGCGTGGTTGGTAGTGTCTGCCCGATAAGTAATAAGAGATTGTCATAAAGACAAAAAAAAACATAGATTAAACTGAAAGGCACAGTTATCACATAGATTAGATTAGCTTAGAGTACCCGCATAGGGTCAGTAGGTTAGTATTAAGACCATTTGTCATTCTTAAGTTAGTTAAGCTAGTTTTAAGCAATTTTGTCTAGCAAGTAAGTCCATATATATGAAGTAAAATAAAATCACATAAAAAATAAAGAGTGCCTGCCCCCAGTTCGAATCCCAGTGAAAGCAAAGCTAATTCGCTTTTATCTGGTTTTCAAATCTGGTCCAGTCACCATTTGCCGTTGGGATCAAATTCACCTACCTACCTAGGTACAGCTATTGCCATCACAGCCAGGCAGCGATCAAATCTCTGAGTGCAGTCATATTTACCTCCACGACGTCCCTCAATTGCCGCCTAACTCTTAACGAGATGGCCAAGTATTTCAGCACCCAACGTATGTGGGTGCCGGGACACTGGCATTCTAGAGAATTGCGAAGCGGACTAACTCGGTGGAGAGGCCACCATTTCAACACTCATTCCGGACAGGGAACTGCCGTCCATGCATATCGCTACTACAAAACATCTACTAATGTTTAAACTGGGCGAGCGTTTCAACTTTAGTAGTATGTATGGAATGTAGATGGTCTTCTGGCACTGGGAGCCGCATCACAAAGCAATTTTGGCCTACTGTCGATTCAGAATAGACTCTCAATTGTATAAAACTTCTATAATAATAATAATATAATATGAGTGGCACGACAGTCCGAATCGGACCTGGGCCTAGCTTCTCAGCAACCACTCGTGTTGTGCGTGCTATTGTTCTTTCACGCGTGGAAGGGACCTACAGTTTAATGCCGACTCCGAATGGCGAAGTTGAGAAGCTTTTCCTAGACAGGAATACTCTTTGAGCATTGTCAGTGACTCGAAAGAGGCGGAGCCGTGAATTATCAAAGGTGGTAAATTCAGGTATCGAACCTGGCACCCTCTGCGTAGGAGTCGACGCACTTACCCACTACGCCACGGCGACCCACTAAGCTTAAACTTCTAAAAGTTATAATTTTTGAATCGCAGCAGCACCGACTTCAACAAATCTCATTAAATCACACCTGTTAAAAGAAATTACCTCTGTGTATACTTATTTTATATTTATTATCTTATATTATCTATTACTCCACATTACATTACATTTTGTAGCACCATTGCTGCCATAAAAGCTATCGTGTGTTTATCCCGGAATGGAGCCACTTTGTCCTTTCCCATCCCGTAAAGAAATATCACACTACCTCGCATGCAAATTCACGACACATTCCAACCCTCACAATTAAAAAACGCCATTAGGTGGCGCTAAGTGGACAGTATTAAGTTACCATAGTCTCCACATTTACTAATTCATGAGTGATAATCATGGATTTTATGTATATGATCCCAATTAGACTTATAGCAACAAGCATGTAATTTACCATCTCTTCTAAACTCAATTAACTTTAATAGCATGCGTCCTGGTTTCGCGAAGTTATTATTTTGTATACATTCACCTACATTCTTGCTTTCAGTTCCTCCTCCACTTTCGTAATTGCTTCTGTTTCCTTGTCCAAGGCGGCGTTTTCTTCAACCAAATGACCGCACATTGATGCATGGCCATAAGCTCTTTCACCCCTGCAAAGGTTGCTTAAGTAATTTTCCTATTTTTAGCCGTAACTTAATACCGAATTCAAGAAAGACGTAGAAGTGGATTCCAAGGATACATGCAAATATTGCGAAAGCAACATGTGACTTTTGAACTTTGGTAAAGAGAACCCCCGACTCTGTGGCTGGTGTTCTGCAAGAATGCCTATCGAAACCTTAAAGCTACTTTGTGTTAGTAATTGTAAATAAGTAACTCGCACGAGTTACGAAACATTTGTTGTTTATTTTACGTGAGCCTGAAAGATATCCTAAATTCGTGCAAACAATCGTACAACAATATCCAATTCCGTACTTCTTTGTCTCCTCCTCATCCACCACTTCTTACTGATATATAGGTCACGAGTGCGATAACTTTGTTTTCAGGTTTCTAGGATTTTCTAAGTCTTCAATAAAAAACAAGAACAAAAAAAAAACTCCAACGACGTCAAAGAAATTTGTGATTCTAATGAGACGCGAAAGCGAAATTGAAAATTGCTTATTGATTCGGCATTACGACGAAACTGAAAATATCAAAACTCATATTTTCGTGCTTACCGCTTTTAACTTTCTCCTCTATTTCGGGAAGTGAGGAAGTACGGAAAGCACGTCAGTAATTCATAAATATGCTATATTTTGATTTAATCCGTTATTAGTACTTTTGGCATGGTACATTTAATGAGATTACGATTTACAGCGGGCAACGGCATAACAATGAAAAACCAGTTAATGACCGAGGAATGAGTACGTGCTCTTGGCCATTTGACAATTAGTTTTGGACCACCGCAATTTTTATGGACTACGGCTTATTTGGTTTAATTTTATTTACTTATGACGCAAAATATAGAAACGAGCGAACGCCATGGCCGGAGGAAAATCTTCTACAGCAGAAATTAAATAAGTGTGAATACAAGACAGATATTTCTCGGAATCGATTAATAATGACATGCCTGGCTAAGTATAGACAGATCTAAGGCGTGGTTTTCGAGCGAATTGATATGACATACTCTGTTTGAATATCCATTTCATTGAATCACTAAAGCACACCGATTTTAACCATTTTATTGTATCACTAGGGGCTCACATAACGCACCATTTTGTTTATTTGTCTTACACATCGATGTCTATTAACTGGACGTTGGATAGTGGTATTAGCAGTGTAAGAGACAATTGATATGAATTGGCATAACGTTTTCAAATAACACGTGGCATTCTCGTATATTCTTTAACAGTCCAAAGTTGGGTTACTCATCAGCTATGATTCTAGTGTATACATCCGCCTCTTTGCCAGTCATGAAAAGTCTTTGCCGCCAAGAAATGTTCCTAGAATCAATTGAAATTAACGTCACGTTGGTGCTTTTATAGACTTGCGACATGTACGTGACATACAAGACAATAAGATTAACACCTTCTTTACTGCATTGATGTTGTGTACAAGACGAAGACGACGTTGTTCTGCTTAGCAAATGTCGTAATGATCCCAAGTAGTAGTAGTAGTTTCAAGTTCGGGGTGTAGGGAAGTTACGGCATGGACATCAAACACTGTCATATCACAACGGGTGTCAATTTAAATCGCGCCATTGTCAAACTGTCTAGGGGGTTATTCGATATGTAACGGTGAACAGTCAGATAACGTGACTGCTCCAGGTCCAATGTGCTGTCAGTGACCCGCTCGAAGAAACCTTAGCTGGTTGTTTGCCCGTTGTCATGTATATACTATCGAATATGTTCTTCATTGTAACTTTGTTTTAGAAATCTAGTTTAATGCGATGATGCACTACAGCCACTCAGTGGTCGTTAGCTACCTTATGATGTAATGGAGTTTCACATCCCAAGCGTCCACTGTCCACGATTCTTAGGCTGGCTGTCAAATGTCAACTTATACTCCTTTCGAAAACGGGTCTGGTTGTATCAGTTTCTCCACGATAGTATAAACTTCGGTTTGCCCCCATATTTAACGCTAGTCCCCGTTTCGATAGTAAGTGTCCGACGAAAGGATTATCTCGTTAACTAAATTTTGATGTAATAAATCTAAATTCCAATTATATCGATTATTCTGCGTTCGCATTAATTGTCATCCGTTTTGACATGACATGATATGAACAATTGATGAAACCATCATTCATCGTCGGAAGTAGAAGACAACAGGATCAGTACATCCCACCAATGCCCTACAATTCACTGATGTAGTGCGAAGAATATTTGAAACAGCAATCAAACAAATAAACGAAGTAGAGCAACAGAAAGCTGTTTCCGTTCCAATGACAGCGGGCGCCTCATTGACAGATCGCTGTTTTTAACCAATCTCGTCAACGTCGTCAGCCTGTGCTAATACTTGTACGCAGTTTTGGGAGAAGATACCATGGATTGAAAGCTTCTTGAAAATTCGCAATTCGCCATCAAGTTTACATTGTTTTAGCATCCTTAGATCATGGTATTCGCAGTTTCTGAAATATTCATGGCGAGCAACTAATAACCGAAGTTTATAATAGATTCTGTTTATTCAATCGCAAAGTTTTTGCGCAACGAAGGCTGCTCGTGTCATATCAATGCCAAATCTGATAACCGGCGATAAATACTTCTTTATTATATAAGTATTTTATAGATTTTTTTGAAATCAATTCAGATCAGATTCAGAATGCATCTGAGTTTCGTATTTATCCATTTATTGAAGAAAATAATCTCTTCATTTTTGCCGCGTCTATCTACCAATTCTGCGTTTGTCAGAAAGCAGTAAAAACATAAACTCCATAAAAAAAATAAATCTTAAATAAAAGACTCTCTACAGACCCTTTATAACTGCCTGGTAAACTTTTGCCCTTTATAACAGTTTCAAGATTTACAATCTTCGTGGTTAAAATGCCAGTTGAAAAGCTTTTTACATGCCAGCAATCAAGAGGAGGTAAACAAGCGTTTTTAGGAAACCTTTTAATCTTCGTTATTTACCATTCCTCCGCCCGCAACGTTTTGTACGAAACAGCAAACCATGGTCGTCTTGTTGTCGTTTGCACTTGAAATTGCCTCGTAAAAAGAAGCCACATCGGCTTTTAAATGTGTTTCATTAATTGCAAAGGGAATTGGGTGTTGGGCGCGCAGAGCATTGACGTAAGTACATTTTTCTTTTTTTTTTTTGCTCTCGTGCAAGCACTTGCAAGCGATTAAATGCAATTCATGCCATTGCTTACTTTTGAGCAAGAGTTACGGAATTCTTCTGCTGACTTGAACGCATGCTCGAGAGCTCTTCAAGTCTGTGACACAAAGAATGTCCTCATTCATTCTTCATCTGTATTGTTTAGCACTTCAGACCATCGCATACCAGTTGGCACACATAGCATCTCTAATGAAAAGCATGTCCTGTCTCAGTAGACATCAACTTCAGATTGCATATTCGGTTTTGTTCGCCTATTGTTCGCTCGTCATGAAAAAGCTGCATGCAACGAGGATCCACTTACAGTGTACATGTCGTCCTTCACACAGGAAAATGAAGCTCCCCAAAGATGACATCCCAGGCGCATGATGAACACCGCTGAATTGGTTTTATTATCATTCGTTTATCCACATGCCCATATATGCACAATCCAAGTTCACTGTCGTCATTTATGCGAAGGTTATCTTAACACAAGTATAGTCACATATTCGCTAGCACGTTTACGGTATCTGCATTGAAAGTCCGTAATCTCTCTGATGTATCTAAATAAGCAGTAACTTTGAGTTTAATTTGCGATAATTCAGCTCACACTCACCCAAGCGTACAGTGCATGGAAGAGGAGCGGACGTCGGAGGAAAGAAATTCCGCTGCCCGTAGAAGCAATGAAAGACGCGTTAAAAGCAAGCATGTCTTGTATATTCCATTCCCACTAGCAAATCGAGTAATTACTCCATCCGCGAAACATATAAAGGAAGTCCTATACACTATCTGCTCATCGACTTGTCAGCCGCATGCAGCAACAGTTTCAATTCAAATACGATCGTCTGTGCTCCGCTCCGGAAATCTACACCGAAAGGTTGCGGAGGTAGTAACATTTTCTGCTTCGTGGAAGCCAGCTCCAAACAACTTCATATGGCTTCATCGCCACCCATCCGTAGGCCTATTGATACACTTTTCTGGTTTTCGCGACGAAGTGGTGGCTCATCGCGTGTGGAGTCAACTAGTCCACGTCGCGTCGTTCAAATTTCGTAATTAAATTCGATTTGAAGTGCAAAAACATCCGCCTCCTGAAGTGGGAGTGTATTTAAAGAATTTATTTTTAAATTGGCACAGAAATGTTCTTGCTAACTATTTGCACTTACTCTGCACTGTTCTTCGAGTACTCCCGACCGAACCGACAGTGCGCGTTACACACAAATCGTTTGTAACCTCTGCACTTTGTCGCTTATTTGAGTGACGTAAAGAACTTCACAAGAAGAGGAGGGGAAACAGAAATGAAAAAAAACGCAGTTCAAATTAATTTATTCAATTTAAGTAAACCAGGAGGACTGTGATGCAAAAAGGAAGGGAGAGGAAACCAAGAACCAGCTCGGGCGCAAGGGAGGAAAGGAATCTAGGGAATTCTATTTAAAGACTCAAGACTTGTAAAATGCATCGTGCATTGTATCTGTAGATTCTACTGTATGTTATGGTAATTAGAGTGGAGTTTCTTGCGTCAATAAACAGCTTCTTGCGAATGTAATTTGTTTCTTCTGCTGGAAGATGCAACAAATATGTGTACTACGCAATTGCTTGTTGTTGCCCAGGGGAGTACTTTTAGTTTCAATTGTGGGTATGGGGCGCGCTCTTCTCCACAGGGTCTCTGGCATGACTGGTGAAAGCCGCTTATGAGGGGGTGTTTCTAAAGAGTGCTATTTTCTTACTGATACAAATAATGAGATGTACAACATTTTGTCATTTGAATAGCAAATTGTTGACGGCAAAGTGCAATCAACGGCATTTTTAAAACGAGTCTTTTGGACTTAGACAGCTGTCAAAAGTGACTATCTATCGTCCCTGCGTTTATCTACATAGATTATCGACATGTGGGGTATCATTTTGATGTCTACTACATCGTTAGTAGCAATCAATTATACAACAACACGGCTGATAATGTGGAATGTGTGTGTAGATTGTCTATTTAAATTACAATTGGCCAACAACAATTGTCAAAATAAAATTGCGACTGGAATATTTCAAGGATTAGTTAGGTAGGTAGGTATATTGGGTGCCCTGATAGCATATTGGCCGTGGTTCACAAAGACCAACGTGTTGGCTCCATTGTGTCCATATTTTGAGAGAGACCTACTGCAATTCTAAAACCAACCAGATTCGTGTGCGAATCCTAGGATTACAACGAAGATCTTTTGCATTGCTGAATGGCAAAAGCACATTGTCCATCCAGATTATCTTATCGATTCTTCAAGACTACCCCCTCTGTAATCACAAGTTTAGATACAAGACTCTTTAATATGGCTGATAGATGGGTATATAATAGTCTGTTTCAGACGCAAACTTCAAACCAAACTGTCATATGAAGACAAGCCATTTCACATTTGAAAAACGCAGAAGGTGAATTGGTTGCCACAGACCACAGATATAATTACCCCTTTAAGGAGACCCTATGGGACTAACAGTAAAGGAGTGTTTTTTAAAAGACTAAACGAATGGTGTCTGTCGGTTGTGCTAAAAATAAATCCACACAAACCACACCATAGTCCCTTTTACCAGAAAACGAAAACTGGAAAGACTAAAACCAATAAGTCTGTAGGGCACAACATTGGCTCAAGTAAACGAAGTTAAATATTTAGGAGTAATCCACGACAGCAAACTCATCTAAAAAGAGCATACAGAAGAGGTAGCCAGGAAAGCAACGCGTACTCTTATGATTTGTATGACCTTGTAGGGCAAGTCCTGGGGATGCAGTCAAAGTATACTAAGATGGATGTGTATAGCTATTGTTAGAAAAACAACTATATACGGTGTGGGCCATGAGAATTTCCCCGACTGCATCCATGGAGGTTCTATTGGAGCTGATTCCATTGCAACTAATGGTTACAGAATGTGCTAACAAAACAATCACGAGATTGGCAAAATAAGGGATAGGGAAAGACAGGTGTCAAAAAGCTACCACTATTGGCCATTCCCAAGGATGACGTGATTAGGAAACTCAATTTCCAAAAGCAGTTAGCTTAGCATTAAGAAGGACTGGGCAATAAATTCATAGCCGACAGACTGAGCGGCAATACAATAAAATTGGATTGCAGATGGATCAATAACAGATGAAAGAACTGGGGCAGATGTTTTTGTGCCTGTACTTCAAACCTATGGGGAAACGCTCAAGCATATTTCAAGCAGAAATTTATGGCATAGACAGATGCATTCAAATCAATCTTTGACAGGAACTATACAAACTGCGACACAGCATGAATGTCAGATAGTCGTGCCGCTATCTTAGACTAGACTCCTACATCATAAAATCCAAGCTTGTGTGGGAATGCCTATAGAAGGCTAAAGAGTAAGTAGAGCAGGAGGAACAGAGTAAAACTTTGCTGGATACCTGGCGAAATAGGGATAGAAGGCAATGGAATGGCCGACTCCCTAGTTAGGAAAGAACGCTCATGGCATGAAGCAAGCCAAGAAACTCTTGGGTCAATATAAACGAAAGATGTTGGAAATCAAGAGGAGCAAGAACAATGTATGTATGCTAACAGGCTTCCTAAAGGAGCACTGGAAACTAAGAAATTACCTAAGAAAGGAGTATCAAAACGTCCTTACAGATTCTGTGAAGAATCGAACGAAATTCCAAAACATGTCGAAGGATATTGTAAGGCACTTGTCCACCAAAGACAAAAATATCTGGGCAAGCACCTAATATCGGAGGAAGAATTAAAGTCACTAGAACAATTACTCGTTGCGGCCGTGACATTGTCTGGGTTCAATTCCCGGTACGACCAGAAATCATTTTAATGGCTGCTTACCAATGTTCGGACAGAAATCGAATTTCGAAGTACGTTGAAAGAAAAAGCGAAGTGAAACCAACGTTTTTGAAGTAGATTATGAGTGAGTTGATATCAAATAAACGTACAATTTTCTACAAAAATATGAGATTTAGTAGTAGGAATAGTAATTATGCATCCAACTGGTGCGTATTGTGTTGTGACGGATCTGCTTGAGTGAGAGGATTGCTGCTTGCCTGTGGCATATTGTTCTCTCATTTTTTCACAAATATTAAATAAAAGTAAATTTTTTCGATGAGTCTGAAATGACAACATAACAAAAATCGTGGACGGTTTCAAGTCCAAAGGAGATAACAAGTATTTCGAAGTAGATTGTGAACACAAAGGAGTGGTGGAGTAGTAAAGCGAAGTGAATCTATTCCTTTTGGAGTAAAGTCCGAACAGTACCCCATACTCATTCGGAGTCGACATAAAACTTTAGGTCCCTTCCACTCGTGGTCATGAGACCAATAGCAACGCTAAACACGAGTGGCTGCTGTAGAAGCAACCCATATTATTGTATAATATGAGAACCAGTCTCATTCTCAGATTCCTAAAGGAAACTGGGAAACTTAGAGAGAATACACTAGAAAAAATCTCTTCCACCAAACAGGATAATCTATCATTTGAATGCACGCCCTGCTGAAGGAATGACTGCCGTTAGTGATGGTGTTGAATAAGTTGTATTTGCCCCTCAATGGAATACGTTAAACATCAGAGTTTATATGACCAAGGCTCATAGACGAATTATTTCGCATTCTGGTGAACTGTCCTTAGGTCGATTGATTTGTCGCCGTTAGATTCATTTTCGTGGGCGATACTAAAAAGTGTGTTTATGCACTTGAAAAGGAATATTTTTTAAGTTATAGCCGAGTTATTGCCCGAAATATGTGGAAAAGTCGGAATCGACTGCTATAAAAATTCTCCCAAGCAATATACTGAAATAATAATTCGATCGTAATCCCAACCATACATTTTTTGTTTTTATTTTCGAACCACAGAATGTGTGAAAAATATTATCCATTCCAATTCCATTTTTGTAATTGATTGTACAATTCAATAAACATTTTGGTCTGCAAGATTGCGGCGGAATCGTCCCGTTTTTCGAGTTCGACTTACAGGTTTTTAAAAACAATCTCGACACGGCAACAAGCCTGGTTTTTAATCAATGTCCATAAACTATCCAGATTTTGTATCAAGTTGCTTACAGACGGGACACAAATTCTACTTCTGGTTTAAAGCTGGGGTATGAAGGGGCATTGGTTTAGTATTCCCGAAATCAAGTTTGTCGGAGGCAATAATATCGGCAATCCGATAACGGCTCCTTGGTTCTACATGATTTTGCGTGATCAAGTTAAGAGCAATCTGGAGTGTGAAGTCAAGTTATCAATGATTCATACCTTGTAAGACGTATGGATTGTATGTTGTACGATTGCAAGTTAAAGGCATGTTTATTTTTAGTCAAAAACGACATTGAAACAGAAAGCATACCAAGTACATGAGCATATGTACATAAATATAATAACAATACGCGTGATGCAACTTTCCGAATAATGGCTGAAACATAACAGTACGTTTGCTCTGACGTTGTTTTTCAACGCACACAATTCAATGGTCATGTACAAAATAATGCGGCCACCTGCGTTAGTCAAAAATGAGATGAATCGGAATAAAATGTAAAACGTAAGTCAATCGCACGTTATTATCGAAAAATAATAGTGATAGTAGTAGTAGATTTATTGAGATTTATTTTTACTTAACAATATTTATAATAATTATAAGTGTTTAAATAAGGAAGAATAATTACATTAAAAAAAGCTGTCGGCTTAGAATTGGCCTGACTAAACGAGAATTGTGAGAATATTATTTTTTTTTATGACAATGACACTATAAATTATGAGAGGGAATTCTCTAAATGCTATTGATAAAGATGTGTTCACTCAACTAAGACACAACAATTTCATTTTCGAAAATGTTTGATGTTTTTTGACAGAGAGGTGAGCTGTCCATTTTCTTCCAAATTAAGAGTTTCCTTCTAAATTGAGAGTATTTTGTGTCAACTGTCATTTGAGAAATGTAAAACAGCTGACTTAAAATAATAGCTTTGTTCTCCTACCCAAAATAAGCAGTACTAAGCAATGAAAATCTGTTCCCGAATGCTGTTTTATGGCAAACGAGCGCTCTCCCAAGAGAGTAAAAAATGTCCTCACCCTGCCCATTTTAACAAAGTAGTTTGTTATTCTTTTGCCAAAACAATTGATGTGTCAAACACTCAAACAGTTTGCTGTGTATTTGGTTATTTTCGTAAGTATATGATGATTGTATGTACATATGAATGTGACATTCCAAATTTGACATTTGATAAATGACATAATTTACGCAATTTGTAAAACTGCTTTCCCCTACTTTATTGAGATATTTTTAACCCCTCTCCTTAAAAATGTACAGACTTCACAATTTGGTGCAGAAAGTACGGGAACAAATCTAGTTTAAGGACTAAATACATTTGAAATATGTGTATGCAAAAATGGGGCAATATTTTTAAGCTGGACTTTGAGAGAGTGCAGCTGATAAATTGAATATTTATTTCAAAGCAGCGCGTCATCGCACTCTCTTCCCAACATGAAGTGACCTGGCGCAAGGCACTATTGTGTTTCAGCCATAAGACTTCCATCTATACTCTGAAATTACCCCACTCGGGTTGTACTTACTATTATTCTCTCAGTGGAGGATATCTGTAACGACTACGAACGGCGAAGTTTGAGGATATTGTTCTGGATACGAATACCAAGTGAGCCTTGTCAGTGACTAGAGAGATGATGGTCGTCAATTATGAAAGTTATTCATGTCTGGAATCAAACCCAGACTAACGTAGTACACGACGCATCTATCTACTACGCCTTAACCTATGATATTCAACATTTTGTTGACAGGTGTTTACCATCCAAAATACCCTTTGTGCTAACTTTAACACAAACCAGTTACAAAATTGACCAACGCCAGTGAAATTGACATTTCATATCCACACACGTTTTACGATTATATTAATTGCAGATATTTATAATTTTATCCACAGCCATACGAATCTAGTGAATTGTTTTCCAATACAAATTA
The DNA here is from genome assembly GCA_964034865.1 of Eristalis intricaria. Classification (NCBI taxonomy): domain Eukaryota; kingdom Metazoa; phylum Arthropoda; class Insecta; order Diptera; family Syrphidae; genus Eristalis; species Eristalis intricaria. Next base: position 14,510,408 of record OZ035877.1, read on the forward strand.
TCAGTCGGTCGCTAATAGCCAATCACTCTGAGTCAATTATCGTGAGAATTGAATGATTAATTTCAGTAATTGTTGTCTCAGAGTGTATGCAAATAAAATAAACAGCAACTTGGAGAAGAAAGTGGAAGCCAAGAAAGCTTCTCTTTGGCCTCAATTTCAGCCACCACATGCAATTGTAGATCGAAATAACGAAGCAAATACACAAATCAGCACTAAAAACGAAATTGTTTATGCATTTACGCCTCACAATGATTTATGTTATACTTTCTCTTTCATTTCAGCACTCATTACTTTAAATATAATCCAAACGGTGCAAAACGGTTTGCAATCAATTCAGCCAAGCTAGCGCCAATGACGCAATCAGTATACGCTTTCTGATTGTTAAGAAAAACCTTTATTTTCGGTAACTTACATATTCATATTGATCTAAAAATATATTCGTAGACTGATAAACTGATTGGGCAACAAACTCATAGACCGTTAAAAACGAAAGCGTTTTCCATTTGCTTACACTGCTCGCAATAAATCAAAAGTAAAATCTGAGGAACGAAAATCTTAACTTCGACGATATCATCACACATCACACTGGCTGTCATTGAATCTTATACGTCTTACGAACCTATAAATATGAATGAACACACACTTAACAATAGCATTCTCATATAGGTACATTCATGGATTGGCCTTCCAACAGTCTGCGGCTTTGAGACTGAAAGGCACTTTAGGTAAACAAATGACTCAAAAACTTTGTATTTTCTTCGCACCAAAATATTGCCGAGATCTAAGCAAACATCTTTGATAAGTTAAACGCGTGTTGTTCTACACATAACACGTTTGGAATAAATAATTCATTTTACGACGTTTCCCACGAAACTGGAGCAAATTCAATATGCAGGTCGTTCACAATACTGTCCGACTCCATGACTTGAAAATAAACATGAACATTTAACGGGTATCATCCGTGGCAACAGCAACAAAATAAAACAAATGCGATTTCTTGTGTGAAAGTGTTTGTGCCTCTCTGAAATAAACAAACAGCGTACACGCGATCTGTTAGAACAATTAAATTGCATGAAATGCAATTAGTAACGTAAGTAAGTAATTTTTGTAATTGCATTCCGTTTCACAAATGCAATTGAAGGTGGATTTAAGACGGTTGAAGGATAATGGTAATGGCTAACTCTCCGATGGGAGAGAAAACGTGCATCCATTTCCCATCCTCAAAAATGACAATGATTTAAATAAACCCGTCGCCATGCAATCATGGCTCTGTCAATCTCCCACCGCTCATCCACAAAGTGGTCTGTTTTGTGGGTCAGCTTTTAAATTATAATTCTCATTTTAAGGACGCGTCTCAAAGGACGTCGCTTCTCGGATTTTGGGAGTGACCCGATTTCCATCAATATTTATTACACATATATATTTATATATATAACCAAAATCCCACCACGGAATTGATTTCCTTCGAAAATATTAAATTGCTGTATCAGAATTTTTGGTAGACAGAAGCGGGAACATAAATATTAGGTAATTTTTCCGTTTGTAGACATGAAGTCCATGTACATGCCCAGAACTATGAAGCCTCTTATGTATTTCTGCCGACATCAACATCTAGCTGCCGCTGTAAAAAACATTATCCTTTTTTAAGAATGTACAATTAATGGTTCACGTTTCGATATGCTTGACAATGTGAGGATTTCCGTGACCCTTAATTAATAATATTCTAAAATAAACTGAAAAAACGATTTGACATTCAAACCATTTTGAGATTGGTTGCTTCTTTCATTATTCAATTCCGTTTTCCACCTGCCCAATCAATTTGTTTGTACTTTTCATCTCTGTACATCTTTTGACGGTCTGGCGTGAAGTTGCAGCAAATGGTCATGTGGTCAAAAAATTGTTATCTCTCTAGGTATAGGTAGGAGAAACTAGCACACAATATTAATAATAATAATAATGGTTGGTGCGACAATTAGAGGTGGACCTGGATCTAGCTTCGCAGCAACCATTTGTGTTGTGTGTGCTATTGTTCATTCACGAGTGGAAGGGACCTACAGTTTTATGCCGAGTCCGAATGGCTCAGTTGAGAAGCTTTTCCCTAGACGGGAATACTATTTCAGCATTGTCAGTGACTCGAAGAGGCGTCGACTCCGCTAGTCTAGCTTCGACTTCCGACGCAAAGAGCGTGAAATTCGAAAAACATCTCGAAACAGCCTTGAAAACGAAAGTTGGTCTGTTGGGGGATTGCGTAATGAAGAATTTAATATAGGAATCGGCACACACAATCTGAAAACATATGTGTATCTTTCAAATTTGTGGTGTACATTTACACCACACCTAAATCCAACATTTCGAGAAAAAAAAATTCGAAATCCAATTACATTCTTGTGTCAGAATTAATTAGTGCTATTTTTTTCTGATTGGAAATTAGAAGTGGTTGAACCTTTTGAGCTAGTTATATTGATTTAATGATGAATTCAAGTTATAATTCAGACATAATATAATTATTGTTGACTCAAAATATTGTAATTATCACTTGTAATACATAACTGTTTTTTGTTATTGTCAGCGGGCTGAAGTCACTAAGTGAAATGCTGAATTTGTAAAGAGGTTTGTTCGATTTAACAAACTTACAAATGCAGCGACAAAATTCAACATTCCGCTGGAATCCGACATTTCGAAGTGTTGGAAAATATATGGCGGAAAGCTGAACCTTTGGGCAATGCAAATGCTTTTAACATTCAAATTTAAAATTAAAAAATTGAGTTAATCACTTTGTGCTGTAAACGACTTGTATACACCATTCCACACAAAACTATTTGCAACGTGTTAACGTTTCGGGTGCAGAGTACGATTGTTCAAGTAGCTGCTCCCATTAAGGCCATTTTGATGGAGCATTTATCTAGTCAAAAGGACATCAGAGTCCAAATTGTATGTTGTTTTTTGAGAAGAATACCTCGTTTTCCCTTCATTCACCCTGCCAAACCGAAATAAGCCGCTTTAGCATTGATACATGCTAGCAATCGTCTCATGAACAGATCGTGTCATCTCATCCACGGCAGCTAGAAACACAACGGATCTCTACAAGATCTAGTACTGACTTTTGAATTTTGCATCTAACAATGAAAAATAGATTCATCAAACTAACAAGCGCTAACGCAGACAATATACAAGTTCATTCATCATTTATAATAATAATATTATAGTATAGGTGGCGCTAGACGTCCCCGGTTCAAATCCCAGTGAAATCAAATTAATACGCTTTTATCTAGTTTTCTGATCCAGTCTCCATTTGCCGTTGGGATCAAATTAACGGTACTGTCACTGGAGTAGTCAATCAGAGGTGGTGGTCTGACCTGGGTATCACAATGGATCAAATATAGAAAATAGCAGCCCCCCTACCTATAGGTGGACTGATCTTCTGCACCAATTTCTTAATAATTTTAGCATGAACATTTTTCATAATTAATTCTATGTCACATCCACGTTCAAAAAGTTCAAAGCACCTGTTTGTGCATCCTTTGCTCAACAATAACCTCTTCGTTACTTCATTCATGCAAACTGAACACTCACCCAAATCTTAGCCCGTCGTCGCGCCGGGAATCAGGCTGTTATACTGAATTCTTTATAGCAACGTATTCTTTTGTGCATTCCGAGTTAACATATGTTGCAACATATGCAATTGGCATTTGTTTGAAGAACGAAAAAAAGAAAACATCTTGAGTTTAAGTTTTCTTCTTGTATATTTTCCTAGAAGAACAAATGCCACAATGCCAATTAAACCACTCTACGATGTGGAGTAGGCTGCTAGCTCCTCTTGTTCCCATTTCTCTCCTTTTCTTCTCATTTCTTTTTTCCACCAAATGCTAGTGCCGCCGTTCACATCCAAATTGCCCACTTTAATCTTTTTCGTGTGATAAAAGGCAAAAAAAATGCATTCAACGCATCTGAAGTCTGCATACTGTGAGCGCCTGCTATGCGCTTATGCTGTATGTTGCTTCCAAAATTAGGTCAAAATATTGTGTCTCTCCTTCCCACTTGCTCTTTCTCTATCCTCAAGCACTTTTCAATTGTGATTTTTCATTCTTCGACGAACAGTTTATGAACTCAAAACTGTTTAGTCGGCAGGAAAACCATCCGGTGCATTCAAATTAAATGTGTATATTCATATGGAAAGTTAATAACTTACATTTTGGGACTGACGGTCGTACTCTCTAGGCAGTACATGAAATTCCACAGGAAATGCGAGAAAACAATCGTACACATTTAAGTGCAAACTATGAACGTGCCAATTTGATGAGGGGAAAATTGCTTCAGATTTTGTCTTTTACAGGGAGAGGCTATGAAAGAGGAAACTGATGATGAAGCATAATGTAATAATAAAGTGTTCCACTTCTTTCTTTTTTTGTTCATTTTATGCTGATGTTCCTAAAGAGAGACAGACTGTAGAATGTTAACGAATTGAGAGATAAATATATATGACGTCTTTTCTGGGGCCTGAGAATTATCCTTTTAGACAGAAGTGCGAAATTGAATGCGGTAAGTACATTGCCAAGCATTCACCCATGCCAAGAACGTTCAAGAGGTAGTAACTACATGACAAAGTAGTTACTACCTCTTGGCGTAGTTAGTTTCGTCATCCATTGAGAATACTAGCTTCTTATTGTCCCTTCCTTGGCTTCCTTTAGAACATGTCGTTTTCTATTTATCTGGCATCGCTTCCAACGCTTTTCACGGAACTCTGGGCCGTTGACCTCAAGACATTTAGTATCTTGCTGCATGCCTATACGAATGGCTAGAAAAAAAAGGATGTAGAAAGTTGAGGACTTTTCTCTAACGATTTCTAAGTCTAAATTCTGATCACTGCAGAGTGTTCTATGTAGAAATGTTTGATGTTGGCAAAATATCGATGTTGAAGTCGATGTTAACATCGTTAGCTGAACAACGGTTACCGATAATAATCGAACTCAAAACATCGATGTGCGTTAAGATCGATTCTATAGAATGAATTTATATAATTCCGACTAATAGTTTAGAAAACTACACGCTTCACATCAAAAACGAAGAATGAAAGAATGCAAAAATTTCTAAGAAACTTAAAGCATTCTGTATACTTGGAAAATCAAAATTTTTTATCAGACTCAAGTTGAAACATTCCATGAACCAATTCCAAGAACTAATCAGTGGTCTGCCTACCAAATGATTACGTCATTATGATGAAATTCCAGAAAATTATTCAAAATCTACAATGAATAGCAATGTTTTGTGCTTAACATCGATTATGCGATATTTTAAGAGCTTGAACATCGATATTTGGTCACTCAACATCGATGAACATCGAACATCCCTAGTCCCATGATGAAAAGATAGCAATTCGGGAAGTACTGTCCTCGAATAGATGGAGCGTTATATCTCTCCGTAATAAAGGGTGGTCCAACCACAATGCACGATGTTAAATGTGAGTCACACCTTAACGTCAAGTTTTCTTGTCCAACTTAAGACATTTCTTTGTTTCAGTATTTGACATATTCAACCACAACTGAGCAGCGCGTTAAAATTGTTGAAGCCTTTTAAGAAAATGGGCGCTCAAATCAAAATGCATTTCGTGCAATTCGTGATTTTTTTTGGTCAGTATAATCGACCAAATGTGTCCACAATCGGATGAAATATGAAAATACCTGTGCATGCTGTGAGTGACTGTCTGGTGCTGTGCATGACCTGGCGGCGTCATCGAGCCGTACTTCTTTGAAAATGAGCTTGACTAAGCAGTTACCGTGAATGATGTTCGCTATCGCGAAGTGATAAGAGACTTCTTGGGGCCTGAAAATGAGGATATGGACCTGGACGACATGTGCTTCCAACACGATGGTGCCACTTGCCACACAACCAACGAAACAATGGCTCTTTTGCGCGGGAAATTCAATGGCCGTGTTATCTCAAATCGATCATGTGATTTGACACCTTTGCACTTCTTTCATTGTAAGTGTACGTCAATAAACCAAGAACAATTCAAAAGCCAAAGGATGAGATAATTCGGCACATTAACGACATTAAACCTTAATTATGTCTCAGAGTCATTGGACCATATCGACTAGAGGTATGCCACCGAAGCTGTGGCGAGCATTTAACCGACATTTTGTTTCACACATAATTGTCATAGATAATTTTATCATAAGAGATATTAAGATATTTCTCCGAAAACTTTTTGTTTTTGATTTCTAGAAATGTCTGAGCGGTTTAAACTTGCCTGAGTTATTATGTTATCTAGATCAGGGATGGAGGAGTTAGCTGCCTAACAATAAATTGGCAGCAAATACCACATGTCGTAACACGGGAATATTCAATAAACCATTTATCTCTATCAATAAGACTTAAAGTACCATTGAATGGCTTTTATAGTAGCTGCCATGAAGAGGACTCTGAAAGTGAAAACGTCCGGCACTGGCAAAAACGTAGGGGCTTGTAGCCAGTGTCGGTGCGATACTATGATGTTTGCGATCGGAAGCACAAGCCCATAAATAGTCTTGGTAGCTAAACCGACAGCTGAGTAGTTTTTTGACTGTTGGTTTTAGAAGGAATTGCTTTTTTTGCTTGTGATAAGTGCAGTTACGATCGTCTAGAAACTACTCCAGTTGCGCTCCCACTTTAATCAAAGCTATTCCTGAATTAGAATGTAACCTACCACACCTACCACACAATGTATATAGCGAAACATATGATGGATGCTTGTTATGTAAGATGTCATCTTACTATTCAATTGTGACCAATTCGCCGAGGTAAAAGTATTTTTTTTTAAATCGATGGCACTGAATTCCATGCTCCCGCCTTTCCAAGGGTTAATTTTATGCTCTTCCAATATTTATACTCACTACTTTAATTCGATCTATTGTAGATCGAACCTTGTAAAATCAATTCTCGTGCTGTGCGAGTCCACCAATCCTTCTGATGTACTTAAGTTGGTTGCATTTTACCCATTCAGTATATCAACATAAAGAATGGTTAGTAAGATAGCTCTTCCTAGAGCTGCGTGTTTTACGCCTTTCAAATGATGTACATTAAATCTTAGCTCTACAATCGGTTGAAAAAAATATTTTTCTAAATTTAAAACGACGCATATCCGTATTAATCCCGTTTTCTGGATCTTATGCCATGAAATTAATAAAACAAGATATTGTTCCCTCGGGAGTATCCAGACATTTGCTTGAGCAATTTAAAAATCATACAAAGAATATGATAAAAATATATTCCCCTCAGTCCACGTCCAAACATTTTTGGGCGAATAAGTCATACGAATTCGGATTTGTGCATAAATAAATTAATTCAAAATTTAAATGTCGTCTGAAAATGTACCATAAAACTATCTTAATAACTCAGTATGGATTTGGCAAGCATTTTGCTTTGCCAATTGGTTTTTATAAAGGCGTGGGATCAAAGAATGAGGCTATAAACATATTTATTAAATTATTAGAATTTTTCAGTAGTAAAATCAAAAAATATATGTACTTTCAAAATAGGCTGCGTGATCTTAAAAAGTTTCTGAAATTTGTATCCCCATTAAAATGTTCAATTGAGTTTTTAGAATTAGTGGAATTCGACAGAATATTTAAACCAAGAAGTGTTTATATTATATACTAATTAAAGGCGCTAGTATATAAAAATATGTAGAATTTTTTGCGTGTCATTTATGAAAACAGGAAAAATTGTATGCGGCGAGTACTGCTCTGTAATCGAAAGAGATCTGACCCTGCAACTGACGGAGAGAGGTGTCCAGACTCATTCTAGAATTAAAGACACTTGTTTTTATTATCCTACAGCCATTAAATTCGCACATGCCATAAGGTCGAAATCAAAAAAGATATCTAAAAGATGATGGCCAAATTAAAGATCTGTCCAGGAAAGGCCCAAGTAATCTGCAGACATTATTGTTGAATTAAACTTCCTAGTCTACTCTCCAACAATACAAAGACTTGAAAAACACTCTCTTCGGAAGTACTTAGTATTCCGGTACTTACTAAAAAGCATAAGAAACACCTTCTTAAATTCGCAAAAGACCACCTGACTTTGACAGATGAAGAAAAAGAAAATAAAACACAAAATTCTTCTTAGTCCGGTAACACAAAGGTGAACTTTGTTTGATCTGAGGTGGGTATGGGATCCAAAAAATGCAGCTTACAGGCCTCAACGTTTTGGAACGTAATCTAAAAACATATTCTGTGGTCATATTGTTTTGTCCGTAACTGTGGTTTAAAAAGCTCCTCACATGAAACTCTCAGAACAACTCTGGATACACCCAAAAGGTACATCACATCAAAATTACCAATACTCTGGAAATGATTGCCAGTTCTGAAATTTTTAATGTACTCTAGTTGATGCATACTAGTAAATGTACTGTCACACAAAATGAAGTCATTGATTCTCAAAACGCATATTGTTGAACTTGACTGATATAATATGTCAAGTGACATTTATGGAAAGTTTCCGCGTTAAATGTTTAAAATTCATATGCTTGATATTATGGAATGGAGCAAACTTCGTAGGCGAAATTATGAAAGTTAAGCTTAAAATTTACTTATGAAAAAATATTCACCATTGAAGAGTCTTTCAGTTAATAGAGTGGTGTTCTTTCTGAGAGTTCAATGCGGACATTAACCAGCCTCTATAATGGTTCGACAGTTTGGATGATGTTATCAAGCTCCTTTTCGGCAAAAAATGCATTAGAAAAGTTCAGCAAATGTTTACCAAGCGGTTCTTTTAGAGAACGTTATCAAACCTCCTAACACAATATTATTCGAAAATAAACCGTGAATCTTGCAACAAGACTCCACTCCCGTTCATAATACACAAACATGCAAACATGGCTGGAAATTTCTTGTATTACTTATGTAAGTTTTAGAACAATTTCTTGTGCGATAAGCCACGTCCAAATGATGAATTTCTATATCGGGCGAGTTACATGTTGTAACCCGTTCCAGCTTCTACAACATACGTAGCAACAATGCATTTATGCAGTTTCCGTCTTTTCTAGTCCTTCATCCTACATATTTGTTAACGTCCTTCCCTATTTCTCCTCTTTGTTTACGTATTTACCATTAGTAGCGTCTTTTTCCATCAGCGTTCGGTGTTTTATATCGTTTTACACGTGTATACGTTTGGCTCTCGAAACGTAACTCGTCTTTATATAAGTAGTGGATAATATTCCGATAAATATGCCGATGTATGTGCAGGATCTACTTTGCTGTTGCCGGAAAGCAAATGTCCAGATTTTTAATTCGTTTAAAAAATATTAAAAACAAAAATTACTGGTCAAAAACAGGGCACCAAATCTTTTACAACACCCACTCTAGTCGTGTGTGGATCCACCATTCGTGCTGACCCTGAACGGCGAATATTGAAAAAAAAAAAAAACTATCTGTACGGTTTTGCTCAGCCCAGTGTCACTGACTAGACCGAAAAGCATGAAATTTGTCAGGAATTGCAATGCCAGCTCATGAGCCACTTACTCACTACAAACAACATAGTAGAATTTTAGCCAACCATTCTATACATCAGTTGCAAATTTTCCGCAGTTAATGTCTGAAAATATTTGTCTACAAATTTGCTTTGCAGTAAAATTGTGGTCGGGTATAAGTTACTCAACTCAGGTTTTTCCTCTTTAAATTGACATATAGAACGATCTTGTATAGAGAATTCTTACACTGCTTTAAACGTCTCTTCGACACATTTAATGACAAATATTGTGTTAAGCCAAGACGAGCTGGTATCTTTATCATTCTTTAAGAATTTAAATCAGACCTGAACACATATAATGCAATAAACTGTGTCATTTACATACAACACAATGCAAAAAGTGAGCGTAGGCACTAAACAGAACAAAGACTTTTCGATGCAAACCTAGTGAGGCAATATAAAAGTTTAAACAACACTAAGTTCAAATAACACTTTTGTAACTCTACAACATTTATAATAATACGAGTAGCGCGACAGTCCGAGGCGCCCTTGGGCCTAAGCTTCTTAGCAACCACTCGAGTGGAGGGATTTACAGTTTTATGTCGACTCTGAACGGCGAAGTTGAGAAGCTTCTTTCTGGACATGAATACTCTTTGAGCATTGTCAGTGACTCGAAAGAGGTGGAGTCGTGAATTATGAAAGTTGCTAAATTGGGGATTCGAATCTGGCACTCTCTGCGTAGGAGTCGACGGCCACCCACAAATGAAAACAAAATATCGGAATACTTTTTCCTCCAAATTGCATTGCAATAAAATCGTAGTCCGGTAAAACTGACGCAACTCCTTTTTTCCTACTAACGAACGACCTTGTATAGCGAATTCTTGTTAAAAGTATCACCGACACATTTAATGACAAAAATTGTGTTAAGCTAAAACGAGCTGGTATCGATCATTTTTTGAAAGATCTGACTTAAGTTAAAAAACTGTGTCATTTACAGAGAGCTCAATGCAAAAAGTGAGCTTAGGGCGTAAAACACTTTTAAATTAAAGACTTTTCGATGCAACAACACTAACGTTTAACTAGTACTGAGTGAGATACAGAATTTAGCTGAAAAACTTTATTCAGGTGCAGGCTTAATCGTTTGTAACTGTACGTGAATTATGGATAACTCAAAAATAAATTACTGTTCACATCCATAAGTATGGCACAGTCAGGCATGTTTTCGAGGGTTCATATGTGTATGTATATTTTATACAATCACCTGTTGTCAGGGTGGCATTTACAAGAACTAAACACCACATAGTTACCGTCAGCGAATGTATTGAACGAAGGCAAAACAAATGACAACGGCTCGAGGCCGTCAATTTGTCCTACCGGAGCATTTATACATACTTCCTACCCCACCCTCGAAATACAAGTGATTCATATTTCATATCATTCATTCCGTCATTTCTCTCATCACATTGACATGTGTATTTATACACACGATTTTGCAACATCCCTTACATTGTCACACGTTCTCATTTCTACCACACAACGCGTAGGCGGCACCACATCGATGAATTAGATATGAAAAGTTCAAGGATACTACATACTACCTTGCTTGTCGTTCAGAAAGAAAAGGTGTCATCATACAATGCAGCCCGATGAAGGTATGACGGACGAGGTTACCGCATACAATTCACATTAGATACATGCATGTGTGATGGCAGTGCATATTTTATGCACTTAAAAAACAACAATTGCGACAAGATCATTTCTGTTCTTTTCCCAAGCCGCTGGCCCCCGTCACCGGGAAGGCGCTGTACCGAACATTGAATTGGGCGATTTCGAAGGATGTGCACCTGGAGTCCTTGACATTGAAAAGCTTCAACTAATTACGATGACATGGAGGAAAACCAAGGCAAGGTCACTGTGCATCCTCAAGAGAAAATAAAAGAAAAGAGAAAATAAAATAAATGAACATCCAGCTAAAGTCTAATCAATGTAAACATACATATGTATGTTTGTACGTATCTAGGTATTCTCATCCAATTTGCGCGAAAATACAAACGACTTAAGCGTTCTTAGCCGTTTCTTTATTCGTATCTTATCCCAGGCGAGCTAGTATTGATTTTTTTCATTTACATTTAGTATGCGTTGTCAGCTGTTTATTTGCATAAGCGTTTGCATGTATTGCCTTTTTTATTTCAACATTTCTTTTTAGATATTTTATACAAAACCTGCGATAATCTGTATCTGGCGCAAATGTTTGCATATCAAATCGGATTAGCATTCATTTATATAATTCGTGTGAACAGCGACTCGAAAAATAGGTTACACTTAGTGTTTCTAAATAACAACCGTTTTTGTTGACTTTTATTGGTGAGATTCTATCGATGTGGTGCATCGCAAAATATTGTATATACACTTAGCTGAATTAACCATTTCCACAGTTTCAGTACAATGTTTTATAAACTTAAAAAACGACGTTCACAATTTTAGATTTCACAATGACATCTCCATTTCTTCATTACATTTCTTTGCCACGCACTGAATGATAGCTTTCAAGCGGCGAAAGTTGGTATAAAATGAACAGAAATGACTCAGCTGAGTAAACACAAAACGGTCGGTCAAATGCATGGGTTCAAGTTCATTTTTTAAACAACCAACTTGAGTGCGCACTTTCAATTTGAACACGTAATACAATTTAGTCTCGACATTACTTTAATCTTGGCAAGCGTGGGGTGGTGGGGAGGTATTAGGTATAGAAAAAAATGCTCGAAACTCTGTACAAATCTGTTTTCACCCCGCTCTCGTGAAAAAACAATAGCACGCACAACACACAAGCAGCGGTTGCTGTAGCGCCACTTTAATTGTCAAACATGAAGTTCTTGTATTTCCATTTCACAAGACGTACAATACGTTTTCAACGGTCAACATAATGCACAAACGCAGTATTGAGTTTCTTGCCTACGTCATCCCCTAGAGCAGTGTTTCCCACTCTTCTTCAGTCCATAGTGGGTTAACAGCGCAATAAAAAGGTCTTTGGAGAAAGTCCTCTGTAGCCTTCTCAGTTTCATGTCATAGTACTCTTAGATAACCCGGGCTTATGATTTCAAATATATATATACTATACACTTATTTAGAAGCCATCAAAGTCAACAAAATATTTATTAAAGTTGCGAGCCATATTTTCAACAAAAGCTTATGCCAAGCTTCATAAAATAAATTCTGTATCTTTATACATCATACGTTTGATCTGTTCTTGGCTATTTTAAATGAAAAAAAAAATATTAAAAAACTTCTAATTTACATACCTTCGATAAGTAGCTATATTCGATATTTGCCAAGCTACGCATAGCGAATTATATCAATGTGTGCTTCATCGGCACGAAAATTAGCTGCAACTTCTTGCAACCTTCGGAGTTATTTTCAAATTTGTTTCGCTGTATCGGATTTAAAGAAACACGGTTTTGACTTTGGTTATATTACAAAAGTCGCAATTTCTTGGCTAATAATGGTTGGGATGAATGCAACTGGGACTTTATTTTTAGAAATAAAGGTCTCGTGGTACATGTAAGTTGTTTCAAATTTCATTAAGATCGGTTCACGGGTTACATATTTATTTCCGCGCTCACACACAAAGTGGCACAGTGGTGCGGCGCAAGTAAAAGTTTAGTATTTTGTCACGACGCCCTGTTCGTAATAGCTAAGAACAAAACATCCACATTATAAAACTGATTTTTTTATTTTATTTTTTATAGAATTCAGAGTTGAAACAGAAAACAACAAGAGAGACTTAAGAAAAACAAAATACAACAGCTACTCAGCAAATCAATGTGACGAATGAGCCTGGTGATCTCCATACAGTTATTCAAAGCGAGGTATAAGGCTTCACACCGCTACTCTCATTTCTTGCTCCACATTGATCCTTGAGCGATATTCGCTCTTGATTACAGCTACAGCTGAAAATTCAGCTTCACACAAATAGATATGATGTTGCAAGCGAAATGGATATTCTTAGAGCCTCTGTAGTTTAATTTCATTTTAAATCGATAACCAAATCTAGTTTTAAGACAGCTGTCGCAAGAGAATAAGAAAATTGTCCATGAAGTGGATCTCTTTCGACATCATCATCTGCAAGATATTTTGCAAATCGTTCGATGGCTTTCGAAACGTCTTCCAAGAAAAGGGCCATCAAGTCTTGTGAGTCAACCAGTTAATTAGATACATACAATAGCGGGATTGAATTTCGACCGCCACCTTCCTTTATACACAACTGCAATTTCTTTTTAAAGTCGGAAATTTCAAAAAGAGATGGCATCTGAAAAGTACTTGTGCAGTCGACTTAATGTGGCTGAAAAGTTACTGTAATTGCAGTGAAATGTTACAACGGGTCAAATGAAATAAGCAAGTGCAAAAAAAATTCAGTTTACAAGCAGCGCGAAGCTTAAATTTGTATTTTTGGGAAGAACTCACAGCGGGGCGCCTCTCTTTACTTTCTACGGCGCACCAGGGGGCTGCGGCGCATACTTTGGGAACCTCTGATCTAGAGGTTTCTGCTACAGCTATTGTCAGTTTGGAGGCTTACAATTAGCATCTTTCTATTTTGTTGCAGCAGGCTAAGCGGGAAGCTTCAGTATCGAGCAGAAGGACGGAAGCACGCCGTTGCACGGATAAACTCGTCAGACGGGGTGGATCTTGTCCCCTCCCTCTTACGCCATCCAATTGCAAACAAAAAATATTGTGCCTATAGCTAGCTAAAGATAGAAGGGAGACAAGAAAAAATAGAAAGAGAAAGAAAGCCTAATGCCCTAATTCAAACCTCGGATGAACAACCTAAAATACGAAGGAGAAGATGAGAAGAGACAGGAAATTGTGTTCAAGACATGTGCCTCTATAGTAGAGATCCTCATCTACGCCTAAACTGAAATCTAAATATAACCTAAGCCTTGTCTATCTTTAAAATACCTGGCTCAGACCTAAGCCGAGTCAACGCCCTTCCAGCATTGTTTGGCGATGTATAATCGTAAAGAACCCGAGGGTGCTTGATGTTCTTGGCACCCATCATGTCATCGACATGACCTTTGCTATCCTCCTTGGCGAAAATATTGTGGGAGATAGCCTCTTATGTTTCATTAAAAAATCAATGAGTAAGTTTACTAAAATAAACGAAATACACTTTTAAGAAAATATTTGCTTTCTTTTTCATGTCTCGCTAAATGTGTTCTACTTATCATGTTGCTTCCGGTATTATTCTTCCTCTGTAGGTGCAACGACCTCAGTAAGTGCAACAACTCCGATTTCTGTCAGTTGCGATTATCGAGTTCGTAGACTAGTTGACATTCTCAATATACATACAGTCTCGATATTTGCAACCAATGTTTCCGAATTTCGCAACTTTGGAATTGAATTGTACGAAACATATACCCACATTCACGTATGCATGTACTTTACTATGCAATGCTACCGCAAGAGAGAACTGTTGACGACATCGTAAATTGTCTAGACATAGTGCCCTGCGTCGCATTTTTGGATTGCTTTTCTTTTAACGCAACGGTATATTGACATATGCCTTTTGTTTCGGGTTGGAAGTGGAATTTTATAACCAATTGTCGGTAGAGTTCGAGCAGAAAGGGTTGTACGCTTCCTTATAAAAGTACATTTTGTATTTAAGAAGTGAAAATGTCGGGACGTGCGAAGATTCTTAAGCTAGTGGGAAAATAGGCTTACTTTAAAAGATAAAATTAAAATTTTAGAAAAACTGGCCCAAGGCTATTCAATAAAATTAATTTTTGTCAGCAATTTAATGCCAACAAATCTATGATCTGCAGAATCAAGCAAAAGGAAGGACTTTTAAAAAAATTTGTTGGGCAATCGGTTTGTGGACATGACAATCGGACGAATATTAAAGCTCCTGGATTTCCAAAAATGGTTTGGTATCCTGGATTTCCATATAATACCTTTTATATAAATGGTTTATACGAAAATATGCAGCTCATATTCCAGTTTCCGGGGATGTTATACGTGCAAAGGCTAAAGAGTTACACGACTGCATACAAGAAAGACCGGAAGAATTTCAAGCAAGCAGTGGTTGGTTTTCGAAATTCAAGAAGCGTCATGGGATACGGTTGCTAAAAAATTAATTATATCTTCAATACATATTTAAAAAAAAAAATATCATTCACATTATATATGTAAATTCAAATACAGGTAAATAAATAAATATTTATGTACAGGTTAAGTTTTTGAAAAATGTTTCCTTGCAGTTGTTTGCATAAGTTCGCTTGGCAACAGTTTATTTTGCAGTTTTTTCATTTCTTCCATAGTGATGTCAAGTTGTATAGCTGAGGCATGTGGTGAAGCAATTTATTACGTCTCCTAATTTTACTTTGGTCGGTATACCGTGAGGCCTTTTTTGATGAGATTTGTGCCCGGAGCAAATTTAAATGCTGACGAATCTTTATTATTCTGGAAACACCTTCCAAATAAACCATTAGTCAATTTAAGGGAAGCGTCTGCACCTGAAAGGAAGACGTCTATGCAACGAATAACATTCATAGCATGTTCAACCGCTGTCGATCAATATAAACTGAAGCTATTTCAGATTGGAAAGGCAAAAAATATCTTTCGAATATGCCTGTAATATACAAGGCCAACAAAAATGCTTGAATGCCTTCAATGTTCTTCGAAGAATGGCTAAAAACACCTATTCGCTTCAGTAAGTATTGGCAAACTTTATACTTATTATTTTTATTTTCATATTATATATTTTACTTCGGACCTGGGCCTTAACCAACATGCCTCTCCAGTCATCCCCTGTCGCCAGTTTTGCACACCAAGCCGGTTGTGGTCCCCCTCAACTTGTGTGGGGCCTTGTACGTATGTGTCCTCTGTTTCGTTGTTCCTCGGACTGTCGAAGATGAAAGAGAGGAGGGATAAAGGAAGTCTACTATCGACCAGATTGTCCCACTTCGGCAGATACTGGAAAATAACCAAGAGATCGACACTCACCACCTATTCGTCGATTTCAAGGCCGCGTATGACAATGTGCCTGGAGACTATACAAGAATCTACACAACACCATGTCAAGTTTTGACATTCCTGCCAAACTCATCAGGTTGTTCAGGATGACGATGGAAAATTCTCGCTGCTCCATCAAGGTCAGCAACGAGCTTACCGAGACCTGTCATGTCAAAAAAAGGTTTTAGACAAGGCGCAAGGCTCACACGCAAAAACATGAAGCACAATCTTTCAGAAGTCCGTACCAACTGTTAGCATACGCCGATGGCATTGACGATATTGGCCAAACACAGCGAACCGTCAATGAGACGTTTGCTGAGATTGAGGCGGAAGCGGCTATAATGGTTTTAGTGGTGAAAGAAGGCGAAACGAACATGCTGCCGTCAAGAAAGAACATAAAACATCCACGTCTTCGACAGAGCATCACAATGGGCAGCTATAACTTCGAGGTAGTCAAAGACTTCGTCTACCTCGGCTCCGCAGTAAATTTCTACGGAATCAAGAGGCAATTGAGGAATAGAGCCCTCTCGACCAAGTTGACTTTATATACGATCTTGATCATCACAATCCTACTGTACGGCGCGGTGGCATGGACAATCTCTAAAGCGGATGAGGAAGTCCTTGGTAGCTTCGAGAGAAAAGTTCTGCGTGCGATATTTGGTCCTTCCTGTAGACGGTTTTTTGAGAAGATTCAACCACGAACTGTACGGGCCTACTCAGTCGTCAACGCATCCAACGCATTAGATGGCTAGGCCATGTAGAGCGTATGGACAACACAGCTCCAGTCCGAAGAGTCTTCGACTCCGAAACTGGGAAAACGCAACAGAGGACGCCCGCATTTAAGGTGGCGCATCCAGGTGGAGAAGGACTTAAACTTATTTGGAAGAAAGAACAAGATGTTATGGTATTATCTTGATCTACGAAATATCAAACTTGTGAGTCCTGTTATATAAAAAGAAAGTACCATTTGCAAGGCAAGGTTTACTCTTAGATAAGCTCAAAGCATATAATATTCAATGTGTAGCGCTTGGTCTTGTCTGAGCATTTCATGAACAGTATATGTCCATGCTGGTATACGCTGAATTCAGACACGTCGAATTTGAGATCCTAAACCTAGACAAAAGTCATCGAACGTGATGTGCTATTTAATGCATTACTGTTATAAAAATTACTTATTGCTCTACTCACACCTTAAAGCAAGACATCGTCAATACCTCATTGTATAGTCCTTACCTGTTAAACAAACTGCTACAAGACTGCACAAAATTTGAGAAATTTAAGGATTCGAAAGTGAATAAGGCATTAACAATAATCACCACTGAATACGACTATCCAAAAATTGCAACCATCACGAAATACTTGTTTTATTTTTCAATTAGCGACGCGACATTGTGAAGAATGCAACAAATCTAATGAGCCATTACTCAAGTAAACAATTTCGATACGAAGTCAGATGATAAAAATAACAAAACGAGACGAAAATCCAATCCACAAACTCAAATTACTTGACTGCATGGATGTCTCTTAGAGTCTGTTGACTCTGTCTAGCTGGCAACTCACATTCGCCCTTCCTCCCTCTCACTCACTCCCTCACTGTTTACTCATATCTGTCTGGCTGTCTGCATGCTTGATTATCTTTGTCGTTCACTTTATGCTCGAGACAGAGGCATAAACAAGGAATAAAAACAAACTACTCCAGAGGAATTTCACTGCATTCCATCGAATTCCATTGGCTGTGATAACAATGTACGAGCGTCCGGTATGAAGGAGGAGAAATTTAAATGCCTACCAAGTAATGCTCGCATTAATTCTCTAATTGATTCTATGGCCACCCCAAACATGGTATTATTCACTTGGGCGATGTGATGTACTATTGTACTGACCATCTAGAGATTAACACGCCGCGCCGTTAATGTGCCTATGAAATGAAAAATATCCGCCACCGCCCAATTAATGGGCATAAGGTAGACAGTCAATAAAATGCTTGCTGGGTCACTGGTCATTTGAGGTTCCAGTCACATTTATGTAGGTGTATCTGTGGGGAATTTTTATGAGGCATTATTCGATCGGACGTCGGGCACGTGATGTATGTGTTTGCCGAAGAACTGAATACACTGACTGGCTTTGAAAATCACATGCAAAATATACTTATCTGGATTCGATATCTAAGCGAGAGGTTTCATAATTGAGAATGAGTTCTGAAAAAGGGGTGTGCTGGATGCACATACAGTGGCGAGCAAAACTGGATACATCATGTCAGTTTTTCTGATTTTTCGTGAACAAAATTGTTTCCTTACGACGGATTTGATTGAAATTTTCAGCTCACTTCGGACTGGAACCTGGTGATTTTGAGTTGTTTATAGTCTTCTGCAGTTCAGCTTTTACGTTCTTTGCAGACATTTTAGTCGGGCCTATATTTCCTATTGATTCCTATATTTTTACCAGTTTGTGTGTCCTTTGAAAATTCCTTTTGGGCAATGTACACAACTGCTTTTGGTGTTTCGGCATCAGTTTTTGGTATACCAATCTTAGTAGGGTGATGATTAACACCTTTCTTATGCGCGGTCTCAATTTGTTTTCCCTTTTCGTACAATATCAATTTAGGAACAATTAAAACGTGCAAAACGGGATACAAGGGTTTTTATTTTCTTTCAGCCGTGATCCCTCTTTCCTTTAGTAATTGAATAAGAGAACAGCTCTGAAAATTTCAATTAAAGGCCCAAGCCCATGCGTCTCATGCGTTGCGTCATGTCAAAAAATTGACTACTCATAAAGCCTCATAAGAGAAAAAGAGAGAAAGGCAGCAAATACAGCCCACAAGTGAAATTCACCTCGACGGATGAAATTGATTAACTTTCAACGTTCGGTGCGTTTGACAGATGTTTCCATCGAAATTATTCGGGTGCTCCTTATGTGATAGTTTTTACGATATTTTATGAATGAAAGAATACGTTTCTTAGATTTATGCAAGAGTGGATTGCGCACGCAACGTAGTTATTCTTGTGGATTCCAAACGCAACGCACGCGACGGTTTCTATGGGTTTGAGCCTTAAATCCGTCTTAAAGTAACAATTTTGATGATGAAAACCACAAAAGCTAAAATGATGTATCCAGTTTGCTCGCCACTGTACATTCGTGGCTGATTTCATGTATGCCACATTATGAATCACGGAATGTGTTTGAAACATATGTGAGTATGTCTAAAATACATGCTGTTCGATGTTGGCATCGATTTGCATGTTATTTCAGTCTCAGATTTTTTGTTCTGCACAGTTTGTGATTTTAATTTATATATGTATACATATGTTTAACAATTTATTGATAAAAAAAATCTGATTGAAAACAAATCAATTATAGCAAACAATGAAATGAATCAAGTTGATGATTGGTCTTTATTTTGAATGAAATGTTTACAAATGGGTGCACGGAATTCTAACACGAAATTCAATACATTAAAATCACGGTAATGACCATGGTTGTGGTCTTTTTGGGAAAATAATGTGTATGATATTTACACCATTGTTGTTAAAAATAATTGTGGTAATTGAGGTGATAATTGAGGATAGCAATTTATGCGAATGAATATCGACGTGGAAGTAAATACATATTTCAACTAGCTGAGACTACGTATACGAATGTATCGGCAGACAACCCATTGAATGTTGGCATTACGCATTTTTTATTCTTGCATACGCCAAAGCCGGATAAGTGATAATTCAGAAGAATTGAAGAATGAAGAAATTCACGAACAAACCTATCAACTAGCTTATCGAAGGAAGGATAAAAAGGTGCGAGGTTGTGTAAAGTTCCGGCCACCATCACCTGAAAAATATCAACACCGGGTCTTAACAAGAAGGTGTATTCCCGTCGATATTTGCTCGTCGACAATGACTCTCAACTCGCGACAGCAAAGGCGAGTGCGTTGAAGAGTGTTCAATTCACTGGGAATTAATTCAAATACAGTGAAGACGAGCACGAATATTTCTTTCGATGCTAACTTAGGAATCAACTTCCATGCTCATTGGTCGAATATACAACACAACGGCCGCATGCAACAGACGCATTTTCAAAAATAACAATTACTGTTAAGTGTTGCCAACTTAATCATATCAATAGTGAAAAAGACAGATAACCTCAGTAGTAACGTACAACCTATTGTGAGACTATACTTGGACTTGCCTTCGTTTGTCATGAATCTGAATACAAATATGATTAATTAATGGTACACCATTTTATACTTAAGTTGATTTCGATGCATACAGTCAATTTCTACGCAACGTATAAAGCATAAATATTTGTTCGTTTTGATGCAAAACACGAGATTCTGATCGATGACTTTAAAATGATACTGTGAGCAGGAGTCTAACCAAGAATCCACGGTTGAAGCTAGTAAGGTGACTAGGCCAAGTAGAGCACATGGACACCTTAGCAACTGAGCAGACGACGATTGCTTCTTAGCTATGTAGGTATGAGTCACTGGATGCAGCTAGCCACGAATCGCGTTGCCCGTGGGGAATTTTTGGTTGAGGCCGGTGGAGGACGCCATTTTGGTGATTGAACCGTTTAAGGTAAGCAAATCAGCCGGTGTGGATGAAATCCAGCCAGAAATGCTTAAAGCAATGGGTAAAGACGTAGTTTTATGGCCCTCTCGAGTCAGAACGCGAACACCTGGCGGTAAATCTGGGTTGGAATTTTTAAGGGGCATATCTTCTTCAAATCTCCCCGAGAATGCCTACGGTAAGGTTTTGGAATCGCGTTCTAAAATTTTTTTGGTCGAGCCCAGGATGGTGGATGAACAGTGCGGCTTTCGTCCCGGCAGAAGTACCATCGACCAGTTTTCACTCTAAGACTTGGGAAGGCTTAGGAGTATGCCAGACCCAGCTGTTTTGTAGATTTGTAAAGGGCATATGACCAAGTTCCTCGAGGTAAATTCTAGAGTCTTCTGCAGCAGCATGGGATAAATGCTCCTCTTTTGAAGGCCATTCAATCTCTTTACACAAACTGTAGTAGATGTGTTCGTCACCAACACCTTTCACTGCGAGAATTGGACTTCGTCAAGGGTGTGTCTTGTCACCTCTCTTTTTCATTGTATATGGGGACTGGATGTTGCAGCACAGCTGAGGCGAGGAATGTTTCACATTGGGAGAGTAGGGGATTAGTTGTCTTCTTTTTGCAGATGATGTAGTTATTCTCACATCTTCCTAGACTGAACTGCATTCGATCGGTTTGTGGCCACATGTGCTGATGCTGGGATGAAGGTTCACATGGACAAATCATTATGGTAATTTCCAAAAAGCCTGTTCATGTGAATGGAGTTCCATTGAAGAAGTTGAAGTATCTCGGGGACTAGGTGGTTGGACCAAGTTCATGAACTCGACTGGTTACGCTTGTCATAACTCCGGATGAGTTGAGTGGAGTGTCGATGGCGGAGCATCCAATTGCGGGGATCACTCATGCGTGATTTACTCCTGCGTCCCATTTAGTGAATCAGGCGGGTCAGAAGATGATTATAATGATACAGTTTTCCGTATAATAGTATATAAAAGTGTAAAAAAAAGTATGTGTGTACACAATTTTACAAGCTCCACGCGTATCGTCTAAAGTTCAGTAAAGCAATCTTTACGCACGACAAAAATTAAATTTCAAAATAAGGATGTATTTAACTTTGGCGTTATAATAAGTTCCAAAGGGGAGTTTTTTTTTAAGAAGAAGGCTCCGATCTTTATTATTTATGATATTGAACGATATTACTTATAATGTAAGTGAAATATTAAACGTATATATTAAGTATCTTGCAAAGCCTTATTGCTGGTATAATTTTATAAGATAAGTTTCTTAATTAAATAAACAAATAAATAAATAAAAGTTTCCTTTCGCCTGCGCATTCATTGAAGCCTTGCAATTGTATGAACTATTCACAGTCTAATGAGGGCATCTGTGGTTTCATTAGTTAAGATAATTGGTATAGACAAGCATTTGTAAAGCTGGGCAAACAAGCCAAAAGGTTCTTTAAAAAATATATGATGTATGTATAACCCCAAAAGGAAAGCGGAGTCTACTGTTGCAGTCTCCTTTTCATGAAAAAAACTACGAAAATCATGCATCACACACTTTACCACTTATATTCATTAATTCAATAAAATAAAATACACTCAACAGGCAAAGCCTACCAATATGCCTCATCTGATGAGGTTATACAATTTCTAGAAGCAACATACGACGAAGGTGTCAGTATAAACCTTTTATACTCGCAGTACATGTGCTTTCATTCACTACCCATTATCTTCAATTCAATTCAATTCAAGAATGTATAGCACACAAAAGTGCATAAGGACGGTTGTGCTAGTTTGAACTACTCACACATAGTTTGCTCTGAACACGTGTTACAGAAACTCCACAAATGCATCTTAGGTGTGGTGATACGAAAGTTTTTCAGGGCACTGAGATATCTATGCAACATATTCATCTCCTTAGCACGAACGTCAGAAGCTGGCGGTTAATTCCTTAACAATGTTGCGCAATCATTTAATAGCAATTTGATTGCTGTGATTCAGTGGTCGATTGCGTCACATCGCACCGATATTTTATTCCTCCCAAGAGTAATTAAGTTTATTTAAGTGAATACCAGTTCAGCAGAACAATAACAAACGAAAATGCGAACATTATTTTGGTGATGCAGATGCATTAAAAAAACATAAAACAAATCTGAAAGTAAAACAGCAAACAGCAAGAGTTCTAGATTCCTTTGGTGGATTAATGTCAATCCCACGTTATACGCCAAAATGATATGTCTGGCTTCGACTTGTATGAAATAATGTGCACCAACACCAAACGCAATCAAGAATAACTTAAGAATCGAAGTTGATACCTCAAATTCTTTGCTCTTTGTGGTTACGACTGAGGAAGAACATTTGCCTCGTCAGCAACCAATTGTCTTGGGCGTGATATTCCTTTTGAATGTGGTTTAAGGGCAGTCATACGTGGTTTTAAGACAGTCATACTTTCGAGACTTTGTCAGTGACCAGCCCAAATCGCAGTGGCGCCATGTATGGATCGCTGTTTGCGGAAATTGGAAAGAAAAATGAAATTTGGTATCGCGAATGCGACAAAAATGACATTGCTAATGATTTGCTTCTTTTGTTTCGTGTTTATTGATGTAAGGAAGGACATTTAGTGCATTGCTCTCCTCCCTAAATCGATTTTTCGAATATCTATACAGTAGATACTCTCGCGCTTATCCCAAACATTGGCTGCATATTATGTACAGGAATAATATTGGGAATACGCCCAATAAGGGCGTATTACTGAGCCATCAGCCAAGAACTCTGATACTGATACTGAGATACCAAGAGAATACTGTACTTCCTGGGGAATGGCGTTGTACAACAAAATTCAGGTTTCAGTTGGCTCATAATGGGCTTCTCGGAAAGTACCTTGATGACAACCTTCCGAATGTGTTTGCCGGATGCCATGAAACTGATCGATCTGTGACTCATTGAATACCGATGTTGGTTACCTCAGATGATCTCGGTTAACTAACAACATATCACGAACTAACGATCTTCGAAATAGGACTCGCACAGAGATTGCTAAAATTACAGCGACCCGTCCGGGACACTGGCCGATAGGGCAACGTGCTATTAGACTACGGATTCCTCACAACACACATTGCTGTAGTTGTAATAACACAGCAGAACCAGAATCCTTGACTCACTTTCTCCGCTCTTGTTCACCGCTTGTCGGAGCAAGACAATGTGTTCTAAGCAAGCCTTTCCTTGAATCTCTCGGCGAGATATGTAGAATGGACATCAGAGACTTAATGTCATTCCTGCTGCACGATAGTTCTAAATACACATCAACAGTCAACTTTTCAGACTTGTGGTTTCAAAATGGCACTTAGTGCTAATTGGGTTCTCAAAAAACCACCACCATAAACACGCACACACTTTACTTCCTTGAAGCGGAACATTAATCATAAATGCAATTAGATATTTCAACTTAGTGTTAACTATAGTTAAAATTATGAAGTGACAAAGCCTGACAAAAGACATCGATTACACTGGTGAACAATGAAAATTATTCGGTCCTGAATGTTCGTACTGTTTCTGATTGTACTCGACCTGTAGATAACTGATAAAATAATCGTTTGTTCTGATCACGTACAGGCAATACGATGAGCTCAGCGATAAGTTCCAAAAAGTTCCATACTGCTGCGATAGAGAAACGATACAAGGAAAATTCGGATCCATCAATGTAGCCAGATTATTGCAGGTCGCTTATAAAAGAGGCTCCAAAGTGTTCCTATAAACGTGATCCAGATGCTTCCCAAAAACTTAATTTAACAAAAAAAAAAATCATTTTCTCACAAAATCCCGTAGTGGCCTGGCCATTTTATTACTCTGTCCAGTAAAAAAAGACATGTAGATAGCAGATGTATTCGCACTTTTTACCTATTTTTATTTATGTGGGGGCTGCGAAGCTCAGTGTGCTTTAATTTCTTACCTGAAATGAGAAAAAATAAATAATTTATTAACGAGTTCATTCCATTCAATTTGTATACATATTTAAAAATAGTATAAATAAAATTATTAAACTAAACATCCTTTCCCTTCCTAGAATCGAATCTCATACTCAATTTAAGAGTGTTAACTATCAGTGAGGGAATTCAGGTAAGATTACTATTTAAAAATATACAGCCAAACTTCGATTACTCGAATGAAATTGATTGGCAATAGGGCCAAGACTGAAATTTACATGTAACTTGACTTCGATAACTCGAATGTATTGATAACTTAAACAGATTATTTGGCGTCACCTTCGATAAGTAATTTTGAAGAGAAATTCCCAAATTCTGTGTATTCTACAAGTTTCTTTTATTAGGAATCGCTCTCAGGCACTAAGTTTGTGTGTTTCATGGACCTACTATAACAAATTCGTGGTTTCGGTGAAATTTTGAGCAGAAGGAAGATGATGAAATTTCTTTGATTTTTTTCAACTGCAGGTGGAATTTGAAGCTTAAAAAAATAGCAGAAATATGCAAGGTAGTATGATGATTTTCTGAAGGTGGATTACGATATTGTTACTTAGGTTCCCACAAATGAAGATACTGTCGAGATATGTTGATGTGAATCCGAATCTTCTTAGCTTGACCGACAGTGATGTAATAGGGAATGACTTGGGAATAATGGAGGATGATTTGATTAAACCAACTTCGAGCGAGTTGGTTGCAAATCATTACTTATTTTGCGTTTCTATTTAAAGACTCAAAAAACAACAAACAACGACTGTTCGACTGTATATTTATAATGTAACATTATACAACCAGAGCGAAATTAAACAACTGAAAGGAAAGTGATTAATGTGGTTAATAAGTGAATTGAAAATATTTGTACAAGCGTAGCGCAAAGCGTAGACGAAATCCGTGTCTGCAGAAAATAAAATAAATTTTAAAGCCCATCTTCTTGCTATATATGAAATTGAACATGCGATAAAGATAAAGAAGAATGTACATTCGTACAAATGCGTGGTAGCTTAATACCAAACTCATGAGACAAACACCAGAAGATCTGTAAACGAAATCATAACTCTAGTCTATAATTACTATGTAGTTGAATGATGGGGTTTTATTGCGCAACAACTTTCGATCACCTAATTAGTCCAAACTGTGAGACGTTGAGTGAATTGAAAACCGAATATAGGACACAAAATAGTGGCAAGTATAACAAAATCTTTATCATAACATACTTATGCCCGTTCCTCACCGATCCTGTCCAGAATAACCAAAATAAAGCCAGACACATATCTTTCTGCATCTTTGTTTATTTAAGCATTTTATTTTTTGCAAAAATTCGGTATGATTAGATAAGGATGAAGACATAAACCTATAAAGCAAAAACGTTTAATTAAAATCTGCCAAGAAGAGTTTTGTGTACTATGCTGCCTTCATTATGGATTCTTACGAGTAGCTTCGCATAATTATAAGATAGACAGTGCTGGGGTAGTTACGTCAACTCTGACGTCAGTGAAGCAGAATTTAACAGATTTGTGATACACATGCCTGGAACGTTTTCCCATATGAGTGCTATATGCACTTTTTACAGACACTTAAGAATTAATCTAGGGTAATAAATTAAATCCTTCACATTTTTGGACCGCTGCACATATGTATTTGACATTTTCATTACATGTTATTTTTGCATTTATATTTTATGGTTATACAGTGTACTGTACAGGGAAGTAAAAAGTTTATACACAGTGTTGACCAAAAATAAAGCAAGATATAGTCCTTCTTTGGAAACAACTACAGCACATTAAATTTTAAATTATTATATAATTATAATATGGGTGGGGCGACAGTCCGAGGTTGACTTGGGCCTAGCTTCTCAGGAACCACGTGTGTTGTGCGTGCTATTGTTCTTTCACGTGTGGAACGGACCTACAGTTTTATGCCGACTCCGAACGGCGTATTTAAGAAGCTTTTTCTAGACATGAATACTCTTTGAGCATTGTCAGTGACTCGAAAGAGGTGGAGTCGTGAATTGATATATGGTAAATTCGGGTATTGAACCTGGCACCCCTGCGTAGGAGTCGACGCGCTTACCCACTACGCCACGGCGACCACATTAAATTATTTTTCCACACAATTTGCGCTTATCATAGTAGTGAGTCCAAATGATTGTACTTTGTGCTACCAATCCTCTGGTCAACAATTTCCCATGGGTTCTCTATCGGGAGGATTTTTTTGTAAACCATGAAAAACCCTAAAAGAATAAGTGTCAGGCGCTTTAAACAGGTCTTAGACATGAGGTCTCAAATAGAACGATCGGGCGAAGAACGCTTGGCGGTGGCTAAAAATTAAAAAGTTATTAATTACCATAAAGAATCGCGAGAAAGGCTAGATTTTGCCTCTTTTCTGAATCAAAATACAACATAATCCCTTTATCTGACGGATTTCATACGGTACAGAGACCGAAGAGCAAATGCCTACTAAAGATGGAGTTCATATAAAAAGCTTTAAGAAACACTAACATTTACATACAATGTCCTTTGAAGCTTATTATTTTTACTTTTCAAATCCAAATGTCATATAGTTACGCTTTAATATGTATATGAGAGGGTGAATGAATTGTTACGAAATTATCATTTCCTTGCCAGGCATTTACGTTTCTTTTTCCTTTTTTCCGAGGGTAGGTAGAAATCTTCGACAAGACTCTAGGCGAACGTTCGCACATAGAAGTGTGAGTTTTTTACTCACTAAAACCACCGCCCTTAATTTATTATGACTACAACTAAGTGAAGCACTTAACCAGTAGTTTGTATTTCATGATTAAGATACTGATCGGCACGTTACTCTCCAGTGAAAGTTCCTGCTATCACCGCAACCATGCGCGGGTGTAGACTATCGCACGAGATCAGGGGTCTAGTCCTTTGTAGTCGGCGCAAGATTTTAGTTTCCTTTTCTATTCAGCGCTTATGTTTATAAGCAAAGTTCTTAACTTCATCTTGGAGTGGTAATGTTCCAAGATCTATGTGGATATCGTCGTTTCTGTGCATTAACCATAGTTCTAAGCACCTTATTTTGAGAAGTCTGTATAATGTTCATATTACTTAGTTTGGTACAACCCGAAAGATTTATGTCAATTGTCCAAACAGGCTTAAGGATTTGCTTGTATACAAGCAATCTGTTGTCAGCTTGGAATGTTTGTATTTCATGTCATGTTCTGCACGTTTCTTCTTAACATACTCCTTCCACTTCAGTTTTACGTCAAGATTCATACCGAGATATTTCACTTTTTTGTTTATATTTCAACCTCAAGGGATGGTTGATTGCACCTAATAATTGTTATTACTCCTTCGAAGATTAAATTCATGTGTTAAGTAAGCGGAATGGTACTTCCGTGGTTCGAATTAGGGTAGGTCTCTTATAGTTCGAATTACCCAAGTAGAACTGTATTAATATTGTGTATTATTTATTGTTTCTCTTGCTTTCGTCGCACTTTAGCTTCGGCCTTTTACTCCGAGGGTATTAGATAGCTTATAGTCACACGGAAGGAAGGAAGTAAGGATGTATAAAAAGGTGGTCGCCTTAGATTTTAAACATTCACAATGAGTGGCGTAACACGTGGGGTGTAATAAAACGACGAGAGGTAATTTTTTTATTTGGTTGCCTCGGTCATTATATTTAGGGACGGATCGCATCGATATTAACTGTGCGTGTTGCCGTTCTTGACAAATTAAATGTGCACCTAGACGATTATATACAGTCCAGTAATTGTAGGGCAGTAAAAAAAAAAACTTCGAACAGTGGGACCCATGTGTCCCAAACAGATATGGCAGAAATGTCACTTTTTTGGGATAACTACATTTTTTACTTCTGCTTCTCATTGTCGTAGTTAATGTAGATTATGTAATAAAATGTTGACGTAGAAACAATGTCAATATGTAGTTTAGATGTCAATTTAACGTCAGTTCAATTGTGCTTCAAATGTAAAAACATTCTAAAAAAGACTGCAGAATCCACATGTAACAAATATAGATAATCAATCAACCGTATTAGGCATGTAGTTTAATTAATCGAGTAGATTACCTCACGTAGTCTACTCTGCTATCACTGGTCCCAATAGTTGTGAAAGGGTTGAAAGTGCGTGATTAAACAAAAGAAGTGTACAAAAAGTACGCAAAATATTGGATGAATGAAAAGTGACGAAATATTTCACGGTCAAGTCTGTAATGATTTAAAGAGAGAAATTAAACAAACGAAAATAGTTTCGAGTAAATGAAGAATCAGAGAAATCGGGTCATACGATAACTGACGGAATTATACCATAAACTGATTGATTCCATGGTAAGAAACATTGAAGAAAAAAAAAATGTATTCAAAGCTATAGATTTAAAACACACATTTCTGTTTCATTTTAGGTTTCGATGAACCACACCTATTATTTTGCACGACTGAGGGTTGAAATCAATCTGGAAATGATAACATAGCAAAAGTAAAATTCGATAAGGCAGGTAACCATCAAAAATCGTCGACAGGTCTCAAATCAGGCATAAGAGATAGATTTTCGTTGAAAAAAATATGGGTGCGCCCCTATGCAAATCATGCGAAGTGGGCTGGACTATCACGTGCTCGACTACTGGATTTCTGTTTGACTGGGGATCGTCTGCACAAAAAATAAGAAAAGAGAGAAATAAGCAAATTCGAACACGAACCCTTCCGCAGGTTGTGTGGCCGCAATAACAAAAATAGAGCCACACACAGGGGCATTTCTCATATATGCTGAAAGCAGTTTCTCATCGACTGTAACCACTTCACGCGATGCAAGCACGCAAACATCGGAGTTATAGAAAAAATCGAAGGTAAAAATATTAGGAAATTTTCATTAACGATTTAACAAATATTCATGATAGGTTTGGTAAATATCTATTCACCTTTCGGAATTAAATTAGAGTACGAGTACGAGTAAAATCTGAAAGCCCCTAAATTTGCGCAGCATTTAAAATGTACTTCCCGACAGATTGGTTAACTGATTTAGAGAAGAAATAGTCCAAAAGATCGACATTACAACACAAAAAAAAATTATAAAAATAAAATAATTTTCTACCATTAATATATACATAGTGTTGTTCTTTACATTTCCGGGTTGGGGAACATCAAATATTGACAGGTACAATCTGACCTTTCCAATGGAATATTTGACATTTTCGACTGACTGAGTATTAATTGTATTATATTCTTATAACATTTTTTTGTGCGTGCTAGTGTTCTTTCACGAGTGGATGGGACCTACAGTTTAATGCCGTTTTTTCCAGACTGGAATACTCTTCGATTCGAAAGAGGTGAATTATGAGAGTTTTAATTCGGGTATCGAACCGAGAGACACTCGCCACGGCGACCCAAGAATATACATTACTATTAATTATTTAATACTTTAGAAGGAAAAGTTACAGTAAAACCTTCATCAAAACATAAAATTATATAAACTAGTGGTGAGAGGGGGCTGTCACGGCCAGCTTTCTGAACTTCTATTTGATTTCTATAACAATTATGACAATTATATATAACTCATGGTCTCTTTCGTTGCCAAAATATCCTTATCGCAGAATAAGCTGTCAATATGTAACCGTTACAGCAGTGATGATTTCCATTATTTTCGAGTTCGATTGCACATGCCAGAAACTCTGGCCTTAATGGGTATACATTTTAGCAGATTTTCGGCAAATCTCCGGTTTCAAAGGAAATCGTTGATAATGGCTCCTAAGAAATATGATGATTTGTTGAGACAGAGTACTGGTATAGATTTTAATTCTAGATTTTTCTTAACTGCGTAAATTGCCAATTTCACGACTTATAGGCCGACATAGGCAAACATAAGCGTATATCAACGCAGCGGTTGCAAAAACTCTCGAATGGACGCTGTTGGTAAAGCCCGTATAACACTATTTTTAAACAATATACATACGGACAGTTTAGTAGAACAAAATCACCTCTTTTCTGCCAACCTGAAGCTAATTGAAAATCTCTATATCCGCCCCGAAATTGGCCCAAGAGTTGCTAGCAGAAATAACAGTAAATAAGTGACGAAACGAAGCGATAACGAATACTGTTTGCAAGAGAAAATCTACCAGGCGATATATAAAAATGGAGAACAGCTCAATTTAAGGATGAATCGAATCAATCAGATTACAATTTATAAACTGGCAGGGGGTGGTGTGAGATGTTTGACTGCTCCTGGTTCTGGTCCACTACATAGCATATATGGAAATATGGCCTAAAAAAGTCTCTCAGAATATGTGATGTTCTCTTTTGCCAGATGGGAACTGCAGTCAAGCATAGTATGTCCAGAATCACAAAGTTGTGGTTACATACTGGCCCATGCATGACTTTAATTCGACCTTTGTAATGTCATCAATGTCGATGTCATTGCACAATATGCATATCAGACAAGCTCAGCGTTGATCTCTGTAAAACAGGATGCGCCAACGTCTATTGAATGCTTATTCTGAAAATAAAGAATTTCATAATGTCATCATACTCAGGACAAGAACGAGTAAAATTGTTGAATTTTATTACGTTTCTGGACTAAAGAAAATACCATCAGCATTTTAATACTGCGATGACTCCCAGTTCAAACATGATAAGACGCTTAATGAGGATCGTGGTGCAGTATTCGATGAACCACGAAGAAATGTTGTACGACCAAATGCAACGTAATGCAAAATGCCTTAAAAAGACACATTCACTGCCAACGGAAAAATGGAGGTTATTTAAATGATCTCATTCTTCACAATTAGGTTAGGTTAGGTTGAGGTGGCTGACTGCCGCGTTGAAGGCCAAGCGAAGGCCCATTTGTTACCACGCGGATCTAGAGTACATATTCCACAAACCAATTAGTGCTTTTTATAAAGCGAAGAAGGCTGATTCTGATGCTGCTCAGTTCAGCCAGATTTTCAAAGAAATGAGCCGTCAGAAGTCGGAATCTACGGGATGAGAGAGCACTGCAGCTGCATAGCAAGTGTTCAATAGTTTCTTCCTCATCCTCGTTCATGCAGCTTCTACAGAAATCATTGTAAGGAAGGCCTAGTATAGATGCGTGACTTCCGATGACACAATGCCCTGTTAGAACGCCAATAAGAGATCTAAGATCTGGCCTGCTTAATCTGATCAAGCTAAGCGATCGTTTGGGATCGATCATAGGCCAGACTTGTTTGGTAATGAGGCATCCTGTGTCTGATTGATCGCTTCCTGGCTATGGGAACAGATGACGATATCTGTGCGCGATATTACATTGTTATTTTTAGCCAGAATAGGGCTTTCTTAATCGCTATAGTTTAAGCCTGAAAGAGGCTACAGTGATTAGGTAGTCGGAAAGATAGCTGGATGATGGATTAGATCCTTGGAAAAGACGCCAGCACCCACACCTGCATCCATCTTCGAACCCTCTGTGAAGATTCGCAGTGGATCTTCCAGCGTCTGGTGTTCAGACTCCCAGTATGATCTGAGTGATATGCTGGTTGAAAAATTGTTTCCCGAAGAGGAGTTTAGGTATAGTGAGTTCTGTATCTATGGGTATGGATGCATACCTGCTGAGGATCGTTGAATGTGCAGACTGCAGTTCTTTCCAGCTGCTCAGCGAACTTAATCTGATCGCGGTACTAGCTGCTGTCAGTATGCCAATTAGTTCTATCGGTGGCAGGTTGAGGAGTATGTTTAGTGCTTTGGAGGAGGTAGTCTTTAGCGCTCCGCTAATGCGTATGTATATAATAATATATACTTTAAGAATAAAAATTAAAAGCATGTCAAATCAGTCAAGTCTGCAGGTTGGCCCAACTTGTAGATACAGTAAAATCTTGGAAACATGAATGGTTCTATATTATGAACAATTCGGAAAAATTAACGGATTGGTAAGAAAACTTTCTCCCGGGCGACAGTCTACACTAGAGCAGTTTCTTAAGAAAACGTATTTTTTACTTTTTTTATTTATTTGTTTTTTATAAACGTAATTAAATGTCATCTTTCTACTACATGAGATTCTACTGCATAATGTTTAGTTTGTGAGAACATGAAATGGTTTGTATTTTAGATTTGGTTCGACAGTAGAAGATCTTGATCATTAATTTCTCCTCTATATTTGTTGATGCAGTTTGATAATTTATTATTATTATATTATTATATCTGTTAAATTTTTCAGTAAAGTGAAGTAAATGTAAGTCAACATATGACCAGTTCGTGTGAAAACTGTTATAATAGATAATTATCAACGTTTCTATGAAACGTAAAGTCTTCTGATCGGAGAAGTGAGAGGATAAAATTTATTCTTTTTTAAGGGAAGGCTTGACGAATGAATTTTCCAAATGCGGAATGAGAGGAACCAAGAAGGTACGGAAGATGGAAAAACTTAACCAGTCGTTTTGCCAACACAAAAGAAATAATGAGCATCAATTTAGAAAGTAAAAAGGGAAAAACAACTCCGGATCAGTGGGTTTGCTATTGTACTGCTGTGCGAGCACGGAAGTGAATTTGTCACATGGCTTGTTCGAAACTCTCAAGTAGAGCAAAACGATGAATGAAAACGTAGAACTGGCTGCGAAATGGGAAGTGTGGAGAATGTGCGTTTGCTGGAACGCCATTATGAATGAACGTTGAAATTTATGAATCTGAATTCACTGCCTTTTTTACAAATCGCTAACGAATTGTTACACCCCTTGGTATAGGAAAGAATTATTTACTTCAGCCTTTGGTAAATGTTGCTTTGAAGGATTTACAGATGATTTGGTGTGTCTGAATTTTGTTCAACTTTCCTCAGGAGGGGATATTAATGCGCAAAAAATGCACCCCCATCCTAACAGCCCTTTTATAGCTCGTGTCAACAGCAACCCTTTCTTTAGGCTCGAGGCTCTTGACTCCGGGAGAATTTCATTAGATGGATAATGGCGTCTGGCGTGGTATAAATGCCAACACCCACGTCGCAATTGGGAACCATAGTGACGGGTTAAAATTCCTAAATAAAACCAAAGGTTATTGTAGATGCGTGGGGATAAAATGTCAACTATGGTCACACAAAACAAAAACTACGAAGAAGCAATTTTGGTTAATCACAGTTAGATGCGGGCTCACGTCTATTTCCAGAGACAAGTTATACAAAAAATTATGTTATGCAGAATTTCATTTGTTTCAGCTATTTCTTCGTAGGGTGGCCCCTTAACTCATTTCACTTGCTCTAAAAAAATCCGTTACTATAATAAGGAATATATTTATTTATAAAATTCAAGACATTTTTAGTGTATTTACTACCTAAAACAAATAACAGTAGTGTCTGGTTAGCGTGAACCCCTGAAAGAGTACTCTATAGCGTGAACAATGGGAACCTCGATAACATGTACAATGTATGTCCATTCGTTCTTTTGATGGGTTGTTAGTTTTTGTATACAATGAGAACAGTAAGAAGATAAGCGTTTCTTTGCAAAAATGTCTTTTGAAAACGGAAATTCCTAACATTGAAAGAAAAGACCGAAATTGGAAAGTTGTTAAGGGGAGTTTGTCTCGGCAGTACGGTGTAACCAAATCCACAATTTTAACCAAAATACAAAATAAGGAGAAAATCTTAAAAGTAGTGACCACTAGCTAAATCAGTTCGTTGAAAAGGAAAACTTTAAAGCAAGACGAGTATCCTATAAATATCCTATAAACGGTTTTTGAAGCAGCGTTGGAAACCAGTTGGTTGAGAAATGCTGTAAGAAAAAGTGAAATTATTGCATAATCAACTAAAGGACGACGTGGCTCAGTTGCGTCATTAAAAATAATTTATCAACTTCACCTGTTTAAGAACAAAATCTATTATACGGATTTTGACTTTTGATGATGTGATGCCTGAAAAATCACACGTTGCCGGTGGTGAAAAAACGGTTTCAGGACGAAGAGTAGAGAAGGGCAGGATTAGGTTCTTATAGTGTACAAATACTACTGGTCTTCACAAAGTAAGGCCACTGATTGCTGATGTTGCAAGTTAAAAAAAAAAACTCGTTGAATTGTTGGAAGATTAGTGACTAAAGCTATTTTAGTTTTTGATAGAGCAAAAAAGTGTACTAAAGCTAATATCACGGAGTATTCCGTGAAATTTGAAAACAAATTCGAGAAAAAGTTGGGCGGAAAGTATTGCAAAATAAAAAGAAAAACAGAAAAGTATTACTTTAGAAGAAAGTAAACCTTAATAAAATGGGTCGCCGTGGCGTAGTGGGTAAGTGCGTCGACTCCTACGCAGAGGGTGCCAGGTTCGATACCCGAATTTACCACCTTTGATAAATCACGGCTCCACCTCTTTCGAGTTACTGACAATGTTCAAAGAGTATTCCTGTCTAGAAAAAGCTTTTCAACTTCGCCGTTCGGAGTCGACATTAAACTGTAGGTCCCTTCCTCTCGTGAAAGAACAATAGCACGCACAACACTAGTGATTGCTGAGAAGCTAGGCCCAGGTCCACCTCGGGCTGTCACGCCACCCATATTATATTATATTAAATCTTAATAAATAGCAATACTAAACACGATTGGATAACGTGAACAATCTTGTTTGGGTGAACGGCCTGTGCAATAATTAGCTCACGGCATTTAGACAGCACTGTATTTAGAAAAATGTTAATGAAAACATAATTTTTGAGTAGTCGACCCATTTTACTTCAGAAGTCGGCCAGTTAAGTATTTATTAGTCGACCCGAGTTTTAAACACGTACTTTGACTATTCCAGTCCAGACCGGGTGGGCCGACCTTAAACAATCACTCAAAAAATTGTCTTTCCATGAAGGCCTCCTCCCTTTTTGTTTAAAAAAAACTAAGATTTGTGTTCCATAAAGAGTAGAAAGAACGTATTAATAAGGCAAATATAATAATATAACGCACTTCTATCAATATTTCACTGATTTTAAAACTTTTTTGTATGCACTTTCTTTATTTTTTTTGTACTAAAATCTCAACGTTTTACTTCTGACAAGAAGTGATCATTTTAATGAAGAAACTAGCAGCGGCATTGCAACAACCTTTTGCTCACAGACAGGAAAACTGTTAACCTTTTGGAAAAAATGTGCATGTGTGTTTTACAAACGGATTAACAATTACGCATCATTTGTTAGCGCGGCTGCCGAACTTGCATGTCATCACCTTATTTATATTGTCGGTCGCCCTGGCGTAGTGGGTTAATGCGTCGACTCCTACGCAGAGATTGCCAGGTTCGAAGAGTATGCCTGTCTAGAAAAAAGCTTTTCAACTTCGCCGTTCGGAGTCGGCATAAACCTGTAGGTCCATTCCACTCGTGAAAGAACAATAGCAAGCACAACACGCGTGGGTGCTGAGGAGCTAGGCCCAGGTCAACCTCGAACTGTCACCCATATTATTATTATTATAATATATTATTATTTCTTCGTATTGGAATCGAAACCGTTACTATTAATATAAAAAATAAATATTTAACTACCGAAAAAGGTTCCACCCGCTTTTTCCACTATACTGGTATACACGACACTATTCAAAAATATAACCAAGTCATTAATTCTAAAAATACATTCGTCAACGTGACGCTTAAAAATGATTTCCCATGCAGTGATTAAATGAAGAATGCTTTGCACGAGGTCGTTTCCCACGACTCTCTCACAGAGGTTTCATTTTTCTTGTTATTTCTGTTTCGTCAACACTCGCTCGGACTATTACCAGCAACGCCCGACAACAGTGTCTGAAAGGACGCAGGACAACGTTTACAACACCACTATGTGCATAAGGAAAACTCTCCAGCTAACATAAAAAATATCACCAAGTATTCACGGCAAATATGACCAGAAAATTGATAAATAAATCAAGACAGAAATAATTTTCGTTGGAAGTCTTCCGTATTCCGCTTTCGTTAAGATCAGACGTTAATGTGACAGAATGTCACAACCTTAAGTTGAGAATTTATCGATGTATCCCCTCCCTCTCCAGACATGTCTCGTGTGCTTGACATTCAGACAACCCCAATTCCGTTTCGACCGAAACAAAAGAATAAATACCCCTCAAGGGTAATTCCTCTCGTTGCGTGCATATAGCCGCCAACCCTCTGTCACAATACAATTCAGATGTCGCCGGCGACACAACTCGCACGCACTTATGTATGTGTGAAAAGCGAGGGGAATTGCAGGCACAGAAAAGCGAAGCAAAAAACCAAATGATATCCAACAATGATGCTGTACTTATGAGACGATTTAATTTTTTTGCTCGTTTGCCACCCTCGCATATATTTCCGGAAATGACGCCCCATTGTCGACGTGACACACACGAGCTACTGTCCTTTAAATGAAAAACAGAAACCCGCAGACCACCGTGCCATCGGCTATGTACACCGGTCTATCTTCACCTTCAGGTGGGAACGATTAAGAAGTTTATGCCAAAGGAGACCCATCCTCCTCCTCGGCCCTCTTCTATTTCCATGCACTACTACTTATTGGCTAAGAAGGTTCCGCCGCTTCACAAAGCACTGTCGCACGGTGTGACTTTCATGGATTTTGCACATGACTGAGGGATCTACAAATTACCTTCCGGGTTTGGCTGCTTCGCTTTCTTGGCAAATGAGTGTACGCAGACTCGTCGGCATTTCAATCACGATGTTGGTCTTGATTTCGAATGAGGATAAGGTGCGGGAAAGAACAAAACAAAAACGAACGTGGAATCATAGATTTTGAATAATGACCTGGGGCATAAAATTATAAAGTGCGTCCGAAGCGCACCCAACCGTTGAGGAACTTTTCCGTTTTTTTACGGTGTATTTATGTGTTGAGTATTTTGACTTATGAATAGGCACGGCTGAGCGACAATAAAGACTATCTAGATTGTCACGCTTTAAGGGCCACAGGGAAAACAAAACTGGAATTGAATATGGTTCCGCGTGCAGTCAAATGCTGACTGACTGTGCCATTTAAGACCAGTAAAAACTTTCCAAAATGCACTGATAGAAAATGTCAGCACTGTAGGGGGTTAATTATTTCACAAGTGTACTAATTACAGTGGAATCGTTAAAACTGTTTGAAACGTAAACGAGGATTGGGTTGTTTTTTTCCAAACTTTTTTCTGGGACAATAAGGAGAAACGTTTCAAATAAACGTCCGTAAGTAGTCAGATCCATAATATTTGTGTTGCCGTTCGTTGCGTGGTGTTCAAGGTCTAATAGCTGCATAAGCTACATATGTACATTCTGCATTGAGCGGGTTAAACGCTCAATGGTGGTATGAAGTGATATCACGGCTGCAATTGTTTTCGACAACATAATTCGTTATTGTCTCTGGGAACCAGCCCACTCCAATTTACGTACGTAGAATGCTTCAATCTTCTTCTTGATGTGGTGGTCGGTCCAGGAAGAATCTGAGCACAAATAAACATGCCGATTGTCCCCAGTGCCGCACACCAAGTTGGGCGATGTTTTTTTTTCAACCTATGTATGTGTGCCACCGAGTCTTTTGTTTTCCCCGGATAACTTCTTTAAGGTTAGGCAATAAGGTCTTAAGTCATAAACTGAAAGACAGAAACTTAAGGCGTAAATACCAAACAACATACGAATTTTTCTAACTTATCCTAAAGCCCAAATTATTACGATGGGTAGCAGTTGGGCTAGTATTGAGTCGTTAACACCAAGCGAACGATTTTTGTCTAACGTTAAAATGTTGTGCCTTGAATTTTACTTCGGACATATGGTGCACAGTTACTACACAGTCTCGACCCTTTAGGCGTGTCTTATAGAGAATCTATGTATACTCAGCTCAATAAAACGCTCTTTACTCACTTTATTTTTTATGTGTCAAAAGTTCGTCAAAATACAAAAACATAGTTTTGGCAATTGGTTGCTAATGACGAACATATGTTTGTACAAATATATACACGACTGGATGGCAAAGTTTGTTAAGTGTCTCCCTCTGGTTGGCGGAGTCCTCAGTTCGAATGCCACTGAAAGCAAAGTTAATACGCTTTTATCTGGTTTTCAAATCTGGTCCAGTCACTATTTGCCGTTGGGATCAAATTAACAGCAATATCACTGGAGTTGTCAATCAGTTGTAGTAGTAGGACTACCCACAGTCAGACTAATATACTAACATGGTCTAACTGTACTGGTGCATTCACTAGCAGCCCCGCCATCTGCCTGCCTACCTACCTTGTACAAATATGGTCTTATTCACGCGTTTGTATATTAAATATAGGATGGATTACAAATTGAGATACGTTATCTTATGTCGAGATTTAGAAGACCAATACCGATAATTATGCTGTCTCTTCAGACATATTTGTCAACTTCATCTCTGATTCGGTGGTGATGTCTGAAGCGCTACCTGTGGTTGAGATTCTTGATTACTGAGTTATTTTTCTCAGTAATAACTTACTTTAGTTTTTGCTTCACGTGTAAAGTAGCAACTGAGCTGAGTAGATTCTCAACACGCCTTTTAACGGGTATACCCATAAACGACTGGTCAGTCCAATGTACATGTACAACTTGTAGGGATCGTAGTTAGATCATCCCTGAGCTTTATTGTCCACCATTGACAAAGTTTATTCTTCTTTAAGTCTTACATGAAGCTCACTTGGTGCTGCGTAGATTATATTTTCTACTCAATTGACTGCGTGTGTAATAATGCAAGTAAATGGAAATCCTTCACTATATCGGAGTTCTAGTCGTGGCGCTCTGATCAAGTCCTCAATAGTTTAAATCCTTGCTTGATGACACAGTGGCCGTGTGTCCACTGACCCATTTTTAAAGCTTCTGTATTTCCTGACTCATTGAGCCGTTCCTTCAAACACGCCGATGTCGTGTGCTAGCAATTGCACGTAGTCTATATAGATAATGGTTTATTGACCAGCGTTGCAGTCACGATCTCCTCGAGCAGGATGTACGGCGACAATTCACTGATATCTTCATTTGTGCTCCAAACTAATTTAAACATTGCCTATTTGCCTGTCGCTGATGAGTCAAATCCAGTCCGTAGCTAGAGAGTCGCCTGGGTGGTCGGATATAAATATCTGCCAAATTTATGCTACTTAATGTGTTAACGTTTTATCCATACATAATTGGTTCCTCCACTGAAGTCCACGGTCGACCAAATCTTCAGAGCCGAGAATTCTCGCTGCACCATCAAGGTAGGAAACGAACTCACCGAGATCTTCAATGACAAAACAGGTTTTAAAAAGGGCGACGCGCCTTAACATCATCCTGGAGAATATCGTATAATCGTTTCCATACGCGGATGGCTTGGACGTGATTGAGACATTGAGACGGGAGCGGCTAAAAGGTGTCTAACGGTGAACGAGGGCAAGACAGAGTATATGCTGCCCTTAAAAAAGATATACAACACCGACGTCTTGAACAGAGTGTCAAAATGGGCAGTTATAACCTCGAGGTAGTCAAGACTTCGTCTACCTCAGCACAGCAGTAAATAGACCGAACAACACCAGTACCGAGATCAAACGCAAAGTAACTCTTGGCAACCGGTGTTTCTTAGGGCTCAAGAAGCAATTGGGTAATAGAGCCATTTCTCGAAGGACCAAATCGTCTTTATATACGATCTTGATCATCACAATCCCGCTGTATGGCGCGGAGGCACGGACAATCTGAAAAGCGGAAGAGGAAGTCCTTGGTCTCTTCGAGAGAAAAGTTCTGCGTGTGATCTTTGCTCCTGTTTGCGTTGACGGTTTTTGGAGGAGAATATTCAACCACGAACTGTACGGCCTGGACAACGACATGAGCCCAGGCAGGCATCTACGGATCCAATGCCTAAGATGGCTAGGCTATGTAGAGCGTATGACAACAAAATTCCGGCGCCCGACGAGTCTTCGATTCCGAATCTGTAGGGCAACGCAATAGAAGACGCCCGCGCACCCAGTTGGAGAAGGACCTCAGCCAACTTGACGTGCGGCACTGGAGGCAGCTAGCCAGAGATCCTGCTGGTTGGACAGGCTTGTTGGTTGAGGCCCAAGTCGACAACGACCTGTAGCGTCAAATAAAGAAGAAACCAATGATTTACGTTAGCCCCCCAAAGAAAAAAATCAAAGGCCATAACAAAATGGGGGAGGAGAATTCAGAAGGTTTATTCAGTTCATTGAATTTTTCCTTTAATAAGTTTATTGTTTCGCTTGCTGCACAGTGGCAAATGCCAGCCTGATGGGACCACATTGCTCCCCCATTCTTGTTGTTAAATCGGAGAACGAAAAAGCCATTAATCACGGCTATATAGCGAGTGTCGTCGATCTTAAGGCGCTCATTAGCCTTAATTTGAAGAAAGAAAAAAATAAAAGAAACCGGTTATTTAACCAGACTACCAAGCAGCGAATTTTGAATCTTCACTTTAAAAGCGAGAATTTAGTTAATTTACGAATATCATTGATCATCGTTCAATCTAATCTACGTCATAGTGTTTGTTAAGACAGCCTATGCAGTTTTTGTTGATTTTGGGACCACTTACCCACACGATGGTAATTTTACTTCAACTTGTGTCCCAGCATCTTGTAAGCCTTCAGGCCTATGTAGATAAATTTGGTTCTCCGTCAAAGCTCTACAGAAGAGCTGAGTTTGGTTTGCTGATGCTATGCGTACTTTATGCTGACGCGATGATGTTTGAACTTTTCGTTGACGTTTTATTTTGTTTATGTTTTAAATTTAAGGGCAATCATTCCTTGTTGTTAAATATGTATGAAAATAAGGAGAAAACAATTAAGGCTTGCCCAACTGCTGCCATGCAATTGCTTCCAGAGCTGACACCTTTGCATCTAATGGTTGCAAAATGTGCAAACAAAACAATCATAAGGATGGCAGAAGAAGGGATATGAAAAGAGGTGCATTACATCGCGGCAATTCGATGCACTAGTCAAAAAGCTACCACTCTTGGCAATTCCGAAGGATGACGTGAATCGGAAATTCAATTTTTCAGGAGTTTACTATTAAGATCAGCACCAAAAAGGACGGAAGCAATGAATCCATAGTCCATAGACTAAGCAGCAATACGGTGTATTTAGACACTGGACAAAGTATTACGAACCCATGGGCAAATGCAGCAGTATCTTCCAAGCAGAAGTCTATGTCATTGACAGATGCGCTCAGATCTATGTTGACAGGAATTGTACCAATTGCGACAGCAATAATGTCGGACAGTCGTGCCGCTATTCTTAAAAAAGCTGAGCAGGAATACTAAAGTAAAACTCTGTTGGATACTTGGCCATACAGGGATAGAAGACAATGAAATGGCTCACTCCCTAGCTAGGAAAGAACCATCGGAACCTTTTATAGGCCCGAACCATTCTGCGATGTGGGAGATCACGTCCTCAGGGAATACTTCAGAGAAGTAGAAAGAACCGGACAGATACATGGAACAACGCTCATGGCATGAAGCAGTACAATGAACTCTTGGGTCAACATAACCGGAAGAGGTTTGAGGCATGTATCAGAATGAGTAAAAACAACATCCTAACAGGGCTCTCCTAACGAAACTAGGAGCATCAGAAGAAGGTCATTGCAGATTCTGCGAGAAAATTTAATGAAAGTGCAGTTTATCCTCAACAATAATAACAATAATAATCATCAGCGCATCAGATTATTTGACGATGCTTTTTGAGGCATCGCATCTGATGCACGGTTTGATGATGGTATGCCGATGACTTGATCGTGTACAGATCAGGCAAAAAGATCGAGGAAATCACTACCCTCACGCAGGGTGACTTCGATTCATTCATGAGAAGTTGCGATGACTGGAAGTTGAGTATCAACTTCCAGAAGTCGGAAACCATTCTGTTCAGGACGCCGTTGTATAAGGCCTCGGCGGATACGAAAAAGAATTGGCGAAAATTCTCAATCGTTGGAAGACACGGGGAGCCACTGGCGCAAAAGACTGTAGTCAGATACCTGGGGATCTGGCTAGATCAGTATCTATATTTTAATAAACATATAGATGCTGCTCTGGCCAGAGCCCGAGGCGCTTTTGCCCTTACAAAGAGACTGTTTTACAACAGCCAACTCGATGCGAGGGTGAAGGTAATCTGCTACATGGCCCTCATCCGGCCAATGCTCACCTATGGCTGCCCCGTGTGGTTCAACGTGAGTGCAAGCTTGATGGAAAAGATTCGGTTGTTTGAGAGGGCTTGTCTTAGGGCATGCCTTCGCCTTTATCGAACTCCAGAGTCCCAGTACATAAAATACTATTCCAATGAGGTCTTATACAACAGTGCAAACCTGATAAGAGTGGACAATTTCCTGTTGAAGTTGGTTCGAGGTCACACTGCTAGAGCGATGAACTCGTCCAATAACTTGATCTCAGGGGCTTACTACCCCAATCCCCAATACCACGAAAGGGTACGTCACAACGGCTTCGTCCCCCCAGAAGCCTTTCTCCATTTAGACAAAAACGGGCTGTTACAAAATATAAATGCGGTACCGCTCATCTTCCACATAGCCCGTTCAACTGTGGATGGGCGACTCAACCACGACCGTTCCGTCGCACAACGAGCTGAGGAGGGTCTCCTCCGGTTCAGTACGGCGGTATCAAGGAGAGATGTTCGGGATGTTGCATTGCAACATCGAAAATTTTGGTGGCTAGGGAGAGAGGGAACTCCCTCGTCGAACCCTTTAGACCCGGGGTAGAAAGGGTAGTACGTATCCCCGAATGGGGGACTAGTCGGTCAATGTCTTGCAGCAATTAGATGCAACCTATGGCCGGCCTACATAGCCTAGGGTAGTTTTTAAGGTAGATGTAAGCTGTAAATAATGAAAAAAAAAAAAAAAAAAAAAAAAAAGAGAAAAAAAAAAAAAAAAAAAAAAAAAAAGTGAGTATTCACATACGTACACCACTGTGTACCTATGTGTATACATTGTATATATCAATACATATACATATGCATATGTCTATATATTCATATATACATATGTATATGCATGTAGTTTAGCTTAAGTTAGGTTAAGTTATTTTTAAGGTAGTGTGTAAGTTAGTATATAAGTTTTAAGTATAACCAGTTCTGTTATTAAGTTTTTTCCAAATTTTTCTTAATATTAAGTTGTACAGTTAAAGCAAGTTTTCTTTAAATGCATAGATCCTTAGTTTAAGTCGAAAGACATAGAATAAGATTAAGTTTAGCTTAGAGTGCCTGCCGAGGGCCAGTAAGTTAGAAATAGTAAAAATGTTCGTCCAACTAGTTTTAAGCATTTTTGTCTAGTATGTAAGTCTTCATGAATTCCGAAAATAAAAATGAATTAAAAAAAAAAAAAAAAAAAAACGGTTTGATGATGAACGTTTGAAGTTTGCAGTGTGCGTTTATGCACGTGAGGAGTTTCTGAATTCACCCTCCTTATGCATCTCGGTGCCATCGCATCTTGCAAAGAAAATATTGTCACGGTCAACTATACGGCGACGAGTCGCAGATGCTCTAT
This sequence comes from Eristalis intricaria, assembly GCA_964034865.1. Classification (NCBI taxonomy): domain Eukaryota; kingdom Metazoa; phylum Arthropoda; class Insecta; order Diptera; family Syrphidae; genus Eristalis; species Eristalis intricaria. The sequence continues at coordinate 14,554,771 of OZ035877.1, forward strand.
AATGTCGGTTGTACTACGGTTGGCGTGATCTATAAGCTTAGCGCTGAAAACCATAGCTTTGGCAGCAAATAGTTAGAATTTCGTTGGTTTGTTGAAGCGCTTAAAAAGCTTCGGGTAGCGACAACATATCAAACAGAATTATTAAGCAATTGTCTATGAATACTTAAATTTTAATGTCCAAATTATTCCAGTCCTGTCTTGGATGTATGTAAACCTACAGGGACATTAAAAAGAGTTTCTAGTTATCGGCCAATTACTTGCTTAGCTGTTTAGGTAAACTGTTTGAAAGAATCATCCATAGCAAGCTTTCAGTGGTTGTGGATAATGGCAACTTAACATCGATTGAGCAGTTCGGATTCCGGCGAAGATACTTTTCAACTCATCAACTTATTAGGATCACTGAGTTCATCAAAACAACATTAAAAGAAATCGGTTGGCATGGTTTCATTTGATATTCAGAAAGAATTTGACAGTGTTTGGCAGAATGACTACTCCACAAATTTCTTTAAAAAAATATTACAATGTACATTTTGTTCAAATCAATTCTGATTCATCAGATCTTTATCCGATTAAAGCAGGCTTGGCTCAGGGATCTGTCCTTGCTCCCCTCATCTACAATCTAGCTGATTTTAATAAATTTAGCCACTGTCTAAATACCTTTTTTGCAGATGACACTTACATTCTTTCAGCGTTTGACAATTGTTTAGCTATAATGAACAACTTCTGCAGCTGAGTCTTTCTTCTGTTCGTGGGATATTCAAATAAACTCTTCATAGCAAAAACTCATGCAGCTCAGAGTACAAATCTTTCCCAAGATCAACTAAGTATTTGTAATTCCCAAATTCGGTTAACCCCACTAAATACCTCGGTCTGAGTCTTGATAAAAAATGAACTTATTCGTAGCATATAATCGCTGCAATTTAAAAAAAAAAAACCTGAAATACCATTCAAAATCGTGTCAAAATTCCCGCCTAATTGTTATACTGACCCTTGTTGAGCAAGCTGCAAGTCATAAAAAAGGCTACTAATTTGTCAAAACAGATTACTTAAATCTATCCTTGGACTCCCCTGGCATTTTTCTGCCCTAGCATTACATATCATAGTTGACCTTGCACTGGTAAAAGAGAATATTGAAAGACTCTTCATCAATTTCAAAGACAAATGTTCGTTACAGGTGCTTAACCAAACTCTTTAAGCAATAAGTTAGTTTTTAGTCAATTTAGTTTAGTATCTTATATATTCCATAGTCAATAGCTTTCCAGAATTTTAAATGCATTCCCTTATTAGCGTTGGTTGTAAAGAATTCTTTAATATTCTAATCCCAATACATGAAGTAAGATAATGGAGTTCTTGTAACAAATTGTACACATGTTGAAATTAAGTAAAAGTAGAGTAAGAGTTGAAGCATGCAAGTAGTGTAAAGATTATTGAGAAAAAAATTCACTAAACTTGATAATTGGTTCGAAAGAATGAACTGTCTGATATCAGTACTAGTTAAATATACACAGTCGAAGAACTAAATGACTTTGAACACAATCCCGATCGTGGGTACGTGCGAGTGTGCGTGGAAACCGAATATTAGGGTGAATTTCTTGCCATACACGAAATTCTGAAAAAAAAAGCCAGATAAGCACGCCAGATAAAATATTTGGTTCCTTATGTGGGTTTTATCTATTTTTGGTTAAAATTATTATAATATACATGTTCTGTCTGGATGGATTTCTTAAATTTTTTTGAACAAGTATACTGCTGTCGCTCAACGCATGCAATTCAATGGCCATCCACAAAATACTACGTCGGCCTGCATTAGTAAAATGTAAAACGAACGGACGTCATTATTAGGGATCAGAAAGCTGAGTCCAGAAAGGGAAGCTATTGTGTTTCAGACATATTTCAGATTCGCCAAATTTTCTATAGCAGTTTCTGCCTTACTCATTCGTTATAGCTCTGAACGAGTCCTCGTTGTATTCCTCATCCATATGAGATCTTACTGACACTTGCATGTAGCTGTTCGCTTATGTACACTCATGTTCAAAAATTTCTTATAAAAGTTTTGTCTTTTTGGACACTTCTAAGGACTTTTGTGTATGGATTAAGTTTCTTTTATCAATTTTCTCTTATAAGCGGTTTTCTTATTAAGGTTATTTTTTGCATGAAGTTGTATGAAGTAGTGCACGGTGTAGAGGAACTTCGAGCATTGTGGAACGTCCATTACTATTTTGACTATATTTGTATCGCTCTAAGTAGAACCCTATATAGCTTAAAGTTAGAACAAATTATTGGCTTTACATTGGTAACTATAGAAGTTTGTTGAGCAGAAAGTAAAAAAGTTGAGCAGAAAGTAAAAAAGTTGTTGCTGGGAATGTTGAAAAATTTGCGGTGTTGTGGTACATTATGCATTTTAATGACGTACACTACACCACATTACTCGTTTTACAATTTCTGGCCACATGAAAAAATTTTGAAATGAAAGGATATTTTCTATTTTTATGTTTTTCCTTTTCTAGCAGGCTTTCCAACAATACAAAATAAAATAAAACATCAATAGTTCGAATATAGTAACCACATTGACCTATGCTGCTATACCACATTAGCCAACAATGTATACAAATAAGAAATTATTAACACAAAAATATAAATAACAAAAAAATACTTACAGGCACAACTAATATTTAATCGTTTATTGTCACGTTACATCGGCAAGAGTACAAAATACAAAAAATGCAAGTAAAACCAATTATATGTTGGACACAATTGACCAAAAATGGCTGTGAATGGCTTTCAAGTTGGCAGAACACATGTTGCTTATTATTTGTAAATCGCCAGTTGTTTGTTATTTACTAACAAACATTCCGGTAGCCTGTTTAGTTATCGAAAAAACTGCCTGTACCACAATACCCGAACTTACTCTATTCGCTCGCATGTCATGTAAGCGGTTCTTTCTTATATGCGAATTTCTTATAACCGATACATACTGTAAGACATTAATAGTGATGCATTGTCCCATGCGATCACATTCGCTTTTAAAAGCCACCTTTCAAAGTTTATTCCACTTTGTTTAGAAGTCTCCTTCTGCGCAAGAGATTTTCAAAAAATTGATTAAAACGCAACCATTTGTTTTCATCTAATCACCACTCTCCGCCCAGTCTTAACCCACATTCGGAATGAAAAATACTTTTTTAATTAAAAAGCCCCTCTTATCAAATACTTCTCAACTGACCTTTCTAAACCTAAATCCCATCCGTAGAGACCGTTAAATACGTAATCATTCATCTTCTTGCAATAAATTCTGCAAAATGGTAAACCAACCTACCCTGAAGCAATTTTTAAGACTTTCTCTCACACACCATACGGCTCAGCACATCGGTATATACTTTCTTTTTGAATGCCTTAAATGTCATATGCTGCACCCCATCCAGTGACACCATCGACGCAACACCGTCGCCAGCCAACAGCATTTCAATTTATCACCATGGCCGCAGCTACGTCTGCCACAGCCAAAGGTGACATATGTTCGCTTTGTAATTGAAATGCCAATCCGTCTGCCCGGCTACCCTGCCAAAGATGCGACTCGCTAATGGCTTGCACAGATACTAAACACAGATACAACTGCTGTAATCGAATACGATATACATTTTCGTCATGCCCGTATAGGGTTACCCTGCCTACGTGAACCGGTTCCCCATGAGGTTCGTGCAAACATTTACTTATTTAAGTTGCTGTTATTATAACTACTCCTATGTAGTACTTTTTTTCATATTTCTCTTTTTTTTATTATCTCGATTCTGTGCAACTAAATAACGCCTATCACTTTCGCATGCTATAGGTCTACTTACGTAGCCAGCGAAGCGGTGCTGGGTGGGACGGGACAATGTGAGAACAACCGGCTTTCGTGGAAGCAACGCACTTGAGCACTTGGGTGTGTGTCCGTGTGTAACATGGTGAATAAATCTCAAGTCAGCCGAGTGGAACAATTGAGTGCTTCGTGTTACTATAAGATCGCACAGACTGCGATCCACTCGACCATAATTGATGAGTAATAAGCCAGTAAATTGCGAGCTGACGGTTGTGACGAATTGGCAGGTGGAAATAAAGTTTGAAAACTGATATACAGCGAAAGTGACACCTTAAATTTGTTTTTGTCGATCATGTGTTCTTGAGTGCCCATCTGTTGTTATTATGAAGGAATTATGCTTTCTATCCAATTCAAGTTTTCCGTTCGACAATTATATGCATGCTATTCATGCCACGCCTATTTACTGGTGGTTGATCGTGTTTTCTTCTTAGAGAGCAATGGTTGCATGCCATTTTAAGACTTGTATACAGAAGATAACTGACCTTATTTATTAGTTTAGAACTAAGGACCAGAGTACATGCAAATCATGGTTGATAATACAGACTTTATTCTAAGGATAATTTTATGTAATTCCATATTGAATACGATATCTGAAATGTGCAGTCACTGTGATAGCTTCTAATGAAGTGCACACCTGGTTGCCCACTTCCATCTCGCTTCATTTCTCATTAGCTTATGCCGTATATTATGAATGTTGTGAGTTTTTAAATAATCAAAAGTCTTTAATTTATCACTTATGACCAGCGACTTATCTTAAAGCCTCGTGTGTGACCATCAGACGATCTTGGAAGCACATTCCCAAGCATTTCCATAAATTGATTAAATTACGCATTGTGTGGCATGTAGCAGTGACTTCGGAAACACAGCTCTTCCATGATGAAAGCGGAATCACTGTTAAAAAAATCTGTATTTTTTTTGTTTTTAGACTTAGAAAGGGTGACAATTGGTATACGTAATCTTGAATATTTAGGCTTCGACGTAAAGAAACTTTGAATTTCGTAATTTGATCAATAGATATGAGAAAATGTTTATTGATAGAAATTTTACTTTATCAGCCAGGACCAAGTGACACATTTTTGTGTCTGGTAAACAAAAGGCAAAAAAGGAGCCAGAAGAGTTCATTGGAATAGAAGAATTGGAATTGGAATAGAGACTAAATAAATATTTTAATCTGCGGCAGTCAGCGCTAACCGTCAAATGTCTGTTTGAATATACAAAAAACATTTAAAAACGGTTAAACAAGGTGTATTCTCTACATATAACACAACACAATTAAGTTCTTATTTTTGCAAATACTTGGAGCACTGCCAAAAATGTATAACACTATATAGTTCTATATACTATATACTTTTTCCAGGTAACGCATTTGAAAAGTCTGTACGAGTAAAGCCGAATCAATATTCTGACCTAATTCCCTTGATCCTAATTTCTTTATAAATAAAAAGGTATAATAAATAAAGTAGTAAATAATAAAGTAGTTTTTAAAAATGTATAAAAAATATCGAAACTAAATTATATGTTTTTTTAACTATCGATTTTCAACAAAATATTCGGGGAAAAACAGTTTATGAGATGGCTTTGTATGGAGACGTCTCTCTGGCTTCATCTTAGTCGTAACGAATTAAAGTTTCCACTAGTTTATAAACCACTATAAGAAGTATGTTTTTCTTCTTCTTTTAAAATTAATATTCAGATCCATAGTCCTGCTTGACATCATATATGTAAAAGTTGGTCCCGTGTGAATAACGGAGCTGCAAATAAGCCACTGGACACTTTCTATTTTCAAAGACTTCTCTAAATTTTCGGAAATTTTCTAACACGACTGAACATCTCAATATCCATCGAATGTGGGTGCCGGGACATTTTGGTACACCGGGTAATTGTGTGAGAGACTGTAATAAATAACTAACTGTAACTGTCAGTTAACTGTCCGATTTGAGGATCGTAAAATCCATATATAGTATTGGTCTAGTATAACGAACGATATAATATCCAGGTGTGTTCGTTAAATCGAAAAATTCGTAATGTTGAGCAAATCTTCCTTTTATGAATCGCTAAATAAACGTACGAATACGAATTTATTTTGTTTGCTCTATGTAAATAAAGACTCTTCTCCGATATTTCACACCTAATTGCGATAAAGTTCATTCAACGACTACTAGGTGCGGTCGTTCCAGGACAAAAACGGACCTCAATGATGATCGCATATAATGACACACACAAATCCGTTGGTTTGTGTAAATTATGGTGTGTTAACAATTGTTTCTACTCATAACATGAACGACTAGATGGCGTTTGGGTTAAGTGCCTGCCTTTGGTTAGTCGGTTAGCCGGTTCGAATCCCAGTAAAAGCAAAGTTAATACGTTTCTATCTGGTTTTCAAATCCACCAGTCCAGCCGCCAAATGCCGTTGGGATCAAATTAACGCCACTATCACTGGAGTGCTCGATCAGTGGTAGTAGCCTGACTGTAAGTTTCACAATACACCAACATGGTCTAAGTGTGCTGGTAATTCGCTAGCAGCATCACACTCAACCATTAAAATGTTTCATTAATTAATTTTTCATTTATAAACTTAACAGAAAACTAGTCAAAGTAAACCAGAAATAGATAATATAAACTACGAACAGTAAATCTTTGGATTACTTTTCAAAAAGAAATCGCCAATAAGCGATTGTTTTCATGAACTTCTTTCTTCAAATATCTTAACATTGCAAATAAGTTGCCTTGCACCCTCTTATCTAAAGCAACAAACAAAAACATTCGCTCTATCGAGTGTCAACACTTTTTTTTCATACGTTATAAAGCGATCATTCGTTATACTGGCCCACCACTGTATGTTTGAAAATCAGCCATGACGGGAGATTACATTTAAAAAGTCCTAACAAAATCAAGTCAAAGGTACACTTCTTCATTTCATTTTGAAGAGCAAGTGTGTGCTTCTAAAGCTACGTTGATTGTTTGGAATTATACCTGATTCTTTGAAAAATATATTTAATCCTTCAGATAACGACATTCGAATAGTTTACCTATGTTGGATACAATTTGATATAAGGCGACTGTTCATTTCTTCGGAATAGGAATCAACTTAACCTTCTTCCTTTTTAATTCTGTACTTCACCCAAGGATATTTCATTTTCACACTCAATATTTAGGGGTGGTTTAGACAAGCCATGGATTTACTGGCGTTGTGAACTACTGAATTCACCAACCATGTGAACGGCTAACAAAAGGAAGAGTTGAAAAAAAGAAAAAGAGAACAGACCAACTCAACAAGCGAATGTTCATGCATGTAAGGATATTATTATAATATGCGTGCATCTATTAATTTGTGTACTTTCTGTTCTTTCTTCAGGAGCATTGCCAGACAAAATAATTTGTTGCTTATACGGGTCTTCTCATTGTATTTTGGGGTTGAAATTTGTTTAATACAATAATGGCAATTATGTACTCTCTGGATTAACACTTAAGCAATGCCAAACGGTGGCTTAAGTTAAACCACTATTTAACTGCGAAAAGGATTCTGAGTTTGCGATGAATCAACTCTCAAGCTCACGCGGTGAAATCGGGCATTATTGTTCTAGTTCGTACAAAAGTATGGTCGTGAAGGCCCTGAAGACGGCAAACGCTCGGCGAAACATTGAGGAGAAAGTAAGAAAAATTCAGTGTCCTGAGCGTTGTAAAGTCGTGCTCTAAAAAAAAATGGCATTTCTAAGGGTAAACCTCACCCTTATTTTTTCGCATTCTCACTGTGGATTTGGAAAGGATAGTGAACGATCTGCCGGATATTTGTTCCACATTCTCACACGGACCATCAAAAAGACATTACACTGATTCACTGAAATGACATGAAATGTCGCGTTGATAACTGGCGATAAAGATGAGTATGGAATACAAGCCACACCTTAAGGCAGGGCGCGACATGGAAGTTAGCAGATCAGTCCAAAAGAGAAGATAATCCAGATGCAAAATAGACGAATAGATATAATGCTTAGAATTTTTTTTTTCGATTCCAAATTCATATTCCAAAAGAAATTGATACTATCTGATTATCCAAGACATTTTTGGATCGTGCTCGTCCGGAGCTAATATTTAGTTATTGTTGAATAACAATATGCTGCCAAGCAAAGCTCTCAATTTACACAAGTTTTTAGCCAAAAAAAAAGAATCACAACACTTGCCTTATCTAGCACCGTGCAAAGTGCATGTCACCTACACTCAATTTAACAATGAAGATGAACAATTATAGAACTATTCCTTCCACACAGAACGATTCGACGAACATTTTCAAATCTATGTCGATCCTGAAGTACCACACATACTTCGACAAGTTCTGTGATCACTTACAACAATTGACTCGAAGAGGTACTATTTTGAATAAATTTGATGCACTCTAATGCGTCTTCATTTTTACTTTAGTGAAGTCTCATGGAAAATAAGACAGATCTTGTGTAGCAGCTTGAAAGATGTGGAGACGTGACAATACTCAAAGAGTGATTAGTTTCTAGGAAAAGCTTCTCAAACCTGACCACTTCTACTAGTGAGAAAACAGTAGAAGCAAACATGATTGGTTGCTGTAGAAGATAGATCATGGCCCTCTACCGGCTGTAGCACCAACTAAATATTTATTTTTATTATTAAGTATCATATTATTATTGTTGTTTAGCAGCTCAGTATATCTGCCATTCAGAAGGTAGCCCACTCGTCTTCGTTAGGTCAGAGATAAAACTATAATAAAATTTGAAAACAAATATCTACCATTTGACTGAAAATTGTGCAAAATGATTTGATCGGGAAATAAATCACATAAATGTAAAACATCACATAAATGAGCATGCTTTTACCTCCAAAAATTATCTCCACAATTCCAATGACGCACCGCTGATTTCTTTCATAAATACTCCACTATTTCAACAACTCGTATATATCATCATTGAACTACTCTTGGAAAATAAACCGATGTCCATTCAAATGACCGAGGCCTAATATTATAAATGTGAAGCGGAATAAAAGTCAATTAACTGAAACAATTTTCGTAAATTTAAATGGCATTACTTCGGTCTGAAATTAATGGCTTGATCACGACAGCCATTATGTATTTTTATTATCACCGAGTAACATGCTTTTAATTGGATACAATTTTTAAGGAAATTAACTTGGTGTAAGCTAAAAGACGTGGTGCCGCTTGAGTGAAGAAATGTATAAAAATTTAACACATGCTACAAATCTCTTGGAGAATAATCACTTGGCTTGTCTATGAAAATTGCCTAGTTGACAAGTGATTAATCGTTTGTTTATCTGTATTATTTGCCGGGGAAAATACTCATAACTATAGTAATAGTCAAAGGAAACGTGTGTAAACGTATGTCAATCAGCGAATGGAAGCGATATGTATCCTGCATCCATAATGCCGGACTGCTTTGTGTCGTCGATTTTCCTTTCACTTTCTGCTTTCGAAAGTGCGATTGGGATTAGGTAAATTTAACAGCTATCCATCCCATTGAAATTTGTTAATACAGAGAGCAGTGATACGTATGCAACAGATACGTTTTTAAAAGCATTTTGTTGGCAACTTGTCCTTAAGAAAAATAAAACAAAAGAAGAAAATTACGAGGGGACTTTGCAAATTTCGATTCGTGTCATGACATAACTCTTGGTTGCTTAGGAATGGGAAATCCTTTCACTTTTATACTCAACACTGCGATTGTAGAAAAATGCATGGGATGACTTAGATTACTCAAAAAAAATTATAATGGTAACACAAAAACTACACTTCTTTGAAATTTGTAGAATAATACACCGTCAGTGGCGTTGAACGATTGACAAGAACGATGTTTGGGCAAGCAAGCGATGTCCCTAAATTTACAAAAGGTATGAATTTACCGCCATTTGTACAGTTAATTGTTCGCAACAAAATGAAAAAAAATTGGCAATTGATAGTTTAGAGTGTTGTTAGTTAGGAGTGTCACACGATACAACAATGTGAATTATTGGACCGTACAAAATCTATTCATGTGACAAACATACACTTGCTCGTCGTGTCCTCTTTCGTTTTTGTGATCTGAGTTTGGCCTCTAGTCGAAGTCAAAGGCTAAGAAGCCCCTAACCACCCGTGCATTACAGAAAGGAAAGGTAATGCAAAACTTCGCTAAAATAGTTCGTATTTTCAAGCGCAGTCATGAAGGCCATTTGTCCGATATTCATATATAACCCTATCTTATGTACTTTATGATTCAATAAAACAAAAACAATCTAAAGACTACATACTGTGCTTCATATTTAATTCAAATCTTGCGTTAATTTTGGGACATCATTTAGAACATTGTGGTGTTGAATTGCCTCGCCTATTTTAGTAGCACAATTATCTTTGGGTGTCCGGTTGAATTAACGACACGATGGCGGTTCCAATAAAGTTTGAGGACTTCTTTAACGAAATCAATTTTAAAGTTTGGTAATCTCCTTTAACAAATTAGTCCAAAAGGGACATCAGTAATCCAGGCAAGAAAAAATACCGACATCGATTGGGTCCCTATGGTAGTCAAGGTCCATAACAAGGAGGCCAGTACATGGGACTTCAAGTCCGAAGGTTCCAGATTGTCGAAGGTTCAATAGACCAAACGAGTCAAACTTTGTCTAACCTCTTCAAGTGCCGGTGCCTCTTTGAGTTCAAAAGAAACTTCAATTATGCCGTCATTGATAGAAGTGCTGCTAATTGGAGTATCTCTCTCTTCAGCTGGAGAAAGACACGGCAGACCCGTCTTCAATGTTCAGCCAATCTGCCCGAAGACGGGATCCGGTTCCCTTTGCCGTCGAAAGACTCCTCCGAACTCAATCCCCATGAAATATTCAATCCTTCGTGAAGTCACCGCGATCGAAGGACATCCGTGACTCCATTGTAGCCCCTCAGTCTCGTCACTCACTTCAAGTATATCGGGGACCCATTTAGATTGCGATAGGAATGAACTTTTCAAGGAAATCATTTTTCAATTCAACTTTTCAGAGGGTTGCAGTGTTCAGACCGAGATCATTATGGGTTCAGATTTCGTTTTTGGTTCATTTCTCTCTTTCCATTCTACGCAATTCTGAGAATACTGAATTGCTTTTTTCACAAATCTATAAATAGTGAAGTAGGATTTTGCGAGTAAAACAAAACCTATAATATCGGCAGTGAAAAGTGGCTGCCGATAAAAATTCAACTTTCAATTTTGTTCATACGTTTTGACATCAATTTCGAACAAACAAATTTCTTTTTAATTTAAATTTTTAATAAAAATCAAAGCCATTGCGAATAATTTTTTTTAATCTTACTTTACTTCACTATCGACAGCGATGAAATAAAAACGGCTACGGACAAGTAGTCAAGTCCTGTCATTAACTGTCGTTTAATAAAAATATAAGAGATAAAATGTTTTGAACTTACTTTAGAAACTACATTTGGTGGGTCAGTTCACGCACATTTTTGTAACAAAACAAGCAAAATGGACAACATGACTAGTATTTCATGAAACTAGATTTAAAAGGTCATCATGTGCTCCAATTAGAAAATACCACGTAATTTCGCTGAATTTTCACTCACTTCATGTTCTCCATTTAACTTAAGACCGGTGCCATAAAAAGTATTTCGCAATTGTAGTTTTATCACGGCTAACGACGGCGACGCATATTTCCTCATTTATTTGAATACAAGCACTTTATCCAAATCTGGTTAGTCTGGCTATATGAACTTAATGTCATTAAAAAGCTCGATTGACAACCCTAATTGGCGTATTATTGTTCTAGGTCTTTTAATAAGACATGTGAATCTTATATTCCAAAATAAATACATACATACTTCAGTTTGAATGGTTATTACATTTTACTGCATCACATCCAGCAGAAACTTTTGAGAGAAAAGGTGCTTTAAATCTGCTTTAAATCAAAGTGTATGTATGTGGAGGACATTTTTATTCACAACAGGACGAATAATACATACCATACAGCTAGCTGGTGAAAAATTACTATATTGCGTGACATATTTCCAGTACGTGTGGTTTCATAGAGATTGTGCGATTTAACACTTCTAGACTTTTTCCTTTGGTGCCGTATTAAAATTAAAGCCTGCGCCACAATAAATCTACTGACCGAAATCATCAGCATTTTTATTTGCGAAAAAAAGCAATTAGGGCAAAGTGTGCTGAATGGAAAGGTCGACTTGTTGTAATTACGTCAAAGGAAGGCACAGTATCCCTTCACTGACTTAAATGCTCGTATATTATATTAAAACATATACAATAAGTTCTCGATTAACGAAATTCCTCGATTTTCGGAACAGCTAAATTAAATTTGTGTATCATTATTGACGCAGTAATCGCAACATTTCAATTAGACAGAACTTTGATAATTGCAACTATACCAGTTTCAATTAGACGCCGAAAGGCAAATAGATAAGTAAGTTTAGATTTTTTTTTTAATTTTTTAGACCACCTGTAGGATAGATTTTAAAAACATGAATTGTTTAGATGTTAAGATAGATTTAATCGTTCTTGTCTAGTTTTAAGTACCATGGATTAAAAAATAAAAATTAATTTTAAAGTTATACCAGTTTCAATTAGTTGCGATAATCGAGAATGCACTGTATATGTACATAGTAATTGGTTGAGTCTTTCTACTGACTTGAAATTATACCGCATCAGTACCCACTCCTTAATTATTCGAACTATTCCTTTTCTTCAATCTACGAGTATTTATTTTTGTTAGTTTATTTGATATTTATTGAATTTCAAGTATTGTACTTTAAACTTGATGACACTTTGCCCATAATCTTTGTTCGCTTCAAGTAGATTGACTTTGCTTCCTTGATCTGTGAATAGCACTCAATACCACATGGAAAAAGTAAATGCCAGCAGGTTTCGGTAATAAGCAACTGATCATTTATTTCTCCTTTTGTCAAAACGATGGAACGATATGCACGTTTCTTACAAAATGCATTTATCTACGTCAATAGCAGGGATAAGATAAGGATGACTAACGTCAGAGACTGCTTTTATTGTGCGATAATCAATTCGTTCCGCTAAATGAGAATGAGTATTGCCAAAAATAATCAATCAATGCAACTTCATGCTTTTACCGCGTATATACTTTTCAACTAATGGAATTGCATCAGGCACCAGGCTACTTAGCGTTCAAAATGTTGCATTTTAGCGTGACTAATCGTGTTATACGAGCTCTATCAGGCCACTTATTGTTATGTATGTACATTCTTAGTACCCCCGAAACCCCCATCAATAGACTTTATGAAATTTCTAAAAATAACACCCAAGTCCTAGATCAAAAAAGGGGCGCAATAGTGAGTTAAATTCAATACATAGATATGTAAGGTAATATTTTAACTTTGGGCATATGTGGTGTTAAACTCTATTTTTTTGGTAAGATCGTCAGTCGGTTATCAGAAATCAAGAAACAAACAAAAAACACTAGTTAACGATTAGATGTTCCGGATGGTGGAACGGATTTTGAAAATGTAGTTTTTTCTACAAATTATTGAAATTCAAAGTTGTTGTTTTTACCAAAATGCTCTGAATTTACACAAGTTTTTGTCCAAAAGAAAGAATCACAACGCTTACGTCATATAGGGCCATGCGACTTCTGCTGGACAGCTAAACTCAATTTAGCAATGAAGATGAACAATTATAGAACTGTTCCTAAAACACAGTACGATTCGACGAATATTTTAAAATATTAGTACCACGATTGTAAATTTTTCTACATTTTCGACTTAAAAAAAAAACTTTCATCCATCCGGAATCAATTGCTATAAATAAATGAAATTTGTTTTAAATTAGATAAAGTACTCTTTTAAACTTAATTAAAGCTTTTTATAATTGATATTATATTTCGTTTTCATCATTATCATCTTCTGACCCGCATAATCCACTCAAGGGGTCGTGGATAAATCACACGTGGTCTTGGAGTAAAAACCACCTGGTTCTGGGCCTTTCCAGCGGTCACTTACCTGATGGAATCGCATTCAAGGCACGCCTCGGAAGTCGTGATGATTCGTGTCACGTGAGAAAACTGACCCATCTTGGCCCTATAGGAAAGCTAAGCATTACTCCTCTCACTCGAGAAAAATACCCCGACGTAATAAGGCTTCGCCACCTTTTTGAATGGAACTCCACTAAAAAAGTCGAAATCATCTGCTAGGAGGAGACGACTTAACTTCAACTGTCCCAATGCTTCGCCATCGACTTTTCCAGGAAAATATAGAAGAGCAAAACAGCGTATGTTAAGTCAAAATCGCACATTCTCTCAGCAACACAGAAAATTGTTGGACATAGCATTCCCTCCTCCATGTTTGATGGCACTTCGATTTTATGTGTCGTAGCGTAAAACAAGGAAAGCCTTCAGCTTTTATTCCAGACCGATTTGCGATGAACAGCACCCGGGTACATCTGCACTTACATAAGGGTTAAAGAGTTCAGTGTGACTAGCATCTCCATAAATAAATGGGTCGGTTGATGTGGCTTAAATTTTCGTAAAATAATTTCAAATATACTTTTAGAATATACTAATTCGAAATTCTAACTAGATCTACCCCCTTAAGTTGTATATTATTACTGACATTTGTAGAAAATTGTGCAGAAAGTAATGAATAAAAATTCAAAACTACGAATTTATTTATTTTAGTGAAGGCCTTTTTAGAAGTTGGAGTAAGAGGTCTGCAACAAATGTCTTGAAACCGGTTTCAAGACATTCATATTTTTTCGGGTACCTTATTCATTGTTCTCTCGTCTTGAAAACCAGCATGAATTAATCCCCCGATATTTGATTCTTGAGCGAATACTTCTGGTAACCAAGCCTTTAGTCGTACTCGAATAGAACGGATACACTGCACTATGTACACCGAGTATTCCGTGTACTCCGTGTGTTTTTAAAAGTTAAAAGTGAACTTGTTTCATTTGAGTAAAGCACCCGAGAGTAAGAGGGAATTTAAATAGTGTATTCGCTTCGCTATCAAGTGATCGAATGCTGTACAGTATTTGTTTCTTGAAATATGGTACTATTTTTAGTGTACAATATTTGCTTTGGTAAAATGAATAGTGTGTACTGAAGTACTGTACACTGTATGAATGGCAAATGAATGCATTCATGCAGACCTATTTTGAAGTTCCCCGTTAGCTTTGACGAACTTTGATTTTATAAACGTCTAAGCATGGACATAACCATGAGTGTTTTGCGGCAGATCAACAACTATCGCGAAACGCCAAGAAACATTTCTTTCATACTGCGTTTCCATCTGTTAGTAGAGAGAGAATAATTAATAAAGTGGGCTTACTTTATTAATTATTTAGTTCAAAAGTCGGATATTTAGTTAGATACTAATTTCTATTTGCAGCCAAGCCGTATAATAACGAAGCATTGTTTTTGCGATGAACATACAGCCTTTACTTCGCGACGTGAACATAGCCATGTCCTACGAAATATTGACATAGCCATGTCTGCCCTATTTGCGCGATATTCAAAAAATTAATAATTAGTAAAAAACGTATATTAGATGTTTTGAATGGCCAAAGGAATATCACTTTTCGTCAACAATGTAGGAATAGAAATGCTTTCACTTTCTCTTCATAGTCTCACAGAGAACTTACGCACTTGATCGTTTGATTATATTCTGTATGCAATAAGAACAATGAAAATTGTTCGTCATATCGCTTGTGCGTCCATGCACAAAACCACTACGCCAGGGCGACCACAATGATTAATTCCAGAATTAGCATATGTACAGTGTTACACAAAACTAAAGCAGCTCACATTTTCATTACCTTTTTTTGAATATCTTTGTTTCGTTAGTTTTGTTTTATTCATATTATATATTACTTTCATCATATATGAAGAAGAAAATAATCGAGTTTCTAATCATGTTTGTCTGGCTAAAACTAAAGTAACTATGTTATACGCCAAGTTGGAATTCAAAGAACAAGCCACGGCAATGACAAATTGCTTCCTAGGATCATACAAATTAGACAAGTCCATCCAAAAAGTAAAGGAAGAAAAATAAAAAAAAAGACTAAGAAAAAAAGTCCACTCCCATCGGAAAAAACTTTTAATAGCAACAGTTCTCCGAAACCAAATAATATTTGCAGTGATTTCAATACCCTTTTCAACAATCATAGAAATCCATTGAATTAGCTCATTTAAAACATTCGAAGCCAAAACTATAGGTGGGAACTGCAGTGGTCACTCCGAAGGTAAGAATTTTCAAAAATGTTAAAACAAAACAAAGTGTCATGCAGCGTTACCGTTCTGCTATATTTGAAGTAGTTCTACTGCATATCCCAACAATTTCCAAGTGATACTACGCTACTACCTGAACTGGCGAATTTACTATATTTTCTTTAGTACTTCTTTTAATTGTCAATATTATGCGAGAAAGAAACAGCTCTTGAACAAAACTAAGAAACAGAAACAATAATATTTCTTGTTAATTCACGTAGCGAGTGGCGACGCCGAAATTCGAAACTTTAAATAAGAAGAATAAAAAGAAACGTTTGCACATTATTCACCTCTCCTTGCCACACAGCAGTGCAGCCGCTGAAAGTATGTTTTCTAAGCTAAGTAGAATCAAAAACAATAATACAAATCGTCTATAAATTAACACAGTCAATTTAATGATCGGTTCTGAAGAAATAAGGATCAGAGTAAAATCGTATGAAATATTCCGATTTAGTTCATAAAACTGTTTAGAGTTAGACTAGGCAATTTATTTTTCGTGTATATTTGAAGTTTGTTTTTGTTGTTACTTAAATTGAAAATTAAACAAAAAAAATCAATCACTACCTCAAATTAAGGGAAAGGTAGTAGATTTTGCCTCCGAATTTTTTTCTCCGTTGTAACACTGGTGCCATGTACCCAATACTTAAAAACAGCTCATGTAAGTAGGTATGTAGGGGTCTGCTAGTGAATTCACCAGCACATTTAGACCGTGGTCGATTGTGATACCCACATTCAAACTACTACTATTGATTAACTATTCCAGTGATAGCGCCGTCAATTTGATCCCAACGCCCAATTGTGACTGGACCAGATTTGAAAAACAGATAAAAGTCTATTCACTCCATATTCACTAGGATTCGAAACGGGAATCCACTAACCAAGGGCAGTAACTTAATCAACTGCGCCATCCAGTCATTCTGCACATTTTAAAACCACACAAACTAGTAATCCAGGTCACATTTTCCAAGTCAATGGCGGAAACCAGAATCAATACAGTAGCAGTACAGGTTCTGCCTAATTTCACTTTTATGACTCCTTAAATACAAAGTACAGTTGAAAATATAAAAGCAGCTTTTTCTCTTTTTCTTTTCCAAATAACAAAATGTTTATTTACTTTCAGTCCAGTCACTCCTGAAATTAAATGAATTTGCATGACCTTTAAGCGAAAAAGTCCAAAAAGTAAACCTCAAGCGATAAACACACTTGCGTAATACTTCTAACCCTACCTCATTAAAATATTCGACATACATTTGCGAGAACTCATATTCAAAAATGTTTAAACGTCTATAAATGAACCGCCACCCGTTTATTTAACAAAAAAGAATATTTACTCTTATCAGTTGCCTGTTCTGACTCAAACACACACATAGGCAGTAGATAAAGTGCGTGCAGGTATTGTACACTAGCGATAAGGTTAATCTTATCTGTAAATAATGCATTTATGTGGCAGTTTTGCAAATATATTCATTAAAGACCACCACGACAATCGATTAGTCAGGAAGTACTTTTTTTGTCGATTCTAATGCTGAATCATAACGAAAAATGTAAGAAAAGGGTCAATCGCAACTGGAAACAATCGAGCGGGTGGCTCCTGAGCATAGTTCGACGACTTTTAAATTGTATTAGAGGAAACGATTTTATATTCAGTTTGCCTATCGTTCAGTTGCCATCGGAGTAGCTGACATGTAATATTTCCTGACTGAGTCATCTAAGAGGTATTCCTTAGCATATGATGAGTGGAAACAGATGGTGAAAGGATTGAACATGTACAGGGTGAGCCATCTACTTAGTGGTTTTTTTAATCATAGGTTATTTTGACACTGTCAGCTGTTTTCCCTCTCGAAATATTGGCAGAAAGTCAGTATCATACCTCCTCAGAAAGAGTGAGTCGTTTGACGATTGAGCAACGTTGGGAAATATTGAAATCTTATTTCCAAAGTGATTACCGTGTAGGCGAAACAGTGAGTTTTTTGAAAATAAAGCACTCTTCGCGACTGCTGTACGCACGTTTGTGCAAAAGTTCATGAGACTGCTAGGCTTGTAGACATCACACATGGTATTTATCGTCGCACAGAATATTGATATGATAAAAAAAAACCCTATTGACATTTACGTACTCGTACAGTTTTTCATTTCGCTTCCACTTGTTTAAGCAAAAGTGATCGAAGGCAACGAAAGTGAACGAAGCGGTCAATATGGCGAGTGAGTAATTTCTGTGTCTCACTCTGACACAGTCTACTGACATTCATAAGGCTGGCGCCTTAAGTTTGGAAGTTGGCCACATTTTATATTATGACATAAGTAAGCACATTTATAGAATGCTGATATACACCAGCCTATATATGCATCGAGAGGATTGTCTATCTCTCTCTCCAATTTGAGCGAGGGAGAGAGTCATGCTACTTAAGCCTATTACATTGTATAAGCTAAGTCGTAATCATACAAGTGTTAAACTACAGTAGATAATAAAACTATTCTTATCGAACGGGTGTCTCTTTTTATTATACAGTCGAATTTCGACTATTTCAACTAATGAAAACATGACCTGTTGCAATAATCGAAAAGATGCAGTCTCTAAGCTATAGATTGCGGAATATACTATTTAATATAAAAATGTACATAATATTTAAAACTCAGCAGCTTATTTTTTTCCTCTTGTACAAACAGGGTAGAATTATTGTATTGAAGGGTTGAAGTTAAGACAAAAGACAAACCACTTCCCTCATGAAAGATAGTAGTTCTTTTGTAGTGGAGTTTTTTAATTCCGCTGAAGTGAGTATCTCCCTATGGAAGATACGTTTCCTTAACCAGATTATTGCCGGACATTCACACATGATGTGCCCGAAAGTCTCATCCTCTTCGAGGCAAAGCCAACAAACCGTGTCCTGACACAGGTTTAGATTGTTAAGGTGATATTTCAGGCCGCAGTGGCCGGTTAAAGTTTGTTAGCAATCTTAAGCTATCATTACTAAGATCGAGTATTTCCTTATATAAATAACGCTTGATTAATCTCTTGGACTGCCTAAGACTATGACCATGTGTCCACTGCGCATGTATATATTTTATCGCGCATATTTTTCGGTTGCATTTTTTCCAACTACAAGTAGGTATATGGTAAAGCATTTTATTCATCTTCTTCTTCTTCTTCTTCTGGTGGCGTTACAGTTCGGAGTGGACCTGGGCCTCAATGGGTAAGCCTCTCCAGCCGATCTTTAGCCAGCTGTCTCCAACTGCGCACACCAAGTTGATTCAGTTCCTTCTCCACCTGGGTGCGCCATCGGTTCCGTGGGCGTCCTCTATTGCGTTGTCCCACTGGTTCGGAGTCGAAGACTCTTCGGGCTGGAGCAGTGTTGTCCATTCGCTCTACATGGCCCAGCCATCTTAGACGTTGAATCCGTAGCCGCCTGACTAGGCTCATGCCGCTGTACAGCCCGTACAGTTTGTAGTTGAATCTTCTTCTCCAGTAACCATCAACGCAGACAGGACCAAAGATTGAACGCAGAACTTTTCTCTCGAAAAGACCAAGTGCTTCTTTCCGCTTTTGTGATTGTCCATGCCTCCGCACCATAAAGCAGGGCAGGGATGATCAAGGTGTTATATAATGTTAGCTTGGTCCTTCGAGAGAGGACTCTACTACTCAATTGCCTCTTGAGCCCAAAGAAACAGCGATTGGCAAGAGTAATTCTGCGTTTAATCTCGGTACTGGTGTTGTTCGTACTGTTAACTTGCGAGCCGAGGTAGACGAAGTCCTTCACTACCTCGAAGTTATAGCTGCCTATGGTGACGTTTTGGCCAAGTCGTCGATGTTGTGTGTCCTTTCTCGATGACAGCATATACTTCGTTTTGCCCTCATTCACCGATAAACCCATTTTGGCCGCCTCCGCTTCAATACCAGCAAACGCTTCATTGATGGCTCTCTGTGTTCTGCCAACCATGCTAGCAGTTATACGAACTTCTGGAAGATCGTGCCTCTAGTGTTGGCGTGTGAGTCTTGCACGATCTTTTGCAGGATAGTGTTAAGGAAATCACATGACAGTGCGTCGCCTTGTCTAAAATCTTTTTTGACATTGAAGGTATCTGCAAGTTCGTTACCGACCTCGTCATCCTGCACAACCTGACGAATGGCAGGAATGTCAAAACTAACATAGCGTTGTATGGCTCGTCCCTATGCACGCTGTCATATGCGGCCTTGAAATCGACGAATAGCATTTCGATCTGCATTTCTTAGGTTTTTTTCCAGGATTTGCCGTAATGTGAAGATTTGGTCGATGGTGGACTTCCCCGTCCCGAAACCGCACTAATAAGGAACTATCAGGTTGTTGACGAATGGTTTCAGGTGCTAACACAAAACGGCAGAGAGGATCTTATAGGCGATGTTAAGGAGACTTAAGGCGCAGTTGAAGGGGTCCATCAAAAAGTCGATCAAAATCGTCGATAGGCAAGGGGACAATCTGCTGTGAAGTTGGCCAGCTCTATAGTACTTCATTTCTGCACGGAACTACTGATGTCTAGACGAATTATGATCGCGTCATCAGTTCTCTCCTGCTGTTACATATCATAGTAAAGCGTACACACATACATATTTATATGAATGTTGGTATATATTTTGACCCGTTCAATTTAAAATTTGCGAAAATCGAAAACTTTTTTCGATTTGTTGCAAAAATCGAAAATAGATAAGTCAATTACATTGGTTTCAAAAATCGAGTGGTGCAATAATCGAGACCGTACTGTATAACTATATGGAAACCACAACAAACACATCCATCGAGTCCCGAAACCCACATGATTTGACTATGGAAATGACATCCGTCAATCAAGAAAAGTCTTTGACAATAAATCTCTTTGATCACTAATAAACGGTACAATAATTAGGGAGACGTAAGAATATAGCTACATATAGATCATAGGAGACGACACCCATTTCCACCCCTTGACCCCCTTCCGATCCTTCACAAATGGATATTTTGCTGAGTACCATATAGCATCTGATTGTCAGACCTTCATTCCAATCTGGAAGGAATGCTGGTTAAGAAATGGTTATCAGCCTACGAATGAAAGCTGTGATGGAAAAAGTTGGTTATCCCTCAGTGCACACAATATGAACAACGCAATTATTGCGTTAATGTACCGGTGAAATCTTTAAAACAAAGATCCTACGAATAATCGGCTTCATGGCTAGAAGATCATTAAAAGTTTTTTTTTTAGTTTCATATCAGTTGGCACAAGAAAATCGCAGGTCATTTGTGTTGGGTTAGAAAGCTATGCACAATTTTGTTTAACGACTTTATTTTTAGCTTTTCTTCTTGAGTAGAAACTGTAAAAACCGTAAAATATCCAATCGAAATCTAACGGATTTGCGTTCAAAGTGCAAATAATAATGGAAAACTATAACCAAGCCAACGAACATACATGCTTCGTTGTGTACGTCCGTATGTATGCAAAACGATTACAGTATGGCTTACAACAGGTAAGTCTTTACGACACGCACATCTTATTCCCCGCCTACCCGTTGTTTTCGTGGATTTGTTTTATTCTTAATAACACAATGAACCCGGCATTTCGTAATGTATCCTCTTATGAGCGAGTGAAGAAAAACGGTAAGGCGGTTGCGGCGCTAGCTATAAAATTCGAGCACATGAAAGCCTTTGAAGTTTGCTGTCCCGCCTGTTGTACGTACTACGTACGTACTGCTGTTAAGCCCAATACATGGCCGTTGTGAAGAAATATTATTGCATGTTCCAGATTTTTTTCTTTCTGCTTTTCTTTGTTATATTTCCTTTCTTCCTACACGACTGAATGTTGATGGCAAAAGAACAATGCTTGAAGTTGTCGTGGCACGTATGGCGCGTGCTAATAGCTTTTCCTTTTCAAAAACACCATGTTTACAGGTGAAACTAGCAATGTATTTTTATTCATGTTTCTTAAGTATTTCATCAATCGCACATACATATGCATCACATGAACATCTATCGGCACTTTTAGTAATAATCACCACATAACGGAGGCAAGCAGAAATAAATAAAAGATCGTCAGCAGGAAAAAGTACTAGAAAAGAGTGCGAAGTAACAAAAGGAGTTCACAAGAGATGTCTTAAGCATTCTACAAAAACGTTCCAACAATTGATTGAACACGAAATGCAAACGCACCTACGCCAGGTACATAAATATACGTGTAGATATGTATCCATCAGCAGGAGAAACGGGTCATTGCTCTCTAACCTTAAAACCATCCAACGGAAGCTGTTGATGACAAAAGGTTTTACATAAATTGAAATGCTGGTGTATAAATGTTGAGTACGACAATAAATTGTTTGGAGGCCAGAAATGAATACGGAAGCGCTATTGGAAAGACGCCTCGCAATTTTATGAAGTTGGTTTCTTTGATGGCCGTGGATTCAACAATAAATAAAATGTCCGGTTCATATGTGTCCCTGAATTTGCCTCCTAGATCAAATAATATTATACCTCTCCTCATGCAGTGACAAAAACCAGAGATTAGGCGACCACATGAAAGCCGACTTGCGGATATACCGCCTCAGATACTGGAAAAAAGGGGTTATAAAATTGGAACTCCAATTTCACTCGAAGGAACCATGACAATAAGGCAGGAGACAAAATAATATCATGGCCATAATCATGATTTTTATGTGTTTTCTTTCTATGCTCCGAAAAAAGAAACACAATTTACTTGTGTAAAAATAAAATAAAAGTTCAAAGACGAAATGTTTGTGTATTGTGTTTTACTTTTGTTTTTCTCCACACTCACGCATTGCTGCAATACAATCTCAGGTTCATGTCACTATGCTATTAAACGTAATTTCGAAAGACTATCGTGCAAATGGACTACGCCGGTTTTTTATTTCTTATACTTCCGCTGCCCTTTTCTTGATCCGTACTCACATGCATAGCCTTAGATGTACTTTTTGAGGTTTCAGAGTTCTTTGTGGAGCCTCATTCGGAATGTTAATCTGTCAATGTAACCATGACGTGGACGAACTAACGCATATACAAAATTAATAAATTGAATAATAAAAGGAGCACAACGAAACCTAGGTATTCTATTTATTTTTTTTAAACATATTTTTCAGGTGCTGTTTTCAACAAATAAAGCAAGGTACAGTTTCGAATAAGAAATACCAATTGATGTTAACACGATAATTCTCTTTCAAAGGAGGAGAGGCATCAGTAACATCCATATTGAAGGTTTTCCAAAATCTCTCGTGGGAGAAAGATAAATGATATCTATTATCAAAAGAGGACTATTCAGGCTACTCTGGGAAACACTTCTATAATGTAAAGGAGGAATCATCTTACCCATAGAATGACTGCAAGCTTTTCAGATCATAGTAAAACATAGTCAGCGCTTATTCATGAATAATGTGCGAAGTCTACGAAGATCTTGGAATCATGACAGTTCAGTAAGTAGTCACAACGTTTACTCGTAAGCACAAGCGCCGTCTCCAAAGCAGGCTGTCGCAGTTCCTATTTGAAACCAAGGACATTTTTAGAGCAACAATGAGGGGTAATGACTTTCGTTATCCAAGCAAAAATGTTGGAATTACAACTTTTGTGGAGTGCTACACTTGGACGTGTGCTTAACAACATGTGTCACATGTGAGATGAAGAAAATGGTGTGGTGTCGAGGGATGGGCAAGAAGTTATTTTCCCATTCCTCCTAATTTATACGATTGAATACAAATACTTACTATGTTCCGGTTGCCGGAGCCTTTCCTTTTTAATTTCTCGATTTGAATTGTAACTTCGAAATGGAGTCGCACTCGAAATGTGTACATGATTATGTATAACGCCTACGTACTTGCCAACACCCGGCACACTTCAATCATTCCCGCAGCGAAATTGCCGTTAAGTACCCCTTCGCGAGGCTGGTTAGCAAACTTTGCTATGATATGCTCATCCTGCTTCGAATGCAGCATTCCTTATATGGAGTCTTCCTGACTTAGAAGACTGTTCCATCTTCGTCTACATTGCAATACCACATTGCATGCTCAGTATCCTCTTCTTGAATCCTATGAAAACCACCGTAGCCGTACACAAACTGTGTGAGGTGGATGGGATCAAGGTGAATGTCTATCTACCTTTCGTAGAGTTGTCCCACCCTTCTTGCCACGCTGCTCTTTCTGCTGCTTGGTTTTGCGGCCACAGGTTACTCCTGTTGTACATGCTTAGAATTTCGTCTGCGAGAATGTCTATCGGGAGCACACCAGTTATTATAAAAGCTGCTTCGTCCGAAATCGTACGCAAGCGACATATGGTACCAAGCGCACCGTCTGTATACTGAAGACAGCTTTTTATTCGTCGCCAGTGCCTTCAACCGAACCATAGTAGCCGCCGTATAGAAGAACTGATCTAACTGCCCTGGATATAAGGATCCTTGTAGGAAATCCCAGTCCTCCAACATTTGGAAGCATTCCGGCCAGTGCTCCTTGCATTTGTGACCCCATTTTGCTTACGTAGTCTAGGTGCGCAGCGAATTGTAACCTGTTGCTGATGATTACTCCCAGGTATCTGATTGCTTTCCTGGATCGTAAAGTTTGGTTTCTGTTGTCCTTCGTATGCAAGAATGGCAATCGGAGTCTTCCTAACCATGCTCTGAAAGTGGGTGTCCGTGGCGTTGTGAGTATGTGCGCCTATGCAACGTAACCTCGCTTCCTGGGTACGATTCCCGTCCGGTACGACCAAAAACAATTTCCACGACCCTACCTCTTTCGAATTACTGACAATGCACAAAGAGTAATAACTGTCTGGAAAATGCGTCCCGAAAAACTTGGCCGTTCGAAGTCGGCATAAAAATGTAAGTCCTTTCCACTTGTGGGAGAACAATACCACGTACAACACGAGTGGTTGCTGAGAAGCTAAGCCCTGGCCCTCTATGGGTTGTAGCGCCACCCATATTATTATTATGCTCTGAAAATGAATCACACATCTATTTTGGGAATGAGTTCGCCACGTTTCAGGAAGGCTCAAAATTCGATTAACTCTCCATCACTTTCTTAAATCTACACTGTTCCCGAATGATAATCATTAGTGTCATTTCATTGTCCTTAAGAAACTATTGTGTTAACTACACACTTTCATGTCATGATGGTCAGTCTATATTTAACTCTGTTTCCAGATAATTTTTCTTCACGCAAAGCACACCCTACTTCTACCACACATACCCATATTCGTGCAAATGTACACGCATGTTAAGATCTAGCACAATTTGAACTTGCACAACTCAATGCAAAACCTGTTAGAAAGAGTGTGTATAGAACAGTTGGTCCTCCACTCGAAGATAGTTCTTTTTTAATTCAAAGCAAATGAAATAGTATTTACAAAGCGAACATCCTACTTATCAGTGCACTTCAACTTCCCTATATGGACGCATGTACATACGTATGAGTCTCCCCAGACGGCAATCGATAAGACCATACAAGTAAAGAGGAGCAGAGGCGTTAAGTTTGCCACGCTTAATGCAATTCAAATTCAAATAGAATTCACGTTTAAAGCTCTACTAAGTCCCAAGCCAATTTCAAATTTAACGAATTTGTTAGGTAATCTCAATCGGGTACACACAACACGTTCTCTCACAGTCGTTGGGAGAACTTACAAATGTTTATTTATTTCGATTCGTTTAACTGAAATCAAAAACCGGACGGCAAAATTCCACTGATGCTACTAAGCACGAACTCGATACATGACTGTGTGTAGTGTGTACCCACAAACACACTAATAAATTGGTGACGGTGACGAAGACATCACGGCCTCGGATGATGATTCATCCAGCAAAGTAGATACACTGTTGGAGTCATTGGTTTTGTGATGTCGTCAACAGAAAGCGAAACAAAAGAGAAACAGCACAAGTCCATATAATTATTACTCTCAGCGGCATTATTCATACACTCATGGATTCTCGAGAAATTTAAATTTTATGTAATCAGACGGTTAATTTTTGAATTTCGATATCACTTGTCTCTTTCCATCTCTTTTGTGTGTGTTATTGAAAGAGGTCAGTGCACTGCGACTTTAATCCCTGCCGGCTCCCACCTGGTTTCATGCATCTATGCCCACCAACCGAATATGTCAAGTGACTTTCTATTTTGCTCAACAGTCGGCGGCGAACAGTGAAAAAAAAAACCGCTTAATGATGTTCAAAAGCAACGAATTTATAATGACTACTCAGGCGAAAGTAAAATCGATAAATGTACCATAGTGGGGTTCAATGGAACACAGAAACAAAGAACAGACAACAACAGTTTTTCATTTAAAGGGAAGGAGTTTCAGATACGGTGGTCACTTTTGAAGTGTTGCCAAGTTATCGTGGTCTTGCAATTTGACTTCAAACAAACGCCAGACAAAAGGTTTGCCATTGAATTTTTTCGATTTTCTTTTCATCGATGTCAATTTCTTTGTTGATTTGCTTCGATTGGGGTTTAAACGGGATCGATCTGAAATCAACTACAGGTCCTTGGAACGATCGACATTAAAAAAATCCTTTGAAAGGAAAATAAGCATGAAACACATGTTTTCACAATTTTTGTATATGCATCAGGCGAAAGGTTTTTATTTTCAACAATACATACTTCAAGAGTTTAATGAGAGTATTGGGAACATTTCAAGAACACACGGTAACACAATACCAAGTCATCGACCTCGCACATGATATCATTTGTCACCTGTGACTTAGACAGTTTTAGATTAAATATATGCAAAAGAGGATAAAAGGAACTGACACTGATATGTCAAAAAAGGTTTTGGCTTCGTCAAATTAGCCAACAAATGTCGTTAACAAACCACAGCAACATAGTACTTCTGGAGCTCCCTGAAGCCACAGAGATGTGGGGTCTATGATAAACAAAAGTTAACCATTGGGTGGTGTAAGTACAAATTGAGTGTGAGTCCGTTCTCCGCATTTAGGAGAGAACACTCCATTTGGTGTGAAAAAAAGTAAATGTTCGTTAAGTTTAACGAAGATCCTCCACTCGCATATTTCGCAGAAGTTGAATGCGTCGGAGGTAAGTTCAAGAGAGAAGAGTTTAAAAAATTCTGTTTCGGAAGAGGAATACTTTGACAGATTAAGTGAAAAACCTTCAAAACAATGAAACCTGGAATGGAAGAAGACGAGCTAGCAGTAATATCCGTGCTAGCTTAAAAAAAACCCAAACTCCAGACATTTATGCATCGCCAAAGCTTCACTCTTAGATTTTCTTTTGGACACATAGCACAACACTTGCCAAACTATGGATCTACGAATCACATGCCCAACTCTAAACAGGAATCCCGTATCACCAATGTATCGAAGGAATATTTCTTCTCAATTCTATGCATGGTACGACCACGGGTTTCTTCATGAATATCGGAAAGGAAATGATTATTTGACCATTCTATGTAATCAAACTCGAATCTATACAGGTTACTGAAATTATCCCCTATGTCCCGGAAACATTCTTCGTTTTTTGCGTTTGTATATTTAAAAACATTAAAAACTACACCCACCTTTACCCGACTTTGCACTCACCTTTAAACGTCAAGAAGTCTAGTTTTAATTCCGCCAAATTGAGTGTTCCCCTTAACGAAAACACTGCACTCATGATTGTTCACTGGGAGTGTTCCCTTAGTTTTTATTCACACCGCCCATTGTCTTTATGACAACATATGCTAACTACAATTAATACTGATAAGCCATCAACTTTACCAGCTGACACTGTACGAATCTTTTTATTTCGACTGTAAAAGTAAGTGGTCACAATTCGAGCAGTTGCCAGGATTGAGGTAACCTACAACCGAGTTACTGATCTGAAAATCTGATTCTTAAACTGAAACTGATTGAATAGGTATGTCGTCCTTAAAAACCAACATAATTGCTCGCGAGCACTTATCTTTCACATTCCAGCATAAACTTCTTTTATATCGTAAATCAAAGTTATACCCCAGTGATAGGTTGCAAGCTGGCGATTGATGCGGTAAAGACCACGTAGGCTAAGTAATATTTACACAATGACCAATAAGAGAAATTTACTACTTCATCAGATTATTTAATCAATAAATTTTTTCTTGAAATGGGGCATCAAATGCTACTGAAAATAATCAGGGATATCACACATCAAACAAATTAAAGAGTCAAAAACTCAAACTAAATAGGTATACGTTTATCCAAGGAGAATCAATTTAGAAACTATTTTGAAAAGTAAACAAATAAGTTAAGAATACAATAGAGACGATTCGGAGTTCAAGTGCCACTTAGTTGCCGGCTTAATCATGACCTCACCACATTGTGCCACACGACACAACATCTTGACTGATTTCTTAATGTTGAATCGTTAAAAGAAAACACAAAAGAAGCGGTCATTGAAAGTTTACATAGGTACTTTTTTTTAGACATCTCAACAAATTTAGTTTACAACTTAATAAACCACCACAGTCAACGTTGCCAAATATGACCTTGGTTCATCAACATTTGCACTTCTATGTGATGTGGCGATGACATGGGCGAGTACATATGTATGTTTGTACATGGATATGCCTTAGAGAAGAATAAAATAGAATGTTAGTTGTCGGGGCTAGACCTCACAGCGTCCAAAACAAAGACTAAATTGAATAAATGTGTACTTCTCTAAACGTGATATTGAATGAAGGTCTAAAAAACGAACGGCGGTTTTTTTTATATAAGCTGCGAATCAAAGTGAACGCGCATTACCCTCAGAACCATATCCATTTCAAAAAAGCCGGCAAAAATTACATATGTTGCTACTCTCACTTTTTCCCTCGAAATTTTATAGATGTCGTTCCTGCTGTGCTATATTAACGGCGAAATGAAAATAATTGCAACATAAAACAGAATTTTATGATACGACCACTGCAACAACCCACCTTTCCTATTAATTTCCCAAGTACGAATTGGCTTATCCATTGTAAGACAAGACATACATTATTCCGTTTGTTTTCCTTCTCAGCTCGATCTTATCAGTATTCAATTCGGGCACAAAAGAATAAATATCCAAAAATGTTATATGTATTTTGAAGCAATTGCCATTGGCAACACCAAAGAGAATCTAAAGAGAACAAGCAAATGTGTTCCCAGAAATGCAATGCAAGCATTATCTCTTTTCCATGTTTTCAACCGGGTTAGGCTAGACAAATTGTGAATCCTCAAAAGTGAATACAAATTAAAAGTAATTTTACAAAAAAATGAACTCACCTCATTGATTACACGCAATATATTCACACACGGAAGAAAACGAATTCCTTGGCAGCCTCACACGATATCTAATCTTTCCTTCTAATTCCAACAAAACACGCCACGCGAAAATAAGAATTTCTCGTTTATTTCACTTTTTTTTCTGATTAAGGAAGTCGAAGGAAGTTTCCACCTCCTTTCGTACAAAGTCACACAGAGATTGGAAAATGAGAAAGAAGACACACTGCACACAAAACAATTACGACAAAATATACACACACATATACCCCGCCGAATACTAGCTAAAAAATTGCACTGAAATTAACGAAAATTTTGCGAATTTTACAAATAAAATAACACGATAAAACTTGCTTTTTCAATTAAAATCAAATAAATGACAGCAGCGGCTAAAATGATTATCGATGTTCTTGCACTTTGTATTTTTTTTTTCCTTTTCGATTTTTTGTTGCTCACTAGATATTATCGCTTGAAGAGGACCAATTTTTTTATAAAACACTTTCTTTAGCGGGATCTGAACAAAATTTATTTGCACTGCATTGACACATTATTACATTGGTTATGTTTATTTTTATGTTATCCTAGAATAAACACAAATTTAAAAATTATAAACACAACAAATGCACTCAAGGGGTTCACGAAATACGCCCTGCCCGTATCATAACCTCCACAAATGTGCTTCTGCTGTGCTGATGCCGATTTCGAACTTTTTGCTGTTTTTTCCTTTTCGACGTTGCTTTGCTACCGCCGTCATTCGTTATTCGATCAAATAATTGAAAGACAAAAAAATATCCCATATCTAATTCGCCCGAACGGGTTTCGAATAAGACATGTACTCTCAGCTGTTTGCACTTCATTGCCGGTAAGGCAGTTCAATGGTAATGCCATCAGCAATATCGTGATTACAGTACCGTCGATTACATACAACTATACAATTTCATAAAAATTAAAAAAAAATTTAAAACATATTTTTACATAAGATATGTAGTATATGAGAGAAGAATAGTTGAATGATACCCAGAATAATTTATCCGTCACATAAAGTAATGTCAGCATGCGCTGAACAACATGATACACACATCCTTGGACATGTCTCTTGTAAAATGTTGCGGACTTCGATAGTCGATGTCGTTTCAGGTACATCCTAGTACCTCATCGGAAGGTCGTCTTAAAATTTTAAAATCAAATCTATACTCTATCTAATACATATATAAAGCTGTAGAGTTTATTTATTTTCCCTTTTTCTCATGACTTACTAGCCCAATTTGAAAAATTCTTTTGCTGAATATAAGTCGTTTATTGAGACGATTTAATAAACAAAAATTCAATACAACAGGCAAACGAGTCTGTACCAAGGGTCCTATATCTATGAATGACACGGACGAGCTGATCGGCGATTGGTCCTGGCTATAGATTGATGAAAGTGGTTTCTAAATACAAGGTCCCTTTGACACAATGCTATATTGGCACAACAACAAGGGAAACGAGAGAGAAACGGCCTTCACTATTCACTGCCATGTTTTTGGATAGTGTGGAAGAGGCTATGCGATCTCCTATTTGCTGTCAGATTTGGGTCCAGGCACACTGTTCCAATTTTAGCGACCAAGCTAACTTAGATCTACAGTGACTTTGTCTTTATACAAGTGATTCGGTCTTCATCTTCTGCTCGGATCTATAGGTTTGGATTCGCAAGACGTCTTAGCTTATTGTCCGGATGTTCAATGTGTCCCAGCCAATTGACGAAAAATTGCCTTCCGAATTATAACCACATCTTGGTACAGTACCCTGTTATGTTTGGTCCATCATTCTCCTTCCTAGCAGACATGACAATATATGTTCTCAATTTCCCTGGAGTGCTTGCAATGAATTCAATATTTAGACTATAGTATATTTGACCGAGCCGGAAGATGGCATTGGTTGCATCTTTCTTTTGTTCACCCTCGCCATCATATTACCGGTGCCTTGTCTGTGGAGGCATTTGCCCTAAAGTTGAATCTAAAAGTATCTAGGGGAATCATTTTGTAAAAATTGGGCGAAGTCTACGAAATTAATGAATACACATTTTTTGAAGTAGTTCTTATATAAGAAAACAATTCAAGCTGTTTCAGTATAATTTATTTTTATTTAATTTGATGACAAAAAATAATAAAATTATATTTAAGATAATAACGTTTGAGTGGATCGATCAATTTAGCTTTAACTGATTAACTGATTTTGTAATTTTTCTTTTAAATTTATCAACATTTGTACAGCCATACCTTGTAATAAGGGAGCTGCTATGTACAATTTTATTTTGCTTGTAATTTAATCAACATTTCTGCAGCTATAACTCGCAATAAGAAAGCTGCTGCGGTGTACATGTACATGCTTCGTATTTATTCAATCGCGTCTCTAAGCTATTTTTGTATATTTGCATTTATTAGTATGGTTTTGCTCCATTACATTTAATTTTCTATTTCCATATGTACTCTTCTTTTTTTTTTTGCTTTAATAAACAAATACAAAATTAACTACAAAACGAATACTTATTACAAAAAAAAATAAAACAAATAGCAATAAAAAAAATATACTAAGAACGAGAAATGAAAAAAAAAAAACGAAAAACAAACAATAAATAAAAGGTACACTTTTTTCCATATTTTGCTTCTAATTTCAATGGATCATTGTTTATTTTCTGCATTCAGCACAAAATTCAAAAACTTGATTCAGGGCATCCGAATGCACGCATAACTTTCTTTTCAAAAAAAAAAATATCAACTCTTACGAATTGTGGTGTGGTGCAAAATATTATTATTTTTTTTGTTTGCGTAGAAATAAAGAAATATATTTCTGTTTGTATTAATTTAAATTTGTTTTCTCTTTTTTTTTTTTGTTTTTTCTTCAACTTTTGTTGATTCGCATTTAATTGGTTGATATTTACATTATTTGTAACTTTTTCTTTCATTCATCTCATAAAAGATTTATTTTGTTGGCAAAATTTTACTTTACCCGGGTCATCTCAAAATTTGCTGGATCGGCTTGTTATAATCACAAAAGTGAACTGAAAATGCTAAGCGCCTACAAGCATTAGTGTTATTACCTCCTTTCAATAAGTTTGCTTTTTTTTAATTTTTAAAACATTTACGTATAAGTTAATTGATTGAATGAAACTAACGGATAAGCAGTTGTATGGGGGTAAAGTAAAATCTCGCCATTTCATCTATTTCTCCCTTGTTGGTTGTTTTCGAGCATAGGGCATTATTGACTTTACATAAATAATACGTTCGTATAAATGCACAGAACACATTTAAAGAGTGTATAAATATAAATAAGTTTTTGATTTTATTTATATTTCATCAAATTTATTTATTGCCTAAAAATTTTTCTTTGTATATAAACTTCAGCTGCTAATTAATTACAAAGTCGAGTTGTCTATGCGATATAGTCTCGTAAATCTCGTAAATTCGCGGGCGCGTTTGTAATTTATCCACAAAAAGGAAAACGTAAAGAAAAAAACATAGAAAACACAACAAATTTTTGTTCCTTCCCTTTTTCCTTTGTAGAGTCGCAGAATATGTATATATGTAGGTTTCTAATATAGTGAATAATATTAATAAGGTAATACGAAGAATATATTATATGTGTATATAAATTGATAAATGGGTGGTTTCGTGTAGAAAAAAAGTTGCTTGATTTGAGTGATTTCTGTTGCAGTTCACTTAAAAATATGAAAATATAAAATATACAATGAGAGCGACAACTACCACGCCATAGGTGAGGGATTTTTTCAGGATTGCGTTGTAAAAATCTTCGGATCTGAGCTTCAGCTCGGCTATGTCACGTTTCAATTTGAGATTCTCGGCCTGCGTCTTGCCAAATCTCTCTTTATAAAGAACTAATTCCTCTTCGTGTAGTAGAGCAGCGTTGTTCAGTGCAACCATGTCCTCCTCAATGAGTTTATCAAATGAATCGGCTTGAACACTTGATGTTGAATGCTTTTGCTCCTGTTTGTGTTCTTCTGTTGTATATTCCACCTCATTACCATCAATAGCTGATTTTGCACTGTTTGATTTGTTTTCAGCGATTACTTTCTCCAAAGCGTTCTTTTCGTCGCGCAGACTCTCAATGTCTTCCGTCAGTTTGGAGATGTTCAATTTTTGGGACGCGCATTCAAGCTTCAATGCTTGCAAAGTGAGTGCACTAATTGACTCCTTCTCTTCGAGTTGAATCTTCAATTTCTGAATTTCATTCTGATAGTCAATTATGGCCTGCTTTTGTTGGCTTATCTCTTCTTCGTATCTTTCACTTTCAACCAGAGTATCTTGAGTTTGAAGTTTTGTAGGCGATGCACGACCAAATTGTAATGATGCTTGATCACGTTTTGATATATCGCTCAATGTGTCTCGAAGAAGCTCGCCGCTATATTTGAGCAGTTGACGAGTGTCGTTTTCCAACTGCTCGTTGCTACTCTCATCAACATCCAAATCAGTGGTCGTCAATCTACCATTACTTGTAGCTGCTTCCAATTGTGCAAGATTTCTTGCTATTAGTTCTAATTTACTTCGAATCTGCACTGATGCTATCGATGACGATGGTGCTGTTGTCGAGCATTTTTCCTCGAGATCATTATTGTCGCTATCATCGCTTGAATCTGATTCATTGCAAATTGCTTTCATAATATCAAGTGATCCTTCTTTCTGATTAAGATCTGAATTGGCCAGCCATTTCATAATTGTAGACTTCTTGGCTGCGAGATTGGAGTCGTCTTCTTGATTATTTCTATAACTCTCTCCGTCGCTGTCATCGGGTTCGATGCTACCTGCTAATGTTGTTGTTGTGCTGCTATCGCTATTATTTGTGTCTATAGCCGGGATGGAATTGACCGTGCTTGCAGCATCCACTACATTTTCGTCGTATTTTTCCTAGAATCGATTAAAAATAGTTAATTATTAAGAATTTCGTTTTTTATCATTTCATACATCACTTTTGTGGAATGAACCTTAAATTTGGTTTAATGGAATGTATTTGTTTTGTTTTTATGCCTGAACGCTATGAACGAAACGCTCATCTTGCTTTGATGACGCTTTGAAGATATTTTCTGACACACTTTTATTAATGTTAAAAGCAAATTTTGAATTCAGATTCTGTAGCTCAGAGAGCAAAGCGATAAGGTGATTGAACTCTGAATCTGAAATAATAATAGTCTCTACTGTGTCATCTTTTAATAATCACGACATAGAATTCCTCAAAATTTTATTACAGATTGTAAAAAAGTGATGTCATCCAGAAACTAAAGCACAAAGCTAAATTAATAATTTCAATAAACTTATAATTATATGGGTGGAGCTCGAGTTCGAGGTAGCCATTGGGAATTTCTTGGCTATGCGTGCTATTGTTTTATCACGAGTGGAGGGGACATACGGTTTCATCGAACGACTCCGAACGGCGAAGTATGAGAGGTTTTTGTTAGACTTATCTCTCTGAACATTGTCTGTTACTCGAAAGAGATGGACTAGTGTATAACGAAAGTTGATTGCATCGGCAATAAAATCTAGCCAGCGTAGGAATTGACGCACCTACCCACTACATAACGGCCACCAAAATTAATTACATTAAGGAATAGACAATTTGATGGAAGTTTTATCGCTATGATCTTAGGCTCGCTAGGTGTGAACATTCAAAATAATATAAAGCTTCAGCTTTTGATGATTCAAAAGAAAGTCTACAAATTGAAGAAAATCATATTGCGGATAGAGTTACTGAATAAATGGGTTAATCTAGACGGTTGAGACCAGAAAATCCTGAAGGACTGAACCCGAAGAAAATTTTAAGCACCTGAATATGACTAAGGGTCGTTTTTTCACTATTGCTCAACATGCACGAAACTCGGGAGTTGAGTTAATCAACTCCGGAGTTGGTTTCAACTCGAGGTTTAACCGTCTAAAATTAAGTTAAAAGTAACAGTATAAAATTTAAAATCCAGAAGATGTCAAACTTTCATTTTTTAAATTTCCCCTAGGATATTTTTGGCAATTCACACATGCCATTTCCAGCTTTGAATCTACGGTGTCTGCTGTTCGTGTTGGAGAATTGAGAGCGAAAGTTTTCAGCAGAGATGATGGTTGGATATTTTTATCCTCCATTACCTTTTGTTTTCAGTTAGGTTAGGTTAGGTAGGTGGGCTGCTAGTGCATTCATTAGCACACTTAGACCATATTGGTCCATTGTGATACCCAGAGTCAAACGACTACTTCCGATTGATCACTCCAGTGATAGTGCCGTTAATTTGATCCCAACGGCAAATGGTGACTGGACCAGATTTGAAAACCCGATAAGAGCGTATTAACTTTGCTTTCACTGGGATTCGAACCGGGGACCCCGCTAACCAGGGGTAGGCACTCTACCAATTGCGCCATCCAGTCGTGTGGATTTCAGTTACTGCCGGCTGTTATGGAGAACAGTGCAAGCGATTATGCACATTTGTAATGCTAACACTAATATAGTCTGCATTCACCTATTGAATTGATCCGATCACATAATATTGTAATATTATTGGTCAGTGTGTAATTGCCTGGGGGTCTGTTAACAAAAGAAAAAAATATATATCAAATACTTCATTATTTCAAGTCAAGTCTAAAGAGCCTTCTCTTGTTTCACGGCACCGAATCCTGTAATAGTTCCATCGCCACTATTTTCGTCCGCTTTGAGAGACGAAAACGAAAAATAAAATCACAATAATTTTATCTTGGGCACAAACAGACGGTAATAGAAGCTAACAACGATAATAGAAGAAAAGAGAGAGCAAAATCCCTGATTTCACCCCTCAACCTCTGATATTTCCGTAAGTTGAAGAAATGAAGACGAGTTGTAAATTGAAAGTTGAAACTATAAAATTAAAGTGAATGAAAGTACAGCCAGAAGTTGAAGAGAAATAACCCAAAGTTGTTTTTTTGTTGAACAAAATGACCCTAAGTTGCTCGGATGCAACAAGTCATATTTTGAAAGAGATCTTGCTAAATGAGAGATGTGTTAGATTTTATGAGGACTTGAACAGGTCACAATGCCACAATTATCGGATACTTTGAGGACCTACGCATGTACATCTCACATGATATACTCAGCGCTACTCAGCATCTAAGATGTGTGTAAAATGATTTCTGATTCCGATTTAATCAGATAACATAGGCCGCTTTTACATGCTCAAATTCCAACGCATCAAATGCGGGATATTGAAGGAAAAACGTGAGGCTCACGCGTGTCATGAGTGCGGAAGTCGTATCAACTTTCAAGTGAGCTTTCCTCATAACCTTTCCTTTTTCCTCATATCGCGTGTGGAAAGAGATGGAAACAGCAGAAATTGTATGCTATCGAAATTTGATAAATTGCGCTCATGGAAGCACGAATTCCATTACTTGCGATAAATGGCGGCACTAGTTGAGTAGAATATAGATAGCAGAATGCAGGGTACACACAAATCAGGTTCAACCAACTTTATATCCATTATTTTTCTGTTCTAGATTCTTCACAAAAAAAAATGCTCCAACCCGGATTGTGAAATCACTTAAAAAGTAGCATTGAAACATGATCATTGAGGAACAACGACATCCATGGGTCGATTTGATGCGACGACAGCATTTTTTCCGAAAAGAAAATACAGCAAGAAAAGCGAAGTCAAAAAATCCAAGTACCATCATGAGACATTTCTCAAATTCTCCGTGTGCATAAAATTGCATTTGTGGGAGCAGAAGGGACCACAATGTTTATGCGATTAATGAAGAAGTTTATCAACGACAATGAAATGACTGCATGCTATGCAGACGTAAGGCTTAACATGCACATAAGTAGAGTTAATTAATATAATTGAACAAATAATGAACTAGTCTTGTTGCAACGCAACGAAACCAAATGTAGAACAAACTAAGTTCTATGTTTGTGCGGAAAATTTTGTTGAGAACAATAATAATAAGAGAATTCCTGTGCAATACAAATTAAATCGGTTTGGTCAAGTGGATATCAATCAAACTAATTGTTTCCATTATGCTTTGATACACTTGTTGACCTCGAATTGAATAAATGTTCGTTGCAAAAATGAAAAAAATCAAAAGCACTTAATTCTCATGTACTGCATCCAACTGGAAGTACGCTGAACGAGCTCAATGGTCCTTAATATTCTCCTCTCTTTTGTGAAGCATTTCTTGAATAAATTGCAAAGCAAAAAATCGTGCTCATGACAATAGACAATAGACAAGTATTTCGGTGATTAGCATGTGTATATAAATCGATGAATTTGATTTTTAATAAAAACAAAACAAAGCAAAATTTAATCAAGTCATCAAAGCCAAAGTCAAAATTTTGTTTGACATAGAAATTGCGGCTATTGATATGTGTGTCGGAAGTACATAAATAACAGGCAATTTTCTGTTACTCAAATGTTTTATTGTTTCTACGCGTTTAATCGAACACTATCAATTTACAACTTTAGAGTTGTCAATCATCTGCGCATTAATATTTCTGGTTATCAAACCAAAACAAGAGGAAGTCAATTAATCTTTTCTACACAATTAACCTTTCTCGGTTTAGGTGCGTCACCTCTACTTTGGTGACAGCACTAATACGCAGTTAATCATTTCCCCTTGAATGTTGCCGCTTAATGTGTTCCCGTGGTGCGGTACTAAAATCAACCGAATCAACAGCTTTGTCTTCGTCGCTTTGAATTTGTTTCCATTTGTGTCAGACGTCGAATCATCACACAAATGACGTTTATGTCTGTCTGTCTTTTGTTTTGCAGAATTTTAAAGGTTTGCAGTGAAGCTAAGCACAGAGTTTTACAGAAGAATACGCTGTTAGTGAAGCCACACAGTCTGTGTGGCGCTAGTGTTCTATCTATTCACACATCTTTTGCAACTCGAGTCAGCTGTAGTCTCAACAATGAAAACATTCAGTTTTAAAAATGGCAATAAATTACTAAAAGTTATAAACACACGTCGCAGAAAATTAACTTCGCTATGAAAAAGATTAACTCACAGAGAATCGAAAGTATAAAATGTAGTCATGGCAAAATTGCAAAAGGAACTTGGGAGACTATTTTTATGCAAATCAACTTTTGACACATCTGCATTACTATGGCATCCTGTTTGGATACATAGATACATATATACAATGTTGCATACTTACTTTCTTGACCACCTGTCCTTAGTATATTTTACCATGATTTAGTCAAAATAATGCTTCTGAAGAATTCAGCACGTGATTGGAATGGTGCCAAAATTTCGTCATAGTCATTTAACGATTTTTGTTTGAATTCTTAGCGGTCTTGTTTTCTTTGCATTGCATTTGAACTAATACATGCAATACAAAGTTCTGATTAATCTTAATTAGTACCAATTAGGCGTTGCCTTTCGAAACATCAGAAACAATATACTCACAGAACTTAAGCCTGGCGATGCAGAAAGCTGATATACATATAAACTCAATTTTGTACTCACCTTTTTACACTCCTCAGCCGCATCCAATTCGTTCGCACGGGTCAGCAATAATTCGCCGATTTTCTTTTTGTACTCCTCACATTCCATTTCCCTTTCTTTCAATTTGCTAGCCAAGTCGGCAGCTGCAGCGTCAAAATTACTTTGCTCTTCGTTTGTTTCTCGCTGACATTTCTCCATCTGGTCCTTATATTCATTGTACTCAGTTTCTAAGCGCAAAAGTCTGCTATTTACATCTTGCAAGTTTTGTTTAGTGTATCTGATTTGGTCACGCAGAAGCGAACACTCATTTTCGCTGCATGAATATTCACGTTCCATTTTGGAAAGTTTTTGCAATGCATCCATGCGCTCCTGGTAGACTTTGCGTAAGGCTTCTTTGGCTGAATTCTGATAGAGAAACTTTTCATCTTGTAATTTAATGATTTCCTCCTTCAATTGGTCTGCAGGCGAATTTTTCTGAAGGAATTGCAATTTATTTTCCAGCAAATCGATTCGATTCAGCAAACGGTCTTCATCGATCATCGATTGCCAGCAGATAGTCGAATTCTTTCGAGTTGCGTCAAGGATATTTTGTATGTTTACCAGCTTGGCTTTTAAGACCTTTTCGCGCTGCGATGTTTCTTGCATATACAGGTTCAAACGGTGTAATTCTTCAAATGATATTCGACTGTCACCGCGAAACGATGATCGACCCAATTGACTGATTGATATCGCTTCCCTGCCATCAGGTAAATATGGTTTAACGGATGCAATAATACATCCATGGACTTCTTTGCGCGAATTCTCCATTACTTCAACACCAAACTTCACGACATCGCCAAAATTTAATTCGACGGGCTCCGAAGCGGGGATTTTACGCTCATTAATGAACGTCCCGTTGGAACTTTTGGTATCCTTTACATAAAACTTACCATCGCTGGAGTACCAAAGGACGGCATGGTTCCGAGAAAGAACTTTACAATCAAAGATTGCATTATTATCTGAGGCCTTACTCTTTGCAATCGAACGTCCGACTTTGCATTCGATATTCGGAGCAAGTAATATTGTCCGGGTTTGAAAAGGATGCGAGTCTGGTTGGCAGATGAGTATGATACGAGCCAGAGAATCACAAGCGAGATTTTCACATTCACTTGAATCAGAATTAAGAATCGTTGTTGTTCCATTATTGCCCACTGTTATTGCGTTTATTGTTGCATTTGGAGCTCCTACTACTACTGATGCTGCTGTTGCTGCGGATACTGCCGATGGTTGTACAAGGGAAGGTGCAGCCATCGTAAGAACGTTCGGTTCAATCATTTGCGATTGCTTTTGATCATCATCATAATTTATCCATTCGTTGCTAGCAATTACCATAACTGGAATTTTCAAAAACTATTTTTTACAACTTGTATGTTTTGATTTGTTTTCTGAGCGGAATTTACCTTAATAAGAATTAGCACGAATTATTGGAATTCTCTAATTTTTTTTCGTACAAAGAAAATCATTAAAGTAAAATGTCAAGCGAATTACTACATTTTCAATTAAAGTCGATAATGCAGGTCCCGGGGTAGACTGGTGTTTTATTTCTCTTCTCACGGGGAAATTTTTGTTTTTGATTATTCCTTTATGCGAATTTTCTCACTCATGTATTGCCAACTGGGTGAATAATTTGAAATTAAACTTAACTAAAATTCACTTACATAATTTGATTGTATTGTAATGATTGTTATGAAAGGCCGCACACACACATTTTGCAACCCTGCTTAAAATGACAAATATCCTCTTTGAAGATACAAGAAATGATACAGAGTAGAAAATATTAATTTAAGGGTACATCCACAGGGTCTAGATAGATATACAGAAATTAATTTAAAATATTTTTCTTATTCAGATTTCAAATATTTCGCCTAGGGATAGGGCATAATTATGGCGTTTGGCTAGACTGTACTTCACTCGAAAATTCTAAACGTTGTGAACTCAGATCTATTGGCAACGCGTCCTAGAGCGAATACAATTCATAGGTAAAAGTATGTTATTTCCTGCTTAATTCGCCGCAATTTCGAATAACTTTTATAAAATATAATGAACAAAAATAAATAAATGTGCATTCTAACAATTTTCACTCAACTGTGCAAAGAATTAAAACTCAAACAGAATGTAAAAAGTGCAGTAAACATGTCTACAAACCTCATTTGATAGCTTCATAACAAACAGCTGATTAGTGTTTACGATTAATTTACCTCTGAAGAAGGGTTTTTTATTTATACCAAAGAAATGTTACGAAAGTGTTTAACCCATGCGGTTACTGTAAGCCTTAATTATATTACTTTAATGAAATGTATTATTTGATTGTAATGCAAATCAACATTCTTAGCGCACTTTTGCCAGCAAACCAACACCGCATCAAGAAGCCTTGATGGCAAGAGGACTGCCAAAGCGATCACCGATACCAGGTGTAGATAATATAGTTGTTGTTGCATCGGGAAAAGGTGGTGTCGGCAAATCAACTGTAGCCGGTAAAAGTTAAATTGAAAATAGATAATCTGGTCCCTAACCAAGTTGCATTCCTTTTGCAGTTAACCTCGCTGTAAGCCTTGTTGGTCTCGGGAAACGCGTTGGACTTTTAGATGCCGATATTTTCGGTCCATCCATACCATTAATGATGAATTTAAGTGAAGAGCCATTAGTAGATGATAATAATCATATGATCCCTGTGATAAACTACGGTGTTAAGTGTTTGTCTATGGGATTACTCACTCAAACCGGAGCTATGATTTGGCGAGGTCCATTGGTTATGTCAGCGTTGCAGCGGCTACTAAAAGGCGCGGCGTGGGGTCCTTTGGATATTTTGATAGTGGATACACCTCCAGGAACTGGGGACGTTCATTTGTCATTAGCACAAAATGTACCAATATCCGGAGTACTCTTGGTCAGTAGCCCGCAGACTGCTGCTTTGGAAGTTACGATGCGTGGGGCGGAAATGTACAAAACACTGAAAGTTCCTGTATTTGGTTTGGTAGAAAATATGGGCTATGTGATATGTAAGAATTGTGACAGTCGTCTAGACATCTTCAACAATGTCACGCAGAAATTTGCTGAAAAAATTGGTACCGGCGTTGTGGCAAGCATACCACTGGACACAAAAATTACTGATTGCTGTGATACCGGAATACCAATGGTAATCAAATTTCCAAACTCTATGTACGCACAAAGCTTCAGAGAGTTAGCGACACAAATATTGAATAATTTAAAAACAGAAAGTGAAAAACTAAAAGCCTAGGTTTTGCATAATCATGTGAAGTAGCTTAATAAATTTCTGGTAGTCATTTGTTTTACGAAGAAAATATTTTTTTTATCAGCCAAACGACACTTGCAGGATCAGAACCTGAGCTAAAGCTATTTTCCATGTTGCACGCTGCTTCCAGTAATAAAAGCCAAGTTGCCTTGCGTCCGCGATGACATGCTCTTTGTACTGGATGTTCGGGATTCCTCTCCTCCAATCAGGATTCTTGAATTTAAATACCCTCTTAGGTGAAGCGTTGCTGTTCATGCGCTCGATTTGTCTGAGCCAGTGCAGGCCACGCATTATTAACTTCCGGACTACATCCACATCCTGGTACAGTTCGTAGTGTGTTATGTCTTTACGCAGACGGGACCATATATCCGACTGAAGTAACACCGGTTGCCAAGGGCGCGAAAATACTGCGAAAATACTAGCTGTCGATCGTGATGTTTTTTCCAAGGTGATGAGCGACGGAACGTTTCTTGGTCGACAACATATATTTCGATTTGTCGTCTTTGACCTTGAGTTCTTTTCGCCTGTTCTTCAATCGTGGCGATGCCGATGTCACCTAACAGTTGGTCTGACTTGTGGAAGATAGTGTCTACGACAGCGACAGCCTTGAGGCGAACTGCGACACAACAGAGTCAATTTTCCATGCATCCCGAATCTGACCATTACTTCGAATAGTTCCTTGCCATGAATGCTATCGTTGGCAGATTTAAAATCGACGTAAAGTTGGTGTGTATCGATGAGAAACTAGTTGGTCTTGTCCAGGATTTGCGTTAAATCCATGACCATTGATATGGGTCGACCGGAGCATGTCATATATTTTGTATGATTTGTGTACTTTGAGGTGTTGAATGCATTTGAAAAGAAAAATGCACGATTACCTTAACAATAACTCATGGCACATAGTTATCCACTCAAAGCGAAGTCGTGCTTCGATCAACTGAGGTTCATTCGGTTTGATTCGGATGTAACGAGGTGTTAACCTATAACCTAACCCACAGTAGACGAGCAATTATTCCACATATTCCACATACAAAGTTTAGCCAAAGTATGCCGTCCAAGGTAGCCAGGTAGTGTTGCCTTGTGTTTCGGCAACATTGTTTCCCCAAATAGACAAATATACAGTGGAGAGTTGCAGGTAAATCAAGGAGAGAGAATTGTAAAATTGGTTGCTCCTTACAAAAATATGGGACGCAATGTGACCATGGACATTTTTTTCACAACGCTTTCATTGGCTAATGAACTAGTTCGTTGGAAAATGTCAGTTCTCAGCACCCTAAAGAAGAATAAACGGTATTTGCCCGATGAATTTAAGCCACTCAAAAAGCCATGGACGAGTGGGTACGTAACGAAAACTAAGACGTAGAGATGTTCATTGGTTTTTTTTTTCATAATTTGTTGGATACAACAACGCTCGCGGGTAACATAAGCACAGATGCTGTGAAACTGTCGGAGACGTAAGTTCTTGGAGAGATGAGGGGAGAACTTATGTATCAATCATTTCAAAATTCTAGAGCAACAGATGTATTTGCTTTATAAAG
The DNA here is from genome assembly GCA_964034865.1 of Eristalis intricaria. Classification (NCBI taxonomy): domain Eukaryota; kingdom Metazoa; phylum Arthropoda; class Insecta; order Diptera; family Syrphidae; genus Eristalis; species Eristalis intricaria. The sequence continues at coordinate 14,598,349 of OZ035877.1, forward strand.
TGTGTATTTTAGGTCATTCGATTGTTGTATTAAATTTTGCATTTTTTCTACCTGAAGCTAAAATAAAAATTTAGTCACTGAATCGGGGCGACATCAACATATAATCAAAATGGAAAACGAAAATTCAAATATCTACCCGGTAGATACTGTTCATGTGAAGGTTAAAATCGTAAATCAATCTGAAACAGGGCAATATAGCTGAGAATACCTTACAGGGACCCAGGAGTTCTCATGTCAACTACAGAAAGCTAAGCTCGGACTGACGACTGGATGGCGCAGTTGGCAGAGTGCTTGCCCTTGGCTAGCGGGGTCCCCGGTTCGAATCCCAGTGAAAGCAAAATTAATACGCTTGTATCTGGTTTTCAAATCTGGTTCAGTCACCGTTTGCCGTTGGGATCAAATTAACGGCACTACCACTGGAGTAGTCAATCAGTGGTAGTAGTCTGACTATGGGACCAATATGATCTAAGTGTGCTGGTGAATTCACTAGCAGCCCAACTACCTAAACTTCCCTTGGACACGAATGCATTCCCTGCAATTCACTAGAACTGGTAACATGCACATTTGGTAGAAAAACCTGAGTTCAGCTGTCCTTAGTTCCGCTCAACAAGGAATACTTCATGATTGATTGTTGATGCTAATTAACTGCCGTTACTAAATATCTTTTGCGTATTAATAATCCCACAATTGTTCATGCAGAAAGATCAATCATGATGCATTGCACGAAGTTTGGGTAAGTCAGAGATTGAAGGAAAACTAAGTCTCTTTCAGAAACAATCACATGCTCCGTTACTTTGTAAAATTCAGAAGCCATTTTACGAGTATTACTATATTGAAGCGGCAATGATAACAAAAAAACACGACATAGTTATATTACTTTTAAAATGCCTATTTATTTTTCTTTAACTTTTTCATCTTTTGCATGGCTTTCTTGTGAGCATACCTATTATTACGAGCACTGACTTCTTGGTATTTTCGCTTAGTGTACTTTTGGAACTCAGCATCAGCCAATAACTCATCAACCATGGTTTTCTTCTTATTTTTCCGTACATCCCGTTCGTTGTAATAGTCCAGCGGAGAGTGTTGTACTGTTCCAATCTAGAAAAAACGCATGAATTACGAGCAATCCTTTAGATTTCAAGACTGACATAACATACCTGGAAGTACTTTGGTAATACTTTCAAATCGTTCTTCTTGTAGAAGTGCTTGGGATTCAACACGGATCTCATCTGAAGAATCTTTAAGTCATTTTCAACTTCTTCTGTGACTTCAGTGGCGGGCATGTTGAACCATCCCTCGCCCTTAGTCTTTGCACGTTCAATCTGAAAAAAGAGAAAACAATTTTTTTAGGAATCCTCTTCATGATGGACCTTAATTTAGCTAAATTTTGCTATTATCAGATTACTAAAGATGACATCAATGTGGACCACGGGCTCATCTCAGAGAACACGTTGCTGTTAAACCGAAGCCACATGTTTCATTGAGATTATAATGTGCATACACTTTAAATTGCAGGAATAAGCTCGTTTTCCTGCAACAGTCTATAAAATTGTATGATTACTGTCCCGCAGGCCTTACAGGTCCTGTTATATACTTCACAACAGTTCCTAAGATTACAACGGGTGAAACTGTGTTTATTGGCTTCGGTTCGAGTCTAAGTAGACGAGTCTCCTCAAGCAATGAGTGCGGCCACTAAACTTGCCGCAACAAGCTTTCAGTTGTCGAATATTTCATCACAAAGTACTCAATATATGCATTTTCGCTAGTTTATAATAAATTATCTTACCCTGCGAAGATCTCTCAATTTTTTATCAGGAAGTTCAGGAATGCCTTTCTTTAGCTCTATCCCTGGGAGAATTGAGTCCGCCATTTCTTTTTGCACATTTGTTTCGCTCAGTCTGTCCGTACATTTTCCAGTTTCGATGTCTAATTCCGGGAAGGTTAGTTTCGCCTTTGGTTTGCGCTCTACAGGCTGTGTTTTTAGAAGTTTGTTTTTCTTTCTTTCTTCTTCAGCTGCTTTCACCATTTCCAATCCAAGTTCCATTTCCATTTGTGCTTTTGTTTTAATTTTTGCTTTGACGGTGTCGCGGGTTTTATATTGATCAAGAATATGTGAGATATTTTTACTTGGTGGAGGAAGACCTGTATGAGAACACGAGATTAGGTTGTAAATTTGTACAGTTGATTTGCTTTATGGCTTACCTCCATAATCGTCATCATCATCTAGAAATGAATCTGGCAACTTGTCTTTCACACTATTAAATAGAAGAGGTCCCCGTCCGCTAAAAGGTATGTAGAAGCCTTCTGCTTCAGGTTTATCATGTTTGAGTAAATCATGATCGCCCGCGGTGTCTAGCACAAATAACGACATCTCGAAAGAAATAACAAAATATAACCATGCGGCTAGTTTGGCTTTGACACATCTGGAATCTGTCACTAATGAGTGGTGAATTAATCCTTAGCACTTTCATTGATTTGGGCGACATCTGCTAGTAGTGTTGAATCTATGAATTATCTCTCTACTGGTTTTGATGCCATCTCTTAGGAAATGTGAATTTATGTTAATTTCCTTTCTTTTGTTTTAGGCGACATCTCTTACATCTTTCGATAGGTTCTGACAATATCTTGGAACATTTCTGAAAGGGTGGTTGACTGATGCGGTAGTGATGAAACGGTGAATTATGTTGATTGACTCCATTGACTCTGGCAGAATCATCCGGTAACTATGGATGACAGTTCTGTCACTCACAGAGGAGAATAGTGTTTCGGGATAACCGCAGAGGGGAATAGACTTATGTTCGTCTTAAGGATTACTTACTTATAAGAACAAAAGAAGAAATAAACGCGTTCAATAAAAAAAGAAGAGTTACTTGAAGAAAACTGAAGTAAAAATAAATTTATTCGAACTCAAGTGACAACCGATGTTAACAGTCTGCTAGCCAGCGTCAAAATAGACAGAATCTAAGTAACAGAAATGGAAAGAGACCAAATAACAGTTTAACGTGGTGAACATTTAACACGATGAGAGATGGACGTGAGCATTGGTGAGATGTAACATAATGACAATAACATGCAGGTAATAACATGTAACAGAGAGAGAAAAAGAGAACAATAGCAACATTAAGGTGACTATTGATTGGATGGTCATTGGTATAAGGCGCAGATAACCGAACAATGATTTTATTAATACATAATTAACAGATGATTAAGGAACATAGGGCAGAAACAGCTTTTGTAAATAGAGCTAGTTGTTCCATTAGTGGCAGGATTGTGATACTCTGTTTTAAGAAGCGTCTACTGTACAGATCTACGTCATTCCTCTTTAGTTGCCGTTGTTGGAGGAGAAGAATCAACCACGTACTTCACGGGCTTCACAGCGACATGAGTCTAGTCAGGTCTATGGATGCAGTGTCTAAATCGGCTCGGCCATGGGAAACTCATGAATTGTTTTCGGCCCGAGTCCTCTAGTCCTATAAAAGCTGAAAAAGACTTGAAACTTCAATATGAATGGGTTTTTTTTCGACTAATAGAAATTAAGGGAGTTGCATTAACCGAGGTTGTTGCATTTACCGTGTCACATTATTTTACATAAGAAATAACAGCCATGTGGATAATTGGCTGTCTTAAAGATGTAGAGAATATGCCAATGTGATAAACAAAAGCACATTTTTGAAACCAAAACCAAAACAAATCGTTATTGTTGGAACGTAATACGAGTACACACAAAAAAGATTGCGTTAATTGAGTTTGTGCTGTGTTCATTTTGCTTAAAATAATATAAACAGCAGAACAATTAACGAAACGCAATCATTTTTTCATAGATTTCAATAGACGATTTCCCATAAATTGCAGCAATGACATTTTTTAAGTTTTCTCTCCCTACCGTCCGGGGTAGATGTGGGCCTCAGCCAACAAGCCTCTCCAGCTGACTCGATCTTTAGCCACGGTGGGAGCACCCACCGTGGGAGTCCTTTATTTCTTATTTTGATCCACTCCCTAACAACAGCGCCATCTATATTCTCAAAATGTATCCATATCAGTACAATATGTCGTGTTCTTTCTTTTATGTTATATCGTATTCTGTCTTACATTATGAAATCCTTTTACGGTGGTTCATTCTTTTTGTTAAATTCGAATAAGTGTGTTCTTCTTTATTATCTGCAATAACTCTGATATTATTGCGTTGTCCCACTGGTTCGGAATCGACGACCCTTCGGTCTGGATTATTGTAGTTCATGCGCTCTATATGGCCTCGCCATCCTAAGCGTTGAATCCGTAGACGCCTATACAGTTCATGGTTGAATCTTCCTCGCCAAAAAACATCAACGTAAAAAGGACCAACAATTTAACGCAAAACTTTTCTCTCAAAAATATCAAGGGCTTCATCTGCTTTTGAGGTTGTCCAAGCTTCCGTGGCATAGAACAGAGATGATCAAGGTGTTATATAATGTTAGCTTGGTCCTTCGAGAGAGGGCTTAACTACTCAATTGCCTCTTAAGCCCAAAGAAACAGCGATTGGCAAGAGTTGATCTGCGTTTAATCTCGGTACTGATGTTATTTACTTGCGATCCGTGGTAGACGAAGTCCTTGAATACCTCGAAGGAATAGGTATATACAATGTTGTGCGTCCTTTTTCGATGACAGCATATACTTCGTTTTGCCCTCGGTCACCTCTAAATCCTTTTGCTTCTGTTCCAATACCCGCAAACGCTTAATTGACGGCTCGCCGTGTTCGACCAATCACGCCAATGTCGGACTTTTGGAAAATCGTGCCTCTTGTGCTGGCGAGTGAGTTCTGCACGACCTAAAGAATAATGTTGAATTATTGAACAAACATACATAACGGAGTTCTAACGAAAACAACACTTAATTATCAGGCATACGACCCATGGAGGGTTTCAGCCTAAGCAATTTCTGCCTTGCTGAAGGTGCTGGGCAGATTGCTCCCAGTCGTCAAGACCAAACTGTTTGCATTTACAATAACTTGCTCTTTATACCGGAGATTTGGTCTTCCTCTCCTTCTCGAACCAAGGGCCTCATTTTGTATCAATTTCGGATTCGGATTCAGAAATGAAATCCGATACTACCATCTATTCATATTTTGTATCACTTTCGGATTGAGTTGCCAACATTTTCCCAGTTATTTACGATAACTAAGCTATCAAAATAACTCAAATAATGTTCAGTTGCAAATCGATTCAGTTTAATTAGTTTCCTTGAAATTGTAACAAATTTAACAAATAATTAATATTATTTCTAAAAAATGAATAGCAATTGTTATTACAATGAATTCCCATTTTAGTTATAAATCATGTTTTTTCCTGTCTGTTAGGATTCCTTCGACTTCCTTTTGAAATTGAATTTTGTTGTGAACCTATCATTCCAAGAAGTATCTTTTAGTTGTTGTTTGGTGATTGTGGGTATTTGAAGATTGTTCAGAGCAGGATGTTTGTCCATTGACTATAACTGGCAACGTTGCTACGTTCCAGACTTCCACTTCGCCAGTATCTTCCTCGATCTTGTGTAACAGGGTGTGGGATATTCCAAATGGAGGTGTATTTGGGGTGCCACTTATGACAACATCAAGATCTAATATTTCAATAACTTTTTCTTCCAGTGGCACATATTTACTTGATTTCGTTTGCATCTGGAACTTATTTCATTGCAATTTACATTTTTCGTGATTTTTAAAATCCAACCAAACCTTAAAATACATACCTTGGAACTAAAATACAATAAATATCAATAACTGATATCACTGATGGAAATACCACCAGTTGATATTACCTAATTGACAGTCAAGCGGCCATCAAAGCCATTTCGGGAGTAGAAATCAATTCCAAGCTAGTCGCAAGCTGCCCCGAAAAGCTCAAGCTTCTTGGCACGCAGCATTCGATCAGGTCCTAGGTCATAGGGACATAACCGGCTACGAGGTAGCAGATGAACTTGCCCGGAAAGGGGCCGAATCTGATCCATTCCAGGGAATCCCATGGCTTTACCCACCTCTATCTGACATCAAGAGGAAGGTGGACATTAAAATCATGGAGTTAGCTAATGAAAGTAGGAATTCTTTACCCACATGTGAGACCTCTCGTACGTTATGGCCTAGGTTTAATAGAACAAAAACCGATATTCTCCTCCAATGCAGTAGGAACCTGCTGAGGATGGTGGTCGGAGCAATAATCGGGCATAACCATCTGATCGTGCCATACCACGATCATAAAATGGGACGTACCCATGACACCATTTGCAGAGGCTGTGAGGACAAAGAGATTGAGGATACATCCCACTAGCTTTGCCAATGCTCCAGTGTCTTCAGTGTCTGTGTCCTTCCAAGACCTTCATGATATATCAGATATCTCACTAAAATCTCTTTGCAGGCTTATAAGGATCTCTGGTTGGCTGGAAGGAGGACAATAACCATCAACAACCTTGGAGACATGAGTAACCATAACAAAACCTCAACGAGTAGGACGACAGGAATGTTTCACCTCATGGACATGGACCAACAGGACCTCAGTGTGGCACGGCCCTACCGCGCCAATCCACGTACCTAACCTAACCCAAATATCAATATCACAATAATTTTGCCAGCCGTTTATATACCGCATCGGTGGGCCTTTGGAATTAGGTTACTCTGGAAGCTTTGTCAGAAGGTGATTGGATTTTGCCTTGCATCAGCTGATGGAAGATATCCCTTGGCAAGACCTTCAATTCTACCAACGCGTTAAACTGTTCAGTCTTGGTATGTCCTGTTTTTATTTTCTTGGCTTTGAAATTAATATTTGAATAAATAGCGACAAATATTACACAAAGAAAATATACTCGCATGTTCCACCGACGCTCAGCTGCACAAATTTATTATTAATTTCCCAATTTCTTCCATCAACATCATGTTTGCACAACTGATCCGATTCATTTCCGATACTATAGCAATACAAAATATGGCCCCTGCAGGCTCGGATTCGAAGTCCCTTTTAGTTGGAGCATTGTTGTCCATACGCTTGATGTGGCCGAGCCAGTGCAGTCGACGGATTTTTGCCTTCCGGTCTACATCCACATCCTGGTACAGCTCGTTGTTTCGCGATTGTGTCTTCTCCATTCACCTTCGACCATATGTCCGACGTAGAATTTTTCTTTCGAAGGACAAAGAATCAGCTCCGTTGTTTTGCTGAGCGTCCAGCTTTCGGCTCCCTATAAAAGGACTGACAAAGTAAGAGTTTTGTAGAGCATGATCTTCGTTCTTCGAGTCAAGAGTTTTGAGCTCAGTTGTTTCGACGTATCGAAGTGATATTGGTTACCAAGAGTGATTTTACTCCGAAACTACCCTGTTAGGCGAGCTCCTTTAGATCAAAATGGTAGCTATCGATTGTGATTTTTTGCCCTAGGGGGAGTTCGGCGGATTCGTTCTTGCTCGACAGCATGTATTTCGACTTATTTTCATTGGCCTTAAGACTAGCTCGTTTCGCCTGTTCTTCAATAACGTTGGGAACGCTCGACGATGTCGATATAATCTGCGTGTCCGAAAATTTGGACTGACTTGTAGAAGATAGTGCCTTCCGTGTTTACAGCAGCCCTCCGCACTATCTTCTCCAATACCAGATTGAAGAAATCACATGACTGCTCATCTCCTTGCCGCAACCCGGTGCAGGTTTCAAACAGCTCGGAAGTCCTTGAGCAAAACTGCACGGTGCATGGCGTATGTGAATCGAAAACGATACGTTTCCTTTATCTAGGTCTTGCATACGAATTATCTCCAGTTTTTGGGGTGTCTTGCCCCACTGTGCGTCGTCCAGGCATCTGTAAATGCCTACTAAGTAACCAAATGGTTTTGTGTGCATGTGTGGAATAAACCCTGCTTGAATTGGGAGTGCAAAGTAGTGATGCGTTGTGCCATCGCGCATTTGAGCAACAACCAGACCATGCAAAATCCATCGCAGGGTGGAGGTCTAGATGAGTGGAGGTATAGAAGAAATCTAGTAATTTTCGTTTGATGGAGTAGATTGTCCTGATCTTTAATTTATCTATGAAAAGACTTATACGACTTCGAACCGGTGAGATAATGCAATAGAGGACGCCCACGAAATCGACAGAGCACATAAGTGGAGATGAACCTAAACCAACTTGGGCTTCGAAATCGGAGACAGCTGGCTAAAGGGCGTGCCGGCTGGAGGAGGTTATTGGCTGCGGCCAGGTTTACCCCGGACGTTAGAAGCAGATATTCACGATTAAAACAAAACAGCAAACTGCCGATGGTGAGAAACTCGGCAGTATGCGAGGAACTCAATGGAGCAATTGAGAAGTTGCTCCTTCGAACGGAAAGGTCTATGCTTCGAAGGTTTGTTTGATGTCACGAATCATCACAACATTCCGAGACGTGCCTTGAATCTGTATGCGACCAGCTTGGTTGTACCAGGTACCAGGACCGTTGGTTGTACCAAGTCCAAGAACTCGCCTGGTTGAGCCTGGACATAACTTCTGATCCGAGCGGAGGATCGAGTGGCCCGGATACCTTTCGTGTGTGAATTGCCCCCGGGATCCCCTCATCAAAACTACAGATGGTTTGTGAAGTGGCGTTTAAGACGTCAACATATTCCATGTAAAATCGATTGTTTGCAGTACAATTTTAGACATTCCAGTTTATGATGTCAAATAAGGTTTTCGTCCTCACCAAAAGCATACATTTCGACAAGAGAATCAAAGAAGAGGGGATATGACTCTCCTATGGATTTGACCGTAGCTCAAATGAATTCCCACTTTAGAAGTAGTAGGCTAGGTTTGGGGGTAGACGTAGTAGCACCACGCCTCACTTACGTCCCGTTGGACCCGTTGTGGGACCCATATGAGGGGGGATGACTTATCTTTGCTGTCTCACTCGTGAGCTGCAGATGTTGTTGCATTTTTCCTTTCCAACCATCCAGATGCCGTGACGAACCTGCAAATAGATTTTAATGGTATTTTATTGATATCTTTTAGGTCTTGGAAAAAGAATTCTCCCAGTGTTCTTTGTTTTAATAGGCAGAGACTGGGACATCGACTGCCTATGCATATGGTGTCAACGGCAAGTCCCATTTTTTGTTCATTATATCTCAGGTGATTATGGCGCTCCGACAGCCATCTGTGGTAGATTTTTGCTACATTGAAGAAGGGTATCGGTCTTTGTGCTATCGAACTTAGGCCATAACGTGCGAGAGGTCTCGTAAGTGAGGAGAGAGCTCCACCTTTCATTTGCTAGCGCGTTGATTTTATTACCTACTATTTTCTTGATGTCAGATAGGGGTGGATTAAACCATGGGATTGCCTTGGATGGGTCAGCTTCGGCTCCTTTCCTGGCAAGTTCATCTGCTACCTCATTGCTATGACCTGGGACCTGGAACCTTGAGCTCTTCCGGTGGTCTTTCGAACATGATATCATATTGGCCGCTTCCATGACCGCCAGGACCTTCGCTTGAAAAACATTGCCGCAGTCAGAGAGTCTGATCGAGCAGTGCATGTTTAACAATACGGAGAAAATGCCCGCGCCTGTTTCTTTTTCCATCTTCGACCCATCTGTATAGACATGGATGGATGTCGAATTGTTGTTGCTGTTGATGGCTTCATTTAAATAACATTGGAAAGGTACTTTGAAGTCAAGGGAAGGGCTGGAGTAGTCACTTACGACATGTTCTATATGTAGTCTATCCAGAATACTCGCATGCCAAGTAGGTCTTGTGTGTCAATCTTTAGATTCTGTAAACCTTATGGTGCTTTCTGCAGCTGTTTTTTTGCAAATAAAGGTCTAGTGAAAGAAGATCCAGTAGGACCTCTAGGCTCGCTGTAGGAGTGGTGGAGATCGCTCCAAGGGCAAACAGACGAGTATCTTTCAAGCAGAAGTCTATGTCATAGACAAATGCGCTCAAATCAATGTTAACAGGAACTAAACCAACTGTAATATAGCAATAATGTCAGACAGTCGTGCCGCCATCCTCGCATTAAATTACTATATCATCAAATCCAAGCTTGTGTGGGAATGTCTAAAGAAGATCAAGAAGCTGATCAGGAGTAGCAGAGTCAAACTCTGCTGGATACCAGGCCATACAGGCATAGACGGCAACGACAATGCCGACACCCTCGCTGGTAAACTATCGGACCCTTTTATTGGCCCCGAACCGTTCTGTGCGTGGGAGATCACATCCTCAGGGAAGAGTTTAGGGAACTAGAAAGAAGGAACCCGGCAGATGCCTTAAACAACGCTCATGGCATGAAGCAGGCCAAGAAACTCTTGGGTCAATATAACCGGAAAAGGTTTAATTCAGGCATCAGAATGAGAAAGAACAATCTCCGTATCCTAACAGGCTGTCTATCGGGGCACTGTAGACTTAGGGAGCACTTAAGGAAACTAGTTGTATCAGATGAATGTCTTTGTAGATTCTGCGGAGTATCTAAAGAAATTTCGGAACATATATTCCGATCTTGCGAGGCGCTAACCCACAAAAGAGAAAGATATCTGGTCAAGCACCTAACATCAGAGGAAGAATTGAAGTCACTAGAACCAGCTCCCGTTCTCAGATTCCTACAGGACACTGGCTTAGAGAGAATACTCTAGGATTAATCTCTTCCATCTTCCCGCAAAAGGATCATATAACTCTCATTACAACTTTGAAAGGAGCTGAATGGGAGGAGAGCTCTTAAGAAAGCAAAGGTATGAATAGGAGGCACAATAGATCTAAAGGTGGCAGTGCAGTTTAACCTCAACAGTAATAATAATAAAAGGCATGCGCGTCTCTGTATGCTCGTTAATAATTTTAGGTTGGAGACTTTTTGACAAGTCTGCCAGCAAACTACGCTGCCATATGTTAAGATCTGCCTGACAATTGCTGCGTACATCCACAGGGTTGTTCTGGGACTAGGTCCAGATTTGGGCAATAATGACACCGTCGTCTGTGTTTGCAATTGCCTTGGTTCCCGAATACCTAAGCCTTTCTGGAAATTCGTTAATGACCAACACCCACAGAACGACTCTAATAGTCGAGTTGCCTAGTGCTGCATTAACAATTCTACTGGTGAGCATGTTCACTATTATTGACGTAATAGTTAGCACAACAACGATCATTATGAGCGCATTTTTAATAGCATCGGTCACTACGTTAATGCATAAGGGTATATTCTTTGACATTATGGACTAGTAGCTATATTAACAATCAGCGACAAGAAGAAAACATTTAGTATACATTATTTAGTTTATTTTATATTTAAGTGAAATTTTCTTTACAAATTACTAAAATATTATTTCTTTAAAAGGAAGTTATCCGTTTCTACAATTATTTGCTTTTATATTTAAATGGGTAAAATCCGTTTAAGAAATTGGTAGCCTAGAACTAATTCGTATATATACACACATATAGATATATATGCATGTATGTCTAGATATTTTTTATTTATAGATAATAATATTTACAATGCTATTGCTGCTATGAGAAATAACTTTCCCTCAATAATCATCACGCGAAACAATATAAAACGGGGGATAACGTGTTATTTCTTTCTGTTCGTTTTGTCGTAATAATTACTCGCAGGAAATATTCCTGTGGCTTCCTGATTTGTTGATGCTTAACGAGTGCAATTGGTGTGAAGTTTTAACGAATCACAATTCTTAAGTTTTTCGATTTCTTTTCCGTTAAAGATGTGTTAATAAGAAGAAAACTTTAAGAATTCTGATGGATTCATTGAATTTTATAATCCTGCTATGATAACTTCGTGTTGAGCTTCATCTTCCATCTCTGGCATTTCTTGTTTATGAATGACCACAGTTTGGCTGATCCGTACTTGGTCATCGTGGTTTTGATTCTGGGATTGACGTGGTGCTGTCTGTCCTATAATTCAAATTTGCTTTTATTTTCATATATCGAGAGTAGATTGCCATTCATGGACTCACCATATTTTTCGTGAATTCCTCTATGACGCTTAAGTGCGAACCTGTCAGCAAACGCTGCTGAGCAGATATCACATTTAAATGGCTTCTCACCGGAATGGACCTTCGCGTGGTTTTTAAGATGAGCTGCTTGGCTGAAAGCTGATCCACAGATTTCACATTTGTATGGTTTTTCGCCGGTATGGATTCGTCTATGATTCCACAGCGTAGCGTGGCGGGCAAATCCTTTATCACAGACTTCACACACGTATGGTTTCTCGCCGCTATGCGTTCGCTCGTGATTTTTAAGGTGGGGTGACTGAGAGAATTGCATGCCACACGTTTGGCATCTGTAAAAGGATTCGTAAACGAAACAATTACAATACAAGTTATATAATTTGGGAGTATTCTTTTTTTCATGAAAATCACATAATTGGTGATAAACCACAAAATATTATGTTTGTACTCACTTGTAGGGCTTTTCTCCAGTATGAATTCTTGCGTGATTTTTGAGATACACTGCTTTGGCAAAAGCCAATCCGCATATTGTACACTTGTAGTTCTTTTCGCCACTGTGGAGCTTTTTATGAGACCATAAACTCGAATACCGCGAAAAGGTTCCACCACAAATGTTACACGTGAAAGGCTTAGGTGTTCTGCAATGACAAAGCCTTTAAAAATTATCGTCAACCAATGAAGGAACGTCTAGCACTTACTCTGACTTGATCTGGCGTTGACTGCCACCAACAAATATCACTCCCGATCCGTTACACTTTTGACATTTGGTAACCGTTGCAAGATTCCTCTTCTTCACTGGATGATGACCTGTAAGGGTTTCATTACATCCACCATTTTGCATCATGTTTTGTTGCTGGTGATTTTTCCTACCCCCGCTATTGTTATTTCCGTTGTTTCCTTGTTGCATTGGAATAATGTTCTGTGCATTTAACGAATCCATCGATGATTCACTTGTACCACTCGGCAATTCGTTCATCTCGAATTTGATTTCTCCATCGGGTGCGACAAATATTTGAGTGGGCGTTGATTGTGTCGTTTGTGCTTGCATATTACCATTGCCGTTGTCATTATTTGCACAATTATCGCAACGCACAATCTTTGGGCCTTTTCGCTTTGTGGGTTGTAGAATTTGCGCACCACATGATATGCATTTGGATTTTTCTAGTGTGAGTGTTTTTGCTGTGGATACTGTAACTTCATTGGCTGTCTGTTGCATTGCATGTGAAGAAGCTGGCTCTAGTGACTCGGTAGCAACAATTTGTATTTGACCAAGTGGTTGGCCGTTTTCTGTTATGATATTTTGAGTTTGCACCAGACCTTGTGCGTTTACAACTGCAATCGCATCCTGATTCCCGTCAGCGGCTTCTTGTGCATGCATTCGTTTGTGATGGTTAAGCAGTGTTAGGTGGGAGAACATAAGCCCACATACATCGCATTTGAAGCTAATGTTTGAAATTGTGTTCTGTGAAAAGTAGTTCAAATTCAATTTTAAATTTTTTGTCAGCGAGGGGGTAAAGAAAACTTACTGTTGCGAGTGGTTTGTTTATGACTTGCAAACGTCCTTGGTTGTCCACTGTGGCTATACCCACCGTGCCCCCTTGATTCAACTGCATTTGATTCACTAAAGCATAGTTGTATCCACCGATTGGTTGTGCAATGTAACATGTTTTATTATCGTCTGTTGTTAGTTGTGCCAGATTAACCGTTGTTGCATTCCCCTTTAATTGATAAGCAAATTGATTTATAGGTTACATTCATTCGATTGTTTGCTTTGGTTGTTATCAAGCAATTAGGTAAAACCTTGCATAATAGCAACCAATGAAAAGACGGCTGATTTGTCAGTGAGTGTGGTCCCTAACATAAAGCTATGCAAGTGAATTGTGGAAAGTTCTTCAAAATATTGACAAAATATGTAGACTTTCTTGAAATATTTACAGTGGACTCTCCATAAGTCGAGTTAGAGGGTGTTTGACTTAGTGAGGACGTTTTTGCATAGAAAATTGAGGGCAAAGTTGTAAGATATGACTTAGCGAGAGTCCAATGTATTTGTTATTCATGAATTACAAGCAAGATTTGTGGTTAATATAGATGATGATGAAAGAACTTACGTTAGTTGTCGTATAGCAAAATGTTGGATAGTCGGGTTGATTCTTTTGACCCTCTATTTTCGGCTGTTTTAAGATAGTTCCATCCGCGGTTTGGTATTGGATTGTGGGTTGTCCATTTTGTATTGTGTTTGTTGTGAACATGATGGTTTTTGCAATGTCATCCATTGTACTGTAAGCAAATATGAATTGTTAAATATAATTTTTTGAAGCAA